>OY728142.1:815576182-818347688 GCA_963277665.1 Viscum album
GTGATTATTCGATTAGTAGAATATCCATGTGAGTAAGTAAATGGCATTATTTCATTTTATTTATGCCATACCATGTTGAAAGTTCATGTTTGAAAGGATTTTGTTTTAGTTATACATTTCCTTAAAAGTTCATTCTTATTTATGAAAGTTTCTGCTATATTGTTATCCTTACTGGGCATTTGAGCTCACCCCTTTTCTATGTTTTATTTTTCCCAGGAAGTGAAGAAGTAAGTTATGAATGACCTGCAGGGATATTATGTGGGGATATGAGTGTGGATTATGGAGACAAAATGTTGTTGTAGTAGTTTTTCGTTTAATGATGTAATGTAAAACTTATGAATATATCTAGTCTTTCCAAGGCTACTAAACCAATCGGTCTTTCGAGATTTGATCTTTCTTGTGATCATGCCAATGTTACGAAGTAATGCACCGACTCTGGGTAGCTGGGGTCGGGGCGTTACATATAATGTGTTGAAAAAACAAAAAATTAATTATAAAAAAATATGAAAATTTAATATAATTATAAATAATAATAATAATTTGGAAATTACTTATGTTATATAAATGAAAATATAATAATTATGTAATTTTAATAAAAAAGAAACTAGTTAAATAATATGAGTAGATATATAATTATTTCAGGATTATTGGCTGAAAGCTGATAATGAAATATCATTATAGGAAATAAAATATAATTTTTTTTAATTGATATTTGATGATACATTTTTCTTTATTCATTATATAATAACACTCAATATATAATTGATGGAAAATTAAATTTTATAAAATATGAATACTAATAATGTAAGGCTATGGGAATAGAATTTGTGGGGATTAGAAATACTGATCAATATTCATTTTTATACATCTAATAAACTCAATGATTCTAAAAATTCTCATATAGTTAACTCAAATTAATTGATCATTGTAATATATTCAATTATAAAGACCCTTTAGAATTATATATCTTTATTTTTAATATTTCAATGATGTTAAAATTGGAATTGTACTTTAAAAGGATATGATAGTTAAAAAGTTGACATTGGTCAATAAAATATATTGATTGATATATTAATTAATGATTACCTTTGGTCTTCTGGTTTCAAAAAAAATATTAATATATATGATAATACTCATATATTCTATACCACCATGACCCCAGTAAGCTTGGATCTGGTATCATGATACCATTACATTGGCATATATACAAATATATCATGTCCCAAAGTACCAGAATGTTTAGTTGTCTAGGTAAACTGGATACATACAAGAGTCTAATTTTATAAATGAATACACAAATTAGAAAATAATTTTTTATAGATAATATTATTATTCAAATTAATTTTCCTAGAATACCATTTGTATTACACTTTAGGGACTCATAGATAAATGAAACATAATATTGGTGAGTTGAAATACTTATTAAGAGTAAAGTATTGAGGATGAAATAATGAGTCAAAAAGAATAATTAATATGGAATGTTAGTAATTCAAGACACATTCTGTATAATCAATATCTCAGAATAAGTGATAAAATTTAATTCCAAGGTAAATAATCATAAAAAAATGCCATTTCAAATAACTTAAAATTAAATAATCAATATTGAATGGTAAGAAACTAAAAACACATTTCATTTAGTTAGTAAACTGAAAATGAATTGCATCCTTCGATATGTTGAAGAAAAATATCATGTAAAAATAAAAAATGAGTTAGAATGATGGGAATTCTTAATTAGTAGACACAATGTTTCCAATGTACGTGGTAAATTTAATGTGATGACCATTCATAGGATAGTTTAGCATATCGGATAAAAAATCATTAAAGGCTAGCCAACTCACTCATATTATGAGACTATCGATGTATCAATGGTCTATCTATAATTGTACCCAACCCATGTTTACCTAGCTAACCCATTCCTCCTATATTAAATAAACGATTAAATGATGTTCATTATCAAATATTTGTATAAATCAGAATATATAAATTTATTAATGTTTCCCCATATAATCAAATAACTATCTTGTACACACTTTTTAAAAAATTTATTTGACTTCAAAAAAAATCATATCCATGAAAAATGATACATACATTAATGGTAACCGTAATTCGTAACAATCACTTGAAAATAAATATTTGAATGGGACAGACAATATAATCATGGAAGTGAATGTCAATAATATCCTATCCAAATCAATCAAAAACAATCCAGCAATTGATTAGTTATAGTCTCAATATGACATATACACATTGATGATAGAATAAGAGTAATTGTCATTGAAAAAATATAAGAACGTGAAATTAAATATAGAATAAACTTTTATTTTTATTTCAATAACGTTTTGAAAAAATATTCATTGAAAAATAATTTATAAAAACAATAATTTTTTTTAAAATTAACCATTTGAAAAAGAAAAGGTATCATTGATGTAATTACAGTGTCTAAATTCATACATGGAATACATGTGAAGAACATTAATTTTTCATTGTAAAAATATAATAAAAACTAGTTGTTTGGAAAGCTGAAATATATTAATTTAAATACATTTGTAAAAAAACAAAAAGAATTATTTGATAAATACAATTGGAATGGTTAAAAACAATTTTGAAATAAATTTTAAAAAGTAATTCTTTAAAAGAAAACAATTTCTCTAACAAAATAGATTAATGAAGTTGGGTTTTCATAAAAACATTTTCAAAAACATTTTTATACTGAAGAGTGAAAAAATTGTAATATAACATAGAAAAAACCATGAAAATGTATTAGATAATAAAATGAAAGAGTATATTATATAATTCTAAAATAATTCACTCAGATGTAAATTTAAGTGCTAAAAATCCAAAACTAAATGATCATGGGTGTTAAACACATGAAAATGCCGTATCATTGATGTGAGAATCAATCAATGAATATATTATGTGTGTAAAATTTATGTCAACATAAAAAATTTGAAATTAAAAATTAAATGGTTACATTTTATTAGACACATAAAATAAAAATACTAATGACAATGAGATTTTTATATAACCTAATGAAATGGAATCATGTTATTAAATTGATTACCACATAGTATGTTTTAACACAAATCCTCATAGTAAAAATAATTCAAATTTATATTCAAAATAACATGAATATAAAACAATTCCTGATATAATATCTTAATTGTTGTATATATTCACAACACAAAAGAAACACTTTTTTATAATAGCTCATGCCTCATAGAAAGAAAAGTGGGACAAGAACCCCTTACCATGTATTTATTTTTGGGTGAATGAAATTTAACATCATGTATAAGGGGTTTAAATAGGAAAGAAACTTATACCAGAACCATACTCATATATATATAATATCATATATTAACTTCTTATAATATATTATTACCCGTTTTTAATAACAATTTGTTATCTTCCATATTTTTGTGTTAGTTCCCTTGTTTCTCAAGTATGTTTTGACTTGTTTTTGTATTCCCCTTACCCTTTTCATGACATAATCATCAAAATAATGTAAATAAATGTGTAATTATTATATATATTTAGTATATTTATATTTATAATAAGTCATAAAATTTTTAGATTTGAGATTAAATTTATAGTTCTTAGATACGGTAGGTCATACATATGCATTAATGTTACTTTCATTTCCTTTTAATATTTAAAAGAATGAAGTGTGAATGATATATATTTGTATATTTAAATTTCACTATCATATAAATTTCTTATATGTTACATTATTTTTTTAAAACCATCCTTTTTATATTCCATATATAGCATGAACGAATCACATCACTTTGAGGAGGTGGTAGTCCAAACTTCCAAAAATGTTGTTTTTGTATATAAAAAATTTGAGAAGAATAAGATTTTGTGTTATATAAAAATTATAAAACCATAAAAAAATTATAATTATCATATATATCATATATAATAAACATGTTAATTATAATTCCCAACTGCGACAGGTGGTAAGGAAAAAATGAATGACAAATTTCTCTAAAGTTGTACTTCTCTATACACATAAATGGTAAGTTCGTTACCTATTAAGTAAAAGTGAATATAATTCAACTTACACAACTTCTAATTAAAAAGTATATTTATTTTTTTTATATTTTTTTATTATATAATCATGTGATCAGAATATTTTAGAGTTTGGAAAATGTAAATAATGCAAAAGAGCTTAAGCAATAAGGTTACCTCTTCTTTAGGTTACTCCTTTTTGTTATCTCCAAATGGTTTTTGTGCATTGATTTAAAAAAAATGGTGTCCTTTTGGATAAGGTTAGGTATTTATAAAATATCTATAATAAGATATTTATTGAGTAATACTTGCTTTAGACTTGTGAATAAGTTGTATTGGTGAGTTCATTTTTATAGCGGAGGAGGATTGACATTCATGTAAATTTTTTAAAAGGAAATTGTACAAAAAAATTCAAATTAAAAGTGACATTAATAATGAATTTTTTTTATAAAAGTTATAATAGGGTTGAAAAAGATAATTACAATGAATTTTGGTAGTGTTCCAAGGTCATTTTGGTCCTTATCATTAAGTTTTGGTCCCCATTGAGCTAAATTTCCCTTATTTGTTTTAATTAGGTTTAATCAACGTCATTAATAATTTGAAAAATAAATTATGTACACCTTATTAGAAATTATAAATTATTATTATTCAAAATATATAATACAATATCAAAAATTCAAATCAAAGAAGTGGTAGAAATTAATTTGAATTTCATCCCGAAAACGGGACAACAAAGTGGGTTTACAATGTAAGATGTTCAAATGGTTTCTGTGATTTTATATTCAATTTCAATGAGGAAATCATTCCAATACCACATATTGGATTAATTTATAAAAAAATTATATAATTTTACATTAAAAATAATCAAAAATATAATTTTACTATATTAAAAATTAGAAGAAATAGAAATTTTGAATTTAAATTCCTTGTTCTTCACTATTTATTAAAAAATTAAATGTCAGAGAAAAATAAAACTCACTCGAATATATTTCATATGATTCTATTAAAAAAAGTAAGACTATTTTTAAATTTATAAATTAAAAAATTTAACAATAATTAGATTTAGAAATGGTTCCCAATTAAATTTCAGTAATGGTGTCTTTGTAAAAATATAAGTTTTTATACAATATATTGGGATTTTTCATCTCTTGTGATTATAAGATCAATTGGATAAATATGAGAAATATTGTGTTAGATATATAATATATATTCTCAAATGATATATAGTACTATTTATAATCACTGATTTAACTTATAGTTTAAGTATTATTATATAAATTAATAATATTTTAAAAATATATTGTTGTTTAGTAAAACTAAGTCTTGTATATAATACATGCTATCGAACATGGTCATTAATTTATGTAACTATTGTTCACAAATCATTTTTTCCATTAAAAGAAATATCCTATATTCAATATATTAAATATATTAAATATATTTTAATTTCCCTATATATTATATTCCCTTACATGTTTGGTAGTGCGTGTCATACATGCTATCAAATAAAATGATCTTACTTTAAAATTTCAGTGCAGTACATTCTCCCCAACTTAAATAAATTGAATAATCAAACATTAATCTCAATATTGGAAATATAGTATTTGATATTTTCTATGATTGAATCCCATATCATGAGAAGGGTTCCTATAACAATCTCTAGAAAAGAGAGAATGTGAATTAAAAATGTTACATGGACTAACATATAACTATGTTTCGATGTGGGAGAACATTAGTGGAAACATAACATAAGGACATGGAGGAAAAGATTAAATATTTATAGGGAGTTATCAAGGCCATAAGTCACAAACAAGAGAAATATTAATGGAATTATAAAACTATTTGTTCAAAAAAAATTAGCGTATTAGAAAAACATTTTTTAGATCATTTTTAGAATTTTGAGTAAATTATTTTCATCCATTTAATACTAAAAAATATATAGAATTAACATATTTCTATAAACATATTATCCTTTATTTATGATTTAAATAATTTTCAATTGGTCAATTTTCTCAAGAAATTATTATCAAAAAATTAACATTTATTCATGAATCATTAAAATACATGTTCAGTGCATCATAAGGCTCATAAAAGACTTAAAAGAATTTCCATTTAATATGAAATGTTTCCAAAAATTGAAGGTTTAATAAATTATTTTCTAAACCAGAAAAATACTACTATTGGTTCATCATTAATATTTATTCACAATGTTTTTAACAATAAACAGTTTTATATTAACTAGTAAATTATGTAGGTCAATAATATGTAAATGAAAATAACCAAAAATATATTCCATATAAAATAACATTATATATAATAATAAATAAAAAAATTATGAAAACAAAAACCCCCTATAATTAATCAATAAAATTAAAATTAAATACATCTATAAAAATGTCGTAGAAAAATATCATTACTAAATAGTAACTCATTTTTAAATTGGTTAATTCTTAATTATTGGATACCATGTCTCCTAAGTACATGGTACCATTTCCGTCAGGATCATTTATAAGATTGTTTATCATATTAGACAAAAACCCATCTAATTCAATTCAACTGACTCAACCCAAGATACTACTGATACATGAAGGGGATATCTACAATGGTGCCCCACCTATGTCATTCATGTCTAAAGCATTCCTCATATATCAAGTTTAATATATAAATATTTTGATCATAAATTAAAATTATATATTATAAGATATATATTTATTTATATTTCCCCATTAGATAAAATAACTATCAAGTACACACCATATGTAAAAAGTGTATATGTTTTATGAAATAATCTTATCCATGATAATTTATGTGAATATTTATCGAAAACTTAATAATTAATGATAAATGAAAAATGAATATTTTTAGGGGACTAAAAATGGAATCAAGGAAGTGAATTACAATACAAAACATGGAAAAATATATTAAGAACTATCTATAGGAAGAATAAGAATTATATAGATTTGACATATACCCAGTAGAGTATGAATAAGGGTTGTTATTATTGATTAAACAAAATTACATTAAGAGAATGTCTGAGGAAAATATCATTTTTTAAATCCTTTTGAAAACAATTTTCATTAAAAGTAAGTTTTCAAATAACATTAAATTGAAAAATTAAAATTTCTAACATGAAAATGAATCATAAAATGAATGAAAGTGGTTAATCCTTACATTCCATATAAGGTAAGAAGAATATAACTTTGTCATTGTAAAAAGGATATAAAAAATCATTTTTTCAGAAACTAACAAGAATATTCCTTTGATAAATAATTTAAAGTAAAAAACTAGAAAAATTACATTATTAAACAATTTTGTGATGGGTGAAAACAATTTTGATTTTTTTTAGAATTGGATTTTTAGAATAAAATAGGTTATCTGACCAAAGAGATACATGATGATGGGTTTTCATAAAAACATTTTCTATTACATGTTGAGTAAAAAATTAGTATAAAATGATAATATTTCTTGAAAATTGTCATTAATAACAATTGGATTAAAAAATTAATGGGGTTATTATATAATTATTATAGATTTTTCATTGATGTTATTTGATGTATAAGAAATCCTAAGAAAAATATAATGGTGATGTAAACCCCTCAAAAAACAAATTCATTGATTTAAGAAGAAATAAATGAATAGATAATGTGATTAAAAGGTAAATACACAGAAAAAATTGGAAATAAATCAATATATAGTTGAATTTCATTACACACAAGATCTTAGAATATTAATGGGAAAAAAGTAAAAAAAAACATAAGGAAAAGAAATCCGGTTATGAAATTCATCACCACTTGGTAAATTATAAATGAAATATCATTAAAGTAATAATATAAAATTTAAACACATAATACCATGCATTTAAAATTATTTATGATATAATACATCAAAATTTCCATTATATTCACCAAAAAAATAAGTATTCATAATGGTGTGTACCTCATGGAAAGAAATGTGATACAATAATCACTTACCTAGTGTTTCATTGTAGGTGAATGTTCTTTGATGTTATATATAATGGTTTTAGATTTCTCTTTAAAATATTACATGTCTATAGTAGTTCTAATAATATCATATATTAACTTATTATAATATCTTATTACACATATGTTAATAATCATTCATTGTTTTCACTATTTCTGGTGTTAAATGCCTAGTTTCTCAAGTAAGTTTTGACATATAATTTATTTTTACTATTAAATAGATCATTATTTTAAAATATAATTAATTTATAAAATATTTTAATTATAATATATATTTAGTTTATATTTATTCAGAAAAGATCATAAAATTTGGAGACAGAAATGCAGTGCACCATTCATGGATATGGCAGGTCATACATACGCATGAATGTTACATTCGTTTTTTCCATAATTAAATGAATTAATATTAAATGATATATGTTTACATCATAATTCCAATATAATATATATTTCATATATTTTACAAGGGTTTTTTAAAATCATATGGTATACATTCAATGAATATCATGAACAAGTAAAATATCTTTGAGGAGGTATTAGTCCACACATCCACAAAAGATGACATCATATTACACAAAATTTTATTAATAAGGTTCTATGTTTTATAAAAATTACATAAGAATATAGAAATAATAAATATAATATCATGAATAGCTGGAAGGACTTCGTTTCTTATTTATTTTTGATAACCCCCCTTTCAAGGGATGAGGGGGATCCCTTACAAGGCACGTAGGCTTCGAGACTACATAATACATAGGTCTAAGTAAATATACATGCTATACATGTAACTCCTCCTCCAAGATTCATCATCGTGATATCATCTCTCAACCATCAAATAGATGTTTGGCTAGGCTTCTCATGAAATCACGTACTAGTTTCGATGGGAATTCTATACCCTCTCTTTCTGATAAATCTGGTTTTCTTATGCTCTTGTGAATGTGCCTTCCCTGATTCCGAATCTGATGTCTGCTGCTAATAGAGTCTTTATGATCATTTATCCCAAATATATGGTGGCATAAATGACATGAGGTGGCCCAAAGGCCTTGAGGTGGCCCTAAGGCCTTAAATGACCTGATTTCCAAACCGATGGCCCAAAATCCCATACAGATGAATAGTTCTGGTTGTGACATTACCAAACAATGTCTGCTATAGTGCCTACTACAGTACCTCAAAAATATGTCTCTGCACGATTTTGAACTTGGGTCTCTTGGATAAACTTTTCGATCCTCACCAATTGGGATAAGGCTTTTGTGCATAAATATTATATATATCTTATATAAACAGATTTTCAACCTTAATTTTCAATCATTATTTTTCATAAAAGAAAAAAATAATGACCATGTTTTGTGAGGTGGGAGTTCACCATACACATAAATAGTAAGTTTGTTACACATTAGACATAATTGTGTGTATTTGTAGGTCGAAAAATATAAATTTAATATCTCATTATATTTAGGATAATTTTTATCGTACATCAACTACACAATTTAATTTTAACAGGTGTTGAGTTTAAAGAAAATCAAAGAGTTTGAGGAAGGAGATACCTCATCTTCAGCTAAATATTTTTAGTTTTCACAATAAGGGATTCAATTGATGGAATTATAGCCAAGGGAGTCTTCAAGGATGAGTGGAGGGATTTTTAGCATCTATTATGAAGGATATCGGTAATTTCAACATGTCTTGATAAATTTGGATATGGTAGCAGTGAGTGCCATTTCTAGTATAGGGGGAGTGGTATTCTTATATATTAATGCAAAAATAATTCCACCCATGTTTTTTCAATGGAATGTGGATCAAAAAATAAAAAAAAATTAAAAGGTAGTATATTTTTAATTATTTCCCCAAAATATATTTTGGACAATTTAATAGGTTATTATGGCCCTTACCTTTATGGTTTAGTCCCTTGTTAAGAATTTTTTTCACTTAATCGTTGTAATTAATATTTATAACATTCAATAATATTTTTGTTCAAAAAAATATATTGACAATATTAGGATTTATAAATTATAAAGGATCAAAAATTTTAATCTATTTTTTTTATAAATTCCAAAGACACTTGTGGTTAAAATTAATTTTAATTTAATCCTACAGATGGGACGACAAAGCGTGTTTTTAAAGCAAGATGTTCCAAAAAAAATTCTATGTTTTTATTTGCAATTTCAATGTGAAAATCATTATAAGTACCTAAATATGATTATGTTATATTATATTTATCTAAAAATAATTATCAACTAATAAAAAATATTATTTAACTATTATAATAAAATAGATGAAAAGGCAGTTTGGAATTAAAATTCATTATTTTTTAATATTTGTTAAAAAAACCACTACAAAAAATTCCCAAAATTAAACCTATATTTTTATTCTGTTTTTTATATTATGTTATTATTTAAAAATTGAATTTAAAATATTTCAATATATTGGTTATGAAATAGCTTCACCATTAAGATTCAATATAAATATCATTTATAAAAATATATTTTTTTATGTGTAAAATTCAGTTTATTCTCATCTTATGTCTATAAAATAAAATCAATGAATAAAAAATGTTTGTATATATAATATATATATTTTAATAATTTAAATTATTCTACAAAAAATTATAATTTTACATATATGTTACATTTTATTATATTAAATAATAATATTTTAGTAATTTGGTATTGTTTAGTAAAACTAGGTCTTGCATGTAACACTATCGATCAAATAAGTTCATTAATACCAATGATTAATGCTAACATAATACTTATTTGAATTGAAATATATATCATAAATTTAATTTAATTATAATAATAATTATATTTTAATGTCTTGAGATATTATATTCCCTTACGTGATTGGTGTTTCTTGTGATACACTCTATCAAATACAATGTTATTACTTTAGAATCTCAGGGTGTCACATTATCCATTCCAATAAAAATAAAATATTGAAACATTATTATATAAAATTTGATTTAACAAAATTTTCATGGTGAGTACTATTTTCCAAATATAAACATAAAAACATATTTAAAAAAATAATATATAATCATCAATTTCTATAAAATCATAATATTTTTATTGCAATTTTAAAAACATAATATATTAAAAATTATTTATTTTGATCATATTTTTTAATATATGAAAAACCATTCAATAATTTTATTTTAAAAAATTCTATTTATTATTAAATAGTTGATACTAAAAAATATTAATATTTTTCATCATTTTCTTAGTTATAATATTTTCTTAATTAAATAATTTCACATAATTAAAAACAAAATTGATATAGAATCCTATGGAAATATAAAATAAAAAATATTGTGTGATTTTATTTCAATGTTACATAATATGTTACACATGATTCTTATATAAATAAAGTGAATATATTGTGTTTTATGTCATTCCAAACATTTACATCATCGAAATCTAAATTTATTCATAAGGAAATTATTATTTTTCATGAAAAATATATGTTCGTAGAAGTTATAAATCATTTAATTTTAGTTTATATAATTTTTTTATCATATTATGTTTTATAGTTTTGGCATGATTAATGTTATCCAAAAGGAAATTTTGAGTTTATTATTAATTATCCATCATAATTTTAAAAGTTATAATATGAGTATATTTTACTATATTTTAAAAAATATAAATTGATGGTATAAAATCTTTTTATCCCAATTCAATATGTCTTTTTTTATATAAAAATTTTTTTAACTGGGTTTGAGGGAACACATACATTAACCTATGGCCCAAAATACATGACCAAAAATAGAGAAGAAAAAAAGGAAATACACATTTGACCAAACAAAAATACAATAATAAATCCCCAATAACTCTTAAATGTCTTATCCTTGCTCATTACATGATGATGCGACTAAATTTTCCTTTCCCTATGTAGAGATATATGGGGAATAATCTCTATGTTGTGTCATATTTATCCCTATTATATCATCTTTTTAGTTATTTATTCCTTGTGATTTATATTACTATGATCCATCTTCGTGAGGGTTTTCTAGAATAAAAAATCAATAACATAATGATGGCTAAGAGTCCAAGTGTCCTATGGCCCAAAATATGTCCCAAAAGAATAATTTGGTTGAATAGTACCACTTATAATGCACCCCAATTCAGTACCAAAATTTTTACCCACACTTATACAGTGCTACATTACTTATACTAAAATTTTTAAATTCTCTCCATTCCTTTTTTTCGACCAAGGTTTTAGACATGATTGCATGAATTCATTACCTCATGGTTAATCCGCAAACAACTATAAATTATTAGTTTTAATAATATAAATATCATAATATTTTTAAATTAAACAAGGAATCAATATAACAAGGATGAAAAATATTTCAATTATAATATTTGGAAATTTTAATGGAATATAAATTAGATTTTATAGTTTCCAAAAAATTATTTATATTATTTACATGAATAGATTAAATATTTTTCCCTCAATAATGATACATTTTTACAAAGTTATTAGGAAATATAGAAGGTGGGAATTTTTTTTCCTTAGTTAATATAATTTTTAATTATACTCAAATGATTATATGTTACATTATGATAAATAAGATTCATTTGATATTTTTAAACATGTAGACAATGATGATATAAATAATGGAACTGTGTCCAAAATAGGGTTGTTCCAGTCAAAAAAGTGATATAGTTTTAAATTAATCCTAGGTATTTTTAGGCAAAAAATTTAATACCAAACTATCCAAATCATTAATAGGTAATTACATGGCCAAAAAATTATTCCTTATCCCCACGGATTAGCAACAATCTCATGAGAAATAAGAACTACATTATAGAATAGTACTTTCAAAAATAACCTAAATTTTTTTGATAGAGGTATTGAATAAAGTTAGTATTCCAAGACAATGAAAAAAACATATAATATACAATATTTAGAGAAATAAATATTAATATACAATTAAAAACCAATGCACTATCGATATTATATGTCCCGACTCTATGTGATATGATGTAGCCCCCATACTCAAGTATCCTACTGACGCATACTCACACTAACACCGTGAAACACCATGAACATACCCACCCTAAATAAAATTGATCTACATAAATCCAAATGTGTATATAGGGTGTGAGAAAATGAACTGAGTAATATCCCACCATACATTTCATAAGAAGGAACAAAAAAATATAGAATTTTATCAAGTAATGAAATATAAATCAAGAGATAAAATTCTACATTATTTTATACAAAATATATATTAATCACCACTTTTCACAAATTATGTTAAAAATAAAAAATACACTATTTTCAAATAATATCCATTCCAAATATTAAAAAACATTCCAATTATTATCAATAGATAAAATATGTTATTCAAAAACTTTAAATCATTTTTCGTGGGAATGGTCCTTCTATTATCATATCAGAATGCCAACAAGTGTAATTTGGCATTACCTGAACAAAACATGTCATGGATGTAAGAGTTTACTCCTAATATTAGATCCTTTCCCTAAAATAAGAATTATGGTTAAATTATAACCATAGGATAATTTGTCTAGGAGGAAATAATTCATCCAAGATGATATATCCCATCAAAATCGTTGATCATATTTATGATTTCCAAATAAAAATAATTCAATTGGAGATTCATCATTGAAACTATTTAAATAGTTATTTAAATCCATTTTTCTTTAACACAACTATAGTATAAATACATTTTATTTAACATTACCAAAACCAAAACATTTTATCCAAACATTGGTCATGCCTTAAAAAACCATTTCCCAATAAATCCATAAATAATGCTTTAAAATCATTTGAGTAGCCATGTTCAGATAAAAATAAAGAATTGTTTTGTATAATAAATCCAAATCATGAAGCTACATGACTTGAGACATTTATAATATTAACAACAACTTAGAAACCACATGCTAAAATGATATGAGGATCCTATGAATTTATAAAAGATACCAAATTATGAATTCGAAACCATGAATATAAAGATTATTACTTTATAGAATTATAAAATCGATATGAATAAATTAAAACCACAAATCATGATCAATGTACTAAGGGGATTGGAGATTTATAAAAAACACTTAGTTATGTTGTAGTTAAAAATGAGATCGTAACAATGTTTAGAACAATAATTTTCCATGAATGATCCTATAATACTAGAAATAGGTCTATTGTTTCTATAGATAGATGTACTCTTGAATAAGACCTAGATTCAACTAATGTTCAATGGTGTGGCTCAATTATTGTGACCTAGGTTTTTAATAAATAAATATTAAACCATATTTAATAATATTAATTACATTACACCATCACACACTTGATGAATATAATAGTTTAGTGCATTTGGAAACATGGAATAATAAACATTGGTCAATAAGTGAGCAAAAACATCTCCCACTACATTCTCAAAAACTATCACCCATATTAGTAATATCATATATATTACATATCTTCATAACCAGGTGAAATTAAACATAAAATGGTGATCTTGGATTATCATTAAGTGTTAAAAAGGGAGATGTGGAAGAAGAACATGCATATAAGGGTGTGAGAACATGATAGTAACATTTGAGAACCATACCTGACAAACCAAATATCATAAAAATTTGACTTTGTTAAATGATTTGTAGTCATAATACATAAATCACAATGAAATTAAATAACATAATCCAAGAGATAATAACATTGGAAGGGTGAATGTAATTTTTTTCATACATATAATCATAAAAAATAATTTCCAAATTCGTGATGGTTCCCTGCCATGACTGTCATTGTTGAATGGTTTCACTCCCAAAAAAAAGTATAGTAGTCATGGTTCAGTTCTAATACCATCACAATAGAAAAAGTCCCCAAGTAAATAGACATTAATCACTATTCTATCCTTTTCATGCTGATTAAGTATCACTCAATATTCCAATATTGCCGATATCATGAGATATAAAGCATTACCCAATGCATTGGATTGAGATATATGTACCACCTATCAAATAATGAAAATAATATTTATGCTTTTCACATGTTCATATAAATTAATAATATCATAACAAATAAAATATAATATTTATTATAAAAACTTCACCATTTCATAACTTGTCAAAAATATAAAGGTTTTATAATTATTTCTTCATTAAATAACCTATGAAAAGATGTGGCTTTCATAATAATTTCCCCATGTTATAACCTAGGGAGTAGATAAAGGTTTCATAAATATAAATAAATCAAATAACAAACAATATAATGAAATAATATTATTAGAATACATGAATCATGAACCTAATAAGGAAATACTAACACTGATAAATTTCATCATAGATGAAAAATAGTTTTATCATATTATTTAAAACCATTATTTAAGAAAATATCCTTTCATATTTTAACAATACATTGAAAATTATTAAACATTTTGAAACTAATTTATTGAAAATAAAATTGCAAAAATAAAATGAAATATTTGGATCAATTATTTTTCATAACATCAGTATATTTCATTCATGTCACACAAGTTAAAATAATGATTCCATTAATAATATCAGTAAAAATAGATCATGTTTTTATAGAAGATATAATGAATCATTTAAAAAAATAAATTATGTAAAAAATGGGAAATTCATAAAAAAGATATAAGGTATTAATCAATATCATATAAAACCATTTTTGAAAATATGGTTTTGGAGGAAAATAGATTTTGTACCAAAGAGATAAACAACATCAAATTTTGTTTAAAATATTTTATTCATTAATTTAAGTACAAAATATGTGTACAATGGTCCCATTACATTATTTATTCATGAAAACAAAGTGTATAAGAAAATTCGTGATAATTATTGAGTGGTTGAAAATGAAAATTCAATTTTGGAGACTTATTCATAAAAAATTATGATAAATGATGAGATTGTAATATAAATTATTTTAAACATTAGTGGAATTTCACTATAATCCCCATGAAGGAATAAAATTAAATGTGTCATGAAATATGATAAGGCTTAATTAAATCATTATATTACACATCAAAGTGGTATTATATACACCTCATGATAGAATTAGTGCACAACATAACATACTTCTCAGAAAAAGGGAAATTGAGAGTAAAATCCATTTAAATTAGTATTAACATTGTTAGTAGTCCTTCAAGATTCATGTATAATAAATATAAGTTTATTAAATACAATTTACAAAAAATATTATTATATATCATACCTTAAATGATTTACTTATTCCATTTTATCAACCATTTTTAAAAAAATTTATTTAATGTAATGTTTCTGGAAAAAACTTTTTTTGTTTTCATGTATATTTTTTCTTTTTTCTTCTTATTTAAATTTATGTCTCATCATATCAGTAATATAATACATATATAAATAAATTATATATTCAATATACATTTATTTATATTAATAAATCTAATTTAGTGATAGGAAATGGAATACATAATTTATGGAGACGGAATGTCATACAAATGCATTTACATTGTTTCCATTATCTTTTCAGTTTTAAATAATGATAAATAATATATATATATATATATTAAAATTAAATACTAATTTCCCTGTCATATATAAAACATTGGTTTTTTAACCCTATACTTAAAACATTCTATGCAAATCAGGAACAAATCACATCATTTAGTTAGGTGGTAGTCTGCAGTACACATGATCGACATTATCATATTCACAAAAAATAGAGAGTATTATGATATTTATGATATAAGAATATAAAATTCATAATAAAATAAAAAAAATATCATATAATTATATAATAATAATAATAATTACCTCATTATTTCCATATTTAATAGGTTGTAATGGAAAATGAATTTCATCAGTTCGTGCGGTGATAGTCCACTTTACAGAAAAACAATGATTTTGTAATCCATTTGATGGAAAAGGATATGGTTTTACCTCATTAAATTATCATAAAAACATATTAGTATATGGAATATACAGATTATATTTTTTCACCATGTTATAATGATAATTGAAGGAGGTATATTAAGAAATTAAACAAAAATTCTTGTTGAAGAATATTACCTCTTCCTCAGGCCTCCTCCTTATGTGTTCACTAAAATACATCCTTGGATAGATTTATCTCTAGAATAAAGCTTCTAAAATGATGTAATGTATGGTTGTATGACATTTTTTATAATCTTGTCTGATCTGAAATGGTTTTATGTTTTGAAGAATAGGGGATATGGGTGGGCTTTTGTGGGTGGGGTGTGTTGAAGACTAGTAAGGGTTTTAAAGACTCCATCATACCCACATTTTTATCATGGAACAGGCCCCTAAAATTATATATTATAGATAATATAAGTTATAAGATAGAAATATCTCTATAAAATGTTTTCTGGAAATGTTTTTTGGTTATTTTGGCCCTTAATTTCATAGTTTAACCCCTGGTAAATCATATTTTTACATTAACCATTATAAATAATTTTTACCATTTTTACTATACATTTTTTTTAAAAAATTAGATGAAAATATTAGAAATTAGAAGTAATTAGGATTCAAAATATAGAATCTTATCATCTAAATTCAATTCATAAAAGTGAAAAAA
This sequence comes from Viscum album, assembly GCA_963277665.1. Classification (NCBI taxonomy): domain Eukaryota; kingdom Viridiplantae; phylum Streptophyta; class Magnoliopsida; order Santalales; family Viscaceae; genus Viscum; species Viscum album. The sequence continues at coordinate 815,593,708 of OY728142.1, forward strand.
AATTAATCCTAAAAACCTGATTACAAAGACTGCATCAAAATAAAAAATGATCAAAATATTACAAAATTTGTATTAACAAATTAAATTTGAAATTGACTAAAATGACCTAAATTGTATTAATTAGTGAATAATTTAAAAAAATGTTAAAAAATTTATAACATAATTTCTATTTATAAATAAACTAAAAAATTAGTTTTCATTTAAAATTAAAAATTATTCACTATTCATAAAAAATTAATATTTTTATAAAACCCCAAAAAATCACACAAACCTAAATTTAAATTTATGAATTAAAAAATGAAGTTATTTTTATATTTTTTATTTTTAATAGGTTTAAAATTTAATTTTAATATTTTTTTGAAATTAAATATTTCTTTTTGTGGAAAAAATATTTTCAAAACATATTACGAATCTACCAAAAATTATGTATTTTATTATCAATACGTTATCATTATATAAAAAAATTATGCTTAATAACATATATTTATTTACTAATATTCATTTCACTATGTTTAGTGGTTAGGTTACAATGATCTTGTTTAAATAATTATAATAATAATATATATTGTTTTGTTAAAAATCAGAGTTGTCTATAACACAATCTAATATGGTGATGCATGTAGTCCAAGATAAATCATTGTTGCATGTGGTGAATAAGTAACTGGGTGTGGTGTCCTGAATAATATATCCAATAAAATTATTTATTTGAAACATAGTGATTCATAAAAACAAGGTTTGTAACACTCTACCCCAATTAAAATTAATTTCAAACATGAAATTTATCAATTTGATAATGAAAATAAGATTACTTCCACCTTATTATCTCTCAAATTCAAATGAAAATTCTTTATAGTGGTGGGTTTTCCACAATAATTTTACCATATGAGTGTTCTTTTTCAATAGAAAAATGTCTGTAAAATCCATAATCCCTAATGGATGTTCCTCATAAATAAGATCATTGACTAGAAATATAACTTCTGAGTTCAGTGCATCTGATGGGTTTGTTGTGTAATTCTTTTGGATAGTTACATGGAACACATTTAGGACTTGATATAAGTTCAGTGGAATAATCTATAAATAGGATATATTATTATATAAATCATCAATATTAAAGAGATTGATATACTTATAGAATAGTTTCCCAGCCTTGACAAATCATACAGCTTTATTCCATTGAGAAATTCTTTGAAACACTTTATCACAAACTTAGAATTATTTGTCAAACTAGTCATTTTATGTATAACTTTTCATCTGAATTTGATCTACCTCTATGTGTTGTAATATAGATCTAACCTTCTCTACCACTTATCAAGCTATATCAAGTTCCAATATATATCATTCCTCAACATCAGTCTTACACAATTGAGTGCTACATTTATTTCTACATATTGATTTATAAGGATCCATATTAGTTTATGGGAATATTTTTGTATATAAATTAAACTAGAGGAATTTATTTATCCCAAAAAAATTTAAATCCAATGAAAAATTTGTAAACATATCCTATAGGGTTTTATAATTCATTTAGACCGACCACATGTCTAAAAATGATACATAGTCCTAAAACACAAGTCAATATCCTTAGATTACTAAAGAATTTACCAAATTGTTGAGATAAGTTTCAAATACTAATAAAACACATGGGAATGAAGTAATTATTTCAACCTTAACATTTCTCTAATGCATATAAATGATATATGATCCTGAGAATAGTATTCTATAATATGAGATTGATTGTGCTAATTTACTAAGGTGGTTGACTACAACTCATACACAATTTTTCCATTTAGATATTTTATAGATTCAAAAATAATAATACATTGTGATTCTTTCCCATTTTCATTCTAGTATGGAAAAATTGATGAAACATTCTCTTATAATTTTTTCATCAAAAATTAGATTTCCAATATACCAAGACCTGAGATACAAACATTGTGTTATATCTCTTCATTTCATACCAATAGTAGTATTCATTAAGATCTCCATAAATCAATATAATTAAAGGATGAATATAAATTTATGACATATAAGATTACAGTATCAACTAAATCATCAATTATAGTATGTATGTAAATCATACAATGTTCCCCAAACATATCATTCAATCATGAGCAAGGATAAACTCAAGAACATTTCTATCCTTCCTTTACAGATCTAAATCTTCCTTCTATGAATATTCAATGACCACGTGCATATATGGTTGAAAATTAAATTGAGAAAGATTATATTTTTCCATTAATTTATGATTTTCAACTCTATTTGTATCAAATTATGAAATATTAGATCATATTTAATTCTCATCTGGATAAGATAACATGATCCGTTCGACTTAAAGAATCAACTGGATTGTTATCATTCATAGGGCGGTAATATATTGAGTAGTTAAGATATTTAATTCTATCTATACATATTAATTGGAACATATATAACTCCTTTTATATGATAATATAATTTAAAAATAATCAGTATATATATCACACATTAATCCATAATTATAAAGCATTTATTTTTATGGAAAAATTTCCATATCTGACTCTAAATCGTGAATTGTGTAATCATTCTCCTAAAATATCAATTATCGTGAAGAAGAAGTTGTTACCATTTCATTATACATAATAAACAATCCCAATAAGTTCTTGTATTTATCAATATGGATAAAACCCCTATCTCTATTACATATTAATGTAAGAACATTAGTATTGATTAATCATCTCTTCAATTCTTTGAAAAAAAATTCATATTCCTTTTTCCAGAGTAAGATGGATCTCTTCTATGTTAAAATGGTCATAAAATTATATATTCAGGATAATGTCTCCAAAATAGATCTATAATATCCGGTTAAGAAAAAAAATACAGTTATTGGTCATTGTGGTTGGAATAGGCTAACATTCAATAACCACTATCACTGATGGAACTATTGATATACACTCTCTTGAGAATATATGTCCAAAAAATGAAAAATATTGTTAGAAACATTGATAGTTTTTTATATTTTACATATATTTTATCATTATTTGGTGACTTTAGTAAAAATATAATGTCATATTTAGTCTCTTCCATTATCTTTTATTAAGTAATTATATCAACTATAGAGACTTCCACAAACCAATCAAGGTGATCTCAAAAGAATCAATGTATTAAAAACTTTTAGATTTCAAGGGAATTTCTAAGATAAAATAAAGTTACAATATATTCATTGTCTCTATACCATATAAATAATTAAATCTTTGGAATATCCTACTTCTTAGTGCTCAATAGATGTTATCTAGAACAATAGTTAATCTGGGAAAAGTATTTGGCCCAACGTAGTTGATCAAGAATGTAATCTATATGGAAAAGATGATAGCTGTATATAATTGTGATCTTTTTCATCAATTAATATAAATTAAGAGTCACACTAAACTATATTAATTTTTATCAGAAATTGTAGGTTTAAGAATATGTGAATCACATGGATGAATGAATCCTTGGTCATGGTTTTCTGGGAGTTGCCTCTTCAATTCGTACCACTAAATCATGTTCATTATATAGGGAGTCATTGAAATTAGTGTGGCACCGGGTATTATTTATTTCAAGAACTCATATTCAGGATTCGGTGGAATTCTTGGATAATCATTTAGAAATACCTCATTAAATACCTACACTCATGGCATATCATTGATGTTAGGTTTTCCCCAGCAATCTAAGATATTCACCCATTTAAATTGGAGTTATGACCCAAAAAATGGATGTAACTGCAATATAATTTTTGTACTTATCATCAAATGGATATAAAATTATTTGTTGGTTCATAATATCAAATATTAAATCCCTTATCCATTGACTAATTTTGGATTTATGAAGAGAAATATCGGGCTTTCCTAAGATGAAATCAAATTCCACTTGAGAAAAAATAAAAATATATGTTGGAATCACAATACCAAAAATAGAAACTTATGAGGAATCATACATATAATATGTGATCAACATACCTATATTTTTTTATGTTTCTATTTAAACGTCTAAAATTTTTGGTGGAATCATGATACCCATAAAAAATTCATTAGATAATAAATAATGGGCACTTCCAAAGCCTAATAAGACATCAACAATTTTAGAGTGGATGGTAAGTGTATCATTCTTCCCCAAGTTATTACACCCCTCATTTGAAAGAGTGATCCCAAGATATTTCTCCTTGTGACTTTTCCAAATAGGTTTCTTACATCGATCACCATCATTAACCCTCATGTTTTACCAGTGGTTAAAATCATCCACATTATCCTTACACATGAAGTACTAAATTTTTGGTGGTGAATTCTTTTATGTTTTCCCTCTATAGGCATGGTTTTTTAACATATTTCTATCACTTCATAAACCAATTCCTCGATGAACATCTCCTCTACAAAAAAATAAATTACTAGTCCCATTTAGTAAATTTTTTCCATGATTCTTCTAACATATTTAGAATAAAAGAATGTTCATATTCTACATTCTATTTTTTTAGATTTTCCTTTTAATTCCATTTTTATATTATTATCAAAACATTGATATTGATATATAAATCCAACCTCAATTTCCACCTTAATATAACATATAATAATTTATTCATATCCACTAATGTTTTTAAGGGATAATACCCTTTGTGAAAATTGATTTAATCCTCAAAAAAATTAATCAATTTTACTTTCAGGATGGATGATAATACCTGAATAATACCTTAAACTTCTTGTAAAATTTACATCATAAGTACAATAAGATTCATTATCCTTTGGTTTTAGATCAGGAAAATCAATATAATTAAATTAAAAAAATCATAGGAAACTAAATATTGAAAAATAAAATTAAGAACTCATCCAAATCGATGTAGTCAATTATATCACATTATCTCATATTCATTATATGAGTCCACAATTAATACCATCCACCATTGAAATTATAGGTTACCAAAGTGATTTTTTTGTGTTCTAAAAATGCGATGCTAGAATATATCATTTATGTTGTACTGATCAATTTCATAATAACTAGAATATTAGTGGATCCTTTGAAATAATGTTGAAATTACCACATAATGGGATCAACAAATTTTTTTCACAACTTTTTTAATTTTGGAGCATAATATGATTCTTATCATTAGAAAGATATGTGCATTTTGAAATGTGATTTTTATTCTGAATCCTATATAATTAGTGATCATAGGTGGAAACCCATTTTTTATCCAACACACTTAATATTAATTAATTTCATTCATGTTTAATTTATTTTTGAAATCCATGAATCATATAATAAGAAAATAAAATCATATTGGGAAACAACATAACCATGAAAACTTCTTATATTATATCTAAATCATGGAACCATATTATTAATCTATAAATCCTTATGATTATCTTTGATCATTCAAAGTCAAAATATATTAATATGGATTGTGATGGTTCATGAATAGTTTGTGATTTTCTAAATAATATACCACAGGAGTGTCAAACCAGGTGTGTAGGAAGGGCCATTGTAGTGCATCAATTTCTGATTTAGTCTACCAAAATAATGTGTTTTCATGATTATTTCATCTAGGTACAGTTCTTTTATATCCTCATTCACATTTAGTATCCATATATATATGTAATTTTTTGCAATCCACATTCTCAATCCTTTAAAAAATTTCAAGATATTTTCCCACAATTTGTGTCATCCTTAAAATTTCCCTTAGACATGTCCATAGGGATCTCACAATGGTTTTCTCATCCTAGTTTCCAATTTATAACTAAATATGTCCTCTAATAAAAAAATATTTTTAACTATTATTTTCATTTCTATATATTGTTTTTTTAGATATTCGTCAAATTACAGAAACACACACCCAATCACCATAATAGTGTTGTGTCATTAGAAACATGGATACAAAAACAATATTCTATAAGTTAGTTATAACATATCCAACTAATTTCTCCACAAATATCACCCATCATAGAAATAAAATACATAATACCTGTCTTCATTTCTCAAGGAAACAAAACATAATAAAGGGTGATCATATATTCTTATTAAGAGTAAAATAGAGATACATGTCTGAATAATATGATTGTAAGGATATAAGAACATGAGCATTATATTTTTGAACCATACCATGCATATAAATGATCACAGTATTTATTAATGGAATAATGATTTTTAGTTCATAGGACATGAATCAAAATTGAATTAGATTACATGTGACATAGTATAAAAAAATGTTCAGAACACATGGAATGCGTTGAATAAACATAACAATATATAATAATTTCCATATTATCCTTGTCTCATTCGGATGGATATCATAGTGGAATTGGTTCATCTATAATCCATAGAAGTTTTCATAGTCCATAAAAATGCCATCATAATGGAAAATATTCTTCAATGAACAATGGAAATGCACTGTTATATCCCCGTTTTTCTTAACAAGGTTAAATACTCATTTAATACGTGAATATATCATGATATATATATATATATCATTGCCCAATTTATTAGAGGAAAATATTATTTCCAACATTGAAAAAATGAAAATAATATTTATTTTTTCAATATTATCACATAAACTCATCATATCAGAACTTATGAAATTAAATGGGTATCATATCATTTAATCAGATAGTAACAAGTAGAAAAGTGATTGGTTTAAAAATTATTTAATTATAGGACAACACCTTAAGAGAATATGGTTTTATATGGATTTTATCATTGTATATGTCACAAACCAACATAGGTTGACCCTGAACCGGTCATCCGAGTCGGTCCACGTTACCTCGTAGGTCACTCTCCGATCACCATACACAACATCACCCACAACAATCGAGATCAAGGTGAATCCTGCACCAGTGACTAAAAACAACAATGAACTATTGGAATGAGTATTAAAAATCAATAGGTGTTCCTAAGTAATCTATTCCCAAATTCATTTCTTTTAAACAAAATAATCCTCAATTTGAGGTTCTAACTACAATATATAAATGTAAGGATTTCTATATCTTACTCAAAAGAAATGTATAAGTCATTTGCCTTGATCTTTTCTCAAAACCCAAATTAATCTTTCATTGAGACATTCTTATTTTCAAATGGAAAAAAGTTGTTTATATTTTCATATTTGTATGAAGTGGATTAAACACTTTCATTTGAAAAATATTTATAAAAACTAAGTCAAAACCAAATTACCACTTTCGAAGGGAAAAATATAAAAAATGCACAAAAGATGTCACACAGTAAGGGAAATATAGGTGTGTAAATATATGCATCATAATCACCACTCCAATGAACAAAAGTTGAGTGGACATAGGTGAACCCATGATATTGAGAACAATCCATAAGATACCAATACATGAGACCTCATCCTCGTTGACATGTCACCAATGATGAAATAAAATTGCCAAATATGCTCGACCATACATTCTCAGGAAGGCTGAGGGAAAAATGCCATAGTAATAAACCCAATATATCCACATATAATGGGGCACTGGTTAGTACCATAAACTACAAGGGCAGTAATCATTCTCAGAATATTCTCTCAATATGCCAGGTTCCCATGTCTCGTGTATTTAGAATGTGGGTGGGCCTACCGATGCCTTCTGAGCATCCAATCATAGTATATATATAATAATATAGCACTACATGCAACACCCCAATCCACCCCAAGGAATATGTCTCTCGCCTTACAACCATTGATCATAGGGAAGTCCAACACAATAGACCCCCATAACATATAACTCATCCAATGCATGGGACCACATCTAAGGAGGGTTTTCTTGAGATAACTAGTTTTACAAAAGTTCCAATCGGGCCTCACATGATTTTCTCATGCCAAACCATTTATTATGAATTACACACACACCACTTTGAAATCCAGAAACACCCTTTGAAACCCATTTACGAAACCAAATCTTTAATATTAAATCTAAAACATGTTCACAATGGAAAAAGGGTCATTTAATCAGGAAATTAATGTGAAAACATGATAAACCATTTATTGCACACATTACAAGAAATAAACCACTCTAATTCCAGATGAACAACTCGGCACTGGACACCATTGACGAAGACCTCCCCACAATTGTGCCCACACACACCCATATATATATACGCCCCTTAATCCAACACACATATTCCTCGTGCCATGAGGCAATATGGGAAAATAGGATTTATATGTATATATATTTAGTTATATGTACCTATGTATGTGTCTACAACCCTTCGAGAAGACACCGAACAATCTAATTAACCCAAAAGAGAATCGACGATTACCAAAAACTATAAATAAAAATGAATCATTATATATAAAAAAAGATATAACCAATAAACTAAAGCTTTGGAACGCTCCCTTGTAAAACTTTTAAAAACCAAGATAATTTGAAAACATCACTCTCACCATTAAAAACCATCTACAATTAATATAAAATAAAATAAAAACTGAGTTTACATGTAAAATATTTCAATTTTCTTCAAAAACACTTCCCAAAATCATTTGCACCCTATGTGCCCTGAAAAGAAGGTCTGCACCAACCAAATAACCCTCAAAACATCTTCATGAATCTCAACACCATTACACTCACACAAAAAATAACCAATATTCGATACAAAGCCCAAACCCAAAACACGAGCATGTCAAACCATTCAAATACGTATTTCTCATCACTCAAGCAATACAATAATCCATTTACATAATTTATAAAACCCCTTTAAATATGACAAACAAGATTTTACTCTTAAATTATACACACTTTCCCAACCAATTCACCATAAATTCCTCTTTAATAATTAAACAAATCTAAAATTCATACGTAAAAAATAATCGATAAGGAATACATGCCAAAGATACACCCTTCATCAATAGAAACTCATTTTGAACCAAAACGCACCTCATGTTCCATTGAAAAAAGAATTTTCATAGTGAAAATATGGAATAAAACTCTTTTCGAGGAACATTACAAAACAACATCACAACACATAGTCATTTATTTTGAAAATAATCATTTCCAACAAATAAACATATTAAAACACTACCAATTCACACTTCGCACTACTCAAATAACATTTATAACACATTAAAACTAAATAAAAAAGTAAGCGGGAAAAAGAAATAAACTACAAACGACGACGAATGAACCAGAATGAACTGAGATGATTCAAATTTGGTGGCAGATGCTGAAATCTGCAAGAGGAAGACCAGAAAGACTTATCGCACACCATATAAGTGGAAGAAAACAAGAAAACCTGGTCAACCCATGACCTAGGGTTCAGTTGAGACAAAATCAGAGGGAGTTACATGTCTAATAGGGCATAGGTGAAGTCGCTCAAGGGAGAGGAGGCTCCCAGAGGGAGAGTCCGTGGATAGGGAAGGTTCACCGAAAAGAGAACAGTCGGCAGCGCACTACGGGTTGGAGGCATAGAGGGGGGTTGGTGTCCCGGTACCAAAGGAAAGGGGGGGGGGTCGGCCGCATCGCGTGGAAAGGGAGGATAGGTGGGGGTTAGATTATGTTTTCATTTCGTTTTTTATTTTTGTTATTTAATTAATTCTATTTTAATTTTAATTCAATTAATTTAATTTAAAAAAAGAAAACTCCAAAATGAATAAATTTTATTTGAATCATAATAATAGATAAAATAACTATGAACGTCGGGTCGTGGTGTGACAGTATAACCCATGTATGTGAAATGGGATTCATAGAAATAATTACATTAATAAGATTCAACATAGGGAAATAAATTTAATGAAATCCTTCAATGAAATCAAAAATAAGGCATAAGAAACAATAGTTGATGTAATAATATAAATAAAATAATTTTTAAATGTCATTTTGAATATTTTTTGAGAAAAAAATATTTTCTTCTTGGAAAAGTTATTTTTTTTTAAAAAAAATTAGAACAATTTAATTTAAAAATAAAAATAAAATAATTTAAATAAAACATAAAATAAATCATGGTTTATGATGTTAGGAAATTTTATTCATATCATACATGATAAAATGATGATTCCATTCACATGTTTTGTTATAACTCATCTAGTATTGTTTTGAAGTGACATGAAAATTATATTCATAAAAATATTTTGATGGTTAATAAATAATTAAATTTTCATTTTAAAAATTATAAATGAGTTGTAAAACATTTTTTGAAACATTTTTAGAAAACATGGATTTATATGAAAAAATATTTCCAGCCAAATAAGCACTAGTGCAGAAAACATTTTTTACGTCGGTTATTTTTCATTATTTACGTCGGTTTTTAGGCGACGTTAATACGGACGACGTTATAAATAACGTTTTTTACGTCGGTTATTTAAAACCCGACGTAACATCCCTAACATCACAGTGTTTATCACGTCGGTTCATTAATAACTGACGTGATAAATATGCGCGAGGGGGGGGTTTATCACGTCGGTTATTTTCTAAACCGACGTGATAAAACGCCTGGGATATCGTTTATCACGTCGGTTATGACATAACCGACGTGATTAACCCTTCCCCGGGCCTATTATCACGTCGGTTTCTTAAATAACCGACGTGATAAAAAGGCCTGGGAAACGTTTTAGCATGTCGGTTATCCAATAACCGACGTGGTAAATTGATTCCCATGCCTTTTTGCACGTCGGTTATATTAAGAACCGAGGTGATAAAAGGCCCGAGAACGGTTTATCATGTCGGTTCTCGAAAAAACCGACGTGATAAACCCCTACAGATTTATTTTCCACGTCGGTTAAAAAATAACCGACGTGAAAGCGATATTTTTTTTAAAAATAATTGCACTGCTCTCACCAAAAAGAAACCAGAAACCAAACAACAAAAATAACAATGACAGCCCTCCCCCAAGCCCCAACTGAACCCCACCCTCATCTATACCCACCTAACAACCTGGCCAGCCCTCCCCCAATACATTGGAGCCCCACCACAACCCTTGGACACCCCCCACCCCTTGGACAGCCCCCCCCCCCCCCCCACCCTCATTTACACCCCCACGACCCCTAATACAGCCTCAAACACCCATTGGACACCCCTCACATATCCCTTGGACACCCCCACCCCTTGGACACCCCCCACCCCTTGGACAGCCCCCCACCCTCATTTACACCCCCAAGACCCCTAGTACAGCCTCAAACACCCATTGGACACCCCCCACACCTTGACAGCCCTCCCAGACCCCTTGGAGACCCCCCCCGACCCCTGGACACCCCCCCCCACCCCCGAGCCCTTGGATAGCCCCAAACACCCCTCGGACACCCCTCCCATATCCCTTGGACACCCCCACCCCTTGGACACCCCCACCCCTTGGACAGCCCCCCCCCCCCACCCTCATTTACACCCAACCGGCCCCTTGGAAAGAACTCCCAGACACCTTGGACACCACTCCCATATCCCTTGGACACCCCTACCCCTTGGACACCCCCACCCCTTCGACAGCCCCCACCCTCATTTACACCCACCGAACACTAGGACAGCCCCAAACAACCCTTGGACACCCCTCCCATATCCCTTGGACACCCCCCCCACCCCTTGGACACCCCCACCCCTTGAACAGCCCCCCACCCCCTGGACACCCCCCCGACCCCTTGGAAACCCCCCTACCCCTTGGAAACCCCCCCATCCCCTTGGACAGCCCCAAACACCCCTTGGACACCCCTCCTATATCCCTTGGACACCCCCCACCACTTGGAAACCCCCGCACCCCTTGGACAGCCCCCCACCCTCATTTACACCCAACCGACTCCTTAGACAGCCCCAAACACACCTTGGACACCCCTCCCATATCCCTTGGACACCCCCCACCCCTTGGACACCCCCACCCTCATTTACACCCCCTGACCCCTAGGACAGCCCCAAACACACCTTGGACAACCCTCCCATATCCCTTGGACACCCCCCCACCCCTTGGACACCCCCACCCCTTGGACAGCCCCCCCACCCTCATTTACACCCAACCGGCCCCTTGGACAGAACTCCCAGACACCTTGGACCCCACTCCCATATCCCTTGGACACCCCCACCCCTTGGACACCCCCACCCCTTCGACAGCCCCCCACCCTCATTTACACCCCCCGAACACTAGGACAGCCCCAAACACCCCTTGGACACCCCTCCCATATCCCTTGGACACCCCCCACCCCTTGGACACCCCCCACCCCTTGGACATCCCCCCCACCCCCTGGACACACCCCCGACCCCTTGGAAACCCCCCTACCCCTTGGAAACCCCCACCCATCCCCTTGGATAGCCCCAAACACCCCTTGGACATCCCTCCTATATCCCTTGGACACCCCCACCACTTGGACACCCCCCCCCCCCACCCCTTGGACAGCCCCCCCCCCCCCCCCCCCCAACCCTCATTTACACCCAACTGACTCCTTGGACAGCCCCAAACACACCTTGGACACCCCTCTCATATCCCTTGGACACCCCCACCCTCATTTACACCCCCCGACCCCTAGGACAGCCCCAAACACACCTTGGACACCCCTCCCATATCCCTTGGACACCCCCCAAACACCCACCCACCCCCTTGGAACCTCTCCCCCCATACCAAAATCCAGACCAGAAAAACCATCAACAGTAGACCAAAACAAGAAGTAGATAAAAATTAAACATTCACTTATATAACATTCAAAACTTACACTGTCAACTTCAAGAAAAACTAAATCCAACCTAAACGACTAGAAAATACACAATTACATTGACAATATTCAAAATTACATTTTACATTACAAACAACTAAAAGTCAATCAAACCTGTAAAATAATTTGACCACTCCACTTCTAAGTGTTTGATATCTTCAACAGTAAAGGGTTGAGGGTCATCAAAAAGCTACAAAGGAAAAGGATAGTAGTCAATGTGTATAATGAATAAATCAAATTGAAATATTATGAGAAAGAGGAAATCTTACCAGGTCAAAACTCAGAACTATCCCAGTTGTTATTATTTCATACATAAATCTTAACATGTAATATCTGCATTCGATGATGCCTTGTTGCTCATGACATTTCTGTTTGAATGAGTGTAAATTCAATATATTATTTTTATGTAATAAATCAAAATGTAAAAATTATAAATGGATATTTACCTTCGCATGTACATATTTGATCTTGAAATTCCTTTTCTTTGCGCTTTTTCGAAAGTGGACCCATGCCCTGTTAGAAAATAATACGAATGGGGTAAATTTAAAATTCATTATAATATATAAAACTATTGTGAAATTGAAACTTACGTTTCCAATATATTCTTAAAACTTTCTCGCACATCATCATGGATAGAGCATATCCAATAAAGTGTTTTCTCCCTAGGGCCAAAAACCCCTAACATCCAATGATCCCTGATAAAAGGAAATTTAACGTTAGTGGTTTTTTATGTTAAAAGATAATTAACTCTTTGAGAGGGATGTGTTTCATACCTCTCACAAAAAGGCATCATCCAACACTGTGTGATTACATTCTTTTCAAATCTATCAGCAATATAAAGCATTCTTTGTTCCTCATCCAATGCACATGCTTCAGGGGAAATCAATTGTGGGTCCACGAATCCATATACATCATGTCATCTCATTCCTCTCACAAATTTTATACAGATACATAATACAAAGCAGACATATGTATACATTTTTAATAAATATAACGCAAGGAAAAGGTGATAAGACTTACATGATAAAAATTTGCACCACGTTGATGCCCAACTTATCTCCAGTGACAAACTCCATGATATCAGTTTTCATAATCCCCACACTTAGTTCACGTCCACAGACATGAGCTTCCATTGTAAAGTAATAATGATCCGCCAACAAATTTGAATATCTTGACAATTTGTCAAGACTTCTAGTATCTGCATCTGATGACATAGCTATCTGTCTTTGTTGTTGTCTATACAGTATTTCTTTACCTTTGAAGTATTCCTGTAAAAATAAATTGAAAAATATATTAGTTTTCAAATGATAAAACATTAATAAAAATATAAAATAAAATATATAACATCCATACCTCTATGGTAATGAGTCGAAGAAGTCTGGATGGCCAAAGTAAAAAATGGTCGATACTATGTCCAACTGTCGTCACCTCATCTGTAGGTAATGGTATCCGAGCTGATCTATCTATAATATCCTTTACAGTGACCCTCTGATTCTCTACCTCTAACTGTTGATGATGAACTGTATCTCCTATACAAATATACCATCCCATATGCAACTATATGATGTTGAGGATCATCAACATACAACTCACAATAAGTAGGTAGCTTCGGCGGAGGAGGAGGATCAAAAATGGGGTCCGCATGCTGAGGTGGGGGAGTGGGAGCTACTGGGAGAGGTGAAGTGGGAGCTGTACCCTGAAATTGTCTTTGCAAGTCTGCAAACATAAACTGCACCGATGCTCTAATCTTTTCCTCCATTGTCACATTAATATTATGGACTTCAGCCTCCAAGGATTCTATTTTTTTTATAAACTCCCTCAACGTTAGAAGTAGAGGAACGTGGAAACACATTTCTTACCGATACACCTGCCGGATATCCTCTTACACGGCCAGGATGTTCGGGCTTTCCCAATGCCACAGATAAAATATCTTCCCTCCCAGATGGTGTAAATGTCCCCTGTGAACTCTTCTCCTCAAGAGAGTCATGTAATAATTAATTGAACATTTCTATAATGATTGGAAATATATGACGAAAATAGTAAACTTAAATAAATAAAATAGATATCTTACAATCCTCTCAACTACGAGTCTCGATTCTTCCGAAAGATATTGTCCTTTTTTGCCCTTCCGAGCTCTTTTCCATTTCTCATGTATAGATGGAGGGGATGGAGGGGCCACCTCTCCAGAGCTTGAAGACTCATCTCTTAGTTTTTGAAATTTTTCTTCCATCATTTGTTCTTCCAATAAGGCATACCCTCCCCGAGATAAACTATGAGGGTATACATTTTTTGATTGGATCTCTTGATGAGATTTCCTTGTTTGCTGTAAATTAAGAATAAGTAATCATTAACAAAACAATAATAAGATCATTTATATAAGAAAGCTTATAAAAGTTTACATTTCCCTTACCAAAAATGATTCTTTTCTTCTACTTTAAAGAAATTGTCTCCATGTGTCTTCATCTATAAAAAGATATATACGACATGGATTCTCACGACTCCTATGACCATAATTGAAATCAGATGAGAGGGTTGATTTGAAATCCCTCCATCTCCTAGCAGCCAACTGTAACACCCCGAGCTTCCACGATACGCTTCTCATTCAATAATGCAATAGCTTGCATTGAACGCAACTTCGAGTTCTAACACACCGCAACTAATCAAAATAGCTGTTATGAATAGTAATAACCACTTTTTAAAATTATAGAAATTTTATATTTCAAAATGGACTTCATTTTTGTATTCCTAATATTGAAATTAGCCTATGTTGAATTTTTTGTAATTTTCTGAGAACTTCAAAATTTTCATGAATAGTGAAAAATACTTAAAACAACTTTTTTAATCAAAATAATTCATAGTGATAAATTATACTATTGAGGGGTTTTAGAGTATAATTAGAATATATTTTTACCATTTTATCCAATGGTGGTCATTAGAATTAATTTAACATTGAAATTGGACATAAACAATTGCCAATCTTTTGATATAAATTGTTTCTTAAAAACACGCTATTTGTTGTGACAGCGGGAATTAGTTATAAAATTAATTAATGCAACTAATATGTTTGGAATTTTGTAAAATAGACATCATTTTTGAATTCGTAATATCAATTATAGCTTAGGGTGAAATTTTGGCCTTATTCTGAAAAACTTCAATTTTTGATGAATAGTGAAACCACTAAGTGGTAGTTAAATAACTGATTTTTCATTTAAATGAAATATTACCACTTCTGTGATTTGATTTTCAAAAATCCGACATACATGGTTGTCATTAAGAAGTAAAATGTGGTTCAATGAGATCAAAATAATTTTTTGGTGAATAGTAACTTTTAAGTTCTTAATCGCGATTAGAGGTAATTAGTGTAGTTTAAGGTAAAAACAATGTTTTATTAATATGATATGAGCTTGACACTTGTCCTACTCCTATTGGATGAGTCATGGCCGACAAAGACAACCCATGGGTCAACTTGGGGGACCCCATGGAGCCACTTTAGTTAGAAAATGACATAAATAACTTTTATTTAATGTTAAAGTAAAAAAATGACACAAACATAAAATGTTTTACTAAAACAATTTTTAAGTGGGGTTACACAAGTCCAAATTTTGATTATAAATATTCATTAGAAAGCTAAAAAGATTTCCTACATCATAGTATTTTTCTTAAAATTTTTAGACATTAAATAAATTAAATTATTTATGACATCATGATGATGGAGTGATGACCTCATTATTTAACGATTTAAATAAAATGGGAAGATAATGCAAAATCCAAGGCTTACACTTGTCCAAAGCCAATTTGATGAGGATAGTTCGAACCCTTATCACCTTAGCCTCGAATTATATAAGTGTGGGACCTTTAGAATCCGAAAAGCATTGTGAAATAATGTAACATTTCAATCTTTCCAAAAGTGCCCCTCCTCTCCACTTATAAAAGGCCCCCACCTCTCCCACCTTATTTACACTTTCAAGCCATTTGTCTCGGCCAACCTCTGCCCAAATACTCTCCCAACATTCCTCCCTTACTCCTAGAAGCCTCACTTTGGGCAGAACTCTTCCCAAGGAAGCCTTTGGCTCAAATCAAAACGAGTTACCCGATTTTGAGGAGGTTAAAGAACGGTTGAGTCAAGTCAGACACGAGGTAAGGGAACTTCTTAACCCAACTTCAATTCTTTGGGTTAATCTCCTACTTTCAAATTACTTCATGATATTATTATGTCCTATCTTGTATTTGTACTTTCTTTATGTATATCTATAGTGAATACACCTAATAGATCTACTTTATTTGTAAGGGAATTTCTTAACCCAACTTCCATTCTTTGGGTTAATCTCCTACTTTCAAATTATGTCATGATATTATTATGTCTTATTCTGTATTTTTTTTACTTTATTTATGTGTACCTATAGTGAATACACATAACAGATCTATTTCATTTTAAAAATGATCTTTTATGGACTTCGTCTTAATCTCTTTTCATTGAGGCATACTTTGTTTTATACATGAATTTATTTTATATGGTGTATAAACCCCTTTGACTTTTACGTTTATTCAAAAGGAATCTTTTTATACGAAGCGTTTACTAAACGACAAAATGGAATGTTTTGGTCGTACGTATGCGGCGACAATGACTTCTCCGCCGCCGTGACCACTATTTGAGTTTCGGCTTCCTCTTCAAGCCATACCGTTTTTAATGAAAAATAAATACCATGTTATACTTTTATTTTATTTTGGTATTGAAAATGGTTTTGAAAGCGTTTTTATTATATCAATGTGATGTATTAATATCTTGTGATTGAAATGTGGAAATGTTATGTTTCCTTTATGCATGTTTTATGTGATACGATTATGTTATGGTTTATGATATGTTTAAACCTATTCATATGAGGAATGTATTGGACTTAATAATTGACGGGTGGAGCCCTCTATAGCTCCTCGATGCATCGGTAGGTCTCATGAGACAACTAGACGTGGAATTGGCCGAGGCCCTTTCCCAATTTGATTTATGGTTTTGGCCGAGGCCTTAATCATTTTAGATGTCTTGGCCGAGGCCTTGACAAAATGTTTCAGAATGTCCGGCATTATACATTCCCTCATTATGAAAGTGGTTATTGATATTGCATATGATTATTCGGCCAGTAGAATATCCATGTGAAGAAGTAAATGGAATTATCTCATTTTACTTTTGCCATATTATGTTGATGTTCAAGTTTAAAAGGCTTTTGTTTTAGTTATACATTGCCTTAAATGTTTATGTTTATTTACGAAAGCTTCCGCAATATTGTTATCCTTACTGAGCATCTGAGCTCACCCCTTTCAATGTTTTAATATTTTCCAGGATGTGAAGAATTATTTTATGAATGACCTGCAGGGATAGTCAGAAGAGGATATGAGTGTGGGCTATGGAGACTTTGTTATTGTAGTTTTTCACTTTATGATGTAATGTAACACTTATGAATGTATCTAGTGTTTCCAAGTCTACTAAACTAATCGGTCTTTCGAGACTTGATCTTTTGTGATCATGCCAATGTTACGAAGTAACGCACCGACTCTGGGTAGCTGGGGTCAGGGCGTTACAGTTGGTATCAGAGGCAGTTTAGTACTAACCTTGGAAGCTAGATTTAGATAAACTCTGATTAGAGAACATATCCCAAAGATAGACTTTGAGGATTAGTATAGAAGAACTTCCTAGAATTTTGGTATTATAGAGATGTTATGACTTTTCCGAGCAATACATCCCTGTCTGGATACGAGCAGGTAGAGGCGGCTCTGGCACAGATGTACCTAGGGGTAAAACCCGAAAACACCGCTTTGAGCTAGACTCGAACGGGAACTGGTGCACGACAACGGGCCTTGCTGCACTCTTGGTTACGACACTCCCGGGGGATATGATTAGGATAATTCTCATTTTATTTACAAACCATTATTAAGGGTTATGAGTATATAATTTCTCAAAGAAAACATTTCTTTTTATGATTATGGATTATATCCATAAATAGTTCAATTTATGTTAAGTGTTTTATAAGTATGGAATTATGTATTTTGATTCATAAACTAATCTAGTTTATGCCATTGTTTAGAAATGGCGCCTAGTGGAAGGAATGGAAACTGTATCAATGCACGAACTCCGTGTAGGGATTTCCCTCCTGATCAAGATAATTATTGTGGATCTGGAGATACAACTGGTGCTGATCAACTTATTACCATACTGGGACAACTCACTCAGGTTATGAATAATAACCTTACTCGTATGGAGCACCCTGATCCGCAACGTGGAGGATCAATGCTAGATCGTTTCATGAGGCAACAACCACCAACCTTTAATGGGAGTACAAATCCTATAGTAGCTGAGCAATGGATAAATTCCTTAGAGAAAATATTCCATGCCTTGGGGAGTAGTGAAAGGGAGAAGGTTGTCATGGCAGTTTACCGCCTCACTGGAGATGCCGATCAGTGGTGGTCGCTGATTCAAAACACAAAGGAAGATGATGACGTATCGAATATGGAATGGAGGGAGTTCAAAGATCTTTTCTTAGAAAAATACTTTCCTCGTGACCATCGAGCAGATATGGAAAGGCAATTTCTGAGTCTGAGGCAGAAGGAGGATGAGAATGTCGCAAAGTATAAGGCTAACATTACAAGGTTAGCGAGGCATGCTGCCGATTACATACGTAACCCAAGGAGTAAGATTGATCGTTTCTTTGATGGGTTAAAACCATTTCTCCGTCGAGCTTTGGTATCACAATCCTTCTCATCATACGAAGATATTGTCTCGTGTGCTATCAAGACAGAAAAGGAATTCTCTAAGTCTTATGACAACAAAGTAAAGCAAGAGAAGAAGAGAACGGTGGAACAAGAGACAGATAAAGGGAAAAAGGGAAAGAAGGATTTTCCATTATGTGATAATTGTGGGAAGAATCACCCTGGTACTTGCCTAAAAGGAATGGGAGTTTGTTATAAATGTGGAGAAAAGGGTCACCAGGCTCGTGATTGCAAGGGAAAGAAAGAGGCTGTCAAAGTTGAATGCTACAATTGTAGAGAAATGGGTCATTATGCAAATGAATGTCCTAAGCGTCAAGGAAACTTACCTCAGAAAAGGCCAAGGGATCAAGGCCAATCTTATGCTGTTACTACAGTTGAAGCAGAATAACTAATGTATTGGTGCTTTTGGACTCAAGGATTATATTCTGGTTATAAGAATAATGTAATATATATATATGGATTGTACTGCAGTACTTTTTGATTTCAGTAAGGTTTTAATATGATTAAGGTAATCATATTTTTAGTATGTGATAATAAGAGAAACTTTTCTTTGTTTGGGTAATCTGATGTTACAATTGATTTTGGAATTTAGAGACCTTTTAGAGAAAGTCTGGATGAAGGTATTTTGGATAACTATAAAGGTTGGAGTGGATTAAGTTGAACTTTGGATAGTATTGTTTAAGGTTAAAACATTTATAAAGATTATTTTTGGAATAGTATGGTACTATATTTTTAGGAAAAGGACAACCTGCAGGGTGGGGCATAACCCGTCGCGTCGGACAAAGCTGCAGGAATCGAACCCACAACCATAGTGCGACAGGCCTTTATTTCCTACCACTAGCCTACAGGAAGTCCCTGGTTATTACAAAATAGTTTTACTAATCTAAATGGTATGTGTTAACATTTGGAACCTTATACAATTAGGATAATAATAATATTTTTGAGTTCTATTATCTTTTTGAGTGAAAGATGAGTTGAAGGTTGAAACACTAATTGTCAAGCATAAATATATATATACCTATCTCTTATTCAATGAATAAATTAATTCTTAAACTTTAGTAAAGGGATATTAAAACAAAAAATGTGTTATCATAATACCTTATGTCTTGTTGAACTGATGATATTTTAAATCAACATAGATTGAAGGCTTTGAGGCCCTCAATTTGACAGTTGATTGTGATTGATGACCTCAATCACTCCCTACAAATATTTACGTTTTTCCTCCAATTATATGTCTTTAATTGGCACCAATGTTCTCCTTATCGAGATCATAATTTGGTGGTGACTTTCTTATTTCCATTTTCCCTCTTATTAAGGCTAAATTTTATTAACCTTATTTCCGATGTGGGTTTTCCACAAAGGTATTTTCTATTTTCAACCTCTTATTTTTAAAGAAAAATATCAAATTGCGAGGACACAATTTATTGAAGGAGGGGAGAATGTAACACCCCGAGCTTCCACGATACGCTTCTCATTCAATAATGCAATAGCTTGCATTGAACGCAACTTCGAGTTCTAACACACCGCAACTAATCAAAATAGCCGTTATGAATAGTAATAACCACTTTTTAAAATTATAGAAATTTTATATTTCAAAATGGACTTCATTTTTGTATTCCTAATATTGAAATTAGCCTATGTTGAATTTTTTGTAATTTTCTGAGAACTTCAAAATTTTCATGAATAGTGAAAAATACTTAAAACAACTTTTTTAATCAAAATAATTCATAGTGATAAATTATACTATTGAGGGGTTTTAGAGTATAATTAGAATATATTTTTACCATTTTATCCAATGGTGGTCATTAGAATTAATTTAACATTGAAATTGGACATAAACAATTGCCAATCTTTTGATATAAATTGTTTCTTAAAAACATGCTATTTGTTGTGACAGCGGGAATTAGTTATAAAATTAATTAATGCAACTAATATGTTTGGAATTTTGTAAAATAGACATCATTTTTGAATTCGTAATATCAATTATAGCTTAGGGTGAAATTTTGGCCTTATTCTGAAAAACTTCAATTTTTGATGAATAGTGAAACCACTAAGTGGTAGTTAAATAACTGATTTTTCGTTTAAATGAAATATTACCACTTCTGTGATTTGATTTTCAAAAATCCGACATACATGGTTGTCATTAAGAAGTAAAATGTGGTTCAATGAGATCAAAATAATTTTTTGGTGAATAGTAACTTTTAAGTTCTTAATCGCGATTAGAGGTAATTAGTGTAGTTTAAGGTAAAAACAATGTTTTATTAATATGATATGAGCTTGACACTTTTCCTACTCCTATTGGATGAGTCATGGCCGACAAATACAACCCATGGGTCAACTTGGGGGACCCCATGGAGCCACTTTAATTAGAAAATGACATAAATAACTTTTATTTAATGTTAAAGTAAAAAAATGACACAAACATAAAATGTTTTACTAAAACAATTTTTAAGTGGGGTTACTCAAGTCCAAATTTTGATTATAAATATTCATTAGAAATCTAAAAAGATTTCCTACATCATAGTATTTTTCTTATAATTTTTAGACATTAAATAAATTAAATTATTTATGACATCATGATGATGCAGTGATGACCTCATTATTTAACGATTTAAATAAAATGGGAAGATAATGCAAAATCCACGGCTTACACTTGTCCAAAGCCAATTGGATGAGGAGATTTCGAACCCTTATCACCTTAGCCTCGAATTATATAAGTGTGGGACCTTTAGAATCCGAAAAGCATTGTGAAATAATGTAACATTTCAATCTTTCCAAAAGTGCCCCTCCTCTCCACTTATAAAAGGCCCCCACCTCTCCCACCTTATTTACACTTTCAAGCCATTTGTCTCGGCCAACCTCTGCCCAAATACTCTCCCAACATTCCTCGCTTACTCCTAGAAGCCTCACTTTGGGCAGAACTCTTCCCAAGGAAGCCTTTGGCTCAAATCAAAAAGAGTTACCCGATTTTGAGGAGGTTAAAGAACGGTTGAGTCAAGTCAGACACGAGGTAAGGGAACTTCTTAACCCAACTTCAATTCTTTGGGTTAATCTCCTACTTTCAAATTACTTCATGATATTATTATGTCCTATCTTGTATTTGTACTTTCTTTATGTATATCTATAGTGAATACACCTAATAGATCTACTTTATTTGTAAGGGAATTTCTTAACCCAACTTCCATTCTTTGGGTTAATCTCCTACTTTCAAATTATGTCATGATATTATTATGTCTTATTCTGTATTTTTTTTACTTTATTTATGTGTACCTATAGTGAATACACATAACAGATCTATTTCATTTTAAAAATGATCTTTTATGGACTTCGTCTTAATCTCTTTTCATTGAGGCATACTTTGTTTTATACATGAATTTATTTTATATGGTGTATAAACCCCTTTGACTTTTACGTTTATTCAAAAGGAATCTTTTTATACGAAGCGTTTACTAAACGACAAAATGGAATGTTTTGGTCGTACGTATGCGGAGACAATGACTTCTCCGCCGCCGTGACCACTATTTGAGTTTCGGCTTCCTCTTCAAGCCATACCTTTTTTAATGAAAAATAAATACCATGTTATACTTTTATTTTATTTTGGTATTGAAAATGGTTTTGAAAGCGTTTTTATTATATCAATGTGATGTATTGATATCTTGTGATTGAAATGTGGAAATGTTATGTTTCCTTTATGCATGTTTTATGTGATACGATTATGTTATGGTTTATGATATGTTTAAACCTATTCATATGAGGAATGTATTGGACTTAATAAGTGACGGGTGGAGCCCTCTATAGCTCCTCGATGCATCGGTAGGTCTCATGAGACAACTGGACGTGGAATTGGCCGAGGCCCTTTCCCAATTTGATTTATGGTTTTGGCCGAGGCCTTAATCATTTTAGATGTCTTGGCCGAGGCCTTGACAAAATGTTTCAGAATGTCCGGCATTATACATTCCCTCATTATGAAAGTGGTTATTGATATTGCATATGATTATTCGGCCAGTAGAATATCCATGTGAAGAAGTAAATGGCATTTTCTCATTTTACTTTTGCCATATTATGTTGATCTTCAAGTTTAAAAGGCTTTTGTTTTAGTTATACATTGCCTTAAATGTTTATGTTTATTTACGAAAGCTTACGCAATATTGTTATCCTTACTGAGCATCTGAGCTCACCCCTTTGAATGTTTTAATATTTTCCAGGATGTGAAGAAGTATTTTATGAATGACCTGCAGGGATAGTCAGAAGAGTATATGAGTGTGGGCTATGGAGACTTTGTTATTGTAGTTTTTCACTTTATGATGTAATGTAACACTTATGAATGTATCTAGTGTTTCCAAGGCTACTAAACTAATCGGTCTTTCGAGACTTGATCTTTTGTGATCATGCCAATGTTACGAAGTAACGCACCGACTCTGGGTAGCTGGGGACGGGGCGTTACAGTTGGTATCAGAGGCAGTTTAGTACTAACCTTGGAAGCTAGATTTAGATAAACTCTGATTAGAGCACATAGCCCAAAGATAGACTTTGAGGATTAGTATAGAAGAACTTCCGAGAATTTTGGTATTATAGAGATGTTATGACTTTTCCGAGCAATACATCCCTGTCTGGATAAGAGCAGGTAGAGGCGGCTCTGGCACAGATGTACCTAGGGGTAAAACCCCAAAACACCGCTTTGAGCTAGACTCGAACGGGAACTGGTGCACGACAACGGGCCTTGCTGCACTCTTGGTTACGACACTCCCGGGGGATATGATTAGGATAATTCTCATTTTATTTACAAACCACTATGAAGGGTTATGAGTATATACTTTCTCAAAGAAAACATTTCTTTTTATGATTATGGATTATATCCATAAATAGTTCAATTTATGTTAAGTGTTTTATAAGTATGGAATTATGTATTTTGATTCATAAACTAATCTAGTTTATGCCATTGTTTAGAAATGGCACCTAGTGGAAGGAATGGAAACTGTATCAATGCACGAACTCCGTGTAGGGATTTCCCTCCTGATCAAGATAATTATTGTGGATCTGGAGATACAACTGGTGCTGATCAACTTATTACCATACTGGGACAACTCACTCAGGTTATGAATAATAACCTTACTCGTATGGAGCACCCTGATCCGCAACGTGGAGGATCAATGCTAGATCGTTTCATGAGGCAACAACCACCAACCTTTAATGGGAGTACAAATCCTATAGTAGCTGAGCAATGGATAAATTCCTTAGAGAAAATATTCCATGCCTTGGGGAGTAGTGAAAGAGAGAAGGTTGTCATGGCAGTTTACCGCCTCACTGGAGATGCCGATCAGTGGTGGTCGCTGATTCAA
The DNA here is from genome assembly GCA_963277665.1 of Viscum album. NCBI lineage: Eukaryota > Viridiplantae > Streptophyta > Magnoliopsida > Santalales > Viscaceae > Viscum > Viscum album. The sequence goes on from OY728142.1 coordinate 815,618,410, forward strand.
AACACAAAGGAAGATGATGACGTATCGAATATGGAATGGAGGGAGTTCAAAGATCTTTTCTTAGAAAAATACTTTCCTCGTGACCATCGAGCAGATATGGAAAGGCAATTTCTGAGTCTGAGGCAGAAGGAGGATGAGATTGTCGCAAAGTATGAGGCTAACTTTACAAGGTTAGCGAGGCATGCTGCCGATTACATACGTAACCCAAGGAGTAAGATTGATCGTTTCTTTGATGGGTTAAAACCATTTCTCCGTCGAGCTTTGGTATCACAATCCTTCTCATCATACGAAGATATTGTCTCGTGTGCTATCAAGACAGAAAAGGAATTATCTAAGTCTTATGACAACAAAGTAAATCAAGAGAAGAAGAGAACGGTGGAACAAGAGACAGATAAAGGGAAAAAGGGAAAGAAGGATTTTCCATTATGTGATAATTGTGGGAAGAATCACCCTGGTACTTGCCTAAAAGGAATGGGAGTTTGTTATAAATGTGGAGAAAAGGGTCACCAGGCTCGTGATTGCAAGGGAAAGAAAGAGGCTGTCAAAGTTGAATGCTACAATTGTAGAGAAATGGGTCATTATGCAAATGAATGTCCTAAGCGTCAAGGAAACTTACCTCAGAAAAGGCCAAGGGATCAAGGCCAATCTTATGCTGTTACTACAGTTGAAGCAGAATAACTAATGTATTGGTGCTTTTGGACTCAAGGATTATATTCTGGTTATAAGAATAATGTAATATATATATATGGATTGTACTGCAGTACTTTTTGATTTCAGTAAGGTTTTAATATGATTAAGGTAATCATATTTTTAGTATGTGATAATAAGAGAAACTTTTCTTTGTTTGGGTAATCTGATGTTACAATTGATTTTGGAATTTAGAGACCTTTTAGAGAAAGTCTGGATGAAGGTATTTTGGATAACTATAATGGTTGGAGTGGATTAAGTTGAACTTTGGATAGTATTGTTTAAGGTTAAAACATTTATAAAGATTATTTTTGGAATAGTATGGTACTATATTTTTAGGAAAAGGACAACCTGCAGGGTGGGGCATAACCCGTCGCGTCGGACAAAGCTGCAGGAATCGAACCCACAACCATAGTGCGACAGGCCTTTATTTCCTACCACTAGCCTACAGGAAGTCCCTGGTTATTACAAAATAGTTTTACTAATCTAAATGGTATGTGTTAACATTTGGAACCTTATACAATTAGGATAATAATAATATTTTTGAGTTCTATTATCTTTTTGAGTGAAAGATGAGTTGAAGGTTGAAACACTAATTGTCAAGCATAAATATATATATACTTATCTCTTATTCAATGAATAAATTAATTCTTAAACTTTAGTAAAGGGATATTAAAACAAAAAATGTGTTATCCTAATACCTTATGTCTTGTTGAACTGATGATATTTTAAATCAACATAGATTGAAGGCTTTGAGGCCCTCAATTTGACAGTTGATTGTGATTGATGACCTCAATCACTCCCTACAAATATTTACGTTTTCCTCCAATTATATGTCTTTAATTGCCACCAATGTTCTCCTTATCGAGATCATAATTTGGTGGTGACTTTCTTATTTCCATTTTCCCTCTTATTAAGGCTAAATTTTATTAACCTTATTTCCGATGTGGGTTTTCCACAAAGGTATTTTCTATTTTCAACCTCTTATTTTTAAAGAAAAATATCAAATTGCGAGGACGCAATTTATTGAAGGAGGGGAGAATGTAACACCCCGAGCTTCCACGATATGCTTCTCATTCAATAATGCAATAGCTTGCATTGAACGCAACTTCGAGTTCTAACACACCGCAACTAATCAAAATAGCCGTTATGAATAGTAATAACCACTTTTTAAAATTATAGAAATTTTATATTTCAAAATGGACTTCATTTTTGTATTCCTAATATTGAAATTAGCCTATGTTGAATTTTTTGTAATTTTCTGAGAACTTCAAAATTTTCATGAATAGTGAAAAATACTTAAAACAACTTTTTTAATCAAAATAATTCATAGTGATAAATTATACTATTGAGGGGTTTTAGAGTATAATTTGAATATATTTTTACCATTTTATCCAATGGTGGTCATTAGAATTAATTTAACATTGAAATTGGACATAAACAATTGCCAATCTTTTGATATAAATTGTTTCTTAAAAACACGCTATTTGTTGTGACAGCGGGAATTAGTTATAAAATTAATTAATGCAACGAATATGTTTGGAATTTTGTAAAATAGACATCATTTTTGAATTCGTAATATCAATTATAGCTTAGGGTGAAATTTTGGCCTTATTCTGAAAAACTTCAATTTTTGATGAATAGTGAAACCATTAAGTGGTAGTTAAATAACTGATTTTTCGTTTAAATGAAATATTACCACTTCTGTGATTTGATTTTCAAAAATCCGATATACATGGTTGTCATTAAGAAGTAAAATGTGGTTCAATGAGATCAAAATAATTTTTTGGTGAATAGTAACTTTTAAGTTCTTAATCGCGATTAGAGGTAATTAGTGTAGTTTAAGGTAAAAACAATGTTTTATTAATATGATATGAGCTTGACACTTGTCCTACTCCTATTGGATGAGTCATGGCCGACCAAGACAACCCATGGGTCAACTTGGGGACCCCATGGAGCCACTTTAGTTAGAAAATGACATAAATAACTTTTATTTAATGTTAAAGTAAAAAAATGACACAAACATAAAATGTTTTACTAAAACAATTTTTAAGTGGGGTTACACAAGTCCAAATTTTGATTATAAATATTCATTATAAAGCTAAAAATATTTCCTACATCATGGTATTTTTCTTATAATTTTTAGACATTAAATAAATTAAATTATTTATGACATCATGATGATGCAGTGATGACCTCATTATTTAACGATTTAAATAAAATGGGAAGATAATGAAAAATCCAAGGCTTACACTTGTCCAAAGCCAATTGGATGAGGAGATTTAGAACCCTTATCACCTTAGCCTCGAATTATATAAGTGTGGGACCTTTAGAATCCGAAAAACATTGTGAAATAATGTAACATTTCAATCTTTCCAAAAGTGCCCCTCCTCTCCACTTATAAAAGGCCCCCACCTCTCCCACCTTATTTACACTTTCAAGCCATTTGGCTCGGCCAACCTCTGCCCAAATACTCTCCCAACATTCCTCCCTTACTCCTAGAAGCCTCACTTTGGGCAGAACTCTTCCCAAGGAAGCCTTTGGCTCAAATCAAAAAGAGTTACCCGATTTTGAGGAGGTTAAAGAACGGTTGAGTCAAGTCAGACACGAGGTAAGGGAACTTCTTAACCCAACTTCAATTCTTTGGGATAATCTCCTACTTTCAAATTACTTCATGATATTATTATGTCCTATCTTGTATTTGTACTTTCTTTATGTATATCTATAGTGAATACACCTAATAGATCTACTTTATTTGTAAGGGAATTTCTTAACCCAACTTCCATTCTTTGGGTTAATCTCCTACTTTCAAATTATGTCATGATATTATTATGTCTTATTCTGTATTTTTTTTACGTTATTTATGTGTACCTATAGTGAATACACATAACAGATCTATTTCATTTTAAAAATGATCTTTTATGGACTTCGTCTTAATCTCTTTTCATTGAGGCATACTTTGTTTTATACATGAATTTATTTTATATGGTGTATAGACCCCTTTGACTTTTACGTTTATTCAAAAGGAATATTTTTATACGAAGCGTTTACTAAACGACAAAATGGAATGTTTTGGTCGTACGTATGCGGCGACAATGACTTCTCCGCCGCCGTGACCACTATTTGAGTTTCGGCTTCCTCTTCAAGCCATACCTTTTTTAATGAAAAATAAATACCATGTTATACTTTTATTTTATTTTGGTATTTAAAATGGTTTTGAAAGCGTTTTTATTATATCAATGTGATGTATTGATATCTTGTGATTGAAATGTGGAAATGTTATGTTTCCTTTATGCATGTTTTATGTGATACGATTATGTTATGGTTTATGATATGTTTAAACCTATTCATATGAGGAATGTATTGGACTTAATAAGTGACGGGTGGAGCCCGCTATAGCTCCTCGATGCATCGGTAGGTCTCATGAGACAACTAGACGTGGAATTGGCCGAGGCCCTTTCCCAATTTGATTTATGGTTTTGGCCGAGGCCTTAATCATTTTAGATGTCTTGGCCGAGGCCTTGACAAAATGTTTCAGAATGTCCGGCATTATACATTCCATCATTATGAAAGTGGTTATTGATATTGCATATGATTATTCGGCTAGTAGAATATCCATGTGAAGAAGTAAATGGCATTATCTCATTTTACTTTTGCCATATTATGTTGATGTTCAAGTTTAAAAGGCTTTTGTTTTAGTTATACATTGCCTTAAATGTTTATGTTTATTTACGAATGCTTCCGCAATATTGTTATCCTTACTGAGCATCTGAGCTCACCCCTTTCAATGTTTTAATATTTTCCAGGATGTGAAGAAGTATTTTATGAATGACCTGCAGGGATAGTCAGAAGAGGATATGAGTGTGGGCTATGGAGACTTTGTTATTGTAGTTTTCACTTTATGATGTAATGTAACACTTATGAATGTATCTAGTGTTTCCAAGGCTACTAAACTAATCGGTCTTTCGAGACTTGATCTTTTGTGATCATGCCAATGTTACGAAGTAACGCACCGACTCTGGGTAGCTGGGGTCGGGGCGTTACACCAACGATAAGCATTTCTTCCTGACTCCTCCAGTGTCAGGAATATCAAATGTCATCTGATAAAAAAGAGGTTAAAAATATTATATATACTAGAAACATTTAAAGAACAGTCAAACAATAGCAAAAGATGTTACCAAAATGGTCTCCCACAGCTGAGAAATTATCGCCTTATCCACACTTCTCCAATCATCATAGAGAATGCTTACTTTTCTCTTAGCCTGAGTTGCTACAAAACCCTTAAAATCTTTAGCATTTGGACCTCTAGGAAGATCATCATCATCAAACTCCACGACTATCCTCTCCTCCTTCGTACGGGCAAGTGATAATTTTGGTAAACGTGTGCACCCACGCTTACCAACATTTGAATTCTTTTTCGTAATAGGAGCATGTGAATGTTCCTCCCCAGATGTAGGACCAATATGCTCATCTCCAGAATCATGTGGCTGATCAACTGATTGATCTGTCATTTTCCTTCAAATCAAAAAAACAATCATTAGTTCACAAATATACAAATTCAAATATTTTAATACTACTTAATCAGAAAATAGAAAAGTGTACTAAATTACATAATAGTAAACATTGGTAATATGGTAAGCATGTTAAAAAATGATAAACATGGTAAACACAGGCAAAAGGTTGCCAAGGAGTTGGCCCAAGAAAGCTGAAAAGTGGACTCACTGAGTCCACCGGTCAGCCGGTGTGAGCTCACCGGCCAGCCGGAGGACCCAGGAAGTACACTTGCCCACTGCCTGGTGCCACCGGCCGGCCGCAGGCTCACCACCGGCCGGCCGCTGGATCACCACCGGCCGGCTGGTGGACCAGACAGAGAGCCTTCCTCTCTGTCTGGACCACCGGCCGGCCGCTGGATCACCACCGACCGGCCGGTGGACCAGACAGAGAGCCTTCCTCTCTGTCTGGACCACCGGCCGGCCGCTGGATCACCACCGACCGGCCGCTGGATCACCACCGGCCGGCCGGTGGACCAGACAGAGCCTTCCTCTCTGTCTGGACCACCGGCCGGCCGCTTGCTCATCACCGGCCGGCCGGTGGACCAGACAGAGCTTTGCTCTGGACCACCGGCCAACCGGTGATCCACCACCGGCCGGCCGGTGTGCCCAGGACTTCTCCTCTTTACGGTTTTTATTGTTTTATCGTTTTGGTTTGATACATGTTTTAATATGTAAAAAACATACAATATCTAACATTATATGAAAAAACTAACTGTAAACAAGAAATAAACATGTGTTACGTGTAATTTTAGGAATGTACAGTTGGATTGTTTTCCCAAATTCCTTCGTCGTGATCGTTCCTTATGGCACAAACCATGTCTTCAAAATACTCATCATTATGTTCTGTTAATCTTTCCATGGAAGTAGGGATCTCACATAAATCAGCATCTTCATCAAATTCATCCTCACCAACATATTGTTTTTCCCTTGTAAAACAACAGCCCACTGCATATCTGATTGATCTACTACATTGAAAATTTGTTTGGCATGTGTTTCCATTATAAAAGAATCAGTTGTGTCTTCCAATCTATTCAGATTAACAAGTGTCATTCCAAATTCATCGTGTCTGACACTATTGTTACCGATAAACCATTTACAGTTAAAAAAAGGAACTTTAATTTTAAAGTAATCAGCCTCCCATATGTCTTCAATCACTCCATAATATTCACTTGATTCCGAAATTGGGTTTCTATCCTTTGCACTCGAAAAATGCATTACTTCTGCAAACACCAATACACCACTATTCTGAACTGCACTTCTATTGTCCTTAGCTTTCGTATGAAATGTATAGCCATTAATGTCATAAGAGGACCATGTTATCACATTTAAAGATGGACCACCCACTATCCATTTTAATGTCTCTGATACATCTGATCTACCAAGCAAGGTCTTTTTAAACCATGGCAAAAAAGTTTTGTTGTGCTCATTCAAAATCCACATTTCTTTCTTCTTTGGATGACATTGTTTCAACTCATTAATATGAAATGTGATATACGGTTGAACATCAGCTATGTTATTCAAGATGTATGATTCTAACTTCTTCATATGTTCAGCTGACAGTGATTTGACTTTCAAGCCACAAATCCCCTTTCCCTCATTATTAACCCATTCATGGCGAGATGGAGGCAAACCTATGTGTTGCACCGTAGCCAAGTAGCTCGTACAAAACTCTGCTACCTCCTCAGAAATATACTTTTCAATAATGGAGGCTTCAGGTCGATATGGATTTTTAACATATCCCTTTAATATTTTCATATACCTTTCAAAAGGATACATCCAACGAAGATATACAGGTCCACAAAGCTTTATTTCTCGAACCAGATGAATCATTAAATGCACAATCATATCAAAAAAAGTTGGAGGAAAATACATTTCCAAATGACAAAGTATAAAAATTGCATCCTTTTCCAAAATTTTCAAAGCATTCACATCAATCGCCTTGTTACAAATTGAATTGAAAAAATAACACAACCTCATTATAGTCTTTCTGACACGGATGGGCAATATTCCACGCAGTGCAACTGGTAGAATTTGTTGCATCATGACGTGACAATCATGTTATTTTATACCTATCAACTTCAAGTCTTTCAATGAGACAAAATTTTTAACATTTGAAGAATAACCTTGAGGAACTTTGATATCATGATGACACTGACAGAAGCTACTTTTCTCCCTCTTCGATAATGTATGACAAGCCGGGGGAAGAAATGTTCGTCTTCCTTTAAGAGTGGGAGCTAACTCCAAACGTATTCCCATTGATAGTAGGTCTAACCTTGCATTCAACCCATCTTCTGTCTTTCCTTTAATATCTAGCAATGTTCCGATCAAAGAATCACAGATATTCTTCTCCACGTGCATGAAATTAATATTATGTTTGACTTAATGATACCTCCAATATGGTAGCTCAAAAAATATTGACCTTTTCTTCCAAATATGTCTATCATTACCAGATTTCTGTGTCTTTCCCAATGTCACATCAATATTTTTCACCCTCTCAAAATACAAATCTGGGGATAAAGGTTTTGGAGCAGTATCAAATTCTTGTGAGCCATTGAATGCCTTTTTTAGTCTTCTATAAGGGTGATCCATAGGCAAAAACTTTCGATGACCCATGTACACTGTTTTCCTCCCATGATGCAATTGACAATATGACTTCTGTTGTTTGCAAATTGGACATGCTTTATGCCCTTTAACACTGTATCCAGACAAATTTCCATATGCTGGGAAGTCATTTATAGTGAATAGAAGCACTGCATGCAGTTGAAAATATTCCATTTTATAAGAATCATACACCCTAATACCATCAGCCCATAACAGTTTCAAATCATCAATCAGCGGTGACAAGTATACATCAATATCATTGCCGGGTTGCATTGGACCAGAGATCATGATACTCAACATGACATATTTGCGCTTCATACAAAATTCAGGAGAGAGGTTGTAAATTACCAATAATACAGGCCATCAACTATTTGTGCTACTGAGGGTTCGGTATGGATTCATTCCATCTGTGCACAAGCCTAGTCACAGATTTCTAATTTCATTTCCAAATGTAGGGTACTGGGCATCAATTTTCTTCCATTGTGGACAATCAGCTGGATGACGTATTTTTCCATCACATACTCGATCATCAGCATTCCATCTTAACCTTTTTGCATCATGTGAATTAGCAAATAAACGTTTGAAACGAGGAATTATAGAAAGATACCAAAATACCTTTGAAGGGAGCTTTGTAATCTCTACATCAGCTTGTGATTTTTCTTTCACCTTATACCGTGATGTCCCACATTTAGGACACTCTTTCAGAAATTCATATTCCTTCCTATATATAATGCAGTCATTCAGACAGGCATGTATTTTCCTGTATCCCAATCCCATCGGGAATAATATTTTTTTGGCCTTATAATGTGAATCTGGAAGATCGTTATCTTTTGGAAGAATGTCTTTCATCAATTGTAGCAGCTCTGTAAAACTTCTGTCACTCCATCCATGTTTCGCCTTCAGGTTAATCAATCTTAACACCGCCGAAAAAACCGTAAAATCTTTACAACAAGGATATAATGGTTTTTAGGCATCACCATATAGACGTGCAACTGTCGGTTCTATCTCAATATGTTCTGCTACAATATCGCGAATCATTTCTTCAATTCCATCGGAGTTACCATCTTGCGATTCATTATCATCAGTGACATTCTGTCCAATTTCTCCATGCCAAATCCAAGGGTTGTAACTCGGATTGAAACCATGACAAATCAGATGATATTTTATCTCTCTACTTTTCAACTTCTTCATATTCAGACATTTCAGGCATGGATAGAAAAAAATGTCACTACTTGGAACATTTCGTTTAGCAAATTCCAAAAAGGCATCAACACCTTCCTCATATTCATTGCTCATTCGATGTACCGTAATCCAACTTCGACTCATTATTACCTATATCAAATAGCAAAAATATATATATTTTTTAGATAAGACAAATATATGTTTATATGAAAAAAATCATAATTTGAATGTAATCAATTTTGAAATATAAAACAAATCGATGTGTATTTAAAAAAATATGCTTGAATATTATTTTTTAAACAAAATATAGTAAGATATAACACCCCCCCTGGACACCACCCCCACCCCCTACCCCCTTGGACACCCCCCTGGACACCCCCCAACACCCACCCACACCCTTGGACAGCCCCCCACACCCACCCACCCCCTTGTAAACCCCCCTGGACACCCCCTACCCCTCTAGACAGCCCCCCGCCCCTCCTGGACACCACCCCCCACCCCCTACCCCCTTGGACACCCCCCTGGACATCCCCCAACCCTCTGGACAGCCCCCCCACCAACCCGGACAACCCCAAATACCCTCTAGAGAGGCCGCCACCCACTTGGACAGCCCCCCACACCCATCCAACCCCTTGGACACCCCCCTGGACACCCCACCGACCCCTATGGATAGGCCGCCACCCCCTTGGACAGCCCCCCACACCCACCCATCCCCATGGACACCACCCTGGACACCCCCCGACCCCTCTGGACAGCCCCTGACCCCTCTAGAAAGCACCCCCACCCCTCTTGGACACAACCCCCCACCCCCGACCTGCTTGGACACCCCCCTGGACACCCCCTAACCCTCTGGACAACCCCCACCCCTCCTAAACACCACCCCCCACCCCCTACCCCCCTTGGACACCCCCCTGGACACCCCCCAACACCCACCCACACCCTTGGACAACCCCTCACACCCACCCACCCCCTTGTAAACCCCCCGTGGACACCCCCGACCCCTCTGGACAGCCCCCCACCCCTCCTGGACACCACCCCCCACACCCTACCCCCTTGGACACCCCCTGGACACCCCCCAACCCTCTTGATAGCCCTCCCACCCCCCTGGAATCACTGAAAATTTACCATAACAAGATGTTGGGCCATTCAAAGAATGTTTTTAGGTGTGGAGGAAGAACTAAGTTTCAATAGATAGAGAAGGAAATCGACATTAGGTTGTCTATTCCAGGTGTGGATTTGAAGGAGTTAATGTTTGTTCAGTGACCCAAGAGATTGAATTAGAAATTCAGATGTTGTGCCATTTTCTCATGATGAGGATGAATAATTGGTGGGGTTTGACTTTTAAATGGAGAGCTTAGCAGACCATCATATTTTCTATAGATCAGTAAAAGACGGTAGCATCGAACATAAGGCTTAAGGGATGCTTTCAGATCCAAATATGTATGTTGATGGATGCAATGGATCAAGTAGAGGTTCTAGAAAGAATGGTGGTTTTATTTGTTTAGGATAAGTAGTGAAGAAAAAACTAGTTAATTTTTTACTTGCTGAAAAGAGGGTATCTAAAATTTTTAACATGCCGAGGGGAAATCTGGCGAGTCCTCCTCGTGAAACATTGTTTGCAGAGGGTGAAAATGGTGATGTGATCCCAAATCCATGCACCTATGGCATGGTTGTGTGTGAATAAAGTAGTAACAACTGTAAAAGGGAAACCCATCCAAATGGACACGCCCCAACCCTCTCGGGGATTTATAGAAAACGATGAAAAATTAGTGAAATCATAAAATTAGTCAATATTGCAAGTCGAACTAATAGATCTAGGGATGATAAATAAGATTATGGTGCCAAAACGAGTTAAAAGGGTTCGCAATCAAAGAATCTTAGCTAGTTTCAACAAAAAAATCACAACACATATATATATACTGTCCGCGAAAAAAAAACGAACGAGTGGGAGGATTACCTGAGTGCTGCGAGTTTAGATGATTGATCCGAGGAGATTAAATATGAGAAACGATGATCGCAAAATGAATCTAAACCCACGAAATGGACGAGCCGATTCGGGATTACGCGCAAGAGAGACGAGTCGCGACTGTCGAAGGTAAACTCGCGAATGACAATCCACGGGTCTGGGTAAATTTTTAAATGAGTTATCACGTCGGTTATTCAATAACCGACATTATAATTTTTTTAAAAACATTTATAACGTCGGTTATTCAATAACCGACGTAAAAACCTTCCTCCGATTCTTTTTTTACGTCGGTTATTTTATAACCGACGTTATAAAGGGCTCAAAATCCGTGTTTTATTATGTCGGTTATTCCATAACCAATGTCAAAAAAATCTGCGGATTCTTTTTTTACGTCGGTTATAAAATAACCGACGTAAAAAGGCCTTCAAAAACCGTGTTTTTTACATCGGTTATTGAATAACCGATGTAACAAACGCCCCCCGCTTCTGTTTTTTACCGTGGTTAATGTATAACCGACGTAAAAAACAAAGCCGTGCAATTAATAACGTCGGTTATAAAAATAACCGACGTTAAAGGTGTACTAAACACAGGTTTTTACGTCAGTTATTAAATAACCGACGTAAAAAACCTCGTTTTACATATTATGACGTCGGTTTTATATAACCGACGTAAAAAATGGTGACGTAAAAAACGTTTTCTGCACTAGTGAAGGGATATAAAGAAATATTTCCTTAAGAACATTTTCTAGATTATTTTAATTATCAATGCTTGGAGAAATGGAACTATTACATGAAGATATCATTAATAACAAGAGGATACAAAAATTCATGAATATATTTTATTGGTAAACCATGATATTTCAACATTGTATTCTTAATCATAAATAATATTCAAAACAATTTGATTGTAACACAAAATATTCATCACTTTTGGTAACTTTGAATCATAAGGTACATTATGAAATATTAAACATAACTTTAAACATAAAATATTATTTATAAAAACCTCATCAATGAATATATAACATTAAACATAAAATATTTTCACTATAAAAAGATTCATTATATTAAATGTTAAATGGGATTTATAAAAACCTCATGAATGAATACAACTTCACAACATATGGTACATCTCAAAGAATTGAAATTGTGAAAAACAATTCCCCTACCTCAACTCTTGATTTCTACTACACTCATTAAATATTCTTGTAAAATAAATATAAATTTTCTATAAATATATTAAAGAACCATATTCATATATATCATATCATGTATTATTTGCATATAACATTTTATGATGTTTTTAATAAAAAAATTGCGTTAATCTCATATTTCAAGTAACAACTGATTTTTTTTCCTTCTATGTTTTGACTTTTGTTATTGTTTTATAACATTGATATTAGTTTCAATATATAAAATTTTTATAGATGAAATAAATAAAATATATATTCATTATATTTATTTTTATATTAATGAATACAATTTAGTGATATTAAATGAAATTCATAATTCATGGAGCTTGTATGTCATTTGTATGCATGAACGTTGTTTCAATTTTCTTTTGTAAAGATAAAAGAAATAAAATTAAATGAAATATATATATATATATATTATAATTAATGAATATTTTTTTTTAATATATATCATATTTTTTAAACCCATATTTAATATCTTTCAAGTATAGCATGAATAAATCACATAACATTGTGAGGCAATAATCTGATGTATACACCTGTGATGTTATCATATGACCACAATATAGAGATTTTGGTGGTATGTGTTGTATAAAAATTATATAATGGTAATCATGAACATAATATATATATATATATATATATGAAAAATTAATCTCTCAATGTTACCATCCTAGAAAATTGGTAATATAAAAATGAATGACATCACTTTGTGGTTCAGTAGTCCGCCATACAAACAATCGATGATTTGAAACCCATATGATGAAATAAAATATTTTCTTAAATAATAAAATTATAATAAAATCATCTTGTTATGTTTTATATAATTATTTTATTATATAATAATTGTATAATAATAATTTAAGGAGGGGATAATGAAATAAAATAAAAACATTTGATGATGAACATTACCACCTCTTTGGTATCTTCCATTGATTTCCACGAAAATCATTTATAGGAGTAATTTATGTACAAAAAAAGGAATAATCGATAAGATTATTAATCTTAAGAATTTATTTGTGAATTTAATGTCAAAAATATTGTTTCAATGTGTATAAATAAGGGGAAATGTTTTCCATATTTATATTGGTGAGTGGTATATTTGTAATATTTTTGGAAGATTCAATTATACCCATGTTTTTATCATTCCACAAGACTCTATTAATGAAAATTATTGAACCAGATGGATATAATCTCAAAAATTTCCATAAATGGGTGTTTTACGTATTGGTAGTTTATTTTTGACCATTAACATTATAGTTAAACCCCTGGTAAATAAGATTGTACCTTAACCGGCATAAATATTCTTTATAGTTTTTACAATAAATTTTGTTAAAATAAATATTAACAATATAAAAACTTATAAATTACATTGACTCAAAATATAGAATAATTTTTTTTTCAAATTAAATTCTCATAAATGGAAATATTTAATTTAATTTTAACCATACATGTGTGATGAGGAAGCGGGTTTTAGAAAAAATGATCAACTGATTAACATGTTCTTATATAAAATTACAATATTAAATTGATTCTAATGACATAAATTAGATTAAATGTTTTACAATTTCATTAAATATTCATTAAAAAAATTATATTATAATTTAACATTATAAATAAATTTATCAAAAAACCAGTTTTTATTAAAATTCATTATTTTTCATTATTTATAATATATGAAACATCTGATAAAAATCCAAATATATCGTCCTAGAGAAATTTTTACATATTGAATTAAAATAATTATAATTATTTTCTCAATTTTATTATCTAAAAGTGTAAAAAATTATTTTTATTAATTTTCAAATAATGAAAATAAATTCATTTTTTTAGAAAATTGTATTTTTGAAACATATAATGACCTTACCATAAATTATTTATTCTATTACCATGTTTTTTTATTTATATAAAGACATTATACTTCATATTTAAAAATTATTTATTAGTATTCATATCACAAATTGTAACTACATTGTTATAAAAATCATTTTTATTTAAATATCTTACTATTATATTGTAGTTTGTTACAACTCGGGGTTGTGTGTAATGCAAGATAATACAATGTTTCATGTAGTGCAAGATAACCAGATGTTTTGTGTAAAAAAATATTAAATGGTTGTTTCATGAATTTGATGATATAATATAAATTTAATTTATAAAAAAAATCTTAAATACTCATTGTGTTAAATATGAGGAAGGATATATTCAAGGGCCTCATGAATTTATTGGATAAACTAGGAAATTAAACACTTTAGTGAAAATCATAGAACATGGTGAAAGGGGATTAACATGGAATAAAATTTAATAAATGGAATATGAAAAAATAGTACAACCATTACGCATAACCCCAAAGATCATAAGAATTTTATTAAACATTCTCGATCGTCAAATATAGTGACCCATGTTTTGGAACAATTGACCATGTAATACCATTAAAAACTCAACACCATAAACCTTTAATTATGATGCAAATATGAAATTTTTTAGTAGAACCACAAAAATGGATTTGTATGTTGTATCACCTGAACCATGCCATACCAGTATCCTCTATAGGAAAAAATCACTACAAAGCCATTGAATTCAATTCTAATAGACCAACACTTTTGCAAAAACCCCTAACCAAGAATGTATAACTAAAATCACCAAAATGGGAATTGATCAAAAAATGAAGGGAATGAATCCTAAAAATGGCCATACATGGAATCAAATCTATGATGCTATAATTCTCCCTTGGATATTTCTTTTTTTCTCCAAAAATAAAAGTTTTATAGGTTATTCCATAAATTGATGAGTTCAATACTCCATCATCAAAAACATCTTCTAACACATTTCATGTGATCCTATCCATGATTCCATAGAACTTTAAAAAAAATTATAGACATAAATTTAAAAATAATAAATTGAAAATAAAAAAATTTCAATGATTTATTCATAATACACAAACTAGGTTCTATTATGAGGTATTATTAATTAATAAAATTATATTTTCTTAGATAATATTTTTTTTTCAGAAACATGGACGAATTTTTGGAACAAAAAAAACTAAGGTCATCAAGAAAATTGATTTTCCGCATCTCTATGTAGTTAAATGACTTAAAATGTTTGAACATTAATATAATCAAGGAATCCATGAATTAAGATCCATTGGTGACCCATCCAGGGTGATTAATTCCAGAACCCTAATCAAAAGATAGATTAAATTGATTATTATAAATATTGTACATGTTTTGATGCTTCTCCAAACAGTGGACAACCAATTGGATATATTTCATTCTCTCCTAAAAATATTGGCCATCAACGGATGATTATCTAACCTCAGACCAACAAAGAGGTGACAAGAATAAGTATAAATAATCATATTCAAATGGTTTCATTTAGATGGATTATTAATAATTGTTACCATAATTAAAATAAATTAATTCCATGTTGTTATTACAAGTAATTCTAAATTCTATGACATAATCAAAAAATATATATTCTAGAAACTGATTATCCTATTCTTTTTTACCATCAATCATGAAAATATAGGTCATTATCATCCAAACTAGAGTACCTATTTCTTCGTAGACATCATTCCAAAACCTTGAGGTAATGGGAGGGAACCTACTCGATAAAATTTCAATTTTATTTCCATAAATCCTTATGATCCCTTCCTAAATAAAATCCAAAATTACTCTATATTAGTGCTGTCACAAATTAGAATGAATTTTGAAAAAGTTGGAAACTGATTGATAATAAACCAAATAGTATAATTTATTTTGGGATTTTTAGATAAACCAATGATGAATTCCATTGAATAAACATTCCACATGCAAGTTGGCAAGGGAAGAGACTGAACCCAACATGAAATTTTTTTAGTGACCAACTATTCTCTATTGAAATATATATCATTGATACAAATTCATATATTTCCCATTTTAAATGAGCCCACATAAATCAGAGCCACATTTAACAAACAATTGTTGTTGCTCAATGGTGGTAACCCCATAATCAATTCTTAAAATCCACCAAAAAGTCCTTACATTTAGTTGATGGTATGTTGTATTAACTAATGAAATAAGGGATACCTTCCTTGGATATTTCCCACTCACAGATGGTCCCCTCACCATATCGAAAATATTAGATGCCCTAAATCACATCATATTATCTCAGGGAATCATATCGGAGATAGATGATGTCACATTAAAACTCTCTATAACATTTCTAGACTCCTCTTCCCTAACATGCATGTTCATTTGAGTAATGAGATCCATCATATTATAACCATCTGTTATCTTATTCATTTAATGTGAAGTAAAATTCCTAATAATTTTATTGTGGGTTTTGTTACCCATTCATAGTGTATATTAAATGTAAATATTGATCTAATGAAGTAATAATACCCAGCAAATATATTGTAGGTTCAAATAATTCATTAAAAATAAGTGTCATGAACTCTGATGGTGATAGTAAATGTAAAACACTTACAATAAAAGACTTTTATGATGATTTTTTAGGAATACACAATAGTTCCAAGCACCAAATCAAAAGTGGGATAGTTCCTCTAATGAGGATGAACATTAACTAGTGGATAAGACAACTAATGATCTAATTGCATAATGACACAACCAAATCATGGTATAAGAGCATACAAAAAATAGACAATACCGTAACCAACCATAGGTAGAGTTATAATCGGTACTCAGTACAATTACATTTCAAATCATCAATTTATGACTAAGACTTTTAATTCGATATGAACTTCATCCCCTTACAGTTGAGTGAAGTCAAAGTTGATGCATGCTCCAAGAATCAAATTAAAAACTATCCAAAACATCATTCAAAACCAAGAGGCTTTGAATACCACTTATATGATTTTATTCATATCATGAAATATAAACCATCATTTTTTCATGATTGACTGGGATATCATATTCTATGATCACATGTCTTGTGGACATAACCTCTCAAATATAAAATTATAATTCCAACAAACAAGTGGGAATCACATAAGATTACCAAAACATATATTATGTGACACAAATGATCATCATCAATTTTTTAATGCACTATGATTACAATCATGAACATGTGTTGGGAAATATCAAGGAATTGGGGAATGCACTGGTTGTAGGAATTCCTAAAATAGAGTGAAAAGGTGTTATAAGGAATGAGGGGGATCTCATATTGTGGAGGTATGTGACGTGGATGGGCACAAGGTGTGAGTGTTTCAAGATTCAATATTAAGACTATCTGGATGTGGTATAAAGGAATAATGTTGTTGGAAAATTAAAAAAATACTTCGAATTTTGGATTGGGCCTTTGATTGTTTAATTTTAGTACACTTGGTAGATTATATGAAATTTATTTTATTTTTCCTATTACACCATGTAATTAAAATTGGTCTACTGGAGGCTTTTCATTACATGTGGGTTAGAATGTGTCTTGATCCACTGAGGTTCCTTTATTACATGTTTATTTATAGTTTCTAATAACCTCTAGATAATATATAAAAATATAAAATTTAAAATTTAAATTGAAATTTTTAAATTCATTATAATAATAATTATTATTAATAACATTACTTTTATACAGGTGGTTCCATTATCATGTGATTTGGTCATAGTCATTGTATCCTATAGGTCCTAAGATAAAATAAGGACCATTTCACCCCCCACCCCCACCACCACCACCAATTAGCGGGGGGAGGAGGAATTTTCACTGATATGCATTTATAATTGGAAATATATGTGTGTCATGCTTGGTTGGTGTGAACATAGAAGGTTTTTATGGGGTGTAGTGTTGTTTTATAGGTGATATGAGGCTAGTACATGGAAAATCATGTGAAAAGGATGAAATCTAGATAATGAAACTTCTATGGGGCCATTAAGGTTTTTTAATGAATTTATTGTGGGAATTTGGGCCTACAATATTATGGATATTGATGTTAATGACCCTTTTGAATGTCAAAGTAAATATTGTACTTATGGGTGTTGCTAATTTATTATGGAAATGGATGGGGATTTTCCAACATGTGTACCTTTGTTATGTGTATGTTTGATGTTTTTAATCCCCTCTACCAAATTAATAATAACAATTATTATTATTATTATAATGTTACCTACCCAGTAGTTCAGAGGCTGTTGATTATTTTTCACCTTTTAATTATTAGTTATTTTATTCAACAATTCCATTTATATAAAAAAAATTAGAGGAATATGACATTTACTTGGTAACAGTATTTCATAACAGGTTGTAATTTATCATTGTGGGGATGATATTCATGTTGTTTATGGGGCGTGTTGTGACTACAGATGATGGTATAATTTTCTATCCCTTTGACATGGATTGTATACATGGTCATTATAAAACCCCACAATGAATAAATGGAATAAAAGGTTTCCATTTACATAGGGATGTGGGTTGTTCAAATGAGAATAAATGAGTGATAGAATTATGTAAAGCATGAAAATAAAACTATAACTATGGGTTAGAATGGGTATGTTCTCATGTGGGATGACTGAAAAATCCAAAGGTATGGGGAAGAGAATTTATTATTGGAAATGATGAATACAAATATAGAAATATAAAAAGTAGGGGATGTTCTTATGGGGTTTGGGATTCCATTTTATTAGAGACTCACACACATATCAATATGTATCTATATTGATGCAATCAAATTATTTGGGGTGAATGGTGACTACTCCTCTTATATCCTAGGTACATTTCATCTTGTTATTTTGTAATACCACCTATATAATATAAATTATTATTTAAATTATATTTATCATTATTATTTCTATTATTTTTGGGATGGGGAGAGATCATTCCTTGAGAGTTTTTGAGGAGATTACGACATTGTTTTTGATTTGGTCGATCACTATCAAATATCATGTTTTGATATTTAATTACTTAATAGAAAAGCAAGTACATGCTCATAAAGAAAATATTATAAAGATAAGATTGATGTGGAAGGGGACAAATATTGTAAGAATAATAAAAATAAATTCATTAATTGGAATTATTGACTTTCATAGTAATGATATTATGGCCTCTCACTCATTTGACAGTAAAATTTTAATTTTAGTCCTCTTTGAGTGTTTTTTGACCAATAATTTTGGTAGAATATATTGTCAACATCCAATATGATTATTTCACATTCATTACTTCTATAAATTTTTTTTGTTATAACATGTCAGCATAGGGATCACATTTTGATCAACAAAATAATGACGAATATTATAATAGATAATAGAGATATAGATTGTGAAGCATGTGAAATGAGGACTAAAAGATTTTATCAATCATTTTATCAAGTTTAAATTTCATTATTGTTCAATATATATCATCTTATAGACAACATTAATTTATTATTATCAATTTTTAATTTTATTATTGATTGGGAAGAAAGTTTTTCAAGAGAACATAAATTGATGCGAGGATACATAAAATTTAAAAACGTCAATGATATAAAGAACACTGATATGTGTGATCCGCTTTCATCATTCTAATGTTACAAAATTTTAATAAAATTCACACTCTCCCTCTCTAAAAAATGAACCTCATTGGGGATTCCTCTCCATCTCAATGATCTCATAATGGGAATCATGTCATTCTTCTCGTAATTTATTAGTACACCAGTTGAGTTTTATTTTCTTGATATCATTGGTGATTCGTTTATAAATATAGCTCATATCACAATATCTTTATTAGCAATCCCAATAGATCCACGAGTCCCTGATTCTCATATATTCCTTCATTTTTCAAATATATTTAGGTTTTTTTGTCAAAATTAACTTATTCAAAACTGAGGTGTTCTATTTAATAGTCTTATTCCATTTATAAAATATTGGGAATTGAAATTTTGGGTAATAAAAATTTACATAGAACACAATATGTTGAATACAAGAACACAAGATGTTGGATACTTTCGAAACTAATTCTTAAATACATTTCCATTATCATTTTTATCTATCAATTTGAAAATGTTTGTTTCTTTATTTATCTCATCACCAAAAGTTATTATGACAATTTTCAACTAGAATCTATATAATACATCTCAAATTAAGAACTATTTTTCTAGTTATACAAACATTTGGATCATAAGCATGGAGGTTGAAATTTCTATTTCACTATGGAATCGACAATACCCATTTCATAATCTTATTCATGATTTATGTCATTATCATTCCACTTTGTTATTTTCTTCACACAAATCAATCTAATTCCAAATATTTTACACATACGACATGAAATTGTAGGAATTTCATAATTACTATTTTATCTACTCATCATACATTATCTGTTCATATTACATTAATCTTTTAAAAATCCTATATTTCCCTACCATATGTGTTGTTTACATTTCCATGACATAGGTGTTCAATATATAAATAATTTTTAACATTATTTTGGTCTACATCATGAAATTTTAGGAACCATGGAATACTACACAATAATGTTTCCACATCAATGTCTTGTGGAGATCTCTGTTCATAATTTAACACTTAAAACCCCAATGAACATGATTTTTGGTTTTTACATGATGTACCATGGAATAATTTGTTATTATCATGATCATTTTACACCCATTGATTCATTATTCCATGATTAGGTGAGTTCCATATATAGTGTAGTTCACATTTAAAACACAACCTTTCACTCTGATTTCATTATGTACAACCCATTGTATCACATATATCATTTATAATATCCTTTAAAAATAATCATGATATTATATAATAAACTAAATATATTTTATAAATATATAGACTCATTTCTAGCTCTAATTTACAACTTTTTATATCATATACATAAAAAGAATGCGTAGTTTTTTATCGACATCACACAAAAAAAATTGAAAAAATTATTGTGTATCAAATGAGTTAGTGTTTTGATATATAGTAGCATATTGGCTTGGATAACACTTATTAACCATGAAATAAAGATGAGAAACAACTCAGGGGTAGATCAGCTGTAAAATTAAAAAATATTATTTTCTCTTTTTCTCAATTAATAAACTCCTTGTACAAATTTTTAGTTACTGTGTAGATAATTCTTTGATTAACATAATAATATTAATGGTAGTGTGAGATATGAGTGATCTCTAATGTAAACTGTATTAAAGTATGACTACATGTTTCAAAATTCTCTCATTATCGAGAGGTTATATACATAGTATTTGATGGTTATCACCATGTTTTATAAATTGAAATCTTATAATAAATTATGAATAAAATTATAGTTAAATTCAGAATGTGGTCATAAACTCTTATAATAGTCTAAAATAAAATTACATAGGATGTAAATCAATGATAATAAATTCCTTTTATATGCAATCCTTTCTCAATCTTTTTCGGGATCCTCTATGTTAACATATGTTCTGTGTACCCATATTCACCAAATCGCACCCCTTATTAGTTAGAACACTCCTTCTTAATTACCATAAAATTTGTATCTAAACACATTTATCTCATTGGATAAACAAACAAATTGATTAAAATTTTCAATTATAATAAATGATAATTTTATATATATATTTCTTATCATAATATTCCTAACAAGGATTACTATTAATCTATTATTCTAGGTGAGGAGACCCCAGTATAATATTTTTAGGTACAGAAGTTAAAATACCCTAAGAGGGGTGTGAATCGGGGTGTAAAATATTAAAAATCTATCCCTTTCAGATATGGTTTTGTTGTTAAAAAAAACATACATTCCTCTTTCTCTAATAGAAAAATATGAACAAAAATTAAATCGTTTACAGGACATGGTTATTTTACGTGGTTTATAAGAACCTGGTTCTTATTCTTGAGGTACATGTTTCTTCTTTTCCTTTTTTCCTTAAGTGTTTTTGAGAAAATATGGAAAATGGGGGAAAATCCCAATTTTTTTGGCTACACAACATGTACATTTCCACTCACCATGTACTTTGTCCATGTGGGATGGGTATACAAGGCGTGTAGTCCTGTCAGCATTAAAGGGTGTAAATATGGACTAAACTCCATGTAAATAGTATATTCACATCATGTAATCACTCGAAAGGTGAAAAATAAAGTTGTGTGAGTAGCCGCTAGCGGAAAAGTAGTACACGCTATGTACTAAGAAATACATATCATGTAACCAAGTCGGTTGAGGAACAGTGAGGCGGTGGAAAATGGCTGCCAGAGGAATAGTTAAAAAATGAAAAGTATATGTCGTGTACTTGAGAGTAGATGCCGTGTAGTATGTTTTTTTTTCTCAAAATATGAAGTACACCCGTCTTTCAAAAGATGAATATTAGAACTTATTTGGAGCACAAGAGAGATGAAAGGATCTTGGAAGATCTCCCGACCACACACCGGGACTCTGATTCCTTTGCTGACAATCTCGTTTGAACCACATGGGTGAGTTATTATTTCTTATTGAGCCTCTCTTACCAATTAATTCCTGAGGATAAGTTATTAGGGTTTGAACGAATTTTCATTTATCCCAGATCTAAGCTGTTCTAGTTTATTTTTGGAGGAACCATTTACATATATTGATCAGAGGAGATCATGTTAGGTGGTCTAGTGTTTAATTCCAACTGGAAAGTTGTTTTTGTATACTGTTGTGATACACGCCCATGATTGTGGTGTCCTATGGAAAATTCCTTGACTAATTGAGATATCTATAATTTCATAGATAATCTAATGATAATCATAAACTGTTGGTTGGGATCATTTCTTGTATCTAGGGCCACCCTGGGGGCGCATTTACCATGTTTAGCCGTTTAGCCAGGATACCTCAGGGTATGCCATGACTCATAGAATGCATTGATATTTCTTGAGATAAAATGTGTATATAATTCCTTTCTTATGTGTTGGGCTTAGCTCGGTTACTTTCATAGAATGAGGGCAGTGGTTTGCTTAGCTGGAGGGTAGTGTTTGGTTTAGCCTGTGGGAAACTTTTCTCTTGCATGTGGGCAGTAGCTTCTGTGATTTAGGGCAAAATCTCATACGCTTAAGGGAAATATTCATTATTCATGTGGGTGATCACATGAGGGTTTTTATTCTGTTTAGCTTAGGGTAAGGTTTTGCAGGTCTCATGACTCGGTTTACTTTGCATGTTCACTAGGTTGATTTCACATGTTATATCTACCATGATAAATCACATGCATGGTATTGATTTACCTTGTACTTTTTATTTAGCTTATTATGGTGTTTTTTGGCACTGTATAAGAGATTTTCAGCTAAGGCTGAGTCTCGAGAACTTATAATTTAATAAAATTGAATTGTAAAATAATAATTAAATGGAAATAGAACTGGTAGGAGTAGCTTTTTTGAGTTTTTCTTAGTTTAATGCATTTTCGTTACTGTACACTACTATTGCATAAACTCACTGAAATTTGGGCATAAGCCCTTGGTGGTTGCCTACTGGGATTTATTTATCACAACCTGTTTGGGTCATGTCTTTGGACCAAACAGATTATATTGTTGCAGGCGAGGATAAAGGAAAGAGTCCCTATACTGTTACTTCATTGTTATAGAGGAGTAGGAGAGTATGGGACCGAGCATAGGCTTGTGATGTTATTGAGTTCATCTTGTGATGTTTTATTTTTCTCTGCTATATTTTTCCATTTTACTATATTGTTTCATATTGCATTGTATCCTGTATTGGATACTTTCTTAGACATTGGTACATACTGCATCCTTATATATGATTGTTGGTCATTTCATTACTTCGGTACTATTGTCCATTTCAGAACTGTATTATTTACTAATTCTGTTTTTTATGGTTATATTTCAACACATTTATACAAATGAAAATTGTGGTAATAGTTTATCAACTATCATAACTGGGCCCTTGCTGATAGACGGTAGCCTCTGGCATTTTGGGAAATGTGCTTGAGGTTATTTGACCAACAGGGTTTGAGGCACTAGTTGTGTGGAACCTAGAATTGGGATGTTACAAAGTGGTATCAAAGGATTTCTTTTATTTGAGATATTTTATTATTTGTCAATGACTATAAGAGATTTATTTTTATTGGATTCGGTAATAACTGTGCCCGTGAGTAGCTAACCTGTGTACAGGTAAAGGCCAGATTGCTGCGAATGGAATTGTGATTTTATGATTATGATTATTACAATATATTTTATATTCATCGTTGCGTGACGCGCTTGTTGTGTGTTGTTTATGTTTTTATACTAGGCTATATTTAGTTGAAACCTGATGAGATGAGGGTATTCTATCTCATGCATCATTCATGTATTAGTTATAATCACATTCCCGGCATAGTTCTTATGCCATATCAGTGCGTTAGAAATTTTCTTTTGTTGTGATACATGTTGTTCTAGAAAATGCATGCGGTTGTGATAGGTACCATCATAGATATGCCTTTTTTTGATCGAGTATTGGTACTTGTTATGGTCGGGTTGATGGAGGCTAAACTTTGGTTCTTGAGAAGTATGGGCTCTCTTGGACCGGAATTTAGCGAATCATGATTCAACCTATTTTTTTAAAGGTCAGGTTCTAAACATTTATTCTTGGGTTGTATGGGCCCCCACGGATTGGAATTTGGAAAACCAATGCTTGAATTTTAAGAAAATGGGGCTTCGTAGTAGTTTTTTAGGTCTACTATGAGGAAACACAGAAAACACGGCGTGTGGTTCTATGAAAAAACTCCACACACTCTTCTGTTCGGGAAGAGTCCAAAATTTTTTCAGTACACGCCCTGTACCCTAAGTACATGCCGTGTGGTCTCTTACTCTGTCATAGGCCATGTGGGAAGAGACACGGAATGGGGAAGTTCTAGAGGAAACACGCCATGTACCAACTCTATATGTCGTTTCGTGTTGACCCTGTGTCTGCCTGTGTAACTAACAACACGGATGGAGGACTCTTCGTTTATACACGCTATTTCAATGCTAAACACGTAGTCTAGTGTATCCTAGGAATTCAATCATGCAAATAACAACATGGGTCAGTGTTCTCATTTTTTATACACGCCGTGTTCCAGTTGGACTGATAGAGAAAATATTTTCAATTAATTTATAATGAATATCATTTTTTAAAACCCAAAAAAATTTTCCTCTAAGATGAATTGTTTCATTTCTGTTATAATGGTGTCATTTTGAGCTGAATAGTAAAAATTGGCCATTTTGGATTTTTAACAGTTTTAAATTATTTCGGTAGTTTGTCCATAACATTATCTACACTGATCCAAATTGAGAAATTATTTCTTTTCCAGATTTTACACATCCAGGGCTTCATTTACTATTTTTGTACTAAAATCTGAATCGGCCATATGGAAGCACAAAAGAAGCTCACAAGTTGGCTTAAGAAAACTGTTTTCAGTTCTGCTTATTTTTGATGTGGGATCCATAACTCATCTACTGTGGGCCCAAAGCTTGTGACATTCGGTGTGTGGACGTGCAAGGGGTTTTGGGGCATCTTTTAATTAGGATGCACCGAGTGAATTGGCCATTTATTGGGTCGTTAAATCACCCTAATCCGGAGGATTTCGTTTTGGAGAGTCTAACTGGAAAGAATAAATGCTCATAGTAAAACGGCCATAACTCTCGGAATACATGTCCAAATACACTACGATTTCAAGGGGAAACGACCAAGGGAATTATGAACATCATTCAAAAAAGGATAAACGTGTGAATATGTCATTTAATGGGGCTACAACGCATCTAAATTCGGGGCAAACATTTTGGCGATAAAAGGAGGAGAGCTCCACCCTCTCAAAGCATCCATTCTCCCTCCCATTCCTTCTGGAACACCAAGAAGGAGAACTTTTCTGCTTTGTCTTTTATTTATTTTATTTTTCATAGTTCTTTAATGCCTTCTTCTTCCCCATTAAACTCGATTACCCTTACCATGATGGGGTAAACTTTTGGAGTGATTGGGGAAGGTATGGTTTTCTACATTGTAATGCTTGAGTTCTTGGACGCAATTGAATAAATTTATTTTTTCTTCAAAGTCGTTTTCAATTTCTTATAGAGGATTTTATTATCATGTTAGATCATTCTTGAATATTAATTCCGTTATTTATTTTTGCCTTGGTAAAATAATCAATATCTCCGTCCACTAATTTCTGGTTTATATTTGATGGAATAAACCAAGAATTAGTGGTGAAGTACTCGACGATCGTCAGTACGTGTAAAAAGTGTAGTGAATGTTCATGATTGTTTGGGAAAAACAATACCCAGTTGGGTATTTCCCATTTAAATTAAGGATATCCAATACAACTATTTTACACATGGAAGGAGAGTTGAACAAACCAATATCTTGGTAAGGTTTTCTCTCACAATAATAATTTCACCAAGTAAGTGAGAGGAAACGATTGTGGAAACTCACTTTAATCAACTAAGACGAATAGGTTTGAATTGAATTGAACAAGGATAACATTATAATTAGGAAACACACCCCGACTTGATCACCATTTTAATTTCATAGTTTTTCAATCATTTTAAAATTCAAATTTCGTTTCCCAACATTTTTCCCCCTTTTAAAGTGACAACTTGTGTTGTGTGGACTCCTCATCGAGAGACATCCTAGGTCAACCACATTAATACATTTTAACTTAGGGAATAATTGTTTTTCCACGCCCTACAATAGGCGTGCGTCAAACTTGGCATCATAGCTGGGGAGGTAGTGCCGTAATTTTTTTGTAAATTTTTTACGTTTTTTATTCTAAAAAAAACACACATAAAATCTATCCATAATGAATTCAAATGATTATTATTCTACATAGAATGACAATTACTCATAGGTGCAAGAAGAAGTCTATACAGAGAATGCCCTCCAACGAAGTGCTAATTCCCTGATAATAATGTTCAAGTAGGTGGAAAGAGGCATAACAACATTGATCTCACCAGAAGATTTGATGGCCATGGTAAATGAACTCCATGATGACTTAAAAATATTCAAGGACAATAAGGAAGTATCACTAGTCTTCCAAGATTTCACTAAATACATCTATGAAGTTGAAGCCAAACTTGAGGTGGAGGAGCCTGACTACCTACCTCCATAGAGAAATAATCAACTCCAAGAGGCGCTTTCAAATCAAGAAGAGATTCAAGCTAAACCAACTCCGGGAGATGATACATTCTTGAACTCAAATTCTTTTAATTTTGTTCAAAATACTTTGAGTATAACTCTCAATTGTTTTGAATTTTCAGAATCAGATGACTCATATAATTCCCTAGAGGATGAAGAGACAAAAGAAGATGCACCTGTTGAGGAAAACCTGGAGCTCCCGGATGTCATGGAATATCTACTACAGGAGCCCAATCATAAAGAGATCCAAGTTGATAAGGCTGAGGAAATAATACAGGAGGTCGAATACCCCATGAAGCTAGCACTGGATGACAAGATGGTTGCACAAGTAGCAAAAAAAGAGGTGGAGGTTTTGTACTTCATCCTACCCCTACCATGCAAGATGTACCAAATTGCAAAGGGGATGGATCTGGTATACTCTGTCTATGGAGTCCTTCTCAACAAGAACAAAGAACATCAAGCTGGGAAGAGCCACATGTGGTGGTTTAAATCAAAGAAGCTTCATCCACCAACAGATTATGGATAAAATTTGGTACTGCCCTTTGGAGGGAGTCAATACCCAGGGCCCACTTGGGGGGATTATACCAAGATTTATCCTTTTTTTTCTTTTTCAATTTCTGTTTTCATTTATTTTAATAAATTTATTATATTATGTTTTTACTTTTTTTAGGTTTTCGAAGAGAAACACTTAGGAGTCAAACTCAACGTTTCATTGCTAATAAGTCAGGTTGTACCTCTCTTTCACACTATCTTGTTGTTGTGAATAATTTGAAAATTGGATTATATGTTAAATCCATTTGAATGTATCGAGGACACTCCATCATTTAAGTGTGGGGGAGGGAACCTTTGTAGTATGACATTTTCATTTGATGTTTGTTTTCACAAAAAGTAAATAAAATTGTGTGTTTTAAAATTTTTTGTAAATATTTTTCAATTTTTGGTCTGTTTTTTGAAAATTTTGAGATGAAATGATTATCAATACCATTTTTGAAACCCATGTAAATGAGTGAGACACTCTATTTCATGAAACTGAGCTTAAATGAATGCTGAAATGAATTTGTTTCAAGTTCAAATTTTTTGGAATTTCATGAAAAGAACAGTGATTTTTGAATCTCATGCCATATTTAACTGTCTATATCTTTGAAATAACTTTCCTGTGATGCTTTTGAACCATTTTTGTCATATTCTTTTCATTCACCTCATTTCTTGAGAGAACCATACCATGCTTGCTTTAACCAGAATTTGATTTATTCCTTTCAAAACATGAGGGTTTGGGATACGTGTGTTTTAAATGATTGAGGCATTTATTTGGATTGGAGCCCCCTTTTCAAAATAATCATTTTCATTATGGCCCAACTATACATTTATCCTTCATTGTAACCCCTAGTATCCATGAATTTACTATTAGGTTAGCCACATTACAAGCCAATTTTCCCTTTCCTACATGCTCTTGAAGTAAAATTTCATGATCTAGTTGAACTTAAGTGTGGGGGGAAGATGACGTGTGATGTTCTACCTCATTTGGTTATACATTGGGTGGAAAATAAATTTTGGAAGAGATGTGTGTGATGCTGAAAAATTATTCTGTTGAAAGTTGTGCCTTTTCTGGAGCTTTTATGACAAGAGATGTTTGTGCCTTTCTGAAGCTTCCAATGTAAAAAAAGAAAGTTGTGCCTATCTAGAGCTTTAAAAAAGTCATGTTTGAAAAGATTGAAATGTTTGCTGCTGAGCTGATTGAATGATGATGGAGCCTATTTTCAACAAAGGGGACATGAATGAGACCATATTTGAGTGAAAATTTGAATCTTGCAATTTTTCTTCACTAAGAGCCAGGCCTTCCTTTTTCGGCCTCAGAACTATTAACATCTAAATCCTACCAATCCAAAGCCACAGAACAACCCTGAAAAGTCCTCATGAGAAACACATGTCCTTGACTCCCATCGGGTGGAGAAGTAGGAATTTCTCAAGCCTATGGTGACTCTTATGTGATTTTGGATGGGAAATGCCTTGTTCAGCCTTTACATTTGTGAGATGAGAGAAAATTCATGTGAGTTAGGTGTTTTGTTTGCATGGGATAAGAAATGAAGTGGAAATATATTAAAATCTAAAATGGAGAACTTGAACTAACAGTTTTTTATGGGGCATGACATCTTTTTGTTTCGTGAAATTGATTTGATTGATCTCATGGATATTTGTTTTGGATTTGATTTGATTTGATTTTTACTTGTCCAGGAGTCCAAGTTCTATGTGTGGGGGAATTGATAGAGAAAATATTTTTAATTAATTTATATTGAATATCATTGTTTTAAACACACAAAATTGTGCCTCTAAGATTAATTGTTTCATTTTTATGATAATAGTGTTATTTTGAGCTGAATAGTAAAAATTGGCCATTTTGGATTTTTTAACAGTTTTAAATTATTTCGGTAGTTTGGCCATAACATTATCTACACTGATCCAAATTGCAAAATTCTGTCTTTTCCAGATTTTACCCATCCAGGTCTTCATTTACTATTTTTGAACTAAAATCAGAATCAGCCATATGGAAGCACAAAAGAATCTCACAAGTTGGCTCAAGAAAACTGTTTTCAGTTCTGCTTAGTTTTGATGAGGGATCCATAACTCATCCACTGTGGGCCCAAAGCTTGTGACATCCCGTGGGTGGACGCGCAAGGAATTTTGGAGCATATTTTATGAAGGAAGCACCGAGTGAATTGGTCGTTTATTTTGTCATTAAATCACCCTAATCCAGAGGATTTCGTTTTGGAGAGTCTGACTGGACAGAATAAATACTCATAGTAAAACGACCATAACTCTTGGAATACATGTCCACATCTGCTTCGATTTTTAGGGGACACGGACAAGGGAATTATGAACAACATTCAAGAAGGGCTCAACGCATGAAGATTTTATTTAATGGGGCTACAACGCGTCTACATTTGGGGGAAACATTCTGGCTATAAAAGGATGAGAGCTCCACCCTCTCAAAGCATCCATTCTCCATCCCATTCCTTCTAGGACACCAAGAAGTTGAACTTTTCAGCTTTATCTGTTATTTATTTTCTTTTACATAGTTTTGTAATGCCTTATTCATCCCCATTCAACTCGATTACCCTTACCATGGTGGGGTAAACATTTGGAATGATTGGGGAAGGGTTGGTTTTCTACATTGTAATTCTTGAGTTCTTGGACGCAATTGAATAAATTTCATTCTTCTTCAAAGTTGTTTTCAATTTCTTATAGCGTATTTTATTATCATGTTCGATAGTTCTTGAATATTAATTCCGTTATTTATTTTTTCCATGGTAAAATAATCGATATCTCCCTCCACTAATTTCTGCTTTATATACAATGGAATAAACCAGGAATTAGTGGTGAAGTACTCGACGATCGTCAGTAAGTGTAAAAGCTATAGTGAATGTTCTTGATTGTTTTGGACAAACAAAACCCGATCGGGTATTTCCCATTTAAATTAAGGATATTCAATACAACTATTTTACACATGGAAGGAGAGTTGACCAAACCAAGATCTTGGTAAGGTATTCTCTCACAATAATAATTTCACCAAGGAAGTGAGAAGAAACGATTGTGGAAACTCACTTTAATCAACTAAGAAGAAGGTGTTTTGATTAAATTGAACTAGGATAGAATTAAAATTAGGAAACCGACCCCAACCTAATCACCCTTTTAATTTCATAGTTTTTCAATCATTTGAATTTCAAATTTCCTTTCTCAATATTTTTACCCCCATTTTAAAGTGACAACCCGTATTGTGTGCAATCCTCTTCGGTAGACATCCTAGGCCATCCACAATATTACATTTTAACTTAGGAAATAACTGTTTTTACATGCCCAACAACAAGCGAGCGTTAGGGACACACCATGTCTTCTTGACTAGTGAAATACCGTGTAGACATGGGCATGTGGCTGGGGAAATGGGGTGGATAATTAGGCCAAAATTATTACATAACAACTTGAATATTTCATGTAGAAACTACTTAACAATATCCATTTTTTCATAAAATAAAAACTCTTAAAAAAGACACATGACTAGTTCCAGGTTTTAGACATCATGACATTTCCATGATACCATCCATGAACATATTCATCTTTAAGTCCTATAGAAAAAATTTTAAAAACATGGGATGGGAATAAAAAGCTCATTGAGGGTTATAAAATACGGAAGAAAAATAAGAGCCCAACAATAAATACAAATCCAGGAAAACATACTTTTGAATCATAATATACATTTTAAAATCATAAGATATATGAAAAGAGCACAAAAATTATAAATCCTAAAGGTTACATATGGAATCCATATCAAACAGAAATTGTAGCTATCACATCTATGTAGGGAGTTACACTTGGAATACCCATCACAGTATATTCCCTAATTCTCTTAGGAGAAACATCATGTTTACCTCCGTTACGTTACCTAATGTATTGGAGAGCTATCTCGGGCTCACCCACCCTAGGTTTATCATGGAGCCACCCGTATACGAAAACATTTCCCAATTACTATACCATAATCACAACATAAAACACATGTATAATGGAAAGATAACATTTTCACATTCAAATAAATCAAATCAAGATATTGAAATAATTTTTTTTATCAAATCATTTTCAAAAACTTTTAAAAAGATATTTTTGAATCAAAGTCCCCCATACAACATTGAATATT
Source organism: Viscum album (assembly GCA_963277665.1). Lineage (NCBI taxonomy): Eukaryota > Viridiplantae > Streptophyta > Magnoliopsida > Santalales > Viscaceae > Viscum > Viscum album. Next base: position 815,650,281 of record OY728142.1, read on the forward strand.
TTAGATGAGTTATCATTTGAAAACATTAATTTTCATATAAATAAATCCTAAATCCCATTTTAAAAAAATTGACTTTAATAAGAAATATTTTGAAGAATAAATCTTTATGACATTTAAAATGAAATTTTAGTTAATGAGTTTTTTTAACAAAAAGAGAGACATTTGAGTACAAATAATTGAGAAATAGAATTTAATGAGAACTTTATAATATCATGAGAATAAATGTATTCATAATATAATATGTCAAATTACAGTATATACACCATATAAGATTGAATTGGTGCATAAAAACAATGAAGTCTCAATGGAAATGTAAATTGAGATGAAACCCCTTATAAAGATGGAATCCTTAAATTAAGGATTAATCAATCAAATAAATATGTTTGAAAAATATAAATACACCCAATATAATTTGATATTAAGTGTAAAACAATTATAGATAATTCACACATATTCATTTTATGACATATTCAATAGGTACATATTAAACCCAAAGAATTGTAATTGGGTTAAGAAGTTCCCTTGTAAAAACATGACAGCCTAACGACTTCACTTTAAAATTCAAAAAATGAGTTGATAAGATAAAAATGGTATCTACTCACTTGGAAATAAAGTTTACATCAATGGGGATATAAAAGAAAATATCCCAACATAATAAGATGTAAATTAAAACACATAATAAAAATAAGTCTTTTAAATAAAGGAGGTTGAAAGGTTCCCTTTCTGATTGGGTAACATACAGAACATACGCCACATGAAGAAGGATAACACAAAGAAGATGTAAATACTCATAAATAAAAGTATATTACACAAAGAGTACAATCATGGGCAGTACATACACAACACAAAAGGAAATAGTGTCAAATATAGCATGAATCTCATGGGAATAAAAAGTGAGATGAAAAACTCTTAGTTCTTTGTAATCAAATCGAGTCATATGACCAAACTTTTATGACCACAACATGAATCACATAATACCATGAATATAAATATAATAATCATAATATATATCAATGGAATTACACATTACACCATATGAAAAAAATAAGTGTCGAACAATGGAAATCTCACAGAATTAAAAGTGAGATAAGAAATCCCTTACATCGTGTCTGACTTGACTCGATTGTTATTTAATCTCATGAATTATTAGAAATGTTAATTTATAAATTATTAAAGATATTTTTTATGTTTATTATTCCTTTTATATCACTTATTACCATGTTATAAACATAATGTAATCATTTAAGTTAACAATGTTTGTTTTGTCGATTTTTGGTACTTGAGTCAAAAATGGACTTCTTATAATTACATGTTTTTCATGTGGTCAATGGTTTATTATATCCTGAATGATACTAATGATTTATATATCATATATATCATATATTTCCAGTATATATATTTATTTATAATATTACATATCATTTATATGTAAGAAATAAAATGCACCGTTCATGGAGATGGTAAGCCGTACGTACGCATGAAAGCTACTTTCATTTCTATTTATTATTTTAAGGGAATTAAAACATAATGATACATAGTTATATTATAACTCCAGTATAATATCATATATAATATCATGAACTCTATCATATATACATCCCACATAAGGCATTAACGAGTCAAATCACTTCAACGGGGCGGTAGTCCGCGCTTCCTCAAATGAGATTATCGTATTTATCCACTATGGAAACCATAAAGTCGTGCAATAAATGGAAAATAAAGAAGAGTAATGAAAAAATAGACATAATATATATCATATATAAATATATTTCCATCATAAAGTCCACCCTGAGTGGCGGTTGGATATATTTCAACAATCATCATTTTGTGAGGCGTTAGTTTTCCATCCACATAAGCATTATGTTCCTCATCCATTTGATGGAGGTGTGTGTATGTGTAGTTTGAATCCTTCTCATAACAACTTAGTAGTATATTGAGGATACTATATTTGTTACAAATGAATGTAATAAAAAAAATTAGGGGTTGGAGAAGTAAAATAAAAGAAAACAATTTAAGAGAAACTGTTACCTTTAATTTGGGTAACTTCTTTTGGATTGATCCAAAAGTTCTTCTTGAAGATCCTTATGTGTAAGGTAAGGCTTCTAGGAGGAGGACAAGGATGTAGTGAGCATAATTGTTCAGTGTTTCGACCATACAAATGGCTTGAGAGGGGTGAGGAAATGGATCTAAATGGTCTCCTTTTATAAGGGAGAGGAGGGGCTCTTTAGGAATGTGTGAAAAATATTATTTTATTATATAAGGATATTCGGTTTCAAACAGTTAAAGATGAAGATAAGATGACTCATGATCTAAATAAAACCATCCAATCCGAATTGAACATGATTTGGATAATATTTTAATCATTATAATCATATTTAATTAAATCATTTATTAATGATGTAAATTCTACATCATTATTGTGTCATAAATAATTTAATTTATTTATTGTCTAAAAAGTATAAAAAAATACCATGATATTGAAAATATCTTTATCTTTACTAATATTATTTATATTTAAAGATATGACTTATATAACACCATATAAAAATTAATTACTAAATGATTTTTGTTAATGTCAATTTTGTCTTTACATTAAAATAATTAATCTAAATTGTCATTATCATTTCCATGTGGCACAAAGGGGTCCCAAAATCGACACAAATATTACCATGGTCGGCCACTACTCATCCAATAAGGTTAATACAAGTGTTATGGTAATTTTGAAATATTATAATATTTTTTTAACCTTGAATTACCCTATTTACCTTTACCTGCGGTAAAAAAACCAAAAGTTACTATTCATCAAAAACTATTTTCATCTTAATGAACCATATTTTATTTCTATATAACAAACATGTATGTATAATTTTTGAAATTAAATTTACAGAAGTTGTAAAATTTCATTTTAATGAAAAATTCAGTTTTTTTAACTACCACTATGTGGTTTCTCTATTCATCAAAAATTGAAATTTTTCAGAAAAATACCCAAAATTCAGCCTAAGCTATATTTGATATTCCGAATTCAAAAATGATATCTATTTTGTAAAATTCAAAACATAGCATTTGAATTAATTAATTTAAAAATTAATCCCTGTTACCAAAACAAATAGCGTGTTTTTCAGAAACAATAACTTTCAAAAGATTAATACTTGTTTATGTCCAATTTCAAAGTGAAATTAATTCCAAGTACCAAAATTGGATAAAATGGTAAAAATATATTTTAATTTCACTTTAAAACAATTAAAAAGATAATCTAACCATATAAATAAATTATATTAAAAATCACTTATGAATTAAAATACAATATTTTTAACTATTCATTAAAAATTAACATTATCAGAAAAATTCCATCAAATTACAAAATGTAAATTTTAATGTCACCATTCTAATAAAGAATTTTATTTTATCATATAGAATGTATTAAAGTGACCAAAAATATATTTAAAAAATGGGTCTCAATTAAAAGGAGATAAATTGGCCTTTTAATGTAAATTATACATAAAATTAGATTCATTCACATTTTAAGCCTCTAACTTCTATTGGATAAATGTAAACACATTTAAAAAACATGTATAATCATATTTTAATATTTTTTTTCATTCCAAAAAATACAAAGACTATGATTTAACTACCGTTTAATATAATAATATATTATTAGCATGCAGCGTATGATTTAAAAGGAACCTGTTGTTGCGTATCAGGTAAGTTATCGAAAATAGCAACCCCATTAAATTAAAATTAATATTTTATTCAAAAATATTAAAAAATATGAAAAATTCATATTCTTTATTTACCTATGATGTTACATCCTTCCCCCTTTTTGAAAATTACATCGTCGCAATTTTAAAATTTCGGCTTGGAAACTTTATTGAAAGTCCCATATCAAAAAGTGAGTAAGTAAAACTATCACTTAAAAAGAAATAAAGAGAAGTACAATGGTCAACCGAGTTAACCCATACTAAGATTACATGAAAACATGGATATGGAGGAGAAAACCAAGGTTCATGTTCTGATGGAGAGTGATAGGAAACAAGATTAAGATAAAGTTAACCACAAGAAAATTACAAACTTATGACGGGTTAAGCAGTCTTTGATTCCTCTATCGGAAAAGTTAGTAGAAACGGGTTTTGGATTGAGTTACTTTTCATTGAGGAATTTATATAGAATCATATCTAAAAACATATTTAAAAATACTTACTTGTCATGTAGGAATTCATATTTTACTAGATTTCGAACAAAAACTCATATTTTCTCCAAATAATGAGTATTCAAGATGATTTCTTTTCACATTAAGAGAGAAATAATCAATTTCAAGAGATTCACATAATCCAAAAAAGCTAAACGATATATTTTCCATGTATTTAGACCTTAACCAAAACTAAAATTGTTACCACCAGATTAGATAATCCCCAAATAGGATAATCTTTTACAAAAAGAAAAACTACTCTTAATCTCTAAAATTTGTCAAACAAAACTCAATGTTCAACAAATACAATTCAATAAACAGTTGTCCATAAAATTATTCAAAGTAATACAAACTAATATTGAAACAAGAATCTCAAAAGGAACTAATCATGTAGTCATCTAAGATAAATCTTAACATTTATCTCTAAATAACATCAGTTACTATTAAAGTCTTATACTGAAATTTAATTAACCTAATCAAATATCCTCCTGGATAAGTTAATCATTTCCATAGATAACCCAAAATCAATTTATTCCAGATTCATAAGATCATATAACTAAAAATAAAAAGTCATACTAACCAGGGACTTCACGTAGTCTAGTGGTAGGTGATTAATACCAGTCTCACTTTGGTTGTGGGTTCTATTCCCACAACATCATCTGACATGACGGGTTGTCACACGGTTTGTGTTTTATCCCTTTTAAAAAACTACATAATTTTATAACATTCCAAAAAATTGATAAATTCATAAAAAAATAACCATAACATATTTTAACCACAAATGTTATCTAATTACTTTCATTTTTCATCCCAAAATGTATTAACCGACAATTGCCTCAAATTCAAGGATCATATAAACCCAAATGGTTCTTTATAACTATATCCACAAAAGAGAAGATAATTATTCATTAAATAAAATTTTCATATATCAAACATCAAGGTTACACATACTATAAAGAGTCTTCTAATGTAATCCTATCATTAGAATAGCCTTAATACTTTTAAGCATTTCACCATCCTAAATTCTGCCATAACTCTTGAATCCCTTATATGTTCAATTCTTACTCATTAAACATTCTTTGTGATCCATTAATCATTCATTTAGAACTTATTCTGAAATAAATCTCTCCTACAAAAAAAATAATGAATCATATCCTATGATTTCAATAATAAGAAAATATATGTTATGAAATAATCCATACATTCCATTAGTCATTATCAGTTTCTTCATCCTCAATTGGAATGGCATTATGTATTGATAAACGAATATTTGTATGGTCATGGCTATCCCATTCCCAAAACATCATTGTAGGACATGTTTTTTAATAATGACCATTCAAACCACATTGAAAACATTCAATTGATCCCTCAAAAATGACTTCTATGCCTTTCCAAGAGTCAACTAGATACTACCTTTTTTTCATGGCATGTTCTTGCTTTACGACCTTCATTTGCACTTCTATAGCATCTATATGTACCTTTGTAACATTTTCCTAGGTTTGTCTTTCCACATCATTAATACAAAGGTTTTTGAACATAATTACCTTTATGATTATTACCTGAACATCCGTAGGGATTTGTTTCTCTTATACACGACACCTTATAAAAATCACCAAGGTTAAGGTTGTCAATACTGACTCCAGATAGTTGGTTGAGAATAACCCCAAGAGTTCTCATTGCAGCTCCCATATCATTCAATTGCTCATTCAGAAAATCATAATAGTTTTCATCACGTCCATTTTTAATTTGATGACCGCTAGATCTAGACATTTACTAGAACCAAAAAGGTCAGTGTGAGTATATCAGTAAAATCATCATATAATATCTTATAAGGATGGTAAACACTAAGATATATTTATTCATGTTATCATAAACTCATTAACTTTAACTAAAAAAGATTATGACTCTTTCTGAAATCAGAACCATTATGGTAATGTCACTTTTCCTTAATGAATTCCCTAACCTCTAAAGTTATCTAAACCAACCTCTGATACCAACTATAGGGACCCGGCCTTAAAAATTACATAATATTGAATTAAATGAATAATTCACATTGGAATATTTTCAGGTTTAGAGTTTTAGATAATTAGGACATAACTATTACATTACAACATGAATATTACAAGTAGACACTACTTCTCAGTATCCATTATTTCATAAAATAAAAACTCTTAAAAAAGACACATGTCTAGTTCCATGTTTTAGACAGAATGACTTTTCCTTGATCCCATTCTTGAACCTATTAAACTTTAAGACCTGTGGAAAAAATTTCAAATACATGGGATGCACATAAAAATCTCATTAAGGGTTATATAATAAGGATGGAAAACATTAGCCCAAAAAATAAATATAAATCCATGAAAACATACTTTTCAATCATAACATACCTTATAAAATCATAAGATTTATGAATAACACACACAAATCATAAATAATAAAGTTTACTTATGGAATACATATCAAACATACATTGTAGCTATCACAACTACATAGGGAGTTACACTTGGAATACCCATCAAAATATATTCCCTAAATCTCTTAGGAGAAACATCATGTTTACCTCTGTCACGTTACGCAATGCATTGGAGAGCTATCTCAGGCTCACCCGCCCTAGGTTTATCACGGAACTACCTATATATGTAAACAATTACCAATAACCATAACATAATCATATCATATAACAAATGTATAAAGGAAATATAACAATTCCACATTCAAATATATAAAATCAAGATATTGAAATAAATTTTTTTTATCAAATCATTTTCAAAAGCCTTTTAAAAAGATATTTTTGAATCAAAGTGCCCCATACCACTTTGAAGCTTTAAAATGAATTATCATTTGAAAAAATTATTGTCCATATAAATAAATCCTAAAACCCATTTTGAAAACATGTACATTAATGAGAAATTTTTAGAAGAATAAATCATTAAAACATTTAAAAAGATATTTTAGTTAATGAGTTTTTTATAACAAAAAAAGAGACACTTGAATACAAATTATTGCGGAATAATATTTAATCAGAACATTATAATATCATGAGAATAAAGGTTTTAATGTTATAATATATCATAGTACAACATATGAACCATATATGAGTGAATTGGTGCATAACAAAAATGAAGTCTCAATGGAAATGTAAATTGAGATGAAATCACTTATAAAGATGGAATCCTTAAATTATGGATAAATCAATCACATAATTATGTGTGAAAAATATAAATACACCTAATATAAGTGGATATTATGTGTTAAAAAATTAGAGTTCATTCACACTTATTCATTGGATGACATATTCAATAAGTACAAGTTGAACCCAATGAATTGATGTTGTGGTAAGAAGTTCCCTTATAAAACTTTTACAACTTAACGATGTCTCTTTAAAATTCAGAAGATGATTTGATAAGTTAAAACTGATATATAATTACATGGAAATAAATTTTAAATAAATGGGGATATAAAATTACATATCCCAACATAAAAAGATGAAAATTAAAAGACATAATAAAAAGAAGTCTTTTAAATAGAGGATGGTGAAAGGTTCTTTTACTGATTTGGTAACGTACAAAACATACGCCACATGAAGAATTATAATACAATGAAGGTGTAAATACTCATAAATGATAGTATATTACACAATTAATACAATCATAGGTAGTACATACACCACATAAATGGAAATAGTTTCAAATATAGCACGAATCTCACAGGAATAAAAAGTGAGATGAAAAAATTTTAGTTCATTGTAATCAAATCGAGTCGTATGACCAAAAGTTAATGACCAAAAAATGAATCACATAATAACATGAATATAAAGATAATAATCACAGTATATATCAATGGAATTACAATCACACCACATGAAATAAATAAGTGACGAACAATGGAAATCTCACGGAATTAAAAGTGAGATAAGAAATCACTTACCTCGTGTCCGACATGACTCGATCGTTCTTTAATCTCATGAATAATAAACTAAAGTTAATTTAAACTTGATAAAGAATGTTTTTTATGTTTATTATTCCTTTCATATCACTTATTACCATGTTCTAAACATTATGTAATCATATATGATAATAAAGTTTGTTTTGTCGATATTCGGTACTTTAGTCAAAAATGGACTTCTTATAATTACATGTTGTTCATGTGGTAAAAGTTTCATTATATCCAGAATCATATTCATGATTTAAATATAATATATATCATATAATTCCAGTATATACATGTATTTATAATAGTACATATCATATGGAGGTAAGAAATGAAATGCACCATTCATGGAGATGGTAAGCCGTACGTACGCATGAATGCTACATTCATTTCTATTTATTATTTTAATGAAATTAAAATAACATGATACATAAGTATATAATAATTCCAGTATAATATCATATATAATTTCATTAAATCTATCTTTTATACATCCCATATAAGGAATTAACGAGTCACATCACATTGAGGGGGCAGTAGTCCGTGCTTCCTCAAATGAGATTATCGTATTTACCCACTATGGAAACCATAAAGGCATGATATAAAGGGAAAATACATAATAATAAAGAAAAAATAAACATAATATATATCGTATATAAATAAATTGCCATCATAATGGCCACCATGAGAGGCGTTTGGAGATATTTGAACAATCATGGTTTCGTGAGGCGTTAGTTTTCCACACACAAAAACATTATGTTCTTCAGCAATTTGATGGGGGTTTATGTATGTGTAGTTCAAATAATTCTCATAAAAACATCCTAGTATATTGTTTATACTGGAGTTTTTACATGACAATGAAATAAAAAAGTGTATAGTGGTTGGAGAAGTAAAATAAAAGAAAACTATTTAAGAGAAACTATTACCATTAATTTGGTTAACTTCCTTTGGTTTGAACCAAAAGGACTTCTTGATGTTTCTTCTTCATAAGATAATGCTTCTAGGAGGAGTATAGGAATGTAGGGATATTATTTGGGCAGATTTTGGATGAGAAAAATGGCTTGAGAGGAGTGATGAATTGGATAGAAATGGTCTCCTTTAATAAGGGAGAGGATGGGATCTTTAGGGAAGTGTGAAAATATTATTTTATTATATAATGATATTCGTTTTCAAAAGGTCCAAATATAATTAAAGATAAAGATATGATGACTCATGATAAAAATAAAATCATCCTATAAGAATTAAAAAAATTTGGATAAAATTGTATTCATTATAATCTTATTTATTTATATCAATTATTAATGAGGTAAATACTGCATCAATATTATGTCATAAATAATTTAATTCATTTGATGTCAACAAATTATAAAAAAATACCATGATATAGGAAATAATTTTAAATTTAAAATGAGTAGTTATATTAGAAAAATATTTCTTATATAACACCATATAAACATTAATTACTAGACAATTTTTGTTAATGCCAATTTTGTCTTTACATTAACTTAATTAATCTAAATTGTCATTATCACTTCCAAGTGGCTCAAAGGGTTTCCAAAATAGACAATAAGATTCCCATGGTCGGACACTACTCATCCAATAATTTTAGAACAAGTTTTAAGGTAAATTTTAATTATTATAAAATTCCTTTAACATTGATTCACCCTATTTACCTTCAACCGTCGTTAAAAAAAGTCAACAGTTACTATTCGCCAAAATTATTTTCATCATAATGACCCAAATTTTACTTCATTATAACAACCATGTATGTCATGTTTTTTAAATTTAATTCACATAAGTGGTAAAATTTCATTTAAATGAAAAATTCAGTTTTTTAGCAACCATTAAGTGGGTTCACTATTCATCAAAAATTCATGATTTTCTAAATATTAACCAAAATTCATCCTAATATATATTTGATATTCTTAATTAAAAAATGATGTCTATTTTTCAAAATTCAAAACATAGAAGTTAAATTAATTAATTTTAAAATTATTTCCCGTTATCCACCCAAATAGCGTGTTTTTAAGAAACAATTACTATCAAAATATTGATACTTGTTTATGTCCAATTTCAATGTGAAATTTATTCCAATGACCAAAATTGGATTAAATGGTAAAAATATATTTTCATTTATCTATACAACCAATTAAAAAGATAATATAACCCTATAAATAAATTATATTAAAAATCACTTTTGAATTATAACACAATATTTTTCACTATTCATTAAAAAATGAACTTTATTAGAAAAATTCCAAAAATTGACAAAAAGTAAATTTTGATGTCCTAATTCTAAAGAAGTATTTTATTTGGTCATATAGAATGTATTGAAGTGGCCAAAACTATATTTAAAAGGGTTCACCATTAAAAGGTGAATAATCGACCTTTTAATGTAAATTACGCTTAAAATTAGATTCATTCACATTTTAATCCTCTAACTTCGATTGGATAAATGAAAATACATTTAAAAAACATGTATAATCATATTTTAGTTATATTAATTCATTCCCTCTAATAAAATGTGTAGGAGTTAACTTCTATTTAAAATAATAATATATTTTTACTGTGAAATGTAAGATTTTAAAGGAACCCGTTGTTGCGTATTAGGTATGATATCGAACATAGAAAACCCTTTAAAGTAAAATTCATATTTAAATCAAAAATACTAATAAATATGAAAAATTAATATTCTTTATTCACCTGGTATGTTACATTCTTTGTCTAATATTTGGTTTTTAGGTTAGATTTCACTCCATTGTGGTGTGGTGGTGGTGTGGTTAATGTTTCACACAATGAATAGGGGTTTTTGAGAAAAAAGGTAGGTGATTCCATGTGTAGTAAATTACTACTGAGTAATACTTCTTTATTAATTAATATATAATGTTCCTAATATTTTTTTGTGTGGTGTGAATACCATTTTTGGTAGCATTAGTTGCGAATTTAGTATTAATGTAACGTTTCTTCATGAAGTTGTGTGTTTTTCAAATGTAACAAAAGTGAAATATTTTGTGGTAGTTTTATAAATTATTAATCTTAATTATTAGTTGTTGAAAGTGGATACCAATACCCATTTCGTATTGCTTTCGTGTTATTTTTGCATCAAAATGGGGTTTTAAAATGGGTTTTACGTGAACAACCTTGTTATAATTCATTAAAGTGTTTTATGAAAATTTTAATGGGTTATTGAGTTACAAAAAATGTGAAAAGTATGTTTATGTTCTGATTGGTATGTGTATGTTTTGAAAATGGTCGATTTGGTTGTGATGTGGAGATTATGTGATATTTACCATCATGGAAACATTTTATAAAATTTCAAAAAGGATTTATGAAATTTTTAAAGAGATATAAAACATGATGCTGGATATTTTGGTGTGATTATGATATCAAAATGAATTTAAATGATAAAGGGTATTATGTGACATGGGTTTAGGACGTTTGGTGTGTGTGATGTGGAAATGGTTGTTGAATGTGAAAACAGTATTTCATGGATGGTAGAACAATTTTGGGCACTGGAGGTAAAACCAAGGTATCATGTTAGGTGGATGTGTACTAGTATTCTAGTGATCCCATATGGTCTGTAACCTATTTCATGTTGAATGTTTGATTATGGAAACACTACATAAACTACAATGATGATAATGATGATGATGATGGAGAACCACTAGGTTATGGGTATTTTATCTAATAGTGGATCATGTGCAGGAGAACATATATTTATATGTTTACCTTCACCGAGGTATGAGGTACCAGGGACCCACAACAAGCTTGTGCCTAGTTGTTATTTACCACTGCTTGTGTTCATTAGATACTTTATGATTACCGTCAGTATATTTTATGTTTGGATGGAAAATTTAGTAGCTTTGGAATTCTATTTATAAGTGTTTATTCGTTAAAGTAGGACACTTGAAAACGGTTTTTTATTTAATGTTGCATCTCTTTAAAAGTATTATTAGAATTTCATGTTTTAAAAACATGAATGTTTCTTAACTTTTAATGTTTAACACATGGAATATTTTAGTGGTGGAATCTAATAGGGATTAACTCACAACCTACTTACACCATTGGGTGTAAGAAATATTGGTTATCTTGTTGAGGGATTGGGTAGAGATTTTAGTTCCTATGGTTCAGGTTTCTAGGTGTCCTTCCTGATGTAGTGTTGTGAAGTTGGTTTGAGGGTGGCGCCTCTTCCCATGAGGATTTTCTTCGACTATATATTTTTTTTTTAAATTTTTACTGTATTTGACAATTATTTTAAATCATTTATTTCAATTCTGAGTTTTATTTAATATATTGTTTTTTGACAAACCAGGATTTGATATTTTGGAGTTGATTGTTGTTCTATGTTTATAATATCAGTTAAATTTTCCACAAATTTTATTTTATGATACCGGATCCCTTGTTCTAGCCCATGGAGATTAGGAATTAGTTCGGGTCTTTCTATATGCTAGGTTTGGTATCAATTTTGTTGGTGTCCAGATTCGGTTCGTTACAAAAACCACTTCACCCTTTGCAGAATTCTCCCTCATGAACTACATTCAAACATCATCGAATTCCCAGAGAAAAGTTATTATATTTTGAAAATCATTATAAGTTACTATGGGATTTGAACTCCTTGAATAAAAAAATTATCTAATAAATACACTTATCCATAATTTCACAAATCATAACTGTGGTACATCCTTCACTGTGTATTGCTTCTCCCATGAACCGTTCATCTTTACGTGATCTGTGAACTGCCTTTCTTCTTTCGTGGTGTCCCAAATCACCATCATGTTTCCACGAATGGCGTATTTCACTTATTCGGCAATCATCACCTCATTTCCATGAAAAAATACATCTCGAATCTTAGAAGACTTCTTGCATACCACATTCATTCACCATAAACTATTAGTGCTCCGAGAAACATTCCCTTACGCAGTCTACTTCTTTTGATTCATGGTTCTCTTCCTTAAATGATTTCCATCACTGTTTTTTGTATCATTTTTCAGTGTCTATGATATTTCCATTGTAGTACGCATTTTCTCCCCTACTACATGTAAACCTTATTTTTCCAAAATAAATCTCCATATTTTGAGGCCCATAATTGTTGAAACCACATAGAAATTTTTTCACATTAAAAACATACTTTGAAAAACACAAACCATACTCATTTGTGGTTATCTAGATTTGTCAAAAAATAAAATAACAATAAAATCATATTGAGATGATAGCCAGAGGGAGTTTTTCAAAATTCAACATAAATAAATACTACATCATTTTAGATGAATATTAAATATTCTACACACCCTAAGATAGTAATGGTTTTGAATATTTAGAGACAATATACATAATTTTCTTATTACATAAAATCTTTTAATGATCTCCCACAAGTCTCTCATGTCTTCATAATATTCATATACATTTCCTACATTAAATCATTTCTTCTTAACACAAGGAAAATAAAAACATAAAAATTATGATTTTAGAATCTCAATTACGGTAAATATTAGGAATACCATTCAATGATGAAATATAATAATAATATAAGGAAAAGGGAGTGATTATGTGATTATTAGTTCAAATTATAATTCAAAATTAGTCATAGATTATAAACCATGAGTCATGAATTAAATATATGAAATATTATAAGATACGGTCATTAAGAGAGAAGAATAATCATAATAATTCATAATCAATGAGATAACATCAGAATAATAAGAATATGCCAGTGGAGTTGTGGAACAATCATATGTATAGATAATCATTTCATTAACAATGATTCATATCCCGGAATAATGTTGTGGACAAAGTCCAATAGTAGATTGAGTTCACTCTTCATCTCATTATTTTTTTAGTCTTGTTTTACCCCCAATATAATGATAATAGATATATTATAATTGTATCATTGTTGTCCAACTGACTACAAACCCAGTAGTCGGGCATGTTTCCACCTGGCCCCATGAATGCATCCCCATACGCCTGAGGCTGCCAACAAGAAGCTAGGTACTAATGATGATATAGTGGGGATACAATACCCTAATTATTGAATTATAACAATGATATAATAATAAATATACATGAATCAAAATAAGATGTTGAATAATACAAGATAGATATTTAGACAAAATAATAATAACTAAAAAATGGCCAACGTAAAAAACAACAATGCATGCATGTCTATATCTACTATGTTTATAAACTAGTAAAAGTAAAAAATAAACACAATACAATACATGGAATAATAAAAGAATAATTGAATTAATAAATATAATCTAGGTCAAACTTTAAGAGAATGTAGAGTACGTTTTCAATATTGTGTTCATAAGCTCCCATGTAGAATGGAAAACATACATAATAATCTATAGACATATAAACATAAGGCCTTCTGAAGTACCCTAGTTCAATAAAGGCCTGATAAGAGTTTGAATGGTACATATTAGTCCACCACCAACATTTTCTAAATCATAATACGTTCTATGAATATAATAAACCACTATGTGAAGATACAAATGATAAAGAATTAAATAAACAAAAGTAAATAAGTCTACTCTGGTCCATCAGGGTTACATGGCCAACCATACCTACTTCATCCTAATCTTGAATTGCTCTAAAACATGTTTAAACTGAGGGAATATTAAATTTATATATATTATTATAGTATTAGGAAGTGTACGATTCAATAAAATGCGAGATGGATTAGATGACACGTCCCTGGAACAATATTTTTTTTCGAATTCATTAATTTAAAAGTCAACATTATAATGTAATATGGGGCACCACAAGCATGTCCAATTTAATCGGAAAAGGAATCAAAAATAAAACTCTATGAAAACTATTAACACCAACCTTGTAATACTAAGTCCATGTTGAACCATAAATAGAATCCCAAGTGCCACTCTTACAACGATGTGAAAAAAATAATATCCTCCGAGTTTATCCCTGGTATCTCCCAAATGTGTTTTAGTCTCACTAGTAGCATTATATAACCATATCACCTCTTATCCAATCCATGGGTTCTCCACTATATTTCTAGTATAAATTAAATAGAGTTAGATAATCCAACTGGTGAGACCACAAAAGGCATACCATGCATCGCTCATAGTGTACATGAAAATCATATAACCAATGAGCCCTTCCTTGGAATTCTGTAAAGGAAAAAAGTATCACCCAAGGTATATAAAATCTCTAAAATCTTTTGATCATAGCGATGTTGTTTTTAAAAATGAACACAATTTTTAATAATAGAGTATATAGTTCATTCAAATGTTTAAATTAACAATGTTGAGGTCCATGCTCAATAACAATCCTTATCCTTACTCAAGTATATGGCAGCCATTTTCGATTTTAATTTCAATTATGAAATATTATTATTCATATACTAATAATGTATTAACCTATACAAGGACACTATGTCATTAAGAATTTCATTTAGATCCTTAAATATCCCAATACATTATTAGGGGAAACTGAGGAATTAATAAATGTAATAAGGCCTGGTGGAAAGCCCATGGTAGATAACACCACACATACTCTTGTATAATATAGGAAATGTTTAGCCAGCATTATGTACAGATTACTCTAATTCATTCTATAATAACTATGACATAACCATTTTAGAGAGGGATTGTTCACTTAGGGGTGTCATATTTTGGTGTCATATCCAACCACATTCCAATTTAAAAATAGATTTACATTTTAGAAGGCATCACAACCCAATGAGAGGTTTTATTATGAATAAACTAATTAATTATGGGAAATCAGTAAACACACTCATAAGGGTGGCAGAAACATGAGTTCCATTACATTAAATAATTTCATATAAATATTCAAGTGCTTCTAAAGTCAGGTCATTGTGTTCTATTAATTAAATTCCACATTTTATGTACGTCGCATGGAAAATAATGATTCACGAAAAAAAAGAAAATTTTATAAATAGATTATGTTCAATGGAAAAAGATACACACCACCGACCTCATTATTAGGATAACCCACATGTCCAATAATAAAGATTGATTCCATCCATAATGGTAGAAAAAAATATTTTTAAAAACTCTCTTAAAATAGGTTGACTTATCTCACACCAATATAACTCCTCCTATAAAACATTAAACAGATATTAGTTCAATTGGAATGAGTATCTCACCAATACTTATAAAACATCACTAATGACTCTCGATTCCAACAACAGAAGGAGGAGATACTAGGTTTCCTATAGATGGGTATGATAGGAAGTTATAGCAGCTACCCCAAGTGCTTGTGGAAGAGAAATAAAATAAAGATAGAAAATAAATAAAAAGGTAGGAAAAAAATGTAAATTAATCACTTAAATGAAGAGAATGGTTTTGTACCACATTTGGGAAAATCGTGAACCAACAAAGCTTTACCAACTTTCAATGAAGAAAGACCTCATAGTTGATATCCATTGTTTGAGAAACTGTGTGAAAATAAATATATTATCACCATTTCTGAGACATATAGAAAGAACACATACATGTGGCCCAGTGATCACAATTTTACAAAACTAAGAAACACCCTCAGAGCCTCCGAATAGGTGATACAGTTTACTCTAGTGGGCCTCAGGGTTCCAAAAAAACCAGTCTCCCTTAACAACTTCTCTCAATTTTGAGGTGTTGGATCCCATTGATACCAATACTCAAAGGAAAACCAAAGGCAACCCTTTGGACATAAACCACATCTAAAATAAACAATTTGGTGTTACAACTGTTATATTTACTTTTTTATTATCAGTTTAATTAAAAAACAATACACCAAATGGTAATAATAAAATTCCATTGGAATTCAACCAATTTTAAAAACATGGTATTCTTGAATATCCCCAAATTAAGACATCATCTACCGATGAATCCTTATAGAATTAAATTCTACAACACATTATATACTCACACTACAATTTTTGGTAAAAATGGGTGTGTTGTGTTTCCAAATTCACAGAATACTTCCATGAATCACTTAATAATTTGACACATACCCCATATATCATAACCCAAAGATCAAATTCGGAACTCACAAAATTGGTATGGTTGTTTTGCAATAAAATATAACATAATACACGATCTCCATGTAATATGTTCTGTAAATTGACCTATGGATCTCCCCAATATATATTCTAAAACATTAATGGTAACTCCAAACCAAAAAATCCCCACTGTCGGAATTTCTTAATTTAGAATTCTTATAGCACTATAATAACTCTGGAAATAAAATCAAAAACTTGAATAGATTATAGGCTCATAATAGATCTCAATTAAAAATGATCATATAGCTTTCTTGAAAAACCACAACCCATTAAAATTGAATAAACCATATCTCAACGATGTGCTAGAGGTAGTTCCTCACCAACCTCATAAGAGAAAAAAAGAGATATCCAGTCAACCACCAAAGGATGACTATACTCAAATGCACTCATTTTAATGGGAAGTACTTTTCTCAATAAAAAATTATTCTTTTTAATAACGGCATCGTGTGATATTCTTCAAGCATGTTCACTAAATCCCATAACTGCAATCGAGGGACATATCTATCTAAAATATTCATGTAGGTTGTCGTGCAACCACAAAAAAGTGGAAACTTAATCTATATGACACACTTGTATTTTCATAATTTAAATCATCACATTTGAGACCATATAAAATCCATTGTATCATTGGAATCACCAACCATATTCCATGGATATTATCCAATGTATTATACACTTTGTTGTTTTCATGACAGACATTGGTACATAAATGAAATATCCACATTCGAGGAAAACTGATTGAGCCCAATGGATGTCAATCCAATGATTAGGATGGTCACATGAGTCCATCCAGTGAATTATTACTTGGGAACCCTAATATCACTTATGATAACTACACTTATTAACATACCATGATCTAAAAGTGTATCTCTAAAGGAGTTCAGACAAGAAAACCAATTTGGTGTAAAATTTTGTATGTCATACAAATGAAACTCAATCAGTGTACCTGAAAAATGTCAAATAAGGTATTATTATCATCCCTAAGACAACATTACACCAATATGGTACCAACAATTTAAAATAAGTTCCAAGAAACAGAAATCATTTCTAAGGTGAAGTGGTCTGTATGGTTCTGAACCATCCATAACCAGTTTACACGAAGGAATTAGTAAACACATATCTAGTTAAATATATTTTAATAGCGCATATCTACAAGATATTTGGTCATTTCAACCTGACCATGATGGCCTTACCACTAGTGTAATCTTGTGATCTATCAAGAACAACCATGACATTCCTACTTGATTGTCAATGTTTTCAATGGTCATGTAAATGTCCATCCATATCATTGTCGTTCATCCACTCAAGTACAATCATATTGAATGAGTACCCACTTATATGGAATTTTAAGAAAATAGTACCATTTTTAAATTTTCATTTCATTATTTCACTATCTTTACACAAGGACACCATAAAATACATTCATCTTTAATCTCCCCACATTACGAGTCTACTACTGATCATTAACTGAGGGAGGCTACTCAGCCCATGTCATATGCTCCATAGAACACATACTCTGGTTACTGAGCATGGACAATACACTCTTAATAAGCGTGAAACTATAATAAGATATATATTGGACACTTACAAAGTTGTTTTTCGTATTTTATATTAGTCTTAAATGTTACACACCTCCCAGTTTACGTTAATTCATGGCATCGAATTAGGCGTAAAATACTAAAAAAATGATCGGTGTGCCTAAACATCAACCCCCCTTAGAACCTCAACTCAAACATAGGGACAAAAAAGACTATAATAATTCCACAATAACTATACCTCATAGATTAATTGTGATCAAAATGAAGCATCGCAAGGATTTAAAGATTAAAACCAAACACAAATGGTTCTCTATGCTATTTTACCAACTTCATGGTTACCATGTGTGTCAACACACCCTAACCCCAAATTATTATTGGAAATCGAAAAATACATGATATTATACATAGTCTTATCAAATACAAGCATTAAAATTTATGACTTCGTGTTAGAGAAATAGAACATAGTCATACTATCACCTATATCTACAAAATAGACTAACAACCTCTCGAGTCATCTCATGTTAGGATGAAAAGGATTAAGAATCATATGATTTACTATTTGCCTTACCATGCCCTAAGCATACCTAACCCACTAAAATAGAGCATTACATAACACTCTGACTTATTACAAGGGACCAAATACATCATAAACACCTATTAAACCGCATTTTGTTTTATGAAATAAGAGATATTTGTAGGAAAACAATAGTCAAATGAAGCCTCGTGTCAGAAACTATTCACAATAACATATAAAGGATTTATAATTCTAAGGTTTGTACATACCTTAGGATATCCACTTACAAAATCATAAAATTAAAACCATTAAGCTATATGACAGACTAGCAATATTTTACTACGAACCATTGCTTATCATTTAGGTTCATCATAATGATGATTATGACTACTTAAAATGCTCACAACTCCATTCCAAGGAAATAGTTATGATTGATTTTAAATGACCCTTAAATGAGTGTTTATAAAAACACACCTATTTATAGGTATATTTAATTCATTTACTTTTATTTACATGTTACCTTTAGACACTTATGGATTATATTATAAAACAGAAATCTACACTTTCAATATTTAATTATCTGAATGACATTTGTTAATAAATAGGTAGTTTATCTCTTATCATCATTTTAAAAATCAATAATTTATTTAAAAGACTTCATATATAGATTATCTGAAGAAAATTTCAATTGTAATTTAAATAGGAAGACTCCCTTAAGGTGAAAATTTTAATTTTAAGTAACTAATGAGTCATATTAGTATAACTCAAAATTATATATTTGGGTTGTTATTAATTAAAAAGTGGATAGGTCTGGTAATATTCCACCAAACATCTATATGTGAACCCATATAGGTGGCTACAAACAATTAAAATAACTTTCCCCATATAATTCAACATACCCACATGGGGTTTAGTTTTAATGTATATTAGATAAGTAAAAGATACCTAAGAGGGCCTCGTTATTTCAATATGTGTCCATGAACAAAAGTAGTATATTTAATTATTAATGTTTCAAAACACTCATAGTGGGTAAACTCATAAGAAAAATTATCCAACATACCTATTTGATCTAATTGTGCATTTTTTAATTTAGTCAAATGAGTCGCAATGTCTAAGTGGTAGATGTAAATTCCTTCATAAAGGAATCAAAATTATTAGAAATTGAAATTTAATCAATTTTTTATTGATACAACAGTTTCAATGAGTATCAAGATCATATAAAAAGGTTAAATTATATAGTATACCATTTTCAAATTTATAATGTGCCTTTATTCCTTATAAAAGGAATATTGGATGGTATTTAATCACAGACAATATGTATTAGAGAATTAAAATACTGGTCTATTTACTTATAACATAAAAGTTTTGTTAGTTATGGTTTCACCATAAATCAATGTGTGAAAACACAATTTTGAATGATGTTGGCACTTTATTAACCAAAATTACGTTTAAAATTAAATCTAGACAAATTATCATAAGAAGAAAGCGCATGTAAAAATGTCAATTAATTAGATATTCATGGTATATATATAATAATAACAAATAAATTTGAATGCATTGTAAATTATCATGTAATGTTACCACATGATAAGGGGGAAACACTCAAGAATGGTACACAAAAAAACATCCAAAATATGACACCATACTCACAAAAACCTCGTAAAATTATCACAAATCCTGGTACACAATCACGAATGGAATATATCATAATATCATAAAATCTATGAAAATACAACCTACATGGAAAGACAAATTCTTGGAATGTGAATACCTATGTGCCTCATATGATGCATGTAATGAAACAGCCCTATAAAAAAATGAAATGCGTAAAATACCATAAATCACATAAATCAATGAGCAGAAAATGTACACCAATCACTCCTGGTGAAACCATAATCAACTGTAACGATGAAAAACATGAAAAAAATATCATCCCTGACCACATCGACATTCTATAATTCATGGGTTGGTAACTCTAATACAGGGTTATTTTCTAGGCATTCACACATTCCTAGTTTATTTTTTACCAACCCATAATTTTATGGAAAATAAATATGAACCCTCTAATAAAAATGTGTAACATCCTAGACTAGCTGGCTAGAAATCCATTAGCTGTATTGGTTTCCATATGACCTAAATCATGCCATCCTATATGTCATAGGTTTTATACTAGTAGTGATTGTCTAATGATGGTACCATGGGGAGACTATACCCTTATAAAAATATTATCATATAATTATTATAAAAACGAGACATCGATTAACTATATAGGTTTTATATTAAAATTAATATATGTGTAAGAAAAATAATAACTAAAATTTTTTCAATGAAAATTACAACCATTCATCCATGTTCCAATGTTATTTATATATAATGTAGTAATATTATGGAGGAAAAAACAATATAATAAATGGAATTTTAAAATTATAAATGAATGAATAACCCCCTCCCCCCCATAGTGGTGATCACCATGAGAATCATAGGTAATGGTTCATTCAAGGGGTTGTAAGATAGCACCTACAATGCACAAAAAAATAAATAATACATCTTCCTAAAAATATGAGGACTTCATCGGTAACCTAGTGAAATATAATCATGAGAAGTGTGTGAGATATACTCATTAAGAAACCATCAATGTTGGAAAAATCATAATTCATTTTGTGAATATGAAATATAGTACTATGTAGATAATTCTATTGAAAAAATAAATAATTAATTGTAAAAAATTTGTTTTAGGTTTCTCATGGTTACATATCCATCCATAAATTCGCTTACATAATATTAAATAGAACTAGTCCATGATAAAACTGAGTAGAAATATTATATATATTTATGAAATAGGTATCAGAAAAATCGTCCACTCCCAAAATGATTTTCTCTGTCTGGATGATTCCGTAAAATAGTAGTTGCACTATCTTATTAATTAATTTAATGATCAACACTATAATTTAATATGAGTCAAAATAATCTAATATAAGGAGATCCAAAAATGAATCCTAGGTGTCACTCTAAGATGTATCTAAATACTGAAATTCCTATGATTCATTCCCTTGAGATCTATATTTCAATCACAAATGGTACACAAGGCTTGGTATGAATATAATAGAAACCATTAACTCTATCTCCGATATCTCACATATGTATTTGAGTGTCACATATGTCTCGGTATAACAATCTCCCTACTTCTACCATTCATGGTTTCTCTCCTAGGTAATTTTTTTTAGTAATATGGAGTATGATAATTCTGCTAATGATCCCATATAATTCATTCAAGTATTTCTCGGATTGTAGAAAAAAATCAAGTAACCTATGATCCCTTCCTTGGAATTCCGTAGAGGAAGCCCTTGAATCACCCAAGGTACATACAATCTCTAATAGCCAATGATCCCATCAATTACATTCTATAAATTGGATCTCAATTATCTCTTATAAAGTATATATTTCATTTATCAATTTAAAATAACAATTATGAAGGGTTCGTTAAACAAATTCCATATCGTAACTCAAGTTAAAAAATGTTGTTCATGCCCATTTTCCATTTAATTTATAAAATAACAGAAACCATGTACTAATCATTGCAAAAATAAATTACAATAACAATAATGAGTTATATCTCCTTCAACTTGTAATTCAATTTAATAAGTGACCGATTCCATTATTATGGAAAAACAATCATTTAATTAAATCATTATTTCTATGTGGGATTATTATGAATGATGACCCAACACATACACATTTATAATATACTCCATGCTAGAATCCAAGACTCACATAATTACCATATTATCTTAAAAATAAGTAATCCGAAATAACATAGTATTTGGCATCGCCACTCCAAGGTGACATAGTGTGCTGTCACATCCCACCAAATTCCATTTAAATAACATATTTATTTTTAGATGACAGTGCACCTCAAATAGGGGTTTTAATTGAAAATAATTTATTAATTTTAAGAATACATAAAACACACCCTTAATGGTGGTCAAAAAAATATGGTCGTAGAACTTCACCATTATTAATTAAATATGACAGTGCTTCTAAAACTACTACATTAGATTCTAAAATATAAATTTATATTTTAGAGTTGTAACATGAAAAATATTAGGTCACAAACCCACAATGTACTTTGTAAATTGTGAGATATTATGATAAAATCTCTTGTACCACAAACCTCATGATTATTATTACCCAAGAATATGACATTGAGGATGGATTTAAACAAAAACTAATGAAAATAAATGATTCAAAAAATTACCTAAAAATATTAAGAATTAGCCCACTCCAAATAACTCTATTGAAATATGATTAAATAGGTATATGTTCAAGTGTAATGAATTGCTTATTGTCACACATCCAAAGAGACTAAAGGATCTCGATTCTTATTCTAGATGGAGGAGATACTTAGAATCATAGATGAGTAGAGAGGGAGGCTGGTTGGCTACCCATAGTTAACATGAAGGAGACCAAAAAGTGGTGGATAAAACAAATATAGAGTCACCAGAAAAATATAAATTTACATCATTTATGAGTTTCAAACTTCTTTGAACTACTATCTAAATTATTCTCCAATCATACTTTAGTCACTTTCAGAGATACATGCTGATGTGGTTCATAAACACGCTTATATAAAATGTGTGAAAACAATGTTTTCCTATTATTTTAAAAGACGTACAGAAAGTGTACATCTAGGTGGAATTGTGAACAAGGATAGTCTGAAATGGGCGAGACTGTCAAAACCTCTAAATCGACCTCATGTTTTCTTTTTTTGTTGTTGTAACTTTTTAGGAAAATAAGGTGCCTTTACCAACTTCACTAATTTTCTATGTTTTGGATGATGATTCTACCAAAAAATGAAAGACAACATGAGTAACCCCAAGACCATAAAAAATTTCCTAAAAAAAATTCCAATGATACAAAGCTCTAATTTTTTTTATTACCATTTTAATGGAATACCCATCCACCTAATAGTAATGCTGAAATTATCTTATAATTTAAGTGAGTCCAATAAAATGATACACTAAAAATATGGTGAACATTATTTACATAACAATACATTTCATATTATTTTATTATATATTAATAACTACACAAATAAATTTATGGATTTCATGTACCAACCATTTACATAATGAAAAATCATACACATGTGTGCCACATGACCATAAAACCATTCATCATTTCATCATAGAATAAATTGTGGAAAAAAAAATTTTGTAAATATTTCATCATGAAATAGTGATAATACATCCATATAAATTAATCATATTTAACAATTTGATAAAACCCCAAATGAATCATAATAAACATTAATTCATTTTTTCAGATATGAAAATACATTAAAATGAGAATCAATACATTCATTTGGAAGCATGGGAAATTATCATTTTTTACTAGTATCATTTAAACATAAATTATTCTTAAATATTATTAAAATTTATTTCTTTTAAAATAAATCTATAAATATGAAAATTAATATTCAGATAAAATAGCTTTCATTATGGTGGGAAAATATATTCAACTGGTATGTGATAAAATAAAGGTTCCTTAAAAATTTATGGTAAAAATTCTAAAAGTACATCGATTATAAGAAGATAATAATATTCTTTTTTAAATGTTGAAAATAATGTTGAATGTGGGGGAAATTAATTTAAATAGTCATTTTATATTATATGTTGATATTGTTGAAATCATTTTTATTAAAATAGATCTGGAAGAAAAAAATTTCACATAAATTGAAAATACGGTTGACTTTTTAGAAAGAAAAATATTCTCAATAGCATTATATAAAAGAGTGGAAAATGAAATAAAATCATTGAAACCCAATAAAAAAATATATTGTAATAAAAATAATTTTTTTAAAATATATTTTCCAAATAATTTACCTCAATAGAAATATTTGATAGGAAATCCGAAAATGAAATGAGATTGTAACATAAACCCTTACATCAAGTCCCATTATTATTTTTACTTGTTAAAAATACATATATAATTAATATTGATTTATTATAAATATATTTTAGAATCATATTATTTTAAAAAATACCATGATTCTTTCCATTATTTTTTCAATATTTCTATTTGTTAATAATTCTTCATTCAAATGAATATTTTGGTCTAAAATGATCGGTTTTTCAAGCATGCATCAGTTACATCATTCCAATACTTGAACCATGGTTGTGGTTTGATT
This sequence comes from Viscum album, assembly GCA_963277665.1. Taxonomy (NCBI): domain Eukaryota; kingdom Viridiplantae; phylum Streptophyta; class Magnoliopsida; order Santalales; family Viscaceae; genus Viscum; species Viscum album. Next base: position 815,675,655 of record OY728142.1, read on the forward strand.
ATATACATAATATTAATCATATAATTATTATAATTATTATTATTTATAAAAACTTTTATAATAATTCATACAAATCAGTGAAAATAAAAAATTTACCTTACAATGTGTATATGATATTTTGTAAGTACACCCATGTAGTGCTTTCCAATTTTAACTGGATGAAAAAAAGAAACTAATAATTTAAATTTATTGATTCATAAATTTATTCCAAATATCATATATAGTAATCAAAAGTATCATCATGACCAACCATGAAAAAAGAATATGAAAAATAAATAACACAACTTCATAGATGTGCTAGTCCACATATACGCAGTAGTGATTTATTCATTTTAGGTTAGAATTGAAGGAGATATAAAACATATATATCATTAATATAAAAATAAATTAACATTATAATTATAAATATTCTATTATTAAAATATGGTTAAATTATATTTCAATGAGTTTTAAGACAATATATACATGAAAAAGATCAATAAGAACGTTTACCTATTCTTTTGTATCATATATTGAGAAGCACCTTAAGAAATCATCGATTGGTATTTTGGGTATAAAAAAACCTCATGGTCATTGATAAATACTTTTGAAGATTATTTGAAAAGATCATGTTTGAGATTATTAGCTCAACTGCTGTCGAGAATAGGTGAGGGGAGGTACCCTATTATAAGTTAGGGGAGAGGATCACTTGTAATTATTTAGAATATAAAAATGTAATAAACTGAAAGTAATGGAACATTATATTAACTTTTTATCATATTATAATATATAGTGATAATGGTTTTAAATTAATTTAAATAATAGCATTTATATATTTATTATGGTTGATTTTATGTCTATAACTTTAGTTTAACCCCTTGTTAACTCATTTAACATTTATGTTATTAACAAATTATTACATCAGTTACTATTAAAAATGATTAGAAATGAATGTGGAATCACCCAAAAAATTTAAAAATTATGATTTGAAAATTTGAATTAATTTTCTAAAAATAAATTCCTATATGTTTCATTATTAATTTTAAAATTATGATTAAAATTTAACAAAAACCATTTTTGGAAAAATAGATTCTCAAGTATAAAACTGAATTTATTATATCTCATTTCCTAGAAACAACCCTTTAATTAATGTTAAAATATATGATTGAAAATTTTATCTAAAAATTTCAATAAAATCATTCATAAATAGTGAATAATTATATTTATTAAATTTAAAACGCATTAGGATGAAAAAATATTTTTTCAAAAAAACACTTTTTTTACTTTAAAATGATTTTGATATTGATTTCTAAAGAATTAAGGAAAAATTAATTCATTTTATAATTGTGTTGAAATAATTTTTTATAATATAGATAGTAATATTAATAACCACCCATATAATTTCAAGGCGATAACTATCACATAAAAAACATTCCAAAATATATTGCAGATTGTGAAAAATCAGTTTTTATATAAGGAAATATATTAATGACATTGAATTATTAAAAAGTAAATATACAATAAAATATTATGTTGTAATGTTATATCTCTTATAAAAATTTTACCCAAAAATTTTATCACTATAATACAAACACCTCAAGATATTTCTAGCCCATTATATCCAATGTTTCCCACACAACTTCCTCAAAGTTTTTGCTTCACCACAATAATTTTACCAATTTAGTGGTATTATTCTTCCCGAAATTCAATCATCTATATATAAGATATATTTTTTATTCAAAATAATTTAGATTGTCATATAGTGTTATAACCAATAATTTATATACAAGGGAATGATCAGGTATCTACTTCCTCACGAGAGATACATTGAACACATTGTGTAGTTGAGATTGATTTGCTGGAAGTCCCATTTGAGAAGAAACAATGCTGATAAGATCATTAATTTTAGTGGGGTATATATATATACATATCATATTAAGAATAATTTCAAACAACAAAACCATATTAAAATGAAAAATTAATTGGAATACCAAATCCCCAACATAAAACACAAGATCTCTTTGATGATATGTATTGGATCTCTCCTACTTCTTTTTAGAGAGAAACAGTTATGGTCTTCCTGAATCAGAGAATTTTCCACGTTGATTTCTTTACTATAGTGGTTACTTATTAATAAACTATAATCTCTAATAGACTCTAAAATTCTATTTTGGTTCATATTAAATGATTTCTAAATTATTATAAAATTCATGATTTTATGAAGACGTTATATATCAAAATTTTCACCCTAATAACAGTGCCTCTATAATTTTTATAAAAATCGTACCACTGTTAAATCCAAATCATGTGTTATATAAGTTTTATATTTAATTATAAATTGTTATGGTGTATAATTAATGACAACATCATTATGGATTAGTACAAATCATACCCCCCTTATCTGATGCATCATAATAGATCAAAAATCCTTCTCTACTATGCGGTAGTGTGAGAATTGTTTCAATACCCAGTCTTCTATTTAGTTCTTTGATATTTTTACCACATTCATCTATCAAAAAGAACATTGTTAACTTTAGATTCCAGATAGTTCATGGATTTTATATCCATGATTAATATCACACAAATATCTGATAGTATCCATCCAACCTAATAAAATTATTGATATCAATGACTATAGTCTGTCTGAGACATTGTTTGATAACTTATGTCATTCAATGACTAAAAATTATTCCATATTATGAGATTATATGACACAATAATTTTCATGACCCGTCCCCTCGGGCCCGTTCCGTTACTACCCCAAACCCTCCTTCCACGGGCCAGGGGCAGACGAATAGCACTGAAAGGCGTATTCCCCAAAACTGGGAAGGCATTGCCTTTATATCCTGTAAACACACACAACCAAGTACACAAAAAGATACGAACACAAGTGCAATGCATATAAAAAATAGTGTTGAATGTAAAATGGGAGGGAATACAATCCCAATACTAAAGGTACATGTACAACTGAAATTCAAAAAAACCGATGAATGAGAAATAAAGCTACAAGGTCATCCTCAGAGGTTCCAACATGAAGAGTAGGTACAGATTACCTCCTCCACACTCCATGTCCGCCCATCTCCTCTGCATACTGACACACTGTATGTTCCACCTCCAGGCACTGTCTAGTCCTGGTACCCATAGCCTCGATCAGTACTGTCTATCGTCTGCACCAAACACAACAAGGTGCGGGCAAATCCCGTGTAGGTGTGAGTATAAAGATAGTTTATACGGTCCCTGATATCCTCAAGGTCTCACAAAATCCATAATGGACAAACCTAAAATCATGAAATCAAATGACAACCCAACTTTGGTATATACTCGTAAATATACCTAAGTTATCAACAATACATGTCTCAATCATGAGGAAACCCGGGGTCCAATCCAAAATCCCAAAGCTCAACAGTTCCACAATGGATGGAATATCGCAATGGTAAGTACCACATAGGTATGACACATAGAAGAATACCACCATGGTATTACCACAAAGGAAAGTAACACCCGCATACAAACTCAGATAACACCCAGTGTAACATAGGTACAATAGTATAGATGATTAGATGTAACCACTGAATCATCTTACTCTTTTAAAAGGTAGACCCATGAAGGATCCCAAATTGTAGACCCACACAGGATCCTAGTACATCGTCAGAACCACGCAGGATCCTAGTACATTGTGAGTATATCATTAGACCCACACAGGATCCTAATACATAATCAATACATCGTAAGACCCTCACAGAATCCTAGTACATCATCAGTACGTCGTTAGACCCACACAGTATCCTAGTTCATCCTAAGTACATCTTCAAAGCCACACAGGATCCTAGTTCATCATCAGTATATCATCAGACCCATACAAGATCTTATTAGATCGTTAGTATATCATCACTACATCGTTATACCCACACAAGATCCTAGTACATCATCAGAACATCGTCAAAGCTATATAGTATCCTAGTAAATCTTCAATACATCTTTAGACACACATAGGATCCTAGTACATGGTCAGTACATCGTCAGACCCACACAGGATCCTATAACACCGTCAGTAAATCGTCAAACCCACAAAAAATCCTATTAAATCATCAGTACATCGTTAGACCCACACAGGATCCTAGAACATCATCACAGCTAGCTATAGGGTACCCACACTAAGTTTTCTCATCTCCGAAGAAGTCTGCTCCTCAAGCCATTGATAGATACTCTAACTTTCACGAAGTCTATTGATGAATTATCCCAAAGGACCGCTACTTCATTGTGGTCTCAACACAATATACAGTGGGACAATCAGACACCTGGTCTGTAAGTTATTATCCTTTCAGTCCAAAGGGCCTGGTTGGATTCGTGCTTGATCCAACCCGAATATATCCAAATGTTTTCCAATCCTAAAGTGGGGTATACAAAAAAGACCATCTTGCTTCAAGGTTTTCAGTGCCACAAAATATTCATCAAACTGATGCCTAGTGCAAAAGTTGCGGCCAAAAGAACGTATAGGGTCAAAACTGGTCGGCGTCCCGTCTGACCAGGTCGGACCGACCTAGCCCGACCCAGATCGGTTGTAGTCGGACCGGCCAACAAAGGCAGACCGACTTGGGGGGGCTTTGGTGCTGGGGGACGTGGGGAAATGAGGCGGCCATGGTGTGGTAGGGTGACGTGGCACGGCGGGGCGGCCGTAGTGCGGCTAGACAGCCGTCGTACGGAGGGGCGGTCATGGTGCGATAGTCCTCCGTGGTTTCCGGATGGCCAGCTATCACTTCCTCGTGATGGGGTTTCACAATTCCCCCTTACCGACGGCCGGCTCGGCGAGCCAACCTCTGTTCATCGCTACGGCACATGCCATGACCCCTTGTTTGTTCGGCATTACAGACGTGTACTATCTCCCCCATCATGCGGCCAGCGTCGGGTTTCCATCTAACTCTGTCGCAAAGATTTCATCAAAAACAACAAGGGATTGCTGAGAGGTCCGACCATGATCGTTTGGCATGCACCCTCTATGTTAGAGCGGTAGCAAGCGGTTCACATCTTTTGAATCATGAAGAATCTCAAGAATGGTTAAGGAATGTATTAAAAACATCAAACCCTGCCTCAAAGATGTTTTTTGTGGTGCATGATCTAAAAAGTGAACAAATAGATGGTTCCAACATTCTTTACTTCCACAATCACACTTCTGATGTCGGATTGTGTGTCGTCCTCTTTCTTGATTCCGAAAAACGTTCTTCGACGACGTTCTTCATTTAGCGGAAAAGTTCTTCTTTGGAGAGGTAGGAATTCTCCACAGCTTTCTCCTAATTCTCCACACTTCAGCAACCAATCCTCAATAGAAAAGTAGTGCCAATAATTTAAATTAATTCTATAAATTTAATTGTTGGATTAATTAATTTTTTGCGCAATTAGTTGTACCACGATGGTATAATTAATTTGCTAAATTTAATGGGAAGAATGAATTAACGGAGAGATTGGAGGTTTCTCCCCCATTAAGAGGGATTGTGTGGTCCCCACCATTAAATTTAAAATTGGGGGTTTTAAGCTTGGTTGTCCCCACCTCTATAACATTCACATGGGAGGATTTAACAAAAAGAAAATAGAAGTTTATTTTATTTTAATTTTATTTCCACAAAAAAAGTGAAAAACTATTTTTCACCCTCAAAACACTACGGTCAAAGTTAAGGCCACCTTAAGAGAATATAGGTGCTGCGAGATCAATGGTGTCCTCAGATTTTAATTCCAATCACCGGTTTAAATGTTATAAAAACCCTCTCATGCATTTATTGAATGTACTCGAAAAAATGGTCAGAAATTCATTTCTGGCACAACGGGCCTTGGAATGACGCACTGTCAATTTTAGTAGACTAATAAAATTCCCATATAATAAATATACTACATAGACCATCTAGGTCTTTACATTCTCCCCACCATATGTCACTGCATCCCTATAAGCCACAACTAAAACTATGGAAAAAAGTTTGGTACTGAGCATGAATTTGAGCCTCCCAATCCCATGTGCTCTCATAGAGGTTCTCGTGCTGACAACGAACACGAACCAGAGGTATCGACCTCCCATGAAGGACTCGCTCCTATTGATCCTCAATCTCTACTGGAACCTCTGTAAATTTCGCTCCATCATTAATGTCATATCTCCGTGGTCGAGGATCTGAGAAGGGTCGTGCACATATCTCCCCACCTGGGATATGTGGAAGACGTCGTGTACCTGGTGCAACCGAGGTGGAAGATATAGGCGGTAAGCCACCTCGCCAACTCTACTAAGGACCTGGAAGGGTCCGATAAACCTCGGAGATAACTTTCCACCCCAACCAAATCTCCTCAATCCTCATCAAGGTGAGACCCGTATAAGGACATGGTCACCATCCTTGAACTCTAGAGATCACTATCTCAGATTAGCATAACACTTCATACTACTCTGTGCAGTCATCATCTACTCCAGGATTACCTGTACCTTCTATGTTGTAGCACATACCATATATGACTCCATGAGTGGTGACTCCCCTGGGTTAGTCCCGCACAGAGGTGATCTGCAAGGTTTCTCGTACAACGCCACAAAAGGTGTCATCTGAATAGTGGAGTGATATCTATTGTTGTATACAAACTCTACCAATGTAAAGTGATCCTCCTAGCTATGACAGAAGCATTGAACGCAAGCACGTAGCATGTCCTCGAGTGTATGAATGGTCCGCTCAGTTTGGCCATCCGTCTGATGATGGAAGGAAGTGCAGAAACAAAGATGCTTCTTGAAAGCCTCCTGAAACCCCTTATATAGCTGATAAGTGAATCATGTATCCCGATCGGATACAATCATCTAGGGTAGACCATAGCGCCCACTAATATTCTGCACATAATGGCATGCCATGTTCTCTACTATACCCTACTCTCGGATCGGTAGGAAGTGCGATGACATGGTGAGTCGGTCGACCATCACTCAGATAGAATCATGACCCCTGGATGTACGTGGAAGTCCTGTCATGAAGTCCATCGATATACCATCCCACATCCACTCTAAGACCTCTAAAGCCTAAACTGAGACAATTGGTACTTGATGATCTACCTTTACATGCTGACAAGTGAGGAACCGAGAGACATGCTCTATTACTTCTTTATTCATTCTCGGACACTAGTGTCATCGTTGGAGACACCAGTTCATCTTCACCACTTCTGGATGTACCGCTAGAGGGGATGTGTGGAGCTCCATCAACACTTCCTCGGGAAGTGACACTAGTACCATGGTACGTCCTTTGAAAAGGATGATGTTCTCCCCACCTTTAGGAAATCCATCAGGTGCCTGTCTTTTGAATATATGAGCACGTCGAGCCTCGCAGTTACTGTCCCCATGCTAGACCTCCCCGACTCGATGAAAAAGTGAAGGATTGACTGTAATTGGATGAATAAAATTAGATCTATCTCGAACCACAAAGGATATCTTCAAAGAAGATAGCTAGTCAATCGCCTCACCTAGTAGTTGTATAACAGATCTCTTATTGAGTGCATCTATTACAATGTTTCCCTTCTCAAGAGTATAGACTATCTCGAAGTCATATCCCTAGAAGAACATGAGCCAATTTCGTTGTCTCATGTTTAGGTCCATATGTGAGAAGATATAATTGAGACTCTTATGATCCTAGTAGACTATAAAATTCCCACCCATCATGTAATGTCACTTCATCTTCAAGGCAAAGACCACTACTACTAACTCTATGTCATGGGTAGCATAATTCTTCTCATGTTGTGTCAATTGTTGCGAACCATATGTGATCACTGCTCACACCTACATTAGGAGACAATCGATTCTGGTCCATAATGCTTCGTAGTAGACTATGTACACTATGCCCTCCTCCAGTAGCCTCATGATGGGTATACTAGTCAGCCTCTTCCTCAGCTCTTAAAAAAATTTCTATAATCTCTCTGACCAAACGAAAAGTCACCCCTTATTCTCCAATGATGAAAAAGGTGCTGCAACTCTTGAGAAATATGGCACAAAACTCATGTAGTATCCAGTCAATCCTTGGAATCTTCGTACCTCCGTTACACTCTTTGGTGGCTCCAAAGAAAGTACTGCCTCAATATTCGCTGCATTTAATGCGACCCCAACCTCCGATATGAAATTTCCCAGAATGTGAATCTATGGGAACCAAAACTGGATCTTCGAAGGCAAACCAAAAAGATGGTTATCTCAGAGTGTATCCAAAACAATCTGCAAATGAAAGGATTTCTCCTCCCCAGTAGACGAGTAGATCGGAATGTCGTCAACGAAGACCACCACAAAGCGATCAAGGTATAGCTGAAAGATCATGTTCATGAGTCCCGTGAACACTTTTGGGGAGTTTGTTATGCCGAACCATATAACCAAGAACTCATAATGGCCACAGAGACATCTGAAAGTTGTCTTCTACACATCCACATCTCACACTCTTTACTTGTGATATCCTTATCTGAGGTCTATCTTCAAGAACCATTGTGCTCCATTCAGCTAATCAAATAGGTTGTCAATCCTCAATAGTGGATAATTGTTCTTCTAGGTTTCCCGGTTCAGGCTCTGATAGTCATCCAAAAGCCTCAAGTTCCCTTTCACCTCCTTGAAAAAAATAGTGCTGCCCAAGGAGAAACACTAGGCCGAATGAATTCCTTCCCTTGTATGTTCTCTAGTTGTACTTTTAGCTGATGAAGGTTCACCAGATCCATCTGATATGCTGGTGTAGATATCAGTGTCATCTCAGGGTTCACGTCAATGTAAAAGTCCACCTATCTATGAGGAGGTATCTCCAGAACATCATCAAGGAAAACATCCGCGTACTGTTCCACCAATATAGGATATCTCAGACTTTCCACATAAACTGCTCCATGGGTAAGGCTAGCCAAATGATGAGTTATTGGCTGAACTCTCCTCTAAGTAAGTCCATCATGTGCTACAATGGCTCCTTCCTCATCGTGGAAGGTAAACCTGGTCCCATCTGTATAGAAACACTACATCTTTCACCTAATACAGTAAATATGAGCATGTACTTTAGATAAACAGTCCATACCCAATATTATGTTGTAAGGCCTCGACGCTGCTACTAGGAGATCCCTGCCGAAGCTCTCGCCTCCTAGAGTAAGATCACACTGCCGGAACAAGTGTGTAATCATCAAATCCTATCCCTTAAGAGTCTCTATCCATAAAGATCGAGCCAAAAACTCTATCTTAATCACCGAGCTCCGAATGATGGTCATGGAAATAAAAGAATTACTAGTACATGTGTCTATAAGAAATCCTTTTATGATGGAGTATACACCTATCATACCTCGTATCATCGTCGAAGTGCCATTTTTATAGGCCTCACCTTCCTGGAGTTGATATCACCCATGTCCAACCACTCCCTCCAGTCAGGGTGGACCACCATGTGGTGGTGGTGGTAACATCTCGAATCGTCACCCACTGATAGTTATACGACCAGCTCCTCTAAAAAATCAGCCTGCTCCCTACAGAACTTCTCGGTCAAACCTTTATCTTTTCCTGGGAGGTCCTTCAACCATTTTTTGATCATCTGTATGATGGGTTGAACAGTCACGTGCCATGTGACCTTGCCCGCCGCATGTGAAACACTTCCTGTTCCTCGCATGACTGGCTCTGTCTCCGATACCCCGCACAACCGATCCCAAGTCATGTGGTTTTCCTCATATAGGTCTAGTCCTATTAGACCTCTATGACATCTGTCTACAGCTAGATGCAGAAGACTCTACTATGTGACGACTTGTGGTGGGTCTCACTGCTAGTGACTGCTCAACATGAATACTCTCTACATAGAGGGATTGCTCTGACACCCTCGCCTACGTTGGAATGCTGAGTGAGATCATCGATCCTGGATCTCCTGCTTGAGTCCCTACTCGATGGTTCAGGCCGAGAAGAATGGGCCCCATACCATATCAGTGGAGTAGCGTGAGAGGATTGTGAACCTCAATAAGTACTGAACCATAGTCATGATGCCCTGATATAGATGAAGAAGCTCCTCAATGCGCACTGAGTGAAGAGTCGCTGGGACAAACTCTTCCCGATATAGGCTCTCAAAATTTACCCAGAAGAGAATCAACTCATTGTGAATCTGGAGGATCATGCTCCACCATCTACCTGATGCTTCCTGTACAAGGCTAGCAGCAAGGATCACCATGAGAACAGTTGGTGTCCCTACTAGTCAGAAGACTCTCATCAAGGACCCAATCCAATCCTTAGCTGCATGTGGGACCATCTCTCCCTTGAACCTGGGTGGCCTCTGGCGCTAGAACTCATGCACCGCGCTCACGTAACGCACACCCTCTACTACTGGAGCTGGTGGTATCAGTTTCCGAATGGGTAATGGTACCGCTGGTGCCTCCGCTAGAGCCTCTTCAGGAATAGGGTCCAACACCGAGGCCTCGTCGCTTAGTGGGCTCTCAGTGCATACTATATCCAGAACCCTAGCTGGTTGTCTTCATGGAAGAATCCTCAAATGAAATAGGTGTGAAACGATCATGAATTTATACCTATAGAGTTGACTCAAATAGATCACAATGAACACACTTGAAAACACACCCACAATAAGAGAATTCGTTCACTGAGTCAGAAATAAGAAGTCAGGGTCTTGGTGTATGGATATGTCAGCCGCCGCACCAACACTAGATTCCCTAAACTGATAACCACACTCACTACACTTATTAGTATTCCCATTAAATAGAAGATCAAATTAAAATGTTATATGGTAGAACTGAATCCTTTGATACCGATTTCTCATGATCCATCCCCTAGGGCCTGTGTCATGACTACCCCAAGCCCACCTTCCCTAGGCCAGGGGCTAGCGACTAGCACTTAAAGGCATATTCCCAAAAACTGGAAAATAATTACCTTTATATCCAATAGATACATACAACTAAGTACAACGTAATATACAAAGACATGTGAACTGTACAGAAAATAGTGTGCTAAAAGTAAGAGGGTCTGAAATACAAGTCCAATAGTAATGTATCAAGTACAACTACAATACAATCGAACTGAAGAAATATAAAGATAGCTATGGGTTCACCCTACGAGGATCCTACATGTAGGGTAGGTATAGATTTCCCCCTCACCACTACATGTACGCCTGTCTCTTCTATGTACTGACACGCCGTAAGGTCCACCTCTATCCACCATCCAGTTTTGGTACCCTCAGCCTCGATCCGCGCTATCAGTCATCTACACCAAAAAAAACACGGTGTGGGCATAGCCCATGCAGGGGTGAGTATAACGATACTCACTAGGGACCTCGAGACCCTCAATGTCTAACAAAATCTGCAAAGGATAAACCTCAAAGCATGAAATAAACTAACAAACCTACTTATGTATATTCCCATACATATAATAAGTTATCAAGTATACTAATCTCAATCACGAGGAAGCACAATGTCCAACCCAAAATCCCAAATCTAAACTGCTCTTTAAATGATGAAATACCATAAAGGTATGTACCAAAAGGGTACGCCACACTGTAGAATACCACCAAGGTATTACCCTGAAGGAAAGTACCAAATAGGTATGAACCCAGATCACACCGGATATAATATAGGTATAGTAGTAGGGATGATTGGATGTAACCAATGAGTCATCTTACTCCGTTAAGGGGAAGATCTGTGAAGGATCCCAAATTGCAAACCCACACAGGATCCTAGTACATCATCAAACCCACATAGTTTCCTAGTACACCATCAGTACACCATCAAACCCATTCAGGATCCTAGTACATTATCAGTACATCATCAGACCCACACAGGATCCCATTACATCATCAGTACCTCATCAAACGCACACAGAAACCTAGTACATCGTCACTACAATGTCAGACCCATACAAAATTCTAATACATCATAATTTAATTGTAATCCCCACAGAAGATCCTAGTACATCATCAGTACATCGTCAGATCCAAACAAGATCCTAGTACATCATCATTATATCATCTGACCGACAGAGGATCCAAGTACATCGTCAGACACACACAGGATCCTAGTACATCGTTAGTAATCGTCAGACCCACAGAGGATCATAGTACATCATCATTACATTGTCAGACACACACAAGATTCTATTATATCGTCATTATATCGTTAGACACAAAAAACATCACATTACATTGACAGTACATCGTTACATCACCAAAGGATTCTAGAACATTGTTACAGCCAATAACAGGGTACCCGCACTAAGCTTGCTCGTCACCGGAATAGTTTTCTCTTCAATCCATTGTTAGATACTCAAACTACCACGAAGTTCCACAATGTAGTAAGAAAAGAACCGACACATCATAGCGGTCTCAACGCAGTAGACGATGCATCAATCAGATGCATGTTCTGTATGTTATTATCCTTTTAATCCCGAGGGCCTAGATGGATTCGTGCTTGACACAACCCGACCATACCCCAACATTATCCAATACATAAGTGGGGTACACCAAGAGGAACAAATCACTCCATGTTTTCTGGCGCCACATACGGTTCATCGAACGGAATTCGTGTACCAAAGTAACACCTAAAAGAACATATATGGTCGAAACTGTTTCGGGTCATGTCCGACTAGGCCAGGGCCGACCCGGTCCAGTCGGGTCGGCCCGACCCTTCGGGTATAGCACAGCCCACACTGGGCAGCCCGCGGTGGGGTGGATGAGGAGGTGTTGAGTGTTGTGCTGCATTGGGATGGCCGCATTGCGGTGGGGCGTTGCGGTGTGGCTGGGTGGGCACAGTGTGGCGGGGCACAATGGTGGGGTAGAGAGGCCTCGGGCGGCGATCCTCTATAACTGGTCATATGCCCAGTCATCCTCTCTAGGTGGCGCAATCACACGTAGTGCCTTTTCTGGTGAACATCTCAGCCTTCTGTCTTCCCTTCGTCGCCGCAACACAAGCCACGACCCCTTGTTCGCCGGGAAGCGCGGACGCGCCCCACTACCCCCATTGTGCAGCTGGACTCCGATTTTCCTCTTCCATCGTCTTAATGATTTGATCGAAAACAAAAAGGTATTGTAGAGAGGTCGGGCCATGTTCATTTGGCCCACACCCCCCACGTTAGATCGATAGGAAGCAGTTTACAACTATTGAATCATGAAGATCATCAAGAATGGGTAAGGGAGGTATTAAAAACATCAAACCCTACCTAGAATGTTTGTTTTTGTGTTTTTAGATTAAAACAATGAAGGCAAAGAAGGTTACAATATTTTTTGTTTCTGCAATCCCGCTACCATAGTCGGCTCATGCATCATACTATTTCTTGATTCTGAATATCCATCTTCGATGGCGTTCTTCGTTTGGAAAAATAAATCATAGTTAAAGATGTAGGATTTCTCCATAGCATTCTCCACATTCTCCACACATCACCAACCAATCCTCAAAGAAAAAAGGTACCAAAAATTTATGTTAAGTCTATCAACATAATTTTAGGAACAATTAATTGTTGTCAAAATTTATTGTTCCACGTTGGAATACATACTTGGATCAATTTAATGGGTGGAATGAATTAATGGGGATTTGAGAGGTTTCTCCCCAAATAAGAGGGTCTGAGTGGTCCCCTCTATTAAATTCTAAATTGGGTGTTTTAGGCTTAGTGGTCCCCACCTCCATAACATTCACTTGGGAGGTTTCAAAAAAAATTATATTTTATTTTATTTTTATTTCCACAAAAAGTGGAAATATATCTTTTACCCTCAACCCACTACGGTTGAGGAAAAGGTCTCCATAAGTGAATATTGATGCTAGTAGTTCAAATATGTCCTTAGATTTCAATTTCAAGCACTGGTTTAAAAGTAACAAAAAATGGACTGCACATTTACTGAATATACCTGAAAAAAAAGTTCATAAAGACATTCCGAGCACACCGGGCCTAGGAATCAAGAACCGTAAATTTTCACGGACTCCTAAAATTCCCATATATTAAAAAAATTATAGGGATTTTTTGGGTCTTTACAATATTAAATATTTCTATATAAATAATTATGATCATTGATATTTTGTATAAAAATTCAACATCCACATGTTATTCAAAATAATCCTTAATTTATTTATATTCACTTCTTTTATAATGGAATATATAATAATATCAACAACAAAAATTAAAAATAATTATTTAAGGTAATATATAAAGACTATAATAATCAAATACATTAATATGTATGGGTTATAATATGTAAAAATTGTATCAATATAAATTGAAAATGACCATATATGTTATGGTAGGTTTTCTATGGTATATAATCCTTCTTAACCCTGATTTGTCGATATCATAATTAAGGTAATTCAAGTAAAAGTGTTGAATTCTACACAGTTGATAATACAAGTCATCAATACATGGTAGATATCAGTTTTTCTTTAAAGTTTCTTATTATATATTCTATAATAAATTCCACGACACATTTCATCATCGTTATTATTAAAAACATATAGGTTCACTCAATCATGAAACAGTAGGCTGAACATACACATTTTCTATATTCATAGAACATTCTTTATTAATTCCAATAACCATGTCAGGTATATTATATATAGAGTCATTAATATAAGTATATCACATTATATGAGTTTTATTGATAACTTATCTTCACAATTCGGGGGAAAATAAAAATGGATTAAGGAAATAATTCACCATATTATCTAACAATAGTTATATCATCAATTTTGAGTTTCTCCACAACCATTTCATAAAAATATCCCCCTTGAATTGGATATATGATCTATAATATGTAATTAATTACCATTATAACTTTTTATTCATATTATTAATGAAAAATGATCATTAGATGATCTGTTATATCAATTGTGACATCCAATCCATATAAATTGATTTGTGCTCTATATGAATAGAGATGACTAATACTTAAAATGAAATAAAATTATATTAAAGTAAGAACATTAAAATATTCATTGTTCACATTATTACAGATATTAACATTACATCAACAACCGTAGAGTAAATAATTGTTATTCCATAACCTTCCCGATCCACATTAGAAATTGACCGTAAATTATCCCTACCATGTTGTAGGAATTAACCAATACATTATTGAATTGACCCAGACAATTCCCATGTTCCCCTCTAATAATACCAAAATTTATTATTGATACCTTATTAAAGAGTTCATTTAACTCCTTTCAACTCTTCATTTCAATTTAGTAATTAGTTAGTTTACCATATATTTTACAAACATAAAACACCTTCTTATTCCATTTTGAAATTTCCAAGGGTGATTCATCACACATTAATGTCATGTTGGAATCATTATCATTGGCCCTCCATGATCATTATCACTTGAACATTACCCAAATTTCATTTTTATCTTATTTAGTACATTCAAAAAGTATCCTCAGTTCACATTTTTAATCATATTTAGTTATAGTTTATTACATAGAATCATAAAGGGGTCTAGTTAAAGGTATAATTTCATTTTTTTTCATACGGATAATTACTTCATGGGGAATCACATTTATTATACACCTGATCCTGCATTATTCAATTCAATAACTGAAATTAAAAATCTTTTTGTGAGTATCAATCATCATTAATAAAAGTACAAAGTTATATTGATATGAAAGTTATTCTTATGATATCCTAAATTATGACACCTTATTTCAACACTTAACACATTATTTATTTTTTGTATAACTATGTATTGTCATAATTTATCATTTATTTCAACCTCTAATTCAGTATAATGGTTTATAAATAAAATTTTAATTAACCAAATCATATCCATTTGGAGTGTATAGTCAGGTGTATAGTCTTTGGCCCACTCATCGTTCCCTGACTAACTAATTAATTATAAACTAAAAAAAATTATTTTCAGGTTTTCTACAAAAGGTTGTTCTATTCAATAGGTGTATCCACTCTCTAGTGTAAATAATGGGATTTTATTACCCTGAAACCACATAACATCTACATTACCAAATACATCATGGAAGTATCCTACACATAGACATATTCATAGTGTTTTCACCATTTTTATAAAATCATTCAACATAATAAGACTAAATCCTCATTAGTTACCACTTTTGGAGGCCTAATCATAACATATATAATTATTACATAATTTTAAAAAAATATTAAATAAAATTCGTAATATTACATTTCAGATTACATTAATTGTTTGATTTATTTGTATTTGATATACATAAGAAACTTATTTATAAAATGGTATTAAATATCTCCCTTAATGTTCCCCTTGGATAACACCATTATAAGGCATATACTGTGTGGAACCATTATTTATAAAATTGGGACATTAGAAAAAAATGAATGGGTGATCATAAACATTCAATAATGAGAAACATGAGTGATATCAATTGATTATCATATGCAAGAAAAATATATATGTAATACTATGAGATAATATTATATCTTGAAAATATCATTTCTAATAAATGAATGATCATAAATTATGAGTCATTGAACACAACATTATCATTCTAAAATAAATGAGTCATACATGTAAGTAATCATCATTAAACATTAACGATCAATGAGAGAATATAATAAGAATATAAACAAGTAAGAGGAATTACCAGACCTTCATAAACATATAAAATAATTTAATTAGATAAGGGTCTTATATATGTATATAATAGTGGGAAAAGTGATATAGTTTATTGGGTTAACGCACCGTTCTATTATTTCCATCTTCACAGTTCACTCTCAAGACTATCATATTTGACATAGTTCCATACTAAACCAGGTTCAATCCCCATTATGTATACATATTATTCAATGAAATATCAACCCTTATCCATTTAAATTCAAGGAATTAATAGTCCCAGACATCAAATTATTATATTCAAACATATTTGTTCCACAAGATCATAAAAACATAAATCCCTTATTCATATCATAATCCATAGAAAAGAAACAAGTTACATAATCATTTTATCATTACATAATCATAATCCAACCAAGGAAATAACATGGATGGTATCATTACATCATATCCCCAATAAATAATATCCTACATTAAAGGATGTTTACATAGATGAATAATATCTTTTATCATATAAGTTTAGTATTTCAATTAAAATAGGTGAAAATATTTTTTCCATTTGAATTTTAAAATATATAAATTTTAAAATTATTGAGAAAAATATTTTCATAAAAAATAACAATGTAAAAATATTATCTAAGATTAAAAAAATAATTTTAATGGTGGAAGTAATTTTATTTTGTGTGGTAAATGTTATAAAAATTATTTTATTGACACTTGTGGTAAAAATAAAAAATTACTTTTTTTAAAAAATGATATAAAGATTAAATTAAAAAAATTTAAATGAAAGTGAAATAATTATGAAAAAAGGAAAAAAATAAACTATATAGGGTTTAATGGATAAATAGAATATAATTTCCCTCGATGTAATTCTACCATAGACTACTGTAAAAAGAAATGAAATTTTACCCTAAACTCTTACCTAAAGACTTATATTACATTATATGAATTAAAACCACCTATATTATAAATATATATTTTTTATAAATATTTTATATAAAAATATTTATTAAAAACATACTATGTATCATTCCATTATAATTTTTAATTGAAATTTTATTTATAATGATTTATTAAAATGAATATTGAGTTCCAAAATGTTATGTTTTCCATGAATGTTTTAGTTTGACTGTCCCTAAAATGGAACGTTGGTCATGGACTCATTGTATATCGAATATCAAGCGTATTATTTTAATGATATTTATTCTATATATGAGAAATTGTAACCATTAAATTAAATATGTGATAAAAAGTGAATTGAATCACCTTGTGGGGATCAAAGTCTTTACCTAGACACATGTAATGTTTCGACTTTTCAATGGATGAAAAAATGTAAAATAAATCTTTAAAAAAAATTATATCATAAATAGAATATATATTAATTTATAACATCATTATAATAATACATGTAACAATTAAACTGAAAATGACAAATTTGAATCATGGAGGTGGTAGTCCACACTTGTGTATGAGCAACGTTATCATATTCCAATAGATTGGAAGGATATATAAAATTGATATATCACAAATATAACAACATTATAGTATTTTGTAGATACTTAACAAATTATGTTAATATCTTTGAATAACAATTATTGGAGGTTAATGAAGAATTAATCATGAAGTATAAAAGTTAGAAGATATACATCTTCTTTGAGTGTCCTCCCCTTGGATGTAGCTAATGGATTTTTGTGCAACACATCATATTTTTAAATATAATGATTTTATTCAAAAAATTCCCTAAAAAAACAACAACAATATAAGGGAATAAAAAATTTACCTAAATTTAAAAATATATATTTTTAAATTAATTCTATCTCATCGAGAGAATTCAATGCAGGCAACACAATCTTTGATATAAATGTAATAATCAAATAAAATAATATTATTTAAACAATGAAAATATAACTAAGCCATTAATTTTTATAGTTTTAATAGTAATAAAATAAATTAAAAAAAATTATCTGGTTTAAAAATTTAAAAAAAATTCATATCTATTTATTATAGGAAAAATTATAACCATTTCAATGAAATAAAAATGTTTCCCATAAATTGTAATTTTTTCCTAAAAACTAGTTTTATCATATTTTAAAAAAAATATTTATAAATAATTTTAACCATTTTTAGATAATTTATTTTAAAACTAATATTTTTTTAATTGATCATATCAAAAATATCTTAGGAATATTTTTTTTGTATTTTTCTAAGAAGATTCAATATATTAAGAATACTGAAAAATACATACTTTTAATTGAAAACTGGCTTTTTCATTATTGTTATTTATAAAGATAAATTATATTTTAAAGTGTTTTTGATATAGTATTAGTTATGTTTTATATCAATTAATCCAATTTCCAGCATTTTAATAATCTCCATATTGAATTATCATATGATAAAATTGTAACCATTTGATCATTTTTCACTTTAAAACCCAATTTCTCGTCACATCGGCATGACTAACCGTAAATTAAAATTTTATACTTTTATGAATGGAATTTGTAAAAATTTATTTCTCATTTGGAATAATACTAATTTATATTATCTAATATTGCAGCATAAATTTTGACCAAAATGAATACAGACAAAAAAAATTATCATGGTTAAGGTAAAAATAGATTTGTTGGGGGTAAAAATAAAAACAAAAAAGAATAAATTGTCCAAAAAACATGTTTAAAATATATTATCTTGAATATTATTGAAACAATAATATCTATGGATCTTGAATACTCTATTTTATAAATTTCTGAAATGTGAAAAATGTAAGTACACATTTTTATTTCAAAATAGTACAAGTGCACCACTCACCTCACTTAGAAACGGTTACCCGCATTCCCCACTCTTTCACACATAATTTTTTTTTTCAGACAATACCAATTCATATAATATTAAAAATTCACTCCTCCCATCCTATAATCCTTATTTTGGAATAAATAAATCCTAGTAATTATTTTATGAAAACATAAGGAGGATTTATAAAAATGAGGTAATGTACTTGGACGAGTGTTTTAATATTGTTTATTTCTCAAAATATTTAAATTATTATTAAATCCTAATGATATTATCACACTAGTATCATCTGTATGATGATATATATTAATATTATGAGATTTATTTAAAAATTCATCTACATTAAAAAATATATATTACGATGTCATTGATCGTGTGTATGGAAGACTATAACTTCACAAACCGATGTCATACATTTTTCTATTACAACCTCTCACTGTTGGATATGATGAAAAAAATAAATTATATATATTATATTTATAAATACTTTTTACGTATATAATCATTATTTCATATATACCATTTTAAATTACATTTTGAATTGGATATGATAACGTTGCTTGTGTGTACGACGAACTACCGCCACGAGAAGGAATGTTGTTCATCGTTCACTAATTAATTACATTAATGGTAATAAGGATAAAGATAATGAATATACAGGCTAGAAATTGATATATTATGATATTTATTCCATATTTTTCATTATGAGTGATACAATGAAATTTTTATTCTTATAATGGAAAATGATGATGTCGCTCATGTACTTATGGAATACTGTATTTACGAAGCGATGTGACTCTCTTTTCATCACCACACCACATGGAATATATATATATATAGTTATGTACATTTAAATAAATAACATGGTATATATATATATATATGATATTTTGATAATTATTTAAATATAATATATTACGTACGCACATTCCATTATTGATCATTTAAAAATAGAAATGTTACACATGCATACAAACAACCTATTATCTCAATGATTGTAGTGTAATTCATTTTTCATAATTATATTTAATGATTGGTTTTAAAATTATACATTATATATAAATATAATAATAATTGAATAATTATTATTTTAGATAAGTTCAAATAAAAACCTATTTGACTATAATCAACATAAAAAAGTCATTTTTGATACATAATCCTAATATCATCAAAACATCAATCATAAACATATCTGACTATATAATCATATTTAACCTATTAATATGTTAATTATAATTAATAATAAAAAAGAAAATGGTTTTAAAGTAAGTAAAAATTTTAATATAAGTTTATTATTTTGGATAATAAAGAATGTATGCGATGAATCAATCTCACGGTAAGGGTTTATCTTCTCACATTTACTTTTTTGATACATACCACATATTCCCCACTTATTTTTTTTGTCTGAATTATATACCAATATTTTATGACATATAATTACCTCACATATATTCATGGTATTTAATTAATCATTTAATGTTATTTCTTTTATATGTCTTATGATAAAACAATTACAAAATGGGTAAGGGCTTATTTCACAATCTCATCATTATTTAGGATTATTTTTTAAGTCTCCCATTCGTTAATTATTTGTTATATTTGTCTAAAAATAAGTATATTTTCTGAGATTTTTGTTATTATTGAACTATTTCATGTATTAGTACAGTTTCTCAACTGTCGTATATATATAAATATTATGAAAATGTTTTTTTAAAAAAATATGTCATTATTTATTTCCTTAGTTACATATACGTTCTCATCAAAACCCATGAATTATAATAAAGTTTTCAATAATACTTTCATATATCAAAAATTATTATTAATGTTATTTTTACAATTTTTACTATTTTTTAAAATGTTTTAAAAGGAAACATCGTTTTATTTTCAAAATATTTACTTATTTTATTTTATTAAAAATATTAAAGTAGTCATTTCTTTAATATACACGGCATGTATGAAATTTCCATCCATCATGAAAAATATATATTTTAAAGCATACTCTCATATTTAAAAAGTTATTTGAAAATAAAATTATTTTTTAATTATTTTTTTACTTATATATTTAAAAGATTATTTATTTAATAAAATTGATATTGTCAAAAAAAAAAAATTTAAATTTATTTGTATGGTTATTGTTTCATCAATGAAAACAAACATTTAATATGCTTATGATCCAATGGTGATTTATTACATTGATATCATCCTTATTTTTTCATTTGATTATATATAGTTACTTTTATTGATGATGTACATTTTTATTACCATTCTCCATTTTACTCTGAATTGTTTATGATTATATTTATTTATCGGGAAATTATTAACATTTCATATGTTAGATTCATAATATGAATAATTATGTTTATTTTTTTCAATTATTTCATATGTGGGATGAATTTTACCTTTTTAGTGACATTCAAGGCCTGAAAAGCCCCTTGATGCATATATGGGTATCAAGAGACAAACTATATTGGGTTTTAGAAGATGAAGTAACCATTAAAATAGATTTCTTTGCAGAAGGAATCAATGGTATTAAATGACTTGGCACAAGTCCTAGATGATATTTTTTGATGAATATAATTATTTTTTACATCAATGAATTCAATTATATATATTATATGTGATAATTTTATTATTTATTATATTCCTGGGTATATTTCATGATCATATAATTATATATAAGCAAATATTTGTTCATAATTTATTCCATCCATAATATTGTCATGTTATTGATTAAAATACATCTAAATCATATTTTTAAAAGATGAAATTGGTTATTTTTTATTTATTCATTGGTTATATTGTAAACTTACCCTTATTAAGCATCTAACATCACCAATTTCTTATGATTGATTTCCCCCAAATACTAGGATGTTTTTTTTCTATGTTGGGATACATTATGGAGAATAATATTATTCTAAAATATTTTTTTAAAATTTTAAAATTTGAAATGTATTTTTAATTTAATTTCTATATCTTGTTTACCAAGATCAATATAAAATCATTTCAATTGTGTTTTGATTTCTTGTTTGTTATGCCATTATACCATCTCTATAGTAATGGGTTCTGTTATCTATAGTGGTTATCAATATAATTTTGGTAGAAACTATAAGAAATTGATTTATTAATACATAGATTATGGATCATAACCCTATCAAATACGTTAATGATAAATATATAAGAACATATTATTGTTTTGGTAAGTTATAAATTATGTGTTTTTCAATGTAAAACATCTCTATCTGAATATTAAAAGTGGACAGCATTCCAGAAATGATTAACAAGGGGTAATAAATGTAAAAAGGGTTCATAGGGCTTATCCCAATATTCACCAGCTACATAACAACATTCCATACTGCATACCACATTTTAAAATACAAGAAAAAATGGTTATGATAATTCACATTATCATTGAAACCCATTATGATATATTTGAAATTAAATATATTCCAAACAAAACAATGTTTTTGATTATAGGATTATCTATGTATAAATTATTCAATTTATGTTATATAATTCAATAGTTTTGTGGTTATACATTATGTGTTATATTGATATGATATAATCTACTTCATTGATTTATTTATAAATGTTTTCTAGAATGAGGAATGGGAAATTTTTCAATTCACATAATCCATGAAGTATAAATCGCTATTTTAAGCTGGTATTAAGCCAATATTTCAAAAATAACCAATCACCCATAAAATCTCATCACATAAGGACATATTATCATGTTTTAAAAAGATAGAGAAAACTTTATATAAGTATTATTGATTCAATGGGAATTATGTAAATAATATAAGGGAGTGAAGAATATGGTTAATGGGAGGAAGGGAATGTTGTGCTTCCAAACATAAGATAGTTTTGAATGAAATGTGCTGGTACATAAATTAAGAGAAAGAGGTTTTTCTATATGTGTAGAGATAAATGCCACAATGATCATGATTTCAAAGGGAAAGAAAATTTCTAACATTCAATGCTTCAACTATAATTATATGAGACACTGTTTAAAAGAAGACCCCAGTCATCTATGGGATATACCTCAAAAGAAAAAAATTATCATAGAAAACATTGTGTAATTACCAAAAATTAATTTAATTAATTAATATTATTTTGTTCAGATTCAATCATTATATCATTTTATTACATTTTCAATCATATAAGGGTTATATTAATTAACAAATGAATAAGGATTCTACTATATTAATTGATCATTAAGGATTTATTGGTGTATATTGAATGTTTATGGTGACCAAAAAATGATTCAGTGGAAGGTTGAAATTATTAGAATCAACTTTATTGAAAAAAATATAACACTTATAATATTCTTTTTATTGGGATAATTTTTTTGGGATAATTTAAATTGGGTAAAACTAACTACCTTGGAACTGATTAATTATTTTTTGATAAATATGTATATGTAGTCATTGATGATGTCAACCACTTTTATGAATTTAAATAATATATCAAATATTATATTTTTTATTTAAGGAATAAAGAAACATAAATGGATTTCATAATTTTTTATGGTAATATATTTTATTAACAGATTCCAATAAAATTCATGAGGAAGGTATTCAGATGTTTTTCCTGTGAAAATTAAGTAATAATTCATGTTGTTTGGGTGATTAATAATAAGTTCATATTTAGAAATTATTCTATTTCTTTATAATTGCTTGGATATTAATTTTTTGAATGGTGATAAGGTTAATTATTTACTAAATTCATTATGATGAAATTTAGATGTGGTTTTGTGATTAAATATATCACTTCAATGTATTTTTATTCTATATATTGGGTAGCATGTACTAACAATTTTGTTATAACTCATACTATAAATCAAATAAATAATTTATCAAACTAGTATAGTTGTTATAATACATTAATAGTGAATTTGGATACATCATTTATAAAAAAAATATTTTTTGGATATATATTTCATGGAGTAGGTGATGAATTTAAAATTAACCAAAGCACAACAAAGGATAAACTATTCCATTAATATAAAAATTTAACAAATAAGTAAATTTATTTATATTAATAGATATTAAAATATTTCCTCATCACTATAAAAGTATCATGGAAAAAATATATCATAGTTCATACATTTTAGAAGAATCAAATGGTCTCATAACACATTACATATTTATGGTTTTCTAGTCATTTATGTTCTCTAGATCACCCAATTTATTGTGATCAACGGTCTCTATCTCTCTCTATTTATCATTTTATGTATTTATTGTATTCTATTTCCATGATTTCATTTCAAAATTATGTTCTCAAACATAGAAACCTTTTTATGTAATTGTTCTAGATGACCTATGAAAATCTAATTATATTTAATCATGAAGAATTTGTATTTACACATTTTATGGTGTGGTTTTAAAAAAAAGTAATCTCAAATGACAAAATATTGATCACCAATATCAAAATTAAATTGAGAGGTTGAAATTTATTGAAGAGGGGTATAATGTAGACAATGGAATTTTAAAAAATGACAATTATAATCGATAGCATGTATGACACACAACACCAAGGGTTGAAAGGAATATAACATCATGATAATTTATAGTATATAAATTTAAAAAAATTGAATATATTTTATATCATGAAATACACAAAACGTAGAGTTTGAAGAAAAATAAGATACCCTTTTAATATAATATTATTTAAATATTACCATTATAACATAGTCATTAAATTGGATACTATGAATAGTATATACTAAATTAGTAAAATTATATTGTTTATAAATTTATAAAATTAATTATATGTATTTATATTTATTATATAACAAATTAAAACCATTTGAGTGAAAAAGAACTGTTTTTTAAACGGTATTTTTTTAAAATGATATATTTGTGCATTGGGAAGATAATTTATTATTAAATTTTTACCGATAAATAATTTTTTTGGAAGTAATAAATTTAAATTTTTGAATCATATATAAAAATTATATTATGTTTACTTTTTAATATGTTACTGCAAATATATATATATTTGATTAATAGTGAAACATATTGAGTTTTAATTAAAAACTGGCTTTTCATTAAATTTTTTGAAAATATTATATTATATATTAGAACTGGTTTTATAGTAACATTAGATATATGTTATATAAATTAATTATATTTATTTTGTTTGAATCATTTCTATATTCAATTTCAATATAAAAACATAGCAAACTTTTAACCATTTTTATCTTTTGAAACCCTCGTTCTCATCATATTTGCGAGATAAATTTTAAATTATATTTTTCCACTTATCTATGTAGAATTATAAGAAATGAATTAAATATTATAAATTGGAATATTAAATTGTACTTAATAAGTGAATCATAAATTTTCAAACAAATTAATAGTGAGAATAGTAAAAAAATAATATCATGGTTGAGGAAAAAATGGATCCAGGATGCGTTAAAATAAAAACATTTGTGTCAAATTTACCTCAAAATGTGTCTATAAAATATTTTTCGTCCATATGTATACACTATAACGAATAAAGATAGATAAAACACCATTTTAGTTATTTCTAGATTGTGAAAAATGTGGGTACATATTTTTTATTTTAAAAAATTACAAAGCATGCTACCCACCCCACATATAAGAGGACACCCCCTCTCCTCTCTCCTTTAAACATTCAACCCATTTTGTTTATACATATACATCTATAGAGAAAAAATCCATAATCACATCCTAAAAGCCAAATTTTTTGAATAAATCCCACCTTGTAGGGATTGGGTGGAGAGATAAGGAGGATACTCTAAATGAGGTAACATTATTCAATCAGTATTTTTATATTATTTCATCCCCCACCTAATTGAATTATAATTACAACATTATTATATAATATTATACGTATCATCCATAAAAATAGATGTTTTTCTGTTAATTGTATGACCTAAAACCACGCCCACTTACACCAAATGGCTTACAAAATCACCATCCGTGTGTACGACAGACTACCACCTAGTGAACCATTGTCATTCATTTTTCCATTACCTCATCTCATAGTTGGGTATGATGATGGATATAAATTATATATATATATATGATATTTATAACAAAATTATAACTCTATAATAAAAATATCACATATACCTTTTTAAATTCCATTCTATAGGGGATACGTTATCATCACTCGTGTAAACGGTGAACTACTGCCTTTGGAAGCTATGATATATTGCCTTAACTAACATTTTTCAAGGAAGTTGATAATGACAAAGAAAATGAAAATATGTTATATAAATAAAACTTTTATGATATTAATTACATATTTATCATTTAAAATGATAATATCCTGTTTTATTTCTTATATTTAAAAATGATAATGTCGTTTGGGTGCATATGGTCTAACGGATTTACGAAGTGATCTGACTCTATTTTCATCACCACACTAGAAGGATGATTTAATTAACTATATTTAATGAATTAATATAGTTTATATAAGATATTATTTTCATTTTATAATAGAAAAAATTACTTTACTTATTTTCATAATTATCATTGAAATGGAAACGTCACTCATGCATACAGGTGACATACCCTCTTTATGATTGTCAAATAATTCATTTTTTATAACAGTTATTAATGATTGGTTTTTAATGTATAATTATAAATAAATTTTACAATTATTTAATGATTACTATTCTATAGATGTTTTAAAAGCATTTTTAATATAGTCATCATACCAAATTCATATTTGAAACATAAGCCTATTATCATTGAATGGACCGACATAAACATAATTAACTAACTAATCATACATAACATGTAAAAAAGTTAAATAAAAGGAATAATAATCCTGAGAATTTTTATTAATAAATTCAATAAATAATTTTTTTTATTATTCTGGAATATAATGAATGTATGTGACAATTCACACTATAGTTAAGGGTTTTTCATCACCCTTTTACTTCCATGAAACATAAACCATATTCATCGCGTATTTCATATTTGGGGTGTATTTACAATCATTTTTAATAGAAAATAATGAATGAATTTATCTTATTGGTATTTAATATTTCAATTAACGTTTTTTCTTTCAATGAGTTTATGATAAAAAATCTAACAAAGTGGTAAGGGTTTATTTCACAATCCCATCATTATATAGAATATGATTTCTCTATGTATAGCTTGGGGATTTGGTTGATATTTATATGTTAAATTAAATCTAGTTTATTCTTATATTGTTATTCATGAACTATTTCAACTAATAGTCACATTTTCACCCTTTGGTATATTAAATATTTGAGTAATTGTTTTTTTGAAAATCTGACCTTATTTCTCCCTTCATCAAGAAATCTACTTTCATTGAAACTGGTGATTTCTAAAAATCCTTTCAAATTTTTTTTTATTTTAATAAAAATTTCAAGGAACATTTGTGAATACTTAATTTTTACAAAATAATTTGAAAGGAATTATCATTTAATTTTCAAGATAATTCAAATTTGGACTTTACCAAAAATGATAAATGGATATTTGATTTAATGTACTCTATAGGTACAAAATTTCAATTCATCATGATCACTCAATTTTATAAATATTAATTATTATATATTAGATATTATTTTCAATGAAAATAGTTTTGAAAAATGTTTTTTGATCATTTTTTTAGCAGTTACTTTAATGATGAAAAGTATAATTTCCTCAAAAATGATTTTAAATATATATTTATCGTATCTTTATTCATCAATGACATCAAAAATTAAATTTAATTATGATATAATGGGGATATTTTGTTTTGATGACATTTGTATTTTTTTGGATGAGTTCTGATCAATTTAATTGAAAATGTTTCATTTTATAACTACTCACCATTTTTCTCTGAATTGTTAATGACAATTTCT
Source organism: Viscum album (assembly GCA_963277665.1). Classification (NCBI taxonomy): domain Eukaryota; kingdom Viridiplantae; phylum Streptophyta; class Magnoliopsida; order Santalales; family Viscaceae; genus Viscum; species Viscum album. The sequence goes on from OY728142.1 coordinate 815,703,774, forward strand.
ATTGATTGGAGTGTGTATCAACATTTTATATGTTAGAATATTAATATGTATGTATTTTTTGATTATGTTTCACCACATTTATATGTGGAATGAATATGAATTTTTAGGTGATGGGTGTGGCCCTATATATCACTTCAATGTATTGATGGTTATTATGAGACAAAATAGATTAGGTTTTGGAACATACTATACTCATTTATATAGATGGCTGGGAAGAAGTCCTCTATGTTATTATATTTCATAGAACAAAGACACACAATTTTTATATATATATATATAATTTATAATTCCATAATTATTAATCCATTTGTTGATATTTCATGTTATGTTCTAAATAGTCAAAATATACATGTTTATGATTCATTCCCTTGTGATCATTTTTATGGAATTATTTTTCATTATTTCTTCCTATCATATTATTATCAAGATATTGATTAAATGGAATGTGTTTTAGTTATTGATCATTATTTTTTTATTATATCTTATTTATTCTCATTTTTTCTATAATCTTAGCCTTACTAATAATCTGATCTGACATATTTATTATATATCATTTTCCCCATTATACCTAGTAATTTTTTTTAATTTATATGTAGGGATAAAAATTGTTGAATTACTAAACTCTGAAAGAAAATTTATTGTGTATTTTCTATTTTGAAATATAATATGAATTTCTTGTATGTAACAAGTTTACCAAGACTATTAAACTATTTAGTCTTTTAGGATGTGATTCTCTATTTCAATGAAAATATAATAACATAGAAATCTTCTCTAGGATACTAGGGTAAGTTTGATCTATTTTTAATGGGTATTTTGGGATGATCAGAAATTAATATTCATGGAAAATGATTTTGGGTGTTTATTTGGTCAAATATTAGTTGTGATAAAGGTCTCAAGTGGTGTGTGGAAATGTGGAGAGTAGGTTCCCATTTATATTAACATATAATAAAGTCACTCACCTAGAAATTTGGATCTAGATTGGATAAAATTCTAATATATTATAATATAGGATCTAAATATATTAAAAATTTTATTTAGAATAATTTTTAGGAAAATTTATCCCTAAAATATTTATTTTAACCCTTCTTTAATTGTTTTAACCTTTACTATAGTGATTAATTGTTACCTCAATTACTATTCATAATGACCAAAATAGAAAATGTACTCATTAAAAAATTTGGGACATGATGATTCCTAATATAGAAACAATTTTTTCATATTTTATACCAATAAACTTAATTGAGTGTATTATCTAATAAACAAAATCTATTGTCCTTCTATTCTGATTAATTCATTAATTTATGTTAAAATTAATAATTGAGTGTATTATCTATATAATAACTTAAAATAATTAATCAATAGTGATTAATTTAATTTATTAACATAAAAACACATTCAATTCATTAATATTGTATTTTAGGTAAAAAGTTTCTATTTTTAATTGCAAATACTTTTGTATTGATATCTAAAAAAATTAAAACCAATGAATTAATTTCATAAATGTTGAAAAATTTATTTTTCATAATTCAATTATTAATATTTATACCCACTGTATTAATTTCTATATTATAAGTATCACAATAAAAATAATATTTAAAAATTATATAAGTATTTGTTTAAACATTAAATTTTGTGTAATACAAGCTATGAATCTCTTTGATATGATTTAATGATAAAAATTTCATTAAATCACGGGGTGCTATACATGGATTTTTTCATATTAACCAATATTTCATTTATTCGATCATCATACCAATTTTTTAAACTTCACTACACAATTTCACTATTAGATTAGTTTTATAACCTAATTTAGTTTACTTTTGAAAAAATATATTTCCAATAAAGTGTGGGTCTCCACTCTTCCTTCCTTAACCTCCAAAATCAATGATTTAATTTAAAAACTACCATGGTGTATAAATTTTTATCTAGATGTTCTTTAAATATTAAGAATCTCAATATATTATAATACTCCATTATCATTAGAATAGAATATGACATGAATGAAATTTAAACCATTAGAAGTAAATGAATCTAGAAAACCCACTAGATAAAAATGCACAACATAGATTTATATAATAAATTAGTGTGTTTTGATCTCACTCTCTAGGGTAGAATATATAGAAATATATATTCAATGATTCTTGCCACTACCTAATCACTCGGAAAAAATTTTGTGATATATATAAAATCATCAATGAGTAATTATTATTCTAAAAAATATAAAATTATATAACCATCACAAGGTGTCACAAGATACATATTATTCATTATTATTAATGTGATTTTCAACCAACTAAAATTTACTCATTAGAAAATCAAATAATTTATTTTTTCAATGAATGTGTTCCCAAATATCTCTATATACACCATCATGCATCCCATCTCTGAGTAAACTATGAAATATGATAAACTACAACTTTTTCCTCTATTTTTATAGAAAACATGGAATATCCTTCCATTTTCATCACATATATGATTCTAAAATATAAAATTTAATTATTAAAAATAAAAATTCTTACTAAATTTTAATCATCACATTATATGATGATCTCATTCAACATTCTCCTACCTTAAATATCCTTGTTGTGCTTTATCTGCTTGGGAATTACAAAACATATCGATATGACTATTTATATTAATCCATTCAATTTAATCAAAATCCATTCTATTGTTCTTCAAAAATCTGGGTTAATATAATTTTTTCTCGTTAAAAAAAATTCCATCATAATAAGATAATATATGTATGGCCTCCAACATCATGAAATTAATAGGAACATCATTTGTTTGGGGGAATCTTGATCCACTAAAGTATTGATTAGAAGGTAATGAGTATTCATTAAATAGTTCTATAATTTTTATAAATGGTGATAAACTAAATACTTTTTAAGAACATCATTTACCGAAATAGGATATCTAGTGGTTAAATAGGTATAAAATCATTCATTTAGATAGGGGAAACTACCAAACTATTCTATCATCTTTGGAAGATTTTAGAAATATTAAGAAATATAATAATTTAAAATTTAGGGAAAGAATATAATGGATTTATAAAAAGTATATAAATTTTATTCCATTTATCTAAATCTATAGAAATTAATAAATTAATATTAGACTACATGGATTAAATTTTGTGTTATGTTATCATGAAATATGTATTTATCATGTATAATTTATTTGGAACACTCTTGAAATGGATGAAAATAACATAAATGAAACATTTATATATATTTACTATTATATAATAGTTTACATTTTTTTTATTTTTTCTTAGATCAATTAGTCTTATTAATAATGGTTTGATGATTAAATTCATGGTTGATTATAATTATTTCCATAATTTTTCAACTATAAAATTGTATTTGGATTCAATTTCAAGAGTGAAATATTGATAAAAAATATCATGTAAAATTAATTTATATCAAAAATTATTAAAATAATGATATTAAGGAAAGGATCATAGATTAGGGGAATCATTCAAGATAATAGTGGGCCTAGTAATGAAAATTAAAATATTGTTTTATGTTATTATTGTAAAAAAATTATCTAATGCATTGATAAAAATTAAAGAAATGATATTTTCTATAAATTATTATGTTAAAATTTCGAATAATGTAAGATCTCATGATGATTATAATAGCCCAAAAAGATTATTCTTCTCTAATAAAAGATAATACATGGGTTAATCAGATGAGAAGAAACTAAAAAATTATAATATTCCCTCTCAAGTTTTATAGAATAAGTGTTGTTTAAGTGACATGGATGAGGAAAATAATAAATAATTAAAGAATTGATTTGATAGTGCCTAAGTTGTATAATATATGGGAGACACACCTGACATAAAATACTCATTTAATAGAATTAAAAAATATTGAAAAAAAGACTCTTTCAATTTGAAAAATACCCCCTAAAATATTGGAAATAAATATAAAAATCTAAATAAAAAATGATAAATTTATATTATTAAATTATAATGGATTAAAAAATATTAAGGCTGATAAATACATTAAACATATTAATCTGAAAAATTTACCCATTCCTTTTAGTCATTACTTAACCCATGAAACATTTATTATATTTTTTTGAAATTAATATCATGAAATTAGGTTATATAAATGATGTCATCAATGAACAATATGTATCTTTAATGATATTATGAATCATTGATTCTTCTTAAATTGTATAATAAAAATATATATTATATTATTTAGAAACTTATTCTCTTTGAATTTTGTATTTATAATAGTAAAAAAATTATATTATTTATGATTTCAATGGATATTATTATTAACCTTCCCTTAAAAAAAATTTTTGGATATAAATTAGTGAATTATTCCTCCATTACTTATTATGGGTGACATAAATGAAGCGATAAATAAGAAAGATAAAATTTGTATGTTAAATTATGTTTGGAGAAGAATTAAAAATACCACACATTTGATCATCCTTCTCCAGAAATTAGACCACCAGATTATGTCTTTCACATTGGAACAGTTCCTCTAATTTTTCTTCTCCTACACTATGCTTAGTGTTCCAGGTGATATAATGTTGTTTCACATTACTCATTGCGTTAATTATAATGTTTTAAACACTATATTTACTCAAAACTCACAAAATAGAAAAAAAACAATTGAAATTTAGAAAATAAGGAATTTAAATGGTTCATAATTTATTTAAACGTCTATTATAAAACAGTAGAAAAATTTCATCATAGAGAATAAATAAGGATTAAAATTATCATCCAATTATTATTGAAAACATAAAATTCAAATGAATGTTACTGTTGAATTTAATTTTTAGGTGGTTTCATTTAGATTTATAGAGGATCACATTAATTTATCTTAAATCACTAATATCTAACATTTTTTTGTGTTCCCTAGCTGAACCAAGACGACATTTCATGCATTTTTAATTCCTCATACTAATTATCATCCTATTATGGACAATCAAAATTCCACTTATCATCCAGCCTTTATGATATACCCCACTCATATTATTGAAGCACCTGTCCCACTTTATCAATTCTAGTGAACTATTATATCTATGCATTATCCATTGGAAGACCCCTTTCTAATTAAACTTTCATGTTCTTGAGTTTCTACTAAGGGTAAAAACATAAAAAAACTGATATTCTAGTAAACTATCATTCAAATTAATTGGAATAAAAATTTAATGTTGATTAATATTCCTAATAATACACTATAAGAAGATTAGTTTTGGTACACCTTTGGAAATCTTATAACACTTAGGAAATTCTAAACACCTATTCTACCTAATGAAATACATATTCTCCTCTTTCCATTGCCTTATCTCTAGACCCATTGTGGAATAATATTGCATCAATATTGTTTGGACTAAAATCTATGTGATAATATAAGTTATATTTTTTATTTTCAATATATTTTACAACATCAACACTTTATCCTCCATTAAATATGAGATAAAATGTACTTTTAAAGGATTTTAATCATTTCATTAATTACCTTATATAAAGATATATATATCTCACTTTGACTATAATTGTTGAGAATTCCCTCATCCTAGAATATTTGGAGTTCTATTAATAATTCAAAAAAATAAAATCCATTCTAGATTCTATTAATGAATTATATTTAGCATCAATGGTACAAAAAGTAGTAACTAATTACATCCATCACATCCAATATTTTGGCATCCCTCCATAGGTAAACACAAAACCATTTGTATACTTATAGGTATCTAAATGACTAAAAATGTTTATATCAACAATCCCTTTCATTGTACCACATTCTTCAAAGACTAGAACTATTTATTTGGATCCATATATGTATTAGATTATTCATTTCAATAACATATATGTGTTCTCTATGCAATATTGGCATGAACGGGAAAAAAATTCCCCCTAGAAATGTCATATATTTCAATGTATAAATCATATTATACATTAATCTTCTGATATGGGTGAAAAAATAGATCTTGATATGTACCTTATCTTATCTTCCATATTCATTGCATGTTCCCTTGACAATAAGATATTCCTAAAAATGATTTTGGAAGATTATTATGTCCATTACTCCCCAATATCTCTATTAAATTCTGAATATAATCCCAAAAATATAACACAATCATTTCATATTTTCTATTTTTATCAGTTATCGTTCCCAATATAATCTTTTCTGGTCCAATCAAATTCATCTCAACCCCTTAAAAAATGCATTCTTTATATTTTTATTCCATTTATGTTATGGATTAATACGAAACATGTCATCTATATACAAAATAATAATAATGAATCTTTTAAAATACTAGGAATTTAAATAGAAAGAGGGGCAAGTGATTCTCTTTGTGAATCATTCTTTATCTATAAAACCTTCAAAATTTTGGTTCCTTTATCAAGGTTCCATATTTAAGACATAAATAATATGAATAATTTTACAGAAAGGATTGTCATTCTAATGTTAATAAAAACCATTAATTTATTTAATTTAAATATCTTCATTTGTGTCCCCATTAAGAAATTATTTTTTCTACGCATATTTCCTCTCAACATGCAAGTCACTAGATGCAACCAGGCTTAACAAAATATATATGAGAGTGTTATTAACTACTAATGAGAAAATTTCTATAAATAAATTCAATTGTTATATTAGAAACCCAACTTCACTAGACAATACTTATACTTGTTCCCTCTATTTTATTTTATCCATTAAACCTAAAAATTGTTTTTTATCCATTACTAATTTTCCCTTTTCAAATTTTTCTACCTGGAATGTTCCAATTGACTCTATGGAATCCATTTTATCCTCTAACCATGATCCCAAATTTTTGTGTACCTAAGATGTCTAACATATTCTGGGTGTTTATTTGATATATCATGCTTTATGTATAAGAAATTATATGAATTTTTATACATCTATAATAACCACTTGGATAAGAAAGATTCCATCAGCTAAGCTTGATATTATTCTCCTTCAAATAATCTATTTTGTTGTCGCTCCATCTTCCATAGTGCCACATTCAAATTCCCCAACTTCTTGATCAACCCATTGGAATTGAAAAATAATAATGAAATAAATTACATCTTCCATTGGCCTCCATTTTAGATCATTTTTTACAAAAAAATAGTACACAACAAAAGATGTGATGATCTAGAAATTACTTCTAGTCCAACATTACCTTCTATAGTTGATTCTCTGTAAACAACTTACTCTTCCATGTTTTTATCCATTTGATGGACCCTCTCATAGAATATAATATCTCAAATTATTATTTTATTCCATGGATTATCATCCCATTGATCTAAAAATAATTCTTCATTTCTATATACCATAATTGAATAAGTATTATATATTAACCCCAAAATTACCCAATAATTTATATAAAAAGGAAACAATATATAAGATTTTGAGTTTTATAGATTCTAATAATTTACTGGACCATGAATATTTTATAATTCCCATCCCATTTTATAAAAAAGGCCTATAATGATGAGGTAAGACAGTGTGTTCACTACCTCAAACCAAATTTCATTCAGAATTATGATGTGAATCTAAATTCATTGATCTTTCCCTATCAAATTCATGTTAATTAATTTCCCTGAATTATTCTATTGTAATGATCTTGGAACATTATTCATCAACATAATTCAATTACTTTATGATTTTTTGTAATATCCTATTAATTTACATTACTCCATTTTCACATCACTGAAATTTTAACATTCAAACTGTATTCCTTCACACACTAAATTTATAATGATAAAACATTACAAACATCTAATTTATGGTTACATAATAAAAAAACACAATTTATAGAAACCTAAATATAATTTAATAGATTAAATATATCTTAAATGAGTGAATACTAGATCTACCTCCAACAAATTTGAGTGAGCGTGTTTTGACATTCAGCTCCATGGTCTCCATCAAATCATGGTTAATTTAATTCTCTTTTGATTCCCAAGAACACACCTCTAATAACATCCATTATCGGTAAGATTAAACTTTATCATGAATTTAACCATTTCAAAACTCATTTTTTATAAATTTATTTGTCAAATATTATAATACTAATATTTATGATGTTAAGATTTTATTATTTCATAAATAATAGCTCTATTACATATAATGATTATGTAAGGAGTCCAATACCTTACATTATATGCCACTAATATAGATAATTAGGTCACATTCAAAAATATTATAGTGAAATATTATTGAAAATTGAACCTTATTAAGATAAAAATTGAAAATTAGGTTCTTTCATGATCTATTTATATTCTTGATTTAATTAAGAAAAATTATTCCCCCAATATTCTTCTAAATATTTACTATTCCATTTCCTACTATTTACAGAGCTTATTATTCCACCAAATGTACCTTGAAGAATCTCTTCAATAGATAATTTATCATTCATACGTTGTCAAATATTGAGTAGAACAATTCACTATATAAAAAGACAAATAATTACACTATAATATTAACACTTAGTAGTGATGATACATCCCAAAGATCAACTCACATAATTTTTACCTCTATAAGGAGTCCATCATGTGACCTCCATGTGATTTATTCAATATTCCAGTAGATTATCATATTTAAAACAATTATAGAATATAGTATAATGGCCCACTGAATTTTTTAGGATTCACTCTCTAAACATATCTTATAATTACTTTATTCAAATTCTCCATTGAGTTGAGAACCCCTTATTCAACATTCGTTGATTTACCAAAACATTCTTGAACCTCCCTCATCTAGAGGTGTTCTTTGAGGATTATGTTCTATACAACCCAAAATACAATTTTATCCTTTACATTAGTATAATTAATCAACATATCCATATTATATCATGATCCTATAAGAAAATAAAAGTGTAAATTTTCACATACATCATCATAGAAAGTCTCATTCACGAATTGAATGTAACTTTATATCATGTTGAAATTTTCATTAGATCATTCATATACCTACACATTGTTATCCTAATGATGAACAAACATCACATCAAGAAAACTAAATTATGTTCTACATGATTTACGTGCATATATTCTTGGCTATTCACTAGATTCTCAATATTTTTATTCACTCAGATAAAAGTTTCTATGTTTGGGGAAAATTTCATCCTCATTGAATCAATAAAATTTCATTACAACCATTACCTTTCAATATATTTTCAAACATTAAATTTTAGAATAAAAACAAAAGTTAGAGGATGTTTTGGATGATTAAATATTCTATATACATACTTCAAAATACAAATTAAATTCTATAAATCTTATCAAACTATACCTCAACTTATTCCAATATAGCATATTCTACTAACATTATACAAACAAAGGATGAAAAATAACATTTAGGAATGTATAAGGATTACCTAATTTTGATGTAGATCACGATTAGAGTGAGAAGTAACCACAATATCTGATACCACATGTCGGAGAAAAAGAAAAACCAAAATCCATTCCAATTTACATCACCTAAATTTAAACCACCAGATTTGTCTAACTCATCAGAACAGATCCATCAAATGAAATTCTCCCACACAAATCCTAATGTGTTGAAATATAGGAAAACATTTTGGCATACTCCCTATACTAATTCGAACTTTATACACACTTTACAAACACCTAAATCAATAAAATATATAAAGAAATCATAGAAAAGTGGAATTTATATATATTAAATGGTTTATAATTTATGTCCTTCATATATGATAGAACTATGCAAAGAAAAAATTTCATAAGAGATATAGGGATTTAAAATAAAAATTAGTAATTTATGATATTAGAAATGTTTTATCCATGTAAATTATGAAGGTAATATCTAACTGTTACCCCTATTATATATTAAAGGACCCAAACAATTAACCAATATCATAACCGTTGACATTCACTAGAATTTACAAGTTAAAACCTGGTGACATCTAATAAACTATTTAATTCATTTGAGTTAACTTTAACCTATAGTAAAAAAGTGGATGTAAACATGAAAACCATATTTAATCAAATATACATCAGATATTTCATCAGTTTAAGCTCTTATTACTCCCATTTAGGGGATTGACAAGTCAACACACTATCCATTAGAAGATAACATTATAATTAACTGACCTTTTATAGAGTTTTTACTATAGTTTGACACACATAAAAGGACTTACAAACTTCCAGTGAAATCCTCTTCTATTTTATTAAATATGTATTTATATTGGTTTCAATTTTATAACATATTATTCTATTTCTAATGATGAATTTAATGATTGAATTAAATCTATTATTTATTTAAAAATAATTTTCGTTATACAAAATACACATGGTATATAAGATAAAACAAAAATATTGTTTTTATCAAATTATGAAGACTATTTATTAATTATATAGCTATATATTTTTTGTAAAATTTAGATTTTACCATTACTAAGAGAATAAATTCCCAAAATCAAACATTTTATGGAAGAGTTATTCTGGGAACATGGATGTCATGTATTTGAAGAATAATTTGATGATGGAATTTATTATAAAACATAATGAATTAATTATGAGTAATGATTCAATTTTATTATGTAGTTCGTCATTTCACATAATGGTATTATATAATAAAGGGGAATTTTCATGATATTTCTAGGACTAAATGGTTCTTTCTTTGAGTGGAATTCTAAAAAGATCCTCAAATCCCGTGTCTAAGGGGATGTGGATGTATTTCTACATATTTTTATTTTTCCACAAATTTTATATTTCTCTATTGATTTTTTGGAGTGTTCTCCATACCTAGGTTATATAATTAGACCCCATTGTTCAACTATATTTTGGGTATTCATATATCAAATTCATTATTGGTGTATAGGTATCCATATAGGTGGGATTCATGGTTATGTAAAATTGAAAGGTGAAAATTTTCATAAAATAATTTTATTATGATATATTCATGTTATATATCCATATATTAGTGTGGGGTTGTGGCATGAGCCTTAAAATCAATTGGGAGTTAAGGGGATGGAAAATCATGTCTGTAAAAGGACATCTATAGCTTGTATTGTTATGTAAGAAATGTATGGGGAGAACAACCTTTAAAATTATTTTATATTGAAATTCCTTATGAAATGATAAATACAATATAATCCAAAAAAACTTGTCTATAAATAAGTGTAAAGGATATCCCTATATAATTCTCCCTACACATCTAGTTAATTTATTACCTTCTTCGATGAAGTGACATTTAAATTTTTTGTGTTGTTCTTCTCCAATAATAAATACATAGGATTTGTATCCATAACCAAATAGATAACAAGGGTGTAATATAAAGGCCATTTTCATAAAATGATCATGGTTGAGGAATAGATATTTTTGATGGAGAGGGTTCATATGGATCATTTGATAGAAAGGAATAATGTTGTGAATTTTACTCCCAGAACACTAAATAATGGTTTCATAGGAATGATTTCTTTCCACACCGATGGGATAGTTTTTTAGATGATATCATTTACTAAAGGATTATGGTCTTCTATGATGGTTGTATCATATCAGTATAAATTTTTTTATATGTGTATCATAATATCATGACAATTCTGTAAAAAGTACTATAAACCAAAAACACTAGTGTGTTTCTTTACACTTTTCTGTGATCAGGTATTTGTTTTATTTCATTAGAATATAGAATTTGGTAATTTTATCAAAATAATATAATTTACCATTTAATATGGTGATCCTATGAGTAGTTATAATTTGATAGAATATAAAATTTGGAATAAATGAATGACACATGTCAAGGTTGATCATGGATAAAATTTTGGATGAGGTTTGAGATTATAGTGGGAATTCATCAATTCTAAATATAACATACATTGATGAACCTTTTTTATATGATTTTAAAATTATTTTTGAATCCCCAAATTCATAAGTACTAGGATTATTAAGGTCTAATAAATTATAAAAAATGGTTATAGAAACACAGGATCCAATAGATGCTATTTCTTAGCCATATAGTTGAACAAAAATTATTAATATTTATTCAATGGATTCAGGAGTATATTTCATTACTTTTTCCTTATATATGTTTGAGAATGAAATATTTTATGTTTATGGGGTCTGAGTATCTTGAAAATGTATGAGTTAGTTATAAAATATTAATCTAATGATGTAAATATATGAATATTATATTTTGAAATAAGGGTATTCCAATTCATTGAAGTAGTGTACATTGGAGATATTGTATTAGAAAAGTGATTTTTAATGTGTTTTAAATTATTTATGGTAATCAAATTTGTTCTATGGAATATACATTGTAATGAGATAATATTAGTTTTATTGAAATGAGATAGGTGGACTTGTTCAAGAATGTCTAAGGTGGAATTGTACCTAAGTGAGTAATGGAAATTTTAATAATAATGGATGTCTATATAGAAACTATTAGAGATATGTTTATAAGTATGTGAACTAAAGAAAATAGTGAATGAATTAGGAAAAATAATCAAATATTAATTTTTTTGTATTATAAAAGAAAATAATTCTCAAGTGGGACATTATTGGGGGTTTAATGAGATAAAAAATAAAGATAAATGATGGAATTATAAAAGGGGGTTACTAGATATTGTAGACCTGAAATATATGAAAACAATATAACCATTTCCATGAATATATGAAAGAAAGTGGTGGACATAGTGATGAATAACATTAGATGATTATGTGTTGTAGCAGAAGGATGTGATTTTGGATGATTTTATCTATCATTTAAATCGGTAGATCTGAAGATAATAAAGACTAACTAGGTGTTTTGAAAGGCTATCATATATTCATTAGTGTAATATATATTGTCAATGTTCGTTATTCAAAAAAATGGATGTTCTGTTAGTGCATTCAGTATGAAAATAATGGATTTTTTATCAAGAAATGGATGGGCACAATAATAAATTGTAGTATGACTAGAAGAACTGGATGGATACTACTAAAAATTCCTATAAATATATTTTTATAAGTCAATTTTTTAGTTATAAATAGAAATTAAAAGTGTATGATATTGAATGTGGATAATCCTTAGGTCTTCTTTTTTGAATAGTGAAATATGGGATGAGAAAATCAATTCATGGGTAATGAAGAGCCACTAAAGGGAACGATAGTGTCTATCAAAGATGGACAGTTTATCCCATTTGGTAATCACATTATAAATGTTTCAATAAATGTTTTTAATTTAATTTTTTGGTATCTATGTAGGGTTTTGTGAAAAAAAAAATTTACATGGATTGCCTTCTTAGAGTTTTTGGTTTATAAATTACCTTGTAATTTTTATTTTCTCTTTCTTTGTTTCTCTCCTCTGATATAATGTTACAATGTTTCTCTTATAGAGTTGGACAATGTCTAAGATAATAAATTTATTGTGTTTTTAATTCTATTTCAATTTAATGTATTTTTTTTGTTAATTATTTTATGGATTTCATTTCTAAAAAATTATGGAATTTGGATGGTTGATGGGGTATAGGGTCTTGTTAGATCTGGGAAATAATCTCGCATTTTGGTTCATCATGAAATTTTAATGAACTTGTTCCACAATTTGAGGTCTTATTGGACATCTTCCATATCGGAGGAACCAGTAATACATTTGATATCATAACATTTAGAATATTAATCAAGTGGAATATTTATATTCTTATCTATGATATCAGATCCTGATTATGAAATTATTATTTTTTTATGTGATTAATGTTTTCAATATAGATATTAAAAAATTTAATGCGTGATTCCAGAAGTATTATACTACAAATAGACATAGGAATTTAACTTAAACCAGAAATTATATTTTTAAGAGATAATAGTGGTGATGATTGACTATAAATGAAAAAGTATCCCAATAGGAGGATGGGATTAAAGAAACTATTATTTTTCATTCATAAGTGAACCTTTGAAGTTGTATAAGAGTATTTAAGGAATTTTAAATGATATTCCAAATTCATTAGAGGTATTTTTATAATAAATAGAGCTATTTATATACATTTTAATGTTTATTTGATTTATCCACCATGAATCAAATGTTTTCCCTGATATTTCAATGTATGGTCATGAAGATTATAAAGTAGTATGATTGGTATAATGAGCTAGCTATTTTAAATATTGTCTATAAACATATATATATAGGTGTTACTTGTTCATAAATGGACTAAAGTATGAAGGTTATGATTCTATGGTGATCAATTGAAAAGGCATTAAAGCCGTTGTGGTATAATACTAGAATATAATATAATGAATCAAAAGGTGAAGACTCACCAGAGAGATATATGGAGTCTATCAAGGATCATTAGTCTACCATGTGTGGTCAAAACAATAGGAGCATCGTGATAGGAATATGTCAGGGAATCATTGGAATCATCTTCTTCCATATATGGGGATGGTTTATAGAAGAATGATTTATTTTAACTCAAATAGTCTTGGAAGGTTTTCTAATTGATGTTTATCATGTAAATATTATGTTCTATCTCTTTGTTTATATTATTAATTATTATGATTCAATTTTCATCCCAGGGAGTTGGTAAAATTATGAACTGTTTAATTCTATAAAATAAGTGTTTCTATTTCTAAGATGATTTTTTAATTTTTGGTTTTGGGATTTCATTTTTTAATGTAGTTTTGGATATGGTGTGGTGGCTACGGTTCATGAACATAACAATTCTAGAAAAACATCTATACTTTCATTATGCAATATGATATTATAGTCATTTCCACCATTTTGTGGTTCTAGAAGGCATATTTATGATTTGAAGTTCCAACATGCATATCTTATATAAAAAATTGAAGATGTGTGTAAATATATTATCATTTAATGTTGAAATAATATACCAAAAATTCTTAAATTATGATTAAAAAGTTAGAGTAATGATTTTTTTGATTGTTGGATAACAAAAAAAATGCAAGATGAATATTTAAAAAATATATATAATAATCATAAAGAAATATTTGATCTTTTTTTAGCAAATAAAGAGTTTTCCATTTCCTCTAAATTAAACAAAATTATTTCTACCTTATAATTCATAAATAATTTCAAAAAACTAGTTAAAGTGGGTTAATTTTTATGTATAATTTATATTGAAGTTCATTTTTAGAACATAAAGTTTATACTCATTTGTTTCCCTAAAATATATATTTTTTATGATATTTCCATTACTTTCATCAATATTTCATTTCAAAATAATATAGTGTCAGTTTTGGTTAATAGTTCTCTGGTGGTATTCAGTAACAAATAAATTGGAGGGGATCATGTTGATTTATTTTTTATTTTAATATTATGTACAATAAAGAAATATCACAGTTATATAATTCATAAAATGTATAATGATGGTAGTATTTATTTTAGTCCAGATATAACGAATCAAACAACTTGATGCAAATTTCTTCATATAAATTCCATAATTCTATTCCCCCAAGAAAATTAAAATATCAAAATTAACATAAAAATAGTTCTTGAGAATTATGAAAATATATATGGGTTGAAAAATAAATAAAATATATTCATTTTTTATTTATAAAATTTAGTCTCCCTTTCTAGGAAAATAGTTATTAGGGATACATAATATAAAGGAACTATTGCAGTAGGCCCACAGTACTCGATAGTTGGAGTACTATAACAGTTCAAGGTTAGTGGGAAGTGCTTGGTTGTAGAGGCATACCCACTGTACTTGATGTAGAAGAAGTTCCCCAATAGCTATGGTTTTATCTTCATGATCGATCCTATGTGGGTCATTGTGGGGGTTATAACCTACCGATCCTTTGTGGGTCCGACAGCTTAGATGAGTCAGTGGCTACATCTGATCATATCTATCGTCTTACGATGTAGTATACCTATGTGAGATGAATCCTGTTTTCCTTTCCTATGTGGACTGTATTGTGCTATCCTATGTGGATTTATGTTTTTATTTCCTGTGTGGACTGGGTTGTACTTGGGCTTGGATGTTGGAGCTGAACATGGAATTGATGACTTAGGTATACGTATGGGCATATACCTAAGTAGTGTCGGATTTTACTTCGTGATTGTATCTTACCTTTGTGGATTATCCTTTGTGGATTCTGGGAGACCATCGGGGGTCTCGCGGTCCCTACTGAGTAGCTTATTCTCACACCTGCACGGGCTATGCCTGCACTACGTTGTGTTGGTTGCAGACGACGGACAGCGCTGATTGCAGTTGAGGATGGCAGAGCAGGTCAGTACCCGAAGGTGGACCACTGGACATGATATACTCAGAGCGGACGGTCGGACCCGAGGAGCTGTGGAGGAAATCTGTTCTCACCCATCAGGTGGGATTTCCAACGGATAGATCGATGTTGCGGCTCACTTTCAGTTGTTGTTTTCCCTTTCCAGTTGTACTTTACTTTCAGTTTGGGTTTGTATACTGGCCTGCATACTTTTCTATACTTACTGTTATACTCAGTTTTTACCTATTGTTTACTTCTAATGTTTTCTAGCTCTGTGGTGTTTGTTTACTTTACAAATGAAATTCCTTCCCTTTTTACTGGGATTTACTCCTTGGTGCTAGTCGCCAGCCCCTGGCCTATGGAAGTCGGGCTTGGGGTAGTCCTGGTACGGGCCCCGAGGATGGGTCGTGAAAAATTGGTATCAGAGGAGTTTGGTTCTATCTTAGAACTTTGAACTCTGATATTTCTTCTATGTGAAGAAATAGTGTTAAGATTATTGAGTGTGGTTATCAGTCCAGGGAGTCCAGTGTTGGTGCGACGGCCGACGTATCCGTCCACCAGGACCCTGACTTATTATTCCCGACTTAATGCACGAAAACATTGATTTCATGTGTGTTTCAAGTTTTCATTATGATTACTCGTGTCAGCTAACCATGTATACTGTTCTGACCGTGGCACACCTGTCTCTTTTCAGGATAGACCCACGAAGGAAGCCAGGTAGGGTTCCGAGAGTTGTGCATGACGACAGGCCACCGAGCGACGAGGCCTCGGTATAGGGCCCTTTGACAACAGAGGCACCGGTGGTACCTCTACCCGCCGAGCCACCGATGCTACCAGCCCCAGCCGCTGACGATGCACGTCGCCTTAGTGCACTGCATGAGTTTCCGCATCAGCGCTCGCCCAGGTTCCGTGGGTAGATGGACCCTCAGTTAGCCGAGGATTGGCTGGAGGCTGTTGTTTGAGTTTTCTGTTTGGTAGGGACACCAGCTGACCTTATGGTGGTCCTTCCAACGAGCCTCCTGCACGCGACAACAGGCAGATGGAGGAGCTTGATGATCCAGGTGCACGACGAGGAATCTCTCTTTTGGACGGACTTTGAGAGACTTTTCCGCTCTGAGTTCATCCCAGCCACCCTCCGAGCGGTGCGCATCCAAGAGCTGCTACAGATGCGGCAGGGCAGCATGACAGTAGCCCAGTACGCGGCGAGGTTTACCGATCTCTCGCGCTATTCCACGGACATGGTACGAGACCCATTCATCAGGGCCCGAACCTTCGAGCAGGGGCTCATGCGAGAGATCAGAGATTCAGTTGTTTCTCACTGCATTCCGACACAGACAGGGGTGTTGGAGAGATCCCTCTTAAAGGAAAGTTTCCTTGCTGAGTAGTCTCCAGCAGCAGGACCCACCACTATCCGGCGTGCAGCAGAGTCTTCTACAGCAGTCAGTAGACAGATGACGCAGAGGTCCAAGAGGACTAGACCAACAGGTGGTCGACCGCATGACACAAGATCATTTGTGCGAGGCACCCGAGGTGGAGAATGACTTACCATGCGCGAACAGTGTTACACCTGCGGTGGGGTTGTTCACATCGCTCGTGACTGCCCGACCCACCATACAGATGGCCAGTAGATGAATGAAGGACCCCTCGGGCAGAGGTAGAGGTTCGATCGAGGGGGGCCGCATGGAGTAGGAGACCGTGGCAGGGGAGCTGGTCATGCAGCTGGAGGTGGACAATGCTTCGAGGTGTTGCCACCACCACCACCAGGAGGTCCACCCCAACCGTAGGGAATAGGTGGTTGTGGGAGAGCTCAGCTTCAGGCAGGTGAGGCCTACGATCATGGAGCACCGGGAGCAGATGGACAAGAGCGGGACTAGCTCCAGAGATGGAGACTTTTTTTCCTGTTTCTTCTCGCTCTGTTGATGTTTGTTTGTAGATGCTTTGTGTCTTTGTACTTTAAGCTGCAGTAATAAAAAACACCTTTCTTGTGGCATGTACCTTCCTGTCCCATCTTTATGTTGTTACTAAGAGGTTCTGGTTTAAAAACCGTTGACTTGACCCTCACTTTGAGATGCCTATTGGAGGAGACCGAGTTACAACACACTGATGCCGACAGTGTGACTCAACCCTTGGAGGCGAGAGTAATGGTTGGATCTCTTGGTAGTATCATCGAGGCCTTACGACGTCATCCTTGGTATGGATTAGTATCGTCCATGTCGGGATTAATTGTATTAGGTGAAGAAAGAGGTTCATCCAGAGGAGGAGACCGGTTTTCTCTTCTCGGCAAAGAAGAAATCTTAGCAGCTCTTGTAGGACCAGAAAGGTCCAAGTCATCCAAGAGCGGATGAGGACAGCTCAGATCCGGCAAAAGACTTGTGCTGACAGGAGGCGGAGACCACTATAGTTTGAGGATGGCGAACACGTTTCCTTACGGGTCACACCTCGACATGAGTTAAGGGGATTTGGCTGTGGTGGAGAGTTGTCTCCACAATTCATCGGACCATTCCAGGTCCTCGGCAGGATTGGCGAGGTGGTTTATCTCCTGGCTCTACCACCTCAGTTGCATCGGGTGCATGACGTCTTCCACGTATCCCAGCTGAGGAGATACGTGCATGACCCGACGCATATCATTGACCATGGGGAGCTAGACATTGATGATGGGACGACTTTTACGGAGGACCGAGTGGAGATTGAGGATCGACAGGAGCGGGTCCTACTTGGATGTTCGATTCCTCTTGTGCGCATCAGATGGCAGCACGGGAACCTCTAGGAGATCACTTGGGAGTAGGAGGCTCAGATGCGTGCTCAGTACCCGCATTTGTTTCCCTAGAATATGATTTATCTTTACAATGCCGTAAATACATGAGGTGTGAGTAATGTAAAGACCCGTAAAATTCATGGAATATTTTTTCTTAATTTTCTTTGGGATTTTACAAGAATGCAGTTTCTGATGGCACTTGATTCTGAGGCCCAGTGTGCCCGGAATTTCTATCCGATGTTTAGCTCGGGTACATTCAGTGAACGAAGAATCAATGATTTCTAACTTTTGTACCAGTGCTCGGAATCAAATTTCGAGGGCACCGATGGATTCGCAACGCCGATAATTGCTTTGGAACCCCTCTTCTAGAGTTGCGTTTTCACGAGAGAAGTTGATAAAATTTTTGAAGTTAAAATAAAAACTTAACTACAATTGTTATTTTACTCTAAGTGGTTTAAGCTTTGGGTGGAGGTTGGGGGAAACCACCCAACATACAGTGGGAGGTTATGAGGGTGGAGGGGCCCACACGAACCCCAACCCTTCATATTCTCTAACTCTCTCAACTCACAATTAATTTGATAACTTAATTTATTTAATTATGTAGGTTTAATGTGAATTTTTGAATTTTAAAAGTTTATGTTATGTTAATTAATTATGTGGATTAGTTCAATCTTTTGAATTTCAAACCTTATGTTGTGTTAATAAAATAAGTAAGGGACTTATTTTATTTTCGGTTGGAGGCTTCTTGCTTGAGAGCATTGGGAGAAATGCTAAGGGAGATTTTAGTTTCTTCATCCTCTTCGTCGAAGAACATGAAGAATTCGAAGAACGAGAAAAACGTCGGATACCTCGGAGGTCGACGTCTTCTTCCACGACGTCTCCTTCCGTGACGTCGTGCACCGCGACGACGCGATGCCCCTTTCGCGACGCGACGATCCTCTTCTTCCGCGACGGTCAATTCGGCTATGAACTCACGTTCTACGATTACAACGAGGTAGGGGTTTGTATTCTTTTAAATCATTGTGATTTATACCTGCGGCGTATGATTAAACTTTTGTGGTGAATGTTTTAAAACCACTAACGTGGTGGGTGTGGACCAATGAACAAGTCTGAAACCACCGCCCCTTTCGTTCTGGGTGTGCAAAACGCTGGATATCGACAAAACTAGCCGCACATGCGATGTGAGGTCCTCGCAGTGATCGACAGACCCCGGGAGGGCCTTTGGTGAAGACGACGTGAATTTCCGACCACCGGAACTCGTCCGGTGGTCCGCGGAGCAACCCTCTGGCGGAAGGCGGTGGTGCCCGGCGCGCCACCGGGGAGAACCGCAGTGGTTGAAGCCTCAGCAGCAGGCCGCCCATCCCGTGACCGCGTGGGACCGGCGAAGGACGGGACGTGGTCGGCTTCCGCATCCGCTGGCAAGGGCGCCCCCACACGGGGCCACGACTCTATCACGCGGGGGCAGCACGCCCCCCGCTCCGCTCGGCTGTAACCGGCCGAGCCGACCCGCCTGACGACAGGGTCGCACCAACATCGGCCGGGCCGGGTTGTACCTGGACCTGGGTCGGGTCGACCAGGTTCGGGCCGAACCGGGGGGGGGGGGGGGGGTTGGGCCGTGTCTGTCCGGGCCCAGACCCCCCGTTTTCAGACCATTTTGTTCTTTTGCTCATAACATGAGCTACGGGTCTCCGTTCGACGCACCGTAAGTGGAAATGTGATCCTTTGATCGAGAAAGTCGTTTCAGTATATCACAGTCAAGGTTTTAGAGTACTTTGGGTTTAGCCGGGTTGGTTCGTACATGAAACCAACCGGGCACTCGGAGCGGAAACACTTATATCTTGAGCCCCAGACATGAGATTGATGTGCTGCTGACTTTGTTGGATTCCTCTAAGTGAAAAGGATCTTTTGGATTACTCCGCCCGAGGTTTGGACACAGGTGGTGTATGGTCCGGTTGGTTTTGACTTAAAAACCAACCGATCCCCTGGGACGAAAAAGCCAATAACTCTGAGACCGGGCGTCTGATTGACGCGCCGTCTGCGACGTTGAGTTCTTGTTGACGATACAGAAATTTTGGATACATCAACTTCATATTATGTGTCAGTTGATGTATCAGCCCCTCAGTTCGTGGAGCGGACCCTCTAGAACAAGCTTGCTGTGTGTGGGAACCCTAGAGATGGCTGCGTGTGCGACGACAATGAAGACAATACAGGAATCCTCCTTGAGTTCGGTAGTAACCACTACGGTACTTTTTGGGATACATCGACTCCAGACTAAATGTAAGTTGATGCATTGTCCTCTTGGCTCATGGAGTGGACCCTCCCAGAATGAGCATGTTGTGTACAAAAACCATAGAGCCGGTTGATACTTGACGACTGCTGATCAAACGACTCGGTGTGTTACGGATAGCCTTGTGGGAAGCGCTTGGTTGTAGTAGAAGACCCATGGGGGAGGAGCGCTTGGTTGTATCGGCATACCCACGATTCTCAACAGAAGGAGTACCTCTGGAGGCTATGTGGGGGAGCGCTTGGTTGTAGCGGCAGACCCACGACGGAGGATCGCTTGTTTGTAGCGGCAGACCAACGACGGAGGAGCGCTTGGTTGTAGCAGCATGGAGGAGTGCTTGGTTGTAGCAGCAGACCCACGACAGAGGAGCTCTTGGTTGTAGCGGCAGGCCCGTGGTACTCAACAGAAGGAGTACCTCTAGAGGCTATGAGGGGGAGTGCTTGGTTGTAGCGGCAGACCCATGGTCGGAAGCGCTTTGTTGTAGCAGCAGGCCCACAGTACTCGATAGGTGGAGTACTACAACAGTCCAAGGTTAGAGGGAAGTGCTTGGTTGTAGCGGCATATCCAATGTACTTAATGGAGAAGGAGTTTCCCAATATCTATGGTTTCAACTTCATGATCGATCTTGTGTGGGTCATTGCGGGGGTTAGTACCTACCGATCCTTTGTGGGTCTGATGGCTTAGATGAATCAGTGGCTACATCTGATCATCTCTATCGTCTTACGATGTAGTATACCTATGTGAGCTGAATCCTGTTTTGCTTTCCTATGTGGATTGTGTTGTGCTATCCTGTGGGGATTTATGTTTTTCTTTCCTGTGTGGACTGGGTTGTACTTGGTCTCGTATTTTGGAGCCGATCTTGGAATTGATGACTTAGCTATATGTATGGGAATATACCTAAGAAGTTTCAGATGTTACTTCGTGATTGTATCTTACCATTGTGTATTATCCTTTGTGGATTCTGGGAGACCTTAGGGGGTCTCGGGGTCCATACTGGGTAGCTTATACTCACCCCTACACGGGCTATGCCCGCACTACGTTGTGTTGGTTGCAGACGATGGACAGCTCAGATCGCAATTGAGGCTAGCAGAGCCGGTCGGTACCCGGAGGTGGACCACTGGACATGAAATACTCAGAGCGGACAGCCAGAACCGAGGAGCTGTGGAGGATATCTATTTACGCCTTTGTGCTAGTCACCAGCCCCTGGCCTATGGAAGATGGGCTTTGGGTAGTCACGGTACGGGTCGTGACAAATTGGTATTAGAGGAGTTTGGTTCTACCGCAGAACTTTGAACTCTGATCTTTCTTCTATGTGATGCAATAGTGTTAAGATTTTTGAGTGTGGTTATCAGTCCAGGGAGTCCAGTGTTGGTGCGGCAGCTGACGTATCCGTACACCAGGACCCTGACTTCTGATTCCCGACTTAATGCACGAAAACATTGATTGCATGTGTGATTCATGTTTTCTTTATGATTACATGTGTCAGCTCACCAGGTATACAGTTGCGACCATGGCGCACCTGTATCTTTTCAGGATGGCCCCATGACGGCAGCAATCTAGGGTTCCGAGAGTTGTACGTGACGATATCACACCGAGCGAAGAGGCCTCGGTATAGGGCCCTTTGACAATAGAGGCCCTGGTGGTACCTCTACCCGCCGAGCCACCGATGCTACCAGCCCCACCCGCTGACGGTGCACGTCGCCTTAGTGCACTGCACGAGTTTCAGCATCATCGACCGCCCAGGTTCTGTGGGGAGACAGACCCTCAGGTAGCCGAGGATTGGATGGAGGCTGTTGTTCGAGTTTTCCATTTGGTAGGGATACCAGCTGACCTTATGGTGGTCCTTGCAGCGAGCCAGCTGCACATGACAGCAGGCAGATGGTGGTGCTTGATGCTCCAGGTGCACGACGAGGCATCTCTCCATTGGATGGATTTTGAGAGCCTTTTTTTCTCAGAGTTCTTCCCATCCACCCTCTGAGCGGTGCGCATCCAGGAGCTGCTACAGATGCGGCAAGGCAGCATGACAGTAGCCCAGTACGCGGCGAGGTTTACCGATCTCGCGCGCTATTCCACGGACATGGTACGAGACCCATTCTTCAGGGCCCGAACCTTCGATCAGGGGCTCCAGAAGGATATCAGAGATTCAGTTTTTTCTCACAGCATTCCAACACAGACATGGGTGTTGGAGTGATACCTCTTAGTGGAGAGATTCCTTGCTGAGTTGTCTCCAGCAGCAGGACCCACCACTAGTTGGTGTGAAGCAGAGTCTTCTGCAACAGGAAGTAGACAGATGACACAGAGGTCCAAGAAGACTAGACCAACAGGTGGTCGACCGCATGACATAGGATCGTTTTTGCGAGGCACCAGAGGTGGAGAACGACTTACCATGCTCGGACAGTGTTACTCCTGCGACGGGGTTGGTCCCATGGCTCGTGACTGTCCGACCCCCATACAGATGACCAAGAGATGAATGAAGGACCTCCCAGGCAGAGGCGGAGGTTCGATCGAGGGGGACCGCATGGAGCAGGAGACCGTGGCAGGGGAGCTGGCCACGCAACTAGAGGTGGACGACGCTTCTAGGTGTTTCCACCACCACCACCAGGAGGTCCACCCCGGCCGTAGGGAACATGTGGATGTGGGAGAACTCAGCTTCAGGCAGGTGAGGCCTACGATCATGGTGCTCCGGGAGCAGATGGACAAGAGCGGGACTAGCTCCATACATGGAGACTTTTTTTATGTTGCTTCTCGCTCTATTGATGTTTGTTTTTAGATGATTTGTGTCTTTTTACTTTGAGCTACAGTAATAAAAGACACCTTTCTTGTGGCGTTTTCCTTCCTGTCCCCTCTTTATGTTGTTACTAAGAGGTTCTGGTTTTAAAACCGTTGACTTTACTCTCACATTGAGATACCTATTGGAGGAGACCCTGTGACCACACACTGATGCCAGTAGTGTGACTCAACCCTTGGAGGCGAGAGTAACGGCTGGATATCTTGGTAGTAGCGTCGAGGCCTTACGACGTCATCCTTGGTATGGATTAGTATTGTCCATGTCGGGATTGACTGTATTATGCGAAGAAAGAGGTTTATCCAGGGGATGAGACTAGTTTTATATTCTCGGAAAATAATAAATCATAGCAGCTCTTGTAGGACCAGAAAGGTCCAAGTCATCCAAGAGGGAATGAGGACAGCTCAGATTCGGCAAAAGTCATGTGCTGACAGGAGGCAGAGACCAATAGTGTTTGAGGATGGCGACCACGTTTCCTTACGGGTCACACCTCGACATGAGTTACGGGGATTTGGCCGAGGCAGAAATTTGTCTCCACACATCATCGGACCCTTCCAGGTACTCAGCAGGATTGGCGAGGTGGCTTATCTCCTGGCTCTACCACCTCAGTTGCACCGGGTGCACGACGTCTTCCACGTATCCCAGCTGAGGAGATACGTGCATGACCCGACACATATCATTGACCATGGGGAGCTAGACGTTGATGATGGGGTGACTTTTACGGAGGTCTGAGTGGAGATTGAGGATCAATAGGAGCGGGTCCTACGTGGACGGTCTATTCCTCTAGTGCGCATCAGATGGCAGCACATGAACCTCCAAGAGAGCACTTGGGAGAAGGAGGCTCAGATGCGTGCTCAGTACCCACATTTATTTCCCTAGCTTATGATTTATCTTTACAAGGATGTAAATCCTTGAAGTGGGAGTAATGTAAAGGCCCGTAAAATTCAAGGAAATTTTTTTATTAATATTCTTTTTAATTTTACAAGAATTTAGTTTCTGAAAGAACTTGATTCTGAGGCCCAGTGTGCCCGGAATTTCTATCAGAAGATTAGCTCGGGTACATTTAGTGAACGAACAATCAAAAATTTCTAACTTTTGAACCAGTGCTCGGAATCGAATTCCGAGGGCACCGATGGATTCACAGTGACGATAATTTCTTAGGAACACCTCTTCCAGAGTTGCGTTTTCACGAGAGAAGTTGATAAAAATTTTGGAAGTTAAAATAACAACTTTACTACAATTTTTATTTTACTCTAAGTGGTTTATGCTTTGGGTGGAAGTTGGGGGAAACCACCCAACTTACAATGGGATGTTATGAGGGTGGCGGGGCCCACACAAACCCCACCCCTTCATATTCTCTAACTCTCTCAACTCACCATTTATTTGATAACTTAATTTATTTAATTATGTGAGTTTAATGTGAATGTTTTAATTTCAAAAGATTAAGTTGTGTTTATTAATTATGTGGATTAATTCAATCTTTTGAATTTCAATCCTTATTTTGTGTTAATAAAATAAGTAAGGGACTTATTTTATTTTGGGTTGGAGGCTTCTTGCTTGAGAGCTTTGGGAGAAAAGCTAAGGGAGACTTGAGTTTCTTCATCCTCTTCATCGAAGAACATGAAGAACGTGTAGAACGCGAAGAATTTCGGATTCCTTGGAGGTCGACGTCTTCGTCCGTGTCGTCTCCTTCCACGACGCCGTGCACCGCGACGACCCGACGCCCCTTCCACAACGCGACGATCCTCTTCTTCCATGACGGTCAATTCCGCTAATAACTCACGTTTTGTGACTACGACGAGGTAGGGGTTTTGATTATTTTAAATATTTGTGATTTATACCTGCGTCGTATGATTAAACTTTTTTGGTGAAAGTTTTAAAACCGCTAACGCGGTGGGTGCGGACCAATGAACAAGTCTGAAACCACCGCCCCTTTCGTTCTTGGTGTGCGAAACGGCGGACGTCGACAAAACTAGCCGCACGGGCGATGTGAGGTCCTCGCAGTGAAGTACAGACCCCGGGAGGGCCTTTGGCGAAGACGGGGTGAATTTCCGACCACTGGAACTCGTCCAGTGGTCCGTGGAGCAACCCGCCGGCAGAAGGCGGCGGTGCCCGGTGAGCCGCCGTGGAGAACCGCCGCGGCTGAAGCTGCAGCGGTAGGTCGGCCATCCCACGACCACGCGGGAGGAGCATGGTCCTACCACTATTGAAAGGGCCTCATGGGAAACTGGTGCTACTGAGGTGGGAGCTGAACCTGCCCACCTCCACCATACTGAGCTCGGGTCGGGCACCGACTCTGAACATGCCCGAAACCTCCACAAGAAAAACACTTCGGTCCTGGGCTCATGAAAAAGGGACGAGGACCCAAAGATCTGAACTAGAACTGATGGGGCCTGCTCCCCACTGGCCTGAACCTTGAATGTCCCGTCGCAGGAGACCTGCTGCTGACTACATTCCCCTTTGACGAGCCCGGCTGGATCCCCTCTCATGGTGCACCTCCCAACGAGTTCATCCTCTCTACAACCTCTACCTTCATCTGTACCTCCTAGTACGTCAGACGAGTGAAGGGGTGACAGCATACTGGAGCGGAGGATGAAGCGCCTCCTCTAAACATCTCCTCCGAGACTCCTCATCTGGAAAGAGATCCAGAGAAAATCACCGGAGATCATTGAACTTGATCCCCAACTCTCGTACCAACATACTCCCCTGTTGAAGGCATAGTAACTCCAGCCGCTTCTCCACCTTGATCATGGACGAAAGGAACTCCTTTAGGAATTCCTTCTCAAAGTCTTCCCATGGATCCTCTACCTCTATCCTCTCTCCGAGGTAGAGCATCCACCGCTGTCGCGACGTGCCTCTCATCAGACTGACTGCAAGGGTAACCCAGTACTCCCTCGGAGCACGGATCAAGGTAAAAGAGATCCATATCTCCTCAAGCCACCCCTCTGTCTCTGTATCCGATGTAATACCCTCGTACTTCTTGAGGGTCTACCACTGAAATGAACAGAGAGTCATCTTCCACTGGCTATATTCCTACTCTCGGTCAATCCTCACCTGATCGACTACCTGAATCTGCTGGTCCTCGACCGTCTAAGCAACCCGGGGACGACGTCCACGTGCCATAGATGTAAGGTAAACAAATATCGCCTAAGCCCAAGTAGTAAGGATATTTCTCAAGGTTTAAATTTATCATTTTATTTCAATTTCTTTCCCAGAACACCCAAATGAAGTAAAAAACAATCATGATAACACATGTATCTTCCCTAGGGTCTCTACCCTGCAATCAATGTAGTCTCACTTGGTCATTCGGTAGGCTCATATTCCTTACATCGGATCACGGGGGGGGGGGGGGGGGGGGGGCTAAAATCCCGTGTCCTTGCCGGTCTTCCCTGACCTATGTCCCGCACCAAGATTGATAAACATTGTCACCCTACCATCCCATGCAATCCTCACAATGCCTAACTTCAGACTCCATCCTATCTCTCAACCATCATCCTCTGATACCATTATGTCACGACCCCTCCCACCAAAGATGCTCATCCTAAGCTGGAAATGGTGAAAGGGAGATAATGACCTCGGACTCCCACCTGCAGTAGGAGCCGGGGTGGCGACTAGCACCAAGGGTATGAGTTTTCACAAATATGGGAGGCATTACACTTTTTTTATTATTTAGGATCAGGAAATAGGTCAAGACAACCACCAAAAAGGAAAATAACAACTGTATAGAAATAAACCCAAACCAAGCCCACATGAATGTTTAAACAATTTTATAACAAGGTGCAAGTACAAGAAAGCTCAAAGTACAATACCAAATAAAAACAAGAGTACAACAACAACAACAACTCCAACTGTCCGACTAGTAGGGTCCCGCACGGCCCTGGTAGTCCTCATGGAAACTTGAAAGTAAACATAGGGTGAGCAGAAAAGTATACTCAGTAGGGAAACCTAATGCTCTCATGCACTAGTGGGGAGACATCCTAATGTCCCATGAGAAAAACAGAAGAAACCTAGCAAGGAATTCTATACACCCAACCTCACAACCCACACTCACTAAAAAAATAATCACAACAGGAAGTAGTATATAAGAAACAAGAGTATTGGGTACCCCACACCATTTATCTTTAGTTAGCTACTCTTCCTAACGACAAACATCCTGATGCTGCCACACTCTCCCTGCCCGCACACACCTGTGCCTCACTACCATGTATCCCACCCTCACACACCTGGGCCTCACAACCACCAATCCCACCCGCACACAACTGGGCCTCACAACCACCAATCCCGACCGCACACACCTGGGCCTCATCCCGAAGATTATTGGAAAATAGTAGAACCTTCCTGAAGAGCCTTGGGCTAAAGCCACCCCAATCAAAACCTACCCGAAGAGTCTTAGGTGTAAGGTCTCCTCAAGCCATCAAATCCTAGGGGAGAAGGAGCTGGAAGGCGCTAGTTACTAAGGGAAAAAACCCTCTCCCATGAAATGGGAGTGTTCGGCACTAAGTTCTAAACATGGGTGGGGTGAGATAAAACACAAAAGATACAAGTATATATATATATATATATATATCAAACACACAGCCCATCCTATGGCTTCTAAACAGAGAAACTGAGAAAGTGCCTCGGCACTGCTACGACGAAGCATGCATACAAAAAACAACCCCAACCCCATTTAGGTTTTCACGTTTCCGCAGAATTAATTTATTTAGTTCCTTAACCACTGGGCAACTATCCACAACCAACCACATCGATTATTCGTAAATATATTTCTGCCATCCAAAAATAAAGTTAGGAAAACACAACCAGCACAAACAAGCCCTTCTTATCAACCAACCAACCCCATTGATTATTAATCCCATTCCGTTACCATGACCCACCATTCATTAACTCTTCCACTTTTTATTTATTCATCAAAACCAACTGTTCATTCACAAACAAGCCCATCCATGCAGCCCCACTACCAAAAACCATATCCACTATCACACTGAAACTCGTACATCAATATCCATTTAATACAATTTATCGCAGCCCTACTGCCCATTACCAACACAACATTCACACCAACCCACAACCAAGTCAACCACATCCCCACTGCTCACCCTATGCAGAACAACCCACAAAACACCCCCATCACATACCACGTATCTAAGCCAACACCAACGTGTTCATTATTCCATTTTGTTTAATAGGGATGATCACACAAGTGTTCCAGATTTTAAATGAACAACTTTACGTGATTAACCAATTTCCACATTCAACAATGTTTTTATCCATAAGAAAATACAGAAGGAGAGGGAAAAATTTAATTTCATAAGAAAAGTCTCCAAATGATCGTTATTTTCAGTAGGTAGAAGCTCATCCAATTCACAACATAATATCACAGGATATAAAGTAATAGCAATCACAAACTTCCCAACCCCATTATATAAGATAGTTATTATCTTTATTAAACTGGTTCCAAAGTGTATCATGTAAACAAGAGAACACCCACCCCTCATGATGCACAAATTATAGAGACGAAGGTAAGATCCCTAACTCCATAGGTTCTGATCACAACACTCCCCCTGATCAACTTTAGAAGAAGTCCATCGGCATCCGTCACTTCTGTCGGGTCCCGAAAAAACCTCCTCGGCTGGATGTCGAAAAGGAAAGGCTGAAGGAAAGTTAGTGGACCCAGGCTCGGAAGTTCCACCTCGTCGTTACGATCCCGTGGCCACTAACGTATCGTAAAACGGAGCTCAGACGAAGAAGTTATGGAAGAAAGAGCCTTCGAGTCTCTTGGGAGAACTCTGCTCAGAGGAAAGGGGAGGAGAGGGGTGGGTTGAAAGAAGGAGGGGACCCCTCATTTTATAGGCGAGAAAATAAAACTTACACGGCATGTACTTTATAGTACACGACATGTACTCAGTTATTTCACACGGTTTCTATGCGGCTTCCAACACGGCTCCGCGACCGTTGACTGGTCAACACACGGTTTGAGAGTAACACATACGCGGGGAGGGACTACATGGCGTGTAGTTTGAACACACGGCGTGTACCCATTTATTGCACACAGTAAGTACATGACTCCATCACGGAACACGGCTGTTGACTGGTCAACAGATGGTAACGTGTACGCGGAGAGAGACTACACAGCGTGTAGTATTGGACACACATTGTGTACCCATTTATTTCACACGACAAGGACACGACCTGCAACACGATGTATACCCGGAAAGGGGGTACACGGCATGTACTCAAACCACATGGCGTGTAGTTTCAAAATTCTGGAAAGTGTGGGAAAAGTCCATTTTAACCTCCAGAACACTTCGTGACCTTCTTTTTGACAAAGGAATGGGACGGAGAGGTCCAGGGCATTGCAATATAATATATTAATTTTATTAAATATAATAATATACTTTTAATTTTAATTCATTTCCTACAACCACCTCCTCCTCCATAAAATGGAATATGAAATCATCATTTAGGGGGTTGGTGGACAACCACCTCGTGAGCACACATTCTTAATTTTCCATCACAACCTATCACATCTGGATATAATTATATATTAAATGTTTATATATGATATATATTATATTATAATACATATATAATTAATATATCACATAAACATTCTTACTACCCATTCTATGGGAAAATGATAATGTCACTCATGTGTACAGCTGAATATTACCTCAGGAAGGGATGTCTTTCATTAAAAAATTATAAGGATGGTATTAAGGAAAGGTTTAAAGAAAATATGTCATATATATGACATTAAAATTATTATATAATGATAATATAAAATTTAACATTATTTCATTTAATCATTAGAAAATATAGAAACTGGGTTCTTGAGTACGCATGACCTACCATCACCCTAAACAAGGAATTTTGATTTATATCTATAAATTTTATATATTACTATAAATAAATATATAATTAATATATATTATTCATATATAATTATTTATAATTTTTAGACTATGGAAACATGATCAAATTAATAGAAACAAAAAAATCAAAACATTCATGAAAAAAATAGTGATATCTCAAAACATGCCTTTAATGTGGAATTGTTAACAACCGGTTTATAAACAATCATAATTTAATCATATATGGTGTGATATATATATTTATGGTTATTTAATATACTAATAATAAAATTATATTTAGTATAAAATAGTTTTAAACCTGTATGAAGGAATCAGCGACTTGATGTAAGGTATTTTTTTATATTTTCTTTCTTTGATGCATATCATAGGTTATCCACCTATATTATTAAATTATTTGAATATACATCTAATTTTAAAATTAATATAATATATTTATTTATTCTCATGATATTAAATATTTCTTTTAATGTTACTATTTTATGGGGACATTGATTCAAATTTAATCACGTGGTTTGATATTTATGTTATAATCCCATCATTCATCTGGATTGCTCATGGTTATGCTTACTATATTGAAATATTATGATCTAGCACTCATGAAACTAATTTATTTTAATATCTACTAAAAATTTGTGGAGAATAAATTTTCCTCTTTAATTTATTCTCTATAAGTACTCAATATTTCAAAAGAATGTTATTGAGAAAAAATTGACTTTATTTCACTCTATAGTCGAAATATTTCTTTTCATCCATTTTTTTTAATAGAAATGTTTTATAATTGATTTATAACTATTTAAAAAAATTTATAAATGAACTTCTACCCATATATTACATTTAACAAAAAAAATAGATTCAATGAATCCTTATGCAATTTTCCAAATGTGGTATATTTTGTTTTTATCTAAATTTTGAAAGGAATCAATGTTTTAACATTTACGACATGAATAAAATTTCCAATTACATAGATTGTTATATTATTTAATGATTACTTTAAAAAAAATAACATTTTTTAATGAAAATTATTTCCACATTAATTTATAATTTTTCAACGTTAATATTTTTATTTTGATAGAAATGATATTTTTCAAAAGATTTATTCGCTATAATTGTTCATTCCAAATAATTTTTCATCAAAGATGAAATACATTTATATTGATTATGATTTTATAAGAATTTTATATAGGGATGAAATTGTTTTTATTTATTTTAATGGTTTATGGCTATGATAACAAGATGTTTTTGAAAATCTTCTATCATCCATAGGTTACAGCATGATAAAATGCGTACAAATATTAATTCTTTTTTCTATAGGTTAAAATTTGATAAAATGATAAAATGATTATGATATATATTTATTCTCCACAAGCTATTTTATAATAAAATTTTTATGAAACCCATTTCTTTTAATGTTGTTTGATATGATTTATTTCTCATGAGCTTTTGAACACATATATTTGATTTTTATTATGTGATGGGTGGGACCTACATCTCCCTCAAATGCATTGTGTAAATATTGATATATACTGAGATAAAAATGGTTGGAATGGAGAGAGAGCCTTGTTCACTAAGGTAATAAATATTCTATGATATTATTGAAAATTAAACTTTATTATGATAATAGTTTGGAGAGTGAACAAGTCCCACTATGTTATTTTAATAAATGAGCATCGGAATACTTGGGAAATTATTTTCTATTATTATGTGCATGTTAAAAATCAATATCTTTTGATAATGGTATATTATCCAAGAATATGTTCTTTATTTCCATTATGATTCATGTCCTACTAACTTCCATTATTTATTCCATGTATCATTTTTATTATATATGATATGTATGGTATGGTTTGAAAATTTCATTCTCATGTTCTCATACCATTATGAAAATATTATGTTGACATCATTCATATTTTCCCTTAATAAGAATCTAATATCACTCTTTCATTTTTTTTATGTTACCAAGATTTGATGAAATATATTATGTATATCATGATAAGATTGGTGTTTGTTATAAATAACAGTGTGGGAGATGACATAGCTCACTTATAGAAAATATGTCTTTGAGTCCATGATTCCAATGGAACTATACCGAAACTATAATTTCATGGATCAATACTTTATGTAATGAATATTAATCTTTTAAGATGTAATATTTATCTATTATATGTTTGGTTTTTTACAGATATGATTAGAGAAAGGTATAGTTATCCTTTGGAAACTAGTATGATAATCCTCTATTGAAATACCTATGAATATATCTAAGGACCGTAATATGGATTAATCATTGTATAGTATAATATATTACGGTTTTTGTAAAGGATAGAGATATTATTTTACAATAAATCACATCTCGGACTAGATAATACAAGTGGTTGTGGTGTTTAAAGATATTTAGCTAGGGGTAATAACATTGAAAAATTTGTGTCGATCTTGACATGATAATTACCATGTACCCATCAATGGTCTTTATTGGAATCTTCATTTGACACTCTTAGGGATATGATTTGGAAATTCACAAACTCTTCATGAACAATCCAGAATAATTAAAAAAGCATATTGCTATTAATAACCTTGGTTAATCTTATGCTGTCATATATTATAAAAAATTTTATGATTTACACAACATATAAGAAATTTTTCATGATTATGTTGCTTCCCAATATGATTATTGTTTCTTAGACAATTATTTTTGGGTCATAGACCATGGATTGATCCTAAGGGGGCTAAGTTAATGTTATGTGTTGTAGATAATGATATTATTATCCTTCTATGTAAACAGATTTTTTGGGAGCCTGAATACAAAAATCATGTTTTTATTCTCCCACATATTTCTTGGTATATAAATCAAATCAAAATTACCTATAAAAAATATGTGAACAACAATTTGTTTATTAATTCATGATGAAACATAAGCATTATTTAATTGGTTGCGATGATCTAATAGCTACTGGATAATTGATCAATTCCACTAAAAAGAAAATTTCCATTATCAAATTTTCAGAACATGAAACAGTCATTATGATGGTCTATCATTTTGAAGTTGATGTAGATAAATAGTGTATATTCATCCAAAATATATGGGAATGCAGTTAAATTGACTCCATTAAGTGGGATCAGGGTAAGATATTATTTTTACATAAGTACATCCATCATATCATTCATAAAAAATGTAGAAGCAATTCATAGAGATAAACTAGAAGGATGATGAATCTATTGGTGCCTATGAGGTAAATTTTACAAGGATTTTTATTTATGCTTCTGGTATTTTCATATAAGATGAAATTAAGGATGTTAAATTATTTTATGTATTAAAACAATTTCTATAATGAAAATTATCGATTTGGGTCTTTAGTAGAAAATAATAAAGAATTCAATGTGCTCTAAAGAAGTAAATAGATATTATAGTTACCCAGCAATCTCATTATATTGGAATGATAATGAATATTATGATAAAAGAAAACACTTAAATCTATGGAGTGAAGAAGATGATATTTCAATCATATAATATGTGTTAATGTAAACATATATGTAATTTGGGTAAGGGGACTATTAAATTTTTTAAGCATGGGAGTGAAGGTAATTAAGCAATTTATTGATGATGTTGTAACAAACCCGACCACAATATCCCTAAGTCGGGGGTTATTTCATTATAATTAAATAGATAAAGTACATTAACTCACTAAGGATAAAAAAGTTAAGTATAATTTAGGTATAATATACATAAATGGTAGCCTTATTACATTGGTAATTAAACATAAAACATATAAAAGGATAATAAACTTATTTTTTCATAGTTATTCTAATATTTCATCGTCATAAACATGGGATGGAAAAAAATAAAATAAAATAGTGAGATCAATTGATCAGTAAGGCTTAGATAAAACAAAAAATAAGTATAATAATTAAATAATGGTAAATAACTGGAATCCAACTTACTATAATTTATTTGAGTATGAAAATTCATCCATATATTTTTCATTATCAAAAATCCAATATACAATATAAATTGAATTCTAACTTTTTGAAATGTTTAATCACTGGACGTAATGTATCTACAACATAAACCAAATATATCAATATAATATAAGTCTAATATTTGAAACACTTATGGTTACACATTGAAAAAATCATGAAGGTATTTTCACCAACATTTTTTATATCATGAGACAACGTCTACATCAAGGGACTATCTATAATCATTTTCCACCTATAGGGCTTTAATTAAATACCCCCCACGTGCATGGATTATATTAATAGATCCTAAACTCATGTCATATGACCCCAACACATTCCATACATATAAAATAATTTATTGAAATAATAAATAATTTTCATTGTTATTAGATATCCATATTAAATAAAATTAATATATTTATCAAAATTTCCACAGTTAATCAAATAACTATCATGAAAACTCCATTTTTAAAAGTGTTATAAGTATAATAAAAAAATAAAATTAATTAAATAATGTACTAAAAAGATTTAAAAAGAATTATTCATGATAAATTATTTCTAAATAAAATGAATCCTATACAAAATAGTGTTTTATATAACTTTATAAATGATGAATTTCGGTTCGGTTATATATAAACTACAAAATAGATATTAAAATAGAATATTGGAATAATTGTTTTCAAATACCAAAAATATCTATTATATATTTTCATGATTAAAAGTGTGATCTTATAAAAATATTTTCATCTAAAAATATAATATGGTTTGTACATGAAAATGAATAATAAATTGGGAAGTTCCCTTAAATAGGTTTTTATTATTATGATGTATAGAAAATGAATATTTATTAAAAATTTATTTCCCCATAAAATAAAGAAGAAAAAATATAGTTTTGTATGATTGTAAAATACACATAGAGTTTAACAGGATTATAAATATTAATTAAGAATTAAATTTGTTTAAAGAGGTAGAAACTATAACTGAATGAAAAAATGGGGTTTCAATGAGAATCCAAAAAGACTTTTTCATCAATCAAATTATATGACCCATAAAAATAATAATCATAAAATGAAAATTTCAATATAATATATATAAATGAATTAATGATATGATATATAAAATAATATATTATATACACCACACATAATGAATAATGGGGTAAATTCTTATCTCATTGAAATAAATTTTATATGAGAAAGCCCTTACCTAATGTCAAAAAGTGTTCTGTAGTCGCACATAATATTAAGGATAATGGAATTAGATTCATTAATAATTAATTTATAACTTATTAAAATGTTATTTGTATTATAATAATTATATTAAGTTCATTTATGGCCTTTTTATGAGTTATAATTTTTGATTTTGTCACTCGACATTAATCATTTATTGGGTTTTCATGATTGGTTCACTTGTATACATATATGAAAGATCATGTAAAATTATAATAGTTTACCATATTTGAAATTATTTTTTGTCAAAAACATATATATGATTAAATGTTGTTATATATCATTTTTTATATATATTCTTATGATTCATTATATTAAACATTAATAATTACTATTTAGATTACTCTGACCTTTTTTCTATCATCACGAACTTGTTTTGTTTTATTAATTTATATTATGTATATATATTGGTTCTAGAACAATAAAAAGTTTTACTGTACATTTAAAAATCTATTATAACTATTTTAATGAATTTATGTCCATAATTGGTGGTTGTATTAGAAAATTAAAAATCATTATCGATGAAGGTGGTGAATCGACTCCTTACGGACGATGTTTTCATTTTTAGAAAAAAAGCGGTGGAGAAGAGAATTGGTGGTGGATATACCATTATTATAATAAAATTAATGTACATATATGATACTAGATTTATCGTTTTACATTGTATAGACGATGTTATGGAATGATAAAATTTCTATGAAAATTAAGGATAGAGAGAGATAAAATAATATTTTTCTTCTACAGTGTTGTCTCCATGGGAAGCTCCTTAATGGGATTTGAAATAGTCTGTTGAAAAGACCAATAAGACCAAAACATGGGGAAGAGGTTTATGAGATAAATTGGGAAGAATATATGAAATATCCATGGGTTATATGGTCATAGGAGGATGAGATATATTTATAGTGTAGGGGAGGGGTGTGGTTTTTATTGTTTTATTCATTATTTTAATATTTTGTCTCAAGACTATTAATAATATTTTTTTGTAAATAAATATAGTAAAAAGAGATTTTCAGTTGTAATGATGGGATTAATATTTCATTAATAACACACCAAATTGTATGTTTTTATTAAAATGTTAAATACCATAAATTATCATATTTCAATATTCAATAAAAATCATATATTTTAGAAAAATCCCAAAAAAATCACTCTCTGGATTTTTGGACATGTATGCTTCAGAAATGATCTGTTTTATATGAATATAATATTATATATTTGATAAATTTAATTTTTAATTAAAATAACAATTTATTCAAAAAATATGGTTATAAAATTATAACTGATTTTAGGGATCTTTGAAAAAATAATAAATATATCATAAAATTATATTCTGATTATAAGAGAAGTAAATATTAATTTATGAATATATTTTTTGAAAAAAAAATCTTAAATTATTATTATAATTAAATAATTAAAAATAAACATTTATTCTTCAACGAAATACCAATACATAATTAATCATTTTTAAAACATTTAATTACTTATTTAATTATATTAATACATCATATATTCATTAATGAGAAACCTAAATTTTACATATACTTTAATATGTGATGTCAAATTAAAATAATAAATAGACTTCTATTATAATGAAATTTAAGGTTTTATAAAATTCAGTATTTTCACTATTCATGATTGAATAAATTATTTTAGAAAAACCCAAAAATTTCACCATAAAGTAATTTTATAATTTTGATATTAAAAATGGATTTTATTTTTTAATATAGAATTTTTTAGTGTAAAATTAAAATTTTAAAACAAGTTCACCTTTAAAAGGCAGTAAAACATTCATTTGCAATATATTGTCTTTTATTTGTAAACATTGATATATTCTTATATTTTGCCTATAAAAATAATTTGGAAGAATTTAAAAATATAAATTTTATAATGTGGTTAATATTATTCATTACCATCTATTTAATACCAAGGTTTTAATCGTCTCAATTTAAATAATATAATAAAATTTTAAACACGGTGTTGTGTGCAATATAATCTGTCGAATTTGTTAAATTTTAAAGAGACAGACTATAAAATCTTAGTGTGTTACAATCTCCTCTAGTATAATAAATATTTCCTTTCAATTTAAACTTGTGAAATTTTTTAAAGGTTGGGTTTGAAGCCACATTTTATTATTAATGAAAATACCTCCTTTTCATGGTTTAGGTAGACCCATTACATAGCATGAAGGTCCAAGGCCAAGTTCCCTTAAAACAATCTTGAAAAGCCCATTTTTCAAAAGGACCATTCAGTGAACAGTACTACTATAGTACCTGGGCTGCTACAATACTGTCGCGGCTAGAGTTCATACTACAATACCTCCTCTAGTACAATGTCCCCAGTTTTACAGTTCGGCCGCTACTACATTACTGTTATAGTGCCATGCTACAGTTCTCCTACTGTACCCTGGATTTCATTCCCTACCCTGATTTGATCATAGGTCTTTTGGATGCCAAGAAAGAGATTTTACAACTTGGGTACTGGATTGTTGGTATTAAACTTGTGACTTTTAATCATTGAGTTGTTATTTTATAATACCCTTGTGTAAATACCTCACCATTAAAAGGTTTAATTAATGTTCATCTCAAAAAGATGTAAATGAAAATGTGATAATAGAGGTAAATGAAAATGTGATAATAACCATAAAAATGGGTTTTTGTATATAATAACATTAATTCAATATGAAAATGTAGACATTGAAGAAAAAATAACAATAATGTTCTAGTGTATAGTTATTAGGGACATGGTAATTATAATGTTAAAAATCAGAAAATCATAAATTAATGATCAGTTAAAAGACTATTGATTTCCCAAAATGAAAATTAAATTGATGATTTTTCATGGTCCAAGATAATTTTCCTATTGGTGAGAGTTTCCTTTAATATCCACAGAATCGCTTTAAAATTACTCTCACTTAATTTATTTCCATTTCATAGTCATAATCTCACCATTTGGTAGTGATTCTATTTAATTACATTTCATTTCTAACACAAGGAGGTGGATATTTAAGAAGAATTTTTCATACCTAAATAAAATTAAATGAATCATAAGGTCCAAATGTCATTTTACCACACTTTAAATGTTTACTGAAACCATAATTTTTATCTTACATTTAACAATATGATAAATAATACATTAATTTTAATCAATAATATCCTTGACCCATTTCCAAAGTAGTTAAAATTAATAGTCATCCAAAATTTGTCTATCCAATATTCAATGACTAAAAAAACTAGTTGTATGTTTACAAAAATTCCAAAATGAACATAACATAAATTTCACCCAAATAATTTAACTCTTATTATCAAATTCCAAATATTTGAATACATTAATCTCTATTAACCATTTATGAAACATGCATGTTTCAATTAATAAAATATACGATGATTGAATATATTTAATAAATCGAAACATCTAACAATTCAATCAAAACAGAGACCATCATCTTAAAATACACCTCCATGGTAACTAATACCATCCTAAAAAAATATTTATTTTTATCTCCACATCAACAATATATTTCGGGTAATCATTTCCCTGTTAAAATTTTACAAGAGAAGCACTTATCAAGATTACTGAGGAAATTCATTATATTCTTCCAATTCCTTAATGAATAAGTACTGATGTATAATCCTTATATATCTCATGATTCTTATAAGAAAATAATTATTCATAAAACACTCAAATAACATATTTCTTGAATAAAAATACAGAAATATTAATAATTCATCCACTGAGGTATATTCCTTTTACATTTAAGTCATATATTTTCATATTGTCCCATCTTTTTATAGTTGTGCATTTTACATTGGTAGATTTTTCATACCATTACAATCAAAAGATATGTTTCCTTTCTCTCCACACTTGTACCAATCTAACATTCCTTTTAAGAATATACTATGGCATTTATTTCCATACTTTCCACATGTGGGAAGGTACTTATCTCTATTCATTCATTTAACCATATTAATCCTAGATTTAATTTTTTTATCATTTTTGATCATAAATCATAATACATAGAGAATTATTTATTAATCTATTTGAAAAATGATATTATATCCTCATGTTATTATAATTTTGCAAGACTCTTTCCCTTCAATTGAATTTCATATCAACATAATAGATTTGATCCTAATAACTATTTATATCATGTCAATTGGTGTGCTTACCATTCCTCTTAGGAGGTCCGATTTCTAAATGATGTTTTACTGTAGATTCGATCATATCATTTTGAGACATAATATATAATCAAAAAACTAGTAAAATATGTAATATAAATTGAAAAAAATATTCCTAACTAATATCATAAACATGTATTGTTTAATGTGTTCTTATATAGTTTCATCAAAATATATATTAGAGTTATGTTACCTAATATAGGGTTTCCTAAATATTTTTCCCAGTGTGTATAGTACACTTTATCTAATACCAATTCTAGAAATCCTGACCCCAGTAGAGAATAGTTAGTTTTTATTTTATTACAATGGAATTCAAACAAGAGATCACATCTCCAAGGATCGATCGGTTTAGTAGTCTTGAATAATTAGACAAAAAACATAGTAAGCTTATTAATTTGGTAATTTAACATATAAAATAATAATGTAAAATAATATTATTCCATGATAGTCTTTAAAATATTTCTTCTTCAT
Source organism: Viscum album (assembly GCA_963277665.1). NCBI lineage: Eukaryota > Viridiplantae > Streptophyta > Magnoliopsida > Santalales > Viscaceae > Viscum > Viscum album. Next base: position 815,744,443 of record OY728142.1, read on the forward strand.
AAATTTGTTAAGGTAAAAAATAAAATGGTGATATCAATTTCTTAATAAGTGTTATGTATTGTTTAAGATAAGTATAATCAGTAAGGAATGGAAAATAAATGAAAAAACATGACAATAAATAAATTGAGAATGAAACTAAATCTAAATATTTTAATTTATACTGATAATTCTCTAGATAAAAGAAACTAAATTCTAACTATAACAAATTATAAATTATTTAAAATCAAGTATCTAGAACATGAAACATTGCTGCCATAAAGTTTTATATCTGTAAATAGAGACACATTTAATTTTTCATAGAAACAATCATTGAGGGTTTTTTGCCATTAAATTTAATCTCATTAGACTATCAATTGATTTAAGGTATATAAATTATTGTGCCCACCATCAGAGCTTTAATTTACCAGTACCTGGTCTGTAGGGTTTTCTTTATCATATCCCCAACCCTTGTAATACAATTACAATTTATTCCTCACAAATGAAATAATTGATTTATTTCATAAAAAATATTAATTACCATCAAATACATGTATTAAATAAAATCTATATAATTATCAATATTTTTCTAGTTAATCAAATAACTGTCAAAGTATGCTCTTTTGGAAATAGTTCGTATGAATTATAAATTACAATATATATGAAATAATGAATTATAAAAGATTATATATTCTTGATTAATAATCAATTTTGTTTAAATAAAAGAAAAACATGTTTAAAGGGTTTTTTAAGAAATGTTAAAAATAATCCATTTTTGTGCGGTTTAATGGAAAATATAAATAATATTTTGAAATATCGTAATGGAATAATTGAATGAATAGTACCACAACTAAACTAAGATTGTTTTTCATGATAAAAAGATTGATTTTATTAAAAAAAATTGTGTCTTAAAAAATAATATGTTGTGTACTTCAAAATGGGTGTGGAATTGGGAAGTTCCCTAAAACCAGGCTTGCTTTTCAAGAGGAATTGGAAAAAACCCTAAATAAAATTATAATTACCCATTAAAGATAGAATATTAGATCTAAGTATATATTTTTGAAAAAGACACACAATATTTTTTAGGTTTACATAATAACAAATAAGAATTACATTTTGGTAATGAGAGAGGAATTGTAGCCAGATTAAATAATGGTTGTTTGAAGAGATTCCCTAACCACATTTTCATCAATAGAATAATATTCCCCATAAAAATAATAATCATAAAATGTAACAATGAATAAAATAAATATAAATGAATTATTTATGTTATATATCAAAGGGTATAATACATTTACCACATGAAAATAATAATTCTTCAATAAGGTATATCTCATAGAAGTAAAATGAAGATTAGAAAACCCTTACCTTATATATGAATGCATCCTGTACATGCATTAAATGTCATGGATAATGATTTAGATTAATTAATAATTTAATTCATAGACACTATAACATGAATCTTATTTTTTATAATTAAATTAAGATCATTTATTTCATTTTTATGAGTTATAATATTCTAGTTCGTTGATTGGGAGTGTTCATTTCACTAGTTTTCATGATTGGTTCACTTGAATTCATGTTAGAAAGATCAAGTGAAATGGTAATATTTACCCTCAATTTATGTTATATTTTATTAATTTCCCTATATAAGATTAAATTTTTTTATATTTAACTTATTTATATGTTAGGATGATTCATTAGAAAAAACATAAATGATAACTATTTAGATTAGTTTGGAATTTTTTCAATCATCACCCATTATTTTTCTGTTATTAATTAATATTTTATATATACATTGGTTCAAAAATACTAAATATGTTGTAATTTACATTTAAAAATATGTTTTAAACATTATAATGGTTATATGGAAATATATTAATTCGATATAAAAAATGATAAATCATCATCCATGAAGATCGTGATTTGACACCTCACAGATGATGTTTTCATTTTTAAAGAAAAATGATGAAGATAAGAGAATTGAGGGTGGATAAACCCTTAAAATAATAAAATTACTGTATATATATATAAGGTATTTTCATTATCTGGTTACATTTTATATGGTAGTTAAGGTAAGTATTAGAAATGAAAACAAAATGAAAGAGAGAGAGATGAAAGGTTTTACCTCATTAGTGTTTCCTCCTTGAGAAACTTATTAAGGGAATCTCAATTGGACATTGGATGAGACCAATATGACAAAAATTTGGGGAATAAGATTAGTATCATATTTCAATGGAAAATAATTAATCTCCAAGTCTTAAAAGGTGTGAATAAATGGGGTGGTTTGGGTGGTTTTTAAAGTGGATGGGATGGGTGTTTTATTATTATTTTATTCATTATTTGTGTATTTTGGCTTAGGAATATCAATATTATGGAATATTTTGAATAAATAAGTCAACTATATCGTGTATGATCCAAAAAGGGATAATTAAAACATTCATGACTCAAAAATTCATGTATTTGGATTAAAATATTAAAAACCATATTTCACTATACTTCACTATTCACTAAAAAATCAACAATTTTATAAATATACCAAAAAAATAACATTAAAATATTTGATGTGTATATTTAAAAAATGAACTCAATTTTATGAAGTTGATTTTATAAATATAAAAATATATAATTTCTATTTAAAACCATCATTTTTCCAAAAAATACATATTTTAAAATACTGACAGCTTTTATGACACATTGAAAATTAATTAAGGTCTCATGAAATTATCGTATAATTATATAAAAACTTATTAACTAATAAATATATTTTATGAAAATAATATTTCATTTAAATTAATATATATATTATAAATAGGTAAATAAACATTTATGTTTCATAGAATTAGAAAAAATTAATTTATCATTTTTAAAACATTTATTCAGTTATTCCATGAAATAAATATATCATATTATAATTTATGAGATAAATAAATTTCATTTTATTTTAATAGTTGATATAAATTCAAATCCTAAACATATTTTTAACATAATAAAATTTATAACATTATTAATATCGGAATTTTTCACTATTCATTGGAAAATAAATATTTTTTTCTGAATAATAAAATATTTTACATGAGGAAAATTATGAAATTATTATTTTAAAAATAATTATTATTTTATTTAATAAAATTTATAAAAGAGTCATATTAAAATTTTAAAACAATTTCATAATTAAAATATAGTGAAAATTCCTATAAAATAATATTGTGTTTTATATAAAAAATTGATTTATTCTTATCCAGTGCCTAAAAAATCATTTAAATAACTTTAAAAGTATAAATTGTTCAATGTGGTTAATACTACTCATTCAAACAAATTTATTTGATAGGTTATACTGGACACATTTTAAATAGTATATCATTGTTTTAAACTCGTTTTTGCGTGAAACATAATATATCGAAGAAGTTTAATTTAATAGAGGCATACTATAAAAAAATGTGTTCTTACACAATTGATGGGCTTAAGCTAGATAATGATGTGATTAGAGATAAATCTATATATAATTCACCACTCACAAAATAATTCTTCATCTGCAATGAGTATGGGAACATTTCTAACAGGATCTCAAATCTAATGTTTAATTATAATGATCGATATCAGCAATCTATTATGATGAGAGTCAAGGATAAATTTAAAATTATTACTATTTCTTATAAGATCTGTGATTTCTATATGCTGAAAACTACAATTATTATCCACTATTGAATTAAAAATTTATTATTTGACTTTGGATCTATGAATTCACTCATACTTAAATAAAATTTAAGTTTATTAATATTCCACCCAAATTATTCGATGTATAATTAGAAGTTAAAACTGAAAATGGTTTGATGGGCTCATATCAAGTATATGATTTATATCGATTTGACATTTGTTGGAATGTGATTCATGAAAATCTTTTTATTTATCCTTAGGTTTAATTTGATGTTATATTAACCATGGATTGGAATTTAATACAAAAATCCTACATCATTTTCCATGGAAGTGACATAATTGTTTATATTAAAAACTAAAAAATGATCTTATATTAATGTAACTATATTTTTAAAATTATAACGGAGATGATATCCATTATATGGGTCCTGATTACCATTTATATTGAGTGATTATCTCATATGGTTGGGGAGAAACTCAATAGAAATGATATTCTTATTGTTTGGGAATTTCTTGATATCATTCAAGAATAGTTTCACATTCTTCCATTTAATCATGTAGATGAGTTTCTAATATTACTAATAACTAGTCCCACACCAATTTCAAAGAATATCCAATAGAATGGAACTAATTATGTTTCAGTAATTTAAGAAGAAATTCTAGGGGAACCAAGACATGTGATTTATTTTTCCATACATGTAACCTTGGTGTTAAACTACTGTTTTTTAAATAAATCATGATTATTGTGACACTACATTGATTATTAGTAAATGAACAATATCATGGTTAAAAAAAGTATCCTTCACCCCATAATGATTAACAATTTCATAAAATTCGTGGTTCCAAATAATTTTATAATATTGAAAATTATTTTAGATATCGTCATTTGATGGTCATGAAGGAGGAAATACCAAAAAAAAAATCCATATGAGGTATAGACACTATGATTATATTGTGATTCCATTTGTTCTTACTAATTTCCCCTATATCCTTACTGATTTAATGAAAACATTCTTTAGTGATTACCTTGTTCAGTTTCTCTTATTATTTATAGATGATATACATATCTATTCAAAGAACATGGAAGATCCTAAAGATCAGTTTATAATTGTCTTAAAGACACAAAGGAAGGATAAATTATATTTTTTTTTACAAATTGATAATTTTAAATGAAAAATTTGTCATTTTTTGGTCATATAACATAATTATAGGGTTTAATATAGGATCTATCATTGATAAAAGATATTAATAGTTTTCTCAAAATAAACATAGTGAATATGATCCACAGTTCTGTTGGTTTAGATTGATATTGTTAGTGGTTTGTGGATAATTTCTCATGATGGTCTTGTCCAATCATGAATTTAACTAGAAACGGATCCATGTTCTTCTGGAAAAATGATTGTGATGAAAATATCAAGTAACTAAAGAGAATATTAGTCAGTGCAACTGTTCTTACATTACCCTATAGTGAATAATGGTCATTAATATATAATGATGCCTCTAAGAATTTATTGTGATGTGGTCTAATGTTGAATGATTGGGTTATATATTATTCCTCAAAAAAAATAATTATTCAAGATAAAAAGTAACTCATAATTTATTTGAGTTATATATGGTAATTTTTTCAGTAATGATATATAACCATTACTATAACAAATAAAAGTGTGATATATATATACTGATCTCAGAAGTTTGATATATATATTAACGCAGATAGAGTCTAATATACTCTAGTGGTAGTGGTCGGAGATAATTATTGATTATTAATTCTCAATACATTACCATCTAGAGATAAGGAACAATGTGTCTGATTTTTTTATTTGAAGAGAACATGATAGCTTATCAATAATTAGGAAAACAAAAGATATAATACTTCTATATTTGAAGAATATGTTTTTAGACACTAAAATCTTGGGGAGAAATATTATCCATCATAATTGAATGTTCAAAAATCTATACAAGTTGATATTAAAGAGAAAAATAATGAAGATATGGAGCTGCAAAATAATGTTAGAAATATTCTGGATTTTATCTTTGATCAGGATATAGTGATATGGTTTAAACACTATTTATGTATTCAATCCATACAAGAATCAAAGATGGAATTTTTTATACAGCTCATAGTTCTACATTCCCTATTCACCATCAAAATATATTTGTTTATATATAATTTAATGCTTATTTATAGTAGGGTGTAGTGAATAAGGATATCTCATAGTTTTTATATTGTTATTGGTATATCATAAATTTATGGTTGAGTGAAAATTTTCTAAGTTGATGTTACATCTATTTACCATACTATAATTTAAAGGGGAAAACATAAATATTGATTTTTTCATTGGACTCCCCAAAAAATCCAAATAGAATAATTATATATGGGTTGTAGTTGAAAACCTTACAAAGATTGACAACATAATCTCTATATAAGAGTATTTTTTCTCATGATCATATTTCCTATATATACATTTAGTAGTATGGTTTCATGGATTACCACATTCAATTGTGTTTTATTGAGATATAAAGATTAACTCAATGATTTAACAATGTTTTCATAAATATCCTCATATATAGGTGAGTTCTAATAGTTTGTATCATCTTAAAATAGGTAGTCAGTCTAAGATAACTATACAAATATTAGAGGATATATTGATATCGTATTCTCTATATTTTTAAATATATTGGGATCAACAACTTCCTCTATTTTATTTTTCATCCAACAATAGCTTTCACTAGAGCACTCAAATGGAACCATAATTTTTTTTACTTAAATAACTATATAGCCCTCAAAACTATATAATTAAGTTAACGAAATAAATATATTTCGAAATGAGATAATATTATAAATGGAAGATAATGTTTTAATCAATCTGAAAAACTTCATGTCATCTTAGAGTCGAAAGAAAATATATGTTCACAATCACTAGCATGATCTTTAATTTGAAATTTGTGATATGTTGTTTCTAAGAATTGGTGAATAGAAAAAGGTAATGAAATTTGGGATGAAAGGGAAACTAAGCCCTATGTATATCTATCACTTGAAAAAAATTATTATATAGGGTTTATGTCTTATCGATTGTCAATCCCATTGAACCTATATCAAGTCCATTATGTGCTCCATGTATCTCTCAGGAGAAAGAACATACTTGATCCATCAGATGTACTAATCTTAATGGTCGTATCAATATAGAGAGATATTTATTATGAGGGACTTGTAGTGGAGATTCTGTATTGTGTAATGAAATTTATATGATACAATACGACTCACTAAGTCAATGTTTTGTGACAAGACTACCAGTTTGTGGAAGCTATGTGAGAAACTGAGGCAATGATAAGGCAAAAGTATCATTACCTATTTTTATCATAGTAGCAGAATTTTATTGGAGAATTTCATTTTCTGAGGGATATAATGTAACACCTAGATATTTTACTAATACTTTTTCCAATAAATAATATTGCATTTATTTCTATAGTTATAAATAGCACCTAGTTTCAGAGAACCATGAAAAACTAATAAAAATTTTATTTAAAAAATGATATTATTACCTTACCATTAAACTTGGTAGCATGGATATGAAAATAATTTAAATATAAAGTATAATTTTTATATTAATAATAAATATTGATAAAAAAAGCTCATAAATCTTGGAAAAGTATATATATGTTTTAAAAATACCGTTTTCTCAAAAAAATAGTTTTTTATTTCATTTTATGAACATTAATAAAATTAATTTTTGAAACCAATATAAAATCTATATTCAAAATAAAAATAATGTTTTATATCATCATTCTATAAAATTATTAGGGATAATCTTTCAAATTTTCTTAAATTAATAATTTTTTGATAAATTTTAAAATATATTTGTTTATTGAAAACTATATTCTCATTTAATAATTAAAAAGGTAATATTTATAAATGGGTTTAAAAGAAAAATTATTTTAATTATCAATCAAAAAATCTAATTTAGGTAATTGGAATCATTTTCATATTGAATTTTTATATAAAAAAAATTTATATTTTTATGATTTTCTCTTTTGAAATCATCACATCTATAGATTTATTTTTAAATTAACATTTTCCACATATCGGTATGGAATCTATAAAATTAAATACTATCTTTAGAATATATGAAATTTATATTATCCAGTATGTTAAAAACTTTTGTTGACCAACATAAAGAGTAATAATAGTAAAAAACATTTATCAATTTGAAGTTAAAAATGGGTTTATATGAACACCTAGAATTATATGTCAAATATCACATTCAAAAAAATAGGACATCATGTGATAACTAGGACACCATGACCAATGAACACACATATTTCAGCCAGTATATTTAAAAGAGTCATATTGTTCTATATATCACAATACATACAACATTATATATGATAGGTGGTCTAACCAAGAAAAAAATACTACCTGAAATTTTTTTATATTAAAATTAATGCCTCAAAAGATCCATTATCAATGAAGGGAGTTCAAACTTCATGTCCCTAACTAACCATTCTATTTCAATTAATGTAACAAATCAACAACTTTGGTCATCCCATATCACTTATGTCAAGACCCATCCTCCAAGGCCCTACCGTGACATACCCCAAGCCCGCCTACTAATGGCTAGGGGTTGGAAACTAGCACTGAAGGCATCAAGTTACAAGTGGGTGGCCTTTTCTAATGTACATGTACGCTTGAACACACGAGCACATACTAGAGCTAGAAACAAAAAAAAGAATGAATCTATAAATAACATATATGTACAAGAATAACTGAGATTCTAATGGGATAGAATAAAAATTCAACAATAAACTAACAGGAAAACAGGAAAGTAAAAAAAATGAACCTCTCAAATTCATACACTAGAAACCCCAGATGATAGGTATGTATAGACTAGATGCTGAATGTCGTAGAAGTAAAAATTTTCTACCTGGCCTCACTAAGAACAGGTGGGTCCTTGGCCACTAAGTCCTATATCAAGGCAGCGATCGTTTTCCCTAGACACAACATGTTCGGGTGTAGCAAATGTTGGGGTGAAAATTAAATACTCAGCAGGGACCGAAAACAAACTAGGAAAGACCGAAAAGAAATTCACAACTAAACCGCAAATCAGAATCACCGATCATGATCACAACATAAGACAGAACAGACCAGGGATGTTCTAGAGTAGTAAAGTAGAACCATTAGTCACATCATTGAACATCTCAGCTGGTAGAGAACTCTTAATAAATGAGTATATTGGGCCTGGTGGGTCACATAAAAGTAGATTCATATCAACCTATGTCTACTATGGTACTCATCCCTAGTGAGTACCTTGTGTATAAAAGTTCACACAGATGCCACTCCCCACTGTGGGCATGCTGGGTCACAAAGAAGCTACTTCCCAACATTAGTCCTACTCAGGTACTCTTCCTATTATGTATCATGGGTCTGTCGGGTTACACAGATGTGGCTCCCCACTGGGGGCCTCCTAGGTCAAACAAAATCCGCATTCCATGGGGAAATAGTATCCAATCCATAGAGGGTCTCTTGGGAGAAACCTCTAGGTATCAACCAATGCAAGGTTTTCTGCACGTAGTACACTTATTCTTGGGAGGGCCTATCCACAATCCATTTGTTGAATTCCAACATCCATTAAATCCTCCATATTTTATTCCATAATATCCACCTCATAATGAGGGTTTTTACACCTCAAATGGCACTTCAATAAGATTCCCAATTTACATGATATTGAAACATTTCACAAAAGGGGCCGGTTGGGTCGAGGTCCGATCCAACCCGGTCAGATCAACCCCACCTGTCCCAATAATGGTCGGCCGAATGGACCTTGTCTCGGCCCATCCTGGGTTCAATCCATTGGGGTAAAGGCCCAGCCAAACAGTGTGGGTTTCAGTCCAATGGGGTGGGTCCAGCCCACCAACATAGGTCCGAACTACTGGGGTGGTTATGATCAACCGTAGCAGGCAAGATCTTCTATTAGGATGTGGCACAACTATGTCTTACTTCACCACACATGGGTGGCCATGCTTCTCTGACATTTAGAATTCAGTCGGCACCACTGCATTCCACTGGCGACATAAACTTTGGCAGAACACCGGATGCGCTCTAGTGGTCTGATATTCATGACGCTTGCTCCTATGACCTACTTGGAATTCCCTCTTCACTGAGATACCCTCAGGTGTGAATTGTAACTATCTTGTAAAATCCATATTCAATGAATGCACAAGCGGTGGGGCTTGATCATTCTTCATGTCGGCTCATTCACTTTGTGTTATAATTTTAAAACTAGGGAGGAATGGGATGAAATTCTATTAATAAATGTTTCATACAGAAAGTATATCTCAAATGAAACATGATCCCACAATAATTCATAATTTATAAATCAACCAATTCCTGGGTTTATTGATGTTCGACATGTAGAACATGATTAGGTAAAAACACCAATCAAAGCAAACCCCTACCCCAAAGTAGTTCAACGTTGAAGTAGTCCTCTCCTGAAGGTTTAAGGAGTCGAAGGCATTCATTACATCATGTATTCATTTTTCATAGAGCAACGAAGTTTCGAGTGATATAAAAGAGTTATTCATTCGTCGTAGAGGAGGAACATCATCGTTGGTTCATTGGTTAATTTCTAGTGATTAATTACCAACTCTCTAATGCGTTATTCTAATTAATGGGAAACACATCCCATCATTTTTGTTAATCTGCGATGTTATGTCATTATGTTGTTTCTTATATAAAATAGTTTATCTCTTACTTTTTATCATAATGATCCATTATGGGGATTCCTTAAATTTTCCTCGTCATCGCCAAATCATAACAATGTAGCCCCACCAAATTTTCATAAAAAGGTTGATTTATGAAATAAAATAACTTTTCCAAGATATTTTATTATTTTTTGAAAATTAAGAAAAATTACATTTCTTTCTAACCATTTCTTGTCAAAGTTAATTCATTTATAGGAAAATATAAGAATTCAGAGTTCAAATATTCCATTATATTTTTTATCTGATAACTATATCAAATTTTATAAAAACAATCTCACAAATTAACATATGTGAAAATAAAAAATTTCAAATTTTTTTTCTAGGCTCATTAGGCCTCAGAATCATGTGCTATAAAAGTGTGAAATCTTTAAATTAATACATAGAATTTAAAAAATATATGTATTGAAATTAAAATACATTACATTCCCCACACCATTTGAATTTACATCCCTGTAATCCAAAAAAAGGCTAGTCAAACATATGGTGGTACTACGCATGAATCTGAGCCTCCAGCTCCCGTTTTATCTCATGGAGTTTCCAGTGATACCACTGAACGTTCACATGAGGAATCGACCATCCACGTAGTACCCACTCATTTAGATCCTCTATCTCCACCGAGAAATAAAAAAACATTACCCAATATTCAATATATAGATCGCCACAGTTTAGGACGTGTGATGGATCATGTATGTACTTCCACAACTAAGAAACATTGAAAACATAATGCAGCTAGTGCATTTGTGGTTGAAGGGCTAGGCGGTATGCCACCTCAAAAAATCTACTGAGAATATAGAATTGACCAATAAACCTCAGAGATAGCCTTCTACCCTAGAGAAATCTTCATAATCCTCATCAGGGTGAGACCCATTAGAAAACATGGTCTCCCTCTTCAAACACAAAGGGCCTACACCATCTATCATCCTACGATTTTTGTCGACTTTGTGTAGTCCCCATCCACTCCTTGATGGGATGCACCTTCTCAGTGGAAGTTCATACCATCTATGGACTCATTAGTACTGACTCCGTAGGGTTTTTCCAACATAGAGGTGATGTGCATGGTCGCACGCACAATTCCTCAAGCGGTTCCATTTTTATGTTGGATTGATAGTTGATGTTGTATTAAAACATCACCAATGGTATGTGGTCCTGCCAACTGAAACCAAAATTTGGGAAACAAGTATGAATCATGTTCTCTAAGTTATTTATGGTCCTAATCATATGTCCAATCATCTGGGGATGGAATGTTGTGATCAAGAGTATCTTAGTCTTTAATGCCTCCCGAAACCCATTCCAAAACCATAATGTAATGTGTGCATCAGGGTATGACACAATCATAAAATCATCCTAGTGATGCCTCACTATCTTAGGGATGTAGAGGCATCTCAATCCCTCTACCATTCCCTGGACCTAGATTGGTAGGAAGTGATCCGACATGGTTATTCAATCAATGATTAGCCTAATAGAGTCATGGACCCTAGACGTGTGTGGTAACCCCATCACAAAGTCCATGGATACCCTTTATGTTCGACTTCGATACCTCAAGTGGTTGTGCCAATCCATTTGGGACCTGATTCTTGGCCTTCAATTGCTTACAAGTGAGGTATCATGAAACGATCTCTGCCACTTCTATCTTCATACCTGGCCACCAATATTGACGTCGGAGGTCCTAATGCATCATTTCCACACCAGGATGTTCCTTCAAAGTGGATGTATGGATCTACCTCAATATATCCTTCCGCAATGTCACTGGTACTAATGTGCATCCTTCAAAAAAGAATATGTTCTCCCAACCTATAAATAATCCATTAGGAGATTATCTTGTGGATAAATGAACTTGTCAGGACATAAAGTCTATAACCAAAAGTTGTACCTCCCTAAGTCACTATAATAGATTGGTAATGACAGTAATTGACTAAAGTTAAGATACTCTTACACCATCCACAATGTATATCTACAGAACGGCTAAATGCTCATTCGCCTCACTTAGAATCAGTAAACTAGACCTCCTGTTGTGCGTGTCTGCCACCTTGTTCCCCTTCCCTGAACTGTATACTATCTCAAAGTCAGAGTCCTAGAGGAACTCCAATAATTATCATTACCTCATGTTTAGGTATTTTTGTAAGAAGATGTACCTGCAACTCTTATGGTCTGAGTATACTTTAAAATGCCCACCCATCAAGTATAGTCACCATATCATTAAAGAAAACACCATTGTTGTTAACACCAGATCATGGGTCACATAGTTCTACTCATCATGCCTCAACTGATGTGAGACATAGGCGATCAATACTCTCTCTTTCATAATGAAACAACCCAATCTATTTCCTGATGAATAATAGATAACTACATACCCAACACCCTCTTCAGGTAGTCTAAATATGGGGGAAGTCGTTATTAATTGTCTCAGCTCCTAAAACTTTGATCTCACTTCTCATCCCACATGAAGGGATTCCCCTATAATTTCAAGGCTAATAAAGGTGTTGCTACTCTAGAAGAGTCTGGCACAAACCTCCAGTAGTATCCGGCAAACCCCAAGAAATTTTTCACCTAAGTCATGATCCTGGTCAGATCCCAAGCATGCATTGCCTCTATCATTTCTTGATCCACTGCTACTCCATCCTCGGAGATGAGGTGTCCCAGAAAGTGGAACTCTCAAATCAATAACTGTATCTTCACGAGGAAACCAGAAATCTAGTGTTCCGAGAGTGTATCTTGGACTATCCTCCAGAGTGTAGTGTTTATCCCCTCTAATGTCGAGTACACCAAGATGTCATAAATGAAGTCCTCCACGGAATGATCGAGGTAAGGCTATAAGATCATATTCATGTGTCCCATGAACATAGTTGGAGCATTTTTTCTATTGAAATGAATCACTAAAAACTCGTAGTGGTCTTATTGGAATCTGATGGTTGTCTTCGTTACATCTTTACCTCGTACCCTATGTTGATGATAACGTTATTTGAAATATATTTTTGAGAACCAATTTCTCCCTTCAGTCATTCGAATTGGTCATCAATCCATGGTAGTGGATACATGTTCTTCACGGCCACCTGGTTAAGGCATCATTAGTCCACACATAACCTCAAACACCTGCCTTCCTTCTTGGAAAACAACACTGGGGATGACCATGGTAAAATGATGGATCTCATGAATCTATTCTCCTTCTAGTCATCCAACTCTATCATCTACTCATTAATCTCTGTGAGAGCCATCCAATATTCTTGTGTGGATATCGGTGTCATCCATGGGTACTCATCAATGAAAATGCCTATCTCCCTACAAAGAGGTAGTCCTATAACATCTTTAAGAAAGACACCCCCATACTCATCCCCCATTTTAGTAATGCTCAGACTCCTCTCATCCACTACATCGAGGGTAATACTATCCCACTAGTGAGTGATTAGTTGCACCCTCCTCTGAGGAATTTTGTCATGTGCTTCAACAGATCCCTTCTCATCGGTGAAGAAAAATTTGGTTCCATCCTCAAAGACACAGCACACTTTGTTCCTAAAATATTAAATTTGATCATTGACATTAGATAACTAGTCCATAACCATGATGACATTATGAGTCCTTAACACTGCTACTAGAAGATCCCATGCGAATCTCCTGCCTCCCAGAGTAATCTCACACCAACGAAACTAGTGAGAAATTGCCAAATACCTTCCCATAAGAGTCTCTAATCACAAGGATCGGGCCAAAAACTCCACCAGTTTCTCTGATCCAAAAAAATGATCTATGGAAATGAATGAGTGATGGAGAGTTGTGTCTATAATATCTGCATCTAACTTGGATAAAACATAGGTTGTACTTCTAATAATCTCTGGAACACCATGGTCGTAGGACTCCATTGCCTATTTTTGGCCTCTCCCTTGTCCACCAGCTCCCTAAGAACATGGTGGACCACTTGGGGGTGGTTTTGGTTCCACCTCGAATTTCCATCCACTGACTTCCCCTCGACCTATTCCCATACCACGTCAACTACCAAACAGAACTACTCACTCAAATCTCTGTCTATACTTCATAGTCCCTCAACCACTTGCTAATAATATATGCAGTGGTTTGGGCCATCACGAGCCATGTGTCACTGCCCTCCACATGTGAAGAATAGTTTGGTCCCCTGCTCACTCCCTTTCTTCTAGGAGCCCTGCACTCCCAATATTAGGTCCTAGGGTCACCCTCTGAACTACTTGGCCTGCATGGGCTCCATAGTGTGATTTATGCTACTGACCACTAAATATTATACCTATTAATGTATTTTGGTTTCTCTATATTGCAGTTTATACTATTTTAGGAAGCTCTACACAATAAGGGATCTCTATAGCACTCCAGTCTGAGTGGGGATGATGTGTGACACAATGGCTACCCTGATCTCCCATATGAGTCCCATTTCAATTGTATAGGCCCTAAAGAAAGGGTCTCAAACCATGCATGTCGAGTAGTGAAAGAGGTCTGTAAAACTCGCAGCGTACTCATCCACAGTCAGGATGCCCTACTATTGGCCACAACGATCCAGGATCCTCAAAGAGCGTAAGGATGTGGGTGGAAAAACTCATCACACAAAATCCTTTCAAATTCATCCAAAGAGAGCATCCACTCATCATAAATCTAAGTCATCAGACTCCACTATCTCTCTACCGAGACCTGAAGAGGGCTCGTAGCTGAGATTTCCATTTAGTCAAGTGGTTTACTCACTAAGAAAAATTCCTATGTCGTTGCCTCCATCCAGTCCTCAGCGGATTTAGGATCTATCTCTCCCATGAACTAGGTTAGTCTCTATCCCTAGAAATTGTTCAAGGTGTTGAGAATGTGTGCATCCTATACCAGTAATGATGGAAGTAATTACTGAACAACATGCTTGGGAAACTCCATTGCGCCTCTCAGAGGGAGCATCTCTAGCACTAGTCCATGAACCGATGACACATCTCTCAGTGGTTTGTCCGCACGATCATGTATCAGAATCCTTGCTGGCTGTGTACATGGAAGAATTATGAAATATATAAATATTTACCATGGTTAAAAGTTTATATGAGTCAAGATAACTCTTATTCAATAAAATCATAATGATACATTTATACAACCATTTTTTTCTTGTATAGATCCATAAATCATAATTTAGGGTCCTTGTGTATGGATACGTCGGTCACCACACTGAAACTGGACACCTCGAATATGAATATCGAACATGAAACATTCAACATTTTTCCCCAAAAAAAAAAGACACTTAGTCTTTGAGGTAGAGCTGGCCAACTTTGATGCCACTTTGGCACAACCCGTCCCTCGGGGCCCATGTCGTGACATACCACAAGCCCACCTCCCTTACACCAGGGGTTGGCGACTAGCACCATAGGAATCAACCTACAAGTGGGAGGCATTTTTATGAGTACCTTTATGCACTCACAAAAAACCACTTCCCATATATGGAAATGTGAAGAAGAATTCCACTATATATAACTACTGAGTACATGTAAAATTGAATATCAAAGTCCCCAAAATAGAAACCCCAAAAAATTCTAACTGAAAATTATTAAAGTATAAAAGGTAAAATATAGAATTTTTCTACTAGAAACCCCACTTGATGGGTAAGTATAGAGCAGTTGATGGAAGTCATCGAAGAACATCTCGTCTTTATGGCCTTACTACGCACCAGAAGGTCCTAGGCCACAAAGTCCTCCATTGAGGAAGGGGTTGTCTGCACCAGGCACAACATGTGTGGGAAAAGAACATGAATGGGTGTGTAAATAAATACTCAATAAGGTCCTAAAAAAATAATGAAATAAAAAAACAAATCCACAAACAAAAGAAAAATAATTTTCATCGAGCATGATCAGGAAACAAGGCATAAAAAACTAGGTTAATTCAAGAGTAGTAATGTAGAACCATTTGTCACATCATCGAACACCTCATTTGCGGGGGAACTCTTCCTCAATGAGTATAGTGGGAATGGAGGGTCTCAAAAAAAATTCTTCACACCATCCTAAGACTACTATGGAAGTCATCTCTAATGAATATAGTGGGTATGATGGGTCACAATAAAGCCTCTCCCCACAATGGCCATGTCGGGACGCACATAAGATGCTTCCTTAATATGACTATACAGATTTACTCCTTCTGTTGAATACAATGGGTCTTCTAGATTACACAAAAGCCTCTCCCCACTATGGTCCTTCCAGGTCACACAAAAATCGGTTCCCATTGGGCCACAATAGCTGATCCACATAGGGTCACTCATCATAATCTCTAGGTCTCTGCCAACAGAACGATTCTCACACGTAGCATGATTTATCTCTGGAGGAACTCCCCCGAAGGAATTTTTCAAATTCCAAATTCCAAGAATTACTCCATAGATTATTCCAAATTACCCTCATATTCACGAGGGTTCCAATGCTGCAAACGGCTTGCAATCGGATGCTCGATTTGCAAGATATTGACGTTTTTTCAAAAAGGGGCCACTTCGGTCCAGGTCCAGTCTGACCCGGTCAGACCAAAACTACCCGAACTAGCCCAACCATCGTCTAATCCATTTGGTTGTAAGTCTAGACCACCATCTTGGGTCCGACCCCCTAGCGTGAGTCTGGACCCCTAGCACGGGTTTGACCCCCTAGAGCAGGTTCGACCTTCTGTGGTGGGTCCGGATGACAGGCTTTTCCCAACCTGCCTTAGTGGTTGGGCTCTTCCATCTGGACACAGCATAGCTGGGTCCCGCTTCACCACATGCGGTCGGTGTGTCTAGCCACACCTTTACATCAACTATGGTCCAACTCTGTGGGTTGAATTCTCAACACAGTTCTAGCATGGCGTCGCGGATCTCCAACGCCACCACAGAGGTGGATATGGTCTCTATTGTTCGGCACGCCAGAGCGGCATGTCATTTCTGTCATCCACTGGCACGACTAGCATCCCTGATACCCTACCACGTTCCACTACTGATAGGAACTTTGGAGGACCACAAAACACTCTCTGGTGGTCTATATATTACACCGCTTACGCCTACAACCTCTTGGGTACACTGTATTCACTACGACGACATTGGGTTTCCTTGCCGCCATCATGAAAAGTAAATTTAAAAAGAACCCGAATGCGGAGGGGCCCAGGCCTTGTTCTTTTCGGCTCATTCCCTCTACTTTAGAATCGTAAAACTGGGGAGGTTTTTAATGATACTTTATCAAAAAAATGTTTAATCCCAAACAGAAATCCCAAACTAAACACCCTCCTACAAGAACACATGATTCACAGATCAACCAGTTCACAAGTTGATTTGCATCAATCATTTTGAATAATAAGGGGGGAATCATAAATAAAAAACATTTAAATCAATGAATTTCGACGTTTAAGAAGTATAAATATGAAGTTTCATGAAGTATAAGGCATTTGTGGCTTCCCAGATTTGTTCATCATAGAATGACAACGTTGCGAGTGATCCACCGGTTTTCATCTTTCATCATAGGGGAGGAACTTTATTTCCATGACGCGTCCTCGAGGTCCGTGCTATAACTACCCAAAGCCCTCCTTCCATAGGCCAGGGGCTAGAAACTAGAACCAAAGGCGTAAATCCCGATAAAAGGGAAAGAATTTACTTTATATAAGTAACCAAACACAACAGAGAACGCAAGCTGAAGTAAACACTATGTAAACTGAGTAGAAACGTAATTTCTGAAAAGTAAATGGCCCAGAATACAAACCAAACTGAAAGTACAGTACAACTGAAAATAAAGTACTGCATTAGTAAAGTAAATCAGCAACCACTGAGTTGTCCTCCGGATATCCCATCTGAATGGTGGGTACAAATGGACTCCTCAGCTCTTCTAGTTCGGTTGTCCGCTCCATGTATGTTCCGCCAAGTGGTCCACCTCCAGGTACCGTCCCGCTCCACAAGACTCCACCTCAATCAGTTATGTCTATCGTCTGCATCCAAAACAACGTAGTGCGAGCATATCCCATACAGGGGTGAGAATACGATACTCCGTAGTGGCCCAGAGACCCCCGAAGGTCCCGTAGAATCCACAAAGGATAAACCACAAAGGAAAGATACAAACACAATATATCAACCAACTCTACATAGGTATATTACCATTCATATACTTAAGTAATCAATTCCAGTTTGGCTCCGACTCACGAGACCATGAACAACCCAGTCCACACAGGAAAGCACAACCCAGTCCACACCATATAGCAAGTCAATCACATCAATGATAATGACTGAATGTAAAGTCTCAACTCACACAAGTATACAACTCACGAAGAGGGGTGGAGATGAAAGATGTAGCCTCTAAATCATCTCACATGTCGAACCCACGTAGGATCCACATACAGTAGTCATCACTACCGAACCCACATAGGATCCAAGTACAGAAACCTTCACTGCCAAACCAAGGTAGGATCCAAGTACAATTGTCATCACTGCTAAACCCATGGAGGATCCATGTATTGTCGCCCTCGCTGTTGAACCCACGTTGGATCCAAGTACAGTCGTCATCATCGTCGCAGTCGCATCCAGCTCTAGGATTCCCGCACAAAGCATGCTCGATTTTGGGAGGGTCCGCTCCACGAGCCAAGGGGGTCGTTACATCAACTGTCACAACATAAAGAGTTGATGTATCCCAATGTTCTGTATCGTCAATAGGAACTCAACACGACAGATGGCTCTTCAAATAGACGCCCGTCCTGAGAGATAATGGCTTTTCTGTTCCAGGGGCCCGGTTTGAAATATGCTCATTTCTAACCCAACCGATATCCAAAATGTCCAAAACTCAATGAGATTATTTCAAAAGAACCATCTCGTCGAAATGGTCCTAGTGCTGTAGACGACACGTCGATCAGACGTGCAGTCTTTATGTTATTTCTATTCACGTGATTAACATGCCCAACCCATTTAGCCTAGTGGGCCGACTAGTTGGGTTGACCCAGTTGACCTGTCTGACCCAGCAGCGGTGTTAGACTAGTCCAATGAAAAAATACACCACTCTGCCCGAAGGGGCACTACCATGCAGGGTGCGGCCCGACCCGGCGCGACACGACCCGGTGCGGTGCGGCCTGGTGTGGCATGCAGCCCGGCCAGCCGGCCGAGCGGTTTCTAGGGGTGATCCCACCCCCTATTTGTCTAAACCGGCGGCACCAAGTGGTACAGCCCTTCCCCAAAATGGCTGGTCTTTTGCGTACACGGCCTGCACGAGCGGGCCGCTGGTCTTCCAGCATGCCGCCCTCCTGGCGCCGCGGTCCATCTCTGCCCGACCGGCCGACAGGCTAGCCAGTTCCTCCACCGAAGAATCCCATGTTGTGGGACGTGGTTTTTTCTGCACAGTCGGTGCGATGATGTCGGTTCACTTCTCCACGTTCCAGGCACGGCATGACGGCGTTGTGCCTCCTCTGCCATCAATTTCGAATTCTAAAATAATAAACGTGAACAAAAGAGGGTTGTTGAGCTGTGTTCGTTTGACCCACACCCTATGTGTAAAATGATAGAAATCAGAAATATGTAACAACATTTTCCAATGAGAACGGGGTACGTAAACATCCACTTTCAAGAATAAACCTCTACCTTAACAAATGAGGACGAACTTCGGCATCGCGGTTGACGGTGTCGCAAGGTGAGGATCTGTAAACCTTGATAGAGAGCGTCCAAGGAGGAAGCCGCTTCTACCCATTTTATCACAGGGAGAAAAAAAAGGCGTAACGTCATTGGTGAGTTCCCGCATCGGTGTCTCCTCCCTTGCCGCAGAGGAAGAAGAGGATGAAGTACTGTGGTCGCCGAGTCGATGTTCTTTATCAGAGAGTTGGTGTTCTTCAACAAAGGAGATGAAGCTTTCTTCAAAAGTCAAGATCTTCTCCCCAAAATCTCAACACAACAAGCCATCCAGAAATAAAATAAGGCTTCTCCTTATTTTATTTAATCATGCCATGCATTCAAAATAAAAATTCAAACATTTAATTAATTAATTTGAGATTTCAATTAATTAATTAATGCGTGTTTGTTGGCAAGTTTTAATGAAGTGATAGTGAGAGAGGAAGGGTCCATATTAAATTATAGAAGTTGTCATGTTTAAAGGGGGAGTTTTTTTAGAGTTAAGAGAGAGATATGGGTATGTGAATGGTTGGGGCTTGTGTGGCCCCCACCTTACAAATATCCTTACATGGGTAGTTAGGAGATTATGGTTCCATCCCAACTCCCCCATGTAGGATATAACCATATAAGATAATAAAATAAAATTGTCCCACAATTTTATTCACTTATCATTGAATCCACAAAATTTAACCTCCCCTCCAGTGCAAACGCTATTTCGATAAAGGTCCCCGTATGCAAATACCAGCGCTGCGAGTTCATCGGTGCCCTTGTATTTCAATTCCGAGCACCGTTTTAAAAGATAGAAAAACCCACTCGTTCGTTCATTGAAGGTACCTGATCTAAACTTCGTAAAATTATTTCGGGCACACCAGGCCTCAGAATCAGGTTTCGTCCAAAACTGTGTACTCGTTAAATCCCAATGAATTTAAGAAAATATTTTCCTTTTAAATTTATGGGTCTTTATATTACTCACACCCCAGACCATTATGTCCCCATAAAACAATATCATAAACTAGGGAAAAAAATGAGGGTACTGAGCACGCATCTGAGCCTCCCGATCCAATTTACTCTCCTCTAGGTTCCTGTGCTGCCAAAGAATACACACCAAAGGAATCATCCGCCCACGTAGTACCCGCTCCTATCGATCCTCAATCTCCTCCGGATCCTCCGTGAATGTTGCCCCGTCATCGATGTCTAGCTCCCCATGATCAATGATATGTGTCGGGTCGTGCACGTATCTCCTCAGCTGAGAAACATGGAAGCCTCCGTGCACCCAATGCAACTGAGGTGGATGGGCTAGGTGATAAGACAACACGCCTACCCTATTGAGAACCTTGAATGTTCTGATTAAGTGAGGAGATAACTTGCCGCCCCGGCTAAATCTCCATAATCCACGTCGAGGTGAGACCTGTAAGAAAACATGGTCTCCATCTTCTAGCTCCAGTGGTATCCACCTCTAATTAGCATGGGAATCTTGTCTGCTATATGCAGTCCTCATCCGCTCCTGGATGATTGGCACCATCTCTGTCGTAGCCTAAACCATCTCTTGCCCTATGAGTACTGACTCCCTAAGGTCAGTCCAACACAGAGGTGCTCTGCATGGTCGATCGTACAATGCCTCGTATGGTTCCATCCCGATGGTGGAGTGGTAGCTATTGTTGTACGAAAACTCCACCAAGTGTAGATGATCCTCCCTGCTGTGACCAAAGTCGAGTAGACATTCACGAAGCATGTCCTCGAGATTCTGAATGGTCCCCTCTATCTAGCCTCCGTCTGAGGATGAAAGGCAATACTCAGGTGTAGCTGTGTCCCGAATGCCTCCTACAACCCCTTCCAAAGACGGGAAGTAAATTGAGCATCTCCATCGTAGACGACAGTTTATGGAACACCATGAAGTTGTGCGATCTCTTGAACGTAGAGGCATCCCATGCTCTCTAATGAGACCTACTCTTTGATTAGTAGGAAGTGGGCCGACTTGGTGAGTCGATCTACAACCACCCAAATGGAGTCATTTCCTTTGGATGTACGTGGTATCCCCGTCATGAAATCCATGGATATCCCATCCCACATCCACTCTGGGGCCTCTATGGGATGCACCAAGCCTTCCGGTACCTGGTGCTCCGCCTTCACCTGCTGGCAGGTGAGGCATCACGAAACGATATCTGCCACAACCATATGCAAACCCGTACACCAATGCTGTCATCTAAGATCCTGGTAAATCTTCGCAAATCCTAGATGTACCGCCAAAGGGGATGTGTGAAACTCCCTTTTAATATCCTCTTGTAATGCAACTAGTGCCATGGAACGTCCCACAAAGAGGATGACATGCTCTCCTCCTACAGAAAATCCATCTGGTGCCTGTCCAGTGGTTATCTGTGCACGTCACATCTCACAGTCAACATATCCATGATGTGCCTCTCAGATCCACTGAAGTAGTGGAGGAGTGACTGTGAGTGAATGTAGAAAGGCTGATCCATCTCTATCCACAAAGAATATCTGCAATGCTGCTAGTTGCTCCATCGCCTCTCAAAGTAGCTGAATACCTGATCTCCTACTAAGAGCATCAGCCACCACATTCCCCTTCCCAGTAGTATAGACTATCTCAAAGTCGTAGTCCTGTAGGAACTCAATCCATCACCACTATCTCAGGTTCGGGTCCTTCTGTGAGAAGATGTAACTGAGACTCTGGTGGTCAGAGTAGACTGTAATGCACTCTTCCATCTGATAGTGACACCACATTATCAGGGCGGAGACCACTGCTTCTAACTCTAGGTCATGGGTAGCATAGTTCTTCTTGTGCTACCTCAACTATTGTGAACCATTAGTGATCATTGCCCACTCCAGCATCAAGACACACCCGAGTCCGGTCCCTGATGCATCGTAGTAAACTACGTACCCTACACCCTCCTCCGGTAGAATCAAGATTGGTGCACTGGTCAATCTCTGTCTCAGCTCCTAGAATCTCTATAGATATCTATCTTACCACACGAAGAGTTTCCCATTCTTTTTCAATGTTGAAAGTGGTGCTGCAACTATGGAGTAGTCTGGAACAAATATCTGGTAGTACCCAGCCAGACCTTGGAAACACTACACCTCTGTCACACTCCTGGGTGGTTCCCAAGAAAGTACTGCCTTGATATTCATATGATCCATCACTACTCCTACCTCAAAGATGATGTGCCCCAAGAAGTGAACCCCTAGAATACATAACTGGACCTTCGAGAGCTTACCATAAAGATGGTTCTCTCGGAGTGTGTCCAGTACAACCCGCAAGTGGTAGGTGTGCTCCTCCTTAGTATTCGAGTAAATAAGTATGTCATCGATGAAGACTACGACAAAATGATCGAGGTAAGGCTGGATGACCATGTTCTTGAGACTCATGAACACTTCTGCAGTGTTGGTTACACCAAAAGGAATAACCAAGAACTCATAGTGTCCATACCGACACCTGAAGGTCGTCTCCTTCACATCCTCATCTCGAACACTGAGCTGGTGATAGCCGGACCTGAGGTATATCTTCGAGAACCATCATGCTCCCTTGAGATGATCAAATAGGTCATAAATCCTTGGGAGTGGGTACATGTTCATTAAGGTCAACTGATTTAGGCGATGATAGTCAACACGTAGTCATAATCTCCCATCCGCCTTCTTGGAAAATAAAATTAGATAATCCTAGGGTGAAACACAGGGTCAGATGGATCCCTTTCCCTATAAGTCCTCCAGCTGTACCCGCAACTCACGAAGCTCAATATGAGCCATAAGATATGCTGGTGTACATATTAGTGTTTTCCCGGGATACAAGTCAATATAGAAGTCTACATATCTGCGAGGTGGTAGTCCTGGAACGTCATCAGGGAAGACATCCACAAACTGATCCACCACAACATGAAAACTCTGACTTCACACATCAACCACTCCGAGAATGAGACTTGACAACTGATGTGTGATCGACAGCACTCTCCTCTACGAAAGCCCATCCTGCACTGCAAAGGGTCCCTTCTCACCGGTGAAGGTGAACCTAGTCCAATCTATGAGGAAACACCGCACTTTGCATCTAATATAGTCAATCTATGCATGGACCGTAGTTAACCAGTCCATACCCAAGATGACATCGTAAGGCCTCAACGCCGCTACAAGAAGATCTCAGTTGATGCTCTCGCCTCCTAGAGTTAGCTCACACTGCCGGAACTAGTGTGTAATCATCGATTCTACTCCTGTAGATGTCTCTAGCCATATGGATCGATCCAACGGATCTGTCGGAATCTTCGAGCTCCGATCAAGGGTAGCTGAAATAAAATAATGACACTCTACTATGTCTATAAGAACTACGACATGGGGGGACTAGACATAGATAGTACCTCCAATCATCTCAGGTGCACCGTGGTCGTAGGCCTCGACTTCCTAGAGCTGAGCCTACCCCTATCTTCCAGCTCCCTATGGTCGGGGTGGACCACCTAGTGGTGGTGGTGGTAGAGCCTCAAAGCATTGCCCACCACCCGCTGCTTGACCAGATCCTCTGCATCGTCCGTTTGTTCCCTATGGACCACCACAGTTGATCCTTTTCCTCTGCTTGGGTGGTCCCTAAACCGTTTGATGCTCCTCTCCATGGCGGTTCAGGTAGTCACGAGTCATGTGGACCTTCCCGCCACATGCATAGAATTGCCTCCCTATCGTATGACTAGATCTAATGCGTGTTCCCCGCACCTCCAAACAAGTATCCTGAGGTCGCCCACCTAATGGCCTGATCCGCTTGAAGCATTGCGACATCTGCCTACTACTACCTATAGAATAATTTTCTATGTGTTTCCCTACAGTAGGCCTTTCTACTGGCGTAGGTTCAGAAAGAATGCTCTCCACAAGAAGGGCTTGCTCTCGTACTCCTACCTGCATCAGAATGCTGAGGGTGATCATCGAAGCCCTAATCTCATGCCTCAGTCCCGGCTCGAAGGTCCGGGCCAGAAATAATGGGTCCCTCACCATGTCTGTGGAGTAGCGTGACATGTTGGTAAATATCACCGAGTAATGGGCTATTGTCATGATGACATTCCGTAGCTGTATTAACTCTTGGATGCGCACCGTACGGAGGGTGGCTGGAACGCATTTCGAGCGGAAGAGGCTCTCAAAATCTGTCCAAAGTAGAGATGCCTCATCATATACCTGGAGCATCAAGCTCTACCATCTACCTACTATTGCATGCAAGTGAATCACAGAAAGGATCAACATAAGGTCTGTTGGTGTCCTTACCAATCTAAAGACTCAGACGATAGCCTCCACCCAATCCCCGGCTACCTGAGAGTCTGTATCTCCGCAGAACCTGGGTGGCCTCTATCGCTGAAACTCGTGCAGTGCACTCAGGCGGTGTGCACTCTCTGATGTTGGGGCTTGTGGTATCGGTGGCTCTGCAGGTAGAGGTAACGATGGTGACTCTGCTGTAATGGGGCCCTGCCACGAGGCCTCATTGCTCGGTGGGCTGCCATCTCACACAAATCTAAGAACCCTTGTTGGCTGCCTTCGTGGGGCCATTCTGAAAAGTTACATGTGTGGCGTGGTTAATACAGTATACCTGGTGAGCTGACACAAATTAATCACAAAGAAAATTTTTGAAACGCACATGTAATCAATGTTTTCATGCACTTAGTCATAAATCAGATGTCAGGGTCCTGGTGTATTGATACATCAGCCGCTGCACCAACACTGGACAACCTGGACTGATAACCACACTCAATACTCTTAACACTATTGTTTCATAGTACGAAATTAACAAAGTCCTAAGTTCTGTAGTAGAACTAACTCCTCTGATACCAATTTGTCACGACCCATCCTCAGGGCCCGTGCCGTGACTACCTTAAGCCCGCCTTCCATAGGCCAGGGGATGGCGACTAGCACCAAAGGCATTAATCCTGATAAAAGGGAAGGGATTTCCTTTATATAAGTAAACAAACACAACAGAGAACACAATATGAAGTAAACACTATGTAAACTGAGTAATAAAGTAAGTGCGGAAAAGAAAATGGGCCAGAATACAAACCCAACTAAATGTACAATACAACTGAAATGAAAGTAGAGAAGCAGTAAAGTAAATCAGCAACCACTGAGTTTTCCTCTGGATATCCCACTTGAAGGGTCGTTTTAAATGGTCTCCTCAGCTCCTCGGGTCTGGATGTCCACTCCGTGTATTTCCCTCCAAGTGGTCCACCATCAGGTACTGTCCCACTATACAAGACTTCACCTCAATCAATGTTTTCTGTCGTCTGCATCTAACAGAATGTAGTGCGGGCATAGCCAGTGCATGGGTGAGTATACGATACTCAGTAGGGACCCCGAGACCGCCAAAGGTCTCCCAGAATCCAAAAAGGATAAACCACAAAGGAAAGATAAAAAAAATTATGAACCAACTCTACTTAGGTATATTCCCATACATATACATAAGTCATCAATTACGTTTTGGCTCCAACTCACGAGCCCAAGAACAACCCATTCCATGAAGGAATGCACAACCTAATCCACACAGGATATCAAGTCAATCATATCAATGATAATGAATGAAATTCAAGAATCATCTCACACATTTATACCAATCAAGAAGAGGGGTGGAGACGATAGATGTAGCCTCTGAATCATCTCCCATGCCGAACCCACGTAGGATCCTAGTATAGAAGTCGTCGCTGCCAAACCCACGTAGGATCCAAGTAAAATATCCTTCACTGCCGAACCCACATAGGATCCAAGTAAAGCCATCATCACTGCCGAACCCACAGAGGATCCATGTACAGTCGCCCTCACTATCGATCCCACATAGTATCCAAGTACAGTCATCACCATTGTCGCTGTCGCAACCATCTCTAGGATTTCCGCACACAACACGCTCGATTCTGGGAGGGTCCACTTCATGAGCCATGGGGGTCAGTACATCAACTATCACAAGTTCCAGAGTGGATGTATCCCAATGTTACGTCTCCTCAATATGAACTCAACGCGACAGACGGCGCATCAAATGGAAGCCCAGTCTGAGAGATAATGGCTTTTCTGTTCTAGGGGTCTGGTTAGAAATACGCTCATTTCTAACCCGGCCGATATCTAAAGCTGTCCAAAACTCACATAGTGTATCGGAAAAGAACCGTCTTGTCGAAAGAGTCCTAGTGCTACAGATGGCGTGTCGATCGGATGTGCGGTCTTTATATTATTTATGTTTAAGTGATTAAAAGGCCCATCCCATTTAACCCAGTGGGCCGACGGGTCCGACCCAGCAGGGGTGTCGTACCAGTCTGAAGAAAAAAATACACAACTCGGCCCGAAGGGGCGCGGCCCAGCCTGATGCAGCGCGGCCCGACCCAGCCCGGCCTGGAACGAACTAGCTCGGACCGACCAGGCGCAGCCCGTCCGGCTCGCCTGAAGGCTGAGCGGGTTCCAAGGAGGCGGGGGGGAGCCCCCCCCCCCCACGGCTGTCCTCACCGGCGGCGCGAGACAATGCCTCCCTTCCCCAAACCGGCCAGCTTGACCGACATGTCTTTTGTGCATGTGGGCCGCCAGTATTCCAGCGCTGCGCCTTCCCAGCAACGCCGTCCAGCTCCGCCCGCCCAGCCGACGGGCCGACTGGTTCCTCATTCGAAGTAGCATGTGTAGCGGGCCGCTGTTCTTTCCGCACAACCGGAGAGACGGATCCGGTTCACTTCACCACGTTCCTGGCACTGCACGATGGTGTTGTGCCTCCTCCTCCATCAATTTCAAATTCTAAAATAATAAACGAGAACACCAAAGGGTTGTCGAGCCATGTTCGTTCGGCCCACTCCCTCCACGTAAAACAATAACAATTAGCCATATCTAACAATGATTTCCAATGAGAACGGTGTGCATAAACATCCACATTCATGAATAAACCCCTACCTCAACAAATGATGATGAACATCAACATCGCAGTTGACAGTGTTGTGAGATGAGGATTTGTAGACGTCGACGGAGAGTGTCTGTGGAGGAAGCGGTGTCTCACCTTTTTATCACAAAGAGAATAAAACAAGGTGTGATGTCGTTGGTGAGTTCCCGCAATGGTGTCTCCTCCCTTTCTATGGAGGAAGAAGACGATGCAGTAATGTGGTCACCGAGTCAATGTTCTTCGTCAGAGAGTTGGCGTTCTTCAACAATGGAGATGAAGAATTCTTCAAAACTCAAGAGATTTCTCCCAAAAATCTCAACACAATAAGCCTACCAAAAATAAAATAAGGCTTCTCCTTATTTTATTTAATCATGCCATGCATTCAAAATACAAATTCAAACAGTTAATTAATTAATTAATGAGTTTCAATTAATTAATTAAGGTGTGTGTGCTGGCATGTTTTAATGAAGTGAGAGGGAGAGAGGAAGGGTCCACATTAAATTATGGATTTTGTCGAGTTTAAAGGTGGAGTTTTATGAGAGTTAAGAGAGAGTTATGGGTATGTGAAAGGTTGGGGCTCGTGTGGGCCCCACCTCACAAATATCCATAAATGGGTAGTTAGAAGCTTGTGGGTCCCATCCCAACTCCCCCATGTAGGATATAACCACAATTTTTTTAACTTCTCATATAATCCACAAAATTTTACCTCCCCTCCCTTGCAAACACAATTTCAGTAATGGTACCCATAAAAAATTACTGGCGCTGCGAGTTAATCGGTGCCCTCATATTTCAATTCCGAGCATCAGTTTAAAAGATAGAAAACCCACTCATTCGTTCACATAACATACCAAAGTTAATCTTCATAAAATTATTCCGGGCACACCGAGCCTCCGAATCAGGTGCCATATGAAACTTCAGACTCGTAAAATCACAATGAATTTAAGAAAAAAATTCCTTCAAATTTACAGGTCTTTACATTCATTATAGCTTCATGGGAGAATTTCAATAGTTTAATTTCTAACTATCAAATGTGTTATTTTAATTAAAACAAATAATGTCGCATTGTTTCTATTACACTACAATGTTGCATCTCTACATTGATTCATTTATGAAACAATGTAGCTATTACATTGCATCGTAACGAGCCATTAAGGGGCTTCATTTAATGTGACTCATCGTCGCCTCGTCACCGCACTACAAACGTTTCCATCCTCCACTCAATGTTAGATAAAAGAAAGAAAATATGTTTTTTAATGTTATTTGTTTATTTTCTAAAAAGTCCAAAAAATAAATTTTCCATCTTACCCTTGTCGGTTGAATTTACGTACATTCTAGCTGAATTCTTGTGTTTGGACATCAACAATGCCCACATATTTCTTATCCAACCACCTGTTCAAAAGTTAGAAAACCCCTCTAATACATTTACTTATGCAACATAAAGAAGTTCAATATTCCAATCTGATTTCACCGGGCCTCAAAATCACATTCCATTAATGTGTGCAGTTTTAAAATAATTCCATTTAATTTAAAAAACATTAATATAGAAATTCATAGACAATAAAACTCAAGTAATTTCATGAAATATTTTCTTATATATACTTTCTCACTGAAGGGGGGTTCACATCAAATTCTAGACCACACATACTCACTCAGGGATAGTCAGACATCACTTTTCCAACCACACCATCCCATTAAATGTTTTCCAAGACATCATAATAGGAATATGGTAATTTTAATATAATAATAATTTTAAGGGTACCCTATTATCCCAATGAAACATCCCAATAAAAAACTACATTTTGGATAGCCCTCATCCTCTCCATCAACTACCTCTCAATGTTACACACATGATCCTACATATTTCACCAACACTATTAGAGATGAATGAACTCATCACCAAAACCCATATTCCATATCATTAGTGATTTTATGCCTTTACCGAGCCCAACAACCCACTCTAAGAAAACATTACATATGATGAAATACATTTCCCTCCCTATGGAACAAATCCTGGTTTCAATAAATCTTAAATAGACTACACATTTCCACCTTTTAAGGGTTCATCTAAAACTTCTCAACTCAAATCTGTCTTTGAGACCAAAAGAAAAACATCATCATCCATGAATCAAATTCATGAATCTTCGTGAAAAAAAATTAAATCAAAATTAAGTAGTACATTAAAATGAAAAATGATCAAGAAATGTAGGAATATCATATATGAGGTCCAATAGAACAAAACCAAACTCAAACAATGCCATATTTATTTTCGTTAAAAAAATATTATTTATAATATAATTAAATAAGGGACCACTTGTCATATTACTCATGCTATAACCTATTCGATATAAAATTAAAATAATTATTTATAAAAACAACTACTTCTTTCAAAATACCAATTCAAAAAATATTATTGAAATAATTTGATTTCATTTACAAATAACATTTCAAGAAAACACCATTTTAAGATTTAAATTTTATAAGTATTCCTAATTTCACTTTTGAAATTAAACTCATGCCATAGAACAATCCATAATGATAGTCCTGGTACTTTATCAACAGAGGAATGACCAATGAACAATTCAACAAGATATATAGTCTTTGTATACTATTTTACCGACAAGATCATGTCCTGGTCTGTGGGGAAATTCCATATAATTCATGAAACATGTTGAAAATAAGTATAATGATGGAATAAATAAATAAAATTAATATGTGAAACAATTACTCGGGAAAGTCTAGGCCACCTACCTAAAATGATGATATGTAAATAGATAACAGGCACATTGACCTTCTCTGAGTTGATTAGAACTTATCTTATATATATAAAAACATCTAATTAAGGAACTAAACATTTGAAAACAAAATTTCATGTTGACATAATATATTCAAATCTCACTAGGAAATATCAGTGTGGAATCCTTATGAAAAGGGGTGAGACCCACTTCTGATATGTTCCATAAACTAAAACAAAAATTCCTTATACATCGTTCCCAAATTATTGGCTAATTTAAATAAAAATAACCATAAATTTTATAATCTATAATTTAATATCCTTTATATTTAATTATGTTAAATTTATATAATCCTATATAATATTTCTCTTTTCATTCCAATGATTTAAATTTTTTTAGGATGTCATTCATACACGATATTAATAAAAATAATAACACAATATTCATAAATATTAAAAAATTACAACAATGGTCTATAAAATGTTTGAAAATTAAAATGTGGCAATAAATAGAAAATAATAACATATTCAAAACATTGATATCCCTTAGATCATCTTCTACCTAGAGAATCTCGATTAGCATAAGTAAAGCTACAATGAGAAAGAGCATCGTGAAAATAAAATTCATTATATTAAATCTAAAATTCATTGGAATGATAAGTTTCATTAAATATTTAGGAATGAAATGAATTGATAGAATGTAACGAGGGTAATATATCTATTACAGAAGGAACTAAGGTCATTGAAAATATTTTCATTATAAACATGATCATTAGAAATATTTTCATTTGATATACATATACCCAAAAGGTATAATTAATTTATGTATTTATAGTAACAAATATAAAATATAATATAACATAAATAATAAGGATGGAACTAAAATATAATATTTAATTAAAATATAAATTTATAAAAAATTTATTGGAAACATGTTATTTAATAAATAATGATATTATGTGTTGATAACATTAAATGGTAGATTTTGAAATAAATTTATTGATATAAATAAATTTTTATCTAACAAATAGTTATTTTTAATAGTATTAGGTGAATATTATTAAAAATTGGAATGATATTTTTGAAAAGAACAAATTTTAAGTGTTTTTTATATTTCTAATTAATCAACAATAGAGAATAATTTTTATTAAATGTGTTTAAAATAATTAAAACTAAATTAATTATCATTCATCAAATATTTTTTACTGAGAATTTTATAATAATAAATCTATTTTATGCTTAAAATATATATACTTTATTAATAAAATTATGTTCTATGGGTTCATATAATAATATTATTTTTATCAACAATATTCATTTAGTCTAAAAAAATAATTATCATATTTTAAATTATAATATTGATTTTTTTATATTTTTTATTTTATTTATATCATAAATAATTATCTTACCAAAGTAAATATTACTTCTCATCGTAATAGATTTATTTTTCAATGATATTGTTTGATAAAAATTGTTTATTTTTTTTATAAATTATATTTACTCCCTTTTAAATTTTTAGGTATTATTTTAACATATTAAAAATATATTTACTATAAATTAATTATTTATGGATAAAAAATAATAATAAAATCACTTAATATATAAAAATACATTATTTTACAAACTCGTTTTTTTCTATATATCATGTTATAATTTAAAATATAATTTCATCATATATAGAAATTAAATTATATAAATTTTAGTCACTATTTGTAGTCATCACAACTAAAATAGGTTGTATGGGTCATATTATATATGTTTTTAAAATTTATTTACCTTTGTAAATATTTAAAGAGTGATAAAGGGTAAAAAAAGTAATCATCCATGAACGAAATTTTACTGAATTAATGGACACATATACCTTCTATAATAAAAATATTATTTGGTAAAGTCAACCATAAAATAATCATAGGAATCTAATCACAATTATATCATACGACTTATGTGATTCAATATTTACCCCTCACCTAAATTTAGTTTATAAAGAAATATCCCTTATTTTAACTTATAAAAGGAGCTCAATTCCACCAACCTCAATCAACACTTAACGTTTTAATTTTTCTTTAAATCAAAAAATTACTATCCCTCATAGAAACATTTTCCTTGTTTGGTAAACCTTGTTTACAATAACTTATAGCATGTCCTCCATTTTCATGTGGCCCTATAGGGGAAGAATCAAGTACTTAATGTATGATTTATCCACTCCCTTCAACTTCAATATCTATATATATAAACCAAACCTATTCTATATATAAAAATATCAGGCAATAATTATATTTATATATCATAAATGTTATTATTTTTATGTAATAATAATTATCTAGCTCTCTTTTTTCCTTCGGGAGATGAATATTTCACATTATTATGTGTGGGATACCATCTCCATGATCAACATATTTAATTTTTCATCACATCCTTATTTGAATGATTATAATAGTATATTCAATGATGTAAAATGGTATTTATCAAATTATAAATAATATATATAATTATATTAGGAAATATATTAATTTCTATCATCTTTTTAATATTGTATATTTTGTTCATTAAAAGATACCAAATCATGCTAAACATTTATTCCATCTTCACCAATAATAACTAAAAATATTACCAAATGAAATATAATATTTTTAAATAATTTATAAAAATCCATTATAATATTGCATATAATCTACGATTGATGAAATTTGTAATAAATTATTGTAATAGACATCATAATTTGAATGAAAGTATGGAAAATTCAATGTTACTGACATCTAATTGTAAAAATAAATAATAAATAATAAATATATGTACCAAAAAAATATTTTTAATTGAAGAGTTTAAATTACAATATATTTGAATAATTTTATTAAATATGTTATTAACATCATTATTTTAATTACATAGATTGGTAAATTACATTCTTGGATGTTGGTATCAATGGTGAGGATTTTCATATAAATTGCACTCTAAAAATTCATGATTTCATATTTTTTATAAATTATTCATTGTCATGGTGTAATTAATTCGTAAATTAATCTGTTAATCAATAATGACCTTCAATTATGTTTTCTGCAATTAAATTTTAAAATCTCTCTTCAATGTAATTTAATTCATACACAACCCAATGATGTTTGTGATTTTCTTAACTCAACTTCAATAAATCGATCCATACAATTTATGTTTAAATCAATTCTTTTATGTACAATATATTATTAAATATTCCATTTAATATGATACACTTTTTTATATCTATAAAGAAAATAAATTTTTAATTTGATTTTTCTCCCATGATTAACTACTTTCTTATATAAGTATAACATTGTTACTTATAATTTTAATCCACTCTATTACTCTATCTCTTCCATGTACATATTATTTCTGTCGATTTTTTCCATTATTGATTTGAAAAATAGATATGTTTTATTCAATTTTTATTAATATTTCTATTTATTTCTTTTAAAATTTAATCTTTAGGACTCATTTAAATTATATGGGTTTCAGAAAAGTTCTTTTAAAAATATAAAAAAATTTCCCTTCCATGAACATATATTTTATCTTAAACTACATATTTAATTTTCATAAAAATTATGTATTTTCCAGGACTCTGTTATTTGTATTTCAATCAAAATATATATTAAAAAATACATCAATTGAACTCCAATAAATAAAATTATAAATTTTACTAGTAACATCACCTCTTTACATGAATATTATAACTCATTTTTTTAGAAAAATTATGTTTTCCTTATATATTAATATTCAAATTCAAAATCTATATCCAATTTTGGGTTATATATCAAATTTTACCTTATAATTTGTATTTTGATATTATATTTTATAAACCACCGTGTTAATAAGGTTCATGTTCTCAATCACTCTTCATCACTCCTTCAAATTCATTATTCAGCTTAATGTTCACGGGCTTTAATCTCATAGGGATATGAAATTTAATTACTATTATTGACTTAAATTTATACCCATCAAACTATATGGTTTGAATTTTTCAAAATTTTAGGTTTATTTTCTGAGAATGTTATTTCATTTATTTAATGAGAAATTATCGTCAATCCATATACTAGTTATTTCAATACAGATAATTATTGATGACTAAGACATGCTGATTATATATGGTTAATAATTAAATTAATATGATTAATGAATTTTAATTATTTAGTTATGGGTTTGGAAAAGAATTATATATCACCTTGATAAATTGGTATGTCTCATGAGACAACCTATCTTGGTATTTGGTGTAACCTATACTTGTTTATGAATGATGTCATGGCACGTGGCCTTAATGGTTTGTTTAAGATGTCTAACATTATTTGTTATTTAAATATGAAATAAATTATAGTTATCGAGGAAATTATTTAATTTTTTGTGATTTTCGTGGATATATTACAAGATCATGTCAATGGTTATATGTAATTATTTTATTATTTTATAATTCTATAGTATTATTCATTAATTTTTATACAACGAAATCATATGTTATACACTACCTCTTACTATGAATTTGAGTTCACCAGTATTATGATTTACTTTTTTAGGATTTATAAAATATTATTAATTATGAAATGTGTAGTTGTTTATATCATGTTTATACTTTTGTGGATGATGTTTAAGACATACCATAAAATTATAAATACCTATTATAGAGAGAAAATGAATATTGTATGGGATAAATATATGTTTTTTATTTAAATGTTTTTCCTAGATCTTTAATAACAAAAAACAAAAATGTCTCACGTAAGAAGTATATCAATATTTATTGTCAATATTGTTATTAGGTATGCTTAAGTTTGGTAAGATTCACATCATTTCAAATAAGTTATATATTTTATATATTTACTCACATCGGAATCCAGAGTACATGTTTGTTGTACTTAAAATCCTAAAAATTAATATCAAATCATACATTGAGTCAAGAGACAAATATATAACTGAATAACTACTAATAATACCACTTCTATAATCTAAATAAGAAATTCCTATGAGGTAAAAGGATTCCATATTAATCTAGTTTAATAGTCTCTTTGAAAACATTCTAGCAAAAAAATTTAAAGGGGAATCTAGGGGTAAGTAATAGAGGATAAGGGGAAATATATTAACTAAAATACATGAGATAAAATCCAAATAATGGTTCATGATTAAGAAGAGATATAGGGTAGAATAGTTAATCCATGGAGGGAACCCACCCTTCTTCCCCTTCTTACCAATAATAGGTCGGGTCACGGTGACGTCTTATGGGCCGTAGTGTGATGACTCATAAGAATTGTTTCCAAACCACATGTTTACATATCATTTCATGCCTTAAATTTTTTTCCATGACCACTCCTAATATAGAGATCATAATAAATTTTTCAATATCATTTATTTTCTAACACATATCGGATACAATGAATATAAGGCCCCAGCCTTAAACCTTACTTAATCTTGAGTTATTACAAGATTACACATTGAGGATCTTTTCAGGTTTAGAGTTTTAGAGAATTAGATCATGAAACTTGCATTACATTCCACATTTAAACAAAGTGGTTACATAAAAGTCAGTATTCATTCTTCCCATCAACGGGAACATATTTAAAATATAACACGGATTATTTCTTGACACATCCTTGACACTATCATCACATCATGTACCTTTCCCTTGACCTGTGAAAAACATTTCAAAAACTTCGGATGAGCATAAAAAGCTCAGTAAGAGTTATAAAAAAAATGGAAAGGAAACATGAGTTCATATATACATGATAATGAAATCATACTTTACCCATAAAACATAGGCACTTTAACATACCTCATAAAACCATGAATAAATCATAGAAAACATAAGACATAAAGGTAACTTGAGGCATTCATAACATTCTTACGTAGGGAGTAACCCTCTTGGTTACGTTTGGAATACCCATCACAGTATATTCCCTAAATCTCTTCGGAGAAACCTTAACGTTTCACTCCTTCGCGTTACCCAATGCATTGGAGAGCTATATCGGGCTCACCCGCCCTTAGTTTATCACGGAACCACCCGTTCTTCATAACAATGCCCAAGAACCATAACATAATCGTATCACATAAAACATGAATAAAGGAAACATAACATTTCCACATTTCAATCAAGATATAACATTTTAGTATATTGAAATATTGAATCCATTCAAAAAGAAACCATTTCCAAAACCATTTAAAATAATTAATAAAGAGATTTTTGAATAAACGTGTCCCATACCACCTTGAAGCTTAAAATTTTAAACCATTAATATCCATATAAATAAATCCTTAAAACCATTTTGAAAACATGGATATTAATAAGAACATTTAAAACGATATTTTGGTTAAAGGGGTTTTACCAAAATTAGAGACTCTTGAATACAACAATTGAGGAATAACATTTAGTCAGAACTTTATTATATCATGAGAATAAATGGATTCATGATATAATAATCCAAAGGACAGTATATACACCATATAAGAGTGAATTGGTGCATAACAACAATGAACACTCAATAGAAATGTCAAAGGTGATGAAGTCCCTTATAAAGAAGGTATCCTTAAATTATGGACAAATCAATCTCAAAAATATGTGTGACAAATATAAATACGCCCAATATAAGTGGATATTAAGTGTAAAACAATAAAAGGTCATTCACACATATTCAATGGATGACATATTCAATGACTACATGTTAAACCCAAAGAAATCGAAATTGGGTTAAAAAGTTCCCTTGACAGCCTAACGGCATCACATCAAAAAGAGTTGATGAGAGATAAAAAGAGTATCTCATCAATTGGACATAAAATTTACATCAACAAGGATATATGAGAACATATCCCAAAATAACAATATGTAAATTAAAAGACCCAACAAAAGAAGTCTTTTAAAAAAAGAGGAGGGTGAAAGGTTCCCTTACCGACTTGGGTATCTTTCAAAACATACACCCCATGACAGAAGGACAATAGATAATTGATGTCAATACTCATAAATGAAAATATATTACACAAAGAGTAGAATAATGGGCAGTACATACACCACTCAATGGAATTTGTGGCAAATGTAGCATAAAACTCACGAGAATAAAAGTGAGATGAAAAGTCCCTTACGAAAATTCAGCAGCCTAACGGCGCCACTCAAAACTTCCAAAATGGATTGATGAGAGAGAATAGGGTATCTCATCACATGAACATAAAAATTACAGTAAGTGTAATATAAAATATCATCCCAATAACAAGAAAGATGAGCTTTAAAAGTAATGACATAAAAGTGTGTACTTAAAAAGAAAGAGAGGGGTAGGATCCCTTACCTCGGGTCCGACTTGACTCGATCGTTCTTTAATCTCCTGAATAATAAACTTGAGTTAATTTCTAATTCCTTAAGAACCCTTTTTCAAGTTCATTATTACTTTTATACCACTTGTTACCATGTCACAAACATTATGTAATCATTTAAGTTAATAATATTTGTTTTTCCGATATTTG
The DNA here is from genome assembly GCA_963277665.1 of Viscum album. Taxonomy (NCBI): domain Eukaryota; kingdom Viridiplantae; phylum Streptophyta; class Magnoliopsida; order Santalales; family Viscaceae; genus Viscum; species Viscum album. The sequence continues at coordinate 815,782,456 of OY728142.1, forward strand.
GTTCTTAAGTCGAAAGTGGTCTTCTTACAATTACATGTTGTTCGTGTGGCCAAAAGTTTATTATATCCAGAATTGTATTCATTATGTAGATATCATATATTTCATATATATCCAGTACATGCATGCATTTATAACATTACATAATCATTTAGAGGTAAGAAATGAAATGCACCGTTCATGGAGACGGTAAGCCGTACGTACGCATGAACGCTACTTTCATTTCTATTTCGTATTTTATAGAATGGAATAATAATGATATAAAGGTATATTATAATTCCAGTATAATATCATATATAATATCATATTTCCTTCTTTTATACATCCCACATATGTTATTTAACGAATCAAATCACTTTGAGGGGGCGGTAGTCCGCACTTCCTTAAATGAAGATATCGCGTAAACCCATAATGGAAGCCATAAAGGTAAGACAAAAATGAAAAATACAGAAGCATAAATATAACATAAACATATTATATATCATATATAAAAATAATGACATCATAATGGCCACCTTTGAAGGTGTTAAATGAGTATTGAACAATCATCGTTTCGGGAGGCAGAATTTCGCCATCCACGGAAACCGTATGTTCTTTAACCATTTGATGCAGTTGTGTGAGAGTGTAGCTCAAATAAATATTATAACAACATCCTAGTATATTGAAGATACTGGTGTTGTTACAAAAGAAGTAAATAAAAAGAGTTTAGGGGGTTGGAGAAGCAAAATAAAACAAATGAACATGAGAGAATGAATTACCTTTAAAAGTGTAACTCCTTTTGATTTAAGCCTAAAGGCTTCCTTTGAAAGGATTCTGCCCAAAGGGAGTCCTCTAGTATGAGGAGAGGGATGTGGAGAGAGCAAATGGGCAGGGGTTGGCCGAGCCAAAGGCTTGAGAAGTGTATGGAATGAGGTAGAGGTGGGGGCCTTTTATAAGAGGAGAGGAGGGGCACTTTTGGAAAGTAAAGAAATATTACATTATTTGAAAATGTGTTTCGGTTTCAAAAGGTCCCACATTGATATAATTCGTGGATAAGGTGATAAGGCTTCGAAAACCACTCATCCAATTGGTTTTGGACATGTGTAGGTTGTAGATTTTTCATTATCTTTCCATTTTAATTAAATCGTCAAATAATGATGTCATCGCTGCATCATTATTATGTCATAAATAATTAAATTTCTTTAATGTCTAAAAATTATTAAAAAAAATACTATGATATAGGAAATCTTTTTATCTTTCCAATGACTATTTATAATCAAAATTTGGACTTGTATAACCCCACTTAAAAATTGTTTTCTTAAAACATATTATGTTTGTGTCATTTTCACTTTAACATTAAATAAAAAGTAATTTATGTCATTTCCCAACAAAAGTGGATCCATGGGGTCCCCAAGTTGACCCATGGCTTGTCATGGTCGGCCATGACACAACCAATGAGGTTGGTACATGTGTCAAGTTCATTTCATTTTATTAAAGCATTATTTTTACCTTAAACTACACTAACTACCACTAATCGCGATTAAAAACTTAAGAAGTTACTATTCACCAAAAAATTATTTTTATCCCATTGAACCACATTTTACTTCTTAATGACAACCATGTATGTCGGATTTTTGAAAATCAAAACACAATTATGGCAAAATTTCATTTAAATGAAAAATCAGTTTTTATAAGTACCACTTAGTGGTTTCACTATTCATCAAAAATTGAAGTTTTTCAGAAAATTACCAAAAATTCACCCTAAGCTATATTTGATATTCCGAATTCAAAAATGAAGTCCGTTTTACAAAATTCAAAACATATTAGTCACATTAATTAATTTAATAATTAATTCCCGCTGTCAGAGCAAATAGCGTGTTTTTATAAAACAATAAGTATCAAAAGATTGACACTAGTTTAAGTCCGATTTCAAAGTGAAATTGATTCCAACGACCACTATTGGTTTTAATGGTAAAAATATTTTCTAATTTCACTTTAAAACCAATTAAAAAGATAATCTAATCATATAAATAAATTATATTAAAAAGAGGTTTTGAATTAAAATACAACATTTTACACTATTCATTAAAAAAATGAACTTTATCAGAAAAATACCAAAAATTTACACAAAGTAAAATTTGATGTCCCGATTCCTAATAAGAGTTTTATTTGGTCCAAAAGAATGTATAAGAGTGATCAAAACTATATTTAATGACAGTTCGCCATCAAAAGGCGATAAGTGAACCTTTAGTAAAAACTAGGGCATATATGCCTAAAATTGAATTCTTTCCGTATTTTAAGCCTCTATCCTTTATTGGATAATTGTAAAAACATTTAAAAACATATATAATCATATTTCAGTTATTTCTATCCATTCCCGCCATTACAACGGCTACATGTTAACTACCATTTAAAATAACATTATTTTATTATTAGAGCGCAACGTAAGATTCCCAAGAAACTCGTTGTTGCGTGTTGGGTACGCCATCGAGCATAGCGTCCCCTTTAAAGTCATTTAAATATTTTATTCACAAATATGGATAAATATGAAATGTCATATTATTTATTTACCTGGGATGTTACATCCTTCCCCCCTTTTGGGAATTGCGTCCTCGCAATTTTAAAATTGCGCTTGGAAACATCCTTTAAAGTCCCACATCGGAACAAAAGTCCGTAAAACAAACACTTTAAAATAAAGAAAGATAAGTACAAAGGTCACTCGAGTTAACCCATACTAGGATTCCAAGTATGAAAATATGGACATGGAGGAGAAAACATAGGGTCACGTTCTTATGGAGAGTGATAGAAAACATGTTTAGGAGAAAGTTAACAATGAGAAAATCACAAACTTGTGATGGGTTAAACGGTATTCGATTCCCCAGTAGGAAAAGTTAATATACAACATTTTTGTTTTAAGTTACTTTTTATTGAGGAATTTATTCATAAGGAAACATAATCACTTATCATATTGACTTTCAACTTTTATTATATTCCTTACACAAACTCATATTTTCTCCAAAAGACGAGTATTTAGGAAGACTTGTTCACATTAAGAGTACTATAATCAACATCTAGAGGATCACCTAATCCACAAAAGAGAACTATGTACATCCTATGTCTTTAGGCTTAAACCAGAACCAAAACCAAAAAGGTTAGTACAAGATCAGATAATCCAGAAAAGGATAACCCCTTATAAAAAGAAAATCTATTCTTAATCTCCAAAATTTGTCCAACAAAACCCAAAGTTCAACGAGGACCATCCGATAAACAATTTGTCCATAAAATTCTTCAAAGTAAACCAATATAAGATTGAAACCCAAATATTTGAAGGATTTAGTCACATTGTCTTCCAAGTTAAATCGTAACATTTATCTCCAAACAACATTAGTTGCTCCTAAAGTCTCGTATTGAAAAGTAATTAGCCTAATCACATATCCTCCATGATAGGTTAATAATTTTTATAAATAACCCAAAATCAACTTACTCTTAATTCATAAAATCATATAACTAGAATGAATCAGTCAAACTAACCAGGGACTTCACGTAGTCCAGTGGTAGGCGATAAATACCAGTCACACTTTGGTTGTGGGTTCGATTCTCGCAGCTTTGTCCCACGCGACGGGTTGTCACACGGTCTGCGTGTTGTCCTTTTTTCAAAACTATATAATTCTCAAAACATTCCCCAAAACTAGATAAAATCTTCAGAAATATTCACAACCTATTTTAACCTCAATTTTATCTCATGCCTTCCACTTCAATCATAACATTTAGTAACCCATAATTTCCTCAAAAGTAAGGATCATATAAACCCAAATGGTTCTTTATAACTATGTCCACAAAAGAAAAGATAACTATTCCTTGGATAAAATTTGCCTATATTAAACATCAGGGTTACATATAATATAAAAAGTCTTCTAATGTAACCCCATCATCAAAAGAGACTTGATAATCTTAAGAATTTCACCATAACTCTTGAAGCCCTTTTATGTTGACATCTTACTCATTCAACATTCTTCATGATCCATTATCCATTCCTTTCCAACCTATTCCGAAATACCTCTTTCCTACAAACAAAATCATGAATCATATCCTAAGATTCCAAAATAAGAAAACAATAGTCATGAAATAGTACATACCTTTGATTGGTCATTGTCAGTTTCTTCATCCTCAATAGGAATGGCATTAGGTATTGGTAAACGAACATTTGTACGCTCTTGGTGACCCCATTCATGAAACTTCTTCATAGAACATGTGTTTGCATAATGACCATGCACACCACATTTAAAACATTCAATTGATCCCTCAGAAAGAACTTCCTTCCCTTTCCTCGAGTAAACTGGATGCTTCCTTTTTCCATGGCAAGTTCTTGCTTTATGACCTTCATTTCCACATCTATAGCATATTTCTGTCCCTTTGAAACATTTTCCTAGGTGTTTCTTTCCACATCTTTGACACATAGGTTTTTGAGCACATATACCTTTATGATTATTACCTGTACTTCCGTAGGGATTTGTTTCTTGCATATATGATGCCTTAGAGAAAACTCCAAGGTTTAGGTGGTCAATCATGACTCCAGATAGTTGGTTGAGGATAATCAGAAGAGTTCTCATTACAGCTCCCATATCATTCAGTTTTTTGCTCAAAAAACTGTCACAGTTTCCTTCACATCCACTGTTACTTTGGTGCCTGCTAGATCCAGCCATTTACTAAAACCAAAAAAGGTCAGTGTGAGTATATCAACAAAACCATCATGTACTAATGAGGAAGATAAACACTATGATACACTTACTCATTCACTTTATCTAAAACTAGGATTCTTTCTGAAATCCAAACCATTATGGTAATGTCACTTATGCTTAAAGAGTACCCTAACCTCTAAAGTTATCTAAACCGACCTTTGATACCAACTATAAGGCCCCAGCCTTAAACCTTACTTAATCTTGAGTTATTACAAGATTACACATTGAGGATCTTTTCAGGTTTAGAGTTTTAGAGAATTAGATCATGAAACTTACATTACATTCCACATTTAAACAAAGTGGTTACATAAAAGTCAGTATTCATTCTTCCCATCAACGGGAACATATTTAAAATATAACACGGATTATTTCTTGACACATCCTTGACACTATCATCACATCATGTACCTTTCCCTTGACCTGTGAAAAACATTTCAAAAACTTGGGATGAGCATAAAAAGCTCAGTAAGAGTTATAAAAAAAATGGAAAGGAAACATGAGTTCATATATACATGATAATGAAATCATACTTTACCCATAAAACATAGGCACTTTAACATACCTCATAAAACCATGAATAAATCATAGAAAACATAAGACATAAAGGTAACTTGAGGCATTCATAACATTCTTACGTAGGGAGTAACCCTCTTGGTTACGTTTGGAATACCCATCACAGTATATTCCCTAAATCTCTTCGGAGAAACCTTAACGTTTCACTCCTTCGCGTTACCCAATGCATTGGAGAGCTATATCGGGCTCACCCGCCCTTAGTTTATCACGGAACCACCCGTTCTTCATAACAATGCCCATGAACCATAACATAATCGTATCACATAAAACATGAATAAAGGAAACATAACATTTCCACATTTCAATCAAGATATAACATTTTAGTATATTGAAATATTGAATCCATTCAAAAAGAAACCATTTCCAAAACCATTTAAAATAATTAATAAAGAGATTTTTGAATAAATGTGTCCCATACCACCTTGAAGCTTAAAATTTTAAACCATTAATATCCATATAAATAAATCCTTAAAACCATTTTGAAAACATGGATATTAATAAGAACATTTAAAACGATATTTTGGTTAAAGGGGTTTTACCAAAATTAGAGACTCTTGAATACAACAATTGAGGAATAACATTTAGTCAGAACTTTATTATATCATGAGAATAAATGGATTCATGATATAATAATCCAAAGGACAGTATATACACCATATAAGAGTGAATTGGTGCATAACAACAATGAACACTCAATAGAAATGTCAAAGGTGATGAAGTCCCTTATAAAGAAGGTATCCTTAAATTATGGACAAATCAATCTCAAAAATATGTGTGACAAATATAAATACACCCAATATAAGTGGATATTAAGTGTAAAACAATAAAAGGTCATTCACACATATTCAATGGATGACATATTCAATGACTACATGTTAAACCCAAAGAAATCGAAATTGGGTTAAAAAGTTCCCTTGACAGCCTAACGGCATCACATCAAAAAGAGTTGATGAGAGATAAAAAGAGTATCTCATCAATTGGACATAAAATTTACATCAACAAGGATATATGAGAACATATCCCAAAATAACAATATGTAAATTAAAAGACCCAACAAAAGAAGTCTTTTAAAAAAAGAGGAGGGTGAAAGGTTCCCTTACCGACTTGGGTATCTTTCAAAACATACACCCCATGACAGAAGGACAATAGATAATTGATGTCAATACTCATAAATGAAAATATATTACACAAAGAGTAGAATAATGGGCAGTACATACACCACTCAATGGAATTTGTGGCAAATGTAGCATAAAACTCACGAGAATAAAAGTGAGATGAAAAGTCCCTTACGAAAATTCAGCAGCCTAACGGCGCCACTCAAAACTTCCAAAATGGATTGATGAGAGAGAATAGGGTATCTCATCACATGAACATAAAAATTACAGTAAGTGTAATATAAAATATCATCCCAATAACAAGAAATATGAGCTTTAAAAGTAATGACATAAAAGTGTGTACTTAAAAAGAAAGAGAGGAGTAGGATCCCTTACCTCGGGTCCGACTTGACTCGATCGTTCTTTAATCTCCTGAATAATAAACTTGAGTTAATTTCTAATTCCTTAAGAACCCTTTTTCAAGTTCATTATTACTTTTATACCACTTGTTACCATGTCACAAACATTATGTAATCATTTAAGTTAATAATATTTGTTTTGCCGATATTTGGTTCTTAAGTCGAAAGTGGTCTTCTTACAATTACATGTTGTTCGTGTGGCCAAAATTTTATTATATCCAGAATTGTATTCATTATGTAGATATCATATATTTCATATATATCCAGTACATGCATGCATTTATAACATTACATAATCATTTAGAGGTAAGAAATGAAATGCACCGTTCATGGAGACGGTAAGCCGTACGTACGCATGAACGCTACTTTCATTTCTATTTCGTATTTTATAGAATGGAATAATAATGATATAAAGGTATATTATAATTCCAGTATAATATCATATATAATATCATATTTCCATCCTTTATACATCCCACATATGGTATTTAACGAATCAAATCACTTTGAGGGGGCGGTAGTCCGCACTTCCTTAAATGAAGATATCGCGTATACCCATAATGGAAGCCATAAAGGTAAGACAAAAATGAAAAATACAGAAGCATAAATATAACATAAACATATTATATATCATATATAAAAATAATGACATCATAATGGCCACCTTTGAAGGTGTTAAATGAGTATTGAACAATCATCGTTTCGGGAGGCAGAATTTCGCCATCCACGGAAACCGTATGTTCTTTAACCATTTGATGCAGTTGTGTGAGAGTGTAGCTCAAATAAATATTATAACAACATCCTAGTATATTGAAGATACTGGTGTTGTTACAAAAGAAGTAAATAAAAAGAGTTTAGGGGGTTGGAGAAGCAAAATAAAACAAATGAACATGAGAGAATGAATTACCTTTAAAAGTGTAACTCCTTTTGATTTAAGCCTAAAGGCTTCCTTTGAAAGGATTCTGCCCAAAGGGAGTCCTCTAGTATGAGGAGAGGGATGTGGAGAGAGCAAATGGGCAGGGGTTGGCCGAGCCAAAGGCTTGATAAGTGTATGGAATGAGGTAGAGGTGGGGGCCTTTTATAAGAGGAGAGGAGGGGCACTTTTGGAAAGTAAAGAAATATTACATTATTTGAAAATGTGTTTCGGTTTCAAAAGGTCCCACATTGATAGAATTCGTGGATAAGGTGATAAGGCTTCGAAAACCACTCATCCAATTGGTTTTGGACATGTGTAGGTTGTAGATTTTTCATTATCTTTCCATTTTAATTAAATCGTCAAATAATGATGTCATCGCTGCATCATTATTATGTCATAAATAATTAAATTTCTTTAATGTCTAAAAATTATTAAAAAAATACTATGATATAGGAAATCTTTTTATCTTTCCAATGACTATTTATAATCAAAATTTGGACTTGTATAACCCCACTTAAAAATTGTTTTCTTAAAACATATTATGTTTGTGTCATTTTCACTTTAACATTAAATAAAAAGTAATTTATGTCATTTCCCAACAAAAGTGGATCCATGGGGTCCCCAAGTTGACCCATGGCTTTTCATGGTCGGCCATGACACAACCAATGAGGTTGGTACATGTGTCAAGTTCATTTCATTTTATTAAAGCATTATTTTTACCTTAAACTACACTAACTACCACTAATCGCGATTAAAAACTTAAGAAGTTACTATTCACCAAAAAATTATTTTTATCCCATTGAACCACATTTTACTTCTTAATGACAACCATGTATGTCGGATTTTTGAAAATCAAAACACAATTATGGCAAAATTTCATTTAAATGAAAAATCAGTTTTTATAAGTACCACTTAGTGGTTTCACTATTCATCAAAAATTGAAGTTTTTCAGAAAATTACAAAAAATTCACCCTAAGCTATATTTGATATTCCGAATTCAAAAATGAAGTCCGTTTTACAAAATTCAAAACATATTAGTCACATTAATTAATTTAATAATTAATTCCCGCTGTCAGAGCAAATAGCGTGTTTTTATAAAACAATAAGTATCAAAAGATTGACACTAGTTTAAGTCCGATTTCAAAGTGAAATTGATTCCAACGACCACTATTGGTTTTAATGGTAAAAATATTTTCTAATTTCACTTTAAAACCAATTAAAAAGATAATCTAATCATATAAATAAATTATATTAAAAAGAGGTTTTGAATTAAAATACAACATTTTACACTATTCATTAAAAAAATGAACTTTATCAGAAAAATACCAAAAATTTACACAAAGTAAAATTTGATGTCCCGATTCCTAATAAGAGTTTTATTTGGTCCAAAAGAATGTCTAAGAGTGATCAAAACTATATTTAATGACAGTTCGCCATCAAAAGGCGATAAGTGAACCTTTAGTAAAAACTAGGGCATATATGCCTAAAATTGAATTCTTTCCGTATTTTAAGCCTCTATCCTTTATTGGATAATTGTAAAAACATTTAAAAACATATATAATCATATTTCAGTTATTTCTATCCATTCCCGCCATTACAACGGCTACATGTTAACTACCATTTAAAATAACATTATTTTATTATTAGAGCGCAACGTAAGATTCCCAAGAAACTCGTTGTTGCGTGTTGGGTACGCCATCGAGCATAGCGTCCCCTTTAAAGTCATTTAAATATTTTATTCACAAATATGGATAAATATGAAATGTCATATTCTTTATTTACCTGGGATGTTACATCCTTCCCCCCTTTTGGGAATTGCGTCCTCGCAATTTTAAAATTGCGCTTGGAAACATCCTTTAAAGTCCCACATCGGAACAAAAGTCCGTAAAACAAACACTTTAAAATAAAGAAAGATAAGTACAAAGGTCACTCGAGTTAACCCATACTAGGATTCCAAGTATGAAAATATGGACATGGAGGAGAAAACATAGGGTCACGTTCTTATGGAGAGTGATAGAAAACATGTTTAGGAGAAAGTTAACAATGAGAAAATCACAAACTTGTGATGGGTTAAACGGTATTCGATTCCCCAGTAGGAAAAGTTAATATACAACATTTTTGTTTTAAGTTACTTTTTATTGAGGAATTTATTCATAAGGAAACATAATCACTTATCATATTGACTTTCAACTTTTATTATATTCCTTACACAAACTCATATTTTCTCCAAAAGACGAGTATTTAGGAAGACTTGTTCACATTAAGAGTACTATAATCAACATCTAGAGGATCACCTAATCCACAAAAGAGAACTATGTACATCCTATGTCTTTAGGCTTAAACCAGAACCAAAACCAAAAAGGTTAGTACAAGATCAGATAATCCAGAAAAGGATAACCCCTTATAAAAAGAAAATCTATTCTTAATCTCCAAAATTTGTCCAACAAAACCCAAAGTTCAACGAGGACCATCCGATAAACAATTTGTCCATAAAATTCTTCAAAGTAAACCAATATAAGATTGAAACCCAAATATTTGAAGGATTTAGTCACATTGTCTTCCAAGTTAAATCGTAACATTTATCTCCAAACAACATTAGTTGCTCCTAAAGTCTCGTATTGAAAAGTAATTAGCCTAATCACATATCCTCCATGATAGGTTAATAATTTTTATAAATAACCCAAAATCAACTTACTCTTAATTCATAAAATCATATAACTAGAATGAATCAGTCAAACTAACCAGGGACTTCACGTAGTCCAGTGGTAGGCGATAAATACCAGTCGCACTTTGGTTGTGGGTTCGATTCTCGCAGCTTTGTCCGACGCGACGGGTTGTCACACGGTCTGCGTGTTGTCCTTTTTTCAAAACTATATAATTCTCAAAACATTCCCCAAAACTAGATAAAATCTTCAGAAATATTCACAACCTATTTTAACCTCAATTTTATCTCATGCCTTCCACTTCAATCATAACATTTAGTAACCCATAATTTCCTCAAAAGTAAGGATCATATAAACCCAAATGGTTCTTTATAACTATGTCCACAAAAGAAAAGATAACTATTCCTTGGATAAAATTTGCCTATATTAAACATCAGGGTTACATATAATATAAAAAGTCTTCTAATGTAACCCCATCATCAAAAGAGACTTGATAATCTTAAGAATTTCACCATAACTCTTGAAGCCCTTTTATGTTGACATCTTACTCATTCAACATTCTTCATGATCCATTATCCATTCCTTTCCAACCTATTCCGAAATACCTCTTTCCTACAAACAAAATCATGAATCATATCCTAAGATTCCAAAATAAGAAAACAATAGTCATGAAATAGTACATACCTTTGATTGGTCATTGTCAGTTTCTTCATCCTCAATAGGAATGGCATTAGGTATTGGTAAACGAACATTTGTACGCTCTTGGTGACCCCATTCATGAAACTTCTTCATAGAACATGTGTTTGCATAATGACCATGCACACCACATTTAAAACATTCAATTGATCCCTCAGAAAGAACTTCCTTCCCTTTCCTCGAGTAAACTGGATGCTTCCTTTTTCCATGGCAAGTTCTTGCTTTATGACCTTCATTTCCACATCTATAGCATATTTCTGTCCCTTTGAAACATTTTCCTAGGTGTTTCTTTCCACATCTTTGACACATAGGTTTTTGAGCACACATACCTTTATGATTATTACCTGTACTTCCGTAGGGATTTGTTTCTTGCATATATGATGCCTTAGAGAAAACTCCAAGGTTTAGGTGGTCAATCATGACTCCAGATAGTTGGTTGAGGATAATCAGAAGAGTTCTCATTACAGCTCCCATATCATTCAGTTTTTTGCTCAAAAAACTGTCACAGTTTCCTTCACATCCACTGTTACTTTGGTGCCTGCTAGATCCAGCCATTTACTAAAACCAAAAAAGGTCAGTGTGAGTATATAAACAAAACCATCATGTACTAATGAGGAAGATAAACACTATGATACACTTACTCATTCACTTTATCTAAAACTAGGATTCTTTCTGAAATCCAAACCATTATGGTAATGTCACTTATGCTTAAAGAGTACCCTAACCTCTAAAGTTATCTAAACCGACCTTTGATACCAACTATAAGGCCCCAGCCTTAAACCTTACTTAATCTTGAGTTATTACAAGATTACACATTGAGGATCTTTTCAGGTTTAGAGTTTTAGAGAATTAGATCATGAAACTTGCATTACATTCCACATTTAAACAAAGTGGTTACATAAAAGTCAGTATTCATTCTTCCCATCAACGGGAACATATTTAAAATATAACACGGATTATTTCTTGACACATCCTTGACACTATCATCACATCATGTACCTTTCCCTTGACCTGTGAAAAACATTTCAAAAACTTGGGATGAGCATAAAAAGCTCAGTAAGAGTTATAAAAAAAATGGAAAGGAAACATGAGTTCATATATACATGATAATGAAATCATACTTTACCCATAAAACATAGGCACTTTAACATACCTCATAAAACCATGAATAAATCATAGAAAACATAAGACATAAAGGTAACTTGAGGCATTCATAACATTCTTACGTAGGGAGTAACCCTCTTGGTTACGTTTGGAATACCCATCACAGTATATTCCCTAAATCTCTTCGGAGAAACCTTAACGTTTCACTCCTTCGCGTTACCCAATGCATTGGAGAGCTATATCGGGCTCACCCGCCCTTAGTTTATCACGGAACCACCCGTTCTTCATAACAATGCCCAAGAACCATAACATAATCGTATCACATAAAACATGAATAAAGGAAACATAACATTTCCACATTTCAATCAAGATATAACATTTTAGTATATTGAAATATTGAATCCATTCAAAAAGAAACCATTTCCAAAACCATTTAAAATAATTAATAAAGAGATTTTTGAATAAATGTGTCCCATACCACCTTGAAGCTTAAAATTTTAAACCATTAATATCCATATAAATAAATCCTTAAAACCATTTTGAAAACATGGATATTAATAAGAACATTTAAAACGATATTTTGGTTAAAGGGGTTTTACCAAAATTAGAGACTCTTGAATACAACAATTGAGGAATAACATTTAGTCAGAACTTTATTATATCATGAGAATAAATGGATTCATGATATAATAATCCAAAGGACAGTATATACACCATATAAGAGTGAATTGGTGCATAACAACAATGAACACTCAATAGAAATGTCAAAGGTGATGAAGTCCCTTATAAAGAAGGTATCCTTAAATTATGGACAAATCAATCTCAAAAATATGTGTGACAAATATAAATACACCCAATATAAGTGGATATTAAGTGTAAAACAATAAAAGGTCATTCACACATATTCAATGGATGACATATTCAATGACTACATGTTAAACCCAAAGAAATCGAAATTGGGTTAAAAAGTTCCCTTGACAGCCTAACGGCATCACATCAAAAAGAGTTGATGAGAGATAAAAAGAGTATCTCATCAATTGGACATAAAATTTACATCAACAAGGATATATGAGAACATATCCCAAAATAACAATATGTAAATTAAAAGACCCAACAAAAGAAGTCTTTTAAAAAAAGAGGAGGGTGAAAGGTTCCCTTACCGACTTGGGTATCTTTCAAAACATACACCCCATGACAGAAGGACAATAGATAATTGATGTCAATACTCATAAATGAAAATATATTACACAAAGAGTAGAATAATGGGCAGTACATACACCACTCAATGGAATTTGTGGCAAATGTAGCATAAAACTCACGAGAATAAAAGTGAGATGAAAAGTCCCTTACGAAAATTCAGCAGCCTAACGGCGCCACTCAAAACTTCCAAAATGGATTGATGAGAGAGAATAGGGTATCTCATCACATGAACATAAAAATTACAGTAAGTGTAATATAAAATATCATCCCAATAACAAGAAAGATGAGCTTTAAAAGTAATGACATAAAAGTGTGTACTTAAAAAGAAAGAGAGGAGTAGGATCCCTTACCTCGGGTCCGACTTGACTCGATCGTTCTTTAATCTCCTGAATAATAAACTTGAGTTAATTTCTAATTCCTTAAGAACCCTTTTTCAAGTTCATTATTACTTTTATACCACTTGTTACCATGTCACAAACATTATGTAATCATTTAAGTTAATAATATTTGTTTTGCCGATATTTGGTTCTTAAGTCGAAAGTGGTCTTCTTACAATTACATGTTGTTCGTGTGGCCAAAAGTTTATTATATCAAGAATTGTATTCATTATGTAGATATCATATATTTCATATATATCCAGTACATGCATGCATTTATAACATTACATAATCATTTAGAGGTAAGAAATGAAATGCACCGTTCATGGAGACGGTAAGCCGTACGTACGCATGAACGCTACTTTCATTTCTATTTCGTATTTTATAGAATGGAATAATAATGATATAAAGGTATATTATAATTCCAGTATAATATCATATATAATATCATATTTCCATCCTTTATACATCCCACATATGGTATTTAACGAATCAAATCACTTTGAGGGGGCGGTAGTCCGCACTTCCTTAAATGAAGATATCGCGTATACCCATAATGGAAGCCATAAAGGTAAGACAAAAATGAAAAATACAGAAGCATAAATATAACATAAACATATTATATATCATATATAAAAATAATGACATCATAATGGCCACCTTTGAAGGTGTTAAATGAGTATTGAACAATCATCGTTTCGGGAGGCAGAATTTCGCCATCCACGGAAACCGTATGTTCTTTAACCATTTGATGCAGTTGTGTGAGAGTGTAGCTCAAATAAATATTATAACAACATCCTAGTATATTGAAGATACTGGTGTTGTTACAAAAGAAGTAAATAAAAAGAGTTTAGGGGGTTGGAGAAGCAAAATAAAACAAATGAACATGAGAGAATGAATTACCTTTAAAAGTGTAACTCCTTTTGATTTAAGCCTAAAGGCTTCCTTTGAAAGGATTCTGCCCAAAGGGAGTCCTCTAGTATGAGGAGAGGGATGTGGAGAGAGCAAATGGGCAGGGGTTGGCCGAGCCAAAGGCTTGATAAGTGTATGGAATGAGGTAGAGGTGGGGGCCTTTTATAAGAGGAGAGGAGGGGCACTTTTGGAAAGTAAAGAAATATTACATTATTTGAAAATGTGTTTCGGTTTCAAAAGGTCCCACATTGATAGAATTCGTGGATAAGGTGATAAGGCTTCGAAAACCACTCATCCAATTGGTTTTGGACATGTGTAGGTTGTAGATTTTTCATTATCTTTCCATTTTAATTAAATCGTCAAATAATGATGTCATCGCTGCATCATTATTATGTCATAAATAATTAAATTTCTTTAATGTCTAAAAATTATTAAAAAAATACTATGATATAGGAAATCTTTTTATCTTTCCAATGACTATTTATAATCAAAATTTGGACTTGTATAACCCCACTTAAAAATTGTTTTCTTAAAACATATTATGTTTGTGTCATTTTCACTTTAACATTAAATAAAAAGTAATTTATGTCATTTCCCAACAAAAGTGGATCCATGGGGTCCCCAAGTTGACCCATGGCTTTTCATGGTCGGCCATGACACAACCAATGAGGTTGGTACATGTGTCAAGTTCATTTCATTTTATTAAAGCATTATTTTTACCTTAAACTACACTAACTACCACTAATCGCGATTAAAAACTTAAGAAGTTACTATTCACCAAAAAATTATTTTTATCCCATTGAACCACATTTTACTTCTTAATGACAACCATGTATGTCGGATTTTTGAAAATCAAAACACAATTATGGCAAAATTTCATTTAAATGAAAAATCAGTTTTTATAAGTACCACTTAGTGGTTTCACTATTCATCAAAAATTGAAGTTTTTCAGAAAATTACCAAAAATTCACCCTAAGCTATATTTGATATTCCGAATTCAAAAATGAAGTCCGTTTTACAAAATTCAAAACATATTAGTCACATTAATTAATTTAATAATTAATTCCCGCTGTCAGAGCAAATAGCGTGTTTTTATAAAACAATAAGTATCAAAAGATTGACACTAGTTTAAGTCCGATTTCAAAGTGAAATTGATTCCAACGACCACTATTGGTTTTAATGGTAAAAATATTTTCTAATTTCACTTTAAAACCAATTAAAAAGATAATCTAATCATATAAATAAATTATATTAAAAAGAGGTTTTGAATTAAAATACAACATTTTACACTATTCATTAAAAAAATGAACTTTATCAGAAAAATACCAAAAATTTACACAAAGTAAAATTTGATGTCCCGATTCCTAATAAGAGTTTTATTTGGTCCAAAAGAATGTCTAAGTGTGATCAAAACTATATTTAATGACAGTTCGCCATCAAAAGGCGATAAGTGAACCTTTAGTAAAAACTAGGGCATATATGCCTAAAATTGAATTCTTTCCGTATTTTAAGCCTCTATCCTTTATTGGATAATTGTAAAAACATTTAAAAACATATATAATCATATTTCAGTTATTTCTATCCATTCCCGCCATTACAACGGCTACATGTTAACTACCATTTAAAATAACATTATTTTATTATTAGAGCGCAACGTAAGATTCCCAAGAAACTCGTTGTTGCGTGTTGGGTACGCCATCGAGCATAGCGTCCCCTTTAAAGTCATTTAAATATTTTATTCACAAATATGGATAAATATGAAATGTCATATTCTTTATTTACCTGGGATGTTACATCCTTCCCCCCTTTTGGGAATTGCGTCCTCGCAATTTTAAAATTGCGCTTGGAAACATCCTTTAAAGTCCCACATCGGAACAAAAGTCCGTAAAACAAACACTTTAAAATAAAGAAAGATAAGTACAAAGGTCACTCGAGTTAACCCATACTAGGATTCCAAGTATGAAAATATGGACATGGAGGAGAAAACATAGGGTCACGTTCTTATGGAGAGTGATAGAAAACATGTTTAGGAGAAAGTTAACAATGAGAAAATCACAAACTTGTGATGGGTTAAACGGTATTCGATTCCCCAGTAGGAAAAGTTAATATACAACATTTTTGTTTTAAGTTACTTTTTATTGAGGAATTTATTCATAAGGAAACATAATCACTTATCATATTGACTTTCAACTTTTATTATATTCCTTACACAAACTCATATTTTCTCCAAAAGACGAGTATTTAGGAAGACTTGTTCACATTAAGAGTACTATAATCAACATCTAGAGGATCACCTAATCCACAAAAGAGAACTATGTACATCCTATGTCTTTAGGCTTAAACCAGAACCAAAACCAAAAAGGTTAGTACAAGATCAGATAATCCAGAAAAGGATAACCCCTTATAAAAAGAAAATCTATTCTTAATCTCCAAAATTTGTCCAACAAAACCCAAAGTTCAACGAGGACCATCCGATAAACAATTTGTCCATAAAATTCTTCAAAGTAAACCAATATAAGATTGAAACCCAAATATTTGAAGGATTTAGTCACATTGTCTTCCAAGTTAAATCGTAACATTTATCTCCAAACAACATTAGTTGCTCCTAAAGTCTCGTATTGAAAAGTAATTAGCCTAATCACATATCCTCCATGATAGGTTAATAATTTTTATAAATAACCCAAAATCAACTTACTCTTAATTCATAAAATCATATAACTAGAATGAATCAGTCAAACTAACCAGGGACTTCACGTAGTCCAGTGGTAGGCGATAAATACCAGTCGCACTTTGGTTGTGGGTTCGATTCTCGCAGCTTTGTCCGACGCGACGGGTTGTCACACGGTCTGCGTGTTGTCCTTTTTTCAAAACTATATAATTCTCAAAACATTCCCCAAAACTAGATAAAATCTTCAGAAATATTCACAACCTATTTTAACCTCAATTTTATCTCATGCCTTCCACTTCAATCATAACATTTAGTAACCCATAATTTCCTCAAAAGTAAGGATCATATAAACCCAAATGGTTCTTTATAACTATGTCCACAAAAGAAAAGATAACTATTCCTTGGATAAAATTTGCCTATATTAAACATCAGGGTTACATATAATATAAAAAGTCTTCTAATGTAACCCCATCATCAAAAGAGACTTGATAATCTTAAGAATTTCACCATAACTCTTGAAGCCCTTTTATGTTGACATCTTACTCATTCAACATTCTTCATGATCCATTATCCATTCCTTTCCAACCTATTCCGAAATACCTCTTTCCTACAAACAAAATCATGAATCATATCCTAAGATTCCAAAATAAGAAAACAATAGTCATGAAATAGTACATACCTTTGATTGGTCATTGTCAGTTTCTTCATCCTCAATAGGAATGGCATTAGGTATTGGTAAACGAACATTTGTACGCTCTTGGTGACCCCATTCATGAAACTTCTTCATAGAACATGTGTTTGCATAATGACCATGCACACCACATTTAAAACATTCAATTGATCCCTCAGAAAGAACTTCCTTCCCTTTCCTCGAGTAAACTGGATGCTTCCTTTTTCCATGGCAAGTTCTTGCTTTATGACCTTCATTTCCACATCTATAGCATATTTCTGTCCCTTTGAAACATTTTCCTAGGTGTTTCTTTCCACATCTTTGACACATAGGTTTTTGAGCACACATACCTTTATGATTATTACCTGTACTTCCGTAGGGATTTGTTTCTTGCATATATGATGCCTTAGAGAAAACTCCAAGGTTTAGGTGGTCAATCATGACTCCAGATAGTTGGTTGAGGATAATCAGAAGAGTTCTCATTACAGCTCCCATATCATTCAGTTTTTTGCTCAAAAAACTGTCACAGTTTCCTTCACATCCACTGTTACTTTGGTGCCTGCTAGATCCAGCCATTTACTAAAACCAAAAAAGGTCAGTGTGAGTATATAAACAAAACCATCATGTACTAATGAGGAAGATAAACACTATGATACACTTACTCATTCACTTTATCTAAAACTAGGATTCTTTCTGAAATCCAAACCATTATGGTAATGTCACTTATGCTTAAAGAGTACCCTAACCTCTAAAGTTATCTAAACCGACCTTTGATACCAACTATAAGGCCCCAGCCTTAAACCTTACTTAATCTTGAGTTATTACAAGATTACACATTGAGGATATTTTCAGGTTTAGAGTTTTAGAGAATTAGATCATGAAACTTGCATTACATTCCACATTTAAACAAAGTGGTTACATAAAAGTCAGTATTCATTCTTCCCATCAACGGGAACATATTTAAAATATAACACGGATTATTTCTTGACACATCCTTGACACTATCATCACATCATGTACCTTTCCCTTGACCTGTGAAAAACATTTCAAAAACTTGGGATGAGCATAAAAAGCTCAGTAAGAGTTATAAAAAAAATGGAAAGGAAACATGAGTTCATATATACATGATAATGAAATCATACTTTACCCATAAAACATAGGCACTTTAACATACCTCATAAAACCATGAATAAATCATAGAAAACATAAGACATAAAGGTAACTTGAGGCATTCATAACATTCTTACGTAGGGAGTAACCCTCTTGGTTACGTTTGGAATACCCATCACAGTATATTCCCTAAATCTCTTCGGAGAAACCTTAACGTTTCACTCCTTCGCGTTACCCAATGCATTGGAGAGCTATATCGGGCTCACCCGCCCTTAGTTTATCACGGAACCACCCGTTCTTCATAACAATGCCCAAGAACCATAACATAATCGTATCACATAAAACATGAATAAAGGAAACATAACATTTCCACATTTCAATCAAGATATAACATTTTAGTATATTGAAATATTGAATCCATTCAAAAAGAAACCATTTCCAAAACCATTTAAAATAATTAATAAAGAGATTTTTGAATAAATGTGTCCCATACCACCTTGAAGCTTAAAATTTTAAACCATTAATATCCATATAAATAAATCCTTAAAACCATTTTGAAAACATGGATATTAATAAGAACATTTAAAACGATATTTTGGTTAAAGGGGTTTTACCAAAATTAGAGACTCTTGAATACAACAATTGAGGAATAACATTTAGTCAGAACTTTATTATATCATGAGAATAAATGGATTCATGATATAATAATCCAAAGGACAGTATATACACCATATAAGAGTGAATTGGTGCATAACAACAATGAACACTCAATAGAAATGTCAAAGGTGATGAAGTCCCTTATAAAGAAGGTATCCTTAAATTATGGACAAATCAATCTCAAAAATATGTGTGACAAATATAAATACACCCAATATAAGTGGATATTAAGTGTAAAACAATAAAAGGTCATTCACACATATTCAATGGATGACATATTCAATGACTACATGTTAAACCCAAAGAAATCGAAATTGGGTTAAAAAGTTCCCTTGACAGCCTAACGGCATCACATCAAAAAGAGTTGATGAGAGATAAAAAGAGTATCTCATCAATTGGACATAAAATTTACATCAACAAGGATATATGAGAACATATCCCAAAATAACAATATGTAAATTAAAAGACCCAACAAAAGAAGTCTTTTAAAAAAAGAGGAGGGTGAAAGGTTCCCTTACCGACTTGGGTATCTTTCAAAACATACACCCCATGACAGAAGGACAATAGATAATTGATGTCAATACTCATAAATGAAAATATATTACACAAAGAGTAGAATAATGGGCAGTACATACACCACTCAATGGAATTTGTGGCAAATGTAGCATAAAACTCACGAGAATAAAAGTGAGATGAAAAGTCCCTTACGAAAATTCAGCAGCCTAACGGCGCCACTCAAAACTTCCAAAATGGATTGATGAGAGAGAATAGGGTATCTCATCACATGAACATAAAAATTACAGTAAGTGTAATATAAAATATCATCCCAATAACAAGAAAGATGAGCTTTAAAAGTAATGACATAAAAGTGTGTACTTAAAAAGAAAGAGAGGAGTAGGATCCCTTACCTCGGGTCCGACTTGACTCGATCGTTCTTTAATCTCCTGAATAATAAACTTGAGTTAATTTCTAATTCCTTAAGAACCCTTTTTCAAGTTCATTATTACTTTTATACCACTTGTTACCATGTCACAAACATTATGTAATCATTTAAGTTAATAATATTTGTTTTGCCGATATTTGGTTCTTAAGTCGAAAGTGGTCTTCTTACAATTACATGTTGTTCGTGTGGCCAAAAGTTTATTATATCAAGAATTGTATTCATTATGTAGATATCATATATTTCATATATATCCAGTACATGCATGCATTTATAACATTACATAATCATTTAGAGGTAAGAAATGAAATGCACCGTTCATGGAGACGGTAAGCCGTACGTACGCATGAACGCTACTTTCATTTCTATTTCGTATTTTATAGAATGGAATAATAATGATATAAAGGTATATTATAATTCCAGTATAATATCATATATAATATCATATTTCCATCCTTTATACATCCCACATATGGTATTTAACGAATCAAATCACTTTGAGGGGGCGGTAGTCCGCACTTCCTTAAATGAAGATATCGCGTATACCCATAATGGAAGCCATAAAGGTAAGACAAAAATGAAAAATACAGAAGCATAAATATAACATAAACATATTATATATCATATATAAAAATAATGACATCATAATGGCCACCTTTGAAGGTGTTAAATGAGTATTGAACAATCATCGTTTCGGGAGGCAGAATTTCGCCATCCACGGAAACCGTATGTTCTTTAACCATTTGATGCAGTTGTGTGAGAGTGTAGCTCAAATAAATATTATAACAACATCCTAGTATATTGAAGATACTGGTGTTGTTACAAAAGAAGTAAATAAAAAGAGTTTAGGGGGTTGGAGAAGCAAAATAAAACAAATGAACATGAGAGAATGAATTACCTTTAAAAGTGTAACTCCTTTTGATTTAAGCCTAAAGGCTTCCTTTGAAAGGATTCTGCCCAAAGGGAGTCCTCTAGTATGAGGAGAGGGATGTGGAGAGAGCAAATGGGCAGGGGTTGGCCGAGCCAAAGGCTTGATAAGTGTATGGAATGAGGTAGAGGTGGGGGCCTTTTATAAGAGGAGAGGAGGGGCACTTTTGGAAAGTAAAGAAATATTACATTATTTGAAAATGTGTTTCGGTTTCAAAAGGTCCCACATTGATAGAATTCGTGGATAAGGTGATAAGGCTTCGAAAACCACTCATCCAATTGGTTTTGGACATGTGTAGGTTGTATATTTTTCATTATCTTTCCATTTTAATTAAATCGTCAAATAATGATGTCATCGCTGCATCATTATTATGTCATAAATAATTAAATTTCTTTAATGTCTAAAAATTATTAAAAAAAATACTATGATATAGGAAATCTTTTTATCTTTCCAATGACTATTTATAATCAAAATTTGGACTTGTATAACCCCACTTAAAAATTGTTTTCTTAAAACATATTATGTTTGTGTCATTTTCACTTTAACATTAAATAAAAAGTAATTTATGTCATTTCCCA
Source organism: Viscum album (assembly GCA_963277665.1). Taxonomy (NCBI): domain Eukaryota; kingdom Viridiplantae; phylum Streptophyta; class Magnoliopsida; order Santalales; family Viscaceae; genus Viscum; species Viscum album. The sequence goes on from OY728142.1 coordinate 815,804,676, forward strand.
ACAAAAGTGGATCCATGGGGTCCCCAAGTTGACCCATGGCTTGTCATGGTCGGCCATGACACAACCAATGAGGTTGGTACATGTGTCAAGTTCATTTCATTTTATTAAAGCATTATTTTTACCTTAAACTACACTAACTACCACTAATCGCGATTAAAAACTTAAGAAGTTACTATTCACCAAAAAATTATTTTTATCCCATTGAACCACATTTTACTTCTTAATGACAACCATGTATGTCGGATTTTTGAAAATCAAAACACAATTATGGCAAAATTTCATTTAAATGAAAAATCAGTTTTTATAAGTACCACTTAGTGGTTTCACTATTCATCAAAAATTGAAGTTTTTCAGAAAATTACCAAAAATTCACCCTAAGCTATATTTGATATTCCGAATTCAAAAATGAAGTCCGTTTTACAAAATTCAAAACATATTAGTCACATTAATTAATTTAATAATTAATTCCCGCTGTCAGAGCAAATAGCGTGTTTTTATAAAACAATAAGTATCAAAAGATTGACACTAGTTTAAGTCCGATTTCAAAGTGAAATTGATTCCAACGACCACTATTGGTTTTAATGGTAAAAATATTTTCTAATTTCACTTTAAAACCAATTAAAAAGATAATCTAATCATATAAATAAATTATATTAAAAAGAGGTTTTGAATTAAAATACAACATTTTACACTATTCATTAAAAAAATGAACTTTATCAGAAAAATACCAAAAATTTACACAAAGTAAAATTTGATGTCCCGATTCCTAATAAGAGTTTTATTTGGTCCAAAAGAATGTATAAGAGTGATCAAAACTATATTTAATGACAGTTCGCCATCAAAAGGCGATAAGTGAACCTTTAGTAAAAACTAGGGCATATATGCCTAAAATTGAATTCTTTCCGTATTTTAAGCCTCTATCCTTTATTGGATAATTTTAAAAACATTTAAAAACATATATAATCATATTTCAGTTATTTCTATCCATTCCCGCCATTACAACGGCTACATGTTAACTACCATTTAAAATAACATTATTTTATTATTAGAGCGCAACGTAAGATTCCCAAGAAACTCGTTGTTGCGTGTTGGGTACGCCATCGAGCATAGCGTCCCCTTTAAAGTCATTTAAATATTTTATTCACAAATATGGATAAATATGAAATGTCATATTCTTTATTTACCTGGGATGTTACAATGAATCCTTCCATCTAATATAAAATATCATCCAACAACACAAAATAACATTCCTTTGGAATTCGTTAACTGAACCACCAATTTGGGTACATGTTGTACATCATTTAAATCATGTTCAAAACTCAAATCCCTTTATATGAGATAAAAATTTACCAAAAAAGTATAATTTTCACTAAATTGTAACATGAATGGCCATTATAATTGGTATTTTGTAAATATTATGAATTCCTGTTAAATATATAGGCTTTATGTGAGTAAAATAACCCATAAGGGTTGGGGTTGTCTAACACAACATTACCCTTGTGTGTATTGTTTTCTTATAACGCCTTATATAGAATAATAATTATTATTATTATTACTATTATTATTATTATGGTTCTTCAGAGTGATACTAGATATTTTGGTATTTTCAAGATCAGTAGTGGCTTCATTAAGGTACCATTTTTATGCTTCATTAGCTTACACGTTACTTTTTAGGCTCATATTATTGTAATCAGATATGTTGTAAAATAATAATGGAAATAAAAATACAATTAACACAATATATAAAGTGATTTGATGTTCTTTTTCAACCTATAATTTCACCAGACCTATAGTGTACCACATAAACTCAACTTATCTATGCTGAATTTTAAGGATAAAATTGTAGGGATACATATTTTAATTTCTAACACTTACAAGGTGGAGAAAATGGTTGTAGATGTGTTCTAAAAAAATAATTTTCATATACTTGACTCTTTCTAGTCTTATCACTTTTGTTGGGATTCTGTGATTGTACATTTTTAAAATATGGTGTGGGATAAAAAATATCATATTTTCTAGTCCTTCATTGTTATTTCACTCTACATTTTCATTTATTTAATGGTTGTGAGTTATTTAGAAAAATTTTATTGAATTATTTTTTATTAATATTTATAATATTATTACTAATACTAATGATTCAATTAATATCATTATTCATAATAATATTATTATTAATATTCTTAATATTATTACTATTATTAAAATTGATATTTTAACAATTATAAATACTATATGTACGAAGATATAGTAGAATGGACACATGATCTTATTTAAAATACATGAAGTAATGTGTTAAACTCTATAATTTTTCATTAGATTCATCTATGGGATAGTAAAAATTTACTAATATATATTTGTGGAAATTTCCTCCTACCATTCTAGGTAGAAATTGATTTATATCAATTACATGGTACACAAGTTACAATGGGTCAGTGTAATTAATTTTAAATATGATGTTGAAAGGTGTACAATGATTTAAAATAACTAGCGGCTTTGGGTGTATTATAAAACCCTTAGAGATTAATTCATCTTATAATAATTTATTTATTAATATTTGAATTAACATGCATAATAGCCTTACTAAGTGGTAAAAGTACAAAAATTAGGTGTTAGGCCTATAAATATTCAATTTATATTTATTTTCCAAATTATGCATGGTCAACCACATTCAAGTATAATTGAACTAACCAACAAAGGTATCACATTGGTTAATGTTTGTGCGTGTCTGATTCAATTTTATTATACAACCAAATAATTACCTAGAATTTTTGTATTATTATTAATGTTATTACACTTATTATTATAATTATTATTAATATTATTTTTATTCAGTGTATGAGGTTAATTCTAAACATAAAAATGTTAGAATTATAAAACATTAACTCATAGAATAGATATATTACAAGATTAATAACTAGAATATAATTTTATTCGTGAAATATAGTCTAAAGGACATCGGTATGGATGAAAATATCCAAATAAAATAATAAATTATTTCCAAAATTTAATTTTATTTTAAAAGTGAAACTAATTTTTATTTTTTCAATATTCTCATGAAATAGTTATATTTTATTTGTTGAACATCATACTTTCATTATATATATTACATTATAGGATGTCAAAATTATTATATTGATTATGATGAATCATATTCTGATTATAAAATGATATATTTATCCTCGGGTGATTTTTTAACACCTTGATGTTAAGGTTATATAGAATAGTTCCTTTTGGTTTTTAATGTTATTTGGTTAAAATATATTTATCTTTATATGCTACATTTTATAATTGTATATTTTTAGTTGGAGAATACTCAAAATGGAACTAGTTTTAGGATTCGAAATAATAAATTAATGACACATGATCCTAATAATCTAATTGGTGGGGTTCTATTTTTTAGTGATGAGTAATATATCTTATTATATGATTCTAAAATGGAATCCCAGTAATGTCTGTAAAATTTTAATACAAGGTAAAGGAAATAATATTAAAGCGTCCATACTAAATAATAAACCTAAGAGATAAGAATATTATTGTAGTTTTATATTTCGAATAAATTAAAGGAATATAATAATATTAGTGGAATATAATATGAATTTCAAATTAATTTCCATGAAAATGGGAATATATAAAATGAGAAATAAAAAATATTCTTTCCAATGTGAGACTATAAATTCTTATTTGAATAATAATTTCCTATTTTAATATATGAGTTTCTTCTTACAATGGTTGTATTATTTCTTTCTATATCTATTCTATTATAGTGGAATATTTTTCCCCAAAGGATTGGTATGCAATATATTTTGAATATTTTCCTATGACCTAAGGATGATTTATCTAATAATCTTTCATTTAATCACAATTCACAATAGAAAATTTATCATGATTTTATTTACATTCTAATGCTTGGATTACAAAGAATAAATTACAGGTTGTGAGGGATATTTTTTCTCATTGAATAGATAAATATATATCTTTATCTAGTAGTTTTCTAAGTAGTTTATCTTTCTATTACATTCATTTAATTACATTTTGATGAAATATTATTGAACCTCATTTAATACAGGACACACTATTTTTATTCAATATGTTATATTATTAACATGGGTTGATTTACACTATTATATTCAATAGAGTTATTGATTATTATTACTATTATTTTGATAATTATGATTATTATTATTATCATTATCAATATCATTATGATTAGTATAATCATTATCATTATCATCATTAGAAATATTACTACAATAATTATTACTAGTATTTATATTACTTCAATTATAATTATTATTCTAATATCTAATAGTTCGATTGGTTTGCGGAGAAATTTGTTTCACCCTAGAAATATGTTCAAATATTACTACTAATGAATTTTATCAGTTATGGGCGGGATTCTGGGTCTATTGATCCTCATAATAATCTAACATAGACAACCATTTATTTTTCACCTAAATGTCATTATAAATGGATTTATCATAAAAATTGGGTTATAGGAATGTCAAAGGGGATGGTTCAATCCATTAATCTCTTTTTAAGTCATATTTATTATTATTATTCTTATTACTATTACTAAAAAACTATCATGCCCTTATTCAATTATAAATTAAATGATAAGTCCAAGGGGTGATGTTATTCATCGTCATAATTTTAAATTTCATGATGAATTTATGGTTTTAAAAATTGGTAATTTCTTACTAAAACCATGGGTAATCCATTCATCAATTTTGGAAGTGAATTTTAATACATTAAACTAAAAGCATTCATATTTTTAGATCTATACATCCAACATTTGATTAATATGAGTATTTTGAAATCTAAAAATATTTAATTATAATTCAATAAATGTCATAATTATTTTAATGATGGATTAATATAGTTTGGTGGGGAATTTTAATGTTATAAATTAATAATTGATGAAGAAAAAATGATTATTCCTTTTTCGGATTTAGTTACACTTTATTAAAATGGATCAAAGATTCTGATTGGACAGGAATATAAATATTCTCCAACATTCAAACAATCATTGTAGATTTATAGTTCAATCAATACCAAATATTGGGGGTAATATAAAAGTATGTGATCCAAGAGGGTGATGATTCTAAAAAAACATTGAATTTAGTTAAAAAAAATCAACAAAAATATAACCAATGAAAGATGGGAGACTTTTAGGAAAATGAAAATGTTACCTACTAAGACATGTGCTAGTTTTGTTTAAAAGGACATAGAAACCGTGGAATAAAGTTATTAAAAAGGTGATCCCTTTGTTTTATAAATTTTTAAATAGAATTGATTAAACAAATTAAAAATACTCAGGAATTTAGTTTATTGATATGGTTAAGAATGATGAAAACATAAAGGGAATAATAAAGCCATCTATGTTATCATTTTGTCAAATTGATGAATAAAATGAGAAATTTAATTATGAGCTATAAAATGAGTTTTGTGGATATAAAAATATAACTCATGAATATGATATTATATATAATATAGATACTAATAAAATGAACTCTGATGTCCTTCTTAAAAGTAATGAATGATAAAGATCTAAGTCTAATGCATCTATTTATGTAGTTATTTTTATTTTGATAAATTATAAAAATGATATAGATAAAATCAATGATTATCCAAAAATTCCACTAGATTCTAAATCCCGAAAATTGAATAGTGTATTATGAATTATAGAAAAACACTTGAATTTCTTTGGATAATTTATCTAAAAAAACTTGAAGTTTAAATAATAAATGTTTTATCGGGGTATAATGAGATGGTAAAATATAAATCCAAATTAATTTTCTTTTTTATATTAATTAATGGTTAAAATTACATGAAAATACTTAAACCCAAAAATGATTTATTATTATGTATTATCTTATCCTTGTAGAAGTTATAGATCTTATGATGAAATTTTTCTATAATATTTTTCAGATTAAAGAGAATGGAGTACAAAACAGAGGACAATTAATAATCATAGTGATAAAGTGGAAACCCTTTTTGCAGTTACCTCATATTTCCTTGGGAAATACATATGTAATAATTATTTTATTAAGATTATTATATGTGAATTTAAAAATTTATATAATGAAATTTAATTATCTTTTGTATATTTATATATTAGATATTAATATGGAAGGACTCTTGGTTTAGAAATTGGTGATCTAAATTAGACAGTTGATATCCCTTTGGTTTTTTTTAAAAATTAAGTTTTATCATGTGTATGAATGAGAAAATTGGTTCCAAGTTTTATCAAACTTCTTATAAATTGTTTAATGATTTTTTAAAATAACTTATTAGATATCTTTCTCAACAATTAAAAATATACCTTGTATTTAAGTCATGTTGACATGATTGTTACCACAATGATGAATTTAGATTTTGTTATCTTATCACTTATAAAATCAAAGAACACTTTGAGTATCACTAAAATTCTAGAATATAACATTTATCCCCACCATATTCATGTAAATATGAAGTAAAAAAGATGAAAAATCAAATAATAATTTAATATTTAACAATTTATAATTTTATAATATAGATTAAATTAATCTATTTATGAAATATTTAATTCTATTGATTATAGAAGTTATATACATGCTTGTTTTATGAAATATTAATTATCAAATACTAGGATGAGACTATAGATTAAGGTGTGACGATTCCATTGATATTGAGATGTACCCGTTGTGGAATAATCTCATTAATTTATAAGATGTTTACACAATTATAAAATTTATTAATCTAGGATTAATTAAGAATTAGACATTGTAAAAAAAATTTTATTTTGAGGATGAAGGAGGAAATAAAAAAGGTAGAATTTTAGGGGGAGGTGGATAAATAAAGGTGACAAAAATGTTTCATTTTTATACTCTTCAAAAATTAAGGAAGTTTTTTAGTTATCATTATCATCTCATGGTTTAACATAACGTTATCTCAAAAAAGGATAATAGAGATCATAATGGTTAATATTATCATAATATATTTATAGAGGATTCCTCATGCTTTGTGAAAATAATAGATAATATTATTATAACATTATTTAAGAATATTATTACACCTTGTTAAAATATATACCACTTTTACTGGTTATTACATATTCATTCCTCAATTTTAATTCTGGAATTTCACCAGGTCTTGATGGGTACACTGATTTCATCTTCCATGAATTTTTCAATGTATTTTACTTAGTAATTGTATGTATTTTCTATGATTTCAATTAAATATTTTTTTTAAAATATATAATAAACAATTAGAAAATTAACATTGAATCCCAAAGTGGAGAAAAAAAAGTGATATCAATCTATTCATTATAATTGTACTTGTTAATGCTCTTTAAAAATCTCTCAACATGAATTTAGAGATTAAGATTTATATTTTCACCAATAAAATTATGTCATTAAGCATATTTAGTTTTATCAATAGAAGTAATATACATTAAAACCTTATCATTACCATGGAACTCTTTATCAACAAAAATAATAACACTTGAGGAGGAATAATTTCAATGAAAATTGATTTTGTGATGTATATTGACATCAGGAATTAGGATTATAATTTAAAAATATGTAATGAACTGGTTCAATTTGTGAGAAATTTATTTCAATAAATTAATATCTCAACTCTTATCATTTGATCTTTATAGGGTTTATTTTCTTATTTAATTGTGTAAAAATAATAGACACCCTTAAAATTTTCATTTTTGGATTTAATGAATATGATCTCAGTAGATTTATCATTGAAACAATGAATGTTTAAATTGTGAAGGACGTCAAAGATGATTTAGGTTTTTTATATGATTCTCACCCAATCTATTATCATGAAATCATTATCCTCGGACATTTGAATGGTAAAAACAACCAAAACATTAAATTTATGTTTCGCCATTATATATATGTCATGGGTTAGGTGATCAGTTCGATTAGGAAAATTAATTATTTTGAAAGCTGGTTCTCTCGTATTCTAAACTAGATCATTCTATGGATCTTTGTAAATTGAGAGAGATAAATTCCCTTTATATGTCTAGGTGTTCGTAAGTTTTTGGGAAGACCCAAGGTTATCGATTTTGTTGAGATTTCTTTTGATATTAAATAATTTATGGACTCGTGTAATGGGAGTCATATTTTATTGTAATAAAGGATAAGTATTTTTAATGGAATGGATGATTCTCTGTTTTACTACTCCATTATATTTTATAAATTACCCCTAAATATTATAAAATGGATCAATTCATTATAAAATAATTTTTTTCTTATATTGGAATATCATAGATGAATTTATGTGGTTTTTTCCTTAGATGTATTATTGTATTCTAAATGAAGATGGTGGTTTATTAATTAATAACATTAGGAAATTAAATTACTCCCTTTTGAATAACTTTATATAATATGTTTAAGGAAAAATATGAAAATGTTTTTTTCAAATGGAATCAATCCTCAAGAGGCTTAATTATATAACATAAAATTAAAACGATTATTTATTATGGAAAACTCAAAATGATTCATTCTATAATACTAAGTTTCACTCTATAAGGATAATTTCACCCAAATTTTATCACATTTTTTAAGTAGATATTTAGTCAGGCTCACCCCATATTAAAAAGTTTGAGAATTTTAGATATATATATATATATGATCTTGAATTCTCAGTAATGGCCAAACTATTTTGGTTTATTGTTGTAATATAACTGAACATAGGTAATATAATAGAGTATTATAATATTTCCCCATTTAATGTTTTTATTTTACATTATCCTATGAGATTTAGATTGCTTAAGAGAGATGTTAATAAATTTTTATGAATTTTAGGAATTACCCATCGTTTTTATTCACATTAATAAATATTAAATGATTGAACATAGTTATGGTTTTTGTAGGCTCTACTATGATATGATTTATAATAATATTTCCTTAGTATGTTTTGAAATACATACGAATTAATTAGTTTTTTATATAAGAAATACATGTGTGATAGGGAACATATATTTTTCACTTTCTCAATTAAATATTTAAAATATCATATATTATTATACATTATTTAATTTTTAATATAGTTGGCTGAAAATTTGTTAGAATTAATTAATTTTTTCACAAATATACAATTTTATTCTTGGAGAAAAAAAATTATTTAATAAATCGCATTTGAAATTACAACACATTATTTCAAAGATCCATTTTTTTATTTTATTATAGAACGAACTTCACTATGAGTGTTATAAATATTATTATTGTGATTTTTTTAGATAAGTTAACTCTAATACGTATGGTTATAATGATAACTCTTTCCATTATATTTCAATCATCAAAAAACTATTGTACTTTTATAATGTGAAAAAATAATGTTGGAACTCCTTAAATTAATTATTATGGTCGTATTTAATGATGGGAGGATATTAATATGAGAAATCCATTAAAAACCATAGGGATTTTAACATTTTAGTCTATGTTGTGGGACTATAAATGTTATTTCACTAGAATATTCCATAAATATTTTCTTGTCATGCATGAACATGAAGCACTAGTATATGGGATTATCACTATCATGATGGTTACAAAATAAAAAACTTTATTAATATATAAATTGTGTGGTACTAAATTATTGTTATTATTTATAAATTTTTATTGTTATTTTTACAATTATCATTATAATCTAGATTATGAGGCTAAAATTTTGTTATAGTGGAGATGGGGATTTCTTGGATGATTTAGAGGAGATTCTATTTGAGACACTAAATCCTGATAGCCTAATGAAATTATGAATTCTCTATGGTCACAATTATCTCTTTGGTACTAATATATTTTATTAAATAAATAAATTCCCAAATCACAAAAACAAGAAAGGTAGAATTATTTTAATGATAATAGTATGATGATTTTTAATATCAAGGAGGTTGTTATGAGAACAATTTTTAAGAATGGTAATGTGGATCATGTTACCACTAACTCTTAACCATTTCAAAAAAATATTGACTTGTAAATATAATGTTATTATAGAGATTATTATTTTATGGGAGGAGCACCATGGATGAAAGAAGAATTAAATCAATGTATGGTTTCTATCTATGATTTTTTTATGGGATTTAATTTCTATTTATAATAGATACATTCCTATTTAGTCTTATAATTAAGATTTAAAATTAATATATTCATGGTATTGGTTTGTATCACCAAAACTAGCGATTTTAACATAAATAATAGTTTCATTGATTTAATAGTTTTGAATTAATGAAATATCATACACCGAATTGAGGTAATATTTATGGAATAAACTTGATCATATGGAATACAAAAAAATATTAATTATATTTCTTTATCATTATGAAAACTGATCAATATGGATAAAGAGTCTAAACATTCCAAGTGGTTACTATTCATCTAATCCAGTTAATGTTGATATTAATAGTGATTTTTTTGACATGGGGATTATCTTATTGGAAGAATATGGTATTAATAATATAATTATTTTTATTAGACGTCAATGTTTTTTTGTTGTTTATAAAAATATTATATATGTTTCCTCTAACTATAAGGAAAAAATGATTTTTTTACCATTGTATGATTTAGGGTCATGATGAGAACCATTCGTTGAAGACTAGAGAAATATATGGTGAGGAATAATGGGAACAAACCCAATTATATGGAAAAGATGTGGATTTATTCAACATAATGAAACATGTTCTTCCTTTAATAGAAAATAATCATATTCTTCCTTCAGTAGAGAATACCCTATCATAAAAGAAATATTCAAACAAATTAGTGGAGTTGTATAGTAATATATAGAAATAGAAAGGGAGAGACATCATTATTTTTGAAAATCATGAAGATTCAACTCATATTTTACCAAAGGTGGAAAACATTATGGAATTGATTTCTTAGGAACTTAATATTTCTTCTTATGAGGAGATATAAATTTTTACAAATTATAAATTATCTACATCTCATGAAAATATTGAAAACAACAATGTCAATCATAGTTGAGTTGATTTTTTAGAGATAGATGAACAATATTTTCATAGTTTTTAGGAGGTATTATTTAAATCTATATGGTATGTGATGATTATTTTTTAGAAGAATAGGTATATTTGTAATACAATTTATTTAAAATATTTCTTGGTTGATAATAGTTTTATTTATTGAAAACGTTTTTCAATCTAAATGTTTATTGAAGGGAGTTCAGGGTGTTAAATGTTCTAGACCTAATGAAAGTATTATGAGATGAAATATCATAATGATGAGTAATTGTACAATGATCCTATGTAGATGATTAAAGGAACAAAAAGTGTTTCAGGAATCTCTAATAAAGGAAGGTACATGGGAAAATCTATGGCATGTATCTTTGTGTAATAAGTGTCTAAAATAGGAATCCTAGAAGGGACCATACTATAGTTGTCCCCCTGGAGGAGTTCCAATTCACCCAATAAAAATATTGAAGGCTAAATATGGGTATATTAGTGAAAAAAGTCGACTTCATTAAAGACCCACTACTTGTTATGACCATTATAATTGTCCATGGTGGAAGATTCAAGAAGATATTAAATGTTACATTCAAAAAACCCATTGGTTTTTCTAAATTTCATAGTACCTTGTTTTTTGAATAAGTGTATCACTTGAAATAAGTTGTGAGTCAAGAATGGGCATGTTGATTCTCATGTTTAAGTTTTTTGTTAAATATGTTGGAAGAAAATAGTATATTTCTACAAAAAGAGATAAAATGGCTAAAAAACCATGGGGATTTGACTTTCAACGGGATTTTAACATTGATATTGAATATTCCACACCGTTGTGTCTAGAAACAAGGTGTTTTGGTGGTCAATTCATTTAGTTATGTTCTTATTCATGTGATGTTGACTTCTATGATGAGTTAACAAAACATTAATTTTTTATACATAATATGGATTTTATTTAATCCATGATATAGTCTATAATCAATGTATATTGCAAAATTTATCAAATGGATTAATTTAGAATTAATTCACAATTCAAAGGAGAGATAAGTTGTACCATGAAGAAGTAAAATAAGATTACTATTGGATGTTATGGAATCATGTAAAATTAATGTCTAGTTATTGAATCCCATAATGATACTAAAAAATGGGGATTTAAATGATCATGATCTACATGTTTAATAATTTAGTATCATCAACTGTATAAGAAAATATAGATTCCTTTAGAAATTAAACATTAAAATATTTGTATAATTGGTTGTTGGATAGGGGATGTAAGGAAATAACGGTTTTCACTCCTCAAACAACATTCAAAATAAGAAGAAAAATGATATTATATTGTAATAAAAATAATAACAATGTCATTTCATATATTCTTTAGAAATGGGATTGTTATGTATCTAACAGGAGTTCACATACTATAATGAAATATACAAAAGGATATCAGCAGAAGCATCTATATAAATTAAAGGATACAATAAAATTACATAGTTTTATTTAAGGTAAATACATTTCCATATAATATTTTGATACCTTACTGATCAATTGTGTGAAGGAGACGATGTGATGTGAGCTGATAGAGATCATTGAGAGGCATGAGTGGACCATAAAACAATATAATGTAGTGAGCCTATGCGAGGATGAACTTAACCTAAACCTCAATAAAGAAAAGTAATATTTATAGTGAAATGGTGCATCAAAACCATTTTGATATCCTAATATATGGCATAGTTAATTTTGAGAGTTCTAAGTAAATTATTTTTTTCCAATTTAATTTATGAATGTACCCTAAAATAGGAAAAATTAATTTCAAGAATATCTAATAAAGGGTAAATCAAGTGATTTGTGTTAGATATAAATCATGTAAAAAAATAACATGTAAATTTGATGGTTAAAAGGATACGATATATTAGTGTTGTTAGTTACCAATTAAATAGAATTATATCACCCCCCAGATTAAGGCCCGTGGATATATCTCACTCAATGACCATTTTGGAACCAATAAGTGGTATTGAATGGATATGTTTACTTTTTATATATTTTTATATATCTAAATTTATCTAATGTTTTGAATAAATATATAATCAATATTTAAGAATTTGTTTTTTCGAATGTATTTCAGAATATGAATTTTTAAGTTTTTGATCTTCATATAATATTAAACTGGAGTTCCATTCATGGTTGCACTAGATTGAATTGATATATTAAGATTACAAATTGTTATCATTAAGGCATATCAAATATATATTGAAATTGATTCCTAATAAAATATTTAATTAAGGGATGTTATGGAGGATAATGTTTATATATATAATATTTATTTTAAATACTCTGAATTAATTGTGATGTATTCATAAGAATCATTTGAGAATGAAAATAAAACTAGATGAAAAGTTTCGTATTTCATGTGTCCTGATGAATTTTTTTTTGAAGTAAGTCTCCATAATGGATGGACTTTTCAAATGATCTGAAAAGGATATGTAATTCTAGTCAAGTAGAAATAATATCATGTTTCTAGCCAAGGAGGTGTTCATGTTTTCTAAATGAAAATACCATATTCTTACACGTCAAGGGGGGAAATTATAATAATTTTATAATGATTATTATTTGATTATTTAAGAATTTTCAATTGATAACAAGAGGTAAAAGGGAAATTAAGTGGATCTAAATTTTATCATCAAGAAAATGAGAACAAATATGAAGTTAAAAAAGGTGAAATTCATGAAGATATATCATAGGAAATATTAATTTAGATGGTCATGGATAAGTATTCTCTTGAAAAATCAGTCTAATTAAACACATATTGAGGAGATAGGTTATTCGAGAATAGATCATTCTTTAATTCTGAGAAAAATGGAAATATATTAAAAGAAAATTATTATAATATCAGAGAAAATGAGGAGAGGATAAATAACATGAATGAAAAGGTAAAAATAACTATAAAGGATGCCTTAATAAATTGAAGGAATCCATATATGAAATCTAAAATAAAATAGTATTTCTATGAAAGATCAAGAAGCTATTATCCAAAAATCAAGGTAGAATAAAAATACTAGTACTATGGATGACATGGGAATATTAGGCTTATATTTTTTAAATCCCAAGAGTGAAAGAATAATGAAATAATTCCATACATTTATAAATGTGTAATTCAATAAGAGATCACATTTTTTAGTAATATATTTATTATATAATAAACTCATTCATATTGAAATGAATTTTGGATGAAAAAATGAATGTAAGGGCATATAATTTTTAAGGAGACACTCAACATCTATAGATTATGGGGAAATATTTTATATAATGAATATGTATTTTATGCTAGAATATATTTTCATGATTTTGGATAAAAAATGATCCAAATGAAAGGATGAATCTATAACCAACACATATTCTCGCACATAAACACTCTTGGATGGAATGATAGAAAATATAGAATCAAACAATAGGAGTTTCACTAGTTATGAGAAATGAGGAAGAACAATATAAGGGAAATCCACATAGAATTAGGAGTATAAGTTGGAATTCAAAACCATCAAGGAGGATATATGCCAATATGTATTCACAAATACAACTAAAATGATAGATTTGAATATTATAGAAATAAACATTCAAAAGAAAAATTAATATTGAAATAAGATCTACTAAAAATGTAACACAAGTAGAAGTTTGTTCATGTGGGACTTATTCTTCAAATGTGGGAAATACCATTCTATGAATAGTTGAAAATTCCCATATACGTGATGATTTGTGTATGATTGGATTCACATAAGGAAAAATCATTTCAAAGTGGTTCAGGAGTATGTCTACAATGGATGTATAAGATGAAGATGATAAGGAGATGATATTCCATTTCCATAATCTTTAATAGTGAAATTAAATATTGAAGATAATGATTTGATTTATCTTAATCATCCTCATTCCCTAGAATGATTATTTACAGGAACCCCCATATAATTTATTTTTACAAATGTTTTCAAAATATTTGTAATTTTAGAAGGGAGATATGATCGATAGGGTATTAGTTCTATAGAAGCATATGCTATGGAGAAGATAGAAAATATGATAAATAGGCATCCACTGCTATCACGATACCTTAATCCTAATAGTATATGATAAAATATTCATATGAATTTCACATTAATATATGTATTCATCTTACATTTTTGTATCTGGTGATAATATATAAGATGCCAAATTCTACTGCTATGGCACATATATTCCAACAAGTGATTTCCCCTATTTTAGCTTCAATAATTGGTTTCATGATCTAAAGACTCATGGTTAGTTGTGATAAAAAATTCAAAGTCAACTGAGGCCCATTAGAGAATTTAAATTCATATAATTTTTTAAAACAAAAAAATGGTTTCATAAGTCAGTTCATGACTAGTGGTATTAATTAATTAAAAATGGTATAATCCCCACTATAATTATTTTATTTTTATTAATATATATTTGTTGAAATAGTACTAATATTGATACTTTCCTCCAAAAAACACCAAACTGAAGAGAGTCCAATAGAAGTTTTAATTAATAATATTTATTAAAAAATTAATTAATTTAACAACGTAAAACTTTATGATATATCGCTTTTTATATAATTGTAATATCATTGATAGCTTTCAATATATGTAACCTAGAATTTAAATGAACCATAACATGGAATAACATTATGAACAAGACATTAAATTGTAAGGTATGAATTATACTAATTAAATTGATGAAAATTAAATATTTTACCAATGAATCAAATAAATTCATTTGTTTCCAATAAAATGGATATCCTTTGAATAAAAAAGAAATGCTTTTTCTGAAATGTTGTATCATCACATTTTGCCTACTTATTTTAAAATTAATTTTTCCTAAAATTATAAAATTTATTTGAAAAAATGACCCTCATTTGATAAATCATCATTCCAAAATTATCATATATTTAAATTTAATAATTTTAAAAATATAATTAATTATTATAAATCATGGAAAATACTACTTTTTTATTGAAAAAATATTTTTGATTTAACAAACGTATATGTTCCATGTTGTTGTAAAGATATTTTTTAATTATAATTAATTAAATAATAAATTTATTAATCAAATAATTTCATTTTAATTAATTTAATGGTTTATTTTTATTTAAAACAATTTTATTCTTATGAAAAATTTCTTTCTGAAAACCCCATTTCATTGCATCTGTGGTTTTAATTTTTAATTAAATAATTCGACTAAGTGATTTTAATTTTTAAAAATAGTAAATATTGTAAATATTAATTACAATGATAATATTAAAACATGTTTATTAGGAACTATAAGAGTCAAAATAGCCTAATACATGTCTAATTTCTATTTTCTGGACATATTTATACCTTATATCATCTAAAGTTCTATAATTATCCATTTTTTATTATATTGAAATGTATAAAATGGGAATATTATATTCATATTAGAATTTCCAGGTGTTTACTCTCCCACATTTATAAACGACCACCCCCTATCCTCTTTTTTCACTTTTTAAGGCATTTGTATCTGCCAATATAAGCCTAAATCCTTTCCTAACAACCCTCCAGAAAACCATGATTTTCATGTTGTCATAAAACCCCATTTTAAAAATTCCTTATGTATAAATCAAAATAGGTTATTTATTGAAGATGTGTAGTTCATAAGCATATTTCTTTTTCTTATTTCATCCTCTAATTCCATAAAATATTTTTGAAATATTTGGAAATAATAGAACCAGAATATAACATATTCTTATATGTTATTATGATAATGTAATAATAAATATAAATATCCTCCTCCATCAAATAGGAAATGAATTTGTTGATCATGTGTATGGATGACTACCGACTCATGAACCGTTATAATTTGTTGTCCACCACTCCATCTCATGTTTGAATATAATTATTGATGTACATATTATATTTGAAATGTATGAAATATCTATACTTTTATAACTATAATAAAACACATTACTTATTACAATTAATTCAGTTATAAATCAATAATGGTGTGTCTCTGTACGTGTGGACTACATCCTCCGCGTAGCTATGTGATATAATTTTTGTTTTATTTTCTCATTGAGGGTAATAAGAGAATATTTAAAAAAATATATATGATATTAATATCATGAACACAATTTTCTATATGATTTAGTAATGATCGAATTACAAGGACTGAAACTACAAATAAAAAACATACATGAAGAGAGAAGTAATTATTACAGAAAATATTGATTTTTAACAATAAAATAATAAAGAGGTGATAAAATGTTATATGTAAATAATATTTGGTATGTAATATATAATTACCATTATATAATATATATATATATATAATAAATTTATATTTATTATTAATTATGTTTGAACCCCTATTAAGGAAATACTACTTGAGGTTAAGGAATCTCATCTCACTTTTACTTTTGTGAGACAGATTCCATAATCAACAATTATTTTCTTTTTTGGTGTTCATACAGCCCCTTTAATATTTATCATCACAAAAAACAGTATATTTGTTGTATTTAATGTTTTATTTAATGTTTTTTACTCAATGAATCATAAAATTTAAAGGTTTCCTATGTGGTAACGGTATATTTCACAATCTCATCATTATTTGTTATTGTTTATTTTTAAGACACTATTATGGAAATTGTTTGATATTTTGATAATAACCCAAATATTTATTCTTATACTCTAGTAATTCTTGAATAATTCAATTAATATTCTAATTTCTATATATTTGGAACATAAACTAATTGATAAAATATGTTTAATAATTGTTAATTTTAGGTTACTCTTAGGTCAAATGTTATTTTTCTTACAAAAAAAAATTTTAAAAAAGATTTTATCATTGTAAAAAAAATTATTAAATAACGTTTTAACCATGTTTGACTTTTTATGATTTTTTAGGAAAATTATTTTTATTTTCATAATGAGGATCTATTTATCCTTTTACAATAGTGTAAATTTAGTGATTTTTTAAACTTATACGACATACATAGAATAACCCATCATCATAAAATTTCATTATTTTGAATGTTCTATTACAAATTTACAGTAAAATTTTTAATGAATTTATTTTGTAATACATAAGGAATTTTTTAAAAATGGAAACTAGACAAAGGTTTGAAACTAGAATAAATTTTTGTAATACATGAAAGGATTACCCTCCTAGTAAAGATAATGATGTTGGAGATAGATCTAAAAAATTATAACCATATTGGGGAAACTGAAACAAGTTATGATCCATATCTAGGACTATATAGTGCATCCTACAAATCCAAAACATGGTGTAACAATTTTAGACCACTCTATTCATCACTAACATTTATTACTAAATGGTATTATAAATACATTTGTAGATGGGAAAAGGAGTAGAAATAGAAAAATTGGTGTGGAATGATTTTAATGTTCTCTTGTTGAAAAAAAAATCTCACATGAATAAAAAGATGGTATGGATAGATAATTCCAGATTTTTAAATAAATTGATTAAAAAAATGTTCTTCTGTGTAAAGCTAATTTTACAAGATTAGGAGGGAATACATTGTACTGAATATATAATACAAAGTGGAACATTGAATATTTCTTTTATGTGATTAGGTCAATATATAGATGTGAACAAGTCTCAAAAACATTCTCATCATATGATCATATATTATCATGTGATATAAAAATTGATAGATAATCATCCATATTTTATAACATTAACGGAAACAATGATAAGAAAATGAATGTTATGAACTCAAAAAAAGGAAATATATTTTAAGAGAGGAAGTTTAGTATGAAATTTAAAAATTGAAATAAACTTTTAATGAAACTATATGGAATATGCTTTATAGTAATGAGATATTAATAAAATTATGGATAGAAAGGCCACTATTCTCATTACTATAAGGGCATGAATAAAGATTCCAATGTGTAATACTTCAACTTTAATGATTTTTGGAGCTATGAAAATATTTTTCCCATCCAACAAGATAATTGATTCTTGAATATGGAATGGGAACAAGGCTAAGCTTATGTGATGGAAAAATTTATGGTTGATGTTTCTAATGTTGTGGAGTAGGGTACTTTAATCATATCCTCAGATTTTTCTACTTCATTAGTTGAATCGGTATATTATAACTCTTTTAAATATATTAAGTAAACTAAGAGATTGGGAGACTTCCCAATAACCTAATGATAGGAGTTATCCATCAAGGCTTTTAGTGGAACTCTCCCCAGAAAAAATATAGGTTAGTTAGTTCCCATTGTAACACATAAATTTTATATATTTAGTGAAATTATTTTGTACCTATGGTTTCATTTGATATAATCCTTTGTATGTAATTACAATCCAAATATAGTGAAAAAGTTATTGTAAAGATAATTAAATTATGATTATTATGGAAGATATAGAATTATATATCCTTAGTTGGGATATTTCATCATCTTATTCATTACTAGATCCACCCCCAATTGATCTTTTGAATTAGATTCATAGGGAATAATAAAAGACCCTATCTATGGATGACAAAAAAGATAGTTTTATTTTAGGATGTACCTTTTGTAAAAAAATACATTGATGTTTTACTAATGAATTACCTTGACATCAATTAGAGTGTGAAGATGGATTTTCAATTGATTCAATCCCTAAAACAATATATATATAAAAGACTCCTCTATAATGAATGATATGTAATTGTTGAGGTTAAAGAAAAAACTAGAGTAGTTGTTTTATAAGGGATTTATTAGACCTAGTGTTTCACCATTGGGATCCCCTAATCATTTCATTATGAAAAAGATTTATTTATGATGTTATGCAATAATTATTGTGAAATCAATAATATTATGAAAAATATAATGTATCATCTTCAAAAAATTGAGGAATTATTCAATCACATTCACCAGGATTACTATTTATAATTTATTTATATTAATTCTAGGTATAATAAACTACATCTAAATAAGAAATATATTCAAAATACAACAGAAAGTATGATGTTTAAAAAATACGAGTTCATAGTAATGAAATTTGGAGATACAAATTCATTATCTGTATTCATGGATTTAATAAATAATGTATTCATATAATACCATGATAATTTTATTGTGGTATTTATTTATTATTTTTTGTTGTACACTAAGAGATACAAGTACCATGCGAATAACTTGATGATCATTCTAGAGATTCATAGATTGAAAATTTTGTATGAGAAATTTAGTGTGAGTAAATTATTGAAATTGAAATTTTCACTCCTTGAATATATTATATCTAATGATGGAATATCACTTGATAGTGTAATGAAAATGGAATTATAATAATTTCTATCACAAATGAACATAAAAGAGGCACATGGAGTCACTGGTTTGGCGTGTTCTGATAAGATTTTTGTCAAAAATATTTCCTAATGGGCTAACTTGTTGAAAAATATTTCTCAAGGGGAGGGGGGTAAGTTCATATATAAAAGGATTGGGAAGAAGGTTTTCAAGATTTGAATCATTTATACGGTGTTTCCTAGATTTTGACTATACTATCATGAAAATAATTTTTTTTAATATAATGTGAATTTTCAAAGAAGGGACCTAGTTTATTACTTATATGAAATGATAGTTTCATTTCTTATGCATCAAGGGATTTAAATATTCACAGAGAAAACTATTTAACCATTTATTTTTTATGTAAACTGTAGTCGTTTATTCGAAGATTTATTTATATTATCTCTATGGTGAAATGCTTGATATATATATATATTAAAATATTTTGAAATACATATTTTCATAGAAATTTCCTATCATGCGAAAATAGTGATGGATCAAAAACCTAAAATACTATGTCTTCTCAATGCACTACCACCCAATGAAGTAAAATATGGTTACCGAAACATTATTATGAAAAGATAATGGAGTACTGATGAAAATGAGGATATAAATGGATCACATGTTCCTGACTTTTGTATGGATAGATTTTATAATTATTAAGGGGAAACATGAATCCTTTTTAAAATAACTGCCAAACAATCATTGTTAGAATAGGGAAAAATGTATCCACTAGATGATAAAAATATTCAAAATAAATTAAATGCATGGATAATGGAAAATTAGAATACATACATTTGTGTAGAGAGATTTCCGATATTTAGAAAGAGACTAGATCTTCCCGCTAAACCTGATCTAAATAGTGAATTTGATTATGATGATCGTAGCACAAATTTCAATATAAACCATAGTACAAAGAATATTTATAGATATTTAATGGAATTTTTTTATGGGATAATATGATATTGGAAATTAATATTTATGTTTGAATATGTTTTTATTTTCAACAATTTAAGGGTGAGAGACAATATCATATATGAGTCATGTTCCTTCTTTTTATTCCTATATAGAAATCGGAGGATATTACAATGGAGTTTTTCATTGTATAAAAAAATACTCCTAGAATGAATTATGATATATGGGTTATTATTAATCACCTCACCAAATATGAAAATTGCATCACTACAAGTGAATATTTTCCTCCTGATATCCTTGTACGATTATGTATTAATGAAGTTATATAACACCATATCTCACCTTTTTTTATTTTTTCTGAAAATGATTCATGATGTACATTAATCATTTGGAAAATAATTCAATCATATCATGATACTATTATTCATTTGATCACTGATTATCACCCTCAAACCAATGTAGAGCTTTGAAAGACTATTCAAACATTTGAAGACATGTCAAGGTCATTATCACTTGTCAATCATGGTATATAGAGACTTTATTTAAATTTGGTTTAATTAGAAAATAGAGACATCTTTCATTCATATATACATTACAGATGTATGCAGCATTATATGGAAAGTGATTTAATATTGTAACTTGTTGGGATGTAGTTGGTGAAAGGAAGAATGTAGGACCAAACAATTTAGACAATTCCATAAAAATGGTAAATACTATTAAAACCCATATCAACGATAATCAAAATATGAAAAGATCTATACCAATAACTAGAGGACATTTTTGGTATTTCTAGTGGGAGGTGAATTTTTCAAGAAAGTATCTATATTGATTGGTTTTACAAAATTTGGTAAGAAAAATAAATTGATCCCCATGTAAATAATACCTCTTTAAATCTTATAAATAATTAGAATTTTGGAATACCATTTGGAAATTACACCATGTCTCCCTAAATCACATGAGGTGTTCTATATATCAATATATAATAAGTACACACTAGAGTTGACACATTAGAGAACATATAAATATATATAATCTAATCTAGATCTATCTTACTATTAAGATCCTATCTAGATTCTGAACACTATGTATTTTTATGAAGGAATAGGACAACTTTTCTAGTAAATGTACTTTGGAGAAATCATATGATAGAATAGGAAACATCAGAACCTAAGGAAAATATAATGGAGAACTACAAAAATATTTTCCTGATTTGAAAATATCAAAATGTTGATAAAATTATTTTTTAGGAGGAGAGAATGTATCAACCCAATACTTCATGATATACCACTTTTTGAATAAATTCAATCTCTTTAATGGATTGCGATATACGTATCCCTAAGTCCAAATGAAAAGTAACATGGTATACCATTATAACATAGTAGTTAAATTGATGGGTGTGAATATTAATAACAAAATGATGAATATTTTATGGATTACACATGTACAAAATAAATTATTCATTATCAATTAATTAAATAATAAAAATCAATATCATTTGAAAGAAGAAGATCTATTTTTATAAAGAACTATTTCATAATGTTTTGCATAATTATTTGATTATTAATTTTTAACAATTATTTAAAAAATATTTTTTAAATTACCCATTTATAAATAACAAATATTAAATTATTATATAGTGAATTTTTATATTTTTTTAAAAATATAATTTTTTTGACCAATATTGCGAAATAATGTTTTTTATTGAAAACATCATTTTTAGATAAACCATTTACAATATAAATTTTTTAGAAATTATTGATAAATAAACTTAATAATATTTTATTATAATTAATCGAATTTATGTCATTTTAGTCAATTAAATGGTCGATTTTCCTATAAAATCTATTTATACCAATGAAAATGTTTCTTTATAAAACTACTTTTACGTCACGTCTGCATTTTTCATTTTAAAATAAATTATGCCACATAAATGGTTTAAATTTAGAAAAATGAATTCTAAATTTGGAATCATAATAATAAAAAATATTTAACAAAAAAATTATTTTTCAATATTGACAGTAATAACTGCTAAACATAATTAACACATTTCAGGTTAAAACATTTTTATTTTGGGTCAATCTGAAAATATAATGTTTAAAATGACATATAAAATTCTATAATTCCTATTTTATTGACATTTTTAGAATTTTTATCAACTAATACTCGATAATTATCTTTTTTTATCCTTGTATAATTTTAAAAAATATAGGTATACTTCATTCCTCTTACAAATTTAATACATGCCCTCTCCCCTACTTATAAACATTCATCCACATTCCTCTATTATTTACACATCATAAGTTCTTTTCATCATCTAATATATAAAAAAATACAATTATTAAATATATATAAATGTCATATAATACCTTTTTTATTATAAACTCTTTGACGTATTGATTTATATAATTAGAAAATTGGCTCTTCGAAGAAGAGGTATAGTTCATAACAATGTGTCTGTCTTATTTCTTCATATAATTAATTAAAATAAGATTCACCTTCACTGAAATATTTACAAAATTATATCTCAATTACTGATATTTATAATATTAACTTCATGATCTATAACCATATGCTTTTCCATAAAATGGAAAATTAAATAATTAATCTTTTGTATGGAAGCTTATCGTCTTACGAAACGTTGTAATTTATTTCCATCACTACATCTCACTATTTGATATAATGATAGATTTATTATTTTATATTATAATTATGATATATGTATAATATTTTAATTAAAAATACATATATATTCTTACCATACAATCTATTGTAAAAATATCACAATGATCGTTCGTATGTGTGGACTACCACCTCCACTTAACGATGTGAAATATTTTTCATTTTAATTTGCAATGGGTAGTAAAATTTATATATATAATAATTTAATATTATATTTATATCATTATTAAAATTATCTATATTGTGGAACAATTATCTAATTACAATTACCAAAACTAATAAACCACAATATATATAAAAAATGAAACCATTATTACACAAAACAGTGATTTTGAACAAATAAAAGTTAATAAAATGGTGATAAAAAATTATAATATATAATATATTTAATGATATTTTGGAGTATGATTACATATATATATGATCAGTATATACTGACTATATTTAATGTTTGAAAACATATAATGAAAATGGGACTCGATGTAAGGGTTTTTCATCTCAAATTTTCATTCTTGAGGCATATGCAATATTCCCAATCTAATTTCTTAAGAGTAGTGTATATACTACCCATTTGATATTTTATAACATTATTATATTTAAATTAATTCTAATTAAATTTTAATTTGATTTTATTTCTTCCATAAGGATAGTGGTTTAAAAGTTACCAAAGTGATAATGTTTTGTTTCACAATCTCAAAATTTTTCAACTTTGTTCATGTTGAAGTCTCCCAAAGGGGTGTTGTTTGATATTTATAGAGTAAACCAAATATAATTTATTCTTATATAATTTTTAATAAAATTTTCTTGTAATAATACCACTTCCCTATCTTTGGTAATTGGAATTATTATGAATATATTTTTAAGAAGAGATTACTTTATTTATGTCTTTGGTTAATAATACATTTTCTTATATATCCATTTTTTCTAAAAATATTTTCAAAAAGTATATTATCATTATCTAATGGATTTATTAAATTAATTTTTACCCATATATGAATATTTAAAAAATGGATTCAACTTAATATTCTTTTGGTTTTCCAAATGTGATAATTTTTAACCTTTTATAATAATATAAAGAAATTTTTTTATCTTATAAAGAATGTATATAATTAAATCATGTTATATACATTCACTATTTATAAGATTACATTAAATAGTTCACAGATATTTTTTATGAATTTTTTTCCCTAATATTATAGTCATTTTTAGTTTTAAAATTTTATTTTTAATGTGATAATGTTATTTTACTCAAGAATGTTTTTAGTGAATTTTTTTGGTATTTTTATTCATAAATGAGAAAATCAATATTTTAATTATTTAAAATTGTTGAAATGATGTAATGATATAATCCAATATATTTATCTTCATGTTTTATGATCATTCCTTCTAGGGATGATCTATTTTTATAATATTCTCCATATTACACTAGACGGTTTATGATTATGTTCATATATTAGGGAAAGTATTAACATTTTTATTATAGTTCTAAGTATAAACATAAAAATGTATTATGTTTCTCTCCTTCCATATATAGAGTTTTTTGAACTTAGTGAGCTACTTGTAGGGCCCACTATACACCAATGATGCATCAGTAGGGATCATGATACAAACTAGCAGGGGAATTTCACCAAGGCCTTACCCAATTATGTAAAATATCATGAAATAAGGCATTGATAGAATGGATATGATATATGAAATTATATACTCACCCATTATGATAGTTTATATTTATATGCATGTGATTATTTGATTAGTTATGATATTCATGGTTTAGTTCATGTTCTTGTGATTATTTATATTTCATTATTTTCTTTTCATTTATTCCTAACATGTTATTTTCAAATTAATGTTATTGATTAAATGTATTGTCTGTTTATTTAGTTATAATTCCATATTGGATATTACATATTTATTCATGATGTCTTCTATTGTACGCATACCCGTACAAAGAATTTGAGATCATCCATTTCATAGGTTTCCTGACCCTCGGATGTCTAAAATTGTTTTATGATTGACATATACGGGTATTACAATAAAATGGTGTACTCAAATAAAATATTATGTCTTGTTTTATGTCATAAATTGAAATTTATGAATTTAGAATGTATATAGTTTACAAAGACTTCTAAATTATTCCTTTATTTGGGATGGTATTCCATATATATTGTGTTAATGTAATAAAGTGTCCAGTAAATCATGGATTCTAAGGTTATGGTCATTAATCATAAAAAATATAAGAAATTTTAATGTCAACATGAAAAAGAACATTAATAATGTTTAATATAAATTAAAAAATTTAAAATTTAATTTGTAATATAATCAATTTCTCTTTATATATACTGATTTATAAATTACAAGATAAATATAAAAAATTTAGAATATTATATTTAATTACTATATTTCATTTGTAATATTACAAAACAAAATTAAGTAGGAGTGAATTTTATATATCTTTCAAACTAATTTATTTTTAGGTGAATAGTAAAAAACCATATGTTTTTAAAATAGTCACTTTTTAAAGAATATAAAAATAATTGAATGTCATAAAATATAAAAATAATTTCATTAGAAATATAAATTTATAAATTAGAAAAATAATTTAATAATATAATCTGAAATTAAAAACCTATGTATAACATTTTTAAAACTTCTGTAATATCATAATGTAAAAAAATATTTTTTATTAACATAAATTAAAATATTGTTTCCCTAAATTATATCAATTAAATATAAAAAATTGATTAAATATTATAGATAAACATGTTCATAATTTTTAGTAAGTTAAATTTTATTTTAGGAATAAATGTACGATGAAGGATATTGAAGATAATGAGAACGATAATGGTTATACTATTATTTTCAAAGAATTAATTTATTAATATTGCAGAAATTTTATCTCATTAAATAAATTAACCTATCCTATAATATTTGTTAAATATAATTTTAAGACCAGTATTAATATATATTATCAGTCATTCAATTTTTAATTAAAAATAAATAATAATAAGAAGACTTGATCCAAAAAAACATTTTTTCAACAAAATATTATTTATATACATTAAATGGTTTTATTTAAAAAAATTTATTCTCTTAATTTGAAATTTAATTAGATGGTATAGAGTATAAATGTTTTTAGAGCATCAATTTTTTTAATAGTTTTTAAATTATATTTTTTTAAAATTATAAACTACTAGGATAAAAAATTGTTACCAAGGTAAAACCCAAAATGGTAAAATGTATGAATCATATAGTAAATGTCCTGAAAAAGGATATAAAATTTATTAAATTGGGGGGTTAATTCTTTATAAGTCTTATATTACCCCAAACTATATTATATTTTACTTTTGGAACCATTAGACTATGAATAGTTTCATTTCATTTTATAAAATTAATATAGTCCCACAGATGTTCCCTTATCTATATTTAAAAAAAGGGAACACATACACGACTTCATGAAATGATTATTCAATCTAAACTAGAATATAATATCTAATATTTTTATCTTATTAGAATCCTATCACAATTTAATTATACTCTAGTATAAATTAATTAGCGCATTATGTTTATTTCCAAGGATAGATTCTAGAGAGTGTTCAAGGACCCAATGAGATTCATGTTCTTCTGTTGATGTTAGGAATTAAGGTAACATGTTATTTATAATAGATTTAATTCCTTGTGAAATATAAGATACTATTCATAAGGATATCGTGTATATGGTTTGATTATTGAAAATTGAATTTCTTATTCGGTATACATAAAATTAATGATGTTGTTTGTTATGTATTATTTTTGTTGTTGAAATGCCTTTTAATCCATAAAATACTAATATATTAGGGGTTTTTGTTTACTCAACTCCCATTTTCCATTATATTTCTTTATCTCAAACTTATACCTTACATGATTTGTTCCTCTCACACTATTATTTTATTTCATGATAAATTTTATTCCTCCCTATGGAAACTGATTTCTGATTGTGAGATATAAATTATTCTTTTAAAACTATAGAAAAAATGAATTCGATAAACTCTAAAGTAGTTTATTTTAACATATAATAAGTGTTTTTATAGATATTCTCTTATTTTTTAAATGATTTCCAAAAAAAATTAAATTCATAAATCTTTTAAGAATAAAATAAAACATTATTATATTCTATTAATGTAAAAGTACAAATTTTTTAAATTTTTTTTACTTATTTTGTACGAGGATATGAATAAATTTATTTTAAGAAATTATTTTTCAAGTATTTTTTAAGATGAAATAAATATTTAAATCATTTTTATCTTATAAAAGATTAATTATTAAAATCCTATCATTGTTTTATTATTTTTAACAAAATTATCGTGGTCCAGTCATTAAATTTAATGAAACCAATTTATGGATTTTTCAATCCTTCAAAACGGGGTTATTCGTTATTATTTTCAATGTTATTTATGCAAATATCATACAATATTTTATTTTTTATATGAAACAAATCGTTAATTATAAATATGTTTAAATAGAGAAATGTTTTCTTCAACCATAAATATTATTTCTATGTATGACTTATGGAATGTTCTACGAATTTACATTGATGAAACCTGTTTCTTTTCAATGGTTTAATTATGTGTTATTTTATGAGAAAGTGTATTCATATAATAATGGAAAATGTGTGTGTGTGTGTGTGTGTGAATATTATGTTATAGGTCGGGTCCTTTATCACCCTCATATGAATTGGTTGAGGATTTATATATAATGAGATTATTATGATAATTTATTTTTTATAGTCTATCTAATGTGGTAATAAATAACTGATTCCCACTAGACTATATTTATTGGAATCATATAGTGATTCCTAGTCTACTATTTTTATGTGAATCAAGTGGATATCCTTAATCTTCAATGTTTATGGTAACAATGTAGGAATTTATTCCCCAAAATTGTAATTGGAATCATTTGTTGATACATGATCTAAAATATTTATTGGGATCATGTGGCTATGGCTCCTCTACTATTTTTTTAGAAATAGGTATTTATTCATAGTCAAATATTTTACGGGAATTAGATAGTTATTATCACACCACTATTCTATGATTTTTATGATTATGTTTATTTATATATTAATATTATATTTCATTTATATTGTAAAGACTATGAGTTTCCCAATATTATTTTTAGAAAAGTTATTAGAATATTTTAGGACCAGGCGTTGAGAGGACATATGATTCTGAATCTCGGTGTTCCCAGAATGGTTTTTTGGAAAATGTTATGTTTTAAAATAGCACGTGTGATCAGTTTTCCAAAAAATGTGGAATAACCCATAAACAAGTTCCCAGATCTGAAATTCAAGGCCACTATCGTGTTGACAATAACGGGTTTACCCTAGGCGTGACTTAACTTTTGTAATCATGGGCCTCCAGTGGGAAATCCTTAAAATTTAATAACTATAATTATGATAATTAAATAATTTTATTTTAATATTCAAATTCTTATAACTAAATAACAATTACTTGGTCTAAAAATCTAATACCACTGTTGAGTTCGTATTTTCCACCATATATTTAGAGGAAATCACCTATGCGAGGAATGGTGGATGAAGTAGAACTGAGAATATCATTTTTGGTAATGAAAACATTGGTGAGAACCAATTCCCCAACAACTTAAGGGTTCCTCTACAAGGATCCCCCACTAAGGGTGATTTATGGCCAAATATTTTGAATGAAGGTCTATTTTATAGAAAGAGGTGAATATTCATGTACTAACCCTTAATGGTCTCATAGGATGAATGAGTCTATGTTATATGAAATATGGTTTTCATCCTTAGGAAGAGCTTAAAATTTTCCAGTGTGGGTCAACTGTGGAATGTTTTTTAGCCCATGACTTTAAATAAAATAATTCAGTAAATATTATTTAATTTCTAGATCACATAACTCATAAATGATAAGTTGTATTGGAAATATGGGAGTATCATTGAGCTCGTGAGGGTGTAATATCCTTATGTTTCACCTAACCTTGACTGACAAAGATCAAGGGTAAAAGTAAATATATGATAATTTTAAATAAATATAAAATAATCATTTTAATGTTTATTTTATTTAAATTTTTTTGTTGAGATGCAATGTCGAGATGGATATTTCATATAATAAATGAAACAGTATATCGACACTGAATCCGAACAGTAACATAAACACTGTTTCATTTCATAAATGAAATATCTTGACAACACAACAACTCAACATAATAGAAATGCGGAAATGCATTTTTTCAATTAATAAATTAACAATGATATGGGATCATAGTACGGTTCTAGATTCTATCTGAACCTATGGAGGAATTGAGATTGTGGGAAACGAATGAAAAAAAATGACGAATAACAAACATTTATAAGAACTCCTCCACCTCCTCATGAGATCACAACAATGAATACGGATAAAGGATGCTCTTGGACTGATAGCCATCAACGATGAATTATTTCTCCTGATCGATCATGTTTTCAATGAAAAGCATTTTTGATTTCAATGTGGTCTCACTTCTCCCGTTTTTCATTGTAAATGAAAAACATGGGCCAATCCACTAATAGATTATCATGTGGATAAGTCGACTATGCTACAATGAGAATTGTCATCTGGGGACTAAGTGGATTATTATTGTAGTGATATTTTGAACGTCTCCCCTTTTTTACTCTAATTAATCAAATAAAGGCCAAATGAACAATCCCACTATTCATTTCCTTGAGAGTATATTGTGATCTCCTCCCCCTCTTGAAGTCTTTGTTGATAGACCACCATAGTAATGACCAAATCTTTTTGAGAGGTTCCAAATGTGGTCGAACCCTTTCATCAAAGACGAGTAAACATAGATATCAAGGAAGTGGAGGTGGAGACCCGGGTACCATTGTATAGCTTCCAGATTTGAAAATGGAAAATTAGAGCAAGTATAGTGTCCCACATGCGGTAGGGGGAATGCGCTGCTGGCAGACCATGTCAGCGGAGACCATAGCCAAGTGGGCCACAATGGTGAAAAACAGTTGTGCTAGTGGGGAACCACGTTAGGCTGAAAGACCTACCGTTAGGCCGTTGGTGTGCGATGGCATAAAGTCTGCGGGACTGTGTGGTGGGGAGGCAGAAGACAGGTTTCCGGCCACGTGAGTCAGAGTGGATGTGGCTCCTATCGTGTTTTGGCTAGATAAATCAGACCTGCAATCGTGGGTTAGGCCATAGGTTGAACATGGCCACTGGACGACATGGGTGGATAGAAATTGGCCATCTAGTTCAGTCAGAGCCAATGGAAGGGGACCGGTCCATTGGGATTCTTGATGGGATGGACCCTCGGTCCAACATGATGAGTCTATCAATATATACAAGGTCAGTCCCAACCCAATGTGGTCTGCGAAAACCCATCAAGATCGGTCCAGACCCGATTGGGTCATCCCAGAAATTCACGGATTGGACTGAACCTGCACCCAACTAGCCCCCTTTCACAGAAGGCTCGTAACATTCAAATCATATGAATGATTGGCTATCCATTTTCCTAGTTTAAACCCTCGAGATGAAAAAGACAGTTTTATCTACAATAAGTGTAATTTTGTCGAAGTTGATATATTAACGATTGCTTTAGGTATAGTCTCTCCCAGAATCAAGCATGTTACGAGTGGATCTAGGTGACCCAGGAGACGAAGGAAATGACCAGGACTAGGTGACCCAAAAAGACAAGGAGATTAGATTGTCCAGTTGACCTAGGAAACCTAAGAGACTAGTTATTCTAGGTGACCCAAAAGGAAAAGGAGACGAGCATGTCTAGTTAACCTAGAAAACCTATGTGATGGGTGGGACTAGGTAACCGAGTAGAGCTAATCAATCATCATGGATTAGTGATTTAGTAGTAAAAGGTGTAATGTTTTATGACTATTAGTCCAAGTTTTCATTGTTTAGATGATACATGTGTGAGCAGGCTATACTTGTGTGTACATTAAATTATGGTATCACCTTCGTGTTTTGGGTTCCTCACTGAGTATTGTGTTACTCAACCCTGCATGCGCTCTACCCACACATGTCGTGTATTTTGCAGATGATAGACATTTAGACATAGACCATGTTGGTTGGGGGCTAGGTGTTTCCCAATGAGATCTGATAGATGATATGTACTTCTACATCATCACGTGGCAACCCCCTTCACCTACCCATTATGAAGCATTTACCGCAAACGGACTTCAGTAGATTGTAATTTCCATTGTTGGGATTGTATTCTGGCCCATTTACTTCTAGTTTTGTACCATAAGTCTATGTGGTTGTCTTAGTGTCATTAATTTTTACTTTTCATCATTGTGGGATTGTTTTGTATCTGTCAATGATTATAGATAATTAGTAAAATGCCTCCCATGTGCGGGAAAATGCCTTGTGCGCTAGTCACCTGCTCACGACCATCGGGAGGCGGGCCTGGGGTAGGCATGGCATGGGCCCAATGGGATGGTTCGTGACATAGTGGTATCAAAGGATTATGGTTCTACTTTAAGAACCCAAAGACATTGAGTTTGGTTTGGGGAACCAATGTTATGTTATTTGAGTTTAAATTTCAAGACAAGAAATCCTGTATTGGTGCGGTGGTAGAAGTATCCATACACTAGGTCCTTGAATTCTAATTTTTGCCTCGGTACATGGAAACCCTAATTACATGGAAAAAATGATGGTACATGCATCCTATAGGAATGTGTTATGTTTTTCATGTACTTATTAAGTCATCACACAAGGTATAAACTATTGATCATGGTACATAATTTTATGTTTCAAGAAGCCTCCAAGAAGAATGTCATCCAGGATCTCGTTGTGTGATCATGAGGATGATATGTAGGGTCCAAAGAAGGGTACATGGCTTTGTAACAACAACAGAACTATATCATGGTATATCAGCTATACAACCACATGTGGAGTAACATATGGTCTCATTGTACCAGTGGATGAGATGCGCGTGCTGAGCACAATTCTCAAGTCTTAGCGAATTAAACCCCCACAAGTTCCATATAAATCCAAAATCATATATGGATATGGAGTGGCTTGACGTGGTGACAAAGTTTTTTTGTCAGGACACCATTATATGATATGGAAATCCTATTATTGGACCTTCTATGTGGCTAAGAAGGGCGATGTGAGTGTTTAGATTACCTGATAATACGATTAGGTGACTCAACCATGGTCATATCTTGAGAACCATTCTGAGAAAAAGGGATCCTGCCATAACATATATGGGTAATGTGTGAAAAATATCTTCTACAACTTCGTAAGGACAACATGTTAGTAGCGGAGTATTCATAGCAGTGTACCAACCATTCCAATTACTCTATGAATACAGTAAGACCAGTCCTTCAGGGCATAGACCAATATGCAATGTCTGTTTAGGGACATCTGAGATGGTGATATTACATTGTTCACTCATACTAACTCTAGGGTGATAGATAAATCCTTTTTTGTTGAAAGTCCTTTGGATAATTAGATAAAACTTGTGAATGTGATTAGTGGGATGTCAAAAATCAGAAATCAGAATCATAGACTTGGGCATGTGAGATGTTTCGAGAAGAGATCCCATGACAAGTGATCCAAATATCAGGGCTGATAGGGTCATTCAAGTTTGCATAGAAAGTGGTTATGATTTTTAAATATGTTTGGAGACATATTTCTATAGATTTTCTAGTTGGTCGTGCTAATTCTGAAATGGTCGATGGGCCAATGAGGAAAAGGTATTGAATGTAATATCTGATTTTGTAGGGTGAAAGATGGGCCAACGGAGTTGGGAGCTCTTAAGTAGGTTGTATGTAAATAAACATATTACAACCACCACCCCAATGTGGTCCACAATAGTCTCAATGAGCTGGGGATAGGAGTAGGGGTAGCTTCATGCAGTTAAGTTTATAATGAAAGGGCTCGAAGAATCATTAAAGGTATGATCTTTGTCGAATATTATTAGACGTATTAATAGAAAAGGGTGCTAATCATTCCTTCTTGTGACAAATCTTTTTCAAGACCTAGATTTTTTATTTAAATATTATACTTGACCCTTACATCTGGAAATACCTATGGGAGGAGACTCAATAATCAAACATAAACTGATGGTGTGATTTAATCCCTGAGGTGAGAATATTGGTTGGATCCTTTATGTGGAAGCATTGTGGCCTTGTGACATTAGTTTTTGGTATAGAATGGTCATCAACAATTCATACTCAGATTTACTACTTTGGGAAAAAGGATGTGGTATGTATGTAGATGGGGAATTGGGTTTTCCTTGGTGGAAAAAAGTAAACCTTGGTAGCTTGGGATATAATCAAGAATATGAGGGTGCAATCATTCACTCTTCAATTGGATATAATGACCCTCGATGTAGTGGATGAGGTTGGTCCTATGTTTCCTATAGTGGTGGATGATTATGAGGAAATGTTTCTAAAAGATATTCTAGAACTACCTCCTCACACTGAGATATACTTCTATATTGACATCTACCTTAGGACGAAACTGATATCTACACTGGAATATCATATTGTACCCACAGAGCTTCAAGATTTTAGGCTATAGTTGGAGGAATTGTAGAGGAAGTGCATCATGAGACCTATTGTATCACAACGAGAAACCCATGTATTGTTTTCCAAGAAAGAATATAAGTGCTTGTGGTTATGTGTTGACTTCCAGCTCCTAAATCAAGTTATCATGAAGAATATGTATCAGCTAATGAAGATTAGTGATCTCTTTGATCATTTTCACGGATCAAGATGGTTCTCGGATTTTGATACCACATGAGCAGATCTATAGGAACTCTGAACTTGAGTTGAAAGGGGTAGACATTACATTGAGGTTTTTAGGAAAATACCATATGGTTGAATAGTTTACCATCTACTCTAACCACAAGATTCTCTGCTATATATTCTCTAATAAGTATTTGATCTTGATATTGAGATGATGGATGAATTTATTCCATGACTATGAATTCAATGTATTCTATACTCTAGGTAAGGGAAATGTGGTAGTATACAATCTCAGTAAGAGACCCATTTTATAGTTGTTGAATGAAGAACTAGATCAGTTGGCCACCTTACAGTTATCCTTCCTGGATAGAAATGATGCAGCTTACATTCAATCAATGGTTGTTCCCCCTCCAATTATAAAGTAATATAGAGAATCAAAGCTCGGTTATAACGATTGTGTGCCTTTAATTTATTGGTTTTCCAAAGGTAATTCCCCTTATAGATATTCAAAAGGGTGGGTAGCACGCTATTCTTTTCAGAGGATGCACAATAGTTGTAGTGGATGCATAAAGTTACAAGATGCATCAAGATATGAATTTGGGGTCATGGCTGACATTGGGGATGGAATAAGTGGTTAAATTTGGGTATATATGTTGATATTAAAGTTGATCACTTGTTTAATTAGTTTCTTGGTTTGTCAGCAGACTAGGTTGAGCCCATATGCTTGGAAGGGTTTTCTCTTTTCATCCTTTGGGTGACAATAAGGGAGTGAGAAATGATATTTATTGACTTTGTGACCATTTATCATGTACTTTTAGGGGACATATTACCTTCTGGGTGATAGTTGAATAACTCACAATGTCTTTCACTTCTTATATTTTCAAGAATGGAGTCTTTTAGAGTGCTTAAGAATCCTCTGCATGCATGAGATAGTTTTAATCCAAAGTGTTCCATCGACAATAGTATCAGATCAAGGTGCATGCTTTTCATCAAAATTATAGAATGGAACATAAGAGCTATTTGGGACCTACCTACGCTTGATCACGTTTTTCCACCCACATAGAGTTGGCCAAATGGAGTAGACCATTAAGGTCCTAATGAAAATTCCACATGTTAAAATCCTCGATTTTTTTCATATAGTTTAGAAGATCTCCTACCTCTAGATGAGTTTATGTACAATAATAGCTACCAATCCACCATCTATATGGCACCATTAGAGTCATTGTACGAGCGAACCTAAAATTAACCTCATTGTTAGCCTAACACTAGAGAGTCAGTGATCATTGGACTAGATTTTGTGTAGGCTACTACAGAGAAGGTACATGTCATCTGGGAGTAGAATAAGGCCGCATAGAGCCCTCGGAAGTCGAACGATAAAAGATGATGAAGACCCATGGAGTTCATGTAGGTTGACCATTGTTTCTTCATGACTCTCCTCAACATTGGATATATTGTTTTTGATGGGGTGGGATGTTTTCACCAAGTATTACTAGTACTTTAATGATATGGCATAAAGTGGGGGAGGTGGCGTACCCCTTGTCTCTACCTCCGCATCTAGAGAGGTTTCATGACACATTCCCCATATCCCAGCTGATGAGATACATACTGGACCCATTACACATCATTGACTAGACGTGATGGACATTGATGATGGGGGAGTTTTGAAGAGTTTTGGGTGGAGATCAAGGATTTACAGGAGGGGACCCTCCATGCACAATCAATTCCTATTTTTATTTTTCGATATCATCACAAGAATCTCTATGAGAACATGTGGTAGTGAGAGGGTAAGGATAATGCTTGGAACCTCATCTATTTTGGAATCCCTTGGTTTAACTTTTAGGGACATAAATCTTTCAGGTGGGGAAAATTTAATGACTCGGGTATTCTTGATTTTATTTTTTAAAAAATTTATGGGAAATTTCGATGACCAGGTGCTAAGATGGCGTGTGATTATGAGGCCCAGTGTTCCTAGAATTGTCTGTTGAAAAATGTTATGTTTTTAAGTAGTGTGTGTGAGTAGTTTTTTGAAAAAGGAGGAATGAATCATAAAATATTACTAGATAAAAAATCTATAAGAACTATTGAATTCAGGATGGTGGGACTACCCTAGGCGCGTATTAACTTTAGTCAGGATGGACCTCCAATGAGAAAAATAAAAATGGAATAATGTTATATTAAATAAATAAATAAAATTATTTTATTTTTAAAATCCTTATAACTCATAGGAATTGTCTCATATTGAAAATAAGTTATCACCATTGAGATATTAATGTGGTGTTTTCATTAGGAAGATCCTAACATTGGTCGGAATGGGTCAAATGTGGAATGTAGTTTTCAGGAAGTTAATGTAAATAAAATAATAAAATAAATATAATTTTATTTTCAAATCCAATAAATCATTAATGTTAACTCATATTGGAAATCATAGAGTACTGTTGAGCTCAAGAGGGTGTGCTTTCCTTAGGTGGGGACTAAACACGAATGTCATAGGTGGAGGGTGAAAGTTAATTTCTAAGAGTTTTATAAAAAAAATTGATGAATGTTTATTTTATTACAAATTTTCTCTCCACAATGTAATGTTTATCATGATTAGTAATTAATAAATGAAACATCATTGCAGCACTAAAACTGAACCGTAAGAGAAATGTTGTTTCATTTCATAAATGAAATAGTATATCGGTACAATGACTCAGTGTAACAGAAATGTTGAAACATTTTTCATCAATTAGTAACATTATAGGGATACATTATCGTTATAATATTCAATATTTTCTCTAATCATCTATAATACATGTGTTGGCACGCGACGAACAACAATGAACAAGGAATTACCAATGACAGACAAGTACTCCCCCCTCCTCATCGAGAGATATCAGCCACAATGAACGATAAAGGACACTCATGGATAGATTACCATCAATGATGAATTCATTCCTCTGATGGATCTTGGATTTTAGGTAAGGGGATTTGATTTTTTTCATGGTAAAACATCCCTTGTACCTCTTTATAAATGATGAGCACAGGTCAATCCACCAAAAAATTGACTCACAGATTGGTCGACTATGTGAGAATGGGAATCAGCATAGGGGGATTAAAGTGGGGATTATTATTGTAGTGATATTTCGAATGTCTCACATTTTTTTCTAATGCATCTAAAAATGGCCAAATGAACAAGGAATATGTTTTATGACTTGGGTGGTAATTGTGATATCCTATTCTTCCTGCGTTCTTCATCGACGGACCCCTGTGGTCACATCAGACTCCTTCTAGGAGGTTCTGAACTTGTCCATACACCCAGATAAACATTGAGACATCTTTCAGCATAAGGAAGCGGAGGTGCATACTCAAGGAATGCATTAGAGCTTCTAGAGAAAAAAAAGAACCACCAGAGCATGTTTGGTGCCCTGCGGAAGAACCTCCCGGTGCTGGTAGTGGTGCTGGTGACGGTTAGTGGAGGCCACATGCGGAAGGAGATGTGCAGCAGAGGCACACCGTTTCGATGGATTCATCATGTAGGTGGACCGTGATGGTGCTGAAAAGCGGTGCCAATAGGGTTCAATGTTAGGATAGAAGACCCCCAACCAGGTCGTGGGTGTGTGATGTAACGCGGTCCACGAGACCGTGAGATACAAAAAAAACGTGGATTATTCCATGTCTAGAATGGATATAATAATCCCTATAGTGAGAGGAATCTTATTAGGGGAATTGGGCCACTGGGGTGGCCTGGATGGACAGAAACTGGCCCACCAGGGTGGGCCCAGACAGAGGAAGGGGACCAAGTTGATGGGCGGCCTAGCGGGCTTCAACCTCATCCCATCGGGCCTGGTAATGAAATAACGAATGGTATTGGCCCATAGTTCAAGACAGACTGGGTAATACATGACCATAACATGTTGGTTCAGTTTTGTCTAGGTCGATTTAGACTAGGCCTAGACCCAATTGGCCCCTTTTCAATAAAAGGACCATAACATTCAAACCTTACGCCCGATTGACATGTCCCTTTTGTGTTTGGACCCTCAAGAAAATTATTACTTTTTATTTAATCTATGTGTATTTTAGATGGATTTGATATATGATATATTTCATGATGATTAGACTCTCTTGGAACAA
This sequence comes from Viscum album, assembly GCA_963277665.1. Taxonomy (NCBI): domain Eukaryota; kingdom Viridiplantae; phylum Streptophyta; class Magnoliopsida; order Santalales; family Viscaceae; genus Viscum; species Viscum album. The sequence goes on from OY728142.1 coordinate 815,843,311, forward strand.
TGTGTGCTATGAGAAGGTCTAGGTGGCCCAATAAGACAAGGAGACGATTGGGACTATATGACCCAAATGGCTATATAGATGAGTGGGTCTAGGGGACCTAGAAGTCCAATGAGATGTGCAGATCTAGGTGATCCAATAGGAAATGGAGACGATCAGGTCATGGTGACCCAGCAGGATAAATAGATTAGCGTGTCTTGGTGACCCGGCTAGCCTATGTGGTGAGTTTGTCTTGGTTACCAATGAGACATATGAACTCATCAAGAATAACTTCTTTAGAAGTACGAGGTGTTAAGTGTTTTGACTATTATTTTTGATTTTCATTATTCATATGATACTTGTGTGAGATAAATATACTAGTGTATACATTCATTTATGGTATTACCTTGGGGTTTTGGGGTCCTTACTAAGTATTGTGTTACTCACCCCTTCACGGGCTATGCCAGCCCATGTTGTGTCTTGTGCAGATGATAGATGTTTTGACAAATAACATAGTGGTCCAAGACTAAGTGGTACCTAGTGAGATCTGATATATGATACATACATATAGGAATATACATGTCAGCCCCCTTCACCTGCCCTTTATGTAGCGTTTACCGCACACATACATCAGGATTTTTTACTTTTCATTGCGAGTCTTGTATTTTAGCCCCTATACTTCTAGTTTTTTTATTTTTTACTCTCATTTGATGTGACAATGGTTTTCTTGTTTAATTTATTTTATTGCGGGGGTAGGTATGCATGTGTATACATGCGTACACGTACTCAGGAAAATGCCTCCCACTTGCGGGATAATGCCTTCAGCACTAGTCCCCAACCATTTTCCATTAATAGGCGGGCATGGGGTAGTCATGGCATGAGCCCCATGGGGTGGTTCGTGACATACTTTATACGATATATATTTATTCATATGATTATGTGTCACGAACCAGCCCGAGTCGACCCTGAACTAGTCACCCGATCCGGTCCGTGGCAAGTCTCGAGGGGCGTTCCTGTTCCCCCCAGGATGGCAACAAGTGCCGGGCACTAAAGATATCAATCGTTGGGAACGACTTCATCCCAAACTAAAAACAGGATCAAAAGAACAAATATTAACTAAACAAATAGACCAACACTAAATACATAAACAAAACTACACCACGACATACCTCCACGTGACCTCGCGGGTCACCACCCAACTATAACCAACGTCGCTCCCTCACTGGGCGACTCAAGACAGGAAAACTTGACACAAGAAATAATGCAACTGAAATGTTAATAGATAGGTGTGAGCACAAAAGTACTCAGTAGGTGATCCCTACAACAAATCCCAAAGCACTGCCAGTAAATAAAGAATCTACATATTCCATGTTTGAACTACAATGTATAAATGTAAGCTTGCATAATGCATTTCTTGAAAATCAAAACACGAGACATTCCCCTTATTCTTTTTTGAAAATTGGTTCCCATTAATTAGTTTTAAACTCATTAAAAAAGTCAAATAAGTGTTACATTTTCAAATCTTACACAATGAGACTAAGGTATTTTCATTTGAAAACCATTTTCCCAATGTCTAACAGTATAGGATGTGAAGGATGAGTGGAAGTAAACAATTAGGGACAACAAGTGCAAGTAAAGGTAAACAAGAAAGTAAAACCAAGTGCAAGTAAAAAAAATAAATAAATATAAACAAGAAGTTATCAGCAATAACCATGGGCGATCCTAAACATCCCTAGAAAACCCCTGGACGTACTTGGGTTCAGACTACCTGCCGGCATGGTACTCCACAGTCAATAACCAACTGGCCGCCCTAATAGCCAACCAGTGGCACATCCCTCCTGGCCTGTCCACAACTCCAGGGGGTACTAACCCGTCTAATCAGGGTTAGCAAGCAATTGTCACTCGTTAATATACAAGATGCCTAGTAACCCATGGTGGTTTTAGTAACATTGTGTAAGTGGGAGACCCTCGCACGCGTGACTCATCTCACCGCACTTGCCAACCCCTTACATGTACATCGCTACACGACAACCCTCGAAGGAAAGTCCCCCTGTAGAGATGCCCTCTCAAGTACGTATATATATATAGATATATATGTATAATCACATCACATTTAATAAAGTGCCAACCGGGTCGTCATATCATTTACATTTTTCTATTTAATACTACAGCATTTCTAAAGGGATATGACACACGCCATTTCATTGAAAACCAGAAACACACTTAGAACTTTATTTGAGAAACTCAAATCAGCATCTTAAACCTGGAACACATTTGTTTCCCATGTAGAGTCACTTTCTAACAACCAAACACACCCCACTTTTATCAAGAGCCAAACGGGCCTTTAATCACTTTTTGAAGGAACACTATTTCCCAAATGAAATCCCAACTTTTGTTCACACGAAAAAGGAAAACATTTTTCAACAACCAAGAACAACACTTAATGTTTCCAAAAATCGAGTTTAAAGGTCACACAACACTTCCTCTAATCAAGGTTCTAAGAAAAACACCATTTTGCATAAAAAATTTACCTTCCATTTTACACACACCAAAACCGTTTCAAAATCCAATTCAACGTGATCTTCACATTTCATAAGGAACTCATTTAGCAATATCACCAGGAAAGCACACACCGTTAAACCAATAAAATACTTCCACTGAAATGCTAGAGATAAGCAGAGCAGACCACCACATTATAAATTACTACTTAATAATACTTTTAAATTTACTGAAACCCAATAAAAGACAAGAAAAAAATAAATTCTAAATTTAAAGGCGAGTGCAATGGGAGACCTACCTCGAATCGGAACGAAGGATGGCACGACGCAAAACTATCGTTGCGTAAAAGGGAGCACCGTACTGCGCCGTCAAATAGGTCCTAAAACAAAAGATCGTTAAACGGGTTCAACGATAATAATAATAACATAATAATAAAAACAATCATAATAATAATAATGTGAAAATAATAATGGTGATAACAATAACATCATAATAATAATAACAAAACATAATAATAATAATAATAATATAATAATAATAATAATAATAATATGGCATAGTGATAATATAATAATATAGTAATAATTATAACAATGATAATATAATAATAATAATAATATTAGCATAACCACAATATAATGTTAATATCAACAATATATTAATAATAACATAATCATAATGATAATAGTATATTAATAATAATAATAAAAATAATAATGTAATAATATTAACATAATAATAATAATAACATAATATAATGATAAAAATAATAACATAATAAAATATAATAATAATAATAATAATAATAGAAAAATATTAACATAATAATAATAATAATAATATAATAATAATAATTATGACATAATAATAATAAAATAATTATAATATTATTAATATGATAAAAATAATAAACGTTATATAAAAATAAGATTAACATAAAAAATAAAAATAAAAATAAAAATAAACTCACAGCGCAGAGGGGGGTTGCGGAGCAGCGGGGTGAGAGAGGAGGCGGCAGGCCCGGTGACGGAGGGAGGCTGGGACAAGAGGAGAGGGAGCCGGGACGGCGGCGGCAGGGAGCAGGGAGGGCGGCGCGGTGGTCGGTGCGGCGAGGGGGAGGGTGTGCCGGCGATGGGGCCGGAGGGAGGTGGTGCGGGCCGGCCGAAGCGGGGGGTGAGGCCGAGGGCCGGGGCGGCCGGTTCCGGCGAGGGCGAGGCCGGGGCGCGTAGAGGTCGGAACCGGCAAGGGGAGGGAAGCGGAAGGTGCCGGATCCGGGCCGAGAGAAGGCCGGAGCGAGCCGCGCCGGATGAGGCGGATAGGGTGCAGCGGTGGCGCGCCTGGGCAGAGGCCGGAGGCAGGGTCGACGCTGAAGGAGGGGACCACCGGGGTGTGAGGAGGTCGGACGGCGGCAGGCTGGAGGGGAGCAGGAAGCGGCGTGGGCCGGCCAAACCAGTAGGAGGGAAAGAAGAAGAAAACGAATAAAAAAGAAACGGGGAAAAGAGAGAATGGGGAGAGGGGAGAGAGAGAGCTGTAATGGGGGGAACGAGATTAGGGTTAGGATTATATATATATATAGTTGATAATAATAATAATAATAATAATAATAATCATATTAATAGAAATAATGGTAATAGCTTTATAATAATAATAATAATAATGATAATAATAATAATAATAATAGTAATAATAATAATAATAATAAAACTTTATAATAATAATCATAACAATAAAATAATGATAATAAATAAAAGTTAGTTAACTATAATAATAATTATTATAATCAAAATACACATATATACATATACGCATACCTAAACCTATATATATATATATACCTATATATAAACATATACACATAGATACAATATACATATATATTTCTATATATATACATATATAAACATAATGTATTAAAGTATATACATATGTATATATATACACATATATAGACATATATATATACTTATACACAAATGAAATAACTACAATAACAATAACACAACTCAAATAGTAAAAATAATAAAATGTCAACATAAAAATTTTAATATTTAAAATTCCAGGTGAACGCATAGTCACCCGGGCCGAACACACGGTCACCGCTAGCGATGCCATGACCGCGCACCGGCGCGAAACCACCAACACAAATAAACCTCGAAATTTTTTAAATCGGGACCAAGAAAGAAGTAAAATAAAGATATCTGCGGTCGGGGTGTGACAATTCTCCCCACCACAGACACTTTCTGCCCACAGAAAGTGAACAATCCACAAGTCAGCCAAAATTTAAGTCTATGCCCAAACAGAACTAAAGGAACTGAATAGAACTGAGATTTTCAGGATAACCTTACCCCACACAGGTCATGCCCTACCCATCCAAGAGAAAACTGGAGTATGAGGTTGAGGGGGTGGGGGAACATGAAGGGGTTCTCCCCACCACAAGAACTCAACTAGTGCAGAAAAGTTGACCATCTAAATATAAAACCCTAGGAAAGGGGGGTCGATGTGGGAACTCCCAACCGGTTTACACCAACTCTTATAGCACGAGTGAAAAAAACACCTTCGTGAAAACATTGAATCCTCGACTAGAGTCAAAAAACTCCAACACCAAGGATAACCCCCAGAGGAATACTTAACCAAACATTAAATTGGAGACATGATCCATTGAAGTCCACAAATCATGACAACATCGGACAAGCATAAATCAACCGAGGTAAACCCACACAAAAGGTCTAACACACTTTACGAAAAACACACAATTTACAAGATCACATCCACACATACAAGATTGATTGGACTATAATTGAACAAGTTCATCATTACATCATAGCAAAATAACGTACTTACAATGATTTTGAAACTTTAATAGCAAATAGACAAACATGATAAGATTTCTAATTGTTCCACCGCCAACATGGAACACAAAACCTGGACCAGAGCTTCACAGCCCTGGGAACTCCTAATTGTGCGTGAGCTTCACCCCAAGACCTGTGTGTTGGGGCTCTAATGGATGAAGCATCTTCTGCCTCACAGTCAGGTACAGACATTCTCCCAACACAACATCCTCTTCATGCAACGCTTCCTGCAAAACTTCTCCAGATGACCCAGACAGCCACATCGATGACATGTCTTTGGAGGGTTGCGACAAGACGGCTTCAAATGCCTGAAACGACCACACTGATACAATACCATCGAACGATCTGATGAACTGGAAGCTGGGACCAAAGGGGATAACTCCTTAGGAACATGTATCTTTGGCGCCTTTTCCTCACAATAGGGGGAACTCTTACGAACAACAGGGGACGCTGAAGTATTAACCACCCGCACACCGAAAACCAACTCAGCCAAGAAAGATTTCTCCACCTACTTCTCGAAACAAAGGACTTCAGAAGGGAGGACTCGCTCCTTGATCTCTGGAAGAAGACCCCGAGTGAAAAGAGAGACCCTCACAGGCTCATGCAATGCTACCTCTGGAGAAAAGGAAATCAGTTCTTTGAAATGGTCAACATATGCCTTCACCGTCCGTTGGCCTTGTTGAACATTCTCAAGCTCTCTCTTTTTCTCCAGCTTCGCTTCCTCAGGTACAAACCATTGGATGAAAACTGTTTTAAAGACATCCCACGTCATTTCACCTTGCGCTGATGATGGGGTGACCATCTTCCACTGGATCAGAGATGGACCCTCAAACAACTTCATAATTGCACGAACCTTAACATTATCGGGAGTTCCCAAAGTTCTAAAGACACGTTCCACTTCCTTAAGCCATTCAACTGCCTCTAACGGACCTTGATCACCATGGAGAATAGGCAAAGACTGAGAAGGACCAAAAACTGTGCATGACTTATCAGAATCCTTGGAGACCTTTCTGGGCAGCATTTCCTGAGCGACATATAGAACACAAATCCAAAACCAACATCAAACCGAAGCAACATCAATAAAAGCACCTTCATAAAAAATAGTCAGCACAAGGACCAAAAAAATACAAACACAACCAAAAAAAATATCCTTTTTAAAATCCCCTTTTTATTTTAGACTTTAAAACCACCCTCTATCAAGAACACTTTCCAAAAACCAATCCACTTTCAAACCAAAAACATTCCAAATCCATTTCCCCTTGAAAACCAATTTAGAAAACAAGGTCAAGCCTTTAATTTCAAATTCTCACCCATTTAATATCATGAACCGTTTCACATGTCTTCATCCACTGTCCAGTAATACTCGCACCAACACGAATTTTTTTCCCCATTCATTCTCACACATGTGCAAACGTTCATAAAGAGGACCTGAGGTTTCACCCCAAATCATTCTTAACCAATTCGAAGCAAACAACAGATTTCCAAATCAAGAGATTTCAGTTTTAAAACTCATTTCATACATTTAAAATCTTTTAAAAGAAACCAGTCCAATTTTTCAAAAACCCTTTTCATTTCCAACAACGTACTTACGCAGACCAAAACAAAAGCAGCATCTGAATTTGCATCAACCACTGGAGTGAGGGACTAGTAGTCATGCTCAACCTGGCAACATGGTAGTGGGTCATGTCCCAAGTCAGCGTCGACCACTAGGAGGAATTCTAACTGTGTAATTAGACTCCACATGGGTCACTACTCCATGTGAAATCATGATGTAACGTCAGCTTTCCTCCATTATCATCTCTCAATCCAAGACAAACCAGAAAAGACAAGGGCACAATTCCCGAACTACCCCTAATAACTCGAGGATCAATGTGAGAAAGAGTTCGCGATGATCTTCCCGCACCCACCCCTCGAGTTCCGACAGTCCTAATATCCTTCTACCGGACAACACAAAATAACAAGAACCTTCCTTTGATACCATTTTGTCACGAACCAGCCTGGGTCGACCCTGAACCGGTCACCCGAGCTGGTCCGCGGCAAGTCCCGAGGGGCGTTCCCGATCCCCCCGGGATGGCAACATGTGTCGGGCACTAAAAGTTTCAATCATTGGTAACAATTTCAGCCCAAACTAAAAACAAGATCAAAAGAACAAATATTAACTAAACAAACAGACCAACACTAAAGACACAAACAAAACTACACCACGACATACCTCCACGTGACCTCGCGGGTCACCACCCAACTATAACCAACGTCGCTCCCTCACTTAGCGACTCAAGCCAGGAAAACCTGAACACAAGAAACCTGCAACTGAAATGGTAAAAGATAGGCATGAGCACAAAAGTACTCAGTAGGTGAGCCCCATATCAAACCACAACGCACTGCCAGTAAATAAAGAATCTACTTATTCCAGGTTTGAACTACAATGTATAAAAGTAAGCTTGCATAATGCTTTTCTTGAAAATCAAAACACGAGGCATTCCCCTTATTCTTTTTCGAAAATTGGTCCCCATTCATTAGTTTTAAACTCATTCAAAAAGGAAAAGAAGCTTTACATTTTCAAATCATACACAAAGAGAATAAGGTATTTTCATTTGAAAACCATTATCCCAAAGTCTAACAGTATAGGCTGTGAATGATGATTGGAAGTAAACAAGCAGGGACAACAAGTGCAAGTAAAGGTGAACAAGAAAGGAAAACCTTGTGTAAGCAATAAAAAAAAATTAAACCAGAAGTTATCAGCAGTAACCATGGGTGATCCTAAACATCCCCAGAAAACCCTTGGACGTACTCGGGTTCAGACTACCTGCCGGCATGGTACTCCATAATGAATAACCAACTGGCTGCCCTAATAGAAAACCAGTGGCACATCCCTCCTAGCCTGTCCACAACTCCAGGGGGTACTAACCCGTCTAATCAGGGTTAACAAGCAACCATCACTCGATAATATAAAAGATTCCCAGGAACCCATGGTGGTTTTAGTAACACTGTGTAAGTGGGAGACCCTCGCACGCGTGACTCATCTCACCACACTTTCCAACCCCTTACACGGACATCGCTACACGACAAACCTCGAAGGGAAGTCCCCCTGTAGATATTCCCTCACAAGTACGTATAAATATATAGATATATATGTATAATCACTTCACATTTAATAAAGTGCCAACCGGGCCGCCATATCATTTACATTTTTCCATTTAATACTAAAGCATTTCTAAAGGGATATGACACACGCCATTTCATTGAAAACCAGAAACACACTTATAACTTTATTTAAGAAACTCAAATCAGCATCTTAAACCTGGAACTCATTTGTTTCACAAGTAGAGTCACTTTCCAACAACCAAACACACCCCACTTTTATCAAGAGCCAAACAGGCCTTTAATCACTTTTTGAAGGAACAACATTTCCCAAATGAAATCCCAACTTTTGTTCACGCGAAAAAGGAACTCATTTTTCAACAACCAAGAACCACACTTAATGTAACCAATAATAGAGTTTAAAGGTCACACGACACTTCCTCTAATCAAGGTTCAATGAAAAACACCATTTTCCATAAACAATTCAACTGCCATTTTACACACACCAAATCCGTTTCAAAACCCAATTCAACGTGATCATCACATTTCATAAGAAACTCATTTAGCAATATCACCAGGAAAGAACACAATATTAAACCAATAAAATACTTCCACTGAAATGCTAGAGATAAGCAGAGCAGACCACCACATTATAAATTACTACTTAATAATACTTTTAAATTTACTGAAACCCAATAAAAGACAAGAAATAAATAAATTCTAAATTTAAAGGTGAGTGCAATGGGAGACCTACCTCGAATCGGAACGAAGGACGACACGGTGCAAAACTCCCGTTGCGTAAAAGGGCGCACTGTACTGCGCCGTCAAACCGGTCCTAAAACAAAAGATTGATAAACGGGTTCAACGATAATAATAATAACGTAATAGTAATAACAATCATAAGAATAATAATGTCAAAATAATAATGGTGATAACAATAACATCATAATAATAATAACAGAACATAATAATAATACTAATAATAATAATATAATAATAATAATAATAATATGGCATAGTGATAATATAATAATATAGTAATAATAATAACAATAATAATATAATAATAATAATAATATTAGCATAACCACAATATAATGTTAATATCAACAATATATTAATAATAACATAATCATAATGATAATAGTATATTAATAGTAATAATAAAAATAATAATGTAATAATATTAACATAATAATAATAATAACTTAATATAATGATAAAAATAATAAAATAATATAATAATACTAATAATAATAATAATAATAGAAAAATATTTACATAATAATAATAATAATATAATAATAATAATAATGACATAATAATAATAAAATAAGTATAATATTATTAATATGATAAAAATAATAAACGTTATATAAAAATAAGATTAACATAAAAAATAAAAATAAAAATAAAAATAAACTCACAGTGTGGAGGGGGGTTGCGGAGCAGCAGGGTGAGGGAGGAGGCGGCATGCGCGACGACGGAGGGAGGCTGGGACAGGGGGAGAGGGAGCAGGGATGGCGACGGCAGGGAGCAGGGAGGGCGACGCGGTGGTCGGTGCGGTGAGGGGGGGGGGGTGTGCTGGAGATGGGGTCGGAGGTAGGTGGCGCGGGCCAGCCGAAGCAAGGGGTGAGGCCAAGGGCCGGGGCGGCCAGTTCCGGTGAGGGTGAGTCCGGGGCGCGCAGAGGTCAGGACCGGCAAGGGGAGGAAAGCGGGAGGTGCCGGAGCCAGGCCGAGAGGAGGCTGGAGCGGGCAGCACCGGATGAGGCGGACAGGGTGCAACGGCGGCGCGCCTGGGCGGAGGCCGGAGACGGGGTCAGCGCTGAAGGAGGGGACCGCCGGGGTGTGGGGATGCCGGACGGCGGTGGGCTGGAGGGGAGTAGGAAGTGGCGCGGGCCGGCCGAACCAGTATGGGGGAAAGAAGAAGAAAACGAAAAAAAAAGAAACGGGGAAGAGAGAGAGAGGGGAGAGGGGAGAGAGAGCGCCGCAATGGGGGGAACGGGATTTGGGTTAGGATTATATATATATATAGTTGATAATAATAATAATAATAATAATCATATTAATATAAATAATGGTAATAACTTTATAATAATAATAATAATGATCATAATAATAATAATAATAATAATAATAATAATAAAACTTTATAATAATAATCATATCAATAAAATAATGATAATAAATAAAAGTTAGTTAATTATAATAATAATTATTATAATCAAAATACACATATATACATATACGCATACCTAAACATATATATATATACCTATATGTAAACATATACACATAGATACAATATACATATATATATATATATACATATATAAACATAACCTATTAAAGTATATACATACGTATATATATACACATATATAGACATATATATATATACTTATACACAAAAAAAGTAACTACAATAATAATAACACAACTCAAATAGTAATAATAATAAAATGTCAACATAAAAATTTTAATATTTAAAACGCCATGTGAACATATAGTCACCCGGGCCGAACGCACGGTCAACGCTAGCGATGCGATGACCACGCACCGGCGTGAAACCACCAACAAAAATAAACCTCAAAAAATTTTAAATCGGGACCAAGAAAGAAGTAAAATAACGATATCTGCGGTCGGGGTGTGACATTATGATCTATGGATTATTATTATTATCCCATTTTTTTCATAATCTTATTCCGTGGTATATGTTTCCTATTTATATATTACATGTCGTTCTATCATGGTTTATGGAAAAATCATAATGTTCCATGAAATTTTTAAAAATATATTTCTCCGATATTCTTATTTCCACTAATTATTATAATCTAACCAATAATTACATATCGATATTTTTTCCCCTACTAATCATTCAATATCACCACTTTATAATGTTTTTATTCCTTGAGTAAGGATAATGAGTATAACATATGAGATTTCAGTATTGGAGTCTAGTATGACATTATTTTGGGTAAAGGTTTACTATTTTGTTAAATATATAGTCAATATAATTTGTCCACAAAGACACAAAACCATTCATTCTTTGGATTTTGATATTCATATGAGTTGAAATATTTAAATTATGGTAATGGTATAAAATAGTGATAGAATTATCTCACTTTTTAACAATTTTAGTGTTTAAATAATGTTTTCTTATCAAAAAACATGGAAATGTAGGTTTGGGTCACTTCACTCACACATTGTTTATTACGTATTTATTTCTAATATTTTATGTGAAACTAGGATGGAAATAACATGTTATTTTTTAAATTTATAATTTTAAAAGATACTATGCAATCATTAATGTTAATGTGTAAAATGGAAGTCATGGTGTTATTGAAAAAATATTTATTTCATACACTATACTCAAGAGTTTTTGTCTTATAGTATTTATTGACATATTTGGTTATATATGGTAAATTAATTCATATTATATCTTGAGATTATCAATCTGTGTGTGAACATATATTTTGGAATTTTAAATTTTGACTAGAAATTTAATGTTTAGATAATTTTTTTTATAAAAATATAACCATTCCTTATAAATATATATAATGGTAAAAATGGGGAAAATGTTTTTCCAAATTGGGATTTTCATATCATATCGTTTCTTCACACGAATTAAGGGGGATAAAATTTAATGAAATAGGAAATAGATTACACAATTAAATGGAGTATTTTTTGTTGAATGTTAAGAGATCTATTTATAAATAGGGAGAATATCTAGCCATCCATAGGGAAAGGCATTTCAAGATTATTTTCATATTTTTTGAAACCCTCTTATATTTTTCAGTATGCATGTGAATTTATATTTTGAATTATCTAATAATATGGGAGATAATATTTGAAAATGAATGGTTTTGTAATCTTATAATAAAAATCCAAAGGTATATATTTTTGGATTCTTATGGGGTTATTTTGGATTTTTATTACATGAAGGGGTTTTTTTACAAGATTATTTGTTGATAGGATTTAGTGGTTAAGAGAAGAATTATTTTCTTATAAGAAGTGGGTTAGTGAAAATTAATGAATGGAGTTTGTTCATGTTGTTAAAATATGTATCACCATAGAATGAATGTTTATATAAAATATTAAGACACAAAAAAATCTATAAGGATCCTTCATAGTCGTGAAAATCATTAAATAATTATTTGAATCATCAATGAAAAAAAGGTACATTCGATGCCATAGCACATAGTGTTATGTATTTGAATTTTACAAAATTGGTTTCTAAGAAAAGAAAAATTCATGGTAGTCCATATGGTCGAATTCTAGTTCACCTAGGAAATACTATGAAGCCATGATATGGTGAGTTTTATGTTTATGGTCAACAAAATTGATGACCTGTTGAATTTTATGTCCCAAATATCAATCCATAGAGGGTCATGTTATAGGAGTGTTATTGTTATATTCAAAGTATATAATGGTTCGTAAAAATGTTGTTGAACATTTCATTTTGATTTATATTTTCATATGTAAGAAATAATTGAGCTTGAAATGGGTGTGGAGATTCCCATGGTGATGGTTCTTTATAGACATCAGAAGAAGGAATTATATTAATAAAATGGATGGAACAAATATCACATATTCCAAGGATATTGGAATTTTATGTGGAGTTTTCAATGGAGATTCCTAATCCCATGTTGCAGTGTCTAGAAAGAAAAAATTTATGAATGTGTTTTGTTTGGAGACATGAAAATATAGGTTACAGTGACTAAAAAGATGCTTGAATGGTTTCTTAATGATGCATATGCATTGTACAATGAATTTTGGATGTAATTGAATCTATAATTGAGAAAAATTTCACCATTTATCAATCAGATTAATTGGTAATTAATTCACAATAGAAAGGAAATAAATTTATGATAATTAAGAATTTATATAGCTTAACTACCACCAGTTATTGAATCATGGAGCAGTCATGGGAGGTTTTATTTACCATCATGATTCTAATGGGTGGAGACTCAAATTAAAATGATCTCAAAATTATATAAATGTGGATTAACGACTATAGAAAAATGAAATAGAGACCTATATTTATTGGTCATTATAATTTATATTTAAGGTGGTCCATGTGTATGAATGAAAGGTAGAAGATGATGTTGGGACTCATTGAACATTTTGAAAACAAGATGAAGGATATTTTTATGAAAAATTGAAGGAACAATATTCTTACTAGATTAGTTTCGGAAAAATGAAATGTGACATGACATGGAGTTGTTCATGGATTGTGAAGAATTATCTAATAGAAGATCAATATAGGTGTTTACATCTATGCAACCATGTAATCGATGGAATTTATTCTATTCAAGTGACCTCCATTTTCATAAACTATAGTTACAATTTCATGGACTACTGATAAAAGATGAAGAGGTGTAGTAACTCAGATTTAATCCTTAGGAAGTGTTGAGTCAACCCTGAAACATTTTATGGTATTGAACATAATAAAGGAGAGACCTAGCCTGAACCCCAAAAAATAAATGTTCTCTTTTTAGTGATTTTGTGAATCAATATAATATCGATGGAATAATATTTTTTAGACTATATTGATCAAATAAATTAAATTTTATGTGACATATTTTCCTTCCACATAATTACTAAAAGATTGAAAAAATATAACAATTAATAATTCTAGTAAATGAGAATGTGAAGTGATTAATATATGAATTATATATAAAAAGTGAAGAAAGTTTCCCTCATGGTTTAGAATTAAATATCTCTTCATGAAGTGATTCAAAAAAGGATAACATGTTTATATTGTTTAATAATTTCATACCCTGATCCACCCCCCCCCTCTGGTATATCTCACTCCAAGGAACCAATAGATATCTATTGATGAATTTGGGGAAAAGTGCTATAATGTAACTAATGAAAAAAATTAAAAATAATGGTAAATCAAAGCATAAATATGATACATCAAATGAATGTGAAAATATTATAGATTAAACATAATCCTCAATTGAAAAGTGATTATTCAGTTGTGTAATTTAATGGGTTTACATAATTTAAGAAATTATAATTTTCTATATTATTTTATTATGTATAAAAAGAATTATTTTATATATATTATAAACATTATGGTTCATTTTGATAAATTATATTTTTTATTTGGGTGAATCCTAGAAAAAACATGTCTCAAACAAATACTCCCGACACCATGGTTGAAACTATTTGGGAACATTCTTGAAATTTATATCTCATCTTCGGTGGTTATTTGAGATCTAATTTTTTTTTGTTCATATAGAAATTAAATGGTAATAATTTATTTTGTTTATTATTATATTATTTATTCTAATATAATGACTTTTATAGTTATATCTCTTAAATTAAAGATGATTCTTATTGTAATTGGTTTTCCATTGGTGATTTTAAAACTATCTTGAATCCTCAAAAAATATTAGATTTTGTTTTTTATTATTTTATACCAAAATTTTTAGCGGATTTTTTAATGAATTATACTTGGTGTTAGTAAGAGTTATGGGTGATAAATGAACATTTAAAAGTAATAGAATTAATTGTATACAATCCTTCTGGAAATAAAAAATACTTTATCTATATTTTAGTTAATGAATTAATTTTTGGGTTTGTATGTTTATCTTTAACCATAATTCATCTCAATAATTCTATAATCCTATTTTATATTAATTATATAAATATTAGGTCCTTATATTTTCTAATTAATTTCAACGAAAATGTATGGAATAAAAAAAAATTAGGAGTTTTTTTGACATCAATGTGTAATATAAAATATGTGGGTATAAATTTATATTATTAATTAATAAATATGATTATTAGGATTTCAATTTTTATGTTAGAGTAAAAAATAAATTCTCTAATCCCGAAAATGATAATGATTTGTTAGATTTTTTATTATTAGTGATCCATGAAAATAATTAGCATTGATTATTCTCTACATAGGTAAAAATTAAATATTTATCTATGTTAAATAGATTAATACAATTAAGGGACTCTATTTGTATTGACAATTTCAAATCTATTTAGTTAAATCATGGGGGATAGAGCACTGGGTTCTCTAATTTAATACATATGGAATGGAAATATTCTAATGACATTTAAACCATAAAAATAAATGAAATTGAACTATGTTGCAGGTCTTGTTTAATAATATTATTAATAAATTTTCATACCTATTTATTGGTTTAGAGTTTGGTGTTGGTGATGAGTAATTTTTTGATTTTCCTGGGAATGATAATAAAATTTAAAACAATAAAATTGTATAAATTAACATAGATGTTGATTTAAAGTAATATTATTATAATATTAACTATAATAGATCTACAAGGACTAATTTTTCTGCTAAAAGCTTCTTTACTTATTTTTTTATATATTTTAATTAATTAAAATGTTGTAGATGATAAGTAATTTTTTGTCAAATATTTTGACCCATAGTCTCAAATAATTTATTATTTATATAATAAATAGATTCAATCATTCATGTGATATAAAATAGTTCATAACTATTTCTATTAGTATCATTTTACCCATGAAAATTGTTAAAATTATTGAAAGTATCATTTATAAATTGACCATGGTTATTGATTCTCCCAATTATTTTTTCATCATCATTGGGGGGAGGATCCTAAAATAATTATTCACATTATATGAATTTAATAATATTTTTTAAAAAATTTATCTTAATATTAAAATTGTTTTCAAATTAAATATTTCAAAATAATTTGAAAATGTAAAATGTTATTTCATATTTGATGTTTTAAAA
This sequence comes from Viscum album, assembly GCA_963277665.1. NCBI lineage: Eukaryota > Viridiplantae > Streptophyta > Magnoliopsida > Santalales > Viscaceae > Viscum > Viscum album. The sequence goes on from OY728142.1 coordinate 815,859,460, forward strand.
TGATTGGATTTGAATCCTTCTTTATAAATATCATAGGACTATTTTTTCTTTTTTTGGGATATAATTACAAATATATTTTTCTCAAACTATATATTATAAGAGTATATATGTATTTTGGTAAGGTGGATCTCTCCGATGAATTTGATTTGTTTTATTTAATGATTTCATGTGTTTTTTCTCTTAAAAGATGTGCTACGTGGTTTTTTTAGACCTATTATTGGTTCAAAAAGTCTTTGAACCACTTATCAATCATTTATACTAATAATATATTACTTATTTATCATGTATATAGTAAATCTCATAGAATATTTCAGGACATTTTTACACATTATGGGAAGGTTTTTTTGAGATCCATTTCATTTAAGAAATTGTAAATTTTCATTATAAATGGTATATCATGTGAGGAAATTTTATATTTTTCAAAATATTAAATTCAATATAATGTATTTTACATTATATTATTCAAGAATTTTAATATTTTTTGGAGGATTAAATATTATTACTTTAATAATCTTGTCTCTAATAATATTAACTAAAATTTTTACTAGAAAAAGAAGTCACATACCCAATCTAGAAAAATATTCTTGGATAATGTTGAAATATATTTTAAATTTTTATTTATTTTATTTTTATATTTGACTAATAGTTATTTTAATGAAGTTGGAATGATATAACATAAATTTTTTGCATTCAGGAAGTATCTATGAAAAAATATATCCATTGTTTCTTAGGATGGTACACATTTGTCTACAATCAATGGGGATTGGAATTAAAATGTTATTTCGTTTAAAATCACCATCAATTCTAGTCATATTTTTATGATCCTCAAGGGTAATTGGGACTACACTTCCCATTTGATAATTTTATTATTAAACTAGATTTTTATGGTTAATCAATTATACATGACCTCATTAGTTTGTTATAAAATTTGAAATAAATGTAATAGAAATAATTTTTTCCTTAATGATTTATTATAGTGAATGTGATATTAATTTTCTTTATAATAGTAGTATTTGATGTCCTCTACCTATGTTTATCATGTTAAACATTAAATATTGGAATTTGATTAATGATTTTATGTGAATGATTTATCATTGATTGAATCTAGGTTTTTACCATAAAATGTTTAACTTATTGATGATTTTAATTTTTATATGGATAAAATTATTTGAACTCATTCAAGGCATGATCAGATACATATTTAGTTGTGTTATAGATATCTATATCATGTTCCAACATGTGATTTTATCCATTTTAGTATATTAAAGAGAAATTATGTTTTGTTTTGTTGAATATAGATGGTTTTTAAGTGACATAACTTCTACATTCTCACTAAATGACCTAAATATACGGGCTCAAAATTATATCCATGATTTATTTAATATAATAAATTTTAATAATCTAATGGTTGTATTTTTTATATATGTTTTTACAGTATCAATTTTTAATAACTACTCAAATATATTTAGATTTGATTCAGATTTGAATGGAAATTTTAATGAGTCCATCATAGGTCTCTATTTTTTCTAACATAATGAGAAACATCCCAATTTAGTTTCTATGTATGTTACTAATATTATCATTTATGATTGGAATATTCCAAATATTTCACCATTTTATTGAAGTAGGTTTTACATTAATGTATGTATTTCCTATATCAAAGTTACTTTCATAAATATATCCAATATATAGATGGTATGCCTAAATAATTCTTTGGATGATATTTTTTATGACATTGAATTTTCCATATGTATTCTAAAAAATATTGCTTATTTTTATTTTATTTATTATTATTTCTATTTAAAATTTCATTAATTTCATCATTGAAAGAGAATAAAATGCTTCACCGGGGAATACAGGTTCTATGATAGTATTTTTTAATTGATGTGGTTTTATATAGGAATTTTTTTCAAAAATTATTAATAATTATAATCTTTTAGGGATTTATTATTGATAGTTATCAATGATTTTATGTATTTACAAAATTATCAGTGGACTAATATTTAGATTTCAATTTATTTCACTTTTTTTTTGTTTTTTCGACACATGATCAATGATTATTCCATCATGATTATTACAATATTTTTATCAATTCATAGAAATTATGAATCTAGATAATGGTATATATCTCATATATATAAGGATATGTAGTGTAACGAATCATTTTAAATTTGTAAAATAGATATGTTACCTATTAATGGTATTTTAGGTTTCCTAATGATTGTTTTCATTTAAATTAATAAAACATTTTTTGTGATCTATATATTACATATTTTTTGTTAGTTCTTTAATTCCATTATAATATTTTAATTTAATATATAATGGAAGAATCTTTTTTGGTTGTGTATAAGTTCTTATAGAGAATAATTATTATTTTTATCATTTAAAACTGTATAAGAAGTTCTGTTTTTATTTTTCATTGTTATTTTAATGTTTATTAAATTGTAGATTCATTGATGTAATTTCCATTTTATTACAAGGTTATTATTGTAAAAAAATTATCAATGTTTTTTAGGTTGAACCTTCTATTAAAAAAGTTGGATTGATTAATGAATTCAGTAAAAAGAATGTGGATTTGGGTGATAATTAAAATAATAAATTTAGAGCTGAATCTACCAATTTTTCTTATATTAGAGAATTGATTATTTTACGTATTATTATTAGTGGATTAATACCTCATTAATAGTTTTACTATGATAAAATTTATGAGTGATTTGGAATGTGAACGAACCCAACTATCATAGGATTTTTTCATTATAGTGGATAAAATTCATTAATCTTAGAGGATTTGGTTAGTTGAGTCTCTTATATCTAGGTATTTTCATATCATTAATTTGTTTTTATTGGGGTGGTTCCTTTCAATACACATTTATTTATTAATATATAATGTGAAGATAATGGAGATTTGACACTCTATGCCTAAATACCATTTTATTTCATGTGCATGAACGGTCTATTAATTTCAACCTATACAATGTAAAGAAATTATTTTAACCATTTTGGGTTAGAATATATGGTCCCAAATACATACCCTAGTATCCTAAGGTAATACATGAAATTAATTCTTTAGTTTGTGTTACCATTCATCTAGAGATAGATACTAAAATATCCATGTTTAGTCATTGAGGGATACTAATCGAGGTTGGCCATTATGAAACCCTTATTGATAAGGTAAATATTTCTACATATAATGATGATATGAATCAATGAATAGAGTATGGGAAATATCCACACTGTTTTCTGAAGTGTAATTTTTATGGCCTTTCTAGTGGAAATTTGTTAGAAATACCATATGTAGGAATTGTGGTATGAGGGGAAACATCAATAACAATATTAATCAGATGAATACAATACAGGTGGATAATGAAATAAGTACTGATTACTCTAATGTTGGGGATGTAGGCCACAAGAGTTGGGCTTGAAGGTCCGAGAGGGCAGTGGATAATGGCCTTGTCAAATAAGTTAGATCGAAGGGGGTTGGGGATGACATTGAAAAGAAGTATTGTTGGGTGATTAGGAATAATGTTACATGGGATATAGTTTTTGGTATGAATATATGGATGGGGGGAAGTATAGTAGAAATAAAAATAAATTTTTTGAATTGGAATAAGATAATTATGATATTGAGGAATGTTTTTCGATGTTAAAACATTAGTTTGTGATTCTATGGTGGTTAGAAGGAATTAATTGTTGGAGAAACACTAGAGAAGAGAATCATGATATATAGGTGGAATAATATGTGAGTCATGGGTACTCATCACAAGTAGGGTTAGTGGTCACTGTAATAGTAACATCCCTTGGCACTATCTAGTTATTGGAGGAGGGAACTCAATGTATCAATGGGTTGTGGGATTAGTTATTATGATTATGAAAAATACAAATGAATTAGGTCCTCATGGGTAGGTTTACATTGAAAAATAGGGTGAAAATTTTCTCACTCAAAATAAGGAATATGATAATTTTTAATTGATTATTTCTCAAATTAAAATAATTTGGATAGATATAGAAGATGATCCATCCAAAAAAATAATTAATTATTATAAAATTGGTATAGAAATGTTTATGAAGAATAATATTGTTGAAGATAGTATTTAAGAAAACCCACTATATGATATCTAGGTGACAAATGTTTTACATATAGATTAAAATCTACATGGTCACAATATCATAGGTGACCGCATTATGTAATTCAATTTTTTTTTTAAAAACTGTTATTATATAAATAAAATTATTATTATAATAGTTGACATAATTTTTTAATGTTCCATATTCCATGGAATGAGAGAGGGTAATTAGTCTAACCCCTTCCTTCCCATTTATACCTTTTTTTCATTAATTTTTAGTTGTAAGGGATTTGAGCCATGGATTTATCATTATCAATTATTATAATTATTTATATTACAGTACCTAAAAAACCCATGTATTTTTGTTTATCATAAAAATTTATTCAAAAGTTAATTACCTGTCATATTAAGGTTTTCCAAGCCTATGATAATCCTTGAATCATTTAATATGTCTATTATGACAAAATTTGTTTACTATCTTCTCTCTATCAACCTTCAGGATATTGGTGTTGAATCACTTTTGGAGTAGCCTTATAAATGTATTTTTTATTGAATTTCATATAAGAAAGGAAAAAAAGTATTTATTAAAGTAGTAAGTAATAATATTTCACATTTATAATCAATTTTCTATGCCCAAAAATTCTATATCAAAAGCACATATCTATTGGAAAAACTGGTTAATTATATTGTTAACATTCATTATCCTTGGTTCTTATTAATGAATTCTAACCCAATTATTTGTACATATGAATATTTATTTGAAATTATTACTAATAAAAAATTTATGAATCATATTTATGTTTTCCCTCTTATTGATGTTAGACTATTATACTTGGAATTCACCTAGGTGAGAAGCCCTATAAATCAGAATCAGTTTTGAAAAAATGATATAGATTTAAATATTTTAATGACAATAATAAATTTAATATTATTTCATGTATTTATCAAGATATATTTTATTTTTAACATACTACTATTATTAGGTTTGTATAATTAAATGTCATATGAATCAATCCATTTATGTTTTATTTTGATAATTCTAGGGTTGTTTGTAATTAATGAAATAGTATATTTCCATAAGAATGGTTTAATATAGATAAATGAATATTTTTTGTAAACATCTCAACGTGTATTAAGATTATTAAAAGGACACATTGGCTCAATATTAAACCTAGTTTTATTAATTTTTATACAAAAACTATTTTTGTTGAACAATATCATAATAATTATCAAAATAGATCATACCCTTGCAATTCACCTATGTAAAATGATATTTTAAAAAAATTATTATTTATTTACATAGGTCAAAATATTATATATTTAAGGAACCTAATAGAATCAAATAACTATATATTGTTATCAAAAATACTGAATTCATATGTGATTCCCATATACCATCAAAATTAAAATAATATTTATCTTTTAAAAGTTAAGGATTTATTTTATGATAATAAAATTGATATTTGTAATTATGAATTTGAAACTTTTATTATGTTCATAGTGATTTTGATATAAATTTTATTGAAGATGATCTTATTTCAATTCCGATTTAATATTTTTAATGAAATTAATAATAAATATATCTATATAATTCCATCTGATTATATAGTAAATCATACAGTTTTTATTATAAACATTAAAATTGTGTTATGACCTGATGAATTTATGAATACATTTGTATGAAATATTATTATTATTTTTAGGTTTAAATATAAAATATTATTAAATATTTTTATGAACATGAAATATTTCACCATTTGTCAATTGAAAACATATTACCTCAATTAAAATGTTTAATAATAGGCATAAAATGAAAAAATTTATAACAATAATAGTAGGTGAAACTTTGTCTAATAAAATTTGAATGATTCCATGAACTATAATTGATAACATTTTTCACCATAAATTTTAACCACAACAAATATTTTACACATAGAAGAATCCAATCATGTCGTTATTCTACCTTAGAGAGAGTTAATGTGATACCTAAGAACTCTAGGAATATAAATATTTCCGTCAAAAGAGATATATAAACTTATTTGGACATTTTAATATGGGATTTTATATTTTATGTTTATACAATATATGGCTTCTCCAAATAATTAAATAATCATATATGATACACTCTAAGATGAATGAATATTTGTGACTTAATAAATCTCTATTAAAGGGAACATTTTTTTGTGATCTTGAAATGTCATAATGGTGGCCCTCTATTTGAAATTATTTTTGGTATTGTTGATAATTATAATATTTGAGTATCATTATAATTTTATCTCTGATTAAGGAAGACATACTCTCAAAATTAGCTACAAATTTTTCAAAAGTAATTACTTATACTATAATTATTGATGAAAAAATTGGATGAATTCATTGCTTTAAAAAATAAAATGTGCTAATAGAACTAAAATATTTATCTATTTTAATATTTTTCATACAATTTTTTTAATATTAATAATATTTATATTGTTATATTTTCGTATATTTTTAATTTCTAATGTGTAGTCCATGATGTCCTCATTTTGATGCCTCACCACCTTTTTGTTTTCATCTCAAAACATCGATATATCATCTATATTGTTGTTTAGTATATCATAAAAAAAAATTAATGACCTAAAACAGATAAAATTGGTTATAATTGGACAATATTGATCTCGAAAATGATAAATATGTAGTTGATTATTGATGATACAATGTAAGAAGATGTTATTCTAACATAATATATTATCAAATTAATTAATATTATAGTAGAGTCTTTTTTTAAATAATATATTATTATAAATTTTCAAAATCAATCTCAGATTACATATATAGTATTTTCAATTAGTATTTTTTAATTTTATTTTGGTTGAAAATTTTCATGTGTTTTTATGATATTTCTCTTTTTGAGTCACATACAAAAAATTATTAGACACGATTTTAATTACTTACTTTGTTTATTTGTAATTTTTGGAATAATTTATGCTATAAGAGCACAATATTTTTGTCAAATGATATAATGTTTATATCCAGTTCAATTTTTTGTGTATGGTATAAGTCCAATTTTTTATGAAAATAAATTTTATATAAAAAAAATATCTATAATAATAAATTTTATTTGTGGAATTGATGGGGATTTCCCCACATTTTGAATTATTTTAAGTATTCCACCACTACCTTACATAATATAAGTGAATGTTTGTAGAGACTTATTTACTGTAAAAAAACATTAATGTTGTGGTGGAATGTTTCATACATTAATATGGTTCGTGAAATGATCATCTCACCACATAATTGGTTCTTATAGTGACTATAAAGCTGATATATTTAAAGATATTCATGCAATAGGGTATGATAATATGTATAATTTTTAAAATTATTAATTTATTGTAATTCATCTATTATAGACAAATTTATTGAAAAATATTTTAACATAAAATGTAAAATTCTTATAAAAAAGTTTTAGTTTTTTATATCATTTCCTCTATATGTGTAATGATGAGACATATTTATGGAGAAGGTAGTCAATTTTCATATTCCTTATCAAAAATAATTACGTATTATAGAATATCACATTTGTATTTTGGTATTCCATATGATAATTTAAATGACCCAGCTATTCTATTTACCATTTTGTGTTCATATTGATAAAAGAGTGTCCCATGAACCCATCCTTAGATGGACTATAATTTAGAGACTAGAACTGAGGGTACATAACATAAATAATTGGATTTATTTCTATCTTTAATCACATTAATGTCAGAAAATTTATTATCTATTCCAGACACCATATATGAAAAATCCTAATATCACAACAATAATGTGATAATGCATTTAATGTGAAATGATAAAAAAATCAACAATTTATTTTCAACGAAATATATATAATAAAATTAGTGACTCCTCTAACACTATATAATAACTATATCATTGTATGGTAAGGTCCAACTATTTCTCCAAACCCATATTCCATATTTTTAAAATTAGTCTGCTAACATATGGGTGAGTACAAATATAAAAAACCATCCAACAATAGGCTCAAAATCAAAAACCACAAACAATATAATTTTTTTAAAGTATGAATATATTGAAACAAATCATCCCCAAACATGTTTCCAAATTAATCCACTCCCAAAACACACCAATTATTTGCATCCTGGAACTCTCATCCATTCCCATGTTCATATACCATTGCATAATATAATATTCACATTCAACAATAACATACCACAAACACATACCATTACTATATAATAGTACCACATCCACTACATACCATATCCACTGCCACTTCAACATCTACCACATACTATATGAAAAAACCATTTTCATACAGGGAAGGATGTGTGAGAGAGGGTGATTAATCGTCTATCAGATTCTAACATATCCTTTATTTTAAGGATTATCCCAATTCACAAAACCTCATATGGTTATTGGTTTGGATGTATTGCCTGGGTGGTGAGACCAATGACATAAAAAACATATAACGATGTATAATAGCACATAAATACAATACATGGGACACATCCAATCATTAATCCTCTAAAACAAATCTCATCATCACATCTTCACCACCATAAAACCATTTGTGCTACCTCTAACCATATATAAATTCAAAACATAAACAATATAATTTAGTTAAAACTCGTATAATTACACTTCTTTTTTATATATATTTATTGAATCTTCATAACTCATCCCCAAAAACTTCTTAAATCATTAATACGATTTATTATTCCACTTCAATATTGTAACACCCCAAGCTTCTACGGTACGTTTCCCTTCGAATAATGTGATAGCGTGTGTTGTACGCAACCTCGAGTTCTAACACACACCACAACTAATCAAACTAGCCGTTATGAATAGTAATACCTACTTTTTGAAATTATATATATTTTATATTTGAAAATGGACTTCATTTTTGGATTCGGAATATCGAATTTAGCCTAGGGTGAAATTTTGGTACATTTCGGATAACTTTCATATTTTGATGAATAGTGAAAATTACTAAATTTTAATGAAAAACAACTTTTTTAATCAAATTAATTACTAGTGATAAATTATGAATTTGAGTGGTTTTAAAGTATATTTAGAATATATTTTTACCATTTAATATAATTTTGGTCATTGGACATAATTTTACAATTAAACCGAACATAAACAAGTGTCAATCTTTTGATAGTTATTATCTCTTAAAAACACGCTTTTTGTTTTAACAGCGGGAATTAATTTTAAATTAATTTCTGCCACTTCTGTGTTTTGAATTTAGGAAAATGGATTCCATATTTGGAATCAGGATTTTCAAATTGTGTAAATAGGTAACTTTTATTTTTAGAAATTTTGAATAGTTACTGTGGTAAATATTTTATTTACCATGGTTAAAGGGTAAATCCGGTAAATAAGGGTTAAAAAATAATATTATAATAATACAAAATTACCCTAAAACGTGTCCTAACCTTATTGGTGGACACATACCCGACCATGGGCATCCTTGGGTCAATTTGGGGACCCCTTGGAGCCAATTGTATGTGGTAGGGACACTTTATATTAATAAAGTTAAAATAAAAATAAAAATGGCATAAGCTTACATCTTTTAGAAGAACAATTTTTACATAGGGTTATACATGTTGGATTTTCGATTATAAATATTCATTAGAAAGATAAAAAGATTTCCTACATAATGATATTTTACGTATAATTTTTAGACATTAAATAATTTATTTTATTTATGACACAATGATGATGCAGTAATTACTATAATAGTGAATAATTAAAATAAGTGATATTATAAATACCCAAATAAATATAATATGAAACTTTTAATGAATTAAACTAATTTTCTAGGATAATATGATATATTAGGATTGATTTAATTGACTTTGTTCGAAGTAATAAATCTGTTATGAGTTTCACAAAAATCAACTATTGAATAGTGTCAAAATTGACATAAAAGAGTTCTTAAAACAAATATTATATTATTAATTGATATTAAATTCCTAAAAATCTAAGGTTCTGCCAAGAGACTTATATCATGATAGGTTAATCATTAATGGACCACTTGGGGGTCTCTTGGATGTATATATTAAGTTTATTAACCATAATATATAAAATACAAAGAGACATTGTAAAAGTGAAACTAATTAACTTAGAGTTAATACTTAAAGATAAGGTTAATATAAGTACCCAAACCTGTCTAAATTCTATTGGATGAGTTGCTTTCGACCTATACCCACATCATCATTTGAATAGTCAACTTTGGAGCCTTTATAAACCGAATATGAATTTATTATAAATTAATATTTCTAACTTTTCCAAAGGTGCCCCTCACCCCTCTTATAAAAGGGCACTCCTCCTTCTCATTTCTTCAAACCTTCAAAGCCTTTTGGTTCGGCCAAACTCTGCCCAAATACTCTCCCAACATCCCTCACTACAACCTAAAGGCCTTAGTTTGATCAGAAAGCCAACCTAAGGAGCCCTTTTGATCAAATCAAAAGGAAGAACCCGAAGAAGAGGTAATGATTTCACCACCCTTTTCTAAGTTCATTTCTTCTTCCACTTCTTCTTCCTTTGTTCTTACCATTCTGAAATAATAACTCCAGTATCTCACATATACTGTGATGTTATTATAAATATGGTACAATCATATTCAGTATTCTATCCACCCTTTGAATAACATGTCACCATACGTGCGTACGTACGGCTTACCGTCTCCACGTCGTGGTGTAATTGTTATTCAATATAATATTATTTGGATGGGTATAATAATGATGTGTAACTCATGTAAATAATAAATATAACATGTTAATGATTCTGTATATATGATATACCATCCATTTATATATTATTTTAATATCAAAAGAATGATATTGTCGCTCGTGCGTACGTACGGACTACCGTCTCCACGAACGCGATGAGATTCATTCTCCATCGTATCCATTCAAGTATAATTATCATTTGATGATTTAAAAATGATGTTTAAGGACTGTATATCATTCTGGATATGAATAAGATACAACAACCATGGCTTATTTAACAAAACATATAAAAGAAAATGAGTAAGTTAACTCCCGAAACGACGATAATTCTAAGATATTATTAACAAATCAATGTTAAAAGATCATATATGATATCATATTAATATATATGATTCTTGTATAATTTAATAACAACTATTTCACCATTATACAGGAGGTTAACCTACCCCAACCAAGGAAAAGTACAAGGTAAGGGTTATTTCACAATCTCTTCATTATCCGAGGTTGTATTATACGTAATAATCTACTGGGATATCTTCATCATCCACATCCATGTTTCTTCGAAATGTATTTCAAAACATTTTTACTATTTACAAGAATATGGGATAAAGTCATTTATACCCTTGTTTGACTTTTTATAAGAGGTTTATAAAGGAATCTTTCTGTCGTTTTCAAAACAAGGTCCTTTTTAACCTTTTCGACAGAATTGAGGTAAGAATGTTTTTTTTAACTTATACGGCGGGTGCGGTTATTTTCCGCCGTTATAAAATCGTCGAAACTTTCCTTACAAGCTTATAAGAATATTTTCAAAGAAAATGTTTTATTTTATATGGATCTTAAATGATTTCAAAATAAAAGGAGATATTTCTTTAAAAAGAATTTTGATTTCATCTATGTCAACATCCTTTGATGGATTTTAAGATTATTTGAAGTTGATACAAAACTTCTATATTGTATTGAAGGTTTTATGATATGTTTGACTGTGGATGTGCTATTTTTATACCATTCATAGTTTATTGTGAAAATATTGACATTTCGTATGCTAGTTTTAATACGAATGTTTATGTTATGTTTAAACCTTTTCATATGGGAATGCATTGGACTTAATAAGTGACGGGTGGAGCCCGCTATAGCTCCTCGATGCATCGGTAGGTCTCATGAGACAAACTAGTGTCTTGGCACGAGGCCTTGGCTATGTGGTTATGATAGTCTGGCATTATGCATTCCAACATTATGAAAGTGGTTATTGATTTTTGCATGTGATTATTCGATTAGTAGAATATCCATGTGAATAAGTAAATGGCATTATTTCATTTTACTTTTGCCATACCATGTTGAAGTTCAATTTTAAAAGGCTTTTGTTTTAGTAATGCATTGCCTTAAATGTTTATTATTATTTATGAAAGTTTCCGCTATATTGTTATCCTTACTGGGCATTTGAGCTCACCCCTTTTCTATGTTTTATTTTTCCCCAGGATGTGAAGAAGTAAATTATGAATGACCTGCAGGGATATTATGAGGGGATAATAGTGTGGATTATGGAGACATTATGTTGTTGTAGTAGTTTTTCATTTTATGATGTAATGTAAAACTTATGAATATATCTAGTGTTTCCAAGGCTACTAAACCAATCGGTCTTTCGAGATTTTATCTTTCTTGTGATCATGCCAATGTTATGTAATTATTGCACCGACTCTGGGTAGCTGGGGTCGGGGCGTTACAGTTGGTATCAGAGGAAGTTTAGTACAAACCTTGGAAGCTAGATTTAGATAAACTCTGATTAGAGCACATAGACCTAAGATGAACATTGAGGATTAGTATAGAAGAACTTCCTAGAATTTTGGTATTGTAGAGACTTTGTGAGTTTTCCGAGCAATACATCCCTGTCTGGATACGAGCAGGTAGAGGCGGCTCTGGCACAGATGTACCTAGGGGTAAAACCCGAAAACACCGCTTTGAGCTAGACTCGAACGGGAACTGGTGCACGACAACGGGCCTTGCTGCACTCTTGGTTACGACACTCCCGGGGGATATGCTTAGGATAACTCTCACTTTCTTTACAAATCATTATGAAGGGTTTATGAGTATATACTTCCTCAAAGAAAGCATATTTATGATTATGGATTATATCCATAGATAGTTCAATTTATGTTTAGTGTTTTATAAGTATGGGATTATGTATTTTGATTCATAAACTGATCTAGTTTATGCCATTGTTTAGAAATGGCGCCTAGTGGAAGAAATGGAAACCGTATCAATGCACGCACTCCATGTAGGGATTGCCCTCCTGCTCAAGATAATTATAGTGGGGCTGGTGATGCAACTGGTGCTGATCAGCTAATCACCGTACTGGGACAACTTACTCAGGTTATGAATAATAACCTTACCCGTATGGAGCACCCTGATCCGCAGCGTGGAGGATCAATGTTAGATCGATTCATGAGACAACAACCACCAACGTTCAATGGGAGTACAAATCCCTTAGAAGCTGAGCAATGGATATTTTCCCTAGAGAAAATATTTCAGGCTTTGGGGAGTAGCGAAAGGGAAAAAGTTACCATGGCAGTTTACCGCCTCACTGGAGATGCTGATCAATGGTGGTCATTGAATCAAAACATGAAGGAAGATGATGAAGTATCAAACATGGAATGGAGGGAGTTCAAAGATCTGTTTTTAGGAAAATACTTTCCTCGCGACCATCGAGCAGATATGGAAAGGCAATTTCTGAGTCTGAGACAAAAGGAGGATGATAATGTCACAAAGTATGAGGCTAACTTTACAAGGTTAGCGAGGTACGCTGGTGATTATATTCGCAACCCAAGAAGTAAGATTGATCGTTTCTTTGATGGGTTAAAACCATTTCTCCATCGAGCATTAGTCTCACAATCCTTTTCATCGTACGAAGACATTGTCTCATGTGCTATCAAGACCGAAAAAGAATTCTCTAAGTCTTATGACTTTAAAGCGAAGCAAGAGAAGAAGAGACCTGCTGATAAATCTGGGAATGGAAATAAAGGGAAGAAGGGAAAGGTTGAATATCCATCTTGTGGTAAGTGCGGGAAGAAACACCCCGGTGCTTGCCTGAAGGGAATGGGAGTCTGTTACAAGTGTGGTGAAAAAGGCCACCAAGCTCATGATTGCAAGGGGAAGAAGGAAGCTACCATCGTTCAGTGCTACAATTGCAGGGAGATGGGGCATTATGCAAATGAATGTCCTAAGCGTCAGGAGAACTTACCTCAGAAAAGGCCAAGGGATCAAGTCCAGGCTTATGCTATCACTACTGCTGAGGTAGAAGCTCCGAAAGACGTGGTGGCAGGTAATTTAATGGTTTCCTCAAGTTTAGCAAATGCATTATTTGATTCTGGATCATCGCATTGTTTCATATCTTCCCAGTTTGCTAAGAAAATTAGATATTTCCAATTTGATTTAATAAGGGAGTTGTCAGTTAAAACTCCTAAGGGAAGTATCGTTGCAACAAAGTTTTGTGAATCAGTCCCCATTAGAGCACATAAATTTTCTTTATCTGCTGATCTCATCGTCATACCTATGATCGAGTTTGATATAATCCTCGGTATGGACTGGCTTTCGGACTATGATGCGAAGATTTATTGTAAGAAGAAAGAGGTTACGATTCTTGATGATAATGATAAGGAACACCTTATTTTTAGAGCAGAATCGTCACCACCTAATTCTTATTTAGATCCACCCCCAGTAGCTCAACTTAATTCAATTATTGGGGAGGAAGAGAATGAAATAACTGTCGGTGAGGAAAGGAATGTTTAAATAGAGGATGTACCTGTTGTGAAAGAATTTGTAGATGTATTTCCGGAAGATTTACCTGGACATCCTCCAGAACGAGAAGTTGAGTTTTCCATTGATTTGATTCCGGGATCAAGGCCTATATCGAAGACCCCTTATAGAATGGCCACTGTAGAGTTAGTCGAACTAAAGAAACAACTAGAGGAATTGAGTAATAAGGGATTTATTCGCCCTAGTGTTTCTCCATGGGGAGCCCCTGTTCTTTTTGTTAAAAAGAAAGATGGATCTATGAGGTTATGTATCGACTACAGGGAGATCAATGCTATAACGATAAAGAACAAGTATCCCCTACCTCGTATTGATGATTTATTTGACCAACTGCATGGAGCTCAATACTTGTCAAAGATTGACCTTCGATCTGGATACCATCAGTTGTGTGTGAAGAAGGAAGACATTCCGAAAACTGCATTTCGAACCAGGTACGGGCATTACGAGTTTACTGTAATGCCGTTTGGATTGACTAATGCGCCCTCTGTATTCATGGATCTGATGAATAGAGTCTTCAAGGAGTATCTCGATGAATTTGTGGTGGTATTTATTGATGATATCTTGGTATACTCCAAAACCTACGAAGATCATGAAAATCACTTGCGCATTATCTTGAAGACTCTGAGGAGGCATGAATTATATGGGAAGTTTAGCAAGTGTGAATTCTGGCTTCAGGAGATTTCTTTTCTTGGCCATATTGTCTCTAAAGATGGAATCTCTGTTGATCCTTCTAAGACCAAAGCAATCCAAGAATGGCCAGCACCTACGAGTATAACTGAGGTACGTAGTTTTATTGGTTTGGCAGGTTATTATCGACGTTTCGTCCAGAATTTTGCCCGATTGGAAAACCCATTAACGAAGCTCACACGTAAAGGGGTTAAATTTGTTTGGACAAAAGAGTGTGAAGAATGTTTCGAAGAACTGAAGAGAAGATTAGTCAATGCTCCTATATTGACTCTACCATCGGGGAATAATGGGTTCGTTATTTATAGTGATGCATCAAAGAAAGGACTTGGCTGTGTCCTTATGCAGAATGATAGAGTTATTGCCTATGCATCACGACAGTTGAAAATTCATGAACAAAACTATCCTACTCATGATCTTGAGTTAGCAGCTGTGATCTTTGCTTTGAAGATATGGAGGCACTACCTCTATGGTGAAAAATGTGAGATTTATACTGATCACAAGAGTTTGAAGTATATTTTCTCACAAAAAGAACTCAACATGAGGCAAAGGAGATGGCTTGAATTACTCAAGGATTATGATTGTACGATACACTACCACCCGGGGAAGGCAAACAAGGTGGCAGATGCTTTGAGCAGAAAAGACCATGGAGTTTTGAACATGATGAGAATTGAAAGGGATCCAATTTTCATGGATCTAGTGAAGATGGACATGGGAATAACCAGGGAAGGTGAAACATCAATGCTTTTTCAAATGGTTGCCAAACCATCTTTACTAGAAAGGATTAAGAGTTCTCAGACCGATGATGAAGAATTTCAGAAGAAGATTAAAGCTGTGAATGATGGGAGATTGAGAGACTTTGTGTATGAAGATGGAACTTTGAAATTTGGAAAGAGACTTTGTGTTCCCAATATACCTGATCTAAAAAGGGAATTGCTGGATGACGCTCATAGTTCCAATTTCTCTATACACCCTGGGAGCACCAAAATGTATAGGGATTTGAAGGAACATTTTTGGTGGGACAACATTAAGAGGGAGATTGCTGATTTTGTGTCAAGGTGTATGGTTTGTCAACAAGTGAAAGCTGGAAGGCAACAGCCTGGAGGAGTCATGCAACCTCTTCCCATACCGGAGTGGAAATGGGACAATGTTACGATGGACTTTGTCATGGGGCTACCAAAGACTCCTAGAAGGAATGATGCAATTATGGGTGATTGTTGATCGTCTTACCAAGTCAGCACATTTTCTTGCTATAAGAGAAGATCTACCCCTGGAACATCTAGCAAGACTATATATTAATGAAGTTGTGAGACTTCATGGAGTACCCCTATCGATTGTTTCTGATCGTGATCCCCGTTTTACTTCAAGATTTTGGAAAAGTCTTCAGAAATCCCTAGATACTGAACTTCATTTGAGCACTGCTTACCACCCTCAGACAGACGGACAATCAGAACGGACTATTCAGACCTTAGAAGACATGTTGAGATCTTGCTCACTTGACTTTCAGGGTATGTGGGATCAATATTTACCACTAGTAGAATTTTCCTATAACAATAGCTTCCATTCGAGTATTCAGATGGCACCATATGAAGCGTTATACGGAAAGAGATGTCGTACACCAACCTGTTGGGATGACGTTGGTGAAAGAAAACTTGTAGGCCCAGAACTGGTGGAGGAAACGGTGGAAAAGGTGAAGGTAATCCAAAATCACATTAAAGCAGCTCAAAGTAGGCAGAAGAGCTATGCCGATAATCGAAGGAAGGATTTGGAATTTCAAGTCGGTGATCATGTTTTCCTAAAGGTATCTCCGTGGAAGGGAGTCATACGTTTTGGTAAGAAAGGTAAATTGAGTCCCAGGTACATTGGAACTTTCGAAATTCTAGAACGAATTGGGGCTGTAGCTTACCGATTGGCAATGCCGCCAAGTCTCTCCAAAGTTCACGATGTGTTCCACGTATCTCTGTTGAGAAAATACATGCCTGACCCAACGCATGTACTCACCTATGAGGAATTAGAACTGGAACCCGATCTGTCTTATTGCGAAGAGCCCGTCAGGATTCTTGATACGAGAGAACAAGTGCTGTGAAACCGGACGACGCGTCTGGTAAAAGTTTTGTGGAGAAACCATAAGATGGAAGAGGCAACGTGGGAACCCGAGGAACATATGATGAAGAACCACCCGAGTCTTTTTATGCAGTAATACCCTAGAAATTGCGAGGATGAAATTATTTGAAGGAGGGGAGAATGTAACACCACAAGCTTCTACGGTACGTTTCCCTTCGAATAATGCGATAGCGTGTGTTGTACGCAACCTCGAGTTCTAACACACACCACAACTAATCAAACTAGCCGTTATGAATAGTAATACCTACTTTTTGAAATTATATATATTTTATATTTGAAAATGGACTTCATTTTTGGATTCGGAATATCGAATTTAGCCTAGGGTGAAATTTTGGTACATTTCGGATAACTTTCATATTTTGATGAATAGTGAAAATTACTAAATTTTAATGAAAAACAACTTTTTTAATCAAATTAATTACTAGTGATAAATTATTAATTTGAGTGGTTTTAAAGTATATTTAGAATATATTTTTACCATTTAATATAATTTTGGTCATTGGACATAATTTTACAATTAAACCGAACATAAACAAGTGTCAATCTTTTGATAGTTATTATCTCTTAAAAACACGCTTTTTGTTTTAACAGCGGGAATTAATTTTAAATTAATTTCTGCCACTTCTGTGTTTTGAATTTAGGAAAATGGATTCCATATTTGGAATCAGGATTTTCAAATTGTGTAAATAGGTAACTTTTATTTTTAGACATTTTGAATAGTTACTGTGGTAAATATTTTATTTACCATGGTTAAAGGGTAAATCCGGTAAATAAGGGTTAAAAAATAATATTATAATAATACAAAATTACCCTAAAACGTGTCCTAACCTTATTGGTGGACACATACCCGACCATGGGCATCCTTGGGTCAATTTGGGGACCCCTTGGAGCCACTTGTATGTGGTAGGGACACTTTATATTAATAAAGTTAAAATAAAAATAAAAATGGCATAAGCTTACATCTTTTAGAAGAACAATTTTTACATAGGGTTATACATGTTGGATTTTAGATTATAAATATTAATTAGAAATCTAAAACGATTTCCTACATAATTATATTTTACTTATAATTTTTAGACATTAAATAATTTATTTTATTTATGACACAATGATGATGCAATAATTACTATAATAGTGAAAAATTAAAATAAGTGATATTATAAATACCCAAATATATATAATATGAAACTTTTAATGAATTAAACTAATTTTCTAGGATAATATGATATATTAGGATTGATTTAATTGACTTTGTTCGAAGTAATAAATCTGTTATGAGTTTCACAAAAATCAACTATTGAATAGTATCAAAATTGACATAAAAGAGTTCTTAAAACAAATATTATATTATTAATTGATATTAAATTCCTAAAAATCTAAGGTTCGGCCAAGAGACTTATATCATGATAGGTTAATCATTAATGGACCACTTGGGGGTCTCTTGGATGTATATAGTAAGTTTATTAACCATAATATATAAAATTCAAAGAGACATTGTAAAAGTGAAACTAATTAACTTAGAGTTAATACTTAAAGATAAGGTTAATATAAGTACCCAAACCTGTCTAAATTCTATTGGATGAGTTGCTTTCGACCTATCCCCACCTCATTATTTGAATAGTCAACTTTGGAGCCATTAGAAACCGAATATGAATTTATTATAAATTAATATTTCTAACTTTTCCAAAGGTGCCCCTCACCCCTCTTATAAAAGGGCACTCCTCCTTCTCATTTCTTCACACATTCAAAGCCTTTTGGTTCGGCCAAACTCTGCCCAAATACTCTCCCAACATCCCTCACTACAACCTAAAGGCCTTATTTTGATCAGAAAGCCAACCTAAGGAGCCCTTTTGATCAAATCAAAAGGAAGAACCCGAAGAAGAGGTAATGATTTCACCACCCTTTTCTAAGTTCATTTCTTCTTCCACTTCTTCTTCCTTTGTTCTTACCATTCTGAAATAATAACTCCAGTATCTCACATATACTGTGATGTTATTATAAATATGGTACAATCATATTCAGTATTCTATCCACCCTTTGAATAACATGTCACCATACGTGCGTACGTA
The DNA here is from genome assembly GCA_963277665.1 of Viscum album. Classification (NCBI taxonomy): domain Eukaryota; kingdom Viridiplantae; phylum Streptophyta; class Magnoliopsida; order Santalales; family Viscaceae; genus Viscum; species Viscum album. The sequence goes on from OY728142.1 coordinate 815,878,942, forward strand.
CGGCTTACCGTCTCCACGTCGTGGTGTAATTGTTATTCAATATAATATTATTTGGATGGGTATAATAATGATGTGTAACTCATGTAAATAATAAATATAACATGTTAATGATTCTGTATATATGATATACCATCCATTTATATATTATTTTAATATCAAAAGAATGATATTGTCGCTCGTGCGTACGTACGGACTACCGTCTCCACGAACGCGATGAGATTCATTCTCCATCGTATCCATTCAAGTATAATTATCATTTGATGATTTAAAAATGATGTTTAAGGACTGTATATCATTCTGGATATGAATAAGATACAACAACCATGGCTTATTTAACAAAACATATAAAAGAAAATGAGTAAGTTAACTCCCGAAACGACGATAATTCTAAGATATTATTAACAAATCAATGTTAAAAGATCATATATGATATCATATTAATATATATGATTCTTGTATAATTTAATAACAACTATTTCACCATTATACAGGAGGTTAACCTACCCCAACCAAGGAAAAGTACAAGGTAAGGGTTATTTCACAATCTTTTCATTATCCGAGGTTGTATTATACGTAATAATCTACTGGGATATCTTTATCATCCACATCCATGTTTCTTCGAAATGTATTTCAAAACATTTTTACTATTTACAAGAATATGGGATAAAGTCATTTATACCCTTGTTTGACTTTTTATAAGAGGTTTATAAAGGAATCTTTCTGTCGTTTTCAAAACAAGGTCCTTTTTAACCTTTTCGACAGAATTGAGGTAAGAATGTTTTTTTTAACTTATACGGCGGGTGCGGTTATTTTCCGCCGTTATAAAATCGTCGAAGCTTTCCTTACAAGCTTATAAGAATATTTTCAAAGAAAATGTTTTATTTTATATGGATCTTAAATGATTTCAAAATAAAAGGAGATATTTCTTTAAAAAGAATTTTGATTTCATCTATGTCAACATCCTTTGATGGATTTTAAGATTATTTGAAGTTGATACAAAACTTCTATATTGTATTGAAGGTTTTATGATATGTTTGACTGTGGATGTGCTATTTTTATACCATTCATAGTTTATTGTGAAAATATTGACATTTCGTATGCTAGTTTTAATACGAATGTTTATGTTATGTTTAAACCTTTTCATATGGGAATGCATTGGACTTAATAAGTGACGGGTGGAGCCCGCTATAGCTCCTCGATGCATCGGTAGGTCTCATGAGACAAACTAGTGTCTTGGCACGAGGCCTTGGCTATGTGGTTATGATAGTCTGGCATTATGCATTCCAACATTATGAAAGTGGTTATTGATTTTTGCATGTGATTATTCGATTAGTAGAATATCCATGTGAATAAGTAAATGGCATTATTTCATTTTACTTTTGCCATACCATGTTGAAGTTCAATTTTAAAAGGCTTTTGTTTTAGTAATGCATTGCCTTAAATGTTTATTCTTATTTATGAAAGTTTCCGCTATATTGTTATCCTTACTGGGCATTTGAGCTCACCCCTTTTCTATGTTTTATTTTTCCCCAGGATGTGAAGAAGTAAATTATGAATGACCTGTAGGGATATTATGAGGGGATAGTAGTGTGGATTATGGAGACATTATGTTGTTGTAGTAGTTTTTCATTTTATGATGTAATGTAAAACTTATGAATATATCTAGTGTTTCCAAGGCTACTAAACCAATCGGTCTTTCGAGATTTGATCTTTCTTGTGATCATGCCAATGTTATGTAATTATTGCACCGACTCTGGGTAGCTGGGGTCGGGGCGTTACAAATATCTTTTTTTTAGTACCTCATATATTAAATATAAAATTTATTATTTACCAAAACAATTCATTTATTCAGTACGTTATAATTTCATTTCCCACCCATTCCTCTTTTTAATCATTTCATTCATTTATTTCATATCCATATCCAAGGTATTATTTTTATCTTAGCCTTTTTTACTACCATTTAACAAAACTACTCCATCCTTGATACATTTTCAAAATTATGTCATACTAACACATTAATAATACTTCATCCATATACCAGATATATGTATTAATAATAAAATATAGAAATAGAATTGAAAATATCACATATTCTATCCCAAATTAATTACCCACATGGACTAAATTCATTTTATATAATTAATCAATATTTATAATCTGAATAAAGAAAACTAATGAATGATAATTCCATACTATCAATAGTAATGGTTGAAGAATGATCTTAAATCACCTCACTCAATTTGATAAAATAATTTATATATCCACGATTAGTAAATCTCTTTATTCAATTCCCCATATCTTTATGAAGAATCCCCAATTAATTCATAACACATAAATCTGCATAAAAATATTATAGACGCATAATATAAAAAAAATACAGATAAAATAAGTAATAATTATGGATGTATGACATTAATTTATGAGTATTTTAACTCTCGATGAAATAAATACAGAGTTTATCAAAAGATCTTTCTGGGAGGTCTAGGAAACCCAATGATCAGTAAGGGTTGTAAATAATATTGTAAAATTGTGTGAAATGAGACAAAAATCCAAAATTTATAAATACAATGGGGATTAAAAATTCATTGAATAATGAACCTATATTATTAAGGATGAAGATAAAACGTTAAGAACACTATATAAACACCCAAAAAATCTAATGGATTTCAACTTTGGTTTTAATGATCAGACTAATTAATCTTAATCAAATCTCAAATAACATTCACATACTTCATTTTAAATTGTTCTAAATCCATTTGAACTACTATTGACACTATAACATCAAAACAATAAAACTTTTAACTACCTAGCCCCACATAAAAACCCGTAAATGGTTCCATGAGAATGAAATATTGACATATATTATTTTAAAAAAACTCTTCCAAATGAAAACTCTATAACCAATAACCTAAAAATTAAAGACATGTCAAAACAACATATCCTATATTTTTTATATCATTCCCTCTGTCATTCAATCTATCAATTGAAGAAACATTGTATTAATTCATAACTAAGATCCAAAAACAATTTTTAATACCTTCCACACCCATCAATTAAAATTAGGATACATTTATGAAATTATCATAATTGAAAATCTATAATAACTCACCAATTATTCCAATAAAATGTATACTTAACACATTAATTACACTAGACTCATTATTGTGAAAAATGAGGTAAAAAATTTAATCAATTCACATAAATATTTGTGTTGTCATATAATTAAATTTATTTCTAGAAACCACTACAATATCATTGGATATATTTTTCTATTTCCACTAAGGATTATCCGAGGAATATAATAGAATAGAAGGAACATGATGTTTATATTTAGCTTTCTAACAACTAATACATCAATAAATTAACTCCCCATCCATATTCTTCATAATTACCCATCATAAAATCTTCATCATATCGTTTAACATGTTCATAATTATGAGATTCACTACCAGTGTGGAGTTGTAAAACTTATAGTGAATTTAATCATATAGTGCTCATATAATATATTACATTCCTTGAAATAGAACATAATTATCACCATCCTATTTCTATAAAAAAAATAATATATAATGAAATATTGATCTGTTAATAATTTCCATTATGGGATTATCCACACCCACAAAATATTTTTGAGTTCGTAATATTATTGTACACAAAATCATCAACATTATTATTCTCTAATTAAAATTATATAGATTAAATATCCACTATTATCCACTACTCATCACCAAACATCTGAGAAATATTTATTTATATCATTCTTCTAAAATATTCTGTAAAGCATAACCATTCCTTGGATTAAAAGAGATATTCATGTCATAATTCTAGAAGAACATCACCTATATCTACTGATGTAAATTCAAATCCAATTGGGAATATGTAAACTATTTTAATTTGTGATCCTTAAAGATCAAACTGTTAACATTGATGATATAAATCCAATATAGGTTCAAGGAAGATACTATATCATCAATAATAATATGACGACTGAAATAATTATGTTTTTAAAAATAAAAATTATTTGACCCATGAACGATCAAAACCTATTCATGAATCAGCATGAAACACATATCAAAATTAAAATTGTTGATGTAAACCTTGAACATGACTTATTCCCCCAATTATAGAACAATATGAGAACTATTATGCTATTTATACCAAGGTGATAGAGGTTGTACATTCATGGTCAACATTTTATAAATGTTGTTATAGTGAATAAGGTTATATAGTTTAATTGGCATGTTCATATGTGGTGTAGATAAGGAAGTCTTATGAATGATAATAATTATATTGATTATGGGTGTTTAAATAAACATGGTGATGGTTTATAGAAATTGAAATCCTAATGTATTTTGGATAAAGATAAATGTTTTTCAATTCAAAGTGGTGGTTTATTATGACATTTTAAGCTTTCAAAAACTACTCGAGTTTATTCATAAAAGTAAAAAATGGTGTTTGTCAATATGATTTCACATGTTTGGTTTCAATAAAATCTAGCTATTGTGTGTATGTCAATTTATTGTATGTTGTGAAATACATTCCAGTCATGATCCATAGAATTGGAGTCAAGTAAATGACACATCATCTAATCATGAAAAACTAATAATAATTTTTCTATATAAGTACAATATAACTCCCTCATTAGATAAGAAATAATATTTGTCGAATGATTGGATGTGCACTCTTTGTGAAATTCACACTTGTGGTCATACACTTCCATAAAACATACTTGATTGACCCTATCATAGAAAACAAATAAAAGATAAGATAATCGTTTTAGAGATATTTGAGATAAAATACCAAATATATGGGATAAATGTGAAATTTTATTACTAAGAAGTGGATGAGTGGAGGTACTTCTCTAATGTTGTAAGAGGATAATGAGTTTGTATATGTGATATATGGAAGGTATTTTGATACTCCCTAATATAAATTATATTGCCAATTAACCTAGAATATTGTGATTTTGACCTAAAATTTTTTCACCAAACTAGAAAAGTGATGTGTATTTTAGTAAATTATAAAAACCCAATGTGTATCCACCATGGATTGTTCATTGTTTTTGAACCAAGTAGAATTTTTGTTTTCTAAATTAAAATTCTATATTTTTTTAGATACACAATAAAATGAAATACATTCAACAAGTTCATATATTTGTGAGAATAATATTTGGAATAATTAAATAAAAAAATTACAACCTCATTTACTCTTCCCCTCTTGGTGTCTAGAGTTATAATAAGTGGGATTATAGCTAAGGTTTTAGGTGTCTAATATATCATTGGTTATTAAAGAAACTATAGTTAAGGAAAAGGGGGTTCCTTTATTTGATAGATGAAATTAACATATTTGGAAGAACATAAAGAGATCTCAGTTGATATATCATGTGATAGAGATTTTCTTTTCTAATACAGATGGGATATAAATTTTTTTATGCTTTATAATTATCCATTAATGATGTAGACAGGAAACTATATGATATTGATTCCATGTCTCAGATTAATTTAATTTATTCTCTCTGAAATTTAATTTATATTAATGTGATGATTTTAACAATAGGAAATATTTGGGATATGAACTATATAATATATAAAAAGATAAAAATATAGTAATTTGGGAACATTTCATGTTATTTATAATATGATAAACAGATTGAAAATTTTACCATATAAAAATTATGATGGATTATTGAAACAATTCATTAAGGATGTTAGATAAATTAACATAATTTTTAAGGAGTTGAAAGATATTTATATTGTAATAAACATGATTTAAATAATTAAACCTCGTTATAATACAGTTTTTTTAGATATTTAGGATAGGAAATTAGAATAATGTTCACTAGATGATCTACATAATAGTTTGTTGTCATGTGAAATGTGTTCTAATCTAGAAGGAACGTTGAGTCACATTATCAAGGATATGGAATTAAAATATATGAAGAATCTTTATATCACTAAATGGATGTATACTAAATGGGGTATTAATGATTAATTTATACACCTTGGGAATAGAAAATTAAAAATTGGGATTGATATATTTAATAAAAATCTACCCTTGTCATGATTTCAATATTGTCAAGTTAGACACATTATAAAAAATTGTCAAAGAATATTTTTTGGCAATGAATGTAAAGATAAAATTATCATGAGGTATTAGAGTATACTCTCACTAAAAAAAGGCTTGAAATTGGTAAATTTATCAAGAATGGTGTTTTACTGTTAGATAATTATATGTAAATAAGATGATGATGATGATGATTTCCTGGAAGAAGTTGAAATAGAATTTAAATCAGATACTAATAATGCTATTAATGATATAGTTGAACAGATATAATTTAAATTGGAGGAATAAAATAAACTAAAAGGTATAGGTAATATCAAATATAAAGTTTAAGGTGTTTTTATCTTATATTTCTATGTATGGTAAACTATAAGAGGGAGTGAATTATTTAAAAAGAAAACTTACAATCTTTATCCACCTCATGTGTGAAAATAAAAAAATAGGTTTAACATTTGTTCAACCCATAGTAAATTAATGAAATAAATATTCTTGAATGAAAATTTACATTTTATAGTATAATAAAATTCCAACAAAATCAAATACACGTGAAATAATAATAAGTAGAAACTTATAGGAACACAGGAAATAAATAAAACCTAAAGTAATGGTTAACAAACCATGTAACCATTATGAATATTTTATGTTTTACTTTTACCCAATGTATAAGGAGATTATGTAGACATTATTGAAGGTATCCTTGAAAATATCATATCAAAATGTATTTCTTATAATCTCATTGATTTTAATGGATTTATAGTTTTTAAAAGGGCTCATTTTCCAATACAAAAAAATCTCTCTTTAAAAACATGAAACCCACAATCAAAACTATTAGTAGCATCTCTACAACCATAAACTTTTTTCTCATGATTAAAAAATTCAATAATAATACATCATCCTCTTCATAATCACTTGATCTGGAATAACTGATAACTCTATATTGAAAAAATTAAGACTAAATATTTTACAACAAAAACAAAATAAATGAACTCTTAGTAGAATACCAATGTAAAATATTTCAAAAATTGGAATCTCTCATAGAAATAAGAAATTAAATTACATCATGTGATCAAATACTTTTAAAATTATTATTTCTTATTTCTTATAACCCTATATTATTTTATCATATTTGTTAGAAAAATATGAATGGTTATATTCAATATTCAGCGGGATCCGTTTTAAAAGTATTGAAATGAAAATCATCAAATTCCGACGATCTCAGTGTATCTCTACAACAATTTATGAACACGTAAATTTGTTGAAATTAGTTTCAGATGAAAAATGAATCCTTCCGAATTTGACAATAAACCACTGACACACAAGCATTTAAAAATAGAAAAATATGTTTGACAGAATATACGACAGATAACATTGAGCCTAAACAAACCCGGAAATAATATTATTTTAATATGACTCTTATAACATAGATGATAAATTTTTGGGACTAAATATGATTCAATAATTGATAATATATATATATATATATATAAAGTCATTTTTTATATTGATAACCTCTAATTAAATAATCACTCAAATTTTACTAAATCCATTTTATTCATCAAGAGTTCATTCTCTTGAAAAATGCATTTTATTATTTTATGTTTGTAGCAATTATAAATAATTTCATGAAATTTAGAATATTTTTTTAAAAAAAATTCTATCATTTTTGAAATCATCAAATCAAAATTATCTTATTATTAAATTTTTATATTATTCTAAAATGTTTTATTTTGGAACAAATAGTTTAAATAATGATTTCTATTGAAAAATTTATATTATTTTAAAGTATTTACAATGTAAAATTGAATGGTGGAATAGTTTTAAAATATAACGAGTTAATTTTTTTTCTTATAATATATTTATGGTCTTTTAAATGATTATAATTTTTCGATATAGTATAAAAAAATTAAAACATAAAAATAATTTAAAAAAACTCAAGTTAATCGCATCCGAGAAATCTAATTTTAAATTAATATCTACCAATTATATGAAAATAATATTAAAAAATTAATTCATTGTTTATAATTAATAATTTCTAATTTTTCTAATTGGCATTTTTTAGTCATTATGAAGAGTAAGTGAAATAAGAATTTGTCACCCCGGTAAAGGTAAATCAGGTAATTAATATTAAAAGTAATATGACAAGCATGAAAATTTGACCCTAAAATCATTTTTAATATTGTATGTGTATAGTTATTCAATTTAAATCCAATTATAGAATATTTTCATTATTTACATAAATATTTATTTGAATTTTTCCTTTGTTATTATTAAATAAAAGATAATGACAAAAATGTCATTTCTTTCATTTAATAACTATAACATTTTGTGACAGGGATAAAAACATTATATATGTAGTTATAAATATTCATTTCCATAATAAATTGTTTTTATCATTTAAATTTGTATGTAATTTTTACTAATTAATTAATTATGATAAATTATTGTATTATGATAACATGATATTATCCAATTAATCAAAAAAAAGGAATAGTTTTAAAATTTTTAAACGTAATATTAAATGAAATTAATTTTTTTGTTCGAAGATGTTTATAATTACATATAAAACGTTATTGTTATTTTGAAGGATTATTTCTTAATTTGACTAATTTCATGATATATTCAACGTCAATTTAAATGAATAGTTCTAAAAATGACTAATAATAATTTATAATAAATAATACATCATTAAATGAATTAATGCTCTATAAAAACATAAATTTAGCTATGTGATTCCGATATGGAAAAATATATCAAACATGATCCATTTATTTTATTGTTATATTTATTTATCAACTAGCTAGACCCCTAAAATTTAAAAACCTCTTCATCAAGGTAATTATTACATAAAGATAATGTGGGTTAAAATAAATAAGTAAGGGTTAAAAAATAATATAAACATATAATTTTTTTATTGGATGATATTATTTGAACACATATTAATCAAATATTCTGATTATTTCATATTTTATGTTTTTTAATACAAAATATAATATATTAGATTTATATTTTATGAAATTCTAATAGTTCCATAACCCACTTATAAAAGGGAATTGATTATCCAACTTTATTAACACATAAAAAGACATTTTCCAATAAATACCTACCAAAATACCTTTCTTAAATTAATCCTTTGATCATTTTTTTATCATTAATCCATCCTAATTAAATATTTTTGTGGAAACCATAGTAGTTTTTCTGTAAAAGAGGTATCGTTCTTAACCATGCCTTACTATTTTATTTATTATTTCACCTCCTCTAAATATTATTTAACCATGATGATTTTATAAAATCCGTATATACAATATAATGATATTTTTTAAATGCTAATTTTATAATTTATATTCATATTCTCTTAAATTAAATGGGAATCGAAGCCATCGTCCATGTGTATGGAGGACAACATCTTCATGAACCGATGTAATGTGTCTTCCATCGTCGCCTCTCATGTCTGTTAATGATGATGTATTTAATTTATATATATGATATTAATTTCATATTTATCATTCTATCAAATCAATATATCTTATATTTTCTCACATTTCCATTCAATAAATGATGATAACATCATTTGTGCATACATGTGGGTTACCACATCGAGGAAGTAATGTGATTCGTTTTTCATTACAGAATCACAAAGATGTAATTAATAAGTCTATTTGATGAAACAAAGTTATATTATTGATATAATTATAATTAAGTAATTATAAAATCACACTTACCTCATTTCAATCATGAACGTTGAAAATAGGATTTCGTTATCCATGCGTACATACAGCCTACATTCTCCATGATTGTCATATAGTTTGTTTCATTTTCATTTGTCATGGATGGTTTTAAAAATTATAATTATTGTGTAAAAATTAGTAATATTTAATTATTATTATTTTTTATGATGAAATAATGACCTTATTGACCATATTTAGCATGAAAGTTTATTATGGTCATATGATCTGAAAATCATCAAAACGTCTAATGAAAAAATAATTAATTAAGTATGTGGTCATGAAATTTAAAAACATATAATTAACATTAAAAATGATATTAATAAATTAAACCATTAAAATATGTTTATTATTTAGGATTATAAGAATTTATTATGATTATTTGAATCCAAGGTATGGGGTTCATATCTCACTTTTATTTTTATGTAACATTTTTCATATTCAAAATTTTTCCCTTTTCTTTCTATGATACATTTTCTAAATCCATTTTTCCCTAAAATGTATGGTAAATATAATGAACACAATTATATTTTTTTATTATTTCAATGATAATTATTTTTATTCATAAATCTATATGATTTTCTCTCTTTCATGAGTTTTTTATTTTGAGATTACAAAAGAGGTAAGGATTCTTCGTCTCAAATAGTCTCTTATAGGACATATGTTATGTTATACACCAATATTATTTTATGAGGTGTTTAATCTTCCCCTTTTATATTATATAACATGGTTATATTTATATTAATTGTATTTAGATATTTATTAATGTTTATACTTTCATTGGGATTTTGATTCAAACATACTAATGTTGTAAGAGTTTTAAGTTATAATCCCATTGTTTATCAGGATTGATTATGATTTAAATTACAATAAGAAATATTATGATCCATCACTAAATTAACATGAATTTTATTACCATTTGATTAATTATATATATATTACATGTTTTTTATTTTATTCTATTTGTATACTCAATAAACAAAAATATTATTCATTTAAAGATACCCGAATTTATTTCTCTCTTTGATTGAAAATCCTTTTCTTCATATCCATGTTTTCTAAATAATTTTTAAATAATTTTTTTAATTTTACTCAATGATTATTTAATTATGTTTACCCCATATATTTATTTTTATAGAATTTGGTAAAATAAATTTTTTCCCCATGTTCTAAATGAGGTAATTTTTATTCATTTACAGAAATTGTGAAAGGAATCTTTATTCTAATCTACATAGCATGAATAGATTTTCAATACATATTCATGATAAGATTACCTAAAAAATTATTTTTAAATTTACGTTGGTATTCTAAAATAATATTTTTACATTAATAATTTTTAAATTTATAGATTTAAAATAAGGTATTTCAATGATCAAAGATTATTTTAATCAATAAATGTTCTAATTTATCTTTTATAATCATTTTATATCTATAATGAAATAATTTTATATTTACTAATGTTTACTAGTGATATTATTAAACGATATCATCTATATTATTTATCAAGATGGTTTTTGATAATGATCTAAATAATTGTTTGAAACATTTTCAATTTATATAGGTTATGCTTTGATGAATTGATGAAATCATTACGAAACCCATTAATTTTTCATGGGTTGTATGCTGATGAAATGTTTACAGGACCAATTTCTTTTCATGGTTTACGATATGTTGAATGTTTTATGATATTGTGGCACACATCAGTATATTATTCATTATGTTATAGGTGGGATAGAAGATATATATCCTTCGAATGCACTAGGAATGTATGGATATCATATGAGAGAAATGGAAATTATTGGGAGTGATCAATAACTAATATGATGGTTTTTAGATTGAACTCAATCCACCATAGAATCCTAAGTAGTAAACCATGATTATAAAAGAAATGATTTTATATACCTGTATTTAGGAAAAAAATTATGTCTTATGCCAATGTTATGCCTTCATGGATCATGTTCTATGATTACATTATGATTCATGTCTTATGAACTGTGAAAATTTATGACATGAATCATGTTTATAATAAATTTTTTAATGGGAATGGTTTTCAAATTTTAATCTCAATTTGAAATACCATACTACCATGTTATTCTTATGTAATCATAGATATCATCAATTTTTACAATTACAAATAATCAAAAATCTCCCATTCTTATATTTCTTTCCCCTCGGTAATGAATAATGTTATTATATAGTTTGTGTGTAAAAATTTTACATTGTGAGTAGATATTTGTAGGATGTATTGAAGATCATTTAATAAATAATAATATTTTTTGTTTAGTATCCAAATATATTATACATGTATGGTTATGAGGTGTGTATTTACAAACAATATTTTTTATTCAAATATTAATATGTGATGTCTATGTAAGAAGAGATAAGTGTATTATGAATATCCCTTTGTATGATTTTTACAATAAAGTTATCCTTTACACCAAAACATTTAAAATAAAGAATATCATTCTATGAAGAATTATGATAATAGTGTTATGTGATATTAAAAATAAAACGCATTGTGACTTTATGACTTAATAAGAGATCTTTAAATGATAATTCATAAATGAAAATAAAATAAAGGTTTCATTATTTTAACTGTTGGGTATCAAGACTCATTTTATTGTTAAATAAAAGACCTACTTTGACTGGATAGTGGGAGAACCATTATATATATCGAAGGCCCAAATCTATGTGGCATGAATACTAGTCTTCAAAGACTATTTTTTGGCCCAAAGGGCCCTTTAGTGAATATTACTACTACAGTTTCTTCTATAGTATCACCACTGCTACAGTTCTGCCACCGATACATTACTACTACAGTGCCTTGATACAATGCTACTACAATAACCTAGAAATTTGTGTCTTTCTAGATATGATCCTTGGTATTTTAGATTCCAAGAAGAACCCTGTACCACTTTGGTACATGCTCATTGAAAAAATAGAGGTATTTCTAGAAAATGAAATAATAATCTAAATATAAATATCATATTAAAAAAGAAACTTTGAAACTAGAAAAATAATTAGAAGGTTATTTAGATAGTTATATAAACTAAAAAGATGTTTTGAATCATATGATTACTAATGAATATTATTTTAATGTTATTGATGATCATAATTATTGTGTAATGGATTAGATAATGCATGTAGAAAATCTTGAAGGATATTTTCTCACATTGATTAATATATTTTAATTTTAAATGACAACAAAATATTCCAAGAATAATATTCACATTTGGATGTTATTATATAGAGAATTGTGAAAAAGTGATAAGAGAGGCTTATATGGTTTTCAGAATATAATAACTGAAAAAATACATAGATTTATGAGTAATATTTATATCAGTTATGATTTCAATACATCAAAAAGAAAAACATTAATGTACCCTCAAAAATGAAATATCAACTGGGTTATTTTGATGTCAACACCAAAGCACAAAAATAACATACAAAGATAGATATAAACTAAGTAAAGTAATGGATTGGAAATAATCCTAAATATTCCTTAGTCAATAAGTTACCAATTATATAATTAATGTTTGGATATATGTGGAGGAATAAAAAAGTAGAAATATTTCAGCGAAGTATGGGGAAATTTTGTACCTATATGAGCCATACAACGTCCTAATGTGAAGTGGAGAGGAGTAATTTTAATATAGAAACACTTTTATGTCAAAAAATATAATGAAAATATATATTTCATAAAAAATAAGAAATCCATTATATGGGTAATATTTTTTACTATTTTAATTTTTTCATAAATCTGTTTTTTATAGAAAAATAAGAAATGGATGTTACAACAAAGGAATTCAGATAAAAATAATTGAAGAAAAACATCAAAATACATATTTAAAAAATTTCTAAACCATTGGTAGAGTAATAACTTTGGTGTGGTTATAACACAATTTACAAATAAAAATGAGAGATTATATCTTTTGTGTCCACATAATCAGACACCTTATGGAAGGAAAACAAGAAGGTATAAAATAAAAAACTAGAGGATATTTCATTAAATGTCATAAGGAATAATCGACCATGGATCTTAGATAGTGGGTTCTGATCCCTCATGAATGGAATTGTAAACCACCTAAAATTTACCAAGGAAATAGTTGATTGAACAATATGTTACTGAAATGAAGTAGCTTTTAAAATAAAAGGATTTAGTGAAAACATGATAATATGTGATGAGATAAAGAGGACATAAGTAATATAAGTGTATATCCTCTAACAAAAACTCATTGGTTGTGATTCAACTTTGGGACATGGTATATTATTCATCATCCAATAAAAAAAGATTCATAACAAAATGAAAGGATGGTAACTCTCTTATGATAGGATGGAGGAAAATTAGTATTTTGTGCTATGTGTATATTAGACAAAATATCTATCTCTTAAATATTTAAGACGATAAATTCTTCTAGAATTTAAGGATATTCTATATTCATCAACAAATCATGTACAAATTTTTCTAAGATAAATGTTATGTGGATATTCCTGATCTAATGTGAGATCATGAATTTATATGGGATGATTTTATGTGTGTAATGATGTAATGAAAACTATTTTTATTAAATAATAAATGGTCTCCAATATATTTTATCTAGTTCACATTGATGTTTTGGGTTTAATTAATCAACCCTGAACATAAATTGAAAGGGTTTTGATCATTTTTTCGATTACAATAGTGAAATTTTATGTTTTATGTTCATGAAAATAAAAAAATAAGTCATGTAGTGCATAAATAGGTATCAAAGGATAGTAGAAAATGAGAGGAGATACGAAATCATGATTTTAGGAAATGATAATAAAAAAATACACATCCATTTCAATTAAAAACTACCTTGATAATAATTTCATAAAACACTGAGGCACATTTTCTAATTAATTCAAAATTAAATAGATATTTTGACTAATAAATCATTATACAAATACTTTTTCCAAAATATTGTTAATTGGATATGGTTTCTCCCACTACTACTTGAAAAAAGTAGTACAATTCGTATTGTACAGTCAAAATTGAGTCATCCTAATCCATGTGGAGGATTAGAAAACTTATTAAATATTACATGGAATCTAACACCCTGTGATATTTTTTTTATTTTAAATTGATGATACATCCATAATACAGACATATAACAATGGAATCAATGTAATACTAAAATTAGATGTGTATTTTTACATATTTCTATAATGAATTACACTTAAAAATTCATGAACAACAGACTAAATAACATCACGGAGAGTAATAATGCAAAATTAATTACGGAAAATGATAGAAATAATACTATAACTTCAATCCATGTTTAATTATGTGATAATGATGATAAAGTAAGTATAAATTTTTATGTTTTCATTGTATATTTGAATGATGAAAATTCAAATGGTGAATCAAAATTGTAGATGATTACTGAATAACGTTAGCATGATCATATGGGAGAGATGGGATATATTTAGTTGAACCATCCTATATAATTGATGATTGATATTCACTAAAAAATTGTATGGATGAGGAATTTAGAGCATTCTTTCCTTCTATCAATGTTACAACTAAAATATTTTTAATAATATATGAGGAATATAATAGGGGATCATCTATGGATAATGTATTAGATCAAAATAATCAGAAAAAAACATGGGAACTTATAAATAATCATCAACATCACAACATGTTTATAACCAAATGGATCTTTAAGAACGATTTTATTAAAAAAGTTAATGTGTTAAAAATTGAGGAACATTGGGTGTGTAAATGTTATGATCATTATTGTACCTACTATCCCAATGCGTCACAATAGGGATGAATTAAGATGAGTACCTCTTATTCTTTCTTGTATAATATTGTATTAATGTTAGAAAGAACAATATTAACATGTCAATATTCATTAAATCACATGATATTCAAATATAGTAATAAAGTAAAGGACATTTGAAATTGAGATGGTTCACAACCAATAGATATTTCAAGTGGACTACACTAATATTCTTCAAATTTTCTTTTTGTAAACACTATAAAATAAAAAATTTACATTTGACATGGAACGGAACAATTGAAATCTAGTGGTACTCCCTCTTATTATCTATTTGTCCACATCATTTAGATAAGAAATAAAAGAACGAAATATAGAACACACATAAAATGATTTGTAAAAAATATAAAACACATGTCAATTTAGGGTATCATTGTTTCACTTCATGTTATTCGTTACATACTGATATTCTAGGGTGTTCTTCTCTTATAAAATATTATTCATCAATGGAGTACAATTTTTACATATCTTTCAGTAATCATTTCACTCACACTTTCATAAAATTGATTTTTACTATTATAATTAGAAAAGCCTTATTAAAAACATGGGTCATCAATATTACACATGTATCCACTTAAATTATATTTAAAAAATTAATTAACTATCCATTAAGTGAAACAACTACTATAAATTTTGAAATAAATTTGGATGGATCTAATCTTTTAGTTCAACAACCTTGAGATTGAAACAACTCTCATTTTAGTGTGGTTTTATCTATAAATTTTATATTTTGGAATGGTATTTAGAATATGTAAGGATCTCCAAAAATTAATTATATCCACAATTTTTTGCATCAAATTACTCATTTCAATCTCTTAAAAACGCGTCTGCCATGTCACAAACACTTTATTATGGCTCTGTCATTCAATGATCCCTAACAAACTGAATATATATATGGTGAAAAAACCTTCCCCAACAAGTGGGTACTAAAACATAAAGATCCGCATGAAATTTAATTCTCTCCCCAATACCACAATAGTATTTTTTTAACCAGAATCAAATTCATTATTGGACCAACTATATCTTGGTAACTCTCTTGAGGTATAGATACTTCCATATCTCTATAGTAGTTGAAATACTCTATAACTATTATGTGATATGGATCCCTATGATATAGAATGTAAACAATGAATTAAATTTTTAAAAAAATATATAACCTGAAAAACATATAAAAGTAAACTAATTGTAATACTCAACAACAAGTTATAATAGGAAAACACAAAATACCAAAATAATTTCATAATGTAAAATTTATATAGTATTTATTAATAAATATACTTTAAAGTTAAAATAAAAAATTATAAAATTTATATTTAATAAAAATTATAAAATATTTGGATTATTTTTTTCAAAATAAACTGATGGTGAATTTATTAGATTTTCTGTAAAGATTGATTTTTATAAGAATAGTATAAAATATTGTTTTTACAAATACTGTAACTTTTATAACATCATAAGTATATAAAATAAAAATATTTATTTATAAAAATATTTATTATGTAAATATATGTCTAATAATTATATTTTTATATTAAAAATATTATGTATAATTTAGATACTTATCATTGACATTATGGTACATAAATAATTTTAAATCCCAGAATTTTTTTTTTCTTTTCATATAATTAAATATTCACATGATATAATTTTGTTTCAGAATCCTCTGAAATACACATAATTATTATTTAAATATTAATAATAATATTAATTTTATGAAAATAATAAGAATTGATAATTTATCATAAGCTTAATTTATATGTTTATAAATACAATTTTTCAAAAAAATAATTACACATTCTGTGAACTAATATTAAAATTTTCTTCTTCACCATTAAAAAATTTATTGGTTGAAATTAATTTTATAATAAATAATCATTTTAAAATTTGATTATAATTTAATTTTTAAATTTGGTCAGCCAAATATGTTACCAAAGCTAAAAATGAGTTACCAAGGTAAATTTAAATTATAGGAAAATATATATTTAATGATTAAACCCCTAAAATTACATAATTTTTTAAAAGAAAATCAGGTAATGTGTTTCCCAATATAAATTCATCATTAATATATTATTTCCCACTTTTTTATCCACATAAAATTTTAAGTAACCTAAAATTGAAATAATGTTATGGGTATTTCGAAAAGTGTCACCCATCTCAATCATAAAAGTATACTTCCACCACCCCTTTACAAACAATCGTGAATTGAAATTTATATTTAAAATATACAATATTTACTTCACCTAGATCCATGTATCATATATTTTAGCACCTTGATAAAATAAAAACCGAAAAATCCATTATTTTTGATATTTCATACAAAAGAATGTTAAAATTCTCAACATTAGTACAATTCACATCTTACCCTTTCTTTCTTCTCTATGTTTCTCAAACAAATAAATTTTACACAATATAATAAATTTATATAAATATTAATAGTATAAACAAATATTATTTTATTTTTACAGACATTATCTACTCATCCCAGTTATTTATAAAAATGAAAATTTCATTCAACCGTACGTGTAGACAACCGCCTTTGTAATGTGATGTGTTTCTTTTTTCATTACTAACATACATGAATAGTTAAAAAAATTTGTAATTAATATATATATTTTTGAGGAATGATTTAAATCCAAAATAAAATTATTTATGTGAAATAATGCAATTAAAAAACATTATAAATTAACCATTTTATAATAATATATCATTTGAAAAAAGCTTATCATATATTCCATTTTCACAAACCATACCATGACTACCATGAAATAAAAATAGGAATTCAGAAATCATTTTGAAAATTATTATTATATATTGAATAATATATTAAGGATGAAATTGTTATCAATGAATGAGGTATAACAATTTTTATGAAACATATACAGAATAATTGAACATTTTGACATCTTATTATGAAATTAAACTATAGATGATAAATATATATGTATATAATTATTATAGATAAATAGTATAAAAGAAAATAGTTAATAATAATCTGAAAAAATAGTGATATATTTGGTTATTTTTATTTAACATGAGGTTAAATTTTCTTTAATAAAATAAGGAGAAAAAGGTAATAGTTTTTCAATCTAAATATTCATTCATTGATATGTGTTATATATTCAAAACCTTATTATTTATGCTTTTTATATACTACCCCTTAACATATTTTACTGGGAATATTTTTATACATGGTTCATAATGTTCTATTTTTGGTTTATTTTTCAAGGAAATTTGATTCAATATTTATCAAATTTTTTTGGGTTTCGTTTCCAATCTAGTTTCTTTTTGTTGGAAAACTTTATCCCATGTATCCATATTATTCTTCAAAGAAATGTTCTCCATTATTGTTTTAAAATAATAATATGTACTATGTATAATGACCCAAATAAATCAACATTAATCATTTAAAAAATATTTTTTACTACCCTTTAAATGATATTTGTAACATTAAGTATATTTTTAAATATTATTCACATTTACACCTTTTATCTATCACTCAAAATTTTCGAGATTAAACATATTTTTTTTACAAAAAATTAAATTTTGAGGTTTCTCGATTGAAATAAATTTTTAAATTTTATTATGGTAATATTCTATAATATATGATTAATATTGACTTATTAATTCATTTTTTACATTCAATTTCATTTCTAAATGTGAAAGAAATATTTTTTTAGATGATTTATATGAGAATTATATTTTATACTTATTTTATCAATTTTTTAAAGAGGATTACAATAAAAAATTTCATGTTTTTATATTAAATTTTATTTATAATATAATTTAAAAAAGTATAAAATATGTAAAGTGTGTTTTTACTCTTTTTACAATTAAATTAATAATGCCCTCTTAAAGGATTTTTATCAATGTAAACATCTTTTAGTGTTTATTATATTTCACTGGGGATATTCTCTAATGACACCATCCACATTATTTCTCTATATGACTTATGATCACATTATTCCACTTATCTATCAAGAAAATTATTAACAAACCATATATTTATTATTTCAATATATAAATTTTTTGATTAATATCGAATGTTATTAATGCATTGTATAGTCACTAATTACTTTTATATAGTGAATTCATCTAAATTAGGATGTGATGGGATAAAAATCCCATTATATAATCAAATGACCACATAATACTGACTAGTTTTGGAATATTTCCTATGCCTTACCAATAAATTTATGATATCATTGCATGAGACCTTCATGGAAAGATTATAATGTCCGAAGTTAAGAATTCTATCACTATGAATTATGATATTGTTATCAATGAGATCTATTTATCTATATTATATTTTTATCCATGGATATATGATTCCCTCAATATTTTTTTATTGAATTAATATCATCATTTATTAATTCCATACTATTAATTTCAAATTTAACATGTGATAGGTTCCACTATACTATACCCTTTTCTATGTATTTTATCTCACACTTTAATTTTTTTCCTTTTATCTAGAGTGTGAAAAAATAGTTTGTTAAATGAAATCTAGGGTGTGATAAAAGGAATAATAGTGTTTCAAATAATTTTACTATATAGTGATTAAAATTTTCCAATATAATTAAGATAACATGTATCTATTTTTCCTCCTAAAACAACTAAACATTTTATCTATTTTAATGTGATCCCATGAATATTATATCATTGTAAAAAAGTAACCACCATCTCAAGGTTACTAGACTCAAGGTTGTTTCTATTGGTATCAAATCATGTTTGGAAGAATCTATTAGGACATGATTTAGGAAAAATAATAGATACCATAACCCAAAGATAGACTCAGAAGATAAACCTATGTATAAGATAATATCCGAAAATTTTGGTAATGTGGGTCTTATGTGGTTTATATGAAATGGAATCCAAATGAGGATATAAAAAATTAGATAAATGCTCCAGAATATAATTACCCAGTGATACTAACCTAAAAAATTTTGGTTTGGTATTAACACAACATTTACCTAGTGAACAATAAATATGTCTAATAGAATAGTTGGTTTAATATTCCCTAGTGAAATTATTTAGATACTTCACATGAACTATATGAACAATTATGAAGGATGTGAAAATATTTTTATGATTTTATAATATATATATATATATAAACTGTAAAATAATGAATTTTCAATTATTTGTTTATTGAATTTTCAATTTCTGTTATGTGTTAAACATGATTTTAAATTATATTCTATGATTCCATGTCTCATAAATGAAATAATATTGTCTATATAGTAATTGATAAATGGTTCCTAGTGGGAGGGATAACAACCATATCAACACCAAAAATGTAGTTTGTGATTTCCTTCGTGATAAATTTAATGATTTTAATGATACTAGATTTGGAGATGAGTATATTATAATTGTATTACGGTAACTAACTCAGGTTGTGACCAATAACCTTTTTGTTATAGATCATGCTATGTATCCCCACCATAAATCATTAATTTTAGAAAATTTTATGTGAATAGAATGATTCATTATTCAATAGAATTACTAATCCACTAGTAGCTAAAAAGTGGAAAAATTCTCAACGAAGATATTTATTTATTTAGGTATTAGTGAATGAATTAATGTTTACATTATTTTTTGTTATCTAATGGGAGATATTGATCAATGGTGGTAATTTATTCAGAAAACTAAGGATGAAATGATGATATAGAAAAGGAATAAAATACTTTTAAGTGGGTATTATTCCAAAAATACATTCCTCATGAAAGGAATTGATATTTTAATGAAATTCCTCTACTTAATTCTAAATTATGATGAAAATTTCATAAACTATGGAGATAAATACAAATTATTTTTCAACTCATGTTTTGTATTATCTATATAATACATGACAAAATATTTTGTTGGCTAAATATGATCAAATGAAGTGCATTAGTCTCTCGCGCATTTTTAGTATATGAGGATATAGTATCAAGTGTTATCAAAACAAAGAACTAATCATAAAAGCCTTATGTTTTCTAGGGAAAACATTTTAAAATAGGGTGATTGATACACTATATAAATAAAAAATAAAAAATGGAATATGTAAAGGGTTTAATTTAAAAAATGTAATAATTGTATATGGAATCCCTGTAGAAAATTATTTAAGCGACTAAGAGTTTTATTGAAGTGTAGACATAACAGCCATTTGGATTAATAATTCTAGAGCAAGAAATAAAAAATCAATGTCAAATTATTCAACAATCAGGATATGGGGAACTATTCTAATTAATTCATCAATCATCAATGTAACACCATATGAATTTATATTTAATTCATTTGGAATAAAACAATGTGTATATGACAGCCTGACTTACACGTAACACTGATTTAATATGAACTTTGATATAGTAAACTATTATAAACTAGACAATAAATTAGATGTTATGAATAATAAAAAAAAATTAAAAAATATTTGCCAATTCTTTTAATAATGAAAATGTACTGATTAATTAATAATATAAATGCACTAAATTTTTAGTCAAGCCATTTTATCCTTAAAAATTATGTATTGTTCAAAAAAACATTGATGAAATTTTTTACATGTAGAAATTATAATTAATTTATATTATTTATGAAATTTTATTTATTGAAATTAATATAATTTTTGAAATAATCATATCAATATTTTTTATAGTGAATTTCTCTTATTTTTATATTGATATTTATTTTTCAATGGATAATGAAAAATATCATCTTTTTCTAAACAAATGCCATTACTTTCAAATAATGTTTAAATAATGTTTTAATTTTTTATTAAATTAAAATATTTATACTTTAAATAGGTATAATAAAATTAATTATAAATTTTTTTCATAATAACATATTTTTTGTTAGGTTCATTTTTGGTCCTAAAACACATTGTTTCTAAAAAGTATTTTTATACCTGTAATGTTATTTTATCATAATAAATTTATTTAAAATTTAATGATTCATATTTTTTTTTTAATTTCTTGGTTATACGTTCAAAAATATATTTTTACATTCATTTTACGGTTTTCATAGGGAATGTATTGCAACTAAATTAGGTTTATAATCAATATTATTTCTTTTAAAAATTTTAGTTATTACAAGTTGTTCACTTAATTAAATTTAAAATTCTCTACATATATAGTGATTATAAGAAAAAATAGATTCCAAAATTTTAATTTTAATTATTAATATTATTAAATAGTTTCAAATTAATATTAGTTCATACTAAATGATAAAAACAATATGATTTTATTACCATGGTTGAATATAAAATGGATTTATAGGTGGTTAAACCATCATATAAGCATATCATTTACACCCAATCCTATAAATGATTTATTTTGAAAAGTTTACTAAACCATATATTATTATATAGTATAATACATGGCCATTTGGAGAAACATTCAAATTAAAGTGACCTTAAATCATTGAAATCTTTTATGATATTCTATGACGATCCTTCCAACTACTCATACAACTGCACCTCTTCACCTCCATTATTTAAAAAATATAATCCCTATATATCATAAAAACCTATTAAAAAATATTAACATACTAATTAAAATTATTCTATATCATTTATTCTTCTCTTAAGACCAATCCTCCGAAAATTATGCAATTAGCTAAAGGAGGTCTCTTAAAAAAGAGGTATAGATCTCGACCAAACTCCTTCAATATTAATAATTATTACACTTCCTATAAAAAAGTTTTAAAAGTAAAATATTATTAATATAGTATAATAAATATACCATTATATTTTTAAAATATTGGAAAAATCATTTACTACATCTTCAAAATCAAAGAGTGAGATGAATGTATCACTTGTGCGTGCATGTTGACTATCGCCTCCATGTAGTGATTTCGATCATTTTCAACTACCATCATTCATGGTTTCTAATTATGATGGAATTAATTATTATATGTAATTATTACTTTAAAATAATAATTCTATAAATTTCTTAAAAATTTATCCTAATTTAATTATATCCATTGAAAAGGGGAATTATTACTCTAACGTACGTATTCAAAACTGTCTCCATGTATGATGTAATAATTTTTCATCACCAATTTATATTAATAGAAATAAATATGTATATAATAAATAAATATGAAAATTATAACAAAATATAAATTCACTACATGAATAAACCGTGATCAGTCTATATATACCATAATTGGTTAACCAAAACATAAACGAAAATCAATGGCGTTAAAAGAATTTTTTTTGAAAACAATCTAATATTTTTAATGAATAGTTCAAAACACCATAAAATTAAACCATGTATGGTATTATAGATATAATTTTATTTATATAATATATTTATAATAAATTTTAATTTATTTTTCATGAGTTCATGGAAAATATAATGGGAGATGGTCTTAAGGTAAGGGTTTATTCTTCTCATTTTAAAATTCATGAAACATTTTTGATATTTTCCACCATAATTTATTTTATGTGGTGTTATTACTACCTATTGAATTTATTTTTTATTATTCATGAAATTAATAATCATTTTAGATAAATTTATTTTTATTTATTTAAATGTACTTTTATTCAATTGTTTCTAATGTCATATGGGTTATATATTATAATATCAATTTTACGAGAATTGTTTTTGTTTAAATATTTTGATAATTAAATTATGTAATATATAACTCTAAAATATTATAAATTTTATTATTATATGGGTATTCATAAGAATAAAAGTTTTCATTTAATTTTCACCTCTTTAGAAACTCAATATACCAAAATAATATTTTTAAGGAATGTTGACATAATTTTTATCTTTAGCCATGAAATTTTTCTTCAATTTCCATAATTAATATAAAATGTTTTAAATAAATTATTTACAATTAACTATAGAGTATTTAAGGTTATTTTTATCAATATTTGGCTCTATTTATAATGTTTTAAGTAATAATATTATTATGGATTTCCAAACATCGTACTATTGAATTTTACAAAATATTAAAGTAACTTTTATGTTAACATAAAAATTATGAAAATCATTCTCCACCATAATGAATACTCATTTATTTTAAAAATACATAATAAGAAACATTTTTTATTATTAAATAAAATTTATTTCTTTATATATTTTATTTTTTGTACATTAAAGAATTAATATCAAAATGAAATATTATTTTAATCAGTAAATTTTCTAGAAATAGATTAAAGAAATATTTCAGTTCTAAAAACAACAACCAATGTTTCTGGTAATTTTTTATGTATATGATCCAATGTTATCATTTATTTTTTCCTCTAGATGTTTTATTTTAATGATTTTGAAATTTTTATAAAATCTATATTCTTTCTATGGGTTAAATTTTTATGAAAAGATTAATTTTTTATGATACTATTGAAAACAACTGAATATTTTTTATTATGTGAATGATGGTTCAATTATAATCAAATCATAGGTGGCTATGGAATAGACCAAGGATGGGTGGTTTTTTTGTGTCCCTCTAATACATTGGGTAATAAAGATGGGGTTTAGAAACATTTATGATAATATACTGTTAATAATCTCGTAAGAGTTGGTGGAGTCCATTATATTGACATTACTCTTAAAACAATGTTTGAAATGGTTGAGTATGCATTTATATTATGGGACTATACCTAGTGTGATAATCTTAGGAGTGATCATTGACGAAGTATGTGATCATCTATGCTTATTTTTATTCTGAAAACCTATGACATATACCTATAATATTTATTCATGGGTCATTGTTTATTATTAATTATTTCACAATATTATATATTTTGTATTTTATTTTGTAATTAATTTAACCATGAATCATGACTAACAATATTCAGTTGGTTATTTATGGTTATTTGATTTCTTCAGCATGTTCTCATACCCTTATGGTTATCTTATTTTCACTTATCATCATTTATGTTCATCTATTATGTTTACCCCTACTGATCATCTCATATCTCCCATTGAAATTTTTCCCTTCCCTGATTACGAATAAAGGTTTAAACTATTATGTTCCATATAAGGGTCCTAATTACGAATACCTTAATTAAAAAAAATTATATCATTTATGTACCATTTTTTATATATCAATTTTTTTAATGAAAATAAATATATAAGGTCGTCACGATTGTATTATTGTGAAATTTATTGAATAGTAATCTAAAATAATGTGAAATTTATGTAGAAAAAATAAGGGCCTCTATAGTTGATGTCATATGAAGGTTTCATAACGCGTAGAAACTAGGATGAGAAAAAATTAGTGAGAACCCTTAAGAAGAACCTGATTATTGGATATCATATTTAGTTATGGTAAATAAATGAGTGTTTTCCCCTACGAAAAAAACATCATTGTCTAGATTATAAAATTGGACATGGTTTTGGCATAGATGTATCTCGGGGTAATAACCCCGATAAGAGATGGTGACAGATATCTCAGTAATAATTTGTTTACATTGTAAATAATCTTTTACTAGGAAACAAATCTAACACACGGATGTGATATTCTTAAGAAACATCGCTTTTTCATTAAGATCTACTATTGTGTATATGAATAGATAATGATCATGGATGACCTAGGTTTAACCTAACATGTCATAATCTTGTCAATTTTCATAGAAAATGATTAGATATTGATATATCAGTTAGAAACCTAATGGTATGATGGTCACAACCGTAGTATATGAAACTTCAGAAATTGAATTTTGTGGGAATGTACATCTTGATAATCATATTATTTTTACTCTAGTGTAATTTTATGTGATTTTGGGAATGGATTGGAATAATTCATATTATTTACATAACAATTTCTAATGACGATAAGTCACATTTTTTATTCTGAACCAACCTATGATAATCTATCAGTGTAAGGATTTAGTCTAACTTCAAATGGACCAAACATTTACTACAAGGGCCTTAAATAATATTCTAAAATGGAGTTTATCTGTAATGTTTGGGGAGAAACACAAAATTCATGATATTCCTAATGTATATGATTTTTTATTCCTATAAGAATTTCCAAGTCTTCCTCCAAATAGTAAAGTTGATGTATTATTTAAAATATTGTCATATTCTACATCTATTTTAGAGACTATATAAAATAGACCTGATTGAGTTGAAGGAATTGAAGAATAAACTCCATGAAAATCATCATGAAGGATTCATTCATCCCAGTGAGTCATAATGTGGCACACCTATACTTTTATTTATGAATAAATATTGATCAATGATGCTCTACATTGATTATTGTGAACTTAAAATCATGAAAATCAATAATAAGAATCATATACCCCATATTAATGAATTATTGGATCATTTATGAATAGATAAATATATTTTGAAGATTAATATTTAAATGTAGAGCATTATTAGGTGTTCCTTAATTCTTCATCCCTAAATGATAGGGTTTAGGAATAGTGTATATCTCATGTGGATAACAAACCCGAAGAAGGAACAATTGGAATAAGTTTAAAAATCATTATTCTCTATTCATATTTTAAATAACAAGACATATAGAGATCTAAAATAGTATTTTAATTTTGAAACCAACAAGAGAGATATTGTGGACTATTCGAATCATCTCCAGGCATATCATTATGTTTAGAATGAGATATAGAATTCTCTGGGGATTTAATAAACATAACCATACCAAAATAGAAATGGGAAAACATCACTATGGATTTTCTTATTCGACTCCTCAGAATTTTTAACATCTGTAATGTAATTTTGATTTTACCAAGGTGTGTAGCAGAAACATATGGGATTGAAATTTATATTTTTTCATCTCTGGAGTGATTAAACTTATTCATATAATAATATTTGAGTGTTGGTAGATGTATTATGGTCTATCCTGAATGTTTCAAAACACATAATTAAATAAAAAAGTACCTCCTTTGAATCGATGGAATGTTAAAATGCAGCTCTTCAAAAGTGATGTTTTCTGGAAGGATTAAAGACCAAACCCACTAGATCATCCAAAAACTAGTTAATAGTATGTGAATATTTTTATAATCGAATTTCATGTGCCAGTGTGGAGCTACGATGATTCATCCAATTACATGATGATCACCACGATATTGTCCCTTCGATATGTGAAGGCATTCTTAGATCGAATTCAGGGATAATAACTTTATCTCTCTAAGATGTGGGATGAGAGATAAACCGTAAATCACAAGGTAATGTAAATTAATTGAATGAGAATCTCTCTCTAGATTATATAGTGGGATGCTCAAATACCCGAAAAGGGTTCCCCAGCCTTGAGAAATAAAATGCCCCCTAAAAACAGTAAATAAAACATTGTGATGAACTAAATAAAAATAATATCATTTATATTTTTGTCACATTTTTTAATATATCATAAATATATTACATGATAAACTCAATCAATTAACTGAAATCATTATTAATTCTAATATTAAATGAACATTGAATAATAAAATGATATTTGTTCAAATATTATTTTCCATGTATTCACTTGAAACCTTGTGAGTACAATTAATAAAAAAATTCCAAAATAATTATACACTCTAATATTAATTAATTAATTAATTAATTTGTCTGTGGTGGATTACATGGAAAACGTTCGGACCCTGTGGTGGGTCCCACCATGTCCAGTTTACATATTCATAAGAATATGGTAGTCTATTGAATATTATATTGACGATGACCCTCTAGGGAACTATATCAATTAAATTGCCTATTATTTATATATTAAGAGAGGATTCTAGAAACCCATTAAGTCTCCTAACGAGAATCCAAAAATTCTTATTAATGACAACCATTCCTACAAACATGGACTTAACAATATAATCTCTTTTTCATAAGATATCTCATAAAGTAGGATGCAGAGATTATATATTCATTAATTATTACATTATTGTTTATTGATCTGTGTGGATGGAATTTAATATAACAAACTTCTATATATAATTTTGAAGGTACTATCATTCTTCTCCTCCAGACCCAAGATATTTCTTCCTCCAATTAGATGTCAAAAATTCTATCTGGA
Organism: Viscum album; assembly: GCA_963277665.1. Taxonomy (NCBI): domain Eukaryota; kingdom Viridiplantae; phylum Streptophyta; class Magnoliopsida; order Santalales; family Viscaceae; genus Viscum; species Viscum album. Next base: position 815,907,482 of record OY728142.1, read on the forward strand.
CCATTCAACAAATATCACACATCTAAATATGTCCAAGCACAATCTACCCCTCTCTAATATTGAATTTTATATTTTTCCATTTCATCAATGTACATGATCAAATGGTACACATTTATAATGATCTCAAGTCTATATACTAATTCACATGTTTGTAGACAGGAACAACCAGTGACACCAGAAATATATTGTGTTCTTATTGGTAGGTTTTTCCTCACGACATAAACTAATAGTGATAACCAAGTGAAAAATAAATGATAACATGTCTCGATTAATATGATCCTACAACACCTAATAGTCAAGAATCAACGATGTCTAGTCAATATAATGTTTCGAGACTGTAGAAAACTTGTTTCTGATTAATTTTATATTATCTTGATGTTCTCTTGATGGGATGATATCTACTAAAAACATTTGATAAAAAAATAATCATTGGACATTAGAATTTAAATAGTTGATGAATAAATATAAACACTACAATGGTAAGTGTGCATCATGTATAAATCTCTATATACATGTATGGTAATTGAAAAGTAATATTAAATTTGAGTCCAAGGAACCCAGTATTACAACACTCCCTGTGTTACTATATCTAATTTTCTAACTTTCATTAAAAGCACTTATATGATAAGATCATGTTTTTACTAAGATGTGAGTTTAGACTTGGGCCTTACACAACCCCGCTGCATGGTTATTATTCTATTTTTGAATTTACCTTCTTAATTAATACTAGTAGAGAGGTGATATCCATGAGTATAAAACTTTTTTCACTATAATTATATGAAATTGTGGCTACTAATATTATTACAACACTAATTACTAGGATTAATTTCATGAACCAAAAAATTCATTTCATTTTAAACACTATTTACGTAGCTATCACAGAAGTCACAACGAACTCGGTATTCATAGATACGGATTCCACTATCTTGTATGAGCTTTCCCCTCTCAATACCTTACTATGATTGTGATTTTAGATCATGTTGATCTATATGAAGACTATTTTTTATCCCATTGTATCAAGTATCCCTTCCTTGCCACATACCAAGTACATATCCTTTGTACTACCTTAATAATAATTGGATAGTTCTTACTTCTTCTCGTCTAGTTCTCTTGAAAATACTTGATATTTTCTTATATAAAAGGATCTATTGGAAATAAAAATTACTTTATATATCATGGAATATTTGATTGATCTAACGCATAATTTTATGCAATTCAACTCCCTAAATTATTCTCCTCTTATACCCCACACATTTCTTCTTGAATAGAATTATTCTATGTTAAATTAGTAATAATACCATCTATAATTTTTATAACTTGTATTTTACCAAATCCATATTAGTATATTTACTCTTTATTAGTCTAAAAAACTATAGGATTGACCTTATTTACCTCATTCAATTCAACATTGGTTTCTATATTATGTCCTTCTCCAAATATTAACAGTCATTCTAGTCTTATTTTATTGTAATACCAATAGATGTTATCTATATATCAACAAACTTATCTAGCTTTTAAAACCATGGTTCTCCAACTAACATGTTTTAGACATATGTATTCATATCAAAAAAATTTAATATTCTACAGTATTTTTTTCCTAATTCAATAATAAAATATATTTAATTTACTTTCATCCATTCTACAATGTTACTAACCCTTTTTGGTTGTGTCATATACATTCCAGTCAATATGGGTGGTCTTGAAATAAAATGATCAATAAAATGATCACAATAAATATGTATGAAAAGCTATGTAATAATTGATTTAGGAATAATGTATTTTCTAATAGATCGAGCCTTAATGGTACCACACTTATACCATCAATTTATATTTTCCCATTAATACCCACCAAATTATTCATAATAACAAGCACCATGTACTTTGATACATAGAATCCATTAGTGATCATTAATTGAACTTGTTAATAATAGATAATTTCTATTTAATTATTTCTTATATGATTTAGTATTATTATAAAATAATGTATGACTATCAATGTTAAATAAAAAACCATTATAATGGTTTTATGCATCATACGCACTATGTGTCTCTACAATATTACTTTTCCACATGCTCTTATAGAACATGTTCCTATATCAATTATTCATGCATATCAACAATTTCATAAATCTAATTCAATATTTCTCCCAGCATATAAAATATATTTTCCTACACCCTTCTATATAAATATAGTTTATAAATTGAATATAACATTTCTATCTTATGGATTCAAGTTATATACTTATAAAACATTAGGATAACCACTTTATATGCACATTGTGTTTCTCTTAAAACATGTTTGATTCTATCTACAAAAAAACTATTTTTCTCATAACACATAATAATTTGATAATATGGATTTATATCATATTGTTACTCATATGATATCCATTTTACATAAAATATTACTTATTATTATGGGCAAACATCATTATTTGTGAAGCATGTCTAAAAAATAAAAGATGTGTCTGCAATGATTTTTAGTTATAACACTTGTGCTCTATTTACTTATATCATGATTCTAATGTGTATAAGGAAATGTCTGTTTTGGAATTACTCCATTATACATTTTACTAATTAATGATAACATGAAAGTCCCATTATCAATTATCATTATTACAATCATGTCATTAAATTTTATAAGGAAATGTCTGTTAGAAATTACTCCATGCAACATTATATTGATCGATGAACGATTGATCATGATATCTATCAGCACACAAGCCCAAAGAAATGCATATATTCTAAATATGAATATATATATTTTCACTTTTATATTAATTAATACATTATTAGTGGAATCTAATGATGTATATTTTCTATTGTCTTACCCTTAAAATAGTTCTCCCTCTCTATTAGAACTAATTTCAAAATCATTGTGACTTACCATTATTTAGAAAGGTTTATTTGTCCAAAACCAAGTACCAAATTTTTTCAATATCTTAAAAGGTATTTAACTCTAAGGATTTGAAAACCATGATACCAATATCCTTGAAAACTACTTAGTTTTACTTGACAATTTATTATCATTCCATATATTTTTATTGCTATCTTATTTCTATATTCATCAATGATTTCTATTTTTTAAAGTGTCATTGAAACTATTGTCGAATATAATACCCCATAAACAAAATTATTCCATAAAATATAATAATGTATCCCAATGTACAAAGGAATCATCATATATGTTTTCTCGGGATACTACAAATGTTCATCTAAAATTCTTATACTATGTCAATATAGAGTTTGTATACTTCCCACCAAAAACGTAAGATTCACCCTTTCTTATCCGCTTTTCAAAAATGACATAAATTTTATAATTTTTCAATACTTATATTGATATTGTATATAAATTATCATATGATAGAGGAATATTATATAAAATTGTTACAAATTATCAAGGAAAAATTATTTTAATTGATAAATATACCTAATGAAGAAGTATATACTTTCTTCATCAATTAAAATAATTGCATTTAAACATATATAAAATTATGAAATAAAAATATAATTCTATTTGATGTTAAACCTCTATGATATGAAGTATGTTGGGAATGTTTCTTCAAGGTCACACTTTCCATTTGAATTTTCTCCATGTATTTCATCTTTTTCTCTATAAGAAATAAATATTAAAACCATATTTAACTACTTATTTTTCCAGTGAACCTTACACATAAGGAAATTAATTGTTTTCTCCATTTAGTATCGGATTTTTGTAATGTTAAAATAAAATTTATTATATGGGAAAATTGATATAAAAAAGGTATTTACTGAAAATTATGAATCATATTTCATATTTACATGTCTTCACTTAAACATCACCCATTTATATCCTACCTCTCTTTCTCGTCACATGCTTCTATGAGAATAAACTAAAACTAATATCATCCTTGTCATGATGTTGTATCCATAACATACATCAGATATCGATGATAAAATTATGACATAACAATCAGTAGGAATCATAAACGACTGTCATTTATGTATTTTTATCACCCATACATCCTAAGTGGGCTTAACATCTATTAATGACACTGACACATTGAATTTATTATATCATAGTAATTTTCACAAGAATCTATACTAATATTTCATTTTATGTCACTTTTGAAATTTTTTTATAGTTATAAAAATGTACTTGTGGTATTGTTTTCAATACTCTATCAAATAATTTTTTTTATAATAGTACATTAATCTTGACTTCCAATTAAACATTACAAATTATTTAAATCATTAAATCTCCCATTTTAATATCAGATACTAGTATGCAAACCTGATATAATTTGAATAATCTGTTCCTTGAGTAATCTAGGGGCAAGGATCCTTTAAAACTCTCTCAATATTCTAAAAGGTATGGATAGTCCACTAAATAGAGAGTCTTATGGTTGGAATTGAACTATCTAACCACATAAACTTTTATCGATGTGATCGGCTGAGTGAATTCCGAACTTATAAAATCATAACCTATATTTAATCAATTCTTTCCTCAAAAGATGAAGAACCCAATAATTGGTTAATAATTTTATTCCAACATCAGTTATTTCAACCACTCACCCTCATAATAATTCTTTGATAGTATGAGGAATCAAAATCATTGTTTTTTGTGCACCCCGTACACCTATTTTTTCAAATTTGAGTGATAGAAGGAATTTGGAACAAAATATTTCATTGAGGGGTTTTTAATATTTTTGAATAATTTCATCCTTTTCTATTAAATATTTTGTTAATAGTATTTAGATTTCACAACGGTGAATGAATTAATAGTATAAATTTATAATGTCTTTATCTGCATTTAATTATTTTAGATTATGTGTTTCCCACATGCATGAAACTTCATAAAATAATAAAAAATACATAATAGAGATAAATTAACCAACTATTCTTCATCATCTATTATAAATTGATCAATTTAAACAAATATATCAGATATGGCCTTGGGGTATCGTACCTGATTTATGTCATGACTCATAAGTTATCTTTTACCAAGTAAAGTTTTTATACATCCTTTCTGCTACATCACCTCAATATATCATGTTTCAAATCATATATTATCATCATATATAGTAAAGATTTACTAACATGCAGGTGATAGGGTCTCATGAAGTGAAAAATACATACAGTAATAAACGGATATATGTAAAGACCCTTATACATATTTAAATGAATACTATGATATGTAGAACATAAAAACCTTTAATTAAATTTTAGAAAAATCAAATTTAATTGAAATATATAATTAAATAAAACAATCTAGATATACATAATTACAATCACTGCTCAATACCATCTAGTGAAGAACAATTAAAGAGCTGTAAAAATTAAAATTAAATCAATCTATGTTTGAGGGAATTAAATAAATAAAATTAATTTTTTAAAATTCAAATAGTTTTATTTTGTTTGTTCCCATAATTAACTCAATTTGTATTCAAAATTCAAAATTTAAAATTAAATTTATTTTATACCAAAATTAAATTATTTTTCGACTAAGATTAAAATATTTTTTGGAATAAATAAATTATTATCTTTTAAATTTATAAAAAATTATTTATTTTTTACAATGCTTCTACATGATCTTCAACCCCACAAAGGCCAATTTCTGGTTAGGCCTAACCCATATATAGAGTTTCTATGTCTAGAAGACCATTACAGTCCTGTTTCAGGTTGGGAAGACAACATACCATGAATATTTGGATTAGGAAAACCCACCATAGACCATTTTGGGTTTATTATAATGGATTCATAGAACTATAATACAATCCACGTGAGGGGTTATCCAAAGGGATTTATGGTATGGTTCGTTCATTAGCCTATGGCCCATGCATATCAGATCTAGTGGAGGCCATCTGATACCAGGTCACACAGGACATTGAATGATTCAGTGTTCATCATATGAAATAAAAATTGGTCCTTTTTGTAAGGGGTGAGTGTTTTGGGTTATGTATATAGGATCAAAATTAGGGTACTACGAGGGGGTAGCCTATTTGAATTTCTATAAAGGGGGCATTGCAGATCGGTCTAAAAATGAAATAGTCATCCCAAGAATGGTGGTACACCTAATACACGACTTACCATGTGGTGGGGGTGGGGATAATTAGGGTGGTGCCACTACAGGACCAATGGAGAGGATTCATACATCAATCAGGATGGGACCAATCATGGCATGGCATTGAAGCAGGGTTGCATTAGGAGGTGATGGCTGGGTAACAAATAGTACTGTGTGGATGTCAAGAATGGAATGGTGGTATGAACTATTGACCAATATAGTTGGATTCTATGGGAAGCCACATTACTTCTTTTTTTTCTATTACATGCCTCCATGAAGACTATAAACTGAATATAACTAAAAAATATATTTTTTTGGACCTATTTGACACATCACTAAATGCCTTTTCCACTTTTGGAAAATTAAAATTCTTTTTCAAGGCTATAGATGAGGCCTTTACTTTTTTTGAAAAATAATTTTTAATACTAATTTTGAAAAATAGGTTCAACATTGAATGCTTTTTAATCGCCATATGGTTTTTTGATCTCAATAATTCTCACCAAATCATGACATGTAATAACATGGTTGCGTGAATTGGTGATTGTAAAATGGTTACATGTATGCATATTTTATCTTAAAATAATATATCCAATAAAAAAATGATTTAAATCAATAAATTATTTTTTGAATTCCATTAAATGGCCTTCCAAGATCCGATCAAATCGTGGTATGATCTGTTGGGACTAAATTATATCCCTCTATATAATTTAATTAGAATTTTTTTATCTTGGATCAGAAAATTCACATGATCATTTTGATACCAGTTTCAAAAATAGAACTGAATAGAGGAACTTTGTTGGTAGTGTTTTTTTAATTTTTCATCACTGGGTCAATTAATGATCGACTTCTTCTATGATATGATCCTTAATAGGAAATTAAAGATCTCCCATGAATGTCTCGAAACCAAAAATTAAATAAATGATTACCATATTAGAATCGATGGGGATTTCAACTAATCCTAATTAGTGGACTTAATTTCATGATGGATTTGAAACTAAACCCCTCTAGATCATTCTGAAATACTTCATGAGTCTACACATATGCAAATATTCAAATTCTAGGTGTCAGCAACGAGCTCTAATGATTCCTTCGGTGTCGCAATGATCACCTCAATCTAATCCCTTCAATCCAAAATTTTTATCTTGGATCGATCTGTATTATGATAAACTTATCCTACTGTAATGAAGGTGGAGAGATATCATACTAATTTTTTGGGATGAAAAATCATAAAATGAGATTCAATGGCATGCTTATATTGTGGGATCCAAAAACACCTAGAAAGGGTTCCTCATTCATCAAAAATAAATCACCCATAAAATAATATGTAATTGTCACATAATAATGAAATAAATACATCATAATTTCATTTTTACTTTTACCACATTCTTGTAATATGTCATATATTTATTATGTGGTAAATCTAAGTCATTAACTTGACTTTTAATGATATAAAATATTAATTTAACCGTGAATATTAAAATAATATTCATTTATATAATTGTATCTATTTATTCACATAATACTTTTTAAATAATTATAATAAATAAATTAAACATAGTTATTATATACATTTATAATAATTTATTCATCATTGGTCGATTAGCTGGAAAACTCTAAGACATTATGGTGGTTCCTATAATTTTTAATATTCCAATTTACTAGAACAAGGAATAATCTTGAATACACTATTTTGTGTGACCCTCTAGAACCATATTTAGATAGTATTGATTACTATTCACATACTAAAGGAAATTTATGAAAAACCATCACGTTCCATAATAATATAAGGAAAAAGCTATAGCAATGACAACCTTTACAATGAACAAGTGTTTTTTAATATAATCTCTTTTTTTTGCAAATATTTCATAATGTTAGATGAACAACTTCAGTCATCACCCATTATTCATTTATTTTTTGTTGATCTAACTGGATTGACATACCTATAAAAAACTTTACTAATTATTTATTAATGAAAAACCTTCTTGATCAATGAGGTTCTAGATTTCACTTTTTTAACATATAATAAAAAATTTATATCTTGAAAAATCAAATGATGTCTGAGTGAAAAAGACACACCAAACACAACCTACCGTTCCACGAAATCTATGTCATGTTTTTCCCTTGAATAAATGAAATTTATGAAATGGTAGATATAGATAATGATCTCAATTCAGGACACCAAAAAACATGTTTTTAGATAGTTACAATCAATGATAGATGAAAAATTATTTCTTCCTATTGGTGGTTTTTTTCATACGACATCACCTAATATAGATCACTACGAGAAAACATCATGAGAATATGTCTCAATGTCTATGATCCCCAAAAACCTAACTTTCAATCATGAATTTTGTCCAGTCATAATGATTTATCTAGACTATAGGGAATATTTTTATTATTAATGTAATAGTATCTCAATGTTCTAATTATATCCTAGGACCTCCTATAACGTTTTGATATGAAAAATAATATATGTAAATTTAAATTTAAATCACATATAGAGAAGTATCAGCACTATAATGGTCGATGTACATATTGTATAAGTTAGTGTATTCATGGCACAGTAATCCGAAAGAATTAATCATGTTTTTTCTAGGGAAACAAAATTAATTCTGATGTATTTAATCTCTATGTAAAATTTAGGTCATTTCATTTCTGTCGGACTATATTTATCTCTTGATAAACATTTCAATATATATATTGATGATTTGTTAAGGGTACATGGGTTACCAAATTATATATTATTTGATCTGGATATCATGTTTACATTGATGTTCAGAAAATTGTTTCAATAAGATCAAGATAGAGAGATGTATTAGTACTTATTATCAACCTCAAAAAGATTTTCATTCATTGAAGAACATTAAAACCTTATTTTTTTAATATTAATTCCAAGATATCAATGGTGGTTATGATCAACACATTCTCCTAGAAAATTTGTCTTAGGATATTATCTTTCACTCAATTAGTTAGATTCCCAATTATGAGTCCCTCTATGTAATGAATTACAGAACTCTAAAGTAATGGGAAGAAGTTGGACAAAGAATGTGGTTGGTACCTATGCTACTTTTGGAAATGGTAGAGAAGCCTAGATATATACAACAACACATTAAGGAAGCTCAGAGTCAAAGAAGAGTTATGTGGTCAATCATCCTTGAGATATGACATTAGAAGATGGGGAGATGGTTTTCCTAAGAATATATCCATATAATATGGTTATCATATTTAGATATAGGGGAAATTTTAGTACTAGGTATATTGGTCCCTTTAAAATTCATGATCGGGTAGGGTTGGTTTTTTGTCATTTAACAATCCCACTAATCCTCTCCCAATTTAATGTTATTATTCAGGTATATCTAATAAATAAGTACATAAATGATCCATCTAAAGCACTGAACTCGGATGTTATACCATTAAAGCATGATCATTACTTTAATGAAAAATTAATAGAAATCTTTGGTTATAGGCTTAATTTCTAAGGACCAATATTAACCAACTGGTTAATGTTATATGGGAAAATTAGAAAATTAAGGAAGCTACATTGGAACATGAAGATTTGATAAAAAATAGATATCCTCATTTTTAACTATAAATAGTTAATTTCAAGGTAAAATTAATTTTAAGGGGGTACAATATAGAAATGAAATATTTCATATTTATTTCCATTTAACTAAAAACTGATGAATTTGATAGCATTCCATACATGCAACTCGGAGACTATATGAACCTAAATATGGATTATTGATATATCCTAGACAATAATTTGGAAGGTATGAATAGTAATTAAAACATTATAAAAAATGTGTATAAAAGTTTTAAATAATTCAAATAAATTTATTAATTTTCAATAAATAATTACTTAATTTCATACATGTCTTTTTACGGATCAAAAATATTTTTTCATCCGAAAATGGTTTTAATGGCATTTTTTTGTGAACCAATTATAATTAATTTATTTAATTATTATAAATATTTTCTTTGGAAATTAATTTCATTTTTCATATCATTATATATATATTATTATAAAGTTAATTTTTAGGATTTTTCCAAGATAATTTATTTTTCAACGAAGAGTGAAAAATACCATTTTTTTGTAAAAACAGTCATTTAATATCATGTAAAAGTACCATTATTATATTAATATTATATAAATTTAAAATAAGTATCATTTAATTATAAATAATGTAATTATGTTTTTAATAATCATTATTATACCTGATTTTGATATTAGTTGATTTTTTGGGGTTAAAAACACATTTTTTAATAAACTATTTTTATGGGCGCAATGTGTTAACCAATTAATAAATTTAATAAATTAATATTTATTTATTTAATGAAATTTATAGATTATAAATTTACTAATATATTTTCAATTTCATTTTAATATTATTAAATTTAAAAGAATGTATGAAAATTATGTTTTATTCTTAAAGATTAATTCTTCTAAAATTGTTTATCCTTTTGAATTATTCGCATTATTAAAATTATTTTCTAAAAAATATATAAATTGAATCTGTTTAAATGGATTTAATATTTTTAATCTTCATATTTAATATAATATATTATTTTCCAATTAAATTTTTTTATATTGAATTGAAAAAATTACAAATACAAATTACTATGGTTATGGTTAAAATGAGTTTACTGACAATTAAACCCTAAGATAAGGGATTATTTCCACCCAAACCTAGGAAATTAAATTTTTTTGAGAACTTATATTTTCTCAAATTCAATTACCTATCCTTTTGGATCCACAATACCATGAAATTGGCCTTAAATCATTGAAATCTTTTAAAAAATTAATTATGCGTGTCTCCGCTCACTCATAAAAGGGAACCTCTTATCCCCATTTAGAAAAATTATTTTGAACTTATATATTATAAACACCATACACTAATACATTAATATAATCCTTCCATTTACCATAGATCTTTTTTTATTCTCTTATGACTAGTCTATCTAGTCTTAATGAGAAATCTAATGGAGCTCTCTCGAAGAAGTGGTATTGATCTCAGCCATGGTATTTCGATTTTGATTCTTTATTTACAAGATATAAAATTTGGGGATCCATAAAAATTATTATTAAAGTAACATCAATATAATAACATGTTATTATTATTATGATTAAGCATTTACTACAAATTCTTAGTTTAATGGTAAATAAAAGTATTTCTTGTCTGTACGTGTATTCAACAAACTACTGAATGGGAAATGAATAATTTCCACCACCATCATTCATAATTGGTTATTTTGGTAATTTAAATGATATATATAAAAAATATTTAATAGTAATTATTCTATATTGGTTGATTATTATTTATCTTTCTTTTAGTTCATCCAACAAAAAATTGAAACATCACTATATGTACGTAAAAACTAACATACCTACATAGTAATTCAATTCATTTTTCACCACAAAAATGTATTAATGGTTGTAAATAGTTATACAACTAATGATATGATATTTGTTTTGTAATTTACACTTTGGATATGAACAAACCAGTACCAAATTCAAAGTACTAAGCCCCACAAACCAAAACATATCCATAAAATGAAGTAATTAACATCTGAAATGATGATGATAATAAAATAATGTTAAAGAAAAGGGGAAAATAACTTATTATTAAACCATGTATGGTATTATATAAATTAATATGGTTATGTTATATATTTATAAAAATTTAAATTTATTATATATGTGGTTAGACAACCTGTGAAGAAGTATGGTCTTGAGGTTAGGGTTTATAAGTATTCTTTTATAATTCATTAGATATGCTCAATATTAAGCACCATCAAATATTTTATATGTAATTATTAGTTAAATATTCATTAATATTATGGGGTTTAAAGAGACATGCCTATTTCATTATTTTCATATAATTTGATACAAAAATTTTCAAACATTTAAGGGTTTTATATTATAATCTCATTTACCAGGATTGTTTATTATTCAATCAATCCAGGATAAAATTATATGAAATATATCTCATAAATATAATTTATATTATAATAATATTGTTATTTATGGGAATAATATGTTTTTTTTTCCAATCTTTTTAGTTACACTAGAGACGAAAATATATTTTTAAGTAAAACAGATTTAATTTCTCTCTTCTATCGGAATTATTTTCTTCCATGTCTATACATTGTATAAAATTTTTTCAAGAATTTTTTAATTTATTTAAATTATAATATTTAAGGTTGTTTTTAACAATATTTTAATTTTTTAAGAAAAACATAAAAATTAGTTATCATATGGTTTTCCAAACATGGTACATTTTACATTATCCAAAAATATGAAATGAACTTCTACCTTAATTTACACAGCATGAAAATCATTCCCACTACCATGAGTAATCATTAATTTGAAGCTTCCATTATCTATTACATGGTTTATTTAAAAATTATTTGTATTCTTTAAGATATATATTTATTTGAAATATTTAATTTAAAAATGAGAAAGAAACTTTCCTCATGAAATGCTCATGAGATCTTTTAAATGTATTTTACATTTATAATATCATCCATTGATGTTTCTTATGATTTGTTAAGGATATGATCTAATGCTAACATCCATTATATTTATTTTTATTTTTATGTTTATGTTGATTAATGGTTTATGAAACAAGTATTCTTTACAATTCTTATAATTTGTTGTAATGATTGATGTTTTATGATCTTGTGGAACAATTGTGTTTGGTATATATTATGTGATGGGTGGTTATGTTAAAATAAAAATAAAATGTGTTTATGATATAAACTACGGATGGGTGGGTCTGTTATTACCTCTAATGAATTTTCTAATTATGGATGATTTGATAAGGTACTAAGAAATAACAAAGGTAATAAACTATTAAGATATTTCAGAGTCAATTGGATAGAAGTTAATCCAAATAGAATGTTTTAAATTATTAGGTATTCATTTTGATTGTGGGTACTATTCCAAAATTATAGTATTGTGAGTGATCATTAACTATTTAATATATTATCTATGATTATTTGTATTCAGAAATATTATTTATTATGCTGGTTATTTATTTCAATGACTCGTGATTTATTATTGATCAATTCAAACCCTTATTTATTGTGTTAATTTTCATAGAAACCATACTCTATGTTTCAGGATCAATTATATTTGAATGATTGGGTATGATTATTTTAACTATTGATCATGTTATCAATCCATTATGATGTTCTTATGCTCACAGATTATCATCGATTGATATCTCTTATGTTAACCCATGATTAGTATGTAAGCCCACACATCCTTATGTTTTTCTTTCCTCTTGTTATGATAAAAAATTTTATGTACAATATGTCTGAGAATCGTGTATCATATTATTACCCTTATGATAGGTATGTTTTAATCCTTATCATTCATTTCTTTTTTGTTGACTAGGTAGAGTTGAGAAGTAATTGGGAGGATACCTATGTTGGGGAATTTATAGATTTATTGGATTCACAAAAGAAAAACATGCTACTTATATAGAATATTGGGGATTTACACTCTGTGTAATGTGGCTATATGATGTGTAAATTCTAAACTAATAATAAATCTATTTTTATGAAAAGCTACAGTTATCTCAGTTATTGTGGGATATGTCAATTACATGATGTGTAATTAGGTTACATGTCATGTAAATTCCTAATTTTAATTTTTAAATGGGAATCATGGTTGACAATTCTATTTTCCATATATTCATTAAATTTTCTATAAACTTTAGATCCATTAATATGTGATTTTGGATCCTTCAAACCCTTTTGAGTCATTTCATTCCACGATTGATCAGTGTTGTGGTTATAGTGTGAGTATTTTGGTTAATGTTCTCCATGTGTATTTATCTCTCTTGATTTGTATTCTTAGAGTTTGATATATCATCTTGGGATTAATTCATCCAAGATCATTATGATTGAATATTGTATTTAGTTTTAGTTCCTTGATATTCTAGGCCTTCATTCTTTTTATCGGGTTCCTTTGGAGGCTTGGAGTATCTATAAAAAAGGTAGTTGGTTATGCTATGATGGATAAATTTGATTATTCTTAAATTTCATGATTTAGATATCAATATTTTATTTAAATTAAATTAATTGAAATTAATTTCCTTTATTTTACATAGAACCCAATTCCATTTAATTAGAGGATTTGATTGTGAAATTTTATTTTTTAAATCAAATTGGGAAAACCCCACAACTTCATTGAATTGAGGTGTTTTTTAATTTCTATATAAATTTTTTATATAATATTGTAGATAATTATTTTGCAATTTAAATTATAAAATTTATCATATTGAATTAATTTCAAATTTGTATTTTCAAATAATGTCATAAAATTATTGTGATAAAATTATATTGGTTTTATCCTTAGAGAAAACATGATTTTATTAAAAATTAATTTTTTCTTATTATATTTAAAATTTGTACTTTTAAAATATGATAATGGGATAAATAATATTTTAAACTAATTTATAAAAAATTTCACATCATTGATTTTACAAGACCATATGCAATCCTAGGTAGTTAGTGTTTTTTTAGGATAACACTATTTCGATGGTATACAATAGAAATAAAACATAGTTCAGTAAGTCACACACATATTGGGATGGTGATGAGTCGTCATTGACCATTTTCAGAGGGATTTTTGTATAAAAATATTTCCATGATCACTATGAACTGTGTGTGGTCCCCATCGCCTAGAACTATTTTACCTTTTTTAAGATTATCATGATTCTATCTTATTTATCTTTCAGATATAAATGTTTTCTAATGATTTTGAAATTTTTTCAATGCCTAATGAAATTACATAAACTATTTTATATAATTTTTTTGAAGAAATTTTTTTAATGTATTTTCATCATTTTATATTTTAATCATAAGTTGTTTTAATGATGATCTGAACTCACATACATGTTTATTAAAACATGAAATATTTACCCTGAAAATTATTTCTTAACATATCATTATGGAATACATGGTGAGACAATATTGGTATTTTAGATCTCACACTACCTACGGCTTCAGGTGTTTTTGATTATGTTCTTCCATGTTCGAGCAAGGATAAGACACCACTTTTTTGTTGTAGTTTATGATACACGGGTTTTTGGAGGGTTTTATCCATTCAAAAATGGGGCTTTAACATTTTTTCTAGAATTTTTTTTAGTAATTTGTGTTGTTTACCTATTTACCTTCTAGTACATCACTCTTTGTGGAGTATTATTTTGTATGAAAAATGAAATTTGTATCTACTTCTATAATGTTTATATGAAAAATCATTACAACATTTGTTTTTCTATTCCAATTGATATTCTCTAACCCATGGGTATCTAGAACTCGCTTTGGTCTATATTAGTTCATCCTTAGTTATCGAGCTACCATGGTTACAGGGATAGTTCATGAAAAAGTGGTATCAATACACGAGGTCATGCTTCTTTTCTGATGTTAGTATGTAGTTTTGTTTTCGGGTTATGAAATAGGAGGTACTCAATATTGGTTTCATGGATAGCTCTCACTGTAATGAAACTTCAATCACCATATGTGGTTTTGGAAGGACTTCATGAGTTATAGCTTCAGTCTTTCCCTTTTTTGATTTTTTTATATTTAAATACAACACTTTTTTCCTGTCTGTTGGTATTGATTTCAGTTATTTCTCTATTTAAGTGTTAATATGATTTCATTACCATTTTTATGGTGTTTTTTGAATCATGCATCTATGAATACATCAAAAGATACCTATGAGGATGTTTCTAATGAAAAACGGTGAGAAGATCCACTTATGGGCCTAGCCTAGTTTAGGTGATTCTACGTAGTGTCTATGAACTGGGGCATGAAACACCACCACTTTCTATTCAGGATCTAGTAGTGGATCCTTAGTAGAATATTATTTATGATAGTTCTCAAGATGTTATTCTATTGAGGCCAAAAACATTAAATTGCTATAATGATACTCAATAATATGAGGAATGGATGACTATAATTTAATATTTATTTGAGTTCTGGGAAACACCAAATTAAAATAATGTGATTTGATCCACCTTCATGCTGTAAATATTGATCAATATATGTTGGGACATAATGGTGATAGTGAAGAAGCGGAAGGGATTAGAGTTTATAGATTTAAAAACTCCATTCACTTATTATGTGTATATGGATTAGATGTTATTATCCAAGGCTATAGGGTGCTTAAAAATGGGTTGTATGACAGAACTATTTCTGAGTATGTGAACCATTATTCTGAGCTAGTGCAATTATCACCTAAGGTAGTATCAAATGATAATATGAATACTCATTGGATCAAGTTGATAATTTCATTTGATATTTTTTTCATTTTCCCATGATTAATATGTTTTATTATACTGATGTAATAGATACAGCATTGATGGATGGTATTGACTTGGCTAGAATGTCAAGGTTTTGGGAGTTATTTTTTCTCCCAGGGGTAGTGTGAATTACTCTAAAAAAGGAATAATGGTTATTCTCATGATGGTTATTGAATGAATTATTATTAAAAACCTTTTATACTTCCTATAAGACTCCCTATGACATCTTTCTAGTGTGAAACGCCTGGGAATTCAAAGAGGTTTTTCACTTGTGGACCCAAGATATTCGGATCCTATAATGAACATGTCTCTTACAGAAGTTCTTCCATATCTTTCTTGCATCACATAGTGGAACATGATCATCGCCACCTATCTGAACAATGATGAAATCATATGATTCACAAACAATGGGGTTCTAGACACCGACAACCAGAGTGAAGCTTATTCACACTGTGGAATGGTCTCTAGAGGAAGAAGGTATGGTTCCAACGTCATTGTGAGGTAAAATCACTATAGATTCATCATTAGTTACTAATTTTATTAATAACGGTGCATCTCATCCATTTATTTCAACTTTTATTGTTAATCTGCAAAATCATTCTATTAATATTTTGTCTTATTTGATGCCTATCACTACACCCCTTTGAATAAGCTGGGACTGGGGCCTATATAAGACCTCTTGTGATTTATACTTTTCTAATTTTTATATTTATAGTGGATTTCTAGTTCAGAAGATGAAACCACTTGATGTCATGTTCAGAATGGATTGGCCTATCTCTAATAAACCCTCATTTGATTCTTAGCTTCAATGGGTCTACATTAATACTGCCAATGTAGTATGTTTTGTATGTCAAGGATAATAGAACCCAAGGTCATGTAGGTATGGGAATTAAAATCCTATGTTTGGGATATTGATATTTGTGTTCACCTTTGTTTTGGAGTGAGAATATTTAAATGATGTTCTCCTTCCCATAGTTTTCTATTTTTCTAATGAGTTTCCTTATGACTTCTCTCAATTTATATGGGTTAAGGAGGTAAGGTTTGCTCTCTATTTTGGTACCAAGTACCCAACTAGTGTCCATTATTTATTACCACAGAGAACTAGGTGAAATTGAGGTGTAAATGATCTAGTAGGATGATCTTCTAGAGAAATGGTTTATATTCATGATTGTGTCACAATTGGTGATGATGGTTCTCTTCACTATGAAAGTCGATGGTTACCTTCTCCCTTTTAATGATTACTAAAATCTAAATATGTTTATGTTAAATAAAAAGTATTTATTTCCCCATATTCATAATCTATTTGATTAGTTGAAATGGTACAGTGGTTATTAAAAATTGATCTTCAATTCGGTTACAATTAGTTGATAATAAAATAATATATAATTGAGAAAACCATATTTAGAAGTATTTACATCCATTATGAGTACTTTTTCATAAAATATTTCATAAAAATTTATTTTTTTCCCAATAAATTAAATTAATATGATATCAATGGATATCTTGATTCTTTTGAGGTAATCTTTGTGGATAAAACTCTCCTATACTCTAAATATAAGTATGAGCATGTGCATCATCTAATATAAGTCCTGGAATAATTGATAAATCACCAAAAATATGCCATGCTTTCAAAATATTAATTTTATATTCAAGATCTAAAATTAATGGGACATGTGGTGTGAGAACATTGTATATAAATTAATCATGAAAAGGTAAAATATATTATGACATGGGAAAATAATTTTTTTTGAGAACTGTAACCTCATGTGTCTATCTAAGTATTATCTCTAATTCATTAAGGAATTCTCAAGGTTTTATTCTCTGATTACATCTTTAATTGGAATGGGAGAAATGTTACATAGTGATTAAATATGTCAAAATTATTTTGTTGAGATGATACATCTTTTGAAATCTATGTCGGTGTTCACTCTCTTTAAGGACATGTAGGGAATTTTGGTATTTTATTATAAATTAGACATAGTTCTATGTTTCATTATTATACAAGGATATCATTTCATTTCTTATGTATCTCATCAGCTAATGCCACATGAGAATATTTATCCATCACATGACCTTGAACATGCAGCTATGATGCACACACTTAAGAGTTAGAAAAATTACATTTAAAGAGAATGGTTTACTATTTTCACATACATTGAGATATTAATTTTTATCTTCTCTCAACAATATTTGAATATCTTCGACCATATTTGGGTGGAATAAATGAAATATGTAGACTTTGAAATAACCTATGGCTTATGGAAAGAGACTTTCATCATAGATTCTATGCATAAGAATCTTCCGACCCAATCCATTAATAAATCTTCCTAAGAGTGGAACTTGAAGGATCTATTTTGAATAGTTTCATATTGGAGTACATGAATTATGTGACGAGGTTTCAATCGCTAATTTTCAGATTTAATATGACCTTATTGAGATGATTGTGTAGGAAAAAAATCATGGTAATGAGTTCAATGTCATTAGGGACTCTTTTTATCGTTGAGAGGAAGTGGATGACATGTATTTCTCCACTTAGAAAATTATATTTTATTTAAATCCATTTATTTTGTTGTTTACAGTAATGAAAATTATGATTTTTTATTTCCATAACGCTTAATGGTATGTTTCATAAAAAAACTTAATGGTATGTGAACTGATGAACCATGAATATGTTCTTTGACATGTGATGAGGATTTTGTAAGACATGTTTGAGATATGGAATTATTGAATTTAACTCTCATTGTTATATGTGTAAGGAGGTCATGTATGAGAACCATATACCTTTTTTTACTTCATCCACTTCTAGTGCCAACATAAAAGTATGATGATATCTCAAAGGACTTTGTTGTTATGTTTCCTTGTACCCCGAGAAATAAGAATGTGATATGGTCTGTGATTGATCGACTAACAAAATCGACTCAATTTTTACCAATTCATGATACAACCAATGTTTAGAAGGTAGTAAATAGATATATTAAATATATTATTCCTTTTCACATATTCCCATCTACTATATCCTCTAATAGGGATCCTCTATTCAGTTATCATTTTTTAGAGAGTCCTTGAAGAGGAACTCAAATATCTGGTCCATTAGATCATGATAAATTATCCATGGTCTAATGGATAGATAGAAATATCTATAAGGATTCTTGAGATTATGCACCACACTTTTTTTCTAGATATTGGTGGATCTTGGGATGACCATACAGGGAAGTTTGAATCTTCTTATTACAGTAGTTACCAGTCTCCGTTCATAATGGATTATTTTGAGGCCATCTATAGTCCACCTTGAAACTCTTCATTTTGAAGCTCATAGATTTATGGAATGTCTATATTTGGACTTGGTTTGGTTCAATATATTAACATATAATTCTTTTGATATTTTATAAAATATTGATGATGAAAATCCGGTTTAAATCTTATAATGATCATCATCACAGACAGTCGAAAATTTCAGTTTGTGAGAAGGTGTTCTTCAAAGTGTAACCGTTGTTGTGTAATAAAAAAATTTGGAGGATTGGGAAATATTATTATACTTTTGTGGGACTTTTTATATTTTTTTGAGTAAGTGGGGAATGCTTCTTATCATTTAGCACTTCAATAACTATTTAAGTCTATAAATGACATTTTACATGCATTGCAGCTATGTAGGTATTTATCTAATATATATCATGTTCTTAACTAGAGTGATATTGAAGTTGAATTGGATTTATCCATCACTGAACAACCAATTATGATAGTTGATTCTGAAATAAAGGTACTTTATGGAAATATGATACATTTTGTTCAGGTTCTATGGAATCACTGTTCATATTCTCATGATGCATGGAAGAATAAGGAACTAATGATAGAGCATTTTCGTCACAATTATTAGGTAGAAGATTATTGAAATTATATCCTAGGATAAAAAAATTTTATATTTGGGAGATTTTAACATATTTTTACATTTTTAAAATTTATTTTTCAATCCTTTTGGGTTTTTTCATTTTTCAATGATTTGGATGACCCAAGAAGGAATTGAGAGGTTAACTATAATGGTGAACATATAGATTTGTTGGATTCTTAGCATAAAAACAAGATAGTTATCCAGGCTATTTAGGATTTACACAACATTTAAAGCAGTTAAATAAAATTAAAATTCTAAAATAATAATAAATAACTTTTAACAAAATGTGATGGGATTTTCTGGGGTTATGGTATATTTCAGTTACATGACGTGTAATTGGGTTACACATCATGTAAAGTCATAAGTATCATTTTTAAATAGGCATATTAGCTTAAAGTTCAATTTAAAACCTCTTTATATTTCATTTACCTTGACCCAAGAGCTATTACAAGGAAATCATGGTGTTGTTAAACCATTCTAGCTCATTTTGTTCATTTATTGATTGTTATTGTGGTTGTTGTGTGAGTTTCTATGTAAATATTCTATCTATCTTTCCACATCATTCTCATTACCTTCATGGAGTTTGATAGGTAATCGTGGGGTTGATAGATATAAGCTCTCTATTATCGAATCATACATCTAGGTTTAGTAACTATATTATTTGTGCCTTATTTCTTTTTGGAGGCTTTTATTCTAGAGTTTTTTATTTTTTTAGAAGGTAGGTGGTTCTATTATGATGGAGATATTTGATTAACCCTGAATAACCTTACTTAAATTCAATTGTTTTACTTAAATATAATTACCAGAAACTAATTTCAATTAGTTTATTAAATCCCATTTCTATTGAATGGGTGTGTTTGAATGTGAAATTTTATTTTTTGGGTGTGAAATTGTATTTTTGGAATGAAATTAATATAACCACAAATTTAATTTAATCAGCGTGTGTTGTAAAATTGGGTGGAAGTTGTTCAAATTAAATTGTTGAATATCATTATTAAATTTTAATTTTGGAATTGATTTGATGAAATTTATTTCAAATTGATATTTTAACCAAATGGATTAAAACGATTGTGATAAAAACCCATTTGTTCTTTCATGATAAGAGGCATGATTCGATTAAAAAAATATTTTTCTTTTTCAATGAAATGGTGGAACATTCGAAAAGAAGGAAAGGGATGAATCATATTTTAAGGATTTTTAAAATAAATTACCCATTAGTGATTATACTAGAGCACATGAAATCCTATGTAGTTAGTTTGTTATTGGGATAACTCTCTTTTGACACATTATAACTGAATGAAAACATAATGCACTAGGTGGAATCCCCATTATTATGGTGATGAGTCTCCTTTAACGAATGTCATATGGACATGTGTACACATATATTTTTTTGATCACCTTCGAATGTGTCAGGATCTCGTAGCTTGTAACTACTTTATGTTTTGACATATGACCATGTTTGTTACATCTAAAGGTTTTATATATAAATGTTTGAAAATGTTTTTAATCATTGTTAGATTCCTAGGAAATTTATATAAACTATATTATATAATTTTTTTAGTGGATCCAAATGTTTAAAGTACTTCTATAATTTGAAATGTAACGAATGGATTGATTTAGTTATGCTATGAACATACATATCTATTTATTTACACAAGAATTCATTAACTGGTTAATTAAATTTTGGAATCTTATTATGGAATCCTTAGTGAGACCCTACTCGTATATAATAACACACGTTACCACTTCCATCGAGTATTTATATTTTATCTTCATCCATGTTTGAGGATGTATAAGGAACCACTTGGTGATTATAGATGGTTATATGTGGGACTTGGAGAGATTCATTCATTGGTACTTGGGTTTTTATCTTTTTTTGATACTTTTATATAATACATTTGACTTTTTACATATTTAAATTCTAGTAAACTGCTCCCTATTCTATTTTGCATTGTATGAATACTGACATTTTTATCCTGTTTCTCAATGTTTATGGAAAAAAGCATTCCCCGATTAGTTATTGTATGATTCCATGTGCCAGTCTCCAACCCATGGGGATTGGGAACACCCTTTGGTCTATGTTATTGTTGGCTCAATTATTAGGTTACGTGATTTCTAAGGATGGTTCATGACAAATGGTGCTATTAATGAAGATCAAAATAAAAAAATCTATAGATATTTCATGTTCAATTCATTTAGGTATCCATGATTCTAAATACATTAAACCTATATGGTTATAAAACATGTATTATTAAGAAATGTATTGAATATTACTATAAAATGGGGTAATATTTATATATGAAATTTATGGTTCTTTATGTTCAAATAAATTTTCCTCAAAAAGGATAAAGGAGTAAATAAAATATTAAATGATCATGACAGAAGAAGTAGAACTCCAAAATGACTTGATAGTAGGTACTTTGATCATAAACTCAAATTTATCTAATATATTTTCTAATTCCAGATACATATACTCGTTTATATTGTGAATTTTATTGATAACATTAAATCATCACATAAATATCTATGGAAATATTTTTTAATCAAGATACATATTGAGAATATTGTTATAATAATGATATATATGAAAGTATTTTTTTCAGATTCATATATATTCAACAGTTGCATACTTGAATTTGAGATCTACAGTTTATTTTTACATAGTACACAGTATGGATGGAATTTCATAGTATAATGAAACAATATATTTCTAAGATAAGGATATTTATATTTAAAAATGGGATTGGAATACCTTTTTTAAGTGGATGCATCAATATCTAAATCATTTATACATCCCCCTCTTATAGCTTAG
Organism: Viscum album; assembly: GCA_963277665.1. Taxonomy (NCBI): domain Eukaryota; kingdom Viridiplantae; phylum Streptophyta; class Magnoliopsida; order Santalales; family Viscaceae; genus Viscum; species Viscum album. The sequence goes on from OY728142.1 coordinate 815,930,536, forward strand.
AATAATTAAATTCTATGAGAAAATGTGGAGAGACACTCTCTACGGAGGGTAAATACATCCTTAAGAAAGATAATGTTCCTAGTATTCAAGAATACATTGATTTATTTCTATAATAATTAACAAGACATCAAAGTGGTCATGATGTTGGTTTATCTATTAAAATATTCCCTGATGAAAACTTAAATCCAATAATCTCTAGAAAATGGAACCATAGGAATTGTTAGAGTTAAGAATACAAATACATCAGTTCTGTGTTGAGGGATTTATATTCCATTGGGTTTTAACATGGTAATACCTTGTTTTCATTCTAAAAAAGGATAGAACTATGACATGATGTATCATTAAAAGACGATCATTTATATTACTATAATGAATCAGTCTCTTATATTATGAATTTATGACCTATTAGATCAGCATCCTAGATCTCAAATTCTTCTGAAGACTTAGATTTTCTATATTTATCAACATTTCCATCCAACAAAAAAAATTTATTGAAGAAAAATAAACAAAAGAGAGTGTCTAGGTATCTAGAAAACAAGTAATTAAAACACACAAAACAAAGAGAACCACATGAAGACACTTGGAGCCAGAAGACCACCCGGGCCTAGGGGGCCTAAAATAATGTAAACCGAGTGCATATCCTTTGATAAGATTAACACCTTCAGGATTCAAGAAACTACTAGATGGAAGACATGTGATGCTGGGAACCGGTTACACCATATAGGCAGGGTGATCCACAACCTGATTCCCCTCACCCCAGTTATGCATCACAGTAACACCATCCTGGAGGGCATGACATATCCTAACTGTGTACGCAATTGACCAAGGGACTAGGACTTTACCAATTAGAGATTCATAAATAATCATCGAATCTGTCTCTACATGGGATATATCAATACTACTCTGGAGACAAAGCTCCAAACCATAGAAACGAGCATTTTCTTCTACCTAAAGTGTGGTACACCACCCAAGTTACACCGTAAACGCCCGCATCACACTCCCGCACCAATCACCGACCACTCCCCCACTACATTTCACATAGTAAACAGGAGCCATCAGAGTTCAACTTATGTCCTGAGGCAGGCAGACTCCATCGGATCCATCACCCCCTCTCCGCTGAGTGTTGAACCAGGAGATAGCCAGATTAGGGGAGTGCACCTGAAGACACCTGAACGAGGGGACCTCGTGGCACTAGGGTATCAGATGAACCAGGGCCACCAGCTGGACCCAGGTACGCTTGATGATGACCTACAATGTAGGCGAAGCTCCCTCAAAATAGGCATGATTTTGAGCCTGCCCCCAAGCTCCAACACCCAGCAATAAAAACCACATACCACGCCATCCGCTCTATACCTGAGCCGTGAGACCCGAAGAACCATCTGTCCAGAAATAGGTCATCACGATTTGTGTCTGAAGAGAAGGCTATGATATCCTCAAAAAAATCCAAAGGGAAACAACCCAGTCACTTTCAAAAAACAAATGGTTGGAGCTTTCCACCTTCATATGACTACAATAGTGGCATTTTGAGGCCAGATAGATACCCACCTTCTGAATTTGAGCATCTGTGGCCACTGCTTGCTTCAGAATTTTCCAATTAAGGAAATTTTATTTAAAGGGAATTTTATGACACTAGAGGAGGACATCCAAACTGTCCGAAGGAGGCTGAAAATCCAAGAGCCTTCGATACGCCTGAGAAGAGAAATTCTCCGAGGAGGAAGATATGAAAAAACACCAATCCGGATCCAAGGTGAAGACAATAGATTCCCAGTCTCCCTGCTGATCAGAATCAAGAACTGATTTAATGAATGTTGGGTGCCTTTTGGCTTCCTTGAAAGAGAATAATAGCACCAGGCACCCAGGGAAGTCGAGAACCGAACCCAACAAGTTATGAAACCAAAATAGGAGGGCCCCGTCACCAACGATCCACCGGGATTTCTCTTTAAGAACACTGATGAGATGAAAATTTTTTGACCAGAAGGGGGACACATGGCCATCTTCCACCACCTCATCACCCACCCAAGGGTTGGACATCATTTTTCCCCAAGGATTTTTCCCTTCAATCACCTCCCATGCAATCTTGTCCTAGTAACACTAAATATTGGCACTCATACTGCTCATATTTACCCCCCCTCCTGAATGGGGTTTTCCATTCTATCCTAGGACACCCAATGCCACTTCCCCTCTGAGCATGTGTCCCTCAAAAAAATACACAAAATCCTGTCAACCACACTAATGACCCCCTTGGGCATAGATGTGTAAGACAAATAATGGATAGATATGGACGAAAGGTCGCTATTGATCAGGGAGATCCTCCCCCCGAATGATAGCTACTGATTCTTCCAATTAAGCACCTGACTAGAGATTTTACAGACAATCTTACCAATATCCCACAAATTGAGTCTTCCGGATGAAATGGGGGTGCCAAGGTAATCTATAGGAAAGAAACCATGTTTCATTCCCAACCTGCTTCATATAGAAGAGATCCTGTCGGCCTGGCATATTATAGAAATATAGAAATTTCTCTTATCATTATTCACTACTTTCCCACTCCAATAACAATACTCCACCATAACTTTCTTAAAATCTCTGACTGACCTCTTCTGACCATTCATGATAATCAAATTTTCATCCCCAAACATCAAATGAGAGATCGATACACGGTTCCACCTCCTTCAAAAATGGAGAAAACCACCGCTGTGAAGACTCTTATTGATGAGGTGGCTAAGAGTGTCCTGAGCTAAGATAAAAATACTGGGGGAGATAGGATCACCCTAGAGAAGCCCCCAAGTTGCCATATAGAATCCATGAGTCCTTCCCATAAACGAGACTGCCATCCACGGGGAGCTGAAACATCTGAAAATAAGATCATCACCCCTGATGGAAAACCCAATTTCCCTTAGGACCCGGTTAATGAAACCCAACTACATCCTATCATAGGCCTTTTTCATGTCCATCTAGACTTCCAAGTTCCACCCATGTGTCTTTTTGTTGATATCCCTTAGCATTTCCAATTCCAGACCGATGGCCCCCTGAACAGATCGCCCCTTCACAATCCCATTCTGCTCAACGGAGACCCACCGGGGGAGGAACCTGGACATCCTCAAGTTGATGATAGATGCCAGAATTTTGGAGGGAAAAAATCACATACTCACCAGACATAAATGCGAATGAGAATAAGGATTTATAATATTTTGAATAACCATAGTTGTTGTGGCACTAGAATCCCTTGGAAGTCTCCCACCACAAAAGAAATCCTGAATGACAGTAATAATATCAACATGAATCACCTCTCATGCATCCCTATAGAATGAACCAGGAAAGCCATCAGGACCTGAGGAACTCACCGAATTGAGATTAATCATGGTAGAATACACTTCCTCCACTTCTGGGATCGTCTCTATGTAATCATATCCACTGATAGTAATAGTTGGAATCACAGCCTCACAAAGAGCCGCATTGCCACTTGGGTAGCTCGTGGCCATCTGCAGATTAGGACCAGCCAAGAGTTCCCTAAAGAAAGAATGGGCCATTCTCCCCACTATGTATCTTTCATCCGTGTATGCACCATACCCAAGTAAAATATTTGGTTTGTTGATGCGCCCTCGCTCTTTCAGGCAGGCATGTAAAAAGGCCAAATTCTTATCCCCTTCATGCAACCACTTAATCCTGGATCTTTCGCAAGCAACTCTATCCTGCTTAAGGATCATCTCGGCCCAAAACTCCTTCTTCATGGATAGAACCTCAAATAAAGAATCGCTCCACAGCTACTCATGGTTGGTCTCTATACTATCAATAATCTGTTTCAGACACTCAAAATCCTGATCAGGAATCGGTAGGCCCGCTGCCTATACCTGCAGCCCCATCTTCAGGCACCTCAGCTTATTGTGCACTAAAACCTACAAGTGCCCCTATATTGGCCTGCTCCATAGCTCATAAATGGCCTGTTTGAATCAAGGAAGGTTGGTCCGGTACTGATAGAACCTGAACCCTCCCAAGGTTACATGCCCCGGAACAAGCGAAATCTGGAGAGGAGAATGTTCTGAGATCCTACAGACCAGGTGCTTAATGCTGGTATTGAGAAACATATTTAACGCAGTAACATTGGCAAGGAAAGGGTCAATTCAGCTCCAGCACCGACTCTTTTTCCTCTGGATGATACACCAAGTTAATGTATCTCCCAAGAAACCCAAATCTTTCAAACTATATCCTTCCATAAAACGAGCAATGTCCAAGATAGCCCTTCTAGGAAAGGTACCCATTCCCTTCTTCTCCTCATGATCAACCATCACATTGAGGTCACCCCCACAAAACAAGGGGATTCCCCTGGATAAAAGTGGGTCAATATATCATCGTTTAATGATTATGAAGTTAACATATCTAAGAAAACTTTTTGAATTAGGTATGGACATTATATGTTTATGGCAATTCCCTTCAAATTGGATAATTCTCCTTTTGATTTGATATATGATCCAAATTGAGAATTAATGGGTTATCATGATTAATTAAGGGTGTTATTCATTGATAATATATTTACATACTCTAAAACATATTAAGAAAAAGAGAACTATCTATGAATAATTATTGTGACACTCAACAAAAATGAATTTAGTGTAAATTTATTAAGTTTGAATTTTTGATCAATGATGCTTCTTTTATTAGCCACATTGCCTCAAGGAATGGGATTTTTTTTATCCTTAACTTTCAAAAGTTGTCAAATATTGGACTACATCGATAAAAACAACCAATATACATATTTTTCTTGGTTTTGAAGGTTACTGTGAATAGTTTGTGCTAAAATTTTCTCAATTAGCCAACCTATTAACCAATTCAAAATCTATTGGTGTAAAATTCACATTGTTATGATATTATTAATGATGTTCTTGAGAGATAAATAAGATATTCATTAAATAATTGGTATTTAATTTACTGTATCAAAGGAATGAATTTTGATATATATAATAATCATCGATAAAATGGCTAGGTTTCTCCTTTATGTAGAATGATAGATTGGTATTTTATTAATAAATGAACTTGAATATTCCTAAACAAAACGATCCAAATGATGACCTTGAGAGAGTGGGTGTAATATTTTCTTTGAATATATAAAGACTCAATCTCTATGTTAAAATATTTGACATATATACAGACCACAAAATTTGGAGTACATTTTCTCTGTGAAAGATTTAAACATGATGAAAAGAATATATTTGTAACTACTCGGGGATAATTATTTATCGATATAGTCCCACCCTGTGATGAAAAAAATGTTAGTAGATGTATTCAGTATGATGGACATTGGGGTTCTCACCTTGATGGTGATTAATAAGGATTCTATTTTTTGGGAATTAGTAAATATTGATAGGGTAATTTTTACGTAAGTTGTGACATCATTCAATTTTCCTGAAAATTATAAATATTATTTACATTAATAGAAAGATTAGTCCATATAAAAAGATGGTACTTATTAAAATTAAATATTAAAATTTTGAATTATAATAAATTAAAAAAATAGTCTATAAATATGGGGTGGTGATATGTGGAGAATGGTTATGTGTTCCATCCAAACTAGATGTGAAGAGGGAACCACTAGATGAACAACATTGTTCAATATTATCTAAACAAATGGTAACACAAATATGTATAGGGATTTAAAATAAATTTTCTAGTGATATTCAATAATGAGGGATATTATGGAATATCATTCCATATTATTGTTGCACAAATTGGTAATGTCTAAAACAAAAAATCCTAAGGGACTCACATAACCTTTTCCTATATGAATATAGAAATTTGAAAATGTTAAAATAGAATTTTTCATGGGTATTATTATGAATCCTATGAAGAATAATTATATATGGGTCATTTTTCATATCTTTAATAATTCTACACATTTAATTACAATATATGAAGATTCACCGCTTTAACGATTCCCCTACATCTATATCTATGATATCAGGATACTTTATTATGCATATTTATTAATTTTAAATGATTGTGACCCTTGGTTCTCATATATATTGATACTTTTCCTAAATATTATCTCTAAAACATGAAAAATTTAAGAACTAACTCTAATAAAAAAATGTAAATGTAGTTTGGAAGGATTATTCAAACATTAAAAACATGTTGAGATCATTCCATGTTAACATTAATGGTATGTGAGATCATATTCTAACTCTGGTATAATTTTCCTTAAATAATATATTTTATTAGAGCATCTGGAGAGAATTATTTAATTCATTTAATGGTATGAGATGCCATAATCTATCTTTTTGGGAAGAATATAGATAAAGGAAGTTAGATGGATCTGAACCTATTGAGGATAGAACTACAAATATATGGATTATTCCTAATCATTTCAAAGTATCTCAATGTAGAAAAAAGTACTATGCTAATAACCAGTGGAAAAAAGTGTATTTGAAATGGGGGAACATGTATTCTTAAATATTTACACAAAGAAGGTAGTTATATATTTTTTGAAAATGTGATGTTTATATATAGGCATATTAGTATTTTAGAAATTATAGAGAGAATAATATTTTAGGATTACAAATTTTCTATGCCACCCAACCTATATAATGAAAGTGAAATTTTATATGTTTTATTATTTAAGAAATACCTCTTAGATCTAATTCATGTCCTCATATATGAGGGACTAAGGTTAGATCATAAGATTTCATATAATTAAAATGTTGTCTAGATTATTGATATTAGGTAAAAAGTGTTTCAAAATCAGGAAACGCAAATGTTGAAAGAACATAAAAGAAATCAAACAAATAGATTAGGAAACATGGGATCTAAATATATAAAATGAATGATTACTTAAATTTTTTTAATAGCTTACAAAAATTCTATTTTTAATGGAATACGTTATTTTAGGGGTAGAATATATACCAAAGACCTTATTGTAGTAGGTAAACGATTAATTTCAAGTCTATTAAACAATCCATACTCTAATGAAACTTTATTCACGATTATATTTAAATATTTAATTTCTAAATTATAGAGTTTATATTTTATAAAAAGTATTTCTTTTTTCAATTATTCATATCAAAATATAATTAGGTTAAATTTCTGTTATTTTCTAAAAGGAATAATTTTTATATGAATAGTTAAAATATTGATATTACAAACATAATGGATTTTATGAAAACATAATTATATAATAATGAATAAAATATTTATTCAGTCATTTCCCTGAATAAATTTTTATTAAATTAGTATATTTATAGATTAAAAATATTGAGTTTAATTTAAAAAACTATGTTTTACATAATGGGACTCAAGTAATGTTTTCTTCCACTAAAAACTAGTTTTTTACATTTAAAATAATTTAATATTCACATGAATAATAAAAATAATTTTATTAGTATAAATTAAATTAATTTTATGAAAATAAAAAACATGGATAATTTTATTCTAAACACATTTTGTATAAAAAATTTAAAATTTTAATTAAAAAACTTATTTTCATATTTTTTGTGTTATTATTACAGTTAATTTTTCCAATCCATGAAAATTTTATTAAATGGAGTTATTATTATATTTGAGATTATAATGTTAAAATTATTTGGAAAGGTGAAATTAAACTGTGGGAATTAAAATATGTTACTATTTTTTAAACATTATATATCATTGTAAAAGTATATTATGGTAGAAATTATAAGTAAAGAAAAAAAAACTAAAATTCATCAAAACATTATCTATAAATGTCTGTTGAAGGATTTTATATACAAATAATCATATATTATCATGTGTTTTTAATCTTTTGAGTCACTTTCCTTTGAATGTGACATGAAATTTTAATGTATTTATGGATATCTACAAATGTTTAACCCCTCTTACTTATAAAATAATACTCCTCTCATCCATTTACATACACTCTAAATTTAAAATTAATGTTGTACCTATTAAATTTTTTATTCCCCAACATCCATGTCCTATATTTTTCCCTTTCATCTATATAAAACCATAAAATATTCCATTTTATAGAGACATTGAAAGAGAAGGTTCAAATTCTCAATGTAATTATGAATAACTTTATAACTTTTTTATTCTTTATATTTTCCCTTTAATTTTATCCACATTATAAAATAATTAATTTATAATAATTATTATACTAAAATGTTATTTTTTAAATGTTATAACAATTGTATTCCTTTGCCACTTATAAAAATTATAATTCTATTTATCTTTATGTGCAGAAAACTACATTCCCAACACAATGTGTTTCATTTTTCCCCACCTCCTAACATGGTTGGTTCTAAAAATTTATTTTATAAATATACTTGATATTAATGGGTATTATATTTATTTAATAAGAATAATAAATGAGTACATTTGAATTCATGATGATTTTAAATTAACTAATTGATTTCAATATATTACCCAAATCATACTATTTATTTATTTAATTTTTACAAACCTTACCCATGACTTCCATTGAATAAAAATGGTACTGAATATATAATTTTTAAAAAATATTATATCTTGAATAATATTCTATTTCTTAATTTTTATCAAACCATGGGTTTTTACATCACTATTGTAAAACCTATACAGAAATTCCAAATTAGTAACATCTGATGATGAAAATACACTATAACTAACTATTATATTTGTAGATAGTGATTATATATGAATATAAAAAATGTTAATTGTTATTAAAAGTGTTATAAAATATCTAATTAATATGTTTACTTTTATTTTACTTATTTTAAAATATATTTCATTAAATTCGTGAGTAAATTGTGTGTGTTTTCTGTTCTAAATTTTTCTTCACTGAGAAATGTTCTATATTCAACACATTATTTTTTTGTGTCTTGTATATACATAACCTTAACATATATTACATTGAATATCTGAATAAATTATATTGAAATATACATTTCATGATTTATTTTTTAAGGTATTTTTATTCTATGAGTAACTAAAGTTGTAAAGGATTATTTTCTAATCTATTTTCATTATTTGAAGAAACAATATACTCAATATCTATATTCTTATTACCAAAAATGATTTTCATTCTTATTTTAAAATAAAAATATACGCTATTTACTATGAAACTAATAATTCTTCTTACCTATTTAAAAAAATAATATTTCTCTTCTTACTATGTACGTTTCAATAAAGATATCTGGAAATGTTACTCATCTATTTATCTTGTTGTCTTACAATCCATATATATGGGTTTAACAATTTTATTTTCAAAAACTCTATTTCAAATATTTCTATTTTAATATTATTTTTTAAATAATATTATGGTCACATTCTTGAAAAATATATTTAAATGTTTCTTTTTAAAATACTTTCAAATGAATTTTACTTTCTTTACCAAATGTGAAAGAAATATTACTTTAAAAATTTTCAGCACAAATTAATTTTCTCACCACCTTTATCATATTTCATTAAGAAACCTCCTCCTCATGCTTTCATGGGGTTTCGAATAAATTCATTTCCATTTTCTTTATAAAATAATTTTTAAAATGGTATAAAAATGTAAATACCAATTATTCTTCTTTCTCCATGTAAAATTTTAATTCTTTTATAACAGTGTTCTTCATCAATGCCAACACCCTTTAAATATTATTATATTTATCTAGTTATATTCTATAATTCAACCTTACACCTAAATTTTTGTTTTATTTTGATAATGGTATTCTATTTATTGATCAAGGTAGTTATTTTCATGTTTTATGTCTGTTACTTCAATATAGATTTTGATAGATTACAAATTAAAGAGGATTATGAATATTATAGTTACCCATTACTTTTATATGGAAAACAAATTAAACATTCTATGTGATGGGTGGGGATTTCAATATCCCCTTTTTTCATTTTTGGGACTCATGAGAGAATTTGGTTTTTGTATACAATGTATGACTTTCCTATTTGTGTATGATGACAAAGAATGAGGCCTTGCTGTTATGATTACGATGTATAACATTATTCATTCTATCATAATGAATTTATTTACTATTTTATATGTGATCTATTTAGTTGAATTGTTAATTTTTCCATTAATATATTATACAATAATGTTTTACATGGTTAGATAATTAATCTGATCTTTTATTCTTTCTATACTATTTCTGTCAATCATTTTATATAATTTATTTTATATTAAATTACCCTATACTAAGAATTTGAACCACCCCTTTTATTATTTCTGTTACCTAGGGTACTATGAATTGTTATTTTAAACAATTTAATTAATGTACTAAAAATAATAATAACATTTTCAATATGTTCATAATGTAGTGTTTTAATTTTAACAATGTACTATAATAAACAAGTAGGAATATAGTCTCCTAATACTTCAAAAAAATTTGATACTTTGTGATGTGATCTATTATCTCTAATACTGATATAATGAATTAGTCATATACTATGGGTTTTTTAATTTTTGCTTGTTAATTAATGTCCATGTTTTCTTTTAGTATTAATAATCTTCTTAAAATTCATTCTTATATAAAATTATTAGGTTAATCCTAATAAAATTTGAAACCATTGAGATCCAATGGAGAGTGTTGGAGGAAGTTTGTTGGTGGAAGACAACTGGATCGAGGTTCCGAGATCATTGTGAAATGAAATCAGAGTATCTTTACATCCTCAGAGATGAAACATCATTCATTTTTAGCGATCTATCAAAATTTTGGTAGGATATTTGTTTAATATAGATTGATATATGTTTATGAATTTTATGAAGAACATGAATCAATAAATAATGAATTGAATCAAGGATTGTGTGTTTGAGAGTGTGGGATACTTGTGATTATGGAATCAAATTTTATTATTAATTATTTTTACATCTCCTCATTTTTTATTCTAATGGAAACAAATGGAGTTCAACATTAACATTGGCTTGTTCTATTCCTCATGGTATTTATTTATGATTTACCTTTCCCCATTTGTTTGTTCATCAAGAAAAATTAACTAGGACCATGGTTCAAATAAATAAATGTAATCAATCATTTTATGCTCATCACTTATTGCAAAATATTAATATCACAGACCCCATTTAAGATTAATGATGTGATTAATATATGATGTATGTGATAATGGATCAGATCTGATTGGTCATGAATGGGCATGTTTCTTGGATGCACTTTCACGATAGAGATTTTGGGGTGATTTACGAACAAACAAGACCACCAAAAATCATTTATTTGGTGATGATCATCCTTGGATAACCCAGATCCACAATCCATGTGTTATATTTTCATAGGACATGGTGGTGGTGGTGATGGATTCCGAATTCACATAAAGCACCTATAGTTTAGTAAAAAACCTAACAATAGTGTATGTATTCTCAAGAAAACGGGTTTTGTTGTCCTTTCTAGGTGGTGATGGGGTTTTCACTTGTAGAAATGTATCATATGATGTGTGAATCATGTCACATGTCATGTGAACCTTAGTTGAGTAGTTCAATGTGTACAAATAGTACATGCCCATGAGTTCTGGTAGAGTTTCATGTCGTGTGGTCCTTGCCACATTTAATGTACACCCTAGATGGAATCTCAGTTTATACAGTGAGTACACAACCATTAGATTGTTTCTATCCTACACATCATGTATGTTGATACACCTGACATGTACTTGGGAAAGTACCATGGAATTGTCAGGATGACATGTCAAGTGTTGGGTGGACTCCTACAGTTCGTGTACCATTAGGACACATTGTTCATTGAGGAATTGTATGTGTTGTGTGAATGAGACATGGGAAGTAGCTAACATAGGTAGACATTCCATGTACACACCAAGGACACACCATGTACTTTTTTTAGAATATATTTTATTCCACATTCTTATAATCTCATCTTCACTAAGATATTATATGATATTCCCTAAACTAATATTAGATGAGTGTGTTCACATAGTCTATTTCTATAAGGTTTCGGTGTGGCATCACATTTCATTCATATTGGTTCATCCCATTGTAGCGTACAATGACTAGTGAAGTGTGGGGGAGTTCACTTTTTTGGAGTGAGTTAACTCATACCACTTCAACTACTGACTCATTTTCTTGGAGCATGCATCCATTTGTGAGGCTCAAAGTGATCCTCGTATCACTTAATGATATTGTAGAAAGGGTTTCTTGTAATTTAGGTGACCAAAACTACACACGAATCGATTCCCTAACCAATGAGTATGTTTCTAGTAGGTTAGAGTGTCCACCTAGTGATCCCTAGGAATTGAAAATCTATTTATGTATTGAGATCTGATCTTTTTAATGAGGTATAGTCTGATTGGGTGTGTATCTCAGATGAACCCTCCCACCATCCTAATGTGTCAATAACTAAAGACATTTACCTTTATGATGAGTTTTATTATGGTAAGTATATATCGTGGAGTTTATTCTTCTAGATTAGATTTTTGTGGAACCTTGAGCCGAAATCATATGATAGATTTATAATTCTGATCTTACCTTGATACTGTGTGTCTACAATTAGTATATCTAGATATTTTATTATATATCTCACCATATTATTGACATATACAATGATCATATGACCACTCCTAATGATTGGTGGTTTTATTTTAGAGTGTTTTAATAGGTAGTATTATACTAACCCATTCAAGGGATCTTCCTGCACATATAATGTCTTATGCCTATGAATGAAATTTTTGCAGAGTCCTTGGTGGACTAAGAGAATTTGAAGCTACTTTATATAGATGGACCGAGGGGTATATCTTTATTTCATCTGACAGTAGTCCCCACTTTCTGAGGATGTTGTACATTACATTCTAGTATTGGTTGGGAATATATTTATCCCCTATTTTGCACTTTCCAATAATATGTGTCAAACTTTATTAGTGGGTATATAGATGTATGCATGAATTTTATTAATTTTTTTTATTTAAAATTATTTTGGGATTGAATATGTTTGAGTCCATACAGGTACTTAAGGTAAATTCATCCAATGTGTGTGATATTACTACATGGTGCTAGTTGCGATCCCCAAGTTTATTTTAGGTGAGCTTGGAATAGTTATTTATCAAGCCCCACTAGTTACGGTCACTAAAGAATGGTATCTGATCATACCCAACCTGTCATTTTATGAAACATCATTACTGTAGGATCTGAGTTGGGAATTTCTTTTTTCCATCTGTGGGGTTTGGTTTGGAAACAAGTGTTAAAATGTTAAAGTGTTTCATGTTTGGATATTAGGTTATGGTGTCCAGTGTTTGTTTTGTGGTTGACGTATCCATTCACCAATACCTTTACGACCTTATTTTTTAAATGGTATATATAGACATTGTATACAAGGAAAACATTGGTACATGAATTATATAGGAACAGTTAGTGGTTTCCATGTCCTTGAATCAGCTCCCTAGATATACTAATTGACCATGGTTCATCTTGAAAACATCATGATTCCTCGATAAGGACAACCATGTAGGATTATGAGATAGTTTTGCGATGAGGACCATATGAGTAATGATGTTTCAGTTCATAGAGCTACTCATGCATTGATTTTATCTTACTGGGCATTGAGTAGTGCTACCACATGTTGTGTAGCTTACCCATCATTTTGTAAATCATGAATATGATCTTCCACATGGTGAGTAGTCGATAGATCCCGTAATATAGGAAATTGGTAGGTATTAGCTTTTCATATTACATTATTTCTAGTTATGAGGATCTGTGAGGTTTGGAAAAGAGACAAACGCCTAGGTGATACGGGTTCGACTTGAGGTAGTTGTCCTAGTTTTTCATATCAATAGACCCTGAATGGTCAGAGGGTTGTTCTTAAAACCCGTATCCTCTGTGGAGTATAAATTGGTTCCTATGGTACTAGATAATATGAAACAACTATGCTATATTTGCATCATGATTTACATTTTTAGAGATCCCCCAGGTTACAAGGTGGGATATACCTCCTCTCTTTAGTGAAGGAGGACTAGCATGAGCATATGGTGTGTATATATTACACGGATAAGACCCCTCTCTAGTGGTGTTCATGGAAATAATACTCCTCCAGGGTGAAACAGGGTGTCGATAAAGACTTGTGATGGTAATACTAGACATGAATTCATACATTCAAGGGATATGGACAGTTCTATCACCGATACATGTTCTTGAGACATAATCCAAAAATGTGTGGGAGTGTCAATGCCTCCAAAGAAGATAGTGTCACAGTGTGTCTTATGATTTAATCTTACATATTCATTTTAGTTGTTTAGTTTTTATAAGGATTTGGATCATTTTATGGTGATCATAATAGGTGGGATATGGATATAATGAGTTCGAAGTGGTGGGATCTCACATAGTCTTGAATAAAATTTGAGGTATAATGTGTGTCTTCACATCACCTATTCTAGATTTCAGATAGATTCAAAAACTACATTTCCTTAATTATATCTCGTATTTGGGATCTAGTTATACTAGTGGATACATTTTTTATTGAAAATTCTATTACAGGATCCTTCAAGGTGGATTGATGATTGAACGGTCTACCATTAGTGTGACCTAACTCGAGGTGTCAGAAAGAGCCTCGCATGGAAATATATTTGTAGTGGTAGTGGGACACTATGATTTTTTCCATAATACATATTTTCAATTTTATTTATACTCATATGACTTATACTAGAAGGTGTATCAGTTATTCTTTTTTAATATGAAGAATTTTACTCCATTGATAAGGACTAATCCTAGTCTTGGAAGGATATCAGTCCCATGATTTTATATCGATTTACATATGTATCGAAGATTATTATCCTTAGAGAATAAGATTACATAAGATTTTAATTATTATGATATTGGAGGATGATGGGGCAGTTTTTATTGATGATTTATTGGGATTACCTCACAATCAAGTGTCTCTTTTTTAATGGAATTGCACTAGGGATGACCTGATATATACAAAAGTTTATTGGATGACATCGGTTGTATGTAAAAGATAATGGTACAGTTATGTGTTTCTAGAGAAAGGGGATTCGTAAGACACACTGTGTTATCTTTGTAAAACCTATGATGTTCTCTTTAGAGGTAGATGGGTACATGGGGTTGGATGTGTTCTAGTCTCACATGGACTAGGTGACATAAGATAATGTATCCACTCCTATGAATTTACAATCACTTCTGGGAATTAAAACCACATTTTCACAGTGGATGTATTCATGGTGGATCTCATATTTATCCTTGAGATAGATTCTCACTTGTTCTAGTTGGGGAGAATGATATTTAATAATTAATATTCAAAATCTACAGTGGTTGGTTTGAGTTACTAGTGATGCCACTTTCACAATTTTTATACCATAATGAAATTGAGATAAATATAGATTATATCATTAACACTACTTGGATCAGTTTGTGGTCATCTTAATAATATGGAACCATTTAACTTCCACATCATATTGGGAGCATGTGAGATATAATAAGTTGGTGATATACATGATCTGGGAGTGTTAATAACATTATCACACTAGTGGATCCCCTTCTACATTCCAAGGTACTTTTTTGGGATATTTATTCTTAGATATGGTACTGATAGAGGAACATGTAAAGTATGATGTAGCGTGATATTGATGTCCACCCATGTCTTGTTCATTGTAGAAAATTCTCATAGAATGATTTTTCATCAACTATTATCAAGAATGGTGATGAAATATTTGACCTCTATCCAGTTGAAACATTTTTAGGTGAGGATAGTGAGATATACCTCCAATCAATCGGTGTTACCAATTATCTTCATCAGAATGTTAAGGGGTATTTCTTGGGAATATCAATTGGGATATCTTGTGTGGTTGGTTGTCTACTATATACATTCCATATAGAAATTCCTTGAAGGAGGGGATCACATCATCATTTTTTCTAGTACGGATGGTGATTCTGGTAACAATATGGTAAGAGGTTCTAAAGATGTTGGTTTCTCATTAATAGTACACATATTAAAGGTTTGTATATGCCAGTATCTCTCAGAAATGATTGTGTAGCGCTGGAAATTATTGTAAGATTATAAGGATAGATGCTGATTCTAGTGATGATGCAAGAACAGGTACTAAAGAGTTTGTTTTACCATTAATAGTAAATATTGTAGATGTGAGTGTGTGATAGTATATATTGGAATTTTTTTTGGGTATTTAAGGTTCTTACAATGAATTATTGAGATAAAATATTGGTGTTTCATGTATTTTTGGTTGACAAAAACAAATATTTCTGGAGTGTTGGGAATCTTGTGCATGAAGGAGGAAGTCAATATTCATGGGAATTCGCTTAATGAATATTCTTTACTATGATGGTTACATAATGTAATTATTACAATGAGAATGAAATAATACTTTGTGCACTCCATTTTATTCAGGAATAATATTTTACCTCATCCCACAATATAGGTAGAGTGGAATATTTTGGTTCTGGTTGACATGATTTGGTTTTGAATGTCAATTTTGATCCATAACGGGAAGGATCATTTATCAATGATGATGTTTTCATATAATAATTATTAACACTCCCCCCACTAGAGTATCACCTATTTTGAGGACATGTTTGAGGGAAATTATAAGACACTCTTATTCTAGTTGGAGCTAGTGGGTAATAGTGCATGGGTCCTAGTATTGGTGCATGTATTTGTTGTAAAATGGTGATGTTCATCTAAGGGAGGATAAGGAATATCTGCTTAGTGTCATGAATCGTCAGTGGAATGATGATAGATGAATTTTGGGTTAGAGATTCACATAGTTTTATATTGGGTGGTAGGATATACCAGGGAATCATATGCCTTTAATTTTCGGAATATTGTGCTGGTTTAGTGTGGTTGTGATCCACTTAACGCTTTTGCTATAATAGTTTTGGGTTTGTTTGATGTTATCCAAATTTCATAGATATGGTGGTATGTGCATGACTCATTGTATGATCCAACGTTAGTGAGTTGTATAATGGTATTTTAGTTTCCTTTTTAATGATCTGGTGGTGTTGAGTACCAATAGGATAAATTACATTTTTGGGAGTGTTTTACTTGGGTGTGTGTTTGTAGGTAGATGAGGGAACCATTGGGAGAGATAATGGGAGTGGGGGACACAGTTGAGAGTTCAATATCCCCACTATTTTCTTAGTTTATGTTTTTTGGGTATTGAAATACAGAAAGAATGGAATAATGTATTGTCACATTTTCTTTCCGTGTAAGACTTTTAAATTTTTCTTGGAATATTTCCGGATCCATGTGCTAAGATGACATGAGATTATATGTCCTGATATACTGAAATGATATATTTCAAATATATTAAATATTTTTAACATTCAGTTTCCCAAAAAATTGGAGTACCACTAAAATGGATGTCTGGATCATAAATCTTATGGTACCATTAATTTCATAGTATAGGTTTTACCCTAAGTGCATCATAACCTTTTTCGGTGTGGGTTGTTTGGAAAAAAGTCTGCATTGGAATAAAATTAATATTATAAGTTACTCATTTTTAATTAATTTTAAATGATGCAGTCACCTAATACCTTTACTTAAATACATTATTAAAAAAATTAGGTTTATCCTTATAACTCGGCGAATCATTGAGAGCTATTAGAGAGTGTTGGAGAAACTCTATTGTCAAACGACAACCTAATCAGGGTTTCACGATCGACATGTGAAAAAATAAGAGGATATCACCAATAACAATGATTCCTATACATTCATAGTTATTTTTTGATCCAAATTAAGGTAGTACATTTTTTATTTAACCACATTTATGATTTATATAGATAATGTGAATCAATCATCCAATGAATCGATTCACGAATCGTTTGTTTGTGGGTACGAGATAGTTGTGATCCGGGATTGGGAATTTATATTTGATCATTTTTATATCACATGTTTTTTCATTCAAATGAATAATAATCTAGGTCAAAACAACCATTATCTATGTTCTGGTTCTCATAGTTATAATTTGTGCATTCCTTTTCCCTGTTTCTTCGCCCATTGTGGGAAAATCCTATTGATCACGATTCGACAAAATACAAGTAAACAAATCATTGTTGACCATTTTCTTGGTGTAACATATTGATATCACATATCTAGGTTTAGATTGATGATGGTATTATTTGATGATTATGGTGACAAATGAGTTA
Source organism: Viscum album (assembly GCA_963277665.1). Taxonomy (NCBI): domain Eukaryota; kingdom Viridiplantae; phylum Streptophyta; class Magnoliopsida; order Santalales; family Viscaceae; genus Viscum; species Viscum album. Next base: position 815,948,600 of record OY728142.1, read on the forward strand.
GACTGGATTATGCAAGTGTGGACATGGTTCATTGATGCATGGTCGTAGTGGAGAGTTGTTATGATTCCCAAAATAATGAGGCCATATAAAATCATATCATAAGTGATTAACAACATAGTTTGAACTAGGTCTAAAATACATGGGTGGGATTTATAGTTTATTTGGTAGTGGTGGTTAATGATTTGGAATCCGTATAAATTTATTTGGGTAGTGAAATACCACACTACACAACATATAGTCTCATAAACAAATGTTATGTAGTCTATTCTATGTGGCACTACAGATTCAACATGGGGGAATGTATAACTTGTCGTATGACCCATGACACATAATGTGTTATTCTTATCCATGTCTCTCAGTATTTATACGGTGTAGAATCCTAGAAGTATGGGTGGAGTTTCACGATGTCTGTTATATGCCACACGTTGTGTACACCCTGAAAAGACACTCCATGCATATAATTAGTGTATGTCCCTGAGATTGTGTGGGTCCTACAATATATATATGAAGATCAACATTCCTTGTACTTAGAATTGTACACATTCATGGGAAATACATCATTCCAGATGCGTGGATGACTCCTACATACCGTGTACAATTAAGAAATTCCAGTACTGAGGAAAACTATCTTTCGAGTGAGTGAGAGACATGGGAATTACCATGTTTCATGATCCAATCCTTGTACCTCCCTAGTATATCCCACATAATAATTTTAGGATAGATCATATTCCACATTATTCTTATCTCATCATCATTGAGATCTTGTGTGAGCTTCCATAGACTAGATTCGGTGTAGTTCGTTCCCTTGGTCTATTCCTATAAGGTTTTTTTGTGTCATCACATCCCCATAATAAATGGTTATCCAACTACTTATTACTATTATTAATGTAGTTTTGGGGAGTTCCCTTATTCTATAGATATTTGGCTCAATTAGCTTTGACAACTGACTCAGTAATGTGGATCATGTATCCATCTAGGAATCCTGGTGAAATCCTCACTTACCTTTATTATAACCTATATATGATTTGTATTAATTTTCATGAACAAAAATATATGGGTGTAAATACCCTATATAAGGGGACGTTTCCATTAGAATATTGTGTCCCCCTAGTGTGCCCTAGGCGTTGACCCCAATATACGTATTGAGATCTGATCATTCCTATTAGGGTAGTCCGATTGAGTGTGTATCTCGAATGAACCTTATCAGATATCCACTATTTCTAGACCAATTGATAATTAAATCAAGGATGATTGATTTAATTGATATTATAGATCATGGAGTGAGTTCTCACATATAATCAATATATGGAACCTTTGAGTAGGAATCCATGGTTCAAATTACAATTGTGATCTTTGCTTGGGAGGGTGTGTCATCCTTTAGTATATCTAGAATATTTATTGGATATATCACCTAATAATGGAAATATCCTATGATGAGATTCCTAATCATGATTATTTTTTTATTTTTATTTTTTGGTGTTTTTCTGGGTATTATTATACTCACCCCAGCATGGGATCTACTAGTTCTTGTAATGTCTTTTACAGAAGACATACCTTTTTGTAGAGTGATTGGTGGAATAGTAGTAGGTGGATGTACTATGGGATATACAAACTGAAGTGTATACAGATGAATCATTTTACAGTAGTCCCTTCCTTTTAAGAAGATCATATTTTATATTCTAGTTTTTGTTGGCCCAATATTTGTGCCATCTCTACGCTTTTTAATACTTTTTGTCGTACTTTGGTTGTGGGTTTGTAAATATATGCATGAATTTTTTTTATTGATTTGCATTTCAACAATTTATGGGATTGGGGATGTGTGTGTTCATATATTACATCAATAGAAATTATCCCTATTTGTGTGATATTCTCTCTTGGTGCAAGTTTCCTACCCCTGGCTTTTTGGAGGTGGGATTGGGGTTGCTGTATCTCGAGCCCCGTTTATTCTAATTGTGACTATTAAAATTGTGAAAAACATCAATCAATTTTTAGTTCACTTTCTTATATCATGTTTAAGATAATGTTTCTTTATAATACCATTCATCTATCTTGACTTATGATAATATCTACAAACCTCAAACTTATTCATATGACTTCCACTTAACCCCCAATTGACAAAAATTATAATATATTATAACCCAATGGTTTTAAAATTTCCACAAAATGAGTTTTGTTCTCAATCCTTTATGTTTAATTAATAGTACTCTATAATATAATTTTTAATAACATATCATTTTTATTTTTACCTATTTTTATATCGAACATTCTCTGATCTCAATATTATCATGCTCTCTCTCCCTATGACAACAAAATTTAAGTGTTATTGAAATATACATTCCTCCAGAACCATTAAAAATATCATTTAAAAATTTCTATAAAACTATGTGAGTCAAATATTTTAACACCCAAATATTTTATGAATTTTTTTCAAATAAATTAATATCTTCATCAACATTGATTACACTAAACACTATATTTTAACGAAACACAAGATACAATTAAAATATTATTATTTAATATAATATTTATTAACTAGTGTTTGTAATAGATGGTATGGATTGGATTAAATAAATTATAAAAATATATGGTTTGAAAATTTATATAAATAAATTATTTCATGACCATTTTTTTATAAATTAATATAAAAAACATTTGAAAATAATGGAAATATTTCTTTTAAAATTATTTATAACCATAAAAAATAATTATCTAAAAAAATTAAATAAATAACTTAAGGTGAATAATATAATAGAAACTTATATATATATATATATATTAACATTTATCTTTTGTGTTTACCATGTATCATATAAGAATAAATATAATTTTTCAATTAAAACAGTATTTTTCTTAAATGGAAATTTCATCCCATTCTGTTAACTTATTATAAAATTAAATTTTATATTTTTTTTATTTTTTATTGGAAAAAATGTAATTAATTTTTTATTTCTTAAATTAATAATCATATTATATAAAAATATTGAGTATATTATGAAAATATAAATTTCTAATGAATATTGAAAGGTTCTGGTTTTTTTAACAAACTAGCTCTGTAGTCAAATTGATCACAATATATTTTTTAATATGGGTTAAAAAGATAAATAGTTCAATTATATATATATATATTAATCAAATTTAGGTCATTGCAATCATGTTAATATTGAATAATGATATAAACCCTTGTTGAACATTTGATGTTTTTCTCTTTGGAAAATGTATCATTCATCACTGTTGAGGGTTTAATTTAAAATTATATTATTATAATTTTTTAAAAGGAACGTGGTAACTAGGATTAAATAGTTGAAATAATAATAATTAATGTTATATAATTAGGTTAAATTAATATTTTCTATAATTAATATTACATGTAAGAAAAATTAATTACTTTGGTTAAGGTTAAAATGGGCTTAACAGAGGTTAACCTACAATTATAATTAGTTAAAAGACCTTTAAACAAGTCAAAAAAACATTTTTACTCCATATATAAACATGTTAAATTCAATGTATTGATAATTATCTATTGTTTATACTTATTTTTATTGTTAAATATTGGTGTATTTTTTTCAAAAATTACATGAGTTTTCGCTCCCCCACTTAAAAAATTCTACCCACTCTCCACTCTAATAAAAAATCCAAAATAATTAAGTTTGTAAAATGCTTATTAAAATACATTAATTTATTATGAAATATCAATATATAGGAAATTGTTTTGTTATTAATCCATCCTATGAAGTTTGTAGGTGTAAACCAAATGAGGCTGTGCGAAGATAATGTAAAATTATTTTATTTTATTTCTTTTATTTCTTCTTCCACATCATTTATTCACAATGAACTATTCTGATATAGTAAAACCAAAATAAAACATACACTGAGATTTTATTACTTTAATTTTAAAACATCTATCTATTTCCACATTCATTAAATGGGAAGAATCGTCGATCATGTGTATAGAGGACTACTGCCTCGTGAACATATATTATAATTTTTCCACCACCACCTCTCACAAGATGATATAATGATTGATTTAATGTTTGTAAAATATATATGTATATATATTATACAATTATACTTCTGAAATTACTATATGACACCTACCTTATTATCTTTTATCTCGTTGGATGGAAACAATGTCGCTCATTTGTACAACAAACAACTGCCTCATGAAATGTTGTGATGTATTTTCCGTTTACATTTTACATGGCTGGAAATAAGGATATATTTAATTAATTGATTTTATAATTTTATAATAATTATATATATATATAATTAATATATCACATTTAACTTCATTACTTACATTTTGTTTGGGATACGATATTGTCGATTGTGTGTACTCAACACTATCATCTTGGGAAGCTATATAATTCATTTTTTACTAACACTTTTCATTGAAGGTAATAATTATTTATTTAATAAATGTTTATGATATATATTAAATCCTAATAATAATTTAATTTCTAACTATAATTTACCTTTATTTTGGTTCATTCATAAAAAAATTAAAATATAGTTCATGCATAGGTACGACCTACCATCTCTATAAACAGTGTATTTCATTTTCAATCTCTTACTTTTATGGATCTAAATCCATAAATATATAATTAATATATTTTATATTAATATATTATATAAATTAATATATTATATAACCATGATTAATTTATAATGATAAAAAATTCAAAATCAAAACATATATGACAAACAAAAAAGTTACTACATGAAACGTAATTTTAACGTGGAATTGTTAATAAATAGGTAATAAAAAGGAAAAAAATAAATCATATATTGTTTGGTATACATATTTTTGGTTTTTTAATATATGTATAATAAACTGATATTTATTATATACTAGGTTTTAATGTGTATGAAATAATTCAATAGTCACTGTAATAGATAATGACTCACATTTTTTTCTATGAGACATATGTCATATTCTCCATGTGTTTCTTTTATTTATTGTATATGATTTACATGAATATATTTTATGAATATTATAATAATATTTTTTGTATATTTAGATATCCATTTTAGGATATCTATTTGATATGGTTTATGGTTTAAGAGCTTCCAATGCGTTATGAGATCTTTGCCTCAATTTGACTTCTTTGGTACATATATTATTTTAGGGGCATAAATTATTTTGTGAGGTGTATATAAATCCCCTTTGATGTGTAATTTCTTAAATTTATTTATTCTCATTATATTTTATTTTTCATTTAGTTATATTCCTTCTTAGAGAATACGATTAAATGTTAATAAATTTGTAAGGGTTTCTTGATACAATCTCATCATTTATTAGGATTGTTTATGTCTTTGACTATAAGGATGAATTATAATGATTTATCTCCCAATATGATAATTAATATTTTTATCCTCCATTTATTTCATGAGAATGAAGGTTTTCTCTCCATTATTATCTCATTATATACATTATATTTCAAAATAATTTGTTTAAATAAAACTAATTTCATTTCACTTTTTGGTCGAAAAGGCATTTATTACATGTGCTTGTTTTATAAAATTGATTTCAAAAATGATTTAACATTATTCAATGAATTTATTATATTAATTACTACAAATGTTTTAATTTTCAAAAACTATATTGAAAATATATCTTCATGTCATTTTCTAAAGAAGGGCCACTTGAATTTTACTAAAAATGTTAATGAAATGTTTTATTTACTTGTTATGGAATGAATGAAATTTCATAACATCATGAACATTATTTTCCTTAAATAATCGTTTATATGTCCCTGTGATTATTTTAAAATAAAAGGACTTTAAAAAATAGGTTTTAAATGGTTTGTTTTCCAATATAGAATGTTATTTTCCTCAATATAAATTTTAATTAATCTTTAAATCATCTATTATTTGTTTCCAATTTTATATAAAAATAAAAAAAAATTGAAAATGTTTTTTTAAGAAAAATATCAAAGAGTAAAGTCACTTTTTCTTATCAAATGTTCCATGTTATCATTAAAAATAATTTTATATCTAAGATAATAACCATTGATGTAACTTATTATTTACTAGAAATATCATCTAAGGATACAATTATTATTATTTCCCTAGTTGGTTTATATATACAGTAAAAATATTTAAGAAAGTCATTATTTTTCCATGGATTGTGTTATGGTGAAATAATGGGATGGTTATGAAACCCATTTATTTTTCAGGGGTTTTGGTATGATGAAAAGTCATAGGAATAAAACTTATATTCATGGGTTTTGATATGATTATGGTTTTATGATCTTGGGGAAAACATATGTGTGATTTTATTTATATGATGGGTATGACATATATAATCTTCCAATTCATTAGGAAATTATTAATTTTATAGGAGATAAAATAGTACATGAGATGTCATCCAAATCCCAAAAGAGGGTATATATATGGTAAGTCCAAGTTCAAAAGATGGTACACTGGTGGTTATCCCAATCCCAGAAGAGGGTACACTAGAGCCAATTCCATGCTTGAGCCAAGTACATGAGTGGTTATCGCAAGACAAACATGTTATAAATGTCTTAGTGAATAGCTTTGACATAATATTTTATTTTATTAGGTGTATAACAAAAATCTATTTTTATGATAATTTTATTCTTTTATGGTTCATGTTCTTTGATTGCATTATGATTCATGTCTTATGAACTACCATAAATTATTCCGTGACATCTATACAGGATCTATGATATCTAGGGTGTGGTTTTAAATTGTAATTATCATTTTATCGTACCCACATTTTTCTTTTATATTTGTATATCCCTTGTTTAAACATAATAATAATAATAGATCACCCTTTTTTATGTTTCCTTTATATAATATTTTAAAAAACTTATTATGTATGATATGTATACAAATGTTTCATGTTTTTAATAATATAGTTTCAGATTACATAGCTCACTTATAGACCAAAACTAAATTATTATATCATGTATTGTTATTTTAGTCAATTGATATTCATCAAATGAGATGTAAAATTTTGTATGAGGTGGTTGGGGTCTTTTTAGTTAGAATCAGTTCAAGGTCTACTTAACATTTGGAATCTAAGAAGAGAAAATTTACTAATATCCTAAGGGATATTTATAAGGATACAATTAAGGATAATTATTAGTATAGGAATATATCTGGTAATATTGGTGAAGCATAGAGTGGGTGGAACCTAAGAAATTACATCACTTTTTAGATTCTACAAGCTAACATGGATCTAGAACCGATGTTCCTAGGGGTAATAACTATGAAAAAGGTGGGTTGGGGTTAACTCAATCAATACATTGTACACTATAATGGTCCTTACATTGCACCTAGTTTGACATTCCCTTGTGATATTCTTTGGAAATTCACAAAAACTTTTTGAATCATTATTAGGATTTTAATAGATTATCATCATGAATAGCCATATATTAATCCTAAGTTGTCATAAATTCAAAATATGATTTCTTGACATAGAAATCATATAACTTATTTTTCAGGATTATTTTGTTTCCAACTATAAATATTTCTTCTATCAATATGCCTTTTGGTTTTAGTAAATGGATTGAACCAAAAGCAATTGGGTTAACATTAAATTTGATAGAAAATGTATTGCTGATTAAACAAAAAAGATAATGACCACAGTAAAAGATATTGAGATTATTCTTAATGAGTTATCATGATACATGGTTAAAAACTTTTACCTTAACCAAATAGTTGACTCAACAAATAAGTAAATTATATAATTCACTGAGGTAGTAGGTTGTATAGACTATGGAGGAATTAATATTAATTAACCTATATGTCGAGAATGTGGAAAAAAGTTCTCTAGGGAATGACTCAAAGAATAATAAGATGTCATATGTGCAGATCATAAGGGCACATAATAATTGATTAAAGAGGGAAAATAAAAAGTTCAGTTGAAACAATATATGGGAATAATTGTTTCTCTAAGGTATCTTCAATTATTAATTATTCTATTTATAATATTTATGGGACTTAAAAAATAAATTTTCTAAGGGGAAATATCATTAAGATAATCATAAATGTGGTATGAGTAATGGTTACAATTCTAATGATGAGGAGAATACGAATGAAATATAAAAATTATTAGTTTTTATAATAGTATTGGTCTTGTTAAATGTAATAATAATGATTAAATTGTAGAGACCCGAAGCTTGACTTACAAGGACATTACATTACTCTTGCGTAAAAATTAATAAAAAACAAAAACAGACACACAAGGACTGTAATAGTTTAGTGTCTTTGGAAACTCGGAATATAAACTTCTAATAATGCTGAAAAAAATCTTTAACAACTCCCAAAAGGATCTTTCCCTTTTTGTTTCCATACCTAAAACCTTTCTTTATTTCTTGGGTAAAATAAAACATAAAAAGGGTGAGCTCAAATTCTCAGTAAGGAAAAACATAGATAACATAAAACAATCCATAATTATTTGGAAGCAAAAACATGAACATGAAATTTAAAGATCATAATCTTGAGCAAAGACATGAATCATGGTAGTACATAAGGTATATATCATAATGGAACATCAATGATGATAAAATAGCATGGGAATAAAACATGTAATTGTGGAAACCATTCAGCACTTGTTATGATTTCCATAGTAGCCAAGGCATTGCTGCCAAGACCATCATAGTGGACAAAGTCCCTTTCTGAATCGAGTTCACTGCTCATTCCAGTCCTGTAACACTGAACCGGATTAACTTACCATTCCAGCCATGTCTATTTCATGAGATATAATTCTTTACCCAATGCATTGGAAGGAGATATAGGTCCCACCCATCTCATATTGAAATCATTCTTTCGTGTTCCACAATATAAACATAAATCATTCATCATAACCGATAAATAAAAGGGGTTTCATAAACATCATTGCATCATAACGTAATCCATACAAAACAATTGGATATCATTTCATAATTAGAAAAGTGAAACCATGTAAAACATAGAAAAATGATACTTGAAACAAACATATGTGATATAATGTCATCTTAGAAGATAATGGTTTTTGATAAAACACATGAAATGAATTCTTGAGGAAAATATGATTTCTTCATCAAAATAAATTTATTCTCACAAAACGTCATGAAATTTTAAAAGAAACAGATTTTGTTTAAAATATTCATGAAATCCTTTGGAGGAAGATTCATGAAAATAAGGCATTATAAAACCGTAAAAATCCTTTCATTCTATATAAATTAAAAATAACATTCTCCTCTTACTTTTTTCGGAAAAGTCAAAAAGTACCTTATATGATAACCAAAGGAAAGATTCCATTCATACAATGTGGTTAAAATTCAATAAAGGGTAAAAATGACTTTAAACATTCATGGAAGAATAGTAAACATTTTATGAAAAAAAATTTAGTAAACATGGTCATGGATGATAAACGCAGCCCCAGTAAATACTTACGTATAAGCAATCTCGGATAAAAAAATGAGATTGAAATTTATCCCTTACCTTATGTTCCATAAGCTTCGTATGTTTCCGAGCCTCCGGTATAATTATTTAAATAATTTCATTTACTTATTACAGAATCATATTCATTGTTATGATATCATATATGGTTTACTTATGACTTTATATTACTCGTTATTTTGTAAATTCCATGTTAAAGAGTGTTTTGGGTAAAATTGTTTCATTTGTCGTCCATGTTTTGACTTGTAATTATTCATATGATTACTTAGATAATGATTACTTAATTCCTGAAAAAAAACATGATTTATATATAATATATATTCAGAGTATACATATATATATAATAGATCGTTAAAAGGAATGAAATACACTGTTCATGGAGACAGTAGGCCGTACGTACGCATGAACACTGTTTTCGTTGCCTTATTGAATAGAATGGAATTAAGTAGATGTCATACATATATATATATATATAAATAAATACAGTATTATTATTATGTCATATATTTCATGATTACTTATTATATATACTTTATAATAATTCTGAAATGGTTATCATAGATAGTGAATCTCATCGCGTCGTAGAGACGGTATTCCGTACGTACGCACGAGCAATGATATCATTCCCATGATCATGAAATTGTATTAAAGTGTATTTATATTATTAAAGAAGCAATATAAATTAATATAATCATATATATTCATTAATTTCACCATTATACCCATCTGAGTAAGGTGGTGGTCGAAAATAGATTACACCACGGCGTGGAGACAGTATTCCGTACGTACGCATGCGTGGGGATTTCATTTTCCGTAGGATGGATAGATGGTGAAATAGGTTTGTTTCATACTTATAATAACATGTCAGTATATGAGTGATACTGATGTTATTACGTAATAATTAAACAACTAAATTATACGAAGTATAAGAAGAAATAAAGTTGAATGAATCGGTAACGGATATTACCTCTTCTTTGACACGCCTCTTCGAATCCTTTTCTAAGAGTACTAAAATTGGTCTTTGAAGAATACCAGGACCTCTAGGATGTTTCTAGGGAAGTTTATAAGGGAAATGGGCAGGTTTTGGCCGAGCTTAAAGCCTCAAATTGGTGTGAGTAAGAGAGGGAGAAGGTGCCCTATTATAAGGGAAGAGAGGGGCACCTTTGGAAATCTTAAAAATATTAATTTATAATAAATATAACCCCACTTAAAAACCTCCAAAAATAACTCATATTAAAATATTAGATGAGATAGGGTTGTAATCTCATCAACCAATGAAATTTAGACATTTTAGGAGTTTATTTTATACATTATCAAGATGATTTGTTTTCTTTATTTAATCAATTTAATTTTATTTGTGGTAAAAACATTCAAAATTTCAAATTATAAAAAATAATTACTTATTTGTTTTGAATTGTCCATAATTAGGTACTTTATAAAGTTTTATACCATATAAGTGTATATTTATAAATTTTTAAATATTTTTTTGATTTTTAATCAATTTTATAACATGTTATTTTTAAAAAATAACAATAGTGTCAATTTTGACACTATTAATTTATTTGAATATAAATAAAATATATACAGATGATATGTTCAAACTAAAAGCTTTTATAGATTCATAAAAGGTCATATGTATCTATAAAAGTAGTGGATCACACAAAATAGTTCATATAATATTTATTTTATTATTTTTAAAACCATTTATTTGGTTTATCTCTTAATAAAATAATTACTACATCATTTTTTGTATAATAATTTAATATACATATTTTTCTCATAAAAATTAAAAATAAAATCCTTTGATGAAGATAGATCTATTACCATTATCAATAATACTTTTACTCGAATTTATCATCTTAAAATCACAATATTTAAATTGTTAAATATATTAAATTATGAAGGTGACAACTTTGACATCATTTAAAATAAAATAATATAAGTGTCATAATCACTTTTATAAGTCTCCAAATGGTCAAATATTCGACCATTGAATTATTATGGTTTAAATTTACATGACCAATAAGTTTTGGTCAGGGTCTTGTGCCTTTTATTGACACTATTAGTTTAATAAAAAACTATATTCTTGATTTTTCACTAGATAAACAATTTCGGCATCACTATTGTGTCACACTTAATAATAATTATTTAATCCCTAAAAATTATAATTAAATTCATATTATGTATATATTTTTATTAGATTTCTGGAGACTTTTCTTGTTTTATGATTCATGAAGTTTATCACTAAATTAAAATTAATATACTTATAAGATTTAAGAGAGTGACATGTTGTCACATTCTTTGGTTTTAATAATAATTAAATTATTTTCACGGAATCAAGTCCATAAAATGAATGTATTCAGACCCTTAGGTGATATGGGTAGACTTTTATCCATCCAATAGAATTTTTTCAGGTGTTGGGGTAATTTTATAATCTTATATTTACCCTTAATTACCTGATTTACCTTTAACCATGGTAAATAAAATTTACCGTAGTTACTATTCATAACGCCCAAAAATAAAAAGTAGCTTATTAACATAATTTGGACCCAATAATTCCAAATATGGAACCTATTTTTCCAAATTCAATACACAAAAGTTGCAGAAATGAAATTAAAATTAATCCCATTGTCGAAAGAAAACGAATTTTTCTTTAAAACAATGGAAAAGATTGAATTGATTTAACCTACGAATTCAAGGTAAAATAAATTCGAATGACATATATTATATTAAATGGTAAAAAGATATTCTATTTATACTTTAAATCCATTATATATTATAATTTAACTATATAAATTATTACGATGAAAAAGTTGTTTTCAATTAAAATATAGCGTGTTTTTTACTATTCATTAAAATATGAACGTTATCAGAAAAATATCAAAACATTGTCCAATGTAAATTTTTATATACTAATTCATATTTATAATTTTATTTTGTAAAATTGAACTTATAAACGTATCAAAAACTAGATTTAACGTCAGTTCGCCATCAAAAAGCGGCAAAACTGCATTTTTTTAAAAATACTTATTTTACCAGAAAAAATTTATTTTGTTCTTATACCATGTTCTAGAAAATGTGTAAGATGAATAATAAGGTTATAAAATTAAAAATATAGTTAATAATATTCATAACGGGTAGTTCATAATAATTATATAACCATATATCATTGTTTAGTGAAAGATGATATTGCGTATAACACACGCTATCAAGGAAAGTCGCGATTGACTGTAATGCAAGCCAAGTCAGGGTTGCGTGTTGTACAAGAATCCTTTGTTGTTTCGTATAACAGAATCCAACCATATTTTATTTATATATTGAATATATATATATATATATACACACTCAATGTTGTGTAGAATGACTATTATAAAACGAACATGAAATTGTGTGTGACACAATCCAAGAATAGAATTGTGTATACTACAAGCTAATACGGTGCTGCTTATAGTAAAATCTAAACATGGTGTGCTATATAATAGAAGACATAAATGAAAATAAAATAATATTTTTCATAAAATCTCGGGGTGTTACATTCTACCCCCTTTAAAATGAATTTCGCCCTTGAAATTCGTCGGGGTTATAAATCCTTTACTATTCATAGAAACCCACATTGTAAAAAGGAATACGAAAACATAATTTTAAGAACTAAAATATGAAATGCAACGATTACCCAAAGTAACACATCATTGAGTTTCCATATATGAGAACATAGGTGAAAATATGGATATGGAAGGAAAATCTAACCGTCATGTTATGATAGAGAGTTGTAGAGGACATGGCTATGAATTAGCCAACAATCACAAAGCCATAGATTTGCGATGATCTAAGGTACCATCTGATTCATCGGATATAAGAGCACTAGGACAACATTTTTGTTTTTAAGGATCATTTCTCTAATGTTGAAGAATTTTTTAATCAAAAGAAATACTTAATTGATTTTGGTACAATCTCACCATTGTTCGTGCCTTGAACAATTTCCATATCATTTCACAAATAAATTAAGTTGATTTTTCCATTCATGATGTGTTAGCAGATCATGTGATAGAATGATGAGTCATTCCATCTGTTTCAAACACAAGGTTAGAAAAAGTTATCAAATATACATAAGTCCATCTATGGTGTGGTTAATCGTATACGATTCCAAAAATGAATTTATAATTCATATATCATACTGTTTAATAAAATAAAACTAGGTTATACTAACCAGAGACTTCTTGTAGGCCAGTGGTAGGCGATAAAGTCCAGTCGCACTTTGGTTGTGGGTTTGATTCCCGCAACCTTGTCTGACGCAACGGGTTGTCTCCCGTACTGTAGGTTATACTATTATAACAAAATTTATGGACTTAAACAATACTATCCTTTCTAATATTTAGGCTTATCCAAAATACTTCTTTCCAAACACATTGTATAAAGTGAACGATTACTAAAAAGGTCAAATAACAAGCACGTGAATACCATCATTTATCCGTCATATATCTTGTTGGTCACATTCTAGTCATGTGAATACCTTAATCATGTATTCTCTTGAAAAATGAATACCCATTGAATCTTAGTGAAAAAATTAGTGATGTCAAAAGTTAACTCTTTCCACATACCAAAATCTTCAAAATTCTATATACTCAAACCATGATATCACTTAGTCCTTATATCAATCATGAGCTCATGAATACTGTCAAAAATATCATTTTCTCCTTATCCCTTTATTATGCGCATATCATCTGCTTTAAAAAATATTTGAATCACTTTTCATGGTTACTGGTACCGTAAAATTATTGAAAACCACAATAGACTAATACAAAAATATTCTAATACACCGTAAAAGTACCTCAACTAAATTATTCTTGAATACCAATACATAAAAAATTCAATCCATCCTCTTCAATGATTGTCCTAGAATAAGTCCTTCGTTGATTTTAGAAGATACTTTTTAGGTCAGGGCATTGAGTTGGGTAATGCCCATGTTCTCCACAAATAAGACATTGAACTCTATAACAGTCTATCACTCTATGACCCTTTTCTCTACACAGATAACATATGTCCCTCCATTTGAGGTATTCCTCAAGGTTTTTCTTCCCTTCTTTAGAAATCTCAATCTTCCTTTATTTATGCTCCTCAACATGCGAACATGCATAAAAGTCTATATTCCTCTTATTTGATGAATTAGGCATACCACTAAATTTTACCTTGTTAATCATATATCATGATGACTGATTCGGCATAATCACAATATCTTTCTCTCTAGGCATTATGCAATTCTGTTTCTCATAGTCAATAATTTTTCCATTGGATTAAATGTTAACCGAATTCCTTCTGGTTCCCCCTATTGACTAAAAAACAAAAATAATTCTGTGAGAGGAAAAAATCATTCAAGGAAAATAACATAATCAAGGGGGAGTACCTTAAATTTATAACATCTTAGGTTAAATTCTATGATCGTTACCGTAGATCTAGGTCAGTATTCTATATGTATACTTATCCTTAGGGACATCCCTAGACATACATTAGAAATATCTCTAGAGATATCAATAAATATCTCGCATCCTAGTTTCTAAAGGTTGACTAAAACATTACTCTGATACCAACTGTAAAGACCCAAAGCATGATGTAAATGGACATTACATTACTTTTGCGGAATAATAAATACATAAAAAAAACAGACACACAAGGACCGTAATAGTTTAGTGTATTTGGAAACTCGGAATATAAACTTCTAATCATGATGAAAAAAATCTTCAACAACTCCCATAAGGATCTTCCCCTATTTTTCCTTACCTAAAAACATTCTTTAATTCTTGGGGAAAATAAAACATAAAAAGGGTGAGCGCAAATGCTCAGTAAGGGAAAACATAGATAACATAAAACAATCCATAAACATTTGGAAGCAAAAACTTGAACATTAAATTTAAACATCAAAATCTTGAGGAAGGACATGAATTTTGGAAGTACGTAAGGCATATATCATAAAGGAAAATCTATCATGATAAAATAGAATGGGAATAAAAAATGTAATTGTGGAAAACATTCAGCACTTGTTATGATTTCTATAGTATCCAAGGCATTGCTGCCAAGACCATCTTAGTGGACAACGTCCCTTTCTGAATTGTGTTCACTCCTCATTCCAGTCCTGTAACACTGAACCAGATTAACTTACCATTCTAGACATGTCTATCTCATGAGATATAAATCTTCACCCAATGCATTGGAGGGAGATATAGGTCCCACCCATCACATATTGAAATCATTCTTTCGTGTTCCACAATATAAACATAAATCATTCATCATAATCCATGAAGAAAAGGGGTTTCATAAACATCATTTCATCATAACGTAATACATACAAAAAAATTGGATATAATTTCATAATTAGAAAAGTGAAAACATGTAAAACATAGATACATGATACTTGGAACATACACATGTGAAATAATGTCATCTTAGAAGAAAATCGTTTTTGATAAAACACTTGAAATGAATTCTTGAGGAAAATACCATTTCTTCTTCAAAATCAATTTCTTTTCACAAAACGTCAAGAAATTTTAAAAGAAAAAGATTTTGTTTAAAATAGACATGAAATATTTTGGAGGAATCTTAATGAAAATAAGGCATTATAAAACCATAAAAATCCTTTTATGCCATATAAATTAAAAATAACATTCTCCTCGTACTTTTTTCAGAAAAGTCAAAAAGTACCTTATATGATAACCAAAGGAAAGATTCCATTAATACAATGTGGTAATAAGTAAATAAAGTGTAAAAATGACTTTAAACATTCATGTAATAATATTAAACATTTTATGGATACATTTTTAGTAAACAAGGTCATGGATGATAAACTTAGCCCCAGTAAATACTTACCTATAAGCAATCTCGGATAAAAAAATGTGATTGAAAATTTATCCCTTACCATATGTCTGATATTCTTCGTATGTATCCAAACCTCTTGTATAATGATTTAAATAATGTCATTGAATTATTACCCAATAATATTCATTGTTATGATATCATATATGGTTTACTTATGACTTTATATTACCCGTTCTTTTGTAAATTCCATGTTAAAGAGTGTTCTGGTTAAAATCGTTTCATTTTTCATCCATGTTTTGACTTGTAATTATACATATGATTACTTAAGTCATAATTAATTAATTCCAGAATATAAAACATGATTTATATATAATATATATTCAGAATATACATATATATAATATATCGATAAATAGAATGAAATACACCGTTCATGGAGATGGTAGGCTGTACATAGGCATGAACGCTATTTTCGTTGCCTTATTGAATCGAATGGAATTATGTAGATGTCATAAATATATATATATATATACATGAATCCAGTATCATTTTTATGTCATATATTTCATGATTAATTATTATATATACTTTATAATAATTCTTGAATGGTTATCAGGGAGAGTGAATCTCATCGCGTCATGGAAACGATATTCCGTACGTACGCATGAAAGATGATATCATTCCCATGATCGTGGAATTGTATTAATGTGTATGTATAGTATTAAAGATTAAATAACACTTTACAATAATCATATATATTCATTACTTTCACCGTTATACGCATCAAATTAAGTTGGTGGTCGAAAATAGATTACCCCACGACGTGGAGATGGTATTTCGTACGTACGCACGCGCAGTGATTTCATTTTCTGTATGATGGATATATGGTAAAATAGGGTTGTTTCATACTTATAATAACATATCAGTATATGAGTGATACTTATGTTATTACTTCATATTGAAATTACTAATGAATAATATGTATAAGAAGAAATAAAGTTGAATGAATTGGTAACAGATATTACCTCTTCTTTGACACACCTCTTTGAATCCTCCTCTTAGGGTACTAAAATTGGTCTTTGAAGAATAATAGGACCTCTAGGATTTTTCTAGGAAAGTTTATAAGGTAAATGGTCAGGGTTTGGACGAGCATAAAGCCTCAAATTGGTGTGACGAAGAGAGGGAAGAGATGCCCTTTTATAACGGGAGAGAGGGGCACCTTTGGAAATCTTAAAAATATTAATTTATAATAAATCTAACCCCACTTAAAAACTTCCAAAAATGACTCATATTCGAATATTATATGATATAGGGTTGTAATCTCATCAACCAATAAAATTTATACATGTTAGGAATTTATTTTAAACATTATCAACTTGATTTATCCTTATTTAATCAATTTAATTTTATTTGTGGAAATAAGATTATAAATTTTAAATTATAAAAAATAATTACTTATTTGTTGTTAATTGTCCATAATTGGATAATTTATAAACTTTTACACAATATAAATATAAATTTATAAATTTATAAATATTTTTGTGATTTTTAATCAATTTTATAACAAGTTATTTTTATAAAATAACAATAGTGTCAATTTTGACACTATTCATTTATTTGAATTTAAATAAAATATATATAGAAGATATGTTCAAAATATACGATTTAATAGATTCATAAAAGGTCATATGTATCTATAAAAGTAGTGGAGAACATTAAATAGTTGATATAATATTTATTTTATTATTTTAAAACCATTTATTTGGTTTATCTCTTAATAAAATAATTACTACATCATTTTTTGTATAATTATTTAATATAAATATTTGTTGCATAAAAATTAAAAATAAAATTTTATGATGAATATATATCGATTAAATTTAACAATAATACTTTTACTTGAATTTATAATCTTAAAATAACTATATTTAAATTGTTATATTTATTAAATTATGAAGGTGACAACTTTGGAATCATTTAAAATAAAATAATATAAGTGTCATAATCACTTTTATAAGGCTCCAAATGGTCAAAACTTCGACCATTGGATGATTATGGTTTACATTTACATGACTAATAAGTTTTGGTCAGGGTTTTGTGCCTTTTATGGTCACTATTAGTTTAATAAAAAACTATAATCTTGATTTTTCACTAGATAAACAATTTCTGCATCACTATTGTGTCACAATTAATGATAATTATTTAATCCCTAAAAATTATAATTAAATTAATATGATGTAGATAATTTTATTATATTTCAGTAGACTAATCATTTTTGAATATTCATGATGATTATCACTAAATTAAAATTAATATACTTATAAGATTTAAGAGAGTGACATGTTGTCACTTTCATTGGTTTTAATAATAATTAAATTATTTTCAAGTACAAAAGTCCATAAAATGAATGTATTCCGACCCTTAGGTTATATGGGTAGACTTTTATCCATCCAATAGATTTTTTTCAGGTGTTGGGGTAATTTTATAATCTTATATTTACCCTTAATTACCAGATTAACCTTTAACTATGGTAAATAAAATTTACCATAGTTACTATTCATAATGCCCAAAAATAAAAAGTATCTTATTAACATAATTTGGACCCAATTATTCCAAATATGGAATCTATTTTTCCAAATTCAATACACAAAATTTGCAGAAATTAAATTAAATGTAATTTTGTTGCCGAAAGAAAACGGGGTTTTCTTTAAAACATTGGAGAAGAATGAATTGATTTAACCTACGAATTCAAGGTAAAATAAATTCTAATGACACACATTATGTTAAATGGTAAAAATATATTTTATTTATAATTTAAAACCATTCAATATTATAATTTAACTATTTAAATTATTATGATGAATGAATTTGTTTTTAATTAAAGTATAGAGTGTTTTTAATATTCATTAAAATATGAAAGTTATGAGAAAAATATCAAAACTTTATCCAATGTAAATTTTTATATCCTGATTCAAATTTATAATTTTATTTTGTAAAATTGAATTTATAATCTTTTCAAAAACTAGATTTAATGTCGGTGCACCATCAAAAGGCGGCAAAACATCATTTTTTAAAAAATACTTATTTTAATAAAAAAAATTATTTTGTTCTTAAACCATGTTCTAGAAAATGTGAAAGATGAATAATAAGGTTATAAAATTCAATATTTAGTTAATAATATTACTAACAGCTAGTTCATAATAATATTATAACCATATATCATTGTTTGGTGAAACCTGATATTCCGTACAACACACTCTATCAAGGAAAGTCGCGATTGCGTGTAATGCTAGCCAAGTCAGGGTTTTGTGTTGTTCAAGAATCCTTCATTGTTTCGTATAATAGAATCCATCCATATTTCACTTATACATTGAATATATATACATACACACACACTCAATGTTGTGTAGAATGACTATTATAAAACGAACATGAAATTCTGTGTAACATGATCCAAGAATAGTGTTGCGTATACTGCAAGCTAATACGGTGTTGCATATAGTACAAGATAAACTTGGTGTGCTATATAATAGAAGACATCAATGAAATTAAAAGAATAATTTTCATAAAATCTCAAGGTGTTACATAAATTGTGGTAATGTATTTCAAAACATGATTCATATTTTATATTGTAGGTTAATATTTATTAATGAATAAGATAATGAATAATATTTCACAGTTTAAAAATTATTTGAAGTGATTAAAGTGTTTACATATTGTAATTCCAGAATTATATTACATAAATCATGAAATATATAATGATTTCTCTATATTGTATTTTTATTATGTATTTTCCAGAATATGATGAATAATACTGATGATATAGAAATATAATTTATTGTAAATGTATAATTTTATAGAAAACACAAGATTAAGGTAAAATAACCCTTAATGTGTTCTTCATGTTGAGAAAATGGAGTATATTTTTGGTAAATTGAGTATTGATATGAATAATGTAGATTGAATAGTGTTTATGACCTTGGAACTGATTACTTATTATTCTAATTTTTTTATGTTACCATTTATAAATTTTACACCATTATTTATTTATATAATATATTAATAATCTATGGTTTTATTTTTGTAATATGGAAGCCTATAGGTTTCCATTGATATTTTTTAGTAATTCTAGTTACTAACATTCTTCATGAAAATATATGACCAAGGTATTCACATATTTTTAATGTGAAGATTAAGAGATACATAATGATATTTGGGAAAATTATTTTTGGATTATTTTGAAAAAACTATTGAACCTATTTATAATTTTGTGTTCTTAAGGGGTCAAAATGCCAACCATTTATAAAATTGTTTAAGTTGAATTTTGGATGAAGTTTTAGAGATTAATTTATTATTTTACCATATAAAGATTATTCAATAGGGTATAACCTATTCTAACATTATTTTGATTTTTATAATAACTAGAGATAAAATGAGTTGATTTTTATTCTATTTTAAATATTATTATCCATTAGTTCTTCAATAATGAAAAATTCATCCCTTAGAGTATGAGATAAAGCAGAAATTGATCAAGGAATAATCAAATGATTATATTGTTCGCATTAAATGGAATGAAACAATGTAAGTATATCCTCTCATGAAAATTATGAATTATTTAGTCAATGAACATGAAATACTTTTTATACATTTACTTTAATTTATGATGATTTCGTGGTATTATCACCTATCATGGATTTATGGATCTGTGATCATTAAATTTCCCATGAATAGTGTTCTCTATCACTCTCTATTAAATTTTTGGCATTATTTTTCTCTTAAATGTCCATGTTTTCACTTCCATTCAATGTTATCCAACATGGAAACTATCAAAAAAAACTTGAGTTACCCCTAAACTATTCACATAGGCCAACATGTTATTGGGTCTGAGAGGTGTTCATAATCTTCCGGGGTTGGAAACTAGTGTAGAGAATCCAATATAATTCAACTAGAAACAATTTTGGCCAATATAAACTACAATATCTGAAACACGATAGAACGTGAAACAATAAAATAAAAAAAATATAAATAACTAAAAACACATAAAAATATCCATATTCAATGATAGTGGAACTGAATATGAAACTAAGGAAAAAATAAATATAAACAGGATTCCAACATGATCTCCATGTTGCATCATGATCACAAACATCCATAAGACCCACCTGATCAACATGTGAACCTATACAAATTATAAACCTTTAAGAAAGGTTGGTTTTACTAATGCTGAGTTATTAATGTATGCATTGAGAATAAAATTTCTTAGTACGTAAGCACCATAGAATCCATGTATTCATTTTCTTGAAATGTTCTATAAATGCTAGTTTGAAATACATTTAATTGAAATCGGGTAAATATCATGTAAATAGATAATCATATTTTTTACATTTTAAAACCGAGTTACAAAACCAAATTCCAAGAAGGATAAATGACCAAAATAGTTCATAAAAAAATGAAAAATATAAAATAAAATGAGAAGTATGGTATATAAATTATTTTCATAAATAATGTATACAAAACAAATGCAAGAATAAAAATACTAAATAAAAAATAACCAAAGTGATGTAAACTACATAAAATTATACAGATATATAATCATGGGAATTTCCTAAAATCCCCTAAATGAAATCCCTTAATGTACTCAATTTAGACCAACATATCAGCCTATGGAGAAACTCTACATTTAATAAAAATATATGATAATATATACTAGTCTCACAGGTGGTAATTTACAACTAAACTATCCAATTTCTACGGGGATTTGATCCAGTGACTCCGGAAAAGAACGAAACTATTACTTGACCCTCCATATAAAATCAAAGAATCCCATGATAATATTATAGAAGGATAATAAGAATTTCATAACAAGTGTGGCATTAAACATAACATTCAAAATTTAATGTGTATGCCTTTCTCAAATCTCTAAACCACCATTGTGATAAATCTCTCAATGGAAGGATATTCATATAGATTCCATTCACACATAGTGCTCATAGAAGTTTTAACTAGGACTACACATCAAATCATTTAAAACCCAATTTCAAAATAATCAACGATTACGAACTAGGCCTTAATATTTCTCAATGAAACCCCAATTCCAGGCTAAATTGAAAACACTATTAATTATGAAATGTTCTAGAGTGTATTTTCGCATCATGTGGTAACCAAATCATACTTCATGGTTCCTAAAAGGATAGGTTTAGTGAAGCATATTTTAAAACAACATTTTAGATTATTAGAAAAAAAATACATTTAGAAAACCATTGGAGTCAAGGAATATTGTTTGGGAGATGCGGAGGAGGAGATATAAGGGTATTTTGAAAATAAGGGATTTCAAAATGGAATTATTTTTGGAGTCATCATATATATATAAATATGCATGTACCCATATATATGTGAATCCCATATACAAATGGATATTCATACATTCATCGGTATAAAGATGGATAACTATAAGTAGTTCCACGGGTCCAATCAGAAATCTAGAAGAGTGTGTTGTATCATAATAGAAGAGTTCATACATAAAAAACAAACCATAGAAAAGCATCAAACCCATAAAAAAGATCAATTATATTTACCACCCCACTACCAAATCTCAAAAAACGTCTAACAAAATCACATTTTTCTGAAATTAAATTTATTTGGATAATTATAATTTTATCATACACCTTGAATACATATTTATAGAGAAATAAATAAGAATATCCTTTAAATCTCAATTTTTTCAAATTTCCGATATAGAAACACCAAATAAAATTCTAAAAAATGCATCAAAATCCATATAAATATTATTATAATTTAATTACAAAATATCATGAATCAAATTTTCTTCTCAACAAAATAAATGGATTGAAATACATACCTCACAACGTGAGAATGTGACGAAACACTTATAGAAGGATGAATAAGGCCTAAGAGACAAAATATACCCCCTAAGATCAAAGAAAAAAAAATCAAAATCATCCCTCTACCCCAAGGTTTCATTCAAGATGGATCTAAGCAAGGGGAACTATGTAAACATTAGTCTAAGATAGGAGAGAAGTAATGGGAAATATTTGATGAATAAACCATGATCAATCACTAATATTTACTTAGAAGTCTCCCAAAAAGAGGCATAAGAAGATGGAGAATTAAGTGTAACCCACTTTTTAATACCCAATAAACGGGGATCAAAAAATTTGGAATCACTTAATCCTATTTTTTTTAATAAAATTTATTTAGTCTTTAATAGGATTCATGATTTTTATTAATGGTTTTTGAAACCATGTGCATACCATGTGAATCATATTCGAAACATTTTTTAAACATGAAGATTTATGTTGTATAGTTTGGTATAATTGTTCTCAATCCATGTGAAATTATAAATTTTCCAAAAACACTCAAATGATATCCCAAAAACTATGATATTTCACCCAATGATCATTAATTGAGTTAAACACAATGTAGCGACATTGTGGGTGTCACAAACACCCAGCATGCCACTTTCTCCACATTCCCTTTACACTAACCCTGATCAAGGAGAAAATGAATCCTTGGAAATTCAAAAATTATCATAAGAAACATGACCCAAACCTCAATATAATTTCACACACAATGAAATAAATAAAAATAAATAAAACAAAACTAAATTTTGGAAGTGGTGTGACAACTCTCTCAACCTAAAAAGTTTCACCCTCAATTATGTCACCAATACAAAGAAGAAACAAAACTTGAAACCAAAAATAAACAAATCCAAATGAAACCACAAACCTTAGTGTGACCGTTTCCCCTAACCATGTAGCACCTAAACAACACCATAGAAAACTAAATCTAGGAAAACCACAATAAAATAGATGGAAATACCCTTAAAAACTGACTAGCACAATAACACCACCACCAGAACTCCCAACCCTAGGAGAAGCCCAGTGAAAGGAACCCCAACTGGGCATCAAACCAATCCATGATTCATTATTCATTTTTATTTTTGAGTATCTCAGAATAGGAATGAATCAAAAACCCCATTCTATAAATATACTAGTAGTTATAATGTTCACATTCAAAAATGAACACCCGATAGAGTTACAAGGAAATGTTGTTGCCAAGATATTCTTAAAATAATGGTTCATAAGAAAAGAAAAATGAAATAGGAAAAAAATTAAACAACCCCATTCCAACACAGTTGGAAAAAATTTGGGCCAACACCACAATGCCCAAAAAATCATATTAAGTGTGAAGAGGTTCATTACGGGGCCAAGGGATAGATTCATGTTCCCTTGAAACATATGTTTCCCTATAGTCAATATCTTGTATCCTACAATCGAGACATCCTATTCTATAAATGATACATTAATAACTTACCAAGATGAACCAAGTTTCATCATCATTGGCACACCTTCATGGATTAAATCAAAATAGTTTTGAATTTCCAAAATGAACACACTAAAATCACATGAGTGAGTGGACCATTTAATGAGAAAGAGTGACTAACAATAGATACTTTTATGAAATAGGTTACTATACCACAAACTTATCACTAGATGGGTAATCATGATGTACACCATGATAAACTATAATATAAACTAATATAGAATTCTTTTCATGAACTTGCACAACCTGAAATGACGCATCTACTATCATCCATAATAGAATTTAACCAGTTCATAGAACTCGCTTATTAATTTCTACACGAAGACCCCTTATAAAATTATGATACTTTTAATGATCCTTTGCTTCTATATATAGTTAAAATTAAACCATCTATTTTATGTGTTAAACATCGCCCTTCAGCATCCATTAACCTTTCAGAACGTTAATGATTTCTTCCGTATTCTACACCTTTATGTACTCAAGTATTACCCATTGGATAAAAGTGCGTTTAATGAATTCCTAAGTCATTCAAACATGTGATGATGATGAAAAAAAATCATCTTCCACCGATCCAAACCTGGGCCCATAATTAACCCAATATTTCTCACACCCTCATTGCTTCAAGAGATCCCAAGGACCTCATAACACTCATAACATCCCCAAGCTACTCTAAAGCCACTAACAAACCTCAACGACCTTGGAAAACTGACAACATCATATAGTAACTATGAGGACCCCTCCATAGAAGCTCATATTTGGTGCCTAAAACATGTTGTGTAATTTTATTTAGAAAAATATATTGATTAAATTATACATCACATTCCTTTATAAAGAATCATCTAGATCTATGATATAGAAAACCAGATACAACAGATTGTTTTCTTCAAAAATGAATGAGATAAGATTCATATAGCATCCACCGTATTGAAAAACTGAAAGATGATAAATATAACAACTCTATAAAAATAAATTAAAAATGGAGTATGAGCATAAGAATGCTTGGTAAGGGGTTTTAAAACTATGTATCAAAATTATTTTTTAGAAACATCCATTCAAAACATTTATAAAACACTTTATAAAAAGCAATAAACTTTTCTAGTATAACATCGTTATCATTTTTTAAATCTTACTTGAATCTAATACTCAAAAATTTATATATTTATTTAAGGTATAAAACATAAATCAGAGTATAGACACTTGTGAAAAAATAAATGGAATGATGCATATAATATAGAAATTGACCAAACCAATTTTAGGGTGACATTAAAGGATGCATATACCTATAAGAAAATAAAATAAAAATTTACTATAATTTAATAAGTAACCATATCATGATTAAATTAACACTCTAAATACCATTCATGAAATGATAGTTGTAATATTAGCTATGTATCAATGTTCTAAAAATAGATGTTACACTTTCTTTAGAAAAGGCATTCCAAATATATACCTCATTATGCAATGTGAAATTATTTCCATTACTGTAAGTAAAATATTCTTTTCCAATGATATTATACTTGTCGAATAATATCATGGATGGTTAAATATTATGCACATATTGACGAAATTTGTAATGCCAGTCCATCATAAAAATCTTTTGAGGCCTCATGCCAAGACCATACATAATAATTCTGGAAAGGCCTTGTTCAATGACAACGTTAGTCTCATGAGACCTGTCGATGCCTCAAGAGGCTATAGCGGGCCTCACCCATCATAGAATTAGTCCAATGCATTCCTCATATGTATAAATGAATTAAAATAAAATTGTACAATACCACATTGATTTATTAAATTGTGCATTTTATTCGAAGTGTCTCATACCACTTCGAATAATTAAATTATGTCATTTATTCAAACTTTCCCATACCACTTCAAATAAATATATTATTAATTTATATGTTATCATGAGAGATAAATTTAAATTTTCAATTATGTCCATATTTCTAAATAGGATGAATCGTTAATTAAATATAAACATTCCTCTATAGACTATATGGTTTTTTAGTTATGGCTATATCCAATTTATCATTGACATGCATGGAAACATAAACACACAATTTTTAACTGTGATGATAACCGGTGCCCAAAAAATAATAGATTCCTTGGTTTGTAATATAAGATAATATCTCTTAAATCCAACACCCTTATTTCCTAGAAATAAACAATTTATTTACTAAAATATATGTTTTATAATTTTAGATATTTATCATTCATATTTATCATACACGGATATATAGGATTGTCAATTAATGTATAAAAATTAACAATTAATTGTATTCTTTGTGGTTGATTCGCCATAAATTAAAATACAACATTTGTATATGTATAACATTTATTTTATGTATGGGATTGATGCATAAATGATTAAAGCCACTTCACTATCCATGTATGTGTATATTATGAAAAAAGATAATTCCAAATATTTGTCCAAAAATTATTAATTGAGATGAATTTAATATCAATTGCAATAGAAAAGTGATGACTTCTTTTAAAAAATTTAGTCACACATTAAAATAATTTTTTTTTCCATTATTAAATATCATTTGTGATCATTCAGACATTCATATATGTAATTTTGGTACTTATTAATACATGTGGGTTTCAAAATTAGAATTAAAAGAATATGTATAAGGAAAGGAATCACTTTATAAAATAATAATTTGTTTTAAGAAGAAATGATGCTCAAACATATTATAATTAAAAACAATATACATTTGTATATATACTTTTACATATGTGTATTAGTTCATCAACCCAAAACCACTCTTAGTAAACCATTTTAAATGTAATACATGCATAAATACATTAGCTAATTTCTAATAAATATCAATTAAAAAATCCCAAAATAGATTAGTTTTGGAATATTATATGAAACTGTATATATACAAAGTGTATACATGGGATTTGCCTACACAAAACAAGTTTTGATTAATCCTTACAAGATTCATACACATAAAATACATTATTTAATCAATAAAATCTATTTTATGAAAACATAATACAGTTTAAGATTAAAATTTGTCTATATACATATAATCATATATACAATAAGATTATATGTGGGTTTTATATATCAAATACAAAGATAAAATAACCCTTAAAATTATTACATGTGTAAACAACATCATAATAATATTCATGATTCAAAAAATATGAAACAGAATTAGTTTTTTATATTTATAAATGTATATACACATATAAGTATATAAGGGTTATTAAAACACAAAACAAAAAATAAATCCCTTACATGATTTACATGAATTATGAACATCATCAAAAAAGAAATGTTCATCATTCTAAAATCATAAAAATAGAATAGATTTTTTTTATAAATTAATGTATATACATATATAAGTATAAATATATGGTTTAATTAAACCCAAAAAAAATCCCTTACTTCATCTCAATGGTGGGGTTGAGCCGAGCAATGAATGGAGAGGTGTTTGGAGAATAAAAAAACATTATGGTTAATGTTAAAATAGAGGTTTATATAAATGTGATATAAAATTATATATATATAGATACAATGGTTCAGTAATAAAAATATAACTAATGGATCTTAATGAAATCCATGTATGGCTATTCAGATAGAAAAAAAACATTGATTAGAGAAAATCATAAAGGGATGATTTGTTTTATTATATATATATTTTTTACAAATATTGATTGAGAATAGTTTGGGTTCATATTTAAGAAAATCACCATTTAAGTATTTTGAATCGTATAAATTGGATACCAAGGCAGTAGAGAGGGTTAGGGGGACTCACGAGATAGGAAGACAGAGTGGGAGAGAGGGATGGGTACTATTGTGGTGTGAGGAATAAGGAGAAGAAAGGATGAAGTTGATGAAGATGATGAATGTACACGATCGACCGAGCTTGATCAGACACCAATAGAGGCTTCCATGGTTTTTAAAAAATGATGAACAGATGAGATTAATTGTGGCTTAATTAGACGGTTATAGGGAAACTATGAACTTAACAAAAAGATGAGAGGTTATGATTAGTCACGTCCTGATCAGATAGTTGATGAAACACATGGTGAAATGGAGTGGTTAGTGGAGTTAGAACGTTGGATCAGATCAAATCGTTTCAATATCACATGGAGATATTGGATGGATCAAATTAGATTTCCAATAAAACCCAAATCCCACAAAAAAGCGGGAAGAGACCCTGGGATGCCTTATTTACCTCGATATTCTATGCTGAAGACAATTAACTCCCCTCTGCCTCCCTAGTATAGCCTCGTACAGGTTCTCTTAGAGACACGCTCTATGGCCAGTCTTTTCTATTATGTCACCCCAAACATTGGGGTTTCCTTGGTTCTTTTTGGCACCCCCATGAGCGTGCACTAGCACTCTGCATGGCTGGCCTATGTCGGTGGGTTGGGGTGTTGAGGCTCGGCCGCTCCACTCACAGTGGTGCATCATGCCTCCCTCAGTTGGATAAATGACTGGGCCAACCATGGGATAATTTTTTAGAAACCCAAAAAAACATGGAAACAAATGATTTCAAAAAAAAAACAGTAAACAAAGTGCATTCTAAAAAAAATCATTAATTCTATTAATCGAATACATTATTTTAATGTCATTTTATGTTTGAAAACAATATAATTTAAAAACACAACTTCATTCAAAAACATGTCATTACTTTAATAACTTTTATTCAATTTAAAAGAAACATCTTGTTTATAATAATTTTACAATAATGTATATCCATTATTAAAACTATGTTTTTATTTAATCAAGGACATAATATTTAAATCATTCTAAAACAATTGAAACCTATATATTTCATTTTAAAATAATTTATTACAGTTCATTTCTATAAAAATATAAATAAGTATACACATTAAATACATATAGTGGTTCTCTTTCAAAACATTACATTTACATAAAAACATACATTAATTAACTAAATTTTTACATTAAAACAATAAAAAACATTAATGTTTTTATGTACATAAAATAAAAAAGATATTTCAAATACATAGGATATTTAAAATACCAATATATTTTGAATAGGTAAAATAATAAAAATACTTAAAATATATAACAGTTATAGAATTTTATAACTGTTACAAAAATAAATGCTCTTATAAGGACCTAAATGGCTAGCAGTGGTCATATTCAACTTCAAGGACTTATAAATACTTGTTTAGGGTGTTCCAAATTTCCAAAAACCAAATCAGTGAAGATGGTGCCCCTCATTCCCTTGATGCTTCGTAATGCTGACATGGTACTTTCCATGATGTTCTTCGTTGTGATAGACATGAATGGTTTTCACGACCTACTTGGTCATGTTTTTGTGTTCGGTGGTCTCTCGGTAATTCTAATAGGTCTTATAGTAGTTATTCTAAGTTACATATGTTCTTTTGACATTATTGAAAATGAGTGGTTTCAACATTTCTATTGAATAAAACATGTCTTTTTTTTTCAAGAATTTATTTTTGATTGAACCATTATTAAACAAAATATAATAATAATAATTAACATAATTTTAATGTTAAAAATATAAAAATGTCTGGGGAATCACATTATTCCCCCTCTCAAAAAATTGAGTCCTCATAATTCCATTGTACTCTTAGGATTCCCTACACCATCCCACATATATCACTCTTAATGTCCATAAAAAACAATTTTTTATTCATTATTGACTAACAAATTTTGAATGAAAAATATTTTTTTTATATGTTCCCCAGTACCACCAGTGTTGGAAATTTTCCTTGTTCATTCTGATTAAAAAAATTACCAGAACAGTTTCAAACTCCTCGATTTCTCTATTCTAGATACAGCTTGAGCAACTCGAGTCAAACTCATTTACAATACTACAGTATCTCGAGAGAGTGGCATGAGGGGTGTAAAGTTGATATTCATCAGTATGGACTTGATTTATATGAAAAAAATGAAAATTATTGACCTCTTCAATTTCCAAGTAACTAATTCTATCATATTTTCCAAATGACAAGATTTGACAAAGATATGTTGGGTTATGGTCACCCTCTCATGCAGCTTCTTGAAAATCAATTATGGAAAGAAAACTATCGTCTATGGTGAAAAATTTAAATATTACTTCAAATTACATTCCTCAACTTTCATAGAATGGTATTTGAGTATTCACCATTAAAAAATAAAAAAGGCCTAATCCCCAATGGAGGTGAAGTATAATTGGAGTTTTAGATAGGTAGTAAAGTTTTTTTTAGGTCAAATGAAGGATTCTAAATGGATCAAAGTAATCCATGAATTACATGAAAATTATGGTTTCTAGTGCCTTACTAGGGAGAGATAAGAGGATTATTGGTGATACCTCTCCATCCATCTGTAAATTTTAATAAAAATATTCTACTCAACAATGTATATCTAAATTTATGTTTTGTTATAATTTTCCTAAATTATCTAGACCATTCCTTTGATACCAACTGTGAGTACCCATCCCAAGAAACCTGGAGTGAGTGCTAAAAACATGGTGTGTAATTTTTTTTATAAATATATGCTGATAAAATCAGACATAAGATTAAATCATAGAGAATATTTCTAGTCTAGGTTATGGAAAACCAGATACAACAGATTCTTTTCTTCAAAACTAAATGAGCTATGCTTTATAAAATAGCAACCTCGTTGAATAACTCATAGAAGAAAAATACACTAACCCTGTAAAAATAAATTAAAAATGTACGGTGAGCACTATATTTCCCACTAATAAGGGGTTTCAAAACTACGTAATGAAATTACTTTTTAGAAACATACTTTTAATACAATTATAAAACATTCCTAAAAAAGAAACAACAATTCTAGAATCATATCGTTAAAATTATTCAATGTTTTTTTCTCATAATCATTAATTTATATATATTTATTTATAGTCTAAAAACTATATTAGAGTACATATACTTGTAAAAATATGCATTGAATGCTGCATATAATCTTGAAATTGATTAAACTAATTATAGGCTGACATAAAACGATATCGATACATATAAACATGTGAAATAACACTTACATAGAATTTCATAAGTGACCATATCATGATTCACATAACAATTGAAAGGAAATTCATGATATGAAAGATGTAATATTATCTTCTATATTAAATTTCTTAAAATATATGCTAAACATTCTTTATAAAAGGATTTCCATGTATATGAATCATTATTCCATGAGTAGTTATTTCCATTATCATATATAAATGATTCTTAACAAAGGATATTATGTTTGTATAATAGTGACATTGTTGGATAAATATTAATAAAATACTATGGAAATTATTAATTTTGTAAAATTATAACATTCTTCTAAGGCCCTATGTGTAGACCATTCATAATTATTCTGTCAGGGCCTCGTGCCATATCCTAGTATGTCTCATGAGACCTACCAATGCATTGAGAGGCTATAGAGGTCCCCACCTATCACATAATTATTCCAATGCACTCCTCATATGTATAACTATATTTAAATCAATGTGTCCTATACCAATTTGATTTATTAAATTGTGTATTTTATTTGAAGTGTCCAATTCAACTTTGAAAAATTAAATTATATTTTTTATTCGAAGTGTCCTATACCATGTTGAATAATTAAATTATTAATAATTAAGTTATCATTAGAGATAAATTTTATTTTTCATTAATTTCCATATTCATAAATAAGTAGAATAATGCATTAAGTGTAAAAATTAATAGATATTGGGCATGGTTTATCGGTTATGGATATATCAAATTTATCATTGACATGCATGGATACATTGAAATATATTTTTACATGTGATGATAAATGGTGAACATAAAATAATAGATTTATTTTTTTTGTCATATAATATAATAACTCTTAAATTCAAAACCCTTGTTTCATGGAAATAAACAATTTATTTACTAGAATACATGTTTTTGAATTTAAGACAGTTATCATTCATCTTTACCATGCACTAATAAATTGGAAAATCAATTAAATCATAATCTTTTATAATTAATGGTTTTCTTTGTGACAGATTAAGTCTGAATTAATATATAATATTTTTATATGTATAACATTTATTTTATGTGAGGGATTAATTCATAAACAATTAAACACACATAACAATGAATTCATGTGTATATTTCTTTAACAAATGATAAATGCATCAATTTATACTAAAATTATAAATTAATATGCAATGAAAACAATTTCAATGGAAATGTGATGAATTATTTTAAAAATTTTAGGCCAACAATTACAGAACAATGTTTTTTTGTTGTTTTTCAATATCAATTTTAATTTTTATTTATTCTAACATGAATATATTCAATTGTGGTAAATATTTATACATGTGGGTTTTGAAATCAGAATTAAATGAATATAAATAGGGATAGGAACCACCTTTTAAATAACTGTTTATCTCATAACGAAATGAATCTTAAGCATATTTTGATTAAATACATTACACATTTTTATATATACTTATACATGTGTGAATTATTTCGTAATCCAAAAATCAGTCTTAGTAAAAACATTTAAATATTATAAATGCCTAAAAACATTAGCTAATTACTGATAAATATCACATGAAAATAAAAAATAGATATGTTTTAGAATATTATATAAAATAATATATATATAAAGTGTATACAATTGATTTTTAGAACCAAAACGTAGCTTCATAAATCCTTTTATGATTCACACACTTCAAAAACATTATTTAATCAGTAATATTTGTTTTGTGAAGTATTAAATCAGTTTATAATTAATATATAAATATATATCCATATATACACAATGTGTATATATGGGTTTTACAAGTAAATATGAAGGTAAAATAACCCTTACAGGTATTACATGAGTAAAGAACATCATATTAATATCCATCATTTTAAAATTAAGAAAAAATATGTATATTTTATATATAATTGTATATACACATATATGTATATAAGGGGGAATTAAACATCAAACTAAACATAAAATCTGAACATGATTTTCATGCATTAAAAACATAATTTGAAAACTAATGGTCATTATTCAAAAATCATTAAAATAGAATTGGTTTATTTTATAAATATATGAATATAAATATATAAATATATATATATAAGGTATTACTAAACAAGAAACAAAATAATCCCTTACTTGAACACAAAGGTGGCGTTGAGTTGAGAAAAGGCCGGATAGAAGCTGGGAGGAGAAAAACCGATAGGGTTAAGGTGAAAAGGAAGGTTTATATAAATGGTTTATATAATATATATATATATATATATTTACTTAAAAGGGTTCAATAATAAAAAAAATGAACCTTAATGAAATCAAAATCTAACTATTCAGATAGAAATCAAAAAATGTGATTTGGGAAAATCATAAAGGGATCGTTTTTTTATTATATATATATTGTGGAAAACATTCACGAGAATATTTTGGGATCGTATTAGAGTAAATAACACTTGAATGATTTTAGAAGGAATAATGTGGAAAACATGGTTGCAGATATGGTTAAGAGGACTCACATTATAGGAAGATGTAGTGAAAGAGAGTGATGGCTACTATTGTGGCACGAGGAAGAAGAAGAAGAAATAGAGAAGATGTGGAAAATGACAGATGACCAAGATCGACTGAGATCGATATGATGGCTATAAAGGCTTCAAAAATTTCAAAAAATGATGAATGGATGAGATTCGTCGTGTCATGATTGGATGGTTGCAGGGAGAATGCGAGTTTTAAAATAATAGATCTGTTGTTGATATGAGCCGCATCCTAATCGGATGGATGAATAAAAACATAGTGAAAAGTAGATGTTAGTGGAGTTTGAAGGTTGTATAGGATCAAACGGTTGAGATCTGGCACAGTGAGATTAGACCGGTCTGATTAGGTTTCCCATAAAAAGCTAGGTCCCATATCGAAAGAAGAAGAGACCTTGTACCACCTTATATACATCAATGTTCCATCCAAAATCAAATTAGCTATATCCCCTATCAACGACATTGCCTCATACTATTTCATTTATGAGAATGCACTTGGCCCACTCTTTTCCATTGTAATGCCCCGAACGGTGGTGCCACCTTGTTTGATCTGTTCCCCACTCCCAATGGGCGTGCACTAGTGATCTACATGGCTAACCTATGATGTCTGTCTGGGGAGTCGAGGTTCAACCACCCTAGTCACAATGGGGCATGCTGCCTCCCCTGGCTGGCTAGTTAGCGTAGCCAGCCAAGGGTCATTTGTTTCTAGAATCCTAAAAAACATACCGACATAATATTTTAAATAAAACAAGTAATCTGAATTAATACTCAAAAATTTCAATAATTTTATTAATTGAGAACATGTTTGTAATGTCATTTTATGTTTTACAACATCATAATTTCAAAACAGATATTCATTTAAAATTATTTCATTAATTTTAAAAGATTATTTTCATTTTCTAATAAACATCATGGATATTATATTTTTAAAATAAATTATATCATTAATTATAATTATGTTTTTATTTAACCAATGACATAATATTTAAATCATTTCAAAACATTTTAAACATATATATTTATTTATAAAATAATTTATTTCATTTCAATTCTCTTAAAATAAAAAAAATATACACATTTAATACATAGAGAGGAATTATTTTAAAACCA
The DNA here is from genome assembly GCA_963277665.1 of Viscum album. Classification (NCBI taxonomy): domain Eukaryota; kingdom Viridiplantae; phylum Streptophyta; class Magnoliopsida; order Santalales; family Viscaceae; genus Viscum; species Viscum album. The sequence continues at coordinate 815,983,751 of OY728142.1, forward strand.
TACATTTATATAAAAACATAAATTTATTAACTAAAATCTAGTTCTAAAACATTCAAAACCCTTAATGTTATGAAGTAAACCAATTTAGTAACTTAAAATACATAGAATAGTTAAAATACTTATATATTTATAATACATAAAAAATCAAAATACTAAAAATACCTAACAGTTATAGAATTTTATGTTTGATACAAAAACCAATGATATTTTAAAGACCTCAAAGGCCAACCACAGTCAAATTATTCTTCATGTCCCTACAAATACTTGTTTAGGGTGTTCCATGAATCAAAAACCAAATCAGTGAAGATGGTGCTCTTTGTTCCCTTGATACATAGTACTATTATCATAGTACTTTCCATTATCTTATTCATTGTGATGGACCTGAAGGATGTACACTACCACCTTTGTGATGTTTTTGTATTTGGTAGTCTCCCAATGATTCTAATATGTCTTCTAGTATGTATTATTGGTTAGCGAAGGTCTTTTGACCTTATTTTAAATTTGATGTTTCATCATTTCTATAAAAAAAATCACGTCTTAATTTTATTTTTCAAGAATTTATATTAGAGGGAACCATTAATAAACAAAACAAAATAATACTAATACTAATAATTAAAAAAATATTATTATTACAAATATAAAAATGATTGGAGAAACACAATAACACAACTCCTCCAATCTATTATATGTTGGAGTGGGGATAACAACTAGATGATACCCACTAGAATCATTTAAGATCTCTCAATGAAATATTTTTTAAATAAAATAATAAAAAAAACAAAATCAATATCAACCAAATATTTAACCAAATAGGAAAATTCCAAACAAAAACACCAAACATATAAATAAAAAATTCCCAAAAAACCATTTTCAAATTTTTTTTCATTCCGAATTCAAAATCCATCTTATTAGAAGGTCACTTTACCAAAATACCAACTCATTATTGAATCCATCTCAAACACCAAACCCCATTTGGGAAATAATTTTTTTTTCATGAATTCATTTTGCAATAAAATAATTTTTTAAAATAATATTCTATTCAAATCCACTCACACAGCCAAGATCATGAAAAAGTATAACTCACATTGGAACTCCTGAAATATGGAACTACTGGTCATATATGACCCATTCACATTTTCTAGAAAACCATTACCCATGAATGAATTAAATACTAAATATATCATGAACCATGAAATCAACCTCCACATGGGTCGTTTCTCCATTAAATCTCACCATCTATACCTAGATCATTTCCATTGAAATTCCTCAAATTACCCAAGAAAAATAAGAACCAATGACATAGGCACAAAATTTAAAAACAAAATCAAATCCAGGACTACCCCGGGTAACTCAATGATTTGGAAGGGTAGGATTTCATGACACTCCTCCTATACCTACATCATAACTCATATGGACCTAATATCTAATCTAAATAATGCACCAAATTACAGGGGTTACTCTGATACCATTTTGTCTTGAACCAACTCGGGTCAACCGCACACTGGTCAACGAAGCCGGCTACGACAATGCCTGAGAGGATTTTCTGATCCTCCCAAGATGGAAAATTGTGAAATGCATTAATGAACTTCCAAATAGGAATGATTTATCCCAAAATAAACATTAATAAATTAAAAAAGAACATTTTTTAATAAATAAAATGAAAATCCATAAATCACTGAAGAGAAAAAAATGAAAACATATCTTGGTTCCATGATAATGAAACTACAATCCTGAACAAAATATGAAACTGTGAAAATTTAAGGTCTACTCACACCATGTGTAACAAGTAGGTTATGGGAATATAATTTATCAGAATGTATGAACCATTAAAATACATGCACATCCTTTTCTATAAGTATCCATAAACTATTGTTTGAAACATATTAAATAGAAATTGGTTTTTTGTCATTTAAAAATTCAATCACATTTTCCTTCTCAAATATCTATATGAAGGCCAAATTCCATGATGGAAACACAACCTAAATAGTTCATAAAAAAATAAAAAATTATCTTATATGATTAACAGAGTATATCAAGAGAATCTATAAATAAAGGAAGAAACACATGTGCAATCATACAAATACTAAATGAACAAATAACCAAAGTGTTGGAAAAAAATTAAAACATATATATATCTAATAATGGTCATTTCAAAATTATACATAGAATAAATCCATGGAATTACTCAAATTAGAACCATATTATGATATAATGTGTAGCTCCACAGTCTATAACCAACCCAAATGCTCTAAACATGCCTCACTAGTTGCAATACACATCTGGATTATCTTCCATTAGGGGTTCTAATCTGTTTAATCAACACTATAAATAGAGATTCACTAGAACATATATATGAAAGTCATGAATCCCACAACAATAACACAAAGTAAAATGACTAGGTCATCACATGAGTGGAATTAAACAAAACTAGGATAATCCACAATTCTTGTATTTCCCAAAACCTAACAAAATCTATGTGATGGCCATATCAGTATAAGGAAAACAATAGGGGTTCATGTCACACATAATACCTTTTATAATTGACAACAGGGCCTACACATTACAAGGATTATAATTAATTCTAAATCATCTTAATGTACTATTGATTCCTTAACATTTCTATATTAAAAAGTAATTCCAAACCAAGGAGAAAACACTATTAATACTTGTAAGGTGATAAACGGGCCTTTCATGTAAAGTGGTCTTCAAATGATACATCAATGAGCAAAAAATGCCAGATTTTGGAATGCACATTTGAAAACCAAATTTGGGTTCTTTGGAAACATAAAACCCCATTTGAACACATTTTATGTTCTAAAAAACTTCCTGGAATAAGGATAAGGGATATAATGTAAAGGGGAAAAGTGTGTTTAAATAAATGGTGATTTCATGGTGGAAATATTTATATAGTGAGTATATATATATGCATTTTTCTATCTATATGTGCACCCCTTGCAGATATATATATTCTCAAATTCCATATAATATACATGTATAACTATAAGGGGGTTCATGGGTTAAATAAATAAGCATAAAGCGTGTGTCACATATGATTACAAGGGTTCACACATTGGGAACAAACCACTTACAAGCACATAATACCAAACACATAGTTCATTTTCATATTCCACCCAACTTCCAAATATCTAAAAATTTCAAACACAATACCAAACTTCACACAATATTTTTAAATGTATGTTGGACTTTTTTAGACACCGTTAATACATATAAATTTATTATTAACTATAAAAATCATTTTAAATTTCATTTTAATCAAATTACAAACATAGATACAGCAAAATTTTTTTTTTAATAACATCATAATCATAATATATAGCATTATAAATTTATTAGAAAATCTACAAAATAAATTGGAATGTTATATAATGTAAATGGATGGAAACACCAACCTCATAACATTAGAATATAATGAAACTTTTGGAGAAGGGATAATAATGTACAAGAGAAAAATTAAACACCCTAACATCACTAAAACACATGCCAACATCATCCCTCTACCCCTAGTGTTCGGAAAAGTGGGATACAAGACAAGGGTAACCAACAAAATAAGAGAATAATATAGGATAAGGGTAAAGGGACATATTTTTTGAATAAATTATTAGGAATTACATACCTTTATTTAGAAATCAACATAAAATTGTCCCAATATGATGGATAATAATGGGAGAACCCTTTGGTCTATACCCAACTAAGATGGGGTCAGAAGGTATGTGTAATCAGTTAAATTTGGTGGTTAAAATAAAATTTATGTTTATTTTAATGGGATTAAAGGTTTTTCTACATTATTTTTAAACTATGAAAAAACCATTTTAATATTACTTGAAACTTTTTTATCTGTTTTATTTTTGTTACATAATTTGGAAAAGATGGGTTCAAATCGTATTACATGATAAATTTCCGGAATCTTCTCATATGACACCCCAAACTCTAGGAGAGGTGATTAAAAGATCATTTAATGACTTAAAAAAATTAGTCTCATTGTGGGTGTCACAATCTTAGTTTCATTCCACATTATCCTCATACCTTTCTCACTAACCATGCATAAGGCTGAAAAGAAACTGAAACTTCCCAAACTCAAAAATTATCATCAAGAACTAAACCTGAATATCAAACGAAAGACCCAACACCATGAAATAAATAAAAACAAATTAAAGAAAAAAACTAGGGATTAGGTTTGAATGAATCATAGTTATCTTTTATTCATTTTGACCTTCACATATACCTTTCTCTCAATTCAAGAGGACGTTATATAATCCCTTTTACAATTTGGGTTTACCCCAAGGGTGATTTCAATTGTTAATTCTTTTATTACCAAGAACATGTTCAAATTGAGTGGATTTAAGTTATTTAAATAAGTATAATTTAGCACCCCAATATTTTATGAATTTTTTTTTGAATAAATATAATTTCATTAATAGATTATGTTACATGAAATACCAAGTTTTAATAAAATTTTACATACTAATAGAATATTATTATTTAATACTATATTTATCTCCATGATGATGAAATATTGGGTATGAATAAGAGTAACTAGATTATTAAAATATACGATTTATACATATTAATAAAAATAATTATTTGGTGATAAATTAATTGATAATTAAAAAAAATTGAAAATAAAGGAAATGTTGTTACGAAATTTTTTTATGTGAAAAACATGTTTTATCTCAATTAATTAAATAAATAAATTTATTGTATGATTTTAATTAAATTTATAAATTATATATTTAATAAAATGGTTTAGAATCATTTTATCTCTTTTCTAGGAATAAGATATTAATCAATCCAATTGAACACTTCAAAACTGTATTTTTATATAATGGTCATTTGTCACATTTTTTACACATAATTTAAAATTATATATTTTGAACATTATATAATTTTCCTAAAAAAATCAATTATTTTTTGAAATCATCATGTAAAAACTACTTTAGTGTTTATTTTTTAGAGTTTCTTGAAAAGTAATTTTTTTCATCAAATAGTGAAAGTGGTGGGTCTTATTAAAACAAATGTCTGTTCATTCAAAGAATTTACATGATAATTCAAATTTTAATATGGTTTTCAATTTTATATTAGTTCAATTATATTTATACTAACATAATTTATTTTATTGTAATCATCTTCAAATAGAATTTGGATATAATAACTCTTTAAACATTTGAGTATTTTCTCTTTGGAATACCTCTTATCATTGTGTATGTTGGATTAATATAAAATTAATTTTTTACTCTTCCATAAATTGAATTTTGGAAAATTTATTAAATTTTTGGATTCATGATAACTAGTGTTATCTAATTCGTTGAACTTAATTTTTGACAATACGAATAGTAAAAATAGTAAAAATTAATTATCAAAATTTGGATCAAAATGGGTAAAACGATGGTTATTAATAAAATCATTGTTAAAATGTAAAATAAATAGTCTCCAAAACCATTAGTTGGCTGAAAGGCGTAGTTGTGGGCACCCTCAAATTATTAGTGGTTTTTGGGGTACTTATATACAGTAGAGTGGCTAACTAGGGTAATTTCTCAAAGGAGGAAGTAAATTAAAACAACATCTTAATGGTATTCTAAAAATAAAATACAACATAATTAAAATAATAATTCAACGTATGGGGGTTGTTTATAGTTTATAAATCTAGTATAAGTTTTCTGGATGAAGATTGTATTTTTCTGATTTTAGTTTTGAAATGAAGTTCGATTAAAATGACACAATTGGAATGCATTTTTTTAGAAAATATTTTAAAAAAATATTCAATATAACTCTACATATTCATTTACTTATTATTAATTATAATTTAAATCAATATAAACTTAATTATGACCTTTTAATTTGTTAACCCTTGATCCCTATGAGAGTTAACTTAATAACAGAGATGAAATTACTCGAACCCTAGGCTAGCTTCAGAACACACAATCGCAGCACCCTACCTTGATCGTTGTTCTAAGGTTAGATAATTGTAAGTTTTTAATTAGATCACATATCCATTCTAAAAATAAAGATGAATTGTGTTAAGGTATTATATTTGAACTCGGAAAATTTATCCTGTGTGGTATTGAATTTCCGAATAAGATCGCGCTCTCACAATTTACACAAAATATCGACCTCGCGTGTTTATGTGATAATTGTTCAATTAATTGCTTAGATTCATATAACATTAAAACAAAATTCATGGATAATTTTATGTTAATAAAATTAGTTCAATTATTCAAAAAAATTTAATGAATACGGTAGAAGATAATTCGATAACTAAAAAACTACTCTTCCATGGGTGGTGTGGTCATCGTGGATATGTTTTTCATGAGAAAAGGATTGAAAGGGTAGAAAACAATCTCCTCTACACTTATAATTCCATCCCAATTAATAATACTAAGAGAAAATGAAAATGGAAGAATAAAAAATATTAATTAAATAAAAATTCAAGATACAAACATGAAATAAAAGAAATACAAAGAGGAGGAGGGAGAGGAGAGCCTTTTTGGAAGAGGGGTGTTCACAAATCCATACGTCTTATAATAGTTGGGATGGGCTCCAAAGGGACACTATTTCGGAAACACCTTCCCAAATCCTCGATTCTCTTTCCCATAGAGTTAAAACCCCACATAAATAGAGTTTTTGGGGGCTAGGGTTACATAACATTTTTAAGTGTGAAATGAAAACTCTAACAAATATATTATTCCACATTTCACCGCATAGGTGACCTCCAAAAAGTGTGAATTGGCCATCCTTATAGAAGGATGATTTTATCATAATTATGTCCCCAATCATACCTCAAAATGTGGGATTAATCCAAGCCTAGATAATGAATATACGACCCAAATGGTGATGTTATGTTCTATCGGTATGGTTCTATTTAGATTTTTCTTAATGGCCCATTTACTCCCCTCAAATTCACGACCCACCACCCATGTCCTGAATATAATTTGTATCCCATTAAGTCAGGAACACCGTTAAAAAATTTAATGTCAAAATATTATACATAGCAATATTTATTCCCAAAACACTACATTGAATTTTCATAGGGAAAACTATATTTTTAATAAAATTTGAAAATGAATGATCTAATCCCAAATATTTCATATTTGATCATATTTTCCATAATTTGAGAAAATTATATCATTAATTATCAATAATACATTCAATAAAATTGTGTTTTATCAACTCCCCCACACTTACCCTTTTGCACTCCTGGGAAGAACCTCATATCATGTAAACATCAATATCAAATGCACAAAAATTATAAGACACATATCCTTGAGATCCAAAAATTCCACACAAAGAAACAAGAGATATCACTGCTCATAAAAAACCATTATTTAATGTTCTCCATTTGTATCATTCAATATATTTCGAATTTATTTATCCTCCCAAGCACAAAACACTTACCTTAATTGAATTTTTTCATATCACACAAATTTCAATTTTTAGAAATGACTTTCTCATCCAAACTCATAAAAGGGTCAACATAGGTTTGATAAATTTCTACATCACCACTCAATATGATTCAAGGACATATTTTTATCATGATGAATTTTTAGGGTTGTTCTGTGGCTTTCAGTCTGTAGGATTTAGATGTGAAAAAATTCTCAGGCTAAAAAAGGAGGGAATAACTCTTTTTGAAGAAAAATTGCTTTAATCTAATTTTTACTTAAATATGGTCGCCTCCTTAATCCACATAGTATCAATTCTCCTCCATTAGCATGAAAAGTCAGAGAATTATTAAACCATTCAACATTTCAGCGTTAAAAATTTCAATCTATTAAATCATGATTTTCTTGAATGCTCTAGAGAGGCACAACATTCTTCCTCTATTAGAAGCTCTAGAAAAGGAACAACTTCACTAATCATGAAAACTCTCGAAAAGGAAAAGCTTTCAATATAATATTTTCTTCAGCAGTAAACACATCTCTTTAGAATTTAATTTTCTACCCAAATTATCACAGAATGTGGTAGCACAACACAAGAAAACATCCCCCACACTTAAGTTCAACTAGATTATGAAATTTCACATCAATAGTTGGTTGGATCGGGAAATTTTCTTTTAATGTGGATAACCTAACAGGTTGTTCATGGCTTCTAAAGGATACATGGATTAAATGTTCAATGTGTCCCATTATAAAAAATGATTCTTTGAAATTGGGGCTTTAATAAGGAACAAATGCATCAATCATTAAATCATAAGTACCTCAAACCCTCAAGTTTTGATAGGAATATATCAAATTCTGGTAAAGTCAATAATGGATTGGTTCCCTCAATAAGTGAGGTAAATCTTATAGATATGAAAATAATGGTTCAGAATCCTCATAGGAAACTGATTTCAAATATAAAGAGAGTGAGATGTGTCCTGGGATTAAAAATTCATTGTATTGTTCATGAAATTACTAAATATTTTACCTTGAAACATAGTCATTTTCACCATTAATTTAAGCACATTTTCAAGGGATAAATTGTTCACATATTGGAATAGATTAAAAAATGGAGATGAGAATCATTTCGGCTAAAATTATTAAAAAACACAATGAAAATTTCAAAAACACATAATATTTTTTCTTTTTTTTTACCATTGAAAAATTGATACACAATTAAAATTACTAAACTAAAAGGTTCCCTCCCCCACAATTAAAATATTGAATTATCCTCATTGTAAAACCTTGAGATGATATATGCATGTGAAATGAAAAATTTTAAATAGGATATTTAATAATAAAGTGAAATGGTTAGGAAAATCCTATTATGCTCAAGTGATGATGGGGTCATGCTGTGTGATGAAATCCCCTACATCAGTAGGAAGTCTCTCAATGTGTTTCTTCAATTGTTTTACATTGACTGTAAAGATACTTCCTATGTCGTCTTCGGTGATAACCACTACACCATAAGGAAAAATATTAGCCACAACATAAGGACCTATCCATATGGAACACAACTTACCAGACATCAACATTAGTCATGAACTATAGAGAAGGAGTTCTATCCAATGTGAAATTCCCTTTGATGGATCATTCTATCATGAATTGCTTTTTATCATTCCTTTTATAGCCTTGAATTCTCATATGAAGGCAATAAAATCTCCCCAGGCTCTTGAATTTGATACTTCCTTTGGATTCCATCTTGGGCCAAATCCATGTTGCATTTATTTATATCCCAATAATTCCAATTCTCAACATCCACGACGAGATGACACAATTTCCCAAAAACAATACTAAATCGGTACATACCAATGGGTGTCTTGTATGCTGTCTTATAAGCCGACAATGCATCATCCAAGTGCTTGCTCCAATCTTTCCTATTTAGCTACACAATATTTTCCCAAATTTGTTTCAACTAACAATTTGATACCTCAGCCTTCCCATTTTTTTGGGGGTGGTATGGTGTTGGTGTTTTGTGTGTCACCCCATACTTCGGAAAGAGGGAATCCAAATTCCGATTGTAGAATGGTGTCCCATGGTCACAGATGATGGCATTTGGTACTCCAAACCAACAAAAAATCTGTGTCTTGACAAAGTCCAGTACAACATGAGAATCATCAGTCCTAGCCTCCTTAGCCTCCACCCATTTAATCACATAATAAACATCAACAAAAATATACAAAAACAAAAATAAAGAACGAAATGGACCCCTAAAATCGTTTCCCCACACTTCAAAAATCTGACAAAATAAAATTGGTTTTTGAGGCATCTAATGTCTCCTATAAATGTTTACCATGTGTTGACAATGTGAGCACAACTTACAATACACATGAGAATCACGGAATAAGCGTGGCCATTATAATCCAATGTCTAAAACATTCCTAGCTGTCCGTTGGGGTCCAAAGTGTCCACCACAATCAAGTGTATGACAAAAATGTAAAATAGACTCAAACCCATGATCAGGAACATGCCTCCTAATAACTTGGTCACTACACATGCACCACATGTATGGATCATCCCAAATTTGAAATCTTGAATCATTCTTTAATTTTTGGACTTTATGTTTCCTTAAATTTGTATGGATTAAAGAGGCAACAAGGTAGTTAACTAAATTTTCATACCAATTATGCATACTTGAGATGGAATAAATTTTCTCATCAGGATAAGTGTCCCGATGTGGTACCAGGTCCACGGTTTCTTCCTCTAGTGTGTGTGTAAGCCTATTCATGTGGTCTGCCAATAGCTTTATGACACCTTCTTGTAATTTATCTCAATATCAATTCATAAAGAATGATCATTCGTCACATAAGTACGGAATTTGCATCTTTCGTCTTTAAGTGGTACCGCAGAGCTACATGGTTAGAAAAAACAAATACTTTAGAGCAAAATAAATATGAACAAATTTTTTTAAAAGAAAATATAATAGCAAGAAACTCTTTCTCCGTGGTTGTGTTGTTTTATTGGGCTGAATCCAATGTCCTCAATGAATTGGAAATCACATGTTAACGTCCATCCACCCTCTGAGATAAGACACCTCCAACTGAAAAGTTATATGAGTGAGACATATTATCAAAAGTAATCTCCCATCGTGGGTGCTATATGATTGGTGGAGTGGTTAGACACTTATTTATCTCATCAAAGGAAGCCCTAAAAGAATCATCAGACACAAAATGAGAATCCTTTGAAGTAATTGTGACATAGGAAGGGAAATATTAATAAAATCTTTGATGAAGCAACGATAAAATCCTGCCGGGCCTATGAATGATCTAACATCACACATAAATGTAGGATATGGTAGGGATGGAATAATATCTACCTTAGATATATGATCCTCTATCCCATGTTTTGAAACTACATGCCCTAAAACAATTCCATTATCTACCATGAAATGACACTTTTCAATGTTCCAAATAAGATTCTTCTCAATAAAAAGATTCAACGCCTTTCTCAAACTACCTAAAAATTCATCAAATGAATACCCAGCAGTGTAAAATCATCCATAAATACCTCAATGTAGGTCTTAATAAAATCTGAAGAAATTATCACCATGCATCTCTGGAAGGTACCTGGTGCGTTGCAAAGTCCAAATGGCATCATTCATTAGGAAAACATACTGAATGGACAAGTGAATGTTGTCTTATCTTGATCACCCAGAGCAATAAGTACCTGAGAATATCCAAAAAATCCATCCAATAAAAATAAGTGTGTTTTCTAGATAGTATTTCAAGCATCTGATCAATAAATTGGAGGGGGAAATAATCTTTGTGAGTAGATTGATTTAGTTTCTAATAATCAATAGACACACGCCAACAGTTTTTCACCCTCATTGGAACTAACTCATCTTTATCATTCTTAAAAACAGTAATAAAACTTTTCTTAGGAACTAATTGAATAAGACTCACCCACTAAGAATATGAAATGAGATAAATTATACCTTCCTTGAGCAATTTTTCAACATCATTTTTAACAACCTCCAGAAGGGTTGGATTGAGTATCCTTTGTGGCTGCCTCCCCAGTTTAGCCCCATCCTCTAAAATAATCCTTTACATGCAAATGTAGGGGATAATACCCGATATGTTATCCACAGTCCACCCAATTTCTCTAATGTTCTCAATAAAAAGATTAAAAAAATCTTCATGTTCAAAAGGGATATTTTTAGCAATGATAACAGGTAATTTCTCACCACTCAACAAGTATGACTATTTGAGATTTGTTTTCAATGGATTGAGTTCCAATGTAGGGGTGGTTTATGGATGAAGACATTGAAGGAACTGAAATATGTTCAAATAGCATCAGTAACAGTATATACATCATCAAAATCAGAGAATAAAGCTTCAAATCCATCAGCATACTCAACATCCTTAACATAATCAGAGTTCACATGATCAAAATCAGAATATGATTTCATTTCAAAATAAAATCTACGATAATCTTCGGAATTAGAAATGGGTGTGGAAGTAATTTTAGACATCAAACTAGAACCAATAATCATAATCTCCCTAATTATAGTACAATCATATTCTACATGTTTTTTAATGGGTGGATCAAAATTGTAGATAAAAAATACAGAATGATACTCTGAGGGGCACTTTATGGAATCCATAATATTAAATATCACAACATCATCCCTAAATTTAATGGAAAGTGTACCCTCATTGAAATTTTATATGGTTTTTTCTATTTTCAGGAAGGTTATACCAATGATAATGATAGAATTAGAACATACCTGATCGTCCTCCACGTTAAGCAGATAGAAATCAGGTGGGAGGATCATGTCTCTTACCTTGACATGTACATCCTCAAGGACTCCCACAAGATATGTTGTAGCTCTATTTTTCAACGGTACCACTATTCTTGTAAGCTTCAGCTCACCAACCTACAATGAAGAGAATACAGAGTGAGGCATCACATTAATTGAAGCTCCCAAATCACAAAATTGCATCAGAAAAGTGCAACTCCCCTATGGTGCATTGGATGGTGAATGTCCCTAGATCCTTGCACATTGTAGTCATTTATAGAGTTAGTGTAATTAGTGATGAAACATTCATTCCAAGATTTATCCTCACATTTTTCTTGATCCCACTTCAATTGGTACAAATTACTTTAAATAATTTCATATACCTTGGGATTTTCTTGATGGCGTCAAGTAAAGGGATGTTTATCTCAACGAACTTGAATGTATCCAAAAATACTTTTTTTTCTTCGCCACTTCAACCATCTTCTTGGTTGGACAACTCTATTTGGAAATGTATGGGGTTTAGGAGGAAAATCATAAATCTTTTTCTTACCTCTATCTTTCTCATTGGATTGCTCATTAGTTGGTATAGAATGTGGATTCTCCAGATTTGAGGTGAATCCATGTATAACAATAGTTTCAAATGTATCAGTAGTTTTCTTTCCACTTATCAATGTGAGGGCACTAAAATTCCTCTTTGGATTTGGAGTAGGTTGGGATAGTATATTTCCATCATTCTTACATACTAGTTTATGGAGGGTAGTAGAAAATTGGCTCATTTGAGTCTTCAACTCCCTCAACTTTGAACCTTGACTCTTCAGCTCATTCTGTTGATTATGAAAAATTTTCTTCGAAATGTCATCAGTGTTAGAATCCACCTTTGGTGGGGGATTCCCTTGTTGTTGGCCTCTGAATGCTTGGGCTTCAAATATTTATTGGGGTTGTTGGAAGCCCTTCTGGTAAATTAGAGGATCCTTGATGTTTTGTTGAAAAGCAGGCCTTTGTTTCTGTCCGGATACATACCACATGTCTGGTTGATCCTCCCACCTTTAAATTGTTTGTTGGAGAAAATGAATAAAACTTCTTTGGTGGGGGGGGGGGGGGGTATGTCTGTTGTTACTGCTGATATTGTCTTCCTGGGAATACTACTGCACAATCCTCTATCTCTTATAATTGAGGGTAATAGTCATTTGGGTGGCTTGTCTCAATGAAAATGCCAAAAGGCCTTGATGGAGGGGGTTGGGATGTCTTTTGTTCCAAAGCAATATACATCACCATAGTTTTCAATTCTTTCAAATTTGTGTCAATCAAATGACTTTTGAGAGAAGATGGACTTATCTGATGTACTCCCCTAACATGTGGTGTACCTCGATCACTAAATTGTTGGGATTTTTGGGAGATTTTTTCAATCAATGCACGTGAAGCTTCTAGTGTCTTTTCCACTAATGCGCCTCCTGCTGTAGCATCCATCATGATATGTTCCATAGGTGTAAGTCCTCCATAGAAGTATTGGATGAGAAGTTTCTCACTGATTTGGGGATGTGGACAGCTGGCGCATAACTTCTTGAAACATTCCAAGTACTCATTCATTGACTCCCCTTGGGATTTCTTGTTCCTTGAGATCTACTTTTAAATGGTTTTGTTCATTGAATCTGGAAAAATTCGCTGCAAGTAAAGACATTTCAAATCGTTCCAACAAGTAACATCTTTATGTTGTAAATAATACATCAAGTCATTCACATCTCCATCAAGTGAGAATGGGAATTCTATTAGTTTTATTTGATATCCAGAAACATTTCTTGTTTTAAGGGTTGATCATACCACCTTAAATTCATTCAAATGATTATTTGGATCTTCGATAGATAATCCAGGAAACATTGGAATAAGATGAATTAACCCAAATTTCAGTGCAAAGTCTGATTCGATATTGAGGTATGCAATACAATTTGGTTGGTATTTAATAGATGTTGATTCTAATTATTGAATAGTTAAAATAAGTTCATTTCCATTATTTTCAGCCATTGTTTCTTGTTTTATGTTTTAATTTGAAGTGTTTCCAATTTCAATGTTCTTGGAGTGGAGAAATTCTCCAACTGTTTTAATGTATAAACTTCTCAAAAACTGAGAATGTCTGATTCGAACCTTAAGGTTGTGTTCAATCTCAGGGTTAAGATCTAAGAGATCATCGATACTATTTCGATTCATAAATCAAATGAAAATGAAAAGAAGAAAAGTGGCCCATATTAAAATAAAATTTAGAAGTATGAGTTGATTATCTAAAAATAAATAGATTAAAATAAAAGAAGAAGAAAATAAAAATTCGGATTGGTTAAAGAACGATGAAATAAGAGACGAATAGAATAATATGTAAAATAAAATAAATACCTCTAATTAGTTCAAATAATCATTTTCTTCCCAGGAAACGGTGCCAATTTGAAAGGCTCTATCGTGGGACCCTCAAATAATAACCGGTTTTTGGGGGTACTTAGTTGGAGTAGAGTGACTGACCAAGGTCGTTTCTCAAAGGAGGAAGTAAATTTAAAGAACTGCATAAACGTATTCTAAAAATAAAATAGAATAGAATTAAAACTCTACTTGAATGGATGGGGGTTGTTTATAGTTTATAAATCTATACTATTTTTTCTATAAGAAGATTGTATTTTTTTGGTTTTTTGTTTTGAAATGAAGTTTGATTAAAATGATACAGTAAGCATATGTTTTTTAGAAAATATTTAAAGGGAATAATAGATCTAACTATAACTCTTAATTTACATATTAATTATTATCAATTAAATAAATATTCACTTAATTATGATCCCCTAATTTTTTAACCCTCGATCCCTACGAGAGTTAACTTAACCACAAAGATGAAATTACTCAAAACCTAGGGTAGCTTCAGAACACGCAATCACAACACCCTGCTTTGATTATTGTTCTAAGGTTAGCTTATGGTTAGTGGTTGACTAAAGAACATATCCAATCTATAAATGAGTATGAATTGTGTTTAGGGATTATATTTTAACTCTACAGATTTAACCCGTGTGGTCTTGAATTACTGATTAAGATCTTGCTCTCACAATTTACACAAAATATCAACCTCACTTGTTTTCTATTAATTGTTTAATTCCTTGCATAGTTTATTATAATTTAAAAATATAATTCATGGATAATATTAAGTGAATTAAATTATCTCAAGTATTCAAAAGAATTAAATGAATATGGTTGAAGATAGATTGTTTATTACGAAATATATTCTTCCATGGGCGGTGTGGTCATCGTGGAGACGTTTTGCATGATCAAATGAATGAAAATTTAGAACCCAATCTTGTCTACACTGTTGATTCCAACCCAATTAATAATATTAAGAGAAGAATAAAATTCTATAATAATGAATATTAATTAAATAAAAGTTTATGATACAAAATGGATGAAATGAAATACAAAGAGGAGGTGGGAGAGGAGATCCCTTTTAGAAGAGAGGTTAGAACAATGCCTTACTTCTTACAAGAGTTTTTAGGGCTCCCAAGATACACCCTTTCGTCCATACCTTTGAAAATCCTAGACTCACCTTCCCAAAGAGTGAAACCCCTACTTTAAATAGAGATTGTGAGGGCTAGAGTTACAAATCTCTTTTAAGTGTGAAATGAAATCTCAGAAAAATATTTTATTCCATGTTGTACCAAATAGTTAACCACAAAATGTATGAATTGGCCAGACTTATAGAAGGATTATTTGTTCTTAATTATTTCCCCGAGTGTCGCAAAAAAATGAGGCTCAATCCAAGCTCTAATGAAGACGATACTGTGCAAATGATGATGTAATGTCCAATCTAGATGCTTCTTTCTAGCTTTGTCTGCATGGCCCACTTACTCCCCTAAAATTCACTATCCAAATTCCATGTCCAAAATATAATTTGTATCCAATTTATTCAGGAACACTGTTAAAAGAATTTTTGTCACAATATTTTATATAAGAATATTTATTCTCAAAATACGACAGTGAATTTTTAAAAAGTAAGACTGTATTTTTCATCAAATTTCCAAATGAATGATTTAATCCCAAATATTTCATAATTGATCATATTAAGAATAATGTGAGGAAATTTTATCATTTATTATAAATAAAATATTCAATTAAATTTTGTTTTTTGATTTTACATATTTCAATCTTGTAACATATAATTTTCTATAATGACACAAATATTTGAGAATGATTTAGTGTGGAAAAAGATTTTTCACTTTGTAATTTTCTTATATTATAAATGTGTCTTCTCACCCACATATAATTAAAAACCACCGCTCTTCTTCTATTCACTCATCTAAAAAACATTGACTCGGCCAATGAAACATCCAAAAATTTTGTCAATTGAATTTTATTCATCTAATTATTTCATAAAAGATATATGTCACATAGACAAACCCATAAAAACATTTTTATCATAAATTAAAAAATTATAAATTATTCATTAAAGAATAAAATAATAATTCTAAATATTACATAGATAAAATAAAGAGAAAATATGATTATAATAATGTCAAAATTTGTATCTAGTTGACCTATTATAAAAACCACAATCATGTTTAATGATGTGGAAATAAAAAATAATGTTAATAATATAATATTCATTTTAGGGATGAAAATTTATATCCTTAATATATAATATATGTGAATGAAATATGATGTATTTATAGAAATTAAATAACATATTCTTTTGGAATAATAGCATGACTATTGGAATAATAATATGTATCATAGAATATAACCCTCACCTATAAAAGTTTAAAAAAAAGTTTTATTATAATTGAAATTATGATATAATTATATCATGGTATAAGTTAGTAAATGTTTTAAAAATTATAAATTATGTATTGTTATTTTTTTATAATGATAAATTTTTATTTCAAAAAAAAATATATATAGTAATTTTTAAAAAAAAATTTGAAAAATATTTTCATAAATTAATATTAAGAGTAATGTTAATTATATTATAATTCTATGTGACATTATTTAATTTTTCAATATGTCTAAAAATTGATTTTAATATTAAAATCAATATTTTTCTTATAAATGATGATTTTATTTAAATATTAAATTTATCAAATTTAGTAAATTAATTTTATAAAATTTATTCCATTTTTTTAATCTAAAAGTGTAAAAATTTTAATAGGGAATATTTAGTATTTTTCTATAATTGTTGATTTTTTGGTGAATAGTGAAATATGGTAATTTACGATATTTTACATTATTATCCAAATACAAGAATTTTGATACATGGATGTTATAAGAACCCATTTTTTATATATATCCTTCTGTATTTCCTATATTTATTCATAAAAATTAATACTATTTATTGTCTTATGAAAAAATTATAAACTAAGGAATATAATAATCAAAAACACACCTCCACACAATATGAATACCACAGCTTCTCATCAATCCTTTTAGGACTTTCAAATTTTAAATATTATACCCAATTAACATCCCAATCTTCATACCTGAATTCTATATCTTCTATTCTAAACAAAACAACAATTAAATTTTCTTTATGTGGTCATTCAAGGAATTGATATTCAAAAGGTATCCTACTTAAACACTCTCTTAAAATTTAATTTTTGATTCTACCTTCTCCTAAAATGCAAAATTCATCAGAACATAAAAACACCAGTACCATGTATATATGTGAATTTTATAATTATAACATAATACCTTCTTTCCCCCCTTTTCTTATCTCATCTTATTCAATTAAATGAAACTGTTGTCCAATTATTGGAGGTTTACTATCTCCATGGATAATGAGTTATGATTTTCAATTATACCCTTTATAGATGCTCATTAATCCATTATTATTGATAAATTAGATTTTAATATGTATATGATATGTTATTTAATGTTCTAGAACAAATATATGAAAATAATATTCAATAAAACATCTAGTTTGTGATGATTGTAAAAACCGCAAAAATAAAATAAACATTTATCATTAATGTTTTATCAAATAAATTAACATCATAGATGAAAAAAATGATACATGGGACCACTTAACTTTATTAATGTTCATTAATACCAAATAATCTCACTTCTAGAAAACTATTCACAATTTATAATAACATATATAATTATATACAAGTAATGTTAACATGAAACCAATAAAATAAATGCTATTGGAATGAAGAAATTGAGTATTTTAACTCTTAAAAATGATAATAAATGAACTTAATAGAATTAATATAAATCAAATATAATTAGTATAGTTTCTTTAAAAATCAATTAATAAGTCGAATTATATTATACATGACATTATGAGAATGTGTATACCACATTTGGATATATAGTATGTAATCTCTTCAAGCCTCCAAATTACCTTTGGGATACTCTTTCTCACTCATTACCCCAATGTATTTATTTATTATTCTTGTATAATTATTATAAATTGTGTCTAAATATTCTGAAATCTCATATCAAAATCAATTCATCCTTCTTTTTTGGAAAAAATCCTTATTTTAAAATGATCCCTTCTCAATTCCTCCTAATAAGAAAACCTGGTAAAAGAGAGTTTGTCCATTTCTAACCCATTTTATGAACATTACGCAAAATATTTATAGCCAAAAATATTTTTATAAAATCACTCATCTTATCATGATAAACCTTATTATTTAATTTTTTTGTTTTTTTGAAAAAAAAATTATTCATGTATGGTCTTTAAAGACTCTTTAAAATTTTTTCTATATCCTTTCTTAAGTGAAACAATTAAAATGTTACATAAGCACTCTATTTAATGTTTTTAATTTAGTTGGTCAACATTATTAAATATTTATTCTTAATTTTCCATTATGAAGTACTAAAAATTATTAAATACCTTTTTCATCTCAACCATTATTATACAACTTTTGGTTTTTCCTTATGACATAATTATGAAACCCATTTCTTTGTATGGGTAACCATTTGGTTTATTACATATGTTGTATTTTTAATGTGGAACTGATAGGCATTAAAATTTTATGATGGGTGAACTCAGATGTTGATCCAATGCATTTTTTTGTTTTTAAGCTCATTAGATTTCATGTTTGGGATTATGGAGCAAACCTAATCCATAATGGTACTTTTTCACCATGTGATATAGTCTTGGTAGATATTCATGAGTCATGTATATGTCATGTTATATGTTTCTACCCCAATAAAATATTTCACGGATCATATGATTCTTTGTACTATGTATTTTCATCACATATTTTTATTCATTATGCATGCCTTTTAAATTATCACGTTGTTCCTTCTAACTCATGTTTTCTAATTTATTAGTTTTTTATTCTCATGCTCTATTTTTTAGTTCATCCCTTTTATCTATGTATTCGTCAAGTTATCATATGAAGTTATAGGTTCTCATTGGTAGTTACGAGCTCATTATAATGATAAATTAAATGATATTTTATTTTAGTTTTATTTTTTATAACTATGTGCCTAATATTCCAAAGACACAAGGCCCTATGATCCTTGTTTTGAAATTTATGGATAATTATGCTTAAAATATAATAATAATATGTTTAAAAGGGTAGGTTTTCTATATTTGGTATTAGACCACAGTATAGTTATTTTTTGGTATTATTTTTGTAAAACTTTATTTAGAACCATATTGATATTTATATCACCAAGTATAACCATGATAGAATCCCAGGGAATCATAAGTTAGGATATCGGTTTTATTTATACGTTATTCCTTATATTTTCAGAGTCGATTTTTATATGATAATTAGATAAGTATTCAATCCACCTATTTATATTTTATTAATTTTTCATAGTTAATTGGGTGAAATAGGAGAACTCTTTCCAATAATCAATGTTATAGTAAATGCAATGATTTCCCTAGTGATATTACAAACCATATTGAAACAAGAGCCAAAAACAACAAGGAAATACTTGTTCAACGTGATCAAGTTATAAATATTACCATTAATCACGTGGAATTACCTATTTCTTCTATTAAATATTATGTTGTGACTGAATAAATTTTGTGAAAAATTCCACCAATATTTAGTGGATATTTATATCAAATCATCATGAAAAAATAGATTAACTATATTGATACGATATTATATGTCCTCTAATTCATAGAAGATGAGAAATTCATAATTTTGGTCGATCATCTTGTGGGGGGATTTTATTATTGGTGGAAACATATCAAAAAACATTGTTTATAGAGTAAATTGATTCCATGGATTTGGAAGGAATCATGAAAAAAATTCATTAAATATTTTTCCCCAAACTCTCTATCTGAATATGGAGAAGGAGTTACTAGGTTTTATGAAGATGGAGATAAATAAATCTATACAAATGTGTAAATCATTAAAATTTCATCTTGATATGCCCCGGAATTTGTAATAATCATTCTATATACGATGGGTCACTTCTATAGTGGACTAAAGATTTGTCTACAAAAATCCTTGGTGATTAGAGACATTGAAAAATACGAGTAGATTGTTTGATATTTCCGAAATGTTGATATGGAGATCCGTGACTCATTGTGGTCTCATGAGATTAGAGATAAAAATAAAAAAATAGTGTTAAATATTATATTATC
Source organism: Viscum album (assembly GCA_963277665.1). NCBI lineage: Eukaryota > Viridiplantae > Streptophyta > Magnoliopsida > Santalales > Viscaceae > Viscum > Viscum album. The sequence continues at coordinate 816,004,491 of OY728142.1, forward strand.
AATAGATAAATCCCCAAATGGAAATAAAACCCAAATTCCCCCATTTCAAATGTCTGGGAAGAATAATCTTGGATATTTTTTAATGAGAACCAACAGATACATAAAATATGGAAGAGTGGGGTATTAGAAAAATTATTTCAAAAGGTATTTGAAAAATCCCACTAAAAAAATTTAATAATGTTAGGTTCATTTAAACACTCATCCTATATTTTAATGTTCAAACTACAATGAAAAAGGTAATTCTATGATAAAATTCTCTTGGACAAGTTTTTTCCAAGACAATAAACAAAAATAGTCTCCAAGGCCACATGGAATAGAATATACTATTAGAAAGATAGATATGGAGTCCAAGAATTATGTGGTGATAGGTGCACTGGTCATTAATTCATGAATAGAGAACACAATATTTTATTCTTATTATAAACATAATTTCATATCATTAAATTTTAGAATAAATATTAAAATATAAACTAAAAATATAATGGTTTAGTTATCTATTAGAAAAAAAAAATGGAAACTATTTCATCTATGATATATAACGCATCTATGAATAATGTTTATGGATTGATTCCCTCAGAAAAATCTATTCTTACATCTTTTTCTAGTTTTTGAAGCTATATTGGTCATGGATTGTCTGTCTTAATATAAATCCAACATCAACTATTAGGGAAGGTAGATCACTCTTCCCATCCTCAAGCATCCCCTATTCTATACAAGTGTAAGGTAGAGGATGAATCACCTTTAAAATCATCATCTCAATTGTGGATAGTATTTCCATATGATCCAGAATATATAGCTCAATATATTAAGACAATGGATATGATCATGCTTGGAAGCATTCCCATTATATGGGAATACACTGATTTATTCCCTAATGAATTTATGTTCTTCCTCGTGATCGATAGGTTGGGTTCTCAATTAAACATATATGTAAATATTATCCTATATCGAAACTTTTTAAAGTATGGCCATCATTGAGTTAGAGGAACTGAATAAATAGTTATAATAAAATATGGACAAGGGTTCTATATGACAGTGTGATTTATTTTGGGGTGTTCCAATCCACTTCTTCAAGAATAATTAAATATCAATATGACTCTACATTAAATTTCACGAGCTCAAAATATCAAAATAATGAATATTTATCTCCTACCATGGATTAATGGATTGTCCGATCAGTGATGTGGGGCCAAATGTTTCACCAAGGTGGAACTTCGGTTGGGATATCACAAATTAAAGTTCAAGAAGTTTTAAATTCCCAACACTACCATTAAAATAAGTTATGTCGCTATGACTTTATATTGACTCCATTTGGATACACTAATGATCTAAAAAAATTCATAATGTTCAGATTCATAAAATATTGCCTCGAAAAATTTGTGGTGGTATTTGTATATGTTATTCTTATATAATCCAAGAGAAAGGAAGAACATGAAGAGCATTTTAAAATTCTTCTAAATATATTTTTATGGGATAAAATTTATGAAAATGTAAACACGTTTGAGTTATTTATAGAGGAGTATCATTTTAGGGGAATGTTATCCCCAAAAAATGGAAATATATAGACCATTCTAAAATAATGTAAATTGAGGATAGAATGGATCTTGTAACATTATACAGGATTATATTTGAGAAGGAACAAAAAATTTTAGACATGAAAAGGACCGACATGGGAATCATAAATTAAGGAACATCTTCATTACTTTCAGAAATTATTTCGCAACCATCATTTTTCTAAAATATAAAGGACTATCTAAGAGATGACGTTGATATTCAGAGTAAAGGTGGAATCTATCAGAAATGGAAAATACTTAGATTTCAAATTTGATGCGTAAGAAGACATAATATTTGATCCAAGACTATGTGCACCATCCAATCTAGTGATAAAGAAATATCATTTGAATAATTCAAATAGATCAACCTTCTCTATTCACCCACAGAGCACAAAGATGTATCTAGATTTCTGAGAGAAATATTTGTGGGACAATATGAATTAAAATATTATGTAATATACATAGAATATCTATATATTTAATCGATTGAATATGTAATCAAAAAAAATTTTAGGGTTGATTCAACCAATAACCATTCAGACATGGATAAATAAAAATATCTTAATAGACATTGACACTGGAATTTCAAACAAATCAAGAATAAATAATGTTTTATGGGTAATTCTAGATTGTCTTATAAATACATATAACTTTATAATGATATGAGAGGTCTTCTCACCCAACCAACATACCCAGATACACATTAGAGAATTGGTCCAGCTACATGGAGTACCATTATTGATTATATTTGACCGGGTCTTGTGATTTAACATCATGTTCTCAAAATTTCACTAACATTATCTAATTACTGACTTGACTATAGTACAACTAATCACCCATAAAAGAGGTCCAATATTAATGGGTTATTTAGTCACTGTAAGACATGTTAATAGAATGCTCAATGGGATCCAATGCAAGATGGGATCAAAATCTTCCACTTCTCAATTTCTTGTACAACAATCATTTCCACTCAAATATCCAAATTACTCTATGTGAAGCCATTTATTGGGAAATATGTATAAAATCTTTATAATCGGGTGAATTTGGTGAACATAACTTTTGAGAACCTGAAATTGTCTAGTAAATTGTATAAAAGTTGTGGACCATTTAGCAACATATATGAGCTGCAAATAGTCGAACAAAGATCTATATATATAATCATCAATGGGATATAGAGTTTTAGGTTTGTGACACTTTATTCCTCTACATATAAAAATGGATGAGAGTCAGGATATTTGGGAAGAATGTAAATCTATGTCCTAGGTACATTAGCCCCTTCAAGATTTTTATTCGCGATGGAGGTGTGATCTATAAACTAGAATGTCAACCAATCATGTATCCTATATATGATGTATTCATGGAATACCTATTAAAGAACTACATACCAGATACCTCACATTTAATAGACTCAAAGGTGGTACAAACGGAAAAGGATCTCTCTTATGAGGAGAAGGTTATGAAGATTTTAGACCATAAAAAACAAGGTTCTATATAACAAGACCACTCATGAGGTCAAGGAACTGTAAAGAAACTATAAATATGAAGATGAAACCTAGGAACAGAAGGAAGAGATGAAGGAGAAATACACTCACATATTTTCCCCATAGTATGTCTAATAATATTTCATTGGTGATATTTCATAAAGGTGAAGAATGTAACGACCCATAATTTTATCAATGTAATTTAATTCTTATGATTATGATATAAAACACATATATCACATAGAAAACCCAAATTTAAATTAATTTATAAATAAATAGTTATATATTAGTTAGAAAAATAATTCAATAATAATTAAAAATATTATTGAGTAATAGTAAATAGAAAATATGATAATAAAAATGATAAATTTTGGATTTTCTCAATCCAGTACAATGACATCACTCATGAATAAAGCTATACTGATAAAAAATAATGTTATTAATAATAATTTAAATTTTAAAATGAAGATATATAACCATAAGTGAAAATATAATTGAATAAATTAAGATGTATTTAAAGAAATTAAAAAACCTATACCATTGGAATAAAAACCTAACTATTAGATTACTAATATGAATGTTAGGAATTGTAATATGCTCTTTAGAATAGTAACATCATCTATGAAAGTATAAATAAAGTTATTGTATCCCAAAAGTGAAAATTTTATATAATTATATCATAGAATAAGAAAATAAATTTTTTAAAATTGATAAATTAGGTTTTTGTATTTTTTTAAAATTTTAATTTTTATATACATTTATATAATTAATATAATGATCTAAATAAAAAATATTTATTAATTAATTTTATTTTTTAATATAATTTTATTATAATTTTATTTTACAATAATTAATTTTCCAACAGGTCAAATAAGCTATTATAATATTAATGTCGGTATTTTTTGAATAAATAATGATTTTATTTAAAAATTACATTTATCACATTTAAGAAAATATTTTCATAAAATTGATTATTTTATTGCAACATACACTTAAAAATTGTTTTGATGAATTTTTTGTAATTTTTAAAAAAGGATAATTTTTTGGGAATAGTGAAATACAGTAGTTTTTGGAATTTAATATTATAATCCAACCACTTGAATTTTTTAGGGGGGTGATGAAAGAACGCATTGGATTGAACTATAATAAATCATTTATTGTATTTAAACATATTAATAATCAATATTTATAGTCTTATGGAAAAATAATAAAATAATGGAAATAATAATGAAAAACACATATCTCCCCGCCAATAAATACCACCCTCAACACTATTTCACATCACAACTTCATAGCCTTTTATCATATAATTAATATATGAAAGTAACTTCAAAAGCCTCTTCTCTAAATCAAATAGTTGAAACTGTCTACAAAAGTCCAGTTCCATGTTTCATAATGTGTCAGTCTATTAGAAGATATTCAAAATGATACTTCCACAAACCATCTCTTTTAATTTCCTTTAAATTTTATAACTTAATCTCAAACCATTGATAATTAATTTAAAAATAACTCAGGTGAATTTTTCAAAATATAATTTTATATTTTTAATTGAATATTTTATTTCCCCTATCCCAAATTTCCTATAATTCAAAAAAATGATCTATTTCCAAATTATAGCGGTTTACCATCTCCATGAATAATGACTTTTCATTTTCTATTAACGCATTCAAATATGGTAATAAGACCATTACTATGTTAAAAATAAGATATTTATATTTATATTTTAACTTATTACATTTTCTAGAACTCATATATAAACATAATATTCATCAAAATGACACTAGTATGTGATGGCTATAAAAACCACCTTAATAAACAAAACATTTATCATTAACATTTTATCAAATGAATAATACTCATGATATAAAATTAATTGATATAAGGGAAAATTTTAACTTATGAAAGTGAATTATTACCATATAATCTCACTTCTATGGGATTATTACCATTTTTCAAGAACATCCATAATTATATACAAGTAAACCAACCCAAAACCCATGAAAATAAACACTCCTGAAATGACGAAATTGAACTTTACAACTCATAAAAATGTTAACAAATTAACTGAGTAAAGTTATAATAAAAATATTAAATTTATTATTGGTTTTTATTAATTAATTAATGAATCTAATTTAAAAATCATGGAAATTATGTGGAAGTGTAGAACTCATTCTGACATATGGTAAGGGATATATCCAAATCTCCAAACAATCTATGGGTTTTACGTTACCTCTATTTATCCCATTTTATTTTACAATTATTTTTATAAATTTATAAAAATAATATTTATATATATATTCTATACTTTCGTATCTAGATCAATTAATCCATATTTTATGCTGAAGTACATGTTTTAAAAGGATCCCTTCTAAATTACTTCAGATAAGCAAGCCTGGTTAAAGGGAACATTTCTATTTCATACCCATTTTTATGATAACTCCATAATATATTTTAAGCCACAATTTTTTTTACTTAAATCACATGAAATATCATGAAAACTACCATATTTCACTTCGGGTTTTATGGAAAAATTATTCTATTATCCTGTTTAATGTCGCTAATCCTTTCCCTAAAACTGCACTTAAGTGGCACATTTATATTGTAACATATCCACTATCTTTCATTATTTCAACTTTGTAGGTCATCATTATTAAATATATTTTCAAAAAGTTATCTTTATTTATAAAAATAATTATTAAATCCCTTACATCTTTGATCACATTATGATACGCCCATTGGTTTTTTATTTATGACATGACTACGAAACCCATTTCCATCCATGTATAAACCTTATTTTTGTTCCTTATATTTTTATTTTTTTGTGGAAACCATATTCATGAATATTTTATGATGGTTGATACCAAATTGAACTCAAATTAATTGGTTAATTTTTATTTTTAGGGGATTTCATGTATGCTATTAGGGATTAAAACTAATCTATTAAGGGAAATTGTCTACCATGTGATATAGTCTTGATAGTTAACCTTGTCTCTTGTATATGTCATGTTATAAGTTTCATCCACATTCCAAAATTTCACTAATAATATGATAACTTATTGTATATTTTTTTTCTTACATTACATTATTTTTTATCCATTCCTTTTATATTATCATGTTATGCCTTTAAAATTAGGTTCTATGCTTTATTTCAATTTTTGTTCCCTTACTATGATTTTTAGGTCATACCATTTTTCAATGTATTCCATAGGTTATCTAATAGAGTTTTAGGAGTTAAAAAAATATTTAAGGTATCATTATGGATATAATAAAATGTTTTTATATTTTATATTCATGTTTTCTAATGTTTTAATCGTTTTCCACATACAATTGACTTTATAATCCATTGTTTGTATTCTATATATAATTATTCATAATATCATGTAACAATATGTGTAAAAGAATATATTTTATAATGGTAATACCATACAAAATACATTACTTACTTCTTTCCCACCATCCAAGAATCCTTCTTTTAGTTAGTAAGTTCTTCTAACATATAATTAGGTGTAAACCTAGAGAGACTCATTGAATAAGAGGTAAAATTATTAAACATGAATTTTTTAATTTATTATTCCAACAAATTTTATAATATAAAATAATGATGATATAATAATACCATTATCTTCGATATAATTATATTTTATTGATTTTATTTAAAAAACTATGTATATATCATCTTCCACCAAATTTGAAATGAAATCATTGATCGTGTGTAAAGTGGACAACCGCCTCGTAAACTGATGTTATATCTTTCCCATAACCACCTATCATATCATGATATAAGTATTTTTTTCAATGTTTATATAAGATATCTATGACATTATTATACTTCTATATATTTTTAACATCACACATATGCTATTACATTTATACCCATTGGAACAATTTAATGTCAATTGTGTATACGGAGGACAACCACCTAGCGAACGAATGTGATGTGTTGTTCCCTTTTACATTTTAATTTTATGGTAACACAGATATATTAAATGATTATATATGATATTTTTTAATATAATGATACATATGTAATTACTATGTCACAAATATATTCTAAATATCCATTTGTTGGTGGATATGATTGTTGGGGCCACTTTGTGTATGGAGTTGTATTTGTTGTCAATATTTTCCAATATTGGTCAAAATGAAGGACACCAATGATAAAGGAAAATGGAAATTCAGACGTTTTATGGATAGATACGAAGTTCAAAATAACTTGTATCATGTGTGATACAATTTTTAGAATAATGAAGAGGGTGAATTTGAGTCTTACCATTCAAAAAATAAAGGATTCATATGAGTTTAATGAAGTGTTGGTGGTTAGAGAATGAAGAGAATAACTGAGGTTCCCATGAATGGTATTGGTGTTTTAGGGTTTGTATACAATAAATACTTATAAGTATTTTTATGTGTGATTTCACATAAATATAGGGCTATGACACAATCCAGCAAGCCATCCTCAACCTGTGCCACATGTGGGACCACATGAGTCAACTGCGGCCCAGGGAAGTCGGTCGGGCCAGCCAGCAAACACTAGAGTGGTCGTAGAGCAATATTATATAGAGAGGGCCAAAGGCCATGCAAAGTGTGGGTGAAGAGTGCACCAGTAGAGGGAATAATACAGGGTGCTACCATGAGAGGATAAAAAGTAATATGGCTGGTTGTTGGGACATGGTGGTTAATAAGCCACGACAATGCCACTTATCCAATTCGATGTTGGACAGGAACACAATGGTAGAGTTCAAAACATAAAAAATTGGAAGCAATCCGAGCACCACATCTCAAATGCGCTGCATGATCTCATCCCTATTTTCCACCACCCTGCACCTTGAATGTTCAACTGAGGGTCTTCAAATTACCCCATAGTTTCTAAACCCCCAACGTCATCATCTTCCTCCTCCAGCACCGGTCGATGCAACTACATCTCACCAGAGATGTTGAAGAACCACGTTCGAACCAACATGCCCCATTATTTAGACATCATGAATACTAGTTGATCAAACTGAGACCATGCATGCAACATAAAATTTTCATTCAAGTGATATCTTTATGAATAAATTTTTATATAATAAAAATAAAGTTTCCAAGGACATTTAGATTTAGGCACGGATTTAAAAAGACACTGTAAGAAAAATTTTAAACACAAGGATGTGGGTTTATCCCCATAAATGAATCATTCAAAAATAAAACACACTACAAGTCTCATCATATCCCAAATATGGATTTGATGAAACCAAAAATGGCAAAGATTTCATGCATTCATATGATGATCATCACAGAACATCTTTCATGAATCAAATATGGAATAGAAGAGACCATCATCTATAAATGGTGAACTACTGAGATGAGAATATGTGGATACACCATTGTTCTCAAGTTCATTCATTTCCAAAAACAAATAAACTTATCATGGATCCATTTTGTAAAGGAAATGAAAAGATCTTCAAGCCCTCTTGATCTAAAAATTGAGGATTCCATAGGCCTTCGAAAAGTGATTTGCAATCTCAATTTTGATTCATGAATAACCACGCTCTAAAAAGAAAAGGGATATCACACCGTGTCTCTATTTCCTTTTTCATGAACTCACATCCAAAAAGCCATTCATGTTCACGAAAATCTTTATAGATATGTGATATGGTTCTTGAGTCTCACACTCCCACTACACTTCAAAAATCACCCACATCCTGGGTTTGGAAAAATCGTTCCTTGTGTGGCTTCACTAGTGCACCTCCTTCATTAAATGAAGAATAATGAACACCTTCGTTTCATGAAGAAAATTAAATACCCCCATCCTATTATCACAAATATACTATACTGTGTGAATGTTTTTTTGTAAAGATAGACACTTCGTGGAGATGGGATGTTCATACATGCAAGCACTCATGTGCATTCTTTGAAGGAACCTGATGTACTGTGTGTGTTCTTGGGGTTTTATCCAATTGAATTTGGTTGAATGAAGATAATAGGAAGATAAAAACTTGAGAAAATGCGTGTACATGTGAAGATGAAGTAGAAAGAAGTTTTCCAATGGTATATACCCATTCAAGTTCGGGTTGCATGCAATCTTTCAAGTACATGAATACATGAATGCATTTAAAGAAGAAATCATATAGAAGTCGTTTCATGTGTGTTGAGAAGAATAATATGATAAGTTAACTTCAATGTTACATGCATGATCTAATGCATATATTAAAAGAAGTAAGGATAATTGATTTTGATGAAACCCAGTGAACTTTCCTAGATTTCATGAATAATCACATAGGTACTTATAATTCTTGCCAAGAATAATAAAATGTTATTAGATCATTTAGTTATTACAATATATTTGAAGAATTAATATAATATATCATCAATTCTAGAGTATGATCCATGCAATGTCTCAGGATGAACTATAGAAAAATACTCCAATGCATATCTTTTGAAGAGACCTTCAAGTTGATAAATTGAGTGAGGCCTCTCCCAATTAATTAATCTTGGAGGAGTCAATGGATTTGGTCTAAGGGAAGTAGTGAGAAATTATTGAACCATTAGTAAGATTTCCTATGATAGAGTGAATATGGTCGAACCATTTTAATCTATATATATTGATGATTAGTGCAATTTGGTATGACGGGAAACCTGTTAGCAGTTACTCCTTGGATGTAGACCTTAGTGGTGGACCATGTAAAAGTGATTTGATCTCCATATTCATGTGAATGCTTTAATTACTACAAATATCCATCATACATATTTAACATAGTACCTATCTACATGGGTTCAAGATCAAGTTAAGATGAGAAAAATTTAACACCCTGATTTCCCCCCGGCAGTCTAGGCGGTATAGGGTAATTCAATTGGTATCAATGTGAATGGTTTGGCTATGTTGGATACTCTACAATAATTGTTTCCCATGTATGATTTGATTTTTCTTTATTATGTCAATAATGAAGTTCAATTTTTTTTATGATTCAGTTACCTCTTATTATAAGGTTATATCCAACCAAACCTTGACAAACATGAAAAAGAAAGAGAGGAAGCAGTTGAATAATTCCCTCTTAAATTAATAAATGGTTGTATATGTTTCTATATGGATTTCATATAATGAATAAATATCGGTCATTGAATGTAAAGAGAAGGTGTCTCGAGTTTCCACCAAAAACCATGATTCTAGCATATGTGGTGATGTTTATCAAACTTCTACCTCACATGAGCTTGTAGTTGAGAAATTAAGAAATTATCTGCATGATATTCCTAAATAAAGGATTTTATTCTTTTGAATAAATTTTCAATATATGAAGGCTTTGATAACCAGAGTTGGAAAAGAAATCTAATAATATGGAAAGGGGGTTAGAAGGAAAAATTATTGAATGTATAAAGATCTCTAGTTAGATTAAATGCAATATATAGAAATAAAAGGTCAGTAAGCCTCCATAAAAATGATCCAAGCACTTGAAAATGAGCTGAAGAAGAATAATGAAGTCAAGAGTTTAGGTTTGGAAGAAACATCCATAAATTTCAGGGAACTTGAATCTATTATACAAAACAATATGATGTTGCATGATGGTGAAGTTTAAATAATGAAGGATGTTTGTTATGAGAAGATCAGTATGATTGAATATCATAAATTCATCTTCAATATGAAATGTCTAGTATGGGAAGCTCAATAGACCAATCTTGAGAAGACACATATTGATACACCACAGAAGAGGGAAATTGTAGTTCTTGGTACTCAATTCTCATTGTAGGATTCTAAGGTTGGATGTCCTTCAACATTTGATAGGATGATCATGACTTCATTTAATGATATATCACAAGTAGCTGAGAATGTAATTGTACCATCAATACCATCTCATACTAAGGTTTCAAATGCTGTCTTTATAAAAATTGTAGGGTGGAAGAAATTTTTTAAACCAATATGGATAAAAAAGGTGTTGGTATGCCTACCAACATGACTAGGGTGGAAAACGATGAACAAGAAGTTTAAAGATTGTTCCCCACAGCGAGCACAACACATCAAGAAGAAGAACCAACAATCTTATGAAAAATATATCAAGAAGTCAATATATATGGTCCAATATTTTTTCTGAAATAGATAAAGGAATTATGCATTATATTGTTGGTACAATCCTCAAAATGAAAAAGCACAATGAATGACCATTTAATGTGGGGGAAATACTGGGAATAAAGAGAAACATCCATAGGTCTAGAAATATCAGTATACTACAAATAGATTTGGAATGATTTATAATATCTGTATTGTATGAAATAATATTGGTAATAAGAATTGTATATGCACATATTAACATGCATAAAAAGCTGATAAGAAGAGAATACAATAGAATCTGGATGTGATAGAAGAATCAACATTGGGAATAAATCAGAAGAATGTTTCAAAAAAATATTATCCCAAGATGATTCCAAGAAGGAATGGTGAGAAGTCCTTGGATTCCAAATCCAAAAAGGTGAAGGGTAGGGCATAAAAAATAATATATAAGTAGGATGACACTTAGATGAAGTCAGGTGTAAGTTCCAATCATTATTCCTAAATTCCTAATGACATATTAGTAATCTGGTTGGAGGATTTAGAAATAATGAGGGAAATGGAAGAACTAGTCAAAACCACACAAGAACAACTAGAATTTAAGATCAAATATGCAAGTGTAAGATTGGATCAAATAGAGAATAATGGTTGAGAAACCAATCTCAAACTAGAAACTCAGATTGATAAATAGAGTATCCACTTTATTCCCCTTATTATTTTTTTATTATATTTGTTCTTATTATACTATAAAGTGATGGTGAACAATGCTCTTAGTTGGAGAACGTGATAAGAATTCATTTTGGGGGAGATAGATGAAGAAGTTTTCATAGTTATTATTTCAATAAGTATTAACCTCAGTTCGTATCAATTTCAATTTCTCTAAAGATTGTCATTAATAATGTCATTAGAAGAGGTATGTCATTTATTTATCTATCATCCTTGGTTACTCAAAATAACAATCATTATACAAAGGGGGAGTGACTGAACTAATCAATAAAAAAAGAAAAATCGAAGTGTTATGAGGTCACTCATCCTTCCAATTACACTTGAACATTTTTATCCATTTGTTTAATTTAGTGCAGATGTTTTAGGTTTATTATTCCTAGAAATATTCTTCTCACACCCTAAAATGAATGTGGAAAACCATTGAATAATTTGTATGAGTTCTCATATCATACGGAATCATGATCAGTAGATAATGGAAATCTATGTTGTCTAAATCAGATCTTCATGTCTTCTACAGTGAGAATATCTCAAGTATACATGGAGTGAAATGAATGATGGTACGTTTCATAAGTATGGAAAAATACCCATTCTTTATGGCCTTTGTTATTGTTGTCATTAAAGGGGAGAAAAAGTGAAATGAAATTTTTAGATGGAGAAAAAAAGTAAATGGGAGAGAGATAATTTTATCATATTGATATTGACACATCCATTTGAAGAACTAAGATGTATTGAAAACAAAATAAAAAGGTTGATATTATTTGGACCACATTGTGTATGGAGTTCTATTTTTTCCAATAGTTTCCAATATTGGTCAAAATGAAAGAGGACGCCAATGTTCATGGAGAATGTCAATTGATACGATTGATGCACTGATCCTAAGTTCAAAATAACTGGTATCATGTCTGATAAAAATCATACAAAAATTAAACGGGGGAATTAGATTTTTACCATTCAAAAAAAAGAAGAATTCATATTAATATAATGAATTGGATGAGTTTATAGATTGAAAAGCATAAGACATGTGTCGGGGAATTTTTTTGTCCTTTGAAGGTTTCGATGAAGTTTATACTTAGATATAATTTCATGGGTGACTTTATGTAAAACCTGAGATTTTATGAGAAATATTTTTCTTTTATGTATAATTTTATATAAATGAATATTTCACTATACACAACACTGTCTTGGCTTGCGTTACACAGAAGATCAACCTTCCTCGATAACTTGTGTTGTACGCAATAACGAGTTTCACTAAACAATGACATGTTATTAAAATATTATATAAATTAGCCGTTATGAATAGTAATACACAATTTTTTAAATTTAATAAATTTTATCATTCAAAATGGACTTCATTTTTGGATTCAGAATATCGAAATTAGCCTATGGTGAATTTTTGTTATGGTTTTGAAAACGTTCATTTTTTTATGAATAGTGAAAACACTAGGTTATTATTTCAAAACTGACTTTTTATTAAAATAATTATTTAAATTATTTAAATTTAATTTTTTGTCAAAATCGATACTTAATACCTATATAAGATCAATTTAATTAATTGGAGTCATTTTATAATAATTTTACATATCTAAAAATTTTATTGAAATTTTCACCCTCTTTTACCCACCACCTAAGAGAATTTGAAAATTTACATAAAACTCAATTTTACCACTTCTGTGAGTGGAATTTCAAAGTTATAAGAGACAAGGTTAATATCAAGGAGTAAAATGTGGTTTAATAAGATAAAAATAATTTTTGGTGAATAGTAACTATTTACTTTTTTTACCACGGTTAAAAGTAAATATGGTAATTAAGGGTAAAAATGATATTATTAATACCCTAACACATGTCCTAATTCTATTGGATAAGTTTAATTCGACCAAAAAATCCTTAATAATACAATATGACCATTTTGGTCCAATTGGATTAGATTAGGCATTTTTTATTATTTTATATTAAGAAGAGTTAAAAAATTTAAAATCAATGTTTAATAATTAAAACATTTTTAATATAGGGTAATACATAAGATAATATAGACTATAAATAATAATTATAAAGATAAAAATATTTCATACATAATGGTATTTTATTTATAATTATTAGACATTATATAATTTAATTTATTTTTAACACAATGATGATGTAATAATTACATTTTTGATGAAATATTTACATGATTGATATTATAAATACCAAAATAAATGTTATATGAGACTTTTTATGAATTACAATACTTTTATAGGTTAATATGATATGTTATTATTGATTTAATTAAATTTTTTCTAACTAATCATTCTGTTATAATTTTCACAAAAATCAAATAGCAAATAGTGTAAAAAAGTGACATAAAATAGTTTTTAAAAACAAATATTATATTATTAATTGTTATTTTAATCATAAAAATATATGGTTCATCCAAATGAAATATATAATGTTATATATATTAATAATGAACAACTTGGGATTCATTTGCATGGTTATAGTATTTTTATTAACCATATAGTGTATGAAAACAAGAAGGCACGGTAAAAGTTAAATTATATAACTTAGAGTTAAATCTAAATGATAAGGTTAAAATAGTAAGATAAAAATGTATAAAATATATTTGGTGAGAATATTTTGACCTATACCAACCATATATTCGAAATAAATCAATTTGGAGCTATTAAAAACCGAAAATGACTTTATAATAAAATAATATTTTATGTTTTTCCTAAGGTGCCCCTCTCCTCCCTTATAAAAGAGAACCTTCTCCCTCTCCTCCACACACCACATTGAGCCATAAACCTCGGCCAAACCCAGAAAATTTCTCTTCTCCACTTCCATATTAAGATTATAAGGGTCCTGGTCTTCTTCAAAGACCATCATTCGTGCCCTAAGTGGAGGTTTCAAATAAGCATCTCGAAGAAGAGGTAATATCTGTTACCGATTCTTTCAAATTTATTATTCTTCTACTTCTTCTTCATTAGTTGTTTAATTATTAAGTAACAACATCAGTATCACTAATATACTTATATGTTATTATAAATATGAAACAACCATATTTCACCTTCTATCCATCCTACATAAAATGAAATCACCGCACGTGTGTACGCACAAAATACCGTCTCCACGTCGTGGTATAATCTATTTTCCATCACCACCTTACATGGATGGGTATAATGATGTAAATAATAACAATATATGATTATTCTAAACTGATATTGATTCTGATATAGTATACACACACTTAAATACAATTCCACGATCATGGGAATGATATCATCGCTCGTGCATACGTATGACTTACCGTCTCCACGATGTGATGCGACTCGTTCTACATGATCTTCATTGAATAATGATTGTATAAATGAATTGAATGAATTGAATTAATAAATATGATATATATTATACTACTAACATTCTTAAAGTTATGTATATATATCCTAAAAAGAGGAATAAGAATTTATTCGACAAAACATGCATAAAAACAGAAAGCAATAAACACCCAAATAACAAGTAGCAATGAAATATTACAAATAAGAAGATAAAAAAATGACCATATATGATAACATAACAATGAATATGACTATGTAATAAGTCAATTACATTATTTAAATCATTATACAAGAGGTTCGGATAAGTACAAAGAAAATCAGACCTAAGGTAAGGGAAAATCTCGCAATCTCATTTTTATCTATGATTTTTTTTATAATTCAGAATTTACTGGGGAATATTTATCAGCCACATCCATGTTTCCTCAATATTTAATATTATTTCTATCCTACTAAAAGTTTTTAAATCCAAATTTACCCTTCAGTGAGTTTTTAGTGAAAGATATGAAAGAAATCTTCTGTCGTTTTTTTTGTACGAGGTACATTTTTTACGTTTCCATCCAAAGTACGCAGAGAATGTTTTTCTTTAACTTATATGGCATGAATGGATTTTTAGAAAATCATTTCCATGAAGATTCCTTTTCAATGTTTAATGTTTATTTTTAATCAAATTCAATTAGTTTAAAAATGTAAGACATGTTAAGAAAGGAAAAATGTTTTTGAATAGGAAATGATATTTTCCTCAGGAATGGAGTTCAAGTGTTTTATCAAAATTATTTTCCATATAAGATAATATAGGGTTATGTTTCTATCCCTATTTTACATTGATTTGATTATGTTATGAATGAATTATTTTTATGATGTCCTTTTATCTTATATGATTTATGTTATGATGGCCTGATGTTTAAAGAATCCCATTTTTATTACATGGGTTATGTTATGATGTATGATTTATGATCTTGTGGAACACATAAGAATGGTATCATTATGAGATGGGTGGGACCTATATCCCCCTCCAATGCATTGGGTAGAGATTTATTTCTCATGAGATAGACATGGCTAGAATGACAGGTTAATCTGGTTTAGTGATACAGAACTGAAACGAGGAGTGAACTCGGTTCATAAATAGGATTTTTCCACTAAGATAGTCTTGGAAATGAGTCTTTACTACTAAGAAATGATTCTATATGGTTATGTGTGTATGCAAAAATGTTTCATGTTATGAATATTCATATTACATTTTAATACTATGATTTATCCCATTTAATGAAATTATGATCGCTTTTGCAGATTATGATTTCCAAAATGTTATGTTCTTATGAATTTGATGTGATTGATATTTCTTTTTTTACCCTTACTGAGCATTTGAGCTCAACCTTTTGTATGTTTTCTTTTCCCCAGGTCTGGAAGAAGGTTATTACGTTTGATATGCCAAATGGGACTCTAGATATGATAAAATAAAAGGGAGACAGTGTAGATGATTTATGAACCAGTTGCTTATGCTTCCCAGTTTTTAAAGACACTATACCTATACATTCTTTTCATTGTTTTGTTATATGTTGTAATAATTTTGCTTTAATTTTTAATTATTAATAATGTATTTAATTTATGGGATGTTACAGTTTGTATCAGAAGAAGGGTATAGTCGTCCTTTGGAAACTAGGATGTGAAAGCCTTAGTAAGAACCATAAGGATATGTCTAAGCATAGGATGAAATCTTAGTGTTTTAGAAATGACCATTAATAACCTATGATAAGACCTAAAGTGTGAAATATTATTCTTGATTATGTGTTTTTAATATTATGATTAGTGTTTCTCACACTATGCTTATAAGTATTACTCAATGGCTAGAACTCTAAGGAACCGTGTTAATGCTAAATGTGACAGGCAATGCAATGATTGTCCCCTTGAGAAACCAAATGTTATGGGAGCTGGAATGAAAAATCATGTAGCCATTATCACACAACTTTCTCAAGAAATGAATCTTGCAGGCCTTCCAAACGAGCAAAGGAAGGAGCAACATTCTATTGAATCCTTCATGAGGCAGCGTCCACCCTCATTCAGTGGGTATACTGATCCATTAGTGGCTGAACAGTAGATCAATACCACTGAGAAGATATTTTCAGTTCACTTATTTTCTGAACATGATAAATTCAACTTCTCAGTATATCATTTGGAAGGATAATCTGATCAATGGTGGAATATTAGTAAGAATACGAGGCAAAGGGATGAAATTGAGTCGATGGAATGGGATGAGTTCAAGAACTTATTTTTTAATAATTACTTCCCTCGTATTCATAGAAAATAGATGGAGAAGGAGTTTCTTGAACTAAATCACAAGGATGATGAATAGGATGGTACCTATGAAGGAAATTTTACAAGACTTTCAAGGTACACTTCTGGGATTATTATCCAACCTGAGAGTAAGATTGATCGATTCATTAGTGGCTTAAAACCAAGTCTTCGATGGGAGTTAGCCATAAGGGACTTCAATAGCTACGAGGAAATCATTCTATGTACTTTCAATATTGATATGGATATTGGAGTAACCCTTCAGTCATATGAATTTGATAAGAAGAGGAAAATAGAATTCAAAGGAAAATCTAAAGAGCACACTCAAAAACAAGATGATTTTTCCCTTATGCTCAATGTGTGGAAATAAACTTTGAGGTATTTTTCTTATTGTGACAAGTAAATGTTTCAAATGTGTAAAAGAAGTTAATCGAGCATTTGAATGTTGTAATGAAGTGACGAAGATGTCTAGTGATGAGAACAAAGAAAAGGATGAACAGAATGCACCTCCTACACTTCAAAGTTACAAGTTCAAGGAAATGGGGCATTATTCTAATCAATTCACTAATCCAGGGGTTGTTGATAATTATTGACGTCAACAAACTCATAAGGCTAATGAAAAAGGAAATTCACATGCAATTTCTATCAGCGATGTAGATTATGATTATGAAGTGGTGAAAGGTACACTTACCATACACTCTAATGTAGCAAATGTTTTATTTGATTCTAGATCCACCCACTCTTTTATTTCTGAAGAATTTTCTAAGGGTATCACTGTATTATCTTAACAATTAGATGTTGAGTTTTCTGTTACAACCCCTAATGTCAAAACAGTCTCATCAAACGTTTACAATTCTTCTCCGATTGATATTTGGGTGAAAGCGCTTCCTGGAAATATTGTGATCCTTACTATAGTGGAATTTTATGTGATTCATGGCATGGATTGTATTTCATTATATGGAGCTCATATCAATTTCCAAAAAAGGGAAGTCACATTTCATATTCCAGATCAATCTATGATCGTTTATCGATGCAAGGATGAAAAGAACCTTTCAGTGGAAATTTCATCCATCTTATGGGTCTTGATTCCACTAAATGGTGGTTATTTATCTCAAATGGTTGGTAAGAAACTCACAATTAATAATATTCCCATTGTACGGGAGTTTGATTATGTATTTCCGGAGGAATTTCTAGGTCTTCCACCAAATCGTGAAGTTGAGTTTTTAATAGAACTTGTTCTGAGTGATTTGCAAATTTCAAAGACACCTTATAGAATGGCCCCAATTGTGTTGCAGGAATTGAAGAAGAAACTACAAGAGAATCTTGATAAGGGATTCATACACCCTAATGTATCACCTTGGGGAGCACAGGTTCTGTTTATTAAGAAGAAAGATGGATCAATGATACTCTCCATTGATTATCAAGAACTTAACAAAATCAATATCAAGAAAAAATATCCTCTCCCATGCATTAAAGACTTATTTGACGAACTATCCAGAGCTCAATACTTTTCCAAGATTGATCTTCATTCCGGGTATCATCAATTAAGGGTCAAAAGGGAGGATATACCAAAGAAGGATTTCCGCACAAGATATGGACATTATGAATTTATAGTGATGCCATTTGGTCTTACTAATGACCTTGCTATCTTCCTGGATCTAATTTATAGAGTCTTTAGAGACTATCTTGATTAGGTTCTGGTATTCATTATAGAATATATTCTTGTCTATTCAATGATCAAGGAAGAACATGAAGATCACTTGAGAATTGTATTGAAGACCCTGATAAAGGAGAAGCTTTATGCCAAATTTACACACTGTGAATTTTTACTTCAAAAAGTTTCATTTTTTGGACACATAATCTCAAAAGAGGGGATATATGTGGATCCAACAAAAATAGAGGTTATCAAAAGATGTCGAGACCAACAACAGTAACTGATATCTGATGTTTTCTTGGTTTGGCTTGATATTATCGACGTTTTGTGAAATAATTTTCACGATTATCTAACCCACTCACCAAATTGACTAGGAAAGGAGTTCTGTTTGTTTCGACATAGTAATGTGAAGTGAATTTCAAGGAGGTAAAAAGAAGATTATCCAGTTAACTTGTGCTCATACTTCCTTGTAGTGGAGAAAGGTTTGTGATCTACAGTGATGCATCCAAGAAGGGACTAGAGTGTGTTCTCTTGCAAAACGATATGGTGATAGCTTATGCCTCACGAAAGTTGAAAATCCATGAGCAAAATTACCCAACTCATGACTTGGAGTTAGATGAGGTAATAATTGCATTAATGATTTGGAGACATTATCAATTTGGTGATGGTGTGATATTTATACTGATCAAAAATGTTTAAATTATATTATCACACAAAAGGAGCCGAATATGCACCAAAGAAGATGGTTGGAGCTGATTAAGGATTACGACTGGTCAATTCATTACCACCCGGGGAAAGAAAACATGGTAGTAGACGCATTATGTCGACAAGACCGTGTTACCTTATCAATTATGAGGATCACAAAACATCCAATATTTATGGATATACAAAGGATGGATCTTGGAATTATAATGGAAGGGGAAAATCTTTTCTTTCTCAAATGAATGTTCAACCATCTATACATGCGATGATTAAAGAGGCACAGAAAGAAGATGTAGAGTTACAAAAGAAGGTGATAAATGTTCCAAAATTTCACATTGATTATAATGAAATAATAAGGTTCAGGAATCGGGTTTGTGTTCCTCCCATCCCACAATTAAAGAAGGAGAAATAGGATGAGGCTCATAGTTCTTCATTATCTATTTATCCTGGAATCATGAAGATGTATAGGGACTTCAAAGGGTACTTCTAGTGGGGTGGCATGAAAAGAGATGTTGCTAAATATGTCTCCCGATGCTTGGTTTGTCAGCAAGTTAAAGCTGGGAGACAGAAATATAAGGGGAAGTTACAACCATTACCCATACCCAAATGGAAATGGGAAATCATCACTAAGGACTTTGTCACCGGACTTCCTAAAACATCAAAAGGCAATAATACTATCTGGTTCATAGTTGATCATCTTACAAATTCTGCAAACTTCATTGCTATTAGAGAGGATTTCTCTCTTGATCAGCTTTCCTTGATATATGTAAAGGAAGTGATAATATTGAATGGAGTACCACTTTCCATTATATCTTATCAGGATCCAAGGTTTACCAAAATGTTTTGGCGAAGACTTCAGCATACTGTGGATACAAATTTGAGTTTTAAGAGTTCTTATCATCCTCAAATGTACGGTCAGTCTGAGAGGAAAATTCAAACTATAGAATATATGTTAAGAGATTTCTCTAAGGATTTCAAAGGTGGTTGGGATCAACACCTAACATTGGTGGAATGTTCTTATAATAATAGCATTCACTCTAGTATTCAGATGGCTCCTTATGAAGCTCTCTATGGAAAAAAAAATGCAGAACTCCAACATGCAGGGATGAAGCTGCGGAAAGAAATCTATTAGGACCAGATCTTGTTGATGAGATGGTAGAAATGGTCAGATATATTCAACAACACATAAGTGCAGCTCAGATTTGATAAAAAAAGTTATGCCGATATCCGAAGAAAAGACCTAGAGTTTGAAGTGGGAGATAACGTGTTCTTACGAATATCTCCTTGGAAGAAAGTAATGAGATTTGGAACGAAGGGTAAGCTGAGCCCTAGGTATATTTTTCCTTTTGAAATACTGGATCGTATTGGGAAGGTAGCTTACTGAATGGAGAATCTACTGAATATCTCTCATGTTCATGATGTGTTCCATGTATCTCTCCTGAGAAAGTCCATACCCAATCCTTCACAAGTACTTAGCTTAGAAGTTGTACTGCTGGAGAATGATCTTTCTTATGAAGAATAGGCGATAGATATTCTGGATCATAGTGAAAATGTTCTACGGAACAAGACGACTCTCTTGGTGAATGTTTAATTGAGGAACCAACAATTGGAATAAGCTACATGGGAACTTGAGGATATGATGAGGCAGAGGTATCCTCATCTGTTTGTTACAATGTGACGAATTTCGAGGGCGAAATTCATTTAAGGGGGGTAAAATGTAACATTCAAGATTTTATGAGAAATATTCTGTTTTTATGTATAATTTTAAAAAAAGTAATCTTTCACTACACACAACATTTTCTTGGCTTGCTTTAAATGCAAGAGGAACCTTCCTCGATAGCTTGCGTTGTACGCAATACCGAGTTTTACAAAACAACGATATGTTATTAAAATATTATATAAACTAGATGTTATAAATAGTAATACCCAATTTTTTATATTTTATCATTCAATATGGTCTTCATTTTCGGATTCAGAATAGCGAAATTATCCAAGGGTGAATTTTTGGTATTTTTCTGAAAGCATTCAATTTTTGTTGAATAGTGAAAACACTGGGTTACTATGTAAAAACAGACTTCTTATTTAAATAATAATTTATTTTATTTAATTTTATTTAAGGTTAAAATTGATACTTATTACTTATATAAGTTCAATGTAATTCATTGGAGTCATTTTATAAAAATTTTAGATAAATAAAAATTTTATTAAACTTTTCACCGTCATTTACCCACCTCCTAGGAGAATTTGAAAATTTACATAAAACATAATTATTCCACTTTTGTGAGTGGAATTTTGAAAATCTGAGAAACACAGTTAATATAAAGGAGTATCATGTGGTTCAATAAGATAGAGATAATTTTTTTGTGAATAGTAACTTTTTACATTTTTTAACACAGTAAAATGTAAATAGGGTAATTAAAGGTAAAAATGATATTATTACTACTCTAAAACATGTCCTAATTCTGTTAGATAAGTTTAATTAAACCAAAAAGACCATTAGGAATAAAATATGACAATTTAGGTCCAGTTGGATTAGATTTTTACATTTATTATAATTTTATTTGAAGAAGAGTTAAAAAAGTTAAAATGAACGATTAATAACTAAAACATTTTTAATATAGGGTTATACATAAGATAATTTTTCCTATAAATATTCATTAGAAAGATAAATGGATTTCCTACATAATGGTATTTTATTTATAATTTTTAGACATTAAATAATATAATTTATTTATGACACAATTATGATAACGTAATTACCTTATTAATGAAATATTAACATAATTGATATTATAAATACCCAAATAAATGTAATTTGACACTTTTTATGAATTACAATAATTTTATAGTTTAATATGACATTTCATTATTGATTTAATTAACTTTTTTTGAACTAATCATGCTGTTATGATTTTCGCAAATATCAAATACCAAATGGTGTCAAAAAGTGACATAATATAGTTTTTAAAAACAAATATTATATTATTAATTGTTATTTTATTCCTAAAAATGTATGGTTATGAAAAATGACTTAGAAAATGTTATATATATTAATAATGAACAACTTTGGGTTCGTTTGGATGGTTATAGTAATTTTATTAACCATATAGTGTAAGAAAACAAGAAGACACGGTAAAAGTTAATTATTTAACTTAGAGTTAAATCTAAATGATACGGTTAAAATGTTAACATAAACATGACTAAAATATATTGGTTGAAAATATGTAGACCCATGACCACCTTATCTTAGAAATAAATCAATTTTGAGCTATTAAAACCCGAATATGACTTTATAATAAAATAATATTTTATGTTTTTCTTAAGGTGCCCCTCTCCTCCATTATAAAAGGGCACCTCCTCCCTCTCCTCCTCACACCCCTTTGAGCCATCAAACTCGTCCAACCACTTCCAATTTCTCTTATCCACTACCCTAGTAATATTTTAGAGGTCCTGGTCTTTTTCAAAGTCCAACAATTGTGCCCTAAGAGGACGTTTCAAAGAAGGGTGTCGAAGAAGAGGTAATATCTGTTACCGATTATTTCAAATTTATTTCTTCTTCTACTTCTTCTTATTTAGTTGTTTCATTATGAAGTAATAACATAAGTATCAATAATATACTGATATGTTATTATAAATATGAAACAACCCTATTTCACCTTCTATCCATCCCACATAATATGAAATCACCGTGCGTGCGTACGTACCGAATACTGTCTCCACGCCATGGTGTAATCTGTTTTCCATCACCACCTTACTTGGATGGGTATAATGGCGTAAATAATAACTATATATGATTATTTTAAAGTGATATTTATTCTACAATAGTATACCTAAACTTCAATACAATTCCATGATCATGGGAATGATATCATCGCTCGTGCGTACGTATGGCCTACCGTTTCCACGATGTGACGCGACTCGTTCTACATGATCTTCATTGAATAATGATTGTATAAATTAATTGAATGAATAAATATGATATATATTATAGTACTACCATTCTTTAAATGTTGTATCTATAACCTAAAAAGAGTAATAAGAATTTATTTCACAAAACACGAATAAGAACATAAAGTAATAAACACTCGAATAACAAGTAGCAATGAAATATTACAAATAAGAAGATAAGAATATGACCATATATGATATCATAAAAATTAATACGATTCATTAATAAGACAATTAAATTATTTAAATCAATATACCTATGGTTCTAATACGTACAAATCAAGTCAAACCTAAGGTAAGGGAAAATCTCTCAATTTTTTTTATCCGAGATTTTTTTTTATACTTCAGAATTTACTGGTGAATATTTATCATCCACATCCATGTTTCCTAAATATTTAAAATCATTTATATCCTTCTAAAATATTTTAAATCCTATTTTACCCTTCTGGGTGTTTTTAGTAAAAACTATGAAAGGAATATTTTGTCTTTTTTTGTATGAGGTACTTTTTTTTACTTTTACAACAAAAGTATGAGGATAATGTTTTTATTTAACATTTAAGGAATGAATGGATTTTTAGAAAATTATTTCCATGAATCTTCCTTTACATGTTTTAAAATTTCTTTTTAATCAAAATCTTTTAGTTTAAAATTTTATGACAGGTTAAGAAAGGAAAAATATTTTTGAAGAAGAAAGGATATTTTCCTCAAGAATGAAGTGCAAGTGTTTTATCAAAATAATTTTCCATCTAAGATAATACATGGTTCTATTTCTATCCCAATTTTTACATTGATTTGATTATGTTATGATGGAATTATTTTTATGATGTCACTTTATCTTATATGAATTATGTTATGATGGCATGATGCGTAGGAATCCCATTTTTATTACATGGGTTATGTTATGATGTATTATACATGATCATGTGGAACACATAATAATGGTATCATTATTAGATGGGTGGGACCTATATCTCCCTACAATGCATTGGGTAAAGATTTATATCCCATGAGATAGACATGGCTGGAATGGTAGGTTATTTCGGTTCAGTGATACATGACTGAAACAAGGATTGAAATCAGTTCATAAATGAACTTTGTCCGCTAAGATAGTCTTGGAAATGAGTCTTGACTACAAAGAAATGATTCTCTATGATTATGTGTGTACGCCACAAAGTTTTATATGATGATTATTGGGATTACATTTCACTACTATGATTTATCCCATGTTAGGAAATTATGATCTCTTTTGATGATTTATATTTCCAAAATTTTATGTTCTTATGAATATGATGTGATTTATATGTCTTTTAATTACACATACTTAGCATTTCAGCTCACCCTTTTGTATGTTTTCTTTTCCCCTGGTCAGGAAGAAGGGTAATAACTAAGATATGCCAAAAGGGACTCTAGATATGATAAAATAAATGAGAGACAATGTATATGTTATATAAACCGTTTGTTTATGTTTCCCAGTTTCTAAAGACACTATACCTATACGGTTTTTTCATGGTTTAGTTATATGTTGTAATAATTGTGATTCAGTTTTGAAGTATTAACAATGTATGGAAAGTATGGGTCGTTATAATTTACTTAAAAATTGGGTCATCCATCAATCTTCCTTGCCAGCCTCAACCCAATCCACATGCAAGACCCCATGAATCAACCATAGTCTAGGGAAGCAAGCCAATCAATCCCACAAGTGACAAAGTGGGCACAGAGTATGCTTGTAGAGAGTGGTATGATTCCTGTTCATAAGGTATTCATAGAGTGCGCCCATAGAAAACATGCTATGGGTTAGTACTCTGAGGGGATAAGCAGTAATTTGGCTAATTTCTAGGATGGGTAGATTGATAAACCATTGAAATTCCATGTCTCCAGTATGATGTGGGACAAGAACACATGGTTACTATTCACAACATAAAAACACAGAAGCAATCATGGCCTTATATCTCATATGTGCTTCATGATCTCATCACTATAGTCCATCTACACGCACCTTGCATGTTCAAATTAGGGTTATCATATTTCCCCATGGTTTCTGAACACCCAGTGTCATCGTCTACCTCCTCCAGTGCCAATTAAAATTACTAATTCTCATCGGAGATGATGATGAACCATGTCTAAACCACCGCGACACATTATTTAAACATCATAAAGTCTATTTGAATGAATTGAGAATATTCATGAAAATTATATTTTTTTTTCATGCGATATCCTGATAATGAATATTCGGCCACATCGAATGGAGTTTTTGAGTCCACATAGAATAATGAATGGATCAAAAAGAAGATTTAAGGTGATCTTTTAAATACTTCCAAGTGATTTTCTCCCCATAAATGTAGCATTGAAAAAGGAAACACATCATATGTCTCGACGTATCTCAAATGCAGATGAGAAGAATCATAAAATTCTAGATATTTAATGCATTAAAAGGATGGTATTCATGGAACATTTCCTATGATTTGAAAGTGTAATATTAGAGTCCCTCATCTATAAAAGAAGAACCCCTATGATGAGAAGAAGCAGCTTCTCCCTTGTTCTCGAGATATCTCATTTCCAACAATTGCGCATCTACTCAAGATTATGTTTTGTAAAGGGGAAGAAAAGATCTGCATGCCCCCTACATTCTATAGAGGGAGAATTCCACAAGCCTTTGATATGTTCATTTCACAATCGATTGTGCTTCGCGATGAACCACAATCAACAAAGAAAAGGGATAGTGAATTATGTCTTCCATTCATTTTCAATGAACAGAGATCCCTAAAAAAATTAAGGTTCATGAATATGTTTATAAATATATGTGGAAATTATTTTGTCTCAAACTCCAACATCACATTGAAAAAGCACCACACATCATATGCATGGACGCCCCATGCTCTATGAGGCTTCACATTTTCTCCTCCTACATGAAGATGAAGAACTGTGAACACCTTGGTTTCATGAAGAAAATGTAAGACCATCATACTATTTTCAAAAATATATTATAATTTGTGTATTAGTTTCTTTTGGTAAAGATAGATACATCATGAAGATGGGAAGTTCATACATGCATGCCCTAATGTGCATTTTTTTATGGAACTTGAGGCAGTGTGTCTGTTCTTTGGGGGTTTTCCCAATCGAATTTGGTCGCATGCAAAGAAGAAAGGGGGAAAACTAGAGGGAGTGTGTGTGCGCATGTAAAAAAGAAGCTGAAAGAAGTAAACTTAAATGTTACATGCATAATGTCATGAATATATGAAAGTAATTAAGGAGAATTGATTTTGATTATGCTTGGTGAACTGGCCTTTATTTCTTGAATAATCACATAGGTACTTGTGATTCTGTATAAGAATAGTAAGTAGTTTTTAGTGCATTCATCTATTACACTATTGTAAAAAATTTAATATAAAAGAGAATAAATTTGGAGTTCGATGAAGGAAATTTCATTTTCTTAACAATAGAGAAAGACTCCCATTCCTATATTTTCATGATACCTTTATGTCAGGGAACTGAGTGAGACCTCCCCCAAGGTAGTGAGCTAGGGGAGGGAACAAATGTGATCTGAGGGAAGTAGTGAGCTGTAATTGAACCTTTAGGAAGTGATTTTAGGACAGAGTAACTATGACCGAACCTCTATAATCCAACACAAGTGATGATTAGTGGAATAAGGAATGACTGGAAGACTTTCAGCATATGCTCCTTGGACAAATCACTTAGTGGTGAACCTAGTAAAAGTTTCATTATGTCCTTCTGCATGTGAATGTTTTAATTACTAATCATATACATCATACAATATTAAACAAATTACTACCAACATGGGAACAAGATCTAGTAAATAAGAGAAAATAATAACACCGTAAGTCACCCCCTCCCCCATTAGAGTGGTTTAGGGTCCATTAAGGATAACATCACTCTTGTGTACTGTGGACTATGGCCTTACGAAGTTATATGATACATTTTTTCCTTAATGGTTTTCATGGAAGGTAATAAAGATAAATTAAATAAATATATGTGACATATATAAAATACTAATGATACATTAACTGATAATAATTAATTACCCTTACTTTTTAAATACATTAAAAATAAAAATAGTGTTCATGTGTACATATGGTCTACTGTTTTCATGAATGGCGTATCTAATTTTCTGTATCTATATTTTTTGGGTTACTATAAATATGTATAATAAATATTTATGATATTTAAATCATATTAACATTATACAAATTATTTAATGATGATTAATTTTAAAGGATCCCAAATTCAAAATTAAAATATAAATAAAAAACAAAGTATTTATTAAACATAACATTTTCTAAATGAAATATTTTAGTAAATAATAAATAAAAGGTAATCATAAAATCATATATGGTATAGTTTAATTAAGTATGTTTCAATAATATATTTATAATAAAACAAAATTTATTAAAAATGAATTGTTGAACATATAAAAATGAATTAGAGACTCAAGGTAATGGGTTTTCATCTCAAATTCATTTTCTAGGAGTCACACGTCATATTCAAAAGTTGTTAGTTTTGTGTGGTATATACACAAACTAGGAATGTAGTATTTAGTTTTATACTAAAACATATGGGGAATTACTTATCCATTTGAGTAAATATATTTCATGGAGTTTATAGTTTATGATTTTCCAAATGGGTATGGTATTTTTGTCTCAATTTGTCATCTTGGGGGCATACATTATGTTATGCACCAACATTATTTTATGAGTGGAATATAAGAACAATTTTAAATTTAATATTATAATTTATTTAATATCATGTTATTTTATGATTCATTAAATTTCCATACTTACTGGTGATCATGATTCAATGATACCAATGTGGTAAGGGTTTCATGATACTATATCATCATTTATTAGGATTTTTTATGTTTATTCATCCAAAGATAAAAACTCATGATTAATCTCTCAAAAAATATTTTATTTTCATTTCCCTTGGTAATTTCTTTATAATTAATGTTTTTATAAAATTTTATAATTTTTAAGTACTCAATATTTTAGAATGAATATTTTTAATGAAACCCAACATTATTTATGTTTTCAATCGAAAAATATTTTTCATTCATAACCATTTCTTCTAAAAATGATTTAATTTTATTAAAAATTCTATTAAAGTTATATTAAATATACTATTACACATGTTTTATTTTTTAAAATTTATATTAGACATGAATATTCATATTGTTTTTGAAATATAGACTATTTGGATTTTATGAAAAACGTAAAAGGAATATTTTTTAAGGTGTATGGAATGAATTAAATTTCCTATAATTATGTCATTACAAGTTTATTTCCAATGAAAATAATATTAATACTATTTCCTAGAAAAATATTTTACCATATTGAAAATTATATTTTTCTCAAGAGTTTTTTTTATTCTCTTTAAATAATCAATTATATGTCTCAAATGTTATTTTCATGAAAAGGATTTTGAAAATATTTCAGGTTTAAAAATATTTTTTTCACATTAGAAATTCCATTTTCCTAAAAAGGTAATAAAATTGACCTTGCAAATTATTTTTATATTTCATCCATTGATGTAACTTATTCTTTACTAGGGATATGATCTGAGGATTCAATTCATATTCGTTGCTTGGATGGTTTGTCTTTCTGCTCAGATTATTTTTAGGAGACCCATTCATTTTTTCATCCGTTATGTTATGATGAAATTATAAAATGATCTTGAAACCCACTAATTTTCCATTATTTATAATATACTAAAATGTTTTAGGAATCAAATTTCATTTACTGGATTGTAATATTATGATTGTTTTTTGATATTATGGCACACATATATATGATTTTCATTTTTTGATGGGTGGTGCCTATATCTCATTATATTGTATTTGAAGATTATTAATGTTATATGATCTCAAATGGTAAATATTGGGTTATCCCAAGCCTAAATAACTAAACATGGGTATATATGCCATGCATAAAATATGGTACATCGGTGGTTGGCCCATGCCGAAAAGAGAGTACATGAGAGGATATTCTAAGCCTGAAGTAGGTACATGGGTGGTTTTCCCAATCCTTTCATTTAATGAATGTATTTATGAATATCCATGATATAATATTTTCTATTCCTATGTGTATTCCAAAAGTATATGTTATATACCAGTTTTAATCTCTCATGACTCCTGTTCTATGATTCTATTATTATTCCAGTCTTTTGAAATGTAAATATTTATGCCATGAATCATTTTTATGATCTATGGTATGCATGGTATAGTTTTTAAATGTTATTATCCTGTTCTAAACCCTATATGATCATGTTATATATATATCCCACTTTTTCACAGTTACTAGTAATCTAATATCCCCGTTTATAATTTTTAAATCACTTTGGAAATCATTAAATCTATAATGTATGATTTTTTTCAAAAGGGGTATAGTGATGTAGAACATAGTTAGAGTTGTGTACATAACTTATGGAGTGGTTTTTTATGTGTCCGGGTTTATAATGTTAATAATCATAAATAATTATAGCATGGATTGTTATGTTTTGTAATGAATATTAGTCTATTAATATTTCATATTTTTTTTATGAGATGCTTGGGGTCTTTACAAATATAATTATATGAAATAAGAAAAATAATTAATTACTAAAAAATTTTCTATAAATTTTAGATCATCCTTATAATAAAACAACTAACTCTCACTCAATTTCATCTCCCCATTCCTTCTACACAAAATAATAGATAAACATATATAATGAAAAATGATTTAAAGAAAAAAATTATCAAAAATAGGGGTGGGGATATTAAAAACTCGTGATTAAAAGGGATGTGATTTAACAAGAAGTTCAAACTGATGTATTTAAATTGGATAGGAGGGAAATTGTTTTATAAAAATATATGAAACTTATTGTTTTGTAACAACATGATCAAGATTTGTGATTCCTTTCATATAAATCACTTTAAAAAAATTCTAAAAAATCATAATTTGTTTTTTTGTAAATGCAATAATTGATTCTTCATTAGCTCTATTGAATTGTGGTTGTCACAATACAAGACCTTGGTAAGATTAAACTCCTCTCCAAGATCCCATTATAGTTTTTTGTTCGTTATAGTTGTGTGAATTATATTTTATATTACTCTTCATAATATATACTGAGAAATGTTCATTCTTATTTCTTATTGAGCCACCTAGTACACCTTCTTCTGAGAGAAAATGATCATCTACTTTTTTATTTTCTATTATTAATATCTCTTTCCTAATCCAAATCTAATTATGTATATTTTTATAATACATTAAACACATAATAAAATAGACTATAATCATATCTTACCTGAATGTACAGCCTGATTCACTTAAAAACCAAAAAAAAAAATACTCATTGTGTTAACTATAATAACATGTTTTTAGGAATGCTTCAAAGAATATATTAAGTCGCATTTTCATAAGATACAACAAGATTCCAATCATCCTTCAGTAAAGAGTTTTCTAAAAAGTTTTTCCTTGAACAATTTTTCCTAGATTGGTTCTAACAATTATTTTCATTGAAAAATATTTTCCCATTCATCGATAATTTATTTAGACACAACTTAACATATTTTTCCTGAGAAACAAAAGTATAACGACATATTTGGAAAATATTTAGCTCAAGGAAGAACATAAGTTCCCATATCATTTAAATTTGAAAATGTGTGGTCTTAAAACTGAATATTTCCTCTTCTAAATTCTATTTTAATGGTATTAATACAGTTTTTTCTATATATTTTATCATCATAGAATATTATACATTGGTCAACTTCACAGTGAAATTGTGATTGATTCTTAATCTTCTGAAATATGGTTTCATCAAGAAAGAATTCAACTTTTCAAACCATGCCTAGGATGCCTATATGAATCCATAAAATTACTTCGTCAACTGTTATACATTTTTTCCAACATTCCCAATTTGACAATACACCACTTTTTAAATGTAATCCCACATTATAATTATATTAAAAATTATTTTTTCTAATACAATTTGTTGATTATAAATTTCTTCTAGATATTCAAAACAAATAATACTTTTATTAAATAAATATTTGATTCCAATGTTAGATTTTCTTACTCATAAAATTATTCAAATTTTGTATACCCCTTTCACATTAATCAATCTTTATTTCGGATTGACTTTCTATGATCAAAATTTTTATTTCTGATTACCAATTTAGTTTTAATGATATTGTGATCTATTACCCTATATACAAGATCCAATGTAAAACTATTAAATATTTGTTTTAACTTATCATTCATTTCTATGACCCAATTACTATAATTTACTACTTCTTAAAATAATGTTGGCTCCATTTTAGTCAATATAGAAATTTTCTCAAGAGTTCTTATCCTCTGAGCTATTTTAGGTGAAATATTATCATCGATGATATTTGATTCATAATCTGCAAATAATTTTATTCTTAATGGTATCAAGTTATGATTCATTTAAAAATAATTTTAAACCTATAATTCATCATCTAATCATTATTCACATGTAGGACTATGTTTGGATTAATGATTATCATGTTTATCTTCATAACTGAAAACAAAAAGACCATTGACTTTATATATTTTCAATATATTTTTCAACAATAATGGAATATCATATTTCAAAATTCCCAATAAATAACTTAATTAGTAATTTATAGGCCTCTCTCTTTATGGATTATCCTAGAAAGAACCATTCATTTATAGTATCTACATAATTCCCTTAGTTACCTTCCACTTTCTAAATATAACATTGGATTAACACTCCAAAGTGCTTAAATGTTGGGTTTTTTTCTATTCCACATATATTGTAGTCAAATTTTTTCTCCCATAGTCATTAAATTTTTATTTATTATATAAATAGTAACTTTCAATGATTTCATCCCATAGTAGTGAGATACATCATTTTTTAGAAATTTTATTTCCATAGTGTTCACCATTTGATTTTGACTTTTTGCGAACACATTTTATGGTGGTGTTATAACTAATTTAACTTCATGGTTTATCCCATTATTATTCATGTAGTTTTACACCTCATGATATGTGTACAATGTTACAATTTTAGGTGGGATAACCTTTATAGTGTGTTTATTGTCTTTCTAATCTCTCATATAGAAATATATAATTCATTTAATCACCACCATCATGGTCTAAAGAACATTACACAAGATATTATATTATAACAATCAATGAATATATAAATTACTTCTCATCATATGTTCTGATATCCAACACAAGGTTACACAAATTCTTATGGATCAGATCAAGGTGGTCTGAGGTCCTCTTCCTTTTAACCAGTAGGGATTTCTAACCAATTCACATCTAATAAAATCATCATAGTTTCTCTCTTGTTCTCATTTTAGATTAAATATAATAGTTTCATCCTTAATTGTAGATTGATTATTTATGATTTGTTGGTTATTATTACCATGTTTTTTGCTTCCATAGATTATTATCATCCACTATTATAAGATAGAAGGGTTGTTTTCCTTACAATCAAATTGATAAATATTTATCATTGTTCTCTAACCTTCCCACATAGATTTTCCAGTTCAAAATTTTATAGGGAAAACCTTCCAATGGATAGAGACCTAATGTTTATATTAAAATAGAGGACTTGAACTAGTATTTTTATGATGATGTTTATTCACATAAACAACATTGGTTTTCAATAGTTCATCTTCTTCAAGCCCAATGTTTTCACTTCCCTTGATTTTCAATACTATGAATTATAAAATCTAATTGTACCATCAATAAATATCTTTAAATTATTAATTTCATTTACTTGTATGGTAATGTGGGATGAACACACAATACCATGAATCCATGTGCTATTGTTTTTGGTGTCTTTTATGGATATATGTTTCAATATATAAAAGTCATTTTTATTTTTTTATTCTATGTGATTCTCGATTGAGCTAAGACATATAGTGATATATCTTATTTTTCATCATTATATACATAATGATCATCCCCCTATTTCAAAAAGTTATATAGGTTGTTCATTATAGAAATATCATATGGTTTTTTAGCTAACATTCTTATTTGGTTACCATTGATGTTTGTTTGATTCATCCTTTACCTAAAATTTACATCTTTTTTACCAAAATTTGATGAATTATAACAATTATAAGGGAGATATTTTTTTGTTAGTATATAGGATATGACCTTATACATTGTTAATGACTTCCAATAGCTTTACCTCCCATAAATTAACTATGTCATGGAATATCTAGAAAATCATAAAAATTGGAATTTCATCAATGTAAAGATATTCCCATCATGTCCTCTCAGTTGATTTCTATATTTGGTGTATTATATAGATTTATGATTTGTCTATGGTGTTTTTGTGTTCTCACTAGTATTTTCCCGTTAATTATTTACTGAAGCTTCATGATCTTTGATTGTCTCAAATTTATAAACAATTTTGAATTTACAGTAATGCATAGGAGTTTATTTATTTATGGTCTTTCCAATATTCCCCATTAATCTTGTTTCTATTTCTATCTTATATTTATTATAAAATTTCATCAATTTTAATTTACTTTTTTCACATTCCATATTTTTCTCAACTTAATGCTTCTTCAAAAATTAAAAAACTTCATTAAGAGAGGCTCA
This sequence comes from Viscum album, assembly GCA_963277665.1. Lineage (NCBI taxonomy): Eukaryota > Viridiplantae > Streptophyta > Magnoliopsida > Santalales > Viscaceae > Viscum > Viscum album. The sequence continues at coordinate 816,038,767 of OY728142.1, forward strand.
CCTCTCATAATTATTTTATAAAACTATTTATTTAAATCTTAAATTATTTTTATATCTCCTATATTTATATCTATAAATAAATTGACTATTCAGAAATATTTTTAAAGGATTAAAGATCTGAACTACATTCTTCAAAAATGTAATTTGAACTTTATATTGATCAATATTTACTATTGATTCTTTAAAGAACCTCGAAATTTCAGGATTCTCTTTCATAAGATGACCAATTTTTTAAATATCATTTGGGTTCATGTTTCAAATTTATAACACTAGGAATTTGATCTTCTTCATAAATATATATCTTTTACTTATATAATTTCCATCATAACATCTTTCAAACCTAAGATGAATTTAAAATCATCATATACATGGTAACTCATACCTTTTATTTAATCCTTACTAAATTGGTTTTTGGACTATAAAATCATTCAAGAATAGATTCATGAATTGATTTTATATATCAAATGAAATATTACTTTTTTTTATTACACATCATCTTCAGATCCATTTTACAACTTCCTTGGGATCTATTCTATTTTATTATCAATCTAACCAAAAATGAAATGAGAAAATTTTAATTTACCTTCTAATCTACACTTTAAAACATGAAATTACTAAAAATTTGTGAAAGAAATTTGTTATTATTATATTTATAATTTCCTCTAATAAAATGAATATGAATATTTTTCATATATATAAAGGAAATATCCTTATATTTTTAGCCATGTGTATTCTTTGGTTTTATTTTCCTCCCATAAGCCACCTTTTTGTTTTCAAAGTTGTGGAGAGTCTTATTTTAAATTATCATTCATCATGTGCTAAAGACATAAAAATTTACAATAGAGGAATACTTCTGATAATCATCAATATAATATCAATATTCTTCAATTGATATACAAGACCATGAATGCATCCCACAACTTCTATTAGTTTATTGGATAAATCACAGATTTTTATATTTTTATCATCTTATGATCTCCGAATTTGATATTTTGAACTAGTGACTAGGCATACTTTACCATGTTATGTAGTTAAAAAATGACTACATTATCCCTAATGGAATCCATTGTATTCATATATATCTATTTGGATAGAGATCTGGATAAATTATTTTTGAAATTTGGATGAGCATTAAATAATTTCTTGTCTACATTAGTCATAGACATTTTAAAGGAATCATTGATATGACTTCCATCGAGAGATGATATAAAAAAAATCAAGTCATAGATATCATTAGTGAGGTATCATGAACATATTACATTTCTAAAGGTTATATTAATCAAATAGAGGAACCCATTTTTCATGTATTTTGTCGTCCACAATTTTAATATTTTTGTTATAAAAATACCTGGCCTGGATTCACCTTGTTGTTCCCACATGGCCCATAAAACCTATGATGGTTTTAAATAGGGTGGAAACCTCTTATTATATCTCATTGGATCTTGTTATTATATTAGAAAGAACAATATGAACCTATCATTATTTATAAACACATACAATTTACGAATTCATAAATTAATGAAAGATCATATATATTTTACTTAGACCACCATAATGAGTTTTTCTAAGTAGCGCATGTATTCAAATTGATAATATAACAGGTTTTAACACCTTACAATATATATATTAAAAAAATTGGAATGTAAAAATAAAAATCTATGGGTATTCCATCTTTATATCTCTTTGTGATCTACTTTGTGAAAATGAACACAAATATGGTATATATAAATTACTTACTATGATTCGTCAGTAAAAATAAATCACCTATACAATGATGGGTTTTTATTACACTTTATGTTAACAATTATGTTTTTATCTTCAGGGGAATAATTATATTCAAGAATCAATATCATCAATGGAGTAAGTTTTTTTATATTTTTAGTATATCATTTATCTCAACCTTTATTCGTAATTATAATTTTTATTTAATTGAGGGAAATGCCTTTAAATTTTTTTTCATAAATCTCACACCTATATCAACATAATTGATCATTAATACATACATTAAATATTTATTAAGATATACATTTCCAAATATTTCAATAATTAATTATGATAGTTTTAATATTTTGGGGAAACTGCCATCATTGTGCAAAAACCATTCTTATGTCTTCATTTCCTAATCAAACCTAGAAATTTCATGTGGTTTCTTTAACTCGGGTTTGGTGTCCTACATTAAATTAGATCCAAAATTTTCATTCATAGCTAACTAATTTGGATCTATAAAAACACGTAATAAATGGAACATAAACGTTATTGTGGAGTGGTCCTTCAATATTATCTATGTATCTTAAAATAGTTATAACTAAACACCTCCTATAAAGTGAGGTCATAAATATTACAGATCCACTAAAAATTATTTATTCTTACTCATGGTGAAATCATATATTTGATATGTGTCTCACATCAATAAATTCCATGATTATACCTTCTTATTGGAAACTCTTTCATGGTGCAGCTACCTCTAAATCTACAGAATGAGTGAAATTCTCATAACCACCTCTATTGTGTGTCTTTGAAGGATATAATATGTAACTCATTAATTCAATATTTAAACAAGAAAAAATCATTACAAACATGATCAAAATACCTTACTCAATTATCAATAATGACAGGGTTCACTCTCTAGAATATTGGTTATGATTCTACTACTTCATAGGCTCATTTAGCTATCTTCATTCCCTATCATATCCTCATCCTCGTCATACATTACGAGAATTAAAATAGATGACTCATTGAAAATAAATCCAATATTACACACAAATGGTTGCAACACTCATACTGAATGATTTGATGTTGATGATATATTTTCCAAAATTTATCAATGTGAGTCAAACCAAATCTACAAGAAGATAAAAATGCACAAGGGATTCAAGATTCATATAATGAATGTAAAAATATCATTCTAGAGTGGTGTTATTTTGGGGGTATATATTTTTTATCTTGTGGTCAAATTGATTGTAAATAATGAAACAAAATTGTGTAGGTTGATTAATACCAGGTGATGTATAAATGTTTTACCATGATCATTATATGCTCAACTAAAATTGTAATTTAAGATGCTAGAGTTCAAAAGTTGAAGTGTTGATAAAAAGATTTTGGATAAAATATAAAGGGTATAAAATCATAGTTAAAGATTATGTTGATGGTAAAATATTAATGGGTAGAAAACAAATTTATCTTAAGGAATTTTCTAATTAAATGAGTTCATAATTAAAAATCTCTAGAGTTGGAAAAATCACCTATTTTATAAGGTTGTATGTTGTTTGTAAGGGATGATACATTTTTATATATCAATATAACTGTGATTGAAAACTGCTAAATAAATTTGATATGAAATATTAATAACAATATTAAACTATGATTATTGTCAGAACCCATATTTAAAAGCACAAGTATGGGAAATATATTTGTTCTTTTAATGCTTTTATTTTTTTTAATGAGTCAATATGTACTGGTGATTAAATATGAATTTTTGATTTTGATAGAATTTTTATGTATTCATTTTGTTGAATTGGATATAATTCTTGATTGCTTCACCTTGTAAATGTGATGGTTGATGCAGTTATCTTCAAAGAAACTAAACATAAGTGTTATTTTATCTAGATTAATTATCTAGAAAATTTGATGACATAAAAATGGCCTTAGTATTGATTACAAAAGTCCAAATATGATTTTAAGTTAAATTAGAAACCTTTATAAAGGTAATTGAAAACTTATTTATCCATGTATTGGTACATTAATTTCATTGGAGGGTACTTATTTAAGGACTTGACCCCAATTTCCCAAATCATATGCCTTATTTTATTACATTGGAATATAAATAAGAAATACACATCTTGAAGGACCAAATAGTTTAGTAGTTTTGGAAATTGAGATACATACATAAGATCAACATTACATCTTGAATGAAAAAACAACATAAATTTTTTTTTAATGACACATGATATGCCAGATTAACCTTTCATGTCATTCATAATAAACATCTTCAAAAATTGGGGAAAATAAAACATGTGAAAGTGATCAAATCAGAGTCTCATTAACGTTAAATAATACATAGGGATAAATTATTAACACCATGAATGATGAATAATTTAAAACTCATACCTTTAAAAATATACAATGGCATAATATGGAAGGAATAAAAATGTAATTAAATAATTCCATAAAACAAAACTACGGATATTATACTAGTCAAATAATCACATTGAAAATCAACATCCAAATTCATATTGAGAAAATAAATAATTCCATACATTCTTAAATATATTTTTAAGGCCTCGACTTAGACAAATAAAAATTATTATGGACTCAGCCAAAACCATATCTACAAATTGGTAAGGCCTCAACCAAGTTCATATTTGTTTTGTTTCATGATACCTACCAATGCATTGAAGAGATATAGTGGGAACCACCCATAAAATTCTAAGGCCAATTAATTTATCATATGAAAATGAATAAATTTAAAAATTATATATTTTCAAACTCAAAATGACATATGAAATGTAAATAACATTCCCCAAACATAAACACTAACCATTCAAAGTAATATAATGAATCATTTCAATATAAAATATCTATATTTAAAATAATTATAAACCATTTAATACAATATGGTATATTATACCGTAAAATATTCTCCTATATTACACATAGGATTTTAAAAGTTTTCTGAAATAGACAACATTATTCTTATAAAATCGTTGAGTAATTCAAGAGATAACACTCATTTACTTTGAAAGGAAGAGTTCTTTTGGAAGCATATTTCTATAAAATTAGAAGTGAAATAATATATTTTTTCATATTAAAATTATTAATTTTAGAAAAATAATGGTTTCTAAAAAAATTTCTAGAGTTCCCTTGAAAATAGGTAAGAATTAGTGATAATTCACTCAAATCGGGCATCTGTTTCGGGAAATTGTTTTGAAAGATACTTTTAATGAAAGTATCTATATATAAAAGAAAAAACGATTATGGTTGTTACACATATATATAATTAAAATAAAATTTAGGATAATTAAATAATAATAAATAATATTTTCATTGGTATTAATAAAGAAAAAGTGTAACCCAAAGAAAATGAAGGTTTGGGTAGAAAACCCTTAACTTATGCCCGAATATGTTCTGTAGTTGAAAATAAGGTCATGGAATATGAAATTAGACATAATGATAATTAAATTAAGTACTTGTTATACAAGTATTTGGTTTATTATCATTTTATTATGTTCGCTTATTGTCATTTTTATTGAATAAAGTATTAAAAATAAATATTTTTTACAACTCGTTTCAATAGATTTCATGATCGGTTTGTTTCCAGGAAAGTTAATATAAAATGAAAATTTAATTAATGAATTGATGTTATATTTTATTAATAATATTATATTAGGTTTAATGATCATATTATACATTTTTATACTTTTAGTTAGTATTAATCATTATATAAAATATTAATGATAAATGCTTGGACAAACTTGGTGGTATTTCGATCACATCAAGCACAATTTATTTTATAAATTAATACCATATGTACAAAAATGATTCTAAAAAACTAAATAGTATATTTTACATACACTATGATCTATTTCAGCTAAAAAAATGGATTCATGACCACAATTGACTATGGTAATAGCTGTTGAAAAATCTTCGTCATTGACTGTAATAAATTCACACATCTCAAGCGGTGTTTTAAAATATTGTATAAATGGAAAGAAAAGGGAAGAAGATGATGAATTATTCCATTAGCATAAAAAAAATTGTAGTCCATATATTTTAATGGACATATCATAACATTTTTAGGAAATTAGGCGAGGAAATAAAAAAAATGAATGGAACATGAATGAAAAAAATATAATTGAAGAGTGGAATTTACCTCTTCAATTTATCTTCCTTGATAGCCTCTTTAGAAGATAATAATTGGTATGTTGAAAAGTGAAATGGATTTTGGATGTGTGTGGATATTGGAAAGATATTTTTTTAGAATTTAAGAAAGGAAAAAGGGATTAAGAGTATTGATGAGAAGAGGGAGTGACGGTGGTTTTTATAGTGAAGAAGATGGGGGCTTTTCCATTTTTTTCATTTTTTTATTATTTTGTCTCAAGACTATAAATAACCTTGATTATTGTGACTCATATATAAATAAGTGCATGTGATTTCAAACTAATGGTTATTTAAATTATCCATGACTAAAGAATTAAGCAGAAAGTCTTCTATTTTGCATATTTCGTAAATTATAGAATTTCACTATTCACCAAAAACTCTAATATTGAGGAAAAATACCAAATATTCACCCTAATTTTTTTAGGTTTTTAATTCGATAATGAACTAAATTTTATCAAGTTAATTTTTTAAATGAATGAAATTTATTTTAAAAAAAATCATTATTTACATGAAAAATACTTATTTTAAATTTAAAATTGATTTTATAATACATTCAAAAATTAACTGAGGTCTCATAAAATTATCCGAATTTTATATAATAATAATATATAGATTGAATAATACATTTTATGAAAATTCTAATTAATTTAAATAAATTAAATTAAATTAAAATTAAAATTAAATATTTATTACATTCCAAAATATCATCATTTAAATATTAATATTTAAAATATTCACTCACATTTATGTGGTTTGTAGATATTATTTATACACATATGGGTGAGGTTACTATTGGAGTTTGGTACATTACAATACATAATAGTATGTGTATATTCATTAGGGTAAGTTATTATTCATCAAAAATGTTATTTGATCCTATTATACTCTAAATAGCTTACAAATCACGACACTGTATGTCAATATTTAGAAATTAAAATTACAAAAGTGGAAAAATTATGTTCAACAAATAGTTTTTAACAAAAAAAATCATAAAGACTCATTGTTTTCATGCATTCAATATTAAATTCATATGTATATTATTGGGTTGTTATATTCTCCCCTCCTTACAAAAATTTCGTCCTCAAAATTACTAAAATGGTACCTCATAAAATGATTTTGGTGGTTCTTCATAATAAGTTCCTTAGGAACCCACATTGCATCTTAATTTTTACAATTTTTCCGTAGTACCTTTACCATCTGATTCATTCGATTCCTCAATACATGTTCATTAGTATGCTGAATCCAGATAGGCTCATCACAGTAAGATAAGTCAAGTTCCAAATCATTACCTTCAAATGTGAGGACATGTGTAGGGTCTAGAATGTACATTCTAAATAATGAGACATGGAACACATTTTGTACTGTATAATGTCTAGGTGAAATTTTCAAATGATAACCCATGGATCTAATTATCTAAAAAAAATTTAAATGTGCCTATGTACCTTGGGATCAATATCCCTTTACTTAAAAATCTTAAAACACCCTTCCATGGATATACTTTCATTAAAATGTGATCTCCATCATGAAATTATATATTTTTCCTTCCATTATCATCATAACTCTATTTTATCCATTGAGATTCTTTGATATGGGTTTTAATAGTCTTTTCCTTCATTGTTGTTTCCTTCACATGCACTGGGCCAACAAGATTTTTGTCACCAAATTCATCCCAACATGTTGGTGTATGGTATCGCTTTCCTTAAAATCATTCATATGGTTCCATTTAAATGATAGAATGGAAACTATTATTGTAGGAAAAATCTACCAATGTTAAATACTGATCCAACATACATTGAATGTTAATAGGGAATGATCTCAACATGTCTTCTAAAGTTTGGTGTATACATTTTGGTTTCCCATCATTTTGGTGGTGATAATTATTACTCAAATGAAACTTAGTGTCCAAATAATTCTAAAGGCGTTTCAATTATTTTGATGTTAATTATAGATCATTGTCTGAAATAATTGAGAGTTTTTCTCTATTAAGTCTCACAACATCATTGATATAGTGTCGAACAAGGTTCTCCTTTGGAAAAAGCTCCCTTATAGTGAAGAATTGTGATGATTTTTTAAATCAATCAATAATTACCCTTATCGAAAAAAAATCATGGAGTTCTTGGTAATTCAGTGAAAAAATCCATGGTTAGGTCATCCCATTTCCATTTAGGAATATGTAGAGTTTTCATTAATCCTCTAGGACATTATCATTTGGCCATCACCTATAGACATACTAAACATCTAGATACAAAATATGAAATTTTCTACTTCAGGTTATCGCACCAAAAATATTAACTCAAATATCTATACATCATATTAATACCAGGATGTATATGGAAATTTGATCTATGAGAATGATCCAGTAATTACCTTTTTATCTCAGGTATAGCTGGAACACAAAGCCTCATCTAAAATTTCAGAATTATATCTTAATATATAAAGTCTTAAAACATCCCATCATTCTCAGCATTAATTTTCTTTTGAGGAATCTTATCATTAGGCTGATAACTATTAATCCTTTCTAAAAAAGTTGGTTGGCAAACCAATTGAAAAGGTATTGATGTTTCACTTTCATTGATGTTTCTCATATCCATCCTCACTAAATCCATCTACATGGGATCCTTGTCAAATCTAATTTTTTTAGAACTCTAGGATCATTCCTACACAATGAATCAAAATCTTTATTTTCCTTTCCTATGGAATATTTTATGGAGAAATTATTGTCCATGAGTAGCTTGAGCCATTATCTTTGCCTCATGTTGAGTTCTTTCTGTGAGAATATTTATTCCAAGATCTTCTGATAAGTATATATATCAAATATATAACTGTAAAGATTGTTTATCCATATATTCAGAGAAAATATTATATATTCAATCACATGATCATGATTTTTATAGTTATTTTCATGAATTTTTAACTGCCTTGAAACGTATGTAATAACTCTATTATTTTGTATGAGGACACAACCATGTCCTTTCATTAATGCATTACTATAGATCACTAACCCGTCGTTCCCTGATGATAGAGTTAGGATTAGAGAATAAACTAATCTAATAATTTATTATTCAGAGCATTCCTCGCATTATTTTTTTCATATGAACTTAACCCCTTTATGAGTCACCTTGGTTAATGGGTTGGAAAATTGGGTGATATTTTGAACAAAATGTCTATAATAACCTACTAAACCAGTAAAACCACATACATCGATGATGTTTTTTGGTATAACCCATGTTTAATCAGAATTTGTCTTCCTATAATTAATGAATATTCCATCCATTGAAAGAATATAGCCATGAATAGAATGCTATTGAAACCAAAATTCACACTTGTTATAATTCCCATATAATTCATTTATTCTAACAGTCTTTAGTATAATGTTCAATTGTTTTTCTTGATTTTTATTGATATTTAATTATACCAATATATCATCAATAAATACCATAAAACATTCATCAACATGTTCTTTGAAAGCCCTATTCATTAGATCCATGAAACCATAGGGTGCATTAGTCAGTCCAAAAGGCATTACAGTAAACTCGAAATGCCCATACCATGTTTGAATGATTGTCTTTGGAATATCTTCTATATTCACATACAACTGATGACATACATATCTATGGTAAATATTAGGAAAATATTGGGCTCCATGTAGTGGATCAAATAAATTATCAATGCGAGGTAGGGGATACATTTTCTTTATTGTGATGGAGTTGATATCCATGTAGTCAATGCACAGCCTCATAGATGTATCCTTCTTACTTACTAAAAGATTAAGGGTTCCCCAGGGAGAAAATCAAGGGTAGAAAAATCTTATATCATTCAATTACTATAGTTGTTTATTCAATTATACAAAAACAATAGTGGAAATTCTATAAGGATTCATTGAAAAAGGTCTTGAACAAGGATTTCAATCAATAATGACCTTATCTTCCAACTCTTACGGATGTACTGGTAAATCCTCTAGAAACACATCAACATAATCTTGCACAATAGGTGTGTACTATATATTAACATTACTTTTCACACCCATATATATTGTATTATCTTCCTCCTAAATAATTGCATTCATTAGAGCTATAGTGGATGGATCTATATGAGAATCATATGAAGTGGTTTCTCCTCTACCAATATGGGATTCTACACAGTTCTCAAAAATTGCATCTTCCTCATTCATACAATAGATTTTTTTCATTATAATTGGAATGCTAATGCATACTAAGATTTATTTCAATTTAGGTCATGTGTATGATGAAATGTTTTTAATCTAAGGCATGTTTATGTGTTATAAGAGGGATTAATCAACACAACTATGTTATAATGATACATCCAGTAATATATTTGACCGACAACTCATTTATTAAATCAAATTGGAAATATATAATTTTCATGGAAATATTAGATGATAAAAAAATGATATTACCCATAATTAATTAAATCATTGGATAAGTTTTAGGAAACGATTAATGTACATGAATCCACATAATTAGAAACATCAACTTCAGAAATTATGACAACATAAGTTTTCCACGAACCCTTTCCATTTTCTAAGGACCATTTCCTTGAAAGCTTGTACATTCAATTGAATAGTGCCCCTAATCTATAAATCTATACAATTTGACATTGATAACTTCATTCTTTACCTTGAAATCCTAAAAAATAGTCTTTCTATTCACAATTATAACACATGTCATTGCCTTTATACAAGCATCATGGTGTTTCCTTCCACAAGTATCGGTTGATGGAAAATTCACCTATTTATTATCCAATTTACCTGTGCTATCATAATTCACCCTATTCTTCTGTTTTTTACCCTTAAATTCATAAGACATAAAGAATTATTTCTCTATCATGATAGCACATGAGATAATGTCTTTGTATGATGAGAAACATTAGGATACTAGTTCCCTTTAGTGGAATGGTTTTAAATCATCAAAGAATCAAAAAATATTACTCATTGGATTACATATATAGTCTTTATCACATATTTCTAACATTGTAAATTTGGCTTCATACCTAGAAATTTTTTTCATCCACTTTCTATCTGAGACTCATGAATTTTCTCTCCATATATGCTTGTTATTCAAAATTGAAATATTTTCTCACAAAATTTCCTTAAAACCCTCTAGTAAATTTTTTATAATTCTCCCTCATCTTTTGTGTTTTAAATTATCAAACACTATAGATCTATATCTCTAGATAGATGATAAAACTCCATGACAACCTTTTATCTTTTTTTACATCATAAAGAGATAAATATCTTCAATAAATAACTTATCCACTTCTCCTCTATGAATGGGTTGGTAGTCTCATTGAATGATGGAGGTTGTTTCCGCATAAATCCACCCAACATTGCTCCTCCACATTGATGACCAGGATGCTCCATACGAGTAAGGGTATTTTTTATAACCAGATTCTATTTTCACAATATAGTTATATGTTTTTTAGCCTCAGTCGTAGCTCCAAATCCAACATCATTATCATGCATTGGATGGAAATCCCTACAAGGGATACGAAAGTTCATGTGGTTTCCATTCCTTCCACAAGGAGACATTTATAAATAATAGAATACACTGTATTATGTTATGAATCATAATTTATAATCTAAAATAAGAAAAATACATTGGATAAATTGAAATGAAATCCATAGAAAATCTTATAATCATGGTTTCTTGGAGGAAAAATTTACATTTACTTCCATTAAAATAGTTTCTAATGAAAATGTGAATTATCCTTTGAATATCCCGTATGAGTGTCACAATAGGTGTGTAATAAGGCCCTTTATCATGTTCCAGGATTCCCCATGTCAAGCCCAAAACTTCTTGTCGATGTTGTTTCTCCATGGTACATCTGTTCTAGAAACACATCCATTTATAGTATCCATATTGGGATCTATTTTCTAGAAAGATTAATATAATCTATTCCTTACCAAAATTCTGGGATGTTCTTATATGTTTATCCTCATAGAATGTCTTAGGGTTTTGTTCCCTGATCTACATTTTCTAAATTTATTTTCTATGTTTTCTAATAAACTTTCTCAGATACCAACAGTAAGGCCCCAAACCTAGTTTCCCAGTGTCGGTTCCTTAATTTTTTACATTGGTACATAAATAAGGAATATGAATCCTGAAGAAACAACTGGTTTAGTAGTTTTGAAAATCCAAATAAATAAATAATTTCAACATTACAACATAGAAATAAGTACAATATAAGAACTTCTTTTGAATCATATATAATCTTCTGGATTATCCTTGAAATTCAATCATAATATACATCTTCAGAGACTGAGGAAAATAAAACATGTGAAGGTGGTGAGATCAGATAATCGAAAATGGTAAACAATATAGTGGAAGAAAATATATACACTAGGGATGATGAATAACTAATAATTCATGCTTTTAAAGATATACTTGAGCATAATATGGTATGAGTAAAAACATATTATATAAATCAATAAATCATAACCATGGATATTCTACTAGTGTAATAATCATATGAACTATAAATCAATAGTTTCACATTGGGGTTATTCATAATGGTGTACATTCTAGAATATACCATCAAAGCCTCAACCATGACATCTGAAAATGATTAATGCCTCAACCAAAACCATATCGGAAAATGGGCATGGTCTCAGCCAAGTCCATATCTATTTCATCTAACGAGACCTATTGATGTATCAAGGGTAAATATTAGGCCCCACCCATAACTCTCTATGTCCTATTAACTCTTCATATTAATGGGCATAATAATAAACAATATATACATTCTTTTTAAAACTATCATATGAAATTTAAATAAAATTCCCCAAACATAAACACTAACCTTTCAGAGTAATATAGTAAATGGTTTCAAGAAAGAATATACATATTCAAACTAATCATAAACCATTAAATACAATACGGTAGATGATATCATAAAATAATATTCATGATTACCCATAATATTAAATAATAGTTTTGAAATATACATAAATACTCTAATAAAAGCATTGAGTAATTCCTACGATAAATACTCTTTTACTTTGAAAAGAAGTGTTATTATGAAAAAAAATTATAAAACCAGAAGTGAAATAATATAATTTTCTTAAAATAAAATGTTTAATTTAAATAAATAATGGTTTCTAAAAACATATTATATAGTGTCTTTGAAAATATGTAAGAATTTGAGAAAACTCCCTTGAATTGGGCTTGTATGTCAAGATTTTTTTTTTAAATATCATTTTAAAACATGTTTCTATACATTAAAGAAATAAAAATTGTAGTTAGTACACATATATAGATCATTAAAATAGAATTTAAGATGAGAACATATGAATGAATAAGAATTTAATTTGTATTAATAAATAAAAAGAGTAACCTGAAAGAAAATGGAGGCTCTGGTAGAAAACCATTACCTTATATCTGAATATGTTTCGCTCTTGAACATAATTTCATGTAATATGAAATTATACATATTAATAACCTAATTAAGAACCAATAAGACATTTATTTCAATTTTTATAATTTTATAACGTTTATTTTTGGTCATTTTTATGGGATAAAATATTCAATATCATTGTTTGTGAGCGCTCATTTCATTAGCTTTGATGATCAGTTCATTTGTATGGAAGGTAATGTAAAATGAGAATTGAATTACCAAATTGATATTATATGTTTTAAATGTTCATAAAAAAATTTAAATTAACATATAAGTAATTTGGTTAATTTGGGTGGGGTTGAATCATTAGATAAATTTTAATGATAAACACTTAGATTAATGTGGTGGTTTTTCGATCGCATCGAACTCATTTTATTTTATAAATTAATATCATGTGTACAAAATTGAATCCAGATCATTAAAAATTATATATTACATATATTATTATCTTTTTCAATCAAAAAATAGTTTCATGGCCAGAATTGAAGATGGTTATAGATGTTGAAAACTCGTCATCCTTGATTCTGATAAATGAACACATATCTGATGGTATTTTCATTTCTAGAATAATAGGAGGGGAAAGGAGAGATGATGATGATTTATTCAATTATAATAAAAACATTCCAGTACATGTAAGTTACTTGATTTATCATATAATTTGGAGAAAATGAATTGAGGAAATAATAATAAATAAAAGGAACATTAATGAAAAAAACAAATGAAAAGAGACATTTACCTCTTAAATTTATATTTCATGAGAGACACTTTATTTGAGAGGATTTTATATTCTGAATGAAAAAAAGGGCTGATAGAAATGGGGAGGAAATTTGGAGGTGATTTAATCAAAATTGAGATGAGTCACAGGGCATGATAGGAGTGAAGAGAAGAGGGAGTGAGGGGTGGGTTTTATAGTTTAGGAGAGGAGGGGTTTTCCATTATTTTAATCATTATTTTATTATTTTTTCTCAAGACTATGAATAGTCTTGATTAATGTGACTCGTAAAAGTAATATGTTCAAGTGATTTCTAACCATTGGTCATTTACATAATCCATGACTCAATCATGATTCAGAAATTCATTTATTTATCATATTTAATTAATTTTTGAATTTCACTATTCACTAAAATTTCATGTATTACAGAAAAATAGGAAAAACCGCGCTAACCATTTTTTGATATGTAGAATTAATAATATAACTCCATTTTAATAAAAAAAATTCTAAATAAGAGAAAATTTTATTTTTAAATAAAATCATTATATATGTGAAAAATACTTGTTTTAAATTTAAAACTGATTTTATAATACATTAAATAATTCATTAAGGTATCATAGAATTGTCCTAATTTCATAGGGAAACAAATTATTTATGGAATAATAAATTATATGAGAATTAATATTATTTTAAATAAATTAATTATTTTATAATTTTAGTTAAATATTAATTTCTCATAGAAATATCAACATTTGATTGATAATTTTTAATATATTAACTCTCATTTATATATATCCAATATTTCATTTATAGTCACATGGGTGAAGTTACTATTCATAAGGGTAAAAAAATATTCCCAACTCTAAGTTAATATTCATAAGGGTAATTTATTATTCACAAAAAATTTAATTTAATCATATCTACTCTAAATAGCTTATTGATTGCAACCGTGTATGTTAGTTTTTCGACAGTCAAGTCACATAAGAATAAAAATTATTTTCATTTGATATGTTATAAAAAAGTGTTGTTTTTTAGATACTTGATGTTTTCATGCATTTAATAATAAATTTATTTGTAAATTCTTGTGGTGTTAAAACATATTGTTATAAGCTATATATTGAATATCATGTATGGGTATGTCTTTTTCCCCATAAATTAGGGTACCTGAATAAGGGAAATTATGTTATGTATGAATACATGTATAAGGGTAATGAGACAACATAATGGTTCCTACATAAGGATATTTGGGCTATGAGAGGTTGAATCATTACCTTTGTAAGGGTAATTGGAGATAGAATTAAAGAAAATAGGCCTAGATGAAGGTTTTGTAGGGGTATTTCAGTGACTTGTATAAAAGTAATCATGATGCTATATAAAGGTAGCTTCTCACATAGGGGTATCCACCACTCAAATAACGGTATATGTGAGATTCTTCATCTCACATAAAGGTATCAATAGAACTATGTAAAGGATATCTTTGATTTACATGACATGCATAATGGTATGGAGAGTGTTCTAAAGGATATGTAATGGTGAGTCTGGGAAAGTGTACTTTAGGATGCCTTTTCCCATAACAATTATCTATACACAAACACCCAAATAGACCACACAAAGGATAATTATTGATGACACATTATTTGGATTGACCACGATCAGTTAGATCAACTGTATGAGTTGTGATGTACCGAATGATGATTTCTACTTTCATTATCAAATTGATAAACAACTTAATACCTAGGAAAGTCCAACTCACATGTTACAAATGATATTCATGAATCATCCATGCATGAAGAGAAGAACCCAATCCATAAAGTCTACTATAATGAATTTGAATGAAACAAATACATGATGAATGCCCAAGTAAAATTGAGATAAAAGCACATGCATGTATTCAAACATGCCTTTAAGAAATATAAAAAAATAGAAGGGTTATGTAATCAACTAATAAATAGTATGTCTGATAAAATTTCATGTCATATGTACTAAAAATGAATATTTAATATGATAAAATAAGACATCCCAAATCATTTTTGTGTACAAATAAGAGGTATTTAAATCGGGAATCAGGAGTAATATATGAATTTTAATTAATATACATGCATATGTGAGATTTTAGTATTTTATTATTCAATTAAATAAATACCCGCCTCTTTGAGGAATTTGAGATAATGATTTGATGTGAAGAGTGAATATTTACTTAATAATTTAGTAAATTTAAAAATGAATGCATGCATACTACTAGGTTTACGACATGGGGTTTAATTGTGGTTTATGAGAATATTTTAATTGGAATGTAATTGAGTTTCAAAAGAGATTAAAATACCCTATCCTTTATGGGTGTTTTAATTTATAAAAATATGTGTGTTATTTATAAAAAATTAAATCATGGAATCAATGAGATATCAAAGGTTAAATATTGTAATTTCTTATGGATAAATGTGTGAAAGTAGGTGATGAATAATATTAATAGATAGTTTTGAGTGTTTTTTATACAATGTGATGAGAAAATTGACTGAGCCAATGCCCAAATTTCATAAAAAACAGGACTAAGTATTTGATTATTGGGAGAATCATATCATTCAATATCTGATATAATATTCAAGGTGAATCAAATTTCATCACTTATCTATTGACGACCCTGAATAATTGAACTTGCCAAACTCTAATCATGTAGAATCGTAGAGTAATAGTATGATCTAGAATGATGATGTTATTTATAATCGTGGATCATCCTCGAAGAAATGAAGAATTATTTCATTTGGTTCTCTTTGTGAACGAACATTGACAGACTGTATATTGATTATATAAAGATTTCCTATGGATGTAATAATTTATTTTCTTGTGAAGAATTTGTTTTCTGGGGTTTAATCAAATCAAAATTGACTAAAAATTTATGTTGAACATTTTCAATACATGTGTGATTCTCTATCTATTATTATAACTTCCCATAAGTTGAAATTGATATATAATATTGAGTGGATCGGGAACCATAACATGTTTGAAAGGTTGAATTATAAGGAAATGGATTTTGTTTACGAAACCATTGGTTCATTTATCCCCCACCCCTCGGTGGTTCATCTCTCCTATGACACTACACCATGGATTCAACCTTGTATAAAAATATAATTATTTGTTTTTAATATTTGACTATAATAATTTTGGATATAATTTTTGAAATATATTGTGTGTCAAATTTCTTTATTAATCTATAAAAATATAATCTCACATTTGTTTAATGGACCATGTGGTATGTTTGGTATACTTTCGATTTAAGAATTCTCTGTAATGATGGAAAAAATGATGAGTTATTAAAATATTTAGACGGAGTCTTAGATAAAGATATGGTGAACTGATACACCAAAATATGTGGTTTATTCTTCATTTGATTTTAATTTTGTTTTCCAATTAAGTAGAAAAGTAATATATCACCTAATAGAGCACTAAAGAACTAGAATACATATATGCAAAAAAATTATGCACTCAGATTTTAGTGATGATGAAAATATTCATGGATATTTTTAAAGATGTGATGGTGGTAACAAGAGTGTGATTGAACTCACAAAAAATACCATATATCACTCTCTTGTAAAATAATTTTAAATCATGTATCACCTTATCAATGATAGGGTATATCATGGAGAGATCAAAATGGAGTATGTGGGAAATAATAAGAAAGTGGAAATATTATGATTCATTCATTGTCATCTCCATTATTTATTAAACACTAGTCAAAGATTTGTGTCTAATCACCTACCATGGATTGATGAGGATATGATATATTACATCTCATAATTTGTAACTAATTTTTTATATTTGGTTTTTTATTACAAAGTTGATCTTCCACTTTAGGTTTATTTTAAATTAGGTAGAAAGATAA
The DNA here is from genome assembly GCA_963277665.1 of Viscum album. Classification (NCBI taxonomy): domain Eukaryota; kingdom Viridiplantae; phylum Streptophyta; class Magnoliopsida; order Santalales; family Viscaceae; genus Viscum; species Viscum album. Next base: position 816,056,646 of record OY728142.1, read on the forward strand.
TGTGATTCTAGTGAAATTGAATACGAAACCTTGGATATTAAAATTGTTATCTTAAAAGATAAGTCAATAAAAATAATAAATATGATTCAGTTGTAATATTATTTAATAAAGAGGGGTATATTTTATTAAAATTGTAGGTGAGATATTAATCATGAGGAACGTAGTTTTGTCATGATTGAAGAAAAAGAGTGTTTTGGAAGGAGGAATGACTTGAGGCATGATATGATCTCTTGAACAACTTTTTCTAAAATTTTAAATATTCTGGTATGAATATAGTAGTGTATATGATATTCTATTTTCATATAAAATCAGTAATTTGTGTTCTAATAATTGAATGTCACATAAATTTATAATAAATCTAATGGGAAAGAATGTTGAAACCATGGTGACTTGGTGTACCGACCAGATCATTTATGAATAAAATTCACATTCATACATTGTCTTATAGATAAAACATGCAGTAGTTTTTTATAATAATTAGGATTAAATTACCGTTAAGTATCATTATTGTTGATAACAAAGTCATTGAACTATTATCAGATGATTGATATAGATTTATGGTTTTTAAAAATAATCCTTTCGATAGAGACAAAGGAGATTATGGCCTCATCTAGTAGACTCAGGCCTCATAAAGCTCATTTGATAGAACTTGAAAAGGAGGTAGAAACACTTGTCTTCTCTTCTAACCAAGCATAATTTGAGATTCAACTTGTTAATCTTTAACAGAATCGCTTATGGGAGAAGTTCAAGTTAATAGAGATTACCACCTCGATGATGTTATTCGATCTTCCCCCAGAGTCTTTCACCATCGCAAACCATACCCTTAGGTATTATTTGGGTGGTATAAGGGCATATGTAATAGGTTATTAGTTACTTATTGTGTAATCAACTTTTATAAATAAAATTCTTATTCCATCATTTCATTTATGAGAATAGTCTTTCATAAAAAATGATGACTTTGATCAACTGTCTTCTAAAGAAAAAATGGTACTTTTGATAAATATATAAATTTTGATAAACTATGTTTTTTTATTAATAATATTATTAAAAATTCTTATAAATGATTATTATATCATTTTCTTTATATGTAACTGATTAGTTAATCAGTTTGATAAGAGTTATATTTTTCATATGATAAATACAAAAATGTATTTTTGAAGAATTTATTTTATGGGATTAATGAATTTTTGAAATATTTAATATTTTAATACTATATTATTATAAAATTAATTTTATTAAAAAAAATATTATATAATTATTATTATGTTAAATAAAAATATTATTATGTTTTCGAAACAGTTTTTGTCAAACCTAGTAAATTTTTAATAATTGTTGGTTTTCATTCTAAATTTAAAAATTCACATATTTTAAAAACTATTTTGAAAAAATAAATATTATTTTTGGAATCAGGACATCGAAATTATCCAACGATGAATTTTTCATTATATTCTGAGGCATTCGAATGTTTAGGTAATTATTAAATACCGTATACATAAAATATGCGTTTTATAACATCATAATGACCCCAAAATGATTTCATAAATATTATAATAGGTTTTATAGTCCCAATATATGATTTCCCCTTAAAATAACGTGATTATATATTTTTATTACTTATTTTATAAAGCCTTCGTGAATCCTTCTAAATTGTATAATATACATTGTGATTTTAAATTCATTTCATTAATAATGTGACTCACCTCCTCATAAGAATGAGAAATATTTTATTATTATAATTTATTTTCCTTATAAAATAATTTTTTCCACTCCCTTTTATAAAAAAAAACCATAGAAAAACAATGGAATGGTTTGTGGTTTTGAATATTTAATTATATAGATTCCAAAACCTCAGTCTGTGAAATATTAAGAAATTCTACATAAATTTTTTATTTAAACCCACTCAATATCACAATTTTAATCATTCAAAATCCTTTTAGAATTTCTTTAATCTTCCCTCCTTTCTCTATAATCTTTCCAAGGCTCCCAAATCTACTATTAAGCCCCTCTCCAAGCTCTTGATGTCACACACTCAAATAAGGGATTCCATCCTTTATCATTTTTATCCAAGATTCTTTGTTTTGTAATACCATATTATTTTAATTTTAAAATATTTGGTTATAATTACACAACTCCAAAATACATCCCTCCATATTTTTCAATGATTAGATAACACATTATCCCTTATTAATGCCTTCCATGTACACATGATACCATGCCAAATTTCTGTACGGGATTTCTCTCTTCTTATTTCCATTAATGTATTTCTCTCATATTATTCATCTAAACTCTATTTAATTTCTTGGGATATTATTTTAAATTATCCCCTTAACTTATATTTCATGTATAACTGATTATATACCCCTTTCTCTCTCATCAACCAAAATTAAGAATTTTCATTTGACGACATTATGCTGCTAAAATTGTACCACAATTTTCAAATCATAAATCATCGTGTAGTGAATACCATATCCATTTCTCTATCAAGGGTATTGAAATTTTTGAATATATACTTATTTAATGATATTTAAATGTATCTATTACACATTCTTTTATCGTGGAATAAATTATTATGTTGAAATAATCCATATTATATGATTTATGTGGAACACTTTAGCATGAGATTGAAATGTTCATGAAGGGTGTGCCCTGATAGCACTCTAATGCATTGGGTAATGTTTATTATCATGATAGACCTTGTGAAATTAGGGTTTAATCATTCTAATCCATGTGAAATTATTTTTTAATCATGATAATTCTTGTTCAAAGAGGGATTACTCATGATAATCTATGAGTAATGATCATTGGCTCATGCTAATATCATGTTGTATGTCGTTGTCACATATCCATGTTATGTTAATCATGTTATATAATGAAATTTTGTTCATGTTTCTATTATGATCCATTGATATGACTATTTACTAACATGTATTTTATTTCTCATGTTATTCATTTTTTACTCCCTTAATGGGATTTATAGCTCACCCCTCTCTTATATATGTCCTCATGTTATCCCATGTAGTGTTAAGTACATAGGAATAAGTTGGTCATGTCCATGAAGTTTTAATTAAATATTTGGTATTTCATATTTTATGTCGTTATGTAATGTTACTAATTTCCCAAGACATTATGCCTCTCTATCCTTAGAGTATTATTAATTACATTTTTATGTATTAAATCATTTTTAAGTGTATCATAATGTGAATGCTCATTATAGTTGGTATCAGAGGATATGTTCAATTATTTTTGGGATTTGGGTTATAAAACTATAGTGAATTCCTTAGAGCTAAGACTAGGTATAGAAAATAATCCCTAATCTTTGCTGGGTATGGAGTTAGTGGTTCATCAGGAAAATAAATATCTGTTTTGATACGAACAAGTACATGTGGCTCTATCAGAGATTTGTCTAGGGGTAAAACTTGAAAACACCACTTTGATCTAGACTCAAACAAGAAATGGTGTAGAATAATGGGCCATGCTTTACTCTAGGTTTGACACTCCCATAGGATATTATTTGATAACATTATAATATTTGAATGAACCATTATTAAGGGAATAAAAAAATGTCCCTAAGAATATATGTTGAGAAGTAGATTATGGATAACCTAGATTGATGCCTATAAATTCATAAGTTAAGAAATAAATGTAATTTATATATTATTTTTTTTCATTGGATTCCCCTTTATATGTTTAATAATATTACCCTTATCTTATATATTATTATAGACAATAGTCGGTAATAAGATGACTCGGGATAACAACCGATATGAAGATCAATGTGATGACAATTATAATGAGATTCCCAATATTGTGTGAGTGGTAATAAAAAAATTTGTTATGATACTCTCTTAATTTACTCATTTTTTTAATTGAAACATGGGTCAAGGGGAACATCCCCCCCCAGTAAAGAACAAGTAGTAATCGAGAGATTCATGAGATAAAGGCCTAGTACTTTCAATAGATCTTATGATCCCTCAATCACCGAACAATGGATCAACTCAATTGAGAATTTCTTCTCCATCCATCAATGTTCCTAAAAAAGAGAAGGTTCTCCTGGATGCTTATCATATAGAGGGTGAAGCTGATCAATGTTGAACATTGATTAAAAGTAAAATGTCTGAGGAATAGATTGAGGAATTTGAAATAAAGGATTTTTATAAAATGTTTTTCTAGAAATATTTTCCATGCACCCTAAAATTTAATATGGAAAGGGGATTATTTTCCCATAGGAAAAAAGATGAAGAGTCTGTCATAGCATATGAGGAAAACATTACTAGTCTTTCATGATATGCCTCTGTCTTTTTCATTACCCCAAAATTCAAGGTAGACCACATATTTGGGGGTTAAAACCTAGCCGGTGGAAAGCCCTTGTGATCTGTGACTTTGATAGAAATCAATAAAAATTGTCTAATGTGCCCTCAAAGTTGAATTAGAGTATGTCGAATCTCAGCGGTATAATGGGGATAAGAAGTGGAATATGGAAATTAATTATTAAATTATGATTGATAAATCCAATGGTGATAAGAAATTTCATCTCCCCACTTTCCAAATGTATGGAAATAATCACCGAGTAAATTTCCAGAAGGGGATGAAAAAATTCATTAGGTGTGGAATAAAAGGGAAACTGTATATTAATTACCAACAAGAAAATCCTAATATTGTGACATACAAGTGGAATTATCCGTTTGACCCTCAAATAATTGTTCATTACTACAACTACAAATATCCATGGAACTTTACAAACTAGTTACCTAATCCAATAGTTTTTTAAGGAAACCAACAACCTAAAACACTGCAAAGGTGAGCTTTTTCCTTCACTATCATTGTAGAGAATCTAAAAAATGAAGTGGTGAATGGTATGATCGTTATTCATTCAAGAATATATAACGTACGATTTGACTCATGTTCTACACATTCCTTTATATACCAAAAGTTTGGTAAAAAAATCCAAACACCACCACAAATCATGGAATAGAGTTGTCGGGGAGAATGACAAATGGGGAAATTATTACTCCCATGAATATAACTCCTCCATTATAAAAATTTTTGGCCTGAAATTATAGGAGAACCTCTTCATACTCCCTCTGGTATAATTCTATGCAATTATAGGCATAGATTATATTTCATTATATAGAGCCAAAATAAAATGATGTGATATGGAAATCACTCTATATTTGGAGAATGAACCCCAGATTCTGTACAAGTGTTAGGAGGATGATAAGTCTTCATTAGTACCACTATCTCAATCATGGATATAACTACCCTATAAGAATGCATATCTTCTCATATGATTGAGTCTATGTAGGGAACCATCCTCAAAGACATGCATTTTTTTGAGAATTTACTAATTTGTTTCCTGAGGAATTTCCTAGTCTTCCACCTAGAAGTGATGTTGAATTATCTATTAATCTCATTCCTGGAACACTTCCAATATCCAATACTCTATATAGAATGAATACTGTTGAGATTTATGAGCTAAATAAATAACTAAATAATAATTTGGATATAGGGTTTATATGCCCAAGTGCTTCACCATGGGGTGCACAAGTCCTCTTCATCAAAAAAATGATAGGTCAATGTTCCATTGCATTGATTATCGTGAATTCAACAAAATCACAATAAAGAACAAGTAACCTTTGAAACAAATTTATAACTTGTTAGATCATCTATGTGTAGAAAAATACTTCTCATAGTTATATCAGAAGTCGGGATAATACCAGGTAAGTGTGAATGAAGAAGATATCCGCAAGAATACTTTTTATAAAAGGTATGGGCACTTAGAATTCATAGAAATACCTTTAGAACTCAATAATTCTCCATCAATATTCATGTATTGGATGAATAGAGACATTATATATTACCTTGAAATTTTTATTATTATTTATTGATGGTATTCTAATATACTCCAAAACCAAGGAGTAGCATGAGGAGACTCTAAGAACTGTACAAGAGACCTTACGAAAGGATAAACTCTATGAATGTAATAATAGTGAGAGTTATAGTTAAAGGAATCATCATTCATAGGGAATATCATCACATGAAATGAGATATCTGTAGATCCATCAAAGACAAATTCAATTGATGGATGGACAAGTCCAATATCTGTGATAGATATCTGTCGCTTCCTTGAATTAGCTGGATATTATAGCAGAATTTTTAAAAATATCTCATGATTGTAAATCCCTTTTAAAAAACTAACTTAGAAGGGAGTAATGTTTTCATGGAGTGATAAATGTGAATATATATTCAAGTATTTAAAAAGGATTTTTATCATTGTGTTAATGCTCACATTCCCCAAATTTGGAGAAATTTTCTCAGTGTCCGGTGATACTTCGAATAAGGGAATCAGATGTATATTGATGCAGAATGAAAAATTCATTTACTAGAATTTGAGGAAATTGAATTTTCATGAGAATAAATATCCAACACAAGATCTACATTTGGAAGCAATAATATTCTCTTAGAAAATTTGGTGAAATTACCACTTTGGTGAAAAGTGTGAAATATATAAGGATCACAAAAGCCTCAAGTATATATATTCACACAAAAATGGTTGAGTATGTGCCAACAAAGATGGTTAGGGCTGATCATAGACTATGACTGTTCAATTCACTACCATCTAGTTAATTAGAATAAAGTTGCAGATGCTCTATGTATAAAGGACCCAGTAATTCTATCATTGATGAGAATTGAAAAGGATCGAGTCTACTTAGATTTGATGAATATGGACTTGGGAATCGTAAAGAATGTAACTTCATTAATTATTTCACAATTGATTTCTTAAGAGACTCTTTTGGAAAGGATAAAGTAGGATCAAAAGGATAATGGAAGAATTTAGATTAAAGTGGAAACTATCAAAAATGGAAAATCCTTAGAGATCAATATTAAGGAAGAATGAATTTTGAGATTTGGGTCGAGAGTATGTTTTCCATCAAATTTACTCATAAAGAAAGATATTTTAAATTATTCACATAGTTAAAATTTTTCCATTCACATAGGAAACATAACAATGTATCGTGATCTACAAGGTATTTTCTGGTGGGATAAGATGAATAAAGATATTGATGAGTATACTTAAAAAGTGCCTTGTAGTATAGTTAGTTAATGCTGAGAGAAAAAATATAAGAGGTTTATGCAACGATTACCCATACAGACATGGAAATGGGATAACATCACCATGTACATTATCACCGGAAAATTGAATACATCCCAAGTAAATAATGATATCTAGGTTATTTTGGATTTTCTTCAAAAGACTTCACCATGAACATTGTCACTAGAAATCTGAATAAATCCAAAAGAAAACAATGCTATCTAGGTTGTTGTGGATTTTATTACAAAGACTTCACACTTCATTGCAATTTCAGATGTTTTCTCAGTGGGTAAACTGACATAGATTAACATCAGAGAAGTGGTAAGTCTATATGGAGTACCACAATCTATTATATCTGATCGAGATCCAAGATTCACCTCTTTGTTCTATAATAATGTCTATGATGTTTTGAATACTATGATAAACTTTATTACATCTTATCAACCTAAAACTTATGGCCAACCTGAGTGGACTATCCAAAAAATTGAGGACATTATAAGTGCATACTTAATGGAATTCAAAGAAGGATGGTATCAACATCTTCCACTGGTTGAGTTCTCTTACAACAATAGTTTCCACTCAATCAAACTAATGGCTCCATATAAATCCCTTTATGGGAAATGATTTATAACACCAGCATGATTGGATGTTGTTGGGTATAGAAAACATCTAGGTCTATAAATGGTTGATGAAATGGTGGATAATGTTAAGAAAAATCATGTAGTGCATTACAAATACTCAGAGTCGAAAAAAGAGCTATGATAAGAATTGTTAACGGGACATAGAGATTGATTTTAGAGACCTGATATTCCATTTCATATCATTGTGGATGACATTAACGAGGTTTTTTAAGAAGGGGAATCTTGGTCCAAGGTTCATCGGCCCTTTTGAGATCCTTGATCGTATTGGAGTAGTGGCCTATAAAACAGAAATCACACCATACATGTCTCAAGTAAATGATGTATTCTATGTATCAATAATGAATAAATACAAACCTAACCCATCACATGTACTCAATCTAAAGGTGGTACCATTGGAAATTTACCTCTCATATGATGAGAAGCTGGTGAAGATCATAGATTATAGGGCAAAATTTAAATGATATAATACAATGCCCCTCGTTAAAGGGTTGTGTAGAAACTGCAATTTTGAAGAAGAAATGTGGGAACTATAAGAAGGGATGAGGCATATTTACCCTCATCCTTTTTTTGTGTGCAATGAAAATTTTGATGGAGAAATTTAAGGTGGGGATGTTGTAACAACCCAATCATTTATGAATAAAATTCTCTTTCTTTTAATGTATTATAGAAAACTCAGGGACTTTTTTTAATCATTATTAGGTTGAAATGAACGTTAAGTATCATTACCAATTTTAATATATCCATTCAATAGTGATCCCATAAGTGATATATACTTATGGTTTTTTAAAATAATCCTTTAGACCTAGGAAAAGGAGAGGATGAACTCATCTCGTAGACTCATGTCATACAAAGCTCATTTTTCAGAGCTCGTAGTGGATGTAGAGTCACTAGGCTTCACTCTTAACCAATCCCAAGCAATGTATCAACACATTAATATTTAACTAAATTGACATTGAGAGATGTCCATGATAATAGATATTACCACTTGGGTGAGGTTATCTGAGCTGCCCCAAGAGTCTATCATCATCAGGAACCTTACCCTTATGTCTTATACTAGTGTTATAATATGTTATTTAATATGTTATTAGTTACATATTTTGTAATCACTTCTTATAAATAGAAGTGATATTCACTCAATTATTTTATGAGAATAATCTTTCTTGAAACAATAATGACTTTCAACAATTGTATTTTCATGTAAAAATTTTACTTTTGAGAAATATATAAATTATTTTAAACTATGGTTTTCATTAATAATATTATAAAACCAATTTTTTAAAATTATTATTATATCAGTTCCTTATCTGTAAATAATTAGTTAATCAATTTGATAAGAGTTATATTTTTTATATGATAAAATAGAAAATATATTTTCAAATAAATAATTTTAAGGAATTAATTATTTTTGGAAATAATTAATATTTTAATAAAATATTATTATCAAATTGATTTTCTGAATAAGAAATGAGTATGAAATTTTTTTGAAGTCACAAACAATTTTTTTAATGTTTCAAAACTATTTTTGTCAAAACCCATGAATTTTAAAAAATGATCGGTTTTAATTTTAACAGAAAATATACACAAATTTAGAAAAATATTTTGATAAAATCAATATTATTTTTGGGATCATCATGTTGAAATTATCCAATGGTGAGTTTTCCATAATTTTCAAAGACAGTCGAATTTTTGGGTAAAAATTAAATTCCATATAAATAAAATATGTGTTTTATAACATCATAATGACCCCAAAAGGATGTGATTAATACTATAATGGGTATTCTAGGATAAATATATATTTTAAAATTAAAATTATGTGATTTTATATTGTTTTTACGTATTTTTGACAACCTTAATGAATCCTCCAAAATGTATAATATACTTTATGATTTTAAATTCATTTAATTAATAATGTGACTGATGTCCACATAGGGAAGGGAAATATTTTATTATATTTCAAATGTTTTGGTATAAAATAAAATTTTCCACAACAATTTTTACAACTGCATGGTGAAAAATAGGTGATGGATTGTGGTTCCGAATATTTAATTATATAGACAAAAAAACAATGTTTGTGAAACATTAAAGAATTACACTCTTGTTTCCTATATAAACCCACCCATGCACCCTATTATCATTGCTCAAAATCCTTGGAGAACGTCCCTAATATTCCCTCCTCTCTCTATAGTCCTCAAAATCCTCCCAAATCTATCAGGATGCCCGTCTTCAAACTCTTGAAGTCACACACTGAAGTAAGGCATTCCATCCATTCTCATTTTTATCCCAGTTTCTTTATTTTGTAACACCCTTCTACACTCAATTAAAAATTTTGGAGTATAATTTATCACCTACCCCATGCATCCCTCCGTATTATTTATGATTAAATACTACTTTCTCACTCATTAATTCCTTCCATGTACACCCATTACTATGCATAAATTCTGCAAGGGATTTCCTTATTCTTATTTAAATCCATGTATTTATCCCATATTATGCATCTAAATAACATTTAATATGTTGGGATATTAGGTTACATGATCCTATTACAATATATTTCATTTATATATGATTATAGAGCCATTTAAATCTCATCAACCCAACTTAAGAATTTCTATATGATGGCACTCTACTGTTGAAATTGCACCACGATTTTCCAAGCCAAAATCAGCATGTAGTAAATACCATACCCATTTCTCTATGAAGGGTATTCAAATTTTTGCACATATACTTATTTAATGGTATTTAAATTTATTTTTTCCCTTTTCTATAATCATGGAATAAATGATTATGTTCACTGAATTCATGTTATACGATCTATGTGGCACACTTGAGCATAATATTGAAATGTATATGAAGGGTGAGCCCTGATAATGATCCAATGAATTGGGTAATGATTAATTTCATGATACACCTTCTGAAATGATGGTTTAATCATTCTAATCCACAATAAATTAGGGTTTATTCATGATAATTTATGTGCAATTAGGGTTTACTCATACTAATCCATGTGAAATAAGCCTTGGCTCATGAAAATATCATATTGTATGTCGTTGCCACATTTTCATTTTATAATAATCATTCTATACTGTGCCTTTATGTTCACTTTTCTCTTTTGATCCATTGATATTATAATTTCCTTAAATTCATTGTATTCTTCATTTTATTCCTTATTTACTCCCTTACCGGGCTTTATAGATCACAATTTTCTTATGTATATCCTCAGGTTATTACAGGCTCTCTTAATTACGAAGGTATGAGTTGGTCACGTCAATGAAGATTGAAATAAAGATGTAGTATTTCATGTTTTATGTTGTTATGTAATGATAATAATTTCCAAAGACACTAGAACTGCCAATCCTCATATTTTTTTAATGTACAAATTTATAAAATAAATCATGTTCAAGTGTGTAATAATAATAAGGGTTGTTATTGTTGGTATTATAGGATAGGATTAGTTATTTTTGAGAAAAGTGTTATAAAACTCTATTGAAATCATTAGGGATAAGAATGTGTATAATAAAATAATTCCTAAATTTTTGTGATAATAGAGTAAGGGGATTATCAAGAAAATGCATCCTTATCTTGATACGAAAAAGTAGAGGTGGCTCTTGCACAATTCTATCTAGGGTAAAATCCCCAAAACACTACTTTGAGATACACTCATATGGGAACTGGGGAACCAAAAATGTCTTTATGAACTCTTGGTTGGATACTTCTAGACGATATGATTTGGAGAATTCATAAGTTTATTTTAAACCCTAAAAAAGGGAAAAAAAATTCCCTATGAATATATGTTGGGATGCTGATCATGGATAACATATATTGAAGCATATAAATTTATAAGTTAAGGAACTCAATTTAATTTGTATGTTATAGTTTTTTTCATTGGATTCCCATTTATTATTTAATAACCATTCCCCTAACATTTCTTTTATTATATCCAATGGTTGGTAATATGAGGACGTGGGCTAACAACCCATGAAATGAACAATGTGATGTCTATTGTAGTGTGATTCCCAATCTAATGGGAGAAGGAATCGCAAAATCATTCATGATACTCCTTCAGTTAACTCACATTTTGAATAGAAACTTTTTTCAGGATTAATAACCACCACCCCCCCCAATAACAATCCACAATCAAGAGCTTCAAAAGACAAAGGCCTCCACCTTTCAAGGGATCATTTGATCCCTCAATCGTCGAACAATGGATCAACTCCATTGAAAAGATATTCTTCATCCATGAATGTTATGATCAATAGAATTTTCTTATGAATTATTATCATATGGAGGTAGAAGCTGATCAATAATGAACATTTATTAATAATAAAAAGCTTGAGTAAAATATGGGGGCATTGGAATTGAACGATTTATGAAAAAAATCGATAAATAGTTTCTTCACAACCATTGACATAAGACGGAATGGGACATCCTTTTCCTCATGAAAAAATATGATGAATCCATGGGATCATATGAGGAAAACTTCACAGGTATTTCATGATACGCCTCTGGCTTTATCATTACCCCCGAATGCATGGTTGACCACTTCTTTTCTAGACTAAATCCTATCCTACGGAAAGCCATATAATTGTGTGACTTTGATTGCTATGAAGAAATTGTATGATGTTCCCTCAAAGGTGAAATGGATAATATAAAATCTTAGTGGTATCATGGGGATATGAAGTAGAAATTAGATTTTAATTCTTGCAGTTCGATGGATAAATCCAACGGTGATAAGAAATTATAGAACCCAACATGCCAAAGGTGTGGAAATAATCACCCTGGAAATTTCTAGAAGGGGGTGAAGAAATTATTTAGGTGTTGAAGAGAAGGGAAACTAGAAATTAATTTCTTATAAGACAAACCAGAAGTTGTGACATAGGTGAGAAACACTCCCTTAAACATTCTTCTCATTGTTCATTGCTACAACTACAATGAACCATTCCATTTTTCAAACCATCTCCCTAAAACAAGGGTTTACGGAGGAATCTAACAACATCGAAGGTAGAAAGGGTCGGCTTTTTTCATCGCTTCCACTGAAGTGAATACTGAAAAAAAGTGGTGATATGTGAACTATTTATTCCTTCATGAATAGTGAACATATTTCTTGATTTAGGTTATCTGGTTTCTTTTATTTTCAGAATATTTAGTAAAATAATCTAAACACAACCAAAATCAACGAAGTAGAGGTGTTGTTGAGAATGTAAAATAAGGAAATTATTTCATCCCATGAATATAACTGCTCCCCTATCAAAATATGTGGATTGAAATTCTTAAAGAACCTCATCATACTCCCTATTGTGCAATTTGATTGTATTATTCGCATGGATTGGATTTCCTATATAGATCCAACATAAATTTAAATGAGAGGCAAATCACTCTTCATATGGAATATAGAACCCTAATTCTATACAAGTGTATGGATAAGGATGAATCATCTTTATCACCAACATCCCAAGTGTGTATATTACTACCCTATAAGCATGTGGATCTTCTACGATGATTGATTCTTACAGTGGGAACCATCCTTGAAGTCATTCCTTTTTTGAGGGAATTCTCTAATGGATTTTCTGAGATATTTCCTAGTCTTCCTCCTATAAGAGATGATGAATTCTCGATTGATCGCATAACTTGAGCAATGAAAATTTCCAAGAATCCATATATAATGGATATTGTGGAGCTTGAGGATCTAAAAAACAACTACATGATAATATGGATGAATGGTTTATATTTCCAAGTGCTTCACTATGGGGTGCACAAGTCTTCTTTTTCAAAAAGAAAGACGGGTAAATTAACCATTGCATTGATTATTGTGAGCTCAACAAAATAAAAATAAAGAACATGTATCCTTTTCCAATAATTGATGACTTGTTCAATCAGCTACCACGAGCACAATACTTCTCCAAGGTTGATATGTGGTCATGAAATTACCATGAATGGATGAAGAAGAAGGATATCACCAAGTCTACTTTTCTTACAGAGTACGGGCACAATGAATTCAAATTAATTCCATAGGTACTCACTAATTCTCTTGAAATATTAATGTACATTATGAATATAGTCTTTAGAGATTACCTTAAAAAATATTATTCTTTATAGAAAATATTCTAATATACTCCAAAACCAAATAGGAGCATGATGAGCATCTATAAACGTTACTAGAGACTTTTTGAAAGTAGAGGCTCTAGGAAATGTATATCTAGTGTGGGTTTTGTTTAAAGGAAGTATCATTTTTTGGGCATATGATCGTAATGAAATGGGATATCTATTGATCCCTCCAAGACAAATGAAATTGATGGATGGTCGAGGCCAACATCTTTGACATATTTTGTTTCTTCCATGGGTTAGCTAGATATTACTGTGGATTTGTGACAAATTTATCACGATTTTCAAACCCTAATACCATGATAACATGAAATGGATTCGATTTTTCATGGAGTTATGAATGTGAATAGAGCCTCAAGAAGTTGAAACTAAGGCTTATCAATGTGCCCGTTATCAAACTACACACAAGTAGAGAACTTTTCAGGGTATTCAGTAAAGCTTTGAGGAAGGGCCTGGGATGGGTGTGGATGCAAAATGACAAAGTCATTACCAATGTTTCAAGGAAATTGGATGTTCATGAGAAGAATTTTCTAACATATGATCTGGAGTTAGATGAATTTGTGTTTGCATTGAGAATTTGGTGATATTACCTATTTGGGGAAATTTGTCAAATATATACATATCACAAAAGCCACAAGTACATATTCACGTAGATATAGATTAATATGCGCCAACGAAGAAGGTAAGAGCTCACCAAAGACTATGACTGCTCAACTCACTACCATCTGAGGAAATTGAATAATGTGTAAGACGCTCAAAGTATAAAGGACCCCACGATTCTAGTATTTATGAGATTTTAAAAGGATCCAATATCGTTAAAATTTATGATGACGGACATGGGAATCATAAATAAGGTAACATCATCAATCTTTCACAAATTATTGCCTGACCATGTCTTTTTGTAAAGGTTGCAGTATTCTCAAAGAGATGATGATGGAATTCAAAAGAAAGTGGAAACTGTTGTAATATCGAAATCCATAGAGTTTAGTGTTAATGAAGAAGGAATTGTGATATTTTGGTCACGATAAAATGTTTCATCAAATCTAGAGTTAAAGAGAGAACTTTTTGATGATGCAAATAGTTGGAATTTCACCATTAACCCATAAAAAACAAAGAAGTATAGAGTTCCTTGAGATAATTATTGGTGGGGTAACATGAATAATGAGATCACTGAATATAAATCAATGTGCCTGGTATGCAGCAAGTTATGGCTGAGAGGCAGAAGTCTAAGGGGATGATAAACCATTACTCACACCAATATAGAAATAGGAGAACATCACCATGGACATTGTCATCAATCATCCAAATTCCTCAAAAGGAAGAAATGTTATTTTTTTTTGTTGTGGATCATCCTACAAAGATTGAAAAATACAATACAATTATAGTGGATTTCTTTTTGGATCAACTGACACAGATATACAGTAGAGAAGTGGTAAGACAGCATGGGTACCACTATTGATTATATTTGATCGAGATCCACAATTCATATCTATGTTCTTGACGAGACTCAATCATTCTTTGAATATCGATCTTAATTTCATTATATAATTTTATCCTCAAAAGTATGACCAATATAAGTGAAATATTCAAACACTTGGGGACATGTTTATTTCATGTTGAATGGACTTCCAAGGAGGATTGGATCAACATATTCATCTAGATGAGTTATATTACAATAACTATTTCCTCTCAAGAATCCAAACGACTCCTTATGAATCCTTTTATGAGAAAAGGTTCAGAACACCGGCATGTTGGGATGAAGTTGGGGAGCGAAGACTTCTAGGTCCAGAAAAAGTCGAGAAAATAGTGGAGAAGGTTAAGACAGCCCAATAGCACATTAAAGTTCCTAAGAGTATTCAAAAGTGATATGAGAGAAATCATCGAAGAGACCTATAGTTTGATTTTAGAGACATGTTATTCCTCTGTATATCACCATGGAAGAGGGTTTTGATATTTTTGAAGAAGGGGAAGCTTGGACCAAGTTACATCGGGCCTTTTGAGATCCTTTATCCTATTATAGTAGTGGCCTATCAACTAGCACTCTCACAAATTAAGTCTTAAGTACATGACAAATTTCTTGTATCAATATGGAGGAAATACATACCTGACCCATTTCATGTACCCAATCAAGAGGTGGTACCGTAGGAGAATGAATTCTCTTATGAATCGAATCCGGTGAAGGTCATAGATCATATGGAAAATATTCTACAAAATAATACAATTCCCCCCATCAATGTTTTGTGGAGAAACTAGAGGATTGATGAAGAAATTTGGGAACCATCGGATGTGATGATGTGCAGTTTTCATCATCTGTTCTAGTGGGGGGAAAGGGAATTTCGATGGTGAAATTTCATAAACCGAGAATGTTGTAATGACCTGATCATTTATGAATAAAATTCACATTATATAAAACACATGGAATCTTTTTTTACTTTTTATCATGTTTAAATGACTATTAAGTAACATTATTATTGATAATATAGTCATTGAAAAGTGATCACATGACTGATATAAATATAGGGTTTTTAAAAATAATCCATTCATCACAGACAAAGGAGAGGATGACATCATCTAGTAGGCTCAGGCGGTACGAAGATTATTTTTCAGAGCTCATAAAGAAGGTAGTGTCACTTGGCTTCTCTCTTGACTAAGCCCATGTTTATCACTAATACATTAAGATTGAATAAAATATTCTATGGAAGAAGTTCATGTTAATAGAGATTACCACATTAACAATGTTAGCTGATCCTTCTAAAGAGTATGTCACCATCACACACCTTACCCTTTGGTATTATATGGTTGTAGTAAGGGGTTATGTAGTAAAGTTTTAGTTACTTATCATGTAATCCATTTTTATAAATAAAAGTCTAATTCCAACAATTCATTTATGATAATATTATATCCTAAAAATGATGACTTTGATAAATTGTATTTTCACATAAAAAAAGTACATTTTAGAAATATCTACATTATGTTAAACTTTGGGTTTTAATAATAATATTATAAATAAAATTATTATAAATCATTATTATATCATTTACTTATCGGTAAATAATTATGAAATCAGTTTGATAATAGTTATATTTTTATACAATAAAAAATAAAATGTATTATTAAAAAATTATTTTTAAAGAATTAATGAATTTTTGAAATAAATAATATTATAACAATATATTATTATAAGATTAGTTTTATAAATAATAATTGAGTATATAATTTTATGAAGTCAAATGAAATTTTTATTATGGTTTGAGAATTGTTTTTTCAAAACCTTTGAATTTTCAATAAATGCCAATTTTCTTTTTAAAAGTGAAAATTAACATATTTATAACATTATTTAGATAAAATGAATATTGTATTTGGAATCAGTATTTCAAAAAAATACAATGGTTAATTTTCCACACTTTTTTATAGAGAGTCATATTTTTGGGTAAAAATTAAATATCGTGTAAATAAAATATAAGTTTTATGACATCCTCATGACCCCCAAATGATTTAATAAATAATATAATGGGTATTATTGTCCAAATATATGTTTTAACATTAATATAATGTGATTATAGATTTTTTTTCTTATTTTATAAACAGTTCGTGATTCCTCAAAAATGTATAGTATACATTATGATTTTAAATTCATTTCTTTAGTAATGTGACTCACCATTACCTAAGAAAGGGAAATATTTTATTATTATCTATCAATGTTCATATAATATAATTTTTTATACTCCCATTTGGAATACAATTGTTCAAAAACCATGGTACGGTTTGGGTTTTTTAATATTTAATTATATAGACTCCAAAACCTATGTTTGTGAAATATTAATGAATTCCTCTCTAATTTCTTATCTAAACCCACCCATTCTCCCAATTATCTTCACTAAAATATTTTTAGCACATACCAAATCTTACATTCTCTCTATATAATCCTCCCAATGTTCCCCAAGCACTCAACAATCCCCACTTTAATTTCTTAAATTCACAAACTAAAGTAAGGGATTCATTACATTCTCATTTCTATCCATGTTTATTTATGTTGTAATACCCTTTTATTTTCAATTAAAAATGTTAGGGTATGATTTATAACGTCCCTAATAATTCCCTAAATATGTTTTAATGATGATATACCACATTATCTCTCATTATTACTTTCCATGTACACATGTTTCCATGCCAAAATTCTGTAAGAGATTCATCTCTACTTATTTCCATTCAAATATTTACCTCATATTAAGAATAGAAATTCAATTTAATATGTTGTGATATATTTTTATATGATCCCATTACTATATATTTCATGTATAAATTGTTATAGAATAATTTCTATATCATCATCCCATCTTATGAATTTCCATATGACGATATTATGCAGCTGACATTGCACCACGATTTTCCAAGCCAAAATCGTAGTGTAGTGAATACCTTACACATATCTCTATCAAGGGTATTCACCTTTATACACACATATATGTTTAATGGTATTAAAATTATTTTTTTCACATTATTTTATCATGGAATAATTTATTATTTTGAACGAATCTCTGTAATATGATTACTGTGGCACACTTAAGCATGAGATAGAAATGTTTATGAAGGGTGCACCCTGATAGCGCTCCAATACATTGGGTAATGATTATTATCATGATAACATAAGTGAAATGAGGGTATACTGATTATAATCATTAATAAATTAAGGTTTTATCAATCAAATTCATTTAAAATGATGGTTTACTCATCATAATCCATGTGCAATGAGCCTTGGCTAATGCTAATATCACATTGTATGTTGTTGCCACATTTGTTTGTTATGATAATCTTTCTATATCATTCCTTAATGTTAATGTTTCTCTTATACTCCATTTATATTCATATTTCATAACATATATTTTATTATTCTTGTTATGTATTGTTTACTCCATTACTAGGCTTTCTATCTCTCCCATTTCTTATGTATGTCCTCTTGTTATCCATGCAGTGTTAAGTACGAAATAATGAGCTGGATAGGTCAATGAATTTTGAAATAAAGATGTTTCATTTCATGTTTTAATTTATTATGTAATGTTCTTAATTTCAAAATTCACTAGACCTCTCGATCCTCGGACATTTCTTAATTACTTTTTTATATAATAAATCATGTTTAAGTGTGTAATAAAGAGTAAAGATGTTATAATTGGGATGTGTATTTGTATTATGTTTTTAGATATTTTTTTATTGAATAAGGTTATGGAGTTTAATTAATATGCTCATAAATGTATCCTAGAATGATTAATTATGAAATTTAGTACTTCTATAAGTTCGTGGAATTTAAATTATAGGGATATGATGTAATAAAAATTGAAGCATGATGTACTTTTTGAGTATACCCAATGGTATTTTCATTTTAAATGGGAGGTTTATTATTTAATTCAATGTTTTTTACATTATTAAATATTAATATCACTAGTCTAGGGTTTCATGTTTCTCAACATGTACACTAATCAGGTAGTGGAACAGTAATTAATTTCATTCTATATGAGAGATTTGTGCTGGTTTTTCACCATAAAAGTGGATATGTGTAAATGATATTTCATATATTCTAGGAGTGTTAATGTGTAGGGTTGACTATAAATAAAATATAACCCGCTTATTATAGAATATAAATATTTAGATATGGTTTACATGATATATCTTTAAAAAAGGTTCACTTTTATGTAGAAACATTCATGAACTAAACTTCATTGATGATGTCTAGGTGTAAAAATATAAGTGATGTTATTTCCATAATTGATGCATGAGTGGAATTTCTATAGTGATATGGGATACAAAAAGGATGTTCAATAAGTATAGTAAAAGTCAAGGTAGTTGTGTAAACATTGTTTCAGAAATATGTTAGAGTGAATCATGAATTGATATTGATAAGTATGTGAACCACAGTGAAGGAAAGTAACTCAAGTGAAGTTTTCTCAATGAATTTGGAGTGATAGTTCCTATGAAATAAGAAGAATCAGAAAAAATAATTATCATTAGTTATTTAAGAAACCATAGAGTAAATTTATGCATCATATTATAAATTTCATTATTGAAAGAACAAATCACATTCTTAATGATCTGGAGGTGAACATCATGTTGATAAACTAAGGAGGCTTTCTTCCAAATTAGTGATCATTGAAGGAGTTAGTTGAAGTGATCTGAAGGACAAAGTTATTTATTCATTATAATAAATTTTAATGTTTAGAATCCTGACACTGAGTGACCATGACCAAAAATACTCTCCACCACATTATTGAAGCATATTATTTTTAGTATATTGGAACAATGGTATGTGTATTTTTTGGATTATAACATAGTGGTTAACCAAGTATAATTTTCAAGCCCTCAATTAAATGACTATATATTTTTGGCGGGTGATGCGTGATTAACGATAGAATGTTTAACCATTTCCTATCAACATGGGAATAAGATATGACATGATGATGGAAAATTTTCACACTATGATTCATCCATTCCATCATAGAGTGTCTTAGGTTTCATTATAATATTTTCTTTAAAATAATGATATTCAATCATAAATTTATCTAACCCTAAAAAAGCCTCAATATTCTTAGTCAATGAAGAAAATAGTGCATTGATATGTGAGATGTTGGGCACAAACCTCGGCTAAAATCCCTCTAAACTATGAACTATTTATACCTATACAACATTATTGGGTTATAACATTATTAAAACTAGATTAATATTTTATGGAACAACTAATATTTCATTCTATGTAACTCCATGTCTAATGAAATTTACCACATCCATCCAGATCCCAATCCTTGATATTTCTTTATTGTGGATTCTAATAAAGGGTCTCTACGAAAATCATAAAATAACATACACACTCATCATCTATTCATGAATACACTATGATTAATTTTATGTACACAACTATGACCTATTCTAATAACATTAGTAATATTGAGTGTAATATCCTCATAAATGATTTTGAGGTATTATTGACTCGAATGAAAACACAATGAACTCAAAATTCCTATAATGAATAAAAAAAGTTGTCTTATAAATATCCTTCTCCTTAAGTCACATATAATGGTACACCAATTAATTACCACTATTTTAGGAAAAATTTACTCCCCTATTTGATTAAAAAATTAATCTATCCTAAGAAGTATGTAGTGGTGCTTCACCATCTATTAGTTTAACTATTTATAAACTACACACTTATATACTCAAACATCTTCGTACATTAAAAAATACCATATCCCCCCCCTACGGATATGAACCATGTTATATGAAACCCTTATATAATTGATAATTCACCTGAATATTTAACTCTTAAAACCTTTTTGAAAACATATCATAAGGATACATAGAAATAAAGTAAATTTGATATTAAAATTCTATCCCAAACATTATCTCATCTTGAGAGGGTATTGTCACCACCACTTAAGATAAATCATCCATGAAAACATATTGAACTCTAGAAAAATAACATTCTTATTTTACCCTTAACCCAATATAAATCCAACTTATTTTATTGAATGAATATCCAAGCATATGTGATATTTTTTATGATATATATTCTAAAAAATTGTAAAACATTTAGATTATACATCAATGAAAATTTCATTCTTCGATTGAAAATTAATAATTGAATATAGATAATACATCCCATCCATGATGAGGATAATATTTTAGGTTTATATATATAGTGAAAAAACTCACCAACTGATCGATACCACCGAATAATTATCTCACACCCCCTAGCATACCTTTAACAAACTAGTTTTACCCCAAATCGGTGTAGACAACCATGAGGGCCAAAGAAGCTTATCCACATTATATCTTAATGCTTCAACTAATACTGATAAAATAAATAAAATATTTATTCTTTATTTTAACAGTTAATATACTAAGGTGGAATAAAAATTGATGGCACCACAAATGATCTCACATCATTTTCGGGAAGTAATATCCATCACAAAAAATATCCATGTCATGTACCTCTACCTTATAGCCTATAATATCATCCTCCACATAATTTATATAATTTCCTATGGATTTAGAATATCCCTTTACTATACTATACATATTTTGAATCACATTTAAATTATAAAGGTCTAATGAATCATATGTTGATAAATTTTCAGTGGAAAATGTTTCAGTGGAACATCTAAAACATCTTCGCTCTACTCACTATCATATTTTTCACTATATAGATTAAACTGACAAATCTAAAGCATAGATTGTAAAAAATTACTCTTTTAATAAAAACAAATATCACACAGCCACTATGTTCTAGGTAGAACAACTTCCATTTCAGGAGAAGAAAGAGGAATATATTCGAGGTCTACTCCTCATAGTTCAAAATCCTACCCTTCTTAATAATTGATTGATCCTATTTTATATCAAATTCATGTGAAGTAATGATGGATTTTAATTTGGTGTGAATATATCCATGGTTAACTACTCTCAGTCACTCCCATCTATATTCATTCCATTATTATAATTCACCAACTTGAATTGTCTAACATTTCCTAACAATTATAATCCCCATTCATATATTGTAATGACCCGAACGTTTGAATAATATTTATTTCCTAAATTTGTTTGTTATTTTATTTTTTATGAAAAAAATATAATTTTATTAATGATGTGAGTATATTTATGATAAGACCATTAGGTTTCAGTTTCTATATGACCATTTGTCAATATAGTCATTGGAAAATATAGTATAAAAAAGAAGAGTTGATGGACTCATCAAGTAGACTCGGGCCATACGAAGACCATCTGTCAGAGCATGGGTTGGAGGTAGCAACATTGAGATTTTGTATTGACCAAATCTCTAGCTAAACTCCAACATGTTTTGATTGAACGGAATATCTTACAACAGAAGTTCAAGATAATAGAAATAACCACTAGGGAAATATTGTCCAAGCCGCCCCAATATTCTATCACAATAGAACACCTTACTCTTATGTCTTATTTTGGTTATATAGAGGGCTATGTAACGAGACCTTAGTAACATTTGGTAATCTATTTGTATAAATTAAATTTTAATTTATAATTATGGTAAAATTTGGTAATTTGTAATGTCAAGATAAATATAAAATTATATTATATAAGTTCCATATTATTGGTGAATATTGGAAAAATGATATTTTAAAATATATTTTTTTATACTTTAAATAATGAACAATGTGTTATGATTTTCAAAAAATAGACTTCTACATTTGTTGATCACTAAGAAATATATATTCTAATAAGATTAACATAATTGTTGGTGAATAGTAAATTATTAATAGTTATATTACACTTATGAATAGTAATGTTACCAGTAGAATAGTAAACTCACTTAAGAATATATAAATATAATGAAGGCATTTTTATTGGTAAATCGATATAATAGCATAACTAAATAACTATTTCAGAAATTATTAGTTATGTATTTATATTATTGGGGTAAATAGTGTTTTTACATAAAAATTAAATGTCTCATAATTTGAAAATTAATTTCATACAATGGAGTTAATTTTTTAATTCAGAGCATCGATATTATGTTAATGGGAATAAATGATATTTCTATAAAAGGTTCTGTTTTTTGGTGAATTGTAAAAACAGTTTTGAGTTTCCATATGTTTAATGACATCATTAATGATGTAATAATGATGTAATAATTCTGCTCTACTTGTTTACAATAATAAATGTTATGAGGTTTCACATGTGGGAAATACCATGGGAAAATACCATGGACAAGACCATGGTTTTAAAATAACACTAATGTGGTGTCCCTTGGAAAATAATAAAATATTCCATCACTTTTCCTATAAATACCAACTAATTTCCTCATTCCTTTCATTCCATATTTCTCCTCAATAAATATCTGGTCATTTTACCTCTGAAGGAGTCCTCCTAAGGTGACCTTAAGCCCCTAATTTCCCAAAATTTATGTTTTTGATGTTACCCTTCAAGGTCAGGGAATCTTTCACCCTCCTCTTTTAGTAAAGACTTTTTTTTATGTTATGTATACTAGTTTGTATTTTATTATTTTGGGTATGTTATTCTATATTATTATTTACTTCCAATTTATGTCCAAATTATTAGATTACATTTCCACTCTCATGAACTTATTTTTTCTTAATATTAAGTGATGTTGTTAGGATACCTAATTTTCATTAATGAATTCACAACTTCTCTTTTTTTCAAGTTCTCATTTATGTGGAATAACATTAAAATATCCATACCAAGATCTTGGTTATATTTTATTTTGTCCTTATAATTTACAATTAGTTATTCTTGATTGTTTTACCCTTTTCCCCTATCTGTTTAATCTTTTCTAAAACAATTAAACCCGTCCACTGTGTTGCAGAATTTTTATCTAAAAATCTATCTCTTTTTATCAGAAACTCTTTTATTTTATATATGTGAATACACAAACCTATTTAATTAATAGGGTTGTTTGTCAAGACATAAAAAAAGATATATTTGATTCTAAAATTGACATACATAAATCCCTCATTCCATTTTTAATGGTTATAAATAATATATTGATCTAGTTTTTACAGACTTTTTTAAAACGTTGTGATTTTGATCTGAAAACAATTTCTTTTATTCTCTTTGGGTAATTTATTAAATTTTTTATTAGAATATATTTTGATATCATAAAAATAAAAAAATAATAATGTTGTTCTCTAATGTCTCTCTGATTCATTGTTTAAAGAAATTAATCTCTGGATATGAAAAGTTTCACAATACCTTAGTGAATTACTTTGGTAATTTTTATGTCACCATGGGGAAGGATTACTGTGATATGTTCATTGATTTATAAAATTAATGTTGTTTTTACATATTAAATTTATGATTCATTTTCTATCCTCTTCTTATATTGATCACTTCTTTATGTTTATCATCAAGTTCTTATTAATATCACATGTAAATTGGTTCCCATGTTTACACTTATGGGGCCTTCTACTCACCCTTTCCTTTTATGTTTGTCCCCAGGATATTAGATGCAGTAATTAAACATATAATAAACATATGATGAATCATTTATATATAATAGAAGATTTTTTTATGTTTTTATTTATAATTATCCGGATTTCCAAGACACTAGAATTTAAAGATCCTCTATGTTTAAAACTTAATGAAAAGTTCTGTATAAAAAAGGTGGGATACCATAGTTGGTATGAAAGGATAGTTTATTTATTTTTTGAACATAGTCTTTGAAAACTATTGGAATAACCCTACATAAAATGTTAAATATGGAAAACATTCCATGTATTTTTGTGAAATATTAAATAACTGGATTCCTAACCAAAATATCATTCTCTGGATATGAACAAGTGGGTGTGGCTCTATAATAGATGTACCTAGGATTGAAAACATAGAAAGGGAGTTTCGGGGTATACCCAGGGTATCCTAGTAAATGACTGTGGGCCTCATTGCACTCCTAGTTTGATAGCCTTGGGGGATATGTTTGGTTAATCACAAGCCTTTTATGAATTGTTTAGAAGGATTTATAGATAAATATAATTGTCTTCAAAGAATAATATGTTTAAGCATAAAATTTTATGTCCTAAATATATTTTATAGTTAAAATATTTGTAAATAACATAATCTTCTAACTATTGCTTTATTCTTTAAGAAAAATTTGAGAAATAAGAGGAACTGTGAAAATGGTGACTACAATAGACCAGGAACTGATGACCCTCCAATGTAAGATGGAATTGAATATTTCAGGAAAATGATAAGCCAACTGATTCATGTTATGGGAAATAACATGAATCAAGCTGAGAGGCCATTTTCACTGCTGAGGGAACAACATTCTGTGGAGTCCTTTACGTGTTAATGACCATCATCCTTCTGTGGAACTACAGAAACATTGATTGCTGAACATTTGATTAGCTCTATGGTGAAAATATTTTTTCTGCTCTGCTATTTAGAATAAGAAAAGGTGACCCTGTCTATTTACAACATAAATAGAGAAGCTGTTCAGTGGTGTGAACTATTTAAAATCATGAGTCTAAGAGTGTTTGATGAAGCTATTAAATGGTAAGAGTTCATAGGGATCATCTTTAATATGTGTTTCCCTCATTCTATGAGAACAAAATGTAGGAGTTTCTCTAGATGAAGAATAAGGAGAATAAATCTATTATAATCTAAAAGATTTTGACACTTGAATTATTAATTCCATGCTTTGTTTGAAGTTCCCTTTTGGTTGTTATCGTTCTCTTCATTTTTGGGTATTCTGATTTTAGTGATTTTATTCCTCTTGCATCCTTGATCTATGGCCTTAGTCTTGGGGTCTTGTATGGTACTTGTCCTCCTCTTTTATATAAGAGATGATAGGAGGATGAGGTTGTTTGTACCCTTTATTTGGATGATTCTTGGGGTAAAAAGGTCGTATCCATTTGGGTATGGTTTACCCTTTCTTTAGCCTATCATTCCACTATGGTTTCCCTCTTGTACCCCATGAAATTGGAAGAAAAACATCACATTTTGGGTGACCCGAACAGTCTGCATGGTTTGGGCACATGGTTTACTAAACTGTGCAGGGTGTACAACTCATTAAATATATTCTTGAATTTCCAATTTTTCCCTCCATTGATGTATCTAAACTCATCCCTTTATTCCCTCATTCGATCATTTCATCCATGGAAGCCTCCCAAGCACCTAAATCACTCCATGGAACTCCATTTAGAAGATGAGTTTGTTAGAGGAGCTTTACACAATCTCATATAAGTGTTTCTACCTCTCAGTTTCTGCCGTTTTTATGAATATTATTCCCATTTCCTTAAAGTCCCAAATGAACATAGGGTAGGTTTTAAAACCTAGGGTTTAAAACTGGGTTTTCTATGTCAAATATTTTGATTGTAGGCTCGATCTACCTTCCTTGAGGTGTGGTAGTGGCGTGATTGAATTTTCTCACAAAGGATTTAATGATTTAAAAATTTTGGTAGGTGATTAAATGTGTATTCAATCCCTGTGACATAGAATGATTTTTTAATACCATTTTCATGTTTATATCATTTAATTATTGGTGAAAAAATTGGTTTTAATAGTATCTGTAATGAAAATAAGGTTTAAGTGCCATTTTTTTGTGAAAGTGGCGGGTTTTCATAGAAATATTTTATTTCTTCATTTGGGGATTCTCTATAATGAATCAGTTGATTTTATTGAAACGTATTAGTGATGAAAAAATTGTTTTTAATGTTAATATATTTTTTTGTTTCTTTGAAAAATTGTCTTAATGGTGTTTCTGAAGCATATGAACTTTAAGTGCCTTGTTTGTGTGAAAATGGTGGTTTTACAAAGATATCACTTCTTGGTTCATATGGGGATGCAATATAACTTATTTTTTGGTTTTATAAGAAGTTATTTTGCTGACATATGTTATTGTGACTTATAAGTGATCACATGTTGTGAAATGTGGGTATTTTAAGGAGTTATGGTTTCAAAACAATGCGAGATTTGAGATGATGTTTTATTGAAAATCAAATTTTTGTTGTTGTGTGTTTTAAGTTGTATAATGTGTGTATAGATACTATATTGTTTTTATGATACTAGTAGTGGTATTTGTAATTGAAAATTTATGTATGTATCATTCAAAAATTATTGAGCATAATGGGGAATTCTTAGTGACATAGGTGGGTGGATATGCACTAGTATGATAGTGATCATGATGGGTTTTTCCCCATGTTTCACTGAGAAAAATAGATAACAAAAAACTTTAACTAAACTATATGGATGATGTCTGGGGACCACACGGTTAAGGGTATGTTCCTTACTATTATATCATGCATGTGAAGGTATTGTGACAAAGATATTTTACACTAAGGTACGAGGTACCCAAGGCCCGATACTGTCCAGTGCATAGGGGTGTTCCTGGTTGGGTGCTCATTGGATTTGTGCTATTTACCAATATCATAGGATGTTTTTTTGTAGATTAAGGTAGATAAAATGTCTTAATAAAATATTTTAATAGTCTTAATGTTTTATTTTCAAAATTGTATACAACTGAATGTTTCATTTCTTGTAATTTATCGCCACTTTTCCTTACCAATTACAAATGTGTTATTTTTCACCTTGTATTTCATTATATTTGAATTCATTGGGTTGAATAATATTGGAAATAGGCTCACACCATACTTAATCTCCTTGGGATTTAATATATTTGATTATGTTTGTCATAGGTTAATGAAAAGCCTCTGGTGAAGGCAGTTCAGGTTGTTATTCACATCCTATGCTGCAGTGTAAAGGAGACGGCTCAGGGGTGATGACCCCTTGTCATTGGAATCGTTGTGGATGATTAGATGATATTTTTATTTATGTTTGAACATTTGAACATTATTTAAAACCATGTATTCAGATATGTTTTCTGTTAAGTATTGTTTGGAATGAAAATATCATATTCATATTATTGATTTTTTTAATGTTTGATGTATCCATATTCGGGTAAATAATTCCTAATACAAAATGAATGATACCCTGGAACATGTTCCAAACCGTGGGGATAGGGAACACCCTCTGGGCCTTCTCACAATTTGGGTTTGGTGCTGGCTTTGATAGAGACCATATTCGATTCTTGATAGAGATTATCTTCACAAGACTTTCCCGTTACACCTCAATATTTTTCAGGGATCCTGATGGAAAAGTTGATAGATTATTTAGTGGAATTAG
The DNA here is from genome assembly GCA_963277665.1 of Viscum album. Lineage (NCBI taxonomy): Eukaryota > Viridiplantae > Streptophyta > Magnoliopsida > Santalales > Viscaceae > Viscum > Viscum album. The sequence goes on from OY728142.1 coordinate 816,085,128, forward strand.
ACCTCATATAAAAAAGAATCTATCCAAATAAAACTATGATAGCTTTGAGGAGATCATGAAGAGTGCAATGAAAGTTGAATGGGAGTTTCGGTGAGACTCTGTAGTCCCATAAATCAAATGACAAGATGAGATCCATGGAGCCCAACTTCGGGAGGACCTTTGGTCAAGGAAGAGGAGGAAAGAAAGTTCAAAGTACCGCATATTATAAATGTGGGAAGAATCATTTGGGTAATTTCATTATTGGGAAGAAGAAGTTATACAAGTGTCGATGATATGTTCATATCGTGTGGAATTTTCAAAGTGAGGTAAAGCCTCAACTTCCCATCACTAATGACACTGTGGATGCGGTGAGAGCACTACCTGATGTCCAATGATATAAGTGTGGACAACATGAAAACATTTCCAATCACTATCCAAATCCAATGGAAGTAGATTGGAATCACCATAAACTTCAACAAAGGCTATGGGAAATAGATTTTGCTTTCTCTACCACTATGGATGAAGTTAAAGCACTAAAGGATGTGGTGTTAGGTACTCTTATTTTTCTCTCAAACCTAGATAGTACTTTGTTTTATTCTGGTTCTACCCATTAATTTATTTCCTAAATGTTTTCATGGAATTTATAATCAAAGCCTGAGTTTCTAAAATTATATTTATCAGTCAAGACAACTGGTGGGATTATCCAAGCATCCTCCATGTTAAGAAACTCTAGTATTTACATTAGTGAGCACAATATAATCACAAATCTATTAGTCATTCATATAAGTTAATTTGAAATTATACTAGGTATGGACTATCCCTTAAGTATAATACTATGATCAAATGAATAAGCAAGGAAATTTTAGTAGTCCTGAATAAAAAAAACTACAATTATCTTCCAAGGAGAGATATCTCAATCTATCCTTTTCTAGAATAATCCCCCATATTCTTATTTATTTAAATTTTTGGTGAATAAGAATATAGAAATGAGGGTATACGGATATAAAATATCCCAATCCTCAAGGAATACATTTATGTATTTCTTAAATAGTTACACAGACCTCTCTCAAAAAGAGAGTTAGAGTTCTCCATTGAACTTGTACATGGATATAATCTAATATCAAAAACACTATATAGGAATGAAAATGTTGGTTCGGAGGAATTAATGATGAAAATCAATGAACTTTTGGAGAAGGGGTTTATCTGATCGAGTGAGTCTCTTTGTGTGGAACCTATTATCTTTTTTAAGATGAAGGATGGATCGATTTGGCTATTCATTGATTTTAGATAACTATATGGGATCACAGTAAAGATCAAATACACCCGTCCATGAATTGATGACTTATTTGACCAAATTCAAGGGTCTCATTTCTTTTCTAGGATTGATCTTTGATCTGTTTATCGGAAATTGAGGGTGAGGAAAGAAGATATTCCTAAAAATCACCTTCTAATCAAGATATATTCCATATGAGTTGGTTTTTATCCCTTCATACTAAATAACGTACCTACTATTTTTATGGATTTGATGAACACAGTCTTTAATGACTACATTTATAACTTTTTAATAGTTTTTATTGATGATATTCTGATATATTCTAAAATTATCATGGAAAATGAGAATTATCTACGGGTTATTTTGAAAAAACTACTGAATGAGATGATTTTTTGAATGTTCATCAAATGGGAATTTGGGTTACAACATGTTTCTTTCATGGGGAACATTGTAACAAATGATGGAATCATAGTTGACCCTCCAAAGACAATGGTTCAAGAGTAGTGGCCCTATCATGCAACAATAAATGAGATTTGTAGTTTCATTGGATTAGTGGGATATTATATGTGTTTTTTGATAACCATTTCACAAAATTATAATCCATTAAACAAGTTAACTCAGAAAGGGGTCAAGATAATTTGGAGAAAGGAGTGTATGGAATGCATTCAAGAGATGATGAAAAGATTGTATACTGCATCCATGTTAACTCTTACATCAAGTTAATAAGGATTTTTTATTTATAGGGATGCATCTGTTAAGGGGTTTGGGTGCGTCCTCATGAAAAATGAAAAAGTCATTGCTTATACACCCAGACAATTGAATTCTCCCAAGAAGAACTATCTTACGCATGATTTGGAGATGGTTGTGGTCATTTTTTGCTTTTATAATATCGAGACAATATCTTCACTATTTGATTTAATTGTAGTTAAACATGATTTAATGAAGCAGAAATACTATAAATCTCCTATCATGGTGCCCCATTTAACCCTACCCCTAATCTGCTTGGTTCAACTATGATTCTCAACAGGCATTATATTTATTTCTTCGTCGGATCAATTTCTATTGCATTTTCATGTATGTGTAACTTATTCCATTCATATTTCATATTACTAGTATTATTTGTATCCATTTCATATATATTTCTTTGGTGTCATATTTTTCAGAAATTACATGCATGGTAGACATATTATTTTGCTTTTGATGTTATATTATATGTACTCTGATCTCATTACTGTATAACTTTATTATGTTTATTTACATGAAAGTTGAAGAAAAATATAAAAATTTAAAACATGAAAGCACCATATATATTTATATATATATGTCGAGAGGCAGGCTTCATATAATACTTCTCAAACATCAATGACAAACTGGTTGTGTTATTTCTATTTTCTTCACCATAAACAGTTCTATTATTTTTTGTTCTATGACTATTAATAGGCACTATATTTTCACTTTTACAGGATCATGATCTCTTGAAAAAATTATTGCAACTGACCTCTAACACCTACAGGAAGCATGAAAAGAGGAGCACAAGTGTCACTGTCACCAATAGTCACTAATGGTAACTTTAATTAGCAATGTTGACTATTTTTTTTCTTTCATTATGAAAAACACAGTATCATACCCTTGAAGAACTATCTTCTATCTATAAAATGGTATATATTTTAATTATAATTTGACTATTACATTATCGTCATCTATTGAAAATTATTCTATCTACAACTCAAACAATCACACCATCTAGAAGGCATTCAAAATCAGTTACATAGGTAGCATAATCATTGGTCACATGACCCCTATAAAATAAAATTTGGACTCTACTTTGAACCTAGGAACCAGTTTGACTACGATGATCTTCATCAATTTAGTTCCCGTGGTTTTGATTTCTTTGACTCATCATGTTGCAAATGCATCCTGTATAAGGTGAATTTTCATTCATATCTAATTTGTGTCATACATTTCCACTGGTGTTATTCATTTCACTCTAATTATACAAAATTGTCATATCTTTATACAATACATATGGTTTCATGATGTTTACTTCATTCATAAATCCATTATTTCTATAAATATAATGTTACATTATTATAATGACTATTTGGTGAATGTATAAAAATTCTATGAATCCATTATATTCTTATTTATTACTCACGCTAGCTTTGACGGATGATGTATATGTTGTGAAGGAATCAACACTTGAATCATTTGCACCGTATGTACAACCCATTCTAAAACACAATGTATACAATTTGTGTTCAATCTTATTTCTTCTCCATTAATCTATAGTTAGTTATGTTTCCATTGAGTTTTCAAATCAATCATATCTAATTTTATTTGTTATTGTTTTATGAAATAAATTTTAACTATTTTATACTAACCCATTTTAGGTATGAAGCTGGTAAAATTGATTTAGGTCTCTACTTCAAACATGGGAACTAGTTTGACTATGATGGCCTTCATTACGTTCTTTTACATGGTTCATATTTCTTCAACTCTCATACTATTCAAGGTGAATCTGAATATGGTGTTTTTTTGTTCATGTGTACATTGTTAAATATTTCTACATTTTAAGTTATTCATTTCACTCTATTCAGAAAAAATTTCTATATTATAATACAATACATATGATTTTATGAGGTTCACTTCATTCAGATATCCATCATTTCTATATGTATAATTTTACATTATTATAATGTAGACAATGGTAAATTTATATGAATTCTATGCACCTATTAAAAGCTTCTTTATTACATACGCTAGCTTCTAAGAATGATGTAGATATTGTGAAGGAATAAACACTTGATTCTTTTGCACTGTAATTACAACTCATTCTGGTATGTAATGTTTTCAATTTGTGTTCAATATTTTTACTTCCCCATTAATCATTAGTTATTTATGTATCCAATGATTTTTCGAAGCATTAATATCTATATTTGTTAATTAATGTGTTATGAAACCGCTTTTAACCATTTTTTACTACCTTGTAGTAGGTACGACCCTGGGGATAGGGGTATCAAATAAGAGTGTGTTATCAAGGTACTGTTTCAATTCTGAAAACAATCCATCATATATTTATTAGCTATCCATGATGAATTGTGATTTATTATTAATTTCTAAATTAAAAATCATCGAATTTATATGTACTATCTGTGATTATTTTTTCATTTTTCATTGTTTATTTTTTCCTATTGTTTCATGAAGATGAAAAATTAATTCTCAATTTTTTCTACCAAGGTTCAAGAGATTATCATAAATTTCGGACATTCATGCATGATTTTCATGGAGGTAATGTCCCAGAATGACTAATACTCCTCATTCGGTTCTGTATTCAAGCCATTTTTTTACAATTCTTATTTTATGAAATATCGTTTTCACTTAATATTCAAGTACTTTTGAATCACCTATGCACACCTCATAATCAGTCTTTTTGATATTATCATGCCACAAACATCTTGAATTGAATAAATCTGTTCTTAATAGGGGATTCGAGTTATTCTTGTAGGTTACTACATCACTTACAAATTTTTTTAAATTACATCTATTTTATGCCATTATAATTTTTCAAATATTCAAATAATGAAGATCATGTATAAAAATATCGATGGTCAAGGTCAAAATAAGGTGATTTCAGAATGCATTTATTTGCCTTATGATTCACCATGTTCTGTATCATATTAAATTTCATTTTGTTCAAATTTGTGATTACTGAAAATGCATATTATTAGATTACTCATCATCTGTTTTATGCCATTTATTTGTATTTGAATCTTTTCTTTCATCATTTTACATGAATGGTTCAAGAGATCATACTTTAATGTCATAAAGACGTGTAAAGAATTATTCCGTTACAGGTAATATCACAAAATTTTTTATACTTCTAGTCAAGTTTTTAATTCATTCAATTATATTAAAATTCTCATATTATAACATGTAGTTTACAGTATTCTCTTGTATTTACGGATCATTAGGGAATACCTCTTAATCCCTATGCTGGAACTTTCCATCTTCTGTTATCATGATTTTAATAAATCTATTATTTATAAGGGATTAATGTTATTATTACAGGGTATTGTGGATAGTCATTTGTGAAGATGAAAGACATTCTGATTGTGTGTTATGGCACAACCTATTATAACTAAGTCTGTTAATTTTTTTTACCTCCTTCAATATATGGAAGTTAATGTAATCATCAGAATTTAGATTTTCGATTATTCAAATTGTTCAAATTCTTAAGTCTCTTTCATTATGATATTATTAAGATACCATGTTTTTTATGTATTGACTACCCACTCTGATCAATTTTGAAACTCATATTTCATTATAATGAATTTTTTACTCCCCACTCCCATCAAACATTTGATGGATCTTTCATGATGATATATTGTTTTTCCATCATTTTATTTTTATATTCTAGGAAACCTGCATCTATATTTACTTAATGAAGGGTTTTTTAATATTTTTAATAAAAATTTTACTCACATTTCATTAAAATGGGATGTTCGGATTAGTGTTAATTAGTTACAATTCATGCAAATCAGTTCAGAACACGTAGTGATGAAGACAATGATATAGCAAAGAAATATTTGGTTTTTGGAAATTTTATGCTCTCCTATGTATTTTCATATTTTGTATGTACTTAATATTGTTACATATTCGAATTAGTTTCTATCGTCATAAGAATTTTTTTTTAGTGAATCATCATGATTTATCATTATGATTGACCATAACAACGTAATATTGTTTTTATTTTGTCAATTTAAATTATTTAGAAAACCATGACAACATTATTGTATTATTCATATTATCCTTTCATGATAGGAATATGAACACTCTGAATCATTAGGAGTCATTTTCATTGAATCATGTATGAATTCGTCTTCGATATTTCATCTAATATAGATATTTTGTATGATTCTATTCTATCATGGAACTCCAACACTAAGCTGTTTTCAAATACTAAAATATTATTTTAATTTTAATTAAATTTTTAGTGGCCGGATCCTCTGCTTACTATTATAATTCATGAAGATCTTGTCTTCCCCCTTATCAAAATTGATATGAACTCAACCAAGTTCCTGCTGGAACAACCAAAATTAAGTTTGAAATGAACATGAAGATTTCATTTTCATCTTCTCGAGGATACAGTCAGAAAAAACAACTCTCGAATTGATTCTCAACCTGAAGTGAATTCATAAACATCCAAGCTCCTCACATGAAATCAAGTGATAGTCCAGTTAAACTTATTTAATATTTCTGTTTTTCTTTTAATCGTACACATATGATCCCTCCGCCGATTATGAAACATTGCAGAACCCCTTCTTGAAGTTGCAGGTCTCTTATGATGAACTTGATTTCCATCAGTATAAATCCTTCATTTTCAATCTGTTTCAAATGATCTACTTTCATAATGTGGGTTTTTCTTTAGGATCATTGAATTGCATTATCATGTAGTTGGACTCAGGTTCTATACTTTAAATGTCCCCCTAAATCTTGAAAAGTAAAGGTCATTATCAAGCACAATAATCTTGTTGTTATTCACGCTCTGGACAATCCTATTTGCAAAATCATAAGTAATGAATCCATGTACTCTAGTTATGATGAGGATTTTGGGTGAGTATGCAGAAAATTCAAAATATTCATGGTAAAATCGATTCTATAATATCTTCTTCTTACCATATTTATCTGTCTTTCATTCAAAGTATGTTTTCATTCCTAATTTTGGATGCAAGTTTGTTAAAACATGGTACAGTTTTGTACATGCATGGTTGTTATCTCTTTATAGAATCATGTTATGTTGTTCATTATTTGATATCCTGAGCATATTTTCTCCATATTTTTCTCCAATTTTTTAATTTAATAGATGTTTTTTTGTAATTAGAAAAAAAACAATTTGTTTGTATTTTTAAAAATTGATATAAATATGTAAATTTTTTTATTATGTCCCTAATGTGATATGTTATATTTTAATGGAGTGAAATTTATCTGATTTTTTTTTTTGTATTGATTGTATTTCTTTATTAAATTGTATGTTTGGTGTTTATATCAATCATTTAGACTTCAACTGAGTGAATGTTCAGATTGGTATTATCAATAGAAGGCTATTAACAGTTTCTACTGTAGGTTGGTGCGACTTATGATTGGTTTATCAGTGGGAACACCTGTGTACAACCCACAGTCAGTTTCACCATTTTCTACGGGTTTTATCACATGGTATATTTTATGTTTTTGGGACTATGAATTGCAGAATATTGTTATGAAGCAGGTTTTCATCTCATGGTTTTAGGACTTTGTTTTATCTTGAAAATTTTTATCAATTGTGTAGGTTTGTCTGTTGAACAATCACCGAGGGTAGAAGGTTCCTCCATCATTATTTTTTTACTAGGTAATCATTGATTTATCTATTGGTGTTTTACCATCATGGATTAGTTGTCTTGAGCGGAGATATTTGGTATGATGGAATAATACTAAACTGCTTCGTTATGTTATGGTTATATTTCTTGATTGTAATTTATTTTTACAAGATTCCACTACTTTACCCATTGTCACTGGATGTCTCAGATTGGTCTGACCTTATCTGTTGAGCAATTTATTGCTATGTATTTGAGCCTGTATCTCAGATGGTAGGTGTTTCTTGAAGATACTATTTTGGGACTCTCTCTACCGCTTATAAACAATGTTTATGTCTACTAATTTGGTATTTTGAAGCTACTGTTTGGTATTTATATTCTGTTTATCCTATGCAATTCTATTGTAAATTTTTTGTTCATGTGCAGTTCTATTGTAGATCATGATAGATCATTTGATTTTGATGCTGACACAATGGAGGTAATTTAGGAGTTTATTAAAACACTGAAACTGTGTATTTTACAACTACTATAAATATTTCATCTTCTCAGGTATGTGTTGTCTTTTTTCAATCACCACTATTTTTATAAAATCATTGGATCCAGCAATACTGAATTTTTTAATGTCATATGCATTTCCTCTAACTATCACATATACTTCATTTATTCTTCTCTTTTGGAAACTGTTATAATTCTAATTCAATGAAATAATTTTTCGATATTATATGATACTTATTCATTAAATTAATTTCATCATGTAGGAAAATTTTCTTACTATGTTTGATACTGATGATGCTGTCTAAAGATATGTAAGAATATATTTAGACTCCCCTACTACCACAATATATATCATTGAACTGAAACTCTAATTGAATAATATCATAAACTAAATGACTGATCAAATAGATAGATATTTCATGATATAATTGCATGGTAATTGAATATCAATTACTAGTCTGTTATATTCAACATTGTGTTTTATGTTTTATTTCCTCTATAATATATACTGTTAATAGATTATGAAGATATTGTTAACACGTTTTTTTCACATTCTTTATGAAACTGTATTTCTTTTCAATGAATTATTTCCACATAATTTTGGTTTTTAATTACTACCCATTGTACAGTTAATTACTATCCTAGTTTCTTTTGTTTTTCCAAAATATTATATTGGCTTCATAAAAGAAGTGAACCTTATCATCATGAGAACCCATGAACTAAGAATGCTGTTTTATCACCGTGAGAATGCACGAGCGAGTAATAGTTATTCTCCAAATTTCCCTAAATTCAGACACTGAATTCTTTGTAAAACAGAATCTGAATATCCATGTTTTCCATAATCTAATTGTCTACAAATTTAGATTCTGATTTTATTTATTTGACTTTAGATTTTCAAAATTTCTCAAGATACTTAATTTTCCTTACAAATGCTAATATTATGAAACTATGTAATATAATCTTTTTCTAAATAATTGTTGGTTGAGTGAAATTTTTATAGGTCCCTCCAAAATTCATGGAAAATTAAGACCATTAGAAGAGGGACCTAACTATTGGAGTTTTTTCCTATAAATAGTAATTCATTTAAACGAGTACATGGATAATATTTGTTGATTTATCTAGATATTACATGTTGTGATGTTTTGAAGTAATTAATAGAGATATAAAGACTCTCATTCATTGTTCATTTCATAAACATCTTGTTCAGCTGTCAAAATCTTGCTCAGTTTTCTTAATGTGACTCAGACTATTTATGAGTACAATCAAGGGATTCCCTAGATAAGAAGACATAGGTGCCAACATCCTTAAAGATCATGGGATTCCAGGGATATCATGATAGATTATGATATTCCTATTGAGGGATTACCTTGGTGTGGGTAAGACAGAATTTCTTGAAAGTATAAATCAAGGGACCTATATCTAATGTTGTTGGATACCCTACAATTAGGGTTAAAATATTTCCTACATGTTAATTTTTTTGTTTCATGTTTTATTTAAACTGTATTTTAATAAAAAAAGAACGTATAACTTTATTATACATTCATGTACATTACTTACTCTGATAAGTAAGATTCTATACACATTATGGAATAATCTTCCTTTAAATAATTAGTTCATAGTTTTCTTTTTCAGATTCATATTTTTGAACACTATTCTTGTTTGATTAATATTGAAGAACTAAATGAGGGTTAATGAATTTACCTTGTTTAAATTTCTTAAAAATAGTTTTCATTAAGGTTAATAAGGAATGTTTTTAAAATTACAATTAACTCCCCCTTGTAATTGAGCATCAACAAACACTATTTTTATCCTACAATTGGTATTAGAGGAGGTCTCTTAAATAATTATACTCACATATATATTTTTCTTGCTCATATTTTCTTTATTCTAAATTTTTCTGCTTAACATTTCAATTTTAAATTTTATTAGACATTGTTATCGTTGTTTAATATTTTTTACATTTACAAATTTTTGTTGAAAAGATATTTTCTTATAGAATGGCATGTATGAATTTCTGTTCCATTGACAACTTAAACCCTACAAACGTCCAATTTTTGATGGTAATGATTATGAGTACAAGAGAGATAGAAGGAAGACTAATTTTAATAATACTGTTGTAGACATCTTTTACATGCTTACTAGAGATTACAAAATTATAGAAAAGAATTTTAGAACCTTCCCCAACCCGTAAGAAACAGAATATCAACTACATATCAAGGTACACAATACTTGGGTGTGTTTTATGACCAGAAATATATATACTCAAATATCATCATGTGAAGCTTCCAACTGTATATGGATGAAACAAGAAGTTACTCAAATTTGATATTCAAAAGTGATTGAGCCTATAAAATCAATGTTAAGAGCATAATATCATGGAATGATTTTTTCCTATGGAGAAACAGTTTGAAAAGTGAAAAAAATATTTATGACCATTGTAAACAATATTTAATATATGGGAGAAAATCTTTTAGATGATGAAATTATTTTGGATGGGATTGTAGATATTATTTCCAATGAGTGGGAATCCAAAAAAATAATCATTGATGAAAGGAAGAATGTTTCCAACATTAATCATGATGATATTTTTGTAACTCTTCTTAAATATGAGACAATAATGAAAAGAGATGTTGATCTGAATAAAAATAAGAATGGAAATGGATGTGTAGCCTTTAATACTACCAATTTCATATCCTCGGAAATGGTAACAATATCTAATACATATAAAGTCACTTTTCTATCTATTTCTAGTGAATGTGAACATTCTAAAAATGAGTTTGACAAAATTTATAGATGAATGAACAAGATTGTGGGAATGAAATAATATTAGTATATATATATATGAAGAAAAAAAAATTAAAGGTAATAAGGACTTAGAAGTCACTTTCTTTGAATGAAAATGAGTCGTACGCATTAGGTCAGATTGTCCCATGCACAAAATAAAAGATAGAAAACAAAAACATTCATAGATGAATAGAAAGAAGTACTAAAATTATAATGCCAAGAAATACTTGAAGGTTAATGATAAATGGAGTGCCTATGGTGGTGACTCATCTGATGAATCTTAATTTTTTGAATCATATAGACATAAGAATATTGGTCTTATAGCCAAAGTTCCCATTGAGAATAATTGTCTTATGGCTAAGGTACACAATGCATAATCCTTAACCGATATTTTTTAAAATGATAATTTTCCAAATAATGAATATTATGAATCTTAGGAGGATGAATATTATTCCTCTAGAGACAATACCTTACCTTAATTTTAAGTAGTTTCAAGGGTTGATAAATTACATGAAAATGAAAACTTTAAGATAAAAAAGTAGTTACAGAAAAAAATTCAAAATTTATTTTTTTAACAAAAAAATTATCCAATATTTCCAAGGATCTTGATAAAAAATATATTTATTTAGAAAGTGTTTCTAAAACCCATAAGGAATTAAATTCTAAAGAAGGATAATATTTATAATGATCTTGAAAATGTTACTTCCATGTCAAATATTTTAGATCCTAACTCATCTTCTAAAAATAAGTGACCATGAGGATAAAAATTTAGTCATAAAACTAAAATCAAATTTTTTTTAAAGAAACTTTTTACAAATTTTTCATCAGGAAAGAAAGAATTTGATAAAATTTATTCTCAAATTCATCCTCTAAGAAATATATCATAAATTTGTTATACCCACTCAAAACCTGTTTTTAGTAATAATTATTTTTCCCCCAAAGTTCTCTATTTTCTTCTAAATGACAATGTGGTGGACATTGGGAGAGAAAATTTTCATTTAAAAAAACTAAATCATTAGGATCTAATAAATATATTTTTTCTACGATATTGGGGATTCCTAAAATTTTACATCATTAAATTTCTAGATATAACAATGATTGGATTCTGAAATTATAACATTTTTTATTTTTATGAAATTAAAAAAATTACCAACAGCAATACATGGTACATGAATAGTGGATGTTCCCGGTATATGACTAGTAACAAAAAATAATTTGAAAATATTATCATGAAGAAAGGTGGAAAAGTAACATTCAGAGATATTTTACAGGGAAAAACTATTGGTATAGGTAACATTGTTCATTTTTTTAAAAACATTAATTTCAAATTGTTTTTTAAAGGTCTCGATAACATCCTCATTAGAATATGTAAATTATGTGATGATGTTTATCTTGTGAATTTTATGAATGATTAGTGAAAAGTACAGAATTCCAATTAAAAGATTATTCTTTCTTCCCATTGGCATGACATTTTATACACACTATACTTAAAAGTCCTTAGAATCCAAGATCTATCTTGTCTTGGTGAAATGGAAGAATAATATTAGTGATGGAATAGAAGGTTATAACGTTGTAATATTAGGATCCTATGCAATCTCTCAAAGAAAAGTCTTATTAAGGATCTACCAGAACTTAGATTTTGTTCTTAATAAGTTTTTGATCCATGTGAATATGGAATGAAACATAAATCTTGTTTTAAATCAATCATTAAAGTCTCACCTTCTGATGCATTACAGTTAGTGCATATAGATATTTTTGTTCCAACACAAACAATATGTATTAGAGGCCAATATTATGTATATTTTTAGTTTATGACTATAATATATTTACATGGTTCTATTTTCTATAAATTAAATTGTAAGAATTTTCTAATTTTAAAAACATTTAGATCCCATGTAAAAGATGAGAAAAACCTTCCATTGATAACTCTTCATAGTGATCATGCAGGGGACTTTAGAAATATAGATTTTGAGACTTTTTGTTGTAAGAACGGAATTACTCATGACTTCTCAGCTCCATGAATTTCCCAAAATAATGGTGTTGTTGAGAGAAGAAACCCAATTCATAAAGAGTTAACTAGAACCATGTTGAAATAATATTCTATTTCTAAACATTTATGGGGTAAAGTTTTTAGTATAGCTTGTTATACTATAAATCTAGTTTTAATTATACCTTTTCATAGCAAAACACCTTATGAATTTTTGACTGGTTGAAAACCTAGACATTCTTACTTCAAAGTATTTGGTTAAAATATATTCATCATTAATACTAAAGAAAACATACGTAAATTTTCACCCAAGTCTAATGAAGTAATTATCATTGGCTACTCCACTATATCTTAGGATTATAGTGTTTTCAATAAAAACACTTGTATTGTTCAAGAAAAAGTACATGTCAATTTTTATGAAATGTATCCTTTTTATTTTAAACATCCCAAACCTATATCCTCGAATGTATTTTAAAAAAATGATTATCAAACATTAATAAGACAGTATTGGAGTAATGAAAATTTTCAAGAAAATTTTTCTAAAGCATTTACCCGAAGAAAATTTTCCACCATATGTTGATGAACATGTTTTAAACAACCCAAATCAATCGTTTCTTAAGAATAATCCCACTAATCGTATCATTGGTGATGTAAATCCACCATTAAGGACTATAAGTATAACATCTAGCATTCCATTCATAATTATAACAAAAAAGAACTGATGATTCTTTAAGTGATGATGATTGGATTAAATACAACCATGTTGTGCTAAATGAATTTGAATGAAACAAGGTTTGGACATTGGATGAATGACCTAAGGAAACGTCTGTAATTATAGTGAAATGGTTCTTTATAAATAAGTGTGATGATAATAAAATCATAGTAATAAATAAATCTAAATTAGTTTATAAAGACAATAATCCAAAAAAAGGAATAGAAAATGTAGAAACAGATTCTCAATTAGCTAAATATGAATCTATTTTCATTTTCCTTGCCTTTTTAGTATTTTTTAATTTCAAACATTTTCAAAATGATGTGAACTGTTCTTTTCATAACTCATATGTTCAAGAAGAATTTTATGTTGAAAAACCTACTCATTTTGAATACAAAAAACATATTGGATATGCTTTCAAACATACTAAATCTTTATATAGACTCAAACAATCCCCTAGAGCCTCGTATGATAGATTTATAAGAATTTTGTTACAAAAAAAATTATGTTAAGGGAACTGCTTATCAAAATAATTTTACAAAGAAGTATAATAATAAAAAATTATGGTGTAAATATATGTTGATTAAATGATATTTAGTTCAACTCAAAAATCAATAACATATTCATTTCCGAATCTCATGAAATCAGAGTTTGAGATGAGTATGATGGGTGAGTTATCATTTTTCATAGGTTTTTAAATTTCTAAAAAACTATAATGAACAAATATATAACATCATAAGTATATTAAACATATTCTTAAAAAGTATGTATATGACAACACTAAAAGTATAAGAACTTCAATCAGTACCTCAATTTCTCTTGATCTTGATGAAGTGGGGAAACCAGTAGATCAAATATCATTTAAGGGTGTGATAGGATGTTTACTATACTTGATAGCTAGTAAACCAGACCAAAATTTTTTAGTATGCTTATATGCAAATATCAATCTTATCGAAATGAATCTCATTTAAAATTCGTAAAAAATGTTTTCTCTATTTAAATGGAACAATGGATTTAGGATATTTCTATACTTCTAGAAATCATTTTTTAATGTTTTTCAGATTTTGATTTTGGTGGATGTATAATGGATAGAAAAATTACATTCCGAACATTTTGTTTCAAATAATATTCAATAGATTCTTGGTAATGCGTGAAGCAACACTTAGTAGCACATTCCACTATTGACGCAGAATATGTAGTATCTAGAAGATGTTGTTCCCAAGTGTTGTGGATAAAACACACACTCATAGACCATGGAATGAATTTTACCAAGACATAGATATTTTTTTGATAACACTAGTGAAATTTTCCTATGATAAAACATTGTACATCACTCATGTGAAAAACATATAGATATTAGGAATCAATTTCTTAGGGATCACACGCTTAAAATATATCTAATTTTTCAATACATCAGAACACATGATCAACTTGAAATTATTTTTACATAATCATTACCCTCCAATATATTTTAATACATTAAAAAAAGTTATGAATGATAACCATAAGTTAATAATCTATCTTAACATTATTTTATGCATATCTATTTACATTGAGAAACTCATTTTCATAGTGAGAGTTCATTTTCATTTTTACAAATATTTATTAAATCAAATTTTATGTAATCAAATTTTTTTAATCAATATTTTTAATACTCACAATTCCATAACTAAAATTTTATTTTTCCTAATAAACCATTTCTAAACATAAAGTTCTTCAATAAGAATATTTTTTTTACTGATAATTTTCCTAGAAATATTGAAGGTATGTTTTCATAATCAAAATTTGTAAATCTTTTTTACATTTTGGAATTATTATTTTATTAAAAAAATTATCAGATTCACTTTCCTAAAATCTTATTTTTTCTATAGACCTTAAAAGATAAGAATCTTCCAAATACTTCTCTGGATTTCATCCTAACCATTAGATCAGATTGGCCTTATTTCAACTATTTCATCAAATTGGGATTTAAAACTGTCTCTTCAAAGCCCATATAAATTCCCTCCAATTCCTTTAACCACATTTTTTTCAAGGATTTTTGTTTCAATGATCTAACTCTCTTGAAAATGGTCGTTCCATTTTTTATTTTTTCCTAGACTCTAGTTGTAACTGGATGCCTCACCACAGAAACAGATGCCTTTAGTCACAGAAATGAAGTATTTTAATATCTATATAGAAAGGTTTGTTGATCCAAAGTTCATAGACAAATATAATTCCATGATTATAAAAAAAATTATGCTGAATATATGGGAGAGTTTTTTCTATTACAACCTAATTAGTCAGGATACGATTTACCGTAACTTTCTTATAGAATTATTTTATTCGGTATGTTTTTATAACGAATGTAGAAGAAGAAAAATCATTCATGAGAAATTGGAAAACTAATTCCTTATATTTTAATATGGAAGAAAACATTCATAGAGTTCTGTATGAAGCTAAAGCAATTTTATACTATCATATGTTTCCATAATTTTCTGGAAGTTTTCAGAATGAAAAGGCATTTGAGTGTCTTGGAATGAATGATGAAAAATCACCAAAGATCAAACATATGTCAAAATACTTCAGGATGATTGCATTATGGGTACAAAGATTATTCATACCGAGAAATAGATACAATGAATCCTTAATGAAAAGTGAAATATTTATTCTGGATTTTTTTTGTTAATATGAGGAAGATAAACCTAAAGAAGAATATACTCTTAACAATCACCAAAATCAAGAATGGAAATCTCAAAATTCCTTATAGCTCTAACCCAATAAATTTCAAGATTATATAGCTATGTGATCATACCTTGAAGAGAATGAAAGTTGTTTTCAAAAAAAATACATATAATTTTATTATTTATGAGAAAGTGAAACTGAAGTGTTAAATAATAATGGGGAAGTAGAAGGGACTTGCAAGAAATCAAATAAGAATGGTACAGATGTGGAAATAGAAATCAAAGTGAATCATATAGTTTTGGATACTCAGTCCCCACCACCAAAGAGGAAAAGGAAAAAACATTCCCTTATGAAGTTGTTGAAATATGGAGGGAACATAAGAAGAATAAGAAAGAAGGATAAATAAGTTTTCATTTAGATTCTACTGAGGAAAAGTCATGGAAAATAAAATTTATTAGAGAGTATGAAAGGTAACAAAAATAAAAGAAGCCAGTAAAATATGACGTTGAGTTAGTTCAAGCCCTTCTCAAGGATACTAAGAATGCCTATGAACAGTTGTAGGTACAAGAAAAGTATCTCAAATAACAAGTACTTATAGAGACACTAGGAATGATATTTAAAATTATGGAACATAAAGTGAAAGAAGAGATAGTTTAGGAAGAATAATTAGAAGTATAATAAGAGGATGAAGAAGATGAGAGTGATGATGTTATAAAGCAAGTGGAAGAACATTTTGAGAAGGAAATTCCTTCTGACAAAATATTCTTCTGGACATCCCAGGTACAATAAAAAAATTAATTTTCAAGGAAAATATTATATGAAATAGAAATAAGATGACAAATATACTTATGATGAAAGAATGAAATCATGACTTCGTCTAACCAGATGACGTTAAGGGAGATGTTGAAAAATAAGAGGTTTCTGACGGTAAATTTTTTTCAACTTTCAGATAGTGATCATGAATCACCAAAAGTTAAAGAGACTTTTTTTAATGTATAAAATGGAAAACATGTTGTTGATGATACACATAAGAAAGTCATGGTGCTTAAGAAGGTTGTTGGTGGTTCATCCTAGAGGAAAGCTAAAGAGCTAGATACATAATCTTTTTTTCATTGGAATCATATTTTAAATCATCTTATATGGTTTGGGATTTTATGGTACAATCTATGAAGAAGATTATAAACCACATTCCTCTAATTTATATCATTGATTTTAGATACCAACAACTTCAATACTATTTCAATCCGAATTAAGATTCTGTAAGCATGCTTATGGAAACATTCATTATGCTTGAGGAGGATTTCCAAGCATTCCTTATCAGATATGATTCTCATAGGAGATCTTGTAAAGAAATTAAAAATTCTCCTAGAATAATAATTGAAGAACTGTGAATTCTTAATTAATTCCTAGATTCAGGGAAATATTCTTTTGATAAGTTAGATTATAGAATCAAAATTATTACAAAAATATTTTGAGAGAATTTGAACCTTGACCATGTAGACAAGAAAAAAAAATTAATATTTGAATTGGAATTTTAATTTATTTTCCTTATATTTCAGAAGATAAAGGGAATTTATTGAATAATTTAAAGAAAAATTCAATCAATAAGAAAAAATAGTGATGTCTTAGGCAGAAATCTTTAAGTCTCAGGATGAAAAAATAAATGCTCTAGAAAATAAAAATCAGGATGATGAACAGTTGGTCAAAAGGATTGTGGAATAACATACATATCTCATTAAGTTGAAGGTTACCTTGATAAAGGTCATGAAAATGTTAAAGAAGGATGAATAAATTTTTCATCTCAGTTCTGATCTTCTGTTTTTCTCCCAATTATCAATTTTTCCAATCATAATGAATTTTTTTTGTCTATCATTTGTTTTTTTGTGTAGATCAAATATTTTAGGTAACATTTTTTTCATTCTCTCTATTCCTTTTAGAAAATAAAATGGTGGGAGAAAATAATGAAAAAAATAATACAATGTATAAAATAATAGAATGCCTTATGTAAGGGGGAGTTTACATAAAGAATATTTTCTAATCCAAGGAAAAGTAAAATCTCTTTAAAGAAGTCATGAATATTGTCCTTAGGGATTTCAAAACCAAAGGGGGAGTTAGTCATTTTCATTACGATTCAAAAGTAAAGGGATATATTTTTTTCATTTAAATGTTCATAATGAAAATTATTATTTCTTATATTCTTTTTCAAAAGGTTATTTGTGATTTACAAAAAGGGGGAGATTTTTGGGTTAATAAGTTTTCCTTAGGAATTTTCCATTCCATTATGTTTTTAAAATCAAATTCACATTATCTTAAGGAAAATTAACTTTCTATAAGGATTATTCTCTTAAGGAAAATTTCCCTTCTCTGAGGAAATTATTATCCTTACCCTGGTTGTCATTGCCTCATTTTATATCATCATAAATCAAACTAATTTTATTACTATGTCAAAAATTAGGATTCTTTTATAAAACCTCATAACATCATAGTTCATTGGATATTTATTCTTCACTTTTCAGACTATAAATTCTGTTAAATTTATAGTTCAAATTCTGCAGAATTCAGACTCTGAATTCCTCCAAATCCAGACTCCAAATTTCTCAGAATTCTAAATAAGAATTTTTTAGAATTAAGACTTCTATTTCTTTATAATTCCGACTCTGAATTCCTCAAAAATTCGGATTCTGAAATTTCCCAAATTCAATCTCTAAATTCATCAGAATATAGACTCTAGAATCTTTAGAATTCAGACTCCAAATTCCTTGTAAAATAGAATTAGAATATCCATATTTTCTATAATATAATTTTCATTACATTTAGATTCCATATTTTTTTCCTTAGACTCTAAATTTTCATAATTTATTACATTACATCATTTTCCATAGAAATGTTTTTATTAAGAAATGATTTTATACAATCTTTTTCTAGCTAACCATTGGATGAGTTACATGTGTACAGGTCCCTCATAAATTCAAAGAAAAAATCGACAGTTGGAGGAGGGAGCTGACCATTGGACTTTTTCCTATAAATAAGAACTCATTTTAATGAACTAATGGATGATGTTTGTTGATAGATCTCTATATTATATAATGTAATGCTATGAAGTTATTTATAGAGTGAAAAAGACTCCCATGCTTTGTGAATTTTATAAACATCTTGTTCATCTTTGAACATCTTGTTTAGCTTGCTTTGTGTTACTCTAACTGTTTCTGAATACAATAGTGGGTATTTGGGAATAGAAAGATAGAGGAAATGAATAATTTAATGATTGATGGCTTGAAGGGAGAGCATGACAGATTCTGATATTCTTATCGAGGGATTACCCAGGTGTGGGTTAGACATAATTTCATGAATGTATAATTTAATGTACATTTATCCAAAGTTGTTGGATACCCTACTCTTTGGTTGAAAATATTTCTTACATGTTAATTTATTTGGTTAATGTTTTATTTCTGATGTATTTTTTTAAAGGAAGAATGTATAACTTTCTTAGAATTTTTTGTACTTTAATTACTCTGATATGTAAGATTATGTACAATTTAAGGTATAATTTTCATTTAAATAATCCGTTCTTAGTTTTTGTGTCCATATCCATATTTTCAGACCCTAAGAATGTTTGTCTCATAGTTGAGAACTAAAATAGGGTTTTTAAATATACCTCGTTTAACATTGTTAAACATAGTTTCCCTTATGGATATAAAAGAATGCTTTTAAAATTACAATTTACCCCATGTTGAAATTGAGCATCTACATAACTATTTTGATTCTACACACACACATTTTCTCTTTTGAGGGTATGAGATGAAATTTTTGAGAAGGAATTTTTTAAGGGGGGATGAATGTAACGACCTGAGCATTGAATAATATTTGTCTCCTTAATTTTGTTATTTTTTTAATACGCAAAAAACGGTATCCTTTTATTAATAAAGTGTTTATAATTAAAATAAGGACATTGTGTTTCAACTGTTATATGAGCAATTGTCAATATGACTATTGTAATGTATACTCTAAACATTATTTTTATTGTTTATAAATACAAATGATCATTTTTAATTAATACGGAAAGAATAGTCGATGGCCTCATCTAGAATACCAAGGCCATACGAAGCCCATCTCTTAGAGTTTGGGATGGAGGTACTATCATTGGGATTTTTATGGACCAAGCCCAATATGAACTCCAACACGTTAATCTTGAATGAAATCTCTTCTAAGAGAAGTTCAAGAAGTTATAAATCACCACTCAGGAAATGTTTTCTGAGCCAACCCATGTTTCTATAACCATAGCACACCATACTCTTAAGACATATTCAAGTGTTATAATGGGCAATGTAACGAGGCCTTAGTTACTTTGTGTAATCCTTTTGTATAAATAAAATTTTTATTTCTTATTATGGTAGAATCATTGATTTTAAATTTAAGATAAATATAGGAGGATTTTATAGAATTTCAATATTATTTATTAATATTGGAAAAATGTTATTTTTAAATAATCTTTTTTACATTAAATAATTAATTATGTGAAATGGTTTTCAAAAAATGGTCGTCTATATTTGTAATCAGTATAAAATTTAGATTCTAAAAAGATCTAATTAATTTCTTGTGAATAGTAAATTATAAATTTTAATATTAACCTTATTAATAGTAATGTAACTAATGGAATAGTAACATCTCTTATGAAATAATAAATATAATGTAGGCATCTTTATTTTTAATGTGATATAATAGCATAAGTAAATAACAGTTTTAGAAATTATTAGTTCAAGTATTAGTATTTGTTTGGGAAAATATTGTTTTTACATAAAAATAAAATATCTCATAATTAGAAAATTATTCTCTTAAAATGGAGTTCTTTTTTGAATTCAGAGCATTGATATTAGGTTAAGGTGAATCTATGAGATTTTTATAAAATGTTTTATTTTTCGGTGAATAATAAATATATAGTTTCGAGTTTTGGTGTGATTAATGACATAATTAATGATTTAATACTGATGTAATAATTCATCTAGAATTTTATACAGTAATATATATTATTATGTGTCCCATGTATTCAATACCATGGTAAATCTCAGGGTTTTGAAAATACCACTATGGGGGTGTCCCTTGGAAATTAATAAAATATTCCCTCACTTTTTCTATAAATACCAACAAATTCCTTCATTCCATTCATTAAAAATTCCTCCTCAACAACGATCTGGTCATTTTTCCTCCCAAGGAGTAATCCCAAGGTTACATCAATCTACCAAGGTCCCAACCTTCTAGTATTTTAATTTAATCTTCATGAAAAGGGAACATTCTCCCTCCTCTTTTAATCCCGACTTCTTTTATGTTATGACTTATAGTTCCCATTATTTTATTTTTGTGTATGTTCTTAAATATTATTATTGATTTATATTTTATTTTTAATTTAATAGATAACCTTTACACTCTCATCAACTTATTTTTTCTAAATTTTAAGCAACGTCGTTAGAGTGCCAAATTTTCAAAAAGGAATCCTCAACTTGTATTTTTTTGAAGTTCTATTTTATGTGGTATAACGTTCAAATATCAGTACCATGATCATATTAATATTTTATTTTATACATATACTGTAATATGTATCACTTATGTGTGGTTGACCCTTTTACCCTCTCTTTTTCATGTTTTCTAAAACCATGTTACATAGCCATTATGTTGAATAATTCTCGTCTCCAAATCTCTCTCATTTTCTCAATAAATTATATTATTTTATATATATGAATACCCAATCCTATTTAATTTTTAAGGTTTTTCATAAAGATATAAAAATGATATATTTTATTCTAGATATGACATACTTGAACCCATAATTCTCTTTCTCAGGGTTATAAATAACATACTGATCTTGTTTTTAAGAATTTTTTTAAATTGTCATGATTTTAATCTTAAACCCTTTTCATTTATTATATTTGGGTTATTTATGAAATTTATTATTAGTATAGTGTATATATCCTGAAAATAAAGACATATTAATGTTTATCCCTAATAGTGCTCTGATGCATTGCGTAATGAAATTAATCTCTTGAGACGACAAGTTTTAGGATACATTGGTGAATAACCATTGTAATTTTTATGACACCATATGTTCATGAATGTCTAAAATAATTTTTTAGCCACATATTCAAGTTATTATTAATATTATTTTTATTATAATATGCCTCTTCTTCCATTTCCTACTTCTTTATGATTATTATCACGTTCACAATGATATCACAAAGTAAACTGGTTCCCTTGTTTACCCTTACTGGGCCTTCTGCTCACCCTTTCCATTGATGTATGACCCTGAGATATTAGAAGTAGTAATTTTAAATAGGGTGAACCTATGATGAATCTTTTCAAGTGTAATAGAATAATGTGTTTTATGTTTTCATGTATTATGTTAGTTATTTTTAAGACACTATACTTTAAAGATTATATGTTTGTAAAATGTATTTAAAAGTTATGTAATAAAAAGGTAGGATGTTATATACTGAAAATTTGAATATCTCATCCATACCTTATAAGATATTAAGAAAATAGTAAATGAGGTTCAATGAAAAAAATAAAAATTACAACATGTAATACAATCCATGTATGATTTAGGGAAGCACATTTAATCATTCAACATTCAATGTCATGTATAAAAAATATTCTTGAAACCAACTCATATACATCTAAAATATAATCAATATTTCATCAGAGTCACCAAGATAGGGGCCCACAATTACCATTCTCAGACTAATAATAATTAACTTCTCAAGTGATCAAATATTTAATTTCTATAATAATCAATACAAAATCAATATCAATATCCATGACCTATATATCCATCTCCTAATCAAATATAAATTCCTTATACATCATTAAATTATGACACTGAAACAAAAAAAATTCCACTTCCATAAATCATCATCTCTAAGGTAAAATAAACTATAATTTTTTATAATTTTATTCTAAAAAACATCTAATAAAATGTTGTGGGGTTATTTTATACAATCCTAATATTCGTGAAAAAAAATCTCCAAATTCTATAATAAGGAATAAATTTCATATACATTTACTAAATTAATTTTAATTCCAGAGAAATATACCTTAATTCAAACCATGAAAATAATTTATAGTGCATGCACCAAAACTAGTTGTATAGATCTTAATTAGTATAGTCTTACTTAATATTTTTCAGTATGATATAATGTTGCTCACATTATATCCTAGGGTTCTTTAAAATATTTTCAATTCTCCCAAGACTTTAATAGATTCTAGGATCATATTATATTTTTTCCCAACCATAATAATAAAATTCTTGACAAATACTCCTCTAAAAAGTATCCAAAAAATAAAACACTACATATAATACCACTTTTATAATGACCCAAGTCCTTTAAAACCCTTATGGTTCAATAATATATATATGTGTATCACCTATTACCCATCTTTAATATGCCTTAGTGAAAAAACTATAATTAGGGATATATAACATGAAAAATGGGAGGCATTACTCTTTTAATAGAAAAATAAGGTAAACACCTTCTCAATATTGTATAGCACATATAAAATTAAAATTTATCCTTAAAATAATTTAATGATGAATATAAATTCATGAAATCAAAATAAATCTAAAATTCAATATTGATAAAATGGCTCTAAAGAATGAATTTACCCCTCCAAAAATACTTATTCATCCAGTAAAAATCTAGTAAGGACCATCCAATTTTCTAACATCATCATAAACATCTATTAATATGTCATAAAAAACATATTGTGAGAATAATTATGTATTTATTAATTTCCCTATTATAATCTCAAGTACAACATGAAAAAAACATACAAAATAAACCATGTGTAAACAATGAAACCATATGATGTTATAAAAATAGTTATGAATTTTGAATTTTCACATTATTTTTTATGTATAATATATTATTGTTCATTATTTTATTTAAAAATTTCAGAAAGGATAAATGTCGACTTGAGTATGATAACATTCTCCATAAAAGGTAGTTTTTTATTTTTAATAAATTTGAAGTATGCATGTGTTCACTTTTAACTAAAAATATCTTACTTTTTTAATCATCAACAACATCACTAAAAATTATTATTATTATGGTGAGGAATGTAGAAGAGAATGAGAGGACAACTGGGGAGTACAACGAGAATAGAGTTTTTCTAAATTAATAATTTTTCTCATAAATGTGGTGTATACAATGAGATTCTACTGAATTGTGAATGGGGTAATGATTTAGTAATTAGTATGGGTGAATTATTTGTTTATGAAAATGAGAAATTTATATAGAGTAATATGCGGAAATTATGAGTACATAAATTATATATTTAAGAATATATAATACATTTTAAATTATTAAAATTTTTACATATAAATGAATAATTAAATAGAGAAGCAATTTTCAGGTTATAGGTAACAAAAATTAAATTTTTGAAATATCATCCTTGTACAAACATTCAATTATTCCTTTTTCCTCTATAGATGGATGTAAATATTAGAAATTAAATGATCTATTACATCATTTGTCTAGTTTTTGTCTATGTACTAATTAGTGATGTATAATAGTAGGTTTAATATTATTTTCCATTTTATTTTCTTTTAAAGAATTCAGAAAAATCATCATGTTTTTTTCATGTATAACTCAATCCTCGATCATTATGAATTCTAGAATAAGAAAGTAATTTTTTCCCTTTTTATTATAAGAATGTCTGTAATAAATTATTAGTATTATTTTATGGTATTAATTTTATTCTACGTAATTTTTAAATTTTCTATGATATTGCATGTTCAACATGAATTCCCATCCAGATGGATAAAGAAACATAAATGTATAGATATGTTATTTATGACATGTTTCATTTTGAAGTCGATCTCATTTCAACATATATTAACAAGGTAATTATTTTACTCCATATAATGAAAACAATATAAAAATATAATATTAATGATCTCCCACCTTTTGTTGTAGTTATGATAATTTGGGTTTCTTAAAGTAAAAATTTATTCAATGATATTATGAATTAAAATTTTTTATTAAAAAGGAATGAACTGAATGAATATCAAAAGAAGAAATATATTGAAAAAAATGTGAGGAGAGTGATTATAATTACTTTATTATTTGTTATTTTAGATTAGTTAACTATAATTTATTGTTTAATAATAGAAATATAAATATAATGTAGTATATTGGGAAATAGTTAGAAGATATTGTTATAAATGAAGGATTGTATTTGATAAAATATTCAGTTATTAAGTAATATATTATGGGGAAAATGGAAATGAGAGATAAAGGTTAAGGGTTAAATTTTCATCAATATAAATTTATTTTTAATTATTTTTGAATCCAACACGAGAGGTACCATTTTTATATTATATATATACATTTTGTGTGGCTACCTAATTTTAGTTAGGGGATGTGGTGGATATACGAAATGATATTAATCTCTCTATTATGGTTGGGTAGTGTGAGAAAAATAAATATAATATTGATGCTTAGTATATTACATACCATGGATTGGAAATGTAATATTGTGATCAATAGGGTGATAATACTTAGAAATGTAGTGAATTTTAAAAAAAAATAGATTGAAATAGTATTTTAAAAATTTTGGAAGATGCAGCTAATGCTAAAGTTGAAATCATGAGAAATTTTACAAATATAGAACCTTGTGTAGGCACTCTTCATGTTGTTTAAGTATGATGTTTGGAAAATTATAATACTCATTAAAATTTTCTTTGAAAAAATGCAGGAAACCATCAGTTGATATGTAGTTCTTTTCACATGTCCAATATAGTAAATCACTGTAATATAAGGATTATTCAACTTTTTGATAGACTATGTCTACAAGATCAAAAACTTTTTATAATCATCCTCAAATTTTCTAACATATTTATAAGGAATATATAGATCTAGAAAATATTTTTAAACCTTTCCAAACTTATCCAAATCAATATTAGTTGGGTGATTAATATGATTTTTTTTTTATTATGATGGATATATCAAATTGTTTGGTATATTTTTAAATCTACCTTCTCCTATTTTCAATTATGAATACAAGATACTAGTTTATAATTTTTTTAATTGTATTAGTTGAATGTTATTGGTTTTTGTGTGCTGGTTATGAATTATTGATGAAGAATTTATTTATATTGAGTTTTTTCTTTGATGGATGTCAACATGTAAACTAGTTTTGGATATTGATTTAAAAAAATGTTTTCCTGATAAATCATTTATTTTTGCAAATATGTTTTATAGTTATACATGTTCTCCAAATTTTTTTAGATTAACTTAAGGGTTTTTTTGATAAATGTTCTTGAATTATAAAATAATATAATATTCTAATGATATTTATATATTTTAACATATATCTATGATTTTATGTATTTTTATATAGAGGTGTTAATTGACCATTATTCACTATGAATTTTATTTTTTATTAGCTTATTATATATCCCACATTAATTCATATAATCACTTCTTTAATTATGAAATTTTTGGATTAAGAGTCTCCCATTCTTTTTATCATGGCTTATATAAATTCTAACTATTATTAATATTATTGTAATTATCACCACCACATTCATCCTTACTAATAGTCATCAACATGGTGGTAGTTATTATTTTATGTTATTAATATTCATCCCACATCTCCACCATACTGCATGTTGCATATAAAATAGATGGGTAACCACTATCCTTAATTTTTTCCTCCTTTAATAGTGTCTCTTTCTTCTTCTCTATCTAGTTAGATACTCATTAAATATTCGTAATATCTATGTTTCAAACCCCTCTCCTTTATTTCTCCCTTCTCTTCTCTTAGTAGTGATATATTTTTGGTTATCTATATATTTAAGGATTTTATTTTTCAATAGTACTTGGTAATAACCTAGAGAAAAAATTAAATTTTTCTAGCAGATATATGGGGTATAGATGTCAAATAAATGAGCATCAATGGATGTCTCTACGGTGTTACATAGTCTCTAGGTGAGTTTTTATTTATTTAGGATTTATCGTTTCATATTTAATGAGTTTTCATAATTAATAATTTTGGTTTTTCAATAATAAGTGTCAACAGAGTTTCTTGTATATGAGGTATTTAAATAATAGTTTTATTGAGAAATATATACATATTGGTGGTTTCAGTTAATTCAAAAGAAAATTAAATCAAAAATGATTTAATGGATAAATCTTTTAGGTAAAATATTTTATAATGTTTTATTGTTACAATAATATTGATTGGTTTTTATATAAAATATAATTTTTTTGGTTTTGTGTAATATTTAAATGATGATAGGGAAATTTTTATGATTTTCATACAAAGTTGTTTTTCAAATTACATCCCTTAAATAATTATTTAGGTTTTATAAATTATATATTAAAATTAATACTATGAATATAATTTTATTTATAAGAAAAAATGTTGTTCAGGAAAATATGAGTATTTCATGTTTATTTTATCATTGATTTTATTGAGGGATTATAAAATAGCTACTCAGCATGAAGGCTTAAGTATGGAGGATCCATATGAGATATTCATATTTAGGGTTATTATAAAACCCAGAGAATTTAAATGAATAAAATTATGTTTAATATAAAAATGACATGAAACAATAAGTTTAGAATATGATACATGAAATCATGATATTTTTATGTTTAATAGTATATTCAACACGTAACAGTAAACTTAAACAACCCATGATAAATATAATTATTATAACATAGCCATGATATTGAAGGTCATGAATACTATTAAATAATTTATAATATATATATGTGTGTGTGTTATACTCAATATCAACTAATGATCAATTTTTTTAAAATATTTAATTTTTTTAGAAAAGTACTTTTATTCTTAAATAATATGTTTCCTTCATAAATAATTTTTATATATTTTCTCGAATAAAATATTATAAATAATGTTCATAAAATGTATAAAATTTATTTTAGGAAAATAATTTAATTTTTTAATGCTGAATATCTTAATTTTTATATGGTGAAATTTAGAGATTTTTCAAAACAAATTGATTTTTTAGTGGGAAATGGAAAATACTAATTTTTATAATGTATTTTATTTTAAATAAATTATGCAATTATAAAGAAAAAATATTTTTTAAATATTTTTTAATGTAACCTAAATATTATTTTATTATATTTAATCAACTAAATTACATTTAATTCAAATTTATATTGGTTTTTAGTATAAGTTAATTTTGGCATTGAAAAAGGGTTTTTAATAACTGTTTTAAATTCCATAATTTTTATCCATTTTATTTAATTCAAATAATACATAATTGGCAATGTATTAAATGAAATTTATAATATATATATATATATATATATATATAAACATATATATATATATATAAACATATATATATAAACATATATAACTAAATCTTAATTAATTTTCATACAATTATTATTATTATTCATATTGAAAATATATAATCATCTTTTTCTAAAATATAGTCTTCTTAAAAACATGTTCCCTCACCACATTTACAACGTTAATTTTAAATTAAATTATTAACCTTATATGTGTTGAATTTGTAAACATGGATTTCATTTTTAGAATCAGAATAATTTTTATTCTCTAATTTTTTCAACATAGTTTTTTACCATAATGATTAGTTAAATTATTTAAAATGAATTACTACGATTATGGTTAAAATAGTGTTTTGTGTATTACATGTCTCTATAATACCATTAATTTTATAGACCCATAGGATTTTTATTTAATGAATTTTATTTTCAACATAGAATCATTAGGTATAATTTATCTAATAAAACTCATTTTTATTGCATTAGTAATGGATAATGTATCTAGGTAAATAAAAAGATACAGATAATGTGGTAAAATAAAAAAGTGTAAAATTTAGTAGACATAAAGACTAGGGAATAACATTATAAAAATATATTTATTTTTTATTAGATGTGTTTATCGGCCATATAAACCTTCTCTTATAGAATTGAACTATATTGGAGGCATGTGTGTTACGAGAGACCTCCCAATAGTGAATACTTTTGGTTATTTACCATATTTCCACTTTTCCTCAATTAAGTAAGAAAATTAACCCTCTCACTTAGTCTCAAATCTCAAGACATTTGGATAGAATAATGACTAAAAAAAATAACTTCCCAAATTCAATGACATCATTTTGGAATACTTTATTTCACATAAATCTAAGGTACGATAGAATTTGGTGGGATCCTATAGAGGATACTCATGACATAAACATTCAATTTTTATTATTTTGAAATATACAAGCCCCTAAATCATGGAATCCCTAAATAATAATGTCATAAAGCATCACCCGTAAAAATATTAAACCGAAATGAAATGAACCTACCTCTTCATAAACAATATTGTTCATATGATGACACCGTAGAAAATATAAATCTTTTTTCATGATGTTGCATTCTCTCCAGGTATGTTTTGATGAGAATTCCTTGATTGATATACCTTATGCAGATTTTGAAAATATTAGTGAAATTATGAGGTTGTCTATTTGTAACCTAAATAAATCTCACCAAAAATGAAGAATCAGACACTATTTTAGATATTTGAATATTGAGCCACCAACATATTATCGGGACGAGAATATTGGCCAAAATCTCAAATTCCAATGAAAATCATGCATAAAAATGTACTAAAACGCAAAATAATTAGGGAGTGACTATCTCCTACTAACCCACCACTATGTATCTGCATGTACATATAGGATTCTTAGACATTGAACTTCAACCCTTCACTGGGATCATTCCATTGACTCCACCTCCCCTGCTTTCCATTGATTTCATTCCATCAAGAGAATTGGTTTGGTAGAATCATTTTGAATGATACAACCATATATCAACCTACCATAAGAAACCCATGCTATACCACCATCATTTTTACATGAACTAGAAAAAATAACAGGGATATTGTAATGTCATCCCTTGAGCGATATCATCCTTCTCATAGACTCTAGCATACATTAGAGAAAAGTTTTACATGACGTTTCCTTTCAGCTCCCCATGATGTAGTTGTATTAATCCATTCAAAAATTCCCTCCTATATTAATGAACTATTCATATAAATATTAATATGTGGACATAAAAATCACCAATTCTACTTTTCTAAATATACCATAAAGAAATTCTTTTTTTGGTCTCCTATTTTTTCACAGTTGAACAAAGACATCTGGAAACCAAGGATACACCATTCCTATAAACATTCTCCTCCATAGGTAGGGATTTTTTCCTTAATATCCTAACCAATAATTTACATTACGTGGGATTTTCTTGCACAATATTTCATATAACGAGGAATCAAACCCATCTATCTGATGGATAAACATCCTAAAATACATGGTAGAGAAAATCTCTATCGATGATTAAATGAAAACACTGCAATCTAGATCATTAAATAAAAAATGACATCATACATATTTTTTATCCTGAGCTTAGTATTTCAATAATAAAAAACTAATGTATAAAATATTCTTTTTTTCAAAATGTATAGGGTGGGATATCTCCAAAAAATAATGTTTTACCCATATAATTTTCTATTCAAAAATTATTCTCCCTATTTTCAATAACCCATCGGTCTTCACTATTCATGATCTTTATCTACTTTATCATACATCATGCAAGACTAGTCAGCTTCCTAAGATTATGAGTCCAATTCTCCCAACATTCACTATATTTTCCCCTTATAAAATTTTCCAATAGAAATTCCACCAAGACAATGTGCTTTGAAATTTTGGCTTTCATAGTATTTATGATTTCTATAATGATTCGTACACCAATCCAACCATAATTAATAGATCTTCATAATAGTTTACATGAGTCCCAACGACACTTACCACCATAATAAACATCCCAAAGGAACATATTTATAATTTTCCCCATTATTGTGATGATCCCCTTTAGAGGATTAATAATAGAAAATATATGTATTGTAATCAAGTTAAGGGAGCTGTTGTTAAAGGTAATTATTCTACAAAATGAGAGAGGATTATTTTTTCAATTATATATCTTCACTAAAATCTAATTAAGGATAACAAAAAAAGGATTTTCTTGATCCTTCAGTTGGATATTGGGTCACTAAGATATTTTATTAGTAGTTTTCTAATTTTAATTCCATCTTATTTTGAATATCCTTGATATACCTACCTAAATATTTTGTTAGATATGAAAACATTAATATTCCTTAGGCTAACACACTTCCCACTTAAACTTCAACAGGATTCTATGATTTTCTTGAAGCCATCCATTGAACTTTTCATGAAATTTATGTAAAATAACATTTCATCAGCATACATAAGACGAGATATCATACTACTCTCATACCTATTAATTAAAGGTTTAATATTACCTTACCCAATACACTTTTTAATGTTTCATGAGAGAGATTAAAGAGACATAATATTAAATTTATGGGAAAGCAGGTCTCCTTGTCTCATGCCTCTGACCAATTTGAAGAAACCAAATACCTACTCAATAAAATATCTTATGATCCACAAAGATACACATCATCAAATGCGTATATCACAAAACAAAAATATTGATTTTGAACATCTTTAATGACCCTTTGGAAAAAAGATTATTCCAACCGGTCACATTCTTTATCCATATCCACATTACTCATAACAATTGAACTAATAACTATTATATTTCTATCCTCTACGATCTCTTTTTCAAATCCAATGACCCATATATGTGTCTTCCTCTCACAAAACCATGTTGTTTTTTTGATATAACCATTGAAATAAAATTACATATCCACGTATTGATGAAATTGATATGAATTGTTTAACTAAAGTTACAAAAGCATACAAGTATATATTGAATCAAATATGTGAGTTACTTCACTTTTGGTATTAATTCCACCACTATTACAGAAATAGTTATTGTGATAGGGCCACCCCAAAAAAAAGTTTAAGACTGTCTCATTGACATGATTCTTGACAAATTCCCATGCAGCAATTCAAAAAGTCAAATGAAATTTATTGGCCCTGGTGCACTATCTGTTTTAATTATAAAAACCACAATTTTTTATCTCATCATCCTATGGAGGAGAGACAAGAACCCCATTATCATGACCCTTAAAAAACTGGGAATATAATTCGTTAAATATCCTTCCTTCTCATGCCCTACATCACCCATGGAAATATCATTTTTCATAAATAATAACTTCTCAAAATGTTTTAAATCTATTTTAAAAATTACATACACATCATATTAGAAGGAGACATCATCTAACTAGATATTTAATTTCTTGGATAATATTTATTATTTCATGAAACCTTGATTGAATTCATTGTTTTGATCCCCCTTTTTGAGCCACAATGAATGAGATTTTCCATACATATCGATTAAATCTTTAAAAAACATTCAGAAAATATTTTCAATTTATCAAATAATAAAATAAAAAGTTCCACATCACAAATGACTTGATGCCTCTCTTCAATAATTCTTATATTCCCAAAAGTTTTCTCTAAATTAAAACTCTATCTATTTATGTTATTGTAAAAATTATGAATGGCCATTATCAACGATTTTAAATGATTTTCTAGTCTGATCAAAGCCTGGACCCTTTTGGTTGGTCCTATGAGATCTTGACCATCTACATAAAGTCTTCTAATCTATTCGAGTTTGTGGAGTATTGAGATCCTTTATAAATTATGTTCATTTTTTCAATTGGGCCAATAGTGGTTCATGATCCGTAATTCCACTAGATAGATACTTCATAGATTTTATCTATTAATATTCTATTGGCTATATATTTGGGAGGCATCAATGCTGATTTCTTCATAACCTTTGGCTCCCATTCTGATTATTACACCAAGTATATATACTCCATGGATACCCCATATCAACCAGATCTTTTATTCACATGAAGTACACGAAATCATTTTTTGCCTAATTAGAATACACACAAAAACCATGCATATATAATAGATCTATGATGTTATTGATGTCCCCAAAATAAACCATGGGGAATCACCTTTTTGAAACAAAGAAATATCTTACCAGTGGCACGATCTATCACCAGCATTTCAACTCACATACATAAAAAATAAAACTCAATTGTTACCTCTATACAAGATTTGGGTGTTATCACGTTGACATGAAAACATATTTATCTCCACATAAATGTCTTTCCAAAAATTCCAGAACATATTATTGAGAGGACCCCCATGCTGGTGTTCCATACATTTCAATCTCTAAGAGAATTGTGCCATTCGATCAGAGTTTTGATCGGCTTTAAGCACCATGGTTAAAGAGACATAATGTTGCTTCCATTTTTTGACATGGAATCCTGACTTCACCCATCTTTCCATTCCCTACGCTTTCTAGATAATGACATAAACCATTACAAAATATAAATATTAGCCACACTGAAATCATATTAATATTTCTTCATGTGATATGGAGTCAGTGCTCTGATTATTGTCCATAGATAGAGAGATCACATTTTATTTACCTTTATTTCTAACTATAAAATAATTAAACACCTTACCTGATTCATTATATTTTTCCAATACAATCAACCTGTTGTTACCTAGGTTATATATAGGCATAGACGATAATATCACCCTATCTGATAAAAATGAGACAGAAATTCATCCCTTAGGTGAGTTATGTGATGACTGAATCTCTTAAATGTCCCCTACAAAGCATGTTATAGTTGAATAAGGCCTCTCAAAGACCATTCCACGAGATGTGACCAAAGATCATATAGACCACCGAGGGAAGTAGTGGAGGATCTGGCAAAAAACCTCGTGGAATGATATGGATTTCACAACAGTACAAAAAAGGATGATCTAAGAATTGTCGACACTCTAAAGGGGCCACCATAAAACCTGACCTAGAACCGAGTGTGTCACCAAAAATTTTAGGTTGTTGAGAATAAGGACCCAACTATCTATTGGAATGCTAGGTTAAATGGTTCAGTGCTAATTGAATTGGCACTCAACGAACCCATTTTACCATATAAAAAAACATTAAGCCATTAAATTTAAAAAATACACACTTTAACCAAATTTTCTCTAAGAAGCCTCAACCAAACTACTACCTTTCTTGATCCCTGCTCCCATAATGAACATCCTAGCACCATATCGAGAGAGAAAAACTCCAAGATAGATAGTTATTATAGGTACTTTACCACTCCTTAATAAAATCATCCTTTGGTCGAAAGGGCATATAGAAAGAAGATCAGCAAAGAACTGAACCCTCTGCTAAAAAATGAAGACCCCACAAGTCCAAAAAGAATTTGAAAAACAATATAAAAGGCATTCATTACCAAACCATTCCAACACATAGATATTGTGGAATATTTTGCGTCATTAAGCTCACTCACCGATATATCAACCGTAGGGTACCCATTAAACCTTGTAGAGAATCAGGGCACGATTTGAATCCCAAGAATTTCAAAAATACACTCTTCGAGACCCTTAGTCTACATGCCTATAAGAACCTTAAGTATTTTACCCCAATGATAATCAAATGCTTTGAAGGGCCGAACACATCCAAGGGAAAGTGAAACTTCACACCAAGAGATTCGAATGGAGACAGAGGCGCCTATGGAGAATGGAACTTCACACCAAGATATTTTAATAGAGATGAAGGGAAGGAATGAATAACATTGAGATATTGTTGCACAAAATCCATCATGGTTCTCTACCTAATGAGGATATTAGGAGAATAAGTAATACTCATAAATGGTCTTTTTATTTATTTCTTCTCTCACCCCATCTAATTATAATTATACAATATTGATATATTAAACTCATTATCATTCATATAATGAGATGATTTTATATTAATGGTATGTATGACAACCACACAAAATTCCATCTAATGGGTTACAAAATAATCAAATGTGCGTGTGACATACTACCACCTCGCAAAACAATGTCATTCGGTTTTCCATTACCACATCTCACGATTGAGTATTATGATTTATCTAAAGTATAAATATAATTTTTATAACATAATTATACCTATGAAGAAATTATATCATATATACCCTTTTATGTTCCATTCTATTAGAAATATGATATTATTTCTCACGAGTATGATATATTACCGCATCTTGAATTTATGTGATTCGTCTTTCACTAATGATTTATGTGGATGGTTATAAGGGTGAAGATAATAAAAATATTTGGTATAAATGAAATATTTTTTATATTAATGACATAATTATCATTCAATAAAAATAATATATCGCTTTATTTTTACCATTTCACTCAATAAATAATTGATAACGTCGTTCGTGGATGTTTCGACTACCGAATCCTTGAAGCGATGTGATTCTCATTTTAACCACTAAATAACGTGAATGATATTTAAGTATATATAATAACCTAATATGATTTTTATGATATTATTTTCAATATTGAACAGATAATTTTTACTTAGCTATTTTCTATAATGATCATTGAAAAATGGAAACGTTATTCATGTGTAAATATGACATGTTGTCTCAATGTTCGTAACATTAATTCATTTTTTCATAACCATCATTGAAATTTTTTTTCAAAAAGTTAATTTATGTATAAAAATGATAATCATTTAATGATTTGTTTTCTTCATATTTTTATATAATGACCCATTTGACCATAGTCAACCTACAAAAGTCATTTTTGACACATAAGTCGAATTTGGTCAAAACATCGAATGTAAACCTAATTGATTAAGTAATTTTATATAAAATAATAATAAGGTAAATGAAATTAATAATAAGATTTTAAAATTTTCAAAAAAATTCTACAAATTAATGTATCGGTATTATTCATTAAGATAAATACAGATGTGACAAGTCAGACTCGAGGTTAGGGGTTTTCTCATCTCTCTTTAATTTTTATGGGATATGTACCATATTCACTACTTATTTTTGTTGTTTGGTGTATATAATTTACCTGAATGTATTTTTTTATCATTATTCTTAAATATATGTGGATTGAAATATCCATTTTAGGATCTATCTTTCATGCGATTTTTGTTATTAATGTTACCAAAATTGTAATGGTTTTTTGCCTCAATTTTCAATCTTTGAGATGTATGTTATGTGACACACCTATATTCATTTATAAGGTGTATATAACACCCCAATGGGATTTTTAACATGAATAATATAATTTTTTTAAAATTATAGGTTTCAATTAATGATATTCTCTCATGGTTATTAATATTTTATGTTTCAAAAGTGTAAGGAATTTCATGTTACAATCTCATCATTTATCAGGATTTCATTGTGATTAATTTTTTAATTTTGAAATATTATAATCTCACCTAAAATAATATATTATATATTTTTATCCTCTGGTAATAGTATGAGAAAAAATTTGCTCCCTTCATTTCCTTTACTTTAAGTAATAAAAATTTGAAAATATTTATTTATTAAAAATCATATTTTCGGTTGAAATACATTTTTCTTATAGAGAAATGTTCTCTAAAAATTATTTCATAAAATATTTTAAAACATTTACTTCAGTTATAAAAGAATATTTTTCTCCAATAATTTTTAAATAAGATTTTAAAATATTCATTTATATGTTTCATGGTTATGCTCATTGAAAATGAATTTGAAAATGTTTTATGTTTTCAAGAAGTTATTTTCAAAATAGAAAGTGTATTTTACTCAAATTTATTTAATGATATTTTAGAGGTATTTCCATTAATAAACTTCAATACCCATATTTTTTACTTGTTCTCAAATTGGGATATTTTTTAATGATATTATCCTCATTCGTTCTGTAGATGTATTATGATTGTATTGATCATATTTTTCTGTAACTTGTTTATTTTCGTTTGGTAAACTATATTTTTAAGAGATTAATTTGGATATCATTTCTTTTAACATGGAAAATCATGTTTTAGGTAAATTTTAATGAAACACATATCTTTTCTATGGGTTAATTATGTTTGATGATATTAACATGAAACCCATTTGTTTATTGTTTAATTTAGGTTATAAATGATTTTAGATTTTTTCTATTAGTTTTGTGATGAATTTGATATGTAATATATTAATGTTACGGTTCATGGAAATTAATTATACTATGGGGTAGACCAATTATTGCTTGTTTCTCATGTTATATCTTATACAATGGGTCGGTCTAGATACTTCACTAATGCATTGGGTAATGATTTTGTTCTATGAATATTTATATTAGAAGTTGGATGTATGGTAATTGAAATGTATAAGGGTTCTGTTTGAGTTATGTAAGTGTTATGTACTGGTTCATGAGATTATGACACAATATAATAGTATGTTTTATTTATTCTTGCTATGGATTTGTAATATTTCATTTGACCAAGATTTACATCATATAGATCATGATTATTTTTTATTTGAATCATTCCTTTAGTAAATCTGTATTTTATGTGCTATGTTTGATGATGCGTGCATTTATTTGTTTGAATAATCTTATGTTATTATCATGTACTTTGATAATGTCATCATACCCTTATGATAATAATTTTTTCACTGATTATATTAAATTGATAGTTATTATGTTTACCCTTATTGGTCATTTGAGGGCGCCCATATTATGTTTCATATTCCCTCTATTATAAAGAATATGTTAGAACAAATTATGTTGATAAGGGAATTAATAAGGGTGATGGTGATGAATTAACGTGAAAAAATAAATTCTAGGTTATGTGGAAGAAATGATCATTTAAATACATGGATACTATTTGTGTAAGGGTTTATCATAATTCCCTAAAACACTACACCAAAAAGGTCCATTGAAATGAATGTTATCAATGTTTCCCTTTTTAGTTTTAGGTGATGGATTAAAAAATAGGTCACATTTATCGACATCAAATTCAAAAAGTTATGGTTTTTGAATTTAGTACTAGATCGAGGAGTATAGGTTATGGGATTTATAGTTGGTTCCAATGTAATGGATTAGATTACTTTTGAGGTTTGGATGATTTCATGTGAGGTTATTATAAGGGTTTTTGATACTATTATGGCCCATGAGCTTATGTATGATCATGTGTTCAAAATATTAGACACTCTTATTGGGTTCAATTAATAAAAATATTTTATTGTAAACAACATTATTTGAGGTGATTTACTGAGTTGAGGAATATTTGACCCCAAGAATATCCATGTAGTGTTATTTTAGGGAGGAATTATTATTATTGTATAATGGGAATGGAGGAAAATATAAAGGCCAAGTGACAACCCATCGCATCTGATATGGTCATGGGGCTTGAAATCATGACTGTAGGGAGAAAAGTTTGTATCACCTACCACTAACCTACATGATGATTTTGTTAGTCTGAGATTTTTAGGGATAAATTTATTTATTATTTCCAAAACATATTGGATTTTAGTTGATAAATAACAGTATATTTATCTTAAAAGAATATATAATAACATTTTCTAATTTTTGTGTTTGAATCATAGTCAAAAAATCATCAAAATATTTTAAGGATACCTATTTATTGAATGAATAATAATTTTTACATTGAGTATTATTATTGAATTTTGAAAATCAGTGCCTCAAATGAAGTTATACTCATTTTTTTAATTATCTTAGCTTGGGCTAAACATTTTGGTTTTAGTTAATATATATAGACTTGTGTAATATATTTATTATCTCTTTTATGGTTATGTAATATTTAAAAGTTAATTTTAGAGCTTCCAGTATTAGAAATTCATCATAAATACACATAATTTGGAGAAAAAAAGATGAGTTTGTGGTGGAAATTGATTAAAGGATGAAATTATAGTCATCATGTACGTATATTTTAATATTCACTTTGTCTAGATGGTAATATAATACATCAAATATAGTAAAATGATCTTTAAACAGTAAATTTATCGTATTACTTTCATTTCTGTTGAACATATGGCCTTTTTGATCATCAAATATTTATGGTTTTTAGATCCTTTATTGTTCACTGGTCATTCACATTATTATGATCAATGAACTAAATCACTCTCAATAATTATTTATTCTTTTTCTTCCATTCCCATCTATGATCCTCTATTTGGAAACAAAGTGATGTGTTAATTTGTACGACCTTCTTAATTACCATTTTCCTCTTATTAAAATTATGTTTTTTGAAACATTTTAAAAATCAAGTTTATAATAAAATTATTTTCAAATGTCCATTCTTTGATCACCTAGACAAAGATAAAATTTTTATGGTGTTATTTATTAAGGGGGGATGTGACAACATGAGATTTAAAAAGAATACCACTTTTCTCAATAACATCAACAATAAGAAACACCCAGTTTATCTTATTTTACATGCTTTCTGAATATTTTTATATTTGATATTGTATTCAGCATGAAACACCAAGCATAAAAAACCATTGATATATATAACTTTTATAAAAAATGTTAAATAGGATGTTATGAATAATATTTAATATTTTATGATATATATATATACCCTGTTCAGTAATAGATATTGATAATGTTTTAGTAAATAATCATGCACTTTTCAGAAAGGTAATTTCATTCTTCTAAAACATGTTTTCTGCCAAAAATATTTTTATTATTTTTCATGAAAAGAATTTTATAATTATTTTTTGGAACATTTAAGAAATATTATATTATATAAATAATTGAAATTTTTAATATCATAATATAATGATTTTCTTTGGGAGGAACATTCATATTTTACAAAAAATATTAATATTTCGATTAATAGTAAAAATAATTATTTTCTAACAAGTATTTTATTTTTAATGAATGAATTAATTTGAAATTACAAATATTTTTTGAATATATTTGAAGTAAAATAATAATTATTTATTTTTATTTAATCCAATTATTTAATTTTTATTCAACTTTATATAGGATTTTAGGGTAGTTTTTTTAGGCTTCAAAAATATGTTTTCTAAAAACCATTTTAAATTTAATAATGTTTCTACATTTTAATTAATTGAAATAATTCCTAATTGGTAATTTGTTATATTACTTTTATAGAATATATATGCTTAAATATTAATTTATTTTCTTAAAACTATTATTATTAGTCATAGAGTTAAAATAAAATCACCTTTTTCTAAAAAAATAATCCTCTAAAAAACTCATTGTCTCTCCGTGTATATGTAATTAATTTTAAATTAAATTATTCCACTTAAGTGAGTTTAATTAGACCAATTAGTTTACATATTTTTAAAAATAATATTTTATAATTTCTAATAAGACCAAATTTATTTTCACCATAATGATTAGTGAAGAAAACTAAAATTAATTTATGAAAATAAGGTTTAAGCATGGTTTTGAGAGTTCCATGCG
The DNA here is from genome assembly GCA_963277665.1 of Viscum album. Lineage (NCBI taxonomy): Eukaryota > Viridiplantae > Streptophyta > Magnoliopsida > Santalales > Viscaceae > Viscum > Viscum album. The sequence continues at coordinate 816,125,628 of OY728142.1, forward strand.
TTTGTATTAAAATTAATTTGACATACACATAGGATATTTATGTATTGAAATAGATTTAATATTAATATTAATTATTTCTAATTTATATAACAAAAAAAAATTCATTATATTCTTAAAGAATAAATTACCTAGGTAAATAAAAAGATACAAGTAATCATGGTAATAACAAAAAGGGTAAAATCAACAAAACATGAAGAATAGTAAATTACATTATTAAAATGTGTTTATTTTTGTGTGATGGTAGTTTTTATAGTCCATGTAAATACTAAAATCTATTAATGGTCAATTGTTTTGGAAAATTATGTATGGTAGAACTTCCGATAGTGAATACAATTCAATATTTAAAAAAATACCACTCATCCCCAATAATAAAAGGGAATTTACTCCCTTCACTTATTCAAACATCTCAATCCATTTGGATCGACCAATAAATATAAAAATTAAATAGAAAAGTCCCTCAAATCAACTTATAATCCTTATCTTGGTCAGAAATCTATCCTATTAGGGAATTTGTTAGAAAACAAAGAAATATACCCAAAGATGAGGTAACCTTCATCAATGAGTGTTTTTGTTTTATTTATTCCTCAACCTCTATCAATTATTGTTATTAAATGATGATATAATAGAAATAATGTATTAAATATACAGATATTATTTTATGATAATGGTATCACCTACAACCATACACACTTAAATCAAATGGGTTACGAAATCAATATTCATTTGTATGACGAACAACCACCTCATGAAACGATGTCATTTTTTCGATTACCACCTATCACAGTTGGATATGATGATGTATATAATATCTATATATGATATTTGTCACATAATTATAAATATTTATTCATTATATCATATATACTTTTTTTCCTTTCTATAAGGGATACAATAACATTGTTCCTATGTCCGCCAGACTACCACCTCCAGAACTGATATGATTCACCTTTCACAGACACATTACATAGAAAAAAATACATGTAAATATAAGAAATATATATTATAAAAATTAAATATTAATGAATTTAATGAAATATTTATCATTACATATATATATAATATATCATTTTACATTTACATTTTCACACACTGAAAAAAATGATAATGTAGTTTGTGGATGTGTGGACTTCTACATCATTGAGGTTATGTGATTCCTTTCTTCACAATAAAATCACAATAATGATATAAATATATAAACAATTATTTATTTATGGTTTTAGTATCATTTTTATAAGATAAATTTTACTTACCCTATTTCAATAATGGTCATTAAAAAATGGAAATGTTACCCATGACTATGTGTGACCAACCATCTACATGATCAGAATGTTAGATAATTTTTCAATACCATCATTGGTGGATGGTTTAAAAAAAAAGATTTATAAATAAATATGATAATAATTTCATAATAATAATTATATAGAGGATTATATAATAACATATTTGACCATAGTTAACCTACCGATGTATTTTTTGGACACATAAGTTGAATATGGTCAAAACGTCTGACGTAAATTTAATCAATCATGTATTTATAAATAAAATTATAATAATTTAAATAAATGTAAATATAAACTTAAAAATTTATAATATATTTAAATAATAAATAAGATTTAATTATTAAGGATGAAAAAGACACAAGAGAATATCCAAACTCGAAGTAATGGTTTTTCTCGAATAAAATTTATTTCTATGACATATGGACCAAATTCACCAATTAATTTATTTTGGTAGTGTATTTACATATGGTGAATTTATATTATGATAAATATAATTAAATCTAATTGTATTTAAATATCCATTTTAGTACATCTCTTTCATGGGGTTTAAAATTTCAATGTTTCTGAATCAATAAGGAATTTTTGCCTCAATTTACATTCTTTAAGACGTATGCTATATTATAAACCTATATTATTTTTTGAGGTGTATATTCTACCCATTATTTATATTATATCCTGAAAATACTTATTTTCATACAATTATATGTTTTATTTAATGATATTCTTTCATGGGGATTACTGTTGAAGAATTTACATGTGGTAATATTTTCATGTTACAATCTCATCATTTATCATGATTTTTTTGATTAAGTCACTAATGTTGAAATATTATGATATATAACTAAATATTTCGACTAAAGATTTTTATTCTACTGTAATTTAAAGGTAATATGTGTTTTTTCTTTCATCTTTCTCTATTTATAGACTAAAATTTTCAAATAAATTATTTTATGAAAAAAGCATCTTTTCGACCGAAAATTCTTTTTCTTCCGAACCAACTTTTTCAAAAAATGATTTCAAAATATGTTGTAAAATGTGTTTTGAATGATAAAAGTATATTTTCTCTAGAAATTATTTAAATTTTTTAATCATTATTTATATTTTTATATGTTTACATTCAATGAAGTGTATTTTGATAATGTTTTATATTTTTAATGTCGTTTTCAAAATAAAAATAGTATTTTCATTAAAATGTATGTAATGATTTTTTTTTGGTATTTTAATTCATTTAAAAGCCCAAATTTTTACATATGCCCCAATGAAGATATTTTTCAATGATAATTTCTAAATTAATTCTCTTGTAAGATTAATAGTGTTCCAATGATATTTTTATATAACTCGTTTCTTTTACATGGGTCAACAATTTATTAATGATATTTTTATACAAACCCTTTCTTTTACTTGTATCACACATGTTTAAAATATGTTTTTAGGAAACTTGAATATTTTCTATGGGTTAACTATGTTTCAATGATATTTACATGACACAAATTTCATTTCTATGGGTTAATCAGTTTATAAAATAATAATGATTATTTCTATGAGTTTTATGATGAAATGTTTATGTACTTTTTTCATGGTTTGGTACTGGGACATTATGTATATGATTGGGAGACCTAGATAGAAATGGGGTATCCAATTATATCATATATGATTAGTGCCCTTAGATATTTATCCAATGTATTAATTAATAATTATGTTATATTGAGTATTATATTGGATGTTGTTTGTATAGTCATTCCAATTTTTTAGGGTTCTATAATAGTTCCATGAGATGTTGTCCCAAGATACCAATATGTTTTATTTATTATTTCTACGAGTTCATAATGTTTCTTTTGATCAACAATGACATTATATCTTAAGACTATTTACATTGAAAAATCATGATGTCATGCACCAAAATTGATGATCAATATATTAAAGGGTATAAATATAATTTTTTTATGCTCATAACATTGAATAATTTAATCATACCATTATTATAATATTTTTTCACTAATGAAATTTAGTTATCAATACTTATGTTTACCCTTACTGAGAATTTTATCTCACCTATCATATTTTCCATTTTCCCTGGGATATAAAATATTAAGTTGAATGAATTATCTCTAGAAGTGCATTAAAAGGGTTGATGATGATTACGTAACATGAAAAAAAAATAAAAACTAGGTTAAGTGGGAGAAATTCACTTTTAAATACATGACAACTGTTAATGAATTTTTTTCCATAATTATCTATAACTATCAACCTAAAGGGCCCTTTTGAATATAACTGATCCATATTTTCCATTTCAGGTTGTATGATCTGGATGGAAAAAAAATTAGGTCACATTTATCAGTATCAATGTCGGAAATGTAATGTAATTGAATTTAGCACCAGATATTATATTGTGGGTTTCGGGTTTTTATATTCATGACATGAAAACTTATGTGATGTTCTTCCATAAGAGATATAAAGGTGTCATTTTAGATATTCCATATTGGATGATCACTCGGGACTAAGTGTTTACAATTTTATTATCAATAGTGTGACTTCCCATTGTTGAAAATTATTTTTTCCTATGTTTTCCAATAGTATGGATTTTGGAAAAGTGTTAGATGGGTTGACCAGATTGGGTGCAATGAGGCTGGGTTGTTTATTTATTAATAAATTTTTTCTTTATGCATCTTAGATTTAAATAAAAAACCACATCTATTGTCTCAATATTATATTTAATGTTTTATATTATATTTCTTATATTTTTATGGGAGGGGACGGTACATTGAAATTATACATTCATATTTCTTAATGGATTTCAAATGTTTTGAAAAAACTCAACATCATCCAAATAAATATTGATATGTTTGATGATCTAATCACCACCTGTATATGAACCACAGAGAAAATGATAATGTAATTTTTCATGATTATTATGTTAAATGGTGTGCATCTATAATGGGTTGGACTATAGCTCAGGTACTAAACTAACAGATACATGAGGGACTGATCCAATACTCATATTACTTATTTTTATATTTTGTTTTCATTTTAAATGTTTTGGAACTTATATGAGTATGGTAATTATTTATTAAAGTGTTTTATATAAAATTAGGTATGTGAACATGTATGTTCATCCAAGGTGTAATTATGATATTTTATTTTATTTCCATACATATTTTATGAACTACCTAAAAATAACTCATATACTTTTTTATATTCAAAGTAATTTATTGTTTTAGTTGATATACATATATATATTACTTTTTTTGTTAATGTATACAGGTTAAATTATATTTAATATTTTTTAAAAACTACCTTTATTGTTTTTTATAAACACTCCTCATTAGTTATCAGCCTTAAGAAATCAATTGATTAACTTGAAGAAATGTGGTGACCTTTGTTATTGTAACATGTTAGTAAACATAATCTCTTAAAAATAAAGTGCATGTGTCATTGTATAGTATTGAATAATTATAGAAATAAATTATTTAAAAAATTATTCATAATAAATCTGTTTTATATTAAAGTTTCAATTTTTTTATCATTAAGAGTAGACTTAAAGATAATAGTAAGGATTAAAACGAGAATAACTATCACCACCATCTAACATATTTTATTCTTATATTATATAATGATTGCTTAATATATTTCTAATTTACCATAAAATGATAATATATAATAATAATTGGTGTTTTAGAAGTATGGTCAAATAAAAAAAATTATTAAATGAAATTGAATTCATGATAACTCAGAATGATTAATTTAGAGAACCGTTAAACTATTTTATATCCTAGATTTCGTGATATAAAAATAGATTTTTTAAATTTTTAGATTTTATATTTTATTAATATATTTATATTTATATTATGCAACACTGAAATATTTTAGAATAAGATCATTATTTTTGGTAGTGTATACAATATGCAACACTGAGTTTAAACAATAGGTGGAATATAATAATCAAATATGAACTTCATAACTTATCTAGTGAAATTGTGTGTAAAAATATAATTAAACTAATTACAAACACACATAAGGGTCCTAATAAATAATAATATATTAATTAATCCTTATAAAATAGATAGAAAATTTTACTAATTTTGATTTTGGATTTACAAATAAGTTTTCTTCATAAATGGTTTTATTTATTTTCTAGCCCATATAATACAATTAATTCCATCTAAATTTAAAAATATTTATTTTATAAAAGGATATATTTTTTTAAATCATTATACCAATAATATAATATGGTGAAATTTTTAGAATTTTTGGAAAATATTGGTTTTCCAACAAATATTAAAAAATATCAATTTGTTTGTTACACTATTATTTATTTAATTGAGTAATCTACTGTTCAATAATCTTTTATATTTTTTTGAATTTAAATATTATAAATTTTATTTATATTATTATATTTAATTTCATTAGAACCACCAATTTTCATTATTTTTTGTATAAATCAACTTTTATTCGTAAAATGCATTTGTTTTGAAAACTGTTTTTAGGTTAATAATGTTATTACATTTCAATTACATAAATATCCCCTAATAAAGAAACATTTAAATGAAATTTAACGATTATATATCTATATATAGGAATTAAATTACATATAATTAATATTACTTGTCATATTGTTACTGTAAAATCATATTTTCTTTGAAAAATTTGTTTTCTAGAAAATCATATTTTCATAGTATTTTTTGGGATTATTAGAAATTTAATTTCTTACACTTATAGAAATTTAATTCAGAAAAATGTATTAAATATTTTTAATCAGATTTATTTATATTATTTTATTTTCCCAACATGACTTACGGTCCTAATGAATAATAAAATAGGAAAAGCTACTCACCATGGTAAAAGGGAAATTCATGTTATCCTAGGTAAAAACTATGTAATAAGGATGCCATTTTTCATCTTAATTCATATTGGATGAATTTATTTCAACTCTTATCACTTTATTATGGAGATTTAATTTTTTAATTTTAACCATTTCCATGGTAGTGACCAATATAATATTTTAAGTAAAAAGAGAGAGAAAAGTGTCACTCTTATGCTTTTAAATACCTCTTCTATATTCACATAAATAAAAATTATACTTCTCAATTAATAATAAGGATTATTTTGATAATATTAAATATATTTTATTTATATAAAATTATTTATAAATTTTAGTTATTATCAAATTATGTTAATTATTTCAGTATTTTGACAGAGTATTTATTCAATTAATAGAAAAAAAATGATTTAAAAATATTAAAAATATTAATGTAATTATAAATTGATAGATTTTTTTTGATTTTTTAGATAAATATAATGGTTTAATTTTTAGTGAAAAGTTTATATTTTAATTCTATTTTCTCATGTTGTTTTCAAAGTCCAACTAAGTGAATAATTTGAAAAATGATGCGACTAATATTTTTTAATAAATTATATATTATTAAATGAATTTAAATTACTAATAATCCTATATTCATCCAAGTGATTTTTATATAGTATAAAATTTCAATCATGGTCCATTTATTTCACAAATTATTTTTTTAATGTAACTTTCATGAATCCTATGGAGTAAATACCTCTTTATAAAGGACATGGACAAAAGAGGGTAAAATTTGGTTAAAATAAAAGGAAAAGGGTAAAACCTATTATAAAAATGTCAAACTTTTATTGGATGATAATATTTAGACACATAGACATCATATCTTAAAAAGAATTGGAGGCATTTTTCATTGATAATTAATTGATATTAGTTTAATAAATTATGAAATTCGAAAAATAACCTTTCCCTATCTTATAAACAGGAACATACACAACTCATTTTATTCATACATAAAAGCCTTTAGGCTAAGAAAATAATTTATCAAATATAAATAAATAAATTATTTTAAACATCCTATAGGCCTTGGTTTTGTTATGAAACCCTCTTATGATGTGTTTTATTATAAAACTAAATAGGTAGTTCAAAGAAGCTGTATCATTCGTAATCAAATATTTTTGTTATATTTCATCTTCAACCTCCTCAAAATATTATTAAAAAAAAGTTAATACAATAAAACAATCATATCATATAAACTTATATTTTTTTATGTCAATTTAATATCCTATATTCATACCCTCTTTCATGAAAGTGGAAAAGAAAATGTTGTTCATTTGTTTCGAGAACTACCACCTCACGAACCAATGTATTTCATTTTCTATCACGACCACTCAATGATAGTTTTAATTAAGACTTTAATATACATATTATATTCATGGAATACTTATGACTCTATAAATATAATATAAAATATATTTTCATACCCTTCCATTCATTTAAAAATGGTACCAGTGCTCATGCATACATCTAGATTACCACCTCTATGGAGCGATGTGGTTTTTTTTCCATAACCACATAAAATGAAAACTTTACATAGGTGAATATAAATAAATAATATTATATTAATGTTATAATTATCATAAATAAAAATATAAAATAACATTTATGATTTTTCTATCACTGTCATTAAAAATGAAACTTTACTCATGCACATGTATGACTTAACATGTCTATAATTGAAATGTAGTGAAATTTTCATGACAATATTTAATGGATGGTGTAAAATTTATAATTTAAGTAAAAAAATTTAAAATTATATAATTTTTACTATTCTATTGTTCATTTAACAATCTTATATTTTACCATAGTCGAACTACCATATTTATTTTGGATGAAAAAAATTATATCATCAAAACTGTTGCATGAACTTAATTACAAAAGTAATTGAATATAAACTGGAATTAAATAAGGAAACAATAATAATAATAATATGGGATATTAATAAATTATATAATTACATAAATTTTATTATTTAAGATGATAAACAATGAATATGGTGTGTCGGCCTGAGTTAAGGGATTATATCTTAATTTCATTTGATTGAAACATATATTAATTATATGCCCCAATTAATGTTATATAGTGTTTATAAATTATTTTTACATGTTATGTAATAAATTTTTAATATATCTTGGTATTTTATTTTTTAATTATATTTATTTTAAGCAAGGTTAATTGAAATCAAATTTACAAAGTGGAAAGGGGAATTATAACTAAATTTATTTTTATATTGTTATATTACTTCATTGTTATATTTGATATTCTATTATTATGTTTGAAATAAATTTTTACTATATTATGTTTTATTTCAACTTGTTTTATTTTTATTTAAATTGGATACAAATAATAAATTAATTAATTAATTCCCAATTCAATGGTATGATATTTTGTATATTTTTTATCTCAATTTCTACTCCATTCAGTCATATTTAGTATTATTCACCTATTTATTTATATGAGGTTTATTTACTACCCCTTTGATATGTTATATAATGAATATATTCATATTCATGGTATTTAATGTCTCATTTGTTTTTATTTCATCCATTCTTGAAATGACTGAAAAATTAAATTAGTGGTTAGTGTTTATTTCAAAATATCATTATTATTCTTGATTATTTATGTTAGAGTCTCTTCTGGGAAAATTATTATACAATATAGAATAAACCCAATGTATTTTATTATCCACTATTTATTTTTTGTAAATTTCATTTTATAATTTAATTATCTAATCTTTAAATTCACATGATACTGAAATCATGTTTTAAAGAAAAACCAACATGTTTTTATGCATGGTCAGTAATCTTTTTCATTCATATAAAAATTTCCCTTAAATAATTTTAAATAATATTTGTCATATTATATGAAATATTTATTAAATAAATTGTTACATGTGTTTAATTTTTTTTTAAATTGTATAAAATGATTCTTTTTTTTGAATAACGTACTTTTCTACATTTTTTGGTAATTGTTAATAGAATGTTTTTTAACAAACATTGAATGAAAATAATATTTATGACATCATAAAAACTAATTTATTTGTATATTTCCTTAAAAGTTTACATTTTTTTCAAAAAAATTGTTTTTATAATATCCTAAAAATTGTTTATTTTTACAAAGTTATTTTCCAAGTGAAAAATGTAGCCTCTTCTGAAATGATTTTAATAATATTTTTATGGTGTTTATATTAATCAATTATAGAGACCCATTATTTTATATATAATACATTATGGATATATTTTAATGACACCATCATTACTCTTTCTCATGATGGTTTATTTTTTTTGACTATAGATGTATTGACATTCACTTTCGTGACTAATTTTTTATTCATTAGTATTACATTGAAAATTTTACGTTTTTAAGATAATTTTCCATTGTATTCACATTAAATATCCATATTATTGATCATGTATACACTTAACTATAAATCCGTATATAATATCTATATTAAATGTTTTTTTGTGAATATTATTCGATTGATTCCGAAAACATTCATTAATTTATATTCTTTACCCAATATAGATATTTTATGATAACGAATATTGTTTAAAATTTTAATTTATCAATTAATATGTTAGGAATTCATTTGATATTTTGTGATTGGGGGCTCAGTTATAAATAATCTATTGATACATTGATAGGTCCCATGAAACAAATAATTAAGGTAACATTAAATAGGTTTTAGTGATATACCTACCAATATATTAAAGAATTATGGAATAATAATTTTATGATATAGATATCAGGGTGTCTAAAATCATGAAAAAAAATATTTAAAATTTACTGCATTTAGATTTTAGTTATTTTTATACATGATGTTAATGCACTGATATAATACATGGATCCATTTTGTACTCAATGTATTGATTAAATAGCATGAGTTTTTAGTTTATGTTATTTCTATATTGAATATGGTTCATTTTATCAAAATATATTTAGATATATGTAACCCTTAATGAGAAAATGAGATCAAAATTATTGGGTTTCCTTTCCCCATGATATAAACAAGAGATATCTAAATGAGTTTTGGATGCTGAATATTTACTTCCTCACTATTTTTTAATTTTTGTTTTCAAATGTAATTTTAGATTCAAGTATGTGTCATTTTTACCAGTACTACTATACTATTTCTTCATTTAGTAAATGATCTATTGTATCTAGTTACAATGTAAAAATGTAACTATTGACTCTTTCCTACAAGGGTCGGGGTCTTTATAGTTGGTATTAGAGGATAGGAACATTCAGAACTGGATTTAGGAAGATATAAATTATGTAAAATAACACAATGATATACTATGAGTATAAATATAACTATATGATAATATCCATCAGTTTCGTTAAGATATATATTTTGTGTTCTTCTTAGAAATAAATACCAGTATGGATTCAACAACTGGATTTGGTTTGAACATAGATAAATCAGGGGGTAAATACATTGAATATATTTGGTTGAGTATATATCAACCATTATTCTATTTCACAAAGTGTGTTCCATTACTGGGTGAATGGTTTTACACTCTCGTGGGATATTCTGGGTGTAGATGAATTTTTCATTATAAACCATTATAATGAATGGGTGAATAGACGTTATGGGAACCTATGATATGCCATAGTGATATGGAATAAACATGAATATTCATGGGTTGATGAGACTAATGTTAATAATATATTTAAATTAATATGTATACCATTTTTTGTAATTATTTATAATAGTCCAAGAAGATTATGAGTACATTGGGAGACATTTATGGAAATATAACCCTTTAGAATAATATGGGTTGTTGGAAAAAATATATTTAATAAATAATTCCTTTAGATTTTGTGGGAATAAGTTAAATCTATAGATAAAATTTAGCTTTAATATGATCATTTATGTTAATTAAATAATATTAATTTAATTTTATATTATTTTTTTGAAAAAATGCCTTTTAGAAAAACATATTTGATAAAAGATTGATTTGCCGATTAATTATATTTTTGAGTTTTGTTATTATATTTTAGGATTTTTATATGAATTATATAGATATAGTTTTTTAAAGAGGAAACCCATTCATATCCATAATGGATAAGAGTCTTGAACACATAAACAAAGAACGAAAAGGTTGTAGTGCCCACCACTAGCATGCATGATGTATAGGTCATTGTGACATTGTTTTTGTTCTAGTGGTTTGAGAGAGAAATATTACATTGACTTTGGGAAACAAATTATTCGACTAATTTTTTTTAAATCTTATGTATTTAAGGAAATTAATGATATTTCAAGAAATTTATTATAGGACTCAAACCTAAAATCCACAAAGTGGTTCCCTGGTCTAGTTTTCCACATTACCAATAGTGCACCTCCCCAAATGCAAGAGGCTCATGTCTAGCTGCGAGGGCCTAGGGTGTGTATTTGGGAAGGCTATTCACTAATGATTATAATGTAGAACATTGGTAAATAACAATGATAAGTATTGGATATAGTAATAATTAACTAGTAGTGTAATAATAAATAATATAGATAATAAATATGCGAGATATATATCAATAACAACATAAATAATGAATGTCATTTCATGATGCTACACAATATGGGAAGTACACAAGATTTAAGGGTACAAGATTATAAAACATAATAAAAAATACAAAAATATAAAAATATTCCTCCATTATAATCATGATCATAGGCTCAATCCATTTCTCTCTTATTCTATCCTAGTGATGAAAATCAACCATCCTAAGTTGAGATTTTCCCTTTTATACCCCTACAAAAAATGAAGTATATTCGGGTTCAATAAGTGGCCCAAATAGTGTGTCTGATATACACAGTGTGCCTCCAAAAAAATTTCTAGTCACTGAATATAAATTGAGAAGTGTACGGGTAAATCTAGAGTTTTTGTAATAAATAATTAAATAAATAAATAATCCCCATCGATCTCAGTTTCTCATGGGATACCGAAATGACACTACCTACTTAAGCCATAGTATAATGTCTCAGAAACAAGATCATCCTGTAGTGGTTTAATATGTAAATATGTCTATATATATATATAAAGCATATAATTCTCTGGGCATAGACTTTTAGAAAACCTAACTAGGACATCAAATATCCGTGTGTAAACATTGAATGAACCCAACCATGTTCTTCGGATTGGAGAAGGCATCCACAATCTTTTTATAATGGTGTCATTATTTCATAATAAATAGGGTATCATTAGTTCTTATTAAATGGGATCTTGAGACTATCCAATTTGTTCTGCATTGAGGATCCCAAGTATCACAATAGGATCACTATAAGTATATATCATCGCAAGAATCCTTCTATAGTTATCTATAAGTGGAACCCATTTATCACTCTCATCATGGTCTATTGATAAAACCCTCTAAGCCCATATATTGTGTTTTCCATAGGGAACAATGTTTCTCTCTTCGTATATTATAGGAATAATTCTAATAATTCTCATCCAAGGTAATCCACTAGGGAAGGTATAAGTCATGTGTATGTATATAAAGAAAATTCCTAGTAATCACATCCCAGTTATTCCATAAAAGAAACCATTAATATCTCTAGAGACATCATAATTCATTATCAAGTATTAATTTATAAATCCTAATGAGATTGCCCAAGGAATTCTTAATTTAGGACCCCTTTATCTCCTTCATCTTGTAGAAAGGGTCTAGGTTTAGTTAGCATGAAATTTATACCACATAAGAAAATCATCATAATCACTACATGCTTAAATTAAAACGGCTTAATTAGTGTTGAAATTTCACTCAAAACATGATGCATCTTACCCATTTAAGGGGGGCTCACCCTCAGGGGTTTCTAGAAACAAGGTTGTCAACTGCGATAATTTTTTCAGGTCTCTAGATGTAAACGAAGTGTGGTACACCAATTTATTTAATTAAATAAATGTTTAGGATGCATCACCTAAAAGGTTTAGTGAATAGAAAAACATCATACGATATAACAAATAAAAAACATTGAGAAAAAGAACTACTCCACCTACCTTAGGTTGGTAGATGTCCAATCACCTGTTTTTGGACTTTTAATCACATTGTAATGGGAAAATCATAAAAAATAGAATAATATCATTAAAATAGAAAATATTATCCCATAGAAAAATAACACGAGAAAAGTAGATATAAATTGATAAAAGAAGGAAGAGGAGTAGAGAGCTTATAATTATCTATCCAACATAACCATAGGTGAAGGAAAGAGAGTTTGGAAAATAGATTTTCTTTAAAGACTAAACAGATCTATTGAAGACAAGCTTCATGTGGAAGGTGTTGTTGTGCAATCTAAGGAAGGAGAACTAGGGATAAAACCTAAATGGAAATAAAGAAAAAATATTAATTTACTAAATATTTAAAGGGATCATTTTTTGGCCACACTATAGTCCAACCAATGCACCAATCATGAGATATCAATTATCCATGTTCAATCCTCACATGATCTTAATAAACAATTTGGCTAACTATACACAACCCATGAAAAGTGCCTCTATCACTTGTTTGAGATGTTTTTTAGATATGTATCTGGGGATTCTTCGTTTGGGTAGACCCTTCAACACCTGTTTTCTTGTGGAGAACCTTGTATAATTGAGTTATAAGGCTAGAAATAATCATGATCTAATTGTGCAGGTCAATCTTCCTTTCCAAATTTTGGAGTTCCGGCCTTAGAATGAACCTCACATTATCCAAAAAATTTCTTTATCCCATTATAATTAGTAATAGGATATTTACTTTTCCAAATTGTATTTTATTTATAATCACCTCTTCAAATATAAGAGACGTTATAGAATCCCTTCTTTATGAAAAATCATCCCTGGTTTTCTATTCTGATGGCGGTAAGACAACATATGAAAGGAGTTCTATCCACATATCATGTACATCAGCCTCTCTCTACCAGGTCCCATCCTACACACGATAATGCTACTAGGGAACCCATGCTAGTGGAATTGAATGGAATCAAAGAACAATAATTATCCAATCAATGAAATTTATTGGATGTTCATGAAAGGACATATCTATCTCTAATGAATATCCTTATGATCAACCGAATGATATGGGTCACACTAGTAACAGAAAATTTGAAACACGTGGAAGATGTTGTGTATGGATTGGAGAATCTATGCTAAATCCATCTAATAAGATACCATCCAAACTCACTCCAAGATCTCAAAATGATCAACATAACGAATTTGGAGCGTTCCCTATCTCTTAATCCATCTATGACCAAATCTAGAAAAAAACACAAATAAATACATTATATCCCACCTAAGACTCCATATGTTAGGGGAGAAGATCGATATGAAGATTTTTTATTTACTAAGTTGTATCCATATGATTTTTAATCATTTATACCAACTATGAAGTCTAGTAAAAATCATGTGTTCCCATGATAATTTCCCAACCCAACACTAAGTAACACTGGTATAAACAAAATGGACTACTTTACACCTAATCATAAGTATTAATATTTATAGTTTTTCCGAAATTATTATTATATGAATATTCAATGAGAGGTATGTGAATACCCAATAAATATCCCAAATCAAGGATTTGTTTCTAAATCATGTCCACTAACACTTGTAACATATTCTCAGAGTGGCCATTTTACTGAGTGTGATATGCCTTAAATAGAAAAACATGTGGAACGGATGATTTTTGTAACCCCGACAAGAATTATGAAATAAACTAATAATCTCTATTTGACACAAAAGAATGGGGAACACCATAAGGGAAATAATCTCCTAAATATAAATCCCCCTAAGATCATAAAATGATAAATTCATTCAAATAGGTTGTATGTGTGTTACTATAGTCAACCTTTTCACGATCACCCATGTTTGGTAACTACCTCAAGGGAATCTTTGAAAATCCATCATTAAGTCCATAGTGACGACATCCGATTTCCACTCACACATGGATTGATAATGTATATATCTCATGGGAAACTAATGATTCTCTTTCACGTATTGAAAAGTATAACATCATGTTATAAAACCGGTAAGGGGCCTATTAATACTCATCCTCCAATACTGGTAAAGTATATCTCAGTACATCTTGGTAAGCCCATGGTTCACATCCAAAATGAAGGCTTAAGATTACTGTATCAACTATTCACTCATGTATGAAGGAACAAAACTATGTTCATGGGTGTGTAGAGTGTTTTACTCATCGATTGGCCAACTAGGAAATGCTTCCTCACTAATAAAATCTCTCTTGGGACTAATCCCTCTATGTCTGATAGTTTTTTCTTCCACTAACACTATAAAATGTTGGATTAAATTTCCAAATATCTCAAAATAGGATACTAATGATATTTGGGAACCACCATGTGCATCTCAAGAAGTGGGGCCATCATCATCCACACACTACTACCCTCTTTGATGGAATTTGTTTGAGTATTCCAGATGACTGTTTCATCTACTGCATTTACATTCCCAGTTGTATATATAATCATAATGTTAAATAAATATTGGTATTATACACACTTGAGATTCCTGATATTCATGTCACGCTATGTTGAAATATATTTGAGACTTTTCTTATCAGTGACAAAAATGAACCATTCACCAAAAAACATAATGTCTCCAACAACTTAAATAATGAACCATGGTTATAGAAATAAGGTTTTTCATATGGTATTTCCATTCATGATGTCTCAATTTGTGTGACCCATAAACCAAAAATTGGTCACCTTGCATCTAAACTACTCAATTCATGATTCCTGACTCATCACAATAAACATTATATCTTATCATTCTCTAAATGAATCTAGATCAACACTGATGGTAGTCTCCAATTATGATCCTGAAAATATGCTTCATAGGCTTCATATCATATGAATTTCACACCATTCTTAGTTAAGCCCTTGAGAGGCATATCTGGGCTTGATAGTTTTTTAAATGAATTTAATGTAAGAACTATCCATCCCCACAAACCTATGTCTATCAAAAAAATCAAAGGTCATACTATGAATACTACGACACTCAAAATCTCTAAGAAAACATACACATGCACCTATGAGATGATATAAACTATAATGTAGACCTTATAAATCCAAAAGTTATATTTGGTGAGGTTATCATAAATTTGGTTCTCACTTAGTTTATTCATAATGATCTAAATATGTTTTCCATGATCATGTTGACTTAGTGAATACACTAATATATTATCCAATCAGACTACCATGAATGAATATAGTAATCGATGGAAAAAATGATTAATTAGAGCCATGTAAATTGATGCCAAATTCATTTTGCTGATCTACATAACCAGATAAATTTACAAGATATATCTACTTTGAAATGTTTTACATAGTAGGTTTAATAGTATTACACACACTTGATGGATGCCTAACCTCAAATCAATCATAGATAAAACTGCCACTCCATGGAGCTAGTCGAGGAGGTCATCTATACAGAGAACTAGATATCAGTTATTTACCATAATCTGTTTCAAATGAAAATAATCCACACACAATATAAGGTTACCGTCCACTTTCTTGGTAAGAATGAAAGTTGAACCCCATGGTGATGTTCTAAGTCATATAAAACTCATAGAATAAATGTTTTCCAACTGTATTCTGATTTCCAAGAGATCTGTAGGTTCCATATTATCTAGAGGAATATACATTGGTTCCACTAAGAGCTTCAGTTTTATTTTTAAATCCACCTATATTATTTATGGTATGCCATATAATTCATTATAGAAGACATACCTGTAACAATCCACTATAGGAGAGAATTCCACAACCTATATTCCTTAATCACAAATAAAAATGCTAGTCATTTGTGTTTTCACTCTACCGGAATAATAATTCTCTAGTCCATGTAAACTTTCTTATACATCACTCAAGACCATATAAAAAAAGACACTTTTCTAAGGTGTTGTAATATAAACCCTCTAGTGATAGAAATCAGTATTTTAATTGTATGGAACAAACCCGCCTTTCCAGAGAAATAACTTTAAGCCTATCATCTTAGAGGGAAAACACTCTATCAGAATCGATATCCACCCACATCAAGAGTGAAATCACTACATTGGTGTATACGTTGTGATCACACTATCATATGAGTATCATAGGTAATAAAATCTCCAAATTACTCTATTTCTATCCCAATCATCTCCATAAATTTCTTTTGCTAAAATTATTATGAAGACCATATATAAAATAAGGTAAAAATTATTGTAGAACCTCCTAGAATAGTACCTATAAATTTAGAAGGCCTCGGGCTGTAATATTCCACAGTAGGATACACTATATATATATATAACATAATGCACATCCCTATGATGCATCCTAACTAAATTCTGTCCGCTCTCTTGGTGTGGAGCCTCTGATGTAAGGATTCTAATGCCACATTTACCTCCCCATATTCATTGGCCAGTAGTTTTCTATCTCACCATAAAACATGGATATACTAATCTTGTACCCTAATTTGGTGTCAATATATATCCATTCTCCCTATTCAGTAGTGGGATATTTTGGAATAAATTTTTAAAGTGTGATATCCTTCCACAAACTCGGTATGTTATTTGGTCCCTCATACACTAGGATTCTAATTTCCTCCTTTACCGTACTAGTTACACACCACATAATCATCGGTCTATCTAATATGACTTGTTCTTATACCATGAGTAGTATCAAAGATAAATTTATTACTATTATGAAAACCATATTCCTACCTCAAAACTAATTTTATCAAACTCACACTACCTTTTTCCATCAGATTCCACATAGTGATGAGTGATTGGATCACTATCTATTAAACTATGGTCAACCGAAATACATTCACTTATAATCAAATGGATTATCAAAGATCATCCACAAACTCTCCCATAGTCATCAAATAGTCACCATTTAGTGTTAGTAAAAATGACTAAACCTTGGATAATAGAGTTGAATACTCCATCAAGTACATATCACCCTACTATAGTCTCATAAACTCTATATCATGTTCTTCTCATAATGAATGTGTAAAAATGTAGTCATAGAGGGTTATTTGGAACGTCTTTCCATAATATACCCTAATTTAATTTATACTAAGTGAAGATATAAAAACAATGTTTAGTAGATTCATATAGTGTAAAAGTGGAGATCATGAACATTCTTGTAGGAGGTGTCTCTAGATACTCGAATATCGATAAAATGGATTCTAGCCATGAATCAGTTGTCAGAGGTCTTCCATCCTACGAGAATCTGGAAGGATGTGGATGCTTAAATTATAATGTAAAATCTTCTATATTGTGTGTAGGTTTTGTAGATCCCTATATAGATTGAATGAAGAAAAATAATTTATCTTCAAAAAATACATACACACATATTGGAGGATAAATATGAGTTGGTTATAGTGGAAATACATGAGATTTTACTAGTAGACCAGGTCCCACAACCTCTAGAGCATTGTCTCCTCCACCCTCGTTGTGCAGTACCTGCTGAATTTTTGGTGGAATAGCCCTAAAATTTCCAATCACACAGCTTATATAAGATTTAACAATAGTGGGGAATAATTGATAAAAGAAGAGGCCAGGTACATAACCCTCCTATTAATTGATCACACATATTTTTATACCCCTAAATCCTATTTTACTTGATAAGAATGGTCACAAAAGATAAAATATATGATGTATACTTCCAATTAATATGGTCGGGATAGGGTCAAAGTCTCATATAACACCACTTGGGATCTGATATATGGAGTTTAATTTGAAGGGTATAGAGGAAAACACTGTTTACTTTGTAATTGGAATCTCTATTTGCAGATAACCATTTCATTTAAATATTTTAAAATTATTTATGTTCATACTCATTTATATGTGTATAAATATCACAATACAGTTAAATATTTCACCATTCAAGATTTATAATATCTCAAAGTATATATTTATTAAAATTGGCACATCATGTAACTGAGACTAAACATTGAATCTAGAACAAGTATGTAGAAGGTCATTTAAAAAGATTTGATTGAATGAATTATAATTCACAATTAACTGAAGTAAATTATTCTTACAATAAAATTATAATTCAAAAAATAAAATAAAATAATGTTTTATCCCATACATGAAAGGTCTCAGGGATGAAATGTTAAGACCCAAACTGTTATAAATAAAATTACACTTTTTGATTTAATTGAATGTCTTATTATGTAATATGATTATAAAAACAAATTAAATTATTATTTTTATATATTATTTAATTTCAAAGGCTAATATGTATCATTACCAATGATAATATAGTTTTTGAAATGTGATCACTTGGTTAGTATAAATATAGTTTATTAATAATTCAATTGTAATAGATAAAATAAGTGATTGCCTCAACCTGTAGGATCGCACATGATGAATCCCACTTGTCAGAGATTTTATAAGAGTGAGAATCTATAGGATTTTCCTTTAACCAAGACCATGTTGATATCCTACAACTTAAGCATGATCCATACTGTTTCCTCAAGAAGTTCATGTCCATCAATTTGATGGTCAAAGACAGGTTCCCCGATCCTCCCCATGAATCTCCCACTATTACGAACCTTTGTATTAGGGTGTATGATGGTATATTAAAGGGATATGTTTTAGGTACATATAAATAATAATAGGTAAATTATATTTTATTGAATGATGAAATTTTTAATCATATTATTATTGTTTTTAAATGATTTTTATTTTGATACAATAAAGCAGAACATGTATTTTTTTATAATATTAAAATCCAATTAGTGAATTTATGAAATGAATTAAATTTACAATAAATTATTTTTTTATAAAATATTATTATTAAATATTTTTTGTCAAATTTAAATGATCGAATAATAAAATGCCATATTTATATGTGTTGGAAATCTATAATTGTTAAAAACCACCATTTCATAATAAATAGGGATTTTATTTTAATATTTAAAATTCACATATTTTGAAAATTATTTAGATAAAATGACTATTAATATTGGAATTATTGAATAAAATGTTTCTAATGGTTAAATTTTCATGATTTTATACGACTGTAGAATTTTTAGGAAAAAATTAAATAGCATATATTGATTGCCTTTTCTAACATCATAATGTCCCAAAAGTGATGCAATTATTATTGTAAATGGTATTAATGACCAATTAAATTTGACTCTTCAAAATAATGTGTTTTTATGTTTATTTGATTTTTTTAAGCCATTATAAATCCTCCAAAACCAATAATATATTATAAGGTATTCAAATCATTTTTTAAGAGTTTTACTCACCTTCACATAATGAAGGTAATTATTTTAATCATTACTACCCTTTGTATTATAAAAAAAATTACCCACTTTTAGTAGAAACCATTGTAAATTACCTTTAGATTGTTTGTAGTTTTGGGTATTTTGTTATGTAGAGTCCAAAACCTAAATACTAACAAAATCCCCCACTCTTCCTATATAAACCCACCCACGCTCATATTTCTCATCCCTAAAACATTTTTTAGCATGAAAAAACTATTACTTCCACTCCCTATAGTATTCCTATGTCACCATAAGCTCAAAATAATCTTTTCATAATCCTTTGAATTCATACACTCTAGTAAGGGATCCTCTAATCATTTTTTTATTACATACTACTTTTACATTATGTGTTTTAATAAAAATTTCACTTGTTGGGATATGTTCTTATGTATCCCCATTACTGACCACTTTATGTATAAATGTTGATATACCTTTTCAAAATCAATTTTCCCTCTTATGAAATTTTATGTAGACGCATTACCATGCCAAAATTTTGTTTGGGTCCATTACATTATTTTATTTATTAGTGTTTATTAAATATTGTATGCCTTATGTTTCCAATTCCTCATGTTTGGAAATGTCTTTAATTTTCTATATTATGTTAAATTTCATGTATAAATTATGATATAGCCCTTTCTCTCTCATAAACAAACTTTAATAATTTTTATGTGATGTCGTTACACTGCCAAAATATCACCATAATTTTCCATGCCAAAACAATTGAGTAGTGAACACATTACCCATTTCCTATCAAGGGTATTCACCCTTATGAAAATATATAATTTAATAAATCATAACAATGAATGCATTAATGTTGTATGATCATTGAGGAACACATAAGCATGAGTATGAAATGAATATGATGACTACAAAAAAATACTTCTCCAATGCATTGGTTAATGTTTAGTATCATGATATATAATGTTGGGATAGGTATTGAACCTAATTCCTTAATGGAACTTTTTCCACCATGATGTATTTGTGGGTTTAACCTCAGAATATGTTTTTGATGCAGCGTTTTATGTTGTTTCCACATTTCCCATGTAATGATTATCATGTTATATCATTATTTTTTATTCATGTCTACAATTCATACTACTTTTCATCCCCATTTATATTCGTATTTTTCAATATTTATTATCTTATTCATATTATTCCATGTTTATTCCCTTACAGGGCTTCATATCTCACCCATTTCTGATGTTTATACCCAAGTTATACCATGCAGTTTTATATTTGAAAGAGTATTTCGAGATACTTAAAGATGTTTTCATTAAAGATGTTTTATTCCTTATTTTGTGTTGTTATTTGATGTACCTAATTATCAATGACATTTGACCTATTGATCATCCGGGTTGTGGTATTTGTTTTCTAATATAATAAATCATGTTGAAATTTGAAATAATGAAATGGGATGTAATAGTTGGTATTTGAGGAAATATTTTGTTATTTTTGAATTTTGAATAGATCACTCTAGTGATAGTCCATAGGGATGAGACTATTTATATTGAAACATACCAAAAATTTTTAATATATAATAAGCGATTAACCAATAAAACAAATCCATGTCTAGATTCTACATGTTGTTGTTGTTATGGAAGAAATGCTCATAATATTAAAAACTCTGACAAGGTGTTCCAGGCCTTACTCGGGATTACCTGGTACATGAAAATGAGCCTTACAGTACATTTTGTTTGACAATCCCAGGGGATATGTTTTGTTAAATTCATAAGATCATTATAAAACATTACTAAGGGAATAAAAAATCCCATAATAATACATGTTAGGAAAATATAATATAGATAACATAGATTGATTCCTATAGATTTATAAGTTATGTAAATAAATTTAATTAATAATTTATCAATTTAATTTGATTTGGTTCTTTTTAGGAATTTAATTTTTTAAAATTAATCACCCATTTTTCCTTTTATTCTCTAGAATTACTGTAAATAGAAGGATTGAGGTAAACATTCAATGTGACAATAAATGTTATGACTACCCCACTGATATTCCAAACCCTTTGAGAGTAAGAATCATGGAATTTATGATGATACTCTCTTAGCTGACTCAGATTATGAATAGAAATCACGATCAATAAGAGCATCTAAACCCCCATATAAAAGAACAAGTTGTTATCAAAATCTTCATTTGAAAAGACATCCAACATTCAATGGCTCATCTGATCCCTTAATCATGTAATAATGGAAAATTCCATTGAAGTGATACTATTTATCAATCTATGCTTAAAATATGATAAGGTTCTTATTATCTTTTCTAGAATATAAAGATAATATAATATGTAGTGAAAATTGATCAAGAATATGAAACCCAAGTTTGAGCTCAAAGCAATGGAGTGGAAAGAATTCCAGAAAAAAAATTATAAATGTTTTCCTCACACACTTATTCTTAAAATGGGAAGGTATTTACATGCACTCATGAAAAAACACAATGAATGTATTGGGGTGTATGAGGAAAACAACAAAATACATTAACAATATGCCTCCAGTTTTTTGTAACCCAAGAAAAAAAGTTTGAATACTTCATTGGTGGGTTAAAAAATAATCTATGGAAATTACGATCTATCCATGACATTCATAAAAGTGGAGTTATTTTTTGATGTTACCTTAAATTTAAAATTGAGGTTGTAAAATCATAAGGGTATTATGTGGATAATAAGAAAAAAAATGAGTTTATTTCTAGTTTTCCTATTGAGAAATAAAATGGTACCATAAAATTTTATTTTCCCACTTAAAAAATTACTGGATAGAAGAACAATAAAAATTTTCTAAGGGGGAAGAAGAAATTATTTTGGTTTGGGAAGAAAGGGAACCCAGAAAACATCTTCTAATAGTTGAAACCCACTAATGGATGGAGGAAAGGAATTCTACAGTCACCCCTGAGTGCATTGTTTATTACTTCAACTATAAGGAACTAGGGTACTTTTCAAAAAAATTCTATAATCATTGAGGTTTTTGTGACAACCAAATACCTCCAAGGAAGTAATTGTGATCTTTTCTCCATCATTACCACTAATGTGGAAACCTAAAATGAAGTAGTTATATGTTCACTAGTTGTTCATTCTAGAATAGAGAATGTACTTTTTATTTTAGGTCTATGCTTTCCTTCATATAATGATCATTTAGTAGAATGATTCAAAAACAACTAAAAATCATAGAAGTATTGATGTTAGTGAAAATAGATACTCGGGAAATTATCGCATCCCTTGTATATAACTCCTCCCCTGTAGAAATTTGTGGAATAATATTCCCACAAAACCATTTCATACTTAATTTTGTTAAATTTGATTCAATTTTAAGCAGGGATTGACTTTCCAAATATAGATCCAACATAATGTTACATGATAAGGAAGTCACTCTCTGTATGGAGAATTGGCCCTCGATCATGTACAAGTACAAGGAAGAGGAATAATATTATTTTGAACCATCATATCATGAATGGATATTTTTTCCCTATGAGGAAGCATATCATTTCAAAATAATTCATTATAATGAAATTATCATGATCAAATACATGCATATTATGAGGGAATAAAATGATGTATTTCCTAATGAATTTCCTAGTCTTCCTCTTAGCTGAGAGGTTGAATTTTTAATCTATCATTTACAAAAATAATTTAAAATATATATAAATATTTATAGGATGGTTGTTATGGAGATTGAGTAGCTAAATAAACAACTATAGGAGAATCTAGATAAAGCGTTTATATTCCCATGTGCTTCACCATGGGGGGCACCAATCCTATTTTTCAACAACAATGATGAGTCAATGTGCATTCAAATTGATTACAATGATCTCAATAAGATCACCAAAAATAACAGGTATTATATTCCAAGGATTGTTCGATTGTTCGATTAACTACAGAGAGAACAATATTTATTCATTGTTGATCTATGATCAGGATATTATCATGTTATGGTGAAGAATAATGACAACCCCGAGTATACTTTTCTTACATGGTACAAGAACTACGAGTTCCTGGTAAAGTCATCTGGACTCACTGATTCTCCTGAAATCATCATTGACATGATAAATAATGTCATTAGAGATTACCGAGGAAAATTATTGGTAAAATTTATAAATGATTTTATAATATACTCCAAAAACAAGGAAGGGTATGTCTAGTATATAAGCAATGTGATAAAGACCTCACGGAAGTAGCATTTTTATGAAAATTATAGAAAGTGTGAGTTCTAGAAGAAATAAGTATCATTCTTGGGTCATATCATCACAATCAATGGGATATTTTTGGATCCTACAAAGACAAGATAATTTGATGAATGGTTCAAACAAAATCTATAACATATATATAGTTTATCCGGCTTATTTGGGTATTGTTATCAATTTGTGATAAATTTATCATGATTTTCAATCCCACATACCAAGTTAACTCGGAAGGGGGTAATGTTTTCAGGGAATGATGAATTTGAAGAAAGATTCAATGATATTAAATGGATTATTATCACATACCCTATGATCACACTACCCCCATGTGGAGAATTTATTTAATATTCAATGAGGCTTTAAAGAATTTATTTGGATATGTGTTGATGAAAAATGAGAATATAATAGTCTATGCTTCATGGAAATTTAATGTTAACGAATAGAACTATCTAAAAATGTTCTATAGTTTTCAATAGTGATCTTAAATTTGAAAATGTCGTGACATTATCTTTTTGGGTATAAGTGTGAAATATATAGAGATAACAAAAGTATTAAATATATATCCTCACAGAATGAGGAAAATATGCACCATCGAAGATGGTTATAGCTAATCAAGGACTATGGATTCTTATTTGACAACCATCATTGTAAAAAAAATTGGAATATTCTATATGTAAAAATCATCTAACAATATTTTGATTGATGAGAATTGTGAAGGATTATATCTTCATAGAATTTAAAAGAACGGACATAGCAATAATAATGTAATGAAAATTATCAATCCTTTCACAAATTATTTCTCAACCATATATTCTTGAATTGTTAAAGGAAGCTAAAAAAAGGATAGGGGAATTCATAGAAAATTTGAATCTATAAAAAATGGAAATCATCATAGTAAAATGTATATGAATAAGGAAATGTGATATTTGGGTCATTACTATGTATTCCCTAAAATCATAATCTAAATAAATAACTATTGGATGATTCACATAGTGCAATGTTATCATTTCAACCAGGAATCAAAAAGATGTATCAAGATCTTTGAGAGCACTATTGGTGGGAGACCGTGAAGAATGCTATTGTTGAGTACACATAAAAGTTCATGGTATGTCATCAACTAAAGGATCAATGATGTATGTATAATTGGATGAAGCAACCATTACCCATGAAAACATGGAAATATGAAAACATCAACATAGAATTTTTCATCAAAATTTTGAAGACATCCAATGAAAAAAAAAATAAATTTGGGATGTTTTTCATTCACATAAACGTACTGAACAAATCATTTTGGTTTGAGAGGATTTCACACTAGATAAAATTCAACAGATATACATCAATGAAGTGGTGAGGCTTCATGGAGTACCATAATTGATTGTGTCTAACCAAGATACATGATTTTCCTCTATGTTTTGGAAAAGTCTCCATCATTTTCTAAACATTGAGATGAAAATAAGTATGTCTTATCACCCAAATGTAATTTATAATATGAGTTGACTATCCAAACACTTGAGGAAATGTATTGAGAAAGATTAATTGACTTTAATGGAGGATTTCACCAGCATCATCCTTCGACTGAGTTCTTTTACAACAATAGTTTCTACTCGAACATCCCAATGGATCCTTATGAAGCTCTTTTGGGAGGAGTTTTAGAACACATTTATATTGGGATGATGTTTTGGAACACAATATTTTAGGTTATAAAATGGTTTAGGAAATGGAGAAAAGGTGATGACCATTCAACGTCACATCATGTCCACTCAGAGTTGAAAAAAGATCAAGGTTGACCATAATTGATATGAAAAAAAGTATGATGTCAGAGACATGGAATTCCTTCGCATATCTATATAGAATAAATTTATAATATTTAGGAAGAAGTTAAATCTCATTCTAAGGTACATCATAATTTTTGAGATCCATGATCGTATCAGACCAGTGTCAAATCGACTAGCACTCCCACCAAACCTATATTAAGTACATGATTTATTCCATGTATCCCTCTTGATAAAGTACATACCATACCAATTAGATGAAGTAAATACTAAGGTGGTACCATTAGATAATTATTTATTCTATGAGGAGTATCCTATAGAGATAATATATCATAGAAAAACAGTTATATGGAAAAAGTGGATGCACCTTGACAATGTGTTATGGAGAAAACAAATGATTGAAGAAGAGATATGGGAACTAGATAAGGTGATGAATCATAGTTACCCTCATCTTTATTTATATGAGAAAATATAATTCTAAGCATGAAATTTCAAAAAAAGGGATTATTGTAATAACCTAAAATATTATAAATAAAATTCCCTTTTCTTTTTAATTAAATGAATTCATATGTAATATTGTTATAGAAAAATCATAAACTTATTCTATTTTATTATATTCAATTGGATTTAAATTACTGTTATGAATATTTACAAATGATAATATAGCCTTCGAACCATGATCACATGGTTATTATAAATATTGGCTTTTAACAATCTAATTGACAAAAAAATAATTAATTGTCTCATCTAATACGATCCTACCCTATGAAGCACGTTTATCAAAGATTTCATGGGTGGTAGTATCTTTGTGATTTTCCCTTGACCAATCCCAATATAAGTTCCAACAACTTAATCACAGGTAAAACTATTTATGGGAGAAGTTCATTTTCATGGACATCGCATCCCAAACCAAGTTATCTGAACCGCACCATGGAAGTCCCACCATTTTACACCGTACTCATTGGGTGTATGCTGCTATATTAAAGAGATATGTATCGATACCCTATCAATATGAATATATATGATATTTTTATAGAATAATGAATCTATTTTCATCTATTTTCTTAACTATGTAAATGATTTTATTTTGACGCAATAATGAAAAAATTGTATTTTTGGTTATTATTCAAAGATAATTAATGAATTTAAGAAATTTATGGATTTTTAAAAAACATTATATTTTAATAAAATATTATTATAAAATAATGTTTACCAAATATAAATGATCATATCATCAAATTTAATTTTTAAATGTTTTGGGAAACTGTTATTGTTCAAACCCAGTATTTCTTAATAAATATAGATTTAATTTTTAATTTGATAATTCACATATACAAAACTGGCGTGGTAAAATAACTAATATTATTGGAATAATATTGTCAAAATTATCAAATGGTTTATTTTTCACAATCTTCTAAGACATAATAATTTTTTAGGTAAAAACAAATATCATTTAAATATACTTTATGTTTAATGAAATCATAAGGACCAAAAAATTATGTAATAATTAATATAAAGGGAATACATGACCAAATCAATGTTTTACCTTATAAATAACGTGATTTTAATTTTATTTGATTTATTTTGAAAATACATTATGAATCCTCCACAATCTATAATATATTTTATTCTTTTAAAATCATTTTATTAAAAGTGTGACTAACCTCCGCATATTCGGGGGAAATATTTTAGAATGATAAAACCAACTCATTATAAAATAATTAAAACCACACCCGTTTGGGAGAAAACATGGGAAGACTCATAATATGTTTTTTGGTTTCTGATATTTTATTAAATAGATTCAAAAACCTATATAATAACAAAATCTCCCTGTTTTCCTATATAAACCCGCCCAAGATCCTATTTTTCATCACTTAAAATCGTTGAAGCATGACCAAACATTAACCTACACACCCTAGTTTCATATCTAGTAACCCCCAATCTATCATGAAGCCCCTACAAAGGCTATAGAGTCACACACTCATGTAAGGGATCCTCCAATCCCCTCTTTTTACCAAGAACTCCTTTTACATTTTTCATTTTAATTTCATGTTTCCAATGTTAAAATATATTTTTCCATTTAGCCCATACACCCAATTTAATTTATAAATTATGATACCCTCTTCCAATCTCAGTTTTTCCTACTATGAACCATTGTTTACACCTATTTCCGTGGCGATACATTTTTAAGATACTTTCCATTATTTTATTTTTCAATGGTTTACAATACCATATTCATTATATTCATAATTAATCATGTTGGGAGATGTATTTATAAGCCCCTATTACTTTATATTTCATTTCTAAATGATTTTAAACCAATATTTTTCTTATCAACCCATTTTATAAATTTTCATGTGAAGTTGTTACACTGCTGGAATATCAACTCAATTTACCCTACCAAAAAAATGGTGCAGTGAATATCACACCCATTACATATTAAGGGTATTCAATCTTACACACATATAATATTTTATTGGGGACATACATATGTGTATTCCACACTTCGTTATCATGAAATAAATCATGATGATGAATGAATCCATGTTGTATGATCTATATAAAACACATAAGCATGAGTATACATGAATTATATGGGTGCAACTAGATAACACTTCAATGAATTGGGTAATGTTTAGTACCATGAAACATCATGCTAGGACATAAATTTAATACAACTCTTTTATTATACTTTTACACCATTTTATATTTGTTGTTTTACCATTTTAATATGATTTCTATGTAGTGTTTTCTGTTGTTTCCACATTTTCACTTGTTATGATTATCATGTTAAATCATGTATCCTTGTTCATGGTTATGATTACTACCCTTTTTATGCCAAATTTATATACAGTTTGTCTGACATGTATTATTTTCCTCTTGATATTCCATTTTTATTACCCTACTAGGTTTTATAACTCACTCCCCTCTTATGGATATATATAGGTCATCCCAAGTAGTCTAATGTTCCAAGGAGTAATTTGAGAATGATAATAATGTTTTCAATAATGTTTTTGTATTCCCTATTTTATGATGATATGTAATGTACCAAATTCTAAAATACCTTATACTTCTCAATCATCTAAGATGTATTAATAGTAGTCTAATGAAATAAAACAAGTATTAATTTGAAATAAAGAGTGGGGTTGTTATATCAATCATGGAAAAATAAGTTAATTAATGATTAATCATCAATCTATTTTGGTAAAAACCAGATATATTGATACAGAAACATTAGTTAATATAATTTTTTTATCCATGTAAGAAACATTTGAAAATTTACAAATATAATAGTCAAGGAACTCACAATATTCACTAATAATACATGTAATGAAATAAACAATATATATATATATACGGAAGGTCATAATGCATGAAATGTGAATCCTAATTTACCTACAATGATGCATGAGATGATACATCCTTTCTGTACTAGGATAATGAAGAATAATTCCATAATAACAATTTCAGAAATAATAACATCGTAAATCTTGTTCATCGCCCAATATTGAAATAAGTACAATTGTAATAGGCACAACCCAAAAAAACAATATCACAACCTATAAAATTTGGGATTCTCCTATAAATGGGATCTCTAATCCTAACCATAGTCTCAATAAAAAATTCAAATAAATTTCAAATGTATTTTATACTACCAAAATACTAATAAAAAGAAAAAATGAAATTTGATACCACTTTTTATTATCCTGAACAGGAAGCCACTAAGGGATACCCTTGGCCAGTTGTCTACATGAACTGAAGCTCACCACCTCATATGATAGATCCTGACAATAAGTAGTCATGACCTAGGTTGTGTCTATGTGGAGACTATTCACTATTGATAAAATTGTTTTAAAATGTTAAATAATAATGATAAAAAATTTAGATAGTAATAAAGAACCCATAATTGAAAAATAAATCATTCAGATAATAAATCAAGGGAGCTAAATCAATATTAGATTCAAAAATGATGATCATTTAAGGATGATGTAAAAAAAGGGATATACACCGGATATATGGGTACAAGCATATATAAAGCTATGAAAAAAATATAAAAGGACAAAATCTACATCCACATCCATCACGAGAATTGGATCATTCCTTTTCTCTCGTATTGTATTATAGTGGTGCAAATCTAACATCATAATGTGGGAATTTACCTTTATCTACCCCTGTAATCATGAAGTTTTTTTTGGAACCATAGGAAGACCGAACATATTTTGAGATATACTAAGTAGGAAACCACCAATAATGTCTATAACTATCCCATATATGTAAATAAAATTAATAGTGTCCAAGTAATGATAACGGTAATGAAATTAATAAATAGACCTCATATGCCTGGGTTCCTCATGGGATACCCAAGAAACAAAACCATAATAGGCCTAACTCCGATAACTCTAAACATATATCAACATATACTTCTATAATATGTGATTCAATATAAATATATATACATATATATATATAGATACCATATAATTATACTGGCATATATGTTTGAAAACATAACTATTCCATCAGAGATCCAAGTGTAAACATGGACTGAACCCAAGAATGTTCTTTAGCTTGGAGAATAGATACATAAACCTAGTAGGAATTGAATCCTTAGTTCAAAATACAATGGTATCAGAAGTTCATAGTAAAGAAGAATCATGATCCAATTTGTGGAGTTCTATTAGGAGGATCCCATGTATCGCTCTAGGAGTTCGATAAGTATTTTTCACTGTAGGAGTATATCCAAGATGATTCGTAAGTGGACCTCAAGTATCACCCTAGGCATGGTATAATGATGTTACCCGCTAAATCTTCCCATGGTATTCTACATAGATAAAAATTTATCACTTGTGGAATGGTATAGAAACATTCCACACCAAGCCTATCCAAGTTAATCCACTGTGGAACAAGGTATCTATCGTGAGCAAGTACATAAGGTATACGACGGATGATCCCGTCCACTGTATTCTATAAAAACGACATATTTCTCCTAGATCACTGATATTCATTTTCATGTTCTTATTTATTATGCTTGATGATTCCATTCAAGGAATCCATAATTGGGGAACCTTTTTTCACCAATATAATGAATCATTGTATGGGTTTAGTTAGAATAAAATAAATACCACAAAATAAAATCATCCCAGTCATTACAGGGTGTATTTTTCACACCTCAAGTGGTGGTTCATTTTAACTCAAAATATGAGGCATCTTTGTTAGTTAATGGAGGCATTCCATTAGGGGTGTCTCATTTTGAGGTGGTCAAAGGATGAATCACTAGAAATGTATAGAAATTGGCACAAAACCCAACATAAAAAGGAATAAAAATAATTTTAAAAAATAACTAGAAAAAATATATTAGGTTGGTATAAGACACCACATCTATTGATGGCCATTTAATCGATAAAGAATGGGGAAATCATTATAACCGAAAATATCCTTGAAAATATTGTATATTTTCTCCCACAAAAATAGAATATAAAATGAAAAAAACGATGAATGTTAGGAAGTGGAGTTTATTAAATATTATTATAAAGTCAACGAAAAAATGGTGAATGAACTAGATTTCATATGAAAGAGTTGCTTCAAATCCTAAGAGTTCCATGGAAGAAGAGAATCACACGATAGGGGGTACAGTGCAAGCCAAGGGAGAAAAAATAGAGGTAAAAACAAAAAATTATGCAAGGTAAAATTCTTTGTTTACTCACATTTTAATGTTTATATAGTTTTGCCACTCGGTTGGTCAACACATACACCAAATGTGCAACTATCACTTTCAAAGGACACCCCTATCACATGATTGTTGAACGGTTTGACTAACTATGTGAAGACCATGAAAAGATCCTCTTTTACTTTTTTAAGATGAGTCGAATAGGCCATACTTCATGGGTCTCATGGTTAGTTGGAATGTGTATCCTACTTCTGTACACTAGATTACCTTGCACTGTTAAAGTAAAGACCCAGAAATTTCAAGGAAATTTTATTCTTAATTTCATTGAAATTTTATGAGTACACAGTTTCTGACGGCACCAGATTCCGAGGCCCAGTGTGCCCGGAATAATTTTCTGATGTTTTGTTAAGCTTAAATTAACGTGCATAAGTAGTTTTACTGAAAAAGTGGAATAACTATTAACCGGTTACTCAGATCAGAAATTCGAGTGCACAGTTGCACTATGGATGGTGGGTTTACCCTAGGCGCGGCTTATGTTTAGTCGGGGTGGGCCTCTTGTGAGAAATTCCCAAAATGGCATAACCGTAAATAAAATAATAAAATAAATTATTTTGCTTTTCAAATGCTTATAACTCACAAATGGTAGCTCAGATTAAAAATCTGAGACCACCGATTAACTCGTGAGGGCATTGTTTATTTAAGCCAATACAAACTTTCGCACGTGCGAGGAACTATAAAAAGTTAGTTTTTTGCAGCAAATAAAATAATTAAATGAAAATTATTTTATTGTAAAATTCATTACATTTAAATGGTAACTCGGATTGAAAATACGAGAGTACCGTTGGGTTCTTTGCGGAGTGTTTTACTTAGGCAGAGCCTAACCTTGACCGGTGCGGGTCGAGGGTGACTGATAATAATTGTCCGAACATTCTTTTCAGGTACGTTCAGTAAACATACGTTCGGAATTTTATAACTTTTGAACCAGTTCTCGGAATTGAAATCTGAGGACTCTGATGAACTCGTAGCACCGATATTAGCATTAGGGGATCTTTACCGCTGTTTCTTTTTATGCGGGCTAAAAGTTAATTTTTGGGGATTTGTAAAAATATAAATAAATGGTTGTGCACCATTTTTTTATTTGGGTGGTTATATCCTCTAAGATGAAGTTAGGGGTGTGGACCACACCCCACATAACGTCCCATGAGAGGATAATTTTGAGGTGGGGCCCACACCAGGCCTAACCCTCCACCTCCCTTAAACCCCACTTAAACAATCCATTGCATTTAAATGTGCCAACTCCCCCCTAATTAAGAGACCTCTTCACATTCTCCACTCCCATTAAATATGCCAACACATTATTTAGTTAAATTGGTTTGAATTTTGAATTACATGGGTTAATAAAATAATATCCTTAGTCTATTATTATAGTTTGGTACTTTTATTGTGTTAAGAAGAGTTGGGATAGAGCTCTTGCGAAGGAGAGAAAAGTGTTCCTCTCTTCAATGAAGAACGACATTCTACCTCAATGAAGAAAGCTCTGCGATTCAAAGAACTTGAAGTCGCCAACACCGATTCCTCCTTGGATGCACCCCGACGTCCATGGAATTGACGTTCGATCTCCGCGATGCCTGATGTGCGACGATAATTATCAAGGTAGAGGAATATTGTTCGTTTCACATTTAAGTGGTTTTATCTCAAGAGAATGAGTGTTTATTTATATGATTTTTGTATAATTTATTCTTGAATAAATTATACCCATGTCGTAGTTGAAAGAAAGTGTTTGATTATTTCCAATTGATAACGCCTAACACGGAGAGCGCAGGCCGAACAAACACGGCCCGACGATCCTCCGCTGGTTGTTCATTTGTGCGTGGAGTTGGGGCAGCTGATGTGAGGGTCGGGCCGGGATAATGACACGAGCAGGACATCGCAGGTAGGTGGCCGGTACGGCGGTCCATCGATATGATCGAGCGGACATGAGGCACACTTGTCCAAAGGTGGCGGGTGCGCAAGACCCTTGGCAGGTTGGGTTTTATCCGCGGCTGAATATTTTGGTTCAGGAGGTGAGATTTTGGGGAATGAGTTTTATTTTTATATTTTTGAGCGTGAGGAATCGAGATGAATGAAATAAGATTGGAGAGAGGATTGAAAATAAGAGAAATAAATTAAAAGGAAAATAAAAAGATAAGGAAGAAGATATGTATAAAGGAAGGCATTACCCACATGCACCAAAACCTTATGCGTGAATTTCAAATGAGATTGGAGATAGAATTTCCAATCAATTGAAAGAATAATAATATAATAATATTATTATTATTTATGGTTGTCAAAACCATAATTCGACCGTATCTTATTCATGCAATCTCGGTTTCACGAACCGTCAGCGGCAGTGCGACCCTGACATCGAGACGGAATTTATGAGCCCAATATTGGATGTCTTTTTGGGGTTATTGGATTAGGTACCTGAAGCGCTCAGAAAATAATAGATTTAATAATATTATTAAATCTTTGACCTGCCATAACTCATGCGTGCGACATCCGATTGGATTTCCGTCAGTGGCGATGTAATCCTGTCTTTAATACGGTCTGTTCAAGTTGAATGTTGGATACAAGATTCTGGTTCGTGGCTGGGGCCCACGAAACACTGAAAAATAATAATATTATTATTATTACGGAATCTTGTATCAGACATATATCTCTCATACGGTGTCGGAATGACGAACCGTCTGCGACGTTGAGACCCTAGTATTAAGACGGATGTTTCAAAACCAATTTTGGATATTTATGTCGAGGTCGAGGCGCGGGCCCCACGAGGCCTGATTCATGCATGTTGTGGTGAAATGAAACATTTTCTCTGGCTATTCTTTTTGTAAAAATGGGTATTTCATCTCGTGTGTTTTTCTATATGGGTCACAATGGTGTAGCCATTTTGGTTAACTGATGTCATTTGATGTATGGCCGGGTTGGTTCGAACCAGAAACAAACTGGGCCCTCTGAGCGAAAACGCTTATAACTTACGGACTGGACTTCCAATTGATGTGTCGTCGACTTTTTTGGGTTCATATTGATGAGCCGGTTCTTTTGGTATACTTCACCTGAGGTTTGGACGCAGTTGCAATATGGCCGGGTTGGATTGTACCCGAAATCCAACTGAGCCCCTGGAATGGAAAAGCCGATAACATTCAGACTGGACGTCTGTTTGACGAACCATTAGTGGAGTTGGTGATCATGTTTAGAAATGGTCCCTATGATTATACCCTATGTGATTTCGGGGTACAGTTGAAATATGGTCGGGTTGGTTCGTACACGAAACCAACCGGGCCCCTTGGACGAAAAGGCTAATAACACACAGAACGGGCGTCCGATTGATGCATCATCTATTGCGTTGAGACCCCTATAATGAGTAGGTACATTGAGATAATTATTCATGAGACTTTGTGATACATGTAGTATCGACCTGTAGCTCGTGGAGCGGACCCTCCCGGAGATGAGCGTACGGAGTACGGAGACCGTGTAGCTGGAAGAGACCTAAAGACTGCTTGTCTGATTCGAGTCAGAGTGACTTGTATAGCCCAGTGGGGAGCTCTGCTATATTTCGGTGGTAGAACCACGGTGGGGAGCACTACTGAGTTTGGGTGGCAGACCCACGGTACTCGACAGGAGGAGTACCTCTGTAGGCTATTAGGGGGGTGCAATACTGTGTTTGGGTGGCTGAACCGCAGTACTCGACAAGAGGAGTACCTCAGCAGTCATAGGTTAGTGAGAAGTGCCTCGGAGTCGTGACAGAATCACTGTACTCGTCAGAGACGGAGCTCTTCATAAGTTGCAGTTTCGACAATGAAAATCCTTGTTTAAGATGAGTCAAGGAATATTGTGTTTTCTTCATTGCTGAGATGGGTTACCTGATAACTTAGGTATAAGTATGGGCTTATACCTATGTATGGATTATCTATTGAGAAATTCATTTGTGATTATACTTGTTGGATTTAGTGAGACCTTGAGGGTATCGGGTTCCCTAATGAGTATTGTATACTCACCCCTGCATAGACTATGCCCGCACCTCATTGTGTTGGATGCAGATGACGGACAGCGCTGAATGAGATCGAGTGTTCGAGGACTGGACGGTACCCGGAGGTGGACATCACGATGAGTCATTACCTAGAGGTGGACTTCAAGACGAGACGGTACATGGAGGAGGTTTGTGGGAGAGAGCGTTGAGGAGTCTATCTGCACCTACCCTTCAGGTAGGATCTGAGGAGGACGCCCCAAGAGCTGCTTCTAACTTCCAGTTGTTAGTCGTTTCTGTTGTACTTTCGTTCAGTTGTAGATGTACTTTTCAGTTGGGTTTGTATTCTGGCCCATTTACTATTCATCACTTTATTTTGTAATTATTGTATTACTACTGCTTGTACACTGGTTTGATGTGTTTATGTTTTATAAAGGCAATTCCTTCTTATTTAACGGGATTTGCGCCTTAGGTGATAGTCGCCAGCCCCTGGCATGTGGAATGCTGGATTGGGGTAGTCACGACACGGGCCCCGAGGACAGGTCGTGAAAAATTGGTTTCAAAGGAGTCGGTTCTACCGCAAAACTCAGAACTCTGATCATTCCTTTCTTTGAAGTAATATTGTTAAGGGTACCAAGTGTGGTCTTCTATTCAGGGAGTCAAGTTTTGGTGCGGCAGCCGACGTATCCATACACCAGGACCCTGACTACTGATTTCCAACTTATTGTACGAAAACATTGATTGCGTGTGTGTTTCCAAATTGCTTTAAAGTCATCTCAAACAAGGTCAGCTCACCAAGTATAAATCTTTGACTGTGTCGCATCTGTTCAGGATGTCTCCACGCAGACAGTCAGTTGGAGTTATGGCTCGTACACGATGATGGCCCGCCGAGCGATGAGGCTCCGGTTCGGGGCCCTTTTTACTATATTGGCACCCTAGGGTGGTGTACTAGCAGTACCACTACCTGTTGGGAAGAGGATTCCACTTTCCATACTAGCATACGGTGCACGCCGACAGAGCGTGTTTCACGAGTTCCAGTAGTAGAGGCCACTGATGTTACGAGACGAGGCAGATTCCCAGACAGCAGAGGACTGGCTGGAGGCAATTGCTAGAGTTTTCTGCCTAGTGGAGACATCAGTAGAGTGGATGGTGGACTTGGCTACTAGTGTTTTCCAGTGAGTGACTATGAGGATGGTCCGCATAGTGATGTGGCATCGTTACACGGACCGATGCCTGGGATAGTACCTTCGGGTAGTGTGTCAGTTATACATCACTACCTATTGGCATGAAGTTACAAATGATTGTACCAATAGGTGACACATATAGGATTAGTGTCTTACCCCTTTTGTAGCATCAGATATCCCTCAGGTTCCAAGGCATGCCCGACTCACAAGGGGCTGAGGACTGGCCTGAGGATTTGGCTAATAGTTTTCTAGAGCTTATATAGCTTCAATAGGACTACATGTAAATAGATGAGTATTCGTCGAGGTTTACCGATTTATCTTGGTAGTTGATTACTACGATATGATCAGTGCTTTAGAGATTGTACCATTGAGTGATGTGTGTTTAAGGATATCCGAGTAAGCACTCTTTCCTCTATGTATTCCTTCTTATATTAGGGTGCTAGAGAGAACCTTTTTGGTTATATGTTCTTTGGCTGATCGGTTATAGCCATTGAATGTTAGCAGTGGGAAGATGCGAACTAGCGCCAGTCTCAGAGACATGGGCGTGTAAAATGTTTCATGAAGAGGATGTTTTAAGGAAAGATGAATCTGTAGTGCAGTAGACGTGGAAGCAGAGCTTGGAGAACATCATGAGGTGGTGTACATTTCGACATGTTACAACCACCAACCTTTGTAGTCTCCGCCTGGCTCAGGGAGCTGAAGGGAAGGTGAAGAGAATATCTTTATGCGGTCATGAAGTGTGCACCAAGGGCTCTAAGAATGATTTCAGGTACGGTCTGTGTCTACTACGAGCTGCAATATCAATAGACATAGGTACCAATCATTCCTTCCTTCCACGAATCTTGTCCCAGACCTACAGTTTCTGGTTAAAACCGTTGACTTGGACCTCACGTCTAGAGGTACCTTTGAGAGGGTACTCGATAAACACACTTACACCGACAGGTGTGATTTTACCCTTGAGGTGAGAGTTTTGGTTGGAATCTCTTGGTGGAAGCGTCGAGGCCTAATGACGTTACTTTGGGTATTGACTGGGCTACTACAGGTCATACACGAATTGACTGTATTAGGCAAAAGGTTGTGTTTTACATACAATGATGGGATGAGTTTTCCTTTGTCGGCGAAAATGAAACCCCAGGAAGCACAAGAAACTCTAGGAGAGAACATGGGAGCGAAAGCCTCAGATGCGTGCTCAGTACCACTTTTGTTTCCCCTAGTGTGTGTTGAAGCTTTAAGGGGACGTATAGTCCAGAGGTGGGAGTAACGTAAAGACCTAGAAATTTCAAATAAATTTATTACTTAATTTCGTTGGAATTTTACGAGTACGCAGTTTCTGAAGGCACCTGATTCCGAGACCCAGTGTTCCCGGAATAATTTTCTGAATTTTTGTTAAGCTTAAATTAATGCACATAAGCAGTTTTACTAACAATGTGGAATTACTATTAAACGGTTACTCATATCAGAAATATAAGGGCACCGTTGCACTTAAGATGGTGGGTTTACCCTAGGTGTGACTTACGTTTAGTCGGCGCGGGCCTCCAGTGAGAAATTCCAAAAATGGCATACCCTTAAATAAAATAATTAAAAAAATTAGTTTATTTTCCAAATGCTTATAACTCACAAGCGGTAGCTCTGATTAAAAATCTGAGACCACTGATGAACTCGTGAGGGCATGGTTTATTTAAGCAGATACTAACTTTTGCTGGTGCGGGCAACCAGAAAAAGTTAGTTTTTGGCTGCAAATAAAATAATTAAATGACAATTATTTTATTGTAAAATTCATAACTTTTAAACGGTAACTCAGATTGAAAATCTGAGAGTACTGTTGGGTTTTTTGGGGTGTTTTTGACTTATGTAGAGCCTAACCTCGACCGATGTGGGTCAATGGTGACTGATAATAATTCTCCAAACTTTCGTTTCGGGTACGTTCAGTAAACGTACGTTCTGAATTTTATAACTATTGAACCGGTGCTCGGAGTTGAAATACGAGGACACCGATGAACTCACAGAGCCGTTATTCAAATAAGGGGACCTTTACTTCTGTTGTGTTTTAGGCGGGCTAAACATTAATTTTTGGGGATTTTTAAAAAATAAATAAAATGGTTGTGCACCATTTTATTGATTTGGGTGGTTATATCCTCTAAGAGGAAGTTAAGGGTGGGGCCCAAACCCCACATATCCTCCTATGAGAGGATATTTTTTATGTGGGTCCCACACGAGGGCTAACCCTCCACCTCCCATAAACCCCCCTTTAACACTCCCTTGAATTTAAATGTGCCAACTCCCCCTAATTAAGAGACCTCTTCACATTCTCCACTCCCATTAATTATTCCAACACTTAATTTAATTAAAGTTGTTGGAATTTTTAATTACATGGGTTAATAAAATAATATCCTTATTCTAATATTTTAGTTTGGGACTTTCATTGTGTTAAGAAGAGTTAGAAGAGAGCTCTTGAGAAGGTGAGAAAAGTGTTCCGCTCCTCAACGAAGAACGACTTTCTACCTCGATGAAGAACACGCTGTGATTCGAAGAACGTGAAGTCACCAACACCGATTCCTCCTTTGATGCACCCCGACGTCCACAGAATCGACGTCCAATCTCCGCGACACCCGACGTGCGACGATAATTATCGAGGTAGAGGGAATATTGTTTCTTTCACATTTCAGTCATTTTATCTCACGAGCATGAGCGTTTATTTATATGATGTTTGTATAATTTATTCTTGAATAAATTATACCCTTGTCATTGTTGAAAGCAAGTGTTTGATTATTGCCAATTGATAATGCCTAACACGGAGAGCGTGGGCAAAACAAACATGGCCCGATGACCCCCCGCTGGTTGTTCGTTTGTGCGCGGTGTCGGGGCGGCTGATGCGAGGGCGAGGCCAAGATAACCACCCGAGCAGGACATCGTAGGTAGATGGTCGGTACAGCGGTCCAACGATATGATCGAGTAGACAGGAGGCACAATTATCCGGAGGCGGCAGGTGTGTAAGACCCTTGGCAGGTTGGGTTTCATCCGCGGCTGAATATTTGGGTTGAGGAGGCATGATTTTGGGGAAGGAGTTTTATTTATTTATTTTTGAGCGTGAGGAATCGAGATGAATGACATAAGATTGGAGAGAGGATAGAAAATAAGAGAAATAAATTAAAAGTAAAATAAAAATTGAAGGAAGAAGATATGTATAGAGGGAGTCATTACCCACATGCACCAAAACCTTAAGCGTTAATTGAAAATGAGATTGGAGAGAGAATTCCCAATCAAATGAAATAATAATAATATAATATTATTATTATTATTTATGGTTGTCAAAACCATAATTAGACCATAACTTCTTTGTGCGATCTCGGCTTCATGATCCATCAGCGGCTATGCAACCCTAACTTCAAGACGAAATTTATGAGCCTATTATTGGATGTTTTTTTTTGGGTTTTTCGATCAGGTACCCGAAGCACTCAGACAATAATAGATTTAATATTATTATTAAATCTTTGACCTGCCATAACTCATGTGTGCGACGCCTGATTGGCTTGATATTAGTGGCGATGTAATCCTTTCTTTAATACGGTCGGTTCAAGTCGAATGTTGGATTCTAAATTCTAGTTCGTGGCTCGGGCCCACGAACCAACGAATAATATTATTATTATAATTAATACGGAATCTTATATCAGAAATATCTCACTCATACGGTGTCGGAATGACGAACCGTCTGCGACGTTGTGACCCTGGAATAAAGACGAATGTTTCAAAAGCAATTTTGGATATTTATTTCGAGGTCGAGGTGCGGGCCCCATGAGGCTCGGTTCGTGCATGTTGTGGTGAAATGCAACTTTTTTCACTGGCTATCCGTTTTGTACTAATGGGTAGTCCATATCTTGTGTTTTTCCATATGAATTGAAATGGGGTGACCGGTTGGTTAACTGATGTCATTTGATGTATGAACAGGTTGGTTCGAACCGGAAACCAACTGGGCCCTCGGAGTGGAAACACTTATAACTTAAGGACCGGACTTCCGATTGACGTCTCATCAACATTGTTGGATTCCTCTTGATGAGACGGATTTTTTGGTATACTTCACCAGAGGTTTGGATGCATTTGGAATATGGCTAGGTTGGATTGTACCTGAAATCCAACCGAGCCCCTGGGACAAAAAGGCTAATAACTCACAGACCGGGGTATAGTTAAAATATGGTCGGGCTGGTTTGTACACAAAACCAAATGGGACCTTGGGACAGAGAGGCTAATAACTCATAGACTGGGCATCCAATTGACGTGTCTTCTGTTGCATTGAGACCCCTATGATGAGGCGGTCCTTTGAGATACTTCTTTGTGGGATATTGTGATACTTGGAGTATCAACCTGTAGATCGTGGAGAGGACCCTCCCGGAGATGAGGGTGCTGAGTACGGAGACCGTGTATCTAGCTGAGACCTGAAGACTGGTTGTCTGATTCGAGTCGGAGTGACTTGTATAGCACAGTTGGGAGCACTACTGCATTTGGGTGACAGACCCACGGCAGGGAGCACTACTATGTTTGGGCGGCAGACCTGCATTACTCGACATGATGAGTACCTTTGCAGGCTATTAGGGGGGGCGCAATACAGTGTTTTGGTGGTAGACCTCGGCGGGAGAACTTGTGTGTTTGGGTGGCTGACCAGCGGTACTCGACAGGAGGAGTACATTAGTAGTCTTAAGTTAGTGATCAGTGCCTCAGAGTCGTGACAGGATCACCGTACTCATCAGAGACGGAGCTCTTTAGTAGTTGCGGTTTCGATAATGAAAACCTGATTTGAGCTGATTCAGTGACCTTTGTGTTTTCCTCATGGATGAGATGGGTTACTTGATAACATAGGAATAAGTATAGGCTTATACCTAAGTATGG
This sequence comes from Viscum album, assembly GCA_963277665.1. Classification (NCBI taxonomy): domain Eukaryota; kingdom Viridiplantae; phylum Streptophyta; class Magnoliopsida; order Santalales; family Viscaceae; genus Viscum; species Viscum album. The sequence continues at coordinate 816,167,702 of OY728142.1, forward strand.
ACTATATATTGAGAACAATAGTTGTGATTATCCTTTTTAGATTCAGTGAGACCTTGAGGGTCTCGGAGTCCCCACTAAGTATCATAAACTCACCCCTGTACGGGCTATACCCGCACCTCATTGGGTTGGATGCATACGATAGACAGCGCTGACTGAGATCGAGTGTTCGAGGACTGGATGGTACCTGGAGGTGGACCTCACGACGAGTCAGTACCCGGAGGTGGACTTCACGACAAGACGGTACATGGAGGAGGTTGGTGGGCGAGAGTGTTGAGGAGGCTATCTATACCTACCCTTCAGGTAGGATCTGAGGTGGACACCCTAGGAGCTGCTTCTATCCTTGAGCTCTTAGTCTTTTCTGTTGTACATTCGTCCAGTTGTGTTTGTACTTTTCAGTTGGGTTTATATTCTGGCCCATTTAGTTTTCAGCACTTTCTCTCGTACTTATTGTATTACATCCGCTTGTAATCTGGTTGGATGTGTTTATGTTTTATAAAGGCAATTCCTTCGCAGTTAATGGGATTTATGCCTTCGGTGCTAGTCGCCAGCCCCAGGCCTATGGAAGGTGGGCTTGGTGTAGTCACGACATAGGCCCCGAGGACGGGTCGTGATAGTTAAGGTGAAATGTTATCACAAACCATGTACTAACCATGAATCTTAGTCTACCTTATAAAATATTAGTGTCTGGGGAACCAAATAATCCACAAACCCATCTAAACCACACTTTAGCCCCTAAATCATAATAATATTATAAAACAAGAGATTCAGAAAAATATTTGAAGTACCTTCATCTATTCCAAAATCCATGACACTATAATTTTATTGGGAGGATATATATATACCCTTAGGTTTAATATTAAATAATATTGGTGAATATTGTTATTATGTATTTGTATTTGTAATATTAAGTGTTTGTGATAAGCTCTATGGTATCAAAAAATATTTTATTTTTATGTTATTAAGGTTATTTGGGATGTAAGATTATTTAATTATAGAATGATCGTAATATAAATTTTGTATTAATTGTTTAATTATAGAGATTAATGTGACTATTTTTTCAAATAATGGTTTATATATTTCTGGTTTTATCTAATATTTTTCAAACCATTTTTGTGTCATTAAATATAGAAGGAAAAAGTTGATATTATTTGATGGATTATATGAACTTTTAAAAGTTAATTTTAGTGTATTCGTCATATAAATTCAACTTTGATTTTATTATCTTAGAGTAAAAAATTAATTTGAAATTGATTGAAGTATAACGAGAGGATATAATTGTAACTATAAAATAAACATATATGAAGTAATGATATTATATTGATTTATATAATTTTTTATTTTAAATAAATCCCTTGAAATTAGGAAGAAAATATTGAAATAATGTTGTTGTAAACATAACATAATTTTGAATGAATCAATTTTATTTCCAAAAATGGTAAACTTATTAATTTATTTATATTAACAATCTCATAAAAGGTTTCGGGTGATGTGGAAGCATCGTATAAGGAATTCCCAACATTGTTTGTTTTTCATTATTGATGATTAATACAAGATTTACATGATGATAAATGATGTGATCAATGGAATTCAATAAAAAAATATAGATAATAGATACACACCAGAACCAATGTGGTGGATCATCACATATTATTTATAATTTATTTAATCAATTAATGAATTATCTTGTGAGAAATTATTTCTTAGTTGATGGATCTGACAACATATATATGTCAGGTCATCCTTCAATTTTAAGAATCCAGAATATATTTCAAATAGTGGTGATCCACATGTGTTCTATGATCCTCCAAACAACATTATAGGAATCATCTGTGTATATCACGGTGTATCTTAACTCTTTTTTAGTTCACATTTGATCACCTCAAGTATCGTTTCATTTAAAGATTATATTCAATTTATTTACATATGATAGTGGTGTTGGAGGAGGATCACTCTTCATTAATAAGAGTGTTATTGGAGAAATATATCTCTAGAAATTTTAGAATATTATCTCCAGATATTGTTGTGTACAAAAAATTAATTGGATCACATAAGAAAAAAACATAATTTATTTAAAATACTACTTTGGTTAGAAAATAGTAATTTAACATGTGGCTATATTATTATTGTAATCCTATTATAACCCCATGTCTATAAGATTATTGTTAATAATAATAATAATTTTCATGATCTAAGCTCATGAATTAAATTAAACATCATTTTTTAAAATAATATTCAATATATATTATTTCATATCGGACCATTAAACTCGATGGTTGATTCCTCCATGATATTTATTATGCCTTGGATGATTACTATTTATTTAATAAATAAATATCACTACATTAATTTCTAGTAAATAAATAAATATTATTTTCACTAAATAGAAAATAAATATTTTTTAAATGTACTTCTTATATAACTAGTTATTAAATACATGTGATCGAGTAAAAAATAACAATTATTGAACCATGTGAGGGAATAATATTTATTCACCTTTATAAATAATAAATAATAATAAATTATTTCACTGAGAATCTGAATACACTTACTATGTTACCCTCTATACCTTTTTCTCCATGGCATTAGGAGAAGTAGCCTAAAGTACAATGTTAACATCTATAAAAAAGCAAGGATCCCATAGAGAAATAAGTTAATTATAAAATAACAAAATACCTCATGAGGGTTCTTACTATGTAATATAATTCTTTTATCATGATATCTCAAATCAAGAAGGTTGCATGCTGGTGCCATCAACCTATGTGATTGATATTTCTTTCTTAGAATATCTTGAAATTGGGCATGCCTATATGACACCATATACATTTATTTCATTACAATATATCATTTCCACCAAAGGCCATGAAATATCATCTTCTATTAAATAAAATAAAGGAAAAAAACATTCTCACATTATTTGTTAATCAGATATTACTCATAATGAACCCAACATATCATACATCATCGCAAAAGAAAATTCCTCGTGGTTTTTACCAATACATCAAAGTGCCCACCTTATAATAATATTTAATAATAATTTTTATGTCTAAATATAAATAAAAACTTCTATAGATATGAATATCTATTTACAAATATATATTTTGATTTATTATTAGACTATATCGTTCTCATAATATCCTACACTGAATATTTAAAATGGTGTACACCATGATAAGGTGCCTCAAAGTCTTATGAGTCTAAAACCCTAATAGAATTTATCATTTTTGTCCCTCATATTATTTTATTTCAATATATAATATATATTTAATAACAATGTCATTTAACTTTTTGGTTGTTATCATAGTGGGGAAATACTATGACCATTCAGTGTGACAACTACTCTTAAGACATTATCACGTACTATGTTACACATAATAAAAAATCAATATTTGATAGAGTTTATTTATATTAAAAAAATATATAAACTATCATAATGTAGATAAAAAAATTTTATTTGGCATCAACTATAATAGACTACCACTTACACTAGATCCAACTACTAACAACCTTCAGTTCGATAGCTATCGTATGATAGTAATTCTTCAACTGGGATATCCATTTAGACAAGGGTTACAGAATGTTTTCTCATTTGGGACTCTTATTGTAGAAATTTCAACCCTATATGATAAATTTATCAAAAGGTGATACTTCCACGTTACTATTTATATGATGGTGTGACATTGTCCCTTTTATAAGAGCCACCACTGTAGTATAATCACAATAGAATGTGATAGGTTTTTTTCTTCATGTTACCACATCTGTCTATAAATAAAAATTCATATCCAAATTTATTCATTGGATTCATTAGAATATGTTATATTATTGTAATATACTGGATAATTAGTGACAATTGGATGCTTTGTATTATTTTAGCTCAAAGATTTTATGTAGAGACAAAAAAAATTATGATTTTGAAATTATTTCATTCTAAATTATTTTAGAATTATCACTATTATATTCCTAGATGAATACATTCATGTATCCTCCATACACCAAGAACATAGCCTTATAATTAGACCAATGCAATTATCCACGATCTTTTTGATATCTTATAACAATGATCGATTAATAGGAAACATCAAGTCTAATACATAACATGGAATACATTATAGATCATATCATGGAAGCATATATGATATTATTCATTATCTATTTCTCTAATTGTGTCTAAGGACACATTTTATTAGAAATATGAATACCATTTTACACTGGTTCCAATCCGCTCTTGGATTGTTCCAAAATAAATCTCATTTTTATCTAATCAGTGTATGTAGTCTGATGTAGTCCAAAATTAATCTTAGATATATAATGAAAGATCTTGATCTCTATATTATTTGCTACATCACCTAAGTAGTTCATGGAGAAACACTTATTCAACAAATCCTTATGAGACTGTAAGACTATTATGACATTTCTAATATGTAATATTAAATAAACAAATACTACATGGATAAGGGCTGCATTCCCATTAAAAATTTCATAAACACTTGGATCACCTCCATTTTTAATGAAAATAATTTATTCTATAGTATTATTGAATTTAATGATCCCTAACCTAGATGTAAGCATCAACCTGTAAAAAGATATCTACAACTTTCAAATCCTTTTTGTATCACCTCGAGTCACAATCCCTTCATGTTATATTATTTAAACATCTTATTTAAGGTACCCATTAAGGAAATTAATTTTTACATAAATCTTCTAGATTTAATAGTCATGTAAATCTACTATAACATGTATAATTTTTATGGATTTAAACATGTAAAATAGTGGAAAGGTTTCATCATAGTCAATTCTATGATTTTTTTTAAGTCCTATATCCACTATCCATTATTTAAATGTATCTGAGATACCTTGTATAAATTGTTTTCTCTTGAATACTCATTTTCTCCCTATGTTTAAAGTACCATATTTAGGGAAAAGTTAAAACTCAAGGGTAATCAATAAATTTTCATTTGGTGGATGGGTCATTTTTTTAATCAATATTTGAAATGTAATTCCAATAGTAGGAACACTCAAAAGTGTCCTTTTTTAGACTCGGTTAAAGTCTCAAGGTGTTTCATGAGTGTTTCATGGAGTTTCCAAAGAATCAGACCCTGAAAAAAAAGGAGAATCTTGAAGAGACACACGGTTTTTTTGAAAATCATGCGGCCCTCTAGGAGAAACCATATAAGGAACATTGTTTGTAGAAGTAGGCCATAGGGTTTTGGTAGAATTTGTGCTAGTTGGGGAGATGGTTATTTAAGGTTCTATAGTTTTCAAAAGTGCATTCCCATGGGTTGCGCATAGTATTCCCAAAACAAGTGTTTATCAATCGTGTCTAGTGACACTTGGTAAGTGTGTCCACACAATTTGGCACATGACTGGTGAATTGTTTTGTGAGATGTATGAGACATCCTTGTGTGGTTGTGGTTCCAAATTAGTCAGATTTTAAGGGTTGGCACACGGTTTGTCCTACCATATGTCCAAACCCTATGACCTATTTTTTATGGTCTAAGTCACTAAAATTCCCATTATGATTTTTAAATCCATTTTCCTATTTCTTTCTTCTTCTCTAGCCATATGAGGCTCCCCATTCTCCCCTATCGATCTCTCCTACTCCTTAACCTGGGAATGTTTATAGTTACCTCATCTGAAGCCTTATTCAAGCATCATTAATCTGGTTGGATATGAATTAGTATGATCTTGGATCTTCTTCATTACATTATAATTACCACATCAAATATATTGTTATATATTGCTAAAATTGCATTCACCCTATTTTTAGGGAGGATGTTTTTTTCTTGGATTTCATCCAAACCAAACAAAATCTATCCTTAATATTGAAAGATTAGAATAATTATTCATGAGGTAGGTGGTCTATATATCATTCCACTTGTTAAAATTGATTCATAAATATTTTCCATTCCCAGTGTTCCAGTCGTTTTCATGTGTCACCCAAAAAAGAGTTCTTCATTTTAAAATTTTCATACAAACTTTGAGACACCCTAGTTGATTTTTGTAATTTAAAGAGATGATTCCATCTTAGAACATGGACACCCCCTATGTGTGCCAACTATATTAACCCTTCTTAATTAATTAATTATGAGACAAAAATTCTTTATAATCCTTTATCTTGGTTTATAAATGGAATTTCCCCTTGTAGGTAATTTCCAAATTGATGATAACACCTCATAAGATCAATGTTGAACCCTATAATTTTTTTCCATTTTTTTAGCATTATATAATTATCCTTTTTAGTGAATATAGTTATGTATCTTAAATGTGACTCTTGGTTTTGATATATTAATTGTTTTTAATTAATTTCTTGCTTCATAATAAATCCCCTTAGACGAGGTCCATTGTATTGTAAATTAAAAATTGGTTATTATTTATTTGAATATTTCTTGTCCTTATTACTCTGTGTTTATCATATGTCCTTATGTTATTTTTATGTATATTTTGTGCATAGTACATAGACTCATATGATAATTTTAAATGTAATTAATAAATGGAATGACCTTTTTTTGTAATTTTTTTAAGGACCAAATAATATCTAAGATAAATGAAAAGACTTGATAGAGGAAATAGGTTGATGATATTAAATTAAATGCTTCCTCATGTCTTTCTTTCCATGAATGAATTAAATGGTTCACTTGAAATAAATTATGAATGGTTTTAGGGACACATCAATCAATGAATGTTTAGTACGTGCATATATTGAATTGTGATTCCCATGGTTATATTTTGGATTGACTAATAAAATTTATGATAGGTAATGCCTCATGGATATTATTATAAATATTATTACAACATTGATATAGGATTTGGAATGATGGTAAAGATTCTTTTGGGAATTAATATTCATGATCCCTTATATCTAGTGTTGAGAAGGACATCTCAGACAATCGACACTATTTGGACTGTGTGTATTAGGCACTATATCTATTATTTCAGGTGTTTTCATGATGTAAAACCATCTATCTTAAGTTTAGGTATCACGTAACACTAAAAAACTCAGTTTTTGAGCATGAAGTCTCTCATTCATTGCGATATGTAAGGCTTGCATGCTCTACCGGAGCTTATATGCCCGTTAAGACTAGTTATGCATGTCTGAGTGACACCCTGATCCAACCATCACATAGTATTCTAGGTATATGACCACTTATATCCACACATTATTGGGGGGTATTTTTAGATAGAATATATAAATATAAAGTATATTTATATTAGTAAAATATATGTAGTTTCTAATCGTAGACTCATTCCAACCATAAAACGAAGTTGGTACAACAACCTGATGTCCTTTAGGAACCTGAGAAGGATGGTAATTATTTATTTATCTTTTTAATTATTCATTTTATCGGCACACTGATTTACATTATATTCATGTACCTTATTTAGTTTTAGAAACCTTTGGTAGTGGATTATTGAGATTTTATCTCACACCCTGCATGGGCCTCAATTGCATTGGGGTACGAGATAAAATCTCATTTTTGTAGGACCATGGATTATTTCTTGCGCTTCAATGCTTGTATCAAGATGTTAGTAGCCAGAGAATAAGAATAAACTAATGATTCTCATTGAGTTCACCATTGGGTATTTTATTTATTTTATTTATTCATTTATTTTACACTACCATTCTTCATACCATTTTTCTACTATTTTATGTTATTTATTATCATCTGGATATACATGAAATGTTCTATATTGGTTTTATACATCTAAAATAAGTTTATATTCTTATTCTTCTACGTTATCTTCCATATATTACAAGTTAATCTATTGTCTTCTTTTAATTATCTAAAATATCGTTTTCATACTCTAATCACGAGGTTATAGTCTCCTAACAATTGCCTCCTTAGTCCCTCACTATTAGTCGAAATCCTTTTCTGTATGGGGAGTAGTTCAAGAGGCCACATTGTGACCATTATAGAAAATGGACTTATAGTTATTTATGATGGGATATTGAAAATGTTTATTAGATGTTTTTTACATTTCAAACTATTTTGTTTTTCTAGAAAAGAGTCTATGAATGCGTCAGTTATTGGTAAATAACTGTGTCTAGGAGGGATCATCCCATGTATAATGAAATGCTCATGTGGCTAGGGATGGGAATTTTGTTCAATATGTCCATTATTGATGTTGATTTTTATTTCACCTTGAGTTATTGGTGTAATTTTCAATACATATTTATTTACATAATTTATGGTATTTTTTACTTAGCCTGGTATGCCAATGAAGTAGCATTACATTTACCATATATATATATACAAATTCACATGTAATGCATATGAAATAACATGTAGTTGCATTTTTGTGTTTCATTATTATTATGGTGATGTTCCACGTGTGTTATTATCCATGATTTTATATACTATGTTAGGAATTTTAGTGATATTGTTATTTTTATACCTATTTAGGTACTTCTTAACAATGTTTGTTTATATAAAATTCTTGGGTTATTTATTTAGATTATTGATATGCTGTCATGTTTAGGTGAATATATTACATTATAGAAGATTATTTTTTTTATTTTTTTTATGTATCAAGCTTTTGTTCTTATTATCATGTTTCCATATTTTTATTGTTTGTGAAAAGATTCCTAGATCTGATTTTTATATATGAATTGGTTTCGATTAAAGAGAATCTAGTACTAAATTGTAAGGTGTATGTGAAATTTATAAATTAGGGAATGGTAACCCATATAATAGAACCATATCTTGATCCTTGAAAATATCTAGAGACACTTTTTAAAGTATATAATATGATAATGTTAAAATTTAATTGTTCATTGGTTGATAATATTGGGATCCAAATTGAAATTTGTCAAGTTTATGTGATCTTCATATATTGGGAGAGGTAAACCCAAACAAACAAAATCTTACATGTGATAATGATAGGTTTTGAAATGGATATATTTGTAAAACCTATTTCATTTTGATATGAAATGAATTGGTTGCTTATATACCTCCTACACGACTCAACCCTAGTAGGTAGGTTATGATAATTATGCACGCCATATAAAACCCATTAAAGGTAATTTATAAATTTGAACTATTGATGGTTTCATCAATATATGTTTGTTACTCTATCACAATGGCATGGTGATCTATGTATTAAAATTCTACTATTTATAACTACACCCTGATAGGTCACTTGGGGCTTGTTTCTTATGAGATGTCTCACTACTAGTGTTTTAAATCCTTTATAATAAAACACATTATATTTGGTAGCATTCTATTGAACCCAGGATGGCATAATAGGGACCTCTTAGATCGCCTTATCTATTACTACATAGTAGTTTTTTATAGAATTTATGTGATAAATTTCCTAATAATGGGCGGTGTCGATAAATGTTTAAATTTTAGAGGGTAAGTTTGATATCACTAAAATATTTTTTTCTAAGGCATCAGATAAAAAAGTACCTAGTTCATTTTTCTTATATTTTTACTTGATGTTATCAGATAAATATATTAAATTTCAAAATATTAAAAATGAATCAAGTAATGAATTAAAATGGTACCTTATTCGGTATCCTTAGTTGAACCCCCTTGTAAGGGTAGCTTAAATATCTATTTGATTTTCCATGGAATAGAATCATGATTATTTTGTATATGAATTTTTATTTCTATAAAGAGATTAAATGAAAGGTGTATGGCCTGGTGAAATCTTTTTTATGTGACCTAGTGATATGGTCTACACATATTCCTTTGTAAGGTTCTAGCTTGAGGTAGGTAGAAAACATAGAGCTTCAATTTCATGTAAATGCTATGAGTTTCCTAGAAATTCATGTCATTATATTTATTTTTCCCTTATAGGATCCTCAAATTCCAAATGAAAACTTTATTTTCATTTTTGATCATGGTATCCTTGAATTTTGTTATGGGTGTGAGTATTAGGTAATGCACATTTTTAGCAGGCTAAACATTACTAGGTCATGGTCTGCTTCTTAGGTGGTCACATGAACCTTTCTTCTTTCATAGGGATAGATGACATGGTACATCATTATCCATGTTAATGGTGGTATGGGGAAATAAAAATCAGGGTTCAATCTCTTATGCATGCCACCAGATACTTTGATAGATAGGTTGGACATCCAATGGATAGTATCGAGGGTGTTCTATCTTGATTCTAAAACCCTAGGGTGGTGTGATTTATAGGCATGGTATCCATTGAGTTTCTAAATTAGTATGTTTTTTTACAAGCCGATCAATTTGGTTTTGGTTTTCATGTCAAATGTTATGACGTGTGTGATCATGACTCATAAAAGTGTCACAAAGGTGTCTAAGGTGAATCACATCTATATTAGTTTTGATTATCTAGTATATTACTCATTTTATATATAGGGTATGACTATGTTGGGAATATTCATTACATTTATGGAAATCTTTTATATCTAAGTAGAAGTGGCACAACAATGAAATACCATATGATGATGGTTAATGTTGGTTTTGAATTCCTGTGAGGCTAGTGAGTCTCATAACATGTCATTTCATTCTCAAAAACCTAATTTTGATGTCTTAAGTCGTGTATAAAATATTTGAAAACGTTTTTGGTAATGAATATACTTTGGGGGTTATGCTTGTGTGATCATTGGATGCCTCAGGTGGTAAAGGCATCATGGTTGGGATGATGATGTGTAAATTGTTGAAGCCAAGATTCTGGAAAGAATTTGACTCGTATTAGTTCGACTACACTTTTTTCAGTAGTTGGGTATGGTTGGTTACAGATGGTATAGTTCACTTTGTCTTGGGTATGATATAAGTGTCCCGAATATTCATCACAATCATCGATATCCAATTAGTATAATATTTTGGATTTATGAGTGTGTCTCCTATCTTGAAATCATTATTGGTGCACTAAAATAATTTCAACTATACACTAATATGAAAGTTTTAAATTCTCTCCTATTATAATAAACACTGTTTATGGGATTTGTGAATAAGAAGTGTGGTTTTTATCGAGGAACAGTTAGTCCTGAGTGATACATAGGTTACCATGTAGGAATTAATTAGATGGATTATTTCACACCATTCATTTTCATATGAATTAACCTCAAGAAAGATGCCAATCTGGGCTCAGTCAATGATCTGAATTGGGAATTTTATACTTGTACCAACATCTCACTTCTAAACATGTGGTATGGTCTACCATTGGTTAGTTCCTTGTAATCCAGTTTGATGATTTTAAATTTATACCAAACATGTTTTCGGTCTCCTATGTGATGTTTAAATGGTGACGATTCTAGTGGGATAGATCTGAGTTACATCCTTTTTTGTTTTTATGGATGATAGATTTATGTGATGGTTTAATCATGGATCATACCCAGAAGTCATATATAGATGCCGGTGATGGTGATCATGATAAATGTGAGATGCCTTGGAAGAAGGTGTTGCGGCTCAGTTTGTGTTAGCCTAGCCTTCTATGCAGAGTATTTTTTAGTATAATGGGATAAATTGGATCCACATGTAATCATTATTACTTAATTTTTTCATTATAAATGGATTATTTTAAATTATTTCATCAAGTTAATGTTGGTGTAGTGTAAAGGTCTATTATGTATTTGAATGAAATCTTATGTGACTAGTTTCAGTTAGGTTAATCAGGATATAATTTTTTATTTATAATGAGGTCCCTAATATGTACTTCTAAGTAATATGGTTTCCCCAGTTAGAGATATTATTATATGATAATTTTTAGAATTATTAGGGTTTGATTTTTAGGAAATTATAATGTTGATGGTACCATGTCTCAAAATTGGACCTTTTTAATGTATAACATATGTTGATGAGAACCATAGTCCAGATTGTCAAATAGACTATGACGTTATCATTTATCTATCCAAATGGAGTCGGGTAATCATTGTGTCAGTGTCTCAGTCAGAAGATGATTGTTGGATCATGTTTCAAAAGTTTATGTATCGTATTCATAAGTAATGACATGATGTCCTTTGGGTGTTTGGGAACACAGTACAAATATTTAAAAGACACTTCATAACCCTTATATTCGATGTGATGTTTTTTTAATTACTCCAATTATTTTTAGGGATGAGTATTTCTATGGTGGGGATGTTTTAATGACCTGTGTTTTGAGCCATGGTTTAATTCCATGGGAATTGAAATTTTTGTGTTTGGTGGATGGAACATTCTTTTAACTAGACATTGAAATTTAATTCAATGATTTTGAATACGAAATTTTTTTTAGACATTGTTAAATACCTAAGGGGATCATAGGGTGTTTTTTTTTATTTTCAGAATTGTTGGACCCCAAAAACTCCAAAATAGGTGAAATCGGAAGAGGTTCATGGTTTGTTAGAACACATGTATCCCTACAAGAGAAACTATGTGGGGTACTTTTTGTGAAGGAAGAGGTCCAACTATTTATCTAAAGTAGTGTGGGTTTGGGTTCATAGCTATAAAGGTTTATTTAGTTTTTAACAGTTGTTTCACATGGGATATGCATGGTTTTCCCAAACCATGTCCCTATCTAGCATGCTTAGTGACACTTGGGAAGTGCGTGTGCATGGTTTTGTGCATTGTTGGTGCATAGTTGGGTGAAACATGTGGGAAAACCATATGGGGGATCAGTTCCTAAAAACTGGGAACCATAAGGTTGGTACATGGTTTCGTCCACTTTGTGGAAATCAATGTGACACAGTTTTTAAGGGTGAAATTATATGAATACCCTTAATGAGTTTTAAATCCCCTTTCCTCATTCTTTATTTTTCCCCAGCCACATGAGGCCCCCCTTATCCCCCATCTATCTCTCATCAACCATAACATAGGGATATTTATATCTCCTTAATCCAAATTATGATTTGAGCACCTTCAGTTATGTTGGATCTATATTGGTATGATCTTGAATAATCTTGTTTCTTTTCTATGTTTCTTTTTAAATCTATTGCACTATTTTGGTATGATCTCATTCACTCAATTTTTAGGTTATATGTTTGATTCTTAAATTTCCTCCAAACCAGACCAAATATTTCCACAATATTGGATGAGTAGAGCATCATAAGGATGATTTAGGTGGTCTATAACTCTTTCAACATATTTAATTATATTTTTAAATATTGACATTATGTCATGAACCAACCATTACTGTGTGTCACCCTAAAATGAGTTCATTATTTTTAAATTGTCAAATGCACCTTGATATACCTTCATTGATTATTTTTATGTAAATAGGGGATTCTAACCCTCAACATGGATAACCCTTTGGTGTTCTATCCTTAATTACACCATCATAACTAATTAATTAAAATCCTTTTATTCCATATTAGCATTTATCTTGGATTATAAATTGAATTTCCCCTTTTAGGTAATTTCTTAATTGATTATAGTACCTCATATGAAACATTTTGAACCTTGAATTTTTTTTTCTTTGTTTGGAATATTTATAAAATTCATCTTTTTAGGGAATTTAGTTATGCATCTTGAATGATATGGATAGTTGTGATAAATAAATTCCATGCGTAAAAATGTCATGTTTTATAATAAAAACCCTCAAATCAAGTGCGTAGTTATCTAAATTAATAGGTGGTGATTAGTTATTTAAATCATGATTGGAATTATTTTGGTATGTTTATATTATTGCCTTATTTTATTTTTATATACATTGAATTCTTAGTAAATAGCCTCAAATGATAATCTTAAATGACATGAATAAAGGTCATGACTTTATTTTTTAATTTTTTTCAAGGACCAGCCACCTTCTATGTGGGTTGGAATGCATTGATAAATGAAATAACCTGACTACATTGAATGAAATTATTCAATATGGTTTTATTTACATTAACTAATTTAATAGATTATTTGAAATAAATTATAAAGAGCTCAAAGGACACATCAGTCATTACATTCTTTAGTACATGAATATATTGAATTTTGATTCCCCTGTTTATATAAGGTCTTCATTAAAAAACTCATGATAGGTAATGATTCATGGATATTATTATAAATATGATTTTGACTTTGATATATTTTGTGGAATGATGGTAATTTTTATGATGGAAATATTTATTAACACTCCCTTATATCATGTTTTGATCATGATGTCTCACCCCATTGACGCTATTTAGACCATGGGAATGATTTAACACTTCTCTTGTTTTAGGTTTTGGCATGATGGACCCACCTTATCTTGAGTATTGGAAAAACAAAACCCTCAACATATTGGGTGTCTAGCATGATTTTTCCCATTAATTGTGAGAAATAGGTATTTGACAAATTGATTGAGCTTATAAGATCATTTAGAATGGGTATGGATTAATTTTTTTTCCTTAGTCTATCCACCACCTATTATTCCAGGTATATTTCCACTTTCATTCACATGTATTTGATTCATATTGGTGGATAAAATGTATAGCTAAAAAATATATAAATTATTACTAGATTTATGGTTACTGATGATAGAATCTTTTCATTAGTGAGATGAAGGATATTGAGTTGTCTGGTTTACTTTAGAAAACTGAGCATGATGGTCATAATTTGTTCTAATTGATTATTATTCTTTATACTTACATGCTAACTTAAATTATATTTATGTACAAGATTTATTTTTAGGCCATGTGGATGGTGAACTATAGGGAATTTTTCTCACATCCTTCTTGCTCCACCATTTCACTGGTATACCGAAGATGATCTGATGTTTACAAGACCATGAATCAGTGCATGCACTATAATGCATATAATTGGGAGTTTGGAGGAATGGACCAATATGAGCTCAAGATGAACATGGAGTTTAACCTCAATGATTTTATTTATTTTCTTTATTCATTTATTTCAAAGAATCATGTTTCCTACTATTTGTATACTGTATTAAATAATTTATCTTCATCTAGATATATATGGATTTTTGTATATTGTCATTGACTATTTATATTTAGTTGATATTATTCATCCACTGCTCTGTATTTCATTTAATATTTCTTCTCCTATTGTATTATTTTTATTATTTGATTTACTGTAGTGGTACTCTGATCACGATGGTATAGTATCCCTATGATCACCTCTTTAGACCCTCATTGCTAGTTGGCAGCCTCTGGAATATGGGGAGGCACCAATGAGGCCATGTGGAGACTAGTCCATCAACTAGTATTATATGAAGTTTGTCTAGAATGTTAAAATATGAACATTACATCAACATGCACATCAAACAAAACCTAAACATGGTTGTATTACGTGGAATCCATTTATTAATTCATGGATTATTTATATATTGAAAAATATCATATTTCTATCAAATCATTATAAGAGAGAGGTTCTCCATTTTCAACCAATAATGAATCACCATATTTAGTTACTATAAACCCATATCTATCTTGTTATCATACCTTCCTAGTGCTCCTATATAGTTATTGTTTTAGGAACTAATTCTTCTATGTGTACCAATGGAATTTTATTCTCTACCCACACTTTTGTATCTTGAGCATCAACATCATAAAAGTGAATCTTTATTTTATTATAATTTTTTATGGATGTGATCTATCTCAATAAATATGGTGTTTCTAATGACAGTCACATTCTTTTTAGATGGGTTATATTAGTAATAACCCTTTGATTATTTAGGATACCCTATAAATACACAATTTGTGCCCTATGGTGCTTGTTAGTTTCCATAAAATTCGTTAACAAATACATATCTTCCCCATGAACATGTATATAATAAAATATTAATCATTACACTACATAACTCAATGTTAATTCCATTTAATATTGTAGTTGTTATTCGATTTAGTGTGCCTGATGCAATTTGTAATGAATATCCCCAAAATGATAAAGGAATATATATGTGACAAATCATCTATCTTTTAATGTCTAACAATTTGTAGTTCCAATTTCTACTAACAACATTTAAATGTGGTTTTCAAGGTGGAAAGATTAGATATAGAATCCCAAAATCTCATATAAAGTGTATAAAATTTTGCTTACTAAATTCACCACATTGATCTAATTTATGTTTTATTAACTTTTTTCCATGTTGATTCACTAATAAATTCTTGAATTCATTTAATTTCAAGAAGTATTCTGACTTATACCACATAAGGTTGACATATCCATATCTACTCATTCCAGGAGTAAAAAATATGATGTAATAAAAAACACCTACATCTTCTACTAAAAATGGTCCACACACATCAGTGTGTACCAATCTTAGTAGATCTCTAGATCATTCAACCTATTCACTAAATGGTAGTTCCATAATATTTCCTTTTAAATGAGCATAAAATCAATAAGTGGTTTCATCTAAAAATATTATAAATTAACATCTTTACAGGCTATTGTCAATCACTTCCCATATACATGACCATGTAAGATATTCCATATCTTGGTGTCATATGATTCATGATATCATGATTCATTAAATATTTTAAATACTTGTGTTCATTAATTAAAACATAATCACCATTATATAAATGTGACATACCTTATCATATTTATCTTTATAAAGGAAATAACTTTTATTTCCAAAATTGAATATAAAACCACATGCATCTATGAATAATACAGAAATTATGTTCTTTATAATAGTTGTACAATAATAAAAATCTCAAAAATTCAATATAATTCATGTTTAAAATAAAAAGTGGTAGACAATAGTGGATAAATAATCTAGATTCATAACATTGGATGCTTGAAAATAAATCTCCCCTCTAGAAATATGTTGGATGCTTACTATGAAATATAATCTATTTATATGAGATATCTTTAGTCAAGTAGGTTACATGCTAGTACCATAAACCTATGTGATCGATGTATATTTATTTAAATATTTGAAAATTTAACATGCCTATAGAACACCATTGAAATGGATTTATTTTGGATATATCATTTCTGTAAAATGGTTTGAGATATCAACTTATATTAAAGAACGGAAAGGAAAATCCTTTGTCACATTATTCATTATTGAGCTATTACTCATAAAGAACCCAACTTATCATACCTCTCCATGAACATATGCCTTCAAAATTTTCATAAATACAAAATTTTACATGAATTAAATAATAATTAATAATAGTCATGAAGTATAATGATAAACACACACATACAAAGATAGGAATGTCTAATATCACATATAATTTTGTATTTCCTACTGGTGTGTGTCGTTCACATAGTATTCTACACTAGATATGTAAAAGGGAAAACATAATGAGAAGGTTCCTTAAATTCTTATAACTCTCCACCTCTAATAGCCTATATCATATGTGTCTTTAAAATTAATTCATATATCTATATAAAATATATTTAAGAATATAGTGATGGAACATCAGGGTTCCCACCGTTGTGGGGAACAACTATGACCTTTCTATGTGAGAGGTACTCATAGAATAATATCACATATTATGCTATGCAGAAGAACAATAATGATGTGATAATGATCTTATTAATATTTAAAATATTGAATATATGTCATCATAATGTATAGGTAAGTTCATTTAGGAAACCAACTTTAACACACTTGTCCATTTCATCAATCACTCCCTATTAGTCAATCGGCATTATTTTTCTCCACCATGATCATATTTTCACTTCCCATTAATGTTACCAAATTTTTTAAAAATAGGTTTTTAACACTATATGGCCTTTTTATTTCTTATTTACTTTTTTAAAGATGAAGTTTTGTTAACCATTTTACGATGTGGGGTTTCAAAAAAGGAACCTTCAAATGTAAATTTTTTTATTTATACATATGAAAATGTTTAAATATTGACAATTAATTTTTTTTAATGTTTTTAGAATGCTAAACCAATATATTTTAAAATAATATCATTATTCATGATAGCATATTAGATATGCAACATCAAGTTTAAAAAATAGTGAAATATATAATTAAAATATATCTATTATTACACAGTTGTGGAATTTATAGGTGTAAATAGGATTAATCATCTTATAAAATATACATAATATACCTAATAAATACAAAGTTATTAATTACTTATTATTAAATAAGAACAAAATTTTTAGTAATGTCATTATATGCTTCAAAAATGTGTTTTCTTCAAAAAGACATTTATGTCTTTTTATGCATCAAAAATATTATTAATCTCTTAATATTTTCTTAATGGTATTTTAAAAAAATTGTATAAAAGTGTAAATTATAATATTAAAATTATATTTTCATGATATTCAACTAATTATTCAGAAAAAATAGGTTTTTCATTGAATAGTAAAAATCTTCAATTTTGTAAA
Organism: Viscum album; assembly: GCA_963277665.1. Lineage (NCBI taxonomy): Eukaryota > Viridiplantae > Streptophyta > Magnoliopsida > Santalales > Viscaceae > Viscum > Viscum album. The sequence goes on from OY728142.1 coordinate 816,185,875, forward strand.
AGTGAAATTTATTTAAATCAAGTAATTTAATTTTTTATTATATTTTCTAGTTATTTTTAATGTTAAATATGATCCTTTTATTTATAATAATATAATTAATTTCATTTTAATTTGATACTTTTCATTAATTTGGTATAAATCTATTTTTTATGCATAAAACACATTTTTTCAGAAAACTTCAATTAAGTGCATAATGTTTTTTCATTTTAATTAATAAAAATTACCCCTAATGATGAATTATTTAAATAAAATTTTGTATTATATTTATATATACTTATTTATAATAATTTAACTAATATAACTTGTCAAATATTTAATGAAAAAACATCTTTTCCTTGAAAATTCATTTTTTTAGAAAAAACCATTTTTCATCACGGTTTACTAGATTATTATAAAATTAATTATTTAAAATTATATATATTTAATTTGGTAAGATATAATACATATTGTAAATCCTAATAAATTATATTATTTAATTTTTTCAAACTTATTTTTTTGTCATAATGAATAATAAAAACATAAAAATTCCATCACCACTATAAAATGATAAATCAGGTTAACATCGTTTAATAATAAGTGATAAGGCCACCATTTTCCATATTTATTTTTATTCGATAAATTTATTTCAACCCTCATCATCATATTCTAAATATTTAATTTTATATTGGATTCCTTTCTTTAAAATTGACCTATATAATATTTTATGTAATGAACAAGATAAAAATATCACTCTCTTAGGTTTTAATATATCATATGTGTTCACATGAAGATAAAAGAAACTACTAAAAAAATTTAATGATTATATTGATAATAATGAAATTATTTTCATGATATTAATTTACTCATTATTTTTTAAAATAATATAAATATATAAAATTCTTTCACAACCCTAACAAATTATTTATTCAACTAATAGAAATAAAAAATAAATAATTTCAAAAATATTAAATTTAATATATATTTAATGAATTATATTGTTCCACTAATTTTTTATATAAGTAAAAAATGTTAATTATATTGAAATGGTTTATATTTTAATTCCATTTTGTTATCTTATTTTCAATATCAAATAAAAAGAATTCATCCAATAAATGACATTACTAATATTTTACAATAAATATTTCTTATTAAATTATTTAAAATATATAATAATATTATATTAATAAAATTTATTATCATATGTTTGAAAATATAAAAAATGTTCAATTTTTATCCACTTATTATTTTATAGTAACTACTTTAAATGAAAAAGAATAAAAACTATGTTATAATGATATATGTTAGAAGGGGTTAAAGGCGGTAAAAACAAAAAATATAAGGGTAAAACCTATTCTAAAATTTTAAAAATTTTATTTTATGATATTATTTTGACACATTAACATCCTAAAGTATAATAATATAATTATTTTATCAATTTCTACAAAAGTAAGATTTTAAATTAATTTAACAATATATAAAAGGCTATAAAAGTGCCCTTATACTAACTTAAACATGGGTACCCATCTCTACTATTATTATAAATAAAAAGTATTTTATTTCATCCAATACTTATCCAAATCACTAATTTAATTGACATAAAATTATATAGAGTTCTTGGTTTTGTTAGAAAACCCTCTTAGGAAGTATTTTTGGGTATACCTAAAGAGGTTGTCTGAAGAAGGGGTATTGTTCTTAAAAATTGATTTTTGATTTATTTATTTTTCAAACTCATTAAAATATAATTAAACCCTACTAATTTAAAAAAAAAATTATCTCCAATATAATTACCTATTTTTTGATAATTTCGACCCGATATCCATCTCCTCTTCAATCAAATGGGAAAATAAACTGTTGTCGGTGTGTACGGTGTACTACCACCTCAAAAACTGATGTAATTTTTTTTTCATAAACAATAATAATAGTTGGTATTATAGAATAATTTATCATATATAAATATATAAAATTACTGAAATTTTTATCATTTTCATTAATAATTTTTCATTTAAATACCTAACTGTTCCATTCGTTCAAAGGTGATAACGTCGGTTGTACGTATGTGTGGATTACCACAACCACAAGGTAATGTGATTTTTTTTCATAATAATGTCACATTAATTCTATATATAAGAGTGTTAAAAGAAATAAAATTTTATTTATGATACAATTGTTAATTTATAAATATAAAATAATGCATATGATTCGTCCATCGTGATAATTGAAAAAACATGTTACCCAGGAGTACGTACCACTTGTAATCTATATGATTATAATGTACTTAATTCTTCATTACCATATAGTATGTTTATTAAAATAACTTAAAATTTATATATAAAAATTATTATCATTTCAAAATTATTGTTTTTGAGATGATGGAACAATGACCAATTTTACCATATTCAAACTACAAATGTTATTTTGGACATATAAACTAAATATCATCAAAAAATATGTTGTGGAAAAAATTGATAATGTTATTAAATATCTAATGGTATTAAATAAAATAAAAAAAAATTTATTAGGAAATTATTTAATGTTCATAAGTTTATTATTCTGAAACATAAAGAACGTTCATAATATGTCTGACCTAGGGGAAGGGATTCCATCTCAATTTATTTTAATTGGGGAATATATTTTAATTATCCACCAATTTATATTATATGGTTTATATATTTTCATATAACATTTTATATCATGAATAATTAATATTTTATTTTACATACAATTTCAATTAAAATTATTTCCTTCAATGGGATGTGAATATTAAGTTACTAAGTGGTAAGGGGTTGGATAACCCAATTTCTTTTCATTGGATTATTTTAATTCATTGTTGTATTTGATATTATATGATTACTATTATGACAAATATTTATTAGTTTAGTTATTATTTGAACTTATATTATTTTTATTTACATTTGACACACATACTCAATCAATTAATTAATTGTTACATCAATTGTATGATCTTTTTAAGAGATTTTATCTCAACATCAACAATATTGAAACATATTTGTTATTATTAACATATATATTTATATATAGTCCATATAATTAACAATTGATAATTTATATCATTAATATCATTGTATTAATGGTATTTAATGTCGAATTTGAACTGATTTATTTCATGAGAATCATGACTAAACATTTATCAAACCAGTAATGTTTTATTTAATAATATCATCATTACCTGATATTTTTTATTTTTGAGTCTCTTATAGGGGAATTATTTCATAATTTTATATTAAACTCAATATATTTAAATCCTGCTATTTAGTTTTTGATATTATATTTTTTCCTTTTATTTTCTTCTCTTTAATTATTAATGTTACCAAAATAAAATTTCTAATGAAACAAAAAATGTTATTTGGCTATTTGGTGGTATATTTCTTCTATTTAAATGGTTACTATAATAATATTTGAAATAATATATTAAATATTCAATGAATTATGTATTAAATAATTTTATCCCTTATTTATTTTTACTAAATACTCTAAAAATAATCTTTCTTTCATTTTTTGAGAAAGGTACTTTTTAAATTTTTATAGAAAATGTGAAATTCATCTTTTTTTATCTTACTTTAGAAGAATGATATTTTACCACTATAATGACAGCTCATTTCATTGTATATTCTTTTTAGAGATTAAATGGTTACATTAAAATATTTTTTAAAATTATAAATATTTTTTGTTTTTAAAGTGATTTTAAATGTGAAAAGGGAATTTTACTCAATAATGTTTTCTATACTATTATTATTGTGTTTCTATTCATCATGGATAATAACTCTTAATATTATTTATACACTACTAGCGATATTTTTTAATGACACCTTCTATATTTTTTCTCTATATGGTTTATGATCAGTTTGTCCAGGGAATTTATTAATATTCATTTTCATGATAAATTATATTATCTCTAATTTTTCATCAAAACATTATATTTATTTGGATAAAGGGACATTACATTTCTGTTAAACATCCATATTCCTTATCATGTGTATGATTGTTTCGTAATTTATATATCCTTTCAATATAATGTGTTTTACTATAAATGTTATTTGATTGATTAGGGAAAAAATTAATAAATATTTATTCTTTACTCAAACCAAATATTTATTTATAAGACATATTTTATGAAAATTGAGTTAACCATACAGTATATAGCAAATTCATTAGAAGACTAGTGACAAGTGGGTCTCGGTTATAGATTTCCCATTGATGCATCCTTATATCTTATTAGAAAAACATGTGATCTAACATTAAATGGGGTTTTATTGTATACCTTACTATATATTAAAATATAATGGAATAAGGATTTTATATTATAGATATCATGATGTATAATTTTATGTATTTCATTAATTGATAATTTCATTAATATTATCAATGATATTAATGTGTTGATATTATCAATCGATTCATTTCATGCTGAGGTCAATCACTAAAATGATTTTATATTATGTAATTTATATTATTATATTGATTATGACTTATTTACTCATGATATCTTTTATTGTACATAACCCTTAATAATCATTTATATTCACCCTTATTTTTTCACATTCGCAAACTTGTGAAGGTGGAATCCTATAATGTGTTCAAGGTTCATAATATATGATTTCAAAAAGTTTTTTTCACTATTATTTCAAATGTGATGTGTGATTCATGTATGTGTATCGTTTACAAATACTACTAAACTATTCTATCTATTAATATGTGATCCTTGTACTTAGTGAATATTTAATAATGTAACCACTAGATCTGGGCTACTATGGTAACAATATTTACATATTAATAAATATTTTAAAGATAATTTTTTTAAAAATATTAGTATAATAAGGTGGATATGTTTCTATTTTCAATTTGATGAGTTTTTTAATAAAATAAAATAAAATTAATTTGTTTCTTATAATTAAATTGTTTTTTTCTTATAAAAATTAACATTATATGGTTTATGTGAGTAAAACATAAGTCTTTCTTATATCTTACATGATATTTTTGTTTATATATTTAACTTATATATAATATACATAATTTATTATTCACTTTTTTAATATACAGCCTTTAAAATTTATCTCACATATACCCTTATATAATTACATATTGAATAAAAATTAATGTATTTTACAAAAATAAATTTGTAATTAAGTAAATGTTAATTTTAAAATAAACAATGGAGTTGTATTAGATTTTTACAGTTAGGTGATTAATGTTTTATATTTTTATATAAATAAACATAAAATTACATTATTATTTAAATATAAAAATATAGTATTTCATGTTTTTATCAATTGTTATTAATATTAATGTTATAATTACCACTAATAGTCTATAATAGTCACATATTATTTATACAATGGTCAACACAATGGATTCTTTTTCAACATTTAATGATAACGCAAAAACTTAATTTTCTCATATAAAATTTAAATAATTGTGATTATTCAAATCATAAAATAATTACTCATATTATGAGGTTTATTTCATTTGTAAAATATTTTTATTCGATTAATAATTTTTTTAGAGACCATCATTTTTAAAGTAATTTTACTTATTGCATTCTAAAATCCAAAATTTTTATATCTCTAAGTCAATGTGTTATTTTATATTTATAATCACTATATATTTTTAGTAATTTTGGTAAATTTGTATATAAGATTTTATTCTACATTACTACAATGTAATGGTATTTTTTGAATTTGATAATTTCGTACCTTTGATATATTATCTAAATTGTATATGGAATATCATAGATGGTGGATTTCATAAGTAGGCACAAATCATTTAATATTAATTGGTAGTGTCCATAAAACATTTTTAATGTGTAAAAATATAGATCATGTATGTGTTCATTACTATTTTAATTTAATTTCTTTAATACCTCTCTTAGTTGATAATGTGAATATTTTATTTTTTTGAAATCATTTGATTTGAGGTAAAAAATTTGTCTACAAAATTAATCAATATATATCCAATCATTATTTTATAAATTATACTTCCAATGATTATTTTCCAGTGATAATTATGAATTCCATATAAAATAACTAAGATACAGTCAAATTCCTATTAACATTCTTGTATAAAAACATTCACATTTATTCTATATGAAATGAAACATTGTGATTTCATCATTTAAATGGATATTCAAAGTCTAAAGTCCTATATTTAATCCACAAATATGTAGTTTTAATAATTAATCATTGGAAATACTGTTTGAATCATCAGAACCATTATGTTTTAGTACAAATAAAATATATTCCAAAAATCTTTTAACGTATTTTTTATTAAGGTATATCATTATGTATGATTTGATTGGATTGGAATATAATGTGAAATATTATATATTCAAGGGATTTTTTATAATAATCCTTACAGATGATCCCAATGTATTTTAATGATGATTATTTTTTTCCAATTAGTGTGGCTATTAATATGTGTTTGATTTTAATAAATAACCTGTTAAATTAATAGATTATGTTATATTATAATTAAAAACTATTTCATGGAAGTGGGGTGATTAAAGTACCCATTATGTAGGGATATATCTTGGAGTACCATTCTTTATTCCATTTTACATGTTGAGTAATATCAAATTATATATTGGAAAAGAAATATTGAGATAATATTTTGAGTTATTATCTTGAATTGATAAATAATAATATTTTATTTCAATTTATAGTTTTGGAATATTAAAATTAATGAAATAATATTTATATGCAATTATTTTTGAGATGATATTTTAATGAATCCATTAAAATTACACCTGGTTGTTGAAATCACTATAAAAAATAATTGTATAATGTGGATATGAATGTTTTTGAGTTCAAATAAAAATGGATGTGAGTAGAAATGAGTTTTTACCATTGTGCTATTTATAACAATGTTTGTTGCAATATTTTGGAATATCTCTTGGACGATGAAGTGTATTATGATTTAAAAATTGGAGAAAATCTTATACAAGTACATTTTCATTGTTAAATATTTATGTGAAATTATTAAATCTATTTTTATCATATAACTAGATAAATTAATATAGGTCACAAAGAATCATAAAAATAGAAAAGAAGAGTAATTATATGTTGTGAAATATTCGGGAATTATTCTAAAGAGATTTTTGAACATTTGATAAATACATAAATTTAGTTAATTTGTTTTGTTACGATCGATAGAAGTTATAGATTCCATTATAAGAATTTCATATTTTTTTTATCAAGGATATATATATTTTTAAATTATGATATGTAATTAAATATTTGACAAGGAATATGTATGATCCAAAAAAATAGAATATTTTAAAAGTAGTAAGTTCATTCTGATATAAAAGACCAGTATAGTCATTGATAATAATTAATATTTCCACAATGATATGTGAAACCATTACGAATCTATGTCATTTCTACTTTTTGATACATAATATTTCCCAAAATATTGTTATATAGAAAAGGAAAGACATCATCATAATATATAATAGAACTTTGATAATAGATAGTATATATATATTGAAATATAAAATCTCATATATGATACTTACTGGTCAATTCAAATTTCATTTCCATAATTAATATCATTAAAATTACACATATATTTTTAATTTTTAAAAAGAATAATAACTATGAGGTTTCAATTGATATGAAATATATAGTTGAGGATATGTAATAGGAAGGTGAGACCACTAATGTGATAAGTAAGATTATCATTTTTTTCATGATATTAAACTATGTAAATAATGTGTGAATATTATAAATTTAAATAAAATGATTATGAATTTATGCATTAATAATTTAAATATCATGATTATTTTATAGATTAAATCACAACTCAATTTTTAATATCCTAATATTTTAAAATAATGAATTTGTTTGATAATGTACAAGATATGAAACTCTGAGCTTAAAAGAACCATGATTTATTATATGACCACTATAACCTAGTACATTAATTTGAGGGAAAGAATATGATTAATTGAATTATGAAATATTACTTTAAATTTCATAAGTCAGTTAAAATTTATTTATTAATTCATATGAAAAGATCACGCGATTTTTAATAAAGGTATTTTATTCATCAAAATTGGGTTTTATTTCTTTTTTTTGGAAAATATTATAGATAATATATTAATTTTTTCTAATTTTTATTATATAAAAATGAAATCAGATTTCAAATAATAATATTAGAATTTTTTAATGGTAAATTTTGGATATTTTTCCGAAACTTTTTAATATTAATTGGAAAGTGGTAAATACAGATTGTTATATAAAATTGTATTTTTTCTTTAATTTAAAAAGACAAATAAATTTTATGATTAGTTTTGAAATTTTATTAGTTCATTTTGATTTATAATAATACAATTATAATTTTTATATGAATTTTATAATTGAATATTATGTAAAAGCACTTTAAAATTAAAAATAGCATATTTCTAAAAAAACTATTTTTCCTAATGTTTAAAGATTTAATTTTAAATTAAATTATACAATATTTTCATTATAATGAAAAATGATACTGTATTTTTAATCATGTTCTTAAATTTTTTAAATAGGACCACATAATATTTTGACTTTATTTATAGTAATTTAATTTTATTTTTTAACTCCGATAAAGGATAAATCATGTAATTAAGCATTTAAAATAATGTTATACCTTCTAAAGATCACCCTAAAACATTCTATTATACTATTTTATGAGTTCCTTTCACCTATTAACATCCAATTATTTAAAATATGGCTAATTTATGTCATATTCTATTGATTTTTAAATTTATAATATTTTTCTAAATATAAAACCAAGAATGTCACTCTCTTTGTTTTAATAAAAATAATTCTTTTAACATAGGGATAAATAGAGGATATGGTCATTTATAAATATTTATTTGAAATTTAAATTTATTTATGTGATCATGGTAACTTATTTAATATTTTTAGTTAACAAATAATTACCTTAATAGCTTACATAATGCTAAAGTAATAATTATTCAATTAATAATTTTTTAAAAAACGAAATAATTATTTAAATAATTATTTTGTTTCATAAATAATATATAAAAATATAACATATTTAGTATTTTTTAAAATATTCTATTCAAATTATATCTTTATATTGGATTCATTAAAGTCGAATTGATTGAATAGTTCCAAATTTTACATTAATGTTGTTTTATAATATAAAAAAACTTATTTAATGATTTAGAATTCCTAGAAATTGAATATTTTGATACTTTATTTGGATAATGTTTAAAATATAAAACATGGACCACTTGATGTCAAAATTTCCATTTATTGTGAATATATTTATCTCTAAATAGTAAAAACCTTTTTATTGTGATAATTTCCAAAAAGTGAAAACGCATGTTAAAACAAAATGTTAATGGTGAAAACATATCCATGATTTTGAATTTTTTATTTTATGAAAGGATTAATTCTCACCCTAATATTATATTAATTTATTATTATATTGGAACCATATAAAAATAAATATTATTGTATATTAATTGAATATTTTAATAAATTTTATTTATTCCCCTCCCCTCCCTTATAAAAGTTAACATCCTATCCGACATACGTGAAATTGAAAAACCCATTTTTGAGAAAATAACTATCCAAATACCATAATTATATCCCTACTGACATCTAATATTCATTTGTTATCATCAAACTATCCTTGGAATGTTTTTGGTGCAAAACATAAAATGGTGCCCGAAGAAGAGGTACGATTATGGATCAAACATTTTATTTATTCATTCATCCAAAGCCTTAAATCATAATTCAAAAATGATGATATAAAAAATAGGTGTCTCACATATAATTATATATTGTTATCTTTTTTTGTAAACTACATTCACCTCCTCTTCCATAAAATAAGAAATGTAACCATCCCTTGTGTGTTTGGCGAACTAGAACCTCACGAACGGAATAAATTCATTTTCTATTATTGCCTCTCATGGATACATGGGATTATTTATTCACAATATATATGTTATATTCAGGACATATTTATCATTTTGTAGAAGTAATATATCATCTATTTTCTTAAATTTGTTTCACTAGAAAATGAAAATGTCGTTCATGCATACGTGTGGATTATTGCCTCCATAAACTAATGTGATTAATTTTTCATCACCACATCACATTGATTAAATATATAAGTATATTTTATGAAATAATATTTTATTTTTATTATTTTTATCAGTCTATAAATTAAAAATAATCCCTAACTTCTATTTAACATGATCGTTGAAAAATGGAAATATTACTCATGTGTATGTATGGATTACTATCTCCATGATTATATGATGGTTTAAATTTCATAACCATCATTAATGAATGGATTTTATAAATTAATTAATGTATAAAAATGAAAATTATTCTGTTTTTATTATTCTTTAGAAGATATAATAATGACCTCATTTACCATAGTAAACCTAGAAAATTCATTTTGGACATACGAGTGGACTATCATCAAAATGATCGATGTGAACTAAATTTATTGATTAATTGAATACAACATAGAAATAAATGCAATACATAACATAAAAAATATAATTATTTTAATTATATAATTAAAAAATATTTATTATTAAGGAAGATAAATAAAATATATGTTGATTCAAGCTCATGGTAAGTGACTTTCTTTCAAAAAAACATCTTTTAAATTTTCCCTCCATACTCTTTTTATTCCTTATCCCTATTTTAAAAATTATTTTATAGATTTTTTTATATGTAAATAATGAAATTATAAAAAAACATTTATGCCTATTTGGATTTTATTTTATGATGTTTTAAAGGCAATACTTTTATATATTTTATAGGGAATTTTTTTACATTCATTTCATGAGAAAAAATTAATTTATTATTTTAATGAATACAGTGAAAAAGAATTTTCTTCCCATTATAACCATTTTTTGATATTTGAAATATTTTTAATATTCCATGTTTTCTTCAAATAAACCCCTCATTCCCTATATTATGGTTATTTAAAAATGCTTTTAAAATGGAATGCATATTTTAATAACCATGAATTTTTTATTGATGGTAAATAGACTATTGTTAACAATGTAATGATAAAAATGAAAGATTCAATGTTTTTTAATTGTGTTAGGGTTCATTAAATTTTTTATGATGATGGGTGATTATGTTACAAACAATGTATTAGTAATTATGATATAAAGCAATGATTTTTTTATGTTATTAACAAAGGATGGGTATTTTTGTTATAATACAAGGATATGTTGATACGCCATATCCCTCCAATGCATTCGGTATGGAATTTAACCATTTTGGTAATTCCATTTGTAAGTGTGATTTGTAAAAAAGTGTCATAATTACCTATATGAATTGTCTATGGTTTATATGTGTTTCTATTGAAATCATATGATTTAAAAAGACATGTTAATGATATTATGTTTAAAATAAAGTTTATTCTACTTCTTAAAGGTAGAAAAAATTACATTAGGAAAAAATCATGTGTTTTTCATGAATTCATATAAAAAATTATTATTTTTTATTTTCTTTAAATATTTATTATGAAATATTTTATGAACATTTTTTGAAATATAAGTTGATTTTTTTGGGTAATGAAAAGTGTAATATGAGTCTAAATATTATATTTTATAAAGAATATTTGTTTAAGTATTTCTCGACTTACAGTTTAATTCATTATTTTTATGTTTCCATATTTTTATTTCTGTGGAAATAGCCTGTTTTGAAATTTTTTTCAGTGGTTTTTTAGGATGTGTCAGAAAAAATCAGGATTCAAACTGAAAGACATGATGATTTTTCATGAAACAAAAATTTGTTTCGTTTTAAAAAATTCCTATTGTGGGGAAAATAAATAATGATAAAAAGTTTCATCATTGAATCTTATGATTTTATTCATGAGTTATGAACTAATTATTTAAAATATCAACCTAAAAATATGTTATAATGTTATAGAATGTGATTTTTACAGAAAACTCAAGATTCTATAACAGTGATGGTCGGTTTCATAATTTTAGTTTTAGAGGAGGTTTTAGATAACTTTAGATATTATTATGTTATTTAAACTTATGTTAAACGCCCTATGTTACAGTAGTGAACCAAAATATGCATACCTTCATGTTACAATATTTTGATAAATATTCATTAAATTACAACAAAACACACCTTCTGATCATAATAGTTCAGTCCATTTGGATACTAGGTACATAATCATCTTATTTAGTGAATGATATTCAATGATTTATGAAAATAACTTACCAATTAGTACTCTCCATAGACATACCCAGCTTAAAATGATTCATAATAACATTGGAAAATGAAACATGGCAATGGATTATCTTAGATACTTAGTAATGGTGAACAAGGGACTAGACATTAACATAATTTGGTAATAGGGGTATGAGAATTGGAGCATAACCTATTAAAATTATACCCAACATATCAAAGATCAAAATCTTGAGTCATGGAATAAATATTGCAATATCATAAGAAATTAATCGTTAGGAAATAAAATAAAATGACCTATGAGTGATAACATTTACATAAATAAAGGAAATGTGGAATACACAAAAGTATAGAAAGAAATTTATTTTGTAGTCAAGGATAATTTCCAAAACATTCATATTGGAAGAGGTTTCCACCCAAAACAATAATATAAGTAAAATTTAACTCCGAATTCAATCATAGTGGATATAGTCCCTTACTATACTAAGATAACTCCCCATCCCAACCATGTTTATCACATGAGATATCAATCTTTACCCAATGCATTGGAGGGAGATATAGACATAAACCATATTTGGTTATAAAAAAACCACCTTATTTATTTATAACATAATAACCATCACATATTGAGAATCACAAATATGTGTTTCATAGTATCATTAAAAATTCATTATATTATTACACATCAAGGTAAATGGGTTTCACTAACACATAATCATAGCATAACCTATATAAAAGTAATAGTTTTCATAATTATTCCATCCTTTTGTCAAATAAAAACATTAAGAAAATCAGTGGGTCTCATAAGTATTTTATCATGTTGTTAACCATGGAATAGAAATAGGTTATATAAATTTTTTTTATCATAACAATAATACTTCCATATAAAGAATAACAGTGGTATCCTTTGACCATATCTAGTTTAATGAATTAGTAACATCCAATGATGTCATCTTAAATGGAAATTTTTTTAATACATTAATTGGATATTTTCTTGATGAAGATGTATTTTCATTGAAAATAGATTTATAAATAAAAAAATTCATAAATTTTTTTTTAAAATTATTTTATTTTATAATAAAATTAAAAAAAATATAAAAAAGTCAATAAAAATCATTTAAAACATTTCTTGGGGAAAATATTTTTTCTCCTTTGGAAGTTTTTTTAAAACAGAAAACTTTTTAAATATAATTTTTATTGAAATTAATAGTGACAAAATATAAATTAAAAAATAAATAAAATAATGTTCATAAAGGTGGTAATTTATAATCATGTCTTGAATGTTGTAAAAAATATTCCATTCATATTTTTCGTAAAAACCCAAATGGGTATTGTGGGAAAATATTTTGAATATTAACTTAAAAATAAATTTTAAAAAAGTAAATAGTGGGTAAACATTTATTTAATAATTTATTTGAATTATTTTTAAAAAAAATTTAAAAAAAATATCAGAATACCTGATTTTCGAAAAAAAAAATGGACAAAATAAATAAATAAAGATGATTTTTCCTAGAAAAACTATTTTGATCTATTTAGTACATAAAGAGAGAGAAATGAAGTGACAACTAATATTACCATGATATAATTAAATAATAATTAAATTCAAGAAATTATTGATATAAATACCATATAATTTCTACTTTGGAGGCTTAATCATGAGCAATCCCAATAAACAATGAGATAGTAACATAAAAACTTAACCACATTTGTAATATCGAATAATAAGTAACATTAAATAATAATGTTAAATGAAACATATAATATCATGATAATTAATAAATTCATGATATTAAATTTTATATGGACTATATATACACCTCAAAATCATATATTGGTGCCAAACATAACATATTTATCAAATAATGATAATTAAGACAAAAATCTCTTACCGCATTGGTAAATTTGGAACTTTAAACCCCAATAAATATAAATATTACAATGGATAGTAAAATCCCAATAATTTGTACCATAAAAATCATTAAATTAATTCATGAATAGTATTTATACACCAAAAAATGAGTAGGTAGTGCATATGTCTTGTATCTCACAGATACAAAATGTGAGATAAAATCCCTTTCCACTTTGGTATCTTTTAAACTGTAAACCCCAATAAATAGAGATACTAAATTGGATACATAGATCCCTCTAATTTTCATATTAATGATAATTAAATATTTATGTGTTAATTTTATATACAATAAAAAAGAATTAGTTTGGCATATGGAATGTATCTTACACATATAAAAAGTGAGATGAAAATCCATTACCACTTTGTTAACTTTTGAACCATATGCCCCTTGAAAGAAAGATACTAACATTAATATTTAAATAATAATACATTAAAATATAATATTCATGGAATAAATTCACATTCAGTATAAACATTACTCAAAATGAAAAATTGGTCCATATGGAATGTATCTCACAAATTTATAATGTGAGATGAATAACCCTTACCAACATTATAAATTTTGAACTCCAAAACCCCTTGAAAGTGACAACATAAAATAGATGTGTTAATTCCAATAAATATCATGATAAAAATAATAAAATACATTTATGGTAGGTATATATTCCACATAAAATTAATAGGTGCTGAATATGACATGTGTAGAGTAGACGTAAAAAGTGAGATGGAAGTCTCATACCTTAAGTCTTGATATACATTATACGTGTTCGAAAATCCCATATAATAAACATAATATTATTATAAACATATTATAGAACCATAATAACATATATCAAACCACATATTGTTTACTTATGACATTTCATTACCCATTTATTATCAATTCCATGTTAAAGTATTGTTTACATAAAAAAAATCAATGTTTTTCATGCTTGTTTTGATTTGTTATTTTTTTTCAATTACATTGATCATAGTTCAAATTTTTTAAGTAAATTAAACATTATTTAAATATAATATAAATTTATTATATATTTATTTATATTAATATACAAAAAATATATATATAAACTGAAATAAACCGTTTAGGGAGATGGTAGGCCATACATCCACATGAAGGAAGTTTCAATTTTCATGACATGGGAATTGAAGGAATGGTAACTAAAATATTACAATTAATGAATAATTTTTTAGGCATATATAAATAATAGGTTTATTTAAATATTATTATTACTTTAGATGTAAATAATATGTGAATAATTAATCACATCACTTTACGAGGTGATAATCCATCATACACATGAACGATGTTATCATACTCCCATAAAATGGAAAGTAAAACATGAATTAATTATATAGTTATTAAAAAATGAATAATTAAATAATACATATCATGTATATAAAAAATAAATACATATTTATATTTATCCCTGAAAAGTGGGGATGAAAAATGAATAACATTAGTTTCTGTGATGATTGTCTACCATATACACAAATGATGATTTCATAACTCATTTAATAAATTAGGATATGGATTTATGATATTATATTAAAATAAAAAAATCTATGTTAATGGATTCTACTGGGGATTTTATATCCTAATTTTTTGATAATATTTTAAGGAGTTAGAGAAATAACAAAATAAATTGCTTGGTTAGAGATGTTAGCACACCTTTAGATAACATCTGTTGCTTTTAACCAAAAGGAATCATTGGATGGTTTTATGACCAAGATAATGATTATAATATTATATGAGGTAATTAATGAATTTTTTGGTTAGTTATTATCAATAAATGGGGTTTTTAGTGTGAATAAGAGATGAGAATGGTTTTATTTTAATAAGTGAGTTGGGTGGTATACTTGTAATTTCTAAATAGAAAAAGGTGTACCCACATTACTCATTGTAAAAAAGTCTGAAAAATGGGCCATTTAGGAACATATAAGAAATATGGTTTAAAAAGTTCTATAAATTGGGTTTTCAAAAAGTTGTTGGTCATTTTTATCCCTTCTCATATTAGTTTTACGCCCTTGTAAAACCAGTTTTACCTTAACAAAGGTAATTAATTTTTTATATTTTTACTATTAATTAAGCTAAAAAAATAAGATTTTCATTACTATATAGTATAAATTATACTGATTAAAAATATAGAATTTAATATTAAAAATTATATTTATATAAGTGGAAAAAATTAAATAAAAATGAATCTCACCTATGCGATGAGAAATCAACATTCCAAAGAGAATGTGTCAAAACGTTTCAAAAGTTTTCATATAAAAATTAAAAATCAATTTGATTATAAAACATAATATGATTAATATATATATATATAATAGAACTATTTTTTCTTTTAAATCTATATTAAAAAAATTATTTTTTTTATTTTCTTATAGGAAATTACAATTATTAATAAAAACCAGTATTTTTTACTATTCATAAAAAATTGACTTTTATTGAAAATTCCGAAAAATCAATCCATGATAATTTTATTACATGATGATTTAAAAACATAATTTTATCTTTTAAAAAAATTATAATATTGGCATAAATTAATTTTTTAAATAAGTTCCCCAAAGGGGAAGAACCGATTTTTAGGAAAATAGAGTTTTGAAGAATAAAATTGGATTTATTCTTATATCATTTATGGAAAACATATATAATACATGTAAAAAATTTCAATTAATATATAATATATAAATTTAATTAGAAGAAATTACTAAAATAAGTATGTTTACTTTATTGAATTAGATGTTGTTTTCTTTCCTAAATATAATTTTTCAGAAAAATATTTGTCTAAATATAAAAAATATAAAAAATATCAATTAATATATAATATATAAATTTAATTAATAACAGTATCCATCACTCTAATTATCATCCAATTTGTCTACTCCCTAACACATTTCATATCACATTCGATTTTGATCTAAATCCTTTTAGTTCCAACCACTAATTGAAACAAAAAAGTAGTGTGAGAAATAATAATAGTGGGAAACCTCATAATCATGAAAAATAACTAACATAATGTATAAATAATTAATTATTATTTTACATAAATAATGATCAATACATAACCTAGTACATTAATGGTCATTTTTTAAATCCTTCAAGATGGTTCTAAAAGTGATCATGAATTACTAATGAATATCCCCTAGTAGTGTCAAACTAGTTTCATATCAAGGCCTATTTGCATGCACCAGCTAATGATTGAGTCCAAATCAATACACCCTTTTTAGATTAATTTTCCCTAGGTACCTCTGTTCTAGATCCACATCCACTTATATTATCCATATGGGGATAAAATATCTTCGAAACAACTCACTATTTCCTTTACCAAAATTTAAGACATTTTTCTATACTTGGACAAATAATTATACTTATCCTGAAACACATTTTTAGTGTTCCCAATAAAGTTTTCATATCCTAGTTTCCAATATCATAAAATAAACCTATCTGCTAATACCTATTGTAGTTACCAAAACATTTGAAATATATAAATTGAACCATTTATATTAATTTTCATTAAATTTCACACACGCCTGAGGATTGTAAGATTTATTTTCCTTTTATAATAGGTACAAAATAATATTATTTAGTACAATATATTTAATTTTTACACAAATATGTTCTTAGTTTATACTCTTCATATACATACCCTACTTAAATCCTTTCAACATGACATATAGAAAGAAAACATAAAAAATTCTGATCTTATACACTTGGTAGTAGTAAATAATATAAAATATGTAAAAATAACATGGGAATATGGCTGTGATAATGTGAGAATATCAAATGAAAACCATAACCATGATATCAAATATCAAAATCTTGAGTCATGGAATAAATATGAGTAGTTCATAACAGAAAATATTAATAAAATAAAAGAACATGAGACATGATATCAAAAAATTAGCATAAGAAATGGAATTGTGGCATACACATAATCTTATAAAATAATTTCTTTAGTTGTTATGTTTCATTACTAAAACTATCATTATGGAATGGTTTCACTCCCCAAACCACCATTGTAGTCACGATTCACTCCCAAGACTATCATAGTAGAAACAATCAATTAAAAAAATAGGTTCACTCACCATTATAGTCTTATTTTTCTTATGAGATATCATCATTTACCCAATGCATTAGAGGGAGACAGGGGTCCCACCCATCTTATTTATAGTGTAACCAGCATCATTGGTTATAACGTAACCAACATCACATAATTAATATCATACAAATGTGGGCCAAAATCTCATAGAACCTTGATCATATCAGAATGAATTAAAATAAATGGGTTTCATTAAAATTTCATCATATCATAACATGTGGAAAAGAAATATGTTTCACAATAATTCGATTATTTAATAAATGAATTACCCAAGTAAAATGAATTGGGTTTGCAAAAAAATTTATCATGGTATAACCTGTGGAAGAGAAATAGTTTACATAATCATCTTATTATCATATTCATAATAATATAGAGAAATAATATTACTGGTATCCTTGGATCATATCCCATGTAATGAATAAGTAACATCAAAATAATTCGTCTTAGATGCAAAATGATATTGATATATCACTTTGTACATTTAATGATGAAAACAAATTTTCCTTGAAAATAACATTTTAAAACTAATAATTCACAAAATATTTTGTAAACAAATTTCCATGAAAACAAATTTGAATTCATTCAAAAAAATCTTTAAAATAATTCAAATTATTAGTAGATAAAAATAAACTTTCCTATCTGAATAAAACTTTTTAAAATATAAATAATTTTAAAATAATTTTTCTTGAAAATATCCTTGAACAAATGTAATGTAATATTCAAAGAAAATAATGGTCTTGATGGAATTAAATTACATTTATGTCCTACAAATTAAAATAAATATTTAGTTTATATTTGAAGGAAAAATGTGATGTTTTTGAGAAACAATATAAATTTTTATTTAATACCATTTTGTCAAAATTTAAATATTTGTAAACATTTATTTAACAATTAATTTTAATAATGTTAAAAAAATTATTGCCAACATTTTTAGAAAACATTATTTTTGAATAAATTTTTTTTAATGAATAGAGAAACATAGATGATTTCCACCAAAATATTATTTTATACTCTTGAGTATATAAAGTGAGTGAAATGAAGAGAAAATGCACTCTAATTTCATAAAATCAGGCATTGAAAAATAATTAGTTGCTTGAGATATTTATCATAAGCTTTCTGAAATCTCCTTGCATAGTAGAAGCATGTGATGGGTCATTCCCAACATGTATTTTTGTCAGGGTCAAAAACAAATCTAAGATTTACATGATGATAGACATTGTAATAAATAGAATTAAATCAATTAATATGGTGAACGGATAAAATGTAGGATTCAATGAATATTATCATCACATAATATTTATAATCAATTTACGAATTTAAAGAATAACCTTGCAATTATTATTTATTTGGTGATGGTTATGATGAATATTTGTTTCATCATCACATCATTGTAGGAATCACAGGTAGATACTCTCTTGTGGTGATCTATATGTGTTCTAAAAATCATCAGACATTTCATTATGAGTCTTCAAGTTCTATCCCGCTAGATCTTATTGCTTGTGTTGTTCACCTTTGATCTCCTTGAGAATCATTTCTAATGGATTCTTCTTGATCTCTATATACTCAAATGGGGAATGTGGAGGAACATAACCCTCTATTAATAAGAGTGTTCTTGGATAAGGGAGACCTCTTGGGATTTTAGAGGATTCTCCAGATTCATTGCGCACAACTAAACAAATGAATTTTATCCCGTGAAAAATAATATATTTTGGTTTATATAACATTAGGGTTAGAACTAAATAATTAGAAAAATTAAATTAAATATTTATTTTCCCTTTATGGATCCCCATATCCATAATAATAATAATAATAATATTTCTCAACATGTGCTAAATTCCCAAAATAAAATTAAATATTATTTATTAAAATAATATTCAACATATATTATTTCTCATCGGACCACCAAACATGGTCTTTTATTCCTCCACAATATTTATTATTCCTTGATTAATGACTATTCGTTTATTAAATAAGTATCACTATCGGATTTTGTAATAAATAAATAAATATTATATTCACTAAATAGAATATAAATATTTATTAAATATTATGAATAGATAATATTCTCTCAAATAACTGGTGGTATAATATATGATATCATGGCTACTAGAATAACTATTAAACCACGTGAGGGAGTATTATATAGATAACTTGTCAAATAGAAAATAATAATATATTGTTGAACAGAGGTTCGGAAAACACATAGTTTGTCACCTTCTAGTAATCATTCTCACGGGCATTAGGGGAAAGAGTATAAAGACCAAGGTTACCATATGGAAACATGAAAAGTCACCCATAAAGAAACAAGAGAATTTCATAATGAAATAATCCCTCATACAGATGCTCACAATGTAATATAATCAATTTATCATGATATCTCTAATCAAAGAGTTTGCAATCTATTTCCATCAAACTACATTCTCAAAGTCTCCTTTGAATTTCCAAAAATTGAACATTATTATAGAAAGCATGGAGATGGATTTATTTAAAAAATATCATTAACATAAATGTTCTTAATATATAGAATTCTATAAAAGAACTATAGGGGGAATCCTTTTCTTGAATAATTAATTTATTCAATATTACTCCTGAAACACCCAACATATCATACCTCACTGTAAACATTTTTTATCGCAATTTTTATTAATACATAAAATAATGAAACTTATAATACTAAATAATAATAATATTAAATTATAAAGATTAATAAACATATACTCAGAAAGGAACATCTAATGAAACATAAAAATATTGATTTCCTACCTAGAGTTTATGTTCTCCAAATATCCTACAATGGAAATTACTATGGGTGTACACCATGAGAAGATTCTTTAAGGTGATAAGAGTATCCACCCCTGATATACTACATCATTTGTGTCCCTATAATGATTTCATTTCGTTTTAGAAAATATATTTTATAATACTTTTGTGTATTTTTTTGGTTCTCATCATATCAAGAAAATTATATGACCTTTTATTGTGATAGTTACTCTGATGATATTATCACATACAATGTTACAAAAAAGAGAAATAATAAGGTGATAAAAAGTATATTAGTATTATGAACTATGAATATAAGTCATTATAAAGTAAACATAATTTGTTTCTTTGGAACCCACTCCAACTTACTCCCACATACAACAGATTCCACTAATAACAAACTTAGTCATCTAGCTCTCACATGATACAGGTGTTTCAATTGAGATTGGCCCTTACTCACATATTCCACTATTTTTTCTTCTGTGAGAACATTATTTACTATAAATTCACCCCTTTGACCAAAATACATTAAGTGGTGATACTTATGGTTTATTTTCATTTTCCATTGGGGTGACCTTGTCTCTTACTCAAGAGCATGTGTTTTAGTATTTTCACAATAAAATGTGATAGAATATATTCTATTAAGTACCACATCAAGACCATAGAAAAAGATTCTAATTAAAAGGTATTTCTTAACTATATTTGGAGCCATTATATACTCATAATTCTTTTTAAAATCAGTGACTACTTGATTCATAGAAATCTTTCAGATCACAGCTCTTCTATTGAGATTAAAAACATATCTTCACTGATAATCCAAATAATTATGATCTATTTGTAAACCAGTATCATTATAACCCCTTATGACTATCTAATCATCTCTTCCATACACCATGGATATACCCTTGGTCCCTCTAAGATTCATGAGGATATAATTTATTGTATACCATTATTGTTCACTTAAATATTCTTTATATCTACCTACCATGCTCCATATATTGAAAACATAATGTTCTATAAATAAAATGGTATACAATATTGTTCGTATTACTGAATCATATGGGATCATACAAATTCTCTATTTCTCCAATTGTGTCTATGGAGACATTTTCATAGAAGATATATACCATGTGACATTCAAACCAATCCCCTCTTGGATTGTTCCTATCTAAATATATTTATTATTTGATCATTTCATAATCACTTATTTAATCTAATTATCCTCTTAGGTCTATCATGAATGATCTTGATCCCAAGAATATATGCTTCATTAACTATGTAATCATGGAAAAAAATTTCCTCCAACCCATCATTAATAGATGGTAATATTGGTATGTCATATCAGTTAAGAAATATGTCATCAACATATACTAGTAGGGTGATGACTACATTTCCACTAAACCACATACAAACACACGTCTCACATTAATTCATAATGAAACCATATTCTTTTATATGTTGACCAAATTAAATGTTACATGACATTGATTCATTCTTCAATATAAAAATGGATTTATGAAACTCAAAAATATTTTTAGCATCACCCGGAGTCACATACTCTTCTGGTTGTGTCATGTGGACACCTTCCTGAATGATCCCATTAAGGACATCATTTTTTATATCAATATTCCAAATTTCATTATAATGGTAAGGTGCTATAGCGATTAGACTTATTATGGATTTAAACATGGAAATAGTGAAAATGTTTCATTGTAGTAAATTCCATGATGTTATCTAAACTATTTAGCCGCTATCCTTGATTTATAGGTATTTAATTTACCTTATTTGTCCAACATTCTATTGAATACCCATTTTCAACCTACAAGATTCAAATTGACTAGCACATTGACTCGAACCCTGACATGGTTCTGATACATGGAATAAATTTCACAAGTCATGGATTTTTTTATATTATATCTTTTGATATCTCTACCTATTATTTATAGCAGAGTGGTTCATCATTTTCATCCAATAATGATTCCCCATCTTCGGTTAATAGAAAACTATATCTAAAAGCCGTCGGCCTTAAACCTTACTTAATATTGAATTAAATGAATAATTCACATTGAGGGTCTTTTCATATTTAGAGTTTTAGTGAATTATTACATAACCATTACATCTCAATTGATTACAAAGTAGAAACTTCTACTATGTTTCCATAAAATAAAAAACTCTTGAAATGAAAAAACTCTAGTTCCATGTTTTAGATATCATAACTATTCCATGATCCCATCCTTGATCCTATTCCACATTAAGTCCTATGAAAAACATTTCAAAAACTTGGGGTGAGCATAAAAACCTTATTAAGGGATACACAAAGAAGGAAAACTGTTAGTTTTTTTCAAAACAACTAGTAAACCAAGAATACTTTATCAAAGTAATACGCCTCACCTTTTTTAGGAAGAAAATTCCATTCATTGAATAATAGATCATTACTTACCCTTTTATAACCAAAATATTACCATAAAACCCATATAAAGAACACATAACATATTGAGGTAACTTGGGACATAAACATACTGAAATGGAATAACCATACGGTCGACTTAAACACATATCACTTAATGGAATAGCCATACGACCGACTTCCATACCCAATGCATTGAAGGTTATAATGTAGCCACTCGTCCTGGTATTCATGGCACAACCCGTCATATGGTTTATCATGTAACCACCTATCAAATGTCCAAGTACCATTATAAAATCATAAGACATAAAACAAATATAATGGAAAGAATACATTTCCTCACATTGATCACAATATATCACATAAATATATTGACCTAAAGAATCAATTATAAATACTATTTTCAATAAAAAAATACATAATAGAGTATATGGTATTTATTTCATTTTAAAAAAATTATGGCTTGTTGAGGAAGCCAAAGACCAAATAATACTCACGACAGAGAAAAAGGTTGTTGTCACCACGTATGTTAAATGAAACATTCCTTTTTGAAATTTTGTAAAACTCTTCATAGAAAAAGATTCCTTTAATATAAAATTAAAAGTAAAAGTGTTTTATAAACCGTATAAAAGAAAGCCTTGTATTAGAACAAAATATGCCTCAATGAAAGGATATTGAGACGAAGTCCCTTACATCGTGTCCGACGTGACTCGATTTCTCTTTACTCTCCTGAATAATAAACTAAAGTTAATTTATATTTTCTTAATAACCTTTTCATGATTATTATTCCTTTTATATCACTTATTTTCAAGTTATAAATATTATGTAATCATTTAAGTAAATAATGTTTGTTTTGTCGATATTTGGTTCTTATGTCAAAAATGGACTTGTTACAATTACATGTTGGTTATGTGGTCAAAGTTTCATTATATCCAGAATGATATTCATTATTTGGATATCATATATATCATATATATCCAGCATATAGATGTATTTATAATAGTGAATAACATTTAGAGGTATGAAATGAAATGCACCGTTCATGGAGACGGTAAGCCGTACGTACACATGAACGCTACATTATTTTCTATTTCATATTTAATGGAGTGAAATCAAAATGATATAAGGTTATATTATAATTCTAGTATAACATCATATATAGTAACATTAACTTCATCCTTTATACGTCCCACATATGTCATTAACGAATCAAATCACTTTGAGGGGGCGGTAGTCCGCACTTCTTAAAATGAAATCATCGTGTTTACCCACAATGGGAACCATAAAGGTATACCACAAATGAAAAATAAAAAAGCATAAGAAAAACATAAACATAATATATATCATATATAAATATAGTGACATCTTAATGGCCACTATGAATGGTTTTAAAAGAAGATTGAACAATCATCGTTTCGTGAGATAGAAAATCGCCATCTACAGAAACAATATGTTCTTTAACCATTAGACGAAGGTGTGTATAGGTGTAGCTCTATTCCTTATCATAAAAAATCCTAGTATATTTAAGATACTATTTTTGTTACAAAATATAGGCAATAAAAGATTTTAGGGGGTTGGAGAAGCAAAATAAAACATAAGAACACAAGAGAAGACACTACCTTTAAATCGGGTAACTCTTTTTGATTTGAGCTCAAAGGCTTCCTTGAAAATACTTCTACCCAAAGTGAGGCTTCTATGAGTAATAGAGGAATGAGGAGAGAAAAAATGGGCAAGTTATGGAAGATCCAAAGGCTTGAGAGGTGTGGGTAAGGTGGTAGAGGTGGGGGCCTTTTATAAGAGGAGAGGAGGGCCACTCTTGGTAAGTTTTAAATGGTTACTTTATTATAAAATGTGTTTCGGTTTTTAAAGGTCCCAAAATTATGTATTTCGATGATAAGGTGATAAGAGTTTGAAATCAACCCATACAATAGGTTTTTTACAAGTGTAGGTCTTAGATTTTACATTATCTTTTCATTTTATTTAAATCGTTAAATAATGAGGTAATCGCTGCATCATCATGGTGTCATAAATAATTTAATTTATTTAATGTATAAAAATTATAAAAAAATATCATGTTTTAGGAATCCTTTTTATATTTCCAATGAATATGTATTGTCAAAATTATGACTTGTATAACCCCATGAAAAAATTGTTTTAGCAAAACAATTCATGTTTGTGACATTTTTATTTTAACCTTAAAAAGGTATTATTTTCATTTTCCTAACAAAGTGGCTCCATGGGGTCCCCAAGTTGACCCATGGGTTTTCTTTGTCGTCCATGAAACATCCAATAAGGGTAGGACATGTGTCTATCTCATTTCATATTATTAGAACATTATTTTTACCTTAAATTATATTAATTACCTCTAATCGCGATAAAAAACTTAAAAGTTACTATTCACCAAAAATTATTTTAATCCCATTGAACCAGATTTTATTTCTTAATGAAAACCTTGTATGTCAGACTGTTTAAATTCAAAACACAGAGGTTGTAATTTTATATTTAAACGAAAAATCAGTTTTTTTAAGTACCACTTAGTGGTTTCACTATTCAACAAAAATTGAAGTTTTTAAGAAAAATACCAAAACATCACCCTAAGCTATATTTGATATTCCGAATTCAAAAATGATTTATATTTTATAAAATTCAAAAAATATAAGTTACATTAATTAATTTAATAATTAATTCCCGCTGTCAGAACAAATAGCGTGTTTTTATGAAAGAATATGTATCAAAAGATTGACAATAGTTTAAGTCCAATTTCAATGTGAAATTAATTCCAATGACCACTATTGGATTAAATGGTAAAAATATATTATAATTGAACTTTATAACAAATTCAAAAGATAATATAATCATATAAATAAATTATATTAAAAAGAGGTTTTGAATTAAAATAAAACATTTTTCACTATTCATTAAAAAATGAACTTTATCGGAAAAATACCAAAAATTTTCACAAAGTAAATTTTGATGTCTTGATTCTATAGAAGAATATTATTTGGTCCAATAAAATGTATAAGAGTGACAAAAACTATATTTAATGACGGTTCTCCATCAAAAGGCGATAAGTTGACCTTTAGTGAAAATTAGAGTATATATGCCTAAAATTGAATTCTTTTCGTATTTTAAGCCTTTATCCTTTATTGGATAAATGTAAAAACATTTAAAAACATATATAATCATATTTTAGTTATTTATATTCATTTCGGCCAATACAATGATTACGTGTTAACTACCATTTGAAATAATATTATTTTATTACTAGTGTGCAACATATGATTTCAAAGAAACACTTTGTTGCGTATCGGGTATGCTACCAAACATAGAATCCCCTTTAAAGTTAAATTAATATTCAATTCGTAAATAATAATAAATATGAAAATGTTTTATTCTTTATTAACCTGGGATGTTACATCCTTCCTTCTTTTTGGGAATTGCATCCTCACAATTTTATTCACTTATCAAAATAAGTGGGAGTATTTATTCCTCATAGAATTTTCAGATTCCCATGTTGCGTCTTCAACAATATGGTTTTTCAACAAAACCATTACCTATTGAATTACCTTATTCCACAACACATGCTCTCTATGGTCAAGAAACTAGACTGGTTGTTCTTCATAAGAGAGATTCTCTTCAAACGGTACTACCTTTGGGCTCAAAACATGAGATGGATCTGGAATATATTTTCTAAACATCGAAACATGAAAAACATTGTGTACCTGAGATAAACTTGGAGGTAATTACACTATGTATGAAACGGATCCAACTTTCACCAGAATTTAATATGGTCCAGTCAACCTTGGACTCGGCTTTCTATTCTTTCCGAATCACATCACACTTTTCCATGGTGAAACTTTGAGAAAAACATGATCACCTACCTCAAAAGATAGATCCTTCCTCCGGTAATCCGCAGAACACTTCTTCCTGCTCTGAGCTGTTCTCATGTGTTTCTGAATCAACTGAACTTTTTCTACCATCTCTTCAACCAATTCTAGTGCCATCAGCTTCCTTTCACCCACTTCATCCCAAATAGTTGGAGTTCGACACCGTTTACCATATAATGCTTCAAAAAGAGCCATATGTATACTGGAATAAAAATTGTTATTATATGAAAATTCAACCAAAGAATGGCGTTGGTCCTAACTTCCCTGATAATCCATCGAACAAGCATGTACCATATCCTCCAATGTCTGAATAGTTCATTCTGACTGCCCATCTGATTGAGGATGAAAAGTTGTACTAAAATCTAATTCAGTACCCAACGACTTCTGAAGGCCCTTTTCAAAGTTGGAAGTAAACCTGGGATCACGATCAGATACAATGGATAGTGGAACTTCATGAAACCTGACTATATCCTTATGATACAATCAAGAAAGTTGATCTAGTGAGAAAGTATCTCGAATAGGAAGGAAATAAGCAGATTTAGTCAAGAGATCAACAATAACCTAGATTGAATTATTACCTCAAGGTGCCTTCGGTAATCCCACAACAAAGTCCATTGATATATTTTCCCATTTCAACTCTGGCACTGGTAAAGGCTGAAGCATCCATTTCGGTAACTACCGCTCTGCTTTAACCTACTGAGAAGTCAAACACTTCACATTAAAATCAGCAATATCTCTTTTCATTCCATCCCACCAGTAATACTCTCGCAGATCTCTGTACATCTTAGTACTGACAGGATGAACTGAAATTGGGGAACTATGAGCCTCACATAACAACACACTCTTCAACTGTGAATCACCAGGCACACATAATCTCTTCCCAAACCGTAAAACACAATCATTATCAATGTTAAATTTAGGAAATTTACCCTTCTGAACCAGCTCTAGATTTTTCTGCAACCCACTGTCTTTCTTCTGCATTTTATTAATTCTATCTGATAGAGATGATCTCACTGATACCTGAAACAAAACAGAAGAACTTCTTGCACTAACAACTTCTATGCCAAATTTCATCAAATTAAAAACCAAATGATCTCGTTCTAAACATAGCATGGTTAATGAAGCATTACTTTTTTATTCAATGAATCATCCACATTATTTTCTTTTCCCAGATGGTAATGAATTGTACATTCATAATCCTTGATTAATTCTAGCCATCTCCTTTGTCTCATGTTCAATTAATTCTTGCATGAATATATAATTTAAAATTCTGTGATCAATATATATTTCACACCTTACTCCATACAAATGATGCCTTCAAATTTTTATATCAAAAACAACAGCAGCTAATTCCTATTCATGTGTAGGGTAATATACCTCATGAGTTTTCAACGGATGTGAAGCATATGCAATTACCTGATCATTCTGTATAACGACACAACCATGTCCCTTCAATGAAGCATCACTGTATATAACAAACTCACTATTTTTGTATGGAAGTGCGAAAACTAGAGAATTCACCAATCTTCTTTTCAACTCCTGAGAACAATCATCACATTCTTTTTTCTAGACAAGCTTAACACCCTTCCGAGTTAG
Organism: Viscum album; assembly: GCA_963277665.1. Classification (NCBI taxonomy): domain Eukaryota; kingdom Viridiplantae; phylum Streptophyta; class Magnoliopsida; order Santalales; family Viscaceae; genus Viscum; species Viscum album. The sequence continues at coordinate 816,214,710 of OY728142.1, forward strand.
CTTGGTAATTGGACTAGATAACCATGAAAAATTTTCAACAACCCTTCGGTAGTAACCTGCCAAACCAAAAAAACTATGGATCTCGGTTTCATTTGTGGGTCTTGGCCATTCTTAAACAACCTTTGTTTTAGAAAGATCAACAGTTATGAAATTTTTTGAAACAATGTGACCAAGGAATGAAATTTGTTGTAACCAAAACTCACACTTGCTGAATTTTCCATATAGTTTCTTTTCTATTAAGGTTTACAAGATAACCATTAAATGACATTCATGCTTATATTTACTTTTAGAAAACACCAAAATATCATCAATTAAAACAACAACAAACATATCCAAGAACTCATGGAAAATTCTATTCATAAGGTCCATGAATACAGAAGGTGGATTGGTTAACCTAAAAGGCATAACTACAAATTCATAATGGCTATATCTAGTAAGAAACACAGTCTTCAGAACATCTGCTTCTTTTACTTTCAACTGATATTACCCCGACCTCAAGTCAATCTTCGAAAAATACTAAGCTCCATGGATCTGATCAAACAAATCATCGATATGAGGCAAAGGATACTTGTTCATAACAGTGATATTATTCAAGGCTCTATAATCAATGAAAAGTCTCATTGAACCATATTTTTTTAACAAACAAGACAAGAGAACCCATTGGTGATGTGTTAGGTCGAATGAAACTTTTATCTAATAACTCCTGAAATTGCTTCTTTAACTCTAAAAGTTCAACTTGAGCCAATAGGTAAGGGGGTTTTGAAATTGGCTTAGAATCAGGAACTAAGTCAACAGTAAATTCATCTTCCCGATCATGAATAATACCAGGAAACACATCAGGAAAAACATCAAGATTCTCATTTACCACTGGCACATCATTAATCTGAATAGTTCCTTTATTTTCTACAATATGTGAAAGATAACATTTATTTCCATTTGTTACTAGTTTCTCAACTTCTTGATATGTTATAAAAAAAAGGTTCATTATTTTAAATAAACTGAAAATCCTTCTGAAAAGAAACCATTTTAGCTCTGCAGTCAATCTTAGCATGATAAACAGAAAGACAATCCCTGCCATAAATAACATCAAACTCTACTAGAGGAAAAACAATAAGTTTTTTTGGAAGATTCCTTCTGCACACAAGGATATGAAGGTTCTTATATTTCCTTTTTGTCTCAACGTTACCTCCGGGTGTTTTTACCATAAGTTTATGATTCATATCTTCATATGGAATTTCAAATTTACTAGAAAACATATCAGAAATGAAAGAATGTGTAGACCCTGAATCAAACAACACATTGACATAATCTGAACAAACAAACAATGTACATGATACTACTTCATTCAATGGCCAAACATCTTCTGAAGTAGTTGCAAAGGATTTCACCACCCTTTTCTTCTCGTAGTCTAGCTACTTTCCCTCAGTTGAGTTCTTTGTTAGACACTCAATGTCATAATGACCCATTTTATTACACTTAAAACATTGTACCGCTGGCTTCTCATTGACTTCTTCTTCATCTTCCTTACAATTACGAGAAATATGACCAGACATACCACACCGAAACACTTTCCAGAATTGGATAATCATTCTCCCGAATGCATTTTACTAGACTTCTCACAGGATGGATATTTAGTTTTCTTACATCATTTCTTCTTTGATGAATTCTTCCCTTTTTCCTGCCAACTGGACCTCTTATTCTGTTGTTTTTCAAAGAACACATGATCATCAGAAAACTCTATTTCCACCTTCTCTGCACATCGAACAAGTTTCTCATAACTTTTGAAATCACGAGAAGCTAAATCCCTTAGATACCATGTCATTAACCCTGAGTAAAAATGGTTGATTTTACTATCAAGATCTCGTATAAAATTCGGAGCATACCTTTCCAGTCGAGTGAACATTGCTTCATAAGCAGCCACTGAGTCATCCTCCGGCCTCAATTATAGTAATTGTTTTTCCATCCTAAGACAAACCACCTTAGGAAAATATTTCTCAAGGAAACTTTCTTTGAATTCTTCCCAGTAAAGATCATCAATCTCATCACTATCCCTGATATTTTTTACCATCGACCACTACTGATCAGCTTCACCTTCAAAACGGTAAATAGAAAGACTATCCTTTTGATGTTCTGAAGACCACATGACATCAAAAATATTCATCAGTGCTTTAATCCACCCTTCAGCTAGGACAGGGTCAGATGATCCTCTGAATGATTGGGGGTGGTGCCTCATGAAATGTTCCACCACTGACATGTTCCAATGGGGTGATCTGGCTGATCTCGTGCATGGATACCACCACCATTTATAGCCTGATTGAATTGTTCCATCATTGCAACAAACTGTTCAGTTCCAATTTTGACCATCTCAGGTTGCTGATTTGGAAGGTTGTCTTCCTCCTGATGTCATCCCAACATAGCTTCCTTGTTTCCTCTACTTAAAAACATTCTGAAAACAGAAATAACATAGGCGAAGCAACATGGTAATCTTTAAATGCTATATAATTTCAATAATACAATAAATTAACTTATAATTTATCAATTTTCTAACTACTAATGTTGTCTAAATCGACCTTTGATACCAACTATAAGGCCCCGACCTTAAACCTTACATAATATTGAATTTAATGAATAATTCACATTGAGGATCTTTTCAGGTTTAGAGTTTTAGAGAATTAGGACATAGCTATTACATCTCAAAAGATTACAAATTAGACACTTATAATAAGTTTCCATAAAATAAAAAACTCTTAAAAAGAAACATGTCTAGTTCCATGTTTTAGATAGCATGGCTATTCCTTGATCCCATCTTTGAACCTATTCCACGTTATGTCTTGTGAAAAACATTTCAAAAACATGTGGTGACCATAAAAAGCTCAGTAAGGGATACATAAAGAAGAAAAACTGTTAGTTATTTTTCAAAACATCCAGTAAACCAAGAATACTTTATCAAAGTAATACTTTTCACCTTTATGAAGAAGAAAATAATCTTAATTAAATAAAAGATCATTACATACCCTTTTTTACCCAAAAGATAACAATAATACCCATATAAAGAACACATAACATATAAAGGAAACTTGGGACATAAACACACTTAAATGGAATAACCATACGGTCGACTTCCACAAATATCACTTAATGGAATAGCCATACGGCCAACTTACACACCCAATTCATTGGATGTATAACGTAACCACCTATCCTGGTATTCAAGACACCACCCGTCATATGGTTTATCACATAACCACCTGTCAAATGTCCAAGTACCATTATAAAATCATAAGACATAAAACAAATATAATGGAATGAAAACATTTCCACACATTGATCACAATATATCACTTAAATATATTGACATAAAAAATACACTATAAAAACCATTTTCAATACCAAAATACATAAAAGAGTATATGGTATTTATTTCATTTTAAAAACATTACATCTTGTTGAGGAAGCCAAATACCAAATAATACTCACGGCGGTGGAAAAGGACGTTGTCATCGCATATGTTAAAAGAAACATTCCCTTTTGTCGTTTAATAAAACGCTTTGTAGAAAAATATTCCTTTTTTATAAAATTAAAATTCAAAGGGGATTATACACCATATAAAAGAAAGCATTGTATTAGAACATAATATGCCTCAATGAAAGGAGATTGAGACGAACTCCCTTACCTCGTGTCCGACGTGACTCGATTTCTCTTTAATCTCTTGAATAATAAACTAATGTTAATTTCTACTTTCATAAGAAAATTTTCAAGCTAATTTTTCCTTTTATATCTCTTATTTCTATTTTATAAACATTATGTAATCATTTAAGTTAATAATGTTTGTTTTTTCGATATTTGGTTCTTAAGTCAAAAATGGACTTCTTACAATTACATGTTCTTTATGTGGTAAAAGGTTAATTATATCAATAATGATATTAATGATTTGGATATAATATATATAATATGTATCCAGCATATACATGTATTTATAATAATACATAACATTTAGAGGTAAGAAATGAAATGCACCGTTCATGGAGACGGTAAGTCATACATACGCATGAACGCTACTTTCAATTCTATTTCATATTTAATCGAGTAAAATCATAATGATATAAAGCTATATTATAATTCTAGTATAACATATTATATAATTACATTAAATCCATTATTTATACATCCAAAATATGGTATTAACAAATCAAATCACTCTGAGGGGGTGGTAGTCTGCACTTCCTAAAATGAAATTATTGTGTTTAACCACAATGGAAACCATAAATGTATACCACAACTGAAAAATACAGAATCATAAGGAAAACATAAAAATAATATATATCATATATAAATATAGTGACATCTTAACATCCACCATGAAAGGTGTTAAAAGAAGTTTGAACAATCATCGTTTCGTGAGGAGAAAATCGACAACCACAGAAATAGTATGTTCTTAAACCATTATATGAAGGTGTGTGTAGGTGTAGCACCAATAATTATCATAAAAGCATCCTAGTATATTTAATATACTTTTTCTGTTACAAAATAAAGGAATAAAAAGTGTTTAGGGTGTTGGAGAAGAAAAATAAAACATAAGAACACAAGAGAAGACACTACCTTTAAATCGGGTAACTCTTTATTATTTGAGATCAAAGGAATTATTGGAAAGACTTCCGCCCAAATTGAGGAGTATAGGAGTACGAGAGGGATGTGGGGAGACAAAATGGGAAGGGTTTGTCTGAGAAAAATGCATGAGAGGTGTGGGTAAGGTGGTAGAGGTGGGGGCCTTTTATAAGGGGAGAATAGGGGAACTCCTGGAATATTATAAAGGGTTACTTTATTATAAAATGATTTTCGGTTTTTAAAGGTCCAACAATTATATATTTCTTGGATAAGGTGATAATAGTTCTAAATCCACCCATTAAATATGTTTTTGATCAGTTTAGGTCTTAGATTTTACATTATCTTTTCATTTTATTTAAATCATTAAGTAATGAGGTAATCATTGCATCATCATGGTGTCATAAATAATTTAATTTATTTAATGTATAAAAAATATTAAAAAAATATCAAGATGTGGGAAATCGTTTTATATTTCCAATTTATATTTATAGTCAAAATTATGACATTTATATCCCCATGTAAAAATTGTTTTAGATAAACAGTACATGTTTGTGACATTTTTATTTTAACTTTTAAAAAAGGTATTAATGTTATTTTCCAACCAAAGTGGCTCCATGGGGTCCCCAATTTGACCCATGGATTGGCTTGGTCGGAAATGACACATCCAATTAGGGTAGGACATGCGTCTAGGTCTTTCCCAATAATTAAAACATTATTTTTACCTTAAATTACACTAATTACCTCTAATTGTGATTAAAAACCTAAAAGTTACTATTCACCAAAAATTATTTTAATCCCATTGAACCACATTTTTATTCATAATGACAACCATTTATGTCATATTTTTGAAATTCAGAACACATAGGTGGTAAAATTTCATTTAAACAAAAAATCAGTTTTTTTTAAGTACCACTTAGTGGTTTCACTATTAATCAAAAATTGAAGTTTTTCAGAAAAATACCAAAACTTCACCCTAAGCTATATTTGATATTACGAATTCAAAAATGATGTCTATTTTACGAAATTCAGAAAATATAAGTTACATTAATTAATTTAATAATTAATTCCCGCTGTCAGAACAAATAGCATGTTTTTAGGGAACAATATGTTTTAAAAGATTGACACTACTTTAAGTCAAATTTCAAAGTTAAATTAATTACAATGACCACTATTGGATTAAATGGTAAAAATATATTCTAATTTAACTTTAAAAAAATTCAAATGATAATATAATAATATAAACAAATTAGATTACAAAAAAGTTTTGAATTAAAATACAACATTTTTTACTATTCAATAATAAATGACTTTATCGAAAAAATACCAAAAATTTACACACATTAAATTTTGATGTCCCGATTCTAAAGAAGAATTTTATTTGGTCCAATAAAATGTATAAGAGTGACCAAAACTATATTTAATGATGTTTCTCTATCAAAAGGAGATAAGTGGACCTTTAGTGAAAGTTAGATTATATATGCCTAAAATTGTATTCTTTTCATATTTTAAGCCTTTATCCTTTATTGGATAAATTCACAAACATTTAAAAAACATATATAATCATATTTTATTTATTTATATTCATTACCGCCAATAAAACGACTACGTGTTAACTAACATTTAAAATAATATTATTTTATTACAAGTGTGGAACGTAAGATTTCAAAGAAACTCTTTGTTGCGTATCGTGTACGCTATCGAACATAGAAACCCATTTAAAGTAAAATTAATATTAAATTCGTAAATAGTAATAAATATGAAAATGATTTATTCTTTATTTAACTGGGATGTTCCAATATCTCTCTAGGTCTCTTACCTCACTAGTTCTCCAACACTGTAATTGTGTTTCAAGAACTACTTCTTCCATATAGATCTAAGGAATCTATTTCTGTATCAACTTTTGTGAAACATGATTATCAACTTCATTGATGTCAATATTTATCCCACTATCATTTTTTAAGATGTGATCCCTCTCATAAAATACTACTTTTATGGAAACATTCACTTTCTTTTCTTAGGGGTTGTATATGTAGAATCAATTTTTCTATGGTATCTCATATAAAGATACACTTTGTTCCCTAAGGTGCTAGTTTTTTATCTTACAAGGCCTAAATATATAATTCTCATCCTTATACACATGTATGTAAAAAAGTTTTTCTATCCACTCCATAACTCTATCAAAATTATGTTATCCTCCTTATTTGGTACTCGGTTTAATATATATATATATATATATATATGGCATAGTTTTTATTAAATATCACTAGAATGATAATGCAATATATGCATGACTCATCATTTACCTAACCATGTCAAACATAGTATGGTTTCTCCCTTCACTAAAACAATTCCACTATGGTGCATAAGGTTGAGTGACTTACTATATAATCCCAAAATACTATAGATTTTCAATGAACTCTTAATTAAGATATTTACCACCTCTGTCTAATTGAATTCTCATTATCTTGTTTCAAATTTGATTCTCTACTTCATTCATGACTTATATGACTTTTTCTGAGGACTCTGACTTATACCTCATTAATTTTAGATCTCCATATATACTCAGGTCATTAATAAATGTTAAAAAGAAAGAATATCCACCTCTAAAGTCTATTTAAAATTGAAAACACACATCAGTCTATGCCAATCCTAGAAGCTATGTGGCACTTTCACCCATTCCACTGAAAAATTGTTTGGTAATTTTTACATGTAATTGAGAATTAAGTCATTCAAGTGTTTTTATATCATAATAGTCTAGATAGCCATCTTAATAGATATTTTTCAAATACTTATCCTATACTTGACCAATATGATGATTACATTGTTGGGTGTTATATGATTCTTGTGAACAAGATTCATCATCTATTTATAACACTAGGTATTTGTAATTTAATACATAAGGACTATTATTTAAATGTTTCATAACATGACTTATGCTATATTTATAAAAGAAACAAATATTATTTCTAGACATGAAAAAACCATATGCATCTAGGCATGATATTGAAATTATGTTCACGGTAATAGTTGGTACATAATAACAATACATTAAACATAATATCATCACTATTTGAAATGAAAGGTGGTTGTTAAAAATGGATAGAGAAATCATTTTTTCACCATTAACATATAAAAAATACACTTATCCTCTAAAAATATTTTAGAATATACTCAGTTCCTCCATTTTGATATAGATGTGAGAAACATATGATGTATCTAATAACAAATATGCACATATGGAATTAATACACATGGTAATTAATGAACCTTTAGCTTCTACTTACTTATTAACGCATTACTTCTTCCAGTGGTCATGCATTCAAAATGTAAAATACAGTACTTCTTTTTCCTTGCCATATCTCTGGATCTTCGTCTTCATGTAAGGATGGTGCATTGTAGATTAATAATTTTTATGTGTCTTGGGACACTTTTCTTTATTCTTTGATTTGTTATTTACCACAATAACCATGTGGGTTTTATTACCCATGCCCTAATCGACTGGGTGAATTAAAATAAAAATCACTAAATTAATATAATAATTATTTATCATATTATATTTAACAGAAAAACTAGAGAAGATATTTTTTTAGTGAGTAAAGTATGCTATATGTTGGAAAAACATCTCAGGATTTTATCCCTATGTTGTCTATGAATTCAATGTGTCCAATAAACATGAATACATGAGACCCATCTGGTGAAGACACTCCAAAATTATTTTTAAAAAAATTCTTACGGATCTCGTGTATCTCTTTTATCTCCTTCTCTTGATATTGATCATGAAGGTGAGTCATCATGATTTAAAAATTCATGTCATCATGTTTCTTAAAAAGATTATTTGTCATGGATGATAACATGAATCACTGAACATATATATAATTGTTGAAATGTTTCTTGTAAAGAAAAAATTCTTCCTTGCTATCCCCATAAACAGGCATATTAAGAATAGGTTTTTCAATCACATATAATTAGCTTTTATAGTGTATGATAATGTGAAAGAACATTTTCCACTATTAGAAATTTTTTCTAGTGAGAAGGTTATCCTCTTCATGTATGAATAAGAGTGACATGTTTGAAGTATTTTCTTCATAGTTTCTACAAATAATATGATATATTATTTAGTACTTTATCTCATGAAATTTGAAATTTGAAATTAAAATTATATTTATTATTGTTTCACAATTTTATCGAAACCCAATATACCTCACCATTGGCTTTGAAATATCATGTTTATTGTACATTCTAATGTATATGATCTATTTTAACATTTTTATTACTAAAAAATTTTATTGTTAAGAAATTTGATGTGTTTTAGGTAGTAATTCCAAATAACAACTGCATTAACTCAGAGTTCCTTGATATGTTTAGGGGACTCTACAATCCTGATATAATTAAATATGAATTACTAAACCCTTTACTCTTAGCTACTATAAGTCCTACTTTGGAAGTCAAACCTCAATGTGAAATGAGTTAATTCAACCAAAAACATCTTTTTATAATTCTTTTATAATTTAATGCACACCAACTTTTGTTGGTCATGAACTTTGAACTATGGTTAAATATTAATTGAAGTAGTATAAAGATATACTGACTTGATAATAATAATTTAGGGATTTTATCTATATGCATAAATATAAAATTATTATCTTTATTAAATTTTTGTTAATATTGACTGTATTGGAATAAGTTATTTACCATTAATTAGAAAATATTTACACAAAATCCAATTTATTTTAGTTTTATCTTGCGTTCTTGTTAATTCATTAATTTATGTGATAGTGAAAAAACATTCATAATGAAATAAAAAAATTTAAAAGAAATAAAATAATAAAATGGTATGATTATAATATTTTAATAATGGTCAGTTTATTTGTTGGATGATAAATCGACCATTGATATAGGGGATAAAAACCTTGAACCATTTGAGGTTGATGTTGTAGTTTTCCACCTATCCAACAATGTATCACTCTTGGATTGATTTTCCCTTGACTCAAAACATTAACTAAATTTATTATCATTGTATATACATCCATTGCATATTATTTTACTCACACACATGTAAGGATAAGAGGTTTACACAAAATAAATCACGGGAATGCAGGACATTATATCATAAAATCAAAGATGGTAGGTAAGAAAATAATTTAATTTAATAATTAATCAAAAATGTGACCAATCACATACAAAGGTCTGGAAAAAGCTCATGATAAACCATTTTCATTCTATTAATTATGCATTTAATAAAATTATCATTCAGCTATTAATCATTCTTAATTAATTTAAATCATGTTTGAATTAATTAATTATCTTCTTTAATTAATAATTTTTTTTCTAAATTCTCATCTTAATTTACTTAATATTCTCATCTAAATTAATTTATAATATATTAAATAAGTTTATTTAATATCAAATTTTTATATAAATTTTCCATTGATGAGAAATGGTGAGTACCCATTAAACTAACCTACATGTGTTATACTAATATATTTTTTACTATTGCGGCATGTCGAATACATGAATTATCACATAAATTCATGATGTGTACTATAAACATAATAACTACCTAGATTATATTATTTTACAATCATGTGTTATACTGAAATTCACATATATTAAGAACTATAATATGACTTGAATAAGATACGTAGATATGTACATTACACATAAACTTATTAAACATTTTTATATAAATATATTTATTTATTAAAGATCATCACATGGAATGTCCAATAAATTAAATGGCCACACATAATATCATGATAATATGTTTTACACTATATAATAAATTAATTTTAATTCAACATTATTTTGTAAATGTACACTATGTGTACATTTGGGATGGATGTCATATATGATTTCTCACCATCAATCCAGAAACCTGCCTAGGGACTTAGAATGTTATCGTACAAAAGAAAATTATGGAGTAGTAAAGTGTATATTTTCTATACATAATGTGGTCTCTGAGTTACATAGTCTCCAATCAGGTAGGCTGTATATGAATATACATGACCCATATATGACAAAGGAATGGCATTATGTGTATATTAGATGCACAATGTGTACTATAGATGATGGTGTGCTAGGATGACTCGATCAATACAGAGTGTATAACTAAACTCACCTTGTGTAATAAATTCCCACACCTTAAATTACATAGAATTTATTATTGGTGCATTGAACACTTGTAAATGACGTGTACCTCTGGGTCACACAACATGTATTCATGTGTTATACATCCATACTCCTCACCACCTCTATATGAGATTTTATAATTTATTTCAATCATAAAATATATCAGTTCAATTATATTAATGAAAAATGGTGCGGAAGAAGAAGATATCACACTTCAGATTAAATAATGACTAAACTAGAATTTAATTCAAATTACTTATGCAATAATTAATCATTTATTTTTAAATAGCTATAAATTATTATGTGACCAATCTGATATAACCTAAAGGTTTCTGGTGTAACATAAGTATGTGACGGGTCGGCCCCAACATTTATTATTTTCATGTTCGATGATCAATATGATATTTACATAAAGATAAATATATTGATCAATATAATTGATCCAATAAAAATTGATAATGGATAAAATTATAGTACAAGAGCATTGGATCGTGGAATATTATTTATACCTAATTTTTGACATTAAAGAAATACATTACGAGAAGTGTTTCTTTATTTTTGGATCTGATGATGTTTCTACGTTATTCCATCATTGAATTTTTTTTATTCATGGGTAGATTCACTCTAGAAGAGATCCACACATGTTCCTTAAATCATTTAACACTGTCATAGGAACCCCTGGGAGATAGCACAACAGATCTTATCACTTCTGTTGTTTCCATTTGATTGCCTCAGGAATCACTTCTAAAGGATTCTTAATTATCTATCTAATCTCGTGAGAGATAATTGGGGGCAGATAAATCTATATTCATGAGAGCATTCATGGATAAGGGTGCTATCTAGGACATCGTGATGATTCTACAAATTCATTGTGCACATTCAAACAAATTAATTTCTTCTCTGGAAAACTATTATAATTGGGTTTATATACTGCTATGGTTAGAAATAAATAATCTCAAAAGTTCCATTTAATATTTATCTAATCCCGACCAAATACCATGTCTATAATAATAAATTTATTATTATTTTTCAACATGATCTAAAATAATTAATTAAAATTTAATAATATTTATTCAAAAAATATTCAAAAAATATTATTTCTCACTGGACCTATATACTCAAAAGGCCCAGGAGTGAGTCAGACCCACTCTTACCAAACATTATTAAAAAGAATAAAGACATTAAAAACATCACAATGGTGGTTTACATAGCCTAGTAAAATGGTGACACACGCATTTACATCAACAAAACGTGAAAAAAAACCCAAAACCATGAAATACCACTCCAAACCTGATTCCACAATGACCTACATTGACAAAGCATCAACAACCTGATTAGCCTCCATGTAAGAATGTGTCACATAATGGGTGAAACCATCAAGGAGTTTTAGACATTATATCCAAGAAGGCAACATCTCCTATGGGACATTCCTAAAGTGACTTCTAAGAATGGCAACAACCACCATTGAGTCCAATTCGAGCCAATAAATGAACCAACCATGATGAACTGCATAAGTGATACTTACGTTCATAACACATAAATCAGAATCAATGGTAGATCCTCCTCCAATATAATGATAAAAATAGATCTTATTGAGGCCCCAATAGGTATAGAATACACCACCATAGCCTAAAGGCCTGGATTCACTAGAGGTAACCCCATCAACATTGACATTCCCCCAAGAGAGAATGGGAGGGATCAATCAAATTGATTTCTATTCCGAGGGTTTTTTATCCAACCAGAGACACCAAAAATTTCAATAAAATAAATTCACTGATTTTATTATTCGTGCAACTAGCCAGTACAATGGAATAATTGAAAACAACCCTTTGAATAGACCTCACACGAGACTGAAAGGTATGAATGATAGAATAAAAGACCAGGCCATCAGGCCTTCCAAAAGGCCATGGGTGGCTACTGTTGCTACTAGTAGTAGATTTTTGACTTGTTCACTACACTATGAAACAGTAATATCGTCCTGTAGGTTCCCCAGACTCTGTATATCCAGGAAACTTCCAGTAACATCTTGAATGAATCTCCATAACCTTTATGTAATGACACATGACAGAAAAACATGCACAATCGATTACACTGATACAAAACATAAAGGGAATACTGAAGCAAGATTAATTCTAGACTTCTTGAAGAAATTTTTCACTAGAACCATTCCTTTATAAATCTTTCATAACAATAGAAAATCAGTCGATGAGATAAATTAGGTCTAGAAAGACAAAAACCATCGAGGGGTGGTGATCTTCCTATCACGCATGTATAGATATAGAGCTCTGGTGCATAATGTCTCAGTGAAACCCGGTTTCCAAATGAGGGTGTCTCTATCAACGAACCTATATCTTTGAATTACAGATTGAATATAAGTAGGAAGAAAATCACATGTTCCCAGAGTTATAGCCTTAACACTATCAATGAAATTGTGTTGTGTGGAAGATTAAATTTCAGTATCTTATTGTATTGGTCTTGATAACTAAGGGTGGTCTAGGCATTCAACAAGGAATTCTTACGAACCAACCAATTGGAAGAAATCATGACCCCATTAAATGAGGACTTATGATAAGTCTAGATTGATGATGGGAAATAGTAAGAGCATGCCGCTAGAAGTTTATAAATGAGCATAGCTGAAATAAACTCCATTGAACTATCATTTCAATTGAACTGGCTCTATGTAAACTTGTTAAGAAGAGCCACAATAAAAAAACCAAAATCATTGAAACCTAAGACCCACATATCAACTGGCTAGATATATTCCCTCCATGCCACAACAAACCACTTATTTCTATAATGGAACCAGTCGATATGATGTTCCTAATGATCCTTTGAAGATCTTTGATGAGATCTTTGGCCCCTATATATAGAGAACCCATAAAAAACATAGAATTAATCACCGAATTGACAAGGAAGATTCTCTCATCTTTAGACATAGATTCCCCTTTACAAGATTCCATTTGAGAAATAATAAAAGAGATTATAGAATCAATATGACATATTTTTAATCTACCCAAAAATAGAGGAACTCAAAGATGGATAATTGGTAATGATCCTATCTTCACTCCCGGTGACCTTGTGACCTTATTCTATTTTCTGATGGTCACTCCCTCTCCAATGACCACAAAATATTTCTCCATGCCGATGGCATGTCCAACCACATCCTCATAGCTATTAATGCTGACCCATTTTGAAGTCACAGTCCTTACATTAGCTTGTTAAAATAAAATAATATCATCAGTATAAAAAAGATAGGCAGGGGTATAAAGATCCCTTCCAACTTTAATATGACTATAAAAACCATCTTGAACAAGAATATTATGGTAGAGACTGAAATAATCATCAGAATGGTAAAAAAAGTTTCGAATGTGGATCCCCTTGTTGAACACCCTGGTTTCACAGAAAGAAACCCCTAGTAGAACCATTGACCTAGATTAAAATCCTTGCACTCTTAAGAATTACATGGACCAAAATAATGAACATGTTGGAAAATCGGACTTATATACATTTTATGTCAATCCTCTAAAATATTTATAGGGCCTTCAATAATGTCTAATTAATTGATTAATTAAAATCACTGCATTATTTACCAATAAATAAATCATTATTATTTTTATTAAATATTAAATAAATATTTATTAAATATTTTACACATAAAATATTCTCTCAAATAACTAATGACAGGATATATGCAATCATTTTAAAAACAAATAATTATTAAACCACGTTAGGGAATACTATTAATTAAACCTGTTAAATAATAAAAATAATATATTATTTAAAATAGAAACTAGAAACACATATTATGTGACCCTGTAGGCCTCATTCTCAATGGCATTTGGTTATGTAGCCTAATGTTAATGGATAGCATCTAGAAACATTCCATGTAACCCATATGGAAAAATAATAATTCGTTAATCCCATAATACCTCATATGGATACTCAATGTGTAATATAGTCCCTTTATCATGATATCTCTAATCAAGCACTTTTCATACTAGTTCCATCAACCTATATGATCAATTTATCAATCTTTTACTTTCTAGAAATCAAACAAAACATTAAAACACTATTTCCATGGATTTATTTAGGATATATCATTTCCATCAAATTTCATGTGATATCATGATTTTTAAATAACAAAAGGGAAAATTCCTTTCTCTGATTATTCATTAATATATAATTACTCATGACGCTCAAATTGTATCCAACCTTATCGCGTACATTTTTCATCACGATTTTCATCAATACATCAATGTACGTGACATATAATATTAATTATCAATAATATTTAATTATAAAGATCAATACACATGTTCATAGATAGGAACAACCAATAAAAAATATATGTGTATATTTCCACTTGATAGGTCTCATTCTTATAATATCCTACACTGGATATTACTGAGGGAGTCCACTATGGGAATATGCCTCAATGTACTATGAGTCTCCACCCTTTAAATCCTGAATATTTTTTTGCCTTAAATTATTTCTACTAACTGTAAAAAACTTATTTAAGAATACTTTCATGGTAATTTTTCGTACTCGTCATTGCAGGGAACTACTATAACCTTATAGTGTGGTAACTACTATTATGACATTATCATATACTATGTTATGAAGAATAAAAATCATGATGAGAGAAAAAGTTTATTAATTTTCAAAACAGTTAATAATGTTTATGATAAAGTACATATATGTTGTTTCTATAACATTAAACAAAAAAAATTCATCATTTAAATCATAATAATGAGAAATCCATATAAATAGTGAGATTGTAACATAAGACCTTTACCAAGTTAGTAACATTGAATGATAAGACCCATGAAATAATAACGTTAAATGAAACTAATAATATCATGATAATAAATAAATACAAGATATTAAATGTCAAAGGGGTTTTATAGACACCTCATGAAATATTAATGGAGCATAACATAACCTAATTCTCAAAGAAGGAATATTGAGAGAAAAATCTCCTACCACATTGGTATCTTTTGAACAGTAAACCCCATTAAATATATATCCTTGAATGGATATTTAAAACCCCATAAGTTTCATGATAAATATCATTAAATTCCTTAAAGTTATGTATATTTTCCACCTAAAGAGAACCATTGGTGTGTATGGCATGTATCTCATAGATATAAAAAGTGAGATAAAATAGCTTATAGATTTTAAAAAATCGTAATTGTAAACCCCGTAAAAAAGAATATAAAAAATTGAATATTTAAATACACTTCATTTCCATGATAATAATAGGGATGTAATTTTATTGGTAGTATACACACAACATAATAGGAATAATCGGGGCATATGGTATGTATCTCAAAAATATAAAAAGTGAGATAAAAATTTATTAAGGCATCAGTAGCTTTTTAAGAGTATACCCCTTGAAAAAGATATCCTTAAATGAGTCATTAAATACATATAATTGACATAATAATATTCCTAAAATAAATTTATCTATATTATATACACCACAAAAAAGGTATTCTGGGTGCATTTGGCATGTATCTCACTTATATAAAAAGTGATATAAAAATCCTTTACCACTTTGGTAAATTTTGAACTGTAAACCCGATGAAATAGATATCATAAATGTATGTTAAAAACCAAATAATCATAAAAATAATCATCATAAAATACATTCACATTCATTATATACACCACTTAAAAAAATCGTTGGTGAATATGACATGTGCCTCACAAAAGTCAGTGCGAGACAAAAATCACTTATATTAAGTCTCAAATCCCATTGTATATGTTTAAAACTCTTGTAGAATTAATATAATATTATTATACATATGTAAATTTCCAATAAAAATATATATAATACCCTATATTATTAACTTAGGAACTTTTATTACCTTTTTATTAACAATTAAATGTTAAATTCAGGTTTTGGTTAGTATCTTCTTTGTTTTTCACGAATGGTTAGATTTTTTATTTTTGGTCTTATTAATTTTATATTTTTTCCATCATCTCAAGAATATTAAACATGATATAAATATAATATATATTAAGAATATATTTACTTATAGTAATACGTAAAATTTTTAGATGGAAAATTAAAAACACCATTCATTAAGATGATAGGTCGTACGTAAATGAGAGTGTTGTTTTCATTTTCTCAACAAGTTAAATGAAATAAATGTTAATAATATATTAAAATTATAGAATAACATTTATTATACATATATATATCATTTTTTTATTTTTACCTAACTTCATTACCTTCCATGTAATGTGTATATAAAGAACAAATCACATTGCTTTTTCAGACATTAGTCCTCCATACACACGAATGAAATTACCATATTCCCATGAAATGAAAATTAAGAAAAAAAATAAGTGAAATATTGATTAATAAAGAATAATAATATCATAAATATAATATACAGACATTAAATATATCATTATTTCTAGTCGTAATAGGCAGTGGTTGAAAATGAATAACATCAGTTTGCGAGGAGGTAGTTCACAGCACAAACAGTTGATGATTTCATAACCCATTTGATGGAAGCTGAGAAATATTTTGGTTATTAAATTAACATAATATCATATAATAATATGTAGTAAACATTAGATATTATATCATCATGGTTTAATAATGATTTATGTGGGTTGTGAAAGAAATAAAATCTAATGCTTGGTTTGGGTTGGTACCAATTTGTTAGAATATATATTTTGGTTTGAACAAAAAAGAAATCATTGGATGGATTTATGACAAAAATAAAGATTCCAGGATGATAATATCTATGTAAGAAACTTTTTGGACAAATTATTTTCAGAAAAAAATGGTATTGGAAGTTTGAAGTGTAGAGGAGAATGAGAGGCCTTGTGTAAGTGAGGTGTGAGGCACACTTGTAATTTTTGAAATAAAAAATGTGTTCCCATGTTTTTCTCTTTTAAAAAGAAAAAAAATGACCATTATTAAACATATAATCTTTATGGTTGAAATATTTCTATATAAAGGGTGTTTTATA
The DNA here is from genome assembly GCA_963277665.1 of Viscum album. NCBI lineage: Eukaryota > Viridiplantae > Streptophyta > Magnoliopsida > Santalales > Viscaceae > Viscum > Viscum album. Next base: position 816,232,433 of record OY728142.1, read on the forward strand.
AATTTTGGGTCATTTTTTACCATTATCTTTTTAGTTTTTCACCTTTTAAAACTATTTAGCTTTACTTCAGTAGTTTTGTTTTACTATTTTTACAATTCATTATGATAAAAAATTTAGTTGAATTTAAAAAATATCATAAATTATTATGATTATAAATATGTAATCTATTTTTTTTCTAATTTCAATCATATTTGTGGATAATTTTAATTTAAAATTAATCTCACAGACATGATAAAAAAGTGGTTTCCAAAGAGAAAATGTTCAAATGATTAAAAAATATTATATTTTTATTGAATATAAATTTTTTTAAAAAGACAAAAATTAAAATTTATATATTTGAACTATTTTTACATTCAAAATCATCCTAAAACTATTTGTATGTATTTAACTATTTTAAAAAAAATTATAAATCTTAATTAAAAAATTATTTTGTCACTATTCATTGAAAAACATATCATTTTAGAAACCTATAAAATATTTAATATGAGATAATTTTGAAATTATGATATAAATATTTCTGTTTATTTTTTAAAATAAATCTTTTCAAAGGATAAAAAATTAATTTTAATAAAAGTGTGCACAAGGTGATCAAAGTAATATTTATACAAATTAGTTTTATATTTAAAATTAAATTGATTCAAATATCCCATCTAAAAAACACATAAAATGAATATTTGAAATTTTATTGGATATATTATATATAAATTTAATTCAAATTAGTCACCAAATGTTTTAGTTTAATTTATTATGTTAAACCGTGTTTGTTTGTAATGAATTACTTTTTAAAAAAAAGATTTCCTTTATTTTCATGTATTTTTTTCATTTATGTGGTTAAATAATATATTTTCATTCTTTATTTAATGTTATTCATAACCTTTATTCCAACTGATAGGTGATAACTATTATAATAAAAAATATTATGCAACATGTATGTCATGTTTCATCAAAACATAGTGTTACGTGTAACATATGATATAATCAATGTTTTGTATTGCCTAGGTTAAAATTATTTTAACTTCTAACACAATAGAAATTAAATATTTCATGTAACAAAAAATTTCAATAACATTAAATTTATTTGAATAAAATATATTCCAAAAAATATAATTGTGTTATAATAACAACAAAGGATTATATGTTAGGGATAGTTAAGGTAGTTTTTTGATAAATAGAATTTGTTGAAGATACAATGGTTAAGGATATATTAGTTTTTACCCTCCACAGAAGTTATTTTAGTGTGATTTTATTAATATTATCACACTTAAAATTTTGGTTTCAGAAAATGGTTGGATCCAACAGAAACTAAAGTAACAATGGATGTGAAGGAAAATGTTGTAGTTGTATTAATGGGAAACTAAATTGTATTGGATTTGTATTGAAAAATATTGATCTTATTATTAAAAATATATCACAAATTATTATTGACATCTTTAACCGTGTTTTTTTTCATTACTCATCAAATAATAGGGAAATGAAGATCCATGGAATTTGAAGTGATAAAGGTTATAATGGTAAAAATATTCAATGACATGTGGGGAAAGAAGAACCCAAGAAAATTTATTAATATAATTGGACAATATTTAATATGTGTTAAATGATTTAATATTGAAAAAATATTCCAATTAAAAATGGAATCACTCATTTATCACCAAGAATCCAAATAATGTATATCAAAATGAATAAATTAATGGTTTTTAATATGTAGAGTATGGAAATTATGAAAATTTATTTCTTGGGGGAAAATCTCAAGAATAGGATCAGAAAGATCATATAGATTAATGTTTATTATTGAATAATTACCAAAAAAATTTATAAAGAAACTACAAATGGAATTTGAAACGTATAGATTATATATTATCTTGTGTTTTGATATTTGTGTATCATAGTGTGTGATTTATATTTTTTGTATGGTGTGAGCATTAAAGAATTAGAATTTAAAGTATGGGTAATGGGTTATGAAGAATATTGAATGATTAAGGTTTAAAAACATAAGGATTTAAGAGTTATAATATAATGGTGGATTTAAGTATGATCATAATTTTGAAATTGTTAATAATAATTTTGTTTTTTATGTGCTGGGCTTACATTAGTGAAATTTATTTGGAATTGATATATGTTTAAGGTATATAAAATAGTTATGTTTGACATGTGAAATTTTTAGTTGAGTAATATTTGTCCTTTAATATTGTGGACATATGTTTTATGTTGTTGATAAACATAAGGGATTATATGAATATAATATTGAGGTAATTGTGGGTTAATAAGATATGGGGAACATGTTATTTATTGTAATGATAACCAAGGGATTGCTAAGTTATTTTTTGATTATGGTATTTGTGTTATTTCATAAGAAGTTCACTATTTTGGAAACCATATATGAATAAGGTAAATGGAAATATTTTTGGATAACATGGGATTTTATATGATTAATAATGGTTGAATTATCTTTTGGAAATAATATATAATTTTAATATGGGTATAGGGTAATTCAGGTAATTTATAAAAATGATTACGATATCATAGATATTATGTGATTGTGGAATATAAAATTTTTAAATGATACATTAAGATATATTGATGTCTTTTTTAAATAAATTATAAATTTATTTTTGAATAATATGTGTTCAAATCATTCTAATATATATATTTCAATCTTACTCTAAAATATTATGAATAACATTACGATTAGTTATTTTTTGAATGATGTATATTTAACATTATGTGTTATTGTTGAATATTTAGATATTAATATTGTTTTTATTAATGTGAATGTTTATTAATTTTGGGAATTATCTCTACTTGTTTTATGTATTTTGGGTTTTCTTAAAATATAATGAAATGAGGAATAGAATTTTTTATTTTTTTGGATTCTGTGATATGTTAGAAGATATTTTTAGTTTTTCGGGTATAAATTTTAATCTTGATTTTTCAAAATTTGGAGAAAAAAATGAGGTTGTGTTGACATTATTTAAATTATGAAGTTATACATAAAATTTATGTGTATTTCATCCGGATTTTATTCTAGTGGATAAAAAAGTACTTCAATTCTAGCAAAAATGTTCGAAAACAAAAATGTTATCTTATTGCCTATTTCTCTGATGAATTAATGTTTTGTTTACTAAACAAATATTTATTATTTTTGTTGTCATTAGGAATTTCTTGACAACGTTCTATATCAATATATACTAGTCCTTTAAAATTATTTTTCACTTCTATATACATATTTTCAATTCAAGCATAAGTTCTTCTATTGATAAACCTAGTTTTTAGTTATTTTGGATGATGTATGTATTTACCTTTTTATCCTATCATAAGGAGATTTTATTAATCATTTTTTGAGGACATTTTCCATAAAAAAAATTTTAAATGTCAAATATTTTAAATACTTAGACCAAATTCAAATTGTGAATATGCAATTTATTAAATGGTGGGATGTAATATCCTAATATTTTTAAAGAAATTCTATGTTTTATAGCAACCATGATACACATATCTAAGAATAAAATAACCTTGAAACATTATATGACCATAATTTTCTATCCATTTAATTTATACGAATGAATAAGATTAACTGAATTATAAATTATTTATAACATTTTTAAATCATTTAATATTTTTTTATTAATTCATAGGAAATAGTTAGCTTATTTTCAGTAAACTCATTTTATTCATCCAAAATATAATTTCATCAAAAATATATTTTTTTTATAATGTAATATAATTAATTTATAAAACATTTTAATATTTCATTTTATAATAATTGAATTACTTTTTAAATTGGTATATCAAAAATATCTTAAGGTGAAATTTGGTTTATTGTATGAAAAGTATTATTTTCCAATTAATAGTGAAAAATAATGGTTTTTATTTAAAATTGTATTTTACTTTTTTATTTATAGTGTTAAATTATATTTTTGATTTTTTAATAAAATTCATTAGCTCCTTTTTAATTATATTATTCTAATTATGGTTTTTAAAATGAACTCTTTAACAGCCAAAGAATTGGAAATATTTTCCTTTTAGAATAACTAAATATTTTTACTATATTTATTTATAAAAAACACCATGTAATGATTATGTTACACTCAATATATATTTCATCTTTCTCTATATAGAACACCGAGTTTAACATAAGTTACACACAAAACTGACATTCCTCGATGGATTATGTAACATGAAATACCATGTTTTACTGAACTATAATATATTAATAATAATAATATTATTTAATATAATAAGATAAAAACTTGATATTAAATTAATGGTTATTAATATGATTAACTATATTATGAAAATATATGGTTGAACTCATTGGTTACAGATTAATTAGAAATTAATATCAAAACAAATTGACAATAAAGAAAATACTTTATAACAAACTATTTTTTTGCTCATGAAATTTTATGTCCTAATAAATTAAAATAATTATAATTATTGAGTGGTATTCATGTAATGAATATTTTATATATTTAGTAAAATATTATCTACATTCACTCAATAGATTTTATAATCATAGGATAAGAACAAACTCAATATTACGCATAAATAACTATATTTTTTATAAAGGCAATATTTTCACCTTTTAATAGAGAACCTACATTAAATATAAAAATTTACACTGTATTTAATTTAATATTAAAAATATAAATTTATTTTTTAATGTAGAAATATAAAATTTAGGATAGGTTTTATTTTTTGTATTTTTCGTTGATGTTTCATTTTTTAATGAATAATGTAAAAATTATTAAATTTAACTCAAAAATGTGTCTTTATCTAAGTTATTTATGAGGATAAATTATATTTTTTGATTGGATTGTGAGTTAAATCATATTATTCTTATATAAATTAATATAATTAGGCCATTTTAATCTATTTTACTTTGAAAATGCATATAAAAACATAGGAAACTTTTGAACATCATACTTAAAAAATACATTTTATCATCCCATTTATGGGATAAAATTTAAATTAATTTATTCCTATTCTACTATTTACATTTTGAAAAAATGATTCCATATTTATAATCCTTAAAATTAATGTTCAATCTAGTTTTCAACCAAAATATTAGTGAAAGTGATTAAAATTAATTACAACGATTAAGAGAAAAAATAGCTTAATATGGGACTAAACCCTTAAACATAAAGACCAAAATGACCTATAAATTTTTAAAAAATACATTTTATGTTTATATTTAGAACATATACTCCCTTTGAATAAATTTTTTTCATTATTTAAAAAAATTTAATGTTGAAAAATATGGGTGGAATTCTCATTTTATGAATTTACAGGAATGTCACTCCTATACTACTATAAAAAGGCACTCACCCCTCCCATGTCATCATACATATAATAATACATTCGATTGAATTAAATAATCCAAAAAAGAGTCTAAAATTCCCTCTCATCCTCATATTATCCTCACCTCGGTATGGAATAAAACAATGGAATCCCTTTGGTGGAAGCAAAAAGGAGTTACCGAAAGAAGAGGTAATGTCCTTCTTCAAGATGTTTTTTTTTATTTTCATTCTCCATCCCCAAAAGATATTATTATTCTATGATTATATAATAACATAGATATCATAAATATAATTTTTTTATGGTTCCTTCTTCACTTACACACACTTCTATATAATGGGTATCGAAATTACCATTTTACTCTACGGAAAACAACCTCCCATTGAAATGATGTCATTCATTTTTCCTTTATCACCTCCCATGATAAGACATTATGATGTAGAACATTTTTTTATATTATATTTATGGAATTTATGATATCATTATTATTTTTTAATTATTTATAAACACATACTATGTTTCACTCCATTTATTGGGAATACGATAAAAGCATTTTAGATAGTTTGGACTACTTCATCCTCAATGAAATTTGATTCATTCACACTCTACATGGATCATGTATTTGATATTTGTAATTAAAAATATGTAAAAAATAAATATATATGTTATTCAAGACATAATTACATTTCTGGGAACATAATATATCATTTAATTTATTACCCTTCTCACACACTAAAAAGTGTTAATATCATCTATGGACATGTGGACTATCACCTCCCCACCATGATGTGATTCCTTTTACAAAAAAATAATTATATATATAAGTATATATAATTAAATAACACGGTATTTTTGATATAATGGACATTATAGAAATATATAATTTTTCTAACCCACTTTCCTTAATGATCACTGAAACATTGGAATGTTACTCTTGCGTACTTACGACCTACCGTCTTCAAGATTGTAATGTTTCTTCATTTTTCCGAAAAATATTTCGAGATTTGTTTTAAAAGAATGATTTATTTATAAATATTATAATTATGTTATTATTATTTTTCTATATATGTTTATATAATGATCCCTTTGGCCATAGTTGACCTTCCAAAGTCATGTTTGACAATTAAACTGAATATGGTCAAAACACCCAATGTTAAATTAATTATTTATGATGTTTTTTAGAAAATTTTAACAAGTGAAAAAAAATTAATGATAAAAATGAAATAATTTATAAATAATGTAAATAATTAAAATAATTTCTTTATTCATGAATATGAAAACACGTGTTATAATTCGGAATCAAGGAAAAGTATTTCATCTCAATTTACATTTCATTAAGACTTATTTGTTGTTATTCACCAATTTACTTTTATATATGGTTTATATACTACCATTTGACATGAAAAATTATTAATATAATTAGTCTCATGATATTATAATTTTCATTTAACATTATTCCTTCATGGGGATTATTATTCAAATCTTTTAATTTGGTATGTGACACATTGGAATGATAAAATATTAGTTCCTTAAGATTTATTTCAATTATCTTTTAATGGTGTTTCCAATTAAAAAAATAAAAAACACTTGTTATTACATATACTATACTTGGAAATTATTGATAAATATTTATCTTATAATCCATACATATATTTCATATGGAAAGTTATTAAAACAATTATTCAATATATGAGGAATGCTTTGGAAATGTATGACATAGGTGGGGACCATTATATATAGCCATAAGATGCATCAGTAGTCTCATGAGATGAATCAGTTGTCCAAATTTGGTGGTTTTCACCCTATGTTCTAAACTATATATTGGATGGTCTGAATGGTAAATGTACCATGTACTTAGGAAACATAGAATAAAATAATTAAGTATTTCCATCTTTTAGACTCTTTTATTATTTATCCATGAGATTTTACATAAAAATTAAAATGGAATCATTTAATTCTTAGTTGATTGATTATATGAAATCTGTTTTTTTACATTTCCATATTGAATATTCGTCAGCTAGTTATTTGAGTGGTATTTTTTTTCATTTATTTACCATACCATGGTTATTATGATTATTGATTCATTATTTATTCTATTATACATACCCTTACTTATAATTTCTGCACCTCATTGTTTTGTTTCATTTATATAGGATTGGAAGAAAAAATATTTGAATGATATCTCAATGAGTTTTATATTTTACTTATGTTGTGATTTATTTTCTATTCCAAATTTATTATGGGTATCATGTATGTAATCTTGTTTCCCAAAACAACTATTCTATTCAGTTATTTGGGATTTTAATCTTGTATATAGGATAATGTAATAAATTACTTCACTAGATACATGCTTATGGGGTCGAGGTGTTAGATTTGGAATTAAATCATTTTTAGCAGCTACCTTAGATACTATATTTATAAAAAATTTATTAGGTAACATAACATTGATATAGACTTTGAGTCTAAGTACAGATGAAAAAAACAAATAATTTTGGTATAATAGATATTTTATAGTAATTCCTAGATATACATCCATATTTGGATTCTATAATTGGATATGAATCTCAAAAAAATGTACCATGGGGTAAAACAATTTACAAGGTGTGTCAGGAGTAAATCAAGTATAACATTATACACTACAATAGACCTTACTGGACACCTAGTTTTACAATCCTAGTCGATATTCATAGGATAAATCACAATTTACATACTAACCATTGTGAAGGCTTTCAAGGTAAATATATCCCTAAAGATAGCTTGTTTATCCAAATGATATTATCAATGCATAAAACTTTCATATTTTGTTAAGTGTTACACTATATTTATAATTATATAATTTTCCAATTTTTATGAGAGAATCAAGTATATTACATTTTTTAGAAATGGATTATGGAAGGAAGAAGTTTATCAATTCTCTTGTCCTACACAGAGGTTTCTCAAATGTGAAATTCAATATAGTTTGGAGAGTAACTAATAAATTAGTTGACATATTTGGGAATATGAATCATTTTATGACACATAACAATTATTATATGGAACAACTTGTTCCATAATGAGATTCTTATAATGTTGGATCAATTTATGTGAAAGAGTCCGCCATTATATAATGGGAATACTGACCCAATGACATCTGGGAATGGATTAAGTCATTAAATAATATATTAAAAGAATTGGTATATAGTGAAATGGAAAAGGTTACACCTTCAGTGCGTTATATCAATGGTGATACATATCAATAATGGTCATCTATCCAAATGATATAGAGGAATAAGAAATAAAACTCATGTAATAAAGAGATTTTAAGGACACATTATTTGATAAATACATATGGCATGATCAATAAACTATGATGAAGATAAATTTCATTATTTTAATGAAAAAGGGGGAAAATGTGTTCCAGAGTATGAAGCTACCATTATTAGGTTAGAAAGGTATGTTATAGATTATATATGGAACATGGAATGCATGATTGATTTTTCCTCTTAAGGATGTAATACATGTATATGAAGGGAGATGGTGAGTCAAAAAAATTCATCACATAATAAAATAGTTTTATGTTCTATCAATATGTATAATGAATTATCCAAATCATATAGATTTAAAGGGATGAAATAGAAGAAGATGATAGAAGGGAATTTAATGTATAATTGGATAAAGGGAAAAAGTATTTCATTACATGTGATATCTATAGAAAGAATCACCTTGTGTAATTGTTGAATGGATTGGGAGTTTCTAATAAGAATAGAGAAAAGTTTCCCCAAGAAGTATATTGAAAAAGGTAAAGGAAAACATTGTTATTTAGTGTTACAAATCCTTGTATATGGGGTGCTACACAAAAAAAATTACCCAAGTGTCAAGATAATTTTGCCTCCAAATAATATAAGCTATCAAATTCAATCATGTGTTATTGATACAACCGATGTGAAATGATTAATGGTATTTTATTTATATTCAATAATTATTTCATTTTAATATTTTGTCAACTATGTACTAGATATAACAGTTATCAAATATGTAATTATTATATTGCAGTTCTATTTCATTAAGTATTTGACATCACATGTTAAATAGAAAAAATAAAAGTGATTCAATATAAAGTTAAAACAAATGGGTAATAGAAATATTACCCTTAATATATTCTAGATTCCAAAATAATGATGTTATAATAAAGTGATGATAGATTTTGTTAATGTAAATTAGATAGTACCGAGTACCTTGGAACTGATTAATAGTTTTCTAAAAAAGTGGTTTATACCATCAATTATGGAGTTTAAAATACTTATGGATTCAAGGGATATATCCAATAACATGTGTCTTACATGAGGTATATGAAATAATTCATATTTCTAACACTTTTTTGGTCATTTATGTTATTACAATATTCAAATTTTTTGTATGTAAAGATGAATAGATTCTTGATATTATTTGATAAGTTCATTTTTCTAGTATTGTGACCTTATTTCTGATGTGTAGGATCATAATCTTGTATTAAATTTAACTATTTATGTAATGGTTTTAGTCGAATGAGATTTTAGAGATTATTCTTTTACATCAACCTATGATGAAACTTATGCAATGGGATGATGTCGAAATAGTTAAAGTGTAATGCCCCAACCTAAGAATCCCTAATAAAGTGCAATATTTTAATACATTGGAACAATTAAAAAGAATAAAATCTGGATGGACCAGTCAGTTTAGTTGTCATGGAAAATATATTACATACATGAACCTTACTTTATAATTCAAAACATAAAATTAAACTTGAATAATTATTCGAGAACACCATTATTCTCCTTTCTTAACCCTGTATATCAATCATAAAACACTTCTTGGAATCCTAGGAAAATAAAAAATAATGAATGGGTGATATCTAATGCACATTAGGGATAAATAATATAGTATAATCTATCATAAATAATCAAAAACATTTACGTCATGATATAAATCTTAAACAAAACACATTAATACATATTATTTATCATTATATAGAAAGAATAAATCAAATAATTCAATTTAATCATTTACATGTATACTTTACAAGTTGTATAATCACGTGTAATATCTATAACTAATAACATAATTGGGAAATGCATAATTCATGAAATTATAACCATACTGTCAATGACACGTGCCAAGAAAATAAATAACCACACCATCAAGGCCTCATTATAGGACACTAGTTTTTATTATGAGACATACTGATGCATCGAGGGGCTATAGAAATCCCCACTCATCAATTACTAATTAAAATTCATTAATCTTATGATAGGGGTAAAACATAACATGACATTAATAATAAAACCAGCATATTAAATTTTAATAATTTTACCATAAACCATGAACGGTATCAAAACAGAACATTCATTGTCAAATGTATCATAAAACCTACAATACAATATGGTAGATTGTATTATAAAAAATCAACCTTAATTTATGTGATAGTGAAAAAACATTCATAATGAAATAAAAAAAATTAAAAGAAATAAAATAATAAAATGGTATGATTATAATATTTTAATAATGGTTAGTTTATTTGTTGGATGATAAATCGACCATTGATATAGGGGATAAAAACCTTGAACCATTTGAGGTTGATGTTGTAGTTTTCCACCTATCCAACAATGTATCACTCTTGGATTGATTTTCCCTTGACTCAAAAAATTAACTAAATCTTCTATCATTGTATATACATCCATTGCATATTATTTTACTCACACACATGTAAGGTTAAGAGGTTTACACAAAATAAATCACGGGAATGCAGGACATTATATCATAAAATCAAAGATGGTAGGTAAGAAAAGAATTTAATTTAATAATTAATCAAAAATGTGACAAATCACATACAAAGGTCTGGAAAAAGCTCATGATAAACCATTTGCATGCTATAAATTATGCATTTAATAAAATTATCATTCAGCTATTAATCATTCTTAATTAATTTAAATCATGTTTGAATTAATTAATTATCTTCTTTAATTAATAATTTTTTTTTCAAAATTCTCATCTTAATTTACTTAATATTCTCATCTAAAATAATTTATAATATATTAAATAAGTTTATTTAATATCAACTTTTTATATAAATTTTCCATTGATGAGAAATGGTGAGTACCCATTAAACTAACCTACATGTGTTATACTAATATATTTTTTACTATTGCGGCATGTCCAATACATGAATTATCACATAAATTCATGATGTGTACTATAAACATAATAACTACCTAGATTATATTATTTTACAATCATGTGTTATACTGAAATTCACATATATTAATAACTATAATATGACTTGAATAAGATACGTAGATATGTAAAGTACACATAAACTTATTAAACATTTTTATATACATATATTTATTTATTAAAGATCATCACATGGAATGTCCAATAAATTAAATGGCCACACATAATATCATGATGATATGTTTTACACTATATAATAAATTAATTTTAATTCCACATTATTTTGTAAAAGTACACTATGTGTACATTTGGGATGGATGTCATATATGATTTCTCACCATCAATCCAGAAACCTGCCTAGGGATTTAGAATGTTATCGTACAAAAGAAAATTATGGAGTAGTAAAGTGTATATTTTCTATACATAATGTGGTCTCTGAGTTACATAGTCTCCAATCAGGTAGGCTGTATTTGAAGATACATGACCCATATATGACAAAGGAATGGCATTATATGTCTATTAGATGCACAATGTGTACTATAGATGATGGTGTGCTAGGATGACTCGATCAATACAGAGTGTATAACTAAACTCACCTTGTGTAATAAATTCCCACACCTTAAATTACATAGAATTTATTATTGGTGCATTGAACACTTGTAAATGACGTGTACCTCTGGGTCACACAACGTGTATTCATGTGTTATACATCCATACTCCTCACCACCTCTATATTAGATTTTAGAATTTATTTCAATCATAAAATATATCAGTTCAATTATATTAATGAAAAATGGTGAGGAAGAAGAAGATATCACACTTCATATTAAATAATGACTAAACTAGAATTTAATTCAAATTACTTATGCAATAATTAATCATTTATTTTTAAATAGCTATAAATTATTATGTGACCAATCTGATATAACCTAAAGGTTTCTGGTGTAACAGAAGTATGTGACGGGTCGACCCCAACATTTATTATTTTCATGTTCGATGATCAATATGATATTTACATAAAGATAAATATATTGATCAATATAATTGAACCAATAAAAATTGATAATGGATAAAATTATAGTACAAGAGCATTGGATCGTGGAATATTATTTATACCTAATTTTTGACATTAAAGAATTACATTACGAGAAGTGATTCTTTATTTTTGGATCTGATGATGTTTCTACGTTATTCCATCATTGAATTTTTTTTATTCATGGGTAGATTCACTCTAGAAGAGATCCACACATGTTCCTTAAATCATTTAACACTGTCATAGGAACCCCTGGGTGATAGCACAACAGATCTTATCACTTCTGTTGTTTCCATTTGATTGCCTCAGGAATCACTTCTAAAGGATTCTTAATTATCTATCTAATCTCGTGAGAGATAATTGGGGGCAGATAAATCTATATTCATGAGATCATTCATGGATAAGTGAGCTATCTAGGACATCGTGATGATTCTACAAATTCATTGTGCACATTCAAAAAAATGAATTTCTTCTCTGGAAAACTATTATAATTGGGTTTATATACTGCTATGGATAGAAAAAAATAATCGCAAAAGTTCCATTTAATATTTATCTAATCCCGACTGAATACCATGTCTATAATAATTAATTTATTATTATTTTTCAACATGATCTAAAATAATGAATTAAAATTTAATAATATTTATTCAAAAAATATTCAATAAATATTATTTCTCACTGGACCTATATACTCAAAAGGCCCAGGAGTGAGTCAGACCCACTCTTACCAAACATTATTAAAAAGAATAAAGACATTAAAAACATCACAATGGTGGTTTACATAGCCTAGTAAAACGGTGACACATGCATCTACATCAACAAAACGTGAAAAAACCCAAAACCATGAAATACCACTCCAAACCTGATTCCACAATGACCTACTTTGACAAATCATCAACAACCTGATTAGCCTCCATGTAAGAATGTGTCACATAATGGGTGAAACCATCAAGGAGTTTTAGACATTATATCCAAGAAGGAAACATCGCCTGTGGGACATTCCTAAAGTGACTTCTAAGAATGGCAACAACCACCATTGAGTCCAATTCGAGCCAATAAATGAACCAACCATGATGAACTGCATTAGTGATACTTACGTTCATAACACATAAATCAGAATCAATGGTAGATCCTTCTCCAATATAATGATAAAAACAGATCTTATTGAGGCCCCAATAGGTATAGAATACACCACCACAGCCTAAAGGCCTGGATTCACTAGAGGTAACCCCATCAACATTGACATTCACCCAAGAGAGAATGGGAGGGATCAATCAAATTGATTTCTCTCCGAGGGTTTTTTATCCAACCAGAGACACCAAAAATTTCAATATAATAAGATCACTGATTTTATTATTCGTGCAACTAGCCAGTACAATGGAAGAATTGAAAACAACCCTTTGAATAGACCCCACACCAGACTGAAAGGTATGAATGATAGAATAAAAGACCAGGCCATCAGGCCTTCCAAAAGGCCATGGGTGGCTACTGTTGCTACTAATAGTAGATTTTTGACTTGTTCACTACACTATGAAACAGTAATATCGTCCTGTAGGTTCCCCAGAATCTGTATATCCAGGAAACTTCCAGTAACATCTTGAATGAATCTCCAGAACCTTTATGTAAGGACACATGACATAAAAAAATGCACTATCGATTACACTGATGAAAAACATAAAGGGAATACTGAAGCAAGATTAATTCTAGACTTCTTGAAGAGATTTTTCACTAGAACCATTCCTTTATAAATCTTTCATAAAAATAGAAAATCAGTCAATGAGATAAATTAGGTCTAGAAAGACAAAAACCATCGAGGGGTGGTGATCTTCCTATCATGCATGTATAGATATAGAGCTCTGGTGCAGAATGTCTCAGTGAAACCCGGTTTCCAAATGAGGGTGTCTCTATCAACGAACCTATATCTTTGAATTACATATTGAATATGAGTAGGAAGAAAATCATATGTTCCCAGAGTTATAGCCTTAACACTATCAATGAAAGTGTGTTGTGTGGAAGATTAAATTTCAGTATCTTATTGTATTGGTCTTGATAACTAAGGGTGGTCTAGGCATTCAACAAGGAATTCTTACGAACCAACCAATTGGAAAAAATCATGACCCCATTAAATGAGGACTTATGATAAGTCTAGATTGATGATGGGAAATAGTAAGAGCATGCCGCTAGAAGTTTATAAATGAGCATAGCCGAAATAAACTCCATTGAACTATCATTTCAATTGAACTGGCTCTATGTAAACTTGTTAAGAAGAGCCACAATAAAAAAACCAAAATCTTTGAAACCTAAGCCCCACATATCAACTGGCTAGATATATTCCCTCCATGCCACAACAACCCACTTATTTCTATAATGGAACCAGTCGATATGATGTTCCTAATGATCCTTTGAAGATCTTTGATGAGATCTTTGGCCCCTATATATAGAGAACCCATAAAAAACATAGAAGTAATCACCTAATTGACAAGGAAGATTCTCTCATCTTTAGACATAGATTCCCCTTTACAAGATTCCATTTGAGAAATAATAAAAGAGATTATAGAATCAATATGACATATTTTTAATCTACCCAAAAATAGAGGAACTCAATGATGGATAATTGGTAATGATCCTATCTTCACTCCCGGTGACCTTGTGACCTTATTCTATTTTCTGATGGTCACTCCCTCTCCAATGACCACAAAATATTTCTCCATGCTGATGGCATGTCCAACCACATCCTCATAGTTCTTAATGCTGACCCATTTTGAAGTCACAGTCCTTACATTAGCTTGTTAAAATAAAATAATATCATCAGTATAAAAAAGATAGGTAGGGGTATAAAGATCCCTTCCAACTTTAATATGACTATAAAAACCATCTTCAATAAGAATATTATGGTAGAGACTGAAATAATCATCAGAATGGTAAAAAAAGTTTCGAATGTGGATCCCCTTGTTGAACACCCTGGTAGCACAGAAAGAAACCCCTAGTAGAACCATTGACCAAGATTAAAAGCCTTGCACTCTTAAGAATTAAATGGACCAAAATAATGAACATGTTGGAAAATCAGACTTATATACATTTTATGTCATTCCTCTAAAATATTTATAGGGCCTTCAATAATGTCTAAATAATTGATTAATTATAATCACTGCATTATTTACCAATAAATAAATCATTATAATTTTTATTAAATATTAAATAAATATTTATTAAATATTTTACACATAAAATATTCTCTCAAATAACTAGTGACAGGATATATGCAATCATTTTAAAAACAAATAATTATTAAACCATGTTAGGGAATACTATTAATTCAACCTGTTAAATAATAAAAATAATATATTATTTAAAATAGAAACTAGAAACACATATTATGTGACCCTGTAGGCCTCATTCTCAATGGCATTTGGTTATGTAGACTAATGTTAATGGCTAGCATCTAGCAACATTCCATGTCACCCATATGGAAAAATAATAATTCGTTAATCCCATAATACCTCATATGGATACTCAATGTGTAATATAGTCCCTTTATCATGATATCTCTAATCAAGAACTTTTCATACTAGTTCCATCAACCTATATGATCAATTTATCAATCTTTTACTTTCTAGAAATCAAACAAAACATTAAAACACTATTTCCATGGATTTATTTAGGATATATCATTTCCATCAAATTTCAGGTGATATCATGATTTTTAAATAACAAAGGGGAAAATTCATTTCTCTGATTATTGATTAATATATAATTACTCATGATGCTCAAATTGTATCCAACCTTATCGCGTACATTTTTCATCACGATTTTCATCAATACATCAATGTACGTGACATATAATATTCATTATCAATAATATTTAATTATAAAGATCAATACGCATGTTCATAGATAGGAACAACCAATAAAAAATATATGTGTATATTTCCACTTGATAGGTCTCATTCTTATAATATCCTACACTGGATATTACTGAGGGAGTCCACTATGGGAATATGCCTCAATGTACTATGAGTGTCCACCCTTTATATCCTGAATATTTTTTTGCCTTAAATTATTTCTACTAACTGTAAAAAACTTATTTAAGAATAATTTCATGGTAATTTTTCGTACTCATCATTGCAGGGAACTACTATAACCTTATAGTGTGGTAACTACTATTATGACATTATCATATACTATGTTATGAAGAATAAAAATCATGATGAGAGAAAAAGTTTATTAATTTTCAAAACAATTAATAATGTTTATGATAAAGTACATATATGTTGTTTCTATAACATTAAACAAAAAAATTCATCATTTAAATCATAATAATGAGAAATCCATATAAATAGTGAGATTGTAACATAAGACCTTTACCAAGTTAGTAACATTGAATGATAAGACCCATGAAATAATAACGTTAAATGAAACTAATAATATCATGCTAATAAATAAATACAAGATATTAAATGTCAAAGGGGTTTTATAGACCCCTCATGAAATAATAATGGAGCATAACATAACCTAATTCTCAAAGAAGGAATATTGAGAGAAAAATCTCCTACCACATTGGTATCTTTTGAACAGTAAACCCCATTAAATATATATCCTTGAATGGATATTTAAAACCCCATAAGTTTCATGATAAATATCATTAAATTCCTTAAAGTTATGTATATTCTCCACCTAAAGAGAACCATTGGTGTGTATGGCATGTATCTCATAGATATAAAAAGTGAGATAAAATAGCTTATAGATTTTGAAAAATCTTAATTGTAAACCCCATAAAAAAGAATATAAAAAATTGAATATTTAAATACACTTCATTTCCATGAGAATAATAGGGATGTAATTTTTTTGGTAGTATACACACAACATAATAGGAATAATCGGTGCATATGGTATGTATCTCACAAATATAAAAACTGAGATAAAAATTTATTAAGGCATCAGTAGCTTTTTAAGAGTATACCCCTTGAAGAAGATATCCTTAAATGAGTCATTAAATACATATAATTGACATAATAATATTCCTAAAATAAATTTATCTGTATTATATACACCACAAAAAAGGTATTCTGGGTGCATTTGGCATGTATCTCACTTATATAAAAAGTGATATAAAAATCCTTTACCGCTTTGGTAACTTTTGAACTGTAAACCCGATGAAATAGATATCATAAATGTATGTTAAAAACCAAATAATCATAAAAATAATCATCATAAAATACATTCACATTCATTATATACACCACTTAAAAAATCGTTGCTGAATATGACATGTGCCTCACAAAAGTCAGTGTGAGACAAAAATCCCGTATATTAAGTCTCAAATCCCATTGTATATGTTTAAAACTCTTGTAGAATTAATATAATATTATTATACATATGTAAATTTCCAATAAAAATATATATAATACCCTATATTATTTACTTAGGAACTTTTATTACCTTTTTATTAACAATTAAATGTTAAATTCAGGTTTTGGTTAGTATCTTCTTTGTTTTTCACGAATGTTTAGATTTTTTATTTTTGGTCTTATTAATTTTATATTTTTTCCATCATCTCAAGAATATTAAACATGATATAAATATAATATATATTAAGAATATATTTACTTATAATAATACGTAAAATTTTTAGATGGAAAATTAAAAACACCATTCATTAAGATGATAGGTCGTACGTAAATGAGAGTGTTGTTTTCATTTTCTCAACAAGTTAAATGAAATAAATGTTAATAATATATTAAAATTATAGAATAACATTTATTATATATATATATATATATAATTTTTTTATTTTTACCTAACTTCATTACCTTCCATGTAATGTGTATATGAAGAACAAATCACATTGCTTTTTCAGACATTAGTCCTCCATACACACGAATGAAACTACCATATTCCCATGAAATGAAAATTAAGAAAAAAAATAAGTGAAATATTGATTAATAAAGAATAATAATATCAAAAATATAATATACAGACATTAAATATATCATTATTTCTAGTCGTAATAGGCAGTGGTTGAAAATGAATAACATCAGTTTGCGAGGTGGTAGTTCATAGCACAAACACTTGATGATTTCATAACCCATTTGATGGAAGCTGAGAAATATTTTGGTTATTAAATTAACATAATATCATATAATTATATGTAGTAAACATTGGAGATTATATCATCATGGTTTAATAATGATTAATGTGGGTTGTGAACGAAATAAAATCTAATGCTTGGTTTGGGTTGGTACCAATTTTTTAGAATATATATTTTGGTTTGAACAAAAAAGAAATCATTGGATGGATTTATGACCAAAATAAAGATTCCAGGATGATAATATCTATGTAAGAAACTTTTTGGACAAATTATTTTCTGAAAAAAATGGTATTGAAGTTTGAAGTGGAGAGGAGAATGAGAGGCCTTGTGTAAGTGAGGTGAGAGGAACACTTGTAATTTTTGAAATAAAAAATGTTTTCCCATGTTTTTCTCTTTTAAAAAGAAAAAAAATGACCATTATTAAACATATAATATTTATGGTTGAAATATTTCTATATAAAGGATGTTTTATAAATTTTGGGTCATTTTTTACCATTTTCTTTTTAGTTTTTCACCTTGTAAAACTATTTAGCTTTACTTCAGTAGTTTTGTTTTACTATTTTTACAATTCATTATGATAAAAAATTTAGTTGAAATTAAAAAATATCATAAATTATTATGATTATAAATATGTAATCTATTTTTTTTCTAATTTCAATCATATTTGTGGATAATTTTAATTTAAAATTAATCTCACAGACATGATAGAAAAGTGGTTTCCAAAGAGAAAATGTTCAAATGATTAAAAAATATTATATTTTTATTGAATATAAAATTTTTTAAAAAGACAATAATTAAAATTTATATATTTGAACTATTTTTACTTTTAAAATCATTCTAAAACTATTTGTATGTATTTAACTATTTTCAAATAAATTATAAATCTTAATTAAAAAATTATTTTGTCACTATTCATTGAAAAACATATCATTTTAGAAACCAATAAAATATTTAATATGAGATAATTTTGAAATTATGATATAAATATTTCTGTTTATTTTTTAAAATAAATCTTTTCAAAGGATAAAAAATTAATTTTAATAAAAGTGTGCACAAGGTGATCAAACTAATATTTATACAAATTAGTTTTATATTTAAAATTAAATTGATTCTTATCTCCCATCTAAAAAACACATAAAATTAATATTTGAAATTTTATTGGATATATTATATATATATTTAATTAAAATTAGTCACCAAATGTTTTAGTTTAATTTATTGTGGTAAACCGTGTTTGTTTGCAATGAATTACTTTTAAAAAAAAAGATTTCCTTTATTTTCAAGTATTTTTTTCATTTATGTGGTTAAATAATATATTTTCATTCTTTATTTAATGTTATTCATAACCTTTATTCCAACTGATAGGTGATAACTATTATAATAAAAAATATTATGCAACATGTATGTCATGTTTCATCAATACATAGTGTTACGTGTAACATATGATATAATCAATGTTTTGTATTGCCTAGGTTAAAATTATTTTAACTTCTAACACAATAGAAATTCAATATTTCATGTAACAAAAAATTTCAATAACATTAAATTTATTTGAATAAAATATATTCTAGAAAATATAATGGTGTTATAATAACAACAAAGGATTATATGTTAGGGATAGTTATGGTAGATTTTTGATAAATAGAATTTGTTGATGATATAATGGTTAAGGATATATTAGTTTTTACCCTCCATAGAAGTTATTTTAGTGTGATTTTATTAATATTATCACACTTAAAATTTTGGTTTCAGAAAATGGTTGGATCCAACAGAAACTAAAGTAACAATGGATGTGAAGGAAAATGTTGTAGTTTTATTAATGGGAAACTAAATTGTATTGGATTTGTATTGAAAAATATTGATCTTATTATTAAAAATATATCACAAATTATTATTAACATCTTTAACCGTGTTTTTTTTCATTACTCATCAAATAATAGGGAAATGAAGATCCATGGAATTTGAAGTGATAAAGGTTATAATGGTAAAAATATTCAATGACCTGTGGGGAAAGAAGAACCCAAGAAAATTTATTAATATAATTGGACAATATTTAATATGTGTTAAATGATTAAATATTGAAAAAATATTCCAATTAAAAATGGAATCACTCATTTATCACCAAGAATCCAAATAATGTATATCACAATGAATAAATTAAAGGTTTTTAATATGTAGAGTATGGAAATTATGAAAATTTATTTCTTGCGGGAAAATCTCAAGAATAGGATCAGAAAGATCATATAGATAAATGTTTATTATTGAATAATTACCAAAAAAATTATAAAGAAACTACAAATGGAATTTGAAATGTATAGATTATATATTATCTTGTGTTTTGATATTTGTGTATCATAGTGTGTGATTTATATTTTTTGTATGGTTTGAGCATTAAAGAATTAGAATTTAAAGTATGGGTAATGGGTTATGAAGAATATTGAATGATTAAGGTTTAAAAACATAAGGATTTAAGAGTTATGATATAATGGTGGATTTAAGTATGATCATAATTTTGAAATTGTTAATAATAATTTTGTTTTTTATGTGCTGGGCTTACATTAGTGAAATTTATTTGGATTTGATATATGTTTAAGGTATATAAAATAGTTATGTTTGACATGTGAAATTTTTAGTTGAGGAATATTTGTCCTTTAATATTGTGGACATATGTTTTATGTTGTTGATAAACATAAGGGATTATATGAATATAATATTGAGGTAATTGTGGGTTAATAAGATATGGGGAACATGTTATTTATTGTAAAGATAACCAAGGGATTGATAAGTTATTTTATGATTAAGGTATTAGTGTTATTTCATAAGAAGTTCACTATTTTGGAAACCATATATGAATAAGGTAAATGGAAATATTTTTGGATAACATGGGATTTTATATGATTAATAATGGTTGAATTATCTTTTGGAAATCATATATAATTTTAAAATGGGTATAGGGTAATTCAGGTAATTTATAAAAATGATTACGATATCATAGATATTATGTGATTTTGGAATATAAAATTTTTAAATGATACATTAAGATATATTGATGTCTTTTTGACATAAATTATAAATTTATTTTTGAAGAATATGTGTTCAAATCATTCTAATATATATATTTCAATCTTACTCTAAAATATTATGAATAAAATTACGATTAGTTATTTTTTGAATGATGTATATTTAACATTATGTGTTATTGTTGAATATTTAGATATTAATATTGTTTTTATTAATTTGAATGTTTATTAATTTTGGGAATTATCTCTACTTGTTTTATGTATTTTGGTTTTTCTTAAAATATAATAAAATGAGGAATAGAATTTTTTATTTTTTTGGATTCTGTGATATGTTAGAAGATATTTTTAGTTCTTCGGGTATAAATTTTAATCTTGATTTTTCAAAATTTGGAGAAAAAAATGAGGTTGTGTTGACATTATTTAAATTATGAAGTTATACATAAAATTTATGTGTATTTCATCCTGATTTTATTCTAGTGGATAAAAAAGTACTTCAATTCTAGCAAAAATGTTCGAAACTAAAAATGTTATCTTATTGCCTATTTCTCTGATGAATTAATGTTTTGTTTACTAAACAAATATTTATTATTTTTGTTGTCATTAGGAATTTCTTGACAACGTTCTATATCAATATATACTAGTCCTTGAAAATTATTTTTCACTTCTATATACATATTTTCAATTCAAGCATAAGTTCTTCTATTGATAAACCTAGTTTTTAGTTATTTTGGATGATGTATGTATTTACCTTTTTATCCTATCATAAGGAGATTTTATTAATCATTTTTTGAGGACATTTTCCATAAAAAAAATTTTAAATGTAAAATTTTTTAAATACTTAGACCAAATTCAAATTGTGAGTATGCAATTTATTAAATGGTGGGATGTAATATCCTAATATTTTTAAAGAAATGCTATGTTTTATAGCAAACATGATACACATATCTAAGAATAAAATAACCTTGAAACATTATATGACCATAATTTTCTATCCATTTAATTTATACGAATGAATAAGATTAACTGAATTATAAATTATTTATAACATTTTAAAATCATTTAATATTTTTTTATTAATTCATAGGAAATAGTTAGCTTATTTTCCGTAAACTCATTTTATTCATCCAAAATATAATTTCATCAAAAATATATTTTTTTTATAATGTAATATAATTAATTTATAATACATTTTAATATTTCATTTTATAATAATTGAATTACTTTTTAAATTGGTATATCAAAAATATCTTAAGGTGAAATTTGGTTTATTGTATGAAAAGTATTATTTTCCAATTAATAGTGAAAAATAATGGTTTTTATTTAAAATTGTATTTTATTTTTTTATTTATAGTGTTAAATTATATTTTTGATTTTTTAATAAAATTCATTAGCTCCTTTTTAATTATATTATTCTAATTATGGTTTTTGAAATGAACTCTTTAACAGCCAAAGAATTAGAAATATTTTCCTTTTAGAATAACTAAATATTTTTACTATATTTATTTATAAAAAACTCCATGTAATGATTATGTTACACTCAATATATATTTCATCTTTCTCTATATAGAACACCAAGTTTAACATAAGCTACACACAAAACTGACATTCCTCGATGGATTATGTAACATGAAAGACCATGTTTTACTGAACTATAATATATTATTAATAATAATATTATTCAATATAATAAGATAAAAACATGATATTAAATTAATGGTTATTAATATGATTAACTATATTATGAAAATATAAGGTTGAACTCATTGGTTACAAATTAATTAGAAATTAATATCAAAACAAATTGACAATAAAGAAAATACTTTATAACAGACTATTTTTTTGCTCATGAAATTTTATGTCCTAATAAATTAAACTAATTATAATTATTGAGTGGTATTCATGTAATGGATATTTTATATATTTAGTAAAATATTATCTACATTCACTCAATAGATTTTATAATCATAGGATAAGAACAAACTCAATATTACGCATAAATAACTATATTTTTTATAAAGGCAATATTTTCACCTTTTAATAGAGAACCTACATTAAATATAAAAATTTACACTGTATTTAATTTAATATGAAAAATATAAATTTATTCATTAATGTAGAAATATAAAATTTAGGATAGGTTTTATTTTTGGTATTTTTCGTTGATGTTTCATTTTTTAATGAATAATGTAAAAATTATTAAATTTAACTCAAAAATGTGTCTTTATCTAAGTTATTTATGAGGATAAATTATATTTTTTGATTGGATTGTGAGTTAAATTATATTATTCTTATATAAATTAATCTAATTAGGCCATTTTAATCTATTTTACTTTGAAAATGCATATAAAAACATAGGAAACTTTTGAACATCATACTTAAAAAATACATTTTATCATCCCATTTTTGGGATAAAATTTAAATTAATTTATTGTTCTTCTACTATTTACATTTTGAAAAAATGATTCCGTATTTATAATCATTAAAATTAATGTTCAATCTAGTTTTCAACAAAAATATTAGTGAAAGTGATTAAAATTAATTACAACGATTAAGAGAAAAAATAGCTTAACATGGGACTAAACCCTAAACATAAAGACCAAAATGACCTATAAATTTTTAAAAAATATATTTTATGTTTATATTTAGAACATATACTCCCTTTGAATAAATTTTTTCCATTATTTAAAAAAATTTAAAGTTGAAAAACATGGGTGGAATTCTCATTTTATGAATTTACAGGAATGTTACTCCTACTCTACTATAAAAAGGCACTCACCCCTCCCATGTCATCATACATATAATAATACATTCGATTGAATTAAATAATCCAAAAAAGAGTCTAAAATTACCTCTCATCCTCATATTATCCTCACCTCGGTATGGAATAAAACAATGGAATCCCTTTGGTGGAAGCAAAAAGGAGTTACCAAAAGAAGAGGTAACGTCCTTCTTCAAGATGTTTTTTTTATTTTCATTCTCCATCCCCATAAGCTATTATTATTCTATGATTATATAATAACATAGATATCATAAATATAATTTTTTTTATGGTTCTTTCTTCACTTACACACACTTCTATATAATGGGTATCGAAATTACCATTTTACTCTACGGAAAACAACCTCCCATTGAAATGATGTCATTCATTTTTCCTTTATCACCTCCCATGATAAGACATTATGATGTAGACGATATTTTTATATTATATTTATGGAATTTATGATATCATTATTATTTTTTAATTATTTATAAACACATACTATGTTTCACTCCATTTATTGGGAATACGATAAAATCATTTTTGATAGTTTAGACTACTTCATCCTCAATGAAATTTGATTCATCCACACTCTACATGGATCATGTATTTGATATTTGTAATTAAAAATATGTAAAAAATAAATATATATGTTATTCAAGACATAATTAAATTTCGGGGAACATAATATATCATTTAATTTATTACCCTTCTCACACACTAAAAAGTGTTAATATCATCTATGGACATGTGGACTATCACCTCCCCAACATGATGTGATTCCTTTTACAACAAAATAATTATATATATAAGTATATATAATTAAATAACACGGTATTTTTGATATAATGGACATCATAGAAATATATAATTTTTCTAACCCACTTTCCTTAATGATCACTGAAACATTGGAATGTTACTCTTGCGTACTTATGACCTACCGTCTTCAAGATTGTAATGTTTCTTCATTTTTCCGAAAAATATTTCCAGATTTGTTTTAAAAGAATGATTTATTTATAAATATTATAATTATGTTATTATTATTTTTCTATATATGTTTATATAATGATCCCTTTGTCCATAGTTGACCTTCCGAAGTCATGTTTGACAAGTAAACTGAATATGGTCAAAACACCCAATGTTAAATTAATTATTTATGATGTTTTTTAGAAAATTTTAACAAGTGAAAAAAAATTAATGATAAAAATGAAATAATTTATAAATAATGTAAATAATTAAAATAATTTCTTTATTCATGAATATGAAAACACGTGTTATAATTCGGACTCAAGGAAAGAGATTTCATCTCAATTTACATTTCATTAAGACTTAATTGTTGTTATTCACCAATTTACTTTTATATATGGTTTATATACTACCATTTGACATGAAAAATTATTAATATAATTATTCTCATGATATTATAATTTTCATTTAACATTATTCCTTCATGGGGATTATTATTCAAATCTTTTAATGTGGTATGTGACACATTGGAATGATTAAATACTAGTTCCTTAAGATTGATTTCAATTATCTTTTAATGGTGTTTCCAATTAAAAAAATAAAAAACACTTGTTATTACATATACTATACTTGGAAATTATTGATAAATATTTATCTTATAATCCATTCATATATTTCATATGGCAATTTATTAAAACAATTATTAAATATATGAGGAATGCTTTGGAAATGTATGACATAGGTGGGGACCATTATATATAGCCATAAGATGCATCAGTAGTCTCATGAGATGAATCAGTTGTCCAAATTTGGTGGTTTTCACCCTATATTCTAAACTATATATTGGATGGTCTGAATGGTAAATGTACCATATACTTAGGAAACATAGAATAAAATAATTAAGTATTTCCATCTTTTAGACTCTTTTATTATTTATCCATGAGATTTTACATAAAAATTAAAATGGAATCATTTAATTCTTAGTTGATAGATTATATGAAATCTGTTTTTTTTTACATTTCCATATTGAATATTCGTCAGCTAGTTATTTGAGTGGTATTTTTTTCATTTATTTACCATACCATGGTTATTATGATTATTGATTCATTATTTATTCTATTATACTTACCCTTACTGATAATTTCTGCACCCCATTGTTTTGTTTCGTTTATATAGGATTGGAAGAAAAAATATTTGAATGATATCTCAATAAGTTTTATATTTTACTTATGTTGTGATTTATTTTCTATTCCAAATTTATTATGGGTATCATGTATCTAATCTTGTTGCCCAAAACAACTAATCTATTCATTTATTTGGGATTTTAATCTTGTATATAGGATAATGTAATAAATTACTTCACTAGATACATGCTTATGGGGTCGAGGTGTTAGATTTGGAATTAAATCATTTTTAGCAGCTACCATAGATACTATATTTATAAAAAATTGATTAGGTAACATAACATTGATATAGACTTTGAGTCTAAGTACAGATGAAAAAACAAATAATTTTGGTATAATAGATATTTTATAGTAATTCCGAGATATAAATCCATATTTGGATTCTATAATTGGATATGAATCTCAAAAAAATGTACCATGGGGTAAAAAATTTTACAAGGTGTGTCAGGAGTAAATCAAGTATAACATTATACACTACAATAGACCTTACTGGACACCTATTTTTACAATCCTAGTCGATATTCATAGGATAAATCACAATTTACATACTAACCATTATGAAGGCTTTCAAGGTAAATATATCCCTAAAGATAGCTTGTTTATCCAAATGATATTATCAATGCATAAAATTTTCATATTTTGTTAAGTGTTACACTATATTTATAATTATATAATTTTCCAATTTTTCTGAGAGAATCAAGTATATTCCATTTTTTAGAAATGGATTGTGGAAGGAAGAAGTTTATCAATTCTCTTGTCCTACATATAGGTTTCTCAAATGTGAAATTCAATATAGTTTGGATAGTAACTAATAAATTAGTTGACATATTTGAGAATATGAATCATGTTATGACACATAACAATTATTGTATGGAACAACATGTTCCATAATGAGATTATTATAATGTTGGATCAATTTATGCGAAAGAGGCCCCCATTATATAATGGGAATACTAACCCAATGACATATGGGAATGGATTAAGTCATTAAATAATATATTAAAAGAATTGTTATATAGTGAAATGGAAAAGGTTACACCTTCAGTGCGTTATATCAATGGTGATACATATCAATAATGATCATTTATCGAAATGATATAGAGGAATAAGAAATAAAACTCATGTAATAAAGAGATTTTAAAGACACATTATTTGATAAATACATATGTCATGATCAATAAACTATGATGAAGATAAATTTCATTATTTTAATGAAAAAGGGGGAAAATGTGTTCCAGAGTATGAAGCTACCATTATTAGGTTATAAAGGTATGTTATATATTATATATGGAACATGGAATGCAGGATTGATTTTTCCTCTTAAGGATGTAATACATGTATATGAAGGGAGATGGTGAGTCAAAAAATTTCATCACATAATAAAATAGTTTTATGTTCTATCAATATGTATAATGAATTATCCAAATCATATAGATTTAAAGGGATGAAATAGAAGAAGATGATAGAAGGGAATTTAATGTATAATTGGATAAAGGGAAAAAGTATTTCATTACATGTGATATCTATAGAAAGAATCACCTTGTGTAATTGTTGAATGGATTGGGAGTTTCTAATAAGAATAGAGAAAAGTTTCCCCAAGAAGAATATTGAAAAAGGTAAAGGAAAACATTGTTATTTAGTGTTACAAATCCTAGTATATGGGGTGCTACACAAAAAAAATTACCCAAGTGTCAAGATAATTTTACCTCCAAATAATATAAGCTATAAAATTCAATCATGTGTTATTGATACAACCGATGTGAAATGATTAATGGTATTTTATTTATATTCAATAATTATTTTATTTTAATATTTTGTCAACTATGTACTAGTTATAACAGTTATCAAATATGTAAGTATTATATTGCAGTACTATTTCATTAAGTATTTGACATCACATGTTAAATAGAAAAAATAAAAGTGATTCAATATAAAGTTAAAACAAATGGGTAATAGAAATATTACCCTTAATATATTCTAGATTCCAAAATAATGATGTTATAATAAAGTGATGATAGATTTTGTTAATGTAAATTAGATAGTACCGAGTACCTTGGAACTGATTAATAGTTTTCTAAAAAAGTGGTTTATACCATCAATTATGGAGTTTACAATACTTATGGATTCAAGGGATATATCCAATAACATGTGTCTTACATGAGGTATATGAAATAATTCATATTTATAACACTTTTTTGGTCATTGATGTTATTACAATATTCAAATTTTTTGTATCTAAAGATTAATAGATTCTTGATATTATTTGATAAGTTCATTTTTCTAGTATTGTGACCTTATTTCTAATGTGTAGGATCATAATCTTGTATTAAATTTAACTATTTATGTAATGGTTTTAGTCGAATGAGCTTTTAGAGATTATTCTTTTACATCAACCTATGATGAAACTTATGCAATGGGATGATGTCGAAATAGTTAAAGTGTAATGCCCCAACCTAAGAATCCCTAATAAAGTGCAATGTTTTAATACATTGGAACAATTAAAAAGAATAAAATCTGGATGGACCAGTCAGTTTAGTTGTCATGGAAAATATATTACATACATGAACCTTTCTTTATAATTCAAAACATAAAATTAAACTTAAATAATTCTTCGAGAACACCATTATTCTCCTTTCTTAACCCTGTATATCAATCATAAAACACTTCTTGGAATCCTAGGAAAATAAAAAATAATGAATGGGTGATATCTAATGCACATTAGGGATAAATAATATAGTATAATCTATCATAAATAATCAAAAACATTTACGTCATGGTATAAATCTTAAACAAAAAACATTAATACATATTATTTATCATTATATAGAAAGAATAAATCAAATAATTCAATTTAATCATTTACATGTATACTTTACAAGTTGTATAATCACGTGTAATATCTATAACTAATAACATAATTGGGAAATGCATAATTCATGACATTATAACCATACTGTAAATGACACGTGCCAAGAAAATAAATAACCACACCATCAAGGCCTCATTATAGGACACTAGTTTTTATTATGAGACATACTGATGCATCGAGGGGCTATAGAAATCCCCACTCATCAATTACTAATTAAAATTCAATAATCTTATGAGAGGGGTAAAACATAACATGACATTAATAATAAAACCAGCATATTAAATTTTAATAATTTTACCATAAACCATGAACGGTATCAAAACAGAACATTCATTGTCAAATGTATCATAAAACCTACAATACAATATGGTAGATTGTATTATAAAAAATCAACCTTAATTAAACATAAAATACAATAAAGTTTGTTTAGATATATGAAAATAATCTAATAAATTCATTAATTCTCTTTTACTAAAATATCCATTGTTACTTTGACATAATTTATAAGTCATAAAGATATAAAAGAAAAATGTTCTTATGAAAAAGACCTTGTAATATTTTAACAGAATTTTTAAAAATGGAAAGGCATCATAATGGCAGAAAATACCTTATTGTGATGTATATGTTGAAGAAACATTCTTCCTTTAATTTTTTTGAAAATGGTCATAAAACAACTCGTTCGGAAAATGAAAGAAGAATTACTTTCAGATGTTTTATAAAAAGTAAAAAATTATTAAAATGACTTTAAACTATTATAGAAAATATTTTTGAATTATATTTTTAGAATCATGTACATGGATGATAATTATGTCATAGTAGATATTTATATCAAAACAATCTGTAATAATTTTTCCTAAAAAACAAATTCTTATTATAACAAAAACTTAAAAGGAAAGAGTGAGAAACCATGAGTTCATCCACAAAATGAGATAGCATAACCATTAAAGGACCATTGAAGTACACTATAGTTAATCTCCCTAAACAATTTCTAGGATATAGAGGATACACAAGGTCTTGGTTCATCCATTATCAGATATTCAAACTCTTCGTCCTACTAATCCAAGGATAGAATGTACTCCTCTAGATTGATCATACAATTTTTGAAACCCCAAATGAGAATTATGTCCTTATTATTAATTTATATCAAAACCATAATCTTATTTATGATATCAAATATAATCCTATTATATATTTTTTTTAATAACATTTCAGTATTACCATTGTTTCATGTGTTAAAGGCTTCATTTTACCATGAATGTTTTATGGTATAAGTCATGTTAGTTATGTATAAGATATATTTTATTCATATACATAATGATATAAAGTTCCTAATAATTATTTTTACTGATTATATAATTATTATAATCATTCATTATGGTTAAATTTGGAAAATTAATATCATTGTGTTTTGTATACGATAGGCCATACATAAACATGAGAAACAATATCATTTCATTGATTGTAAAAAGGTATGGAATCATATGTTATATTTATTATAAAGAACCATTATCATGTTATATTAATTAATTAAATCCATTATAATTGGCATTATACTCATTCAAATAAAGTAGTGTTTAATAATAAATTACACCAACGCATGTAGATGGTAAGTTGTACGTATGCACGCATGGTGATATTGTTATTGATAAGAAAGATAAAAGGATAAATATTTTTTTACCCTAATAATAATATCATATCATCATGTATAAAATAATTTAATTATTACTTTATTATAGAAAAAATATAGTTGGATAAAGAAGAAGATGAAAAGAAATTGAATGGAATTGGTAAAATAATTACATCTTCTTTGAGTGTCTCCTTTTGATTTACACAAAATGACTCCATAATATAGATTTATGCCAAAAATATGGAATCTATGATAAATAGAGGTAAGTTTATAGTATAAATGGAGGGGTTTTTCCAAGACAAAGAGCGTTAGAGGTGTGAATAATGTAGTAGAGGTTCCCTTTTACAAGAGAGAACTGGGTAACTTTTGGAAACTCAAAACTTTTATTTTATAATAAATTTATTTTTAGTTTAAAATAGATAAAAATTGATCTATTTCTAGTTTAAGAAGATTATAGGTCTAAATACTCTCAAAAAAGTATTTTTAGAAAAGTTTAGACCACAGAATTAACTTTATTTTTGGATTTAACCTTTAGTAAAACTGTTTAAATCTTATCGTGTTTAATTGTATTTTTAAAATATTGGGTTAATATAGTTACTATATAACGAAATAAAAAAAATTGGATTATATAAAAAATATTTAACATTATCCTAGTTATTTGGATGAACCTATTATTTTTATTAATTTTATAACATTCAATTAAATATTATTTATTTTAAAGTGTCATTTATGTCAATTTTGATACTATTCAATATCTGTATTTTTTTAAAAACAAAATCAACATGATATCTACGTTAAAATGCATTATATATGTAAATATCTTGTATATGTATTATATAAAATTTTTATGTCATTAATTATCTTAAATTATATTAATTTTAATATTTTTATTATCATTATTTGATATTTCAATTGATTAAATACTTGTATGATTCACTATTGTGTCATCATTAATTATAATTATTTAATCAAAAAAATTATTAATAAATTACTATAATGTATATAGTTATTTTAAATTTATATAGACTATTAATGATTGAAGTTATCTATGGATGATCTCTATATAAAAATTTTTATTCTTATAAAAAATGAGTGCGTGACATTTTGTCACATTCATTGATTTTAATATTACTCATTTCACATTCATGTAAAAGTGTCCATTAAATTATATAATTTCTAATATTACATTATAATGGTATAATATGTTCATCAAATAAAAATTTTATAGGTTTTAGACAAATTTTATAATTTATTTTCACTTGTAATTACACAATTTACCCTTAACCGGAGTAATAAAAATCACTAAACATACTATTCATAATGTCAAAAAATAAAGTAAACATTTTTAAATAATTTTTACCCACGGATTCCAAACATGGAATAAAATTTTAAAAATTAAAAACACATAAATTTTAGTAATTGAATTAATGTTAGTACTAGTGATGGAGTGAGAAAAAAAAAATTTAAATAGTAAAAACCATCAAAAGAGTGGCATGGGTTTATATCAATTTTCAACATGAAATTACTTAAAGTGACCAAAATTGGATGAAATGGTAATGAATTTATCTAATTATAATTTAAAACCAATTTAATTAACTATAAAATAATATAAATAATTGATGAAAATGTAGTTTTGAATTAAAATACAGATTTTTTTACTATTCATTTAAATATAGAAGTTATCTAAAAAACACCAAATATGTATCCAATGTAAATATTGATGTCCTTATTCCAGATATTAATTTTATAATTGACTAAATTAATATATAAAAGTGACAAATATTATATTTAAAATGGTTTCTCCATTAAAAATTGAAAAAACTGTATAATTTGAAAAATACATCTTTTATCCGAAAAATTAAATATTTTCTTATTTAATGTATTGAATATTTATATGCTGAATGTTAAAATTATATGGAATGCATAAAATTAAAAACATAGTTAATAATATTCATTACTGATAATATATATAATTTGATCTCTATTTTATATATTATACAAAATAATAATATTTTATAAAAAAATTGTTTTTCTGTAAAAGATTTCCTTGCATATAATTCATGCCAATTATTAGTTTTTTGTATCATAAGATGAAAATAGAGTTTTGTTAAAATAATGAGTATAAAAGATTAAAATTTATTCAGAAATGAAAGTATTGTAAATTCTTGGCATGTTACATCAAGGTACAACCAAAGGATAATATTATGCATATGAAATAAAAATATATCAAGTAATTATATTTTATTAAAATATTGTAGAGTGAAGTAATTCCACATATCTAGGTAAAAGTGTCTTGAAACAAAAAAATTTTATTATCATACTTTTTTATTATATCAATGGCCTTTATTCAGACCATTGGTATATGTTTTTTTTGTCAAAAACGTTCTCATGAACATGTTCTCCCGTCAAAACTTCACTGTTAAATTTTTCTTCCATGCCCATTTTTTACTAATGTCCTCCGATATAAAAACCTAGTTGTGTGGAAACATTCTCATTTCATTTTATCTTTTATTAAGAAGATGTGTTTTTAAACCTATTCTTGATTTGGTTTTTTTCAGTAATATTTTAAGATCAAATATTAATCACCTGATTATTGGGATAAATTTTAATTTTTTAGTACACAATTTATTTAAGCAGGGGAGAATGTTACACCCTAAGAAATCACAATATTTTTCATTTTATAATAAATAATTTTTTTTCATTTATTGATTTATAAGAAGAAGAAAGTTAATATTATATTCTACACAATATATGTTTTCACTTTCTCTATATAGAACATTAAGGTTAGCATTCGTTACATGAAAGATTGACTTCTTCGATGGCTTGCATATCACGCAAGACTGAGTTTTACTGAACAATAATATACTATTATAAATATCATTATTTAATATAATAAGATACAATATAGTTGTTGAATTTATGGTTATTAATATTATTAACTGAATTAGGAAAATATGTAGTTTAAATCATTGTTTAAAAATTAATTAGAAATGAATATAAGAACCAATTGAATATAAAGGGAATGTTTTTGTAAAAATATTTTTTTATGTTATTGAAATCATTTACCCTAGTAAATTAAATTAATTACAATTGTTCAGTTTTATTATTGTAATATATATATATATATATATATTCCATTAATTGTTTTTTACACTCATGAAATAGATTTGATATGCATAATATAAGAAAAATACCATTTTTTTATATAAAACCATATATTTTTATAAAAAAAATTATAATGCCATTTAATGAAGCATCTAAATTGAATCTAGATTTTAAATCATTAATTAATTCAATATGATAAAATATACTTCATTTGGGAAATTGAAACATTATATTTAGGTAAGGGTGAATTTTCTGTATTTTTCTATGATGTTTTATTTTTTGATGAGTACTAAAAGATACCGAATTTCAAATAAAAACGTCATTTTTGAAAATTATTTATAAGGATAAATTATATTTTTTATTGGTTTAAATTAGTAATTAGAATAAAATTAAACAAATAAACTAATTCAGGGAATTGTATGAAATTTCAATTCGAAATTTAATATAAAAACATATAAAACATTTGATCATCTTACATTATAAACCCACTTTATCAACATGTATATAGGAATAAATTTTAATTAATTTTTGCCACATCAATTATTTTTGTATGAAGCGTTGTCTTTCCAGACAGCAGTTTGGAGCAGAAATTTGAATTATTGATATTGGATGCTTGTGAAGGTGTAAAATGGGCATTCAAAACTAATAGTTGTTTGATCTCATTTTTCTGAGCACAGTTTTGGTCATGTAATAGTTTATTTACTCTGGGATTATAGTTTGGTGGAAATTGGAGTTGTTATAATTTTTGTGGAATATTTAATATTTTATATTATTAAATTAATCATTTAATTAATAGAATAAGTTTTTTCAGAAAAAACATTTAAACAAAGATTCATATTGAGATTGTTTCTGCACCATTGAGTCTGAATCCGTAGTTTAGCTTGGGGAAGGCAAAAACATATGTCAGGCGTCAGGGCCAGCCCGAGCCACTTTTTAATTATTTTATTTTCTTCTTTCCTTTTCTTTTTTTCTCTTCCTTCTTCCTCTTTATTGCACACACTCCATGTGTTCTATCCCTTGGCCATGTATTTTTTGAGGATTTTCAGATTGAGAAATAGTGAGAGGGTTGGTAGGTAAGAGGGGTACCGATTCGAATCTCTCTACACGCTGATTCAGCAAAAGCAAATAATGAGTCGTGAAATCAACTGAAGCTTTGATGGTTTCCGCGGGAAGGTAGGGATGTTTATGTTTTTTCCATATACCCCCTCTAAACTTATTGTTTTTTGTTTTTAAGTCATTATATTGCTTTATTATATTCTATTAAGGCCGGATATAATTTTTTGGGGGTACAAACATGCGTTTTGGGTATTTTGACAGATTTTCTATCAGAAAACACAGAACACACAACGTCTATTCTAGAAGAATAAGGTGTGTCTTTATTGTTTGGGGAAGATGATGTTTTTAAAATTACATTTCATGTACTTTGAGTACTCATCGTGAAGTGGTGGTCATGTTTCTGGTCGTGTGCAAAAAGGACACCGAATAATGGTTTTTAAGGAGTACACGCCGTGTATTATAAGTACACACTCTGTAGTGGCACATGGGAATGTGTTCAAGTGAAAACAAACACAGGGTGACGTTTTTTGAATAGTACATGCCATGTTCAGTAATGTACATGTTGTGTACTATTACACAGGCAGACCCCATGTGTCTGGCCAAGTGTTTTGGTTATGTATTACATCATCTTGGTAGGTTGGTGATAACTTATGCACAAAAAGTCAGAATTGGATGTGTGAGTAGTCCATTATGACCATTTTTTCACATATATCAAAATGGTGTAATCCTTTTGACATTTAGAGGTCATATAAATAGTGTTTGGGTTTTTTTATCTAAATGTATAGTTTCTTCCTCTAGATATCGAGTTTAGTTGACACCTGAGAGGGAGACTTGGTGTGGATGATAGGTTGGGTATTTGGACCAACATAGTTGAAAACATTAATATAAGATGATATGTGAGTTATCTCTCATAACAAATGATCTAGAGGATGTTCCACTTGAGATACATTCCCTTCTAGCCCATAAATCCGTGAGACCGGACACTTCCAAGGATACCCTGAGGGATGCCTTTACATGAGTGCTGACATAGGGAGTCCCATATTGGTTCTCCCTCCTGTATTTCCTTTAAGAGGACCCAGGTTATGGAAATTCTAT
This sequence comes from Viscum album, assembly GCA_963277665.1. NCBI lineage: Eukaryota > Viridiplantae > Streptophyta > Magnoliopsida > Santalales > Viscaceae > Viscum > Viscum album. The sequence goes on from OY728142.1 coordinate 816,268,718, forward strand.
ATTGTCATTCATTTGAGGATCCCGTGTAGGATTCCACCCTTAGTCCCCGCTAAAGAACCAATGTAAGATGCTTTTGCTCATGTTTAACTGGAGGATCCCGAGAATAATTCCTCCTTAGTGTTTTACATGATGGACCCAATAGGTTCTTGTTGTTTGACCAACCCTTTGTTGTTACATCTGGATTGGGTAGAGATGGTGTTAGAGTGTCACCTAGAACCCATTCCAGACTAGAAATCCCTTGGGGCTATGGATGTAGTGTTGGGTTGGGCGTTCAGGCCACCCTAACTCGTTTCATTATATCTAACATGGTTGGCTAATACATAATGGTTAAAAGACGTGCTTCCTAGTTGGTGGATGTTGATCCTAACACAAGACATCTTTATTGATTATTGGGGTGACAACAATTCCTTGTGTGCTTGAGTAGAGGTGTTTTGATTGTGAATAGGGTTACTTTCAATGATATGGAAGGTTTGCCCATGTTTTTATTGATTTGACCATTTGGCCTAGCCTTGGTTGTTAGGATACGTGTTTCCCATGACTATTGTTGTGAGTACGGAGTTTTTTTTCTGACATGTTTTGATATGTTGTAGATTGTTAGCAATGTAGTTCCTGATGATTACTTTGGCTGCTACATATCATTGTGCATGATTGACTTACACTGGGTTGTGGGAACCTGGTGTAGTAGACCATAGGAGGAGTGCACATTAAGGGCTTCCCCAGATTGTCTATTTAGTTTTCACGTTGTGAGACCATATGGGGGATGGATGGTGAGTGCTATCTCATAGTTTCTATAGTTCCACATTGCAAAACCACAGGGGGGAATTGGGCATTGAGTGCTTCTTCAGAGTGTTTATAGTTACTGATATGATACTATAGGGGGAATTGACGATAACTGATTCCTTAGAGAGTATTTTCTAATCCTGAACTAGGGCGGTTAGACTCTGAGTACCTCCCAGAGTGTTGTTTGTGTTTTATTTGTTGAAAAAGAGAGGTTACAATTGGAATACTTCCTAGAGGGTTACTTGTTGTTGAATTTTTTATTAGCATGCTCAGAGATATAATTCTTGTGTTGGATAAAGTAGGTACATGTCGATGAGATTATGGACCCAGAGACCAATTAAATGATACACAAATTGAGTGGAATGATTTCTAGTTCAACGACCTTGCACAGGATGTCTAAGAGATTGGGCTTATGGTCCGAAGGATAGACTGATGATGTGGTTTCTTATTATTTGATTCACCTAATCATGAATATTCAAATTTGTGTATATGTGTAAAGGTATGGGACTATACATGTGTAAATATATCGATATGGAAATCCATGATGGATCTTTTCTAGCTGACGGGGATTACATACCGTGAGTTCAATGATGGATGCACCTTTTGTTTACTTCTTTTTGTTGTGTTCTAGCTAGGCTGAGCATGTTGTTGTTTCATACCCTTTTAGAAGCATAGTTATAGGTTTCTAGTCAGGGTGCCCTTCTGTGATTATTTTTCACCCTTTAATGTGCACCATGGTGTATGGGTAGATTCGATGACTACATTTTAGATTTATCACGTGTTTCATGATCGAGCTGAGCCGCTCAAGTGATTCTACTTGTCGGGATCTTGCAGTTCAACAGTGTTTGGAGATCAGGTATGTGTATTGGCTCAAAGTTAGTTGTAGTGAACTATAAATTTACATCCAATTTTCTTTTTAACTTGTATCGGTATGGGAATCCCAGTGGGTTTCTAGTGTTGTGTTGTATTGCATAGTTTTTCAGGATTTTACATCTTTTTACTATTACATATTTTTCTATTCAGTTGTTTTTTTCATCCGCACTTTGTTTATATTCTGTTGTGTATGAAACTTAGTTATTTCTGTTTTTTTTTCTTACTCTGTTGTAAGGGTTTTGTCTCCCCACTATCACACCCTAGTCCCTCGCTACTAGTCGGCAGCCTATGGCGTACGGGGAGGCGTGTGTGAGGTCTTACGAAAAACTGGCTCGGAGCACCAGTTTAGTGGTTTCCTAGTTTGGAAAGTACAAAGAGTAATTAGAGGAGTGTTCATTTAATGGTCCTTACTATTTGAGATATGGTAGATAAGAGTATTATGACTGTGTCAGAACCTGTAATGTATATCGGACTGTTGTGCCAAGAACACTTGTTCTGGTTTCTAGGGTTTGGGATTGTTGTTCTGATTTTGCGATGTTACAGTTTTATATGATTTCTTCCTTGGGCGATGCACATGTTTTATGGTGTTTTGATTTACTATGGATCTATGTCTCTTAGCCATTTGTAAGATGATAGAGATGGATTTTGACTCTTGGATGGAAAACGCAATAGGCATCTCATGCATCATACTAGGAACATAGGATTCACAACATATTGGTGTGTGTTTTGACTGACAACTATGACCTTTGGGTATTCATACACATAATTTTTACTCTATTTTCATATTAATTGGATCTATGATGAGATTTGGGTGTGAGAATGATGACTCAGTACTCATGCACAGGTCGTGCAGTGACCATGTTTGGTCAATATGGCATGTGATTCCATTCTGTTTAACCCCTTATTGGGTGTTGTTTCTTGGGTCTACAGTTATGTAGTCAGATCTTTGAGAACTATGTTGATATATACAATGTATTTTCTTGTGAACTTGCCCTCCTTATTGTATTTATATATGTAGATACCCGATGAGTGATACTTCAACATGTATCTTCTATTTCGGTCATGACCTCCAAGGAGAGGTTCCTTTTGAGGATGTTCGGAGAGGATCAGGGCCTTTACAGGCCATGTTTTTCAGATTTTACCCTTTTTGATTTTTTTTCTTACCTTCTTTACAAGGGCTTGGATATTTTTGGAAAGTTTGTCAGAACTTGTCACTCGGTCATGAGATTTTTTTTCTAGCACTAAGTGAAAGACCTAGAGACCATCAACATTGAATCGAAACCTAGCAGGTCGATGTATGTTCTGTTCTAGGGAAACATGTGTGAGAATGGTTGGCACGTGTTTGAAATTCCTTTTGTGGGTGCATTTTTTCATGACTTGCTTTGATGGGCGGGACTATTCAGGTGCCTGTCCAGGTTGACCCGTGTTTCTAATATTGCTATGTAGGTGGCATCGTTTGAATCTAAACATGTGAGTGGCTAGGAATTGTCCAATGACTATTGTTTCAAATATTTTCATGTGTTTTCAACTTGTATGTTTTGTTGGAATGTCCTTATGTTATAGATGTGAATTTGGGAAATGTCATGTTATCATGAAATGGTTCACTCATGATTGAATCCTGGCTGGGTTTTTGAAGGATTTTAGCATGGCTCGGAGGGAGATGGACATGCCATCAGTGAAATCATATTTTACTCCTTGTAGAGATGAACATGTTCTATTTTGATTTTTCTGGAGTATGCTGAGAGATATTTGACCCTGCATTGAGCTCCTTTTTCATTCTTAATGTACATCCCTGTTGAGGATGGAACATGTTATTGTTGTTCTCTCAGAGTGGTGTAAGGAAATTCATAGGGTGGGGAGTGAAACATTGGCATTTTGAGGGTATTTTTCTTACTATAGGTTAATCTACGGTATTTTCTAGTGGGATTTTATGCTCAGAGTTACTTTTAAGATGACGATAAGGGTTTTCATAAGGTGCGGACTACCAGATCTGTCATAGATGAATGTATTCTATGTAGAAGGTAGTTATTAATTCTATATGATTAGTAATTGTAAAATATAGAGAGAATAGATGTGAATATGCTCATGTTGGGAACATGGATGCTGGTCTGTTTACAAGGATTCTCGGGGAGGAGAAGATTAATGGTGGGGAGTTTGTAAGAACCCTTGTTTTTCCATACTGCAATTTTGAGCAGAAATTTGAATTTGTGTTGATGGATGCTTATGAAGGGTAAAATTGGAATTATACCCTAACAATTTATTGATCTTAGATAATTTTTATGACCACTCTTTTGGTCCCGAAATAGGGGGTTTAGCCTCGCATTGGATTTTGGTGGAAAACTAAGTTGTTCAAATTTTAGCAGAATATATAATCATTAAAATTATTAAATTAAATATTAAATTAAAAATTAAATTATTTGTGTTGGTTATTTTGGAGAAAACTATTAAATGGAGTGTTTTATTGATATTCAATTCGCATCGTTGTGTTCAGAATCAGGTGTTTAGCCTTGGGAAGGGGTAAACTCTTGTCGGACATCGGGGCCGGCCCGAGCCCCTTCTTCGTTAATTTCTTTTCTTCTTTCCTTTTCATTATTTTCTATTCCTTCCTCCTTTTTCCTATGCATGCACCATGTTTGATCCCCCTTGGTCGTTCCTTGTTGGAGGATTTGGATATTGAGAAAGAGAATGAGTTGTGAGGTAAGATAGGTACCCATTCGAAGCTCTCGACGCGATGATTCAGCAAAGGGCAACAATGAACCGTGAAATCAACCGAAGCTTCGGCGGTTTCCACCCGAAGGTAGGGACATTTAGGTTATCAACATAGATCACCATTAAACTAATGTTTTATTGTTTTAAGGCCTCATATTTCTTGTTAATGTCCTCTTAATGCCGTATATATTATTCCAAGGGTGTAAATGAGTGTTTCGGGTGTTTTGGGGGATTTCCTGTCGGAAAACCGAGAATACATAGCGTGTGTTCTAGGGGAACACACCATGTGTTCATCCCGTTCGGGGAAGATGATGTTTTCCAATGTACACACCATGTACCTTTAATACACGTCATGTAGTGGTGGTCGTGTGTCCGTCCATGTGAAAAACAGACACAGAATAGTGGTTTTTTAAGGAGTACATGCTATGTACAATAAGTACACACTGTGTAGTGGTACATGGGCATGTGTTCAAGTGAAAACACACTTGGGTGGAATTTTGTGAACAGTACATGTCACGTACTATAATTTACATGTTGTCTACTCTTACACAGGCAGACCTCATGTGTCTGGCCATGTGTTATGGCCATGTACTACTTCAAATAAGTAGTTTTGGGATATCATATTCCCTAGAAGATGGAATTGGGATTGTGAGTAGTCCATTTTGCGACTTTTTCTACATAGATCACAATGTTGGAATCATTTAGACATTTAGAGGTCATATAAATGGTTTTTTTTAATTCAATCTAAATAGAGAGGTTCTTCCTCTAGTTAATGAGATCAGTTGAAACATAAGAGTGAGACCTCACATTGATGAAATGTTTGGTGTTTGGACAAACATATTTGAGACTATTAATATGATGTGAGTTGTGAGAAAACTCTCATAACATAATCTCTAGATGATGTTCTGCTTAAAATTTATTCCCTTCAGGCCTATGAAGTAATGAGACCAGGAACATCCAAGGATATCTTGAGGGATGTGTTTACATGTGTGTTGACATAGAGAGTCCCTTGTATGATCTCTCTCATGTTTTTCCTTCAAGAGGACCATGTTATGGAATGTTTATATAGTCCTTAATTTGAGGATACCATGTAGGATTGCTCCATTAATTTTCACTAAGGATCTCATTTAGGATCCCTTCGCTTGTGTTTTCCAGGAGGATCCCGAGTACGATGCCTCATCAGTGTTTGACTTGAAGGACCCAATGGGTTCCCATTGTTTGACTGACCCTATGTTGTTACATCAGTTTTGGGTAGTGATGGTGTTTGAGTGTCACCTAGAACCCATGCCAAACTGGTAATCCCATGGGGCTATGGATGTAGTGTTTGGTTGGGAATTTAAGCCACCCTTACTCCTTTATTTATATCTGACTTTGTTTGTTGATGTTGTATTGGTTAACAGACATGCTTCCTGGATGGTGACCGTTGACCCTAATGTGAGATATATTTCTTGTTTTTTGGGATGCCTACTATGAATTTTATGCCAGAATAGAGGTTGTTTGATAATGAATTGTGTTGTTTTTCAGGCAATGGATATGTTTCCCATTTTTTTGATTTGACTATTTAGTCTAGCCTTGGTTGTTTGGTTGATTGGTTCCCATGCATAGTGTTGTGAGGATAGTGTGTTTTTATCTAAAATGTTGTGATATGTTGTAGACTATTAACCATGTAGTTCGTGAGGTTTAATTTGGCTGTTATATATCATTGTGCACGATTGACTAACAATGGGATGTGGGAACCTGGAGTTGTAGACCATAGAGGAGATGAATGTTGAGGGCTTTCCCCGAGGGTCTATTTCCATTTCACATTGCGAGACCATATGGGGGAAGGATGTTGAGTTCACTCTCAGAGTGTTTGTAGTTACACGTAGCGAGACCAAAGGTCGAATTGGACATTGATTGCTTCCTCAGAGATTGTATTGTTATCGATACAACAATACAGGGGAATTGACGTTGAGTGCTTCCTTAGAGAGACTTGGCTAAAGCTGAACCAGAGGGGTTAGACACTGAGTACTTCCCAGAGGGATTATAGAGTTTGATTGGTTGAACCAGAGTTGTTAGGGTGTGAGTACATCCCAGAGGGATACTTGTTTTTTTATTAGATTTCCCAGAGATATAATTCTAGTGTTGGCCGAAGTAGGTACAATTATATGGGATTACGGACCCAGAGATCAAATTAATGATACAAATCTTGAGTGTCACTACATCTAGCTTAATGCCCATGTATAGGGTGTCTAATAGATCGAGCATATGGTCCCAATGATCTACTTATGATGTGGTTTCTTATTATTTGATTCACCTAATCATGAATATTCGTATTTATTTATATGTGTATTGTTAAGGTACTATACATGTTTACATATATAGATATGAACATCCATGGTAGCACTTGCCCAGTTGACAGGGATTACATACCTTGAGTTCAACGGTGGATTCATGTTTACTTTACTTCCTTTTGTTGTGTTCCAACTAGGATGAGCACATTGTTGTTGCATAAACTTTTAGCATCATAGTTATAGGTTGCTGGTTGGGGTACCCTGCTGAGATTATTTCTCACCCAAAAATGTGAACCACGATGTACATTTAGACATTAAGTCTACTTTTTAGGTTGAGCATGAGTTTCATGGTGGATAGGGTTGAGGCCCAGTGATTCATGATCAAGCAGAGCAGCTCGAGTGGTTCTGCTGATTGGGCTCCCACAGTTCGACAGTGTTTAGAGATTGGGTATGTGGATTGGCTCAGTGTTAGTATCTAATCCCTATAATTTTTCATTTAGTTTTGATTTTTTACTTGAATCTAAATGAGTTGCCCTGTGTTTGACTAGTGTTGTATTGTATTGCATAGTTGTTCTGGCTTTTACATCATTTTACTATTATAGTTTGTTCTATTCATTTGATTATTGTCTCTGAACTCTGTTTAATTTCTGTTTTGTATGATACCTATTTATTTCTATTTTTATTACTATTCTATGAGGGAATAGTCTCCCCATTATCAAACCTTAGTCCCTCATTTCTATTCGGTGGCCTATGTCATACGGGGAGGTGTGCTTGAGGTCTTGTGGAGAACTAGCTCGGAGCAATGGTTTAGTGGATTCTTGGTCAAGACGTTACAATTTAAATTTAGAAAAAATGATTTAATATTTATAATCACAAAAATTTATAATTTATAATAATATAAACATATATTTGGACCAAAAATATTATTGAACGTGATTAAAATTAATTACATGAGTTATGAGATAATTTTGAATTAAAAGGGACTAAAACATAATCTTAAGAGCCAGATTGACCTATACACTTTTCCAAAATCAATTTTAGGTTCATATATCAACCATGTGATACATTTTATCTAATTTTTTAAATTATTGGAACCACATTACATGGAAAAATGCTTGTGGACTTCCCTTATCATGAACCCACAAGAATTCTACTCCTCTACCACTATAAAAGTCACTAACTCATCCCACTTCATCACACCTATCAAGACACTATTTCTTAAAAAAACTAAGAAAAATCGTAATAATCACTCTCATAATCAAAAAATCCTCACCTTGGTAATAAATAAAACCACATAATCCATTTTTACGAAGAAAAATGAGTTACCCAATGAAGTGGTAGCATCCTTCCTCAAGATCTTTTGTTTTATTTTAATTATCCACTCCCAAATATATAATTATTTTATTAATATATAATAACACCAGTATTCTAAATATAGATTTATTTTATTATGTTCAGGTTTTGACTGACACTTACACACACTTCCATGTAATGGGTAACCAACTAATCGTTTATGTGTATGAATAACCACCACCTCATGAAATGATTTCATTTGTTTACCCTTTACCACATCTAATGGGTAAAAATTATGATGGATTATATATTTAGATATTGTATATATGATATTTATAAATAGTTTATTTATATTTATTTTCTTAGTAACACATACCTTTACACACTCTATTTTTTGGAAATATGATAACATCAGTTGTAGAAGTGTGGACTACCACCTCCTCAAAAAAATGTGATTCATTCACACTATACATGGATCATAAAAAGGATGATTTTAATTAAAATATGTAAAAAATATTTAAAATAAAGACCATATATATGATATTAAGAAAATAATCACCTTTCTAGGAACATAATTATTCATTTTCTTTATTACCCCTATCACACATGAAAAAAGTGATAACATCAGTTGTGGATGTGTAGACTACTGCCTCCCCAACATGATGTGATTGCCTTTACATTAAAAGAATTTTATATATGATAAAATAACATGTCATTTATGATAAAATTTAAATATAGAAATATATAATGTTACTTACATTCCGTCCAAAAAGATCACTAAAATTTAGAAAGGTTATTAATACGTGCATATGACCTACCATCTCCATGATTGTAATAATGGTAAATTTTTCATAACCAAAAAATAAATATTTTTTTAAAATTATAATTGATGTATCAATATGATAATTATTTCATGATTATTATTATGGATATGTTAATATTATGACCCATTTTACCATATTTTACCTACCAAAGCCATTTTTTGACACATTCACCAAATATGGTAAAAACAACATAAATTTAATGATTTAAGTAGATTTTAATAAAATATTATAAGGGAAATTGAAGTAATGATAAAAGTTAAAATTATTATGAATAATGTAAATTATTAAAACAGTTTTATTATTTATGAATATAAAGGCATATGTGAAAAGTCAGACTCAATGTTTGGGATTTAGTCTCAATTTAAACTCTATTGAGACATATTTTTTGTTACGGAAAATATCATTTTATATATGTGGTATATAATACCCTTTGAAATGTAATATCATGAATATCCTTAATATATAGATATTATATGTTTCGACTAAATTAATTTATTCATGCGGATTAAGATTAAAATGTTTATAGTGGTATGGGACACTTTTTGAATATTTATAGAATATTTTCTTCGAAATTGTTTTTAATTATCTTTCAATGGTATATAAATTTATCAACATCAGAAAGCACTATGAGCACTTAACCTATACTGGGTAATTATTGATAAATCAGTATATTCTACTCTGTATGGATATTTGATAAGGTACATTGTTAAATCAATTATTTGACATCTGATGAATACTTTAGAGGGGTATAACATGGGTGAAGACAGATTATAGATATCCCATCAATGCATTAAAAGTAGCATGAGATGAATCATTTGGATAAATTAGATGGGTTTTCACCTGATATTCTAAATCTTCTTGCAAAAGGATTTAACAATAAAGGTACCATATACCAAGGAAACATTATACCAATAATTAGGTATTTTCATAATTTAAACACAATTTTTAATTACCAATGATATTTTTCTCCGATATATCTATAGTTGTATCTCATTATAATTTTTTTTATTAAATGGAATGTGTTATAATTTTTTACCTTCTATACTGATTATCCCTTATCCAGTTATTTGAGTGCCATGTGTACAAATTTATTTAACATTACTTGTTTATTATTCCTATTGATTCATTATTTTTTTTCCTTCATTTACCCTTACTGATAATTTCATATTATAATTATTTTTAATCATTTCCCAGGATATGATGAAGAAATAATTGAATGATATCTCAATAATATTTATCTTTTTCTTATTATAATCATTTTTTCTTTCCCTAATTTATTATGTGTGCCACGTAAGTAATCTAGTCTTCCAAAATTACTAAATTATTCGGTCTTTTGTAAATTGAAGAATGTATATATAGAAATGTAATTATTTCTTGAACCACATCTCAGCTTCTGGGGTCAGGGTGTTACAAATTCTATACTTTAACATATTAAAATTAATAATTTAACTTTAAAAGTAATTGTTTGATAAACTAGTTTTCTTCTAATGTTATTAGTTCAATTTTAAATTAAAATTTTCAACTTTTATTTTATTAATATTGAAAAAATGATTTTATATTTAGAATCATGTGGTCCATGATTGGTTAATTTATCTTGTTGATTTTTAGACATTTTGAAAGGAAGTTTTTTAATTTTTTTCCTCAATAATTTGTAAGTTGGGTTATTAAGGGTAAAATATAATATGATAAGGTCTAAAAAGAACCATAACACTTTCTTTTTACATATTGGATAATTATTTTTCTCTATTGAAAATCCAAGAATTGAAAACCTAATATCTTGGTTCCATATTTCAATTATTTTTAAATTTATAATATTTAACTGTATATAAAGACAAAAATATCACACTATTTTTTAAAGAAAATAATATTTTAAAAATAGAAATAAACAGATGATATGTTCTGTTATAAAATAATTTTGAATTAAAAATGAATTTTATTATCATGTAGATTTATATATAAATTTTAAAAAATAAATAATTAACTTCAAAAATTATGCAATGCTAATGCAAAAACTATTCAATTAATATAAAATAATATAAAATAAATAATATTAAAAATATTGCAAGTATTATAAATAGAAATACTTTTCTTTTTTTTTTAATTATTATTTTGATATATATAACATATTAAGTGTGTGTGAAAATATTATTATATATTTCCATATTTTTCATGGAGTTATTAAATATAAATTAAATCAATTTTTCTAAAATCGACATTAATTATATATTATAATAAATAATATTTTATTAAATTATTTAAATTTATTCAAAATAATATACATGGAAAATTTTGTGACATAATGTTTAAAATATCACCCATGGTCCATTTTTGGGCCTATTTTCCTTTTATAGTTACAATATTGACTCCTAATGAGTAAAAACCTTGTAATCGGGGTGATTATCAAAAAGGGATAACATAGGATAGAAAAAATATTGAGGTAAAACCTTATATAAAATTTACCATATTTTATTAAATTATATTATTTAAAATATTCATGATATTATATTTTAGTCATATAAATTTTAATCCATTTGGAAATGAAAATTAAGTTATATTTATTTAATATTTTAATATATTCATGGAGTGCCTCTCCCAATTATTATAAAAGGGCACATACTATCCTTCTTTAATCACAGTTAAAAATAATTTTATATATAATAATACCTAAAAAATTTCCTTAATTAGATCCATAACCATGGATTAGATTCTTTTGTTTCATCATAAAACAATCCTAGAACATATTTTGGTGTAAACAATTTAAGGGTTTTTTAAAAAAAGATACATTCTTAAATAGAGTGTTTTATTTTATTTTTTCTTCCACTTCCTGTAAATATAATTCAAGCATGATGATATGATAACATAAATATATCTCATGTGGTGATATTTAATTATTATAATGGAATAACCTATTTCCACCACCTCCTCTATCAAATGGGAAATGAAACCATCATTTGTGTGTATGGCGGAATACCACCTCACCAATCAATGTAAGTCTTTTTCCATCATCACTTGTCACTGATATTTATGATAATGAATTCAATTTATATATAGTTTTAATGAAATATATTACATTCTAGAAATTTAATATATCCTTTACTTTTTATATTTTTAGTCTCTAAAAAATGATTACATCGTTCATGCATACCTTAGGACTATAGGCCCAATGAAGCATGTGATTCAGTTTCCTTCAACACATCACATAGATGATTTATATAAGTATATTTAAATAAATTATATGGTATTAATGATATGATAGTACTTCACTAAATATATAATAACACTTACCTTATTTTCTTCATAATCAATGATAAATTGTAAAGTTACTCATTCAAACGTACTGTCTACCATCTCTATGATGGTAACATCATTAAAATTTTCATAACCATATTAAATGATTTGGTATAAAAGTATAATTTCAGTATAAAAATTATAAGTATTACATGATTTTTATTTTGTATAAGTTCAAATAATGAATTATTTTACCATAGTTAACCTATCGAAGACATTGTGGGCATATGGTCAGAATATCATCAAAAAGTATGATGTGAACATAATTGATAATGTCATTGATTATAATCAATAAACAAAAGGAAATATAAAATATAAAATATTTCTTACTAAAGTAAATAACTGACATAATTTTATGATCCAAGTAGACAATAAACATACGTTATGAGTCAGACTCATGGTAAGGGACTTTTAAAAAAATATCTTTTAAATTTTTCCTTTAAAATCATTTTTTCTATGTCCATATTTTTAATTTAATATTATCAATGCATTATATGGTCATAAATTATTTAAAAAAGGAATTCAATTTATTTTTCTGAATTTATTTCAATGGTTTTAAGAAGAAATATTTTTATGTTTCATATTCGAAACTTTTTCACAATCTATAAAAAATACATTAGGAATGTTCTATTCTACCACATATGGAGAGAATGAATTTTCCCACCACCATGACCAATATTTATTATTTTACCTACATTATAAGTGTCCCTGTTTAAATAAAATAAAAACCATACTTCCTTATATTTTTGTAATTTTAAAAAAGGTGTTTTAAAATGGAATGGATGTATCAATATTGAAATATGTTTTCAAATGTGTGTAAAGAATATATTTATATGTATAATGATAAAAATTAAATCTTCTATGTTTTATGATTATGTTATGGTGTTTGGGAATCATTTATTTATAAAGGGTGTTTACATTTTATACAAAGGTTTGGTGGTTCTATTATAATCCAGGGATTTGGGATTACTTTATTAAATAAGGATGGGCAGTTCTGTTGTAAACCAAGGAATAATGGGTTAGTAATATCCATCCAATGAATTGGTTATGTAATTTGATCGTATTTTTTATTCCATGTGTAAGTGTTATATGGAAAATGATGTCCAGTGTATCTTACATGATTTATATTTGATTTCAATGAGTTTTTATTGAAATATTAAAACGTCACAAGGTAGGATGAATATATTATATTTAAGTGAAAATATATATTAGTTCATTAAGGTAGAATGTATAACATTATGAAAAACATTCATTTTATTTTCAAGAATTCAACGAAACTTTTATGAATTTTAATTTTCTATAAATATTTCATATGAAATTTTTTATTAAAATATTTTGGAACGGAATTTGATTTCTTGGGTATGATAATTTTTATTTTGAGGCAAATGTTTGTTTTTGAAATGGAACATTATTATAAGTAATAATGGTCTAATAGTTTATTTATTTTTTTGTTCTCTTACAATTATTTTTTTTATGATCTCATGTTTTAAAATGTTTTCAAAGTGATTTAGGGATCAATAATTTCATGACCCCATCCCTTCATAGGTACACATCCTATTCCAGAAATGAAGGAATAAGGATAATGACCCCCCGATTGATACCTTTAGTTGACAAAGGGTTGTAAACTAGCACTGAGGGAATAAAAATCTCTATATGAAAGTAATTAACATATATATTATATATAATATATTGAGATAAGATATCAATGATCAATTAACTCAATGAGAAAAAATAAAAAAGAAACCAAAACCATCCCATAATATATGAATAAGAAAAACCTATATAAGTAAAATTAAACAATTAAAATAATATAATAAATTTTAAGAAAGTAGTACATAAATAGTACAAAGGACCGACTCAGTAATGTCGTGCACAATCCATGTAACACTCCAAAAAAATTTAATTTTTTTTTAAATATATATGGTGACTATAAAAGTGTACGGATAAGATAATGCATTATCTCTAGTGATCATTTGAATGAAGCATACTAATGCACAAGGGATAACACAACTGAACCAAAAATTCCTAAATAGGACACCTAACCATCCCATCCTCACTGGGGGTAACTCAATAAAATGAATCCATTTATAGTGACATAATATGAGTCATATCTCTGAAATGTACCCTTCAATTATTTCCCAATGATTTTCCTTTCCCACACCCAAATGCCATATATCCTCGCACTCCCAACTCTTTTGTATACCATCACATCACATCTTTCTTGGAGATACATAGGATATCACATCTCATAAAATATCACGAATAGTCACTTTTTATATGTCATTAAATCTCATATCATATCATTAATAGGGTATTAGGGTCAAATCAACATGATGTACATCAACCATGTGCCATCCTTATACCATATAGAACCTAAACCATATTCCATATAGTCACATATCATCCAAACACATATCACCAAAATACATGTGGGAATCAGATCATGGCTCAGTCTCAAAAGTTTGAGGTCTAAATCCATTAAATAAGGGTTAAAAGGCCACATCGGGACACATTTGGGTCCATCGAGAAATTAGAGAAACAGTTGAGAAGTTGTATGGTATGAGAAGATATGAGAATTTATACCCATACTAAAAAGACCAGAACCACAACATACTAAATACAATCACTCCATAGCCTACATAAAAACTAAATAATCCCTAGCATAAAACCCCTCACCAATTAAAAAACTTGATGGTCAACTGACCATAGAGATTCATGGTTATTACCACGGTACAGATCCAATAAAGTTGACAGAGTACACACTGTATCTATGAACTGTACACCACATAACCTCTCTACCATGAAGGAGACTATGAAATAGACCCTTATCCTTAGTATAGTGGTTAAAAAAATTTGACGAACCCCCCAAAAATGACCCATTAGACACTACACTGCAGACACAGTTTCTATACTATAGTCGATACATTTTGATAAAGGAACATCGTACCCAAAGCACCACATCATTGATACCGCCAAGTTTTTATTACAAATAAAAACCCCATTAAGGGTCCCAAAGTTGTAGATTTCCTATCCATGATATAGATGAAACATCGTTTGGTTTATCCATAAAACACCACATTTTACATCCATCAAAATATGCAGTGTCATCCTTTTCACCTCTTGGATGCCTCCAAATCCCATGTAACCACTTCCAAGTGCCTCCAACATTTTGAAAAACAGAATGTAAAATGTTTCCATAGTCCTCGTCCATAAATATGATACCTCTCAAGATATTATCATCTTCGATAATCAAAACCATCTAAAAATGAAAAAAGAGATAATATTCAAACAACTATCCTTTGAAATATAACCCAAGTATCTCATTACACCCCAAAAATAACTACACCACCAACTAAATGAAAAATACCACTATTCATACCTCACATCACCATTACCAAAAAAAACTCTACATCAAGTTATATCCACAACCCTTACACATAATGAACTTCACCACTATCTCATCCCTCAGAAATTGCAAGACAAAGATCTATTCTAGCACCACAAAATAAAGACTGAAGCACAAAGCACAAGGAATTTAATCTTTCATGTAATGATATTATCCACTTTTTATGGGACTAACTCACCAACATGGTTTTAATAAAATAAAATTATAATGTGTCTCAATTAATAAACTTGATTTCCCTTCCTATTGTGTAGGAGTTTTTATCACATGCCACATCAATAAAGAGAAGAACATATTATAAAGAATCAAGATCTAAACATCGCATCATCAAACAAAAAAAATAAGAAAAAACTGAAGAAAAAAAATCGAGGTACTGGGAAAAAATATTCATATCATTTTCCCATGTTCTCTTGTCTAGGACATCATACCTCTACAGCACATGATCCAAAGTAATGTTCCATCCTCATAAGACCTTCTCCCAATGATCCTGGATCTCGATAGGATGCTCCATGAACATCACTTCATAATCTATATCAAAATATGCATAATTAATGATATGGGATACATTATGAATATGCTAAATGTAATGAAGGGTGTGGAATAAATAATATATTTAGTCCATCCATGGTGGAAGATCCCATAGATAAGACACTTCGCTTATATGCTATAGCACATAAAAGGGCCCCAAAATTAGGGAGATATATGACTTCCTTTTTCCTATAATACACATCCCATTTAGAGGGGAAATCATTAAAAAAAAATTCACAAAATATGACGTCCATGGGTGTTCTCAAAAAATCATTATAAGACTTTACAAGTATTTCAATACCTCTCTCCTCTCACAAACAAGATAAACCTTCTTTATCATTATCTTCAACAAATCAGGATTAAGAACTGACGACTCCCCAACCTCGACCCAACATAAAAAATAATGAAATAAACACTTGTAAAAATCTTATTATGGGGCAATTTAAATGGAAGAGTGATATATATATCGAATAAATGATGGGTAATTGTATTTATCATGACCCATATAAGCCTGAGATTTATTCCTGCAACATATCCTCCTGCTTATGGATAGCGCAATCAATATGTCCCTCCATATGAAGGTGAAGAGAAGTATTGAGGTGTAACTGAGTGAAAAAATCATGTTGTAATAATATCTAGACTCATGATGTAAAACATGTATCCCAAACCAAGCCAATGGACTTTTGAACTCAATAAAACTGCACCACCACATCCAATATCCTCCTCACCAAAACATCCATAGTTTCCAACTCCTTGAACTCTGAAAAGTGGGACAATTTTATCAACCAGTCAACCATTACCCTAATAATATCGCAACCTCTCTATTATAGAGGTAATATGGTGACTAATTCCATAGGTATGTCATACCATTTCAACTTGAGAACATTTAAGGTCTATAAAAAACATGAGGAACATGATGCTCAACCTTTATCTTCTAGAAAACCAAACACCGAGCCAAAAACACTTTCACTACACATTTCATCATTGGACACAAAAAAGGTTTCATCAAGCCACAATACATATTTGATAATCATATTTGTACCTACAATGTTGTGATATTAAACTCATGAAATACTCCCCCATATAATTATATAGAAAAGCAATTTCCCCTGAAACAACATCTGGTTCTGACCATCCTACAACCATCCCTCTAGAACAGCACTATTGACAACAAGATTGTGTATAACCTCAGCCTCCGAGTCTCTACACTATGAATCTTCCTCCAAATACATTATAGAAGACTACAATATCATATAAGACAAACAACCTCCACCATAAACCTCAATTTAATCAAGTGCTAGATGCCAAATCCTCCATAATGTTTTAAGAATCACTTGAATCCTAAAATACATAATTTTATGGACTCCTTCTTAGAGATTCATCAATAAAATATCCTTCATTTTGGTATAAGAGATGAAAAAATCAAGGTCCTAAAGAATCTCAATCAGCAACCCATATCACATATTTATATCATCCTGAGAAAAGATATTACTCAGACCCTTGTGATTTGTAATGACCGAAAAACACTCCCCAACGACGTGATGTCACCATAATTTTCTGGAAAACACAACAAATTCTAACTCCATGTCATGGAATTCAATGTAATGTTTATGAGTAAATAAATTATTATACCCATAAGATATCACTACTCTCCACTACCACAAAACATATCCTAAACCCATACACAAACATCCACATTAAACATCAAACATAACCCATTCCCTCAAATATTTGGGTACCATAGAACTAATAAATTACCCCTTTAGTGTAACAGCCCATGATTTCATAGTACGTTATTTCTTTAACTTAATTCATTAACTTGCACTACACGCAACACTGAGTTCAAGCGCACCACGACATACCAAACAAGTCGTTCAAAAGCGGTTATGAATAGTATTAACTAAATTTGGAATTTTATATAATCCTTATAATTTTAGAATCTATATTATGAGTTTTTTTAACATAATATAGGAAAAAATTCATTTTTTTCAAATAAAAGAAGTATTTTTGTAATGCAATTTTTCCACCTTTTAATGGAAAAACCTTTTTAAATAAAATATTTCCAACATTTATATATTAAATTTGTCAAAATAATCTTTTTCTGTATAATTGGGACATAAAAATGTAGTTTTGATAAATTTTTGGTGTTTTTCTAATTACTTTCATATTTGGGTGAAAAGTAAAAAATACTAAATTTTAATTGAAAACAAAATTTAAATTCAAAATAATTTATATTATTCAACTAAAAATTTGAATGGTTTGGAAGTATAATTAAATTATATTTTTACCATTTAATCCAATAAGGGTCATTGGATGTAATTTCACTTTTAAACTGGATATAAACAATTTTCAATATTTTTGGTAGTTATTATTTCTTAAAAATACGCGTTGTGGTTCTAAAAACAAGAATTAATTTTAAATTAATAGATTATATTTATATGTTCAGAATTTGGTAAAATAAATTTAATTCTTGAATTCAGAATATCAAAATTAGAATAGGGATAAATTTTGGTATTTTTTAGAAAAGTGTCATTTTTTTATGAATATTGAAAAACACCGAGTTATTAGTTTTAAACGTATTTTTATTTAAATAATTATTTATATAATTTAAAATTATCTTATGTACAAATAGATACATATTATCTATATAATTTCAATTTAATTAATTGGAGTTGGTTTATAATAAGTTTTTACACATAAATATTTTATTGATCTTTTCAACGTCTTTTACCCAACTCCTGGGATAATTTACAAATTCTGATAAAACATAATTTTACCACTTATGTGAGTGGAATTTAAAAAACCTGAGAGACACAGTTAACCTCATTATGACAAATTTGGTTCAATGGGATGAAAATAATTTTTGTTGAATAGTAACTTTTGGCTTTTATTTACAACGGTTAAATGTATAAAGGGTAATTCAAGATAAAAAAATATTATAATAATACAAAATTACCTTAACACTTGGTCTAACCTTATTGTATTAGTCATGGCCGACCATGGTCATCCTTGGTTAAATTTTGGAACCCCATAGAGCCTCATATGAATGATAATGGAACATTATTTTAATTAAATTAAAGTAAAGGCAAAAATAAAAAAAATCTTTTAGTAAATAAATTTTTACATGTGGTTATATAAGATATCATTTCGACTATAAATATTCATTTGAAATCTAAAAAGATTTCCTACATAATCGTAGTTTATTTATAATTTTTACACATTAAATATTTAAATTTATTTTTGACATAATGATGATGTAGTAATTACCTTATTACTGAAATATTAAAATTGATATGATAAATATTCAAAGAAATGTAATATGAGACTTTTTATGAATTACACAATTTTTCTAGGTTAATATGAAATTTTAGTGTTGGTTAGATGAATTTTTTTTATGTAATAATGCTGATATGAATTTAGAAAAAACAAGACACAGAATAGTGTCAAAATTGACATAAAAGAGGTTTTTAAAGAAATATTATATTATTAATTGATATTCAATTCCTAAAAAACTAAAGCTTGGAAGAAATACTTATATAATGATAGGTGTATCATTTATGAACAACTTGGGGTTCTTTTAAAAGTATTTTGTAATTATATCAACCATATAATATACTAATATAAAGAGACATGGTAAATGTCAAACTATTTAACTAAGAGTTAAATCTAAAAGATAAAGTTAATATAATGAACCTAAATTGTCTAAAACCTTTTTATTGAGTGTTGTTAGATCCATACTTCTCTTAGACATTAAATAATTCATTTTTAGACATTAGAAACCGAAAATTATAATATTATAAAATAATATTTCTACATATTTTTAAGGTTCCCCTAACTCCTCTTACCAAAGGGATCTCCCCTTATCTCTAATGCACACAATTAAATCCATTTGGATCGGCCAAGCCCTGCCCAAATACCCTCTCAACTATCCTCCCATCATCTTAGAGTCCTTTCATTATTAATAATTCCAACCAATGGATATTTTTTGATCAAATCAAAAGGAATAAGCCGAAAAAGAGGTAAATATTTCACCACCTCTTTCAAGTTCATTTCTTCTTCCACTTCCTATTACTTTTTTGTTTCAATTCTAAAATAATAAAGCCAACATAGTCTTTATAATATGATTTTATTATAAATATGGTACAACCATATTCATTGCTCTATCAATCCTTTGAATGAAATTTAACCATACGTGCGTACGTACGGCTTACCGTCTCCACGTCGTGGTGTAATTGTTATTCAATACATTTTTATTTTAAAGGGTATAATAATGATGTGTAATTGATGTAAATAACAAATATAACATTAAAAATATTCTGTATATATGATATAACATCCAATTATATATTATTTTAATATCAAAAGAATGATATTGTCACTCGTGTGTATGTACGAATTATCATCTCCACGAACGCGATGAGATTTATTCCCCATTGTATCCTTTCTAGACTAATATTCATTAGATGATTAAAAATAATTTTTTAAGTCTTAATATATTTCTGAATATGAATAAGATACATCCTATCTATAAAAAACATAACATACCTAACAATGCATATAAAGGAAAACATATTATTTCACACCTGAATTGACGATAATACAATGATATTATTAACAAAGAAAATGTTAAAATATGATATATGATATTATAATAATATATATGATTCTTGTATAATTTAATAAAAATTATTTAACCACTATACATTAGGTTCACCTACCTTCGACAAAGGAAAAGTACAAGGTATGGGTTAATTTCACAATCTCTTTATTATCTGAGGTTGTTTTTATGTAAGTATCTGCTGGGACATTTTAATCATCCACATACATGTTTCTTAAAAATTAATTTCAAAACATTTTTAATATTTAATAGAAAATGGGTTAATGTAATTTATACACGTATTTGACCTTATATGTGTTTTAAAGGAATCTTTCTGTCATTTTCCAAACAAGGTACTTTTTGAACATTTCGACAAAACTAATGTAAGAATATTTTTTAACTTATACGGTGGGTGAAGCTATTTTCCACCATTTTAACATCATCAAAGCTTACCATACAATATTATAAGAATATTTTAAAATATAAATGTTTTATTCTATAATTACATGAAATTTAAATTATTTCAAAATTGAAAGAGTTATTTCTCTAAAAAGGTTTTGATTTCATCTATGCTAACATCTTTTGACGGATTTTAATATTGTTTGATGTTGATTTATTATGATAGAGAACTTCAATATTGTATTGAAGGTTTTGTGATATGTTTGATTGTGGATGTGTTATTTCATACCATTCATGGTTTATGGATAACATATAGACATTTTATATGCCAGGTTTAATACAAATGATTATGTTATGTTTAAACATTTTCATATAATGACTGCATTGGACATAGTAAGTGATGGGTGGAGCCCTCTATAGATTCTCAATGCATCGGTTTGTCTAATGAGACAAACAAGTGTCTTGGCATAAGGCCATGAAAAAAATCATATTTTTATTCTTGGCACAAGGCCTTGACTATGTGGTTATTAAAGTCTGGATTATGCATTCCATCAATTATAAAAGTGTCTATTGATCTTACATGTGATTATTCAACTAGTATAATATCCATGTGACTATGTAAATTGAATTATTTTAATTTATATTTTCCACATTATGATGAAGTTTATGTTGAAAAGTCTTTTGTTTTAGTTCTATAGATTACCTTAAATGTGTATGGTTTTTTATGAAAAATTCCACTATATTGTTTTCCTTACTGATCATCTGAGCTCGCCCCTTTTTATGTTTTAGTTTTTCCAGGATGCAAAGAAGTATATTATGACTGACATGCAGGGATATTCTATGAGATCTTAGTGTTTTCCAGGGAAACAATGTTGTTATAGTTTCCCATTTTATGATGTAATGTAAACATCATGAATGCATATAGTACTTCCAAGGATACAAAACTAATCCGTCTTTTGAGAATTGATCTTTTGTGTTCATGCCAATGTTATTTAATAATGCACCGACTCTGGGTAACTAGTTTTAGGGTGTTGCATTTAGGTAGTAAAAATATATCAGATAATAATATTTACAAATTATATCATATTCAAACCAATTCAAGGCTATAAATATGGCCAAAATCTGTGAGAAAACATTTATGAATATTTTGAAAGAGACTATTATACTATAGAAGCTATGAAGCTCCACCACATTCTTGTCTGATTCCTATGATGCAAATGTCTTGTCCTTTGAATAGTACATGGATACATCCAAATGAGTCACCACAGTCCAAATTCAATACACATATTATATATAGAACATACACATAGATAAATTTCTATTGAGATGGTGGCATCAAAGAACATGTAACTAATATCTCAGATGATCACCAATCTCATCCCCTAACATTATGTATATTAATAATCCTTCATTTAACATGACTACAAAATGGTCGAGGAATTTGAAAAAAAAATATAATTCATGAGCCCAATTAATGTAGCTAGTGCGTTCATGTCAGAAGAAGACATGACCATGAACTTTAGTGCTTGTGCCTACATCAAAAGGCAATATTTAGAATATCATCCTCCTTCAACGTCAACTGGTGATACACTTACCACATATTGACCTTTGATTATCTTTTAGCTCAACTCAACTACTCAAAAATATCAACAGTCCTAAGAAAATTGTATCAATTCTTGATCATAATTTGATTCAACCTTTATTAGTCTATACAAAACCTCATACTACCATTCACATTCTTGGAAAATAAAACCAAACCGCCTCAAGGTAACATACTATTATAGATGAAAACATTTTTCATCATATCATTTATATAAATATAAAACCCTCGAAACTCAAAAGGTTTCATCTAATAAGGATCCATCGTTATCATAGAAACATAGGGATTTAAAATATCTCAAACTCAACATCATGTCGATGGGGTAGCGTCAAAACCAACTCAAGAAAAAACCAAAAAATATGTAAAAACATTGGAATATTCCACCATCTAAGCACCTAATAATTCAAAAAATAAGTCATCCATAAATGAAATAAGTCTATCTACACATCTACATCCCACCTGATATTACATCTCCCGATTGAAAAAGTCTTGTTGTCCATTTACATATAAAAACAAAAATATCCTATATAAGCAGTAAATATAAACTCTCATGGAATACAAACAGTTGATGCTAAGGATGGAATTTTAAGGAGACATATATAGAATGAAAAAAATCCACACGTGAGTGATGGTTCCCCATCATCTTTCTACAACCCTGAAACAAATCAAACAAGTCATTCTAGTCTTTGACTAGCATAGTGAACACTAGGGGCACATGAAACTGCTCTATGTATTTTACAAGTCATATAAAATAGTAGATGAAATAGAATATAAAGTTCCCAAATAAAAACAAATCACAAACAAGAGTACAAAAAACTGATCACAGATTTAATGACATATGGCCCCAATAGTGTTTCTGCCGCCACATCATGCAGTTATCCCAACCTAGATCCCCAACCCCTCTTCTCATAGCTACCTTATAGGAAACACTCAATTAGAGGTCCCTGACTAGTAGGAACATCATGGTGTCATTCTATAACAACTCCATATGCTCTTTAAAGAGAATATATTAGCACCCCTTGCAACTAAAACATCCTCATTAAAAAATACTATTGAATCTTGAATTGAACATGACAACCAATTGCAAACTAAACTCATTGGATTATATGAAACCGATCATCATCAGATTCATAGACTCCACATACAAAAAAAAATTCCAAATCCCACCATGTGAGCATATAAACCACTCACTCCAGAAGACCAAAAGGGATATCACTGAGTTCGACTCCCTGGTGGTCAAAACCATGAAGGCCCAGTTCCTAAAATATGATACTAAAAACTCTTCTCCTCGAGGAACCATAATAGTTCCCCTATCATTGTAAACTTCTTCAAAATTCAACTCACTATATCACCCCTTCTTCTAAAACTCAAAATAAATTGGAAATATTAAAATAGAAACCTCATACTAGATCAATGTTTAAATTTCATCCATAAGACATCTCGCACATGAATCCTCATCTAAAATAATACCATTGGTAAAATGTAAAAGGTTGATGAAATTATCCCTAGATTTCAGACATACTCACTCCCCTTCTAGAATGAAATTATCGCATGCCTCTTCAATATCTTCATGGTTGAAAAAAGTAACTATAATCGAAACTCTTTGAGAAATTCATCCCGTAAAACATATATATCTTCACACAAAACCAAGATATATGATACACATTGACACATTTCTATACACATATTATTAACCTCCAACAGAAAAAACTACTCTGTTGGGGCCTGGATAAAAAAAAATGTGATTTTGAGTGCTTCCAATCATCTCTTTATCTTGAGATCATAAATGTCAGCCTCATATGTTCACAAATCCTTTTGCTAAAAAGGCTCAATATTCTCTACCACTAATCATCCTCCTTAACTTGATAAAACCTTCAGTGATCAACTTGATCATTATTTTAAACCTCTACTAATGAAACCACTTACATATGGTGACTTGAATACATAGATGAATGGAAAAAAATGATTTCTTAATCACATATATTACTAAATTTAATTACGATGTATTTTATTCATTTTAACTAATTAAAACCTTCCCAAAACACCAAATTCAAATAGGAACACATGTTAATATTGATTTAATAACCTCTCCAAGGTGTCTTCCCCATAATAATCATCACCTCACATGGTTATTAGGTATTCTTAGATTACTTTCATCAGATCATGAGGTGGGGTGAAAAAATATCATGTCCTAGCCATCCTTCCATAGACTATATAACCCAAAAATATCAAATGACATTTTTTTCTTCCTAGTTATGAAATAATCAATTTTCCTAGCTCTGAAATCCATCATAACCCTCAACCAATCCTCTTCTACTACTCTGTCATGACCCCTCTTTCTAAACGTGCCCCTCCTCAGCTGGCAATGAAGGAAGTAGGATAATGACCCCTGAGTCTCACCTCTAACAGATCCCTTGTTGGTGACATGCACCTAGGGTATAAAAATATCTATATGAGAGGAATCACCCTCTATAATATACATAAGATATGGAGATAGGATATTAGTGAAAAATGAAATCCATAAAAAATAAAAAGGAAACCAAAACCATTCTAAACTAAATTTTTAATAAAATAAGATACAAATAAAATTCACCACATAAGATACCAAAATAAAAGCTAATATAGAGACATGAAAACATTACAAAGGTATGAGCTAGTAATTTCTAGAGTGGTCCATGTAATCTGCCGATAAATGTGAAAATAGTTTGTATATATATAGGGTGAGAAAATAATTATATTTATTAAAAACCTCAAATTCTATATTGAACATGTGAAATTAGAATACTAATGAACCAGTGGGAAAACAATATAACCAAAATCACTTTAATGGGTTATCTTACCATTTCATCCTCACAAGGGTTGTCTCACTAAATGACGTATCGATGTATATTCATGTAATATAAATAATAAATTTAAAAATAACCCTGCACTACTTTCCCACTTATTTTCATCTCTAACACCCCAACATCATTTATCCTAGCATACCCACCTCTTATATGTAACATTATATCTCATCACATCACATTTATCTGGATGAAACGAAGTTCATTACATCACATCACATCTCATCTGAAGACACATGGGTCATCATTCCATTCCATATCTCATCTCATAACTATCTTAGTCTTGTATTATCATGACCTAATCCACCAAGGCCTACCTGGCCAGTGATAAACTATGTGAGAGAAACCCAATCCCAGATCTAATAGTCCTAAGTGTGAGGACTAGCACTAAGTAATAATATCATGTATACGAGAGGCCTTATCCTCTATACCTGTACAGACATACACATCTATAAGCCAGTGAAATTTTTACAAAGTAAAAAACTAATAATACCATAAATGCATGTATAATATCTATCCCAAATAATAGTACGATAATAAGTACTAGAATTTGATATGGGGATAAATAAAATATAAACCAAAAATATAAAAGAGTTAACCCTACTCAAAAATAGGATTCTTGTTTCAAAATGAAATAGTAGTATACAACTCAGTCTATCTAGCCCAGAACATTTCGTTGCATAATCCTGGTCTTCCAAGACACTATCAAATGGTTTCATGTCTACATAATATAAAAAATATGTGGTAAAAACCATTAATTAGTGATTATGACAATACATATTTGGACAAACCAATATCCCTAAGCATAAATCTTAAAAAGTAGTCAGTTCATAATATCAATACAATAAAAAACCAGATATGCTCATAACAGAAAACAGTTATCATGTTATATCAACCAATGATGCTAACCATAATATACATACAAAGCATTCTTGGTAATTCTCATTTTGAGAGTACTCACACCATGATAAATGAAATCAATTATGGTTCTTATCCTACAGGTCCCAAGAATTTGTCCATAACCAATAATTACTCATTGGATCTCTATATATATCATCATCTAGGTTAAGGATCACACCCACGGCTATTGGGGGACCCCATAAACCCTATAGGATTTATGTTCTAGATAGAGTATCAATACCATGTATATGGTTGTCACACTTATATTACAAACCCCACCATGGAATGATAGAAGATCACACCATATTCCTATATGTGGAATAAACTGAACTCTGTCCAATACTATCCATGGAGGGGATCATTTTTTTATGCCAATGATGTTATTCTACACTATTTCTTCATAGTTATGGACCAATGTATCACACTCAACAGAATTTTTTCTTTATCAATGAAAATAAAGGATCTAAACATCCTATGATTAAGTACAATAAAATTACCAAGGGTACACAATGTGTACTAGTGGTACATGGAATAATGTCTCATAGTTTGTGATATTTAATTTTCTATGAAAACACTAGTGTCGTAACTTTGGGGTCCCACATTGAATTTTTCTCTATATTACATGTCATGTTCCAAGGTAATTATAGAAACCCATTATTCTTCTCCTCATAATTTCATTCTTCCATTTACCCCTAATATTCCATTGATCTCACTACGAGATTAAAGATCTCATCCACCCATGCTTTTACTTCACTTAAGATTTTCTTATGGTCATCTGATTCAATCGAGAAATAATTTATTGCATTGAAACATTCTCGTTAACCAGATCTATAAGAACGGAAATTTACAGTTTTACCCAGTCAACCTCTGATGATCATCCATCATCATCTCACCTATATCATACACTAAATCATAAACTGCACCCACGATATTGATTTATTTCACCAAATAACTTTCATGTAATTCTCAAATAATAGGTGTTCATTGAACTACCGGACAAAGGAATTTTTAGATCTGATTGTCTGACAAAATAGAAGAGAATACCATAAACATTAAACATGAGGAACAAACCTTATAAATTTTTTTACCTCATCCCTAGTTATTTGCCGTAGTGTATATGAATAACGATGAATCAGAAGCAATGAAAAAAATAAATAAATAAAAGATAAATAAATGATCGATATGTGAATCAATTCTTGTTTTTTGGAAATGATCTGTGTTCAAAATGGGATAAATAAACGGATTGAATCCATAAAAATAAAACATCATTCCTTTATTTATTGTTATTTATTATTGAAGAACGATCTTAGATCATAGTCATTAGAATAATCCATGAACCCTATTGCTATAGATGATTCCTAATGTATCAAGATGATCCATTGATATATCGTCATCTCCCAATCATATCATATAAGATATCTGTAACAACCTGATATTTTATGAATTTTTTTCTATTAAATTTAATAACTTTTATATTTTCCCTTTCACACAGAACTGAATATATATTTTGTAATATGAAAGTACAAAGTTTGTATTGCGTTATACACACCACCAAGTTAATATTTCATTATACAAAACACTTATAATATCTTGTGGTACATCAATAACTATGTTTGGTTTGTGTTACACACAATACTTATTTTTTGGATACCTTTATTTACATGCAAGATCGAGTTTTACGGAGCTAAAATACACTATTTTTATTGTTATTAAAATATTATTATTTTTACCACATATCTGTTGGAATGGAAATTACAAATCATATTAACTAAATAATGAATAAATGATTTAAACATTTATATAAAACTAATCTTTTGGTAATTAATTAGAAATAATTAATATTAAAAACTATTTGACAATAAAAAACATCATTTTTAAGAAAATATATATTTTATATAAAAACAATATTTACCTCAATAGAATAAAAAAATATATATTTATGGTTTCTTTTTGTAAAATGTATATTGTAAATATTAAATCATTTCTTGAACTCATCAAATACAGTTTTTGGGCATAATATACGAAACATCCACTTTTATGAACAAAAGATGTATATTTCAAAAGGGGTTTTTATTAGGTTTTAATAGAGAACCCATTTAAAATATAATTTTAAAACTTTTATAATTTTTATATTAAAAAATAAACTTCATTTTTTAATGTTTAATATCAAAATTTACTTTGGGTGAACTTTTGGTATTTGTAAGATGTGTCATATTTTGATGAATAATGAAGAAAATGTAATGATAATTGAAAACATATTTTGTTTATAAATTGTCCACAATGTTTATAATATTTTTTATTGATTTTAATGTATAATTATATCATATTTATAATAGTAAATCCAATTAAGGTATATGGAATTAATTAATCAATGCAACTGTATTTAAAATCATTTCAAATTTTAAAAAAATTACTTTAAAACCCATTTATTTCTCCCCTCCTAACAGATTTACTTAAATTAATTTCTAAAACATATGAGTATTTTATTTTGAAAAATAGATTACATATTTTGAATAATATGGTCCAAATTTAGTAATTATGTCCCTTTTATTTTTAGACAATATGAATAGTAGTCTTTGGTGATTTTTATCACCACGCTTATGGGTAAATCAGATGATAAGAAGTAAAACAAATATTATAAATATTATAAAATTTCCCCAGAAAATCTTCAAATGTTAGTGGATGATTTTAATATTGAAAACCAAAAATTAGGTTTGAAATCAAATAATCTAATGCAATATTTTTAATGAAAATGACTTAGATATTATTAAAATCAAAGAGTGTGAAAAAATGTCACACGCTTTCATTTAATAACTATAATATATAAATATATGATTAGATATATTATATTCACAACTATAAATATTATTATGAAATATGAAAGGATTATTTAAATCATGGAGTTTTAATCTTAAATTTTTAGTAAAATAATAAATATCATTGATAACTACACAATTGTGATGCATTAATTATTCAATTAATGAAAAAATCAATCAAATGATATTAGATATACAAAAATAAATAGAATTTTAATTAAATAAATTCATATGTTTATTTTATAGGTTATTATGATGTATTAGGGGTGTATTAATTTTTTTCCCAGTAGAATTGTTTTATTTTTTTTAATGTCAAAATAATGAATAGTGTCATAATTGACAATAATGATATTTTAGGAGAATAAAATTTTATTATATTATTTCGAATCATAAAGATATTAAATATGAAAAATTGGGTTATATATAGTCCAAAACACAATGAATTTTACATTTATTTTTTAATTTACTATTTCTGTGTGTAATAATTACAACAATTTAATAATGAAAAATTGGATGCCATAGTTTAAATTAAAATTGGTTATCTAAAGATTAATAAAAATGATAAGTTTTAAAATGACACCAATACATATCTACAATATATTTTTTATGAGTTTCAAACCATATCATGTCTTAATTTTTAATTAATAATATTTTGGAATAATTGTTTTAGATTAAATTTATTATAAATTAATATTTTTAGAAATTGAAAGAGCGCCCATCCTCTCTCTTATAAAAGAAATCCTTTCATTATTTCTGTCACACATTAGACCCTATTTGGTTCAAAAAATTCATGGATAAATAATATATATATATATATATATAAATTTACTAGAATCTATCTTTTTGGAGGAAATAAAACATAGGAATTCCATTGGTGAAATCCAGAATGTGATTCCCAGTGAAGAGGTAATGTTCAATAACAAAAATTTTGGTTTTATTCATTCATTAAAAACCGTTAAATATTTTTATATCATTATTATATAATCAAACCAGAATATTAAATATACTGAGGTGTGTTTTTGTTAATTTTATAACATATGAATTTACACACTTCCATCAAATAGAAAACTGAATCATAGTTCGTGTGTACGGAGGACTACTATCTCGCGAACTAGTGGCAGTTGTTCTTCCATAAACATCATTAATGGTTTGGAATATTTATGTATTTATATTTTATATATGATATATATATTTTATAATTTTATTAAAATTATTTAATATCTAAATTTCAGATACGTTCAATATTTTCATTGAGTAGGAATACGAGAACATCGTTCGTATGTACGGTAGAATACAACTTCATGAAGTCATGGGATTCATTCACGCAATATATGTAATGTATTAATGATGGGTTTTGTAAAATTATATGACATACGGGGCATAATATTTCAACTGTAATGATAATATATATATATATAGATAGATATATCAAATAATTTTTCCTTTCAACATGATATGAAAACGAAAACAACGTTCATGCATATGTATGGCCTACGGTCTCTATGAATGGTGTAATCCATTTAATATTTATATATATTTTATAGTTTTTTATAAATATTTATATAATTAATATATATCATATTTAAATCATTTTTTACATTATCAAAATATTAAAATCATTATCTAAGTACGTGGATCAAGAATAAAAAGTCAAAATGTTTACAAAATAACAAATTGGTTATTACCTGAAATGCATCTTTAACATGAGATTGTAAATAATGGGATAATGAAAAGACCCAATAAAATTATATATTTTATTATATATAATAATATGGTTGAATGATACATTTATAAAAAACATATAATTATTATATAAGAGTTTTGAATGTATATGATGAGATTCATGACATGAGGTAATGGTTTTCCCATCCCACTTTTATTTATGTGAGATAAATGCTATATTCACCATATATTCTTGTTGTGTGGGGTATATATTTCTCTATCAAATATTATATCATGAATATTATTTATTACAAGATATAAAAATATTAATGTGATGTTATTATTTCACTGATACAATAATTTAGAAGTTACTGAAGTTTTAAGGTCATTTCTACTCTAGCTTTTATTTCTGCGAGACAAATGCCTTATTTCCCACTAATTTATTATTTCTAGTGTATATAATTCTGAAAAAATTATTATATGAATATTAGACTTTGCTTTATGAGTATTTCTATATCCATTATATGATCTCCAATTCATGGGATTTACTGTTCAAATTTTATCTAATCAGTAAAGTAATTTTGTCTCAATATTCCTTCATTGAGAGACATATTTAGTTATGCACCTGTATTATCTCACATGGTGTATATACTATAATTTGACATGTTATATCATGAATATACATCCATAATTCTATTTTAAGATACATTTATTTTTATTATTTCAGGGTAATTATTATTTAATGTTTCCAAGGTGTAAAGAGTTTATCACAACAATCTTGTTATTTATTGGAATTGTTTATGATTATGCTACCATTGATAAAATATTATGATTCATATCTGAATAAATATAATGAATTTTATTATCCTCCTATTATTTGTGATATATTCATGTATTGGTACCATTATTCTACTATTGTCTCATAATATGAATAATAAAATGTTTAAAAAAATATGAGATTATTTCCTTTACTGATTAGAAATCAGTTTATTCAAAAAAATATGTTATCTAAAACTGTTTTAAAAAATAGTAATTATATAATATTTTGATATCATTTTTAAGGAAAATAATTTTTTTAAAAATGATTTATTTTTTAAAAAAATTAAAATTATTTTTAAATCATCCTTTATATGTTTTCAAAAGTGTTTTAGAAAATGATGTACATGTTTTTTTTTATTTAAAACTTTTTTTTCAATGTGAATAATATATTTTACTAAAGAAATTTTTAAAATTATTTTTAAATATTACTTTATTTGTTTTTAAAATGGTTTCTAAAGTAAATGAATTTGAAAAGGTTTTATTTCATAAAATGTGATGTTCAATGAAAGGTTGTTTTTCTTAAGAAATGAACCAATTGATCTTTCAAAATAATTATAATTATAAGAGGATATATTTTCATAAAGGTTATGATTTAATCTTGATTTGATATATGGAAACCATTATTTTTTATTTATTTTAATGGTTTATGGTTGTGTTGACAATATTATTATGAAACTCGTCTCTCTTCCATGACTTATGCATTAGAAAAATGCTTATGAAACCCACTTCCTTTCATTGGATATTATAGAATGATATTTTAATTAAACAAATATCATTTCCATAGGTTTTGATATGTAAAAATATTTATGTTACTGATTTCAATTCATAGGTTATGATTTGATGTTTATGCAACCCATCCCTTTTTTTGGTTCGTGATTTGATGTATATTTTATTACACTACTAAAAAATAGACTATTAACAGTGCTAGAAATTTCCATTATCAATAATAGAAATGGATTGACTACCTAATAGAGACTAAAATATATGGTATTTTTCTGTTATAAATAAGAATTTATAATGGGGTCCTATATCAGTGCTAAATGACTGATTTTAAAATGCTTATAAAAGTGATGATAATGGGATTTTGTCAGCACCTATAAAAGAATTCATATAGTGAACATTATTAAATCTTTTAGAATCATTGATAAATGTGTTCACTATCCACACTGAAAAAGGGATATATTGTAGTGTCCTACAAAATCAAACTGCAACACACGTGCAATGTGTTGTAACAACACACCAAAATATTATATACACACTTGATATCAAAAAAAAAACAAGTCCCGAAATAGAATAAATATGAAATGAAATTTACAACTCAAATACAAGAAAAACACTATATAATAGTCATTTCGAACATTGGCTTATATAATTGCATAAATAAAAATTATTACATACATTAAAAAATATCAATGTTTCTTTTTCTTTGAATCCACAACCTGAATCATGATATTTCTTTAAAAAACCACCCTTACTCAAGAAAAATAACACACTTGTATAATAAATAGTTATTTTGTTAGTAATAATATATATAAATAAATTAACATAAAGTATTGATTTTACTGAAATTGATTTCAATTTGTAATAATAAGAATTAATTTGCCCAATACCAGTCACATCATGCATCTTATTGAGGTACGGCTGATTCCAAAATGTATCAAATTTCTTTGGGATATTTTTCATGAAGTATCAAAATAATATGAATGTTTTTTCTTAGTTTTGAGTGATTCAATTATCTTTTTTATTGAAATTTCATTTTGAACTACAAACACATACATTTGACTCATTCTGACCACATCGTGTATTAGTTTGATGTGAAAATAATTCTTACTTGTCTCTAATTACTTATTAATTATTTTACTATATTATCAAGAAATCCCAATTGTGATTGATCAATTTTTATTGAGTGACCGTTTTTAAACTAAAATATTAAATTTAAACTGATAATAAATACTTCGAGTCAAAATAGGAAAATCATGAATCATATTTCATCTTAGATGATTCCTATACATCAAAAATGACTCAGGGATTGTTATTATTAAGTATTAAAATAATAAAAATGTGTTTTTCTATTTTTAGATGGTTCGTTGTCTATTTTACTAAAATAGATGTCAGTTTTAAATAAAAATGTGTTCTTTGAGTCATATCGGTCACACTGTTGGTTAGATTAATGATTAGAATAATCCTACATATATAAAATGACATGTGGACCATTTTCATAATGTATTAAAATAATCTGAAGGTGTTTTCTCATTTTTTAGTACATTAGTTATCTTTTCTTCTAGTTTTTTTAAACTGGTAAAATCCACATTGAATAATTTTGGTCACATCATGTATCAGTATAATATGAGAATAATTTCTACACATAAAAAATGTCTTATAAATATTTTTCCTATATTATCACAAAAAAACATGATTTTTTTATAAATTTTTAATAAATAAAAGTTTTTAACTTAAAATGTCATTTTTTAACTGATAACAGAGACATTGAGCCATTCCAAGAACATCATGTATCAGATTGATGTGTGGATGATTCTTACACGTCAAAAAAAAACTTATATATCCTTGAAGTAAAGTATCAAAACAAAATAAATGTGTTTTCTCAATTTTGAGTATGTCAGTTTTCTATTCTACTTAAATTGATGACGATTTTAAATAAAAATATGCACTTTGAGTAATTATTGTCACACCACTTGTCATATTGAGGTTCATATGATTCATACACATCCCAAATGACATATGGATCATTTTTTAATGTATCAAAACAATATTAATGTGTTTTCTCACTTTTTAGTACATCATATGAATTTTTACTAAAATACCATTTTAAAATTTAAACATCCTCATTGAATCATACTGATCACATAATATATCAGTTTTACATGAGAATAACTTTTTACATGTCTTAAATGACTAATGAATGGATGTCGTAAACTATCATGAAAATCCAAGAACATTTTCTTATCATTCATTGAGTGACACCTTTTGAACTAAATTGACCATTTTAAACTAATTACAGATACATTGATTTATATCAGGCACATCATGTATCAAATTAAGTTGAAAATTATTCATACTCATCAAAAATAATCTATGGATCATTTTTGCAAAGTATTTAAACAATATAAATGTTTTTTATTAGTTTCGAGTTTGTCAATTTTCTTTTACAATAAAATTTATGTCAATTTAAAATAAGAAGACACACCAGGAGTCATACCTACCAAATCAAGCATTAGATTGTGTTTGGAGTAATTATTTATCATAAAAAATGTCTTATGGATCGTTTTAATAAATTATCAAAACAATCTGATTATGTTTGTTTGGTTTTCAGTGTGTCAGTTATCTTTTTTACTAAAATTAATGTCAATTTTAAATAAAAATTCACTTAGTGTAATACTGGTCACACTGTTCATGATATTGATATGAGGATTATTAATACATATTCCAAATTATATATTTATTATTTTCCCCAATTACTAAAACAATCTGAATTTTTTTCTCAGTTTTTGGTCAACCACTTGTTGTTTTTACTAAAATGCCTTTTTAAACATGAAACATGCACTTTAACTCATACAGATCACACCATGTATCAATTTGACGTGATACTATTTCCAATATTTCAAAATTAATTATTAATCAATGACCTAAATTATCATGAAAATTCAATATTTTTTCTTATTTTTCATTGAGTGGAATTTTTTAAAGTAAAATGTAAATTTTAAACCAATAATGGGAATATTCAGTCATACCAAGAATATCATGTATCAGATTGAGGTGATTCTGATTCCTACAATCATAAATAACATATGGATAATTTTATTAAAGTATCCAAACAATATTTATACTTTCTCTCAGATTTTGAGTATGTTGGTTGTCTATATTACTAAAATTAATTTCAATTATAAATAGAAATAAGTAATTGGGGTTAGACAAGTTACACAGTGTGTCAGATTGTGGTGTGGTCGATTCCGACACATCCCAATGTCTCAAAAAACTCAAATATTCAATTTTACCATGATATCCATTTAATATATTTCTCTAACTACAAACACTTCATTATTATCCATGAAAAAAACCTCAAGTATATAAAAAAATCCACCAATATAAAAAACAATTATTATATTAGAAATTATGAAAAGAAATAAATGAAACATAAGTATGATAAAATCAATGCATTCTATAGAAATTTATTTTACTGTTGAAACTTTAATATTAACTATTTTATTGAGTATAGTAGAGAACTTGATGGAAAGTGATAAATACATCACTACAAGAATGAATAGTTTTTTGGAGGAGATGTTTGTGGATGTTATGGAGCCGAAAGGCATGAAATATGGACATATCACCCCAAATCGAAAAAATAGAATCCACCTATATAAGGAAAAAAATATAATTTTTTAATACTAAATATAAATAAATTAAACATAAATATGAAACAATATATTAATTCAATAGATAATGATATTATAGTTGAAACCTCATGATTACCTATGTGATTGAGTAGAGGTAGTGTCATTTCTCTTCTTTTAAAATCATGATTGATAGAATGAAATCATATAAAATTAATGAATTCTACAAGGTATAAAAAAACTAAATCAACGCTCCATTATATGATTTTTCATTAAAATATAGAAATTATATCCTAAAATTACTATTACATCTTTCGAAACGGTTTCTTTTGTCATTTTTTATTCTTCAGAGGGATTGGTAACATCATTATGTGCAGAAGACATTGACCGCATGATTAGTATAACTATTAATATAGATTATGGTTACTCAGTAGTGGTCATATAATATTATTAGAAAAAAATAATATATTAAAAATACAATTACATTCTCATTGAAATCTCTTTTTTTAAGGTTTTAAGGATTTGGTTCCTCTATCAACAATTCATATTCTCCCTTTGTGGTCCCCTCTAACATAAAATACATTGTTTATATTGGGATAGGTATGAATTTATTATAATCTCTAAATAAAAATATAATCCCCAATTGAGTTTTCATCTCAACCAACCTTTTGGTAGACACCAAATGGACAATCGGCTAATTATTTTTTGTTGGATCATAGATATAAAATAAATACAATTCTTATGATTCCATTATGAAATACTAATATTTTTTCCCATACACATTGAAAGTCACCTTCATGATGATCATTTTATCATCATTAATGAACTGATATTTTCCACCCATTTTCAACAGAAAATAAGAACATGAAATTATATATAATCCAACTCATACATGTGTTTGATAATGCAAAAATATGAAATACTTTCAAAAATTGGATTACTATCCATGGAAACAGATATTTCCATCACTTTATCCATATTGTAACACCACATATTTTGAATCATACTACAATCATCTTGTTCTTTTTTATTGAACGTATAACCATTGATTAGAAAACCGATGTAAGATTTAACATTTTTGTTTGTTCCCCTACAAATCCATTAAAGTCAATCAATAATTGAATTTGGATATTCAGACTAATACTTATTAATTTGATCTCAAAAACATCCTATAAACTATTGATTATGTATATTTTATATCCATCTTTCTTCCCTTGATGGATTCAAGTCTCTAGGAATTTATTTGTGGGATTCAATTAATGGATTAAAATCATCACTATTAAGTAAAATTAAAAACTATGATGGCTTCCTCTCTATCTATGTAATAGTTGAAACACCACTTCTCGAAATATCTTCAACAATAAGGTGCTCACCATGACAAGACATTGGGAGACTAATGTTTTCAACATCTGAAAGGTAATCGGTATAGAATTAAATAACTTCTTCAACAATATATTGTTCTACAAAACAATCATTTGGAAGAATTTGATTCTTGACATACACATTCAAAATACTCACATACAATTTAATGGGTTACATCCATGTGTCATGTATATGAAAACATAGTTTAACCTCTCTAACCATGTTAACCACCAAGTGGAGAATTATATCATAGAATTATAGTGGGTATAACATTTATAATTCACATAATATGGCCACCACATCCTTTTTCATGGCGTAAAACATCTCCTCGTCTATAACATTTCTATATGTGGATTTGAAAAAGAAGTAAAATCTGGTTAATGAATGTTATATATATTGTGGTAGAATTCAATTGAAATAAATAGGAATTAAATGTTGCATAAAAACAATACATTCATTTTATTTTTGTATTTATAAAATCAATTTAGTTGTTGAATCTAGGTTCTTGATATTTATTGAGTTACCAAGTGGAACTTTTAAACTATTAAAAATTGAAAATTTGAATTTTTTCTTATTTGGATAGAGTGTATGAAATTGGTGGAAAAAAATACCACCCTTTACTCTTTTCGGGTTCTAACTCTTCCCTTATTCACATTTCAATCAACTCCAACATAGATTTAATGCCATATTTAAATTTATAATTATCATTTAGTAACATGAAAATAAAATTCAAATAAATATTTTCTACAAGAATGACATAAAGAAAATGAATTACATAAAATTATTTATAATACCATAATTCAAGGAAAATCATTCTCTTCTTCTAACATTATTTTTTAAGGTTTAATGAAAATGGTTTATCACAAAACATTGTATATATATATTATTTTATTATATAGTTGATCATCTGTAAATGGAGATGGTTTCGGAACTTGTTTTATATTCTTACCAAATGATGTCATCTAGGATCGGTATTTATTTAAACGAGGTAAAAAATTTATTTCTTAAACACAAAGTCTTTGAGGAACGTTTCAACTAAATAATTTATGTGTGTTTTTCACAAATGGGACACCCCAACATTCTTTTAATGCAATATCCTGAAAAATTTACATAAGCAGGGAAGTCATTTATCAATCCATACAACATGACCCTCAATGTGAATTATTCACTTATGTGAGTATCATATATTGTAACACATGTATGCCACATCCATTTATAATATTCGATCAATGGATCCAAATTGGAATCAATATCATCATTGGGATTCTTTTGTATAGATATAAGTATAGGAAACATAGTGTATATTCCCTTCTTGCATAATCATAGAGGAAAGTTATAATTTACCAATATGATGGGCCATGTACTAAGAATACTACAACTAACCCGAAAATAATTTATTCCATATAAAGATAATGCAAGAAGAATGTTTCTCTACTCATTTATAAATTCCTAATACATATAATAAATCTTGTATTACTGAGGATAATTTTTTGGATGACATAGGTTCCCATATTCAATTCTGGTATCTGCATTCCATTCCAATTGCCTCCCAGTTTACTAACATCCATATAGTCTTCTAAACATTCTTATGATAGTAATGTACCTTATAGATTTTAAAGGACGTCATTTATTTTTTCTGAATTGATCTGCACCACACTTAAGGAATTTTGTGGGTGATTTATGGTCCTTGTGAATGAATAGGAAATGAATTTGACAAGCATGTATTTTTTAATCATTATTCCCATTGAATGTAACATTTGTTTAGTATCATATTTTTGGCATGGTAGTTCATTTTATTTTAGTTACATATCATTTAAGGGACAAAATAGTTTTGTAAAGCTGGTGTCACTCCATCCACTTCCATATATCAAATTATATTACTTCAATATAGATGATAATGTTGTGTATTTATTACAAACATAATGTAATGGTTTTTGGGAATATATATTTAATTCCTCAAACAACAGTGGAAAATCAAGAAGGTCGTCTTTAATTTCCAAAGTCATTTCATCCATGTGATCTTCATCATCATTTACACAGGTGTTCATATCAATTTATCTACAAAATATAATATCATCTCTATTAGTGCCCATATTTATTTTTTCCTAATTTTTTGTCCAACATTTATAGATTTGATCTATTCCATGATAAATAAAATTTTCTTAAAACTCTTCCAGACTAATGTTTCTTGAATAAAAACAATGTATAGAGTATTTGAGATGGGTTAAATGTTTCTCTCCAAAGAATTTGATGATATTTTTAACTCCATCTTCATACCATTTTTTCAATTAAATAGTGTGAATCTATTTTTAAGTCATATCCATCCTATTGGGTTCATGAATATTAATTTTGTACAATAAATAAATAAATACGCATAAGTTCTTCATTGTCAAAGGTGAATGTTATAGATAATTCCAATAAGGGAAATAAAACATTGGATTTCTTCAAAAAAAATCATATGTTGGGGAAAATAGGTAATTAAATTTTATAAAAATAATTATGATACTATGGTACGATTTTTACTATGAAAAAATTCATGGAAAAAATGTTATATAAAATTCATATCCTATAAATTTATCATTTCATTTTGTTATTTGACACATACTTCATCTCATGTGGACATGCACATATGTTTCTTGAAATTCTCTAAGCTGTAGTCATCCATGCGATGACTAATGCTCTGAGTAGTATATAAATCATAAAATAGATGTGGGATGAGTATCAAGTAACAAATTGTAATAATAACTATTTGAAATATCAAGTTTATGGTGATGATAGTTGTCTATAAATGATATTGGTGATGAGTCTAAAATATCAAATTGAAAAAATAAATATTGTTTGACACACAAAATGTATTTAATAAATCCCCTAAACAAATAAAAATATATTTAATAAATTACGGAGTAATAATAATCCCAAATATGATAAACCGGAATAATAAACTCATTTTTAACCAACTAAAATATATAAAAATACATTAATAAAACATTGTAATAAATAAAATTTTATTTCATATACTGGGATAGTAATCTGAGATTCCATGAGGTGGGACCAATACATTTAGACCTAAAATTATGAGTACCTAAAAGTAATTTCTGATATATAGATGATGATAAAAGCCATTCTATCTTTTGGAACAAGTGATGTAGCAACCTAATGAATTATTAAATTTGAATTTATTGGTATATTAAATGTTTGAATACATATCAAGACTCTTAGGAGTCATATCACCACACCAACCCATCCCATGGAATCTATGTAGGTTTTCACCTCATAACAGCCCATCTGAAGGATTCTAGGGAATCCATCAAATACACATTCAATAACCATTGAGATTTTAGGGAGGTCTAAAAAGAAGTTTTCATTAAACCACAATACATATCAATGATATATTTCAAATAATAAGGGAGGAAAACACACTAACCCATGTAGCTTCTATGACATACACATTTAACATATATATAACTTAGAAGTTATAATTCACATACTTTAAAAATAAATTCACATTTAAACATAAATTTTTATGAAAAAAAATATAATACCTTTTTAATTTTGAAAATCTAGAACCATAATTTGTGGATTATAAAATCACACATATATTATATGATATGAATACGCATATTTGTTGATAGAATGCTATATATTTACACAAAAAAACACACACACACACACATATATCATTATAAAATAAATAGAAATTGATAAAAATATATGTAAACTATACAATAGAATATCAAAACATAGTAAAATAAAAACAACCCCATACTAATTTTCAATGTGAAGATCGATTGAAAATAAATAAATATGGTATCATCCTTAATAATATTTCTTATAAAATAAAAAAAAGAAATTCTATGAAAACAAATTTTTAAGAGAAAACAATTATACCATAATATTTAAAAAAATATATTTATAAATAAATTCCTTTAAATAAATTGCATGAAATCATATTCTGTTGCTACTTCAATCCATCACTAATCTATGAATTTGTTTACTAAATAAATTTCTTCTTTATTTTAATGTTATTATATCCAAAACCTCTAATGTTTATAAAGTGGAATAAATATTTATTTAATTATATTATCTGTGTACTAGAGTTTATTATCAGAGATTTAAAAATAGAAACAAAATTAAGATTGTGAAGAATGCTAGGTTAATGATGTGGACTACGATGAAAATTGACTCAAAACAAAAAAAATTAAAGACCAAAACAGG
The DNA here is from genome assembly GCA_963277665.1 of Viscum album. Taxonomy (NCBI): domain Eukaryota; kingdom Viridiplantae; phylum Streptophyta; class Magnoliopsida; order Santalales; family Viscaceae; genus Viscum; species Viscum album. The sequence goes on from OY728142.1 coordinate 816,310,251, forward strand.
ATATCCCAATAAGAAGTCAAGAAAACAAAAAATCATAATAAATTTGTTTTTTTCCATAATCTAAAATCAAAATACTAGAAAATTATAAGATCATAAACAACATATGATATCATTGAAGAAGAACTCAATAATGAAATTAAAAATACAGAAAAAAATTCAGAACCTACAAAGGAAAAGAAGGGCATACCTTACTAGGTTGAAGAAAATATAAGACCTTCAAGTATATATCATGATGTTTTCTTTAGAAACCATAACTACAAGAGAAATTCATATGTCAGATTGTGTTCAAGAGACTAGAGCCAATCGAGTGGGTTTATGTGATTCTATCGTTGAGTCACCGAGGAGGGGCTCTGAAAGTGGTTGGTTTCTACAGAATGGTTCTGATATCATGATGGGTTCAAAAATGGATTGGGTTTATAAATATATTGGGAAACTTTTATTAGTGCTTCCAAAAAAACATTTATAATGGTTGGTCTTTATCGGTGCTAATGTTTTCGCAAAAATAAGGATGCCTTTTAACAATGCTTATTGCTTAACCGCTAATAATGGAATTTTAAATATAATTATAAATAAAATTATAAGTAAATATATATACTAAATAAATATATAAAAATATAAAGATAGTAAATATATTCCTTATTTAAATATATTTATTATAATTTTATAATTATTTAAATATATAATTTTTCATTAATAATTATATAAATATTTTTAAAAAATAATATTTATATCGTTATGTATATTTACATATATATATATATATATTTAATAAATATATATAAATATAAATATAGTAAATATATTCATTATTTGAGTAAATTAATGAAAAATTTAACAATTATTTAAATATATATAATTAACTATTTATTTTTATATAAACGCATTTAAAAAAATTATATATATATATATAATTATAAATATATAATTTTCAACATGTAGTCAATGTACATTTATAGATATATTTATTTTTAAATATTTATTTATAATTATATTTTTAACAATATTAATTAATATCGAATTTTAAGTTCATGCATGTTAAAAATGTGTGAAATTGAATAAATTAAAAATTAGTTCACTTTAATATTGAAAAATGGAAACGATTTGTGTTTGATCATTTTAAATAAAAATTACAAAATTAAATATCTTTGAAATCAATATAACACACATTTTATCTATATTAAATTGAATAATCATAGGACATTCAATTATATATCCATTACTCAATGCAATTAGCTTGAATTTTTAATTAATATTAATTTTTATTTATAAACCATTATTCACAAAGTATTTTACTATTTAATGTAAATAGTGTAAATATTTTTTAATATATAAATCACATTTATATACATTAATATGATTCTATTTATTTAATATATTCTATTTTTTAACATTTTCAACAATTATCTACTTAATAAAATGTTTATTATTTTTCTCAACTTAGTTATTTTTATTTTTTATTGGTTTAATTAAAATTATACATATATATATATATTTAATATACACTATTTTTTAGTATTTATAATATATATATATATTATAATCAATTTATTCATTTTTATAAATAATTATTAAATGAATTAAATTAGTAATATTTTTTAATAAACTCTTTTTTTTAATTATTTAGTTATTCCAATTTAGTTTTTTAGTTCTTTATTAGTGCTAATAAATGTCGATAAAGGATTCCATTATGAGATATATAAATAAAGTGATGATAAAGGGTTAAATTTTTCTGCAATTTCTTTAACACTAATAAGTATAACATTTATCAATGATTATTTTAGCACTGAGAAATTCCAGCACTGTTAAAGGCCTGATTTGAAGAATATTTATCCTGTGGCACACGTATGTTTGATTTATTTATGTGATGGGGTTACCTGTGTCTCCCTCCATTGTGTTGGGTAATGGTAAGTCTTCTATGAGCTCAAAGGTTACAAAGGAGTGAATTCCAAGCCCAAAACAAAAGGGTATAGTGGAAATCATCTTGAGCCTGTATCAAGAGGGTACAAGAGAGGGAATACCATTCCAGTAACATGAGGGTACATGGGAGGTAATCCCATTATTATAAAAAGATGGTACAAGGGAGCGAACCCCATGACTATAACAAGACTCATCATTGAAGGGCATCCAAATCCCAAAATAAGATGGTATATGGGAGTTCATCCTAATACCCAATAAGGTACACAGGTGATTAACCCAACCCTAACATGTTATGAGGTTCTTGGTAGGTATCCTTGACATAGGTATTTCTTTGATTATGTGTATTCCTAAATTCAATTTCATATTCCTATGTAATTCTCTCATGTATTATTCACCTAAATTCATTATATATCATGTCTTATGAACAAACAATAGTTATTCCATGATTCTGGATTATAATCTTTGATATGTAGGTCATGATCTTATAATGTTATCATCATGTTCTAATAACCTTATTCTCATGATTATGATTATATATCTCACTGGTTTAACCATAATAAGAATATGAGCTCACCTTTTTTAATGTTTCCTTTTCCAAGGTTATGGTGAACGGTTTTGAGTAGGATTAATAAAAATAAGATCTTTATGGGAATCATTTTAAATCTTTCACCAGGTTTGATGATTTTTTCCATGTTTTCAAGAAAAGTAAACTATTACAGCCCTTGGGCTTGTAATTTTTTAATGTTATGAATATTCATCTAAAATGATATAATATCCAAGTATGTTAATCCAAGGTTACTATAGTTGGTATCAAAAGAACGGTTTATTAAACCATGGGAAAGAATGATCAAAAAACATATGTGAGTTTCCTAGGTATATTTATAAGGATATGTCTATATTTGTATCAAAGGATTTCAATAAGGTGTCATAGATTTAAAATTAGGTGTCAGGATTGTCTCATCCTATTAATATATTTTCATGATTATATATTCTTATTATATGATAATTGGTTATCACACTATGTTTTCTGGTCTTATTCAATAGACAGAACTATAAGGATCATGGTTAAAATGAATTTTTGTTCAAATCTATGACCTATATTGAATTCTCATAGGTATAATCAGGAAGGTTGTCTGTTTATTGGTTATAATTTTGAGTATATATAGGTTGAAAATGACATGTGAATGGTTTGGGATGTTCGAATAGAACTATTTACATTAAACATATAAAGAATGATTAGATTTGGGTTAAGAAACCTTAAGACATGATTCATGTTTCATATTCTATGAATTATTAAGATGATGAATCTTGGGTAATGATTTATGAATAATGATAGATATTTTAATTGTATATGTTTTGTAATTTAAAAACTATGTTATAAAAATCGTGAAATATATATAAGTATTTTCAGTATATCTTTTTAATTAAGATTTGAAAAGGATATGTTGAATTATGTAGAAGAAATAGGAAAAATGATTTAATATCCAGGTGATACTATTTTGGATCATAAGATTAAGTGAATTATAACCCATAATATGTTCATAATGTTGAGATAATGATATGTTTGATTTTAATAAGTAATTTGAGTCGAATTGATTACCCTAAAATGTATTGAGGGTTTTTTGAAAAAGTGGTTTCCGCTTTCATAGATGAAGCTTTCAATAATTTTATACTTATGGAATATATCCAACAATGTTTGGAATAATAATGAATGTTTGTTTTAAATAAGGATTTATGGAAATTATCATATATCAAGAGAATACATAATGATGGTACTCACATGTTTGGAATGTGACAAACAATATATATATTATGTTATAAGAGGGATCAATCATAATCTTTTTTTAGAAACTTACTGGCATAATTTCTAACAGATTTTAACCTTAATATTTTAAAATGGTTATATGGTTTACCATTTATAGAATATTTTATGTTAATATGTCGATGAGGTTTCAAAAATTAAAGTATAGTCTCACCATATGCAGAGTTATGCATATTGGATAACATTTTCTAGACTTTTTATGATAATTCTAAATGGAATGACCTATCATTCTATTTATGGATCTCATGATCTGCTATCAATTCTACAATTAAAAATTCTCCTTCATTTATTAGAATAATAGATGAAGGGGAAATTAATAAAGTCACAAAAATGGGTGAGGTTTCCCTAAAATCATGTATGTATATCTTTTAATTAAAATTCATTAAATTTAATAAAAAAATTGAAATAAAATTTTTCCATGTAATCGTGATTTTGATGATATAAGTGACCTTTTCTAAGCCTTTTGGGTTATGTATTTTTGGTAATTAACATTCTCTTAAAAAGTGTTATTTATCACTCTCCAATAGAACATAATATTTATATTTCTCTTACATATCCATGTTTTCAAAATCCAACTATGTTTTCTTATGTTTAAACCTAGTTATGAGTTAATTTGGGTAACCGTTATGTTTCAATATTTTTTTTAAGGAAGTTTTAATATTCATTTTTATGATGTGGCTTTCTATGGAAGTAACATTCAGGTATTAAAACACTGATATCTCAGATTAATTTTGAGTTATAAATTCATTTTCATGGGGGTATAATGTAATATTATGATATTTTTTTTAAAATGAATTAATTTAATTTTTTTGATATTTTTAATTTCACGCAACACTAAATATTGAATTTGTTTTACGAAATAACTACGTGTTGATTTCATTATATGTAACACCAAGTTAATATTTTTATATACACAATACATAGATTAGCTTTTAGAACACAATACAATAGGTCTTTTTGTATTACACACAATTTTGAGTCCATTCAATAGATTTTGTTACATGCAAGTCTATGTTTTACAAAATACAATATTTAATTAATATTGTTATTAAATTATTATTATAGTTAACATCTATCCATTGAAATTTATATTAAATAAGATAATAAAAAAAATTTAAAATTTTTATTCAACCATGTATTTAAAATGAATCATTTTTTACTCAGTTATCGAGAAATGAATGTAAAAAACTATTTAAAAATAATGAAATTCATTTTCTAAGAAAAATATTTTTCTATGTTCAAATATCATTTAACTCAATTAATGAAAACACTCTTGAATAATGTTGTTAATAAAATTTATATATCACACATTAAATAAAAAAATTAACACTCATCCAATATGTTTGAAAGGCATAAGACAATAATAAATCCATTTTTATAAAAAAAAATATGTATTTTTCAAAAGGATAATTATACCTCATTTAAATAAAAAACCCATTAGAAATCTATTTTCCCACTTTTATAATTTTATACAAAAATATGAAATTTATTTTAGAAGGAGTAATATCAAAATATACTTGGGGTGAAAATTTGGTATCTTTTTGAGATGTTTCGTGTTTTGAGGAATATTTAAAAATACATAATTTAAATATAAAACATCATTTTCATCTAAATAATTTATTGTGTTAAATTATATATTTTTAATTTTAAAATAAAATTATATCATTTTTATATTGGTTAATCCAATATTGGTCATTCTAATCAATTTTACAATGAAAATGGATATAAAAATAATTAAAATTTTTGAAATTTTTTACTTTAAAAAATTTATTGTTTCCTCACGTCATTGGGATTAATTCCAAATTTATTTATGAAACATAATTGAATTTAATTTTGAAAAATGGATTCAATATTTTTTATAATTGGTTAATAATTTTTTAATTAGGTCCCTTTTATTCTTTTACAATAAAAATATTAAATTTTAGTAATTTTTATTAACATAGTTCAACATAAATTGGGTAATTAATGGTAAACATAATATAATAAAAATTATTAATCTACATTAAAAAACTGAAGTTTTACTAGATTAATTTAATTACGCCCTTAAAACATAAGGTTTCAAATTTAATTAATTAATGTAAAATATTCAGTGAGAATGAGTTGCATATTATTAAAATCAATGAAAGTGATAAAATGATTCATTAATACTTTTAATAAGATTACTATTTTTAATGGGAAGTTAAGTAGAAGATATTCAACAACATTAATATTATTATGAAATATTAATGGGTTATATATATATTGAAAAATAGTTTTTAATATTTCTTTAAGAAATAACTATCATAAATAATTATATAATAATGACGATGTACCGATTCAATTAATGAAAAAATCAACTAAATTATATTATAAATATTAAAAAATATAATTTAAAATAATTAATCTGATATAATAATTTATTTTTGAATATGAAATATTATATTTTTATTAAATTATATGGGTTAATGTTATCTTTCTATATTGATTTTTTTAATGTCAATCTAATGAATAGTGTCCAAATTTATAATAATGATATTTTTTGAAAATAATATTTAATTAAATTTTTTAGAAATCATAAAAATATTACATTTGTAAAATAGTGGTGATATATGGTATAAATGTCATAAATTAAACATTTATTGTCCAATTAACACTTTATATAGTCAAAATTACTAACTTTTAATGATGAAAATTTGTCACCACAATTAAAATTAAATTAAGTTAACTAAGGGTTAATCAAAATGATAATCTTTAAAATAACACAAAATCATTTATAAAATATATTTCATTATTATATTATAGTATTATAATATCTTTTATTTTATTCAATGTACTTTTTAGAAATGTTTTTATTTATATTTGATTTATTATGGATTAACTTGTTTAGAAATTCCAAGAATGTCCCTCCCCTCTTTTATAATAGAGAATCCTCTTATTCTCTTTACATGACACATGAAAAACTCTTTGGATTGGCCAAAAAATATCAAAATTTCCACCTATATTAATTAACTTATACCTATAAGGCTTACATTTGGATGAAATGAAAATAAGGATGTCATTTGGTGTAAACCAAAAAAAGATACCCGAAGAAGATGTAAAATTCTTCAATCAATGTTTTTATTTAATTTCTTACTTAAACCTATTAAATTTTTTTTTATTTTTATATGAGAAACATAGTATATTCACTATACTTATATATTTTTATTTAAATTTAATGACCTAAAACATCCCAAATACCCATAAAATGGGATACACAATCATAATTTGTGTATACGATGGACTATCGTCCCGCGAACCAATATCATTTTTTCTTCTATTACCACCAGTAATGGTTAGATGAAATGAGGGGTTTTACATTATATTTGATATATTTTATTATTATAACATTATTTGTATTTTTGAGTTGTTATATCACACATACCATCATGATTTCAATTTTGTTGGAATATGATAACATTGTTCATGTGTATGGAGGACTACCGCCTCACAAAGTGACGCAATTCATTCACACATTACATGGAAATTACTGAATATGGGTTTAGTAAATGTATATGATATATATTGAAAATTAATTATACTGAAATAATAATATATATTTATATATGTCATTTTCTGTCATTCCATCAATATGATAAGAAAATTGAAACAATATTCATGTGTATGTATAGAATATCGTCTCCATGAATGTTTTATTACATTTAACATTTATATCTTTTATATATTATTAAAAATACATATATAATTAATATATATGATATTTAAATCTGGTTTTCAACATTTGAAATATATAAATCATGATATAATTAAGGGGATCAAAAATAACATATCAAAAACAAATAAAACAAAAAACAAATTAGTTATTACATGAAACGTTACTTTACTGTGATATTGTTAACGAATGGTTAATATAAAGTCACAATTAAATAATATATGATATAGTATTTAAGAATATGGTTATTTGGGATATTTATTATATACTTATTTTAATTATGATGGAGGCTTAACATATATGAAGAAATGAAAGACATAAAGTAAGGGTTATCTCATCTCACATTTATTTCTATGATATATATATATATGCTATATTGGACACTTATTCTTGTTGTTTGTCGTATATACTTTTATATGACATATAATATAATGAATTTAAATTATTTTATGATATATACTGTTTAAATTTATATTATTCATTTATTTAACTCATGATTCAAATGTAACTCAATAGGTAAGTGGATTTCTAGTTTCACTTTTATTTTTGTGAGACTTATTCCATATTCACCCCTTGTTTCTTTTGTGTGGTGTATATAGTAACCATTAATTCATTTTATTAATTTTATAATTAATTTTACTAGTATTTATATATGCAATTTATGATCTCTATTTTATCGGTTTTATGGTCCGAAAGTTACCATATTGGATTGGTAAGTTTTTTTTAATTTTCATTCGTTGAGACAAATGTTTTATTGCACAACTATACTGTTTTATTACTTGTATATAAAACCATTTGTCATGTTATATTATGAATACAATTCCTTTAAGAATATTTAAATATAAATTAATTTTTATTCTTTCATGGGAATTATGAATTAAAATTTCCATGGTGGTATTATTTTGTTTCAATAATCTGATCGTTTATCATGATTATTTATGATTATGCTTCCATTAATGAAATATTAGTATTATTAATATCTTAATAAATCAAATTATTTTTTTTATAATATTTTTAGTCATTATAGATTAATTTATTGGAACCATTTTTTCACACTTCTGTAATTAATATGACTAATATTTTTTAAAAAATATGGCATTATTTCTCTCATTGGGAAAAAATCAGTTTTATTCAAAAAAATGTATTCAAAAAATGTGATATATTTTTTCTAATTTATATTTGAATATAAATTTAATGGAAAAATATTTGTAAAAAATTAATTTTTTATAGTTTTTTTAAAATGCTTTTGAAGCATCCTTTATTCCATATAAATTTCAAAGAAGAATATTTTCAAAATGTTTTAGGATTTAATTTTTTTCCATATCAGAAAGGATAGTATCCTTAAAAAAATTAAAATATTTTTTTATATTACTTAATATTTCATAAAAATGGTTTTAAAAGAATATTATTTTGAATAAAATATGTGTTCTAATTAATAATTTGCAATGAAAGTTTAGTTTTGCTTATGAAATTACCCAAGCAATCTTTCAAAACCCTTATCTATCTAAAATGGTATCCTTTTATATTTTTTATGATTTATTGGGTGTATGATCCAAGGAAACCATTATTACTCTTCATTTTAAATCATTATATTCAATATGCCAATTTTTTTATGAAACCAATTTCTCTATCACAGGGCATTCCATGATAAAACTCTTATGAAACCCTATACCATTAATTGATTATTCTATAATGAAATGGTTATGAAACCTATCACTTTTACATAGGTTATGATATGCTAAAATTTTCATAACACCCATTTCATATCATTGGTTATCAAATGATGTTTATGAGACCTATCTATTTTTTGGGTTCGGATTTGATGAATGTTTTATTTTATTGCGGTACACATATGTATGATTTAATTATGTTATTGTTGGAACCTATATCTACCTCCAATGTATTTGATAATGGTAATTGTTCTATGAACTCAAATAATACATGAGAGTTCATCTCATGTCTATAACATGTGGGTATATGATAATGAATCTAAAGCCTGTAACAAGAGGGTGCATAGGAGGGATTCCCAATCCATTAACAATAGGGAAAGTGGGAGGAAATCCCAGGATGATAACAAAAATGTACATGGGAGGTCATCCTAATTCCAAAAAAAGATGTCACATAGAAGTTCATCCTAAGCCAGAAGAAGGTACATGGGTGATTATCCCAAGACTATCATGTTAAACATGTATTGGTAGGTAGCCTTAACATATGATTTTCTATGATTATGTGTATAAAAAATTTATTATCTTATTAATAAGTAATTATTTCATTTATAATGTAAATTATTTATTTATTTTTCATATCTTATAATCTACAAATATGTATACCAACACACTTGATTAGGATCATTGTTATGAAGGTAATTTTTTTATAATGTTATGATCTAGTTCTCATAGCATTATTCCCATGATTATGCTTATATATCTCACTTGTGTACCCTTACTTAGAATATGAGGTCATCCTATTTTATTTTTCCTTTCCCCATTTAATGAATAAATTTTTTCATTAAGAGTATTAAAGCAGATGATATTTGCTTGAAACATTGATATTCTTTAACCAAGTTAGAAGAGTGTGATAAATTTTCTAAAGACACAAAACTATTGTGGACCCTAGAAATATAGTTTTGAAATGTGCAGAATAATCATCTAAAATGATGTAATATCAATGTACGTTAAGCATGGGTCACATTAATATCCTCTACATTCTTAGGGTTATGTGGATAATCCTACAAATTGGCTATAATGTTTTTTTAAATTGAAGGGGTAGCAATCGGTGCATAAATAATAGAAAGATAAATTAATTTAATTAATTAGTGTATTTATAACATTATTTAAACCAATAAAAGCACATTAAGAAAATGTTTAATTCCAATAATGATTATGTCACACCTTGGGTAAAACACCTTATATGAACTCAACAATGGCCTCAAATATGTAATACAAGCCTCCATTACATAATTATTACACTTTTTCTAGAAAAATGTGCTTTTCAGATATTGATATATTTAACATTATTAAAATATTTTTTCTAGACTTATTTTGCCTCAAAATATAATAATTTCTTGGTTCCCAGATCCAAAAATATTAAAACATATATTAATGTTTTTTAAATGAAAAAAACTAATATATTACAAGTATCTTACACATGATGTACATCAACCATTTACCAGCCTATTACAATAAATGACCCCCCACCGTAACCCATCTCATCATATCTCATCCCAACACCTCTCTCCAGAAGATACATATTCCATCATACCACATCAAATAACATCTACCAAGATATCTTTTGAATTTTATACTGCCCATCCTATGCATGTCAACATTTCTTGGAAGATGGACCAGAGAAAAGTGGGTAGGAATCCACCCATACTCACCATCGATATGTTGGGAAAACACACCCAAAATGTTTGTTTTTCGAGACAAGGTTCTTAGCTAGAATGGGGGTTCATATAGAACATAAAGAGGAAAGACAATGTTATATAATAAAATAGAAAAAATACCAACCTATCTATTCACAACATAGAACTAACAAACTCATAACATTACCAAAAATCCTCACTACTATGTCACTTTTCCTGCCATTATAAATTCACAAAACACCACAACAAGAATAATCCACTACACACATTTCGTCCTCTCTCTCAATTTTATAAAATTCCAATATTTCACATTTCGAAAAAAAAATTAAAACATCCAAGTAATTTCATTATTTTCATCCCAGCCATTTTATTAAATAATCATGTTACTTCACATTAAGGATTAATAATTTAAACCACTCATCCCACATTATTTCATTTCTTATCCAAATTTCATCCCATTGAAAAAACCATCCCAGGTCATTTCATTTTCAACATAATAATTTAATTCTAATACAACCCGAGAAACTATCACACATGAAACCACAGAAAAAAACAACCCCAATTCTTATGCCAACAATCCCACACATAACCTCCATTTCATATCCATATCCACATTAGATATAACTTCCATTATCCACATGACACATCCACTTCTCATCACATAACCACCGTACATCACAATTATATATTACAGTCCAAGAAAATCACAACATAAAACCCACACAACGTAAGAAAACATCACATATTCAGATAAGAAAACACATTTTTTACATTATCACTATCATTTTTATGGACAATAAATGGGTTGTTCATTACTTTCACTTCTTTATTATAAAGGAATTCTCACACAGTCCATATATCCAGGTGAAAGCAATTAATTATCTTTCTAAAATCATGTAATAATTTATTCAATGTTATTTCACAACAATCACACATCAATGACTTCACAACACTTACCAATTGTCAACAACTAAAGGCTCCTAACAACCATAATTTTTTAGTGATACATCATGAATGGATAATCGTGATTTCATAATATCAAAATGTTGTAAAACAAAGAAAATCATTCCCTTCCCCATACATATAAATTCACCTTTTAATTATCTTTTTCATGATGGTGAAAACTATCATACATTACATAAACAAGAGTAAAAATCATACCGCCTGATACACATGATGAGTTAAAAGGGATCCCCTATATCAAATGATGTTTTATGATTCACTTCCCAAATTTGAAGAACGTGTAAATAAACCAAATAGAAAAAAAATAATTATAACACTAATACAATCATAGATCCGAACATATACATCATACATTCCCCAAATAATATTCAATACAGTTAGTTCCCCTTAACATTAACCTTACACTAATGAGAAATGTAGTGCAAGCTTTTAAAAAAGAAGATTGAAACTCTTTTAAACCATGATGGATTAATATCCAAAATATGTGGTTGGTATATAATGAATAGGGTTCAATGGACTCCTTGGGATGCACTTGAGACACTCATTAAATGAATGAAACATAGGAAAAGTTTTTTGGTCCAAGGGTCTCTATATATTTATAATAAGGATGAAAAACACACGACCATAGTGCAACCACAAGGACTATGTCAGAACCTGATTAAAAACCAATGAAACCACATCCAATCAACACTAACTATCCCACATCTCTACTAGTACACTGAAACAAGGTATATGTGGGATGTCCCATCCCACAGATACTATAAAAGGGGAAGTATGGAATGATATATCTGGGACCACAATGCCACATAACCTCTCAACTATGAAGGGGGATACGACATAGCCAATGTTTCATGGTGTAATATTTAAAAAATTAGTATATTTATTGAATATTGACCCTCGAGCCACTACATTGATGTCAAAGTCTCCACTTCATATCCAGTACCTACTGATAAATGTTACACCATAGAAAAATCACCATGGAGTAAATTCATTCAAATTGGAAGTAGCACGAAAAACCACTTTCGGGTTCCCTATATAGTAACATTCCGCTAAATTTGACATCTATACCAAGTTATAGTGCAGCCTTCAAGCTCCATGAAGTTTCCAGGAAAAAATATGAAGTGGCATCCTTTTCTCCCCCATAACAACTCTAAATATCTTTGATCCTCTTAATAGATCCTTTAAGACTCAAGAAAACAGAAATAATATGGTTCGAGGTATGATACCATAGAGATAAGAACACATAAGACATCTAGTTAAAAGAAATTAATAATTTTCAGGAAAATAAAACATGTTTCTTCATAATAAAATTTATATTGTGGGGATAATGTATACTAATTAGAAGTGTACAATTATTAAAATATGTTTTTGAATGATTTATGAATTAACCCTATAAAAATACACCCCTATAAATGTCCAAAAAATTTATATATTGTATCTTAATCTAAAACATATGATTATTTAAGGTTTAACGTTGGGTCCTAACACAAGCAGATGATTTTGATGATAAGATTTATAGAAGAATATTTTTAATATGATCATGTACATGTTTAATGTAACACCCCTAATCAATTAACATGGAGATTCTTTTAAACTTTATACAATGGTAAAAAATACAAGAGATCATATCTAATAAGGAAAAATATTTTAGTATAGATGAGAAAATATATGTATTAATTAGTTTTACATTTAACTCAAAAAAATTAAATAAAACATTAAATATTCATGAGATCTTTTATTATTTATTCAATAAATTACATAAAATAATTCATAGATTACTTCTTGGTACCCTTAAAAGAGAAAACATAATAATGGTGGAGCTCAGAATCATAGTATGGGAACCCACCCAGTGAAAGATATCATAGAATAAGTAAATCCTAACTAATATGGAAGAGATAAACAATAATTAGTTATGTCGTATAAATAATATCAATAAATGTTAATATATTATATGATGCCCTATAAATATAAATAATCATATGAAAATTTTTAATCGGTTTTATAAAATATAATTAAAAATTTCAAAAATCATAATATCAACGTCAAGGCCTCGTCTCATCACATCTTTCACAAAAATGTAATGAATTCAGCCAATACCCGTTCAAGTTTGTCTCACCATACCTACCTATTCATCAAATTTCTATCTAATATTGGACCATACTCATCAGTTACTAAGTATAATACATTAATCGTAATTAAAAAATTAATAATAATACAATAATTAATAATAATAAACATTTATATTAAAAACATGATCATGGAATGTAAATATTATCCCTAGTTAATAATTATAACAACATAATCATAAGAAATCTATAGATGTAAGTAGAATTATATCATTAAATTTCATAAACAATTAATATTAATATAATTTAAATAATTTTTACATATATGAAATAAAATTTATAAAGACATTATAATGTCTCTTTGAAAATAATATGAGATATCCTTATCTTTTAAAAATATATTAAAACTAATAATTACTAGGATAATGGGAATAAAATTTTATATTAAAAATAATGGTAAATTTCAGTGTATTATTGATATTTAATAAGTTATATAATTCAGGTAAAATATATTCATTTGTCATACATTATATAACGTTAATGTTTAAAATTCATAAATAATAAAAAATGAATTTTACGTAACACATAAAAACATTTCATTTAAAGAATTTAATATAATGAAAAATTAAAATAAAATTGACCTTGATAAATCCTTGATGTATTAAAAATTTATATATTTTAATTAAAATAATGAATATGGACATTAAAGATATTGATTCCTAGCCCAAACATTAGAAATAAATTATGATTTTATTTAAAATATTTTCTCAATAAATTTTAACATAAAAGAGAGGAAAATTAAATGAAAAATTGAAAATCCCATTAATAAAAATAGGAGAATAATATATATGGGGCTTATGATAAAAATAAAATATAATTCCCTTTATAGAAACATAAATATTAATAATCCTAAATGAGAATGAGAATGTGATATAATCCCATACCTCATACTTCCTCTTGGATAGACATGCTTTTATATACAATAAAATAAATTTAGAATTACTATAATTATAAATTCTAACTATATTTATATTTATCTAAGCATATATCAATCATTAATAATTTCTTATTGTCTTTTTATTATTAATTAATTATTAAAATCAATATTTGACTGATAACCCTTTTTTTCAAAAATGTTTTTATTGAACAATTATGGTTCCAACACTATAGACATGGTATAGTAATATATATAATATTAAAAAATTTATAATTATAATTTTTAAAAATCCATTTTTTTATTTTTATCCATCCATTTTAAATGGTCTTGAAAAATTAAATACATTGTTTCATGGAGCAGGTAGTGTGTATGTAAGCATGAATGACATTTCCTTTTTTTAATGGTGGAAATAAAAATAAAGTAGATAAAATTTTTAATTCTATTAATCATAATAATATTTTAAAAATCATATTTTTTCAATAAATTTACACTTATGACCAAACACATTTGGGAGGAAATTATAAATGAACCACATATCTTAATATTTGAGTTAATCCATACATATGCATGAGAGGCATCATCAGTCACCAAATGATGGAATGGTTAGATGTTATATAATATCTTATATTTACATAATCATAATAATTTCATAAAAATATTATATATTCATTAATTCTATCTTTATATATTTCTATGTGAGTTGGCAATAAAAAATGAAATATATCACTTCATGGAGGTGGTAATACATGCGTATGTATGAGGGATACATTCATTATTCATATAATGGAAAATTATATTTAAAGGGGTTATAAAATAAAAAGAATAACATTTTTGAATATTTTAGATACTGATGTTATAATAATAGTGGTATTATGATAAGTATGAATTAGGTATAAGAAGAAATAAATAAAAAAAACATGGTAATGATTTATTCTTCTTATTTAAAAAACATCCTTCAGATTACATGTTAAGATTCATTAGTATTGTATTTTGGTGATACCGAGACTGAAAATATAAAGTGATGGAATATAATAATTGATTTTAGTTACGATTTTCAAAGATAGAGTGCTCAATTTTTGAGAATAAGTGATTAAAGGAACCTCACTTTTATATGTTATGGGGGTGGAACTATGGAAATTAATCTTTCCATATAAATATTATATCTTTATTACTCAGTGTCATGAAAAACGTAAATATTTAAATTTTTTAGAAATGTTTATATGGATAGAAATAAATGCATCTAATATGATTTAATTTGAGGTTTTTTACTATACCAAAAGGTTTTAACAATAATTAACGATTTACCACAGTGACAACATTTTAACCAATTTTACTATTCAAATAGACCAAAATTTAAAAAATATATAAATTTGAAACCCATGAATCAAAAAATTATATCTATTTTATCACATTAATATTATAAATTTTATAAATTATACTTTTAAATATAAACATGACTTTTTTTATTATAATGATAACCTAATACGATGTGCGCTGGAAATACTCCAGGTATATTGTGTTTATTTGTTATATGTTGATATAGGTTATTATAAGTAATGTAATTAATGAGGT
This sequence comes from Viscum album, assembly GCA_963277665.1. Classification (NCBI taxonomy): domain Eukaryota; kingdom Viridiplantae; phylum Streptophyta; class Magnoliopsida; order Santalales; family Viscaceae; genus Viscum; species Viscum album. The sequence goes on from OY728142.1 coordinate 816,326,580, forward strand.
AGGAATTTTTGAAATTCTAGTTAAAGAGTATTTTTGAAGAACGACTGTTGGTTTTTTAGAACAGACTCACATGATCGGAAAAATTACAATTAAATATCAATAATCATGGAGAAAAGGCCCATTTATATTTAATGAGAAAGTAAAAATTATAAAATCATGATTATAGTTCATTTTATTTAGGAATTTCTATAATATTAAATTATGGAATAATTTTTGTGGTCTAATAATGAATTAATAAATGAAGAGTCTTGTGGAAAATAATTTTAAAAAGTGGGATTATAATAATTCTATGAGGGAGATAAAAGTAAATCTTGATAAAGACAATAGATAATTAAATTTATAATTATACATTAATAAGGAATATCTATTACATTAATAAATGAATAAGGGAATACATGTAAATATGATAATATTATAGATCATAAGGATTGAGAATGGAATAAATATATTGATAGAAAGACCTATGGGTTGCGACTACTAAATATATTTAATTCATTTAATTTATTTATTGAAGATATAGAATAAAATATAGAGGATCTGACAACATATATTCATTGATAATTTTGAATATAATATAATATTTATGTGCATGTTGTGTTTTTAGCACTAATTGGGAGTCATGGTTTTTTATTAAGGATGAAGATCTATCTAACTGATCATGGGGTGTCCTAAATTGTATAAGATTATATTTTTCATCATGTGAGGTTTTAATACTAATTTATATTGGAGGTATTTTATGTAAAGAACCACATATATGATGTGGAAACTGGAGAATAATATTCTATGTAAAATATGATACCTTTTTTATGTATTCACTTTATGAAATCAGTTAATATCTATTTTTCACACTTGACCCAAACCCAGCAAGTATATAGTCTATAACATTATGGGTAAACCATGTATATTTTTTGTGTTGTTTTAATTTTTAATTTACTATTTTTTATATAGTGTGTTTTTTGAAAATTAATAAGTAAATACACAAATCAAAATAGGTGTAGAAGCTCTTACATTAACAGGGGAAATTAAAATAGATTGAGAGTTTGGTAAAAGTGGTTCACACTAATTTATTCTTCAATCATAGTGTTACTGAACTAGATCTCTAGGAACCACAATTTGTATCAAATATAGATTCTAACTCTAATTGGGTCTATATTCACATTTTTTAACTATTTAATATTTTTTACATATTTGTCTATGTTTTTTATAAGAATAAATTAGATAATAAAGAGTTCATCCCTATCCTTAAAAAATGTCAGTTTCTAAAAAAATGATATGAAATTCAAGAAACTATAATAATTGAGAAATGTATCAGAAGGGAGATAAAAACTGAGTAAGAACCACTACATAGTGGGATTAAGAGTGGTAATTTATTTTTTTATAGCTATTATTAATTATCCACTTGAGGAATCTCATTCAGGTTGGGAATAGTATGTTCTCATTGGATAAAATGTTTAGTTTTACTTTGTAGTAAGGTATTATTTATATATACTCCCCTACTGAATTTTTAAATTTAATATTATAATACATCATGGTTATATAATATTAGAAAACATAATTGTAGTTGGAAAGAAAATTCAATAGAAATAACATTAGTAAAAAATCCTCAAAATTGAAACACTCTCATAAAACGTATTAGGGAAAATGAAGAGTGTCAAATATTATATATAATGGTACTATAATATATAAATAAAAGTATTAATGGATAAATTATGATAAATATGAAAATAATAATGACATTAATAGAAATATACATGAATTAGAGAAAATAATTTTTTCTAAAAATTATAAATTGGTGATCAAAATCAAAATTACACATTTTAAAAAATTATTTACAAGAAAATAGTGTGATACATGATGAATAATTTAGATTATAAATAAAAATTATAGGGTATAATGCGATTAGTTTTAGATTAAGAAAATTCCCTCAATATGATGTTTTTTATACTAGAATTCAAACTGGGAAATATAGAGGTGGAATAAGAAGAGTTTTCCAATAATATTGACAAAAGATCTAATTTCATGGAATATTTTTGATAATTTTATTAAATCAAAAAGGACTCATTACAATTTCAATAAACTCTAGAAAACATATAAATTTATATTTTAAAATCTCAATGAAACCATTATCATTTGTTCTAGAAAAACATTTTTTTTGTACGATATTCATAAATAGTGAATTTTATAATACGATATCTAGAAAATATAGTTAAATAAAAATACTAACAAAATCTACTACTACAACAAGGGCGGGTGTGTGAACTATAATAAATATTGTCATCCCAAAATATCCCAAATGATTGAATATTTTTTCAAAAATAGAGAGCTTAAAAATTAGTAATGAATGAATATAGAAGACAAAATATATATATTTTTACTTATTGTTGTTTTGTAAGGTTTAAAAAAAATTCCATTTATTTTTTGAACAAAATATCATTCATTATTAGAAAAACATGGAATGTATTAAAGGGGGAGAGATGAATTTATAAGGTATCTAACTAAGTTGGGGAAATGATAAGATAAAAATTTGAACTTATTTATCGAGAACATATTTAAAGGCCTTGAGAATTTTTATGTAATTTAAAATAATGATGGCATGTGATGACATGAACCCAGATTCCACTTAATGGGCGCCCTAAGACTTGGGGGGAAACACAGATTCAAGTGCATATATTGTAACACCAGAGGATGCCGAATAGTAGAGAGGGCCTAAGGTGTGTTATTGGGAAGACGATGCCCCAATTAGTAGACTGTAGCACAACTTAAGGGATATAAATGAATTTTAAACTGCAGAATCAATATAAATACATAGTGGAAGAAAACAGATGTAATAGATAAACAAGAATAACAATAATTGTATCAACTGGAATAGTGGTGATGTAATGTCATTTCACTAGAAAACGAAAAATCATGGATACAAGACCATAACCACCACATGTTACACAAGGTAAAAAGAAAAACAAAGTATACTCCAATCTTCCTTAGATCCTACTCTGTCATCATCTATGAAGCTCCATCCTATCAACACACAATCATGTATTGGAAGTTTCATGGTCAAATTTTTCAATACCTGCAACCATGTAATCTACTCTGGGTACCAAATGGTTCCCCAAGAGGGTGTGAGATAAATCTCAGTGGGCCACCACCAACTATGTTTCTAAAATCTGGACCATGTAATGGAATATAAAAGTGTGTAAGAATATATGTAATGTAAAGCAAGAAGAAAAAAATAATTAGATAACCATGTACCTACTTCAGCCCTCAGTTGGTGTTTTAACATGTAACTAGTTCACTTATTAATCAATTACCAATTAATGTTTATAGGTCACGTGAGACAAATCCAACACTAGCACCACCATGTGATAGTATAAGTATTGAAGGTCCCATGATGTAACAAGGAAACTAAACAATGATATTTAGTTAGGATGTTCCCGGATAAAAACCAAGGTAATGTAAACTCATGGAAATCTATCTCAGTAGTATATGGGTATATCTATGCAGTAGGAGTTTAATCTATGGAGTGTAATCCTATGAATTCCCCAATAAGGCCCCTATCGAGTCTAAAGTGATCGACTGAGGTAAAATGGATCCATGTAAGGACATGTGCCCAATGGGGCTTTCACCGTGGAACCTACTAGTCAATGCAAGATCCATCGAGTGTATTTGAGGTATCCTGTATTAGGAGAGGTACCCAATTATAGACTACTGGGAATCCAAGGGATAGACAAGAACTAGAGTCTAGGTGGGTATCAACATATGCAAACCATATCCTTGAATATGAATGGGGTTTCCGAGACCCAAGGTATTTTCCTCTCAGAATCCAAGGCGAGGTCGAGTATGTCCATTCTTATTTGATATTTTAATCATGTAATGATTCATTTGGTTTATGTATTCCCTTCCATGAGTGTAGATAGGACAAGTAGAGTTTAAACCATTGGTCCAAGCCTTGTCTTCCATTAGTGTCGATATGCCACGTAGCTTTGCAACCATTTACTGAAGTATTAGTTATCCATAATGGCATAATCAATTATTGAGGTCCACTGCACTACCATCCATAGACATGGAATGGGGTGCTATAGACATGTAACCTTTATTCAATTTTTTTAGTAATGAATTGTTATATACTTAGAATACCTTCCATTTCATATTTTATATGTCAAATTTAGTAATCCTTTGTAACCACTTCCCTTCAGTGGGTTAAGTGGTAAGAATATGTGGTACATTCCATTATATATTTCTTATTAATAACAAGCCATTTATTATAAGGATACTCACCTTAAAAAGGACAAGTAATGGAACACCCGAACAGTGGCTCAAACCTGCAGAAACACTAAAATCCCTATTATGGCATAACCTTTGACATGAGGAGGATTGAGTTAGAGGTAAAAACACGAAAAACTAATGACATATTTGGAAAGATCATAACAATATGATTATAATTAGTATAATCATGGAATTATTATTTAAGAAACAGTTTCCAAGGAAATTTGTGGGCCCCACACAAACATTCCCAAAACAAAAAACTTTAGGGATGAGTTATAGACCACCCACCTTAGGGTTTTACGACTACCTATCTCTGGTATCGCCCATTGATTTTCCTCGGTTTGGAGTAGATCTATAAAATGGTGAAAAACTCTCTCATGGAGATATCTAGGTCAAGAGAGAACAGAAATTCAATCGGAATAAGGATGAATTAGATCTCTTGATTCCATACATTGATCTTCAGAAACCGCGAAATTGGGGGAAAACAATGTCAATCATGCATAAACACAGATTAGGGTAAAAGGGGGAGGATTTATAGATCATTAAGGGCATTTTATACATTTTACACAAATTTTTAACAGGTGCACAGTTTGTCTACAAGGTTTATCAAACCATGAACAAACCATGTGAGATTGTTCAACCCAAATATGGGGAAAATGGTGGTTCCAATGGTTAGGTCGCATGGTTGTGCAGAAACATTTCGTAGACCATGAGAGATGCCACTATCCAACATTACACAAAACTGATTTTTTAGGAAAACAATGCGCAAACCATGCCCAAACCATGCAACTTGTATTGGGAAATGGGGGTATTCATGGTTATACCACATGGACATGTGAAATCCCAGTGAGATGTCACTATCCAAAATAACACAAACCGCATGGTTAGGAAAACCATTCACAACCCTTGCATAAACCATGCGACTTGGCCTTTTTTCCTAAAAAGTGGTGTTAGAGCTCCAAACATTCCCCTGACACACTCAGAAACCATTATAACTCATTAGGAATCTATATTATATCCAAAGTAAAGATTTATACTGACAATTAATTGATCCATACTTGAGTGAAAACTGGGTTTTAACAGTCTTCCCACCTTAATTGAACTCACACCCTGAGTTCTCTTTCTAAGGGTAAAGAGACAATTTATGAGAACAACTATGGCCACTGAAAAAATACATCAGCTTCCCTCTCCAAAGTCTCATCTCATACTTGGTTGTGCTGCCATAACACCCATTAGAGAGAGACATACTTTCCTTGGGGAACATTCAGGCTTCAGTCAATGATGCGTACTGGATACTCCTTAAAGGTATCATAAGTATCTAACTCAACATTCTTGAGTATTAAAGGTATGAGATGAATTAGCATGTTATTGGTGAAGCTGTGAGACCTAAAAGACATCATTCATGGAATGAATATTATGAGGTAGTAGAAACCATTAAGCTATCGGACCGACTCTCTCAAGAATCTCAAAAGACCCGATATAATAATTGACATCTTACTCTACTTATGTAACCATCTGTGCCATAGCCTGGGTGATACCCAAAGAAAAACACAATCCCCAACATCAAACTCCATAGGTCATTCATAGTGATTGGAAGAAGATTTATGTCTAAACTGAGAAGTATACATATGCTTCTTGAATAGCTAGACCTATTATAAAGTAACCTGAACAAGATGAGGACCTAGCACAGCTGCCTCACCTAACTCTAGACATTAAAATGGTGAAAATAATGGCCTACTATATAATTCCTTAAAAGGTGACATCTAAATCATCACCTTGAAAATGTTATTATAAGTAAACTTGTCTAGAGGGATATGATTCTCCCAAGAACTGCCAAAATCAAGAATGTATGGTCAGAGCTTGTCCTCCGATACCCGTATTATCAGTTCCTATTTTCTATATGTCTAACGCTGAAAAGCTATGCTTAGAAGCACCTAAGTCCTGATAGCCTTATGAAAACCCTTCTAGAACCGTGCAGTGAAATGAGTATCTTTATCTGAAAAGATGGTAAATGGAACCTCGTGTAGTCGTATGATATCATGAACATACAGTATTCCCATCTAATTAACTGAGAACTCCCCTAAATAGAAAATTAGTAGGATGATTTCCTTAGTGAATAAATAAATACACAGATAGAATCACTACACCTTGTTGTCTGAGGTAATCCAACTACAAAATCCATAACAACATCTTCCAATTTCCATTATGGGTCTTGAAGGGGCTGTAACAACCCTGAAGGTCTCTGGTATTCCACCTTCACCTACTGATAGCTGAAACACATATTGATGAAGCATAAAATATGATCATTCATCCTAGGCCACCAATATTGTCGTCGCATATCTCAGTAGATCTTCAAGATTCCTGAATGAACTACCCACTCCGAATAATGTGAATCATTCATGAAATCCTATATCACATCCAATATAACCTAGTTACATCTACGTAGACGCAGGATGTCATCTTTGTCCGTAGACCAATCCGAAGGTGGTTTATCTCCGGATATACTCTCATGGAGAACCAAACCTTCAGGATATGAAAACTACCAACTCTTCACCATCTCAAGGAGAGAAGAGGTAACTATTATGTCTGAGAGGTAAGACTTCTTATGTCTGTCATGAAACTTTAGATAATGTTTGGAAAAGAGGTCCATTAACATCCTTTCCTCACTGGATTCCTCTATAGCCTATGTTTGAGTTTTCCGACTCAGTGCATCTTCAACCACATTAACTTTTCCACGCGTATATGAATGTCCAAATCAATGTATTGTAGATATTCAACACAGATTTACTGTCATAGGTTCAAGTCACAATGAGAAAAGATATAATTGAGGATATTGTGATCTGTATACACCAAAAAGTGCCCACCCTTGAGATAATATTTCCAACAACATAAGCCATGGACAACTACTTCTATCTCAAGTTCATCATTCGGGTAATTTTTCTCATGAGGCCTAAAATGAAGAGATTAGTACACAATGACTTTGTCTTCCTATATTAACATTCCTACTAGGCCAATGCCAGATTCATCATAGATGATGATATTACACATACCAAATTCTTTAAGAATCAGAATAGGTGTTGAGACAATCCTCCCTTTCATATCCTGAATGGATTTCTCACATGCTTATGACCATGTGAACCTGTTACCCTTCTTAGTAAGACCAATAAGAGGTGAATCAAGATGTAAGAAGCCTTTTATAAAATTATTTTAATATCTATCCATCCCTACGATACATTAGATATCATACACTTTCTTGGGATGCTCTCGGGAAACTATAGTATAGTCTTTTTTAGGGTCAACAGATGCTCTAGATTGTAAAATAAATGAACCAAGAATTGGGCATTTTCTATCCAAAATTCACATTTAGCATGCTTGGCATAAATATGATTCTCTTTCAGTGTACTCAAAAAAAAAAATCAATTTGTTTGGAATTTTTGTTACTAGTACGCGAATACACCAATATATCATCCTGAAATACCACGAGAAAAGAGTCAATGTATGGCTGGATAACCCGACTCATCAGATCCATAAAAATTGCAGCTGTGTTTTTAGGACCGAACAAAATTTCAAGATACTCATAAAAACCAAACATACTACAGAAATATGTAAGAGGTATATATAATGGTCTAACTCACAGCTAATGATAACCTGTACTTAGGTCGATCTTAGAGAACACCTTTTCTTCTCATAGCTGGTCAAAGAGATATTTTTTTGTGGAGGTGGATACCGATTCGTGACTCTAAGTTAGTTCAACATTCTGTATTCCATTCATAGACATAAGTTTCCATATGCATTCTTGGATAAAATAACTGGTGAACCCAAGATGATGTACTAGGCCATATAAAGCATTTATCCTTTAAGATCTGTATCTACTTGTTGAGCACCAAAACCTCAATAGGTGCCATCCTGTACGGAGGAATGGACACTACGGCTGCTCCAGGAACAAGATCATTTTTACAGTCTACCTCTTTCTCAGTAGGTAATCTAGAAAAGTCATCGGTAATTATTTCTATGAAATGATAAACTACTGGAGGAAAATCAGTTTAGAGAAAACACATATCCTCCATGAAAAGAATTAAAATCTGGTTATTCACTTCACCTAGCCGAGGATAATTTGGTCCCACTCTCCCAGCATGGACATCCCACTCACCATTGATAAGATAACTGCTACAATATAGTGATGTAAAAGAAACCCTTCAGTGATAACAGTGTACAAATGGATGATAGTGGACAAACCAGTCCATCTTGATAATGAAATTGAAGCTCATCACCTCGAGAAAAAAGAGTTTTTAAAAGGAAGGGTAACTACAAACCTTAAATGGACAGTCACCGCACTAGATTATTCCCTCTGTCCATAATCCAATGGTGTATTGTGGGTCATTAAACCATAGTGATATTGTATCTCTATTATGAGACTGTCCATGATTGACAAATAAATAAAAGAGTTCGAATCACTTGTATCAAACTAAGCACATACAATAGTGGAGGCTTCTAGAATAGTACGTCGTACTATAGATGGTCCCACAACCTGATCCTTTGGTATCAGCTGTATGGCATTGAAATAACCTGATCCACGGCCCTGTGCAGTATAAAATACTAGAAATTTATCCTACAAACATGGTTTAATCTATGGTTATAAGTTCAAAAATATGGCTATAGGTTATGGACACAGTTTTATGAACTGTGGCAGGTATTGGCATGACTATAGGGCCAAACCTATAGTCATGGTTCTAAACTGTGGCTATAGACCAATAGCCATGACTCAAATCATGGATATAGCATTATAGCCACGGTTGAAACTATAGATGAATAACTAAAGCCACAGTTTGAAACATCGGAAGCATCATAAGTCATAGAGGGCTATAGCCACAGTTATAAACCGTGTCTATAGTGGTATAACCATAGTTAAAATTGTGGATATAGTGTTTCCTATTTAAAAAAACACCCCCACACCATGAAAATCCCCCCCTCCACTCCCCTGGATAGCCCCCCCCCCCCCACCAACCGCATAGGACGATCCTTGGACACCACCCAGACCGACCATGGACAGTCCCCCCCCCCCCCAGACAAACCCTGGAAACCCCTCAGACCATGGATACCCCCCTGAATGTCCGTAGAAAGACACCTCCCCCATACCCTAGACACCCTCCAGACAGACTGTGGACACCCCCCAGGACAGACCCAAACATCGACTTCCCTGGATAGTCCACCCTAGACCCTGGACATCCCATACCTCCACTCTGCTAGACATCCCCCCTCCTAGACAGACCCCAGACACCCCCTAGAACATGGACATCCCTAGACAGAGTCACCCCCCCAGGATAAACAATGGACACCACCTCACCCTCATACCCTGGAAACCCCTAGTCCCTAGATACCCCCAAACCCTGGATAGCCCAGACCTCCACTCCTTCTGACATCCCCCTCCTGGACAGACCATGGACACACCCCCTAGACAGAACCCCAAGACCGTAGACAGCCCTTGATAGACCCCCCGGGCAGACCCAGACCTCCACTCCCATGGAACCCCCCCCCATGGGAAGACCCAAGACACCCCCCCCCTACCAGAACCTCGTCAAAACCCCACCCCCTGGACCCCCCCCCCCCCCCAGACTACCCCCCCAGATAAACCCAGGACAACCCCTCACCCTGCACCCTGCCCCTCCCCCCTTCCTTCCCCATAAACCCCTGCCCCTCCCCCCTACCACCCCTGGGTTAAACTATGGATATTTGTCCTTAATATCACTTTCAAAACCATGGAAAATAGATCCTACATCTACATTTACTAACCATGTAAATTTATTTCTACCCTATTATACATAATCACAATATTCTTCCATAATAGCTACACCTTGTAACAGTACTCATATCCTCTAGCTGCGACAAAAAAAACACCACCATCCAAATAAAACTGAACTCAATCATAATACAATATATATCATTAGGATTCAAACTCTCTCTATTAAAAAAATATAATATTTCAATATCAATATCATTATAATATAAAAAATATTTGAAAAAATTAAATGTATAAACCATGAAAAAAATTTACATATGAAATGTACATCAATATTAGTATCACCAGAACCATCATGGGTGAAATCATGTCCAATAGAATCACCAACATCATTATCACCTCCTCTCATACCACTACCACCGCCACCACCACCATCATGATCATTGAAATATTCATTGGTTTGTGCCCCAAAATCTTTATAAGGAGCGAAGAATCCTGATAATCATAATTCATAAAAATGAGAACAAATTTAATTATTGAAAACAATCAATGTTTATATGGTGATTCGTATAATATCATTATGTTACCAATAAAATACTCTTATAAACATAATTCATAAAACTTAGAACACATATAATTAATTAAGACATTGAAATATTCTTGTTTATGATGATACATGAATATAAAACTGAAGGGAAATAAAAAAAGATGTTTAGAATATAGAGAAATAGTAAAAGTCTTATGGTCTAAATAGAACAAAATAAGAATGAGAGAGTAATCATATTTGGAGAATGGTATAAATATTAAATCATATTTATTTAATGATGTTTTTATTCTATATGATCATTCATGTATGGATTTCATGATAGGGTAAAATTGTGATGAGTTTTAAAAATAAATGAAGATTTAGTCCATATATGCAAGAACACTATATGTTATTGGGTGAATAACTAAAGTTTATTCATCGATGGATTCATCATTAACCTATGCACCACCCCATTATACACCCCCCTTTTACTCCACCTACACCCTTCCATCTACCCTATATACCCCCCCCCCCCCGCCCCTCATGCACCCCACCAGCACCCTCCCAACTTCCCTAAAAACCCCCTTCCTCCTCCCTCATACACCCTCCCCAACTGTCCACCCCCCCCCCTTGAACCCCACATGCACCCACCCCACTGCCCAGTAGACCCCATGCCCCTGCACCACCGCCTGCCAATTTTCCCTCCCCCACTACCCCCTTTCCCCCCATTTTCACCCTTCCCAATACACTACAGACCCCCCTTTGCACCCCACTAATGGGTAACATTACGGAGGAAAATAATCATTTTTCATGATGTAATGATGTTAAGAACCCTCTAAAAATGAAGTACATGATTAATTTTTATGAGGAACTGATAAATAAATATATTTCATTAAAAAGATATGACGGTTACTGTGAAAGAAAAATAACAACGTAAGAAGAAAAATAACAATTTATGAAGAAAAATAAAAATATTTTAAAGGTTTTCATAGATTTATATATATAAATATTTGTTGAATAAATGAGTTTGGATGAAAAATAAAATAAGCATAAATGTTCATTTCTAGAGTACATGAAGATGAAACCCCACATACAAAAAATAATACAGAGATAAATTAGTCTATGAAGCCTTGGAAGATTAATTACTTGACAATCAATAGTGGTCACATGAAAAAGGATGAAGCTAACGTGAAAAAATGATTTTTTATTCAGATAATAATTTCAACCTTATTACTCAAACTTATAAGGAAAAGTAGATCAACCTTATTCCCAACTACTTCTATGATAGTTTTTCATGTTTTATTTATAGTCATAATAGGTTTCATGGGCCTATATATGGAATCAATTAAGACCTTATGAACTATGATGCATCTCATATTATTTTTTTAAAAGATAAATCCATTATCACCATTGAATTTTTCAATTTCTAACATATTTTTTGATAAATTTACAAGTATATTAGAAGTCTAGTTCTTGTACACAACGCTAATTGTACACCCCTAAAATCTGACCAATCTCAATAATAAACTATGTTTACCAAAATATATTTGAAATGATGAAGAATTATGAATATAAAATAGGCTCTAATAAAATATAATATATAAATAGATGAAATTCATGAAGTGTTCGTGATGCAAAAATACAAAAAATCAATTAATGGAAAAATAAATGGGTTTGATAGAAAATGAAAAAAGTCTAGATCTGATAAAACATTTTGAGGGGTAAGAGCGAAAAGTCATAAAGGAATAACATACAAACACCTAAGGACCTATATGGGGATTTTGAAGTAGCTTGCCAATATAAAAAAACCTAAATATTCAAGATGAAATAATTTAATGAAAGTACTGAGGAACACATAATTCCTGTAATTTAGTTCCTTTGGACCCTATGTGCACAGAAATAACACCACCTAGACTGAAGTATTTTGATAATATCTAAATAAGAAACAATTATAATATACAATGATGAAGAAACATCAACATGATAAGAAAAAACTACAACTTTAAAATATGATTCAAAGGCTTAGACTCCCAGACACAAAGAGGTATGGTTGTCCGGAACACACCCCTCCCCCTACCCCCCACCTGCACACCCCCATCCCCCTACCCCAACACCCCCACCTGCACACCCCCTACCCTTACTCTCAGTACACCCCCTTTCCCCCAACACCCCCACCTACATACCCCTCTTTTTACCCCCAACACCCCCATGCCCCCACCTGCACACCCCTTACCCTTGCCCCTAACACACCCTCTGCCCCCAGCCCCCTCTTGCACACCCCCTCCCCCCCCCCCTCTTTCTAAAACCTACACATCCCTCCCCCTATAAAACCCCCTTCCCATGCCCCCCCCCCCCACTAGCATGCCCCTCCTATAGCACACCCCCTGCCCCTACCCCCCCCCCCCCCCACCGACACACCCCCTACCCCCTCCCCTATCAACCCCACACCCCCTACCCACACAATTCACCCCAATGCCACCCCCCACATTTCATTCCACTTAAAACTCTTAATGAAATATCTGTATAAAGGATTATTTGTGAAGTTATTTCAAAAAAAAAATATTTTCCCTAGATCAAGATGATGGATGATTTACAGGAATCCAAGCATGAATTTCGAATGTGTAGTTGTTTCTATTATGATTAATAAATCTTTATTTTTTGGATAATTTAGAATAATTACCAAGGATTTGGTTCCATTTTTTTTTGTGATTTTATAATTAAATATATCATTATGTGTTATAGAATTCAATTGAATTTGAATTTTTAGCCTCCAAGTAGTGAGAGTTTCAAAATGTGGTATTTAGAAAAACAATCTGAGTTTTGGAATGTCTATTGAGGATTCTTTATTCATATTAAGGTGTTCAAGTGGTTCATGGGGTAATCAAGGAGCAGTTAGATGGTTTCCAGTTCATTCCACTTAATTTTATGACCCATTAATTACCATGTCTAGGTACACTGGGTACCAAGTCTAAGAATGGAAAAAATAGTTAAATATGAGTTTTATAGTGGGGTATCCTCTAATGGAAAACTAGGTATGGATTAATGTATTACTATGTGCTAGGTTTGTGGTCATGTTGTTTATGTATGTCATACTGTCATACTTTATTCATGTAGGCCGTGTATTGAATGAGATTGTGGTGGTACATGATATGATCAGAGACCTAACCTATTAGATAGATTTGTAATATGAGATGATATACGGAACCTAAAACTATATAAGTGGGTGATATAATGATATGAGGAGAAATAACTCGCCCTGAGTGAGATGTTTTTGGTATAAGATAAGATAAAAGACCTCACCCAAGGTGAGATAGTTTCCATTTGAAAGGGTTTATATGAATTCAATCTATGTGGGTGGTAGGTGTTGTTATATTAGTTATGAGACCTCACCTTGAGAGGGAGGGTGGATATATGAAATAAAACATTAGATCATAACTTGTTACGGGATCCCTGCTTGAGTGAGAGGGTTCTAGCCTGAACGATTTGTGAAAACTATGCGACCACAATAACATAGTTTGTTTAAACAATGTGTCCGTAGATAGGGGAACCTAATAGTATACACAGTTAGACTACAACCGTGTTGGATTAGGAGCACATCCCTATGGCCTATTTAAGATAGTGTGAATATCCATTTATCATGGATTGCACAGAGTTTGTGAACTGTGTGCATAAACCATGTTCATCGGTGTTTTTGGGAAAAAATTGTGCTTTCCCATTTAATTAATTCTAAAAAATATTTATCATTTTCACTTACCAACAATGGATATTCAATGCATTCATACTCCCATAGAGCTTCGTCTTCCTCTATGTTTAAATCTTATAATACTCCTTCTAGCATCTGCTCTCAATTTCTACGGATGCATTGGATAACACAATTTAATACTAAACTCATGTTTGTACTACAATGAATGAGTTTAATGATCATGGGGTTATGGTTGTATCTCAAAGGTACATGTTCCAAAATTTTCCAATCGTGGAAGTAAACATGTTTTAAGATGTTCTTGATGAGGTTAAGTCTTTCAAGAATTAAATTAAGGGAATCTTATACACTATATAAAGTGTTGTATAAAGCTGGTTTGAGTTCATTAAACGGTTTCAAACCTATACAAATTGCACCTCAAATACTTCAGTTGTACCATTTTTTTAGAGTGGAGTTGATCAATTTCTCTTGAATAGAGAATTATGTATCCTTAAAGATTCAGTCACAATAGTGTGATATGTTCACAACATTCCCAATGCAAGAATTCAAGAGGAATATTATAGATGAGTTCCATGATACTAGATAAAATTTCTGGAAGCTTGGTATTAGAACTAATAGATCCTTAAAAAAATTGGTGGTCATTTATGATGAATTTAATGGCATGTAGAATGAGATCATGAATGCCTCTAAGGATGATCAATGTATGGTTTTTATAACTCTTGTTCTTGTATATGGAACCAACTAGCATTTGTAAACATCTTTGAAAAAGGTCTATAAATAATTTCAAGGTCTATATTCATATTCTTCATTGAAAAAATTTGTGGTTATTAGAGAACCATTTTCTAAAAGAATAAAGGAATTACGGAAAAAATATTTCAAAATAATCATACAATTATTGAATTCATATTAAATATTTAGACGAATGGAACCTACCTCAACCTCAAGGCGCGTTTTCTTTTGATGACAACAACTCTAATCAAAATTTTTAATACTTTCACGTATATGAATCTTCACATATATATATGTACACCTATACCCTATTAACATATTTTCATGGAAAAATATGCACAATGGGGTCCTTAGATATATGTTTATACTTGAATAATTATTTTATACGTAAACATGTATGCATTTTTCATATCTATATTTAAGAACACCTATCCCCAACTTATATTTTCATACTTCCATGAGTGAATATATTTAAAGGTGGAACATATATATGTATATTTCTACCTATGCATGCACATGTAAGACTTTGTCAATGGAAACTCAAATCCACCACAAAAAAATCCAAAACTCACTAAAAAAATATATGAAACCCAAAAATCATAAATGATCTAATGAAAATTGGGCCAAAGAATAAAAAAGAATAAAACTAACACAAATCCAATGTTGAACTCACTATATTCGATCGTGGTGGATAGAACAAACCTCACCAAAATAATCCACCAATAAAAAATAGTGGGAAAATATATGAAATATAATGACTTCTTATATATATATTTGATCAGTGTATCAACTTTATATGATAAATGATACATGAATCCATAACCAACAATGAACAAATAATATTTAGATTGATATGCACATCCCAATACTAAATAACATGATCAATAATAAAGCTCATTTTTTTCAAACATCACCCATTAAACTCTAATCACAATTATTTAAGCTACGATGAATAACCTATGATTCGAATCAACATCATCTATTTTATCCTTAAAACTCATGATATTTGTTTTATTTTTTATCATGAAGATCTTTCACCCCCACTGCCTCTGCAATATAACCCCTTCCCCCCCTTTAACCCACATTCCCCTAACACACACCTCTATCTAGTTTGGACCACTCTCCTGGAAATATTCTCCCCCACATCCCCCTACCCACTTCACACCCCTCACCCTGCACACCCCCACCCTGCATTCCCCATTCCCACTTCCCCAGAACCCCCTACCCCTTGAACGCCCTACCCTCGAAACACACCACAATCCCCCCTACACACCCCCACCCCCTACACACCCCCCTTTCACCCCAACACACTATCCATTTCTTGTTACTCAATAAACTATAAGACACCAAAATTATTTTGTAATCATGATCCAAGGATTTGTAAAATATATATAGACTCATAACATATCATTTATTTTTCATAATCCTCCCCATATTTTGACATATTTTCTTTGAGAAGTATCCCCTAGGCATCCTTGAAAAACATGGGCCACTTCATGAACACCAGAATTGAGTTAAGAATACATAATACATATATAGTAATAAGGGTTCAAGTGAATTTGTAATTGGATCAATTTATTCAAAAGATAAATAATGTGAAGCTTATGTTTAATAGGTCAAGTTCCAAAAAATATGGTGAAATATTTATGGTAATGTTGTTAAACTAGTATTGACTCTCACACCCCGACCCCCCCCCCTTCTTAGGTTTTATCTAATGATAAGACCGTAATAGGTCCTAACAGTGTTGATCACTCAAATAATGATAACCATAAAAAAGGGATAAGAAATCACTTTCCAATATGAGCAGTCAGATTCAAACAACTCTATCATCTACAGTAAACCTCAATCACTGTGAAATAGAAGACAATGATTCCTGAAACCCCAAAATAGGGAATGACTGAACTTTACCCATCCATTTAATGCTTGGGGATAGTTAAGGACTATAATAGCTACACCCAATGATGAGAAGAATCATCCTAATGGTAATCCAAATAAACACACTCTATACTTTCTGCTATGATCTTTGTTGGAAAATTAATTCAAATCTCACAATCCATGGTTCTAAACCATATATGATTTATACCTCCAAAAACAGAAATCTTGTTATTAGTTATGGGATTAACTAAAATCACATAAATAAGATCAAACAATAAAAATATAATTCATAAAAATCCCCAAATATGAAAAACAAGTATAACAATTCATTTCAAAAAGAAAAGATCATTTAAAATAATATCACTTCCTTAATCAAATAAAAAATCTATTTCATTGAGTAAAATTACAACTTTTCAAATATAGTATTTTAAAAAAATTTAACAACAGATTTGATAATTATGAACTGATTAAAAATAAAATCTCACTCAAACATCATAATATTCCCTATCTTCAAAACACATCTAGAATTTCATCATAAGACCAAAAAATTTCATGAAATAGCATTTTGTTTTAAATCATTTTCAAAATTATATAATGTTATCAAAAACAATCAACCCATAATGTGAAAGTAAAAATAAATCATAAAACCTATTTATTATCCAAAACATCCTATAGTCCCATTTTCAAATTAATCACTAAAAAATTTTAAATTAAAATACTTCCAGAAATTTTTTTTCATTTAAAATAAATGCACATTATTTTAACCTTACTACTCTTGAAGAAATTATACATGATCTTCAAAATACATTAAAAATAAGCCACCAAATCAATTTTTGGAATTATGTAAATTCAATAAATGTACTTTTATACAAAAAAAATTGAAGCACAAAATATAATAAAACCATAATGTGGCACGACATACAAAAAAATCGATTGATCAGTCATAAACAAAATCATTCCATGAGGTAAGACCCATGTTAAACTCTCATATATATGAGTTCACCATCATCAAGGGAACTTAAGGGAACCCAAGAAGGATTACTATGCCAAACATATCAAAGGAAAACCCTATTAAGTTATCAGTCCATAATTTCAAAATGTTTTACATTATGTACATGGTTTTAGATGGTCATGCAGTAAAACACATCACCCAAAGGGCCACTCACAACCCGAAAATTATTATTTCAGTCTTTGAACATAAAGACATTAAATCTGGTTTAATCTCAAGACATATTCACATTATTGTTTAGACTCACACATCATAAATCACATACAACAAATATAATTTGAAGAAGAAACAAAGGGACCACCTAAAACATAGTTATATGAGACTCTCCATCCGATATTGATGGATGGACTAATCTAAATCAAATTGATTCCTCAAAACAGATAGAATACCCCATGTTATGGATTTATAATGAAATGGAGAGAAATGGTGAGAGAGGATACGATGGGTACATTCAGGGTTGGAGGGTCACGCGCAGGGGTATCTGGGAAGAGGGTGCCACCATGAGATAGTTTGAGGGCGGAGGGTCGCAGATCGAGGGAGGATGGAGGATGATAGTGCCACTATGAGAGATATTGATGGAGAAGTGCCATAGATCTGGGGAGGATGGAGGAGGAGGGCATTATTGTGAGAGAGAGAGGTCGAGGGAGTTGGGTCATGGATCAGGAGAAGATGGTAAAGGATTGTGTGGAGGGTCACGGATCGGGGGAGAACAGAGGAGGAGCCCGACAAATTTAGAGAGAAAAAAGGGTACAAAAAAATTTTATACATGGTTTTTTATTAAACTGCAGCTATAAAATAGTTATAGCCACAAACCTATAAAATGGTGGTTATAGGTCTATGGAAATATCCTAGATTTCCAGTAGTGAGATGGACTGCCATGATCATGACTTCCCTTCTGGTACTACTAGTGATCAAGGTTCAGATTACTATGACCACAACCTCCTCTTCAGCCATACCTACTTAGGTTACTCCAAATCCCTACCTGACATGTAAAGTCCCTTAAATTTCAAGGAAATTTTTTTTTCTTATTTTTCGTTGGAATTCTACACGAGCGCAGTTTCTGAAGGCACCTGATTCCGAGGCCCGGTGTGCCCGGAATCATTTTCCGAAGTTTGGCTCGGGTATGTTCAGTGAAAGGATGAGCCGGTTTTTCTAAAATTTGAACCAGTGCCCAGAATCGAATTTTGAGGGCACCGATGAAATTGCAGCGCCGGTATTTTCTTAGAAACTCCTCTTCGGAAGTTGCGTTTTTTCGGGTGTCGTTTTTAATTTTTGGGCTTAAAGTTAAGAAATAAAATAAATTGTTCGACAAACATTATTTTATTTCACTTATGCCACTTGAAGCCACTTGAAAGCCACTTAAACTGAGTTGAAATGTATAGGGTACTATACAAATATATCCTACCCTCTTGGTAGGATATTTTTGAGGTGGGGACCGCACGAGCCCCGCCGTTTCTTTTCCGCTAAGTAAAGCTCCCGCGAAAACCCGTCATTATGAAGTCAACTGACGCATTTTCTTAAATTCTTAACAGACCATTTAATTGGGTGGTTTTATTCATGAATTAAATTGGCAGTTTCTTTCGTTGAATTAATTCTGCAAATTAATGGGTCGTTACTTACCTTTTCGTTTATTGGCGTAATAATAAAATAAGACCAACTCGACTTTTGGAGGATTACACGTTGAGAGGCCTTGACAGAATTCTTGAGCCTTCATCCTCCTTCGCGAAGAACGCGAAGAACAAAAAGAACGCAAAGAATGTCGTCACCCTCAGAATTTGACGATGCTTCATTCGAGATGTTCTTCCCCGCCCCGATCTCTGATCTCCAATTGCTTGAGGTAAGAGATCTCGAGTTTTTTTTAAATCTCCTTTGTGGTTTTTAACAAAACACGGGTTTAATTATATATAATTAAATCTGTTTTTTCTTGGTCTGTTGAGTTCGTCGACGCAACGCCGGATTCCGCGACGACTCGACGCCCTTCTGCGACGATGCGACGCCCTTCTGTGACGACGTGACGCCCTTCCACGACGACATGACGTTCCCCTCCTTCTGCGACGAACAATTCCGTGAAGAACACGTGCGACGACTTGACGAGGTAGGGATTTATTTTGGAAGTACCCCTTTTGTATTTTTTTTCTCGTGAACGTTCTTTAAAATTAATGAACCAGATCTAGATGAACGATTTTTTAATTTATTAAAAATTGTTGTTTCATGTGTTGAATAAAATTCTCCTGTTTTTTTTTAACTAATGCGGAGGGAGCGGGCCAAACGAACACGGCCCGACAACCCTCCGCCGTTCTTCGTGGTTGTGAGGATTTTGTGGGAGATGGAAAAACGTGACTCAAGGGTGTTTTGATGATCCCAAAGTGATGAACGGAACCTGGGAGGAACAACGGCGCAGACGGGAAGGAAAACGAACCACCGGAGCAACTCCGGTGGCCCGCGGAAGTGGCCCGCGGCGCGGTTCGCCGGTGCGCCAGCGGCCAGCGGACCCGCGGCCGCGCGAGTCCAGCTCGCCGCACAGGACGCGGTGACATCCCATGTCCAACCGATCCAGCGCGGCCCCACGCGGGGCCGCGGTACCTCCAAACCGCGGGGGCGGTGCCCCGCGGTGTCCAGCTGCTCGGCCGCTCGGCCGAGCCGAGCCTGGCCGGTCCTGACCGGGTCAGGCCGGGTGGGACCGGGTTTGGTCCACCCAGTTCGCCCACCCCTGGGGCGGGGGGGGGGGGGGGGGGGGGGGGGGGGGGGCTGGGTCGGCCCGGGCCCGGACCCCCCGTCTTCGGACCATTTTCGGTCTTTTGCCCGTAAATAGAGCTAAGGGCCTCAGAACGGCACGCCGTCAGCGGCAACGCGATCTTTGGATCGAGACGGTTGTCTCGGTATATCGCACTCAAGGTTTCAGAATACTTTGTGTCCAGCCGTGTTGGTTCGTACACAAAACCAACCGGGCCCTCGGAGCAGAAACACTCATATCTTGAGCTACGGACGTCCGATTGACGTGCCGTCAGCTATGTTGAATTCCTCTAAGTGAGACGGATCACTTGGATCACTCCACCCATGTTTTGGATGCAGGTGGAGTATGGTCGGGTTGGTTTTTGACTTAAAAACCAACCAGGCCCCTAGGACGAAAAAGCCAATAACTCTCAGACCGGACGTTCGATTGACGCTCCATCTGCGACGTTGAGTTCCAATTAGTGACTCGGATCTTTTGGATACATCAACTTTGGACATTGTGTCAGTTGATGTATCAGCCTCTCGGCTCGTGGAGAGGACCCTCCCGAACGAGCTTACTGTGTGTGGGAATCCTAGAGCTGGCTGCGACTGCGACGACGACTGTGTAGAGATCCTCAGTGGACTCCGACGACGACCATGCAGAGATCCTTAGTGGACTGCGACGACGACTGTGAAGAGATCCTCAGTGGACTGAGACAACTATAGCACTCAGCGATCCCTTGCGGGTCAGTGCTACAGGTCTTGTGTGGGCCCGATCCTTTGTGGGTCCGATCCTATGTGGGTTAGCGCTTAGCGGTTCTGTGTGAGCCAGCGCCTACAGGTCCTGTGTGTGCCCGATCCTGTGTGGGTCTTTGCGGGGGTTAGTACCTATCGATCCTTTGTGGGTCCGACGACTTAAATGGATCCGTGATCATCTTTATTGTCATCCGAAAAGTATACCTGTGTGAGCTGAATCCTTTTTACTCTCCTTTGTGGATTGTGTCGAGCTACCCTGTGTGGATTTACTGTTTACTCTCCTTTGTGAATTGTATTGAGCTATCCTATGTGGATTACTTTTACTCTCCTTTGTGGATTGTGTTGTGCTATCCTGTGTGGGTTTACGTTTTTCTTTCCTGTGTGTACGGGGTTGTGCTTGGGCTCGGACGTTGGAGCAGAACGGGAATTGATGACTTAGGTATATGTATGGGCATATACCTAAGCCGTGTCGGTTGTTACTTCGTGTTTGTATCATTCCTTTGTGGATTATCCTTTGTGGATTCTGGGAGACCTTCAGGGGTCTCAGGGTCCCTACTGAGTAGCTTATACTCACCCCTACACGGGCTATGCCCTCACTTCATTGTGTTGGTTACAGACGACGGAAAGCGCTGATCATAGTAGGGGCTTGCAGAGCAGGACAGTACCTGGAGGTGGACCACTGGGCGAGACGTACTTTGAGCGGACGGCTGGACCGAGGAGCTGCGAAGTCTATCTGTACCCACCCATCAGGTGGGACTTCCAGAGGACGGCTCGACGCTGCAACTTTTCTTTTTAGTTGCTGCTTTTCCCTTTCAGTTGTACTTTACTGTTGGGCTTGTATTTCTGGCCCCCTTTACCTTTCCGCACTTACTGTTGTACCAGTTTTTACTTAGTGTTTACTTTTCTGCTTTCTTACTCTATAGTGCTTGTTTACTTCACAAAGGCAATGCCTTCCCTTTTTCCGGGATTTACGCCTTAGTGCTAGTCTCCAGCCCCTGGCCTATGGAAGGAGAGCATGGGGTAGTCACGGTGCGGGCCCCAATGATGGGTCGTGACATGACATCGCACAAAATAACTCTCTCTTGATGTTGTAGCAGAAGATGATCCTTTTCAACTCAATGATGGTGGAATGGTCCTAAAAAATCACTAAAGATGACGCATAAGGATGCAAGAAAAACACTCCATATGGTCTCTATCACACATGGGATTCTTATACCATGGATTTCCACACTAATGACACACTAAAGAGATATAAAAGTTGATACTATAGCTGCCACTGACTGGATGATAAACCCCATGGGATCATTCCCAACCACTAGAAGAACTACTAGTCTAACGTGACACAAATCCTTTAAACCTGATACTCACTTTATCCATTAGGTTATTCTTAGTGATAAGGGATTGATAAACTATTGTAGAGAAGGTTGGAAGGAGAAATACATTCCTTTGAGATTGGATGGAATACTGGATCTAATTCTCAAAATGTGTAGCATGCGAAAGCTCATCCCCGGCTATAAGTTGTGAAAAGAGTTTTAAATCTGTGAAACATGATGAATATTCTATTACTGACATAGAGACTTACATGATATGCATGTACTCTCTGGATCTATCACCTCTTAGTTACTGAGGAAAGAACTGATCATATAAGTTGGTTTGGAAGTCAACCCATAACATGCCCTGATGATGTCCGGCCTGGGTAACGACATCCCACCAAAGCTCGGCCGAATCCCAAAGCATGTTTGTAGAGTGGTTGACTCTCCACTCTGGAGTAATTTCCAGATGATCAATGTTAGATATCATTTCATCTATTCCTGATTCAGTAGCCTGAGAACCACCATCCACGAAAAAATTAGGAGGATATTGTTGTTGGAACGTGTGGGTCAGATCATCCATCGTAGGTGCAACCTATATATCACCTTTCATGGACTGCATCAGACGTAGGAAACTATCACGAACCTAGACATCAATGCCGGAATTAGGCACTGAAGAAGGTGAATCATGTGGCACTACTGTAATTGATACCAGCATCTCAGGGCCCACAAGTTTTGGAGCATGGTCGTCACTACTAACCTGGAAAATGACACAGAGACATCATGGCGGCATTGGTCTAAAAATGCCAAGCACACACCTTGTAAAATCATAGAATCATGTATATATCTTCACTATTGGAAGATAAACATAAGAAAACTCACTACCCAAGATATAATACCAAAACTACCATCTTAGACATCTAGATATCTGTAAGTGAGCAAGTATATGTTTCCAGTCATATTTAAGTTAATTCTTATTTTCACTATTTTACCCTTCACAATCTTGACAAGGTGGAATAAGGACGTGAATCTAATTTATTTTAGATTTTAGGATTTACTTTATAATTTTTAGTCATTTCTAATGAATCAGTTCCCATACACCTATCTCCAAAAATGACACCCTTTTACTTATACCATAATGGATTGACTCGGTAAATTACTTATTCCAATCCAAGAGGGCACATACACCTCTAGAATTGAGACATGAAATCACCCAATCAAATATAATGTAATAAAATTACAAGAAACTATAACAACATCACTCAAAAATCATAGGCATATCAAGAAATGAATGGTAGCGGAATGCACCTATATGGCATGGAGATATGCATGACATTTGAATTCAAGGTGCATGTAATGATGGATGTAGAAATACTTCTTGTCCTCATATCAATAGGCTAAGGATTAAATAAATTCACAAAGATTAATAATAAAAAACACCACAAAACATTTGAGACACCCAATTGTGAAATTATAGAAACTGTAATAGGCATAATAGAATACAAATGGCATTATGGTCAACTTGGACGTTATCCAAAACATGGGTTCATGACTCCCATGAATGGATTCTGACCAAATCCCATGAAATAATATTCTCCAATCAATTATATCCAAATAGTCAATAATTACAAGAAACCACCTATGATACCACTTTGTGATGACCCGGACCCAGATTCCACTTAATGGGTGTCCCAAGCCCGGTGGGCCTTATGGCCTCAAGCGCATCTTCTCAAACACCATAGGCTTCTGACTAGTAGTGAGGGACTTGGGTGTGCCCATGGGAATACTATGCCCTCATTAGCAGAATGTATCACAATAGAAGGTATATAAATGTATAGTAAATAGAAGAATAAACATAAATAAAAAGTGGAAGCCAACTAATGTAATAGATAAACAAGAATAACAATAAATGTATCAACTCGAATAGTGATGATGTAATGTCATGTCACTAGAAAACTAGAAAGCATAGATAAAAGAAAATAATCAGTACATGTTCGACAAGGTGAACGAAAAAAATATACTCCAGGCATCCCAAGATCCTACTCGGTCATCTACTATCAAGCTCCATCCTCTTTGAACACAATCAAGTATTGGAAGCTACATGCTTCCCTTTTTCAAAACCTGCAACCATGTAATCTACTCTGGGTACCAAATGATTCCCAAAATAGTGTCAGATAAATCTCAATGGGCCACCACTAATGGTGTCTATAACATCCATCCCATGTAATGATATATAGTAGCGTGCTGGAATATTTCTAATGTAAAATAATCAGTACAAAACAACTAAATAACCAAGTACCTGCTTCAGCCCTAGGCTGGTGTCTGAGCATGTAATCAGTTCATTAATTAATCAATAACCATTTAATGTTAATAGGTCACATGAGGCATTGCCAACACTAATATCACCTTTTTATAGTATATGTAGTGAAGGTCCCAAGACATAACAAGGAAAACAAACAATTATATCCAGTTAAGGATTTCTTGGGTAAAAACACAGGTAACATAAACTCATAACAATATAACTCATTAGTATATGAGTGTAGCTAAGGGGTAAGAGTGTAATCCAAGTATTGTAATCCAAGTAATTCCTCAATAAAGGAATCTACGGAGTCCATGGTGATCGACAAAGGTAAAATGGGGCTAAGAAATGGCATGGGACTGACGGGCTTTCACCATGTAACTTACTAGTCAATACTGGATCCTAGGAGTGTATCTGATATATCCTGTAATAAAAAAGGGACAAAATTGTTGAATATCGGGCATCCAAGGAATATAATATAAACTAGATTCTAGGTTGGTTTCAACCTAATAAAACTTTATCCTTGAATTAGAATCTCATTCCAAATACCCATGCTATTCTCCTCTCAAAATCTATGGATAAATCAAGTATGTCTATTCCTATTTGATATTGTAATCATATAATAATTCATTTGTTTTATGTATTTCCTTCCATCAGTGTGGAAATGTCAAGTTGAGTTGAAACCATTTGTCTAATCTTCTTCTTCTATTAGTGTGGATAGGCCAAGTAGTGTTGTAACCGTTTAATCATGAATTGGATATCCATTAATGAATAATTAATTATTGAAGATTACTCTGCTACCTTCCACCAACAAGGAATGGGGTTCTAGAGACATGTAACCTTTCTTAAATCTCTTTTAATGAGGCCAAGTTATATACTTAGTATACTTGCATTTCACACTTCATATTTCACATTTAATAATCATTTGTAAGAACTTACCTTAGGTGGGTCAAGTGGTGAGCATACATGGCACATACCATTATAGAATCTCAATAAACTAAATCCATTTATTTTTTGGAGACTCACCTTTAAAAAGGTCAAGTAAAGGCTCACCCTAATGGTGGATCAAACATGTTAAAACACTAAAAGCCCAATTATGGCATATCCTTCGACATGTGGCAGATTGAATTGTAGGCGAAACCACTAACAACTAATAAAATATTTGTTAAGAGTATAAAAATAAGATTCAATAAAGTATAATCATGGAATGTTAATTTAAGAAATGTTCTCTAATGAAACTAATGGGCCCCACACAATCATTCCAAAAAATATGAACTTTAGGTATGAGTTATAGACCACCATCCTTAGGGTTGTACGACTCTACTCCTATTTTATCGACACTTTATTTGCCTCAGATTAGAGTGGATCTAATAAAAGGATAATAACTCTCTCATGGAGATATCTAGGTCAAGGGAGAAAGATGAGAATAACGACTAAAGAGGACTCGTGTACGTACAATTGTGCATCCAACATGATGAATGGATGCTCGATCAGAATCGTATGAAGATGATATATTAATTCCAAGTTTTTATAATCAAAAACCTCAAAATTTATATAGAACTAGGTAAATCCCACATAAAAATGGATTAGGGATGAAGGGGAAGGATTTATAGATTAATAAGGGAATTTTATACATTTTACACATGTTTTTAGCCTGCACATGATTTGTCCGCATGGTTTGTCAAACTTTGTGCAAACCAGGAAAGATGGTTATACCTAAATCTGGGAAAAAGGGTGGTTCACATGGCTAGGTTGAATGTTATTGATTAAACCATGTGCAAAACATGCAAGATTACACCACACAAAATAATACAAACCACATGGTTAGGTAAACCGTGTGAAAACCATGGGAAAACCATGTGCAAACCATGCGACTTGGCCTAAGAAAAAGGGGGTTCGCATGGTTAGGTTGCACGACCATGTGCAAACCATGCGATATGACACTGCCCAAATGAACACAAACCATATTTTAAGGAAAACCATGTTCAAACCATGCAAAAACCATGCACAAACTATGAGACATGTGCTATTATTATAAAAATATGGGTTCTGAGCTCCGAACAAGCCCCAAACACCCTCACAACATTTTATAACTTATTTGGAATCTATATTAGGTTAAAAGTAAATATTTAGAACTAAAATTAATATATCCATACCTAAGTGAAAAATTGGGTTCTAACATTTACACTATAATGGTGAATATTTCTTCATACCATTCAATCATAATTATTATTCCCTAAAATAAGTAAATCCAAAAAGTTGAAAAAAGATATAAATTAGAGAATGTGAATTTAACTAAGAGTGTATAAAAACATATATAAATAAAAAACATATATGAAAAGGATATGAATGATTCTTAACCAAGAAGAAAAATATGATTATATTATTGAAGAAAAATGGAAATCATAAATAATTTAAATTAATCCATGAATATCAATGTTTATGAAAAAAATAGATCATGAATGAAAAATAAAATGAATTAAGAGAATAATGGGATTGTTTTGATGGGATGAATCCATGAAGAATAATTTTTTATGGTTCTAAGAGACTTTAACATATAATTTATTGGTAATATATATGGAGGTTCTAGGAAAACTAAAAATGTTTCAAAAAAAATAATGATTATATTTCCACCACAACTAGAGAATGAAAAGTGGATGAAAAAGGTATAAGACAATGAGTGTGCTTTTCTGGATGATGTGAATAATTAAATTCATTATAACGAAAAGGATTAAGAGAAAATGAAAATCACACCACATAATGTTGTTCAGTTATATAAAGATAAAAGAGAAATCATACCGTGATATAAAAAATGATAATAATGAATTAAAATAAATTTTTTAGGTTGAAGAAGAAACTATAAAACTTGTTCCACTTCGTAAAAACTAATGGATATCGAAATAATTTCAATATCATTGTGTAATTTTTTACTTTTGAATGGAATTAAAAGTGAATCATCAATTTATGGGGACAAATTAAATGATATAAAATTGGTATAAAATGACGAGATATCCATTATAGAATTTTCTAATTGGTATTGGTATGCCTATTTTTAAGATTTTAGTATGTTCTATAAATATATTACTAATGTTCATTTTATAACCCCATCAATAACTTATAGTTGTTACAGTTTATCCTTTAGGGTGGTTATTTGAGAAATCATGGTGAATGAAATTATAAAATGTGAATATAAAATCTTGATAAGTGATATAATTTGTCATTAAAAAGGTATAAATAATATATTTCCCATCCATATATTTGATATGTCAATTCTGAAATGATGGGGGTGATTTTGATTAAGTAGTGACATGAAAACTGAATAAATTCTAAGAAATACAAAGGATCAAATCTAAGAAAAAAATATATTTTTAATGTTTTTAATATTTTTAATGAGAAGTGTGAAATAATTAGTTTGATAAAATAATAAAAATTCATCTTGAATATCCTATCGAGGTATGATTTTATAGTGTTATTACATGTCAATTTATTTTATGGATATCTTGGATTTATTATTTTACATATATTTTTTCTTCCCTAAAAACTGACATAAAATTAGAGTTTATTAATTAATCTATAATTTCCTATAGTAATGTTATCCCATCATTATCTCATGTGTGTTGTGTTTTACTAAAAACAAGGAATAGAATATGATGCTTTATCAATTACTGAACAATTGGATGCGTGTTACTTCCCCATCTATTGAAACATTGAAATTAATTCCAATAAGTAGAAGATAAATGGATAACCTATGAGAACTTATTGAAATGGATTAATCTAAGGTATTTACAAGTATAGAAAAAAAATTCAAAGCGTGGGTTGATGATCCCAATAGATTTTCATTATGAATTTTGTATATTTTTTTAATAAACGATTTTTATAAATATAATTTAGGTGTTAATGAACATCCCAATAAATGAAGAGATTAAAGTAACCTATTATTAAATAAGTGATTCATATAAGGGGGATATTTAAGAACCCATTAGTTTAATATAAAACACCAAGATACCATATTTTCTGATATTGAACATTTTAATTAAAATAAATTCATTTGTTAGAAAAGAGTGATTGAGAAGAGTGTTTTAGTTATTATCATGGATTGATAAATAATATTTAGAATATATGTTCATGGAGTTTTCAAATATATATATTCATAGAAGGGGATTTATATGTGGTGATTATGGAGTTGGTCCTTTACTGAATCAATTAAAATTATTTATGTTTAAAAAAAGAACTATTGAGTAACAATTCATGAAATTAAGATGATTTTTATTTGAAATATTAAATAAAGATGGTAGTGAGTTGAATTGAATTTTTATCCCTATGTTATTTAACACGACGTATAGTAAATCATATTGGAATTTCATAAGGAATATGAAGTTAACTAGTATTAAATAGTGAATGAAATATGATACATATGCTTCAATGATTATAAATTAATTAATAATTTTTATTAAAGATATTTTTAGTAGAAAAATAAATATTAATTAATTGATCCTGTATAGATTTAGTTTAATACCCTAGAAAAGTGCTTCTAGGTTTATTATTATTTAAAATATTTGTGGAAGAGAATTTTATTTTCTGATAAATTCATAAATCCATTAAAGTTATTTAGACATGAGCTATAATGGTTGAAATTGTCTATAAAAATAATGATAAAATTTTAATATGAGTTTTAAATGTGCTTGAATTTTGAGTTTCAGTTGATGATTTGATAATATAATATGTAAAATCCATCCAAATTTAATATTGGAAAAGTATTGAGTATATTGTGATATGTAAGATATATTTAATCATAAAAACAGTAAATTGGAGTTACATTGTGACACGTAACATCTTTCATATGTAACATATTTTTTACATTATTATACAAAATATATCCCACAATACTAAGATACGGTGAATTCACAACTTATTTATAATATCCAAAAAAACTAATAGAATAAAAAATATTCACAAGATGATATGTAACATCTCAAAAAATAATAAATAATTTGTTCTTTATTGTAATTTTGAATATATAAGATCATCTTAAATATTTATAAGTTTAAAGAAGAAACATGTAATTTTAAATATAAGGTTTCAAGTGAAATAGAATGTTTTTTTGATGATGTGTAAGTGAATGTTGAGCTCACTACAATAAATTTAGTGGAAACTATTTCTTACATGATATTAAACCATCTTATTAGTTTCAGAATTATTTATATTTAAAGTAGACAAATTTGAAGTTATTCATCAATTATTCAAAAAACATGATTCTTTTGGAGACAAATCCATGAATGAAACTAGTGATTTTTATTATATAATTTCAATGATGATATTCATCATATGATCTTATACACATGTACGGTGATAAATACTATAGTTATTTGGTGAAAATTGGTTGATAAATATTTTACAGAGAAGAAGATGATTTTATTGGAATAAACCCACATGATCAGATATATATGAATTAAATATTGACGATTATGGTGAGAAAATTCATTTGCTGTAATTAAGAAATTGAAACATCCAAATTCATGATTTTCAAATGTTTTATATAATTTTGATATTTTTTAATTATATAATAATATATGTTATTTTTTATATATTCAAAAGAGAAATAGAGAATTTGAATATAAAATATAAGAGTGGTATATAAATGAATCTTTGAAAAAGTTAAATGAAACTAGAGATAAAGAAAATAGTGAATTAAAAGGTTGATGGTACAATGAAGAAGATTATTAGGTACATTGATGAAGGGATAAGGGAATGGATGATAAGATATTACTAATAAATATATAAATTGTTAAAGAAATAAGGAAAATATTGAGACAAATACTAATGTGATGCTCTTACATAATATGGTGATGATGATGAAGTTTTAAATTGAATAGGATAAAGTCCATAAGGGAGACCCAACTATATATAATATATAGACGTTATAAATATTCTATGTGACCAGAATTCATGTTATATTATTGAACAATAACTATAATATATTTTTTTATTTATAAAAAGATTTCTTTGAATGATAATAAGATATCTATGTGTGTACAGTATGATGGTGTTCATGAAGTTATATTTGGAATACACTTGTAAACTAGGGGGATATAATAAAGATCCCAGCCCCATTATCCTAGATCCAATTATTAATTTATTAAATTTTTACTATATATACAGAATTGTATCATGAAAGACCAAATAGTTTTCTAGTCTTGTTAAACTACATACATACTTGAATATCACATTACATTTGAAAACATCAATTACGACATAGTAGATGTAAACATCATTATTATTTAAACACATTTAATGAATCATTCTTTATATCCTTGGGAAAGAAAACCAAATAAGGATGTGAACAAATTATTATTAAGGGTATATACATCAAAATCTATCAATAATAAATAAATCATAATCAAAAAGTCATAATAAATATAGGGAAGAAAATAACAAAAAACATATGTCATTTAATTGATAACACGACCACTGGAATGAGCCCTTGGAAAATACCAATACATGAATAGCATGGATAATAATTAATAAATTCCCATTTAAATAAATGAATAATATTAGGTTTAATGATCTCATAAATCATTATATATATACCATCAGATACCTTGTTATAAGATAGTATAATTCATGGTTAATTATACACCAAAAAACCCCATTTTATTTTGTTATCCATCTAGTTTATAACATTAGACTATCATTGCATCAAGGAGATATATATTTCCAGGTTCCTTCAATTGCTACATGCCCAATTTATTCTTCATATATCAAATGATCAATTTAATTCATGGAAAATATGTCTTATCAATAAATGTATGTATTTAATAATGAATAAAAAATATCAATATTTCCCATGTTAATTGAATAACATTAACATTTGACGTTATATACACAAATGATATATTGTTCAGTAAATAAAAATATCCATTATACAATAAATATATATATTTTGAAAAATGTAATGAATAATGATCATAATAAATTTAATGTTTTAGGATAAATTTAAAGACTACAAAAAAACTCAAAAAAGTGAATGTTAATATTTTCCCTGGTTAAAATGATCATAAACCATATATAGAATGAATAATGATAGTATAATTACATCATATCCCCATGGGGTATAATTAAAAAAATGGGTTGTTTTCATTATTGAATATAACTTCCATAAAAACACCATTAAAAAATCTTGAGGAAAATAAACCTTTTACATTGTAAATAAATTTTCAAAATTAAAGTTTATAGAATATTAGAGTAAATTTCCACTTTAATATGAATTTTGTAAAATTTTAAATTAATATTGAAATTAATTAGTTATATTCACAGTGTGAATATTCCATTCATTCTATAAATGTTAAAAAAATCTTTTAAATTTTAAAAAAAATACCACATTGAAAAAAGAATAATTAGATTCATGTTATACTATTTTTTAAAATTTAAAACATTCATAGAAAACTTTTAATGATATTAAGAATATTCATTAAAAATTTTAAGTGAAATATGGATAAGTGTAACGCCCCGACCCCAGCTACCCAGAGTCGGTGCAATAATTACATAACATTGGCATGATCACAAGAAAGATCAAATCTCGAAAGACCGATTGGTTTAGTAGCCTTGGAAACACTAGATATATTCATAAGTTTTACATTACATCATAAAATGAAAAACTACTACAACAACATAATGTCTCCATAATCCACACTACTATCCCCTCATAATATCCCTGCAGGTCATTCATAATTTACTTCTTCACATCCTGGGGAAAAATAAAACATAGAAAAGGGGTGAGCTCAAATGCCCAGTAAGGATAACAATATAGCGGAAACTTTCATAAATAAGAATAAACATTTAAGGCAATGCATTACTAAAACAAAAGCCTTTTAAAATTGAACTTCAACATGGTATGGCAAAAGTAAAATGAAATAATGCCATTTACTTATTCACATGGATATTCTACTAATCGAATAATCACATGCAAAAATCAATAACCACTTTCATAATGTTGGAATGCATAATGCCAGACTATCATAACCACATAGCCAAGGCCTCGTGCCAAGACTACAAATAAGATTTTGTCAAGGCCTTGTGCCAAGACACTAGTTTGTCTCATGAGACCTACCGATGCATCGAGGAGCTATAGCGGGCTCCACCCGTCACTTAATAAGTCCAATGCATTCCCATATGAAAAGGTTTAAACATAACATAAACATTCGTATTAAAACTAGCATACGAAATGTCAATATTTTCACAATAAACTATGAATGGTATAAAAATAGCACATCCACAGTCAAACATATCATAAAACCTTCAATACAATATAGAAGTTTTGTATCAACTTCAAATAATCTTAAAATCCATCAAAGGATGTTGACATAGATGAAATCAAAATTCTTTTTAAAGAAATATCTCCTTTTATTTTGAAATCATTTAAGATCCATATAAAATAAAACATTTTCTTTGAAAATATTCTTATAAGCTTGTAAGGAAAGCTTCGACGATTTTATAACGGCGGAAAATAACCGCACCCGCCGTATAAGTTAAAAAAAACATTCTTACCTCAATTCTGTCGAAAAGGTTAAAAAGGACCTTGTTTTGAAAACGACAGAAAGATTCCTTTATAAACCTCTTATAAAAAGTCAAACAAGGGTATAAATGACTTTATCCCATATTCTTGTAAATAGTAAAAATGTTTTGAAATACATTTCGAAGAAACATGGATGTGGATGATAAAGATATCCCAGTAGATTATTACGTATAATACAACCTCGGATAATGAAGAGATTGTGAAATAACCCTTACCTTGTACTTTTCCTTGGTTGGGGTAGGTTAACCTCCTGTATAATGGTGAAATAGTTGTTATTAAATTATACAAGAATCATATATATTAATATGATATCATATATGATCTTTTAACATTGATTTGTTAATAATATCTTAGAATTATCGTCGTTTCGGGAGTTAACTTACTCATTTTCTTTTATATGTTTTGTTAAATAAGCCATGGTTGTTGTATCTTATTCATATCCAGAATGATATACAGTCCTTAAACATCATTTTTAAATCATCAAATGATAATTATACTTGAATGGATACGATGGAGAATGAATCTCATCGCGTTCGTGGAGACGGTAGTCCGTACGTACGCACGAGCGACAATATCATTCTTTTGATATTAAAATAATATATAAATGGATGGTATATCATATATACAGAATCATTAACATGTTATATTTATTATTTACATGAGTTACACATCATTATTATACCCATCCAAATAATATTATATTGAATAACAATTACACCACGACGTGGAGACGGTAAGCCGTACGTACGCACGTATGGTGACATGTTATTCAAAGGGTCGATAGAATACTGAATATGATTGTACCATATTTATAATAACATCACAGTATATGTGAGATACTGGAGTTATTATTTCAGAATGGTAAGAACAAAGGAAGAAGAAGTGGAAGAAGAAATGAACTTAGAAAAGGGTGGTGAAATCATTACCTCTTCTTCGGGTTCTTCCTTTTGATTTGATCAAAAGGGCTCCTTAGGTTGGCTTTCTGATCAAACTAAGGCCTTTAGGTTGTAGTGAGGGATGTTGGGAGAGTATTTGGGCAGAGTTTGGCCGAACCAAAAGGCTTTGAAGGTGTGAAGAAATGAGAAGGAGGAGTGCCCTTTTATAAGAGGGGTGAGGGGCACCTTTGGAAAAGTTAGAAATATTAATTTATAATAAATTCATATTCGGTTTCTAAAGGCTCAAAAGTTGACTATTCAAATGATGAGGTGGGGATAGGTCGAAAGCAACTCATCCAATAGAATTTAGACAGGTTTGGGTACTTATATTAACCTTATCTTTAAGTATTAACTCTAAGTTAATTAGTTTCACTTTTACAATGTCTCTTTGTATTTTATATATTATGGTTAATAAACTTACTATATACATCCAAGAGACCCCCAAGTGGTCCATTAATGATTAACCTATCATGATATAAGTCTCTTGGCCGAACCTTAGATTTTTAGGAATTTAATATCAATTAATAATATAATATTTGTTTTAAGAACTCTTTTATGTCAATTTTGACACTATTCAATAGTTGATTTTTGTGAAACTCATAACAGATTTATTACTTCGAACAAAGTCAATTAAATCAATCCTAATATATCATATTATCCTAGAAAATTAGTTTAATTCATTAAAAGTTTCATATTATATTTATTTGGGTATTTATAATATCACTTATTTTAATTTTTCACTATTATAGTAATTACTGCATCATCATTGTGTCATAAATAAAATAATATATTTAATGTCTAAAAATTATAAGTAAAATATCATTATGTAGGAAATCTTTTTAGCTTTCTAATGAATATTTATAATCGAAATTCCAACATGTATAACCCTATGTAAAAATTGTTCTTCTAAAAGATGTCAGCTTATGCCATTTTTATTTTTATTTTAACTTTATTAATATAAAGTGTCCCTACCACATACAAGTGGCTCCAAGGGGTCCCCAAATTGACCCAAGGATGCCCATGGTCGGGTATGTGTCCACCAATAAGGTTAGGACACGTTTTAGGGTAATTTTGTATTATTATAATATTATTTTTTAACCCTTATTTACCGGATTTACCCTTTAACCATGGTAAATAAAATATTTACCACAGTAACTATTCAAAATGTCTAAAAATAAAAGTTACATATTTACACAATTTGAAAATCCTGATTCCAAATATGGAATCCATTTTCCTAAATTCAAAACACAGAAGTGGCCGAAATTAATTTAAAATTAATTCCCGCTGTTAAAACAAAAAGCGTGTTTTTAAGAGATAATAACTATCAAAAGATTGACACTTGTTTATGTTCGGTTTAATTGTAAAATTATGTCCAATGACCAAAATTATATTAAATGGTAAAAATATATTCTAAATATACTTTAAAACCACTCAAATTCATAATTTATCACTAGTAATTAATTTGATTAAAAAAGTTGTTTTTCATTAAAATTTAGTAATTTTCAATATTCATCAAAATATGAAAGTTATCCGAAATGTACCAAAATTTCACCCTAGGCTAAATTCGATATTCCGAATCAAAAAATGAAGTCCATTTTCAAATATAAAATATATATAATTTCAAAAAGTAGGTATTACTATTCATAACGGCTAGTTTGATTAGTTGTGGTGTGTGTTAGAACTCGAGGTTGCGTACAACACACGCTATCGCATTATTCGAAGGGAAACGTACCGTAGAAGCTTGGGGTGTTACATTCTCCCCTCCTTCAAATAATTGCGTCCTCGCAATTTCTAGGGTATTACTGCATAAAAAGACTCGGGTGGTTCTTCATCATAAGTTCCTCGGGTTCCCACGTTGCCTCTTCCATCTTATGGTTTCTCCACAAAACGTTTACCAGACGCGTCGTCCGGTTTCTCAGCACTTGTTCTCTCGTATCAAGAATCCTGACGGGCTCTTCGCAATAAGACAGATCGGGTTCCAGTTCTAATTCCTCATAGGTGAGTACATGCGTTGGGTCAGGCATGTATTTTCTCAACAGAGATACGTGGAACACATCGTGAACTTTGGAGAGACTTGGCGGCATTGCCAATCGGTAAGCTACAGCCCCAATTCGTTCTAGAATTTCGAAAGGTCCAATGTACCTGGGACTCAATTTACCTTTCTTACCAAAACGTATGACTCCCTTCCACGGAGATACCTTTAGGAAAACATGATCACCGACTTGAAATTCCAAATCCTTCCTTCGATTATCGGCATAGCTCTTCTGCCTACTTTGAGCTGCTTTAATGTGATTTTGGATTACCTTCACCTTTTCCACCGTTTCCTCCACCAGTTCTGGGCCTACAAGTTTTATTTCACCAACGTCATCCCAACAGGTTGGTGTACGACATCTCTTTCCGTATAACGCTTCATATGGTTCCATCTGAATACTCGAATGGAAGCTATTGTTATAGGAAAATTCTACTAGTGGTAAATATTGATCCCACATACCCTGAAAGTCAAGTGAGCAAGATCTCAACATGTCTTCTAAGGTCTGAATAGTCCGTTCTGATTGTCCGTCTGTCTGAGGGTGGTAAGCAGTGCTCAAATGAAGTTCAGTATCCAGGGATTTCTGAAGACTTTTCCAAAATCTTGAAGTAAAACGGGGATCACGATCAGAAACAATCCATAGGGGTACTCCATGAAGTCTCACAACTTCATTAATATATAGTCTTGCTAGACGTTCCAGGGGTAGATCTTCTCTTATAGCAAGAAAATGTGCTGACTTGGTAAGACGATCAACAATCACCCATATTGCATCATTCCTTCTAGGAGTCTTTGGTAGCCCCATGACAAAGCCCATCGTAACATTGTCCCATTTCCACTCCGGTATGGGAAGAGGTTGCATGACTCCTCCAGGCTGTTGCCTTCCAGCTTTCACTTGTTGACAAACCATACACCTTGACACAAAATCTGCAATCTCCCTCTTCATGTGTCCCACCAAAAATGTTCCTTCAAATCCCTATACATTTTGGTGCTCCCAGGGTGTATAGAGAAATTGGAACTATGAGCGTCATCCAGCAATTCCATTTTTAGATCAGGTATATTGGGAACACAAAGTCTCTTTCCAAATTTCAAAGTTCCATCTTCATACACAAAGTCTCTCAATCTCCCATCATTCACAGCTTTAATCTTCTTCTGAAATTCTTCATCATCGGTCTGAGAACTCTTAATCCTTTCTAGTAAAGATGGTTTGGCAACCATTTGAAAAAGCATTGATGTTTCACCTTCCCTGGTTATTCCCATGTCCATCTTCACTAGATCCATGAAAATTGGATCCCTTTCAATTCTCATCATGTTCAAAACTCCATGGTCTTTTCTGCTCAAAGCATCTGCCACCTTGTTTGCCTTCCCCGGGTGGTAGTGTATCGTACAATCATAATCCTTGAGTAATTCAAGCCATCTCCTTTGCCTCATGTTGAGTTCTTTTTGTGAGAAAATATACTTCAAACTCTTGTGATCAGTATAAATCTCACATTTTTCACCATAGAGGTAGTGCCTCCATATCTTCAAAGCAAAGATCACAGCTGCTAACTCAAGATCATGAGTAGGATAGTTTTGTTCATGAATTTTCAACTGTCGTGATGCATAGGCAATAACTCTATCATTCTGCATAAGGACACAGCCAAGTCCTTTCTTTGATGCATCACTATAAATAACGAACCCATCATTCCCCGATGGTAGAGTCAATATAGGAGCATTGACTAATCTTCTCTTCAGTTCTTCGAAACATTCTTCACACTCTTTTGTCCAAACAAATTTAACCCCTTTACGTGTGAGCTTCGTTAATGGGTTTGCCAATCCGGCAAAATTCTGGACGAAACGTCGATAATAACCTGCCAAACCAATAAAACTACGTACCTCAGTTATACTCGTAGGTGTTGGCCATTCTTGGATTGCTTTGGTCTTAGAAGGATCAACAGAGATTCCATCTTTAGAGACAATATGGCCAAGAAAAGAAATCTCCTGAAGCCAGAATTCACACTTGCTAAACTTCCCATATAATTCATGCCTCCTCAGAGTCTTCAAGATAATGCGCAAGTGATTTTCATGATCTTCGTAGGTTTTGGAGTATACCAAGATATCATCAATAAATACCACCACAAATTCATCGAGATACTCCTTGAAGACTCTATTCATCAGATCCATGAATACAGAGGGCGCATTAGTCAATCCAAACGGCATTACAGTAAACTCGTAATGCCCGTACCTGGTTCGAAATGCAGTTTTCGGAATGTCTTCCTTCTTCACACACAACTGATGGTATCCAGATCGAAGGTCAATCTTTGAAAAGTATTGAGCTCCATGCAGTTGGTCAAATAAATCATCAATACGAGGTAGGGGATACTTGTTCTTTATCGTTATAGCATTGATCTCCCTGTAGTCGATACATAACCTCATAGATCCATCTTTCTTTTTAACAAAAAGAACAGGGGCTCCCCATGGAGAAACACTAGGGCGAATAAATCCCTTATTACTCAATTACTCTAGTTGTTTCTTTAGTTCGACTAACTCTACAGTGGCCATTCTATAAGGGGTCTTCGATATAGGCCTTGATCCAGGAATCAAATCAATGGAAAACTCAACTTCTCGTTCTGGAGGATGTCCAGGTAAATCTTCCGGAAATACATCTACAAATTCTTTCACAACAGGTACATCCTCTATTTGAACATTCCTTTCCTCACCGACAGTTATTTCATTCTCTTCCTCCCCAATAATTGAATTAAGTTGAGCTACTGGGGGTGGATCTAAATAAGAATTAGGTGGTGACGATTCTGCTCTAAAAATAAGGTGTTCCTTATCATTATCATCAAGAATCGTAACCTCTTTCTTCTTACAATAAATCTTCGCATCATAGTCCGAAAGCCAGTCCATACCGAGGATTATATCAAACTCGATCATAGGTATGATGATGAGATCAGCAGATAAAGAAAATTTATGTGCTCTAATGGGGACTGATTCACAAAACTTTGTTGCAACGATACTTCCCTTAGGAGTTTTAACTGACAACTCCCTTATTAAATCAAATTGGAAATATCTAATTTTCTTAGCAAACTGGGAAGATATGAAACAATGCGATGATCCAGAATCAAATAATGCATTTGCTAAACTTGAAGAAACCATTAAATTACCTGCCACCACGTCTTTCGGAGCTTCTACCTCAGCAGTAGTGATAGCATAAGCCTGGACTTGATCCCTTGGCCTTTTCTGAGGTATGTTCTCCTGACGCTTAGGACATGCATTTGCATAATGCCCCATCTCCCTGCAATTGTAGCACTGAACGTTGGTAGCTTCCTTCTTCCCCTTGCAATCATGAGCTTGGTGGCCTTTTTCACCACACTTGTAACAGACTCCCATTCCCTTCAGGCAAGCACCGGGGTGTTTCTTCCCGCACTTACCACAAGATGGATATTCAACCTTTCCCTTCTTCCCTTTATTTCCATTCCCAGATTGATCAGCAGGTCTCTTCTTCTCTTGCTTCGCTTTAAAGTCATAAGACTTAGAGAATTCTTTTTCGGTCTTGATAGCACATGAGACAATGTCTTCGTACGATGAAAAGGATTGTGAGACTAATGCTCGAAGGAGAAATGGTTTTAACCCATCAAAGAAACGATCAATCTTACTTCTTGGGTTGCGAATATAATCACCAGCGTACCTCGCTAACCTTGTAAAGTTAGCCTCATACTTTGTGACATTATCATCCTCCTTTTGTCTCAGACTCAGAAATTGCCTTTCCATATCTGCTCGATGGTCGCGAGGAATGTATTTTTCTAAAAACAGATCTTTGAACTCCCTCCATTCCATGTTTGATACTTCATCATGTTCCTTCATGTTTTGAATCAATGACCACCATTGATCAGCATCTCCAGTGAGGCGGTAAACTGCCATGGTAACTTTTTCCCTTTCGCTACTCCCCAAAGCCTGAAATATTTTCTCTAGGGAAAATATCCATTGCTCAGCTACTAAGGGATTTATACTCCCATTGAACGTTGGTGGTTTTTGTCTCATGAATCGATCTAACATTGATCCTCCACGCTGCGGATCAGGGTGCTCCATACGGGTAAGGTTATTATTCATAACCTGAGTAAGTTGTCCCAGTACGGTGATTAGCTGATCAGCACCAGTTGCATCACCAGCCCCACTATAATTATCTTGAGCAGGAGGGCAATCCCTACATGGAGTGCGTGCATTGATACGGTTTCCATTTCTTCCACTAGGCGCCATTTCTAAACAATGGCATAAACTAGATCAGTTTATGAATCAAAATACATAATCCCATACTTATAAAACACTAAACATAAATTGAACTATCTATGGATATAATCCATAATCATAAATATGCTTTCTTTGAGGAAGTATATACTCATAAACCCTTCATAATGATTTGTAAAGAAAGTGAGAGTTATCCTAAGCATATCCCCCGGGAGTGTCGTAACCAAGAGTGCAGCAAGGCCCGTTGTCGTGCATCAGTTCCCGTTCGAGTCTAGCTCAAAGTGGTGTTTTCGGGTTTTACCCCTAGGTACATCTGTGCCAGAGCCGCCTCTACCTGCTCGTATCCAGACAGGGATGTATTGCTCGGAAAACTCACAAAGTCTCTACAATACCAAAATTCTAGGAAGTTCTTCTATACTAATCCTCAAAGTTCATCTTAGGTCTATGTGCTCTAATCAGAGTTTATCTAAATCTAGCTTCCAAGGTTTGTACTAAACTTCCTCTGATACCAACTGTAACGCCCCGACCCCAGCTACCCAGAGTCGTTGCAATAATTACATAACATTGGCATGATCACAAGAAAGATCAAATCTCGAAAGACCGATTGGTTTAGTAGCCTTGGAAACACTAGATATATTCATAAGTTTTACATTACATCATAAAATGAAAAA
This sequence comes from Viscum album, assembly GCA_963277665.1. Classification (NCBI taxonomy): domain Eukaryota; kingdom Viridiplantae; phylum Streptophyta; class Magnoliopsida; order Santalales; family Viscaceae; genus Viscum; species Viscum album. The sequence continues at coordinate 816,367,924 of OY728142.1, forward strand.
CTACTACAACAACATAATGTCTCCATAATCCACACTACTATCCCCTCATAATATCCCTGCAGGTCATTCATAATTTACTTCTTCACATCCTGGGGAAAAATAAAACATAGAAAAGGGGTGAGCTCAAATGCCCAGTAAGGATAACAATATAGCGGAAACTTTCATAAATAAGAATAAACATTTAAGGCAATGCATTACTAAAAAAAAAGCCTTTTAAAATTGAACTTCAACATGGTATGGAAAAAGTAAAATGAAATAATGCCATTTACTTATTCACATGGATATTCTACTAATCGAATAATCACATGCAAAAATCAATAACCACTTTCATAATGTTGGAATGCATAATGCCAGACTATCATAACCACATAGCCAAGGCCTCGTGCCAAGACTACAAATAAGATTTTGTCAAGGCCTTGTGCCAAGACACTAGTTTGTCTCATGAGACCTACCGATGCATCGAGGAGCTATAGCGGGCTCCACCCGTCACTTATTAAGTCCAATGCATTCCCATATGAAAAGGTTTAAACATAACATAAACATTCGTATTAAAACTAGCATACGAAATTCAATATTTTCACAATAAACTATGAATGGTATAAAAATAGCACATCCACAGTCAAACATATCATAAAACCTTCAATACAATATAGAAGTTTTGTATCAACTTCAAATAATCTTAAAATCCATCAAAGGATGTTGACATAGATGAAATCAAAATTCTTTTTAAAGAAATATCTCCTTTTATTTTGAAATCATTTAAGATCCATATAAAATAAAACATTTTCTTTGAAAATATTCTTATAAGCTTGTAAGGAAAGCTTCGACGATTTTATAACGGCGGAAAATAACCGCACCCGCCGTATAAGTTAAAAAAAACATTCTTACCTCAATTCTGTCGAAAAGGTTAAAAAGGACCTTGTTTTGAAAACGACAGAAAGATTCCTTTATAAACCTCTTATAAAAAGTCAAACAAGGGTATAAATGACTTTATCCCATATTCTTGTAAATAGTAAAAATGTTTTGAAATACATTTCGAAGAAACATGGATGTGGATGATAAAGATATCCCAGTAGATTATTACGTATAATACAACCTCGGATAATGAAGAGATTGTGAAATAACCCTTACCTTGTACTTTTCCTTGGTTGGGGTAGGTTAACCTCCTGTATAATGGTGAAATAGTTGTTATTAAATTATACAAGAATCATATATATTAATATGATATCATATATGATCTTTTAACATTGATTTGTTAATAATATCTTAGAATTATCGTCGTTTCGGGAGTTAACTTACTCATTTTCTTTTATATGTTTTGTTAAATAAGCCATGGTTGTTGTATCTTATTCATATCCAGAATGATATACAGTCCTTAAACATCATTTTTAAATCATCAAATGATAATTATACTTGAATGGATACGATGGAGAATGAATCTCATCGCGTTCGTGGAGACGGTAGTCCGTACGTACGCACGAGCGACAATATCATTCTTTTGATATTAAAATAATATATAAATGGATGGTATATCATATATACAGAATCATTAACATGTTATATTTATTATTTTCATGAGTTACACATCATTATTATACCCATCCAAATAATATTATATTGAATAACAATTACACCACGACGTGGAGACGGTAAGCCGTACGTACGCACGTATGGTGACATGTTATTCAAAGGGTGGATAGAATACTGAATATGATTGTACCATATTTATAATAACATCACAGTATATGTGAGATACTGTAGTTATTATTTCAGAATGGTAAGAACAAAGGAAGAAGAAGTGGAAGAAGAAATGAACTTAGAAAAGGGTGGTGAAATCATTGCCTCTTCTTCGGGTTCTTCCTTTTGATTTGATCAAAAGGGCTCCTTAGGTTGGCCTTCTGATCAAACTAAGGCCTTTAGGTTGTAGTGAGGGATGTTGGGAGAGTATTTGGGCAGAGTTTGGCCGAACCAAAAGGCTTTGAAGGTGTGAAGAAATGAGAAGGAGGAGTGCCCTTTTATAAGAGGGGTGAGGGGCACCTTTGGAAAAGTTAGAAATATTAATTTATAATAAATTCATATTCGGTTTCTAAAGGCTCCAAAGTTGACTATTCAAATGATGAGGTGGGGATAGGTCGAAAGCAACTCATCCAATAGAATTTAGACAGGTTTGGGTACTTATATTAACCTTATCTTTAAGTATTAACTCTAAGTTAATTAGTTTCACTTTTACAATGTCTCTTTGTATTTTATATATTATGGTTAATAAACTTACTATATACATCCAAGAGACCCCCAAGTGGTCCATTAATGATTAACCTATCATGATATAAGTCTATTGGCCTAACCTTAGATTTTTAGGAATTTAATATCAATTAATAATATAATATTTCTTTTAAGAACTCTTTTATGTCAATTTTGACACTATTCAATAGTTGATTTTTGTGAAACTCATAACAGATTTATTACTTCGAACAAAGTCAATTTAATCAATCCTAATATATCATATTATCCTAGAAAATTAGTTTAATTCATTAAAAGTTTCATATTATATTTATTTGGGTATTTATAATATCACTTATTTTAATTTTTCACTATTATAGTAATTACTGCATCATCATTGTGTCATAAATAAAATAAATTATTTAATGTCTAAAAATTATAAGTAAAATATCATTATGTAGGAAATATTTTTAGCTTTCTAATGAATATTTATAATCGAAAATCCAACATGTATAACCCTATGTAAAAATTGTTCTTCTAAAAGTTGTAAGCTTATGCCATTTTTATTTTTATTTTAACTTTATTAATATAAAGTGTCCCTACCACATACAAGTGGCTCCAAGGGGTCCCCAAATTGACCCAAGGATGCCCATGGTCGGGTATTTGTCCACCAATTAGGTTAGGACACGTTTTAGGGTAATTTTGTATTATTATAATATTATTTTTTAACCCTTATTTACCGGATTTACCCTTTAACCATGGTAAATAAAATATTTACCACAGTAACTATTCAAAATGTCTAAAAATAAAAGTTACCTATTTACACAATTTGAAAATCCTGATTCCAAATATGGAATCCATTTTCCTAAATTCAAAACACAGAAGTGGCCGAAATTAATTTAAAATTAATTCCCGCTGTTAAAACAAAAAGCGTGTTTTTAAGAGATAATAACTATCAAAAGATTGACACTTGTTTATGTTCGGTTTAATTGTAAAATTATGTCCAATGACCAAAATTATATTAAATGGTAAAAATATATTCTAAATATACTTTAAAACCACTCAAATTCATAATTTATCACTAGTAATTAATTTGATTATAAAAGTTGTTTTTCATTAAAATTTAGTAATTTTCACTATTCATCAAAATATGAAAGTTATCCGAAATGTACCAAAATTTCACCCTAGGCTAAATTCGATATTCCGAATCCAAAAATGAAGTCCATTTTCAAATATAAAATATATATAATTTCAAAAAGTAGGTATTACTATTCATAACGGCTAGTTTGATTAGTTGTGGTGTGTGTTAGAACTCGAGGTTGCGTACAACACACGCTATCGCATTATTCGAAGGGAAACGTACCGTAGAAGCTTGGGGTGTTACATTCTCCCCTCCTTCAAATAATTGCGTCCTCGCAATTTCTAGGGTATTACTGCATAAAAAGACTCGGGTGGTTCTTCATCATAAGTTCCTCGGGTTCCCACGTTGCCTCTTCCATCTTATGGTTTCTCCACAAAACTTTTACCAGACGCGTCGTCCCGTTTCTCAGCACTTGTTCTCTCGTATCAAGAATCCTGACGGGCTCTTCGCAATAAGACAGATCGGGTTCCAGTTCTAATTCCTCATAGGTGAGTACATGTGTTGGGTCAGGCATGTATTTTCTCAACAGAGATACGTGGAACACATCGTGAACTTTGGAGAGACTTGGCGGCATTGCCAATCGGTAAGCCACAACCCCAATTCGTTCTAGAATTTCGAAAGGTCCAATGTACCTGGGACTCAATTTACCTTTCTTACCAAAACGTATGACTCCCTTCCACGGAGATACCTTTAGGAAAACATGATCACCGACTTGAAATTCCAAATCCTTCCTTCGATTATCGGCATAGCTCTTCTGCCTACTTTGAGCTGCTTTAATGTGATTTTGGATTACCTTCACCTTTTCCACCGTTTCCTCCACCAGTTCTGGGCCTACAAGTTTTCTTTCACCAACGTCATCCCAACAGGTTGGTGTACGACATCTCTTTCTGTATAACGCTTCATATGGTGCCATCTGAATACTCGAATGGAAGCTATTGTTATAGGAAAATTCTACTAGTGGTAAATATTGATCCCACATACCCTGAAAGTCAAGTGAGAAAGATCTCAACATGACTTCTAAGGTCTGAATAGTCCGTTCTGATTGTCCGTCTGTCTGAGGGTGGTAAGCAGTGCTCAAATGAAGTTCAGTATCCAGGGATTTCTGAAGACTTTTCCAAAATCTTGAAGTAAAACGGGGATCACGATCAGAAACAATCGATAGGGGTACTCCATGAAGTCCCACAACTTCATTAATATATAGTCTTGCTAGACGTTCCAGGGGTAGATCTTCTCTTATAGCAAGAAAATGTGCTGACTTGGTAAGACGATCAACAATCACCCATATTGCATCATTCCTTCTAGGAGTCTTTGGTAGCCCCATGACAAAGCCCATCGTAACATTGTCCCATTTCCACTCCGGTATGGGAAGAGGTTGCATGACTCCTCCAGGCTGTTGCCTTCCAGCTTTCACTTGTTGACAAACCATACACCTTGACACAAAATCAGCAATCTCCCTCTTCATGTTGTCCCACCAAAAATGTTCCTTCAAATCCCTATACATTTTGGTTCTCCCAGGGTGTATAGAGAAATTGGAACTATGAGCGTCATCCAGCAATTCCCTTTTTAGATCAGGTATATTGGGAACACAAAGTCTCTTTCCAAATTTCAAAGTTCCATCTTCATACACAAAGTCTCTCAATCTCCCAACATTCACAGCTTTAATCTTCTTCTGAAATTCTTCATCATCGGTCTGAGAACTCTTAATCCTTTCTAGTAAAGATGGTTTGGCAACCATTTGAAAAAGCATTGATGTTTCACCTTCCCTGGTTATTCCCATGTCCATCTTCACTAGATCCATGAAAATTGGATCCCTTTCAATTCTCATCATGTTCAAAACTCCATGGTCTTTTCTGCTCAAAGCATCTGCCACCTTGTTTGCCTTCCCCGGGTGGTAGTGTATCGTACAATCATAATCCTTGAGCAATTCAAGCCATCTCCTTTGCCTGATGTTGAGTTCTTTTTGTGAGAAAATATACTTCAAACTCTTGTGATCAGTATAAATCTCACATTTTTCACCATAGAGGTAGTGCCTCCATATCTTCAATGCAAAGATCACAGCTGCTAACTCAAGATCATGAGTAGGATAGTTTTGTTCATGAATTTTCAACTGTCGTGATGCATAGGCAATAACTCTATCATTCTGCATAAGGACACAGCCAAGTCCTTTCTTTGATGCATCACTATAAATAACGAACCCATCATTCCCCGATGGTAGAGTCAATATAGGAGCATTGACTAATCTTCTCTTCAGTTCTTCGAAACATTCTTCACACTCTTTTGTCCAAACAAATTTAACCCCTTTACGTGTGAGCTTCGTTAATGGGTTTGCCAATCGGGCAAAATTCTGGACGAAACGTCGATAATAACCTGCCAAACCAATAAAACTACGTACCTCAGTTATACTCGTAGGTGCTGGCCATTCTTGGATTTCTTTGGTCTTAGAAGGATCAACAGAGATTCCATCTTTAGAGACAATATGGCCAAGAAAAGAAATCTCCTAAAGCCAGAATTCACACTTGCTAAACTTCCCATATAATTCATGCCTCCTCAGAGTCTTCAAGATAATGCGCAAGTGATTTTCATGATCTTCGTAGGTTTTGGAGTATACCAAGATATCATCAATAAATACCACCACAAATTCATCGAGATACTCCTTGAAGACTCTATTCATCAGATCCATGAATACAGAGGGCGCATTAGTCAATCCAAACGGCATTACAGTAAACTCGTAATGCCCGTACCTGGTTCGAAATGCAGTTTTCGGAATGTCTTCCTTCTTCACACACAACTGATGGTATCCAGATCGAAGGTCAATCTTTGAAAAGTATTGAGCTCCATGCAGTTGGTCAAATAAATCATCAATACGAGGTAGGGGATACTTGTTCTTTATCGTTATAGCATTGATCTCCCTGTAGTCGATACATAACCTCATAGATCCATCTTTCTTTTTAACAAAAAGAACAGGGGCTCCCCATGGAGAAACACTAGGGCGAATAAATCCCTTATTACTCAATTACTCTAGTTGTTTCATTAGTTCGACTAACTCTACAGTGGCCATTCTATAAGGGGTCTTCGATATAGGCCTTGATCCAGGAATCAAATCAATGGAAAACTCAACTTCTCGTTCTGGAGGATGTCCAGGTAAATCTTCCGGAAATACATCTACAAATTCTTTCACAACAGGTACATCCTCTATTTGAACATTCCTTTTCCTCACCGACAGTTATTTCATTCTCTTCCTCCCCAATAATTGAATTAAGTTGAGCTACTGGGGGTGGATCTAAATAAGAATTAGGTGGTGACGATTATGCTCTAAAAATAAGGTGTTCCTTATCATTATCATCAAGAATCGTAACCTCTTTCTTCTTACAATAAATCTTCGCATCATAGTCCGAAAGCCAGTCCATACCGAGGATTATATCAAACTCGATCATAGGTATGACGATGAGATCAGCAGATAAAGAAAATTTATGTGCTCTAATGGGGACTGATTCACAAAACTTTGTTGCAACGATACTTCCCTTAGGAGTTTTAACTGACAACTCCCTTATTAAATCAAATTGGAAATATCTAATTTTCTTAGCAAACTGGGAAGATATGAAACAATGCGATGATCCAGAATCAAATAATGCATTTGCTAAACTTGAGGAAACCATTAAATTACCTGCCACCACATCTTTCGGAGCTTCTACCTCAGCAGTAGTGATAGCATAAGCCTGGACTTGATCCCTTGGCCTTTTCTGAGGTAAGTTCTCCTGACGCTTAGGACATGCATTTGCATAATGCCCCATCTCCCTGCAATTGTAGCACTGAACGTTGGTAGCTTCCTTCTTCCCCTTGCAATCATGAGCTTGGTGGCCTTTTCCACCACACTTGTAACAGACTCCCATTCCCTTCAGGCAAGCACCGGGGTGTTTCTTCCCGCACTTACCACAAGATGGATATTCAACCTTTCCCTTCTTCCCTTTATTTCCATTCCCAGATTGATCAGCAGGTCTCTTCTTCTCTTGCTTCGCTTTAAAGTCATAAGACTTAGAGAATTCTTTTTCGGTCTTGATAGCACATGAGACAATGTCTTCGTACGATGAAAAGGATTGTGAGACTAATGCTCGAAGGAGAAATGGTTTTAACCCATCAAAGAAACGATCAATCTTACTTCTTGGGTTGCGAATATAATCACCAGCGTACCTCGCTAACCTTGTAAAGTTAGCCTCATACTTTGTGACATTATCATCCTCCTTTTGTCTCAGACTCAGAAATTTCCTTTCCATATCTGCTCGATGGTCGCGAGGAAAGTATTTTTCTAAAAACAGATCTTTGAACTCCCTTCATTCCATGTTTGATACTTCATCATCTTCCTTCATGTTTTGAATCAATGACCACCATTGATCAGCATCTCCAGTGAGGCGGTAAACTGCCATGGTAACTTTTTCCCTTTCGCTACTCCCCAAAGCCTGAAATATTTTCTCTAGGGAAAATATCCATTGCTCAGCTACTAAGGGATTTGTACTCCCATTGAACGTTGGTGGTTGTTGTCTCATGAATCGATCTAACATTGATCCTCCACGCTGCGGATCGGGGTGCTCCATACGGGTAAGGTTATTATTCATAACCTGAGTAAGTTGTCCCAGTACGGTGATTAGCTGATCAGCACCAGTTGCATCACCAGCCCCACTATAATTATCTTGAGCAGGAGGGCAATCCCTACATGGAGTGCGTGCATTGATACGGTTTCCATTTCTTCCACTAGGCGCCATTTCTAAACAATGGCATAAACTAGATCAGTTTATGAATCAAAATACATAATCCCATACTTATAAAACACTAAACATAAATTGAACTATCTATGGATATAATCCATAATCATAAATATGCTTTCTTTGAGGAAGTATATACTCATAAACCCTTCATAATGATTTGTAAAGAAAGTGAGAGTTATCCTAAGCATATCCCCCGGGAGTGTCGTAACCAAGAGTGCAGCAAGGCCCGTTGTCGTGCATCAGTTCCCGTTCGAGTCTAGCTCAAAGCGGTGTTTTCGGGTTTTACCCCTAGGTACATCTGTGCCAGAGCCGCCTCTACCTGCTCGTATCCAGACAGGGATGTATTGCTCGGAAAACTCACAAAGTCTCTACAATACCAAAATTCTAGGATTTTCTTCTATACTAATCCTCAAAGTTCATCTTAGGTCTATGTGCTCTAATCAGAGTTTATCTAAATCTAGCTTCCAAGGTTTGTACTAAACTTCCTCTGATACCAACTGTAACGCCCCGACCCCAGCTACCCAGAGTCGTTGCAATAATTACATAACATTGGCATGATCACAAGAAAGATCAAATCTCGAAAGACCGATTGGTTTAGTAGCCTTGGAAACACTAGATATATTCATAAGTTTTATATTACATCATAAAATGAAAAACTACTACAACAACATAATGTCTCCATAATCCACACTACTATCCCCTCATAATATCCCTGCAGGTCATTCATAATTTACTTCTTCACATCCTGGGGAAAAATAAAACATAGAAAAGGGGTGAGCTCAAATGCCCAGTAAGGATAACAATATAGCGGAAACTTTCATAAATAAGAATAAACATTTAAGGCAATGCATTACTAAAACAAAAGCCTTTTAAAATTGAACTTCAACATGGTATGGAAAAAGTAAAATGAAATAATGCCATTTACTTATTCACATGGATATTCTACTAATCGAATAATCACGTGCAAAAATCAATAACCACTTTCATAATGTTGGAATGCATAATGCCAGACTATCATAACCACATATCCAAGGCCTCGTGCCAAGACTACAAATAAGATTTTGTCAAGGCCTTGTGCCAAGACACTAGTTTGTCTCATGAGACCTACCGATGCATCGAGGAGCTATAGCGGGCTCCACCCGTCACTTATTAAGTCCAATGCATTCCCATATGAAAAGGTTTAAACATAACATAAACATTCGTATTAAAACTAGCATACGAAATTCAATATTTTCACAATAAACTATGAATGGTATAAAAATAGCACATCCACAGTCAAACATATCATAAAACCTTCAATACAATATAGAAGTTTTGTATCAACTTCAAATAATCTTAAAATCCATCAAAGGATGTTGACATAGATGAAATCAAAATTCTTTTTAAAGAAATATCTCCTTTTATTTTGAAATCATTTAAGATCCATATAAAATAAAACATTTTCTTTGAAAATATTCTTATAAGCTTGTAAGGAAAGCTTCGACGATTTTATAACGGCGGAAAATAACCGCACCCGCCGTATAAGTTAAAAAAAACATTCTTACCTCAATTCTGTCGAAAAGGTTAAAAAGGACCTTGTTTTGAAAACGACAGAAAGATTCCTTTATAAACCTCTTATAAAAAGTCAAACAAGGGTATAAATGACTTTATCCCATATTCTTGTAAATAGTAAAAATGTTTTGAAATACATTTCGAAGAAACATGGATGTGGATGATAAAGATATCCCAGTAGATTATTACGTATAATACAACCTCGGATAATGAAGAGATTGTGAAATAACCCTTACCTTGTACTTTTCCTTGGTTGGGGTAGGTTAACCTCCTGTATAATGGTGAAATAGTTGTTATTAAATTATACAAGAATCATATATATTAATATGATATCATATATGATCTTTTAACATTGATTTGTTAATAATATCTTAGAATTATCGTCGTTTCGGGAGTTAACTTACTCATTTTCTTTTATATGTTTTGTTAAATAAGCCATGGTTGTTGTATCTTATTCATATCCAGAATGATATACAGTCCTTAAACATCATTTTTAAATCATCAAATGATAATTATACTTGAATGGATACGATGGAGAATGAATCTCATCGCGTTCGTGGAGACGGTAGTCCGTACGTACGCACGAGCGACAATATCATTCTTTTGATATTAAAATAATATATAAATGGATGGTATATCATATATACAGAATCATTATAATGTTATATTTATTATTTACATGAGTTACACATCATTATTATACCCATCCAAATAATATTATATTGAATAACAATTACACCACGACGTGGAGACGGTAAGCCGTACGTATGCACGTATGGTGACATGTTATTCAAAGGGTGGATAGAATACTGAATATGATTGTACCATATTTATAATAACATCACATTATATGTGAGATACTGGAGTTATTATTTCAGAATGGTAAGAACAAAGGAAGAAGAAGTGGAAGAAGAAATGAACTTAGAAAATTGTGGTGAAATCATTGCCTCTTCTTCGGGTTCTTCCTTTTGATTTGATCAAAAGGGCTCCTTAGGTTGGCCTTATGATCAAACTAAGTCCTTTAGGTTGTAGTGAGGGATGTTGGGAGAGTATTTGGGCAGAGTTTGGCCGAACCAAAAGGCTTTGAAGGTGTGAAGAAATGAGAAGGAGGAGTGCCCTTTTATAAGAGGGGTGAGGGGCACCTTTGGAAAAGTTAGAAATATTAATTTATAATAAATTCATATTCGGTTTCTAAAGGCTCCAAAGTTGACTATTCAAATGATGAGGTGGGGATAGGTCGAAAGCAACTCATCCAATAGAATTTAGACAGGTTTGGGTACTTATATTAACCTTATCTTTAAGTATTAACTCTAAGTTAATTAGTTTCACTTTTACAATGTCTCTTTGTATTTTATATATTATGGTTAATAAACTTACTATATACATCCAAGAGACCCCCAAGTGGTCCATTAATGATTAACCTATCATGATATAAGTCTCTTGGCCGAACCTTAGATTTTTAGGAATTTAATATCAATTAATAATATAATATTTCTTTTAAGAACTCTTTTATGTCAATTTTGACACTATTCAATAGTTGATTTTTGTGAAACTCATAACAGATTTATTACTTCGAACAAAGTCAATTTAATCAATCCTAATATATCATATTATCCTAGAAAATTAGTTTAATTCATTAAAAGTTTCATATTATATTTATTTGGGTATTTATAATATCACTTATTTTAATTTTTCACTATTATAGTAATTAATGCATCATCATTGTGTCATAAATAAAATAAATTATTTAATGTCTAAAAATTATAAGTAAAATATCATTATGTAGGAAATCTTTTTAGCTTTCTAATGAATATTTATAATCGAAACTCCAACATGTATAACCCTATGTAAAAATTGTTCTTCTAAAAGATGTAAGCTTATGCCATTTTTATTTTTATTTTAACTTTATTAATATAAAGTGTCCCTACCACATACAAGTGGCTCCAAGGGGTCCCCAAATTGACCCAAGGATGCCCATGGTCGGGTATGTGTCCACCAATAAGGTTAGGACACGTTTTAGGGTAATTTTGTATTATTATAATATTATTTTTTAACCCTTATTTACCGGATTTACCCTTTAACCATGGTAAATAAAATATTTACCACAGTAACTATTCAAAATGTCTAAAAATAAAAGTTACCTATTTACACAATTTGAAAATCCTGATTCCAAATATGGAATCCATTTTCCTAAATTCAAAACACAGAAGTGGCCGAAATTAATTTAAAATTAATTCCCGCTGTTAAAACAAAAAGCGTGTTTTTAAGAGATAATAACTATCAAAAGATTGACATTTGTTTATGTTCGGTTTAATTGTAAAATTATGTCCAATGACCAAAATTATATTAAATGGTAAAAATATATTCTAAATATACTTTAAAACCACTCAAATTCATAATTTATCACTAGTAATTAATTTGATTAAAAAAGTTGTTTTTCATTAAAATTTAGTAATTTTCACTATTCATCAAAATATGAAAGTTATCCGAAATGTACCAAAATTTCACCCTAGGCTAAATTCGATATTCCGAATCCAAAAATGAAGTCCATTTTCAAATATAAAATATATATAATTTCAAAAAGTAGGTATTACTATTCATAACGGCTAGTTTGATTAGTTGTGGTGTGTGTTAGAACTCGAGGTTGCGTACAACACACGCTATCGCATTATTCGAAGGGAAACGTACCGTAGAAGCTTGGGGTGTTACATTCTCCCCTCCTTCAAATAATTGCGTCCTCGAAATTTCTAGGGTATTACTGCATAAAAAGACTCGGGTGGTTCTTCATCATAAGTTCCTCGGGTTCCCACGTTGCCTCTTCCATCTTATGGTTTCTCCACAAAACTTTTACCAGACGCGTCGTCCGGTTTCTCAGCACTTGTTCTCTCGTATCAAGAATCCTGACGGGCTCTTCGCAATAAGACAGATCGGGTTCCAGTTCTAATTCCTCATAGGTGAGTACATGCGTTGGGTCAGGCATGTATTTTCTCAACAGAGATACGTGGAACACATCGTGAACTTTGGAGAGACTTGGCGGCATTGCCAATCGGTAAGCTACAGCCCCAATTCGTTCTAGAATTTCGAAAGGTCCAATGTACCTGGGACTCAATTTACCTTTCTTACCAAAACGTATGACTCCCTTCCACGGAGATACCATTAGGAAAACATGATCACCGACTTGAAATTCCAAATCCTTCCTTCGATTATCGGCATAGCTCTTCTGCCTACTTTGAGCTGCTTTAATGTGATTTTGGATTACCTTCACCTTTTCCACCGTTTCCTCCACCAGTTCTGGGCCTACAAGTTTTCTTTCACCAACGTCATCCCAACAGGTTGGTGTACGACATCTCTTTCCGTATAACGCTTCATATGGTGCCATCTGAATACTCGAATGGAAGCTATTGTTATAGGAAAATTCTACTAGTGGTAAATATTGATCCCACATACCCTGAAAGTCAAGTGAGCAAGATCTCAACATGTCTTCTAAGGTCTGAATAGTCTGTTCTGATTGTTCGTCTGTCTGAGGGTGGTAAGCAGTGCTCAAATGAAGTTCAGTATCCAGGGATTTCTGAAGACTTTTCCAAAATCTTGAAGTAAAACGGGGATCACGATCAGAAACAATCGATATGGGTACTCCATGAAGTCTCACAACTTCATTAATATATAGTCTTACTAGACGTTCCAGGGGTAGATCTTCTCTTATAGCAAGAAAATGTGCTGACTTGGTAAGACGATCAACAATCACCCATATTGCATCATTCCTTCTAGGAGTCTTTGGTAGCCCCATGACAAAGCCCATCGTAACATTGTCCCATTTCCACTCCGGTATGGGAAGAGGTTGCATGACTCCTCCAGGCTGTTGCCTTCCAACTTTCACTTGTTGACAAACCATACACCTTGACACAAAATCAGCAATCTCCCTCTTCATGTTGTCCCACCAAAAATGTTCCTTCAAATCCCTATACATTTTGGTGCTCCCAGGGTGTATAGAGAAATTGGAACTATGAGCGTCATCCAGCAATTCCCTTTTTAGATCAGGTATATTGGGAACACAAAGTCTCTTTCCAAATTTCAAAGTTCCATCTTCATACACAAAGTCTCTCAATCTCCCATCATTCACATCTTTAATCTTCTTCTGAAATTCTTCATCATCGGTCTGAGAACTCTTAATCCTTTCTAGTAAAGATGGTTTGGCAACCATTTGAAAAAGCATTGATGTTTCACCTTCCCTGGTTATTCCCATGTCCATCTTCACTAGATCCATGAAAATTGGATCCCTTTCAATTCTCATCATGTTCAAAACTCCATGGTCTTTTCTGCTCAAAGCATCTGCCACCTTGTTTGCCTTCCCCGGGTGGTAGTGTATCGTACAATCATAATCCTTGAGTAATTCAAGCCATCTCCTTTCCCTCATGTTGAGTTCTTTTTGTGAGAAAATATACTTCAAACTCTTGTGATCAGTATAAATCTCACATTTTTCACCATAGAGGTAGTGCCTCCATATATTCAAAGCAAAGATCACAGCTGCTAACTCAAGATCATGAGTAGGATAGTTTTGTTCATGAATTTTCAACTGTCGTGATGCATAGGCAATAACTCTATCATTCTGCATAAGGACACAGCCAAGTCCTTTCTTTGATGCATCACTATAAATAACGAACCCATCATTCCCCGATGGTAGAGTCAATATAGGAGCATTGACTAATCTTCTCTTCAGTTCTTCGAAACATTCTTCACACTCTTTTGTCCAAACAAATTTAACCCCTTTACGTGTGAGCTTCGTTAATGGGTTTGCCAATCGGGCAAAATTCTGGACGAAACGTCGATAATAACCTGCCAAACCAATAAAACTACGTACCTCAGTTATACTCGTAGGTGCTGGCCATTCTTGGATTGCTTTGGTCTTAGAAGGATCAACAGAGATTCCATCTTTAGAGACAATATGGCCAAGAAAAGAAATCTCCTGAAGCGAGAATTCACACTTGCTAAACTTCCCATATAATTCATGCCTCCTCAGAGTCTTCAAGATAATGCGCAAGTGATTTTCATGATCTTCATAGGTTTTGGAGTATACCAAGATATCATCAATAAATACCACCACAAATTCATCGAGATACTCCTTGAAGACTCTATTCATCAGATCCATGAATACAGAGGGCGCATTAGTCAATCCAAACGGCATTACAGTAAACTCGTAATGCCCGTACCTGGTTCGAAATGCAGTTTTCGGAATGTCTTCCTTCTTCACACACAACTGATGGTATCCAGATCGAAGGTCAATCTTTGAAAAGTATTGAGCTCCATGCAGTTGGTCAAATAAATCATCAATACGAGGTAGGGGATACTTGTTCTTTATCGTTATAGCATTGATCTCCCTGTAGTCGATACATAACCTCATAGATCCATCTTTCTTTTTAACAAAAAGAACAGGGGCTCCCCATGGAGAAACACTAGGGTGAATAAATCCCTTATTACTCAATTACTCTAGTTGTTTCTTTAGTTCGTCTAACTCTACAGTGGCCATTCTATAAGGGGTCTTCGATATAGGCCTTGATCTAGGAATCAAATCAATGGAAAACTCAACTTCTCGTTCTGGAGGATGTCCAGGTAAATCTTCCGGAAATACATCTACAAATTCTTTCACAACAGGTACATCCTCTATTTGAACATTCCTTTCCTCACCGACAGTTATTTCATTCTCTTCCTCCCCAATAATTGAATTAAGTTGAGCTACTGGGGGTGGATCTAAATAAGAATTAGGTGGTGACGATTCTGCTCTAAAAATAAGGTGTTCCTTATCATTATCATCAAGAATCGTAACCTCTTTCTTCTTACAATAAATCTTCGCATCATAGTCCGAAAGCCAGTCCATACCGAGGATTATATCAAACTCGATCATAGGTATGACGATGAGATCAGAAGATAAAGAAAATTTATGTGCTCTAATGGGGACTGATTCACAAAACTTTGTTGCAACGATACTTCCCTTAGGAGTTTTAACTGACAACTCCCTTATTAAATCAAATTGGAAATATCTAATTTTCTTAGCAAACTGGGAAGATATGAAACAATGCGATGATCCAGAATCAAATAATGCATTTGCTAAACTTGAGGAAACCATTAAATTACCTGCCACCACGTCTTTCGGAGCTTCTACCTCAGCAGTAGTGATAGCATATGCCTGGACTTGATCCCTTGGCCTTTTCTGAGGTAAGTTCTCCTGATGCTTAGGACATGCATTTGCATAATGCCCCATCTCCCTGCAATTGTAGCACTGAACGTTGGTAGCTTACTTCTTCCCCTTGCAATCACGAGCTTGGTGGCCTTTTTCACCACACTTGTAACAGACTCCCATTCCCTTCAGGCAAGCACCGGGGTGTTTCTTCCCGCACTTACCACAAGATGGATATTCAACCTTTCCCTTCTTCCCTTTATTTCCATTCCCAGATTGATCAGCAGGTCTCTTCTTCTCTTGCTTCGCTTTAAAGTCATAAGACTTAGAGAATTCTTTTTCGGTCTTGATAGCACATGAGACAATGTCTTCGTACGATGAAAAGGATTGTGAGACTAATGCTCGAAGGAGAAATGGTTTTAACCCATCAAAGAAACGATCAATCTTACTTCTTGGGTTGCGAATATAATCACCAGCGTACCTCGCTAACCTTGTAAAGTTAGCCTCATACTTTGTGACATTATCATCCTCCTTTTGTCTCAGACTCAGAAATTGCCTTTCCATATCTGCTCGATGGTCGCGAGGAAAGTATTTTTCTAAAAACAGATCTTTGAACTCCCTCCATTCCATGTTTGATACTTCATCATCTTCCTTCATGTTTTGAATCAATGTCCACCATTGATCAGCATCTCCAGTGAGGCGGTAAACTGCCATGGTAACTTTTTCCCTTTCGCTACTCCCTAAAGCCTGAAATATTTTCTCTAGGGAAAATATCCATTGCTCAGCTACTAAGGGATTTGTACTCCCATTGAACGTTGGTGGTTGTTGTCTCATGAATCGATCTAACATTGATCCTCCACGCTACGGATCAGGGTGCTCCATACGGGTAAGGTTATTATTCATAACCTGAGTAAGTTGTCCCAGTACGGTGATTAGCTGATCAGCACCAGTTGCATCACCAGCCCCACTATAATTATCTTGAGCAGGAGGGCAATCCCTACATGGAGTGCGTGCATTGATACGGTTTCCATTTCTTCCACTAGGCGCCATTTCTAAACAATGGCATAAACTAGATCAGTTTATGAATCAAAATACATAATCCCATACTTATAAAACACTAAACATAAATTGAACTATCTATGGATATAATCCATAATCATAAATATGCTTTCTTTGAGGAAGTATATACTCATAAACCCTTCATAATGATTTGTAAAGAAAGTGAGAGTTATCTTAAGCATATCCCCCGGGAGTGTCGTAACCAAGAGTGCAGCAAGGCCCGTTGTCGTGCATCAGTTCCCGTTCGAGTCTAGCTCAAAGCGGTGTTTTCGGGTTTTACCTCTAGGTACATCTGTGCCAGAGCCGCCTCTACCTGCTCGTATCCAGACAGGGATGTATTGCTCGGAAAACTCACAAAGTCTCTACAATACCAAAATTCTAGGAAGTTCTTCTATACTAATCCTCAAAGTTCATCTTAGGTCTATGTGCTCTAATCAGAGTTTATCTAAATCTAGCTTCCAAGGTTTGTACTAAACTTCCTCTGATACCAACTGTAACGCCCCGACCCCAGCTACCCAGAGTCGGTGCAATAATTACATAACATTGGCATGATCACAAGAAAGATCAAATCTCGAAAGACCGATTGGTTTAGTAGCCTTGGAAACACTAGATATATTCATAAGTTTTACATTACATCATAAAATGAAAAACTACTACAACAACATAATGTCTCCATAATCCACACTACTATCCCCTCATAATATCCCTGTAGGTCATTCATAATTTACTTCTTCACATCCTGGGGAAAAATAAAACATAGAAAAGGGGTGAGCTCAAATGCCCAGTAAGGATAACAATATAGCGGAAACTTTCATAAATAAGAATAAACATTTAAGGCAATGCATTACTAAAACAAAAGCCTTTTAAAATTGAACTTCAACATGGTATGGCAAAAGTAAAATGAAATAATGCCATTTACTTATTCACATGGATATTCTACTAATCGAATAATCACATGCAAAAATCAATAACCACTTTCATAATGTTGGAATGCATAATGCCAGACTATCATAACCACATAGCCAAGGCCTCGTGCCAAGACTACAAATAAGATTTTGTCAAGGCCTTGTGCCAAGACACTAGTTTGTCTCATGAGACCTACCGATGCATCGAGGAGCTATAGCGGGCTCCACCCGTCACTTAATAAGTCCAATGCATTCCCATATGAAAAGGTTTAAACATAACATAAACATTCGTATTAAAACTAGCATACGAAATGTCAATATTTTCACAATAAACTATGAATGGTATAAAAATAGCACATCCACAGTCAAACATATCATAAAACCTTCAATACAATATAGAAGTTTTGTATCAACTTCAAATAATCTTAAAATCCATCAAAGGATGTTGACATAGATGAAATCAAAATTCTTTTTAAAGAAATATCTCCTTTTATTTTGAAATCATTTAAGATCCATATAAAATAAAACATTTTCTTTGAAAATATTCTTATAAGCTTGTAAGGAAAGCTTCGAAGATTTTATAACGGCGGAAAATAACCGCACCCGCCGTATAAGTTAAAAAAAACATTCTTACCTCAATTCTGTCGAAAAGGTTAAAAAGGACCTTGTTTTGAAAACGACAGAAAGATTCCTTTATAAACCTCTTATAAAAAGTCAAACAAGGGTATAAATGACTTTATCCCATATTCTTATAAATAGTAAAAATGTTTTGAAATACATTTCGAAGAAACATGGATGTGGATGATAAAGATATCCCAGTAGATTATTACGTATAATACAACCTCGGATAATGAAGAGATTGTGAAATAACCCTTACCTTGTACTTTTCCTTGGTTGGGGTAGGTTAACCTCCTGTATAATGGTGAAATAGTTGTTATTAAATTATACAAGAATCATATATATTAATATGATATCATATATGATCTTTTAACATTGATTTGTTAATAATATCTTAGAATTATCGTCATTTCGGGAGTTAAATTACTCATTTTATTTTATATGTTTTGTTAAATAAGCCATGGTTGTTGTATCTTATTCATATCCAGAATGATATACAGTCCTTAAACATCATTTTTAAATCATCAAATGATAATTATACTTGAATGGATACGATGGAGAATGAATCTCATCGCGTTCGTGGAGACGGTAGTCCGTACGTACGCACGAGCGACAATATCATTCTTTTGATATTAAAATAATATATAAATGGATGGTATATCATATATACAGAATCATTAACATGTTATATTTATTATTTACATGAGTTACACATCATTATTATACCCATCCAAATAATATTATATTGAATAACAATTACACCACGACGTGGAGACGGTAAGCCGTACGTACGCACGTATGGTGACATGTTATTCAAAGGGTGGATAGAATACTGAATATGATTGTACCATATTTATAATAACATCACAGTATATGTGAGATACTGGAGTTATTATTTCAGAATGGTAAGAACAAAGGAAGAAGAAGTGGAAGAAGAAATGAACTTAGAAAAGGGTGATGAAATCATTACCTCTTCTTCGGGTTCTTCCTTTTGATTTGATCAAAAGGGCTCCTTAGGTTGGCTTTCTGATCAAACTAAGGCCTTTAGGTTGTAGTGAGGGATGTTGGGAGAGTATTTGGGCAGAGTTTGGCCGAACCAAAAGGCTTTGAAGGTGTGAAGAAATGAGAAGGAGGAGTGCCCTTTTATAAGAGGGGTGAGGGGCACCTTTGGAAAAGTTAGAAATATTAATTTATAATAAATTCATATTCGGTTTCTAAAGGCTCAAAAGTTGACTATTCAAATGATGAGGTGGGGATAGGTCGAAAGCAACTCATCCAATAGAATTTAGATAGGTTTGGGTACTTATATTAACCTTATCTTTAAGTATTAACTCTAAGTTAATTAGTTTCACTTTTACAATGTCTCTTTGTATTTTATATATTATGGTTAATAAACTTACTATATACATCCAAGAGACCCCCAAGTGGTCCATTAATGATTAACATATCATGATATAAGTCTCTTGGCCGAACCTTAGATTTTTAGGAATTTAATATCAATTAATAATAAAATATTTGTTTTAAGAACTCTTTTATGTCAATTTTGACACTATTCAATAGTTGATTTTTGTGAAACTCATAACAGATTTATTACTTCGAAAAAAGTCAATTAAATCAATCCTAATATATCATATTATCCTAGAAAATTAGTTTAATTCATTAAAAGTTTCATATTATATTTATTTGGGTATTTATAATATCACTTATTTTAATTTTTCACTATTATAGTAATTACTGCATCATCATTGTGTCATAAATAAAATATATTATTTAATGTCTAAAAATTATAAGTAAAATATCATTATGTAGGAAATCGTTTTAGCTTTCTAATGAATATTTATAATCGAAAATCCAACATGTATAACCCTATGTAAAAATTGTTCTTCTAAAAGATGTAAGCTTATGCCATTTTTATTTTTATTTTAACTTTATTAATATAAAGTGTCCCTACCACATACAAGTGGCTCCAAGGGGTCCCCAAATTGACCCAAGGATGCCCATGGTCGGGTATGTGTCCACCAATAAGGTTAGGACACGTTTTAGGGTAATTTTGTATTATTATAATATTATTTTTTAACCCTTATTTACCGGATTTACCCTTTAACCATGGTAAATAAAATATTTACCACAGTAACTATTCAAAATGTCTAAAAATAAAAGTTACCTATTTACACAATTTGAAAATCCTGATTCCAAATATGGAATCCATTTTCCTAAATTCAAAACACAGAAGTGGCAGAAATTAATTTAAAATTAATTCCCGCTGTTAAAACAAAAAGCGTGTTTTTAAGAGATAATAACTATCAAAAGATTGACACTTGTTTATGTTCGGTTTAATTGTAAAATTATGTCCAATGACCAAAATTATATTAAATGGTAAAAATATATTCTAAATATACTTTAAAACCACTCAAATTCGTAATTTATCACTAGTAATTAATTTGATTAAAAAAGTTGTTTTTCATTAAAATTTAGTAATTTTCACTATTCATCAAAATATGAAAGTTATCCAAAATGTACCAAAATTTCACCCTAGGCTAAATTCGATATTCCGAATCCAAAAATGAAGTCCATTTTCAAATATAAAATATATATAATTTCAAAAAGTAGGTATTACTATTCATAACGGCTAGTTTGATTAGTTGTGGTGTGTGTTAGAACTCGAGGTTGCGTACAACACACGCTATCGCATTATTCGAAGGGAAACGTACCGTAGAAGCTTGGGGTGTTACAATAAGGAAGAAAAATAATTTTCCCATAAAAAGTGAAATAATGTTGGTTTTTCATAAAAACATTTTCCTTATAATATAAAGTATAATATATATATAAATGATACTATAACTTGAATATTTCATTTATAATCAAATAAATGAAAAATTAAATTTATTTATTATGCAACGATCAAATAATTTAATTCAAGGGAAATTTATGAATAAACAATTCTGATCAAAATGAGACTGAATCATAAACCCTTACTGCTTTATTAACTTCTGAATCATATTCCCAATAAATGAAATATAATAAAATGAAACATTTAATACCATGAATATAAATATATTCATGATATAAAATATCATAATTTTATTATATACACCTGAGAAAAAATTCAGAAGCATAATAACAAATATGTTTCAATGGAGATGAAATTTAGATGAAATATATTTCAGAGATCATTCCACTAATGGGATAATCAATAAATTAATTGATTATGTGTATAAAATGTAAATGAAAATAAAAAATAGGAAATAACACGTTAAAAAATAAATATTAAATAAACACCTGATCCTAGAATACCAAAGATGGTGATGAAGTAATACAGTTGAATGAAAATAAGTGGAGTTATAAAACCCTTTACCGTATGGTTACATTCAAGTGAAATCCAATTGGATTAAATAATTTTTAATATAAACATAAAACACCATGATTTATTATGTATTAATTATATAATATATAAAAGTATCAATATATACACCATGTAAATTTAATTAGGTTCATAACATCAAAATATGTCTTAATGAAGGGACACAGAGATGAAAACCCTTATTGATTGAGAATAAATTTAATAAAAAACAATTGAAAGAGAGATATATTGAATTTGAAGGTAAAATAACCTAAATAATAATAATAAATTGTTTACAATATTCTATTGGAATTATACACACCATTAAAAATAATTTATTGTATCAAAGAACATGTTTTTCAAAGAAGGATGTTTTGTGATGAAAACCCTTAACTCACATTTTCCATTAGTTAAACGTTATTTCACCTCCATTAAAATGGTTATAAAAAGGCAATTAATTTTTAATAGAATCATATTAATATATAAAATATCATATATAATATTCTTAAGGCATATTTTCTTCTATTCATTTTTAATATTTTCTTTTTACCATTGTTACAGGTGTTAACTATTTTTTTATTCTAATTCATGTTTTGTACAACATTTTTTGGTTCCTATGAATATGATATAGCTTCATTATATCCATATTAATATTATAGTTTTAAATAACATATTTACTTATTAGATACATTTTTAGAATCATTATTTAAATCTCAACATTAAGAGTGGATCACATTGATTCATGGAGGTGGTAGGTCATACACATGCATGTGTGATGCTATCATTTCCTTAATGGGTTAGAGAGTAAGCAAGTGGATGATATATTAATTTCAAATAATAATTAATATATCATAGGTATCATATATATTAATTATTTTTATCCTTATTACTATCTATGTGAGTCAATGATGGAAAACAAGTTCCATCAGTTCATGAGGTGGTTGTCCACCGTACACATGGGTGATGTGTTTATTACCAATTTGATGAAGAAGGATAAATATAAATATTATTACATAAACATGATAACATCTATGTATATGGAATATACTGCAGTTATTATATTTTAATTTTTAAGGCATAATTCTAGGTTGAAAATAAGTACTTAAAAAGGAGCTTAGTGAGGGAGATTGTCTTATCTTATAAAAGCCTCATTCTATTAAGGAACCTATGGTTTGTATTTTTGTACGAATAGAAAATATATAACATTTAATTAGATTTTGGGGAGATATTTTTTTAGGATTCATTTCATTAAAATGTATTGAGAGTTGTAGATAAGTTATATGAAGGATTCCCTTTTATAATTGAGGTGGAGTGGAGTTTCTATAAATGCTAAAATCAATTAAATAGTCGAAATTAAATCTTATCCCAGGTGACTAAAAATTGATAAATAATTGGTTTTAGGAAAGATAAGGTGTATACAAAACAAAACACTAAAAAGTGTTTTTTAATGGTTTTGCAATTTAAATCTTATATTACTCACTTTTACCATTTTATTTTTCATCACGGTAACTATATTTATTTTTTCTACCTTGGTTATTCATCGTTAATAACTAAACTAAATTGATAAATATTATAAAATTTGGACACGATTAATCTAAATATGAAGTATAATTTATCAAAAAAAATTAAATGTGTGTTGAAAATTATTTTTAACACATAGACATATAACTTGCAAAACCCTGTTTTTAACCATTACTATGATAATTAATTTTTACTGATTTTACAATTAATTATAATAAAAAAATAATATGAACATAATAGCTAACATTAATTTCTATAAATAATATTATGGAATCCATTTATGAAAATTCAATCCACAAACTGCAATCATGGTGATGAAAATGTTTTATAGAGAAAAAGTTTTCTTAAGTATAACAAGTATTTTTATGAAAATTATATTTATAATTGAAAAAACTTTCCTAAATTTTATTAATGATAATTAATTGGAGTAATTTATATTTTAAAATATTTAAAAAAAAAATTTATTTTAAATCTTCCAATAGAAATACACGTTATAATAAAATCAATTTTTTCAATATTCATGGAAAAAGTAATCATTTAATAAATTCATCTAAATTTTCTATAAGTTATTTTTGATATTCTCATTTAAAATATTAGGTAGATTTTTTAAAATAAAATTTATAATTTTAGAAAAAATAAATTAGAATTATTTCTCATAAAAATAAAAAATAAATCATTTTTTATGAAAAATATATTTTTGAGAAATGTTAATATATTACAAAAAACTATGTCCTTATTTAAAAATATATTATTTTTATCTAAAATAATTATTCATTAATTTAAAATTTTGGTTATTCTTATTCATGATGTTAATTTTAATTACTAGGATATAAAGATCATATAAATATATTTCTCTTGTCATTTATACTTGTTTTTTCATATTGGATATGCTATTGAACATAATGATGTTCATTTAAAATCATTCTATAATATAATATCCCCAAAATAAATAAATTATATTCTCATAATTAGAACATGTTCTTAGAAATGAAGGATTTGGCATTTAAAAATTCTTTCATGAAAACCCCACATTATAAAATAGTTGACAAAACATCCTCTTAAGATGATGGAAAGGGACATTAAGAGGTAATATAGAATAACACAATATAATGTTTCTAAATAAGATAGCATTAATGTTAGGAGAAAATATTAACATGTAGTATAAAACCATCACCCAAGGACTAATAGAGATCGGTAGAGAACATGTTTACAAGAATGTTAATGGCCACCAATCCATAAATCTGTGATGAATGAAAAGACCATAAACTCTTCAGAAATGATTATAAATTTATATTTTAATTCTATCAAGATCCTTTTTCTATAGTTTAAGAGTTAAATTTCTATATAGAATTTGAATATAATATAATGTAATTCATTAATATCCTTCTATTTCATAATCAAATTTTCATCCTTTTATTATGCTTGGATCAATTTTCACTTCTTCTATTAATCCAAGAAATGAATATCCAAAATGAAAATTTTTATTCCTAACAAATTGAAATTAACATTTAATGAATTATATGATGAATAAATAATTAATAATCTATTTATCTATTTTTAAAATATTAATTTTTTTACCAAAATGTATGGTGATAACAAAAATATATAAACCCTTATATGGAGAAATAATAAATTTCAATTCAAAATATCCACTAAAAGATCAACCTAGATTATTAAAAAAATAAATAATACTAAATTCTAATTATCATTAAAATTATCAACATGAAATAATTTTTTCACCTCAAATGTGATTTCACGCATTTTAAAATACATCCCCGAAAATTAAATTTCATTATTCTTAAATAATCTTTTATGTTAGACATAATTGTTATATATACCTCAAAGTAATCAAATATCCCCAAAATTATAATTAATACTTAAAAAATCAGAAATATTTAATAATTTAATATGTTACCTAAAATAAAATTATTATTTTTCTCTCAAACCATTTATATAAAAATAATGGCATGCAAACTAGGATATCACGTAGTCCAGTGATAGGAACAACCCATTATATTATGTGATACTAGTTTTCCTTTTCCAAAAATCATATTTATAAAATCTCTATAACATCACAAAAAATATTATGAACATTTTAACACCCCAAGATTCCACAATATGTTTCCCTTTTAATAATGCACTAGCTTATGTTGTACACAACATGATGTTTTAACACACCACGACCAATGAAACTAGCCCTTATGAATAGTAATACCCAATTTTTGAAATCATATAAATTTTAATTTTCACAATGGAATTCATTATTGAATTCGGAACATCAATATTAGATTATGGTGAATTTTAGGAACTTTTCTGATAACATTCAATTTTTTATGAATAGTGAAAAATACTAAATTTTAATTAAAAAAATCTTTTTTAATCAAAATAATTTATATTGTTAAATTGTACATTTGAGTGGTTTTAAAGTATGATTAGATTATATTTTTATCATTTAATATAATTTAGTCCATCGTATGTAATTTCATATTTAAATATGACATAAACAAGTGTCAATCTTTTAATAGTTATTATTTCTTAAAAACACGGTTTTTGTTTTGACAATGAGGATTAATATTAAATTAATTTAAGCCACTTCCATGTTTTAAATTAGGAAAAATGGATTCTATATGTAGAATCAGGCAGTCAAAAATTTTTAAATAGAAAAATTTTATTTTTAGTCATTATGAATAATTACTTCGGTAAATATTTTATTTACCATGTTTAAAAGGTAAATCCGGTAATAAGGGTAAAATAATCTTATAATAATATAAAATTACCTTAACATGAGTCAAATTCCTATTTTTTGATACATTTATAACCATTTTCATCCTTGGGTCAATTGTGGGACCCCATGGATCCACTTGAGACTGATAATGACACTTTATATTAATTAATTTAATGTTAAGACAAAATAACATAAAAATATATCTTTTAGTAAAATAGTTATGAAATGAGGTTATATAAGTTATCTTTTTTACTATAAATAATAATTAGAAATATAAAATTATTTCATACATAATATTATTTTATTTACAATATTTAAGGATTAAATAATTAAATTTATTTATGACACAATGATTATGCAGTAATTACCTTATTAATGAAAGATTAAACTAATTAATAATATAAATATACAATTAAATGTAATTTGAGAATTTTGATTAATTAAAATACTTTTATAGGTTAATATAATATGTTATAGTTTATTAATATTTTTTAAGTAATCATGCTGTTATGATTTTCCCATAAATCAAATACGCAATAGTGTCAAAATTGACATAATGGAGTTTTCGAAACAAATACTATATTATCAATTGATATAAAATTACTAAAAATATAAGGATCCTCCAAAGGACATAGATAAGTCTATATATATTAGTAATTAACCACTTGGGATTCTCTTGTCTTGCTATAGTAATTTTATCAACCATTTGATGTAAAAATACAAAGAGACATGGTAAATGTCAAACTATTTAACTAAGAGTAAAATCTAAAATATTAGGTTAATATGGTGACTTAAAACCTATATTAAACGTATTTTTTAGAGTGATTCAACCCATCCCCACCTTATACTCTATATAAAATATTTTAGAGCCATTAAAAACCGAAAATAAATTTATTATAAAATAATATTTCATGATTTTCCTAAAGTGACCCTCACCTCTCTTATATAAGGGTACTTATCCTTCTCTTAATATCACACCTCCAAAGCCATTTGTCTTAGTCAACCCCTACCCAAATATCATCCCAACATTAAACCCATCATCATATAGTACTTACTTGTAATTCCAACCTAAGGATCCCTTTTGATCAAATCAAAAGGAAGAACCCGAAGAATAGGTAAATAATTTCACCATCATCTTTCATGTTCATTTCTTCTTCCACTTAATCTTCATTTATTGTTTAATTCTAAAATAAAACTCTAGAATCTTCAATATTCTATGATTTTATTATAAACAATGTACAACCATATTAATTATTTATCCATCATATCAATGACAAGGTCACCATACGTGTGTAGGTACGGCTTACCGTTCCCACCTCATGGTGTATTTTGTTATTCAAGCACATCATTATTTTGATGGGTATAATAATGGGTTTAAATGATGTAAATAATAAATATAAAATGATAATGATTATTTATATATGATATACAATCCAATTACATAATATTTCACCATCAATGTAGTGATGTTGTCGCTCGTGCGTACGTACAAATTACCGTCTCCACAGGAACGATGACATTCATTCCCCATTGTAATAATTCATGAATGATTTTCATTTAATGATTAAAAATAATTTTTAAGAACTGAATATAATTATTTATATGAATAAAATACATCATATTCATAACAAACATTACTTAAGTAAATGATCATATTAAGGAAAACTGATCAGCTAACACCAGAAATGATGATTCTACTGAAATATTATTAACAAAGAAATATTAGATGATCAAATATGATGTCATATTTAGGTATATTGTTCTTTTATAATTTAATGAATTTTTTTTACTATTATACATGATTTTAACATACCATCGACTGTGTAAAAGTACAAGGTAAGGGTTAATTTCACATTCTCTTTATTATCTGAGGTGGTTTAAACGTAAGTATCTCCATGGACTTCATTATCATCCACATCCTTGTTTTCAAAAAACTTTAATTCAAAAAAAATTACTTTTTACTATATTAAGGTTTAAAGTCACTTATATCCTTATATTACCATATATTTTTTGAAAAGAATCTTTCCGTCATTTCCCAAACTAAGTAATTTTTGACCTTTTCCACAAAATTAAGATAAGAATGTATTTTTTTAACTTATACAATGGGTGTGGCTATTTTCTTCCATTATATAATCGTCAAATAATCCAATACAAGATTATAATAATATTATAAAAAAAATATTTTAATATAATTATATGACTTTTAAAATATTTCACAATAGAAAGATATATTTCTCTAAAAATGTTTTGATTTCATCTATGTTAGCATCCATTTATGGATGTGAAGCTTTTTTGAAGTTGATTTATTTTGACACAAAACTCACATATTGTATTGAAGGTTTGTGATATTTTTGATTTTGAATGTGTTATTTTTATACCATTCATAGTTTATGGATAAAGTATTGGCATTTTGTATATTAGTTTTAATAAAAATGATTATGTTTTGTTTAAACCTTTTCATATGAGGAATGCACTAGACATAATAAGTGACAGGTGAAACCCACTATAGCTTCTCGATTCATTGGTAGGTCTCACGAGACAAACTAGTGTCTTGGAAAAAGTCCTTGAAAAAATCTTATTTTTATTCTTGGCACAAGGCCTCGACTATGTGGTTATAAAGTCTTGCATTATGAAGTCCATCGTTATGAAAGTTTCCATCAATATTGCAAGTTATTATTCGACTAGTATTATATCCATGTGATTAATTAAATGGAATTATTTGATTTTATCTTTTCCATATTATACTGAAGATTATATTTAAAATGATTTTGTTTTAGTCTTCTACATTTCCTTAAATGTTTATTCTTATTTATGAATGTGTCTGCTATATTGTTATCCTTAATTAGCATTTGAGATCACCCCTTTCTATGTTTTATTTTTTCCATGATGTGAAGAAGTATTTTATGGTTGACCTGTAAGGATAGGCTAAGGATATATGTGTTTTTAAAAGGGGACAAAATGTTGTTGATGTTTTTATTTCATGATGTAGTGTAAAACTTATGAATGTATATAGAACTTCTTAGGCTACTTAACTGATCGGTATTTCCGGATTTGAGTCCTTGAATCATTCCAATGTTATGTAATAATGCACCAACTATGGGTTATTAGGGTCGGGGAATTACAAACTCTCTTTAAATAAAAATAATCATTAAAAAACTTTTTAACCACTAGGGTTTTTTATGCAGCTTACTTTGATTTCAGAAAAATCATAAAATCATTATTAACTATTATTACTTTTACATCAATGATAATATTATCCCCAAATGTTATTAATAAATATAAACTGATGTCTAAAAACTGAAACAATTATTCCTCAACTAACCATATCACTAAAACATATAATAAACCATTGGGTTCTATTCCCATAAATTCTTTCCCAAAAATATCCATAATAATTTTATATTCCCATCACAAAAATTATATGAAGGGGTTTTTGTGTCTTTTAACGTATGATCAAACATAGACATACAATCCCAAGTAACTTTCGGTCTATCCCATGTCACTATTCCATATCATAGGTATTCATAGGATCCACTCTATAATTCACCATTATTTTTCTTATAAAAAATGAAATTTAACTGAATAATATCAATGGGTAGTGTTATACAAGGATCCCAACAAGCCCATTTCCTTACACAATGTGACAGTTGAGTCAAATCTCAATCCACCCTATTAATTTTTATTACCCCATTGTAAAAATTTCCTCAAGCTACATACATGTAGTATTTATAAAGGAATTAAATTTATTGTAAAAATATATATAATATTATCTTTACCATAAATTTAAAATGAAATTCAATACATATAGTCATCCTCAGTGTCATTCACATGGATATGTTCCCTAATAAATGATTTCATAAATCGGGTTCCCAAGGGTCTAATAAACATTCTATGGTATCAATGGTAAAGACACTGACTCTAGTTGCACAAATTTGATGGTTGCATTGTAACATTAACACTATATACCGAGATTTATATCACAATGTACATAATAGTTAAGTAGTATTTAAAAACATGATACATATTTGAATCTGACTTTAAATTTGAAGAAAAAAATAAAAAAAAAGTGGAGGTATGAATCATGCATCCTGGAACTCATTTAATGATTCCTTATTTATATCATGTGAAGTGAAACATTATAAGGTTGATCATATACGATCAAAAAGGGTTACATATTTTGTAAGATATCAATAATAAATGAATCATAATAAATAAGTGATAATAAATATTGAAATATAAGGGATTGAAATCATGTTTCATGTAATAAATAACCAGATAACTATAAGGAATCCATTGATAATACCAATAAATATATAATGGTTAGTAAATATTGAATTCTCAATGATGGAAATTCTTAATATTGTATTTCATGATCTCATATATTATGATATCTATACCATCAAGACCTTTTTATAAGATAGTTTAATCTATAGGTATATATACACCACAAACCCCATTTAATTTCTATAAAAACTACTTTTTCTATTGATATTATCGATTCATGGAGGGGCTATCTATAACCAAAATCCACCCATCAATACATTTCATTTGAATTATGCTTATATAAAATGGTCTACTTAATTCATAAACAATATTCATTATCAATGACTGAATGTATTGAATAATGAAAATAGAAGATCTATATTTCCAATGGACTTAAAAAAAATTCTATGTAAAAATTTTATGTTGAAATTGTATATAGTTTTGTAAAAAAATATCCATGAGAAATGGGAAATATAAATTTAAGATAAATATAATATACAACGATCATAAAAAATTGAATGTCTTAATAGAAAGTAAATGAATACAAAATAATTCCAGAAATTGAATGTCAATAGGTTTAGATTCAAACTGGTCATAAATCATCCATAGAAAGAATAGGTATGGTATCTGTACAATATATCCCCAGTGGGGTAAAAATATAATAATTTTTTTTTTGGTCATTTATGAATACAAATACCATAGAATTATATTTACAAACATTCTTGTGAAAAACCCCTTATCATATTGAAAATTACTATTAAAAGAAAAATAGATCCTTAATATTAGTGATAAAATTTCATTGAAAACAAATTTATACAGCTATAATGGATTCTTCAATTAGATGAGTGGTCATGATGGAAGAAATATTAAATTCAATCTAGGAATGTTACAATAAATATTCTATTCATATTTTTTGTAATATCTTGAAAAGTACCGTATTCCAAAAACAAAAAGAATATTTCAATAAATATATTTCATAAACAGTAAATAATGTGTAAAAACATCAATAGAAAATAATTAGATAATATTAAATAAAATAAAACATTTATAGTAAAGTATGGATATATAAGAATAATAATTTTTTACTGAAGGGAGAAATAAAATTAGATTTTTTTATATAAATATTCAAATCAATTTGAATTTTCAAAAGGAAAAATGGTAATATTTAATGTTAATTTCAAGAATACTCTAAGAAAAATTAAATTATAGGATTTATTTTTTAAATAGTCAAATAATTTTCTTCAATGGAAATTCAAACATAAATATTCTTGATTAAAATGTTATTGAAGTATGAACACTTATCAATTTGGTAATGTTTGAATCATAAACACTTGAAATAAATAAATTCAAATGAAACATTAAATTCCATGAATATATTTATATATTCATTATATAACATATAAATGGGTAATTATATACAACCATTAAAAATAAGAAGTTTTATAATACCAAATATTTCTTAATGGAGTGGAAATTGAGATGATACATATTTCAAATACCATGCCATTGATGTGAGAGTTAATGAATTAGTTAATTATGTATATAAAATATAAATACACATAAAATATGTCTAATTACAATTAAAATAATAAACAAAATAATTACACACATAATCATAGAATACACTGTACCACGGATATTTAATATAACCCAATGAACAGAAATTGAGTTATGAAACCCCTTTCTACTTGGTAACTATCATGCAAAATCCTTTTGGATGATGAAATTAATATCGAAAAAATAGTATGATGTATGAATTATTCATGATATAATATATAAATTGTGTGTTATATATTTCATATAAATTAAATTCAGTGCATAATATAACAATATTCCTCATTGAAAAAAATCGAGACATAATCCTCCGCATTTTAAGATAATTCATAACAAAACACACTTGAAAGATAGAGATCATATATTTGCATTTAAATTACCATTAATAATAATAATAAATTGTATTATATATTAAATATTAATATTAAATACAATTTAAATTAAATTAGGTTCATACAATAACATGTGTCTCAAGGAATAGTGTTTTGAAATATAAACCCATACCTCATGTCTCTACTTAATTGAATATACTTTAACCACATGAATAATTGTTTTAAACATGTTATTAATTTATAAAAAAACTATATTAATATTTATAATTTAATATATGATCTTATTACAACAACGTTTCAACCATTAATTTATAAATTTTAATTATTACTATTTTTTCAAGTGTTAACTCCTTCATTTAATCAGTCATGTTTTTCAGTGGAAGTTCTGGTTCTTGTTCATATGATATAGTTATATAATATCTATAATAATATTAATGGTTTATATATTATATTTATGAATTAGATACATTTCTATAAAAAAAATTGAAATTTAAACATGGATAATGAATCACAATGCTTTTTGGATATGGTTGGTCATACATACGATTGACGGTGGAAAAAACATATAACAAGAATGAGATTTTTTTAGGATGATTATCCTTGCATAGAAAAACCTCCTTTGGATATCATATTTATGACCCTAGGGTTAGGATTTTGGGAGGACATGAATATATATAAAATGGATATTTTTGTTTAGGTGTTATTTTGGTTGGTTTTGTTTAGCTAAATATATTTATAGGTGTGAATAAATGAGGATAAGGGTGACCTTTTATTATTGAGGAGGCGGGGAGTTTTCTATAAATACCCAAAACTAGTATGTAAGGGGAAGTCACTATCAGCTATAATGCCTCTAAAATTGATAAATAATGGTATGGATGGAATATAAACTGGATCACACATACAACAATAATAATAAACATGTTTTATACATTTTATTCATTTTACGTCAATGGTTAATCACTTTTACCATTTTAGTTTTCACCATGGTAACTAGTTTTTTTACCCTTATAATTTATAATTAAAGTATAAAATAAAATTATCCATATTATATATTTTTACGAAATGATTGAAAATATTAATTTTATTTAACGAAAAAAATCTTATATATGTGGAATATTGATTTTAGCATATGTGTGTTTAACGTGAAAACCCTTATTTTTTAAATTAACTCCAGTAATAAAATTGTATACTTTTCATTATTCATGATGGGAAATAATTAATTTTCCCTTATTAAATAATATAAATTATTATTATTAAAAATATGTAGTCTATGTTAATAAATTCAATTCACATAAATGTATGATGTTATTTTTGAATTAAATATACAAGAGTGATGAAAAAACGGTTTTTATGAGAAATTTACTCCTTAATTATAAAATTTTTTATTACAAAATTCATCATAATAATTATTAAAATGATACAATTTGGATTAATATTAATATAATTTGGCCAATTTTACTTTTAATTAAATTTTAAAAAATTGTTCTTTGTAAATTACTTAAAGGAAGATATTATTTTTTTATAAAAATCATTATTTTCACAACTCATCAAAAATTGAATCTTTTTAAAAAATTCCCCAAAAAAACTCAAATTTTATTTTGAAATAATGATTTCATTTATGATGATAATTTTTTCAATTAAATTTATAAAATATTCATATATTAGTTATATTATTTTCGCTTAAGAAGAAATAAATAAAATTGATGAAAAATATATTTTTGAAGAAGGTAAATACATTACAAAAATTGAGTCCTTATTTACTAACATTTTTTCTTAATATAAAATATTATTACATAATTCTCAAGAAATTTTTATTTGAATTAATACTTTTAATTTTCATGTCTTTGTTATAATAGTCATTTAATATATTTTATGGGATAATTAAGCTCAGTGTTGGGTATCGTATATGGTCTCAAACATAAGGTTGTTATTTTAAAATTTATATGTTTATAGATGAAATATAAAGAACAAATTTTTTGCTATATTTTTTGTTGAGAAAATTTTTTCAAATTTATTTTTTTAATATGGTAGATGTTTCTTTTTACTTTTTTTTCAATGAAGATAATGACGAATTGAAATCAATTATCTTTATAAAAAATTAAAATTTTATGAAAATCATATTCAAAATATAAAACTAAAAATTCTTAAGAAATTCCATTAGATTGAGAAGAAGTTTTATGAAAAAAGGTGTATCAGACTCAGTTGGGATCTGGAATGAAGTAGTGATCATAATGAGATGTTATATTGAAGTCATTATGACTATGATAAAAATATGATGATGGTTTTCTGATCATGGAGTTATCATAAATCAATTTTTTTTAAAAAAATGTTATAAAAGATTGATGAAGGAAAGGGGAGTTCTTCCAATTGTATCAAGGTATGGATGGAAATAAATAAGATGATAGAATGGATGGGAAGTTACAAAAATTTAAATTATAAGTTGGATGATGCAAAAACTGGCCTTAAATGAATTAAAAGTCATAAGGGTATCATGATATAAGTAATGGTTTGTGAAAGAAGAAATTTTATGAAGCCAAATATTTCTAGTCTCAGTTTTTGAGTTCTTTATCACTGGACATAGATGTGTTTTTGGTTGTGAAGGTTTATTGGAAGGTTAAGTTATAGATATTATAGTTTTATATTAGACTAATATGACACGAAAAACAAATATTCAATGAGATTTTATAATGAGGATCATATTTTGTGAAGGAAAGATGTTTCCAAAGTTGAATCTGTTGAAACCAGTCCATCAAAGGTGTTGTGCCACCGATTATCAGAGCCATACTGATAATGACTATTGGATGAAAATTGGGGGAAGAATTTTTTTTATGGGTAATTGGTTGAGGATAATAAAAAAATAAATTTGGAGTTATTTGGATTAACAAATATATATAAGATGGTAATTTTTTATGACTAATACAAAAAATGATATATCAATCAATTATATAGTAAACCAGTATCATCAAGATGATTTTTTTTTTATTTTATATATATGGGAATATTGTTCGCCTTATCAAGTGAGTCAAGAGAAAGGAAATTATCTGATTTTTTATCAAGTGGGTCAAGATATAAATAAGAGTTGTTGTTTCTAGTTACAATCTGGTAAAGAGCCATCGAACTACTAATGACTTGGGATTATCATAGTGAAGAAGTCAAGGATTCATCTAATACATGATAACACCGATAAACGTCATCGGATGTAGGGTATTTGGTTAGAATAAATAATGAATAGAATAATTATTTCAACTACCCAAAAAACTGTTGTCAAGGGGGGCTTAAAATAATTGCTGAAGGAGTTCTAAAGTGTTTTCAAGGGGCGCAATGAAATGTGAAATTGGGTTTGTGGATCAAAATGAAAAAAATTCCATATGATTTCTTGTTAATTTTTTAAACATGTGTGGTATTAATTTAATGAATAATTCATTGTATTCATCATTATAATGAAATTTTAATGGTAATTATAATGAGATATAATTTTTTTCAGAAATTATGAAGTGAGTTAAAGTTTTGAGAAGATTCAATATGTTTATATAAGAGTTGATAATCATTAACGAATTCAATATGCACTCTAAATTTATGGATAATTTATGTTTTGTAAAATTTGGATGAATAGGAAATTTATTTATACTCCCACCCAAACCAAATTCTGATTGCCTATAAACGGATGTAATGATGTACTTTCCTACATCAAATAATTGTTCAAGAGATAAGGAGAAAAATATAAAAAATACAGAGAGAATGAGTTTCTGAAACATTCTCACATTAGGAAGTTTCATGAACTAAATAAAAAAGGGGAAGAGGTGATATTTTATTCATTTGATCATCATATTGGGAAGAATCATCATACTGGGAATCAGACAGTGATTTCCAGACTCAGACAGAAGAAGTTCAGTATTGTTTCAGTGGTATTCCTATTGAGTTCTTATCAAAGGAAGAAATTGTACTAGTATAATAGGACTGAGAAATTATACTGAGTATCATTAAAAATCTTGGAAGTTTTTACTTGTTACATGATAAGAAATTAAAGACATTTTTTGAATAAAGTATTTATGAATTGTTTCCAAGAATCATAGTATTTATGTTCTTAAATTATTACACATAATTGTATTATGTCATTTGTGCACGAAAGAGAAGATGCACATTTTAATTGAAAATAGTGATACACGATTTTAATGGAAAATCCAACTCATTGTAGTTCACAAAAAAATGATAGTTTTCTAGTGGATTGTGTGGTATTAGATTGTTTACAAACTATACCAGGTACATAGCAACTATTTTTGAGTAGTGAACCTTGTAAATTATTGTGTAACAATTGATGCATGTTTTGTTTCTTTATTATAAAGTTAAAAACCTTTTAATAGGAAGTGATGGTTATTTCTAGATAAAGGAAACAAAAAAGAAAATGATATCACTGAATCACCCCCTCTAATTGATACTGGATCCTTAATTGGCACTTACATTTTGTATCAAAGAAAAAAGTTCCCTTTGTATACTCTTTACTGAATTTTTTTAAGATGAATTTGTGAAGGAGAATCTCAATTATGTGAATAGAAAGGGGATTCTGGACTAAAATGTTAAGAACTATCATATCTGGAAATATATAATGTTTAATTTTCTTATTTCTATAGGGTATGATGTTCTTGAAGCTTCCAAAGTTATAATTCCACTAAATGATGATAACGTTTCTCTTACATCTGTTGATAAGAGTAATCTTAATATTGATGGAAGGGATATGAATATATCACTCTTATCCCTTTATGAAATTTATTTTTTAATATTTAATTGTGTTTCCAATACCATGGATATCCGGGATAAGCTAAAAATATTTATAAGGTCAATGCAGAAGTAATGAAGGAAAATATAAAAATATAGGGACTGAATTATAGAGATCTCAAGATGGGTGAGTATAAAACTATTATTGAATTATTCACCAGGTAAAATAACATTTTTATCACTATAAAATGTCTTGAGGAAATGTTATAATATTTTACTTTTTTAACACATCTTTATAATTATTATTGA
This sequence comes from Viscum album, assembly GCA_963277665.1. Lineage (NCBI taxonomy): Eukaryota > Viridiplantae > Streptophyta > Magnoliopsida > Santalales > Viscaceae > Viscum > Viscum album. The sequence continues at coordinate 816,405,107 of OY728142.1, forward strand.
CATGTATGACGCTTAGGTGTCTTTATTAGATGATAGAGATCCAGAAATATTATTTAGGGATTATATGAATAGCATTTTCATTACTTATGAAATGATAAGGGTAAAAAATATGAATGTTAAATCAATGTTTATAGAAAAATTTCTTTCATGGATTCCAAGAAGGAAAATATGAATATGATTATTTTTAAAAAATAAACTGGTGAATCTGATTCAGAAAATGTGGTATGTAATCATCCTGAGGAATTTTTATCCATATTTTTAAAATTTGAAAATATTTAGATGTAAATACAATGGGAGAAATTCATCTAAATGTTTTTAATGTGAATATTTTGGGTATTTTGTAGATAATCATCCTTAAAGAAACAAATAATAAGATAGTGAGGAAGATAATATATGTTAGAGAAGATCATGGAATAAATAGGGTGATAAGGATAAATATTATTCCAAAGGAAAGGATATAAGTTTCACTAAATCCCAAGTAGAAGTTTCTTATCTAAAAATGATGAAGAAGAATACATGGAGGTTGAATATAAAAAATGATTGAAAAGGATCGAGAAAATCCTTTCATTATAATATTGAGAAATTAAGCCTTCAGAAGTGGTAGTTCTAAAGAAGAAGAAACTCAATTAAAATATCATTTGAAATAAGAATTGAAGGAATTTATGAGGAATATTGGGAGGACTAAAAAATAAATTTAGAAGATAAATATTTAATACTCTTTAATAATCAGACAATAATTTTTTCTGGATGTGAAACTCAAGATTCTTGATGATATTGATGATTTTAAAAAATCTCTTGAGAAATAAATTATTCGTAATGAACATCTATAAGTAATGTTGAATTAAAATGATGTTGAGTAGGAACATTTCAAATAAAATGTATTTAATGGTGAATAGAGGGTTTCAAGTTTCAATAATTTTATAACTGAATTTTGGGAATGATCTATAAAGGGTAAACCTCCAAAAGATCAAAAATTACATTCAATGTTTGAGAGGAAATTTGAAATTGTTTCTATGAATAAGAAATCTGTGAATGTTATGTATGTATCCATGATAAACAATGTGGGTAATTTAGAAGTTTCTAAAAATTATGAATCTAAAAAAATTATATTACTTATAGTTTTGATATTGATGAAAAGAAAAGTAATCCGAAAAAATAGTATTCTAGTAGATAACAGAATGTTTTCAACTCAACAATGTTCTTATAGGATGGTATTTGAGAAACAAGCTCACAACTACAGTCAAAATGGGTGTTTCAGATGAAAATTCTCCTTCTATAGATAGTTTTAGTATTTTGAGGGATTTTAAATCATAGAAAATATTTTTTGGTGTAGCCAATAAAATTACTACTATTATACAAACCTCATAAGTCAATGTTTTAAGAGGATTTAATGCTCTCGAAGGAAGTAGTCTGAGAAGGATTTTTTGAAGAATGCTTAAAATGTTACTGTGAAATCTAGAAATAGGTTCTGACATTTGTGAACTATATTTGAAATATTATAACAAACTGGAGTCCTTGAAAAAATGATTTATTGTTTTGTTATCATCATAAAAAAAGTTTTTTTCTCAATTATCAGAATACCAATGTTATGAGATACAAATGGAAGGAAAAATATCTTGTTTTAGAAAACACTCTCAATGAAAAAAATGATAAAGAAATTGGATTCCAGAAAGTGGGTGATCTTCTCTTATTATATAGGACATTTAAATTTGTTGAAGATTTTGAAAGAACTAAAAGATAGAAATGTGACATTTTTCAATGATGAATCTCTCAAAATAAAGTGTGTTTGATCATCCATCATTTGGAATGTAAAGTTGAAATCCAAGAATGCTTTATTATTGATGGGATGATACAAAACTTTCTAAAATTTTCAAATCTTTTTGATGAAGTTAATAATGTTATTTTTGAACATATTTTTATTTTGTGAAATATTAGAAAGGTGGAAAGATTTATATATGATGCCAACATACATAAGGGATCTTATTCAATGTTGGAGAGTTTAAAAACTCATGGTACATAAGTATGGTGTAAGATAATCATTTTTCATATAAAAATTTTGGACACATGTCTCAGAAAAACATTACAAAGTTATCAGAGTGAGAATGTATATGGGGTATTCTATATATGTCAAGAAGAAGATATTGGTGTTGTATGATTTTTTAGAAGGGACTGATAACAAACTATGTGCATAAGAAAGTTGAAATTTTTTCAAAACGGCCCTTGGAACATATTCATTTGGATATATATGGTCCAATTTGAAAACAATAAACTCATAGAGATAAGTACTTCATTAATTTGATTGATGAATTTAATTTCATTACTTGTGTTATATATATGAAACACAAGTCAGATGCTTTGAAAATGTTTAAATGTTTCAGGAGTAAATAAGAGAATCAATGTGTGTATTTAGTGAAGAAGTTTTAAACTAATGATATTGGTGATAACAAAAATGATGGATTTTAATTTTATCTTAAGAATAAGTGAATTCTACATGTGTTCAATACACCATACACTCATTAAAATATTGTTTTTCTGAAAGGAAGAATAAGAGTTTGATTGAAATGATAAATACGATGTTACATGAACATGGTATCTCTCATTACATTTAGGGGAAATCTATGAGCACTACTACATATATTCAAAATTGATGTCTCTATAAACCATGTTCATATATGACTCCGTATGAAATTTTTTATGGAAAAACCCCATGTTTGAAACATATAAGTTTTTTTAGAATCCATGTATCATAAGAAACAAAGTGGGAAACCTTGAAAAGTTTGAGAAAAGAATTGAATATGGAGTCTTTCTTGTGTATTCTCTAGATGGAAGATGATATAGACTTAAGAGTAATTAATCAGGATGATTAGTTTACTCTATTAATGTGCATTTTTTGGAAATGAAAGGGAAGATTCTAAACAAACTTCTAATCATAACGATGTTGAACAAGAAAAAATTATTTTTGTTTACAATTATAATAAGAACACCACAAATATTAATCCAACTTAAGAAGAAGATTCAGACTCAACTATTTTTAATGAAAAAGAAGAATAAGATAATCATCATCCAAAGATATGAATGAAAGTGAAAGCTCGGAACATTATTAGGGATCAACATAAAATTTTTCAAACTAGAATTACAATTATACATAATTATCTGTATTCACAATTTGAGCCGAATGATGTGAATGATTCTTTTGAATATATGGAATAGGTTTATGATATGAATGAAGAGTTTGATTAGATATAAAATAATGATACCTGGGAAATTTTACCTAAACAATTTGACAGGAATATTATTGGTACATAGTGGGTACTCTAGAATAATCTAAATTAATATGTTGATGTGATTAGAAACATAGAAATATTAGTGTGCAAGGGTTACTCACAAATTAAAATAGTTGACATTGACAAAGATTTTTCTCTAGTAAAAAGGAGATAATCCTTCATACTATTTATTTCTATCACTGTGAAAAAAATATTTTAAAAATTTCTGATGGATGTAAAATCAGTATTATTGAATAGTTATTTTGATGGAGAAGTTTACATTAAACTACAATTTTTCTTGTTGGATGGTAAAGATGAAATTTATGTCTAAAAGTAGAAAAAATCCTTGTATGGGATAAAACATGACCAAAGGGAATGGTATTCCAAATTGGATTCTTATATAATAAAGATGAGTATTAAAAAAGGGATGATATAAATATTTACATAAAATAATGTTGGGAGATTACTCTCATTGTAATTTAAAGAACCTGGTTTTTCACTCAGGTATGGATCCTTTAAAGTTTAGTCTAATTCCTATTTTGGAGCCAATATGGATGCCTAATGAGTTATAAAAGGTATCATTGGTGTTCAAGGATTATTTAGAGCTCAGAACCAAGATTTATGATAATATTTTTTGTGTCTCATGGTTATAGTAAATAGTGCGGGTAGGGTGCATGTTTAAATCTAACTGTCCTGAAGGACTGCATTTTCAGGCAGAGCCAACTCACACGATTGGTGCACAGTATCCCTAACTAGGTGGAATAAACATGCAATACTCCCCTTTCCCCATGTACTTTTTCACGGTATGCGCGTGGTTTGTCAAACCATGGAGACAAACCATGAATTGGCTAAATTTTGGGTAATTTTACCATTTTACCCTTAATGATCTATTTAACTTAACCTTCTTTCATAATCACATTTCTAGCTGAATTATCCTTCATTCCTCTAATTGTAGATATTTTTGAAGTTCAAATCTATGTATCAAGATATCACCTTCATTTTGGATCCGTTTGAGCTTTTTTCCTACATGTTGGATGCACTACAGTACATACTCGAGTCTATTGGAGTTGCTCTTCTTCTCTCCTGCTCTCATAAAAGTTATCACGGTGTGATTTTTTTTCCATTTTTCACATATATACTCCCTTATAATCGGAATCAAAGGTCGATATCATATGGGGGAGTCATACGAGCCTAAGGTAGATGGACTATAACTCGTCCTTCATGTTCTTTGATTTTGGAATTATCATGTAGGACCCATTGATTTCATCGAGTTCCATTTATAGAATTTATATGTCATTTTTATAATAATTATAATCATATGGTTATTCTGTTTCCAAATATGTGATTACATATTAGTGGTTATCCCGAAAATTCCCAACATTCTGTGTAGGGTGATATGTCATAGATTCATTGTTAGTGTTTTGACACTTTTGAGTCATTATCTGGATGTGCTCGAGCTTGAACATTCTAATGGTATGCCTCCATATATTAATTACTTGTTGCATCATGTATTAGTGAATGGAAAGTACCATGTTACATCAACTTATCCCCCTTACGGTAAGTGCTTTAAATTTGATAATTAAATGTGAATGGGAAGTTGGAAAGTATATTAATGTTTCATGTCCGTAGCACCCCTTACCATGTTGATGGTAGGTGGAAGAGTGAACCAAAAATATTGAATATGCTATTATGAATTTATTAAAAGGTTTCATGATACATGTTAAAGACCATATGAACCAGTTATTGCATAGCTTCATCATACCTTGGATGATCACCTTATATTCATTAGGTATATTATTGGGTAATTCCTAGGAATTTGATCATTGGATTACACTCTTACACTTATTCAAGAAACATTTATTTCTAAGATGGATACTCATGAGGTCTACGTTTTCTTGGTTACTACCTTGAAACTTCATTATTAAATGTCATTACAGGATGCCTTTTTAAATCATGGAACCTTCACTATTGTTAATATTTGACTTATTTAGAATCTGGTAATAATTAATTAGTGGAATGGTTATGTTCGGACACTAGTTGAGCACTGAAGCAGGTACATGGGTATTTAGTTACATTGTACTACTTTACATATTTTATGAATATATACATGCTTTCACACTATTACCGTTATATTACAGAAGATGGATGTAATAGACAACCTTGGTGATGGCCCGCTGAGATTTATCTCAGACTCTATTGAGGCTTAATTTGGTACATTAGGAAGACTACATGATTGTTGGTTATGATAAAGGGAAATATATGGCTAAAAACACTTTATTGCTTATTGTTTATGATGAAGCTTGAAATTAGATGACAGAGTCAGATCTCAGGATGCATGGGATAGTCTTTTGTTTTCCTTTAACATTTGTTGAAACGTGCTATTCTTTCTATCTAGTATCCATTTTATCAATATTTCTACTTACATGAAATATAATCATCACTTTTGTTATTCTTGGGTTACTTATTCTTACTACTTCTGTTATTTTTTACTTTTGTCTCAATTTCTGATGTTCCTTTAGTTTACTTATATTGCTTCTACTATTTTATCATATGTGTTATAATACATGTTATCTTTTTCAATTCACTCTTATTATAAAGAAATAGTCTCCCTACTAACACACCTTAGTCCCTCACTGCATGTCAGAAGCCTCTTGTGTTTAGGGAAATGCACTTGAGGACATGTGGCCCACTAGGCTTGGGGCACTGATTAAATGGCATCTTGGTCTAGGACTTCACAATGTGGTATCATGTGTGAGTTCATACATTTCTTCACTATATGGAGACAAAATATTGGATATTACTAATGCATGGGGACTTGGTTATAAGTCATTATTGGGCATTGTAAACCCATGTTCGGACTATAATAATGTTTCATGAATTATAAATTTTTTTCTTTTTTTCCTATTAAAGATGAAATTATTTCACCACAGGGTGATACAGTTGTTGTGTTGAGATTATCGTTATTACTCTATTTGATGATTTATTTCATATTTTCCCTGATGATTTTATGGAAAGAATTATTTTTAAATGCATCATTATAGGCTCATAGGATTCAAATGTCATGCTTATTTCCATTCAAAATAAGTACATTTCACTACATTACATTCCATGATATTCTTGTGATTATTGAGTGATGTAGTTATAGATAGCTTATTATTGTTTTACTTTTGGTTTGATTGTGTGATTAACTATTTCAATTAATGAGGTGTATAGACCCTCATGGTTTGGGATAAGTAATTTACCAAGTCTAACCATTATTTAATAAATAAATGGGTGTTGTTTTTAGTAATATGGTGTATCAGAACTAATTCAATGGGAACAAATATATATTATATTGTGAAACATGACATTTAAAATTAAATGGTAGCATATGCTTCTACTACCATGTCAGATTTATGATGGTTAAAGGAGTGAACCTTGTAATTTAATGTAAAATGAAATGAAACTTATACTTGAGAACATATCGATACCTGGCCATCTAAGTGGGTAGTTGGGGTAGTATGCCTTGGGTATTGAGTTTTGTTACATTCAAATTCTACAATGATGTTATCTTTCTACTTATTCTTGTTTTGAGTCATGTGCTTGGAATTTGTAGATGAATGCAGCCACAAAATCCTTGTATCATATGCTAGGTGGGTGGTGAAAAAAATGATCTACATGTGGTGGGACCCGAGCGACCAATATTACCTATAGGAGTGCTACTCGAGGAACTACCTATTGTACCTGATTTGGGCACTAATTCCAAAGTTTGTAATATTTTCTAACATATGATGGTGTCCATGCATTGTTCTCCACAGATATTACCTATGATGGTTGATCTAACTCATGAGATCCAACATCATTATCCTCCTCCATTCCCTTGGGATGTGGGTACATATGTAGCTGAGTCTTGGCTAGAGGCCACCATGCCTATCATTGATCATCTAGAGACACCTTCAGAGTGGAGGGTCAATTTTTCTCCTTACATGTTGGATGATTTGGGAAAGCACAGGTGGGATGTGATTACCCATGTTAGTCTTTATTATGGAATGATATGGGATGATTTCTAGATTACCTTCTCTAGTTAGTTATTTCCCCAGATGCTGAGAGTTTACAGAGTCATAGAGTTCATGCATATCGAGTAAGATTCTGTGTCAGTAATGTAATATTTAGCTTGTTTTACTATGTTACAGTGATTTTCACCACATTAAGCTGGTGAAGTGGTTTCACATGATAAATATTTTGAGGCTGGGATCCATTATGCCATCCATACATAGGTCAATATATTTGACCTGCATATATTTTCTACAATACTCAATCAGAATATTTTCATTGAGCATAACTTAAGGGATGACAATAGTAATGGGTATAGAGGATCATTCCACAGAAGGCCAGTAGTTTTCTCTATGGAATTTAAATATCCCTTATGAATTCTCATCTGGGTATAGATAACTAGAGTGACGATTTTGATATCTATATAGTTCTTGATCAATTTGAAATATGGGGGGCCCTTAAGCTTCATTGTGATATAGACCCAGTGGGGTTTTGGGCTTATGGACATATGGGGAATCTTCAGCATTTCTGAAGGACCTTCCCACTATCTTTTATTAGAAAATGATATGTTCTGACTCCACCTTCAAGGGAATGTTCCCTTGCACCACATTAGGTGGGAAGTTAAAATGAATCAAGAAGCACTTATTGAAGGGGAATTCATGGCCATAGTAGTCCGGATCCTGATCACCAACAGATCAATTTTAATCATGGTAGTTCAGTTATTGTATAGGGTCATGGATCAGTTCAGATTCATGCACTATATCCAATACTTGATGATCATTTATTGGACCATCTACAGTACAAGGTACCATTATAGTGGAATTCACCACAGTATCTGCTTTATTGGACAGATGTTATTAAAACATTTTTATCTCTTTGTCTATTATGGAATGTCTCAAGATAGAGATACAGTATTACTATAGTGTAATGACTCTAAATACACCGTTAGATGTATGTTAAAAGGGTATACCCCAATGTTTGGACTATCCCCTATATGGTGGGAAATTTCCATATCTTATGTAACCTATTTTTTATTGAGATTAATAGCATAAATTTTATTATTGGAATGAATTGGTTGGTTCAATATCATGATTTTTTAGACTTTTATCGCCACAGTGTATTGCTAAAGTCACAAAATTGTATTTCTAAAGTCATAAAATGGTATCAGTTATCGACATATGGTTATGTGGGATATCAAGTATGGTGGAGCAGCACGAGAGCAAGATTGGCTAGGTGGAGTTACTACCCTAACGTTAAATATCATCATAGAGGATTTGGATTTACATCAATTTGATTTATCTCCAACAGTGGATCATTTAAAGGATGTCTTTACTGATGATTTTTCTAGTTAACCTCCTGAGATATAGGTAGAGTTTACAATTGATATTGTTCCATGAGAATCTTCAGTGTCGATTCCATTATACAGTATGGAACCTATATAGCTTTAGTATCTCAAGAGGAAGTTAGTGGATTTATAGTCTAATGTATTTTTACATCTTAATACATACTCTTGGGGTATTCCAAAACATTTATTTAAGAATGTTGATTGAACCTTATATTTATGTTTGGATTATAGAAGGTCGAACCATCTTTCAGTCAATAACTTATATCCACATCCTTGAATTGATGATCTCTTCAACAAGCTCTAATGAGAAAAGATATTATTTAAGATCAAACTGAGATTAAATTATCACCATGTTTGTGTAATGACATCAGACATAACTCATAATAATTTCCATAAGAGGTATGAATTTTATGAGTACCTTGTTATGATGTTCATCTAATTAACATTCACGCCATTTTTATGGATTTAATGAACAAGTTTTTTCATCCCTATATTGACTCTTTTGTCGTGGTCTTTGTGGACGACATATTAGTGAATTCTCATACTTGTAAATACCATGATAAACACATGGATATCCTTCTAATTACGGTAAGTGACCAACATATTTATTCAAATATTTCTAAGTACCACTTCTAGATTGACAAAGTTCACTTCTTGGGTTATATCATTTCAGAATCGAGAGTCTTTTCTGACCCTTAAAAAGATATTCTTTTAGTTTATTAGGATAATCCCAAGAATGTGATTGATAGAAAGAGTTTATTGGGTCTATCTAGATATTACAAACATTTTATAGAAGTCTTATCATGTATTTATTCACCTCTTACATGCCCTACCATTAAGGGTGATAAGTTCAGGTGGTCAGAATCATTTGAGAAATCCTTTCAGAGGTTTAAAGGGAGAGTTGTCTCAGCACCTATTTGGATTCTACATGATCCTATTGTAGGTTATAATGTATTATGGGATTCATCATTAATAGTCTGAAGAGTATTGATGATGGAAGAGGATAGATCCATTGTGTAAGGATCTCAGCAGTTGAGGATTAATGAGAGAAGCTACCTGATGCATAACCTTGTTCTAGCAATAGTTCTCCATGTTTTACATTTCCGAAGATATTATCTATTATGTGAGTGATTTATGGTGTCCATAGACCACAATAGCCTCAAATTTATATTTTCACAGCATGTCATGAATCTAATATAGTGAATATAGGTCTAGTATTTTATATACATTGAATTAAAACTTCCCTATATGACTGGGAAGGGCATTGTATTTGTGGATGCGATGTGTGAGAAAACTCAGGTACAAGTCATATGATAATCCAGTGATGAATAGAATTTAATGTCTATCTTTTATGATATATATCTATAGTTTCATGATAGTCATGAGAAGCCTCACATATCAACCTTGACAGTTTCCTCCTCTCTTATTGAGAATGTGAAGGGTAGATAATTTTCATATCAAGAGGTCTCGGTTCTCTATGAGAGTATATCAGATGATAACCAGCCTATGAACAAGTCTATAGACTAACACAACATCTTGTGAATACATGGACATGTTTGGGTTCCTACAAGTACTGTAATGCCCCGACCCCTATTACCCAGAGTCGGTGAATTATTACAAAACAATGTCATGATACAAGAAATATTTTTCGGAAAGACCCATTAGATTTGTAGCCTTGGAAGTACTGGATACATTCATATGTTTTACATTAAAATGTAAAATAAAAATATCAACATAATTTTTTCCCCTATTAAACACTCTTATTACTTACCTATCACTCCAGGTCAACCATAAAATACTTCTTCACATCCTGAGAAAAATACATAGAAAAGGGTGAGCTCAGATGCTCAGTAAGGATAAAATTATTGCGGAAACTTTCATAAATAAGCATAAACATTCAAAATAATATATTAGACTAAAACGAAATCCTTTTAAACTTAAACATAAGCATAATCTGTCAATTATAAAATGAAATAATTATATTCAATTATCTTCATGGATATTCTAATAGTAGAATAATCACATGCAATATCAATATCCACTTTCATAATGACAGAATGCATAATGTCAGACTTCATAACCACATAGTCAGGGATATGTGCCAAGAATAAAAATAATATTTTTTTGAGGCCTTGTTCCAATACACTAGTTTTTCTCATTAGATCTACCGATGAATCGAGAAGCTCTATGGGGCTCCAACCATCACTTAATAGGTCCAATGCATTCCTCATATGAAAAGTTTTAAACACAACATAATCATTCATATTAAACTACCATACGAAATCTAAATACATTATCCATAAAACATTAATGGTGTAAAAATAACACATCCATAGTCAAACATATTACGAAACCTTCAATACAATATGGGAAGTTTGTATCATAATAAATAAACTTCCAATAAGTTTAAACTCTATCATATGATGTTGACATAGCTCAAATCAAAACTTTTTGAGATAAATATATATTTTTAAAATAATTTAAAGTCACATAATTATAAAATAAGACATTTATTTCGAAAATATTATTTTAAGATGGTAAGGGAAGATTCAACGGTGTTATAACGGCAGAAAGTATCCACAGTCGCTGTATAAGTTAAAAAATTATTTCCTTAATTTTTTCAAAATGGTCATAAAGTACCCTATTTGGAAAACGATAGTAAAATTATTTTTAAAACATATAAGGTTAGATAAAGGTATAAATGACATTAACACATAATCTATTAAATAGTAAAAATGTTTTGAATTATATTTTTATGAAAACATGGATGTGGTTGATAAAGAGGTCCTAGTAGATTCTAACTTAAAAACATCCTCAGATAATAAGGAGATTGGGAAATTAACCCTTTCCATTTAATTTTCCTTAGAATATTGTATGTTAACCTCATGTATAATTTTTGAAAAATTTCTATTAACTGATATAGGAAATATATACATAAATATGATATAACATATGATCCTCTAATATTTCTTTATTAATAATATTTCACTAGTATATTCATTTCGGGTGTTAACTGATTTGTTTCCCCTTATATACAAGGTTATGTAATCCATTTTTGATATGGATAAGATGTATTATATTCATATACAAAATGATATTACATTCAGAACCCATTTTTTTAATCGTAATATGAAAATTATTCTGGAATGATTACGATGGGGAATGAATCTCATCGCATTAATGGAGTCGGAAATCTGTACGTACGCACAAGCGATATTAAAATTATATTTATGGAAAAATAGTTTGTAATTGGATGATATATCATATATAAAGAATCATTATCCTTTTATATTTATTATTTACATCAGTTATACTCATTATTATACCCATCCAAATAATGATATGTTTGAATAACAAACTACACGACGACTTGGAGACGACAATCCGTACGTACGCACATTTGGTGACTTCGTCATTTATAGGATGGATAAAATAATGAATATGGTTGTAACATTTTCATAATAACACCACATTATATATTATATACTAGTGTTCATATTTTACAATGGAAAAAACAAATAATGAGGAAGTGGAAGAAGAAATGAACATGAAAGAGGTGATGAAATATTTACCTCTTCTTCGGGTTCTTTATTTTGATTTGATCAAAAGTGATCAGTAGGATAGATTTATTAGCAAAATAACGCCTCTAGGATGAATAGAGGATATTTGGGAGGATATTTGGGCCATGGATTTCCGAGTCAAAGTGCTTTGGATGAGTTAAATTAAGATAAGGGGATGTTCCCTTTTATAAGAGAGGTGATTGTCACTTTAGGAAAAGCATGAAATATTATTTTATAATAAAATCATTTTTAGTTTCAAATGGCTCCAAAATGAATTATTTAAAAAAAATGTTCTGGATGGGTTTAAAAAATCTCAACCAATATTTTTTTTACAGGTTTATGTCATCATATTAACCTTATCATTTAGATTTAACTCTTAGTTAAATAGTTTGACATTTAGCATGTCTCTTTGTATTTTTATATTATATTGTTAATAAACATACTATAACAAGCCAAGAGAACCCCATGTGGTTCATTATTTTTACATATATCTTTATATATGTCCTTTGGTGGGTCTTTGAATTTTTATGAATATTATATTAATTAATAATATAATATTTGTTTTCAAAAAACTCAATTACGTCAATTTTGACACTATTTTGTATTTGATTTTTTTGAGAGCCATAAAAACATTATCACTTAGATTAATATATATTAAAAAAACCCTAAAATTTCATATTAGCCATGACTTTTCGTGAAATTAATTAGATGTCTCAATTTACAATTATTTGGATATTTATAATATCAATTATTTTAGTATTTCATTAATAAGTTTATTATTGCATCATCATTGTGTCATAAATAAATTAAATTATATAATGTCTAAAAATTATAAATAAAATACCATTATGTAGTAAATACTTTTATCATTCTAATTAATATTTATAATTGAATTTATATTGTTTTAACCCTATATTAAAAATTTATTAGTTATTAAACGTTGAATTTAACTCTTTTAACTCTTCATTAAATAAAATAATTATAAATGTCGTAATATAATCTAAGTAGACCAAAAAGGATCATATTTTATTTCAATGGTTGATTCTGGTAAAATTATACTTATCCAATAGAATTAGGGCATGTGTTAGGGTAACTATGATATCATTTTTAACCTTAATTAACCAATTTATTTTTAACTCTGCTAAACAAAAGTCAAAGTTAAAATTCACCAAAAATTATTTTCATCTTATTGAACCAAATTTTACTTACTGATATTAATTGTGTCTCTCATATTTTTGAAATTCAACACACATAAGCAGTAAAATTAAGTATTATACAAATTTGTAAATGCTCTACGGAGGTAGGGAAAAGACGGTAAAAAGATTCATTAAATTTTATATATCTAAACTTATTATAAAATGACTTCAATGAATGACATTGAACATATATTGGTATTATGTATCTATTTTGACCTAAAATAAAATAAAATAAAATAACTAATTATTTAAATAAATAGTTAGTTTTAACCAATAATGTAATGTTTTCACTATTCCTCAAAAAATAAATGTTTCCAAAAATATACCAAAAATTCACCCTAAGATAATTTCGATATTCTAAATCCAAAAATGAAGTCCAATTTAATGATTAAATTTATAAAATTTCAAAAAAAATGTGTTTTACTATTCATAACTACTAGTTTGATTTTTCGCGGTGTGTTAGCATCTCAAAGGTGCATACAATGCACGATATCACATTATTCAATGGAAAAAATACCATGGAAGCATGGGGTGTTACATTCGTCACTCCTTAAAATAATTCCATCCTCGAAATATCTGTAATACTACCACAGAAAATTATTTTGGTGGTTCTTCATCATATGTTCCTCTGGTTCCCATGTTGCCTCTTCCTTTATATGGTTTCTCAATAGAAATTTTACGAGACTAGTCGCATGATTTCATAGCACTTGTTCTCTTTTATCAACAATTTGGACATGCTCTTCACAATAAGAAAGATTAGGATCGAGCTCAATTTCCTCATAGGTGAGTACAAGTGTTGGGTCAGGCATTTATTTTCTCAATACTAATTCATAGAACACATTATGAACTTTGGAGAGACTTGCAGTCATTGCCAAATGATATGCTACAACTCAAATTCGTTTAAGAATTTCGAAAGATCTGATGTACCTAGTAGTCAAATTACCTTTATTACTGAAATGTATAACACCCTTACATGAAGATACCTACATGAAAACATAATCTCCGACCTAAAATTCGAAATCCTTCCTTCTATTATTGGTATATATCTTTTTCTCACATTGTGATGCTTTGATGTGGGTTTGGATAACTTTCAAATTTTCCATTTTTTCCTTAACATGTTCTGGGCCTACGAGTTTTCATTCACCAACAGCATCCCAAAAATTTGGTGTGCGACATCTCTTTCTATATAACACTTCATATGGTGCCATCAGAATACATGAATGGAAAATTTTGTTATAAGAAGATTCTACTTGAGGTAAATATTGATCCCACAAACCTTGAATGTCAAGTGAGAAATATCTCAACATGTCTTCTATGGTTTGAATAGTCTGTTCGGATTTCCCATCGGTTTGAGGGTGGTAGGAAGTGCTCAAACAATGATCAGTATCAATGGCCTTCCTAAGACTTTTCAAAATTATTGATGTAAAATGGGGATCACGATCAAAAATAATCAAAAGGGGTACTCAATGTCGTCTTACAACTTCATTAATATATATAATTTATGTACATATTGAACGAAAATGTGCTAACTTGGTAAAACAATCAACAATTATTCAAATATCATCATTTATTCTAGGAGTCTTTGGTAACCCCATGACAAAGTCCATCATAATATCATCCAATTTCCACTCAGGTATGAGAAGTGGTTGCATGTATCCTCTAGGATGTTGTCTTCTAGCTTTCAATTTTTGGTTAACCATACATCTCGACACAAAATTTGCAATCTCCATCTTCATGTAGTCCCACAGAAAATGTTCTTTCAAATCGCTATAAATCTTAGTGATACCAGGGTGTATACATCTTAGGAACACAACAACTCTTCCCAAATATTTAAATACCATCTTCATATATGAAGTCGATCAGTCTCCCATCATTCATATATTTAATTTTCTTTTGAAACTCCTCATCATCAGCCTGATAACTTTTTTTCCTTTCTAGTAAAGATGGTTTGAAACAATTTAAAAATTTATGAATGTTTCAACTTCAATGATTATTATTATATCCATCTTTACTATATCAAATAAATAGGTTTCTTTTCAACTCTCATCTTGTTCAAAACTCCACGATCCTTTATGTTAAATGCTTCTACCACCTTATTTTCCTTCCCTGGGGGGTAGTGTATTGTGCAATCATAATCCTTGAGTAGTTCTAGCCATCATCTTTTTTTCATGTTATGTTTTTTTGTGATAAAATATACGTCAAAATTTTGTAATTCGTATAAATTAAAAAATTTCACCATAGAGATTGTGTCGCCATATCTTCAGAGAAAGGATTATAGCTGCTAACTCAAGATCATGATTGAGATGGGTTTTCTCATGAATTTTTAGATACCATGATACATATGCAATAACTCTATCATTCTGCATAATGACACAACCAAGTCCTTTCTTTGAAGAATCCCTATAAATAAAAAACCCACCATTCTGTGATGGTAGAGTCAAGATAAGAGAATTAACTAATATCCTCCCCAGTTCATCAAAACATTCTTCACACTCTTTTTTCCAAAAAAAAAATTTCCTCTTTACATGGGAGATTATTAATGGGTTTTCCAATTGGGAAAAATTCTGGACAAAATGCCGATAATGTCCTGCTAAACCAATAAAACTGCATACCTTAGTTATATTTGTTGGTGCTGGCCATTCTTGGATTGCCTTTTTCCTAGAAGGATTAATGGAGATTCCATCCATAGAGACAATATGGCCACGAAGTGAAATCTCCTGAAGCCACAATTCACAGTTGCTAAACTTCACATATCATTCATTTCTTTTAAGTGTCTTTAGGATAATGCGCAAGTTATTTTTTGGATATTCATAGCTTTTTGAGATTACCATGATATCATCAATACATAACACTAAAAATTCATCAAGATATTCTTTGAAAACTATATTCATTAGATATATGAAAACATACAGTGCACTAGTCATCCCAAAATGCATTACTGTAAACTCGTAATGCTCGTACTTGGTTCGAAATGATGGTTTTGGAATGCCTTCATTCTTCACACACAACTGATGATATTTAGATCGAAGTTCAGTCTTTGAAAAATATTGGGCTTCATGAAGTTGGTCGAATAAATCATAAATTCAAGTTGTGGATACTTATTCTTTATTGTTATAGCATTGATCTACATGTAGTCAATGCACAACCTCATAGATTCGTTTTTTTTCTTAATAAAAATGACAGGGGATCCCCATAATAAAACAATAGGGTGAATAAATACTTTATTAATTAATTCCTCTAGTAGTTTCTTTAGTTATACTAATTCCACAGTGGCCATTCTATATGGGTTCTTCAATATGGGCCTTGAACAAGGAATTTAATCAATGGAATACTCAATTTCACATTTTGTAGGATGTCCAGTAAATCATCTAGAAACACATCAAAATATTCTTCCCCAATAGGTACGTCCTCTATTAAAACATTATTTTCGTCATCCATAATTATTTCATTCTCATCCTCCCTAATAATTGAATTTTGTAGAGCTACTCTGGGGGATCTAGATAAGAATTAGGTGGTGACATTTCTTCTCTAAAGATAAGTTGCTCCTTATAATCATCGAAAATTTTAACCTCTTTCTTCTTAAAATAATTTTGTTGCATCACGGTCGGAAATCAAATCCATTCCAATGATTATATCAAATTCAGTCATGGTATGATGATGAGATCAACAGATAAAGAACACTTATATGGCCTAATGGTAACTGATTCCCAATACATTATTGCGATGATACATTCCTTATGTGTTTTTACTGACAATTAAAAATATCTAATTTTCATAGAAAACAAGGAAGATATTAAATAATGCAATGATCCAGAATCAAATAATACATTGGGTAAACTTGAGGAAACCATTAAATTACACTCCACCACGTCTTTCGGAGCATCAACCTCAGTAGTAGTGATCGCATAAGCTTGTCTTTTCTTCCTTGGCCTTTTTTGAGGTAAGTTCCCTTGGCGCTTAGAACATTATTTTTCACAATGCCCCTTTTCTCTAAAATTCTAGCATTCATCATTGACAACCACTTCCTTCCCCTTGCAATCACGACCACAATGAGATTTTTCACCACACTTGTAACAGACTCCCTTTGCCTTCATGAAAGTAATGAGGTGTTTCTTCCCACATTTACTACAAGATGGATACTCAAATTTTCTCTTCATCCCCTTATTTCCATTTCTAGAGTTTTCAACATATCTCTTCTTCTTCTACTTTTCATTAACGTCATAAGACTTATTGAATTTTTTATCTATCTTGATAGCACATGAGACAATATCATTGTATGATAAGAAGGATTGTGAGACCAATTCTATCAGAAGAAATTGATTCAACCCATAAAAGAAATGATCAATCATACTCCTTAGTTTATATATATAATCTCCAGCATGCCTTGATATCCTTGTAAAGTTTTCCTCATATTTTACGACATTCTAATCCTCCTATTTCATCAAACTCAGAATTTTTCATTCCATATCGACATGATTGTCACAAGGAAAGTATTTTTCCATGATAATCTCTTTAAAATCCCTCCATTCCATGTTCGATATATCTTAATAATCCTTTGTGTTTTGAATTAATAACCACCATTGATATACATATCACGTGAGGTGATAAACAGCCATGACAACTTTTTCGCATTCTCTACTCCATAAAGAATGACTTATTTTCTCTATATAATTTATCCATTATATATCTAATAATGGTTTTTACTCTAATTAAATGTTGGTGGTTGTTTCCTCATGAATCGGTCGAAAATTGATCCTCCGCATTGTGGATCTGTGTGTTCTATATGGGTAAGGTTATTATTCATATCCTAAGTGAGTTGTCCCAGTATGGTGACAAGCTAATCAACTCCAGTTGCTTCACCAACTCCACTATAATTATCTAGAGTAGGAGAGAAATCCTTACATATATTATATGTGTTGATATGGTTTTCATTCAATTCACTATTCACCTTTTAATAACAATGGAATACACTAGAATAGTTTATGAATCGCAATACATAATTCTAAACATGTAAAACACTTAACATAAATTGAACAGTTTATGCATATAAACCATAATCATAAAAATGGTTTCTTTAAATAATTATATAATCATATTCCCTTCATAGTGTGTTGTAATGAAAATGAGAATTATCCTAAGAATATCCCCCAGAGTGTCATAAAAAATAGTTCAGCAAGGCTCATTGTTGTGAACTCGTTATCGTTCGAGTTTATCTCAAAGCGGTGTTTTCAGGTTTTACCCCTAGGTGCATCTATTCTAGCGCCACCTCTATATGCTCGCATTGATACAGGGATGTATTTCTAGGAAAACTCACAAAATCTCTACAGTACCAAAATTCTAGAATGTTCATCTATAAAAATCCACAATGTTTATCTTACGGTAATGTTCTCTAATCAGAGTTTATAAAAATCTAGATTCCAAATATTGTACTAAACATCCTCTAATACCAACTATAATTCCCCGACACTAGTTACCAAGAGTCG
Source organism: Viscum album (assembly GCA_963277665.1). NCBI lineage: Eukaryota > Viridiplantae > Streptophyta > Magnoliopsida > Santalales > Viscaceae > Viscum > Viscum album. The sequence continues at coordinate 816,423,986 of OY728142.1, forward strand.
GGGCCTTATTACATAAAATTTGCATGACACATGGAATCATGTCTTGAAAGACCGATCGATTTAGTACCCTTGGAAGTACTAGATACATCCAAATGTTTTACATTACATCAAGAAATAAAAACATCAACAACATTTTTTCCTCTTCTGAACACACTTTTATCCTTAGTCTATCCCTTAAAGTCTACCATAAAATACTTCTTCACATCCTGGGAAAAATAAAACATAGAAAGGGGTGATCTCAGATTTTCTATAAGGATTACAATATAGAAGAAACATTCATAAATATGAATAAGCATTATAGTCAATGTATTTGACTAAAACAAAGCCTTTAAATCATAAAATTCGGAATAATATTTCAAAGATAAAATTAAATAATTCCATTTACTTATTCATGTGGATATCTTAGTTGTCGAATAATCAAATGCAATATCAATAGCCACTTTCCTAATGATGGAATGCATAATTCTAAACATCATAACCACATAGTCTAGGCCTTGTTCCAACACTACAAATAAGATTTTGTCAAGACCTTGTGCCAAGACACTAGTTTGTCTAATGAGACCTACTGATGCATCAAGGAGATATAGTGGCTCCACCCGTCACGTACTAAGTCCAATGCATTCCTCATATGAAAATGTTTAAACATAAATTTTTTTTATTAAAAATAGCATATGAAATTTCAATACATTATCCATAAACCATGGATGCTGTAAAAATAACACAACCACAGTCAAACATATCACAAAAACTTCTACACAATATGGATGATTTGTATCATAATAAATGAAAATCATACATGATTAATATCTTTCAAATGATGTTGATATAAATGAAATAATTTTTTTGGAGAGAAATATCTTTTTTTAATCATTTAAAATTCACAAAATTATAAAATAAAACCTTTATTTTGAAAATGTTCTTATAATCTTGTAAGGGAAGCTTCGAATGTGTTATAGCAGCATAAAATAGCTGCAATCGACGTATATGTTGAAAAATCGTTCTTTCTTTAATTTTGTTAAAAATTTCATAATGTATCTTGTTTGGAAAATAATGGAAAGATTCATTTTAAAACATATATGGTAAAATAATGGTATAAATTACTTTAACCAATGGTATAGTAATTAGTAAAAATCTTTTGAATTACATATTTATGAAATCATGGATGTTGATGATAAAGAGGAACTAGTAGATACTTACGTAAAAACAAGCTCGGATAATAAAGAGATTGTAAAATTAACCCTTGCATTGTAATTTTCCTTAGACGATGGTATGTTAACCTCTTTTGTAATAGTTAAAACATTGTGATTTGTTTATACAAGAACTAGATACATAAATATGATATCATATATGATCCTCTAATATTTCTTTTTTAATAATATTTCAGTAGTATCATCATTACAGGTGTTAACTGATTCGTTTTCCATTATATGCTTGGTCACGTGAGCCATGTTATAAATGGATAAGATGTATTTGATTCGTATAAATAATGATATTCGGTTAATAGATATTGTTTTTAATCATATAATTAATATTATTCTTGAATTATTATGATGGGGGGGGTGAATCTCATCGCGTTCGTGGAGACGGTAATTCGTGTGTATGCATGAGCAACAATATCATTATATTGATGGAAAAATCATATGAAATTAGACGGTATATAAAATATAAAGAATCAATAAATTGCTATATTTATTATTTACATCAGTTATAATCATCATTATACCCATCCCAATAATGAAGTGTTTGAATAAGAAACTACACAGTGACGTGCAGACGGTAATTCGTATATACGCACGTATGGTGGCTTTGTCACATATAAGATGGATAAAATACTGAATATGGTTTTTCCATATTTATAATAACATCACTGTATATATATGATATTGGAGTTATTATTTTAGAATTGAAACAACAAATACAGAGAAATTGGAAGAAGAAAAGAACATGAAAGAGGTGATTAAAAATTTACCTCTTCTTCAGGTTCTTCCTTTTGATTTGATCAAAATGGTTCCTAAGGATGGCTTTCTGATCCAAGGAAGGAATATAGGATTATGGGAGGATATTTGAGAGGATATTTGGGTAGGGTATGGCTGAACCAAAGGGCTTTGGTTTTGTGAAATTAAGAGAAGGGGAAGTGCCATTTTTTAAGAAAGGAGATGGTCACTTTAGGAAAAGCGTAAAATATTATTTTATAATAAAATCCTTTTAGGATTATAATGGATCCAAATTTTATTATTTAAATTATATTCTAGGGATGGGTCTAAAACCTATAAACCAATAGGTTTTAGACAGGTTTAGGATATCATATTAACCTTATCTTTTAGATTTATCTCATAGTTAAACAGTTTGACATTAACCATGTCTCTTTGTATTTTTATATATATGGTTATAAAACATACTATAACAAGACAAAAGAACCCCATGTGGTTCATTGTTAATATATATAACCTTATATTAGTCCTTTGTCTGAACCTTATATTTTTATGAATAATATATCAATTAATAATATAATATATATTTTAAAAACTCAATTATGTCAATTTTTTCAGTATTTAGTATATGATTATTTTAAATCCATAAAAATGTTATCACTACAAATAATTTTTTTAAACAATCGTAACATGTCATATTAACCAATAAAATTATTTTAATTCATCATAAGTATCAATTTACATTTATTTGGATATTTATAATATATATTATTTTAATACATCATTAATAATGTAATTATTGCATCATCATTGTGTCCCAATTAACTAAATTATATAATTTATAAAAATTATAAATAAAATAACATTATGTAGGAAATATTTTTATATTTCTAATGAATATTTATAGTCGAATTTATATTTTTTGTAACCCTATATTAAAAATGGTTTAGTTATTAAACTTTGAATTTAACTCTTTTAACTCTTCTTTAAATAAAATAAAAATAAATGTCCTAATCTAATCCAAGGGGACCAAAGAGGATCATATTTATTCCTAAGGTTGTTTTAGATTTAATTATACATATAAAATAGTATTAGAACATATTTTAGGGTAATTATGATATCATTTTTGATCCTAAATTACCATATTTACTTTTAACTGTGGTAAAATAACATTCAAAATTTACTATTCACCTAAAATTATTTTCATCTTATTGAACTAAATTTTACAAACTGTTATTAACCATTTCTCTCATAATTTTTAAATTCAACTCATAGAAGTAGTGAACTTATGTTTTATAAAAATTTGCAAACACTCCTAGGGGTTGGGAAAAAGACGGAAAAAAGTTCGATAAAATTTTATATATTTTAACTTATTATAAAATGAGGAAAATGAATTAGATTGAACATGTGTAGGTATGATGTATCTATTATGATCTAAAATAAATTAAAATAAAAAAAAACAAATTATTGAAATAAAAAGTCGTTTTTAAACAATAACACAGTGTTTTTTCACTATTCATTAAAAGTTGAATGTTTTCAGAAAAATACCCAAAATTCACCCTAATCTAATTTCGATATTCTTAATCCAAAAATGAAGTCGATTTTGAATGATAAAATTTAAAAATTTCAAAAAGTGGATATAATTATTCATAACGTCTAGTTTGATTGGTCGCGGTGTGTTAGAATCTTGAAGTGCATACAATGAACATTGTTGTATTATTCAAAGGGAATCATACCATGGAAGCTTGGGGTGTTATAGGTACGAGATAGGAGTTGATGAAGGAGTCCCAACAGTCTTTGTGGGAATTTCATCCATGTATGTCAAAGATGTTTCATGACATTCAACGCTAGTATTGGTAGCTTGGGATAAAACATCAGATTGCATTCATTATTACTAGGTGTTCCACCTGTCAGTAGGTGGAGGAAGGCCACCAAAGACCCAAAGGATTGTTATAGCTGCTTCCAGCCCTTGAATGGAAATGGTATGATTTTTCTAGTGATTTATAAGTCGAATTTCCTTTTTCACTAAAGGATAGTGATTTTTTATGTGTTCTCATTTATTTCCCGATAAAAGTATCCCACTTAATTCTTATTTGGGGGACTTTCTCAGTTAATGGGACGGTAAGGATGTATATCTTTGAAATGATATCACTACATGGGGTCACTCCTTCTAACATTTTAAATAGAGACTCTCATTTCATGTCATGATTCTGGAAGGGATTGTATAAGGGTATGGGAACACAGGTGCTTCTAAGAACATCTTTTCAACCTCAGACTGATGGAAAATATGAATAGACAATACAGGTTCTAGATGATATGTTACGAGCATGTGTCCTTGATTTATGTACTTCTTGGGGGAAAAATCTTAATCTCTTTATGTTTGGATATAATAATAACTTTTAAGAAAAAAATCAGATGGATCCTTTGAGTCTTTATATGGTAGTCCATGAATTTCACCACTGTACTGGATAGAGGTGGGTGAGGTAGCCCTACTAGGTTCTTATCTCGTTCAAGAGACTTTGGAACATATTTATCTTATCAAAAATCATATCACCATTGTTCAATATAGGTAAAATCTTATGTCGGTCACCATTGAGAACCTCTAGATTTTGAGGAAAAGGAACCATTTTTACTTCATTCATCACCCAGTCTTTATAATAGATGGTTACATAAGAAAAAGAAGTTGTATCCTCATTAAATAAGGTTGTATGAGATTCTAGAGAGATTCCGTCTGGAAGCCTATGTGATGCTACTATCTCAAAGGTACCATTCCATGCACAACATCTTCCATGTTTCATATCTTTTCCAATATCATAATGACCCCTTCTCATACACATGATCCTGAGGAAGTTGAGTTATATTCAAATGCTTCCTTTGAGGAGTATCTAGTATACAACTGTGACTGGGGCACAAAGGCTCTCTGAGGCCAGTTTGTCCCACTAGTATTGGTGTAATGGCACCCCAGCTGCATGCAGTACATGAGTTGGGAGCTATAGGCCATCATTAGGTTCAAAATGGCCATACATGTTCTCAGATAGTAGTTCTCCACAATTCGAAGGTTAACTTGGTGATGAGTTATTTTAAGGGGGAACATTGTAAGAACCTGGATTTCTACTTTGGTATGGATCCTTTAATTTTTTTAGTTCTTATTTTGGGACCAAATATGGATGCCTAATGACATATCCAAGGTGTCAGGGGGTTTGTGGATTTTTCGGAGTTTACAACCCATGTTTTTGGGGAAAAAATTGCTCTATCCATCGGTTAGACCTAACCACGTAAAAGGGTTTGATTTTTAGGATGATGCATCTCACACAAAGGGCACACAATTTCCCTAACCATTCTGCCTAACCGTGCAGTATGCCTCTTTCCCTAGGTACTAATGCATGGTATGAACAAGGTTTTTTAAACTATGAATAGGATAAAGTTTTGGTAATATTACCATTTCCCCTTAATGATGTATTTATTCTAAGAATCTTCCCAAATCCGATTTGCTGCAGGATTATCCACCATTCCACTCATTTTGGAGCTTTCTGAAGGCTTGAGCTAGGTATCAAGAGATCTCCTTCTTCAAGGAACCATTTGAGCTTACATTCATCACATTGGATGTGCAATGGTATGTACCCGGGTCGGATTGAGTCATTCTTCTTGTCTCCTGCTCTCGACCTAGTTATTGAGGAGCAACTGTTTTTGTTTTTTTCATATATCTAGTCTATTCTATTATGAATCAAAGGATTTTATAGTAGGGGGAGAGTCATAAGGACTTATGGTTGGTGTTCTATAAGTTATCCCTCAAGTTTTTCAATTTCTAAATTATCTTGTGTGGCCTAGTGATTTCATCTGATATCTTTTATAGAATTTATATACCATGCATATAATAATTTCAACCATATGGTTATGCTCTTAACTACTATGTTATTAATTGTTAGTGGATACACCCACAATTCTCAACATTCCATTTAGGATAATATTCCACAGATGATTTTTTATTTTTTGGACACTTTTAAGCCATTGTTTAGATGTTATCAATCTTGACCACACTAATTGTAGGCCTCCTTATAATAAATTCTTGTTGTATGATGAAATGGTGAATGGTAAGTACCATGTCACTAAAACTAGAACTACCTAAGGTAAGTTATTTATATTTGATAAGTAAATGGGAATGGTAAAATAGAATTTATACAAAGTATATGACTTGGAAGGATTAAATTTGAATAAATAATAGGTTTCATTTCCATATATCTCGTTACCATATTGATGGAAGGTAGTAGAGTGAACCATAATTACTGAATATGACTTTATGGATTGATTAAAAGGTTCCATGCTACCTTTCCTTATCACATTAATGAATGTAAAGGCTTGAACCAAATTAAATATTATATGAATTCAATGTCAAATAGTAGTGGCCTCACACAATCTCACAATGGATTCTTATAAGAGAATTCCTTGAGCACCCAAAAACCCCATTCCGATTCAAGGATCCAACTATATTAGGTTAAGACCCAACTAGGTCCCGACCTGTCTCTATTTTTGGATTCCTAGTGTGACACCGTAGGATCTGTCACATAGTATTAAATGTTTCCTTAGATACACTCCATGGACACAACATTGAAAATGATGTGCCATGGTTAAATCCCATTGGGCCCAGTCCCATCTTACCCCAATTTTACCTTGGATGATCACCTTGGAATCCGTAGGAATATTGTTGTGGAATGCATTGGAATATGATCCATGAATTACCCTCTTACAGATAGCTAGGATATAGTTATTACTAAGTTGGTGACCCATGAGATCTATATTTCCTTTGTAATTACCAGGGAACATCATTATTAAATGTCATTTGAGGTACCTTGTCATATATTGGAACCATCACTACTGTCAACATGTGACGTATTTATAAAACGGTAATAAATAATTAATGGACTTGTTATGTTAAAAAACTAGCTGAGGGCTCAAGTACTTAGGTATTTAGTTACATTATACATCATTAATTATTTTAGGAATATATGTATTCTTGCACACTATAACATTTCCATTAAATGGGAAAAATGTTATAGACACTATTGGTGTTGGCCCAATGAGATTTATCTCACACCATATTCTGGTGTCATTTGGTATCTAGGGTATACTACATGATTCTAAATAATGATAAAGGAGATTATATGGCATAAAACACAAGATTTTTTGCTGTTTATAATAGAGCATGATAGAAGATGATTGAGCCAGAGTTCTAAATTATTGGAATTGTGTTTTTATTTCCATAGTTCATTTTTGAAACATGTTATTTCTTCTATATTATATCTATTTTTTCTAGTTTTCTATTGACAATACATATTATCATTACTTGTTGAATGATTCTATTAATTATTATAGCTATTTCAATTATTGTTATTATTTCCTCTCATTACGATGTTCCTTGTGTTTTCCTTATTTTTCTTCAACTATTTTATCATATGTTTTTTCATATTTTTTTTCTGATGTGATTCACTTTTTTAATGAGGGAATAATTTCTTCACAGACACACTCATGTCCCTCACTTCTAGTTATGATCCTCTGGTGTTTGGGGAGATGCACTTGACTCCATGTTCCCCACCAGTCTCAGGGCACCTATTAACTGGTATACGAGTCTAGGATGTCTTATTAACTGTTTATGTTGATGAAATTCTCTTTGATGGGAATGATGAAAGAAATTTTAAATAATTTTATGAAAGATTTAAAAAGTTTTTCATGTTGTCCATGCGAAAAGAAATGAATTTTTTTTTTGTTAAAAAAATTTATAAAATAAGAAAAACATTTTTATTACTCGTGAAATGTATACCAAAGAACTTCTTATGAAGTTCAGCATGTAAATTCTAAACTAGTTTCAACATTGATTTTGTTGTAAACCAAGTTTACTAATGATATAGAAGACATGATAGTTGATCGGAATGTGTTTCAGATAATGATAAAAGTTTTTTTATTTTAATACCTAAATACCCTACATTGTTTATGTTTTCACATTATTTGGAATATTTAGACTGTTATAAAATAATAAAATATGTTTTCTGGAAAAATAATTATCATATATATCAATGGAACATCAAATTTTAGAATCATATATGATAGATAAAAAATATTGACTTGTTTGGGTATTTATATGGTAATTGAGAAGATAATGTTGAAGATAGAAAATCAACATCTAGTGGGGTTTTCATTCTTATAAAATTTTTGTTATTTGGAAAAGAAATAAACATAATTCAATCACACTTTTCACAATTGAAGCAGAGAATGTTGCTTCTACTGAAGCTACTACCAAAATTAAGTGTATAAGGACTCTGTTGGAAGATTTACTTTTTGAATTGAATCCACCCTTGCTCTTGGGTTGTGATAATAAAAATTCAATCAACCTTACCAAAAATATGATATAATATTCTTGTTGAAAACACATTGATATCAAAAATCATTTTATAAAAGATCATGTTGAGAAGAATTAATTGATGTTGGAGTATATTGCTACATCGGAATAAGGTGCCGACATTTTCACAAAACTATTACACAAGGAACCTTTTTCTAAACAAAGGATGAACATGGGAATCCATCATCTTTCAAATAAAGGATGGGGTATGTGTTTCTGTACCATCTCTTATCTTGTCATCGAATAGTGCTGTAGAAGGTGGAGAATTATTTCATAAAACTATCCATTTTTTATGATTAAACTTATAAGGAAGCATATAAAATCGGGGTGTTTTGGGTACACTATGAATCCAATGTTGTAAATCATTGAACTATTCTAACTAATTGAAATGGTTATAAGAATAAAAAGTACAATAATGTTTATGAAAAATTAATATGTGAAGAAAATTTGGGGAGGTTCTCATCAGTCACTATATTTTGACATCCTTGCTCTACTATATACAATTCTTGTTTCCTTCAGTGATTTAGATCATGTAGGCATACAATTTTTGATAAGTAATCAATTTTTTGAAGTAAAAATGTAGAGTGATTTCGAAAGCATTGTTGAAAAAAATCAAAATGAGATATTGTTGGAAACATGTTGTCATCAAGGTGTTTTGAAGAAAAACGATATTTGTGTTTTATTTTATTATTAATGAAGATAGGGAAAAAATAGTTTAATAAACTATGTAAAAGATAAAAATTGGACAGATCGTCCTATTTAAAATATTGGACCCACAATGCTTAAGAAATTACACTTCATTGAGAAGATGTTTTTTGAAAATAAAAGGATCATTAGACTTACAATGTGTTCATAATCAAGTTATGTTCATAATGAGATTTTGTATCCAAGTAATCATAAATATCAATAAAATATAACCATGATTTTATGATATTTGAATTATCATAAATCATAATTGTTTGATAAACATTTGAGGAACTCTTTATGATTGAAATGGTGAGTTCAACCAATCTTTTTGATGTATGGTTGGAAAGAAAGAAGATGCTGGAAAGGATGGTAAATTAAAAAATGATCTACTATAAGTAAGATAATGCAAATTTTGATATTAAATATATTCAAATTCATGAAGAAGTCATGATATACTAATAATTTCTTGAAATAATAATGTTAATGAAGTCAAATCTTTCATTACATAGTTCTTCGGTGTAAGATCATCAATCATAGAAATATTTTTTCGGTGAGAAGGTTGATCAGAGCATAAAGTTATTCATATTCAAGTTTTTAAATTGAACAATAATCCAGGAGAAAAAAATATTTGATGAAAGAGGTTGATGAGGACCCTATTTAGAAAAGGAAATAATTTACTAATTATGAATCTCTTGAAACTATCCCATCGGATGTTGTGTACCAACGATTATTAGTGTCATACAGTCAATTATCATTGGATGAAAATAAGAGCCAAATTTTTTTCATGGTGAATTTTTTGGTGCTAATCATTTTTTTGGGCTAATAAATATAGTGAATATGATAATTTTGTTGTGATTTATATGAAATATAAAATATATGATCAATTAAAAATATAGTCATCCAATTTTATAAAGATGCATTATTTATTTTATATTAGATGGAAACATTTTTTACATATCCAGTGGGTCAGTAAAAAGAAATTCCCTAATTTTTTATGAAGTGGGCCATGAGAATAATAAGAAATATATTTTATTGTAACTATAAGTTCAATATCTACAAGACTGAAAATTACATTGTATTATCATAGCGATATAGATACCAATCCATATAATGTTATATGACAGCGATAAAAATCATAGGATATAGGATCTTCAATGTGGAGAAATAAAGAAAATATGATTTTTTAAACCATTAATAAAAGTGTTTCATATGGGGTATTGATAGGATGGTTTATGTATTCGCTAATGTGTTTTCAAGAGGGACAACAGAATGGGAAATTGGTTCTGAGGATCGTAATGAGAATATTTTTTTCCACATGTTTTTTTATTCATTTTTTCAATTGGTGTGGAAGAAAAAAAATTGGAGAATCTACTCCATACATAGTTATGAAAAAATTGTAATGGGTAATCAGAATAAAACTGATGTATGTAAAGAATTATTGAAGTGAGATAAATTTTGAGAAGAATCATGAAGTTTCAAGAAGATTTAATAAGCAATGAAGAATACAAGATGCACCCAAAATTCAAGGAGGAATTTTATTGTAAGAAATTATTTTGAGAGTGAAATGTTTTCATAATCCAACTGAAAATAAATTTGGGTAACCAATAGACGGAGTATCTACTTTTTACTTTCTAGAATCAATGTACTATTCTGGAGAGAAGTTGGAGCACTGAAAAAATATTGAGATAAGGATTTTTTGGATCGTGCTTACCATATAATTTTTTTAAGACTAAATAATAAAGGAGAAGAGGGATGATCATACTCATCTGATCATCATATTAGATTGAATCATGAAACTAGGAATGAAACATGGATTTCTAGGATCATTCATAAGAGGTCTAGTATAGTTTTACTTGTTTTTTATAGAGTATTTGTTAAACTAATCAATCAGATTGGGAATGTAAGACTAGGACATCAGACTGAGTTTCATTAAAATGCCTAGGATGTTCATACATATTGATTGGTAGTTAAGTGAAAATTTTAATTGAATAACATATATGTCAATGTTGACAATGAAACAGAGTAAAGTGTATTTTAATTGTTACAAAAGATTGTATTATAGTATTTTTGATTGATTGACAGTATTCACTATCGTATTGAACATAGTGTTATACAATTGTAAGGGTATATCCTACTCATTCTATTCCTCACAATATTATTGTTTTATAGTTGATTGTGTGGTATAAAATTGATTTCATATAATACCAAGGAAGTTTCTACTCATGTTGAGGAGTAAACCTTGTAAATTATTATGTTTATGTGAATTTTTCGGATTTTTTAAACCAAGGTAACAACTCTCTAAAAGGAGTTTAATTTTTTAACAAAAGTAAGGAATGCTAAAAGGAAAAGTCGTCACTAATTCACCCCTTCCACTCTCAGGGATACTTCTTATTTTCTAGACAATAATAAGTATTTAGAATGTTTATACCTAGTTATGTATGAAACCATCCTGATGTATTCTATTTATGAATGATACCTTCCCGACGTATTCACTTTATGAAACTAGTGAAAATTTATTCATTAGACTCGACCTAAAAATAGTATGTACATAGTTACCACCATTAAGAGAGATCCATGAAAATATTATGTGTTTTTGTCTTTTTTTTTATTTTCTATATTCTATATAGTATACTATTTTTGGAATTCATAATTAGAACAATTCATCCATATAGATGTAGGGGTTTAAATATAAATATGTTAAATTGGAAGATATTGAGAGTTTTTTTTAATTCAGTTCACACTCACTCACCCCATCCTCTCTCTAATTGGCTGCACTAGATCCCCGAGAATCTCACATGTAAACTATAATATTATATTGAGTTTTATATCATTATACAAATTATAAAATAATTTTAGAGAATTTACATTAAATTTTTGAAATTATCAAATACGTATCAGTAACGAGGTATCACATTATAACCTATATCTTATAAACCATGCCTTGGGGAAACAACTGGGAAATGTATAAACTCATAAAGGCTCCTTCATTTATTATGAAAGGCATTTATGATGATTTCATTTTATATTTTCAATGAAATAAAACAACAAAAAACACTTTTTTTTAAATCTTCATTTCTCATTTATACAATTACTATAGATATTTACTATCATACAATGTGATTTATGAAGGTAATTTATAAATATTTATGAAGATTCCATAGCTTATGGATCACTTACAGAGGAAAGATTCAATTTTTCTTTTTTTGAGATTTGTTCATCACTTTTACTATTTTAATGATATTATGTTGCATAGTGATATATGATATTTATGATTTTATCTTTATTTTTTCCTTATATTAGATGAATCTCATTAATGTGTTTTATATTTCCACTATATTTATATGAACCTAAAATTAAAAAAACCCATTTGTATAATTAACGATAAATCTATTAAATGAGATAAGAATTTTTAAATTTATTGACAATTCGTTAATTTTTATTAACAATGTGTGATGTGTGGATGTTGCATAATATGATATGTCATAGATAAATAAATTTCAGTATATTCCTTTATTATATTATACAAAATGGTATTTTATATGGAATTAATGATATTACATATATTGATAAATTGTATCACAATGTGAATCATGTGTATGTTCATTGATTGTAAATATTTTTTATGGTAAGCTTTAAGATAAGATATTGTAAGTATAAATATGTAAACACATTAAAAAATATTTCATTGTATAATATCCATTGATATAATTTTATTGTTGACCTGACCTATTTTTATAATCCCAACTATGCTTTCACATACCTTGAAAATCCCAATTATTGTTTATCTATATCCTTGAAATTTGTTAATCAATGTTTATCCATATTTATATGAGTTCTGAATTAACTCTAACATGATCGGATTTGTTTTGCATAAAACAGATAAGTGTTAAGTCACTGATCTGCATATAGATACTGATACAGAGTTACCGGTACTTAGTCTACTGATAGACAGATTCACCGATAAGCTAGGGTCACCGATAAAACAGAGCTACTGATATGTACAAGTACACCGGTATGCATAGAACAATTCTCCAGATAGTATTGAAAGAAGCTACTGATATGAATGAGTCTACCTATACACAATCATTGGAACTAAGCAAGCTACCAATATAGACAGTCACCGATAGACCAAGAGCTACCAATATACATAGTCACCGATACAAAATGAAGCTACCGATACAAATCAGAGCTACCAATAGATCAAGAGCTGCCGATAGGATAAAATCAATGGTATATAAAGCTACTGATACCAAGAGCTACTGATATACAGAGTCACCGATACAGAATGAAGCTAACAAAACAAAGCAGAGCTATAGATAGATCAAGAGCTACCGATAGGATGAAGTCACTGGTATATAATGCTACCGATACCAAAAGTTACCGATACATAGAGTAAGAGCTACCGATATCAGGAGCTACCGATACAAGTTCAAAGAGCTACGGATATCAGGAGCAACTGATACAATTTCAAAGAGATGCCGATGGAAGGTCACTGCTACACAACCACTGTACACATCTACCAACAGAAGGCTACTAATGATTGACCAACCAGTCAAACCCTATACTCTAAATAATATTTATTTATTAAGCAAAGGGTTACATTCGATGTATTTAATGCAGTTAATGTTATTTAATGATATCTGTTGGCATGTCAGGGAATCATAACTAGTACCCATGAAAAAAGGAATCATTAATTTTTTACCATAGCTAAAATCTATAAAAGGGAAGATATAGATCTAGCTGGAGGAGAGTGAATACAAGAGAGAATCAGGGAACTAAGAAGGCACACGAAGGGTGAAAAAGACAAGGGATTAAAATCATTACAAAGTGGTGCAATAACAAAAATTCTACATCCATACCTGGAGATTACTGGACATACTCAAAGAAATTCAATTCTATAGGAGAACACAAGCTGCATCTTGAGTGATGAACTACATCAAACACTTCATGCAGTCAGGCTGATAAGTTGAACCTAAAAAACCAAGAAAGAAAATGACACTCTGTTTTTTAGACAAAAACTAGAGAAGGACTCCGAAGATTTTTGGACCAATCAAACGAGTCCAGAGCTTCAGTACCAATCACTAAAGATTTTCTAAACTCTTTCATACTTACTATAGTGATTCTTTTGTTTACATTTCGAGCAGTGTGTGTACCCTGTTTATTTTACACACACATTGTCTCATGAGCTAAGCTGGAGGATTCTTAAATCCTCATTCAAAATATATAACTCCCTCATATCCCACTGTGGATAGTGGTAGAGGACAAGTAAGACCGGGACAGCTGTGATCTATTGTTTATTTTCCCATGTAGAACTGTGGTAGAGGTCTCTGAACCTGGATAGTCTATGCACTGTTGTTTACCCCGATCCAGGGTGTGGATCAATTTATATAAATTTTTTGAGAGGACTAAGTCATGGCTTGGGACTAAACCTCTTGGTTACATCTGCTGTTCATTTTAGATTAAGTCATAAGTATACTATATATTTCATATTTCGCTGCTAACTACTTTGAAATATAATTTTTTAGAGTTACTTTGATAGTTAAATTAGCAAGTGTTTATATTTAATGAAAATCAGTATGATAGTTTCAAAAGTCAATTTAATCTTCAGATTAAATTAACTGAGACCTAATCAATCATTGAAAATCTAATTGAACATTTAAAATCTTTATAAATTCACTACAGTTTAGCTTTTTTTTAAATTTTGGGATTTTAATAGAAATATTTCTAACAAAATTTTTTATTGGAACTCAATTCACCCCCTCTTCAGTATCCACTCTGACCAACATTTGGTATCCGAGGATTTGTTTTGTTTATCAATGTGTTCAAATACTCTGTTTTACGACTTTTATTTTAGTTATATTTTAAATATCTTAAATTTCTGTTAGTTCTAAATTTTATCTCTTTAAATATAATATCTATGATCTAGCTATGGACAATAGACTAGAAGGTGCTGCTACTAACATTCCACCATTCTTTAATGGTACAAATTACGCCCAGTGGAAACTGAAAAAGAATATTCATTTAGAAAGTATGTGTTTTGATATTTGGACTACTATTGAAACTGAATATAGGATTCCAGCAACTGAAAAAACAACTTGGGATGAACCAACAAAGACTGTTTACAATAATAATTGTAAAGCTATGAATGCCATGTATTGTGCTTTAGGAGATGAAGAGTTCAATAGAATTTCTGTTTGTAAATCTGCTTATGAAATATGGGACACTTTGGCTATTTCCCCTGAGGTAAAAACCAATGTTAAAGAAATGCGGCTGAAAACCTATACTATTAAATATGACAATTTTAAAATGAAATCTGATGAACCTATTTCTGACATGTATCTCAGGTTCAATGATATTGTCAATACTATGAGCTCTCTTAGAATGGTTGTTCTAGCAAAGGAACAAATTATGAGAATATTAAGATGTCTACCTGAAATATGGAGAGGTACATCTGTTTCTATTTGAGAATCATGTGACATAAGCAAGATACCAGTCAAGGAGCTCATTGGAAATCTTATGATGTATGAGGAAGAACTCAAGGTGAATAACAAGGAAGATGATGAACGTAAAAGGAAGTCTGTATATTTCAAGTCTACTACTTCAATGAGCAAATACAATGAGAAAATTCCTGTACCTACTTAATGTTCAACCAGTGATGATTCAGATTCAGATAGTGATGCTGAGATGGCTCAAATATCCAGAATATTCACGAAGTTATATAGGAAGAAGAAATTATTTAGAAAATAATATTAGAAGGGAAAGTATGACAATAAATGTCATTGGAAGAAGGATTGGAAGAAATCTGATAAGGAAGATGATATAGTCTGCTATGAATGCAAGTGGAAAGGACACATCAAGGTCGACTGTCGAAAGTTAAAATTCAAAAAGAAATATGATCATAAGGACAAGAAGTACAAGAATGCAATAAAAGAATCATGGAGTTCTTCAGAAGAATCCACATGTGATTCTGATTATGCTTAGGATTAATATTCTCATAAAAATAACATGTGCTTTATGATAAACACATTTTAGGTAACACTAGACACTCCTACTTTCTATTCATACTATTCTGGAGATGAATCTAATTCTAAATCTGAAAATATTTCTTGTGAAGAATTATTTGAATATTTTAATAGGCTATAAGAGACATTTAATAATCTTAAGGAAAAATATATGTCACTAATGAAATAGAATTCTCTCACTGCCAATGTTAAATCCGCCCTTGATGTAGAAAAGGAAAATAATTCTCAACTGTTAAAGGAAAATATAGAACTGAAAATGTCTAATGAGAAACATAGAAAGGACATAGAAAAATTCAAAAATAGAAAGGATACTCTAACTCAAATTTTAGGAATTAATGTTGCTCCAAAATATACTACTTGTTTGGGATACCAAATGGGAAAGATACCGTTTACTAAAACAATATTTATCTCTAAATCTGGACAAAATTCTGCCAGTTCCAGTTCTGGAAATTCATATGCTTCAACAATTTATTCATATGGCTATAGATCAAATAATGTTTATCTTTCAAAATATAATGATTCTGTATATGAGACCCATAAGAAAAATATGGGTACCTAAAGCTTTGATTGTTAACCTTTCATCACCCAAGAATATCTGGATAAAAAAATCATTTTCCATCTAAATCTGTTTTGTAGGAAACATGTTTGAAGAGTTCTCACAAGAAGATATGGTACTTGGATAGTGGATTTTTGTGATATATGTCTGTATATTACTCATACATCAAGAGTTTAATCAAATTTGATAGAGTCCATGTCACGTTTGGTGATAATTCTAAAAGAAAAATCATCATCCTATGCCAGATTGGAAACACTGATTTAGTTTTAATTTCTAAAGTATTATTTTTTGATGGACTTAAATATAATCTATTGAGTATTTCTCAATTATTTGATGATGGATTTAATTCTATGTTTGAAAATGATTCTTGTAATGTTTTTAACTTTAAAAATATTTTAGTATTTTCTGCATTGAGAAATGAAAATGTTTTTGCTGTTGATTTAAATTCTTTTGCCAAACTAAATTTTACATGTTTAAATGCTTTTCATAAAGAGTTGTGGCTTTGGCACAAATGATTTAGACACTTCAACATCCATTCACATAGAAAACTGACTAGGAATAACTTAGTTAGAGATCTACCAAAACGTGAATTTCCAGATGACAAAGTTTGCAACCCCAGTCAAAAGTTAAAGCAACATAATGTTTCTTTTAAATAAAATAAATAAGTATCAACTTCTCAACCCCTCGAGTGGGTTCACATGGACTTGTTTGTAACTTCTAGAGATATAGTTTAAATGGAAAGTACTAGGTCTATTTCATAATAGATGAATTTTCTAGATATACATGGGTATACTTCTTATCTCACAAAAGTGAAGCTTATTCTTACATTATTAAAAACTCCAAGTCTGTAGAAAACCTTAGTGGACATAAGATTAAAGCCCTGAGAAGTGATCATGGCCATGAGTTTGAAAATCATGAATTTGAATCTTATTGCTCATACAACAGCTATAGTCTCAACGTCTCTACCCCTAAGACACCTCATCTGAATGGTGTAGTAGAATGAAGAAATATAAACCTTCAAGAAATTGAAATAATTATGCTTAATGAGTATGATCTGCATATTTATTTTTGGGATAAGGCTGTGAATAAACTTTTTATATTATCAATTGATCCTGGATTAGACCTGTTCTCAAGAAGACCCCCTATGGACTATGGAATAATAGAAATCCCAAATTTAGTTTCTTAAGAGTCATTTGATTCAAAGTCTTTATCTTCAATACAAAAGATAATCTAGAAAAGCTTGCTTCTAAAAGTGATGAGGGAGTTTTTATTGGTTATTCTTTAACTAGAAATGCCTATATAGTCTTTATCAAAAGAACCAAATGTGTGGAAGAATCTGTTCACATCAATTTTGATGAAACTGATCCACATGAGACTAAAAACTCTCTTCAAAATCGTGAAGAAGATTTGTCTGTTCTAGACCTTAATGATTAAACTAAAGAACCTGTGGTAAAAAAATCCAGTTCAAGAAATATACGATAATCTACTTCTGTTG
This sequence comes from Viscum album, assembly GCA_963277665.1. Classification (NCBI taxonomy): domain Eukaryota; kingdom Viridiplantae; phylum Streptophyta; class Magnoliopsida; order Santalales; family Viscaceae; genus Viscum; species Viscum album. The sequence continues at coordinate 816,442,068 of OY728142.1, forward strand.
AACCCAAACCTATAGATGAACCTGAAATTTCTATTCCTACCTGTACTAGATCTACAAGGATTCTAATGAATCGCTCTTTGGATGTTGTTGTTGGTAATCATGATAGAGGGATACAGACTAGAGCTTCTCTATGAAACCAGGTTGAACATCATGCATTTCATTCATAGCTAGAACCTAAATATGTCAATGATGACATCATTGATGAATTTTGGGTAATTGTTATGCAAGAAGAGTTAAATAAATTTGAATGAAAGAAAGTCTGGGAATTAGTTACCAAACCCAAGGACACTTTGATAATAGGCACTAAATGGGTTTTTAGGAACACAGTTGATAAATCTAGAAATATAGTTAGAAACAAAGCTAGGTTAATTTCACAAGGATATAGTCAAGAGGAAGGTATAGACTATGAGGAAACCTTTGTAGCTGTAGCTAGATTAGAAGCTATTTGGATCTAACTTGCCTATGATGCTCATCTGAATTTCAAGTTATATCAAATGAATGTTAAAAGTGCTTTTCTAAATGGTTTTATTATTGAAGATGTTTTTGTTGAGAAACCACCTAGATTTACTAATCCTTATTTTCCAAATCAAGTTTTTAAACTTTCTAAAGGTGTATATGGTTCAAAACTAGCTCCGAGATCTTGGTTTAATTACATAGTAATTTTTTTATTTCACAATATTTTACTAAATGGATTCCTAATCCAACTCTTTTTATTAAAAGAATTTCTAAAGATGTTTTGATAGTATAGATCTATGTGGATTATATTTTATTTGGATCATCTAATAATTCTTTATACATTGATTTTCAAAGAGTACGCAAAATTAATTTGAAATGATTTTAATTGGAGAACTAAAATATTATCATGGATTTTATGTTTTTCAAAATAAAAATGGTATTATCTTGAATCAAAGTAAATATACAAAGGATATTTTAAAACATTTTGGTTGGGATAGTATTAACGAAAGTGATACACCTATGATTATTGTCTATGAATTTGATGCAGATGAAACTGGGAATCTAGTTGATCAAACCAATTACAAAGGTATGATTAGAAGCTTACATTACCTTTCTACTAGTTGACCATATATTATGTTTAGCATGTGTATGTGTACAAGATTTCAAGCTAATCCAAAATAATATCATTTACTTGCTATTAATAGAATTTTTAAGTATCATAAGCAAACTGTAAACTTAGGTTTGTTTTACCAAAAAAGGACAATCTTTTTAATTAATGAGTTATTCAGATGCTGATTTTGCTGGTTGTAAGTTGGATAGAAAAAGAACATCTGGAACATGTAATTTATTGGTAAAATCCATAGTTTCTTGGTGTAGTAAAAATAAGAATTATGTAGCTTTTTCTACTGCCGAAGCAGAGTATATAGCTACTGGTAGTTGTTGTGCACAAATTCTGCGGATGAAACACACTCTTTTGGACTATGGATATGACTTTAAGCATGTTTCAATCAACTGTGATAACACTAGTGCAATTGATATTTCAATGAACCCTGTATCTCCCTCTAGGACCAAACACATTGATGTAAGGAACCACTTTTTATGAGATCATTTCCAAAAAGGTTATATTAATCTTGAATTTATAAGTACTGAACATCAGTTAGATATCATTTTCACCAAACCATTACTTTAGGATAGGTTAAGTTACATTAGGCATGAGTTGGGAATGTTTAACCTTGATCGGCAGGCACCTCACCGATGCAATGTAACCTCACCGATGTAACCTCAACAATAGAACCGCACTGATGTAACATCACCGATGTAAAATCACTGATGTAACCTCACTGATGTAACCTCACCAATGTTACCTCATCGATGTAACCTCACTGATGGACTTAACTGATAGGAATTCTCACTGATAAACCCTCCTGATGAGTGCCATGTTTTAAACTTCTGTCTGCCACCCGAATCTGAATTGTTTTTACTTTATTTCATTTTATTTATTTATTTTTTGATTCCTAAATGATTAAAACAAAGTCCTTGATACTTCTTAATCGACTGAGCCTCAAATCCTTTACCCTGAAGCCTTACTCCCAAATCTCTCGAAAACCCTAAATCCCTAAAACCAGAGATGGAAGAAACCAAACTTCCTACCATCAGAGATGACATTGATGAACCGAGTGAAAAGAAGAAAAAGTCTATACTAGAAGAAAGTAGTAGTGTTGGTAGAACTAGGTTGGGTAGGTGACCAGTGGACCCTCATTTGTAGAATAGAGTTATTGTGATTAAAAAAGAGTAGTGTGTGGAATGGTTGTTACCTATAAAATCAATTGTGCTCGAAGTACTTGAAGATCAAAAGTTGGTAGATTTCTTTTCGAACAATAATGGCCCAAACAATCCGAAGATAGTGAAAAAAATTTATGAGTTTATGATTTTTGAGAAGTTAGAAGATGAGAACCATGTGATTTATTTTTTGAATGGAAAAGAGATGTCTTTTTCATCTATTGAGTGGGATGAATGCCTAAATGTTTCACACGAAGGTGTATCTGGATATGTCTTGAAATCTATACCACCTACAAGTGACATATTCGATTATGAGACTTCCTTGGAGGAGATCATTGGTGATGGAAATCAAAGGCAATTCGTGGCTACTGAAATGGATAGAGAGAACAAGTTTTTGTTCAAATTTTTTCAGCATGTCTTAATACCAAGGAGGGGGGATTTTGTGAATTTAAGATATGAGGATATCTATCTCCTGCATCTCTTGAGACATTGTGTAGAAGTGAATATGTTCCAATTGCTGAGGATTCAAATGGAAGACATGATAAGGCAAAAATAAAATACTAATGCACTATTCTTTGCTAAGTTGATCTCAATGATGATCAAAGTGAATGGGGTAGCTGAGTCTCAAGAAGAGACAATGGTAGTAAAGAATAATTTTTGTATCACCAGCACGGTGTGAAAATACATGAAGATAAATTGGAACCCATGGAGAGGAGAGTGGGTTAATGATGAGAAGAAGGTTTATGATAAATTCAATCATGTCGATCATCCTTCAAGATCAAAGGATGTGAGGGATCTGGTCTAGGACATGATAAAGAAGAACCTGAATACAGTGATGAAACTGAAGAAAAAGAGACTTATATGGATGATGGAAGAGATCCGGACTTACCTCCAAGTCCTCCTTCTGAAATGGTATCTTTGGAAATGGAAGCCTTAGTAGAAGAAGAGACACATGCTGATGAGGATGACTAGCCAACTCCTGAGCATGAAGAAGAAAAGGATAATGAATCGGAATCCTTTGATTCTGTCTCCTTAAGTCTGAGTCCATTAATTGGATGCTCAGTTGTGCCTGCTAAGGAAGTAGTAGGAGAAATGGAAGAAGTTGTACCTAATCCAGAGGACCCTCCTTCTTTTACAGAGATAGAATTGATAGTAGAATATTCTTCTGAGGAAGAACGACCTGCTGAGAATGTTGTTGCTATACAAGGGAATGCACCCATTGAGGAAGTGCATCAAACCTTGTTTGGTAGTGTTACAGTGGTAGTTGGTATTGAGTACTGGGAAGAGGACCCATGTTTTGTGGTTTATGGGATAGACTATCCTGATTCTGATAATGAGGCTTCCCTCAATATACCAAAGATTATTTGTGATGTAGAGACAATGTTGTTGCCTGAATATGTTGTCAGAATGAATGACCTGGATAATTTGAAGAAAAATCATAAAGTCAATTTTGTGTAAGAGGTAGGGAAGATGGAAGCTTCACTGGTGTCATCAATCCAATCGATTATGACTCACCCATAGGCCAGAATATCATCTCAAATGGAACCTATGGTAATTTCACCTACTGATATGATCACCAGGGATGACCTTGAATCCTAAAGGATGATCTAGAAGAGTCCTCTAGTGCTTATGTTACTGAGTTGATGCACTACTTTGTTGAAGAGATGTGCAATTTGGAAAAATCTTTTGAACTCTCTCTCGGTTTTATTTTATCAACCTTTATGACAGAGATAGTGGAAGAAGTTATAGCCTGCCAGACACAAGTATCTAGACTGGAAGCGGATGTTGAAGCTCTAAAGAAATCTATTATCTCTTTAGAATCTTACATGAGTTCAAAATCTCAAGAAGACAGGGACTTAGCCAATGAAAAATTTTTGTGAGCCAGATGGTTTCAGTGTTTGAAGATTTTAAATCCTCCATTAAAAGATCATGTTAAAACCCAGGATTCCCAATTCCAAAATCTTATTAGTGGGTTGGCCAGAAACATCAAGGAAATAGTAACTTTCTCTGTTGGTTCTGTTACTTCTAGACCTTCAATGGATTTGGATCAAATTCAAGCTATGATGAAGGAGGAGCTTTGTTCAACTTCAACCAGTGGTTCTGTGGACTCATCCGACCAGAGAAAAGTTGTGATTTATACTAGAGATTCATCTAGAGAAATAATGAAGATATTCCAAGACTATATGAGAGAAGCTTATGCCTCTCAGAAAGTAGTGAAAACAATGTAAACTTCTATTTCCAAATTGTTGACAACAAGAATCAACTCAACAATCACTACAAACTTCTGTTGGAAAACATGGAGTTACTTCCTGTCAATCAAGCCTTCAGAGAGAAAGTCAGTAAACTAATGGAATTGACTCCAACCTTGGAAAAATTTATGGTGGACAAGGATGATTTCATATCTTCTATGGAGAGAGTAGGAGGAATAATTATGGATTTCAGAAATCTTTTGCTGCCTTTCCAGCATGTCGATGCTAGGCCAGTGATTGTACCTCTAGCTTTACCTGCCTCTGCCTCTACTTCTTCTCTTATTCAGATGACTCCTGCTCAAGACATTCGAATCTTTACACCTATGATTACTCATATGGCTACTCAGTACAGACCAAGAACAGTTTCAGTCGCTCAGCCTTTTGTGATCATCTCTGTTGTTCCTAAGCCATCACATACATCCACACAGTCTGATTCCTCTTCTAATCCAAAGGGGAAACCACACATTGAGGATGTGGATGGAATAAGTGGCTAAGATGTTTGATAGGAATACCTTGTTTTTTGTTTCCATTCTCTGTACCATTTTGAGAAATATAATCCAATTGGATTTCTTTTCTTTCTCATTTTGGTCCTCGTCTCTTTGTTCTTCCCACTTTTTGATTATCACAAATGGGGAGAAATATTATCAAAGTATCAAAGAGGGAATAATATTCTCAAAGGATTGAGAGGGAAATTTATCTAAGGAAGACCTATGATGCTTTGACCCTCTGATATCATTGCATTTAATTCTATCTCTGATACATTATGTTCTATAATATACTATATTCTATGAGACAATTGAATTTAATTATATATCCTCTTATATAATTACTTTTTTAAAAGAATAATATTATAAGTAGTGATTATCCAAAAGGGTGAGATTGTTGACCTCACATGTTTTGATAATCCCAACTATGCTTTCACATACCTTGAAAATCCAAATTAATGTTTATCTATATCCTTGAAATTTGTTAATCAATGTTTATCCAAATTTATATTAGTTCTGAAGTAACTCTAACCCAATCAGATATGTTTTGCATAAAACATATAAGTGTTAAGTCACTGATCTACGTATAGCTACTGATACAGAGATACCAGTACTTAGTCTACTGATAGACAGAGTCACCGATAAGCTATGATCACCGATACGAAGAGCTATAGATATGTACAAGTCCATCGGTAAGCATAGAACAAGTCTTCTGATAGTACAGAATGATGCTATTGATATTCATAAGTCTACCGATACACAATCATTGGTACTAAGCGAGATACTAATACAGACAGTCACTAATAGACCAAGAGCTACTGATATATAGAGTCAACGATACATAATGAATCTACCAATACAAAGAACAGCTACCGATAGATCAAGAGCTACTGATAGGATAATGTCTCTGGTATATAAATCTACCCATACCAAGAGCTACCGATATACAGAGTCATTGATACAGAATAACGCTACCGACATAAAGAAGATCTACCGATAGATCAAGAGCTACTAATAGGATGAAGTCACCGGTATATAAAACTAACGATAAACAATTTATTGATACATAGAGTAAGAGCTACCGATATCAGGAGCTACCGATACATGTTCAAAGAGCTACCGATATCAGGAGCTACCGATAAAAGTTCAAAGAGCTACCGATGAATGGTCACTGCTACACAACCTTTGTAAACATCTACCAAAAGAAGGATACTAATGATTGACTAACTAGTCAAACCCTATACTCTCAATATTACTTAGTTATTAAGATAACTGTTACATTTGATGTTTTTAATGTAGATAATATTATTTAATGATATATGTTGGAATGTCATGGAACCGTACCTAGTACCCATGAAAAAAGTAATAATTCTTTTTTACTGGAGCTGAAAGCTATAAAAGGGAAGATGAAGATCTAGCAGGAGGAGCACAAATACTAGAGAGAATCAAGGATCTAAAAAGGCACACGAAGGGTGAGAAAGACAAGGGCTTAACAGAATTAAAAAGTGGTTGAAAAACGAAAAGTCTACATTTATACCTAGGGAGCACTGGACATACTCGACGCAATTCATTTCTAGAGGAGAACACAAGCTGCATCTTGAGTGATGAAATAAATCAAACCCTTCATGCACTTAGGCTGATAAGATGAACCTAAAAAACAAGGAAGAAAACGACACTCTGTTTTTCAAACAAAAACCAGAGAAGGACTCCGAAGCATTTCTGACCAATCAGACGAGTCCAGAGCTGCACTTCCAATCACTAAAGATTTTCTAAATTATTTCATACATACTCTAGTGATTATTTTATTTATATTTCAAGTATATTATGTACCCTATTTATTTTACACACACACTGTCTTCAGAGCTAAGATGGAGGATTCATAAATCCTCATTCAAACTCTATAACTCCCTTGTATCCCACTGTGGATAGTGTTAGTGGTCGAGTAAGACCTGGACACCTGTGAGTTGTTGTTTATATTCCCACAGAGAACTGTGGTATAGGTCTCTGAACTTGGATAGTCTTTGCACTGTTGTTTACCTCGATCTAGAGTGTGGATCAATTTATATAAATTGTTTGAGAGGACTATGTCTCGGCTTGAGACTGAACTTCTTGGTTAAATCTGCTGTGCATTTTAGTTTCAGTCATAAGTATACTATATATTTCATATTCCATTGCTAACTACTTTGAAATATAATTTTTTTTAATTCTTGATTGTTAAATTATCATGTGTTTATACATATTGAAAACCAGAAAGTTAGTTTCAAAAGAAAATTTAATCTTTAGATTAAATTAACTGAGACCTAATCAATCTTTGATAAACTAATTGGACATTTACAATATGTATAAATTCACTACAGTTTAACTTTGTTTTTAAATTGGTGGATTTTATGAGAAATATTTTTAACAGAAATTTCTATTGGAACTCAATTCACCCCCTCTTGAGTATCCACTCTGACGAACATTTATTTTTAGATGTGATATAGTTCAAAATTCTATGTTTTTAGTATCATATAATGTGAATGGATATATCAGGAAATGATATGAAGCGTCAAAAAGATTTTCCATGCGATATGATATGGTAATCAAAATTTGCAATATTGGAGGTATATATATATATTTATATTATATGAGTATTTTATATATCATTATATGTTTAAAGAATCATTTACAAAATTAATTTTAGTTTATAAGTTGTAAATAATTTATAAATAGAAGTAAAAGTAAAAGGTTTTCTTGAAATAAATGAATTGTTAAAAAATGATTTATTAAATACAATTTATTTAATTGTTTATTTAAAAACATTAAATATTAATGGATAGGAAAATATTTCAACTATTTTGATTGTTATGATTAATTTAATTTTTTTAAATTTCTTATATTAATGTTATACCATGCATCAAAAAAATATTCTATGAATAACAAGAGATTTAATTTAGTTGAACCAAAATTTATGGTTTCATTTTTTATAATTTAAAATTGAAGGTGTATTGTAATTATATATATATATATATGTGTTGAATCCTAAAATAACCATGAGTAATAATATTTTGATAATAATATTTCAGGTCAATCATAAAACATACATTGGGGATTAGTCTCTTTCTATTAAATCAGTAGTTGGATATCTATCACACCATATGTGTACTTATGTCGGATTTTGGTTTCATATATTTTAAATCAGTACATGAGATAAAATGATATGGAATAAATAGGAACTGAAATCATGTTATAATACATGCCACACTCTTGAAGTAAAATGAGGATATTGGTTAGAAATGATTATTCTGAAATCTTTTTTGAAGCCTCTCCACCTAATCCATATGAAGTCTCAAAAGCATGTCTACCACACTCCACTCATAAATCATCATACAATGAGATAAATTTTACAATTTTTCCTTGCCTACCAAGACAATATCATATCCCCAAAATTCTTGTGAAAACCCCTTTAATACATATGTGGATATATCCTCTCATTTACACTTGGGAACATCCAATGGTAATAACATACAAGCTGGGACTTGATGCTCATATTTAACTGGAAAATAAAGAAGACATTAACACATAAACTCTGCCGCTACCTTCTTTGTACAGGTCTAGAAAAATTAATCCTTCAAATCATGAAATAACATTGAAATAGCTAGTTTTATTAGTAATTTTGAGCTATATAACACATATAGAACACTTTCTTGTATTTCACATAGAGAAAAAAGCTTTCTAAAAAATAATACTTGACACTTAAAATCCTTTAACCACTCACCAAAAGAATCTCAATGAACAACATGATCTCTAAAATCCACTACCTTTGGATATCATTGCTATGATTCCTCTTTTGAAAAAATGAATTAGTGGGTACAATCATTTTATAGAGGAAAACTCTACCACTAAACTTCTCTAAGTCCTAATGTATAGCTATAGGCTCCTCCTTCATCCTCTACTCATAAATGGTCATTAGAGAAATATAATTGTATATATTATTTATCAATGAATAAAAAACTACATTAAAATTATGTATAGTATAGAAGATAATAAATTTATAATCCTAAAATAACACCACCTATATTCCCTAATACATATTAATACCCATATTAGAAAAAGATATATAATAGATGTTTTTGATCTATGAAGACTAAACAAATTATATAAAATGTGATAACAATTAAATTAATCAAGGAAATCACTAAAAGTGAAAGCTTGTGAAAATGGGTTGTATAATTATATTCATATGAATGTAAATAATAAATCCTATAGTAGATCACTAGATACTCTCAAATCAATATGAAACACAAAAAATGGTAGAAATAATCACAGTAAGCCTCAAATTGGACTACTTATTCTAATAAGAGAAGATTGGAGGAATTGATTATTATCTCGTTTTGATAATCAAATGTATTATGGAACTAATCCTTCCAAACACATGTCATATCCTTCTTATTCAATAATTCAATGGGTCCATAAGATAAATTAGACACTAAAAACCTATGATAATTCCCAATAATAAGAAACATGTGTGTCGATAAAACATTTTCTAATAGTTTATATATAATAAAAAATATCTATATTTATTTAATTAACCACAATGAATCAATAAGACGTGTAATTTTTATTGAAATATACCCCACACATCAAGAATATTTATCTATAAAAATTTCAATATGTCGAATTTCTACATAGGATCTATAAGATAGTACTAATATTCTCCACATTATCTTCATATATCCTCAAATACAATAATATGTATTCAACGAACATCATAATGAAAGATACAATGAAATTTCGAAACACCAAATCCATGAATCCCAGGAATAAATTTTGGGATTTATGACAACAATGGAAAAAATGTGAACTAAAATATATTATAGTGAAATATTTAAATATTCTACTAAACATCATCCCCCTTTACACAAATTTAATAATAACATGACTATAAATTGATCATTAAGAACCAGATAGATCCCATTAATTGATTAATTGTTTTTTAAATATTTGAGATTGGGGAATGGTTTTTAATTTTCTGCTAGTTCAACAACATATTATAAACAAAAATCCTAAAAGTATAATTTTTCCATCATCAAAAAAATAATGATTCACTACATGGGGAAACATCAGGCTATAAAACCCCTTTGATAACAGATTATTCATCCAAATTTGATACTCTCGTAACTTCAATGGTGTCATCAAATTAATATACATAGAAATGGGGAAATATTTTGATGAGTATTTAACCTAGCCATGATGGTAATATAACAACCACTTATGATGAAAAATCAAATAAATCTATGAAATTAATAATCTCTTTCCTATATATTTTGACTAAATTTTAAATTTATCTGACAAATTACTATAAAATAGGTTCCGAACATATACTATTTCTATTGTGATCACTCTTTCCAATGATCATTACACATTTAAGTGATAAATATCTAGGATGGTATATTACAGTTGTATCTATAGTGATAATTACCCCCTAGAAGATTAGGTAAACCTTATAATCAACTCTCACCTTTAACATTCTATCAAAATAGACTAATCCCCAACTAGTGTACGAAGTTTAATAATACTAGGAATCTTATCAACCTTAAGTATAAATACTCTTACAAAAGTGTTTATAATAAAAGAGTGTGAGTGTTAAGATATTATGTCAGTCAATTTATAATCCAAGTTATAATAAAATGTACATTACCTCAAATTATTATCTATTATCCTACTATTAGATGGTCCATTTCATTCAATTATCAAAATCTTACATCTCAAACATAATGTACATGATATAATATAGACCCTAATTCATAGAAAAACCTATGTCCCTGGGGATGGGGAATATGCATTTTCTAACATTTTATATACCTATATTATTATAATAAAATTAATTTTAATATTTTAGATAATATTTATTATGGTTTTCATGAAACTAGGCAGTAATTTTTTTCGATACAGGTATATGTAAAAAAATATTAAATATATTATTATTAGTCACATGAATAAAACATATAATTGTATTCTTAATGGGTATTTTCATTAAAATTCTAACACAATTATTTTTCCTAGAATGGGGAGTTTTCCATGAAGTGGTGAATCTTTTATTTTTTGATTCCAGACACCGATAGAGAATTTTGTGTGATTTTTTTAAAATGCATGGCTATTGAAACCATTAACAACATTTATGTTCTAAATATTATTTTTTAAAATTATTAGTGAGTCTCATCATCTATATTGATAATCTATAGAGATAATGTTTCTCATTTTTCCCTAATTAGAGGATTTCTCTTAGTGGGGGTGTCCACAATGACCCTGGTTTGATACATAATTGATTAAGAAACCATTATTCTTCATCATGGAAGGAAAAAAAATGAATATTCTCTCCTAGTTATTCCAAAATCTAAAATAATTATCCTTATGTTATATTATTTCAAATATTAGACCATGTTAGAAATTTTTATTAAATGATAATTTAAGTATTTGATAAAAATAAAATAATCAATTAATTTTTTAACATGGATTATTTTCATGTTGTGAAAATAAATTACATGATTATTCAATAATTATTTTCATTTAATATCCATGATTATTTGGTGATTAATTTGACAAGGTATTACCATGTGGTAAAATACTATTTGATAATATAAACCCTAAATTTTAAATATGTTTCTTGAATTATTATAATAACAATATTTTTTAATATCTTTGAATTTTTATTCTTTCCAGAAAACATAATTTAAAATCGATGAAACATCACTATATTAATTCCCTAAAAGCATTCATTTTTATAAAAAAGATTTTATCTCTCCCCTATCAGGTATATTTTTTCTTTATCAATCCTAAATGTGAATCAATTTTGGGATTTATAGCTTCCCACAAACAGTCATTATTCAATATCAACCTATTTTTTCTTCTATGTAGGATTTAAAGGTGTATTAGAGGAATTATGAAGGATAAAATCTAGTTGATTGAATTTTTATTAGGCATAAAATTGGTAATAACAAGATTTTGATTAGGTTTTGGACATGACTTAAATTGAAGTGTACGATAGTTTTTATGGCTTACTAGAGAACCAAGGTGAAGGTATGATGAAGGATCTGGGAGGTTTTAAACTTAACTAATATCATATTTAAGTCTAATGGGAGAGGCGGTAGTGTGCAATATGGTATAAAACATGAAGGGAAACACATTATTTTTATAAAAAACCATATTATTGATCTTATGCTCCTCTGATTTGTAGATCATGTATTCCATGTTCTAAATCACTAGGGTTTATGAATTGCTATAAATTTTACACAATTTGGTGAACAAGGATGTACAACAGTATTTTAGGTCCAATTGTATTGATGTGTACCTAAGTAAATTTCAACTCAATGTGTCCAAAATATATAATTTGTGTCCCAGTAGACATACTATTTATGACTGAAGGGACAACACAATGTGTACAATGAGTACAAAGCATGTGGAATCATGAGCAAAATGTATAAAAATATTTCATCATTTTGGAATCATATTCAATAAATTTCATAATAATATAAGCTCCATAACCAAAGATTTTTAGTGAAATTGGAGATAGGAAATGCAATCAACTTATTTCATGAATGATATTCATGAAATCCCACAAATTTATTCTCTCATAGTACCCTTATTTGAAATTTTATACATTATATATTTCATCACAACCAATACAGAATGGGGACCAAAGAAATGGTGAACCTATATTCTTAGCAATTGTGAAAATCAGTGAAATAAATAAATAGTCATATGTAATAATAAGATAAGAAAAATGTATAAGAGTATGTTAACAACTTATAAATTTTAAACCCAATTGGTAATTAATCTTAATTCTTGAGTCATGGAATTAATCTTTATCATTTTAAAATTCATTATTCATAATATTTATTAATCATCAATAATTAAACATGAGTCATTAGACTATATCGTAACAATAATAACATTTTTGTATCTATTATAGGAAAATCAAAAGAAAAGTATGCCTTATAATTAGTCAAGATTTACTTTTATTTTTATTATGGTGGAAAATTCACAATGTTTATTTAGTTTATTTCCCATTCCATTATATCAATATTTTAGGATCAATCCTAATACAATAATATTGGATAGAGTCTTACAATAAACTGGGTTTACTCTCCATTATAGTCCATATAATCTCAAAATAAATCATTCATTATCAAATTTATTGGGTGTCTATATAATTTTTGGTCCACCCTTAACATAATGAAAACCATATATGTGTGTTCCACAAGATGATAAAAAAATTCATCATTTCATCATATCAAAACCCATGAAAACACAATATTTTTTGCCAATATTTTATCAAAACCTAATTTCCTAAGGGGAATGAAATGGGTTTTATTGAATCATCCATAAAAAATAAACATCATAATTTATCAAAAGATAAAAATTGGTTGGTATCATATGAAAAAATACCCTGTGAATCATAAAATTCCTTTAATGATCCTAACATGGGTGAAAATACATTTACTATATAATTTGATCACTTATTTAAAAATTATGAAATTACCCATGTCATTTAGTATCATTAAAAATTAAAAAAATCATATAATATTTACAAAAAATATTTTCATTGAAAATAACTATGTAAAAATGTAAATGTAGCTTCAAATAATATAATATAAATAACATGTAAAAAATACATTATTGTGGATTTTTTTTAAACATATTCCTATTATATTATTTTGTTAAAATTCATAAATAACCACTTCAAAAGATAATGTAAAAAATAATTTTTAAAAAATTAAATATTTATTAAAATATAGTTGAAAATAAATTTAAATAATAATTACAAAATAGAAAATAAAATTGTTGAAAGAATCTTAAAAAACATGAGCAGAGAAGGAACAATCATTAACCAAAGTAGAAAAAAATTTAAGTTTTCTTAAAGAATTTTCCTCAATATTTTGAAGTAACATAAAGAATAAAGTGGTAATAATACTTGAAAATTATATGGGTAAATATTGGATAAGAAAATATATGGCGTATTAATGAAAACTATTATATTATTTCATTCATTATAAATATAACATAAAAAATCCCAAAAATAAATCAGATTGTGATATTAACCCAACCATCAGATCTTATCATTATATTTTTTATTACTAAGAAAATCTATACTATATTTAGAATTATTAAAAAATTATAAAATAAAAATATTCATAATTTTCATACAATAAAACATTTCCTTTAATTTATAATTACCCTTTTATTAATAAATTTTCATTAAAATCAATATTTGGGTGAAAACTAGTTCAATTTACATTGATGTTTCGGTGAAATGGTTATAGTCATTTAACCTTTTACCATTGTAAATTTATATATGTAATATTGATAATTTTATAAGTATCATATTTAATAATTTTCTAGACAGTTATAAATGTCCACATAATGTGGGGATTAATAATTAATTACATCACTTCGTGGAGATGGTTGTTTGTATGAACGCTTGAGAAATGTTTTCATTTTTCAATGAATGGAATGATAGAAATACCAAATATATATATCTTTAAATAATAAAAGTAATTTCATAAAAATATATATATTTATTAATCCCATCCATATGACAATCTATCTATGGTGAATATGAAAAAATAATCCCATTGCTTCGTGGTGGTGGTAGTCCACAAGTATACTCGAATGATGTTATCTTTTCACATAGAATGTAACAGAGGTAATAATTTGAAGTATAATTAATATAAAAAATTTATATATAAAAATGATAATAATTTAATCATGTTAATATTGTTATATAATATTTATCAATGTTTAATGACTAAATAAACACAAAATACATTACAAAAGATATATAACTATTCTTTTGGAAGATTATTTTGGGATACAACTTATACCTTAAAAATCAGTTTTTTTTTGAATAATATAAGCTCTATAATGTGTGGAAAGATGTTCTAATACTTTTTGGAAAGGTATTATTTGTTCTAGATGGCATAATATGTGTAAAGAGGTGAGGAGGAAAGGGCCTCCTTTTCTATGTGAGGTGGATGGAAAACTTATAAATGATTAAAAATTTAAATAATATTAAAGTCATATTCAAGTGAAGGTTGAATGAAATGAGAAATTTTATAAAGTTAATATATTTTTAAGTCCAAATATATTTATCCAATAATATTTTGATAGTTTCAACTAATATTTTAAATATTATCTTTTAGTTTAACCAAATTTTTAACCCTTTTAAATCTTGACCAAGGTAAATTTTTTTACCATAGTTAATATTTATTATGGGAAAAAATTAAATTGGAGTCCTTAAAAAATTTGGACCTGTTTATTCTAAATATAGGATAAATGTTATCTAATTAAATTCTTATAAGTGACATAAATTCAATTTAAAATAAGTGTTCTACAAAATCATTTTTTTAAAATTTTATTTTTTAAGCATAACAAGGAATTTATTCCAATTCATCACCTAGTAAAAACCATTAAATGACTATTAACATATATTATTGAATAAATTATTTAAAAATATCATTAAAATAATTCATCAACTGTAATTAATTTAATTTAATAACATACAAACTCATTGTGCATATAAAATGAGTTTATTTTAAGAAAAATATTCTTTTCCTTTATAATAATTTTTTTTCATTTCTATCCCATTATTAAAAAAATCATTTTATTCATGTGAAAAAATTAAATTTTCATAGTATTAACATAGAATTAATTATATAATAATACATTTTTTTTAAAAAAACATCATAAATAAAATACATCAAAACTATTCCTTAGGATCAATAATATTTTTTAAATAAATAAATAGTTATTTTAAAGAAATATATAACATATAATGTTATTCATTTAATAATTTATAACAATTATTGGAATATGTTTTGGGATGTGTTCTTGACAAGATTTTGAATATAGTTTCATTAAATTGATATATATTCCAAAATCATAGGGTGTTACATTCTACCCCATATACAAATTTCCCCATCTAAATCATATCAATCTAATATAAAAAACTAATGATACTTATACATCATCACTTACATAGGTTTCCATATAGCTTCCTTAAATTTTTTTATTCCACTAGAGAACTTTAACGATGTAATTTTTTTTATTTTAAATCACTTTATTTCAATAATCTATGATTTATATTGGTTGTCCTTCTAATAATGATCATGATCTAATGGTATGACCCTTGAGTTAAATAATTTAGGGTGAGATAAAATTGAAAGTGTGGGAGAATTTACTTCTAAAAATTAAAAAAACTATGTAATGAATATGTATAGAAAAAATTAAATGATGATGTATGGATTCAAAAAATGCATCCTTAATAATGTGATACCACGATTTTATTGAGTAAGTATAGTGGAATATGATTAAGGGTATTACAATTTGATAAATCAAATGAATTGAATATAAAAATAACTTTAATCAATTTAATTGAGGTTTTTATTTTATAAGAATGATGAAATCATAATGGTCTATGTAAGGACCCGACACCAGTTTCTCGTAGTCTATGCCTTATAGTTGGTATCGGAGGAAGTTTAGAAGAATACTTGGAAACATGATTTAGAAAATGTTGAATTAGGGAAGAGTCCCTAAATTAGTCATTGAGGATAAACATACAAGAACATCCTGGTATTTTGGTAAGGAATAGATTATGTGGATAATTTGAGCAATATATCCCAGTCTGGATACGAGAAGGTAGAGGAGGCACTGGCACAGATGTATCTAGGGGTAAAACCTGAAAACCCCACTTTGAGCTAGACTCGAATGAGAACTAGTGCACGACAACGGGCCTTGCTGCACTCTTGATTACGACACTCCCATGGGATATGCTTAGGATAATTCACATTTTCATTACAAGACATTATGAAAGATTCGAATGTAAAATATTCCTTAAAGAAACAATATTTGTGAATATGGGATTATCTATGTGTAGGATCTCATTTTTTCTATGTATTTTTGAGTTAATATTATACATTATGATTAATAACCTAATCTAGTGTATGCCATTATCTAGATATGTTTCCTAGTGAACAGAATGTAAATCGCACAAATACACATGTTCCTTGTAGGGATTTTCCTCCGACACAAGATAATGATGTTGGATTTGGTGTTGTGAATGGTGCTGAGCAACTCATAACTATACTGGGAAAACTTACTCAGGTTATGAATAATAATATTTCCTGTATGGAGCATCTGAATCCACCACGTGGAGAAGCCATGCAAGATTGCTTTATGCAACAATAGCCTCCATCATTCAATAGGACTACAAACCCGTTTGTAGCATAGCAGTGGATATGTTCCCTTGAGAATATATTTCTTGCCTTGGGATTCAATAAAAGAGAGAAGGATGTCATGGCAGTATATCGTCTATCGGGAGATGCGAATCAGTGGTGGTCATTAATCCAAAACACAAAGAATGAGAAAGATATAGAATATATGGAATGGAGGGATTTTAAGGAAATCTTCCCAGAAAAATATTTCCCTCGTAAGCTGCGAGCAGATTTGGAGAGACAATTGTTGAATCTGAGGTAGAAGGAAGATGATAATGTTGCCTGGTACAAATCCAACTTCACAAGATTAGCAATACTTGTTGTATACTACAAACAAAATCCAAGGAGAAAAATTGATCGATTATTTGATGGCCTAATGAAATTCCTCTGAAGGGAACTGGTCTCCCAATTTTTTTCATCATATGAAGATACAAATTAATGTGCCATCAAGACAGAAAAATCAATTTATATGATTTATAACTTTATGGGAAATCATGAAAAGAAGAAGGTTGTTGAAAACCCTGGGAATGGAAATATGGAAATGGGGAAGAATGGAGGAGTGGAATTTCCACCATGTGAAAATTGTGGAAAGAAACACCATGGTTCATGCTTAAAAGGAAAAGGATTATGCTAAAAATGTGGTCAGAAAGGCCATCTTGATGGTGATTTCAAAGGGAAGAAGGATTCCAATGATGTTAAATGCTATAATTTTCGGGAGATGGGACACTATGCTAATTATTGTATAAAATGTCAAGGAAATATGCAACAAAGAAGGCCATGAGATGAGGGACAATCTTATGAAATCAAAACTGCAGAGGTTTATGTTTCTAATGATGTAGTGGAAGGTACTTTAATTATTTCCTCAAGTTTAGACAAGGCTTTATTTGATTATGGATCATCACATTGTTTCATATCTTACAAGTTTTCTAAGAAAATTAGATATTTACAATTTGATTTAATAAGGGAGTTTTTTGTCAAAACACCAAAGGTAAGTATCATTGCTACAATGTTCTTTGAATCAGTTCCCATTACAGCATATAAATGTTCATTATCTAATGATCTCATCATCATACCCATTATTGAATTTGATATAATCATTGTTATGGAATGTCTTTTAGACCATGATTCAAAAATTTATTGTAAGAAGAAAGAGGTTACTATTTTTGATGATGATGATAAAGAACACCTTATCTTTAGAGAAGAATTGTTATCACTGGATTCTTATCCAGATCCACCCCCAATAGATCATCTAAATTAAATTATTTGGGAGGAAGAGAATGAAATAAAATTTGATGCGGAAAAGAATGTTCAAATAGAGGATGTACCTATTGTGAAAGAATATGTTGATGTGTTTCTAGAAGATTTACCTGGACATCCTCCAGAACAAGAAATTCAGTTTTCCATTGATTTAATTCTTGGTTCATGGCCCATATCAAAGACCACTTATAGAATGTCCAATGTCTAATTAGTGGAACTAAATAAACAACTAGAGTAATAGAGTAATGAATGATTTATTCTCCCTAGCTTTTCTCCATGGAGATCTCTATCCTTTTTTGTAGGAAGAAAGATGGATCATTGAGGTTATGTATCGACTACAGGGAGATCAATGCGATAAAAACAATGAAAAAGTATCACCAACCTCACATTGATGATTTATTTTACCAAATACATGGAGCTCAATACATTTCAAAGATTGACCTTTGATATGGATATCATCAGTTGATTGTAATGAAGGATGACATTCTGAAAATAGCATTTCGAACCAGGTACAGGCATTATGAAATTACAGTGATGCCTTTTGGAATGACTAATGCACCCTCTGTCTTCCTAGATCTAATTAACAGAGTTTTAAAGGAATATCATGATGATTTTGTAGTTGTATTTATTTATGATATCTTGGTATACTCAAAAATCTATGAAGATCATGAAAATCACTTGTTCCTTATCCTAAAGACTCTTAGAAGACATGAATTATATGGGAAGGTTAGAAAGTGTAAATTCAGGAATAGCAGATTTCTTTTCTTGTCCATATTGTCTCTAAGGATGGAATCTAAGTTGATCCTGCAAATACAAATGAAATCCATGATTTTCCCATGCCAACAAATATAACTGAGGTACACAGTTTTATTGGCTTAGCAGGTTATTATCGGCATTTCGTGCAGAATTTTTCTCAATTGGAAAACCCACTAACAAACCTCACACGTAAAGGGTTTAAATTTGTTTGGACAAAAGATTATGAAGAATTATTCAAAGAACTGAGGAGAATATTTGTCAATTCTCTTATATTGAATCTACCAACAGGGAATGATGTGTTTTTTATTTATAGTGATGCTTCAATGAATTGAATTGGTTCTGTCCTTGTGAAAAATGATAGGTTTATTGCTTATAAATCATGACAACTAAAAATTCATGAGACAAACTATCCTACTCATGATAATGAGTTAGCTTCTGTAATATTTTCTTTGATGATATAAATACATTATCTCTATGGTGAAAAATGTGAGATTTATACAGATCACAAGAGTTTAAAGTATATTTTCTCATAGAAAGAACTCAACATGAGGCAGAGGAGATGGCTTGAACTACTCAAGGATTATGATTGAACAATACACTACCACTCGGGGAAATCAAATAAGGTGGAAGATGCTTTGAGAAGAAAGGATCATGGAGTTTTGAATAAGAAGATTGTTAAAAGGGATCCAATTTTCATCGATCTAGTAAATATGGATATGGTAATAACCATGGAAAGTGAAACATCATTGATTTTTTTAATGGTTTCCAAACCATCTTTACTAGAAAAGATAAATAGTTCTCAGGCTGATAATGTGGAGTTTCAAAAGAAGATTAAAGCTGTGAATGATGGGAGATTGACTGACTTTGTATATGAAGATGGAATTTTGAAATTTGTGAAGGGACATTGTGATCCCGATATACCTGATCTAAAAAGGACATTGTTGGATAAACTCATAGCTCCAATTTCTCTATACACCCTGGTAGCACTACGATGTATAGATATTTGAAGGAACATTTTTTGTGGGACAACATGAAGAGAGAGATTGCTGATTTTTTGTCAAAATATATGGTTTGACAAAAAGAGAATGATAGAAGGAAACAACCTGGATAATTATTTCAACCACTTCCCATACCGGAGTGGAAATGGGATAATTTCACATTGGAATTTGTCATGGGAGTACCAAAGTCTTCTACAAGGAATGATGCAATATGGGTCATTGTTGATCATCTTACCATGTCAGCACATTTTCGTTCTATAAAAGAAGATATACCACTTGAACTTCTAGCAAGACTATATGTTAATGATGTTTTGAGACATCATGGAGTACCCCTATCGGTTGTTTCTGATCGTGATCCATGTTTTACATCAAGATTCTGGAAAAGTCTTCAGAAGGCCCTAGATACAGATCTTTGTTTGAGCACTGCATACCACCCACAAACTGATGGACAGTCAAAAAGGACTATTCAAACATTGTAATACATGTTGAGGTCCTGTTCACATGATTTTTAAGGCATGTGGGGTCACTATTTACCTCTCGTAGAATTTTCCTACAACAATAGCTTCCATTCAAGTATAAAGATGGAACCATATGAAGCATTATATGGGAGGCGATGTCGTACACCAACTTTCTGGGATGATGTTGGTGAGAAAATGATCATGGGACCATAACTTATTTAAGAAAAAATAGAAAAGGTGATGATTATCCAGAACCATATCAAAATAGATCAAAGTAGGCAGAAGAGATATGTAGATAATAGAAGTAAGGATTTGGAATTTCAAGAAGATGATCAAATTTTGTTAAAGGTATCTTCATGGAAGGTTATTATACGATTCGGTAAGAAGGTAATATTATTTCCCAGGTACATTGGACCTTTTGAAATTCAGGACTGAATTGGAGCCATAGCTTACCGTTTAGCAATGCCGCCATGCCTATCCAAGGTTCATAATGTGTTTCACGCGTCAGTGTTAAGAAAGTACATGCCAGACCCAACACATGTACTCGCTTATGAAGAAGTTGAAGTTCTGCCTGATCTATCTTACTATGAAGAGCCTGTCAATATTCTTGATACTAGGGAACAAGTATTTACAAATCAGATGACTCGTCTTGTGAAGGTTCAATGGAGGAACAATAAGATGGAGGAAGCAACACGGGAGCCTGAGGAGTTTATATTATAGACATACCCAAATCATTTAAGGTAATATTCTATGAATTTCAAGGAAAAAATTTTTGTAAGGAGGGTAGAATGTAACACCTCATGGTTTTGAAGATAAATATATAATGCAATTTTGCCTCATCTATGTTTTGAATTTCATGAAATGGTGATTTAGAGTTGTGTTCAGTACGTCATTTGGAGTGTGATAGAAAAAAATGATTTTTGGTTAATAGAAAAATACCCTTATGAATAGTAATATGAATATTAATATAACCCTTGAATAGTAAATAGTGATATTATTTTATTTTCTTAAGGTAATATGATTATGGGATCTAAATTAATTTTTCAATGTCACATAAAAATATCTGCACTTCAAGATTGTTTTTTTCGAATTAACTATGACCATATAAAAAAATTAATAATATTTAGAAAATTATTTTTGAAAAATGGATTTCACTTTTGAATTATACATGCTGAAAAATGGTAGGGGTGAATTTTTGGGATTTTTCTGAAATTGTTAAATTTTTTTTGAATAGTGAAATATGGTAAAATAGCATTTATTCAATTTATTAGTTAAATACACTAATTATGACATCATTAGTCATGTAAGGCCACTTGATTCGAACTCACATGATCTTATTACTATTAGGGGTCACATGAAATCATACTATTGGTTGTCTTGTAGAAAAAAATAATGAAATTAAATATTCAAAATTTACTCCTCTCCTCTACTATAACCCCCCCCCCCCCACACACACCACTCCCTATTCTATTCACCCCTATAAGCCTTTAATATCCTCAATGTTATGACCAATTTCCCTTCCTTAGTCACTCTCCACAACCAGGAAGCACTTAGTCTTTACAAAAGTCCAAAAACACATCCCTTTTGGAGATTCTCAAGGAGGTTATTTCAAGAGGAAAAGCATCCTTCTTTTTTATTTGGTTTCATTTCAATTTATCTTCTATTTCTATCCTAACCTCACCTCCTCAGACCAAATGACCCTGATAACTCCAGTAACTTGTATATACTGGATTTATATCATGTGAATGGATGAACAATCATAAATATTCTAACCCCCTCCTTTTTTTATAAACGAAATCGACGTCTATGAGGTTCTGATTTGTACCCTTCATGGACGACGACGTTTTGTTCTTCAATTTATTCTCCATTACTAGACAATAAACCATATTAATGGTTGAAACAGACTATAATATATTTTTTATAACCTAACTAATATTCAGGAACCTGAATATGTACATAAAATTTAGTTATATGACAAAACTAGTTCATAATATTCGAAATACCGCCGAATAATCGAAGTGGTTGTCATCTAATGATTCATCATAATTCCATGTAAACAAATGATAGAAAAGACCAATATAAATTCTTTATTTTCATTAATAATATATAATTCCAATCCTAGATATTTATAACCATTCCACATGAACTTCATTACTTAATAACAAGTGAACCGAATATGAAAATAAAGGAAACGAACACTCCAGAAAATTCAATACAATAACTTATCAACAAAGACATAAATAAACTAACCATAATTATGGTAAACTAAATACATGTATAATATTTTATGAAACAATTTATTAGCATGTATAATTTTATATTCCAGAATCTTATGTACAAGAGCGGGACACGTTTTGAGTTTACGTAAGCGTTTTTCCACCCGAACTTCCACTTTCATTCGGGATAGTTTAATTATATAATTACCTTGATGTAATTCTTATGTATTGTTATGTACTCATAATATGTTATGTGTGGGTATCATATATATGTTAAGAAACATAATAATTCCTTATTTTATAGATAGTTACACGTTTTAAAAGAAACTTTCAAAACTGTCTCTAAAATACAAGCCCGATTCAAGGGAATTTCTCAAATTCTTACCTATTTTCAAGGGCACTCTATAATCTGTTTTTAGAAACCATTATATTTATAAAATAATTAATTTTATTATGAAAATACTGTCTAACTTCACTTCTGGTTTTATACAAATATTTTTCTATTAGAAATCTTCTTTCCAAAATAAAAGAGTATTTATTTCCAGAATTGCTTAATGATTATATATGAGTGTTTTCATCTAAGTCAACACTCTTTTTGATTCCATGGTATTAATGGGTTTAATAATTTATGAATTAATCTAACATATTCTATTTAATTTTTTATGACTAACTCTATTGTGAAGAATCTATCCTAAAACTAATCTCCATATTATTCTGAATGGTTAGTGTTTTATGTTTAATGATTGGGGAAAGACAGTTACGTTTCATATAATAGTTTCAATATGAATGTATAAGGGGTTTATGTTTATCACTGCTCATAAGAGGAATGCATTGGACTTATTATGTGATGAGTGGGGCCTGATATATCCCTTCGATTAATCGGTAGGTATCATGAGACAACTATACGTGGAATTGGGTGAGGCCTTTCACAATGTTATTTGAATTTTGGATGAGGCCTTAATCACTAGAAGTCTTGGCCGAGGCCATGAAAAAATGTTTATGAATGTCTGGAATATGTAATTACCTCATTATGAATCTATTAATTGAATGTTCATGTTGTTATTTGACTTTTAGAATACCCATGATGATGTTTTATTATTGAATTATTTACTCGGCTCATATTCCTTCCATAATGTGTTTCAAGTTTATTATTAAAGGAATGTGTTTTCAATTATTCACCCTGTCTAATGTTTATATAATCTTCTGCTATAGTGATTACTCTTACAGAGCATTCGAGATCACCCCTTATGTTTCATTTTCTCAGGACATGAAGAAGTAATTTATGAATGACTTGCAAGTATAATCTAGGAGATGTGACATTTCTAGTGGAATAAAATAGTGTTTTGATTCCCTTCATGTTGTAATGTTAAACATATGTACGTAACTTCTTTCAAATAATACTAAACTAATTTGTCCATCGGGATTCGTATTCCTTGTATGTATTCCAACATAATCAAATAAGGCACCGACTCCGGGAAACTGGGGTCAAGTCCTTACAGTATATCGATTTAATTTAATTTAAGTACTTTGAATATTAAAACACTGGTAGAAATATAAGTAGCTATATCTAAATAAAAATGAGATATATTTATATTTGATAAAGGGGTCTGGAAATAGCTCTATGTGAACCCCTAAATCTCCTCCCCATAGATTGTGTGGTTTCGTCATTTCTCTATTGATTTTAATGGTGATCAAGTAACCAATATACTGTTCCTTTTTGCAGTTGTGACCATTAAACCATCTCCCATACTTTAATGGTAGCAATCAACCCTTAATGAATATCCCTCAGTTTTTAGTTGGGAGAACATATCCTTCTTATGATGTTCCTAGTTAGGATCCAAGTATCACTGAGAGGGGGAGGGGGTGAATGAGTGATATCTTTTTCTTTTTAAGTTTCCTTTTTTATGAAACAACCTTCACCTCCTGTTAAAGAGTTTCTTCCCTACTGAACACACACACCCATAGGAACACAAGATCTACAAGGTTCACAACTCAATAAGAGTAGTTATGTCCTTGGTATGGTACAGAAATAATCTAGTACCACATAATCCACTAGAAAAAAATCTATTGATGTGGAATACAATGAGTGGGATATACCATTACACACGTGTAGCACTTTGAAAACAATCCAATAGTGTGTGTTCTACCTCTTAGCACAAATAGGGTGATTAAATAATTCTGTGCTTCTTGATGACCTTTCCCAGATAAAAACTTTCAAAACAATTCTTCACTTTCCTACCCAGAAGCTGGTAGAAACCTCCTGGAGAAAACATCTTGAGAGCCTCCTTCCACTTGTGCGCCTCCTTACCACTTGTGCGCCTCCTTTCACTTGTGTGCCTCCTTGCACTTGCGTGCCTCCTTTATACTTGTGCACCTCTTTGTGGACAACACAACACTTGCGCGCCACCCTTACCACTTGTGCGCCCTATACTTGCGCGACAAGACCTGTGCGGCAGACTTGCGTGGCAACACTTGTGCGGCATACATGTGCGGTGACACTTGAGCGGTAGACCTATGCGGAAACACGTGCGCAAAAAACTTCTTCATCTTGCTCGCTCAGAGCTCAAAATAGTTTTCTAAGTCTTGAGCCCCTAAAAATGAGGAGGCGAGTCATATATTTATAGGCATTTTGGTGAATTCTGCGACCTAGACTTGAGCGCCACCACTTGCGCGCCACCACTTGTGCGCCACCACATGTGTGCCTTCTTCTTTCCTTTGTCATTTTTGGATATGATGATGTTGGAATATGACTTGCGCGACACACTTGAGCACCAATACTTGCACTACAAATACTTACGCTCTATTCTTGACTTGCACGCCACTCTCTTTCCTTTTCCATAATTCTAATATAATGCTCTTTTGAAATATGACTTGTGCACCTCTACATACTTGCGCACCTACTGTAAACATGTGTGCCTACTGCATACTTGCGTGCCTACTGCATACATGGGTGCATACTTCTTTCCTTTTCCATATTTTTGATTTGATAATATTTGTGATATGACTTTTCCAAAAACACTTATTTTCCTCTCCCTTTCCTTAATAAGGCTTGCATTACAAGTTCTCCAAAATTATGATATTTGTGAAATAAAAACCAGAAAAGCATCGTCTGGTATTACAAGTCTTACAAAGTGAATTGATTTAGCTTCCTTGACAACAAAAGACAACACTCTAAAACAGTAAACTTTTCTTACTTCTTTATCCGTTCATCTTGGTCTCAACAATCTCCCCCTTTGGATTTTGTTGACAACCATGATTCATAAATCACTGAACTTTGTAACCTTACGCAATGGAATGCTTATTAACAATTCTAAGCCTATGTGAGCTAACTCATTGTAGGAAACAAGAATTATTGATAGCCAAAACCAGGTTGTCTAAAAGCAGTGACTATGAAATCTCATGAGCGTACCTCCTCAGCCTTCTTCAGAACACATTTCAAGCTTCTACTTCATCATTCTTCACATCCTCAACTTTCTTGGAAAACAACATTGTTTCCTACAACCACTCCAACAAACAGATAGAATAGTTCACACACATACATGCTGGATTCATAACATACCCACAACTACCCCTTCATGCATGAATCTATATGGATAGATTTATGAAACAATTCTCCCCCTTGAAAACACTATCCAAATGCATGATGAGAGAGGGGACATAAACACATACCGTAACCATGATGAGAATGTGGTTAGACACCCATGTTCAACCTCAATTTTTCAAATGGTTCTTTCGGTAAGGGATTGGTGAATATATCAGCAACTTGTTCAGATGTAGGAACATACTCCAGCATTAATTCATTCTTCTCTAACTGCTCTTTGAAGAAGTGGTACTTTATATCAATGTGTTTTGAATGGGAATGTTGTACATGATTTCTTGTAATATTGATTTCACTCTGATTATCACAACCCAAGAGAAATGGTAGCTTTACTTCAACAAGTAGATCTTCCAGCTTAGTCTTCATCCACATTAGATTAGTTGCAGCCTGAGTAGCAGCAACATTCTCAGCATCAGCTGTGCTAAGAGTTACTGAATTCTGTTTCTTGGCATGCCATCTAACACAACATTTTCCCAGAAAGAAAACTCCACCAGATGTGGATCTTCGATCGTCAACATTTCCTTCCCAATCAGTATCAGAATACCCGAATTGAACAATATTCCCAGATCCATCATACCTGATTCCAAAATTTGTTGTGCCTTTGATATATCTGAGAATTCCTTTTCCAGTAATCATATGTGATTCATTAGGAGCACTTTGAAATCTTGCACATAAGGTGACAACATAGACAATATCGGGTCTTGAGGAATTCAAATACAACAGACATTCAATTAGCTTTTGAAACTCTTTCTGTTCAACTTCCTTTCTTTCTCCATCATTAGACAACTTGGTTCCCACTAAGATAGGTGTGGACACTGGTTTTGAATTTTCAATTCCAAACATCTTCAGAAGTTCCTTAGCATATTTTTCTTGAGACAGAAAGATATGATTCATTTGTTTTGAGATTTTTAACCCAAGAAAGTATTTCATTTCACCCGTCATGGACATCTCAAATAACATCTTCATCTCCTAAGAAAATCTTTCACATGATCTTTCATCATTCCAGGAAAATATGATGTCGTCAACATAAACAATAAAAATCAGTGAAACTCCGGGCCCTCCTTGATGTAAAGATTTCTATAAACTCTTCCTTTCTTAAAATTCACTTCTTCAAGAAAGTATCCAATTTAGAATACCATGCCCTTGGAGCCTGTTTTATCCCATTAAAAGCCTTCTTCAATCTGCACACATAGCTTTCATCCTTTCCAATACCAAATCCACAAGGTTGATCAATGTAAACTTCCTCATCAATGTCACCATTCAAGAATGCGGATTTGACATCCATTTGAATGATTTTGTAACCTCATTGTGCAGCAATGGATAGAAAGATTATAATTGTTTCTAATCTTACTACTGGAGCAAAGGTTTCATCAAAATCGATGCCTTCAATTTGGGAATACCCTTTGCAAACGAATATGGCTTTGTTTCTTATTACCTAACCTTCTTCATTCAGCTTGTTCCAGAAAACCCACTTTGTGCCAATAATGGTCTTGTTGTCCGGATTGGGTTCAACTTCCTAAGTATTGTTCTTATCTATCTGATCAAGCTCTTCGTTCATAGTATGAACCCATTCTGGATGCTCAAATGCTTCATTTATATCATTTGGTTCAATTTTTGAATAAAGAGAAGTATGTGATATAGCATTTGTTGTTCTTCTTGTTTGAACCCTCTGATCGTTATCTCCAATAATGTTCTGAGCCTCCAATTTCTTCCTCAATCTAGGATGAGTTGTTTGAACTTCTTCATCATCACTTGAGATCTCTGAGTCAGATTCCTCTTCTTGAGTAGGATTAACACAGTCTGTAGTATTATCAGAATTATTAACAAAAACTTCTATATCCTGCTCAACATCCACATCAACATATGGCTGCTTTTCTTTCTCAGTAATTTCAACTACTTTTCCATCTGAAGAATCAATAATTCTTCTAGTTTCTTTATTGAGGAATCTACAACCTCTTCCTTCTGGAGCATAACCAAGAAAAATTCCGTCAACTCCTCTTTGATCAAACTTTCCCAAGTTTCCACCTTTTTTCTTTATAATTCATGGACTCCCAAAGACTCTCAAGTGTTTCAGACTTGGAGATTTTTCATAGAACATTTCATATGGAGTCGTATCTGAGTTTGGCCTATAGAAACATCAGTTCTGAATATTCACTGTAGTGCTCATGGCTTCCCTCCAATAAAAATTATAAATACTATGTTCAAATAACATAGTTCTCCCCATTTCCATGAGACTTCAATTCTTTCTTTTATCAACCCCATTTTGTTGAGGTGTGTATGGTGAACTGAACTCATTCCGAATTCCATATTTTACAAGGTATCTTGCAAACTCCACATTATTATACTCTCCACCATTATCAGTTCTCAACTTCTTCACCGAATAATCACATTATTTCTCTGATTTCCTCCTGAAACTCTTAAACATTTTTAGAGCATTGACTTATGTCTCATGTACATAACACAAGTAATGTGAGTAAATTCGTCAATGAAAGTAATAAATTACTTATCTCCATTTGTAGATTTCATGCTCATTGGCCCACAGATATCAGAGTATATGAGTTCCAATGGCCTTTTGAGCGAATTTCAACTCTCTTATGACTAGAGTTTGTAATCATCCCTTCCTCATAAATGGTGCAACACCAATTTCTTTTTCTTGATAAATCAGGCATATCTCGAACACTGTCTCTCTTTGATAACTTGCACATATTTCTCTAACATATATGTCCCAGCCTTTTATGCCATAACTAATTTTCATCCACTAAACCCATGTAGCAAGAGCTCTGCACTTCATCAACTTGAAACAAATTCCCTTTTGTGTGTTGGCCTCTAGTAACTATATTTCTATCATTTTCACTTTTAACAAAAAATCCATCTTTTCTAAAGATAACTTTTTTTCCATCATCACAGAGTTGTGACATACTAAGAAGGTTATGTTTCAGTCCATCAACATATTATGTTTTCATGGATTTCATCTTTTCTTTTCCAATGATTGCTGATCCATCACCTTTGATCCCTAGAGATTCATCATTTCCAAATGTCATTGTACCTTCATTAAAGTCTTTCAAAGTCTTTAGCAGCTTTAATTATCATGTCATATGAGATGAACATCCACTATCAAGAATCCATGGAAGTTCTCCTTTTATAGATTTCAGAGCTGTTTCAACAACAAGAGATTTTACTTCTTCCTGTTCTATCTTCACCTCCGGCTTCTGAGAATTGTTAATGAGCTTTTTTTGTGATGGTAACAAAATAAGGCATCCTTTCGTAAGATGTCTTGGTTATTCACATCTTTCAAAAATAGTTTTCAGGGGTTGGAACCTATTTTTAATATTTACCCCAACATTCTCAGGTTTCATTACAACAACCTTTTCTGACTTATTTCTTTGAGGAGATTGACTCCCCGTCAAACCCTTCCATTCATAACCTGTGGAATAATAGTACTATTGTTGGTTGAACCAACACATATTTGTAGTATGTCTGAATCCACCACAATACCAACACTATCCATAGAAAGAGTATTTACCTCTGAAACTTCCATACTGACAAGAATTGAGAACTCATTTCTCTACCACCTTCTTGTCTTTATTTTCTGAGCCACCAGCCTTTCTATTATAAATCAAAGTATTGCTTTTTTATTTCAGTTCTATCAAAACTATACGTTTTGGAAACTTTTCCAGATTCAGAATTTTTTGAATCATTTTTGAACTCAGGGTTCATTGAAACATCTGAATTCCCAATTTTGTTGGTCTTTACAACATACATAGCTTTCCCAGTATTCATCATTTCAGAACCACTTTTACTTTTCCTTTCATCCTTTTAAGGCAACCATTTTTTATCCTTCTTAGGTTCCTCCTTCAAAGAACATTCACCAAATTCAGAGATAGATTTTTTGAAATTGATACTCATTTCTTTAGCTTTATAAAAAAAATTTGTATAGCTTCCAACTATTCTTCTTTTTTCCTTCATCTTTACTTTAAGATGATCATTGCAATTGTTTTCATTCTCAAGAGAATTCTTCAGATCACCAATCTCTTTTTTAATATTTATTTTCTCATCAGTAAAACCATCTTGATTTTTTATTGAAGAATATTCATTTGTCAACTTCTTGTTTTCCTTCTCAAGCCTTTTGATATTTCTCAAAAACTCCTTCAACTCTTGTTTCAGATAGGATTCAAGTTGAGTTTCTTCTTCATCAGAACTACTGCTCTCATAATCATCATTATTCACAGTTTCACCAAAATTTATTCTCTCTAGCTTTCTCAGCAACTAAATTTTCAGACCCAGTCTCACTCTCATCTTCTTCTTCAATTTTCAAAAACAAGCTTCTTCTTATTGATTTTAATAACTTTATGTCCTTAAATATTCCAAAAGAACTATTTTTCCCACCCTGTGTCTTCAAATACCTTCTTGTTCTTCTGTATTCTTCATCATTATCTTCAAATTTCTTCTTTTTAGAACAATTATCCGCAATGTGTCCAACAGCTCCACATTCAAAACATTTCAAGGGATGTTTCCCTTTATATTTTCATGTACCTCTTCTCACTTTTTTAGAAAACAAGAATAAAATTTCATCAATGTTTTCACATACCTCATTTTTGGCGGTAGAGCCAACAATATCATCTTCCTCGTGATCCTTCTCAGATATTTCACTCTTGGCAGCTTTAAAGAACATATCTCTATCTACTTTTGTTTTTTTCTTCATAGTCTTCTCCCTTCTCATTTCATAAGTGATAAGAGTGCTATGAAAATCATCCTGAGATAATTCCACAGGGTCTCTGTCTTCCAATGACGAAACTTTAGCATCAAATTTGTCAGGAAGAATTCATAAGATCTTTTCAATGACTGTAGAATCCTCCAGCTTTTCACCAAGGCATCTGATAGCGCTGACAATGTCATTTACCTTGGTAAAGAAGTCCCCAATAGATTCAGCTTCTCCCATTTTCAATTCTTCATACTTCAGTCTCCATATTTGTAGTTTATCCTTCTTCACTTTCGTATTTCCTTCATAGATGTTCTTCAGTTTGTCCCAGATTCCTTTAGCTATAGAAACACCTTTCAATCTTAAAAATTCACTCTCGAACAAATTTGAGAGTAACACATTTCTAGCTCTTCAATCATTATCAAGATTCTTCGTATCGATAGGAGTAGAAGGAAACTTCTCATCAATAGTAGGAAATCCATCTGTTGTAGTTTCAAGAACTTCATATCTAAGAGACATAAGATAAGGCATCGTTCAGCCCTTCCAAATGTGATATTTCTTTCCGTCAAAAATCGGAATCCCCTTACTATTCATGCAGTTTAGATTTTCCATCACAGCTTCTCTTCCACCACTTCAACAAAGAATAAATGAAGGAAACTTTCCTCTGATAACAATTGAAGTTCCCATTCAGGATACAAGTATCACTGAGAGGGTGAGGGGGTGAATCAGTGATATCTTTTTCTTTTTATGTTTCCATCCTTATGATACAGCCTTCGCCTCCTGTTAAAGTGTTTCTTCCCTGCTGAACACACACAACCATACGAACACAAGATTTACAAGGTTCACTACTCAATAAGAGTAGCTACATCCTTGGTATGGTATGGAAATAATCCAGTACCACACAATCCACTAGAAAACAATCCTTTAATGTGAAATACAATGAGTATGATATACCCTTACACTTGTGTAGCACTTTGAAAATAATCCAACAGTGTTTGTGATCCCTCTTAGCACAAATATGGTAATGAAATAATTCTATGCTTCTTGGTGACCTTTCCTAGATCAGATATTTCAAAACAATTCTTCACTTTCCTACCTGTAAGCTGGTAGAAACCTCCTCGAGAAAATAGCTTGCGTGCCTCCTTCCTCTTGCGCGCCTCCTTACCACTTGCACGCCTCCTTGCACTTTCACGGATCCTTGCACTAGCGCACCTCCTTTATACTTGCGCGCATCTTTGTGGACATCACAACACTTTCATTCCACCCTTACCACTTGCACGCCCTATACTTGCACGACAAGACCTACAGGGCATACTTGCACGGTAGACTTGTGCGGTAACACTTGCGCTGCAGTATTGCGCGGTGATACTTGCGTGGTAGACCTACGCAGCAACACTTGCGTGGCAGACTTCCTCGACTTGCGTGATCAGAGCTCAAAATATTTCTCTAAGTCTCAAGCCCCTAAAAAATTAGGAAGCCATTCATCTATATATATGCATTTTGGTGACTTGTGTGACCTAGTATTGCACGCCACCACTTGCACACCACCACTTGCGTGCCACCACTTTCATGTCACCACTTTCATCCCATCTTCTTTACTTTGTCATTTTTGGATATGATGATGTTGGAATATGACTTGCATGACACACTTGAGAACCAATACTTCCTCACCAAATACTTGCGCTCCATTCTTGACTTTCACACCACTCTCTTTCCTTTGCCATATTTCTGAAATAATGCTCTATTTAAATATGACTTGGGCACCTCTACATACTTGCGCACCTAATGCACACATGCATGCCTAATGCATACTTGCGCACTTACTGCATACTTGCACACCAATTTCTTTCCATTGCCATATTTTTGATCCGATGATATTTGTGATATGGATTTTCCAAAAACACTTCTTTGTCTTTCCCTTTCCTTCATAAGGCTTGCAACACAAGTTCTCCAAACATATGTTATTTGTGAAATACAAATCAGAAAAGCATCATCTGGTTTTACAAGTCTTTTAAAAATTGAATTGATTTAGCTTCTTTATCAAAAAAAGGGAACACTCTAAAACAAAAAAAATTTCTTACGTCCTTATCCATTTAACTTGGTCCCAACATCTTACTTTTCAATTATTGTAATAAGAAACACATTTTAGAAGAATATAATAAGAAGGAATTTTTTCAAAGTGTAATACCACTAAAAAGAAAATATCTTATCTCTTATGAAGGATATAACAATTGAGGTGATATATTTTTAGGTAGTTTTATATGAATGCTAATAGATTTGGAAATGAAATTGGATCTTGAATGATGTCTTTGAGAATGATGTAGATAATCTCTTTCAACAGATTTTTGAAATCCGAGAGTCATTTTTTCAATCCACCATTATAGCATTATAGATCTTTCAGTGAGCATGTTCACTTATTTATAACCTCTAAAAAAGATAGAAACCTTATAGAGTTCATTTGGAGTCATTAAATTAAAATAACACTAAATAAAAAATTGAAAAAATAAAATATATCCATGAACTTTTTATACCAACATTACATGCTATTTAGTGGCCTTCCCTGATTAACTTATGGTGAAACTAGAGATAATAGAACCTAAAATTTTAATATAGGTATACATTGAGATCAACCAGATAGTATTCTTCATTTTGTATGAATCACTAAAATATGGAAATGTCAACCAGATGGTCGGTGCCTATATATTGGGTAGCTTGCAAAATCATGCATCTTGGGTAGTTGTCTCCACATGATACCAGCTAGTTGGTTCCATACACAGGCTACCCATGTAACATAAAATCCTCCAAACAACACTTTTTCTCTTAAATCTTATTTAAAATCACTACATTCATCTAGGAAGTTCTCTCCATGATATCAAAACATCCATAAAATCATCAACATATGTATTTAATGATCTATTAAAGATATTTTTATTCCTTCGTGATTAAACCCTCATGGAAGGAAATTATCATAACTAAGAATCACTTAAATTAAAACATTATATATATAAATTTTTTTATGTGATCAAGAAGAAGCCATGATATAGTAGGGGTAAAAAATACGTGTGAGTTGTTAACTATGTACTTCCCAAAAAGAGATACATGGAACACATTTTTAACATAAAAGTGGTTCTGAAGAAGATCCATGTGATATTCTACTATTCTGATGAGATAATAAATTTTGTAGGGTTAAAAATTTCTAGGGATTATATTTCATTTCATTTTGTGTACCATAACCATGTTCCATGATTAAATCCATAGGAACAACTTATCACAAACTTTGAACTAAAAATATTGTCAAAGTTATCATCATATCTCTTCTATTGACTATGAGGTACTTTATTAACATCAAATAATATATTAATTGATGCTAAGATGGAATGAACTACACATCATGGGTGCCTAAAACGGTGTATCCCAATAGCTTATTCTCTCACAATGGAATGACATACAAGTAGAAGAGACTCAAAACTAGAGAAAACAGTACATGAACTACGAGAACCACCCTATGAAGAAAGATGGTGTCCTACAAATTTCCCTTTAGGACAACTATATAGCTTGATAGTATTACCATTGTTAAAGTACATGAATCTGTGAATTTGATAAATAATAGACCAAGGAACCATGATATGACCTTTCATATAGTGAAATTTGATCTCATAATCAGTCTCCATAAATGATAAACAGATATTTTTGTCACTATATGTCTCCAATCCATCTCACAAAGCATAGGCCTCCTCCTCTAATGAAATATTCAAACCATTTTTGGTATTGAAGGAAAAATGATAGAACCACCAGTCATGAAAAATACCTCAACTACGCATTTAACCTGTATTACATGAACCATACAAATATAATTTTATACTAATGTAGAGTGGAATCCATTAGATCTATTGAACCCTTGAAGGAACAATCAACCTAATAGTAAAAGTAAAACCATCCGACCCAGAGGAGGAAATAATGTTATTCTACTTCCCAAAGAAAGAAGTTTTAGACTATCTGTCGGAAGAAAAATATCCAACCTTACTACTAGAGGGAGTAACAAAAACCTAGAGAACAAGTTTTATTGATTTGGGGTACACACTTCATTTATTCAGAGGTTCCAGCTTAGTATGTAAAAAACCTGATCTGTTCATGATGATCCTACATGAGATAAAGACCACCTTGTGATCGGATTTATTCTGAGCCTCTGAAATACTCTAGTAGCTAGAAACCAAAAGAATCACCCTCTATCTTCTTTTAACACAATAACCATTGAATCCATTAAACCAGATATGAAGAAAATATTCCCCATTCTAGTCATGTTTCAAGAGACCATAAAAATCACCAAAAAAGTTCCACATCTAGGATTCCAAATCACCATCAAATAAGATGTGGGGAACATATTCTTCAGGGGGTTTCCTACAAAAGGATCACCTTGAGGCAAGTTCCATACCTTTTCTATTGATATATTCATCTACTAGAAGGGAATAATTCCTTAATTTACATATTAAAGAATTTTCTTTATAAGGAATGTTCGACACCTTTTCACTTTATAGTACCATATTAGAGTCCTACAATTCCTTCCATAGATGTATTCATTAAGATCCATATGAATTCATGTTTTAAATTTGTTATTGTATGAATGTTCGACCAAAGGAAGGTTAGGATCCCAACCTCCATTAAAAAATAGATAAATAGATCACCGTATAACCAAGGGTTTTAATGGTCCTCTTTGTCTAACAATCTATCTACAGATGATATGTGGTGCTAAAGATAATCTCAATTTTCAGATATTTCTAAAGAGATATTTAAATCATCAAGATAAACCTATGATTTTAATTATACATGATTAAGAATGGTAATCTATATATGCTTATAAATTAATTAACGTATAATCTAGGGAGGTGATCTGGATAGAAATATTCTATAATGGAAATGAAATATGATTATTTAATAATTATATTTAATGAAACCTAAATAATGTAGTTCTATTAATATGAATTGGGGATTCCCAAGATGACATCCATGGTGATGTTTTCCCATTTTTTAGTCAGATATTGGATACAGTTGTAACATACTGTTGTTTTATGTCTTCTATAATTAAATTGTATGTATAATAACTAAGGGGATAACTACTTAGTTATATTTATCATTATGTTGTCTCACTAGAAATTATTTTTCTTATATCTATGAGTAGTTTTACTTCTCTGATGAATAGAAATGAGAATCTATGTTATTTTTCTAGAATCCCTATAATCAATTTTGGTATTGATGGGAATACATTCACAATTCATGAACCATATCATTACATCAATACCATGATTGATCTTACGAACATTCTTTACAATCCCTTTCAACTCCCATCATACTTTTTTATCTCTATCACCTCAACAAGAATAAATTATTCATAATTCATCTATGAAATAAGGGATATTTCTTATTTCCTTATGCTTTTAAACTATTAATATATAAATCCATAGGTATTGTATCCCTTCCAATACTCATCATAGAAAAAATCACTATCCTTCCGACTAAGAGAATCACCCCTTGATCTCCTTCCCAGGGTTGTAAGGTATTGATTAGTCTTAATCATTAATCAGTTTTAACATTCTCATTGAGTATATATTAAACACTTAATATGTTCATTTCTATTTCAGTATTATATTATCTATACATTTTTTCCATCATTAATTATAATGATATCGCATCCATATCTTCAAGGAAAAAATTACCGAAACTCCTTCCAAATAACGAGTTAGGTAATTTTGATCCTGAAATTTCAATTAGCATGAGTGATAATCAACAAATATGTTATTATAAATTATAACACATCACAATTGTTTTTTATGCATAATTATATTATCACAATCCCTTTGCACATTAGCAGAGTTTGAGCACAAGCACACTGACTAAACTTCCTTTAGTTCCTTGAAATATTCATCAAATTAATCTCCCCAATAGCATATGGATCTCATCCATGTAAACATGGTTATTTTATTTTATAGGTGGGAATGTTTTCTCATGAAGTGATTATAGTATCCATACGACCAAGAAAACTACTTTTATAGGACATTTTTAAAAACATCTATTTTTTAAAGATCCGAAAATATCCCCTCTTTTTTTATTAGATGGACCAAGAAAGATACTTTGTCTAGACATTTTTATTTTCCCTATATTTGGATTATATGTTCTCCTTCCTTGAGGACTCTAACACAATACTCAAATAATATTCATGATATTATTTTCTCTTATAATAAATAAGAAAATCATATATAAAAACTACCAAAAATGATCAAGGTAATCTCTAAATACACTATTCATTATATTTATGAAGATAATAGAGACATTTGTATGTCCACATGGATTCACAATAAATTCATAGTGTCCATTCATCATAAGAAATATTGTTTTTCATATATCCCTCAATTTGGCCTTCAACTGGTGATATACATATCATAAGTCAATATTAGAAAGGTATTGATCTTCTTATAGTTGATAAAATAAATTATTAATTTGTGGTATAAGAAACTTTTTTCGTCATAGTATACTTTCTTATGTTCTTGTTAATAAATTAAAAGAGACATTGACCCATATCTATTCTGAAAAAGGAATAAATTTACCCAATTAAGATGAAATTAATAAATTAATAGCTTATCTAGATTCCCCTGGAGTTTATTCTTTGAGTCATAAAACTCATTAGTTGTTATTCTATATTTTGTATTTAAAATATATATAATACTACGTATGAGTTCAATGGAATATTCAATATCCTGATTTGAGCGAATACCGTGAAACTCTTCTAGAAATACATTATCATATTCCAACACAACAAACATATATTAAATATTTAGTTTCTCCCCAATCATTTCAGATAGATACACATCGTGAATATCAACCAAGACCCATATAATGGAAGTGGATTCCATTAGAGGATCATATTCATCCTTGAAGTGATACCAAATCATGGGTTGATTTTGAATATAAACTTGAATTACCTTCCTTATAAATTGATATGGTATTTATATTGAGGGATTAAATCCATTCCCAAAATAACATCAAATTGAACTAGAGGGAAAATCCCAAAATTTTTAGGAATCACATTCATATTAATATATAAAATAGAGGAGAATTATAATTGAGATATATTAATTGAATGATTGTTTTAGTTCAATTATAATAAATATATAATCATTGAGTTTCTGATATGATAACCCTAATATATTTTAATGATAAAAACAAGGGGGTGGAACTAGAATCATATAAAACAATTAAAGTTCGATAGTGGATGTTAGGTTTACCTTTCCTCACAACATTCAAGTGTCCCACTTTGGTAGTTGTGATGACATGACATTTTACTTTATATTATATCATAATAGGTTTTTAGTGTCTATTATAATCCTTAAACTTCATATTCAGTCATAGTTTTGTAAAATTCCTGTAATCCTTATGGTTGTAGCCTTGGAGCATCAGTGGATCATTAAACTGTGATTTCTCACCATTTTTTCATTAGAATTACTCATTACTTTTCTTCAATATTCACTTTCTTTATGGCCTTCTTTTCCACACATAAAAAACATACCAGTCCCTTGGGGAAAATTTTACTGATGCTTCTTTCCATAAATCTAGTATAAAGGGTGATTTGTTTTCCTTCTTCCGTTGATTTTATTACTATAATTTCTTTGAAACTCTCTATTTCTCTTCATAAAAAATCAATGATAATTATTTAAATCTCATCTCCCTATTTAAACCATGAAATAACATTTAATGATTACTTTATGGCAAATAAATACCCATATGGCTAGATCTATTCCAATTCTAGGTTTTAAGACACTAAAAAACTGATGAATTTATCTCTTATTTTTAATTATAAAATCAAAAGTATACCTCAAATGTCTTGTAAAATTTTTACCATACGTATAAATAGATTTATTATCCTTATTTTTAATCATAAATAATTCCCATTCATTTTTATGAAAAGTATTAAAGGAATGTAATTACTAATTAATACACTCTTAAAATAATATAATTTCGTAGAGTTGATTTATTAATATTTACTTGTCTTCTAGATAAGATTACACCATTGATCTTATTCAAATTATAAATGATACAAATTCAGGATAAAATTCTCATGAAATAGTCACTAGATAATAGAAAATATCATTTTACTAATAGTGATCCATTACTCGACTACTATTGCATCAGAAACCCCATTGAAGGAAGTTGGATATGGCCTCATGAAATAATAAATGGGGTGTTGGTCCCCCATGTTATAATTTTGAAGATAAAAAAATTATTAATGTATTTATTGATTTGTGTGAAAATAGAAAAAATATTTTATATTCTATCTCTTATTTTATTCAACATATCAAGAGGGAAATAATTATATAGTCCACCACATTAATTGTTATAATGATTACACCTAGTTACACACATTTACTATATAGAAAATTATATATTAAGCATCAAGATGCAATAATAAAATTGATAAATCATCTAATCATGAAAATAATTATAGAGATATCCAAAATTATAACACCTTATTTTAAATATATAAAATTTCTAGGTTCACACTATATCACTTTCTGTTCATTATATGTTATATTAAGTAATATCCTTATATTTCTCATGGAGAAATATAAAAAAGTAACTATGCCCCATTTTGATACCAACTAATGCATCCAACAATTAACTTACATTAATATTACATCAATTTATATGAATATAAAATACATTTCTCAGTAATACATACAAAGGAACCATAAAGGTTTACTATTTTGGATAATATATACATAATTAACCCATTTTATGATATATATTTAACATCTTACACAAAATCTTCATTTATATAAACCCTATTAGATATTATTTACTTAATTAATTTTATCACTAATAGTTAAAAATTAAATCATATGATATGGTGAAATAAAATACCTTGTAATTATAAATATGTGAGACATCAATTTATTTCTATATAGAATCATAATATATGCATAAGGGTATGAAATAATGATCATAAATTAGGATTATCAAACCCAACCAATCCGGGATCGTAAATAATGAGTCATTGAATAATGACTTATCATTTAAAAAGGCATACATAATAATAGTCAGGAATCATAATTAATTAATAATGATCAATGTGAGATTATTATAAACATAAGGATATGTCATAGGTATTGGGGAAAATCATAATCATAGAATATAACTTCATTTTTTCAAGGATTAATTCCTTAATAATGATAGTCCAAAAATTCTATATTGTATTGGATTTCCTTCCCATTACATCATTTACTTATTCATGGTTCAGTTCCAAGACTATTATATTTGTAAAATTACCATACTAAACTATGTTCAGAACACATTCCAGTCCATATTATCTCATGATATATTAATAATTTCCCAATCCATTAATGGAATTTAAAATTTCAAACCCACCCTACACATAATGACAACCACATATATATGTACGAAAAGATCCTTAAAACACCAATTATTTCATTATAGCATATCTTATTCAAAGGAAATTAGTTTTTTAATCATTTCATTATAACATAATTTGCATGTGGGAAAGAACCATGTTTCATTGAATCATTCTTAAATGACAATCATCATAATCCATCTAGAGAAAACATTTGTATGGTATTATAAGAATATATACCAAATAAAGACTAAAAATCCATAATTAATTATTTAAATATATGTAAAATACCATTAGAAGATAATTTCATCATTTCTTTTAAAAGAGGGAAAATACCTGTTTCTTCTAGTTTCTCAAAAAACTAAAAAATCTTGTAATATTGATAATAAAATTTAGTTTTAAAATAATCATGTAATCATCTAATTTAATATTCAAATAAAATATCATTCATGATGGATATAAAATTCATTCTTTTTGTAAAAATTAAAACAGTGATTCCTTTTCCATTATTTAAAAAAATTTATAATAACCTTTTTTAAAAACATTTTACTAATTATTTTTAAAATAATTAAAATAAAAATTTAATATATTTTAAAATTGATTTTAATTATATTTTAAACACATAAAGTTTTATTCTTGATAACATTAATATTAATATAGATATCAAAGAAAAATTTCATCGAACCAAGATGAAATAAAGCCGGTTTTTATTAACGATTTTTTCTTAATGTTTTTAAGTACCAAAGAGATGGAAATAGTAATAATTCATAAAAATTCATATAATTACTAATTTAGAATAAAATATATGAGGTTTAAATTATAAATGTCAAATAATCTCACTTAATGTAAATTTAACATGAATAATTTTGAAAACAAATGAGATTGTATAAAAAACCCTTACATCGGGTCTTATCTTTAGTCATGAACATTGTAAATATCTTTCATAATAAATTCATATTTATTATAAGTACATAATAAAACCATATTCATACTTTTAATACAATATTACACTACATCACAATTTATTAGTACCAAGTTATTATCAATTTTCCATTAAAATTGTCATT
This sequence comes from Viscum album, assembly GCA_963277665.1. Taxonomy (NCBI): domain Eukaryota; kingdom Viridiplantae; phylum Streptophyta; class Magnoliopsida; order Santalales; family Viscaceae; genus Viscum; species Viscum album. Next base: position 816,483,734 of record OY728142.1, read on the forward strand.
TAGGTGAAAAATGGTCCATTTTCAATGCATGATTCAGTTCAACGGATCTATTCTATGAACATTGGTAATGGTTTAATCATATATGGAATATTAATAATGTTATAATTATAATATTTATTTATTATAAAAACTTTTATAATATTTCATATAAGGTGGTTATGAAATATTAATTACATTTCTTTGTGGAGAGGGTAGTCCGTATATATGAACGAGTAATGTTTTCATTTTTAAATGAATTGAAAGAATGAAAAATAAATTATAAAATAACATTATAAATTTAAAAAAATATCTTAAATAAAATTTATATTCATTTAACCCATCCATAAAACTATCCATGTATATAATATATCAAAAATTAATCACAATGCTTCATGGTGGTGGTAGTCCACACGTATGAACAAACAATATTATCATTTCTCATAGGATATAAAAGTGGTAAAAAATTTAACATTCACATAAATAAATCAAGTATATTAGATATAATTATTTAATCAGGTTAATATTGTTATAAAACACTTTTTATGATCGTAAGGGATAAAGAAACTCAAAATATATTGGTAAATAAGAAATACCTCTCCTTTAGAAAACATTATTTGGAATAATTTGTATTCCTTCAAGGATTGGTATTTAATGAATAAAATAAGTTTTATGAATTTGGGAATAAATCTATGAAGGTTATATGGTGGTTTGGATATTCTAAATTTCTAAAAAGGTCTGAACAAGTAAAGGGTACATGACTTCCGTTTATAAGTGAGGTTGGAGGAAAACTCATAAATATCATGATAATTAAAATATATTAAAGTCATATTTAAGTGTACGTTTCACCAAATTTCCAATGTTTCGTAGATAAGAAAACATAATTTTTAAATCTATTAAAAAGTTATATTTTGACATGTTTAAATGATATTTTAAATATTATCATTTTAGTTTAAACCCCTTATTAACATTATTAAACTTAACTGAGGTAACAAATTTTTACCATAGATACTATTCATTATAACACAAAATCAAAGTTTTCAACTTTATAAATTTTAATTTATATTTCTAAATATAAAAACCATTATATAACATTCAATTATTATAAGTGACTAAAATTATTTTTGAAATAAGCATGTTATGAAAACTTTTTTTTATAAAAATAAAATTTTAATCATAACAATAAATTTATTCTAATTGAATAACTATTAAAAAATATATATTAATGTTAAAGAAATTTATTTAATATATTATTAACATATTTAATTTAAATAGTTTATCCATAGTGATTAATTTAATCACTATAGATAAAAAATTATTTCATGAATAAAAACATTTTTTAAGAATAAAATCTATTTTTACCTTCAAATTCCTTTTTTTTAATTTTTGATCCATATATAACAAATTAATTCATTTTATTCATGTGGAAAAAATAATTTTTCATGATTTTAACATAATAAATTAATTATTATTTAATAATTTTTTGGTAAAAATATTTATCATAAACTAAATACTTAAAAATTGTTCCATAGGATCAATATTATTTCTTTAATGAATTAAAAATTATTTTCAACAATTATATACAATATAATTTTCTTCATTTAATCATCAATAATAATTATTCACATATTTATAGGGTTACATAAATCGAAATGTATTGAAAATTTTTATTTATTAATTATAAATATATTACAAAATATCATAGTGTTAGATATAAATGAGTCAAGTGGTACCACTTTTCAAATTTTATAAATTACATGTAGTATACATAAATAAAAAGAAAATACTTCTATAAAATTTCATATAAAACTATAAAAAGGATTCCATATTCTGTTTAAACCACTAGTAAATTCCATGTAGATCTATACCATTTGAATATTATGATATATGCATATTACCAACTATTGTCGGTCACAACATGTTATGTATTATAGAGAATGTGACTTGTGTTGGATAGTTATTAGTTTTATTCCCATTTATCTTATCAGTTTTTAGATTTAGATTCTTATCTACTCAATTTTGAGCATTTTTTCATATAAAACATTATTATCTGTATCTCTTTATAATCAATGATTTTTTATGAGGTGTTGATTAGTTTATTTTTATATCTTCATAAATATGATGATGGAGAGTGGTTGAGATAGTAGTAGAAGACATGGGGTTGGTAAACCCTTCATGGAATATTTATTCTTGGATATGGGTCTCCCATATACATAGTTAATTAGGTAACCCCCTTAATAAATAGTTTTATTTCCTCTACTTATATAGTAGGTAATACCCTCAGATAGTGCACATTACACATGATGATACATGGGTTATCCATAAGGTTTGATACCCCCTGAGCTGATGTGAAATATTTAGTGCAGAACATTCACTACTATTAAGAGGTGATATAGAATTAATTGAAGTAATGTAGTTCAAGTGTTTTGTGTTTGGTGGATATCTAGTTAATTAATGTTCCTTTTTATCATATGATTTCTATGGAGCTAAAATGTAAGGAATAAATATCTACCTGAACATGGTTAATTTTTTCCCCAAATAATTTATATAATTATCCTATTAAGAAAAAAATATGTTTTTTATCTTATTTTCTTAGGGATTATTAATGGGATTATTTACACCCACCCTTGCATGGCCAATTTCCCAGAGATGTTGCATATGTTCTTATAGTGTAATGTTTTGTGGTAGTTTTATGAGATGTAGATATGGTTCTTAGTGGAGCTTGGTGGAATTATTTACGGGTGGTTCAATTTCTATGTTGATGAAATATAGAGTACATCTATCTTGTTTATTTATGATTGTTATTTGGGATGTTGGGCCTTATTATTTCCCCTTACTAACTTGCTTGTACTTTTTTATGTTACACTATTGGGATATTTTTCATTGTATCATGCATGATATACTATAAATGTTTACTCTTCTATGATAAAATTATTGTATTCATTTTTATGGAGACATGTGTTTTTATATTTGTTAATAGGGTAAGGCCTACCATTTATGTGATATACCTTCATGGTGCTGGACTTCTACACTTGGACTATTTGAGGTATATTGGTAGGTCCACCTTGAAGAAAACTTTCGGCCCAAGTGGGTTCCTAGTGGGTCGGGTGAAGTCATTCCACTCCTTGATCCATCTTGTATTTACGATCTAAAGACCTAATGACCCAATTAATGATAAAAATGAGGATTTAAATAATACTTTGGATTCATATGAAACTATAAGGTTTCATCTGCCATCATATTTATGTAATTGAAAAATATGAAATTCCATTCATACAGACCGTTGATGTACTCGTTTACTATAAAAATAACACAGCAATCTAGATTTCTTGGTATAATTATAACAACTAGTGCTCTATAGAAATGAAATCACGCATGTTGAGTTCAACTACTCACTATTCGAAACCTTTATTTTACTATTAGAAAAAATATTATATAAATATCTTTTTCTTATGTTGTTTTAATGAATTTCTTATTAAAATGAATCCATCCATACTAATGTTTTATTGATAGTGTAATCCTCAGTCAACACCTCAGTATAAGTCGACAACATAAAATGTCTATCCCAAAATGAAATATTTTGATTAAAAGACTACTATAATGTCAATAAATTTTTATGTAATCTGGTAATACACTAGTATAATAGTGTATGGGGTTTATGTACCTCACTCTAAAATCTAATGAACTATATCTCCTTTATCAGAATAGAAGTAACTTATATGGTAACACTGCCTTAAACGTCTAGGATGTAAACAATTCCAAAACTAAATCTTAAACTTGTATCAAGAAATAGATAATACATCAAAATAATTGAGAGAATTTTTTCCTCAATATTGATCTATGAATTTTAATTAACTAATCACTAAAGGGATCCAATTATTTATTCACTTGTGAATTGATCTGAAAATTAATTTTAATCTCCTCCATGAACCTCTTTATCTCTTAATTGGCAGTACAACCTTCATACCTCATTAGACTCAACCCAAAAAAACTCATTTAAGTTCCCCTATAAATCATCCTCTATTTGTTAAAATCAGATTTTATAAGTGAAAATTATTTGTTTCACCTATCCTTCTCAATCTATAAAATCATCATCTTCCAATAATTTCTACAAGCTCATAGAAATACTTTTAACCACAAAACATGGAATAAAATATAATTTATTTGAGTAAATTTATTTGAATTTACTATAAATATTCACCAATTTGAACCCATGTATAAACTAGGATTATGTATGTACCACACTAGAGTATCTAACCTGAAATCCATGTACTCTTTATTAAGAACACTATGAGACTATCAGGGTCCTTCATTTAGATCACACGGGACTCTTATGTCTTATTTGGTCTTCCTGACCAACATCACTTTCAAATCTCAAATGATATTTTCACCTTACCAAACAAATACAATCCTCATATGCTCATCCTAAAAAATTCATCCTAAGAGAAAACACTAGCTCTGATTCCATTTTGTTATAACTAGGAACCACTAAAACCCTTACAGGGCTAGAAATAAGGCCATGTGAGACCAATAAGTCCCACACACAATAGGCCTTGAGTTGGAAATTATCTTTTAGGGTATATAATATACAAAATGAGATAAAATTTACTCTCAAAATATCAAATGAAACAACTTGGAAGTTCAAAACACAATAGATGAAATAGACCAATATCTTAACAATAAGTAAATAATTCTTATAAATTCATACAATCAAATAAACTCTAAAGGTTGATAGTAATAAAATATTTCCTATAAAATAAATGACTCCTCCAATTCCATCTGATCACCATGTGATGATCTAGTGAGGTCCATACCATTCTACAATACGATAATAAAAATACAACAAATTAATATATTAAATAATGGGGGAAATAAATGACCACAAAGATGGTTCATCTATAAACATACTACTTTTGACATGGAATAATCATAATAATGACTCAACAAACCAATAGTGAAATCGACTTGTCCCCCAAAAAATTAATGAATTCCTATAGTGACAAATTAATATTTAGGTAATCTATATGATCATGTTGAAATTCATTATAATAATATAATAGTTTTCTTATACACTCTATTTTTTCCTCTCTAAATGTTTATAATATATTTTTATTCATTTTTAGTGAGCATTATGTCTCCTTGATCACATTATCCATGCTTGGGATCTCTAAGAGATCTGAAAGGGGAAATATTATTGAATTCAAAATCATTTAATGATTTTTACTATGTATAGAATATGTAACTATTCATGTTCTATAATACACATATTTATTTTTTCAACTGACTTTAGAATATAAATATGGATAAATATTATCTTACATACCATTTCATAAAATATACAAAAATATAGAGTATCATTTTTTTATTAGGAGTATTTATAAATATGAATGAATAATTCCAGTCATTATATAATTCATGAAAGGGAATAATTATTTGAATATTTGATATAGGATTTGAACATTATACCATGAGGAGAAAATTCTTGATAAATTAATTACTTGGTAAGGAAAATTTCATATGTTTGGGATTTTTTTAATTGAATGATAACTAAAATTGGGTTATTTTTATTTCATATTTTTACCAGAATGATGCACTTAAGGTAAACACATAGGTTCATAGATCTATTTCCCTCAAACTAGGTTTTTTGAGGATAAAATATTGGTGAAATAATTTCAATGATTTTAATTTCAATCATATGTATTAATTGGTATGGATTTAAATTTATGATTTGAATTGGTTTTATTGGAACCCCAAAATTCTATGGGGTATTCTCTCATCTATGAGTATCCTTATTATATTATATATGGAAATATAGAGTGAAATTTATATCTATTTTAGAAAAATCAAGGTTGAGGTTGATATATATATTCCTTGGTGAAGGATATTTTTTTTTCAACCACAGAGGGAACATTCATTTTGAAAATATGTTGTTTAAAGTTACATGTTTTCTATGTTTATTGAAATAATATTTGTTACTTATATTTTCCCAATAAAAGAAATTTTTTTGAATGAATCATCTATTTGATGAAAGGCAATATAGAGAAAAAATTTATATTTAAAAATATAATATATAGTTAAAAGGAAATGTTTACGAACACACATCTTAAAAGGTGGGTAATGAGATCACTGTGATGATTATGGGTGATTCATTGAAAAAAAATGAACATAATCACCTTAATCCAAGGAATTCAAAATCATAGGACATGAACCAAGACAAAGGTGTTAACAATACTATCTTATAATATAATTTTACTCATCTTGTTCAAAAGAAATCAATATCACAAGAAATTGACATTAGTGTTGGTAGTGGAAATGTTATAGGGAATGATTAATATAGTACACATCATTATACTGAAGGAATTGATATATTTTTTGAGGTTGTAGCACTTACTAAGAGTACATTTGTTCATGAAAATTACTCCTCTACCAAAATATCTTGAAATAAATCCTCAAAATTTAAGTAGATGGATGATTTTTTTCATAATAAGTTAAAATTTACAAATAATAAATTCAGTATTTTCAAAAAAAAAATCAAGGAGCCAAGATGAGGTGGTTGAAGAAGATGGAAATACTGGAAATTTGAAAAGTAAATATGATAACAGGGATAATAATGAGGTTGTTAAATCCTATAAAAAATAAATGGGTTGAGAAATTAATATGGAAAATGAACATAAACTAATTATAAGGTGTGACTATTCCTAAAAAAGAATATATAAATTTATAATTTTTTAGTGATGAATAATCAATGTATTTCTCCACAATAAACCACTTTATCATTTTTGAGTGTTGAATTTTTGGTTTCTTTTGACTGATAAATTATATTTAATTGGGATCATTTGATTCACATGTTTCTTAGATATATTATCTAACCAATTATTATTGATTATATTTTGATTCTATTCAAAAAAAATTGCAAATTTACCCCCTCCAAACTAGTCACCAGTATGTTATATTTTATCATGAAATATTTCACATAAAATTTATGATCATCTGTATTTATGATAATTATTATTATATAAATAAAATGTAGATTTGGAGGAGTCTTATTTTGATTTCAAAAGATATCAACTCAAACTAGATCATTTAGGGTATTTTTACACTATATTTCATCCCTCAAAGAATATTTTATTTCTTTTGTGACTATTATTTCATATGAGTTTCAAACATGGATTGACTTGTACATTCTCACTAAAGTTAGAGATATGGGTGTTTAATTTAAATGTATTTGTAATAATATTTATGTTAATAAATACATAAAAATAGATAGGTTTTTTCCCTCCATAAATGGTGACGGAATCTACTTTAGTATTTCTTGTAAGTACCTTACAAGATGTAAATTTAACCACAACACTTTTTGGATTTGGTACTTATGAATGGGGGATATATTATTTATATTAGTTCAGGTTCAATAATACTTTTCTTCAATTGAGATATTATGGGGACATCATTATGATAGAATAAAAAAATATATTCATGGGAAGTGAATTCCCAAAAGTATCCTTCATTATTAAAATAAATAATCTCTATCATTAAAACTGACGAAAAACTATGTTTATTTATTTTCATAATGACGTTATGAAGTTAAATCAATAGTTTCAATTGAATAAATATTTAATGTTTCATTATGATTATCCAAATTGAGAAGAAAATCAAATTTGTTAAAAACATCACAATATTTGTTACTTGAAATAGAGGATCCTAAATGAATAATAGAATCTAAGATAGCTTAAGGATAATGATAAAAATTATAAAATTCTTATTTTATTTATCATGGGAGAAAATAAATAATTTTAATATACAACATCAGTGTTGATTGTAATGTTATAACCAATGATAAAGATATTGGTAAATATTTCATTGAGATATTCACACACTTATTCACTGAGTACATGATTCCTATAAATAAATTAATAACTATTGCCATTTTTAATTTACAGAGGAATGATGATTGAATTCATAGGCCATTGAAAAAGATCTAACTAAGTTAATTATTTATAAACTATTTTAAAAGTATTATTGTTAGTATATAAGGGGTTCAAATCCATTGGGACAAACAAATAAAAATCAGTGTGCCTAATAAAATTAAAAATAAAACTCATAAAATACTAAATATAGTGGTGCTATAGTGATGGATGTTAGGGAATTTTGAGGGTGACAGTGAAAGGATAAAATTGTAATTTTTTAATTAGGTGAACTATCATGAAGATCGATAACAATTCACAAAAAAATAAGTTGATAATATAGGATAATTTGATTAGATATTTTAATTCATTCATATATTTCAATTAATCAAACTAAAACTAATAGGAAGGTGGCTTATCAGTTTTTTCCACTCGTTATCCTATGATTAAATTATTATTGGGGTTGTACAACCTCATCACTCACTCAATCACACAATGGTGAAATAATTATTCACAAACAAAAATTTATTAATTAAACTCATTGTGTTATCTCATGGTATTTTTACTTTTTATTATGAAACTCATATGGTTAATTACATTTAAGTGGAATTTATTATAGATTAATTTTAACTAGTTCTTGATGTTTCAAAAAACAATATTTTTTTATGTTTTATAATGACATTAAAATCTAAATATATAATTTGATGACAAAAGTAAAATTTATTACTAATGAAATCTCATTCCCCATAGATGCATTATCAAAAATCTTATTTGATTTAACACAAATTAATAATTTAATTACAATTGAATCCATTAAATATAAAAAAGGATAAATAATAGATAAAGCATGAATAATATTCTCATATTTGATAGATTTTGTTCTTGCTTTTATTTATCCACATTATCCTCATCCCACTCTAATCAGTTTTAATTTTTCTACTATTTATTACCTCAAATGATTATCTTATTAATTGCAGTTAATTTCCTAATACCTTCATTCAAATAATAGTTATAACTATGATAATATCAATCTACCTTCCATGTGTTTCTTTCACTATAGAACATCCCCCTTATAGGTGACAGTAGATGAACCTTCAAAATTGAATGTGCTTCTTTGTAGACATATTTCTTCAGTTCCATGCAACTAACATCTATAAATCCCGAGTTCAATTGAATTCACTTTTTCACGTATAGATATTTCCATAATCTTTCATATTGATATCCTATTTATTCTTCTAAACATATATATTTAGTATCATAGAGTACAGGTTTGATAGATGGGGTTTGACTAGCTGGTCTGTTGGGTCTTCAAAACTGGGCAAGATCATGGGCATGGGCCTGGGGCTAACTAGCTCCATATTTCTAGTCATTGACATAGGCCTCGACTTATAATTACAAATTATTTAATCAAAAATATGTTTTCAGGTTTTATTTTTAAATTCAATTTATATGACACTCAAGTTCATTATTATCATCAATTAGGATTTCATCACCAATCTTTGGAAATTCATCGTTATATATTGAAAATCACCAACATTTTCTCCAAATTGTTACAATAATAAACTTTTATTTTTGCCTCATAATTCCCAATCCAAGATCATTATGAAATTTCACTAAGTAAATTGTGTGAAATAATCCCCTAAATATATGTTTTATAAGTGTAGAGTTATGGGACCTAATCCTCATCCTTGAAAATGACATGAACACAAAATGGTAGTCTAATGATCACAATACAATTATTTCTGTCCTTGGTTATTCATATTCTAAAATATTCCTTGGTCAACATTACATTAGTTTCCTCTTCTAGACCATACTTCATCCCCATCCTCCTCATTCGGTGTACATCATTTCAATATAAGGTTGTTAGAAAGAAATATTTAACTATTCATTATCACTAAAAACTCGTGCCTTCTTCTATGAACAAGATTTGACTCCTTCAAATTGTCTAGATTCAGTATCCTCAACCTAACATGGTCAAATAATGGTTTTCTATCCAACTAAATTCTTCTCCATCATCATTATTTTGTATATTTGAACTCTAGCGATAGGTTTTTTTCTTTTAGAGTCTCAATCAGCTTCCAAATTACAGTTTTCTAACACAAATTTTGTTGTTGTATGATATCCTAGGTCGATTTCTCATTTTTTTGGTTTAACTATAACACAATTAATAATCATTCACATGATAAGATCATATAGATTGCAATATAAAGTAGCATGGGAAGTGAAAGAATTTAGTATCACTGGTATATTGATATGGAATATCCATTTTTGGACTGTTATCCATGAAATAATTCATCATATAATACTATAGCATTATTATATGGTAAATAAATGGTAGAATGACATGGAAGGATGCCACGTTAGCTTTATACAGGGAATATTTATTTATTTTTTATTAGAAAAAAATTACCTTGTTTATTTGTGGACATAATATGGTGTATTTCACTGATTAATTGCCCATAAGGTTGATTGTGGGAAAGAACAAATGATTTTCCATGAATTATTGATCAGGCATAGTAGAAATTCCATGGATGATAAGTAATTTACATGAACAAAATCCATCACCATTTTCAAATTTCAATATGTTATCTTTATGGAATATAGTTGCACAGATGAATTGTGTGATGTGAAAATGGGTGGGCCTTCACTTTAATATAAACTTGTTTATTAATTATGTAATTTTCAAGAGTAGTCTCAATGAATATCCTTCATTAAATACCTCAAAATAACACACACACAAAAAATATGTGAATATAATTAGTCCACAATGAAATTTTCAACATCTAAAAATATCAATGATTTATGAAATTAATTGTTTAATATAAGTTATGGCATAATTAAAAAATATACTATTAATGAGAAATAATTAAATAATTATTTACAAATTATATTTTCATTGAAAAATCATAAAAATATTATTCTTAAATGAAAGGAAAATCAAAACAAGTGCTTCTGATCATATAAAACATAGAAAAAATATTTTATTAACAAAATTAATGATTTTTATTTTTAATATCATATTAATGAAAATTCAATAATTTATAATAAAAAATGAATTTTATACATAAAATCTACAAAAAAATAAAATAGAAGTTCCTAATTTCCACAAAAAATTATGACATGAAATTTCCCCAAACATATCAATTTTCTTATCACCTAGAAATAAATTCATTATATTTCGAAAAAATGAAAGTCTTATATAGTTAAACTCAGAATTTATCTGTAATGGAATGGATTTTTTCATTCTCTTCCATTATAATTATAGGGTGTATAGTGGTTTAGAAGAGGGTTTATAAAACTTAAAATAATTTTAAAATAATTTTATAACATATAATGTTTTTCTATAATCCATTAACAATTTTGAATGTAATATCATGTTTTAGATGTTTATTTGGAATTTTATTTATGGGATTTAAAATTATTCTAAAGCATTTAAAAGTGTTTTTGAATATTTAATGTAATAATAACCCACTTTTTATAATTATTTATTTCATTTTTCTATTAAAAGTGAATTATTCTCAATGAAGTATTTACCCTTACTCATGAAATTTATGAGATATAAGGGTAATTGTGGTTTTAAAAAAAATTAAAAGAAATAGATCATTATATAAGGGTCACCTTGAAATACATCCATTTCATATAGGTATGGTCTCCTTTCTATTTTTTCAAGGATATGAGTGTGTTTATAAGGCTTGTGTAAGGGATATTTAAGTGTTATGTGTGTGTAAGGATGATTTTACAAAGGTTGGATAACGATATATTTCCCAATGAATAAAGGTAGGCTTGGATTCTGTAACACATATAAGTTTCATACCTTATTGTCGATAACTATGTAATAGTAACCTATTAGTTGTGTAATGGTAACCCTGAGAAACTTAAGCCTATACAGGGTGTGTAAATTATTTCTTCTTTTTCGTTAAATGTAGTATGCTAAATACCTAAGGGTATGTCACAGTGTGCTTAATGATATCGGTTTTTAAGAGGGTTGATTTACATAAGAGAATTTTCATATTTTTCAATGATCTGTAAGGGTAATTTGAATCTCATATAAGGTTGTATAATCATTTATAAATACTACATGAATGTATATTTGGAATCTATAAAGGTAATATGATATTTTAAAAAATAATTTAAGGGTATCAAATTTTTTAAAATACTTCTTAAATGTATCCATCCGCATAAGGGTAAAAACCAATTGCCATTATTCAGCATGTGTGAGTTGCATATCGGTAGTGGACTTTCACTATTTTCCATATTTTCCTCTTATTTTTCAATCTATAACCACAAGATTATACTTTTAATTATTTCTAAACTCTTAAAGTCTTGGGGAATAATGATTTTGAATCATTTTTAATAAATTATATATTTAAAAATATTTTAAATTCTTCCATTAAATATTTGAGTTATACTAATATAAATTTGGTATTTTGAATGCTTTGGTATATCAATATTCTAATAATGTGAACTGTTATTTTTAAAAAAATTTCTAAACCTCACCATCTCAGTTTAATTCATAATCACATAACATTGGATGATTGAACTACTACCTATTTTCATGGGATTATTCTACATATATTCTAATCTACTTTTGTACATGAATTCAATATTAGGGAAGGCCATGTTTTTTCTATATCTTACTCAAGGTGAAATGTGAAAACCCCTTAATTTTCATGTTGGGGATCTCAAGACTTTTCAACAATATTCTAGAATTAATTTTCCAAAATATAATTGTGATGTTTTCCATCCAATGATCTTGTTTTCTTACTTTCAGAAATTTTGATTTATTGGAAAGGAAAGGTATTCTATGAAAACCATAAATAAATTAATTAATTAAAAATGATAATGAATCATGTAAAAAAATAAGTAGAAATAGGAATGAGGGTTTTTTTGTTTCTTATTTATATACATTATTACCATTGTATAACCCCAGTGATTCATGTTTAATGTTCTGATTGTTTCAATAATATTTTTTTATGTTTGATGATATTTTTAATGGGCCTTAGAACCAATAAATAAATAATAACATAATGAAATAAAAGAGGGTTGGAAAAGTTTACAATATGAAGTTTAAAATATGATAACAAAATTATCAATATCATAAAATGTAAATTTTTATTATTGATTGATGAAAAAGGGGGTGTGGTGATGTTAATATTTATTATAAATTCCCTAAATTTGGATAAAACCAGTTACTGAAATGAAAATTGGAATATTGAATGAGGTGAAAAAAATGGAAGTGGATTTTTGATTAATGGTTAACGAAAGTAAAGAATGAGTATAGATTGAATAAATATTATGAATAATGAGTAGATGAATCTATAATGGGATATAGAATGTTGACAGGTTTGTAATGGATAAATGATGAAATGGTAACTTAAATATGGTTAGAAACTAGTAATTTATGGTAAAATGGAATGAAATAGTTGTGGAAAATTGTTTTATTTGAACCCTTTATTATAAATATTAGTTATAATATTGTTATTTCATTGTCATGCCTTGTTATAATTAATGTTTTAATAATATTTTGTGTATAGAAATTATGGAAGTGGTTTGGATAAAGGAATCATATTGTTGAATGATTCAAGGGCTATAATGGCTCGTGGTGGTTATAAATATTATAAGGTCTATAATGGATTGAAGTGGTTACATATTCTCATGGGATATAATGACTCAATGCTATTGAATTCACTCATTTTGTGATATCTATAAGATAAAAGAACACTATTAGTGGTATTCAAGAGAGGATGTGGATGTTCATAGTGGCGATAATTCGTGATTGAGGGAGGGCATAAGGTTGATTCTCTGAATGTTCACAATACCCTACTATTTATTATTGAATACCGAGTTGATATGAGACTAGTGATGGATATTTGTGTTGTTTAAAACATTCCTAATAATTACAAAATTCTACAAAAATGGTGACATCTAAAATACTTCACATCGGATGGACTGCATTATTTGTCTATGTAAGTAAAAAATTGTAAATGGGATGAAATTTTATAATTTGAATAAGGAAATGTGATTAATTGAACTGGAAAATATTGGTAGTTTAGATGGTTAAATGACAACATTAAAAGTGGTCTTGTGTGGATTCCGTGTCATAGTTGTGTGAAATAATTAATTCGTTGTGGATATGTGAGATTGTGGTGATTAGGATTCAAATATATGGAATAACAGTTTATTATGTTTCATTGGTATTGACTTATACTGACATACCAATACTTATAAGAGGGTGTTACTACTATCTTGATACCAATTTGATTGGGAGAACCCCTGGGTGATAGTTTGGAGTTGAGATGCATATAATTTGGGCATATTTTCAGAATTCTTGTGGAAATTATTATAGACTTGTGGTTTGGTTTGGACATGAACTGTAGTTTGGTTTGTGGACATGAAAAAAGAATAGAAAAAATGGTGTATATGGTTTTATTTATACTTCTTGCTCATTTGTTATATTTTCACCTTTTTTTATCTTTATGCCATTAATTTTTACTATTAATGATGATGAGTAATATTTTTAACTTTGTTGTTTCCACTCCTACTTATTTATTAATGTTTATTAATCATAGATATTTATTTTCTAGTGTGAATATTATACTATGAAATCAAAAGTGCTCACTCCCCCACAATTTTCTAGTGTTTGTAGGTTAGATGATAGGAGCATAAGTTTTTGGTCAAAAAACATGCATGTAGTTGGTTTATAGCTTGGATTTTGGAGTTTAGTTCATTATTTTTGTTATAAAATTACATTACCTATGGTATATTATGTATTTTACCATTTTATTATGTTATTTATTTTTTTGGTTTTGATAACCTATCACCTAATCCAACATATATTTTAGTGGTAATGAATTCTATATGTGATATTTTTACATGCTATGTACTTTTTACCAACCTAGGGACATCTTAATATGAGAATCAGGGGTCATTACCTTCTTTAATTCATTGAAAACCCTAGTGGGTTTTCTTTTACGGGAGGGGATCATGGAAGAGTAGTATCAGTGGTTTAGGTTGAGAGATATGGTCGATATTAGAGTTAGGAATGGGTGAGGTTGCATGGGTTTGGTATGGAAGTAGTGGAACTCAATTGTAAAGCCCTGACCCCAGTTACCCAAAGTGTGTTCATTATTTTAATACATTGGCATGATTACAATGAATCAAGTCCTGAAGGACTGATCAGTTTAGCCGACTTGGAAAATTGATTAAATATATGAACGTTACATTTAAATTTCTAAAATAAAACACAAAATAAATAATAGATTAAAATTTTCATTATTCCCCTAGCTTAACATTTCATGTCAATCATAATACACATCCTCACATCTAGGTAATAATATAACATAATAAAGGGGTGATCTCAGATTCGTACTAAGTATAACAATATATTAGAAACAATCATAAATAAGAATAAACATGTAATAAAATGTATAAGACTAAGAAATAAGACTTTTAAACCTAAAAATCAGCATAATATAGAAAAGATAAATCAATTAATTCCATTTAAATATTCACATTTATATTCTACTAGTAGAATAATCACATGTAATATCAATTGATAATTTTAAAATGGTGGAATGAATAATATCAGACATCATAACCACATACTCAAGGTCTTGTGCCACGAATACAAATTAGATTTTGTTAAGGCCATGTGCGAAGACACTTATTTGTCTCATGAGACATACCGATTCATCAAGGAGTTATATCGGGCTCCACCCATCACTTACTAAGTTCAATGCATTCCTCATATGAAAATGCTGAAATATAACATAAGAATTCATATTAAAACTAGCATACGCAATGTTAATACTTTAATCATAAACCATGAATAGTATAAAAATAGCTACATACACTGTCAAACATATCATAACTCATTAAATACAATATTGAAGATTGTATTATTGTAAATCAACCTCAATAAAGAATAATATCCATTAAAGGATGTTGACATAGTTGAAAAAAATCAATAAAACTATTTGAGCGAAATACCCAATTTCAAGAAATCATGTAAAAGTCTCACAATTTATAACTGAAGTAATTTAAAAGATATTTTTGAACCAATGTTTACCATAAATATTTGAAACTTTTGAATGAAATTAACTCTTTAAAAAATCTGGTCTACATTAATAAATCATTAAAATCATTTTGAAAACATAGACATTAGTTAGAACATTTTGAAAAATAAATAAATATAAAAAAATTTAAATGATGATCTAGTTAAATATTCCCTTCCATAAAAACTTAAAGTATTCCTTTTTGAAATATTTTAATGACACGTGGACATAGATGTTAAATATGTCCCAGTAGATACTTACAGATAAACAATCATAGATAGTAATGAGGTTGAGGAAATAACGCTTAACTTTTATTTTCCTTTGGCCGAGGGTACATTTAACCTCCTATATAATGACCATAGTATGTTATTAAATTATTCCCAAACAAAATTCATATTTATGATATCATAATTAATTCATTTATTAATTTATACTACACATTTACTAATATTTGTTATGTTAATATAATATTTCAGTTAATAATCTCTTTCTCTATCCAAATTTTTTTAAATATTAATTCCTGATCGTATAACTTATAACATGATTTAATATATGAAATAATATAAAACATTATTTATGTATCATATATATATTTATAATATAAATATGTATAATAGTAATTTATATGAATTAGAAAACACTATTTATAGAGATGGTAGGCCATACATACGCATAAATGTTGTTTCTGTTTTCAAATCGTATTGAAGGGGAGTAAGAGAATGAGATATATGTAAAAAAACACAAAAAAAATATATATATTTCTAGTATAATTATTATGACTTATATTAAATACCTATTAATAATATATATTTTTATAACCATCTTTGAATGGTGAACATGGAAATGAATCTCATTACGTCGTGGAGATGGTAAGTCATATGTACGCACGAGAAAAGATATCACACTTTTAAATGTGTAATCCTATGTAATTTGATGTCATATTATATATAAATAATAATTAAAATGTTATATTTATTATTTACATAAATTATTCTTCATTATTATACTCATCCAAATAATGAAGTGTTGAATGACAAACTACACCATGACATGGAGACAGTACGTCGTACGTACGCACATATGGTGACATTGTCATTCATAGGATGGATAAAATAATGAATATGGTTGTACCATATTTTTAATAAAATATATGTATTAAGAAGTTAATTTGGTTATAATTTTTGTCTAGAAACAACAAAGAAAGAGGAAGTGGAAGAAGAAAAGAACGTTAAAAGAGGTGTTCAAATTATTACCTCTTCATTGAGTGATTCCATTTGATTTGATAAAAATGGCTCTTTGAGATGGATTTATTATCAAATTAAAGTATATAGATTGATGTTATGGTAGTTGGGATGATATTTGAGCAGGGTTTTGCTGAGATAAATGGCTTTGGAGAAGTAAAATTAAAAGAAGGGGAAGTACCCTTTTATAAGAGAGGTGATGGTCACTTTAGGAAATGATGGAAATTTTATTTTATTATAAAATAATTTTCGGTTTATAATGTCTCCAAATATATTTATATATATGATAATGTGGGGATGGGTCGATATCCTCTCAACTAGTTAGTTGGAGACAAGTTTTGGTCACCATATTATCCTTATCAACTAGATTTAACTCTAAGTTAAATAGATTACCTTTAACCATGTCTTCGTGTATTATTATAATAAATGGATAATAAAAATACTATAAAAAGATGAGATAAACTAAAGTGGTTAATTAATGAAATATATATAATCATATAAGACCTTTGAAAAACCCAAATATTCTAAAAAATATTCTATCATTTAATAATATAGTATTTGTTTTAAGAACTCATTTATGACAGTTTTGGCACTATTTTGTATTTGGATTTTTGGAAAGTCAGGAAAACAAAATTAATTTTATAAAAATAAATTAAATCAACCCAAAAAATACATATTAAACTATAATATTCGTGTAATGAATCAAAAATCTTAATTTACATTTTTTAATGTTAATAATATCAATTTTTTTAATCATTCATTTATAAGGTAATTACTACATCATCATTGTGTCATAAATAAATTTAATTATTTAATTTCTAAAAATTATAAATAAAATTAAACGATTTATGAAATATTTTTATCTTTATAATTATTATTTATTTTTGATTTTATCTTATGTATAACCATATATTAAAAATGGTTTAGTAATTAAACATTGAATTTTACAATTTTAACTCTTCTTAAAAAATAATAACAATAAATTTCCTAATATAGAACATGTGGATCAAAGAGGTTCATATTTTTGTCCTAAGGTTAATTTTGTTAGAATAACACTCAAACAATAGAATTTGAAAAAAATTAGCGTAATTATAATATCATTTTTACGTATAATTACCTTATTTACATTTAACCGTGTTAAATAAAATTCATAAATTTATATTCACAAAAAATCCATCCTATTAAACCACATTTTGCCTTACTAATTTCAATCGTTTCTCTCGTATCTTTGAAATTAAATTCACATAAGTGGTAAACTTACATTTTAAGAAAATTTACAAATGTTCCTAGAAGGTTGGTAAAAGATGTTAAAAAATTCAATAAAATTTTATACATCAATTCTTATTTTAAAATGACTCAAATGAATTAAAATGAACTAACAAAGATATTATTTATCTATTTTACATTAAAAAAAATTTAAATTAAAAATAATTATTTAAATGAAAAAAGTTGGTAATTACGTACTATGAAGTATTTTTCACTATTCATCAAAAAATTAAGTATTTTCCAAAAAATACGAAAACTTCGTTCAAAGATAATTTTGATATTCCAAATTCACAAATGATTTCAATTATACAAACTTCAAAATATAGGACTTGGATTAATTAATTAGATATTAATTACCATTTTCAAAACTAGAAATGGGGTTTTCGAGAAGTAAAAACTGTCAAAAGATTTATATGTGTTCATGTCCAATTTAATATTAAAATTACATCCAATTACTAAAATTGTATTAAAATATAATAACAAAATATAATTATACTTCAAAAAAATCAATTTTATAATTTAACATTATAGATTATTTTGATTAAAAAAAGTTGTTTCCAATTAACATAAATTTTTTTTTCACTATTCATCAGAATATGAAAGTTATCAAAAAAACACCAAATATGAATCAAAACTAATTTTTACCACTTATAAATAAGGGTTTTATTTTTCAAAATTGAATATATAAAAGTACCAAATATTTGATTTAAAAAAGGTTCTTCATTGAAAAGGTGATAAAATAGCATTTTTTGGAAAAATACTTTCTTTATCTGAAAAATAGAATTTTTTCTTATGTTTTTTATTATAAACAAATTATTTGGATTTTTAAATTATAAGTATTATATAAAATTCAAAATTCAGTTAATATTATTCATAAATTCTTTTTGAACAGCTTGTTTGGTATGTCAGGGTACACTCGTACTCAATGTTGTGTGTACCACAAGAAATTCAATTATTTTAATGAGATAATGTAATATGAAATAACGGGGTTTTATATTCTCCCATAATTAAATAAATTGTGTCCTTCGAATTTGAAATTGTTCTTTGAAAATAAATGATTAAAAATAGAAAATTCCATTGTGGAAAACCCACATAAAAAACAGGGCTACTAAAATTTATTCATAATAAGAGGGAGAGAGAAATGAAAAATTCACCACCAAATTAGTATTTAGAATAAAAGAAAATTGGTGGAAATTTGAGACACATAATTGGAGGAAAAATTAAATTTTTATAGGGAGTGGTTGATGTTAACAATCACAAACATGGAAACAATAAATAGAAAATTTAGGGCCTCAAATCCATAAATCTATGATGACTTAAAATATAATTGGATCATCAAAACATAAGGTATTATGATAACAGGTTTTTGGTTTTATGAACATTTTACTAATGTTTATGAAATAATTTCTTCATAGAACATGAAAAAGCTTCTTGACAAGTAGAGTTCCATCATTTAAGTAATTTTTACCACAAACTCATCTTCCACTATAAAAGATAATAGAACTCAAAAATATTCTATTTATCTTAATCGTATATGGTTTTAAAAAATAAATTTATAATTCAGCTATCAGATTATTTAAAAAACTACATTGTACAAACCGGGACATCACGTAGGCCAGTGGTACGTGATGGACCCTTTTCGCCCTTCAGTTTTGGGTTTAAGTCTCGCAGCCTTGCTGGACGCGATGGGCTGTCGCCCGATCTCTGGGTTGTCCTTTTCATAGAAATTCAAAAATAATCATAACAAATGTTTTAACCATATAAAATAGTTTCTAATGTCCAACTTAATTCTTTCCAACTTTTAGACATATCCAAAATATTTTTTTTCCAAACTCACAATCCAAAATTTATATGGAAGGTAAACATATGGAAGATCACTTTTTCCACGTAATAACATGTAAATTACTTCATCATGTATTCTTTTAAAACATAGTAACATCTTAAATTACCAAAAAACCATTTTGAATATGTTCATGCTCCCATATTCCTTATATAATACCCGATATACTTCTAAAATCCAAAAATGTTGTAAACTCAAACAATTATGGAATTAAAAAAATTAATTTTTTCCAAGGTGGTCAATAATATACAATATACATTATCCAACTCAATTAAATCATATTATAAAATCGTTATCTCAGTTTCAGAAATGTATTGAGGATTATATTTCCTCCAACTATATATATTCCAAAATGTTTAACTTCAAACTATGTCACTTTACTCGGTACCATTAAATCTAAAATCCTTAATGAAAACATACTACTGTACAATCCTTTTATACATTATAATTCTTATAACTTGTACTAAAATGAAACAATTCTTTAATAACAACTAATGAATAGTAATCATTCCTCTTCATATGTGGTATTCTCATTACATTATTATTATAGAATTACAACATTAAGGGTATACTCTGATGATTGGGACATGGATTCATTTAGTGTCCCAACATTTTGAAGATGGAACATTGTACATTTGAAACCTTATTCTTACCATTTTAATCAAGAACATGGTGTCCTTTTTATCCACACTTATAACAAACTCCCATTCTATTCAAGCACTTCCCAAGGTGATTCTATCCACAGCTATCACATATGGGAAAATACTTCTTTCTGTTCTTCCATTTATCCATGAGTCTCTCTACCATCATCTTCTTCTATGTATTACCATCAAATCCATACGACTCAAATAATTCTTTACTTATCTTATTAACACATGATACTATTTATCCATATGATGAGAATTTGTGGGAGACTATTTCTCTTCTAAATGTTGGCTTAAAAATAAGAATGATATGATCCTACATTCTCTTTGGATCATGCCTATTACTAGAGTTCCCATTAATTCTAAGAGGAACCATTTCTAAATGAAGAAATACACTAGGTTAGATCACATCATAATGTATAATCCAAAAACTAGAAAAATTCTAATCATTAATTGATGATTTTCACACATCTATTCTCATAATCATAAAAATGGTTTCTTTACAGACATATTTACTCATAAATCCTTTATAATGGTTTGTAAAGAAAATTTGAATTATCCTAAGCATATCACCGGGTTGTGTCATATCCAAGATTGAAACAAGGCCCGTTATGGTGTACTAGGATACCCCAGGTCATGCCCAAAATAGCGTGTCGGGATTTTCACTCCAAGGAACATATGTGCCAGAGCCGCCTCTACCTGATCCTATCCAGAAAGAGATTTATTGCTTGAGAAATTTGAAAAAACCCAACGTTAACAAAATTCTAGGAAGTTCTTCTATACTAATCCTCAAAGTCTATCTTAAGGTAATGTTTTCAAATCAGAGTTTTTCTAAATCAATTTTTCAAGGTTTGTATGAAAGTATCTATGATACAAACTGTGATGCACCGACCCCAATTTCCCAGAGTTGGGGAATTATTTTATTACAAAGGCATCATTACAAGAAATCAAATCCCGGAAGACCGATCAGTTTAGTAGTCTTATAAAATCGATTAAATATATGAATGTTACATTACAATTTCTAAAATAAATCAGAACATAAATAATCATTTTAAAATGCAATTATACCCCTAGCTTATCCATGCATATCAATCATAATACACTTTATCGGATCCTAGTTAAAACAAAACTTAATAAAAGGGTGAGATCATATGCTCATTAAGAATAATAATATAGGAAAAACAATCATAAATAAGCATAACAATTTAGGTCAATTTATAAGACTAAAAAAATACTTTTAAACTTAAACATCAACATAATATAGAAATGATAAATCAAATAATGACATTTTCTTATTCACATGGATATTCTACTTGTTTAATAATCACATGTAATATCAATTTCTAATTTTATAATGATAGAATGCATAATATTGAACATCATAACCACATAGTAAAGGAATCTTTCCAATACTACAAATAAGATTATGTCAAGGCCTTGTGCCAGGACACTAGTTTGTCTAATGATACCTATTGAAGCATCGAGAAGCCATAGAAGGCTCCACCCATCACATAATAAGTCTAATGGATCCCTCATATGAAAAATTTAAAACAGAACATAAAAATTCGTATTAAAAATATCATATGAAATGTTAATATGTTAACTATAAACCGTGAATGGTATAAAAATAGAACATCAATATTCAAACATATTAAAACTGATTAAATACAATATGGATGATTTCATTATAATAAATCGATTTCAATCAAGAATAACATCCAATAATTGATGTTGACATAGTTTAAAATAATCAATAAATCACTTTGAGAGAAATACCCCTTTTCAATATATCATTTAAAAGGCCACACAATATATAAGGGAATTAATTTAAAATAAATTTTTTAATAAAAGTGTCCCATACCACTTTGAATCTTTTGAAAGATATTAACACTTTACTATAATCATTTCTATGTAAATAAATCCTTAAATTCATTTTTGAAAACATGGTCATTAATTTAAATATTTATAAAAATAAATCGTTAAAAATCATTTCAAATGAAGATTTAGTTAAAGATTCGCTTCCATAAAAAATAAAATAGTCATTATTAAAACATTTTAATGAAACATGGACATTGATGATAAATATTTCCCTGTAGATACATAAAGATAAACAATCTCAGAAAATAATGAGATTGATAAAATAACCCTTACCTTGTACTTTCCTTTGGCTGAGGGTATGTTTAACCTCTTGTATAATAACCATAATATGTTATTAAATTATAAAATAACCATATTAATTTTTATGATATCATAATTTATTAATTTAGGTATTTTTACTACACATTTAATAATAATTTCTATGATAAAATAATATTTTTGATAACAATAGTTTTTCTATCGCACGTGTTTTAACTTGTTAATCTTGATCGTATCACTTATATCATGATTTAATTTATTCTAGAACATAAAATAATATTTATGTGTCATATATATATTTATAATATAAATATTTATAATAGATAGATATATGAAAAGGATAACACTGTTTATGGAGACGGTAGGCCGTACGTATGCAAAAATGTTGTTTCTGTTTTCCATATGGTGATGAATAGAAGTAAGTGATTTAGATATATGTATATGGATATATATACAGTAGAATTATTATGTCATACATTACATACTTATTAATAATATATATTTTTATAATCATTGTTGAAGGGTGAACATGGAGATGAATCTCATCTCGTCGTTGAGATGGTAATCCGTACGTACACACGAGTGACGATATCATTCTTTTGATGGTAAAATAGTATATAATTTGATGTTATATTATATATAAAGAATAATTAACATGTTATATTTTTTATTTACATCAATTATAATTATTATTATAATCATACAAATAATTAAGTGTTGAATAACAAACAACACCATGATGTTGAGACGGTAAGCCGTACGTACGCACATATGGTGACTTTTCATTCATAGGATGGATAGAATAATGAATATGGTTTTAACATATTTATAATAACATATAAGTATGAATAAATTACTAGTTTTATTATTTTTGAATGGAAACAAAAATGAAATAGGAAGTGGAAGATGAAAAGAACTTTGAAAGAGGTGATGAAATTATGACCTCTTCATCGGGTGATTTCTTTGGATTTGATCAAAACGGATCCTTAAGATGGCTTTCAGATCAAAGTAAGTCCTCTATATTTATACTAAGGTAGTTGGGTGGATATTTGAGTTGGGTTTGGCTGAGAAAAATGGTTTTTGTGGTGTAAAATTAAGAGAGGGAGAAGTATACTTTTATAAGAGAGGTGAGGGTCACTTTAGGAAAGTCTTGAATTATTATTTTATTATAACACCATGGATTCTAATGGAAGAAAATGGATTTATTTAGAGGATATGGTGGATATGGGTTGATATGCTATCAACCAATAGGTTTAATGCTTTTTTAAGTCACCATATTAACCTTATATTTTATATTTAACTTTTAGTAAAATTGGTTAATTTTTTACCATGCCTTATAGTATTATTTTAATAAATGGTCAAAACAATTACTATATAAATCTAGGATAACCTCAAGTGGTTCATTAATGAAATATATATCATTATATATTCCCTTTAGATGAACCTTATATTTTTAGAAATATTATATCATTAAATAATATAGTATTTGTTTTAAAAACTCAATTATGTAAATTTTGACACTTTTTAGTATTTTGTTTTTTTTGAAATTAAAAAAAACTTGATTACTTCAAAAAAATACATTATATCAACCATAAAATTTCATATTCAAAGATAAAATTATTTTAGTGCATAAAAAGTATCAATTTAAATTTCTTTTAATATTTATAATATCAAATATCTTAATCATTAATTAATTAGTAATTACTGCATAATCATTGTGTCATGAATAATTTTAATTATTTATTGTTTAAAAATTATAAATAAATTACCATGATGTATGAAATATATTTATATTTCTAATGAATATTTATAGTCTAATTTATCTTATGTATAACCCTATATTTAAAATGGTTTAGTTATTAAACTATGAATTTTTACAATTTAAACTATTCTTTAAATAAAATAATAATAAATGTCCAAATATAATA
This sequence comes from Viscum album, assembly GCA_963277665.1. Lineage (NCBI taxonomy): Eukaryota > Viridiplantae > Streptophyta > Magnoliopsida > Santalales > Viscaceae > Viscum > Viscum album. The sequence continues at coordinate 816,508,720 of OY728142.1, forward strand.
AAAGTAGATCAAAGAAGATCATATTTTTTTCCTATGGATTTATTTGATCTAAAAAACTTATAAAATATAATTAGGACATGTGTTAGGATAATTATAGTATAATGATTATCTTTCATTACCCAATTTAATTTTAATCGTGGTTAATAAAATTCAAAGGATAATATTCATGAAAATTTATTTTAATCCTATTGAACCTAATTTTACATATTGATATCAATTGTGTCTCTCATATTTTGATATTCAATTCACAGAAGTGGTAATATTACGTTTTATGCAAATTTTCAAATGTGCCTTGAAGATGGGAAAAAGATATTAAAACGTTCAATAAACATTTATATATGTAACCATATTATAAAATAACTCTATTAAATTACCCTAGACGAATTTAAGTATTATTTGTCTATTTTTACTTCAAAATAAATAGAAATTATAAACAATTAATTAAATAAAAAATGTTGGTTTTTATGTACTATGTAATATTTTTCATGATTCATCAAAAATTGAATGTGTTCTGACAAATACCAAAAATTCAATCAATGATAATTTTGATATTACAATTTCAAAATTGATATATATTTTACCAAATTCAAAACATTGAAGTTTAATTAATTTATTTTATATTAATTCCCTTCATCAAAACCAGAATGTGGGTTTTTGAAAAGTTAAATCTATCAAAATTTTGATATGTGTTTATGTCCAATTTATATGTAAAATTACATCCAATAACTAAAATTGGATTAAATGATAAAAATATAATCTAATTATACTTCAAAACCATTAAAATGTATAATTTTCCACAATAAATTATTTTGATTTTAAAGTTTTTTTCAATTAAATTTTCGTATTTCTCACTAGTAATCAAAATACGAAAATTACAAGAAATGTCACGAACCGTACTCGGGGCCCGGGTCGTGACTACCCCAAGCCCACCTTCCATAGGCCAGGGGATGGCGACTAGCACCAAGGCGTAAATCCCGGAAAAAGGGAAGGCATTGCCTTTGTGATGTAAACAAGCACGATATAGTAAGAAAGTGGAAAAGTAAACACTAAGTAAAAACTGGTACAACAGTAAGTGCGGAAAGGTAAAGAAGGCCAGAAATACAAGCCCAACTGTAAAGTACAACTGAAAGGGAAAAGAAGGAACTAAAGAGAAAAGCTGCAGCATCGAGCCGTCCTCTGAACGTCCCACCTGAAGGGTGGGTACATGTAGCCTCCACAGCTCCTCGGTCCAGCCGTCCGCTCCGAGTACGTCTTGCCCAGTGGTCCACCTCCAGGTATTGTCCTGCTCCGCAAGCCCCTACTACAATCAGCGTTGTCCGTCGTCTGCAACCAACACAACGAAGTTCGGGCATAGCCTGTGCAGGGGTGAGTATAAGCTACTCAGTGGGGACCCCAAGACCCCCGAAGGTCTCCCAAAATCCACAAAGGATAATCCACAAATGAGAGATACAAACACGAAGTAACAAACGACACGGCTTAGGTATATGGCCATACATATACCTAAGTCATCAATTCCCGTTCGGATCCAACGTCCGAGCCCAAGCATAACCCAGTCCACACAGGAAAGAAAAACGTAAACCCACACAGGATAGCACAACACAATCCACAAAGGAGAGTAAAAGTAATCCACATAGGATAGCTCAACAAAATCCACAATGGAGAGTAAACAGTAAATCCACACAGGATAGCTCAACACAATCTACAAAGGAGAGTAAACAAGATTCAGCTCACACAGGTATACTTCTTCGGATGAAGATAAAGATGATCACTGATCCATCTAAGTCATCGGACCCACAAAGGATCGATAGGTACTAACCCCCGCAAAGACCCACACAGGATCGGGCCCACACAGGACCTGTATGTGCTGGCTCACACAGAACCGCTGAGCGCTGACCCACACAGGATCGGACCCACAACGCATCGGGCCCACACAGGACCTGTCGCACTGACCCACAAGGGATTGCTGAGTGTTGTAGTCGTCGCAGTCCACTGAGGATCTCTGCACAGTCGTCGTCGCAGTCCACTGAGGATATCTGCACAGTCGTCGTCAGAGTCCACTGAGGATCTCTGCACAGTCGTCGTCGCAGTTGCAGCCAGCTCTAGGGTTCCCGCACACAACAAACTCGTTCGGGAGGGTCCGCTCCACGAGCCGAGAGTCTGATACATCAACTGACACAAAGTCCGAATTTTATTTATCCAAAAGATCCGAGTCGCTAACAGGAACTCAACGTCGCAGACGGCGCGTCAATCGGACGCCCGGTCTGAGAGTTATTGGATTTTTCGTCCTATGGGCCCGGTTGGTTTTTAAGGAAAAACCAACCCGACCGTACTCCACCTGCGTCCAATCCTCAGGCGGAGTGAGCCAAAAGATCTGCCTTACTTAGAGGAATTCAACAAAGCTAACAGCACGTCAATCGGACGTCCGTAGCTCAAGTTATGAGTGTTTCCACTCCGAGGGCCCGGTTGGTTTCCTGTACGAACCACCCTGGCCGAACCCAAAGTATTCCGAAACCTTGACTGAGATATACTGAAACGACCGTCTCGATCCAAGGATCGCGTTTCCACTGACGGCGCATCGTTCGGAGGCCCGTAGCTCATGTTACGGGTAAAAGACCGAAAATGGTCTGAAGACGGGGGGTCCGGGCCCGGGCCGACCCTGCCCGACCCCCCCCCCCCCCCACCTACCCCCCCCCCCCCCCAGGGCCGGCCTAACCGGGTCGACCAGACCCGGTCCAACCCGGCCGGACCCGGTCCGGCCCGGCTCGGCTCGGCCGAGCGGCCGAGCAGCTGGACACCGCGGGGCGCCGCCCCCGTGGTTTGGAGGTGCCGCGGCCCCGCGTGGGGCCGCACTGGATCGGTCGGATGCGGCATGTCGCCGCGTCCCGTGTGGCGAGCTGGACCCGCGGGTCCGCTGGCCGCCACCGCCTCCTGCTGGTGGCACCGCCGGCCTCTTCCGCGGGCCACCGGAGTTGCTCCGGTGGTCCGTTTTCCTTCCCGTCTGCGCTGTTGTTCCTCCCGTGTTCCATTCTTCACTGCGGGATCATCAAAACGCCCCTGCGTCACGTTTTTCCATCGCCCGCCAAAATCCGCACCACCACGAAGAATGGCGTAGGGTTGTCGGGCCGTATTCGTTTGGCCCGCACCCTCCGCGTTAGTTAAAAACAATGGGAGAATTTTATTCAACACATGAAACAACAATTTTTAATAAATTAAAAAATTGTTCATTTGGATCCGATTCTTTAATATTAATGAACATTCATGGGAAAAAAATACAAAAGGGGTATTTCAATAATAAATCCCTACCTCGTCAAGTCGTCGCACTCGTTCATCGCGAAATTGTTCGTCGTGGAAGGAGGGGATCGTCGTGTCGTCGCGGAAGGGCGTCACGTCGTCGCGGAAGGGCGTCGCGTCGTCGCAGAATCTGGCGTTGTGTTGACGAACTCAACGGACCAAGAAACAACAGATTTAATTATATATAATTAAATCTGTGTTTTGTTAAAAACCACAAAGGAGATTTAAAACAAAAAGAAACCCGAGATCTCTTACCTCAAGAAATTGGAGATCGGAGATCGGGGCGGGGAAGAACGTCTCGGATGAAGCATCGTCAAACTCTGAGGGTGACGGCGTTCTTCGCATTCTTCGCGAAGGAGGATGAAGGCTCAATAATTCTGTCAAGGCCTCTCAACATCTAATCCTCCAAAAGTCTAGTTGGTCTTATTTTATTATTACGCCAACAAACAAAAAGGTAAGTAATGACCCATTAATTCACATAATTAATTCAATGAAAGAAACTGCCCATTTAATTCACGAATAAAACCGCCCAATTAAATGGTCTGTTAAGAATTTAAGAAAACGCGTCAGTTGACTTCATAATGACGGGTTTTCGCGGCTGCATTACTTAGCGGAAACGAAACGGCGTGGCTCATGCGGGCCCCACCTCACAAATATCCTACCAAGAGGGTTGATATTTTTGGATAGTACCCTATCCGTTTCAACTCAGTTTAAGTGGATTTCAAGGGGCTTCAAGTGGCTTAAGTGAACTAAAATAATGTTCATCGAAAAATTTATTTTTTTTCTTAACTTTAAGCCCAAAACTTAAAAACCACACCCGAGCAAACACAACTCCGGAAGAGGCGTTTCTAAGAAAATACTGGCACTGCGATTTCATCGGTGCCCTCATAATTCGATTCCGGGAACCGGTTCAAAAGTTAGAAAATCCCGCTCATCCATTCACTGAACGTACCCGAGCCAAACTTTGGAAAATGATTCTGGGCACACCGGGCCTCAGAATCAGGTGCCGTCAGAAACAGCGCTCTTGTAAAATTCCAAAGAAAATTAAGAAAAAAAAATTTCCTTGAAATTTACGGGTCTTTACATTACTCCCACCTCAGGGCTTTACATCCTCATAAAGATACATCATAAACTAGGGAAACAAATGTGGGTACTGAGCACGCATCTGAGCCTCCCACTCACATGTGCTCTCTTGGAGGTTACTATGCTGCCATCTGATGCGCACAAGAGAAATCGATCGCCCACGTAGGACCCGCCCCTGTCGGTCCTCTATCTCCACCGGGACCTCCGCAAAAGTCTCCCCATCATCCACGTCTAGCTCCCCATGGTCAATGATGTGTGTCGGGTCGTGCACGTATCTCCTCAGCTGAGATACGTGGAAGACGTCGTGCACCCGGAGCAACTGAGGTGGTAGAGCTAGGCGATATGCCACCTCGCCAATCCTGCGGATGACCTGGAAAGGTCCGATGAAGCGTGGAGACAACTTGCTGCCTCGGCCAAATCTCTGTAAACCACGTCGAGGTGAGACCCGCAAGAAGAGGTGGTCGCCATCCTCGAACTCTAGTGGCCTCCGCCTCTTGTCAGCATATGACTTCTGCCGGCTCTGAGTTGTCCTCATCCGCTCCTGGATGACCTGGACCTTCTCTGTCGTGGCCCGGACCATCTCTGGTCCCATGAGTGTTGACTCCACAGGGTCTGTCCAGCACAAAGGAGATCTTCAAGGTCTTCCGTACAACCCCTCGTATGCTGCCATCCCGATGGTGGAGTGGTAGCTATTGTTGTATGCGAACCCCACCAAGGGTAGGTGGTCCTCCTAGCTGCGACCAAAGTCGAGGACCCATGCACGGAGCATGTCCTCGAGATTCTGAATGGTCCTCTCCGTCTGACCATCTGTCTGAGGGTGAAAGGCGGTGCTCAGATGTAGCCTCGTCCCGAACTCCTCCTGAAACCCATTCCAAAGACGGGGAGTAAAGAGAGCATCCCGATCGGAGACGATAGACGATGGCACACCGTGGAGCTGTATAATCTCCTGAATGTAGAGACTCCCCAGGATCTCCACTAAGCCCTGCTCTCTAATGGGTAATAAGTGTGCCGACTTGGTGAGTCGGTCAACAATCACCCAAATGGAGTCGTGACCTCTTGAAGTGAGAGGAAGTCCAGTCACGAAGTCCATAGATATGCCATCCCACTTCCACTCCGGGACCTCCAAGGTCTGTACTAAGCCTGCTGGTACCTAATGATTTTCCTTCACCTGCTGGCAAGTGAGGCACCGTGAAAGGAACTCTGCCACAACCTTCTTCCTTCCCGGCCACCAGTGCTGTCGTCTGAGGTCCTGGTACATCTTCACCACTCCAGCATGCACCGCAAAAGGATAAGTGCGAAACTCTCTCGACACCTCCTCTCGTAAAGCAACTGGTACCAAGATACGTCCTCTGAAAAGGATGTCGTGCTCTGCTCCAAAGGAAAAACCATTAGGTGCCTGTCTTGAGGATAACTGCGCATGCTGTGCCTCACAGTCAGCGTCCTCAGGTTGTGCCTCTCTGACCCACTGCAGTAGTGGAGGGGTGACTGTGAGCGACTGAAGGAAGGCTTCTCCATCCTTATCCACGAAGGATATCTGCAAGGCGGCTAGTTTCTCTGTCGCCTCCTCAAGTAGCTGAATGCTCGTCCTCCTGTTGAGGGCATCGGCTACTATGTTCCCCTTCCCAGGAGTATAGTCTATCTCAAAGTCATAGTCCTGGAGGAACTCGAGCCATCACCACTGTCTCAGGTTCAGTTCCTTCTGAGAGAAGATGTACCTGAGACTCTGGTGGTCAGAAAAGATTGTAAAGCGCTCGCCCATCAGATACTGCCGCCAATGTCTTCAGAGCGAAGACCACTACTGCTAACTCCAGGTCATGGGTAGCACAATTCTGCTCATGTGGCCTCAACTGACTTGATCTATAGGCAATCACGGCCCGCTCCTGCATCAGGACACACCCATGTCCGGTCCTGGATGCATCGCAGTAGACTACATATCCAACTCCCTCCTCAAGAAACCACAAGATAGGTGCGCTAGTCAATCTCTACCTCAGCTCCTGAAAGCTCTGCTGACATCTGTCTGACCACACAAAGGGTTTCCCCTTCTTCGTCAAAGGTGAGAGTGGTGATGAAACTCTGGAGAAGTCTGGAACAAATCTCCGATAGTATCCTGCTATACCCAAGAAACTCTGCACCTCCGTCACGCTCCTGGGTGGCTCCCAAGCTAGCACTGCCTCGATCTTCGCGTGATCCACAGTAACTCCCACATCAGAAATGACGTGCCCCAAGAAGTGGACCTCACATAAACAGAACTAGAACTTTGAGAGATTTCCATAAAGTTGGTGCTCCCTGTGTGTGTCTGGTACAACCCGCAAGTGGTAGGCGTGCTCCTCCTCGATGGTCGAGTACTCCAAAATGTCGTCGATGAAGACCACGAAAAATCGATCGAGGTATGGCTGGAAGATCCTGTTAATGAGGCTCATGAACACTACTGGAGCGTTGGTTACGCTGAATGGCATAACCAAGAACTCATAGTGGCCATACCAACACCTGAAGGCCCTCTTCTGCACGTCCTCGTCTCGAACTCTGTGCTGATGATAGCCTGACCTGAGGTATATCTTCGAGATCCACCATGCTCCCTTGAGATGATCGAAGAGGTCATAAATCCTTTTTAGCGGATACTTGTTCGTCACTGTCACCTGGTTCAGGCGATGATAGTCGACACACAGTCTCAAGATCCCGTCTGCCTTCTTGGGGAACAATATCGGGGAAGCCCAGGGTGAAACACTGGGTCGGATGAACCCCTTGCCCTGCAAGTCCTCTAACTGTACCCGATGCTCTCGAAGCTTAGCGGGGGCCATCCGATAGGCTTGAGTGGATATCGGGGATGTCCCGGGGTATAGATCAATATAAAAGTCTTCCTCTCTGCAAAGAGGTAGCCCTGGAACGTCATCAGGAAAGACGTCCGCATATTGATCCACCACTATGGGAAAACTAGGACTCTGCATGTCAACTGCTCCAAGGATGAGGCTAGCCAACTGATAAGTGATGGGCTGCCCTCTCCTCTGCGTGATTCCTTCCTGTGCTGAAAAGGCTCCCTTCTCACTGGTGAAGGTGAACCTGCTCCCATCGGTGCGTGCACATCACACCTTGCGCCTAAAACAGTCAATCTGAACATGGACTGTAGATAACCAATCCATGACCAAGATGACGTCGTAACGCCTCGACGCCTCTACAAGAAGATCCCACCCGAAGCTCTCGCCTCCTAGATTAAGCTCACACTTCCGGAACTACTGCGTAATCATCGAGTCTGCTCCCGTAGGGGTCTCTAGCCATAAGGATCGAGCCAACGACTCTGTCGGAATCTCCGAGCTCCGAACAAGGGCATCAGCTATGAAAGAGTGACTCACTCCTGTGTCTATAAGAACTGCAGAAAGGGTGTAATAGACTAAGATCGTACCTAGAATCATCTATGGAACACCGTGGTCGTAGGCCTCCGCTGCCTGGAGATGTGCCTGTCTCTGCCCGCCAGCTCCCTGTGGTCGGGGCTGGCCTCCTGGTGGTGGTGGTGGCAGAGCCTCAAAGTGTCGCCCACCACCTGCTGCTGGGCCAGCTCCTCTGCCTCGTCCGACTCCTCCCTGCGGACCGCCACGGTTGACCCTCGGCCTCTGCCTGGGTGGCCCCTCCACCGTCTGCTGCTCCTCAGTACGGCGGGTCGGGCAGTCACGAGCCATGTGGCCCTACCCGCCGCAAGCGTTGCACTGCCTGCCTCTCGGAAGACTAGCTCCGCACTGTGTGCCCGTCACTACTGAGCCAGTGTCCTGAGGTCGTCTACGAGAGGTTCTGGTCTGCCTGGAACCCTGAGTCATCTGTCGGCTACCTGTTGTCGAAGACTCCGCTACCTTCCGCCATGTGGTAGGTCTCACTGTAGACTCGGCCAGAAATCTCTCGATCCGAAGGGCTCGCTCCAGTACTCCTCCCTGGGTCGGGATGCTGAGGGAGATCAGTGATGCCCTGATCTCGTGTCTCAATCCCTGCTCGAAGGACCAGGCCCGGAAGAAGGGGTCCCGTACCATGTCGGTCGAGTAGTGAGAAAGATCGGTGAACCTCGCCGCATACTGGGAGACCGTCAAACTGCCCTGTCACAGCTGAAGAAGCTCCTGAATGCGCACCGCACGGAGGGTGGCTGGGACGAACTCTGAGAGGAAGAGGCTCTCGAAGTCCGTCCAGAGAAGAGATGCCTCATCATGTACCTGGAGCATCAAGATCCACCATCATCCTGCTGCTGCGTGTAGTAGGCTCGCTGCGAGGATCACCATGAGGTCTGTTGGTGTCCTCACTAGCCTGAAAACTCGAACGACCGCCTCCAGCCAGTCCTCGGTTGCCTGGGGGTCTGTCTCCCCATGAAACCTGGGTGTTCTCTAGCCCTGGAACTCGTGCAGAGCTCCGAGGCGATGTGCATCATCAGCGGTCAATGCTGGAAGCATCGGGGGCTCGACGGGTAAAGGTACCGCTGGTGCCTCCGCCGTCAACGGGCCATGTACCGAGGCCTCGTCGCTCGGCGGGCTGTCGTCGCGCTCTACTCTCGGAACCCTAGCTGTATGCTGTCGTCGGGCCATCCTGAAAAGGAAACAAGTGCGCCACGGTCAGAACAGTATACCTGGTGAGCTGACATAATTAATCACAAAGAAAACTTGAAACACGTATGCAATTAATGTTTTCGTGTATTAAGTCGTAAATCAGAAGTCAGGGTCCCGGTGTATGGATACGTCGGCCGTCGCACCAACATGGACTCCCTTGACTGATAACCACACCCAATACTCTAAACACTATTGCTTCACATAGAAGAAAGATCAGAGTCTGTGGTAGAACCGAACTCCTCTGATACCAATTTGTCACGACCCGTCATCGGGGCCCGCGTCGTGACTACCCCAAGCCCACCTTCCATAGGCCAGGGGTTGGCGACTAGCACCAAGGCGTAAATCCCGAAAAAAGGGAAGGAATTGCCTTTGTGAAGTAAACAACCACCACAGATTAAGAAAGCGGAAAAGTAAACACTAAGTAAAAACTGGTACAACAGTAAGTGCGGAAAGGTAAAGGGGGTCGGAAATACAAGCCCAACTGTAAAGTACAACTGAAAGGGAAAAGCAGCAACTAAAAAGAAAAGCTGCAGCGCCGAGCCGTCCTCTGGAAGTCCCACCTGAAGGGTGGGTACAGATAGCCTCCACAGCTCCTCGGTCCAGCCGTCCGCTCTGAGTACGTCTCGCCCAGTGGTCCACCTCCAGGTATTGTCCTGCTCCGCAAGCCCCTACTACGATCAGCGCTGTTCGTCGTCTTCAACCAACACAACGAAGTGCGGGCATATCCCATGCAGGGGTGAGTATAAGCTACTTAGTAGGGACCCCAAGACCCCCGAAGGTCTCCCATAATCAACAAAGGATAATCCATAAAAGAAAGATACAAACATGAAGTAATAACTGACACGGCTTAGGTATATGCCCATACATATACCTAAGTCATCAATTCTCATTCGGCTCCAACGTCTGAGCCCAAGCACAACCCAGTCCACACAGGAAAGAAAAACGTAAACCCACACAGGATAGAAGAACACAATCCACAAAGGAGAGTAAAAGTAATCCACATAGGATAGCTCAACACAATCCACAAAGGAGAGTAAACAGTAAATCCACACAAGATAGCTCAACACAATTCACAAAGGAGAGTAAACAGGATTCAGCTCACACAGGAATACTTCATAGGATGACGATAAAGATGATCACTGATCCATCTAAGTCATCGGACCCACAAAGGATCGATAGGTACTAACCCCCGCAAAGACCCACACAGGATCGGGCCCACACAGGACCTGCAAGCGCTGGCTCACACAGAACCGCAGAGCGCTGACCCACACAGGATCGGACCCACATAGGATCGGGCCCACACAGGACCTGTAGCACTGACCCGCAAGGGATCGCTGTGTGCTATAGTAGTCGAAGTCCATTGAGGATCTCTACACAGTCGTCGTCGCAGTCCACATAGGATCTCTGCACGGTCGTCGTCGGAGTCCACTGAGGATCTCTCCACAGTCGTCGTCGCAGTCACAGCCAGCTCTAGGGTTCCTGCACACAGCAAGCTCGTTCGGGAGGGTCCGCTCCACGAGCCGAGAGGCTGATACATCAACTGACACAAAGTCTGAAGATTATGTATCCAAAATATCTGAGTCTCTAATAGGAACTCAACGTCGTAGACGGCGCGTCAATCGGACGCCCAGTCTGAGAATTATTGGCTTTTTCGTCCCATGGGCCCTGTTGGTTTTTATGGAAAAACCAAACCAACCGTACACCACCTGCTTCCAAACCTCGGGCGGAGTGAGCCAAAAGATCCTTCTCACTTAGAGGAATTCAACAAAGCTGACGGCACATCAATCGGACGTCCGTAGCGCAAGATATGAGCGTTTCCGCTCCGAGGGCCCGTTTGGTTTCGTATACGAACCAACCCGGCCAAACCCAAAGTATTCCAAAACCTTGAGTGCGATATACCAAAACGACCGCCTCGATCCAAGGATCGTGTTGCCTCTTATGGCGCGTCGTTCGGAGGCTCGTAGCTCATGTTACGGGAAAAAGACCGAAAATGGTCCGAAGACGGGGGGTTTGGGACCAGGCCAACCCCCTACCCCCCCCCCCCCCCACCCGGGGTCGGCCGAACCGGGTCGACCCGACCCGGTCCCACCCAACCGGACCCAGTCCGGCCAGGCCAGGGCACAGCCCGGCCGGTCGGACTGGCCTGGCTCGGCTCGGCCGAGCAGCTGGACACCGCGGGGCGCCGCCCCCGCGGTTTGGAGGTGTCGCGGCCCCGCGTGGGGCCGCGCTGGATCGGTCGGACGCGGCATGTCCCCGTGTCCCATGCGGCGAGCTGGACCCGCACGGCCGCGGGTCCGCTGGCCGCCGCCGGCCGCTTCCGCGGGCCACCGGAGTTGCTCCGGTGGTCCATTTTCCTTCCCGTCTACGCCGTTGTTCCTCCCGGGTTCCATTCTTCACTGCGGGATCATCAAAATGCCCTTGCATCACGTTTTTCCGTTGCCCGCCAAATCCGCACAACCATGAAGAACGGAAGAGGGTTGTCGGGCCGTGTTCGTTTGGCCCACACCCTCCGTGTTAGTTAAAATCAATGGGAGAATTTTATTCAACACATGAAACAACAATTTTTTATACATTAAAAAATTGTTCATTTGGATCCGGTTCATTAATTTTAAAGAACGTTCACGGGAAAAAAAATACAAAAGGGGTATTTCCAAAATAAATCCCTACCTCTTCCAGTCGTCGCACGCGTTCTTCGCAGAATTGTTCGTCGCGGAAGGAGGGGATCGTCGCGTCGTCGCGGAAGGGAGTCGCGTCGTCGCAAAAGGGTGTCACGTCGTCGCAGAATCCGGCGTTGCGTCGATGAACTCAACGGACCAAGAAACAACAGATTTAATTATATATAATTAAATCTGTGTTTTGTTAAAAACCACAAAGGAGATTTAAAAAAAAGAAACCCGAGATCTCTTACCTCAAGCAATTGGAGATCGGAGATCGGGGTGGGGAAGAACGTCTCGGATGAAGCGTCGTCAAACTCCGAGGGTGACGGAGTTCTTCGCGTTCTTCGCAATCTTCGCGAAGGAGGATGAAGGCTCAAGAATTCTGTCAATGCCTCTAAACGTCTAATCCTCCAAAAGTCGAGTTGGTCTTATTTTATTATTACGCCAACAAACTAAAAGGTAAGCAACGACCCATTAATTCGCAGAATTAATTCAACGAAAGAAACTGCCCATTTAATTCACGAATAAAACCGCCCAATAAAATGGTCTGTTGATAATTTAAGAAAACGCGTCAGTTGACTTCATAATGACGGGTTTTCGTGGGTGCGTTACTTAGAGGAAAAGAAACGGTGGGGCTCGTGCAGGCCCCACCTCAAAAATATCCTACCAAGAGGGTATGATATTTTTGGATAGTACCCTATCCATTTCAACTCAGTTTAATTGGAATTCAAGTGGCTTCAAGTGGCTTAAGTGAAATAAAATAAAGTTCGTCGAACAATTTATTTTATTTCATAACTTTATGCCCAAAAATTAAAAACCACACCCGAGCAAATGCAACTCCGGAAGTGGCGTTTCTAAGCAAATACCGGTGATGCGATTTCATCGGTGCCCTCAGAATTCGATTCTAGGCACCGGTTCAAAAGTTAGAAAAACCCGCTCGTCTGTTCACTGAACGTACCCGATCCAAACTTCGGAAAATGATTCTGGGCACACCGGGCCTCAGAATCAGGTTCCGTCAGAAACTACGCTCTTGTAAAATTACAATGAAAATTAAGAAAAAAAAATTCCCTTCAAATTTACGGGTATTTACAAGAAAAACAACAAAAAATTATCGAAAATAATTATTTTTATTTCCATATTCTAAAGAAGATGTTTATTTTTTCAAATTGAATATATAAATGTGTCAAATATTTGATTTAAAAAGGGTTTTCCATTTAAAATTCGAAAAAATTTCATATTTTTGAAAGATACATCCTTCATCTGAAATATTGAGTTTGTTTTTATGTTATGACTAAGAAACACATAATATGGATGTTGAAATTATATGTAGTATATAAAATTCAAAATGAACATAATACTATTCATAACCACTTTGTGAAAGACTAGTTTGGTATGTCATGGTGTGCTGGATCTTTGTGTTGTGTGTAGCGCAAGCTATTCAATTACATTAAAGAGATAACATACTATTAAATCCTGTGGTGTTACATCAATCCTAACATGTGAAGTGTTCTAATGATACTATTTATGACACATATATCTTTGGGGGCCTATGACCTAGTGGATGGACTTTGACAAGTTACTAAAATTTTTAGTACAAATGAAATAATCCTAGGTTATAAATTATAGTCAGGCACATGGACCACAATAACTAGTTGCATCATGATTTGAATAATATATTTGTTTCTATGAATAAAATTACATTCAATAGTTTTTTGTAACATTATATTGATTTTAAATTGATTTCATAACCATGAAAATAAAAAAATTAAATGACAACTAATCAAAATATTCTATTTTATCGAACACTTTTCTAGAAAATGAATGTGACTTTCCAGGCTTGTTCTAATATTCTTTCCCTTAAAATTATTTTAATGCTGATGTTTCTAGAAATTTAAAATGTCTTGGGAAATTATTATAGTTTTTATCCAAGAATTTTTAATTTATATCATTATGAATATATGTTACATTTTTAAAACACCTAAAAAACTTATTACCCTATATAGATAGAATACATGAATGATAAAATAAATGAATTTGAAACCATGAATATTTGTATTAGAGTTTGAATGTGATTTGATATTTTGTTAGTTTATTTTCCATAATAATTTATCATAATCATGTGTTATGTTCTTATTATGAAGCATGATTTTTGATATTTAATTTTATTGATTATGAAAAATGAAAATCAAGATTTTTTATAATTCATATGAAAATTTTAAAAATTTGACCAGAACAACCGTCCCTTTATTTTTAGAATGATTATAGATCTGTATTATAATATGATATAATATTGTGTTAGTTTGTAAATTCTTATGAAATTATTTTATAAATTTTTTAAAAATGTAATAATGCTTAGTGATACAGGTTAATAATCTTATTCTTTTCTCCAAATCACAAATATTTTTAATTCCCCAAGAAAGGTTAGAAAATTTATATGGCAGATTATTTATTTTATTTGATCATCGAAATGTAAATTCATTGCATGTTCTAACATTATTCTCCTGATATGTAGCTTCAGTGTGTTTCAAATTATTTATAAGGGTATACCTTATTTTGTTTTAAATTCGTTGATAATGATAAGATTTTGTTTTGGTAACCTATTGAGACTCAATTATTATTTAAATTAATTAACATATTATTTTGAATACTGGTAATAAATCTTTTGTGCTAAAATAACTAATCCCCTCATATTAATTCATGATTATTTTTATGGGAAACATGTCTAAATTAATAATCATTTCTGTGGTAACATTGGAATCCCTTGTATAAGAGTACAGAGAATATAAAATTTTTAATATATTGTATTTGTAAAATTAAAGTGTGTTATGTACTATTCTGGTATATAAATACACAATAAAAATTATCTTACCCTTATTAGAGTGGATAAGAATATTTCCAACGTCATGAAATTTTGATATAATGTTTAGTTCAAAATTGATAATAATGAAACATAATAAGAACACATGTGATGTTTTAATTTTTTTATATGAGAGCATGTTTCATTTTGATAATTCATAAATCCTGATGTATAGGTAATGGGATATTTTAATTGAGAACAAGGACCTATCTTGTATAAATTTTCAAACGAAGTTGGAAGCTTTTTTCTATAGTAACATGATGAACCTAGTTGGTCTTGTTAAACATTATGCATGAGTTAACACACATATATTTTTTATGTTTAACTTGGATTTATGCTATAACTATTTAAATGGAAGGAATGATTTTTTTGGAGTTGATTATGAACCATTTTGAGTAGTTTTTGTTTTCTTGGTTTATTTTTTTCATTAAAGTGATTATATAGCTACCAAAAAAATAAAATAGGTTTCAGAATTATAATATGATGATTTAAAAATGGGTTTTAAGAAGAATATGTTTTTTAATAAATAATAATATAGTATACCATTATTCTTATGGAAATTTATAATTGTATGATCAATGAGATGGTGTTTCTTATTGTAGATTGAATTTAACAATCCTTTGACTATTTTTTTGTTGTGGGGTTGTTGATAAAAAAAGGTTTGTTTAAAAAGTCATGAAATTGATGAAAATAGTCATTTTTTCCATGCCTAA
The DNA here is from genome assembly GCA_963277665.1 of Viscum album. Classification (NCBI taxonomy): domain Eukaryota; kingdom Viridiplantae; phylum Streptophyta; class Magnoliopsida; order Santalales; family Viscaceae; genus Viscum; species Viscum album. The sequence continues at coordinate 816,523,898 of OY728142.1, forward strand.
ATTATTTTGAAATAATTCATTAATTCTTTTGAATTATATATTATTAGTTAGGGTATTTTATTGAATTTTTTTGGTGGCATGTGTTTTCGATTCAAGCATATGATGAGAGTGAAACCCTTTCCCACATCAATATGTTTGATATTATGACATTCTTTAAAACCATGTAGGTGAGTCTATACATCCCAAAGAGAATGAGATCATGGTATGGTGGATGGTTTCCTATGATTGGTATGCTTACAATAATTTTATCTATATTGACATAAGTTCTTTTGTTGGAAAATAAATTTTATGTGATACTCCCGGAAGTATTGAAATGCACTTTTGAAAAATGTAAATTCAAATTTCATGTCCTTTATAAATTTTTACATGAGTGTGCTCTACGTAAATAAGGTTTTTTTAAAACATGGAAAACATTATTTTCAGATAAAAAGGATTATATCAACAACATTTATTTCATAATACATGTTATATATTAAATTGTGTTCTATATTATTCAAATTAGGTGTTGATATGATTATATAACCCTTGTTCTGTGATTTCATAATATAACATTGAATGAAATTTTAGAATGGCACATATAAGAATAATATATATTACTGCACATAGACAATATTGTTTGTGTAAAAATTATCATCAAAAGTAATTATTTACATGTGATGAAATAATATTTTTTTTAAACTAAAATGAAATATATAAAAGTATTTTTGATTTTTGGTGGTGACATTTGGTGGTTGTGAGGAGGAAGTGGTTGTGATATGTGTTGGTGTTTCAATTGTTGGGCTTTGATGGCGTGAAAATGGGATGATATAGAGTGTTGTTTGTGTTGTGTTTTGTTTCTCTATTTTATCATAATAATGAAATTAAATAGAAATTATGAAAATTAAATGTCTAATTGATCTGTAGAACTAAAAAACAATGTGTGTTTAATGTGGTTGAAAATTAATATGAAATGAATAGTCTGGATAAATTAATTCATGTGATGCATGGTGTATAAAATAGGTGATATTTTTACAATATAGTTATATAGATAGTAATTAATGTTTTTGGATAATAAAAATTTATTGTGATAATTTCATCCTTATAAGATCCCTTAATGTTGTGTAATAAAATTTAGTGATACCCACATGACAATAAAAATTGATTTTGTGGAAATAATAATTCTTGGAAACTAATTTTTTTATAACAGTTTAACTTGTCTAAAAATATGTTTCTAGAAATATTTAGAATAATTTTAACAAAGAGTTTTTTTTATAAATATATATTTATATGAATTATTAATGATTCTTCTTATTTAAAATAGTTTTCTAGTGTCCTGGGTTTTTCTTAAATACTTGTTCCTTGGGGTTTTTTTATATGTGTGTTCATTAACATGAAATGTTTTGATACATTTATAACTAGTAAATAATATTTTTAAAAGCATGATTATATTTTGGAACCCCTAAATTAGTAGTAATTAATGAATTATTTTGAGTAACATATCTATAATTATCAATAAATTATTATTCAATATTTTTATTCTACCTTGTTCATGATAAACATGATATGTTATGAATTTTATCTACCATCAAGATAAATTAAAATAAATCATGAATTTATATTCATATGATGGAATTCTAATTTTATATTTTTAAGTTTCAAACTATAATTTACATGAATTTTTATGATTCAGTTTAATTATTTTATTTAAATGTTTTTAATGGTACTCACATCAATTGGGGTGTTGTAGTTTTTTGATTGTTTATGATTTTATTGATAGGTTTTTCATATCTCACTATGACACCTTAACCATGTTTGAGTGGTATCTCCCCTAAGATATTGTTTTTAGTTTGGTTTTTTTGTTCCTAATATAGAAATGTCCTTCAGAGGAATCTTGTAAGGTGGTTTATTTTTCCCTCATATTTTCCCTCTTCATTTCGATTTTTCCTTAATTCTTGAGATTATAACTATTTGATAGTTATCTAATGTAAGGGTCTTGATAAACACAAGATTTTACTTTTTTATTTTGGGATTTTAATTTTCAAGATTGATTTTATAAAATTGATAATTTTATTTTAATTGATTTTAAAATTTGTAATGTAGTTTATAATTAGTTTTCAGTTATAGAAGAAATCTCTTGTTTGAAAATATTATTTGGTAAATAATTTAGAAGTTTTAAAATGATTATAATGTATTAGGAAGTGTTTTAGAATATTGAATGTAATAAAACAACCTTTTCAAAATTATTATATTATAATATTATTAAAAAACTAATATTTTTGTAGGAAATATTTACCATAATACACAAAATTGATGTTTTTTTATGGGTAATGGTGGTTTTTAATAATTTGAATATGGGTAATCAGTCATTATGTAATGGTTACCAGGAAAATAGTTATTTTATATGGGTAAGTTATCTTTTCTTGTATTGATTAAGTGTAATAGTGAGTATATAAGGCATGAATAAGGGTTTTTTGAGATCCTCATATGGGTAAGCTTGAGTTTCTAATGGTTGTGTAAGGGTATCATCTTTGATGGATAATGGTTATTCGAAGCTTCCTCATCTCGCATAAGGGTCATCCCTGATTTTCAATACTCATGTATGGGTAACATATTAGTCACCCAAGGGTAACCACAATATCCTTAAACCCACATAAGGTTCTTAATTAATTACGTTTTCAACCATAATTGTTTTTAGCGCCTCATGTATGGGTATCTCATAGTGTGTGTATGGGTACCAGCTCACCTCTGGGTGGAATTTAATTAGGATGATTTTGATTTTATAAAGGCTATGTAATGGTAATGTAAATCATTTTTATGGGTATTTGAGATTTTAAATAAGATTTATAGAGGTATCTTTATCTTATGTAAGGGTTGTCAATTATTACCAATGCATAGGTAAGGGTTGCTAGGATATTCCAAATCCTGTATAAATATATCCATTTGTGTAACAATAAAACTTTGTTACACTTACATAGTCTACGTGTGTTAACTTTGTGGAGTGTAATTTCCTTAATTTTATGATTTTTCTATCATTATTCAACATGTAACCCTCTGAAGCTGTTTTTAATCATTTTTAAACACATAAAATTAGGGAATTAATTATTTTGACATGTTCCTATTAAATAAAATATATATAAATATTTTAAATTCATTAAATTGAATATTTGAGTTATACTAAATTAAATTGGGGTTTTATAATTTTTATACTATTTCAATATTCCAAAAATAAAATTTGCTAACATAACCACCTCTATCAATTCCATTCAATTTCTCTTATTTTCAGATGATCGAAAATCTTCCTTAAAGTCATGTGAGTCTTTTGTATTGAGTCTAAGCTACTTTGGATGTGAATTCAATATATGGTAATGATGAGTTATCATTCTCTCTATCAATCTATATCACCTCTATTTTTTGTGTAACATTAAATCAAGTTTTTTATAGGTAGAGGATCTTGAGACATATCTTCTATATTTCATATTTAATATGCCTGAATATGTAAGTTTGGTATTCCATCCAATTATGTTGTTGGGATTCTTTGGGGAGTATTGTTTTTTGGGAAAGGTATAGAATGTAAGGGAAAGCACAATGAATTTAAGAAATTGACTATGATAATAAACCAAGTAATAATATAAATTTAATGGGTAAAGAGGGGTGTTCTATGTGCCTTATGATATCATGTTATTTAAGTTATTAAATCCATAGAGTTCATTTATAATGTTTGGAATTATAAACTGATAAATTTTTTTGATTGTAGTTATATTCATAGTGGAACCTGAAAACCCAAAAGGAAAAATCATTTAATAAATGCAACCATGGTGGAAACATTCTATAATTTGAAATGTAAACTGCAATATATATGTTATTAGTCTCGTAACACCTTATGATTTTAAAACATTAACATCGTATTTATTATCATGTTTGAAACACAACACCAAGATTTAAAGAAAATATAATAGCTTAAGACATTATGATACATTTGGTTTCAAAATAAACCCAATCTCTTGGGTAGTTTTTAATGCAAGCAAGACTGAGTTAGAACGAAATGCAATAAACTATTAAAATAGTATTTCTTAAATATTACAATTATAACATAGTTATAAAAAAAGATGTTATGAATTATAATAAATATATTATGACATTTATATGGTTTAATCATAAAAAAATGGACATATATCGACTATATATAAAATTAGAACCATTAGAACGAAAACGAAATGTTTTATGAGAAAATAGGTTTTTTTTATAAAAAGTAGTTTAGTTGTGATTTTCTTACATAAATTATAATAAATTTTTACAAATTTAAGAAATTATATTTTTTAATAATAAAAATAATATTTTAGTTTTTCATATCAAAATTTGATTAGGGTGAATTTTGGTATTTTTATGAAAAGTTTAATTTTTTTAATGAATGGAGAAAATACTACATTTTAATTGAAAATTGACTTTTAATTTAAATTATTTATAATGTTATGTTGTATTTTTTATTATATAAAAAAGAAAAATTAGTTATATTTTATGTAAATTCATAAAATTTACGTTATTTAAATCATTTTCATATTGATATTTTATATAAAAACATTGTAAATGTTTGAACACTTTCTCTTTGAAATCCTCATTTCTCATCGCATCTTTGAGATTAATTATCAATTACATTTTATAAATCTTGTGAATTGAATTTTGAACATTGATTCCATATTTTTAGCCATCATAATTTATTCTATCTAATAATTTCAAATTAATTTTTTAATAATTTTAATAGTGAAAAAATTTAAAACAAATTTTCACAGTTATGGTAAAAATGGATTTATTATGGGCCAAACTACGAAAATACGGTTTAAAATGACCTAAACATTTTTTTAAACAATTTTGGATAGAAAATTTTCAATCCTTTTAATATTATCAAATATTTTATGTGTTTTTGGGAAAATTTTCTATTAAATTTACCTATATAATATGTTTTGTAAATAAAAATCCAAACGAGGAACCTTATTTGATTTTAGTATTAATAATGCTATGAAATCAAGAAAAAACATATGCTGGGTTATAAATAATTTTTTGAAAGATAAATTAGTTTTTTTATAATGATAATATATTAATAATTTTTCATAATGAAATAATAGCTTCAAATTATTATGAAACACCAACTTATTAATTATTTTGATAATAGAAAAATATAATCAATGATACATAAAATATTAAACATAATGTAAATTGAATAAATTATTGTATTATATTAATTTCTTATTTAAATATATAATTTTATAATGGTTTGAATATAATATATTTTTGTTGCATTATTTTCATTATATTTTTTAAATTTAAATCACCTGAATAATTTCAAAATTGACTTTAAGGTAATTTTTTATAAAAATGTTATCTTGTTAAATCATTAAAAATAATTAAAAATATTATATTTTTCCAAGTGATTTTTAAAAGATTAAATATATCCACCATTTTCCATTAATGTGCAAATTTTTTTTTTATAGTGAATATATTGACCCCTAGATAATAAAAAATATGTTAGCATAATTAATATAAAAATGATGTTTTGCACGTTTCATGCGCTTGTGTTAAAATTAATTTTTAACACCCATAGTATTTTTATTTCATAATTTGGATTTAATATTTTGATTATTTATTACTAAAATATATATAATTTTTGTTTTTATATTAATTTTAAAGGATAAAATACCTAGGTTAAATAGACTACTATCCATAGCAAAAAAAACCCTAATGGTCAATTTAATGAAACATAATGGGTATGGGAAAAATGATCAAAAAATGTATTTTGTTGTGAAGATGGTGTGTAAAAACTGTATAATACATTAAAAACCTTAATTATAAATTTTTTATCCACTTGGGGTGATAATGAATTCCAATTATTGAATTGTTTTGGGTATTTACAATAAAATGCCACTTCTCCCCAATTATAAAAGAGAACTCACTCCCCTTACTTATTCAAACCCGTAAAGCCATATGAATCAGCCCCAACCTAACCAAACTACTTCCCAACAAATTTCATATCATCCTAAAGGTCTTATTTATGTTAAAAATCAAACCTAAGAAGGATTTTTTTGCAAAAAAATGAGGAGGTTACCTAATGAAGAGGTAATGTTCTTTAATGAGAGTTTTTATTTTATTTCTTCCTCCACCACCCTAAATTAATATTAAACCATGATTATATAATAAATTGAATATATTAAATATATTTTAAGGTTTTTTAGATAAATTAATGAAATAAAACTAATCCCACTTCCATCAAATGGTTTATGAAATCGTTATTCGTTTGTATGGCGAACTACCACCTCGAGAGCCGATGTCATTTATTTTACTATTACCACATTGCAATATTGGGGATGATGATGGATATATGTATTTATATGATATTTATAAATTTATTATACCTTATAAATATTTATATCATAAATATACATTTTTACCCATTCCTTACAGGATATAATAACGTCGCTTGTGTGTTTGATGGACTACCACATTGCGAAGTGATGTAATTCATCTTTCAATAATGCATTACCTATTAGGTGGTATGGATATATATAATGATTATATTTGATATAAATAACATAATTATGATATTCATTAAAAATTTATTATTCTTTAAAGATAACATATCATTTTATTTTTACTCACATAAAGGTGATTACATCTTTCATGTACATGTGGACGACTGCCTTCACGAAGCGATGTAACTCCCTTTTCATCACCAAATCATATGGATGAAATATATAGGTATATTTAAACAATTATTATGGTATTTATGATATCATTATAATAATGGATATATTAATAATTACTTACCAACTTTCCAAAATGATCTCTTTAAAATGGAAATGTCACTCATGTGTCTGTACGACCTAACGTCTCCAGGATCGTGACATACTTAATTTCAAAAAATTATAAATAATTATTCACAATAAAAGTATAATTGATTTATAAATATGATAATTATTTTATTATTATTATTTTGTAGATGATTAAACTATAAATTATTTGAAGGAACTATAACATTCATGATAAAGAATGAATGAGAAAACAAGGCAATTAACACCCAAAACAGTGAAAATAAATAAACATTATTGAAGAGTTGGTGATAATATGTTCTAAAAGGATAATTATATGATATTATAAACATTAATATGGTTATATTTAAATATAATCACACATTTTAAAAAACTATATTGTAGTTTAAGTAATGTTCAACCAAATAAAAGTGTGAAGTAATAAATTTCATCTCAATTTACATTCCATTGAGACCTATTTTTTATTATGATCTAATTCACTTTTATATGGTGTATATACTTCCCCATTCACATGTAATGTAATAATTAACTAATTATTAATGGTATTTTAATTTTCAATTTTAATCCTTCCATCCAATTGGATTTTACATGAATGTTACTAAGTTGTATAAGATATTGTATAATCTCATTTTCTTATGTGATTGTTAACTTCATTTTGAAACAATTACTTTCTTGTTATCATTTTTCATTGTAATTTACATTTATATTAAATATCCATATTATTTTATGATATATATGGTTATTTTCATTATCCATATAAAATTTTTATTTAAAATTCATTTGTTGAATGTTATTTGATTAACTAGGGAAATATTGATAAATTTGTATCTTTTAATCATTAGAGATATTTATTGATAAGTTACATTATTAATGAATTAAATTGATTATTTAAAATATAAAATATTCTATAGACATGAAATCTTTGGTTGGTCACAATTATAGATACCCTCTTGATGAATCAATTAGTCTCACGAGAAAAATCAATTGGCCAAACTAGATGATATTATAAATGGTAGTTTTAAATTAGTAGGCGAAACATGATTAGTTTTTACCCATTAGTTTTAAATTATTTTTCCAAACTAGGTAATGTTGGATCAGAAGAAAAACTAATATGGTTACTAATAGAAGAGGGTTAAATATTAATTTATAATTTTATAATATATCAAAACATAATTCTTCTTTATGTAAAAATATCAGACTCGTTGATTGTCTGATGATCAGAGTGTAAGAATATGAGACGATGGTTTTACAATTTTATCAGATTATGTTTTAATAACTGTCACCTATACATTAATAATGAAATAAAAAATATTTTTTAAAAAATATTTTTATCATAATACGTGTAATGTATAAATGCTTGTAAAAATAAGCAATACAATAGCTTATAAAATTAATACTGACTTAAAAGAAATATTAAATGAATCAACTTTTCTAAATTTAAGAGTACAGATAACTAGTAATACAAACTAAAGGTATCAACAATTTTATACATACTATAATGTTTTTCATTCCTTGAAAATAATTCCATCAATACAATCATCAGAATAAGATCTGTCTTACTATAAATGGAATCCCTAAATATAAAGACCATTGTCACGATTTATGTACCCAAAAGACATTGATCTAATTGATTTGATTCATAATCTTCCAATCCCTAAAATCCCCCAATCATAAAAATGAACCTATATAGAATAAAAAAAGAAAATGTTTTAAATGAAATAATAAATAAAATGATTCCTTATAATTAATACTCCCTAAAGTATTATAACTACAAGGAATGAGATAATCACACATAGAAAACATTAGAACACTTGAGATGTGAAATTTATCATCGTCAAGAACTACAAATAAACTACTATTTATTGTAAAAGCTCTAACAGTCATATTTTTGAGTTTTTTATAATGAAATTGGATAACTACTGTTTGAAATATCATCTGTAAATAAATGTCTGATGTCAATTTCTATCCCCATTAAAATGATAAATTTTATTCCTTATGATATAAAATATCCTATATATTATAATTTTAATCATATGATAGTCTGATGTACTTTTTTATCAATTTTTAATATGATAAACCGTATAAGGATAAATTTTATGTATCAGTATTAGTGTAAATTTAATAGTGATGAATTTTTTAGCATAACAGACATGTCAAAATTCTAAAAACTGGTCAGGATAACAGTTAGTTTAATTAATCAAATTCATCCTTCATCCGAAGAATTGTAGTGAATAATAATAAGTTTATATTTTTAATACATTATAATTATTTCTATGTTAGGTAAAAAGATAATTTACTAAAAAACATACTAAAAAACATGGGACATAAAAAATTAATAGTAATATTTTTAAGAAGTTTTTTATTTGAAAACGTAATAAAATTGGAATTTTAGAAGTAAAACTTTTGACCTAACAATCTCCCCCTTTTTGGAAAGAAAAAACCCATATTACTTAAATGAGAAATTATAACATAAAATACATAAAAACCTTTTACCTATTCATAACATTGAATAAAAATATAATAACTCCCATTGAATTTATAAATAATTAATGATAAGATTGAAAGTATTTGTACTCCCCCTTAAGGATATTTAATCCCCCATTATGTAAATATTAAAATACTATAAATAATTATCCTAAAAAATCTCATTAAATATTAGAAAGCTATCTCTTAGAAATATCTTCTCTATTTAAATAATTACTCCGCCTTTATAAAGAAGTCAAACTGTCTCTCCATTTGTGACATATAAAAGGAATTGAAAAGAAAAAATTGTTTCTGAGAATGTTAGAAAAGAATACATAAGAAATAATAAATTTTGAACTAACTATTCATATATAAAATAATATAAAGAACATACATTAGAAATTATTGGATGAAATTCAAATATAATATATTATATGATAATATGATCACATTAATTAGTGATTAAATATTTTGACAAGTGTATATTGAGATTTCAAAATGAAAAATTATTCATTCATTCTTCATCAATTTATTCAAAAAAGACTTCATCTTTTGGAACTCCACTATATACTTCTTTATTTTCATGAATATTTCATCAATCCCTTATTTTCTATGGACTTGAGTGTTTAGCCTTTTTTTCTTCCTTAGATTTTCTTGTTTTCATCCCTCGTAATGATCAATTCATTTTCACCTGATCTCAGCCTTCTATTATAAAACTAAAAATAACAAACCTTTTATTTCAAAACATTAAACCCATCAGTACGATCAGTAGTATCATCTCTGAATTCTTCCAAGAACATCACTCAATATGAAAGAACAAAAGATAACTTATTTAAGAATACTTACATTTGTAGAAAATCGTTAAATTAAAAAATTGTTCATTATTTTCCTAAATATCATTATCCACATGGTTAGACCGCTTCAACATCTAATTGTATGATATTATCTCAATATGATACATTTATTGGAATTTTTTTAACTCTACATAAAATTGAATAAATGATTCTATTAATACAGTTAGGGATTACAATTTTTCTTTCAATCAAAATTGAATTTACATGAATCGTGTCTAATGATTGGGAAAATATGGACTGCCATCTTCAAATATTTTCAATGATTAGAAAATGAAATAAAATATTTTTTTTCTATGGTTTCCTCTGAGTCCAATGATCCTTTTGGTGGTTTTAGAGGATTGGGTCTTGAGAAATCGGCATCATGGTTTTCTTCAAATTTATCTTTCTCTTTTTTAGAAAAAATATTATATTATGACACTTCAAAAATATAAATATTCATATTTTATTTTACCATTTCATAAACATTCACGTTTGATTATTGATATTATTTTTCTTTCTTTGAGTATTATTTTTATTTATCATCTAATGATGATTTTTCATTCTATAAGGGTGAAGATTTTATCTTCATAACATTTTAACTGAGAATCCTAAAAAACATAGATGGTAAAGTAGATGAAGATTATGAATCTGAATATTTCTTATCTTTAGTGTTTTCATCGGTTTGAGATTTTTTATTATCAGATTCATATTATTCTTCATATTTATCCTAAATATATTAATCTAATTATAAATCTATATAATCCAATAATTCTTATAATATTTATTCTCCTACTTCATCTTTGCATACTTCCAAAATAACTTTTCCTAATTAATGTGTAGTTTGAAGAACTATTTTTTTAACTATATCAAAAATTGATTCTTTTTTGGGTTCATATAATTTTAATTCCTCAATTTTTTTTTTATTTTTTTGTTTATTGAAATAGATGGAACAACTAATGATATAATTTTAGTTTCGTCAAACATAAATCTTTAATTAATAATAAATTAACACGCATGATAACATGTATGAATTTGAATTTGTGAATATCACTCTATACCCTTTAATAGACATTCAACCACCCTGGCTTCATCAAACATCTTCTTTTGTTTATTTTTAATTGTATTTTTCCTCATATCCTATATTCAATATAAATTTTAAAAGCTAATACATAATCGTCATGAAGACCAGACACAATGTCTCCTAGTTTCTTTTGAGCATTATGTTCCATCAACTTCTTAAATTGATCAATTTTCATCTCATTTTCTTTATTTTTTTCCAAGATGGGGGTTTGAATTTTCATTTATTTTATTCTCTTCATCCTCAAATATTATTGATAGTTTATCTTCAAACAAAGATCCTTAATCCTAATCTATAAACATCTTATCAATTAATCAATGATTAGATTCATTCTAGAAGTTGCATCATCACATATAAACGAAATATACTTTCACATTCGGTACATTTTATTCTCTACATGGAAAAGACTAATGACTTTCAAAAGTAGTCTTTGAATAATGTATGAAACCAAATAATCTTAATCAGGGGTGATACATTCTTGAGGGATTTTTCCATAATGAAATCAATCATTCCAATGTTTATTTTTCTCATATTAATCAGATTATCCATGAAAGAAATGATACCATAAGGTTATCTCAATCACCCTTCCTTGGTATTAAATACCTCTATATCCAAAATTATTCAACTCTATTTTTGGTTGTTGGATGTGATAAATTTATAAGTTTCTCATAACATGGAAATAAATAATCCTCAATTTTTTCTCTTTCAAAAGAACCAAGACTATATGTTACCTTATGAGTGGGTAAAAAGTATTATCGTTAGATAAAAACTCTAAAAAATATAAAACTCTTTTATAAGAAAGTTTGTATTTCTTCAAAACAAATAGAAAAAAACATATTCCTTATCACCTTATTCATAAAATGTAATATAATTATATAACTCTATAATGATCTGAGTATAATTAATGTAAAAATCATGATAGAGTTATACTTATCGCACCAACTAATTTCAATGATAAATTCATTGAAAACATAATTTTGATGTATAATCTTCCTTGATATCCATTGTAATGAGGATAAAACTTGGAACTATATAGATTCCCAAACAAATGGAATGAAGTATTTTAGGATATGAGAAAATCGGCAATGAAGTCTCTAGAAACTGATATGGGACACGAGGTTTAAATATTTTGTACATGAGAGGGAAACCATTAGTTAGTATTCTAGGAAAAATTAAATAGATTATATTAAACCTTAATAGATCTAGAAAATGATATTTAATAAAATAAAGTTTAAAATTTATATTTAGACATTCAATGTTTAAAAAAACTATGCAATTGAGAATCATTCCAAATTGAAAAAAAAATTATATTTAGAAAAAAAATATAAGTTTTTATAAAATATAAAATAATAATCACATCAATGATTATAAGAAAAAGTACTGAATTAGTGAAAAAAATAACAGAATAATACCTTTCAGAGTTGAATTTCTCATCCATATAAATATAATGTTCTTATTATATTTTTTTAAAATAAATAGATTATGATATTATTATTACAAAAATATATTATGTAAGTATTTTAAGGAAAAATAATATCTAGAAAATTTTGTAATATATTTTTATTCCATAAATTATTAGCAATTTTTTAGTAAGAATTCTTTTAGTAAAACTTTTTTAATATGAAAAAAAAACATTACAATGAAAACATTTAGAAAAATTAAAATTCTAGAATAAAAAATGTTTATTAAAAACATTAATATTTGTACTACCCCTGTGAGAAAAAATTAATTACTAATAGAATATAGGTAAACAAGAAGTAGATATGAATTATCACTTAAAATTGATCATCCATTGATTTCATTTAATGTATTCAAATCTAGGAGGACTAAGGGGTTTTTTGAAACTATCATGAAGTTGTTATTGGGATATGATAAATTGTAAAATTTTATCTCTTTTGATTGCGTGAACTCTAAAGAAATGGTTTATTATATCTATGTTTTTATATTATGATTGATGATATGAGTTTTAACTTATTTAAATGGAACCTATGTTGTCCCAAATTATTTGATTTTTAGTATAACTAGTACCATAGTCTGTGAGTAAAACAACTTATGCTACCACATATTCTACTTAATCAGTGGAAGGTGCAACTAAGTGTTTTTTCCTATAAGAAAAATAATCTAAATATTCACCTAAGAAATGAGATGTTCTATATATAATTTTCTTATCCATTCTACATCTATAGAATTCATTATGTGAAAAAAAAATAACTTCAATTTTTTAAGAATGATACAATAAGACTAAATACATAGTTCCATTAAGATAAATAAAAATACATTTTATATCTTCAAGATGTGATTATTTTATATTTCATTGATATTTATCACATAACAGTTTTTGAAAACATTAATTCCTAATGACTAGCTATTTTGTATAGCAAGATTCCAATCATACCACTCAAATATTTTTCATCAACTAGTTTCTTAGCCTCATCAAGATATAAAGTATTAGAGGTACCAATGGGGGTACTAATACTTTTTGTATTTTCATACTCAAATTTACAAAGTATATATTTTAATATACTTATGGTGATATACAAAAGTAAATTTTTATTTTTTTGAAATTTTAAAAAAAAGAAAATATATTAACTCACCCATCATACTCATTTCAAACTTACGAATCATGTGATCTGGAAAGAGATTTTGTCAAATTATTTTTAGTTGAACCAAATATAATTTCATTGACATAAATTTATAAAATCATGATTTTTTTATTTAGTACATTTATATAAAGATTTGGATCCATATCTCCCTTAAAAAGGTTTTGTAAAAAAAAAATTTAACCTATCGTGGAAAACTTCAGGGGATTGTTTAAGTCCCTAAAGATCCTTATTAAGCATATAATCATGTTTTGGATGTTTTTGTTTTCAAAAAAATGGGGTTTTTCAACATAAAATTCCCCATGAACATATCATTTATGAAAATCAAACTTCACATCCATTGAAATTTTTAAGAAATTAAATAAGGATGCATAGGATATAAGTTTTCGAATAGCTTCATGTCTATAAATCGATGGATAGGTTTATTTACAATATATTCACTCTTGTTTTTAATATCCCATAGATTTAATTAAATATTTATTTATAACTATGAGTCCATTTTCCTCACATTTATTCCCAAATACTAATTTTTCTGTAATTATGGAAGTTTCCTTAGGTTGTTCAACTAAAGTCTAAACATGTTTACTTTAAAACTCATTGAGGCCTTCTTGTATTACTTTTATCCAATCCTAATTACATAATTCATCTCCGTGGTTATGAGTGTTAAACTGAGAAAAAATTCTAGATATTGAATTTTGTTTCTCAAATAACTTCTAGTCCAAAATTATTTTTCTACATCACTATTAACAATTTCAGTATGATGATTTCTAAGAAAAATAAAATTTCCTGTATTTTAAAAGGCCTATTTTTAAAAAATAGGTAATAAATTTTCTTAAGTGATAACTTCAGAAAAATATTCTTGAGTTATATCCTTATGATAAGAACATCATAATATTGGTATAAAATCAGTTTTATAAATAACATATGAGGATGTTTGGTGGATTTATTATAAATCAATGGGATCAGTTTCATCAACCATAAATTTTATTGTTTTCTCAAAATTAGAAAATTTATTATTAATAACTATATAAGCCATACATGTTTTTGAATAGCCTAAAATTATTCCTCAATTATATTTTTGAGAAAATTAATGTTAGTTATATTTAGTATTCAAAATGAATACTTCACAACAGGAAACATTTAAGAAAAAAATCTTCTTATTTTCATCATGTCTAAAACTCATAAAGAATTTTATAAATAAAATGTCTAATAAAAACTACATTTAAAGTATAGAGTTCATCACTAACTTCTTCAGCTAAAACAAAAATTTCAACTAATTATTCTCTAATCATGGATATAGTAATATCTTGAAGAACACAATTTTTAATTTCACCCACACCATTTTTTTGGGGTTCTAGGGGATGAAAATTTATATTCAATGCCATTCTTATTAGAAAAATATTCAAAATTAAAATTTTATAATTATCCACCATGATCACTACAAATAGTTATCAGGCAGTGGTTTTTCTCATTATTAACTATAACTACAAATGTTATAAAATAACTAAAGGCTTCTAATTTATTGTAAGAAAATAAACCCTTGTGTATTTATTGTAATCATCTAATAAGACATATGATTTGTATTTTCCACTAATACTTATATTTTATGTAGGACTGAATGACTCCATTTATACTAACTTTAATGCATTAGAAGTTGATAATTCACTAATATATTTAAAACATGACTTGTGTTACATACCCTATTGACAAGTGTTATAGAATTTTGAAGTATCAACCCAAAGTCCCGGTTAATCTTTAACAAGCCCATTAATATTAGACATAGATATTTTTTATAGGTTATATTGTCCTAACCATATATTCCATAACCAATATTGATATTCCATTTTACTAAGTCAAGGTAAATCTTGGCTCCAAATGATTTCTAGGTTAAGATTGTAAGCATTTTCATACATATTGGAAGAAAGAATAAATTCATCCTTGGAACTATGTATTGTACATTTATCATTTCTAAAGTTCACAAGATTACCTTAATCATATAATTTACTAGTGATTAACTGATTTTTCATAAGTACTAAAACAAATAAAATAAATTAGATGAAAGATTATTTAAGAAATCCAGTGATACCTATAAAAATGATTTATCCATGAACATTATCACTAAAACATAATTATCCTCCTTTTATCTTGATAATATTCTAAATGAAATATTTATTTCAATTAATGAGTCACTAAAATCCATTATCCAAGTAACAGATATTTTTTTTAGTACTTTATTTATTATCCGAAAGATAAATGAATTAGTTTTTCTGAATCCAAACCATCTTTGGTCAAATATTACCCAAAAAAATAAATCTATATAACCACATTTTTCCAACATTACATTGATAAAAATTTTAAAATCCATAAAAAATTTAATATTTTTTAAATCCAAATGATTTAACTCTATTAAAAGAATAAAATTCATTAATATCCACCACTTTGGCCCTTTATACATAATAGACCACTTTTAGGAACAAAATATTTTTTACATAAAATAGGTTGTTAATTTTTTAACCAATTATAGAAATATGAGTTCGATGGTTATTTTATTAAATAATATAAATGTTTTAATTCTTGAGGTAGATATAGATATAATTTATTTTAGACAAGATATTTCATAATTTAATTTTACAACAATGTTTTTTCATCATCATAAATAGTAGTAGAACTTATTTTTATAAAACTATTTTTAAACTATTTTTCTCAAATATATTATTCTCATGTTATTTTCAAATAATATATTTTTCAAATTTATTTTTACCAATGTGTTTATAAAGATATGTTATTTAATTGGTTAGAAGTTTAATTCTTGTATATTCTTTAGAAAAATTTTTTTTTAGCATTATCAAGTCTCTTAAAAACATTAAAATTTTCAAATCTGAATTTTTTTTCAAATCATGATACTTCATCATAACTACGAAAATTATTATCCTATAATGAGGAAGTTTAGTAATTGGTATATGTATACTTATTTTTTTCAACAAGATAGTTTTCATTTATGTTCATATTATTTATGGATTCAATAGTGTGTACCTTTTCTATTTGACATTTTTTACCATAGGTATGTCTGCAAAAGACCAATGTTCCTCTATCTAAAACGTTCATTACAAAAAACATTTCTTAAGAATATATACCATAATAACTCCATGTTTTATAGTATTTTAGAGTGTTCTTACCCTTAAACATATAATATTTCTTGTAATTTTTATTTTAATTAATTTCTTGCTATCTTTTATTATGATCATAGTAAAATCTGGTCGTATGTGTCATGTTATCTTATATTCATAAAAATTAACCATAGAATCATTTTTATCACTATTATAGTGATGAATGTTTTTATATCCGTATGGTGAATATTTCATTCCCACAATATTTTTCATCATTATAGATAGACTATCCAACTAATTTCCATATTTTTCTGATGAACTAGAATAAAATTCAACTATAACTTTCTTCTTTTTTGATGATCTCACAACTTTATATACTGAGTAAACTTTAGTATGACTAGTCGATGTTGTATAAAATGAAACCCCACTATTTTTATTTTTTACTTTATTAGAATATCTATTTAATCTACTTTCATATTAAATGAGGGTTCCAATAAGATAATTTGGAGTTAGTTTTGAAATCATTCTTATGTCATCTACATTAGTTATTTTATATTCCCACTCATTAGGAATTATATCAATAATCTTTTCAACCAAGATATTATCATCAATTATTCTTTTCACCAAGAGACCATAAACTATTGATAATAACCATAAACCATTGATTCATCATGGAAGCTGATTCACTAGGTAGAAAACCAAAGGCTTAGTAATCATCTCTAAGAATGGAACTACTTGTTTTAAAAAATTTAGATGTACAAAAATGTTTTATTTCTAACCTAATACAAATAATATTTGCAGAAACATATAAATATATATGAATTTATATATTCATTATCATAATAAAAAATAATTTGTTTTACACTTTTTTATTCAACTAATATTATAACTTCTAGGAATTAGTGAAATTAGAAACTTCCATATTAATAATCTTATAATTACTAATAAGAATTAATAAATTATCAACTCTATTATTAATCCTAAAAGTGTTCATTATATATCTCTAATACTTATAGTCATTCCAAAAAACAGTTATTGGTAGGATAGGATTTATATTATCAAGAGATAGAATATTCATACCATTCATCACAATAATACAAAAGAAAATATTTTTTACATGTATATGTTAGTCTAAAAACAATTTATAAACAATGAGTTTATATCAAAACATGATAAACATTAAATTGATAAATAAATTAAAAACACATCTGGATAAAGTAGTAGAAGCTTATCTTATACCATTTTTCGGATCTAAAGAGTAACTAAGATGGTTTATATTACAATAGGGGGAATTTTAATGTATATCATTCAACTCAAACACAACATAATACCACTTTATGTAAAATATTGGACACATAGATCATCTGATAATTAGTGTGTATGAATTGGAAACATAGATTTTATGATTATATAAAAGTAAGTTTTAATCATTATCATAGATACAATTATAAAAATTAATAAATACTTTTTAAAAAATTTCTATGATAATATGTAACAAATTAATTAAGGATTGTAAAAAATCAATACGATATCTAGTAAATGTATGGTTGAATTACAAGTTATATAAAAGGAATTCGCTATTTTAACTTTAAGAGTTATGACTTTCCAAGACCTGACTAAAGGTATATATAGTTTTATACCTACTATGATTTATATCTTTCCATACAAGGAAATTCATTGATTAAATGATTGAAATAAGATTTGTCTTTTTATCCTCAGAGTCCAAAGATATGATGATCTGAGTCTTCCTTCATTACACCAATATCACTAAGTCTTACGGATCAAATTCACTATCTTACAATCCCTTGAATCCCTTGATTGTAAAAATGATCAGATGTCGAATACAAAATCAAATGTTTTAAATGAAACAATTTTGATACATATTCTTTGTAATTAAAACTCTATAAAGTATTAAAATTAATAGAAAATATATGTTTTTTAGAGAAATATTTATAAGAATTCACCTATGAAATATAAATTCTCTAAACCCTTCAAATGACATGCTATTTATCGGCGTGTCTCAAATGGTTATATTTCTGAGTTTTTTACAACTTCGTCATATAGCTATCACGTAGAAACACATCTGTAACTAAATTTATAAATTAATTTTTGTTTTAGCACCATTAAAATGATATATTGTATTCCTTATGATTGAAATAATACCTATATATTCCTATAATAAATATTGGATTTCCTGATAGACTTTAATATTATTTATTAATTTGATAAAGATTATATAGATATGTCAATTTTATTGGTACCAGTATCAGTCTGATGGTCATAATTATTGTTTTAATAAGAGACAAGTCAAAATTCAACAAACTAGTTAGGATAATAGTTAATGTGTTGAATCAGAAACAGCGCTAATCAAATGGATCATATTAAAGAATAAAAAGTTTATATTCATAACACATTATAATTATTTCTATGTTATGTAAAAAAGTAATGATTTATACCCAAACATACTAAAATACTTTGGATATTAAAATTTATTAAACAAATTTTTTTAAAGGTTCTTGTAATTCAAAAAACTAAATAAATGAAAATATAAGAAGAAAAGCATTTGTCTCAACAATCACTTCCA
This sequence comes from Viscum album, assembly GCA_963277665.1. Classification (NCBI taxonomy): domain Eukaryota; kingdom Viridiplantae; phylum Streptophyta; class Magnoliopsida; order Santalales; family Viscaceae; genus Viscum; species Viscum album. The sequence continues at coordinate 816,543,360 of OY728142.1, forward strand.
TTTTTTAAATCACAAACCATAAAATGAAAAATTATAACTTTATATACTTATATCCCTTTTACCTATGTAGTACTTTGAATAAAAACATCATAGCCCCCCCCCCCTGAGTTTTTAAATCTCTTATGATATGATTGAAAGCATTCATAGTGCCTACTAAAGGATAGTTACTAGCCCTTTATATGGTTCTTAAAATATTATTTATAATTATTCAAAAAAAACTTTTATCATTTTATAAATCTCCTAATTAAACATATCTTATCCTTTTAAAGAATTACACCCCATTGATAAATTATTCAAGCATTCTCACTCTTCGTGATTTAAAAAAGAAATGGTTAAGTAACCATGGTTTCAGAAAATTTTATAAAGTATAATATATGAAACATTAAATTTTAAAATTATAATCATGAATGAAATAATAAAAATAGAATACATCCAAGTGTATTGGATGACATTAAAACATAAATTATTTGATGAAGAGATAATCACATTCATCAATGATTCAAATGTTTGATAAGAATACATTGAGATTTAAAAATGAAAAAAAAATCATTATTTATTAATCAATTTATTAATAATGTAATTACTATTTTTGAACTCCAATAAATCCTTTTAAAGAATCCTGATTCTTTCATTCATCACATCTTGTTTCTAAACTTGAGTATTCTCTATTTGAACATCCTCAGAAAATTATTATTTCTCATCCCTAATTAATTATCAAATCATTTTCCTAGGATCTTATCCTATTCTTATCCCAAAACAAATCACTAACATTTTCATTGAAACACTTATCTCTTCAATATGATCTTTAGTAGTATCTCTAAATTAACTCCTAAACATAACTCAATATAAAACATCAAATTATGACGTATTAAATGATAATGTTATATCTAAAAAGATTGTATTTACATTAACAAATTGATCATAATGTTCCATAATATCATCGTCAACATGGTTAGACCACTCCAACATTTTATTGTATGACATTTTCTGATTTTGATACATTTATTGAGAAAACATTTACTCTAATTCAATACAGATAAATAATTATATTAATACTTTTAGAGGTTTAGTTTTCCATTAAAAAAATGGAATTAACTTGCATAATACCTCATTTTTATTTAAATATGTAATGGTGTCTCCTAATATTTTCAAAGACAGAAAAAAGAAAGGAAGTATTTTTTGTACAACAGTTGCCTTTGATTCTAATGATCCTGGTGAAGGTTTTAGAGTTTTCGGTATTGAGAAATTGACATCATGTTTTTGCTAAACATTATCTATCCCTTTCTTGTAATCAATATTATCATCTTAAATATAAATGATATCAAAATTATTATCTGACATGACTTCTTGAAAAAAATCATGCTTCATTTTAGATCATCTTCTTCATTATTTGAGGATTGTAACGTCTCGGTTCCTGGTTCCACTCAACGGGTGCCCCGAACCCAGTTCGCCACGTGACCTCAAGCGCATTTCCCCAAATGCCAGAGGCTTCCGACTAGCAGCGAGGGCCTAGGTCTGATAGAGGGGAAACAATGCCCTCATTTTTCAAAGTGTAGTGCAGTGGAATATGATATAAACATACAACATAGAAGAAGCAGTAACAGTATATATAATGGAAATGGATAACTAATGACAAATGAAAAGAAACCAGCAGTCATATATATTTGAGGATGCAACATGTCACTATTCTATAAAACAGACAGAACATGTAACAAAACAATACAGTACAGTACAAGTACAGTAAAGAAAAACAAAATAGAGCAGTTGGTAGAATCATGAGCCTCAGCCCGGTCCTATGCTCCCCTACACCTCAGCAGTAATCAAGTACCTGTATAAGGACCCTTGATCTTATCTACACCTCCAGAAATGTAATCTATTTGGCCAAAAAGGCATGACCCAAAAATGGTGTGAGAAATAAATCCCCAGTAGGCACCCAATAGAGGCCCATGACCAACTGTGTGAAAACATTCAACAACAGTGTGCAGTAATAAAATTCAATAAAGTAAGAAGTACAGAAGGTAACTAACTTAACCAGTTATATTTCCATTTTGATATTCTTTTAATCAATTTCATATAAGAAAACACCACAGTGAATTTCTAAGTATCCAGTAAGTGTCCACAGACACTCAACCCTTACCCTCATGTAATCAGGAACATAACCCGCAGGTACTTTCCCACAGGCAGAATAGATTTTTTTCCCTCAGTCGTACGTAGTGTCGGCCTCAGGCACAGAGTCTATTGCCCACAAGCACAGAAGAAGTTTCCCTCGGGCTAAGAGAAAAGCTGCCCTCGGGATAAGTAAAACAACGCCCTCAAGAAAAATTAATTTGTCCATTCCCAACATATCACAAGCAATTCAAATACAATTCCTCTTAAGTAAAAAGTAATGTTGAATATAAACAAGGCATATCCTCGGGTTTCCGGGCCAAACGGCTAAACAGAGGAATGCTCCCCCGGGGTGGTCCTGGATCCAAGCAGTGATCCCAAACAACATTTTAATATCACATTTAATTACCTACAAAATTATAGTTATTTAAAACAGCCACGGCCTCAGCCACACGACACCCCAACATGGGTGTATGGCACTAAAATCCACAAAATTCACAACAGTTGAAAAAATAAACAACAAGCCACCTACCTTAAACACCAACGAACGTTATACGTGAATGCCGATTCCAGAAATTCCCAAGAATGACATAGATCTGAGGAAAAATAATTATCCATTTAAACGTAAATAACTTCCATTAGAGGATGAATTGGAAAGAGCTGCTTATGGAGAAGGGAGGGCTTACCTGCGTGCTTCCAATGAGACCGTCCGAGGTAGAAACGGATTCCAGACGAACACTCGGCAGATCTTCAAAGGTTCTGTCATCCCCTCCCACTACTTCCTCCGGTTTTAAGCCATCCATGTGATCAGGGGAGGCTACTACCCATTTTAAGAGAAAAAAACAAAGTACACGGTGTGTACTTCTGAGTATACGGCGTATACGTCCCATTTTAAACAGTTCCTCTGGTGGCTTCTCACCAGCGTGGCACTGTTCACCTGCCGACATGACTATACAGCGTTTCTTCGCGAGTACAAGGTATGTTTTGTCGCACATCTGGCCACCACCTTACTATTTGCCTACCGATTTACTACACGGTGTGTAAAGGAATACTACACGGTGTGTAGTTGGTTCATACACCCTTCATCCCTAGTGTGGCCACACGCCCCATATACTCATCCCACACGGCCAGAAGTACACGGCATGTGGAAAATTACACGACATGTACTTTCCAAAAATTATGATATTACCCATTTTCCATAATTTCTCAAAAACATTTAAGGAAAAGAGAAAGGAAGAAACACGTACCTCAAAACTAAGAACCAGGTTCTTACAAGGATGATTTTTTTCCCCTCTGATGATTATTTTCTTACTATGAGGATGAGATTATTTTTGTAGAAACTTTTAATAGATAATCCTTAATATAATAACATGGTAAAGAAGATAAATATGATGAGTTTAAATATTTTTTTTGTGTTTTTATCATTATCAAATTTTTATTATCATTATATTCGTCTTATTCATGATCTTCTACATCAACTTCTTATTATACATATTCAATTTTTCCTCCTACACTGCTTATTCTACTTTTTTTTCTACTTCTTCTTCTCCAACCTCCACAATCTATTTTCCTAATTAACAAACAATTTTTAGAAAGAGTTTTCCAAAAAAATTGATAAACAATTAATTTTTTGGGTCCAATATAGTTACTTCTTAAAATATTTATGTTTATTTATCATTACCAGAAATAGAAGGAACAACTGATGTTACAATTGATGGTCTATTACAACATGTCTTGAAATGAGAAAAACTGGATTGGTATGAGAACCTGAATATATTGATTTTTTTAAGTCTCTCTCTACACCCTTTAATAAACTTTTACCACCTCTACCTTCATCGTCCTTATTCTTTTGTTTATTTTTACTTTATTCTCCTTGGATATTATCTTCTATATCAATATTTAAATATAATAACTCATCCACATGAAGACCAAACCTAGGGACTATTGCTACTTTTTAGATTTATGTTACATAAAATTTTTGAATTGAGAAACTATCATATTCTTTTCTTTATTTTTTTTCATGGTGGAGATGAATCTGTATTTAATTTCCTGTTTTCATCCTTAGATTTATTTATGGTCTAGAAAAGGACACATATCATTTAACATTATCTAAAATCATCATTCTCTCTAAATTAAATATTTTCTTCATTCTATAAATTGTATTTTCATTTATAAAATAAATTTTATGTAGCAATGAGTATGTTTGTTTAACAACATTGAAAAGTTTTATAATTTTTACAATTAATTTTTTGATGAAATTAGGAAACTTAATAATCATTTTATTTATTGAGGAATTATTTAGGTATTCTACCACAATTAAAACAAATATTATAAGATCTATTTCACTCATAGTAACAAAGTAATCCAAGACAGAAATATCTAATAAATTAAGGGTGTCTTTATTACACTTAATGGGAATTTAGTACCCCTACATCTGCAATTTTAATGCTCTATTTTCCTATGTTATATGCAATACATTTATATATTTCTCATAACATAGAAATAATGAATAATTTTCATTCATTATTTCAAAATAACTAAGACTTACTGGTAACTCATGAGAGGGAATAAGGCTTCTCCTTCTGTAGGAAATCCAAGGAAATCTAAAACTATTTTTATGAAAGATTGTATTTCATTCATAAAAAAGAGAAATAAACAAGTTCCATATCATATTAATTATCAAAATAAACAAAATCGTAATTTTTTTCATGATTTGAGGATAATATATGTCAAAATTATTATCTGATTTTTTGTTTACATAAATACACCCATCCTTGATATTAGTGGATTCTTTTAAAGAAGAATCATGCATATTGAACTGCTTTCTTTTAATGATATTTTCTATAGAAACATTCTTTTTAAATAATCTTCCTTATTTCCCAATATAATGATGTTAAATCTGGTAATAGGATAGTTTCTAGAATAAAAGGTCTAACGCATTTGAGGGTAGATGAGAGTAGGCAATGAAATCTCTAGAAACTGATGTGGGGAAAGATGTTTCTCACCTTTATATAGGCATGACAAAACATTAGTTCAACTTCCAAAAAACATTCAATGGATCAGATTAAACCTTAACAAATCTAACAGTAGATATTTTATGGAATAAACGTTTAATTTTTTATTTTCAATATCAATGTTTTAGGAACTTTTATCAGGGTCGGAATAATTTTAATTAGAAAAACATTTAAAATTTTGAGAAATATCAATGTTTTTATAAAAAATAAAATAATTATCACAACATGAAATATAAAATAATGTAATTAATTAGTGAAAAAATCAAAAAATTAAGGCTTTTCATAGTGGAAGGTTTCATCAGTATGATTAACACGTTCTTCTTAGTTTTGTTAAGATAAATATATTACGATAGTTTTATTATTAAAACTAATAAAAATAGTTTTATAAAGAAAAATAATTTCCATATATTTTTATAATAATATATTAGCACATATATTTTACCAGTTTTTTTATTTTGAAAATTTTTTGTAATAGTTTTTATGCTGGAAAAAAATAATTACGATAAAAACTATTAGAAAATATAATAATTTATATAAAATTAATGAATGTATTATAACAATCAATTTTTTATTCCACACATAGAAATGATATATTACATATAACCTTCACTTGATACAATATAGAAGATCAAGAGGTGTATTTCTTTTGGGTCATAATAACATTAAACAATGACATAAAACATGAAACACAACATCTTATTGAAAACTTATTTTAAATGACCACTATATTCCCTCGTACTTAGCATTGCATGGGATAACCTGAGGACATAAGTAAGAATGGGGTGATCTATAAATTCTTGTAAGGGAGTAAAAACACCATAACATGATGAATACAATACATGTTAGACAATAGGCATATCAATGGAGAATATAATAACATGAACATAATGGCGTGATATCGCATGATTATCATAACATGGAATTGTGGAAAAAACACTTAACATGGAATTAGCATGAGCCATGGCTCATTGCACATGGACCATGAGTAAACCCTAATTGCACATGAAGAACAAGTAAACCCCCATTCCACTATAGATATAATGAGTAAACACACATTACACATGATGTATCATGATACTATACATTACCCAATGCATTAGAGTGCTATTAGGGAACACCCTTCTTAAACAGTTCATTTCATGCATAAGTGTGCCACATGGGTCATACAACATGGAATTGATAATCATCATTTATTACAGAATAAATGTATGTGGAATACATACATTTATATTTATAATCTATAAGTAAACAATTATAAAGGTGAATACCCTTTATAGAGAAATGGGCATTGTTTTCACTACACAATGAGATTGCCTTGGAAAATCGTATCAAATTTAGCAGCGTAACGGCATGACGGAAGAATTCATAATAATGGGATATGAGAGGAAAATGGGTTTCTCATAATATTTAAACAAATTGGACCAAAATGGGTTCATATAGATATATTTCCCAGCATATTTAATGGAATTTATACTCATAATAAAAAATAATTGATTGAATTTAAATGAGGAGAGGGAAATTCATTAAAAAATTTCAGCATAGTAATGGGTGTACATGGAAGGCATTAATGAGGGATAATGGGGTATCCCATCATTCAAACAAAAATAGGGATTTATGGGGAAGGTTAGAAACCATACCCCAACATTTATAATTGAAAATTAAATGACATAAAAGTATTAAGAAACATGGATAAAATGATAATGGAAGGAATCCCTTACTTGGAAGGGTGATCCCAAAGGTAGGGGAGGGTATTGAGAGAAAATTATTGGGATATTGGGCACCTTGGGAGAATTATAGAGAGAGGGGGGAAGATATTGGCCGAACTCCAAAGTCATTGAGTGAAGATGAAGTGTGAGCATGGGTGGGATTATATTGGAATGGATAGGGAATTATTTATTATTTAGGTTTGGGACACCACACATTAAAGTAACCAAAACCACAAACCAGAGCATGGTTTATTTCTATGATTTTTTCCAATAGTTATCATAAATAAATATTATATAATTCCAATGGCCAAAGTTCTTAAAATAATAGGGTTTCTTATGTGGAGGTGAGTGACGCACTCAAGGAAATCAATTTTAATGGCTAAAATGTTTTATAAGCCTTAGAGGGTCCACTAAAGCCTTGAAAAGTAAATAAAACAAAATTAAAATCACATTATTTCAATGGTAAAACATATATTGTCCTAAAATAATGTTTTTAATGTTTTATTACATCACTATTGGGTCTTTATGATGTCATAAAACACATTATATATTAAAATGATATTCAATGTTTACCAAAAAATTCAAATATCTCAGAAAATTATGAAAAAATCACCAATGGATAATTTCGACATCCTAATTCCCAAAATAATATTAACTTTATCTAAATAATTTTCAAAATTTTTGGTTTTTTACGTTTAAAATAAAAACTGTCATTTATCGAAAATTCAAGGGTTTTGACAAAAAAGACTTTCAAACAATATTAAATATTACAATTTTATTCCTAAAACATATATTATCATTTATACATAATAATAATAAAATTACTAGTAATAATATTTTCTAAAATATTATTTATTTCAAATATCAATTAATATTTTTCTTAGTGGAATATTATCTAAAAATACAATTTTTTCTTTAAACATTATTGACAAAGTAATAATAATAAAATGAATATATATTATTTATTAAATTAAAAAATAATGCACATAATCATAGTTCTAAGGTCTTGTTACATAACCCCTTATAAAACCCACATATGATCTTAGGGTAAGGTGTGTGATGGTGACAGACTCGTGGGTTGGCTCAAATAACATCGCTCGGGTGGTAATCTCTATCAACATTCACTTCTCCCATTGGCGGTTCTATTTTAGCATAACATGTTGAAGCTCATCATTGCCTTTGTCAAGAGAGAAGCCCAATGATGCCACCTCTTTTCCAAGATCTGATAAATGGGCTTCATATGGGCCAAGTCTACTGGATGGGGACATCACATCCTTTGTCTTAATAAATTGGATTTGGTATAGTCCTATTTGATAGTAATCTTGGGATCACTTTTAAATGGATATATTAGTAGAGGTCACACTTCATAATAATATTTTATAAATCAGAAAACATTATTCCATATAAGTGCATATTTTATATAGCCATTTTATATATTAATACTTTTAATCAAGTCATGAAAAATTGTCATTATTGAATGTTTGGGTCATTACAATCATCCCCCCATAAAAAATATCTCCTTATAAATTTTCTATTACCACACTAAAGTAGATGTGTGTAAATTTTCTTCATCACTTCCTATGATTCCCATGTTGATTCTATAATGTTGTTGCTTTTTCATAACACCTTGATGAGGGGCATTGTCTTATTTCGTATAACTTTTTCTCTACGATCTAATATCTTCACTTGTTGCTCCTTGTCATAAAGATCATCCTCTAAATGTACTACCTATGAATAGAGTACATTTGAATGTTCTGGTATGTACTTCCATAAAAGGGATACATGAAAGACATCATGTTATTTGGACATTATAGGTGAAAGTTCTAGTTAATAGGCCACAACCCCAACACAATCAAGAATCCCGAATGGGAAAATGTACCTAGTACTTACATTACCTTTCTTTCTAAACCTCATGACCTTCTTCCATGGAGATATTCATAGAAATACCATCTCTCTGACATTTAATTCAAGGACATGTGGATGGTTGTCTGAATAACTCTTTTGTTGACTTTGGGCTACCTTGATATGTTGCTGAATGGTTTTCACCTTCTCTAGCATTTCATTGACCATTTTTGGTCCTAGCATCTTATGCTCACTAACGTCATCCAAACAGGCTGGTTTTATGCTCTTTTTTCCAAAAAGGTATTCATATGGTTTCATTTGGATGCTCGAGTGGAAACTATTATTGTAATATAATTCAACCATTGGAACATGTTGGTGATATCCACCATTGAAGTTGGTAGAACATGATCATAACAAATCATCTATAGTCTGAATACTTCACTCAGATTGGCCATCATTTTTAGGACGATAAGCCGTATTGAAGTTCAGTTCAGTGCTTAGAGCTTGTTAGAGACTTTTCCAAATCATTGAGGTGAATCTCGGATCCTGATCAGATACAATAGATAGTGGGACTCCATTCATCCTTACCACTTATTTGATGTGAATCTGTGCATGTTGATTCTATGATAAGTCCTCTTAAATAATTATAGAATGAGATATATTCATAAGATTATCCGCAATGACCCATATAGCATTGTTTCATCTAGATGTCCTTGGATGTCCAGTTACAAATACCATGGTAATGATCTCCCACTTCGTTGTCGGAATGGGTAGTGTTTTCATCATCCCCTTAGAATTTTTTCTATCAGCCTAAACGTACTGACATACCAGGCACATTGATGTATACATGGCGATATCCTTCTTCATGTTATCCCAAAAATAAGGACCTCAGATATCTCGATGCATTTTTGTGTTTCTTTATTGAATAGGGAAATTCTAACTATGTGGATCATCCAAAATTTCATTTTTTAGCTCTGGACTTGATGGAAAACATAATAATTTCCAAAATCCCACAATTCCTTACTAATTATCATTTCACTCTGATGATTTCCCATTTCAGATAGCTTCCACTTTCTTCTAAATTCTCACATCATCATTTTTATCATCCTTTAACTTCTCCAAAATAGATGGTTGAGAAATAATTTGAGAAGGGATTGATGTTGTTTCATTTTTTATGATTCTCATTTCCATATTCATCAAATCTGATAAGATTGGATCCCTCTCAGTTCTCATCAATGACAAAATCGTTAGATCCTTTCTACATTGATCATCCACCATCATGTTCGCTTTCTCGGGGTGGTAATGGATTGACCATTCATAATCATTGATAAAATCTACCCATATTCATTGGAGAATATTAAAATTTTTATGCGTGAATATATCCTTGATGCTTTTGTGATCTATGTATATTTCACACTTCACTCCAAATAGGTAATGCTGGAAAAATATTCAAATGAATATCACTACAGCCAACTCTAGATTATATGTAGGATAATTCTGCTAATGAACTTTCAGTTGCCTTGAGGGATAGGTAATGACATTGCCATTCTAGATCAACACACAACCCATTCCTCTCTTCAAATCATCACTAAATACCACCAAAAGTTCCCCACTTGTTGGTAATTCGATCACATGTGCAGTGATAAGCCTCCTTTTTTACTCCATTAATCATTCTTCTCATTCATCACTACAATAAAACTTTACTCCCTTTTGAGTTAGCATGATAAAAGGATTGGAAAATAATGAAAAATTTATCGAAAATCATCAATAATATCTGGATAACCCCAAGAAGCTACAGATATCTATTACAGATGTTGACCTCTTCCATCCCTCTATTTTAGCTATCTTCTTGGGATCCATAGATCTCTCATTACTTGTAATGCTATGGCCCAAGAATGAGACCTCCTCCAACCAGAATTCACATATTCTGTACTTTTCATATATCTTCTCCTTTTGCAAGGTCTGTGGTGTAATTATTAGATTCTTATCATAATCCTCCTTCTTTTTAGTGTATATTTGAATATAATCTATAAATACTACCCCATATTTTTTGAGGTAATCTCATAATAATCTATTCATCATGTACATGAAGATTTATGGACCATTTGTGAGTCTGAAAGGAATTAATTTTAATTCATAGTGCCTGTATATTTTTCTAAAAGTATTCTTGGGGATATCTTTCTTTTTCACCCTCACATGATAATATCCCAACTGCAAATCTACCTTGGAGATGTATTGTTCTCGACACAGTGGATCCAAAAATTCATCAATTTGTGGAAGAGGATACTTGTTCTTTTTCATGATTTTTTCAAGATCACAATAATCTATGAAAAGGTGAATTGAACTCTCCTTCTTCATGATGAAGAGTAATGGTGCACCCCATGGTGAACCACTTGGGAGTATAAACTCTTTATATAGATTCTCTTGTAGTTGTTTCTTCAACACATCCAACTCCAAAAAAAATCCATTCTATACCGAGTATTGGATATTGGTAAAACCTCAGGTATATGGTCAATTGATAATTCAACATCTCTTCTAAGAGGAATACCTGGAAATTCCATAGGAAAAACTTCATCAAATTCTATCACAATAGGCATGTCATCACGGATGGATTCTTCCTTAAACTCAAGCATCTGAGCAAGATACACATGCTCATTGGGAAGTAATATCTATTCTAGAGATGATGGTGTTAAATAAGACTCATCTTACTCCTTGAAATTGTGTAGAATTGTGGGGTCGATTCTCTATATAGAGAGTGATTTCCGTCTCACAAAAACATATTTTGGATACATATAGGGATTAAAAATCCATGATAAGAATTGCATCAAATTCCACAAGAGGGGAATGAAGAGGTTTTCCCAGAATTTCAATCTATAAATTATGATAGAGTATGAGTTATATTCATGGGTAGCAATGATTTCCCCATTTGTTGTACTCACCAGCATCTTCACTTCTACAATTTCTGGTGGTGTTTGGATTAATCTACTAAAATTTCAGGATATAGACGAATGTGGAGATCTTGAAACAAAATATATTTTCACTATTCAGGAATAAATAACTAACGTAGCTCTCACCACTTTGTTGTAAATGTTCACTTCGGTATTAGTGATGGTTAAAGCTCTCCCTTGTTGCCTTAGTGGTCATTGACTACCTTTCAAACCCATTGTCTTGGGGCACTGATTTCTGTGGTTCCCAGGTTCATTGATGTTGAAGCAATGAACAATGCATTGGGAGTCATACAAATCATTCTTCTCTTCTGTCGCAGCTATGGTTGTCTCTTGTCAGAAGTTAATGGCCATGTTACCCTTTCTTCATACCTAAAGTATTTCCTTTTCCCCTTTTTGCAATTTTTGGGATTCTTCTTTCCACAACATTGGAATGTGGGGTACTATATTTTCTTCACACCGTTGTATTTATCCATCAAACTGCCAGAATTGAAGTCCACCTTATGCTTCTTATCCCCATGATACTCCTGAGATCATCCAATCTCCATTTAATCCTTGAGGGAACATTGAACAATTTCCTCATAGCTGTCGAAGTCATGGATTTCCAGGGATTTCCAAAGGCAGAGTTTCATCCCACCAAATAAGTAATCAGCCATGAATTTGGGGGTAACGACAAAGCCAGAGGCATGTCATGCAATCTATATGATGTTTTCCCCATATTCTCTAATGGATTCTTTGTCTTTTTTCATGAGTGCAAGGAAGTCCACTTCAGTCTTAATTTGAAGGATGAGAGGAAAATATTTATCAAAATGCATTTTCTGGAAATCCTTCCATTCCAACGCCTTTATCAACTCAGGATTTGTATTTTTTTATCAATTTCCACCATTGATCGGCATGAACCTCTATACAATAAGCATCTAGTAGACCCTACTCTTGTTTAGAACATTGGTGGATGGAGAATATTTTTTCAATATAGTTGGTCCATTTTTTGGCGATTGAGGGATCAGATGATTCATTAAATGAAGGATGTCTTTGTCTCATGAGTCTCTCGAGAGTGACTTGTTCTTTATTGGGGGGGGGGGGGTTGAACGTTCTTCCTGAACAATGTTACAATTCAAATCATGAGTTTACTAAGAGAGTATCGTGACAATGTTTGTGATTCCTGCTGCCATTGGATTGTGCATCTCATTAGAATAGTCGTCACATTGATCTTCACATCAGTTGTTAGCCCGAGACCTCTAATTACCGGCATTTTGCTGGAATAAAAGGAATGCCAGTAGTAATACATAAAGGGTATTCCAAGGACAAAATAGATGACTTATAAATTAATTTTATTTCCTCAACTTATTGAATCTATAGGCTTCAATATATGGTATCCATGATCTACTTTTTATCCAATATTTTTATGGGATTTTTTTAATTACCATAATAATGGTTCCAACTAAGATTGTGAATTTTCCAAATAATATCTCCCAGGAGTGTCATAACCAAGAGTGCAGCGAGGTCCATAGTTGTGTACCAAGATACCCTGGGTCAATCCTGAAACTCCTTGTCAGAGTTTTCACTCCTAGGTACATCTATACAAGAGCTGATTCTACCTGCTCATATCCAGACATGGATGTATTTTCTTGATAAACCAGTTACCAAATTCTCACAAAAAAATTGGGATATTTTTTTTATACATAGCCTTATTCATATAGAATTCACTAGGGTTTTCTAATCTTATTCCCAAAAATAATGAAACCTATCCTCTGATACCAACTATTACAACCCTTCTTTTTATTACACACATAGACAAGATTTATTACATAAAACATTCACTTGATACAAAATAAAGGATCAAGAGTTCTAGTGTATTTGGGGATTAGTAACATTACATTACGACTTAACATATGAAACACAACATCTTATTCAAAACTTCATTTACATGACCACTATATTCCGTCACACATAGCATTGTATGGGATAACCTATGGAAAAACATAAGAAATGGGTGAGCTATAAATCTCAGAAAGGGATTAAACAAGGCATATGATGTATAATAAAATACATTTTAGGTAATAATCATATCAATGGATCATTAATGAACATGAACATAAAGAATTTTATAGCTTGATTATCAAAACATGTAAATGTGGCAACACCACATAACTTAGAATTAGCATGAGCCAAGGCTCATAGCACATAGAGCATGAGTAAACCATAATTCAACATGAAGCATGAGTAAAACTTCGCTTCACTAGAATTAGCATAAGTAAAATCCAATTGTACATGACGTATCATGATACTATACTTTACCCAATGCATTGGAGTACTATTAGGGTGAACCCTTCTTAAACATTGGATTTCATGCATAAGTGTGCCACATAGGTCATACAACATAAAATTAACCATGATCACTTATTCTATGATAAAGGGATGTTGAATAAATACATGACACTTTATAATAAATAAGTAAATGTGTATAAATTGTAATATCCTTGATAGAGAAATGGGCATGGTATTCACTAAAGAATAATATTTTCATGGAAAATAGGTGAAATTTCCGCAGCATAACGGCCTGATGAAAGAATTCATAAAAATGGTTGATGAGATAGAAAGGGGTGTATCATCATATTTACACGAAATGGAAAGTAATGGGGTCATATAGATATATTTCCCAACATTTGTAAAGGAATTTATATTCATAATACAAATTAATTTATTGAATGTAAATGAGGAGTGGGAAATTCATTACGGAATTTCGGCATTGTAACAAGTGTACATGGAAGGTATTAATAAGATATAAAGGAGTATACCTTCATTAATACATAAATAAGATATTTTTTGGGAGGTGATAAACCATTCCACAACATTTATAATTGAAAATATAATGGCATAACAATATTGTGAAATGTGTATTACATGTGAATGGAAGTAACCACATACTATGAAGTGTGATCCCAAAGGCTTGGGAGGGATTGAGAGGGGATTATTGGGAGCATTAGGCCCCTTGGGAGGATTCTAGAATGATTATGGAAGAGTTTTTGAATTTTCCCAGTTCCAAAAGCCATCCAGAGGTGCCCCGTACCTAGTTGGTCACACAGCCTCAAGGGCATTTCCCCGAATCCCAGAGGCGGCTGACTAGCAGCAAGGGCCTTGGGTGTGATAATGGGGAAACTATTCCCTCATTGGCAGAGTACACAAAGGTAGTAAACAAATACATAAAACTATAAAAGCAGTAAATACCAAACAATAGTAAACAACATAAGACTGAAAAATAAACAATTGGGGAAAAATATATAATTGATGCATGATACATATGTGTCTAGAAAAGCATCAAACCAAGTCACAATTCTGAATACAATACTAAACACAAGTAAAAATGGAAAATAGATAAAAAACTCATCATCATCGCAAGCCTCATCTTGGTCCCATGCTCTCCAAATCCAATGCAATTATGAACCTGAAGTAGAAGGGCGCTTTCCCATATCTATACATGGAACAACATAATCTGTTTGGGCGAAAAAGCATGACCCAAACAGGGTGTGAGACAAAATTCATGTAGGAAACCACCCTAAGATCTCTTCCTAATAGTCAGTGAATATATGTAAAGATAAAGCACAAAAACCATTAAACAATAAAGAAATCAGCAGAAATCAATCCTTGGTTTCTAGCATATAATTTTCAAACAATAAAGTAGCCAGTCTAGCACGATGAAAAAATAGGTAACCCTCTTGGTATTTCTCACAGCATAACCCATATGGTTCAACCTACAAGTACTAGAAACCCTCTTGGAGGCACACACAGTATCACCCCCTAGTTCAGCTAAAGAATAGACTCTCTGGGGAAGCACTCATCGTCAATTCCCTCTATAGTCTCGTATCGTACTAAAGGTGCTCTGGGGAAGCACTCAACATCTCATTCCCCCTTGTGGCCCATGTAGAGGAACTACATACACACTGAGGAATCACCCAACGTCAATTCCCCTTGTGGTCTCACATCATACTATATAGAAACTATAGATAATCCATTACGTCCATTCTTTACATGGTCTACTACACTAGGTTCTCATAGTCTTGTGTAAAGTCAGAAAGTATCGCATCGCATGGAAACCAATGTAACCTCAAGAACTACATGGATAGTATTCTAAGTATCTCATCATGAAAGAACAACAGCATTGAAAAGGTAAACTAGACCCAATAGTCCAGACAGGAAAGAACATGCATGGAAACACTTCCAAAGCCTAAAAATTTTCCCAAAATTTAATAAAAAACCTCTACTCTATCATAAAAGAAAAGAAAGAAATAAATAAGGCTAAAATGGTAAACATGCAATACCCTATTCTTGGGTATTGGTGGAATTTGCAAAAATTCTCAAAGACATTCTATAGAAAGGCTCAAACCACCTACCTCGAAGTTAGGAGATCTCTATACTTGATCCATGCGACTTGAATCGCCTTAGAACGTCAAAGATCACTGCGATTCTGATGCACCCGATGGAGTTCGGATCGGAGGACAGACATAGGTTCAAGGGATTATCGAAGATCTGTGGCCGTTAGGGAGGTCTCGGTCAAAAAAACCTAAAAGGATAGGTTTTTTCGATTAGACGCAGCCCTGGTGCGTTTAAAGAAAAATAGTACATGGTGTGTACTTTTGGAGTACATGTCGTGTACTCACCTTTTCTCTACTCCTCTTTAGGTGGCCTCCATGTCACCCCTACATGGCCGTGTGTGTGGCCATGACACGACCATCACACAGACTCCAGTGGCATCGCAGTACACGGCGTGTACTTATAAAGTACATAGCGTGTACTTTGAAAATTTCCAATTTTTTTTTATTTTCCTCAAAATTGACCAGAAAAGGAAGAACATGCCTGAAAAATGATCTGGGCTCCTACAAACATCCCCCCTTAAAGAAATTTGTCCTTGAATTTCCCTAGCGCAATGTAGAAGAAGAAACCCCGAATAGTTCTGGCCACTATGCTTGCACATCAGCCTCCCTCTCCCAAGTCTCTTCATGTACCCGCCCATGCTTCCATAGCACTCGTACCAGAGAAAAAACTGGCCACGGAGAGCCATTGTAACATGATCAAAAATCTAAATCAGATGCTCCTAGAACGACGCATCCACATCAATATCAACCTCCTTGGGTTGAAGTATATGAGATGGGTCTGAAAAGTGACATCGGAGCCGAGAAACATGAAAAACATCTTGCATATCCGGATACCTCTAAGGTAACTACAACGGATAGGCAACTGGCCCAACTCTCTCCAACACCTCAAACGGTCCGACATACCTTGGTGAAATCTTACCCTATCTCTTAGTCCTCATGTTCCCCAACCTCAATGTGACACGCAAGAAAACTGGATCCCCGACATTGAACATTAGATTTTATCTCTGTTTATCAGCAAACAACTTCTGATGGGACTGTGCAATAGCCATCCTCTTTTGAATCAACTCTATCTTCTGTGTGGTGTCCAAAACAAGACGAGGTTCTAGAAAAGTATCATCTCCTATCTCCATCCAACATTATTGTGATCGGCATGGCCTACCGTAAAAAGCCTCATAAGGTTCCATCTGAATAGTTTCTTGAAAACTATTATTGAAGGCCAACTCTACAAGAGTTATATGCTTCTCCCAAGAACCTCCAAAATTTAGAATGCATGCTCAGACTGGCCATCTGTCTAGGGATGGTATGTTGTACTCAAATGTACCTGTGTACCCAAATCCTTCTAAATCCCTTGCTAGACCTGAGAAGTAAAACATGCATCCCTGTCTGAAACAATAGATCATGGAACTCCATGCAGATGTACAATCTCTCGAATGTACATCTGCCCCATATCATCAATGTTGAATGTCTCATTAATCAGTAAGAAGTGAGAAACCTTTGTAATTATGTCAATAACGACCCATACAACATCATATCGATGAGGTTATCCTAGTAACCCTGTCACGAAGTCCATCTCTATGTAATTCCACTTTTAATCAAGAATGTGTAATTTTTATAAAAGACCTTTTGTTCGCTGATATTCCTCCTTCACCTACTGACATGTAGAACATTTTATGACAAAACCCACAAAATCTCTCTTCATACCTGTCCACCAATACTGGCGGTGTAGATTACGATACATCTTGGTGACGCCAGGATAAACCACCCAAACTGAGGAATGTAAATCTCGCATCAGCTCCTCACGTATATTTGTTGGCACCCATATGCATCCCTGGAATTTAAATATCTCATCCTCTCATATGGTCCACCCATGAATAGGGTCCTCTCTTGACATGCTTTCTCATATGACTAGGCCATCATAATATAATAGATGCCTCATTCGTACATGATCAAGAATTGTCGAGGTAACAGCTATATATGATAGAAAACCCTACCCCTATCTATCATGCTCCTCCAAATGAATCTCGGAGAAGAGTTCCATAAGCTTCCACTCACTGCTATCCTCCTGAACTGGTTGTATCTGAGTCCTACTGCTTAGTGCATCATCCACATCATTGCCTTTCACAGGGATATATGGAAGCTAAAAATAAAAGTACTGAAGGTACTCGAACCACCTCCACTGTCTCAAATTTACATCACGCTGAGTGAAGATGTACTTGAGACTCTTGTGGTCGGTGAAAACCACAAAGTACTCTCCCAGAAGATAATTTCTCCAATAGCGTAGGGCATGAACAACAGCTTCCAACTCTAGATGGTTTATCGGGTAATTTTTTTATCTGGCCATAAATTCTGAGACCCGTAAGCAACGACTCCATTTCCCTACATAAGAACTAATCATAGCCCGATACCTGAGGCATCACAGTTGACAATGTAGTTATTCCATGGCTCTGGAATGACTAGTATCAGTGCTGAAGTCGACCTCCCTTTCACCTCCGAAAATGATGACTCACATGAATCTAACCATAAGAACATCACACCCTTTTAGTTAGAATCTTCAGTGGTGCTACAAGGTGTGAAAAGTTCTGTATGAAAGGTTTGTTTTATCTATCCAGACCTAGAAAACTCTGCACCTCAAAAACATTCTTCGGCTGCTCCTAGGAAACTACTGCTCCCACATTCTCTGGGTCCACTGATACTCTTATCTCTGAGATAATGAGGCCCGAAAAGTGAATATAATCCATCCAAAAGTGGTATTTTGAAAGTTTAACATATAACTGATGCTCTCTCTGTGCACTCATAATGATCTCAAGATGTGTATCATGGTCGTGCCGAGTGTGAGAGTACACCAAGATATCGTCCATGAAGACCACCAAAAAAGAGTCTTTGTATGGATGGAAAACTCGGTTCATCAGTTCCATGAAATCTGTAGGTGCGTTCGTGAGACCAAACAACATAATCATATACTTTTATAGACCAGACATGCTCTTGAAGGTTGTAAGAGGTATATCTGATAGTCTAATGTGCAACTGATAATAAATGGATCTCATGTCGATCATCGAGAAAACTCGGTCTCCACGAAGTTGATCAAAGAGATCATCAATCCTAGGTATGCAATATTGGTTATTGACTGTCAATTATTTCAATGTCCTATAATCAACACAAAGCCTAAGGGTACCATCCGCCTTCTTCGCAAACATAATAGGTGACCCCAAAAAGAAGTATTGGGTCGGATGAAACCCATTTCCTGTAATTCCTCCAACTACTTCATGAGATCCTGCAACTCAGGTGTATCCATCCTATAAGGAGGAATGGCCACCGGTGCTGCTCTCAGCACAAGATCAATTGAAATGTCTACCTCATGCTCTGGCGGCAAACCAGAAAACTCCTCTGAAAATACACCTGTATAATGATCAACCACTGGAAGAAAATCTAACTGTGATGTCCCCTGGTCATCCAGATATAGACTAGCAATCTGGATTGTAAATCCTCTCAACCCATGATGTTATGGACCTGGTCTGCTCAGCCGTACATCCTACTCAAACTTATGAATAAAATATCCACCCTCAGGTGATATGAGACTCATCATACGGCGATAACAGTCGAGGACTTCCTGGAAGAGAACTAGGCAGTCCATTATGATAATGAAATCACATCTTGTCATCTATAGGACAAAGAGATCCCATTGAAAGTGATACCCATCTACCTCTAGAGGGAACTCCTTGCAATGACGTACATGGGCTGTCCTAGTCCCCAACGGTGTGTCTAGAGTCAAAGTATCGGTAGAGGAAAAGATGCAGAGCCCAAGGCTCTCCACAAAAACAATAGAGAAAAAGCTATGGGAATCCCATCTATTGAAAATAGAAAAATATAAAAATGAGACTACTAAGATCACACCTTGAACTATAGAGGGTCTGGGATCCTTCTCCTATTGGGTCTACTCCACTGCAAAAGCTTGACCTGTACCATAGCCCTGTGACCGTGCCTGACTGGTCTGAGCTGATCCACCCTTATATCATTGAAATATGGTTGACTGACCACTACGTCCTCGACCTCCACCTCAGCCCGAATGGCCAGAAGAACACCAGTTCCCAGACTGGTGAGAAACCAGTGGCACTACTCATGAACGAGGAGTCATGGATGAACTCTTGTTACCATCTACTGGTGAGAAAACCCGACAGAAGCGTTGAAGGTGACCCATATTGTCACAACATTTTCATTGCACTGGGTCTCTCTTGCACTACATCCTCATATTCCCAGCCCTTCCACACTTGTAGCATTCCACCTGGCTACTTGAAGATGTGCCTCGCTACATTAGATCACCACGAGTAGACTCCCTACGGTGATTCCTGCTGTCAGGTGTTGAAGCCTAACTCCATAAGCAGAACCACCATGGCTCTCAGCTATGGAATCTCTCAGATTGTGCTCTGAAATCAGTTCCTGGTTAATGATGGAAGTGATAGAAGTCAGCCTAAAGATATTCACCTGTGAACAGATCTCCCATCTGAGACCATCCTCAAACTTCTTTTCCAAGAACAAACCATCTCCGCCCGGGAGAGGTGTGAAATGCTGAATCTCGGTGATACAAGAAGAATACTCCATCACAGAAAGCATATCATTCTCTAGGATCATTAAATCCAAGGCCCAATTGGATCTCAAGGACTTCAGATAGATGTAGTCGTAAAAGATGTGCTGAAACTCCTCCCACACCATAACCTACTGATGACCGGTCTATGAGATATCGTCTGACCACCTCTTGGCGGAGTCTCATAGCATGTTGGTTGTGAGCTTGAACTACCATTCTGGAGGCATCTTCAGATGCTCAAGGATTGTCATCAGGGCTTCGATCCATGACTCTACAACCTGAGGTCCTCCTTACCTTGACAATGTGGGAGGATTCTGTTGTTGGAAAACCACGTCATGTCTTCTATAGTCAAGGCCGGACATGATGCTCCCTAGAAGGTTTGCATCATCCATAGAAATAATTCCCTAAATAGTGCCTCGGTTCCTGTAACTGGTATCACTACTGAAGCCAAGGCTGGAACAACAAGAGGATCTGGAGGAAGTCTCTGATCAGCCAAATCCGATGTTTGATCACCACCTGGAAACTGGAGTACAATCAGAGGACATCTCGGTGCCATGACTATGTAAGGTCAAACACACACCATAGATCAACATTGTGAAGGACTGAAAACTAGGATCATAATAAGTGAACAAGATAAAGAATTCATTCATGTTTTACAAAACATGACTACACGGCGTGTATAAAGACTACATGGCGTGTTCCCTTAAGTCATTCACATGGGAATACTCTTCTACCAAAACTGGTCGTGTAACACCACAAACACACGACGTGTTATCCTAACAAACGTTGTGTACCTGAATCCTCTTCCCCTACCTGAGTCTTTTTACATGGTTAATCCACATGGAACTCCTAAGACAAAACTACACGGCGAGTTAAAAATAGAGATGGTGCATACTCAACAAGATTCACTTGGCCCATGTTGTTAGTGACACAGACTTTGTACCCAGGTTACACTACATGGAATGTTCCAGAGGAACACAGTGTGTACATCAAAGTCCCAACCGACTGTGTGGTTAGCTACATGGTCGGCTACATGGCTGACACTACAAGGCGTGTTCCGGGAAGACACGATGTGTATGAGAAAGGATGACACTGACATGTGATGTTCGTCACACACCCGGGTACCTGGGTCAGACTACACGGCATGTTCAAGGTGGAAACGACATGTATAAGAAGAGAATATACCATCCGTGTTGTTAACTACATGTCTGAACTCCAAGGATTACACTACATGACGTGCACAACTGGTACACGGCAAGTTCCCACAAGGTTTTCCCTATCCCAGTTCTCTACCCACACAGCCTGTGACATGATCAGAGAATACACGGCGTGTATAAAAGGTACATGTCTTTTAGTTAAGAAAATCGGTTTATTCTCGAACAGAAGAACATGTGGTGTGTATTCAAAACTACACAACATGTATTCTAGGTTTTTCCAGACATTAATCCTTAGAAACTACTCCAGACCACTAAAAACACTAAAACGAACACTGAAAGTTCAAAATTCCAATCTATGAGGGCCCAGACTCCCTACGAATAAATGTTTTGAATCATTAACAAGATAAAAACAAGGTAAAAATGTCAATAATTTACCTAGTTCCGGTCCATGTGGGCTGATACCCCATAGGTCGGAGGACCAAACCTCCCTCTAATACCACTTTGTAATGTCCCAGTTCCGGAAGCCACCTGGTGGCGCCCTGTACCCGGTTGGTCACATGGCCTCATGTGCATTTCTACGAATGCAAGAGGATGGCATCTAGCAGTGAGGGACTTGGGTGTGATAATGGGGGAACTATCCCCTCATTGGCTGAGTACACAACAGAAGTACACAAATACATAAAATAGCGGAAGCAGTAAATACCAACAACAATGAACAGTGGAAGACTCATAAATAAACAACTAGAGAAAAATATATAAAAGATGGAAGATATAAATGTATCTAGAAAAGCATCCAACCATGTCACAATAATGAATATAGTAATAAACCCAAGTAAAGAAGGAAAACAGATAAACCGCTGCTCAATATCGCAAGCCTCAACTTGGTCCCATGCTCTCTAGATCCAATGTAATAAAAAACCTGAAGTAGAAGGGTTCTTTCCCTTATCTATAACTACAACAACATAATCTGTTTGGGACCAAAATCATGACCTAAACAAGGTGTGAGAAAAAATCCTAGTAAGCAACCACCTAAAGATCTCTTCCTAACAGTCAGTGAATATATGGCAGGAAGAAATACAGAAACCGGTAAACAAGATGGTACTTAGCAGCAAACAATCCATAGTTTCTAGCATATAATTTACAAACAAGTATGTATCCACTCAATCAAGTTGAACAAACAGATAACCCTCTGGGTACTTCTCATAGCCTAAACCTTATGGTTCAACATACAAGTACTAGAAACCCTATTGCAAGGCACACACAATCTCACCACTCTACTTCAGCTAATGCATAGACTCTCTGGGGAAGCACTCACCTTTAATTCCCCCTATAGTCTTGTATCGTACTAAAGGCACTCCGGGGAAGCCCTCAACATATCATTCCCCTTGTGGCCCACGTTGAGGAACTACAGACACTCAAGGGAAGAACTAAACATCAATTCCCCATGTGTCCTCGCATCGTACTATAACAACACTATGGAGAAGCCCTTACGTACATTCTCTCTATGGTCTACTACACAAGGTTATCATAGCCATGTGTAATGTCATCATGTATCGCATCATGTAACGGCCAACGTAACCTCAAGAACCACTTGGAGAGAATTATAAAGTATCTCAGCATGAATGAAGAACAACAGTTAAAAGGAAAATTAGACCCAATAGTCCATACAAGAAAGAACATGCATAGAAACACTTCCAAAGCCTAAAAATTTGACCAGAAGATAGTCAAAATCTTTTACTATAGCATAAAATCAAACCAGGCAATCAATAGGGCTATAATGGTAAACACACAACACAGCATTTATGGATATTGGTGGAATTTTCACAAATACTCAAAGACATTCTACAGAATGGCACAAACCACCTACCTCTATATTAGGATATTTTTATACTTGAACCACGGGGATTGAATCACCATAGAACGTCAATGATAACTACGATTCCAACACACTAGACATAGTTCAAATCAGATGACAGACGAAGGTTCGGGGGCTCGTCGAAGATCAGCGGCTGTTCGGGAGCTCTCAGCCGAACGAGACCTAAAAGGATCTGTTTTTTTTTCTGCAATTAGACATGACCCTGATGCGTTTAATGAAAAAAAAGTACACAGCGTGTAAATTTAGAGTACAAACTGTGTAATCTCCTTTACTGTACTCTACTTTAGGCAGCCTCAATGTCACCCCTACATGGTCGTGTGTGTGGCCATGACATGGCTAGTACACGGCCTCCAGCTTCATCGTAGCACAGAGTTTTACTTATAAAGTACATGGCGTGTACTTTGAAAATTTCCATATTTTCCTTTTAATCCTCAAAAAAGACTATAAAAGGATGAACATACATGTAAAGGAGATCTGGGTTCTTATAGGTTGGATGAACTCCAAAGGCTTTGAGTAAAGAGGATGTTGGATCTTGGGTGGGTTTATATTGGAAACTAGGGGGAATTCATTGTTATTTCGTTTTGGGATAGAACACATTAAACTAATCAAAACCACAAACATGACCATTGTTTTTTCCCAAATTATTTTACAAATGGGAGTTTAGAACAATATTTAATAAGTCATATGGATTAAATTATTAAAATAATAGGGTTTATTATATGGAAGAGAGTCACACTCTCAAGGAAATAAATTTAAAAAGACATCATGTTTCATAAGCCTTGGAGGTTCAACTAATGCTTTGTAGAATAATTCAAAAAAATCACATTATTTAAAAGTTAAAACATATATTTTCTAAATATAATGTTTATATTATTTTATTACAACACTATTGGGACTTTATGATGTCACAAAACACATTATATATTTAAACGGTATTTAATTTTTACCGAAAAATTCAACTATCATGAAAAATTATGAAAAATTCACCATTTTATAATTTCAACATCCGAATTCCAAAAATAATCTTAATTTTATCTAAATAATTTTCTAAATTTGTGATATTTAACTTTTAAAATGAAAACAGATATTTATAAAAAATTCTTTGGTTTTGACAAAAAATGTCTTTCAAACATTAATAAATATTAAAATTGTATTCCAAAAAATTATAAAATAATTTACACATAATAAAGAGTAATTGAATAATTATAATATTTTATTAAAATTTTATTTAATTCAAAAATCCATTTATATATTTCATTGATAAATATTAACTAAAAATATCATTTGTGCTTTAAAAACTATTTACAAAGTATCAATAATAAAATGAATGTGTATTATTTATTATATAAAACAAATAATGTGCATAATCATAGTGTTATGGTCTCGTTACATAACCCCGAATAACAGCCACATAAGACCACAGGGTAAGGTGCATGATGTGACAGACATTTGGGGTGGCTCAGATAACATCGCTCGTGTGGTAATCTCTATTAAATTCCATGTCTCCCATAGGGAGATCTGTTCGATCATAACATGTTGATGCTTGGATTGGTCTTTGTCAAGAGAAAAACAAAATGACGCCACCTCCTTTCCAAGCTTCAAAAAAGGCTCTTCATACGGGGAAAGTCTACTGGTTGAGGCCATTGGTTCCTTTTTTTGAGTAAATTTAATTAGATAAAGCCCTATATTTAAACAAATCATGTGATCACTATTTAATGACTATATTAGCAATAGTCATAGTTCATAACAGTATTTTAAAAATTCAAAAACATAAAACCAAAGAAGTTCATATTTTATATAATCATTTTACATAATAATACTTTTAATCAGATCAAGTGAAATTTTCATTAATGAATGTTTGGGGCATTACATGTACTCCCCCTAGGAAAATGAGTTCATTACTATATGGAGAAGGTTAAATAAGAAGTATATCTGATTTATTACCTAACATTGATCATTCAAATATTCTATTTAATGTATTCCAATATATTAGAACTTAGGGATTTTGTGTAAGTATAAACAAGTCATTCCTGCATTATGGTAATTAAAATCCATTTCTCTTTTGAGTGTGTTATCTAGAAATAAATGGTGTCTTATATTTTTTTTTTAGATTTCGAGCATTATTATAGGTTATTAATTAATACAACATCACTTGTGTTGTCACAAAGTACATTATTTTTAGTAAATCTCATGACATTGTTTGTGAGAACTAAATCTTATAGCTACCACATATTCAACTTCAGCTATATATGTATTGATTATTAAAATATCAAGAAACTAAAGAGTCACCTAATAAATGAAATTTTCAAGATATACATTTTCTATCCGATCAAGATCCACCAAATTAAACATCTAAAAAATGTCTCAGTTAAAAAATATTTTTAAAAGAATTGAATATGAATCAATACATAGTTCCATAATGATAATGAAAATTTGGTTTTACAACACTAATATGGGAAATGTTTTGGATTAAATTTATATATATTATATACAAATACTAAAAAAATTAAATCTAGGTGACTAGATATTAATTATTGTAAAATTCTAAGCATACATTTTAAAGTTTTCTGATCAACTGGTTTTTAAGCCTCAACAAAATCTAAAGTATTGTAAGTACCAATTAGACTAATAATAATTTTATTATTGTAATAACCGAATTTCCTAAGTATATATTTTATATACTTATGTTGAGATATAAATTAGCAACTTATTTATGTGGAATTTGAAGATCATAAAACTATATTAACACTCTCATCACACTCATTTCAAAATTAAACAATATAAGATAGGAAAAGGAATCTATGGAATCATTTTTATTTGAACCAAATATAATATCATTAATATAAATTCATAAAATCATGAATTTTTATATTTTTATAAAATATCTCGATATGTAGATCACTTGAAAATTTATTTTTGTAAAAAATATTTATTTAACCTATAATACCAAGCTCTATGGGACTATTTATGTCCATAAAGTGACTTGGTAATATTTTTAACATATTCAGGATGTTTTATATTTTCAAAACTAGGCATCTTTTCAACATAAAATTTCTCCTAAACATATCCATTTTAAAAATCACATTTCCCATCAGTTTAAAAAATATATAAATTAAAGAATGTGGAAAATGATGCAATTATTCAAATAGCATAAATTATAGCTACCAGTTAATAGGTTTCTTCATAAAATATTCCCTCTTGTTGGTTATATCCCTTATCAACAAGTATAGTTTTATTTCAAAATCTTATGTCATTTTCATCACATATATTGTTAAATTCCAATTTTAATCAAATTATGGATGTTTCTTTAGGCCGTTCAACTAAATTCCATACGTAGTTCCTTTCAAACACTTTTATTTCATCATAAATTTATTTTATATCGTACTCATAACCTAAATCCACCTATAGAATCTTCGGATCAAATGAGATAAAATAGTAGATGTTCAATTTTTTTTCTCGAAGAACGTATTCCCCTTAATGGTTGATCTACAACAATAAAGATAATATCACTTAGATGACTCATAAGAAGCATTTAATTTATTGGATTTTCAAAAGTATATTTTTCGTCAATAGGTAGAAAATAATTATGAAGAATAACTTTAGAAACATATTTTTGCGTTATTTTCTTAGGGGAATAACATTCTTACAAAGGATAATATCAGTTTTAGAAAAAACATTTGAGGATGTAGGTTAGCGATGTTTGAAAACAGAGGGATTATTTTCAATAAACATAACATCTACTATTCATCAATAGAATAAGAAATTTCATTAAAAACATTACAACCCTTACTATTTGTGTGATAACATAAAAATATTCCTTCATCGTATATCTGAAAAAATTTATGGAAGTTATATTTAGTATTCATAGTGAATACTTTGAAACCAATGACTTTAATGTAAGAATCAGTTGGGTTTCATTTTTTCCGAAACAATTAATGATTTTCATTATGAAAATGTATAATTAAAAATAAATTCATAATGTAGTAGGTAGTACTAAATTCCCCCTCCCAAAAATGGTTTGCAACTGAGTATTCACGCATCATGGTTCTAGTGTTCTATGGATTAACTCTATTTATTCTTTTAAATACACCAATTTTTGTGGGGTTGTACGATCTGAAATTTTATGTTTAATTACATTTTCAGTACAAAAAATACCAAAAATTAATTTTTTTCAAAATCTCTCCCATGATCACTATGAATAGTTATCAATAATAGGTTTTTTTATTTTTTACATATGATAAAAATGTTTTAAAATATGAAAATACTTTGTATTTTTTTGAATTAAAGTAGAGCCTTATGTATCTACTATAATCATTAAATAAGATATATTCATTGTATTTTACAACAATACATCTAGTTTGTGTTAAAAAAATAAGTCCCTATGTACTAGATATAAATAAACATAATTTGAGACTGGATTAATAGATTTTAAACTTTAATTATATTTCTTACCATATTGACAAAGAAGACATACTTTTGAACTATCAACCCTCTGTTATGGTATATCCTTAATAGGTACTTTCCTTGTCATCTTATACACGATTCTATTGTTGTTGTTTCCAAACATTATATTTTATAAAAAAGTTTTATCTGACATTTCACTGAGGAAAGGTATGCCTTGGATCCTAAGGTCTTCTATGTTTAGTGTGTAAACTTTTTCTGTTTGATTTCTAGAAAGAATAATTTCATCTTTTGGAAATATGTACCATACTTTTATGTTTTCAGATGTTAACAAGATATCCTTCAATTCATAATTAACTTATTATTTTATATTTTGGTTTAATCCCTACAAAAAGTAAAACACTGAAAATTTAGCCTTTTCATAGATGTATAATGTAACCTATACCAATGATTTATCCTTGATAATTATCTCTCAAGGTTACTTTTCAACATTTCATCTTGAAACTATTATTGAAGAAATATTTATTTCTATTCATTTGTTTGAAGCATCACACACCCATGTACCAAATACCTTTATTGTTGGTACATTCTGTTTTTTCCTAAAAATAAAATAATTAGTTTTTCATAACCCAAAACTTATTGGGTCTGGTATTATTAGAAAATATAATTTTTGCTAACCACTTTTATCCATATATAATTTATTAATCAAATGTAAATTCATTAGAAAAATAAGATTTTAAATATCCTAAATATTTACCTTTATTCATGGAATAATTTTTTTATAATGTCCACCACATTGACAGTTTTTACAGAATGGATCACTTTTAGGAACATAAAAATTATTACATAAAATTCGTCTTTTAATTGTACAACGAATTCCAGAAATATTACTTCAATTTTTATTTCTTTGTACATTTTATCAAAATATTCATTCCAAGAGGTAATATTGGATAAATTCTTCTTTAAACTAGATATTTCTAAAATTAATTTTACATCTGTATTTTTTCCCTCATTATAAATAATACTAAAACATAGTTTTTAAAAATCATTTTCTAAAATATTTTTATCAACAATATTTTTCTCAATTTCTATTGAAATATATTCTTTTGAATATTAGTTATGTCAATATCATTTGAATTTTAGGATCATTATTTAGATAGAAGATTAATTATTGAGTGTAATTTAGAAAAAATGGGTATTATCATGTTTTTTACGAACATTACACTTTTAATATTCCAAATTTTTTCAAATCTAGAGACTTTATCAAAACAACATAACATATTATCCAATGTTGAAGAATATTATTGATCATAAGATATAAATTTTACATCATCATCACTATATTTTCCATTTAGAGAAATGTTATTTAGGGATTCATTAGTGTATACCCTTTCCGTTAGACATTTTATTACCATAGGTATCTCAGAAAAAGGAAAAAATTTCACTATCTAAAATTTTCATTATTAGAAATATTTTTCAAAGAATATACGCCACTAGAACATCATGTTTTAGTATCTTTTAGACTTTTCTATCATTTTAATTTATAATATTTCATGGAATCATTATCCAAATATCATTCCATTCTATCTTTCCTTTTAGTCTTAGGATAATCAGGTTGGATCTATCAAGTTCTCTTACATTCATAATAATAAACCTCAGAACCCTTGTTCTCCCTTTTGTTCTAATGAAATTTTTTCTGTAATAAAAATATTTATATTCAAAAATATTTTTCATCCTTATTGAAATATTATCCAACTAAATTATAGAATGTATTTATGGACTAAAATCAAATTCAATGACCTATTTCTTCTTTCTTAAAGATCCCACAACTTTCTCTGTTGACAGATCATTTGTAGGAATAGTAGATGTTGTAGTAAAAAAACTCCTCCATTTTTATTTTTATACTTTCTAGTATCACTCATTAATCAAACATCATATTTCATGATGGTTATAATAATATCTTCAAGGATTAGATTCATAATCTTTCTTTTTTTAAACCACATCAGTTATTTTAGAATCCCACTCATTAGTCATTATATTAATAATATTTTCAACTAAAATATTATCATCAAGACCTTTTTCACCAAGAGTTCTAAACTATTGATAATATTCATAAACCATTGTTTCATCTTGATGATTGATTCATCATGTAGAAACTAAAAGTCATCATAATTATGTCTAAGAATAGATCGTCTTTTTTCAATCACGTTGGATGTACCAAAATGTGTTACTTCTAAATTACTCTAAATACTATTGGATGATTATAAGGATGATATCTAACTATATATATTACTCACCATAATAAACAATAAAGTATTTTTTACTTTTTAATTCATCTAATATTCTTAATTCTCAACATTAATAACTGTTGAAACATTATTATTAGAAATATTATACTTCCCAGTAAGCATTTATAAATTATAAACTCAAGTGTTGAACAAAACATTTTCAATCTATATCTACAATACTCGTATTCATTCCAATAAAAAAGTGGTGGTCGAATTTGATTTATATTATTAAGAGATCTGATAGTCATGCCTTACATCATTGAAAACTAGTAAAACTCTTTTCTACAAGTACACAATAGTTTCAAAATAATTTATAATGAAATAGTTTATAATAAAACATTATAAAAATGGATTTTATAAACAAATTATAACCTCATAAAGGTAATGATGTAGAACATGATCTGATAGTAGTTGTTTGATAGAATGAGTAACTAAGATGGTTAGTATTACACGAGTGGTTAAATAGTAATTTAAAACATTAAACTACAACAAAACACAGTACCTATTCAATTAAAAAATCGAAATCATAGATGGTCTAATGATTAGAGTATAAGAATCATAACCACAAATTGTATGAAAATATCATAGAATGATTTAATTTTTATCGTATATACACTAATAAAACTAATAAAATGAATTATTGGTAAAACAAACATTCTATCATAATATGCACTAACGAATAAATACTCGAAAAAAAGGAAATAAAATAGAAAGTAAA
Organism: Viscum album; assembly: GCA_963277665.1. Taxonomy (NCBI): domain Eukaryota; kingdom Viridiplantae; phylum Streptophyta; class Magnoliopsida; order Santalales; family Viscaceae; genus Viscum; species Viscum album. The sequence goes on from OY728142.1 coordinate 816,574,365, forward strand.
ATTAAGAATGAATTAAAATCTCTATTAAAAGAATCAACTCTTATAACCTTAAAAGTAAAATTAGTCAAAAAACCAGGACAAAGGTATTGAAATTTTTATACTTACTGAAAATTATGTCTTTCCTTATAAAGAATCCCCCAATATAATAACTTGAATATTATATTTCTTCATATCTATGTAATATTTCAATAAAATGAACAACATATATCTTCCTAGACTCGGAAGTACTCAATCTGATGGATCAGAATCACTATATTCATATCCCAAGAATAACATGATTTTAACAATTATTGAACTAAAAATAAAAAAGGAATTGATTTAATGGAAAACAATCTATAAAGTATGAATTAGAATGAAAAGTCACTAAATTTTTATAAGTTCTAAGAATGATATGTTAACATAAAAAACATTAGAAGACATCAGTTGAAAAGTATATCGTCTCTAAACTCATAAAATGACATAATATTTATAGTAAAATCTCCAACGGTCATCTTTCTATGTTTGTTTCAGTGGCTTGAGATAGATGGTGCTTGATATCTCATCTATAACTGAATATTCTACATCTTTTTGCTTTATCACCATTATAATGGTAAATTGTATTCTTTAAGAAAGAAAAACCTATATATTCAGATGATAAACTTAGGATATTATAATGTAATTCCTTGTGATATTTTAATATAATAATCCTGATAAGGATCAGTCTGATGTATCTTTCCTGTATCAATCTTAGGGTCATGACATTTGTTAGAATAAGAGAGAAGCCAAAAGACTAATTATGGATCAGGATATAGTTCAATCGAATGGATCAGATGCATCCTTAATCACATAGATCTTATTGAAGACTATTATCATTTAATTCAAAATACACTATAATTATTTCAATGTTTGGTAAAAATTAATTTTTTATAAAAAAATACCAAAATACTTTGGACATAAAAAGATAATAATCATAGTTTTAAGAAGGTGTATATCATTTCAAAAACTAAAAAAATGGATAATTTAAATTTAAATGTTATAACTCAATAGATTTGTTTTTGACATGTATTTTCAAACTACATTGATGATTTATATAGATGGTATATGTATCATGTGCCTGATACATGAATTCAAAAAATTAGTCTTTTCCTTCATTTATAATTAATTGATTATTATTATCCGTTATATTTTTTATATGATATTATATATGGATCAATTTAATTCTTAGCTATTGATTGAATTTAATTTTAATTAGTTATATACCTTTCCATAATAATTATGCCTTATCATATAATGACCTTCATGTTATTTAAATGACATGTGTGTTCAATTAATTACCTTTACAAGTTGATGAAGATTATTGATTTGTGGTTTCTTACCTAATAAATAAAACTCACTAATCATTTTATCTCACCCCATTCTTATGATTTAATTTTCCCAGTATATGTGGAATATTTTTATGTGTAGGGATACAGTAGGGGGAATAATGGAATTCTCAAAGAAAAAACACTGTCAATTTTATGTTTTAAAATGAGGAGTAAATTTCAAGTAAGTATCCAATTTAACATGATTAATAAACTATTCAATCCTTTGGGATTCAGTTCCCTATATCATATTCTAATAAAGAAAAGCAACACCATCTTTCGGTTATAGGATTCAGGGTCTCTACAGTTGGTATCAGATGTAAGGAAAGGAATCTGATCCTTGTGAATACCCATGTGTGAGCATTAGAAGTATCTTGGCTCTCTGCCCAAATGATTCATGATGAAAAGGCTACCAGTGGGGATGGTGTTGTATCACAACCAGTATATATATCCACCCATGGATTTCCATGATGGTTATCATGTATTTTATATTATAAATAATTCTAGACAATTATAGTTGGTATCAAGGGACTTTTAAAAGAAACCTTGGGAACTAGATTAAAGAGAAAATACATTTAGGATCACGACCATGTTATAGAATTTGAGGATAATTATATAATGACATTCTAAAATTTCACTATAGTAGGGATTTTGTTTTATTCCATTAATTGCATCCAGGTTTGGATTCAATAAGTAGACATGGTTCTGGAATCGATACACAAAGAGATAATAACTCTGAAAAGGGTGCATTTGGATCAACCCAATCATCACCTAGTGCATGAAAATGGGCCTTAATACACACATGGTTCAAAACTATTTGGAATATATTATTAGGATAATTCATATTTTCTTTACAAACTATTTTGAATGATTTGAAACTAGAGATATATCCAAATAATCCATTTTTTTATTATGAGATTAACTATGCATAAATTCCTCAATTAATGTTAATTATTTTACTAGTTTTGATATTGTACATTATGTTTCATGATGATGTAATCCAATATAGTTTATTTAATCATTTAGAAAATGTGAATTGAAGAAGGAATGGGTGTCTCATCAATTCACATAATCCAAAGAGTAAGAATAATATGTTATTTTGATGTGCTTAATAAGATATTTCTAAGGTAACTAGTCTCCCATGAATTCTCATTATATTTGTTACATAATAGAATGTGATAACATGATAGGTAAAGAATTATCTAATAATTATAGATTTGATTGGATGAAAGAGAAGAAGATAATGGTAGAGAAAAAGACAGATAAAGAGAATACGGGAAATAATAATTTTCCCAAATATGATAATTGGAGAAAGAAACACCCACCTAATTACATAAAGGGAATGAGAGTTTACTAAAAGTGTAGAGAGAATGGACATTATTCTTGTTATATTAAGGGAAATAATATTTTTCCAATATACAATTATTTAACATAAAATTGATTGGGAACTATGAAAATCAATGTCTCAAAAACCAAAGGAAGAATCCTCAAAATAATATAATAGAACATGGTCAAAATTATTTTTTTACCAGAATAGAAGTGGAATAATTAAATTTCATGTGTTTGGATTCAAAAATTATGTCACGAAAGTATTATATCAATGATATCTTGTTTATAATAATTATGAAATGTATGAATATTTCACTGTAATAATTTTTCATTAAGGATTTAATAGTGTATGTTGAATGATACTAATGATCAAGAAGATTTATTTATTGGAAACATGAAATTATGTGAAAACACATGATGGTGGGGAAATAAAACTCTTAATATGTTCTTGTTATTGATATAATGATGTTGGGAAAATGATATGATTGATATGGAAAATTTAAATTTGATACTACTGACTACCATTGGCTGGATTAATGATTTTTTGACCAATTAGTTTATAATGTCTTTGTTTGAGTTTACAAAATCATTATATTTATTGAAATTATCCAATAATATATGTTTTACTTAAGGGATAATTAATAATTCATGTTTTAAATAAGTTTTTATGGTAAATTGGGTTACTACCATTCCTCAATAAAATACATAATGACGGTATTCACATGTTTCATATGTAACGATCAAGAGCTACTTCATGTTCTTTTGGATATTAATGATAAGTTCATTATGTATATTCTGTGAACTCTATTCTAAATTTAGGGATCTTAATATATAGGAATGGATATATGGTTCACCATTTAGGAAGTAGTTTTTTATAATCTTTAGATATAGTTTGAGTGTTTAATCTATTACTTCACCATATATATATTTATGTATATTGGATAACCTGTGCTAACCATTTTCATTATATTAATAACTAGATGTTGAAGGAATATCATTCAATTGTATTATAGATCTTATGAAAGGTTAAAAGTTAATTATAGAGTTTCAGACATAAAGAATCATCTTAAATATTTATTTCTTATAATAATAAATGATGTGTAAAATAATCGAATCATAAATAATGTATGAAATTATTACTATAAAATATAATTATATAATGTAATTATATTTTCATATATCCTCGATCAAGATGATACAAGAATTTCTAAACTCTAGGAAGTCATATCTAAATAAAATATTATCATAATTTCATCATTTATGTTGAATGAGTGGTCTTTTCAAGCCTCACAGATTTATTGTTTTGTGGACCTTTACATTCTATTGATCAGTAACTTTCTTTTGATCAATGACATATATTACTCTCTATAATTTTCTATTCTTTTCTTCTGAGGAAATATTTTCACCTTTTCATAAATATTCTCGTACTTAGAAACCTAGTTATCTGTTATTATATTTGACATTTGAACATCCCTTTGTCTATTATCAAGATGATGTTTTATTAACCATTATCACGATGTAGTATTTTAGGAATCTATTTTTTAAATTAAACTCCATTGATTTCTACGATCAATATTAAATTGTGAGAATATAATTTATTTAATGGGGTAGAAGGTAAAACCATTAGTTTTTAAAATATGGACACCATATTCGATAGTGTGTATGTCATGAGACACTAATATTAGAATAAAATATTACACATTGATATTTTAAAATATATTTCATTAATATATTCAGTCTCTTTGATATATTGTAATGCACACAACATCATGTTTGAATGAAATGTTATCCTCTATCAATATTGTATTATTTAGATTTTTCTATTATAACTTATCCATCAAATTGGGGGGTATGAATATTTCTAACTAAATTATAAAAATTATATTTTCTACATATAAATAAAATGGATATATATTGATTATAGTTAACGTTATTACCATTTTAAATAAAAAATAAATGTTTTTTGAAAACTGTATTTTATCTGAAAGATGGTTCAGTCACAATTTCCGCTAATAATTTATATTTTTTTCTACTTTTAGAAAATTTATTTTGGAAAATAAAAATATTTTCTGATGTCATAATTTGAAAATTATATTATGGGTAATTTTTGGTATTTTTATGAAATGTTCATTTTTTGATGAATTGTAAAAAAATAATGACTTTTAATTGAATATGTAATTTCATTTAATTAATTTTTAAAGAAAAATTAAATTTTGAATGGTTTTATAATGTAAATTTAATAAAATTTTATATAAATTAATTCATCATAGGTCATTTTAATCATTTTTTGTTTAATTTTGATAAGAAACATTATAAATGTTTGAAAATTTTCTATATAAAACACGCTTTCTCATCACCTCTATGAGATAAATTTTAAATTATGTTTTTTCACTCCTATGAATTTAATTTTTTATAATTTATTCCACAATTTTAATCGACATAATTTATATTATCTAATCAGTATGATAGAATTTTTGACCTAAACAAACAGTGAAAACTGTAAAAAAATTATTGCAGTTAAGGTAAAAATAGATTTACTGGGGGTTAAACTAAGAGATAATGGTTAAAATGAACTATCAATTTTTCCAACAACTACTTTTCTTGAAAAATAATGATAATTATCACCTTAGGAACTATTTTTATGAGTTATTGGGATATTTTTCTATGAATGTGACCTATATAATTAGTTTAGTAATGAAAAGACAAAAATTAACATTCTTCAATTTAAATATTTAAAAATCATTGGTGTTGGAAATAACAATATATTTTATGTTATAAATACTATTTTGAAATATAAAGGAGTTTTTTATGATGAAAATTTATTATTAATTTTTTGGGAATAAATAATTACGTTAAATGATTTAGAAACACAAACTTAGTAATTATTTAGATAATTGAAAAATAAAATAAATGATAAAAAATATATAAAAAATTAAATTCAATTGAATTAATTACTTTGTGAAAATAATTTTTAGATAATTATATCATTTGAAAATATTTTAACATAATATATTATAATTTTATCATTTTCTAGATAATTTTTAAATTCAAATTAAATGAATAATTTCAAAAGTTTATTTTATAAAAAATGATATTTTATTAAATTATTTAAAATTACTAAAAATATTATTTTTTAAAAATTTATTTCAAAATGTTAAAATATATTAAATATGGTCCATTAATAGACCGGTTGTTCTTTTATAAAGACTAAATTAACCAGAAAATAGTAAAAGTTTTGTCAGTGTTGTTATGGTTAAAATGATGTTTTTTCATGTTCCATGTGATTATGTTAAAATTATATTTTTAAACAAATTGGATTTATATTTGATAAAATGGATTTAATATTTTGGAGTGATATTAACTTTACATTATTTAATAGTTTTGAGTATTTACCAAAAAAATTCACTCCTTAATTATAAAAGGTTACTCACTACCCCTCTCTTCTACACACATTTCGAGCCATTTTTCATGATCAACCCTTGACCAAATCACTTCAAAATACCCCTTATATGTTCTTAAAAGTCCAATTTTTTTAATAGATCTATCAAAGAAAGGAATTTTTGAAAACCTAAAAAGGATACTCAATGAAGCGATAATTTTCTTTAATGATAATTTTTATTTTATTTCTTCTTAGACCTCCTTAAACCACTATTAATAAAAGATTATATAATATTCTACATATATTAAATAAAATAATGTAATGACATCGATTTTCCTAGGATTTTTTAGAATATTTATGGGAAAATTTGGAGACCAGGGGCTGATATAGAGTGTGATTCTAAGACCCGATGTGCCAGGAATGGTCCATCAAAAAATGTTTCATTTTTAAATAGAATGAGTGAAAAAATTTCACGAATAGTGTAATAACTCAGAAATGGGTTTCTGGATCAAATATAAGAGGGCTCCAATTCATTCAGGATGGCAGGTATACCCTATGCATGATTTTTAATTTTTTCTGTCATGTGTCATTACCCGTCCCTCCGGGCCTATGTCGTGACTACCCCAAGCCCGCTTTCAATAGGTCAGGGCCTGGAGACTAGAACCAGAAAGGCATATCCCTATAATGGGAAGGAATTTCCTTTTATCCTGTACATAAACATATTCTACGAACAGAACAAGAAGCAACCATAAGGCAAACTGCAACAATAAATTATGTTGAAAGTCAGGGGGGCCAGAAAACAATCCCAGCTAGAAAATTACAATTAAAATGATATCTAAAAAACAACTGAAATGTTAAAATAAGTTCATAGATTGTCCACCAAGAATCCCACCTAATGTTTAGGTAAATCTCACAATCAGTAGTACCTTGGTCACATCATGCCAAATGTTCCACCTCTAAGTATCGTCTTGTCCTGGTTCTTTCAACCTAAATTAGTGTTTCATGTCATCTAGGCAAGAAACAAAAATGTGTGGGTGTAGCCCATGCAGGGGTGAGAATAATGATACATAGTAGGGACCCTGAGAGGATGTAGGTCTGCTAGAGTTTCACAAAGGAAATACCACAAATAAAGACTTCATATCTACTTAGGTATATTACCACAAATAAACCTCACGTATCAAGATAAACTCATCTCTTACATGAGGGAAGAATACCAAAAAGGTAACACCACGAAGGTAGAAATACCACACAGGTAATACTACTGAGATAGAAGTAACACACAGGTAACACCATGAAGACATCACCAAAAAGGTAGAATCACCACACTGGTAACACCACGTAGCTAGATGTACCACATATATAACTCCACGAAGATAGAAGTACCACACAGTTACCAGGATTAGATCACCCACAAAGGTATAACCAATGTATAGAAGTAAAAACGATTTGTAGTAAGGTTATATCATCATATATGGTTAATTATCAATACTCTTGACACACACTAAAGTGATAGGTAACTGACCCCCACTGACCCACACAGGATCAATAGATAACTAACCCCCACTAACCCACTCAAGATCTGACACAAATATGATCGATATGCACTGAACCAGACAAGATCGATGAGTGTTTACACACATAGGATCTGACCCACATAAGAATGTTATGTGCTGACCCACACAGTATTGCTAAGCGCTGACCCACACCAGATCTGATAGATGCTGACCCACAGAGGATCGATGTTCATTCTTCATGTTACAGCCAGCCAGAGGATTCCTCACACCTGGTGTGCTCAAGTTCCAACGCATCTGGATATTAAGATATAGTTCATACATCAACTACCACTACACTCCATTATGGTGTAACCCAATGAAATATCTTGTCATAAGGGTTCTAATGCGATAGACGGTGCGTCAGTCGGACTCCAGGTATGTGAGTTATTGGCGTATTAGTTCTACGGGCCTGGTTGGATTCAGGATAAATCCAACCCATGTATACTCCAAATGTCTATAAATCTCAATTAAAGTATACCAAAAGGACCTTCTCGATTCAATAATTCCAACTCCGCAGATGGTTCGTTAAACGGACGTCTGGTTCAAAAGATATGGTCTTTTAAGTGATCTGTAGGTCCCGTTGGGCCCGAGTCTGGTCCGACATGGTCGGACTGACCCGACCTGACCCAATATGGGTCTGACAAAGTCGGGATGGGCTGCGGTAGTATCAGGACACCGAGCTGAGGTCCGAACCAGCCCACGGAGTGGTGCGGACCGACCTGCAAGGGGGCGAACCAACCCACGATGGGGGGTGGGGGTGGCCGCTTCTGGCATGCCCCCCATGGTTTGCCAAATATGGGATGGGAGGGGAGAAGACCCCTCCATTTGGAAGACCTTGTGGTATTTCATATTAGAACACCAAAGTCACCTGCAGGTCCAAGCAGGTCCCCCCGCCAGAGCATCAGAGCCGCAGCTCCACTGGCGGCGTGCTGGTTGCACCGCCCTCACCTACCGTGGCCAGTCGGTGTGCCGTCTACCTCTTCTGTCCACCACAGCTGATGATCTGTGGCCAGTTCCTCCAGCGGCGTGCACCAGTTCACAACACCTCCTCCGTGGTTGGAAACTCCAATGAACCTCACAACATAATGCGACAACCTCCTCTTATGATGCGCGACGGCGGGCCGCCTCCGTCGTAGAGGGTTGGTGCCACCGCACCAACGGTATTCCAGGAAGATCACATGGGTAGAAATATAGTGGGGGTTCGGGGCCAGGTTCATTAGGCCCACACCCTCCACGTTATCTTGTAATCACGTTGGAGAATTAAAGGGTTCAAGTAATTTACTTTAATTAAACAAAAATAAAACCCCTACCTCTTAAAGCCGTTAGTGAACATGCAATCTTGATTGTGGATCAGTGATTTTTGTTAATGCCACATTCTTCCAACTACACTGCTTTCACATGGTGCTTCGGTTCGAGAATTCGATGTCGGTCATCTCCGCTCACTAGAACTGGCTCCGTCCTCCAAGGGTTTTGTGTGTCAGTTTTTCATTAGCACTTCGTTGCATGGCAATGTAGTCCAAAAAACTCTCTCTGAGCTCCATATAAATAGAAGAGGGGGAGAGTGTCTAGCAATATTGGGAATTAATGGGGCTCATTAATTATGAAGCATCCCAATTCTCCAACGACACTATTACATGGATTGAAGGGTCAATCCATTTAATGTCTTCACACATCGATGGCCTCACACTCCACATGTTCGTTGGAATACAAGAATTAATATAAAATAGTAAAATTATTTAATTTTATTTCTATAAAAAAGTCACAAATCATAAAATTTTCTCCAGACCTACAGTGGTCAATGTAAAGCCTCTCTTAAGCGAATCCATGTGCTGTAGATTTAATGGTGCACTCAGATTTTTAATCTGAGATCTTGTTCAAAATTTAGAAATTCCCACTCACGCATTTACTAAAAGTACCTAAAAAATTTTAGAAATTTAACCCTGGTACACCGAGCCTTAGAATCATGCACCATCGATTTTTTCAGACTCATAATAATTCTATATAATTAAAAAATTGACATGGAAAATCTAGGTCTTTACATTCTCCCCAATTAAGGCTTTTCATCTCTGAAAGCCACATCATAGACTAAGAAAAAATGGGGGTACGGAGCATGAATCTGAGCATCTCTCTCTCATGTTCTCATCTGGAGGATTGTGTGCTTCCAGCAAACGTGCACCAGAGGTATCGACCTCCCACGAAATAATCGCTCCTATCGATCCTCAATTTCAACTAGAAACTCCATAAAAGTCACCATGTAATCGAATTCTATCTCACATTGGTCGATGATGTGTGATGGTTCATTCACATGTATTTTCAACTGGGATACGTGGAAGAAGTCGTGCATCCTCTCAAAATGTGGTGGTAGTTCCAAGCGGTATTCCCCCTCGTCTATCCTCCGATGTATCAGAAATTGTCCCATAAACCTTGGTGAAATTTTTTCTCCTCGGCCAAAACACCATAGTCCCCATTGAGGGGGGACTCGCAAGAATACATGGTCCCCTCATTAATCTCAAAAGGTCTCTATCTCCTATCAACATAGGACTTCTGCCTGCTCTGTGCAATCTTCATCCACTCCTGGATGATCTGCTCCTTCTCGGTGGTAGATGTTACCATCTCCGGACCCATAAGTGCTGACTCCCCTAGGTTCATCCATCTTAGAGGTGATCTGCATTGTCGACCATATAGTTCCTCAAATAGTTCCATAACGATGGTGGAGTGATATTTATTTTCATATGCAATCTCTACCAAGGGTAAGTGATCCTCCCAACTGTGACCAAAATCTAGGACTCAAGCACGAAGCATGTCATCCAGTGTTTGTTTTGTCTGATCTGTCTGAAAGTCCATCAGAGGATGAAAGGATTTTCTCAAACATAGCTGAGTCTCGAATGCCTCTTGTAATCCCTTCCGCATAACGGATGTGAAACATGTATCACAGTGAGAGACGATCATTGGCGGCACCCCATGAGGTCTCACAATCTCTTATACATATAGCCTTCCCAAGCCCTCTACTATTCCCTATTCTCAGATAGGTAGAAATTGGGCCGACATGGTGAGTTTATCAATGCTCACCAAGATGAAATCATTTCCCCTGAACGTACATTGATTACCTATCAAAAATTAATTCAAAATTCCATCCCACATCCATTGAAGAACCTCTAGTGCATGTCCAAAGCCTGCTGGAACCTAACTCTTGACCATCAACTGCTGACATATGAGGCATCAAGAACCAAAATATACCCCTGATTTCTTTATATCTAGCCACCAATGCATATACCATAGGTCCTGGCACATATTTTCTACACCAGGATGTGTCCCCATAGGGGTCATATTGAACCCCCTCAACACCTACTCCTGTAGCGCCACAGGTACCGTGGTACGTCCTCTAAAGAGGATAACGCGCTACCCACCTTTAGAAAATTTATTAGGTTACTATCTTGAGAATATCTGAGCATGTCATGCCTCACAGTCAAAGTCACCAAGTTGCGCCTCCCTGACACATTGAAGGAGTGTGGGAGTGACTGTCATAGACTGGAGGTATACTGCACCATCTCTATCCACGATGGATATCGGCAACGCAGCTAGTTGTTCTATTTCCTCACTCAGCAACTATAGACTAGACCTCCTGCCGAGTGTATCTACTACCACGTTCTCCTTCCAAGGATTATATACTATCTCAATGTCATAGTCAAGGAGGAACTCTAACCATCGATATTTTCTCAGGTTCGCATCCTTCTAAGAAAAGAAATACTTGGGACTCTTGTGACCATATTAGACTGAAAAATGATCGCCCATCAAGTAATGTCTCCACATCATCAGGGTGAAGACCCCTTCTACAAACTCTAGGTCATGGGTATCATTGTTATTCTCATGTTTTCTCAACTGTCATGAACCATAAGTGATCATTGTTTGCTACTGCATTATGACACATCCAATTATGGTTCTCTAATGTGTCGTAATATACTATATTCCCAACACCCTCTTCTAGTTGCCTCATGATTGATGAACTCGTAAGTATCTTCCTCAACATGTAAAAACACTACTAGAATCTATCTATCCATACAAAGAGTTGTCCTTTCATTGTCAACTCCAATAAGGGCGTTGTGACTCTAGAAAGTTTAGGCATCAATCTCTTTTAGTATCCGACCAATCCCAACAAACTCTGCATCTCGGTAACACTTCTAGGTGGGTCCCAAGAAAGTAAAACCTTTATCTTCACTAGATCTACTACAAAACTAGCCTCCAAGATAACGTGTATGAGAAAGTAGACCTCTCGTATCCAAAACTGGCACATTGAGATCTTACCATAATTCTGGTGCTTTTGGGGTGTATCCAGAACTATCAACAAATGATAGGCATGCTCCTACTCTGTCGCAGAGTAAATCAATATGTCATTGATGAATACCACCAAAAAGAGATCGATGTATGGCCATAAAATCATGTTCATGAGTCCCAGGAACAATGTTGGGGCATTGGTCATGCCAAAAGGCATATCCAAGAACTCATAGTGGCCATACTAACATCTGAAGTTCATCAACTACACATACGCATATTGTACTCTCAGATGATGATAGCCTGATTTGTGGTCTATCTTAGAAAACCAATGATCTCCCTTAATCTGATCGAAATGATCATCAATTATTGAAAGTGTATACTTGTTCTTCACGGTCACTGGGTTTAGGGGCCTATAGCCGACACAATATCTGAAATTCCCATATTTCTGTAAAAGACTATCTTATAGGATCACTATAAGGTCAGTTTGTGTCCCAACCCAGAGGAAAACTCTAACTACAGCCTCCAACCAGTCCTCAGCTGCCTGAAAGTCCATATCACCTCGGAACCTCATTGGTCACTTCTACTAGAACTCGTGAATCATGCTCAGATGGCATGCACCCTCTACTGGTGGGGTTGGGGGAAATAGACACCCAACAGGTAGTGGTGCTGATGGTCACCTCTTGAAGGTGCTAACAACATAAGAGATTCCTGAATTAAAGCCTCATTGCTCGGTGGTCTGTCATCGTGCACTCTATCGCGAATCCTAGATAGCTGTCTACGTGGTGGCATCCAGAAAGAAGATAGGTGTGCCACTGTCAAAAAGTTAATAATGGTGAGCTGACTCAAAGAGATAATAAGAAAAAACACTTTTCAAAACACATGAAATCTATGTCTTCATGAACTATGTCGAAAATCAATGTTCAGGGGTCCTTGTGTGTGGATAGGTCGGTCGTCGAACCAACACTGGATTACCCATACTAAAAACCACACTCATTACACTTAACAATATTTCCACATAGAATAGATCATAATCCTAGTTCTTCAGTTGATCCTACTACTCTAATACCACATTTTCATGAACCATCCCTTAAGACCCGTGTCGTGACTACCCCAAACCCGAATTCTATAGGAAAGGGGATGGCGATTAACAATGGAAAGTTATATCCCTATAATGGTAAGGGATTTCCTATTATCCTATACAAACACACAGTCTATGAACAAAACAAGAAGCAACCACAAAGTAACCTGATGTAGAAAAAGTGTGATGAAAATAAAGGGGGATGGAATACAAGCCCAATTAGAAAAGTAAATGTACAACTGAAAAGTAAAAAACAAATGAAAATTAAAAAGATGCTCTGGGATCACCTAACACAGATCCTATCGGAAGGGTCGGTAGAACTCACAATCAGATGCTCGTGCATCAAATCATGACAAATAGTCCACCTCTGAGTTCCTTCTAGTCCTTGCTCCCTCAGTCTCGATCAATGTTGTACGTCGTCAGCCCAAGAAACAATAAGGTGTGGGTGTAGCCCATGTAGAGGTGAGTATAATGATACTTACTGGGGACCCTGAGACTCCATAGGTCTCCTAGAGTTACAAAAAAGAAATACTAGAAATCCAGACATCATCCATGCTTGGGTATATTCCCATACATATAAGTATGTTACCAGGATATACTCATCTCTTAAATGAGGAATGAATACCAATAAGGTAACACAACGAATGTAGAAATACCACACCGGTAACACCGCTGAGATAGAAGTACCACATAGGTAACACCATGAAGACATCACCACAAAAGAAGAAGCATGACACAGGTAACACCACGATGCTAGAAGTACAACATAGGTAACACCACGAAGATAGAAGTACCACACAGGTAACTCCAAGAAGATAATTGTATCACACAGGTAATAGACTCAGCTCACACACATAGGTATAAATTAAGTATAGAAGTGCTAACTATTAGTCGTAATGTTAGATCATCCTGTTCTGTTAAGTAGTACTTCTTCTAACCCACACAGGATTGATAGGTAATTGGCCCATGCTGACTCACATAGGATCTGGCCCTCATAGGATCGATAGGTAACTAACCCCCATGGACCCACATAGGATCTGACTAACATAAGAACGGTACGCACTGACCCACATAGGACCGTTGAGCACTAAACCACATAGGATCTGACCCACACATAAACATTATTCACTGACCAACATCGGATTGTTGAGTTCTGACCCACAAATGATCTGATAGATGCTAACCCACATAGGACTGAGCTTCCTTCTTCATGTTACAACCATCCACATGAATCCTCGCACCTGGTGTGCTTGAGTTCTGTAGAATCTGTCTATTGATGTATCAGTCATACTTTCACCCCCACTAAGCTCCACAAAGTATTATCCCAAAGTACCTCAATTTCTTATGGGTTCCAACGCGACAGACATAGCGTCAATCAGATTTCCTGTATGTGAGTTATATGTGTTTTAGTTCTGTGGGCCCGGTTGGATTCGGGTTCGATCCAAGACGACCATACTCCATGTCTCTTGAAAACTCATGTGGATTATACCAAAAGGATCATCTCGATTGAAGGATCCCAATGTTGCACACGGTTCATCAAACCGACGTCTGGTTCTCAAGATACGACCCTTTATGTGATTTTTGGGTCTGTATGGGCCCGGTCCTGTCCGACCAGGTGGGACCGACCCGACCCAACCTAATCTGTGTCCGAACAGACTGGAATGGGATGTGGTGGGCACAGCCCAACCCACAAAGAGGTGCATCTCATCCCGCGGAGGGGCTCTTCCCAACCTGTAAGGGGGCGGCCCAGCTCACGTGGGGGGAGGCATGTTGGGCAGGTGGCCCAACCACATGTGGTGCGGCCCAGTCGCATGTTATGTGGCCCCCTATGGTTCACCCATGCTTGAATGGGAGGGGACCAACCCCCCTCCATTCGAAATACCAATAATCAAAGCCTATTGGCCCTACAAAGTCACTTACGGGACCCAAGAGGGTCCCACCTCCACATCATCGGAGTTGCGGCACCACCGGTGGTACGTTGGTTATGCCTCCCTCTCCTTCCACGACCGACCGGTTATATGGTCGCCTATTTAGTATATCGGGGCTGAAAAGCCGTGTTCGTTTCCTCCGGCGGCATGCGATGGTGTGCTGCACCTCCTCCGCAGCCGGCCACTGTCAACTGCACTACTGACCACCGCTACATAGTGACATGGCCTCCTCTTGCGGTGCGCGATAGTGTGTCACCTCCATCATAGCTTATTCATGCCACCGCACCTGCGATATTACATGAAGAACACATGGGTATAAAGTTAACAGGGGGTCAGGGTCATTTGGCCCGCACCCTCGGTGTTACCTTGTAATCACGATGGAGGATTAAATGGTTTAAGTTATTTAATGGAATTAAACATAAATTATAAACCTACCACGTAGACCTGTTGGAGAGCGTTCGCGCTTGATGGTGGATCAGTGATCTGTGTTCCCGCCACAGGATTTCAACGACATCGCTTACACATTGTCCATATGTTTGGGGTTTCAGTGTTGCTCATCACCGCTAACTGGAACTCTCCTCAACCTCCAAGGATTGCGAATCTCAGTACTCATTCAGAACATTATTGATGGGAAATGTTGTCCCGACACCTCTCCCCATGCTCCATATAAATAAGAGAGGGGGAGGGTTTCTGACGGTGCAGGGAATTAATGGGGGCTCGTCAATTAAGAAGCCTCCCAATTCTTCAACTATACCATTACATAGATAGAAGGGTCGAGCCATTTAATGGCTTGACACAACATTGGCCCCACACTCCGCTTGTCCGTTGGAAGATAAGAATGGAAATAAAATAATAAAATTGTTTTATTTTATTTGTTTTAAAGGGTCACATAACAAAAGTTTTTCTCTTGACCTACAATGGTCAACGTAAAGCCTTCCTTGAGCAAATCCCTATACTACATATTAAATGGTTCCCTCATATTTTTAATCTGTGCTCCAATTAAAAAGATAGAAATTTTCTCCTGGACGTTTACTGAACGTACCTAAAAATGTTCAAAAGTATATTCCTGGCACACGAGGCTTCTGAATCACACACAATCAAATTCCACAGAATAGTAATAATTCTATATAGTTAGAAAACCTAGAAAATATGGGTCTTTACAGTGTGGCCTCAAGCATAAAAACATGAAAATGTCATAACCATAAATAAAATAGTTAAATAAAATTATTTTATTATTCAAATCCTTGTAACTAATGAATGGTGACTCATATTGAAAATTTGAGACCACAGTTTGAACTTTTGAGGGTGTGATATCCATAGGCAGAGCCTAACATTTTCTGAACCGGGCCAGCTGTGGAATGTAGTTTTTGGAATGTTACTGTAAATAATATAATTAAATAAAGATTATTTTATTTTAAAATCGTTATAACTCATAAATGGTTACATAGAATGGAAATATGAGAGTACATTTGTGATCATGAGAGTGTTATTTCCTTATATGAGGCCTAACCTCGACCGCTTCACGTTGATGATAAAAGTTAATTTTTGGGCATTTTAAAGAAAAATAAAATAAAACTAAGAAATTTCATTTTTTCTTGAAAAAAATTCACTGTAATGCAATGTCGAGCCAACTGTTTCATTTCAAAAATGAAATAGAATAACAAAGATGCAACTCAAGCATAACAGAAATGTTGTTTCATTTAATAAATGAAACTAGGTTACAACGCGATGACACATCATAATAGAAACATTGAAATGTGTTTCCTCCATTAATTTTTTTTAAAAATATATTAAATCATCAGCATAATCCAAGATTTTCTCTAAGTCTCTAGAGTATTTTCATTGGCAAGCAACGAATGGTGACGAATGATGAATATCCACATGTTCATTCCTTCCCCTTCGAAGGATGTTGTCATTGACAAGAGTGAGGATCGAGAATTGAGGAACGACGGTAGAGAAACTCCGTTATTCATCAACGAGAGATCTTAATCCATATTGGGGTTTAGTTCTTAGTGTTTACAATTCCCCTGATCATTCATTCTAAATGAAGAACGTGGGACAATTCACTATCAAATTGACCCACAATTCGATCATCTTTAAGGGAATGGGTTTTCTCATGCATGGAGTTATGTGAAGTTGGATTCACATTTTAATTATCCTTTGATAAACTCCTAAAAAGGATGAATCACTATGACATGAACAATGGTCATTATGCATCCTTCATTCATTCGTTGTGATTTCTCCAACTCCACTCATTTCTTCCATTCTTTATGACATAACAGAAATCACAATCCCAGCAGGATCTCAAAAGTTGATCAATCTGAGAAGGAGGTTGTTGGGTATAATGGCGATGGGTGAATTACCATGGATGTGAGAGCTGATAATGATATAGGGAGAGTCATGTCCTGACAGGCCCGGCTGACGATGAAAGGTTGAAGCTAGGAGGGCTGCAAGAACGCAGCCAGTGGTGTCGACACATGGTAGATACCGCAGGTGGAAGACGACACATGCCGCAACGAAGGAGGTCGAGGCCACTGGTCTGTGGCCATGTGGAAATTCAGTTCTAGTGGAGTGTTTTGTCATGTAGAGAAGGTCACATCTGGCGAGTTGCAGTGGTAAAGAACCGCGACACCAGCAGGCGGTTGAGTCAGGACGGGAGACCCGTGGCTAGTCGGGCCGACTGCGTGACTCAGGGAAGACACGGAGATTGCCATGATCTGATTGGGCCATATAAGAAACCGATCACTAGGAAAACTAGATGGGTAGAAACCATCCCTCCAACATGGTTTGGGTCAAGCCAGACCATTGGAAAGGCCATTCTGTGTTGGGTTGGTTCGCTCCGACTAGTTCTGAATGGACCTTATCCCAACCATCCCCTTTTTAGTAATATAGTCATAACACTCAATCTATGCATCAGATTGACAAGCGGTTTGTGGATTTTGGTCCCCTGTGATGAGATGGCCCTTTTTACCTACTTCATGTGAGTTTTTATAGAAATTAAAATATGAAAGATGGATTGGAGAGCATATTCTCCTAGAATCAAGCACTCTATGTTCGGGAATCCTACGGCTAGCTCTGACGAGAAGGATGTGATGATCTGAACATAGTGGGTTTGTCATCCAGCAAACCATAGTGGCTTGAGAGATGAGGGGAAATCAATGTCTTATAAGACGAGAAAACCTTAGTGGCCCAGTAGCCGATTTGACATCAGTGGCCTTGAAGACATGCAGACCTCAGTGGCCTGGTAGACGAGCGAACCTCCATGGCCTGAAAGACGAGTGGACCTTAGTGTTCCAGTAGCCGAATAGACCACAGTGGATCAGTAGAAAAGTGGACTCAGAAGCCAATTGAACCTTAGTCTCCTGGTAGTAAAGCAATCCTCAGTGGCCTGATAGCTGATCAGACCTCTGTGACCCGGTAGATGAGCAAATCTTAGTGATCCGATAGACCTCAGTGACTAATCAAGGATGATTTTATTAGTGTTAGAAGATATTCATCCTTACATATGGAAGTCTAAAATTCTATACATTAGGTTATACCTGTGTGAGATAACTATAGTGACACTAGTGAATCTATTGACTATGCATCTCAAAGGCTACAGTTCTTGTACCTCTTGGGTAGTCTATATTGTGTATTTCTCAGTGGTATACCTTTGTGGTTTGCGGTCCCTACTCAGTATTAGTTTACTAACTCATGCACGGGCCCCACCCGCACAATTCGAGTCTTTTTTAGATGATCAAATGTTTAATGGATCCCTTGTTGGACCAATGCAGGTGGTTCATAGAGTGACCCAACAGAAGAGACATGCATCTAGAACTTCAAATAGTTGTTTCTGTACCTACCATTTGTGTAGGGTTTTCTGTAGAAGAGTTCTAGCGAATTGCACTTTTAATTTTTTGTTTCATTAGGGCATGTATTATGGCCCTGTTTACCTTCATTTTTCTTATATATTACCTTATTCTTGTCTACATAGTGTATTAAACATACAATATATTTGTCTTGGACTTGTGTGTGTGTAAAGGTACTTAGGTAAATGCCTCCAATTTGATTGGGATATGCCTACTTGGTGCTAGTCACCCGACCCTGGCCTATGGAAGGTGGGCTATAGGTAGTCAAATCTATGGCCCCAGGGGATATATAGTACCCCCTGTTTCGGGTACATAACCCTTTCCCCTTGTTTTTTTAAAGGCGTTTCTTTGAATTTGAATTTTCCATAAAATAAAAAGTTTCCTAAAAATAAAGAGTTTCCATAAAATATAGAGTTTCCAAAAAATGAAGTGTTTCTATAAAATAGAGAGTTTCCATAAGTTTTATTGTTTCTATAATTTTGGTTGTTTCCATAATGTTGGGTGTTTTCAATAAATCTGGGTGTTTCCATAAAGTGGGTTGTTTCCATAAAGTGGGTTGTTTCCAAAAAGTAGGGTGTTTCTATATAGGGGGATGTTTCCATAAAAAACTTGTTTCCATAAAAAGGGTAAAGGTGAAGGGTGTGAGAGTTAGGGGGTTTAATAAGGAGTTTTGGGACCAAAATTAAGTTCATGTGATCCATAAACAGTTGGCCCAACCCATGCAGTCAAACTGTGCATAGAGGTCAAATCAAGATCATATTCTCTAAAAGCTTTATAGTTTTTTGCGGTATATATTTTTTTTCTCAAAAACACCCCTATTTCGATATTTTTCTCCCTATAAGTCTATATTACCCTAACCACATGATTTGGAGCCAACCTAGAGCCTTTCGGCGGTGATTTCAAGCCCGATTCTAGGGGTAAGTGACAATCTTATTGGTTCTTTTCCATTTTCTGCAAACTACTCTTTATATTCTTCTCATTTTCATATATATATAACTCCTATGGGTAGATATGAGTTTTTAACATCATTAAAGGATAAATATGGTGTTTTCATGATAGAGTAAGAGATCTAATCTACATTCATGGAATCTTAATCCGATTCATGATGTATTTCACCATTCTTTCCTAATTTTTATTGTTTTCATAGATCATCTTAGATATACTTCACTGACCTACATTATTTCTCATATATACACCAATTGTGTGTAGATCTACATTTTTGGAATCCAAATAACTCATTGATCAGTCTTTTCCTTTTTTGGATAAGATATCTACAGTCTTTTTTGGAGAATCAACTCGCCTTCTTGTGTGTTCTTCATCTGTTGTCAAGTTTCATCAAAACCTTCGAGATATGTGATTTCAATCTCATATTATCTTGCTAGAATTGATTTTCATAGTTTATAATTGGTTTATTTTAAAGGGATTGATTGTTAAAATCATGGAATAAATCTTTTTCAATGATTATTTATGGTTTTATTGAAATTGTAAAATCTTGGTGAATTGTAGTGCAAAGTGATTTAGCATCATGAATTTAAAATGATGATTTTAAATTATTTATTTTTTATAATTGTTTAATAGTTTGAAGAAAATTTTTTTCTCAATAAAATAAGTTTTTTATTGAAATATTTTGGTATATATATGACTTTTATTGTATTGGTTATCAATAAAAATTGTGTTTTTATTAAAAATGTGTTTTCCATGATCCTTTGGTATATTGGTGTGTGAGTTCATATTGCTTTTATAGGGCTAGGTTGAAATATGACCTTGTGATTAGTGCCAAAGGTAAAATGGAACACGGGAAATAACTTTAATTTTTCATATATGAGGCATGGTTGAAATATGACCTTGTGCTCAATGTTGAATGGTTAATGGCACATGGGGAAAAATTACCTTGGGATGACTAGGTATATTGATGAGAAACCGCTCATGAGTATGGAACTGTCATAACGTAGTATGCATCGTTAGATTGATGGGTTTTTGGAAGTGTTGGGTATGTCAAAAAAGAATATTATGAAATGGTTTTGAAGCCTGTTTAGTTATTTTTCTAGAAAAATATCTTACTGGGAAAATTGGTTTCAATTGCACGTGTATGCATTTTGTAATGAATGGTTTTGGAAACTCATTTATATTTAGTTATAAATTGTTTTGGAGAAACTTTTCTATATAAACTGATTTATATTATCTTTGATAACTCTTCTATCCTAGTAGCAGGAGTAGAGAAGTCAATGGAGGAAAACTATAGAGTTCTATACTCACCCCTGCATTGGAACTTTGGTGCTTTTGCAGATGTTATCCTCCAAGACAGGGGAAAAGGCAATTTTTCCCATATTTTTATCACTACCTCGTGATATTTGGGATGTTCAGAGACTGTTGAGCTTGGAGCTTCTAGATAATAGAGCCCTATGTTATTTTGAGAGTCTTTTGTCATTTATCAACTATGTAATTTTATACTTGGTTATTCTTCCAATGATACATACATTGATGTGGTTTTGAGATATAT
This sequence comes from Viscum album, assembly GCA_963277665.1. Classification (NCBI taxonomy): domain Eukaryota; kingdom Viridiplantae; phylum Streptophyta; class Magnoliopsida; order Santalales; family Viscaceae; genus Viscum; species Viscum album. Next base: position 816,595,592 of record OY728142.1, read on the forward strand.
GATGTTGTTGAGTTGTCTTTCATTTTTTCAGGCATCATATAGTGAAATTTTGGTTAAGTTTTGTTGGTTTATTTATATATTTCTTAAATGATAAATCATCCCCCACTTGTATTTAAAACCTTTCCAGCCTTTGGAATCTTAGGGATGAATCTTAAGCCCAGTAATGACTTATTGTACTCTCAATACAATTAGAATTGGAGGTTCATTAATGGATGGGTCATGAATTAGTGGTATCAATGGAAATAGATTCTACCTTATTAACCCATAGTATATGAGTTTGGTTTGGGGAAATAGTGTTATGTGTATTGAGTTCGGATTTCAAGACTGGGAATCTAGTGTTGGTGTGGCGGCTGACGTATCCATAAACAAGGACCCTAAATTTTCATTTTAGAATCGGTACATGAAAGAACTAGTTTCGGGAAAAACTAATGCCACATGCATCGTATAGGAATTGTTTGATTTTTCCATCTCTTTATTGAGTCATCTCACCAGCTATAATCAATTAATAATAGATCTATTTTTTGTTTCAAGATGATTCCTTGTAGACGGCCAACTAGGATTCTACCACATGATCATGAGGATGATTTACTAAGTGATGAGATGGGTTGAAGAGTTCATACCAGAGACACCACCACTGGGTACCATCTACACCAACATCTATGGAGTAGAACATATTACTTTTAGTACTATAAAATGGGATCCGCGAGCCGATCACACATGACGATTTTCAACAATAGAGACCCCTCAGGTTCTGAGGAAAGACTGAAGAACATGAGGATAAGGACTAGATTGAGGTGGTGACCAAGTTTTCTACCTAGTAAAGACATCATTAGATTAGATGGTGGTCCTGGTAGTGATCCTTCAACACAGCTCATCAAGGCAATGGATGGGTGTAGAATACCCAATATTACGATGAGCGGACTCTTCCATGGACAGATATTGAGAACCTTTATCAGATAAGGGGATATTTTCATAAAAGCAAAGGGAAATTCATTCCCAAGAGCATCAACAACTTTGTAAGATGACATGTCTATATCTGAGTATTCATCAAGGCATACCATCCTTTCCTGGTACACGATGAATATGATATGACCAGTGCTTCAGGGACCATACCTCATAGAAAGTTGTGTTTAGGGACTACCAAACTAGCATTATTCCTATGTATATTCCTACTTATGCTAGGGTGGTAAATAGAATCATTATCATTGAATGTAATTTGGCTGAGCAGATACAGCCATTGGATTCCCGCAGTGGGATAGTAGGAGGCTGACACCAGTATGAAATACATGGACATGTGAGACATTATGAGAAGTGGTTTAAATATAGGGGATCTACAACTCAAGGCTAAAAGGGTGAGTCCATTCGGCCAAGAAAGATTTAATTAATTTAAAAATATGGTAGTAGTGAAATGGTGGATGTGCCACCATGGAAGAGACAGTGAAAGGAACATATGAATCTGTTGGGAGACAGACAAGGCAGAGGAGCTTTGAGAGTAGTAGGGGGTGTATTCATTTCAACATGTTACAGACCACCACCTTAATGGGGTCCACATCAGGATTTGGGGGTCGGAGGACAAGGGAAGGGGGTAGCTTCATGCAGGTAAAGAAAATGATCCAAGGCATCCTTCAATTATTCAATGTATAGTTTCTATATACTCTTATCCATATAGTGTGATCTAATCCTTGAGACATGAGTTTCAGTTAGAACCTATTAGTGGAATTGTTGATGCCTTAAGATGTTAGTTTAGGTATGGAATTGTCATCCACAATTCATACTCAGATTTTCATTTTTAGGAAAAAGAATTTGGAATGTTTGAAACATTGAAATGGGGTTTTCTTTGGTCAGTGAAAAGGGCAACCCATTCCACACAGGAAAAACTCATGCATAAGAGGATGCAACTGATCATTCTTGATTCATCCATTCATACCCATGTGGATGTATATATTTTGAGTTTTTATTTCCCAATAGTATTAGTAGAGTACAAGAACATCGTTCCAAAATATTTTTCTAGGATTACCTCCCACATGGAGATGAACTTCTATATCATTCTTCACCTGAAGATGTCACTAGTATTAGCATTAGTGTATTAGATGGCTTTCGTAGAGCTTCACAAGCTAAGTGTATAGGTGGTGGAATTGCAGAGTAAGGAATTAGTAAGACCAAGTGTTTGGGGATAATTTTATACTACTAGAACATTAACCATGTGGTCATGGAGAACGAGTACCCACTACCAAAGTGATGATGAATGCACAGATCAGTTGAAAGGGGAAGCTTTTTGAATGGATGAAATGGTGCCTGTAAGCATTCTAGCAGTTGAGATAGAGACGATGGTTGGGGATCCTGTGGGACTATGAATTCTAAGTAGTCTATACTACCGGTAATGGAAAAGTGGTAGAATATGCTTTCAGAATGAGATTCAGTTCATATTTTTTGAATGAGGAACCATGTTTTTTGGCCTCGTTCAAGTTATTCATTATGGATGGAGATGAATAAGTTTACCTCTAATCGGTTGTTGATACCCCTCCACTCTTAAAGTGAGTTAGGGAGGCATAACCTAACGAAACCAACTATGAGTCTTTATGGTTTTATTTTTATACATGGAATACACCTGATGAATATTAAAAAGGTAAATAACTTGTTGTTACTTTAAGAGGATTAAATGAAATAGCAGTGAACACCTTGAGTGAAAAGATACACTGGGATATTCACGTGGTTATCAAAGAGGACACCAGGGATTATAGAATTGGTTGAATATGGACTTACCAATTGATAAAAAAGTTTATGGCCCATTTAATCAGTTTCATGGTTTGTCAACACACCGTGTTGAGACCCCTGTGCTTGAAAGTGGTTTCTATTTTCTTTATTGGGTTGGCATGAAGGGAGTGAGGTAGGATATCAATGGGATTTTTTATGGGTTTGTCATGTACATCCAGGGGAAACGATACTATTTAGGTGAACGTTGACCAAATCACCTTGTACATCACTTGTTAGCTTTTCAGGAATAGAATCCCATTGGGATATTGGGACACCCCATCATGGAATAGTTAGTTTGACTCCACAGATTCCCACCAATTATAGACATAGATCATGACACATACTTTACATCCATTTGTTGAAGGGATTGCAGGAGGAGTTCAAGACTCAGATTCGATCAACCACTGCATTCCACCCTTAAAAAAATGATCAGACATAGAATACTATCTATGTTTTAGAGGACACGTGTCATGCTTGCATCTTGGACATCAGTCATTGTTGGGAGGATCACCTACCACTAGTGGAGTTCGCGTACAACAACAGCTACCACTACGCCATTGGTATGCCACCACTCTAGGCCTAGTACGATTGACCCAATAGGTCACCACTTTGTTGGGCGGACACCGAAGAGTCAGTCCTCAGGGGCCTAGAGTTGGAGTAGTATACTATATAGAAGTTTCATGTAATCTAGGAGGAAATGAAGACATTATGGATCTATTATAAGTCTTATGGTGATAGGATATGGAGACACTTGGATAACGAGGAGGAATACCGTGTATTTCTTGCGGTCTATTTTCGATGTCGGATACAATGATTTGGATGGGTTGAGTTGGACAGTGATGATGGGGAAACATTTGTGAAGTATCTAAATGATATTGAAGATCAAAATGATAAGATCTTTCATGGATGATTGATTCCTCTAGTTCATATTTGGTTGCATCATAGGAATCTCTAGGAGAGCACGTGGGAGTGGGAGGCTCAGGGTCATGTATGTACCCTCATCATATTGGGAATCATTTGGTTTGAATTTTGGGGATTAAATTCATTAAGGTGGGAATGATTTAATGACTCGGATTTTCTAGTGTTTTTTAGAAAATTCTGAGACCAAGCACTGGGACGATGTGCAATTCTGAGGCACAGTGTGCTCGGAATGGTCTAAAGAAAAATGTTATGTTTTTTAATTGCACTCATGAGCAGTTGTATTGATAAAATGGATTAACATTTAAACGGTTTACCAGATTAGAAATCTAAGGGAACCATTGAATTCAATATGGTGGGTTAAACCTAGGAACGACTTACGTTTACAAGGTGCATGACTTTAGTGGAAAAACACGAAAATGGAAAAACTATAAATAAAATAATTAAATTAAATAATTTTATTTTTCAAAATTTTTATAACTAATGAATGGTGATGCTAATTAAAAATATGATACCACCTTTGAGATTGGGAGGGTGTTATTTCCTTAGGTAGAGCCAAAAATTGGCAAGAATGGGCCAATAGTGGAAAGTAGTTTTTGGGATGTGACCATAAAAAAATAAAAATAAAATAATGATTATTTTATTTTCAAATTCTGATAACACATAAACGATAACTCGAAATAAAAATCCAATAATACATTTGAGCTTGTGAGGGTGTACTTTCCATAGGTAGGGCCTAACCGTGACCGGCATAGGTCGAGGGTAATAGAAACGTTTTGAGAGTTTTAATGAAAAATTAAATAAACTTAAGAATTTTTATTTTATAAAAAAAATGATTCACTGCAACCCAAGGTCGGACCAGCAGTTTTATTTCATTAAAGAAACATTTTAATGGTGCTGCAACACATGTGTAATAGAAATGTTGTTTCATTTAATAAATGAAATAGTGTAGTGATGTGGAGACTTAGTGTAACAAAAATATTGAAACGTGTTTCCTTTATTTAATTATTTATGAGTGATACAAGATCATTAGCATGATCCTAGATTTTTTTGAGGTGTTGGAGGAGTTGAATTGGCAAGTGGTGAATGGTTATGAACGAAGAATCACAGGAAGTTCATTCCTTATTCTTCGAAATATATCTTTATCTACAAGAGTGCAGATCGATAATTATTGAATGATAGTGGAGGGACACTGTTCTTCAATGATGAGCGATCCAATTCAAGTTAGGAATTTATTTATATGTGTTTACCTTTCCCCTATTATTTATTTACAAATAACGAATCTGGGTCAATTTATTAACAAACTGACCCACAGTTCGATTACCTTTTCAAGAATGGGTTTTCCCTACGTGGAGTTATGGGAAGATTGATATTCATTTTAATTATCCTTCATTAAAATATTATCAAGGAAAAATCACACAGACAAAAAACAAGGGTTGTGTCCATCCTTCAGGAATTATTTTTGCATTCTCCTATTCCTCCCTTTTATTCTTTTCTACATGACATAACGACAACTTTGATTCAAGAAGGACAGAAGTGGTGGATCAACCCATGTAGGAGGCCGAGGGAGACGACGACAATGACAAAATGACTATCGGCATGGGAGCCGATGATGAAGAAAGGTGATTCACAGACAGGTGGGTCATGATTTAGATAGAGATTCATGGAGAGGGCCATAGGCAGCACATAGTAGGGTCTATGTGTGGGAGATGGAATGCCCCGGAAGCGTGCTGTAGTGCATGAGGTTGCATCTAGTGGGCCATAGCAGTGTGGAACCTTGACACAAGCGGGTTTCCCTGTTATGTATAGGATTCCATGCCCTATGGGCCTTGGCTTTGTGGATCCACAATGCCAACAGGGTGTTGCGTCATCTTTGTTAACCCATGACTGGGTTGTGAGTTAGTGATGGCATGCGATCTATATGACATCATGCGTGGGAGGCGGTCGACTGAGTCGGCCGCACGACGTAGAGTGGACGCAGTGCCTACTGCATCTAGGTTGGACCAAACTGGCCTTCCATCATGGGCCTAGAGAGAAGAGGACATGGTCGGGTCATTCTCTAGGTCGAGTGGGGTCTATGTGGCCGGGTCGGACCATACTCAGACCCCACAAAACCCTTTTTAGTTAAAAGAGAATCACTTCTAAATTGTTCATCTGATTAGCAACTGGTTTTCGGTGTTGGGACTCTTGTGATGAGATAGTTCTTTTGAAATTCTCCATGAGTGTTTTTTTGTGGAAGATGAGATACAATTGATGGAATGAGGATTACATTCTCATAGAATAAAGCACGCAACTAGCGAAAATACTATAGTTAGATTTGATGAGAAGGAAGTGACGAGAGAAACTTAGTGGCCCGGTAGCCGAGAAGACCTCAGGGGCCCAAAAAAACGAGTCGAACTCAGTATCCAGGTAGACGAGCAGACTTTAGTCGCCTGACAGCAGATCAAACCTTAGTGGACCGTCAGTATAGAAGACCTTGGTGGCCTAGCCGCTGAGCTGAAATTAGTGTCCTGGTAGATGAGGGGACCTCAGTAGCTCAGCCATCGAGCAGACCATGGTGTCCAGGTAGACAAGTAGACCTAATATCCAAGGAGACCTCAGTGGCTCGGAAAACGAGCGGGCATTAGTGTCCCAGTAAACAGGCTTACCTTATTGGCCCGGTTGTTGAGCGGTCCTTAGTGGCCTGACAGACAAGTGGACCTTAGTGGTCCGACAGACCTAAGTGACTCATTAAGTATGAGTCCCTCAGTAGTACAAGTTGTTCATCCTTATTATAGAGAGTCATCCATTATATAATTTTGGTTATACCTTTGTGAACTTACTCTAGTGAATATAATGATTCTTTTGAATGTACTTCTTAGATCCTACATTTCATGTACCTATTGGGTTGTATTCGCTATGTATTGCTTTGTGGTTGTTGGGTCCCTAAAATCCAGCAATGGTATCGAAAAACTCTTCTATGTTGGATGATGAAAAGAAATTCAAATTGGATTTTCAATTTGAGAATAATATGAAGAAAATTATTTTTGTAAAGGAATATGTCCTGGCCGCGTACCATCACCGGGAAAGGTTCGGGGAAGTTATTAAATGCAAATAATCGGTATACGAATGGCCTATAATGTGTTATCCTGCTTGGAATTGGCCAGTGAATGAAGCAGTTTTCGGTGAATTTCCACTAGAAAACCGAAGCCGATGTGATCGTTTTTCACTAGCGAGAATCTAGAAGAGATACACCACGCACACAATCCCTATGAATGATGTGGTTTGCGGATAATGATAATCCAATGTCATCCTACACCTTCACAAATTGTGGTTGACTAAGTCTTCTACGGATATAGATATCTCCCCATGGACTTCTGTAAAATGTGTCATGTGATCCACAAATATAGATTCCCTGATGCTCCATAAAAGGACCATCAGGGGGGCTGGAGAGAGGTAGAAGGAGGAAAGGGAGAGAGAGAACTAGTAATGAAAAAAAGGGATAAAGAACATAGATGGTGCAGGGGAAATTTCTCCCACATTCGAAGCAGTTAATGAGACGCCATCCCAAAACCATATGCAGAAAGAAGTTTGCAGAAGTCCTCCCCTTGAATTTTATTCAGAAGACCCTCTGATGAAAACCAATAAACCAATAAAATATATATATAAAAAGTTCCTGGATTCCCATATGGGGAATACATTATGCGAATGCCCATATGGGGAAGACATTACATGGGCCCCCTATATGGAAGACACTTTGAGGAAATATCATCCGCGTACCATCATATGTGGAAAAATCCACTTTGTACCATCTTATGTGGCCATCTCATACGTGGACATATCTTCCATGCATTTCCTATGCAGTAAACCGTTCATGCCCAATAGTCCAAAACATGGGGGATGCACCCCCACACACCCACTCGGTATCACTAATATGTTGTGGTCCTGACCCTTTGTCCATGTACCTTCATATTCATCACTAACCCCCATTAAAAATGCTGAATTTCACCACAAACATTTTTAGGCTGAGTTGACGAAATTTTCCTTTGTACCATTTTCCCTCCCAAACATCTGTCCATTAAATAGCATGAGAAGAGACATTTTTCATGCACCACCCGAAAAGCCCTATCACCTAACTCTTTTGCTAGGTTTACCCATAACTCCATGGAGAATCACTACATAAATATTTATTAAATGATGGAAAAAATCCTTTATATCCATCAAACTTTGTGTCTCTGGTGATTTAAGATCCTCATAAAACTCCATTTCCATCATAAGAGGGAGGCCAAGGTCTTGAAGTCACCTCTGCTTGAATGTTCACATCATGCCCCAGTGGCTCTGCATATGTTACCCAAAAAATGGCATGTCAGCAAGAGGCGAATTCATCATCTGGAGATTCATTTCATGCCTATGTACACGTCAATGTCTTCCATGCCCCATATCATGTCTCCTGATCTATGAATCCTCAAAATCATAGTTTTCCCTTTCCATCCCTCTTGTGTTCAAGGAATGTCTGAGCATCTGACACTGATAGTACTTCAGTTAATAATTTCTCGTAAAAAAAATGGTCTAATCTCTCTGACCATAAACTATGAGTTATCACCCTGACCATATTATGTTAAACTGTAAAATATTATTCCTACACACATGAAATTATACTATAATGCCATCGTCCTAGCAATACGACTTTTAAATGTAATATATTGTGTAATTTGGGATTTTCATAAGCATCATCGGCCATTAGAAAATGAAGGCCAGTGTCCTAAGGGAACCTCTTCATGACTGTTCACATCATTCCTCGGTGGATCTATATATAATGTCCACAAAATGGCATGTCAACAAGAGGCAAATTCATCATCCGGAGATTTATTTCCTACATATGTATGTCTCAATGGCTTCCATGCCTCATAACATTTCTCCTCATCTGTGATCCTCCAAAATAATATTTTCACATTCCTTCCCTCTCATGCTCATGAATGTTGGTACATCCCAAAATTATTATCCTAAAATTAATCATCATCAAAGGCATATGACATTTAACTATAGTATACCTCACATAAAATTTTGGGGCCCTCCGACTGAGGTAAGTCCCTAATTTTCTGAGGTCGAGCCACATGAATTTCAATGTCATTTCACATTGAATGGTTCATCACTCCACCCTCATCACCCACGATCTCCCCATCCTCTTATTTTGTTGTCCCTCCCTCTCCCACCAACAGGAGTGGAAGCATCTGCTTGTTGAATCTTTCACATCCTCTTGTTTCACAGACTAAGAAAGAATCACGAGGGATTAGAGGTTTGTGATGATTACAACATCCACCACATGATCTGAAATAGTATATCTCTAATTCCTAATAAAAACATGATAAGTACGATGCATGCCTGATGGCTCAAGCTCAGAAGAGTGCCCTCTCACAGAGGGTCAACCCAATCAAGTCTCCATAAGTTGGATGCTTCCATGCGTAATACCCACATGATCTGAACGATGATAACTCTGATTTCTCGTCAAACCAGGATACTTAGGATTCCTACCAAAAGGCCCAAGCTCAAACAGTTCCCTCCCAAAATGGGACTACCGAACCATGAACCCTCAAATGGGTAGCTTCCATGCATAAAACCGGACACAATCCGAACTATGTGGGTTCTCATTCCTCTCATGAGGATATGTAGGAAGCCATTATTATGGGCATGATCACAAAATCCAATCACCTTCCATCCCTCATAGATGATGATAAATTCTAGAGAGCCTTATTATATGCATCAAGTCATCTTTACATCTGTAATGTTAAATATATGCAAGCCTAAGAAGATCATGAAAATCAAGGGTATCTCATTGAAACACTCTTCAAGAATGAACCAAGGGTTCACGAACATATGAACATGACATAAATCTATAAGAGAGTCCTATAATAGGAAAAAATCCTACCATGGAAGGGTGTTCTCAGCCTGACCTCCCGTCCTCTCGACCAATAGAGTCCTCAAGTGTCATTAGATGAATTGTTAATCAATAAGCACATTCCTCTGGAAGGATGGTCCATTAATCATGGATTTTAGGGCTGTTGGGAATTTTTGGCTTCACGAATAAACCTGCTGGAGACCATCCGAGGATTTTATATCTGAGGAGGACTGATATCACATGTACTTAACCCCGGGAAATTTCCCACCGAAATTATCTGACTTCAGTACCTCCTTTGCTGTGTGAAAGAGGTGAATTTCCCAGTCCCCATGGGGTTAATCTTACCTTCTTTATAGGATAATTATGCTCAATGGGTTGAAACAAAATAAATGGTGAACATGATAGGAAATCATATCTGGAAAAGGGGATGTGTGATGATCCTCTTCATACAATTTCCGCACCACCTGAAACACGCCACCTCGGAGGCAGAGCAGAAATGGTGAACCTGACATGAATGCCTAACCAAGGTGGTGGCCTTACCCAACTCAAGTACCTTCCCCCCCCCACAAAAAAAGATAATAGAGGGTAATGGGGGCAATTAGAATCTCCAAATATTGATGGGTTTAAAATAACATTACTTTGATGATGTTTTGTGGACTGAATATCATATATGTACATTGCAGGATCCCAAAGAGAATCCTTTAATCCAAATAACATCCCAATGACCCATACAGACATGGAAATCAGTGATATTGTAGGTGGCCTGTTCCCTAATGATGAGAAAGAACCCCATGCCTACCCACCATCTTCAATTCTGGGTATCCTTCATGCTAATCAAGGAGTACCACTGAAATGGTACTCTCCCCATGCTGGAGGCCACGAGTGATGTCCTCTAGTCTACAAAGGTCCACCAGCTGCCTCTTCAGCCGCTGCCGCAACCCCATCACAAGGTGGCCCTGGTATTCATCTCAAACCGTTTTGAGAGCATGTCCCTTGAATGTGACAATGAGTACTTCACTTATCATCGAGAGTTAGATGATGTCGATGCAGACTACTTCATCTCAACTAGATGGGGTCCTACCCACAAGCCCAGCCAGAGAGTGTCGTCATCAATAGCAGAGAACCAAGCCACCTCCCACTATAGAGGAACTTATGCTGAGAGAACCAACTAAAGTCCAGGATTCTCGAGCCCCTTGGGCAACCCATCATGGGTGGAAAACATATAATCAGTAACACACCATCACCCTAGTTCCGGAGGACCAGCTCCTTCGTACTGACGAAGAGGCATTCAATAGGTATAAATAAGATTCTACCACCTCCACTCAATCCCACCAAAGAATTAGGGTGCCAAATTACAAGAATATTTACATTTCTAATAGTAATCTCTAGTCCATCCGTGTAGACATAGTTGCAAATTACAAGCATATGCACATATATGCCGATACACAACAAACTAGTCAACCAAATATGGAAACACTAAGATACATGTTGACACAAACACCTAATTATGTATTTCAAGACTTCCATAATAGGGAAACAATAAGCTATACCAAGCCAAAAATACCTATTGATTCATATTAAGATAACAATCCAAATAGGGCAGAAAGAAAATATAAATAGAATCAAATTCTTATGGATGCATGGAAAGCCTATGAGACAAATACATTGCCAAAAGAGTGGCTGAAAATACCTGCTCATGAAAATGAAGCCCACCAGTCAAATATGGTGGAAACCAAAGAAGAAGACCAGTAACAAACTCGTTTCTCTATCCCGACAGGTGAAAACTGTCAGTATATACTTATAACTTTTAGAGGACTAGAGCAGGAACAAACTCCTACTATGATATCAGAATGGTCTTTCATACCCATTCTGGCCAAAGATGTATCTCATGACATCTTGGAAGTGATGAAAGATCGTATGCCTATTCTAGTCCATATCCTCCAAACATACCAAGATATCATTGAATCGGCAGAAAAGGTGAGATATCTTGCCCACAACCCAGTTTCCTCGAACAAAATGACTCACTCACAAAATGAGTTAGTCACTCTGGAGGAGTTATGTATCCATTCTCTAGTCAAGGAGGGTTTACGGAAATATCATGCGATACACGAACAAATAGATTAGGAATAAATACCCATTCCAACCGAGGGATGTCGGTCCAACGTGGTGGCAGGGGAGGCTTATATCCCTTCCAAAACTCAAGATGTCTGTCAGTATATCCTGATGACATCACTGGACCCATCAAGATAGGGAATCATATATGAAGGTCTTTACCAATAGCATATGGCCTTGGTTACATGCGAGAGAGTTCCCCAAAATGATAAGCAACAAAGGAAACTGGAAAATGAAGAGCATGTACATGAACCTGCTCGGCTAGAAGCTGGGGTTCTTAATACCCTCAAACATATATCAATAAAGTTTCAAGACCATCCCAGTCATTAACCATACTATGTAAGTGGTAGTAGAAATTGCGAAGGCCCACCCTGTAATTTCATTACTAGTAGCTGTGAATGTTCTCCATAGAGCACCCATGGGGGATCACTCCATGGGCCAGGAATGATTGATAATGAGAGCATATCTCCTAATGCGCATCTGGGTATGCCTCCCTTAGACCTGAATATTAGACAGCTAGATGATCATCATCTTTCTATCATCTTCCCTAATGGTCCTCCCCAAGGTATACACTACATATATGCTCTCCTTATATTCGGTCATCAAGTCTTGACAGTAGCCCTCACAATGTTGAAGTTCATTGTGACGGCCCTCCTGGCAATGTTAGTTACCGTGAAGGCCCTCCCCATAGTAACATCAAACAATGATAAGGTCATGCACACATTGCAGTAAATTTTGAATTCCCTCCCTAGCATGTACACTATTGAAATTCACCCTCCATCTAGGTATCATGTCATGATGGTAGTCCTCATAATAATAAAATTCCATGTAAATTCCCTCTCCTCAATGACAGATTTTGTGAAGGCACTCCCCATAGTTACATAAAGTAGTAAGAAGGTCCTCCCCTCACTATATCTCTCCTTGGAGGTCATCCCTAGGGTATACGCCGTAAGGTAATTTTTCATGGTCGAGCATCAAGTTTCAATAGTAGTTGTCGCCATTACAACACCAATTGCGAAGGCCCTCCCCATAATCAAAATTCTTACTAGAAAAAGGTCCTAACCTTACTAGAACAAATATGAGAAATCCCTCTTCTGCTGAGGCACTTGTAAATTTGGATTCAATCCCATTATAAACTCTTCCTTTAATGATTGGTATTCCTCCTCAACCATAGGATGTCTCGGGGCCACATTCATCTTCTGATCCACCCCCGCACTGTCTAAAAAACAAAGAGGCTCCCACCATCCCAATTACTTGGAATGAAATTATTAAGATGCTGTGGAGTTGGGCATATCAAGTACACGAGCCTCTGGAAGAACAATATATTGATATGTTTCCTGTGAGAAGACAACTACCTAGGGATAATATACCATTGATGCAGTGGCCTACAACCACTTCCCATATCAATATACCAGGAGAGTTGTCTGGGGAATGAACACATGACATTCGCCTCAATATATGGACGAATCTTCATCAGCTAAAAGAAAAATTCCTACCCTATGAAGGGTATGTGAACCACATTAGAATGATAGGGGAGCTTCATAGTCTAATATACTAATAATCCCTCTTGTCTTCACAGAATCCGCAATTATAAATGTGAAAGAAAAACCTTGATCTTTATTTACTCCATGCACTGCATAAGTATCATTGCCTCATTGGAAATGCCTCAGATGGAGTTCACATTTGGATATGGGGAGAACATGGAGCTCTACACTTCACATCGCGTCCCATATAATAAGCCCCGTTAAAATTAAATCCTGTAATTACATTACCCAAAGGCAACAGAAAGAGAAACCCCTACATAAGAATGATGGTATACTAAAAAAATTGTCCTAGACTATGTCTCAAAAGCATCAGGCCTGAAGATATCAATCCATCGAAAAGATTCTGAGTCAGGCAACCAGGAACATCCATCAATCTTTCTGGCTATGTGATGCCAACCAGTATGTAGTGCTCATGTTTTCAAAAGACCATAAAAACCATGCATGCCAATTTCCATACTTGGCCCACACCCATGCGAGAGTATGTGAAATTGAAAAGGTGGAAATTGCAGCAGCTACCACTTCAAAATTGGAACAACCCCATCCTCCATGATTGGGGGATTTTTTAAATCAAAATGCTCTCATAAGACAAAAAATCAATGGTCGTAATGCATAAATCGAAGAATAGAAACATCGTCATCCCATAGGGCTAGAGAGAATTTTTACCTCAAGTCCCACACATCAGATGTTCGTCTTCACCCATATAGGAAGAATAATGGAAAAGGAGTTACATATACCACCCAATCTAATGGTTTACACGCTCCGAGACAATGGCTCCTCACAAGGTCAGACCAGGGATCCCTTCAGGTCGATCATCACTATGAAACGTGAAAAATACCACAGAATAGAAAGATAATGTCCAAAAAAGGATGCATAAATCCTTTTTACAAGTTGGTATCGGGTACACCACCCCAAATGCAATATTCCTCAGTGAACATGTTAAATGCAAACTCCACAGGTCTCACATGAAATGATGTGAAGGCAGGGGATGTGATGGATGATGGTTCCCTCCAAGGGGAATCCAACATTGAGCCTAATGGTGTGCATAGACGGAACCAGAGAGCAGTCCTAAATCTGGGTTCCCCCTTAAATAATCCTTTACTACCTCTCGCACGAAACCCCAACAAGGAGAAAAGTAAATCCAATTTCATTTATGACCCACCGCCTCCTCCCATTGAGAATACGTCCCACACCCTCTAGGAAAGGTACTTTAAGTAGGAGGAAGAAATAAAATAGCTCAGGAAAATTAATGTTGTTCCATGTTAAAGGAGCTACCATTCTATATGTGTTACCCCTAAAAAACGTCAGCAGGTGCCCCTAGAAGAGGTTCCCAAACCACATGCACTTATCCCTATTAATGAAGACATGTTCCGGGGACTGTTCAACCCAGCTACAGAAGAACATAAAGACTTCTCCCCACTGGTAAGGTAGCCAGAAATATCCAGGTAAACCCACAAGTGATACCCTTGGTAGGTTATCATCCCCAAATTCCAACATCACCGGCACACCATGTTTTCACCACAACCGCAACAGGTCAAGATCAAGCCCTACAAGATATGAATCAAGTGCTCTTGAACACCATTGAGAAATTAACATCTCTACTAGAATCCATGGAGGGGTGGCACACTCTGATACAATATGAACACAAACCCTACCCTGATTGGGTGAGTAATGTTCCACCACCTCTGAACTTCGGGAACCCCGTAATCCCATTATTCAATGTCTCGGGGTACCCTAAACAGAATATAATGCACTATGACTTTTAATGCGACCCTTTGATTGGAACTCCAATTAAACAAGAATTATTAAAACTCTTGTGCTTCGTAATAACCTTATAGTCTTGACCATCATATGGTATACTAGCTTGCAAGCCAATTCAATAATAGGAAGGGAATACCTCTGGAAATAATTTCACTGCCAGTTCAGTTCAACACTTCCTAAGACAACAATCAGTGATCTCATGAAATAAAAACAGTGAGAAAACGAAAGGGTCTCAGACTTCATTTCTGGATGGAAAGAACTGACTTATTACATGAACTAGCTGCTCCCCCAACATGAGATACTCACCATATGAATCGATAACCTTTAGGATGAATTAAAAACACCGCTCATCCTAGTGAAGTGCACCAGCGGGTTTAGAAACGTTTCAAACATTTTGAAATAGAAGAATTTTTCATCATACCAATCTATATTCTTAAGTGGCCCCATCATCCTATGGGCAATGAATGGGAAAATATGAAGGAGCTTCAGTCCGGATTAAGCCCCCATCGACGCTATATCTAGTTGAGAGGCCCCCACCGAATCGTGCAGGACCCCATGGATGCCAACAACCACCCCCACCTCAGAAAATGAGGGATTGGGTGCTAAAAAAAATTAGTTCGAATAACAAAAAAATAATTTTTACTCATTCCGAGATAATCAGGTCCACAACTATTTCATAGCCTCTATGAATAACCATTTTTTCCAGCTACCGGTGCTAATGTGAGCCGATGAAGTGGGTATCGATGGCTTTCTAAATTATTGTCCCTGCAACAAGATTCTGGGACATACCATCATGGAATGTTTCATTTTTGATGAGCTCCTACAAATTATGGTGGATTCCATACATGTCATGTTGGCCCCCCCACTAGCACAAGTGGCGTATGTTTCCACCTCAGACTCAAGAGAGGAAGAGTAATGGAAAACAATCTATAGAATGAAAGTGAAAAAGATTGAAAATTTGATGACCTAGATGACCATAAATATAGTTCATGGTATCCCCCAGGTGTAGTTGAAACAACCAACTGTTTCCCCATAAGCTCTCAATGCCACACAACCATCCTCCTCGGCCCCACGGTCCTCTAAAGGCCTGAAGTTCAGAATGAAAGAGTAAAAAAGATGATCTGACTCTAAACCAAAGTTAGTGTGAAATGTTTTGGTATTCATGATAGATGTTTTGGTACAATAGTCAATTCCCTGACAAAAGATCCAACATGAACTGCCCCTCTAATCGGCACCATCAGAAGAAGAATGTTGGACAAAAACAGTGTCAGATCAAGAACTGATCTTCGACTCCATTAATGTCATTCATTTGATGGACACCTTATCAGATGAAGACTATGTCCATGAACCTGAATTCCACATGCCCAACTAGAGAGCCGGAGGGAGAGGCCCTAGTGGCCAGTGGTTTTTCTAAAAGGCATGGTCAAGGAAGCAGTCAAATTATCGGCCATGACATAGGTCAACCCGTTAACATCATGTAAACTCGCGGAAGGACCCTTTGGGAGACAAAAAAATAATTGGAATGCTCTTTATCCCCCATTAAATGAAACCCAAGCCCAATTATATTGGTATATTCTTCAGGTGAATAAAAAATATCCAACCACCTAAGGCATATAGGTGGACCAGTTTGGCCTAACTTTAAAAGGACCGCAGCACTATCTGCTCCGATAATAGTGGCTGGACAACTTATGTCAAATTTCTGGAGATTTAAAGTGACTATGAAAGAGAATCCCCAAGCCCAGAATCACCGACATTTAGAGAATAAGTGTGGTATTCTAATTAATATGGAATCATTTCCAGCAAATTTTTCAATCCTAGATGTGTTAAGACTATATTCAGACTACAGGGAGCCAGTCATCGAACCCTTATTTAGTCCCTGGGAGTTTGAGGCTGATGTAGCAGCAACAGAATTCTACCTAATGGAGGAGGCCTGTCCCGAACAATGTCACTTAATCGTCTCCTTCACAGACAGGGATGAAGATTCCATTAAGAAAGGTATCATCAAGACCCTATATGTGTTCTTCAAGATTAATGGAATTGATGTTCGAAGGATATTCATCAACAATGGCATGGGAGTTAACCTCCTCCCACTATGGATACTTCGTTGGCTAGGCTGTGATGAAGAAATCTTTACACCCTTCACTAAAACTCTGATTGAATACGACAAAAGTGAGCATAAACCATTGGGATGAATCAATCATAAAACATGGATAGAAGATATCATGTCAAATTACAAGTTCCTCGTGGTATGGAAAAGTAAAGACTTCAACGTCATTTTAGGCAGGCCTTGGCTGCATCATCACATGGAAATTCTATCATCATACCATGAATGAGTCAAATGTTTCACTGAAGGGAAAAACGGGACATTGAAATCTGATAAATCCATATTTGAGTCGTTTGATTCCCACTATATCGACATAAGGTTCTATGAATCGGAATAAAAATACCTTTCTTCCAATGACAATGATTGGATGAATGCCCAGAATAGATTGAAAATAGCCCCTTTTGACCTCCTCCAACAACATGGTGAAGATTATGTACTACCCATCAACTAATTTGAATGCCCAAGTGCATGTCCAAATGCAGACTCAAGCATCTTCATGGACTTTATTTTGGCCGCCAAGTCCAAATATACAAAAAAGTGGGTTGGTTCCCACAATGTAATGAAAATACCTATCAAAGATGTTCCTAGACCATCCTCTGGTCATCAAACTTCCCTTGCCTCACACACAAAGGAAAAAAGATGATTTCTCTCCCAAAATTAGAGAGTTCATCTAAAAAATCCTCTCTCTATCTAAAGAGGAAGATGAGGAATAAGATGAAGAAGATGATGATGATGATGATTATGATGATGAGGAGGAGGAGGAAGAAGAAGACCTCAAAGATTCCCCTCCTATATTCAAAGAAAGAGTGTCTACCAAAACTAATGAATATAGGGAGATAAATCTGGGCACCAAAAATTACTTGAATCCCACTATGATCTGTGTGTCTATTCCTGTTGAGGAAGATTAGGCATATATATCCTTCCTAAAGAAGAATCAAGATGTGTTTTCCTTTAACTACATAGAAATGAGAGGACTCAATCTTGAGGTCACCACTCATCATCTGGGATTACTAGAAGATCATCAGGGCTATAATCTCGAAGCCAGAAGGACACACCTGACACATGCTTCAAAAATATAGGTTGAGACTGACATGATGATAAAATCCAACTTCATATGGGAGGTCCAATATCCGGTTTGGTTGGAAAACGTAGTCTTTTTCAAAAAGAAAAATGAACAAATAAAAATATCCATTGACTTCAGGGACCTTAATCATCATTTACCAAAAGATGATTTCCTGGTCCCGATTACAAAATTATTGATTGATGTAACAACTATATACAAAGATCTCTATTTCATGGATGACTATTTTGTATACAATAAAATCTAGATGGCCTAAGGAGATGAAGATGATACCAATTTTTTGGCCCCTTAGGGAGTGCTATATTATAAGGTGATTAAATTTGGTCTAAAAAATGCTGGCGCCTCATATTAGCACACCATGCATCACATATTCATGTCTTTATTGGTAAAATTAATCAATTGTTATCTTAAAGATTTGGTAGTTAAATCACGATAATGCTGAAACCACTTGGATGATATTCAAATTTTATTCAACAAATTATGATAAAACCGTTTAAATATGAATCCCTGAAAATGATCCTTTGGCGTTACATCGAGAAAATTCATCGGCTTCATCGTACGCCATCGCCACATCAAATTCGACCCTGAGAATACAAAATCCTTCCTTGGAATTTCCCCATCTCGTGACCTCACCATGTTGCGGGGTCTCTAGGGGAACCTCATCTACATTAAGTGCTTCACAACCAACCTAAAAGGTAAATGTTTACCTTTCACAAGGATTATTAAGAATGGAGTTACGTATGAGTGGGATAATGATTTCAAAAAAGTGTTTGAAAATATCAAAAGATATATCCTAAGACTGGAAGTGTTAACGCCAACAGTTGAGGAGAGACTTATCATTTTGTACGTAACCACCCTGGAATGTTCATTAGGTGCCTTACATGTGCAGAATAATGATTCTAGAAGCGAGAAAAACCTCTATTACCTCAGAAGAACAATGATCGATGCTGAAACTCAGTATTCAAAAATTAAAAAGAACATTATATCCCTAATCCTAATAGTTAATAAACTCAAGAATTACCTACAGAACAATGAGGTAAACCTAGTTTCCCAATACAACCCACTCAAATATATAATGACTCATAGCATGCTAAATGGTTTTCCATAATGATGGGAGGTCATCCTATAATAGTTCTACATACGGTACATACCTTCGAAAGAAATAAAAGTTCAGGCGTTATCAGACTTCTTGGCAAAGTACCCTCGAAAAAAACAACACTGTTAGATACTAAACTTCCAGATGAAGAAGTGTTTTCCATCCAAGAGATCCCCTGGACCTGGGAAATGTACTGCGATGGTACATCTAGAAGCTTTACAGAGAAAACAATTGAGGATCCCAATCTCAACAAAGAGGGTTTTAGAATTATACTCATATACCCCAAAAGGCCATCTTTCTTTACTCTTTCCTACATTTTTAAAGGCATAAAAAAAGGAAGTATAGTTTCAAGCCCTTATAGCATTCTTGGAATAGGAACATCATGTGCAAGATAAACATATAAAAATAAATGGTGATTTAGAGATGGGAATCAAACAATTCAATGGTGATTATGCCCTTAGATATGAATTATTAGACCCCTTGATGAACCATGTTTGAGAATTGATAGAATAATTCCCATAGCAACCAACGTTGATATATGTACCCCGGTCACGAAATTCTCATGTCGATGCTTTGGCCAATGTGGCCATGGCCTTGGCCAATCCAGATCAGAATGAAAAAATCAATAGAATTTCCCACTGTTGGATGGTATTGCCATTCATCCAGAGAAATACAGAGGAAATCCATGAAATTATCCCCCTCTCTAAGCCTTATGGTCAAACCATTGGCTGGATGATGCCCATTTAAAATTACCTTTGAAATGGGGAACTCCCACCATGTAGGCCTGGAAGGGAGAGGGTCTAAATATAGACAGTTAATTTTGACTTGTACAATGGGGTAAACAAAGAAAATATTATCTAAAAATGAGGCTTTTATGGAGTCCTTATCAGGTGCATTGATGGAGAAGAGATTTCTGTCATCATGAATGTACATGTCAGAGCTTATGGAGCACAACAATCCTCAACCATGCTTTACCACCTAATCTGAAGGCTTGGATATTACTATCCCACTATGATATAGTATTGTTCATTATTCACCAATAAGTTACATTTCTTCCAAGTCCATGATAATTTCATACAGTGACCCCCATGGTTACTTCATGCAGATAAGTACTTCTGCTCATTCACCACCTAGGGGATGGATGTGGTGGGACCATATCCTCCCACCACATCCATACAATTCAAGTTTATACTCACAGTGAACAACTTCTTTTCAAATTGGGCTGAATCCATACCCCTTAAGGAAGTCGGGATGACAAACATTGTTAGATTTTTGAAGGCCAACATCATTACTGGATCTGGTTTCCCCCATAAAATAATGATGTACAATGACACTACCTTCATCGTTGTTGAGTTGGAAAAGATATACCAAGAGTATGGAATTAAATCCAAAAGTTCATTCCATTTCCACGCAATGACCAATGCGCAGGTAGTGGAATTCAACAATACTTTGTCCAACATACTCAAAATGATAGTTGATAAGGATAAAAAACCATTCCCATAAAATCATATTCATGCTTTTTGGGCTTACCGAACCATGACCTGAACTACCATCAAACAACCCTTTACCCACTGGTATATTGGTCAGGGGTAGTTTTGCCTATCGAAATCCATGTGACACCACTTTGTGTTGCCATTTGCTAAAAAATGTCCACGGACGAGCAATCCCAAAGATGAATTAATGAGTTGGAGTAGCTAGATGAAAAAAGGCTTCACACTCTGCACCATTTGGAAATCTACCACAATCAGATTGTATGAGACTTCAATAAAAAGGTTTACCTTCGATCTTTCCTTGAAGGATAAATGGTGTTGGTCCTTAAAACCCTGATGATACTTGAGAAGAATCCCTGAATCATTAACCAATGTGGGAAGGACCATATGTCATACATATGGTCTATTCAAATGGATCACACGCCCTGATATCAATGGATGGAGAGCTCACTGCGGCTCCTACAAATGAATAGTTATTGAAGAAATACTTTGTGTAATAGCAACCAAGCCATGTTCTGAGCTCTATGACCATAAAATACGAGTTATAATACCACCATGTTAAGATAAGAGCTCTATGAACCTAATCTATGAGTTATAATAGAACCATGTTACAGTCCAAACATTAAGACATTAAGCTATGAGTAACAACCAACCATGTTACGGTCCAAACTATAATACCATAAACTATGAGTAATAGCCATCCATGCCACGATTCAAACATTATGACCATAAACTATGAGTAACATCCAACCATGTTATATTCCAAACATTAAGACCTTAATCTACATGTAACAACCAACCATGTTATGGTCTAAACTCTAAGACATTAAACTATGAGTAACAACCAACCATGTCACCATCTAATCTCTAAGACCTTAAACTATGAGTAACAGGCAACCATGTTATTGTCCAAAATCTATGACCCTAAACTATGTGTTATAATACCGAAAAGTCAAGGTACAAACTCTAAAACCTTGAAAATTGACTAACAACCCCCAATCCATGGTCTGAGCTCTATGAGCCTCAACTATGAGTTGTAAAACCCTCATGTTATAGTCTAAACTCTAAAGCCATAAACTATGACTAACACCCCCCAAGTCATGGTCTATGATCTATGAACATAAACTATGAGTTGTAGTCCTGACCACATGATGTTAAATTATTTGGTATTAGTCCATGAGACATGAAATTAATCCAGCAACCATGGTCCAAACTATAATACCCTAAACTACGAGCCATTTTCCTTTCCACATAATGTTAAACTGCATGGAACTCATCTCGGAAACATGAAATTAAACTGTGATTCATTTCCTCACTATAAGATCTTAATCTTCATAGCACCAAGCATCTTAATCGCTTGACAATAAGCTGCATGTTCTCTCATAGAACTACATACGACTTTATTCATTCCATCACAGGATATGTAGCAATGCCCCCATCCTAAATCATGGCCCATCCCCCACCATAAAAAATGCCTCCATCATGCCTCCTATCTACCCATATTCATAAGGGAACCCCTTATCACTCCCTATTTCTCACATAAATTATAAATTACATGAGAATAGAATCTTTGGTAGGTATTATCTAATGAATGAAAACTATGGAGTAACATGGTAGTCCTGGAAACCATGATAGATAGAACAAAAAATGTCCCTGTATATAGACAGAGCCAGATCGGTAAAAGGAACATTGAGAACTATATATGGCTTGATTAATTCCCTTTCAGGATAAGTATTAATGTCGGTACTTAGAATCCCAGCCCATCGATCATCATCAATGTATTCACTTAAATTTTCCAATAAATAGACCAATCCAGATAAGTACAGGGGACTTTTAGAACTACGTATGGGTTGATTCCTACCCTTGCAGGATATGTAGTGATGTCCAAATTTGGCATCCTATTCCATCCAATAATCATCATAAAAAATTCCCTCATATTCCAGTACACATTGAGAAAAAATTTGGATGGAACACTTAGAACTACGTTTGGCTTGATTCCTACCCTCGTAGGATATGTAGTAAAAACCTGATTTGGAATCCCAGCCCAGCCACCATAAAAATTGCCCCTCTCCCCGTGTGAAGGTCAGACTAGTAAGGGGAGCCCATGAAAGGTCCTAGTCACGTGATAATAAACTACAAAATTCATTAAGAGTTACGTGTGGTCTAGTCCTTAGTGTTACGAGATCCGACACATGCACCCCCACTCATGACAAGTCAAAATATCCTGCTTCCCCCTGATAAATATGAGCTAGACCTATGTGGGTGCCCTATTAGTTTACAATTAATCATGATTTGGGTATTCCTTATGTTCCCAGTTACATCATTACCATTTGACAAACTCCATACCCAGGGAAAAATTGGATCCCCATAACCATCAAAGGCCATCTGATATGGAAGGCTAGTGTCCTGCAGACACTGTTGTTTGACAATGCACATCATGCCCCGGTGGCTCTGAATATATTTCCCACAAAAAGGATATCAATGAAAAGAAAATTCATCCCCATGAGAGTCCTCTACTATTTCAGTACTCCCAATGGCTTCCATGCCCCATGTCATTCCTCATCATTAATGCTGCCCTTGGGACTAGGGTTTACACCTTCTACCATCACTCACTTCTATGGAATGTTGGGATATAATAATTGATATTAACTCTAAACTACATAAGATCAGTATGAAAGCATAATCATCCTCACTGCATGAATCTAAAATGCACAAAATCATTTCCTCACTACATTATGTTAAACATCAAGTCCAAAATCATCCTTTTTGTATGACGTTAAACTTCATAAGAATGGTTTAATCCTAATGTTCCCTCTAGTGTTGATTTTTCTATTCAAAGGTAATGAAATAGAATCCTCTTAGTCATTTGTTTCTCACACCGAGCATATACCACTTGAGCTTAGGCAACCTAGTGGGATATCCACTTTGACATTATGGAAAAATAGTTCAGAAATATAGTCCTAGTATCATGACAGTAAGAGTCATGTCAGTGTTCCAATCCCTGAGAGGTACCCCATGTCCTGACCATGAGACATTAAATGACCAGGTATCCCAAAGATGGAATGAATTCCTTACCCTTTATACGAGTCAGATCTATGTATAGGACACCTCATTACATTAGTAGACCACAACACAAATGTCCCTAAAATGGATGGATACGTTCCATCCATATCTAAAACTCCATTCTATGAGAAATATTGAATCTTCATAATCATTCATGGCCATCTGAGATGAAAGGCCAGTTTCCAATAGAATCCTTTTTTTAAAATGCTCATCATTCAATAGGGGCTCTTCATATGTTGCCCATAAATATGACCATTAATAAAAGGAAAATTCATCCCCAGAATATTAATCTCCTATCTCGGTACACCCAATGGATTCCAAGACTCATTCCCTCCCTCATAATTCAAAGGCCCTCGATGTCATGGTTTATATTCTCCTCTATTCAGACATCTCAGATATATCATAAAATGCAGGACTGACCCATCTCTAGTCCCTTTTTGGGTTTCTAATGATACCTAATCTATATGTGTGATGTTGATCCATATACAAAATAAGAGTTCCTCCACTCATTTCTGGGTTTCCATGAAGAAGATCTGTTAAAATTCCCCATTTTGGGTTCAGGTTCACCCCTTGTCGAAGGTCACATACTTTATTAACAAAGATCCCCATATTCATAATCCTCAATGGAAATAAAATATGGAAGGACAGTGTCCAAAAGACACCTCTAATTGACTATTCACATCAATTATCAAGGGCAATTCACATGTCACCTACAGAATGGCTGTCAATCAAACAAAAATTTATCCCCAGGGGAGTCATTTATAGCTTCTGTATGCTCAAATGGAATTCATGTCTTGTCACACCTATCATTTTGAAAATGCTTGGATAATTGATTACACACATTCTTCCTTCTTAATTCCCTTGATATGAAAAATACTTCTAATTGAACTGACCACTCACCAACTCTCTCTCACGCAAGTAAGAAATGTACGGGAATAGTTTTTTACTCAAAGAGAACAAGAATCTCCCAAATGTTTTTAGACGCCACTAATCAGGCCATCCACCAACTGTGGTACCCAACATCAAAATAAATTCAAAATGATTCAAATCCCACCAAGGTCATTTTAGATGGGAGGAACATATCCTACAAAAATAATTGATTGAAAATTCACATCATGCCCTAGTGGCTCTGCATATGTCGCCCACAAAATGGATGTCAATCAAAGGAAAATTCATCCACAGGAGAGTCCGTTTCTACATCTGTATGCCTAAAACAACTCTTGATCCTCATGCATGTCTAGTACTCAAAAATATAGTTTCAAGAAAAATCCCTAATCCATGTATGAAGGATATTAGAACATTCCTGAATGTTGGTCTCGAATTAGGGCCATTTACCCATTATGTTTGTTCAATGTTGTTCGACCTAAAACATTACTAATAAGTTTTATTGGCAGGACTTTGAACTATGTACATATAATAAACCAAACTTTATTGAGGGAAAACCTATAAAAGGCTCCACTGGTTAAATGAAAATTATTGGTTCTTAAAAAATAATTGATCCATAAAAAAGGTGTAAATCCTATTTGGCCGAAAATCCATAAAGGGAGGCCTAAGAAAAAGTCATGTTATGCCCTCTAATCCCATGAAAAAAAGTTTTAGGAAACTATTGGGGTAAAAATGAAGAGACACATATGTTCATGAGTTTTTTCATAAAACCTCAATAGTAGTCGAACTACGCTCACTGATTCCCATGACTCAAGAAAAAAATATGAGTATTCTCTGATCCTTCAAGTCGGGACCACTTCTAAATCAGAATAGCCTCCTCATAATTCTAATAAGAAACCATTCCAATGGGGGAATTTTTAGGGTCCCAGAAGTTCAAAAAAGGGAAAGAAAATACCCCCACATGTTGGGTGAAGCAATGAAATACAACTTGGATTGTAAATTTATGAAAAAAAATTCAATGGAATACAGTCTGGCCGTATACCATCACTAGGAAAGGATTGTGGAATTCATAAACCACGAACCATAAGTAGGTAGATGGCCCTTGATGTGTTGGACTGTGAAACATTTTTCAGTGAATAATGTAGTTCACAGTGAATATCCACCAGCGAACTATTACTTTGGAGAATTGTTTTCGCTGGAGAGAATCTGGAAGAGATACACCCCACAAACCATCCCCGCGAATTATGTGGTTTGGGAATGTGGAGAAGTTAAAGTCATCATACAACATCACAAATTGTGGTTGACTGAGTCTTCTGAGCATCTAGATATCTCTCCATGGGCTTCTGTAGAAGGTGCCATGTGAACCGCAGATATAGTTTCCCTGACGCTCTATAAAAGGAACAACATGGGAACTAGATAGAGGTAGAATGTGGAAAGGAAGAGAGAGATATGAGAACGGAAAAAGGGAAAAAGAACATAAAGGGTATGGGAGAAATTTCTCCCACACCTGAACGAGTTCGCAAGACTCCATCACGCAAACCATATACATAAACAAAATTCTTAGAATTCTTCCCCATGGACCATATTTGGTAGACCCTCTACAGTCAACCTGCAAACTAATAAAAAACATAATAAATATAGTTTGTGGATACCCATACGGGGAACACAGTACATGGATGCCCATATGTTGAAAATAGTATGTGGGCACCCCTATATGGATGAATGTTTGTGTAAATATCTTCTATGTACTATCTTACTTGGCCAAACCCTCTCTGTACCATCCTAAGATGCCAGCTCCTACGTGACTAGCTCTTACGCAGACACCATATGCCAAAAACCATTCACACCCACTGGTCCATACACCGAGTGATCCATCCCAACACCTCCACTCTAGTACTGTGGTGCACTATGGTCTCATCCATCTGAGAAAATCCCTTCACTTTTGTTATTGATCCCTTAAAAATTGGAGATTTTAATCACGAACTTTTCTAGCCAGATCGGTGGGATTTTCCATTGCTCCCTTTTTCTACCAAAATATATATCCCTTTAATACCATGAGAAGATTCATTCATCATGCACCTACCAAAAATCCCTCTCACCTACCTCATATTCTAGGTTGACTTATAACTCCATGGACAATCATAGCCTGAATTATTCTTCAAGGCTTGAACACATCCTTTCAATCCATCATACATTGTGTCTCTGGTGATTTCAAATCCTCATAAACCTTCATGGACCTCAAAAGAGGGTGGATATTGTCCTAAGGACTCCATTTCATGACTATTTGCATCATGCCCCGGTGGCTCTACATATGTCTCCCACAAATTGTCTTATCAACCAGAGAAAAATTCATCCCCAAGAGAGTCTTTTCCTGCCTCTGTATGCCTCAATAGCATCTATTCCCCATATCATTTCTCCAAATTTGAGAATCCATAGATTCATAGTATTCACTATCCTTCCCTCTCATGTTCAAGGCTTGTCAAAATACAACAAACTGATTATCCTTTTGTTACTAATAGATCCTAAAAAAACGGTCCAAATTCAATGGCCTTAAAGTATGAGTTATCATCCTAACCACATGAAGTTAAAGTGTACGGTATTGGTCCTAACAACATGAAATTAAATCAGAATTCCAACATACAAGCTATATGACATTAAACTATTGTATACTGGGTAATTTAGGATCTTTATAAACATCCAATTCTCTCAGAAAAGGAATTCTAGTGTCCCTAGGACACCTCTAATTGACTATGCACATCATGCCCCGGTGGCTCTACATATGTGTCCCACAAAATGACTTTTCAATAAGAGAAAAAATCCTACTTGGGAGAGTCCTTTACTACGTCTATACACCTCAATGTATTCCATGAATAATATCATTTATCATGATTTGAGATCCTCCAGAATCATAATTTTCATGTTCTTTCCCTGTCATGCTTGAGAAATTTCAGAACATCCCAACATGATTATCTTCTAGTTAATCATCATCCAAGCTATGTGATTGTAAATTGTAGTATACCTCACATGACATTCTGGGGCCCTCCTACTTAGGTATTTCCCCAATTTTCTAAGGCCGAGCCTCATGGATTTCAATTTCATTATAAATTGAAAGGTTCATATTTCCATGCCCTCTCCCACAATAGCCCTGACCACTTTCACTGCAAGCTATCAGTCTCCCACCAATAGGAGAGGAATCATGTACTTTGTGGATTCTTCGAAATCCTATTGTTTCTCTCACCAATAATGAATCCTGTGGGATTAGTTCTTTGTGATAATGACAACATCCACCACATGATCTAAACTACATGAACCATGATTATTAATAATAACAGGATATGCAGGATGCCAGCCTGAAGTCCCGGACTCAAAAGGGTGACCTCCCATAGCGGGTCCACCCAATCATGCCTCCATAAATTGGAATATTCGATGCATAATCCCCACATGGGCTGAACTAAAAGAACATTAATTCCTAATAAAACCATGATACGTAGGATTCCTACCAGAAGGCCCGAGCTCAAAAGCGTTCCCTCCCATAAATCATCCACTCATACATGCCCCCTTAAATTGGAATCTTCCATGTGTAATCCCTAATATAATTCGAACTACATGCGTTATAATTCCTATCTCAAGGATACGTTGGAATCTCTTCTTATTGTCATGATCCCAGCTTCATGTCACCTTCCATCCCTCCTGGAAGATGATAAACTCTAGAGCCCCTTATTATATGGATCAAGTCAGCATCACCTCTGTAACCTCAAATATATGCATGCCTATGACGATCTTGCAAATCAAGGGTATCCCGTGGACACACTCTTATTGAATTAAACAAGGATTTACAAACATATGAACATGAATTAAATCTATAATATAGTCTTGGAATAGGAAAAAATCCTTTGTCGGAATGGTGTAGTGAGCCTGAACTCCCATCCTCTCGACCAATGGAGTCATTTAGTGTTGTTGGCTGAATCATCAATCAACCAGCACCTACCATTGGGATGAAATTCCATGAATCATGGATCCTAGAGACATTGGGTTTTCTTGAAATCATTAATAATCCCGTTTGAGACCTTATGGGATAGTTATATTTAAGGAGGACTAATTTCACAAGTACATGACTCCATACAATTGCCTGATGGAAGCATCTGACTATCGCACCTCCATCGAAGTGCGAAAGTGGTGAATCGCCCGGTCCCTGCAGGGTTAATCCATCCTTATTTAATGAATAATGATTATATTTGGGTCGAAACAAAAGAAATGGTGTACATGAAAAAAACTATGTCTAGAAAAGGGTATGGGTGATGATCCTTATCGAACCATTTGCGTACCACCCAAAATGTTCCACCTCGAAGTTATAATAGTGGTATAACTATGTGGCTAGGGGCCCCTATTGTGTAATATTTACTCACCCCTATAATGGATTTGCCTACATTTTTCATTTCTTGGGAAGATGATGGATGATTTGGTATGTCCTTGGTGGACCTGGGCCAGGTGGTGCATAGAGCAACCCAACAGAAGAGATTTGCTTCAGCAACCATAGACAGTTGTTTATGTACCTACCCTTCATGTACGATTTTCTACGGATGAGTTCCCTAAAGTATCACTTTTACATTCTTGTTTCAGTAAGGCTTTTATTATACCCCCATTTACCATTAGTTTTTTATAGTAGTACCTTGTGTTTTTTTACATAGTCTATCATCCTTCAAGTATTTATCACCCTAAGATTTTATAAAAAATATTCTTATAATTTCATTAATGTCTTGTTTTGTATGCTACACCAAGATTACCTTGCGCTATATGCAATACCGTATTAGCTTGCAGTATACGCAACACTATTCTTGGATCGTGTTACACACAATTTTGATAATAATTATTCTATGAAACATTGAGTATATATATATACATTCAATGTATAAATGAAATATGGTTGGATTATGATATACGAAACAACGAAGGATTCTTGCACAGCACGCAACTCTGACTTGGCTTTCATTACACGCAATCACGACCTTCCTCGATAGCGTGTGTTGTATGCAATACCGTGTCTTACTAAACAACGATATATTATTATAATATTATTATCAACTAGCCATTATGAATAGTATTTACTAAATTTTGAATTTTATAACATTATTATTCATCTTACAAATTTTATAGAACATGGTATAAGAACAAAATAAATTTTTCGGGTAAAATAAGTATTTTTAGAAAAATGCAGTTTTGCCGACTTTTGATGGAGCACCCACATTCAATCTTGTTTTTGACATGATTATAATTTCAATTTGACAAAATAAAATTCTTATTTGGAATCATGAAATAAAAATTTACTTTGGATAAATATTTCATATTATTCTGGAAACTTTCATATTTTAATGAATAGTAAAAACACGCTATATTTTAATTAAAAACGACTTTTTTCATCGTAATATATTATGTGGTTAAATTATAATATTGAATGGTTTTAAAGTATAAATATAATATATTTTTACCATTTAATATAATGTATGTCATTATCATTGATTTTACCTTGAATTCGTAGGTTAAATCAATTCAATCTTTTGTAATGTTTTAAAGAAAAACCTGTTTTCTTTCGACAAGGGGATTAATTTTAATTTAATTTATGCAACTTTTCTATATTGAATTTGTAAAAATTGATTCCATATTTGGAATCAGTGGGTCCAAATTTTGTTAATAAGCTACTTTTTATTTTTGGGCATTGTGAATAGTAACTACGGTAAATTTTATTTACTATAGTTAAAGGAAATCAGGTAATTAAGGGGAAATATAAGATTATAAAATTACCCTAAGACTTGGAAAAATCGTATTGGATGACTAAAAGTCGACCCATATCACCTAAGGGTCGAATTATATTCATTTAATGGACTTTTTTCCGTGAAAATAATTTAATTATTATTAAAACCAAAGAAAGTGACAACATGTCACTCTCTTAAATACTATAAGTATAATAATTTTATGTTAATGATAAACGTCATGAAACATAAAACATTAATAGTATACAGAAATCTAAAAAAATTATCTACATCATGAGAATTTATTTAGAATTTTTTGGGATTAAATAATTATCATTAATTGTGACACAATAGTGATGCAGAAATTATTTATCTAGTGAAAAATCAAGAATATAGTTTTTATTAAACTAATAGTGACCAAAAAAGGTGCAAAATCCTGAACAAAACTTAATGGTCATGTAAATTTAAACTATAACCATCCAATGATTGAATATTTGACCATTTGGAGTCTTATACAAGCAATAATGACACTTATATTATTTTGTTTTAAAAGATTCCAAAGTTGTCAACTTCACAATTTAATAAATATAACAATTTAAATATTGTGATTTTAAGATGATAAAGTTGAGTAAAAGTATTATTGTGAAGTTTAATAGGTTTATCTTCATCATAGGATTATATTTTTAATTTCTATGCAACATATAAGTATATTAAATAATTATACAAAAATATTGTAGTAATTATTTTATTAAGAGATAAACCAAATAAATGGTTTTAAAAATAATAAAATAGATATTATATGAACTATTTAATTTTCTCCACTAATTTTCTAGATACATATGACCTTTTATGAATCTATTAAATCTTTTAGTTCAAACATATCTTCTGTATATATTTTATTTAAATTCAAATAAATGAATAGTGTCAAAATTGAAACTATTGTTATTTTATAAAAATAACATATTATAAAATTGTTTAAAAATCACAAAAATATTTAAAAATTATAAATTTAAATTTCTATGGCCTATAATGCTATAAAGTAAAAAATTATGGAAAAATCACAACAAATAAGTAATTATTTGTTATAATTTAAAAGTTAGAATTTTAATACCACAAATAAACGTAAATAGATTAAATAAGGATAAATCAAAATGATAAGGTTTAAAATAAGATCCAAACATGTATAAATTTGATTGGTTGATGAGATTACAACCCTATATCATCTAAAATTATAATATGTGTCATTTTTGGAGGTTTTTAAGTGGGGTTAGATTTATTATAAATTAATATTTTTAAGAATTTCAAAGGTGCCCCTCTCCTCCCTTATAAAAGGGCACCTCCTCCCTCTCTTCCACACTCTACTTTGAGCCTTCGCGATCGGCCAACACCAACCCAATTATCTTCTCCACTTCCCTAGAAACATCCTAGAGGTCCTGGTCTTTTTCAAAGGCAAATTTTAGTGCCCTAAGAGGAGGTCTCAAAGAGGAGCTTCAAAGAAGAGGAGGTTCGGATACGTACGAAGCATATCAGACCTAAGGTAAGGGATAATTTTGCAAATCTCATTTTTATCTGAGATTGAATATTTGTAAGTATTTAATGGGGTTATTTCAATCATCCATATCCATGTTTTATAAATGTGTTTTCATGTATGTTGAAATTCCTTTTTACCCATTTTGACTTTTACTACATGGTATGTAAGGAATCTATCTTTTGTTTACGTTACGAGGTACTTTTTGACTTTTTCCGAAAAAAGTATGAAAGGAATGTTTTTTAACTTATATGGAACGAACGAATTTTTACGGTTTTATAAAGCCTTATTTTCATGAAGTTTCCTCCAAAATATTTCATGACTATTTTCTACAAAATATCTTTCTTTTAAAATTGCCTGAAGGTTTGTGAAATGAAATTGATTTTGAAGAAGAAATGATATTTTCCTCAAGAATTCATTTCAAGTTGTTTATCAAAACAATTTTCCATCTGAGATGAAATTATTTCATATGTGTATGTTTCAAGAATAATGTCTCTATGATTTACATGGTTTCAATTTTCTTATGATGAAATATCCTTCTATTTTATATTGATTATGTGATGATGGGTTGATGTTTATGAAACCCATTTTATTCATTGGGTTATGATGAATGTTTTAAGTTTATTTTGTGGCACAAGTAAGAATGATTCCACTATGAGATGGGTGGGACCTATATCTCCCTACAATACATTGGGTTAAGATTTATATCTCAGGAGATAGACATGGCTGGAATGGTAGGTTAAACCAGTTCAGTAAAACATGACTGAAACGAGTGGTGAACTCGATTCCGAAAGGGACGTTGTCCACTAAGATGGTCTTGGTAGCAATGCCTTGGCTACTATGGAAATCATTACATGTGATTAATGGATTCCACAATTACATGTTTTATTCCCATGCTATTTTGTCATTCTAAATGTTTCTTTATGATCTATGCCTTACGTACTTCCATGTTTTATGTCATTTCTCAAGCTTTTGATGCTTAAACATTATGTTCATGTTTTTAAGCTCAAATGTATATGGTATGTTTTATTTTATCCATTCTTACCCTTACTGAGCATTTGAGATCACCCTTTTTATGTTTTCTTTTCCCTAGGATATAAAGAAAGGTTTTAGG
Source organism: Viscum album (assembly GCA_963277665.1). Lineage (NCBI taxonomy): Eukaryota > Viridiplantae > Streptophyta > Magnoliopsida > Santalales > Viscaceae > Viscum > Viscum album. The sequence goes on from OY728142.1 coordinate 816,628,661, forward strand.
TAAGAAAAAAAGGGAAAGATATTTATGGGAGATGTTGAAGATCTTTTACCACGATTAGATGATTACGTTCCAAGTTTCCAAAGACACTAAACTATTACGGTCCTCGTGTGTCTATTTTTTTTATGTATTAAGTATTCCGCTAATGTAATATAATGTCCATGTACGTCAAGCTTCGGGTCTCTACAGTTGGTATCAGAGGAAAGTTTTAGTCAACCTTTGGAAACTACAATGTGAGAAATTTAGTGAGATCCCTATAGATATTTCTAAGGTATGTCTAGGGATGTCCCTAAGGTTAAGTAGAAGCATAGGTTATAGTACTAGAATTACGGTAACCCAAGATGTTATATATTGAAGGTACTCCCCCTTTATTATATTGTTTTCTCTAGCGTGATTTTTTCCTCTCACACTATTCTTTTTGGGTTTTAGACGATGGCTGGAACCCGAAGGAACCATGTTGATCAATGTAATGTTCAATGCAATGATTGTCCTCATGAACAAATAAATGTTATGGGAGATGGAGTGAAAAATATTATTGCTATACTTACATGTGCTATGAATCATTCTGGACTTCCAAATGAGCAGAGAAGGGAACAATATTCTATTGAGTCCTTCATGAGGCAACGCCCACCTTCTTTCAGTGGGTCTTCTGATCCACTTGTTGCTGAGCAATGGATCATTACCACTGATAATATATTTTCAGTTCTTCAATGTTCTGAACATGATAAAGTAATCTTAGTAGTATATCGTTTGGAAGGTGAAGCTGATCAGTGGTGGAATCATATCAAGAATACGAGGCCAAGAGATGAAATTTAGTCCATGTAATTGGACGAGTAAAAGAACTTATTTTTCAATAAGTACGTCCCTCGTATTCTTCGAACAAAGATGGAGAAGGAGTTTCTTGAACTAAAGAAAAAGGATGATGAATCTTTTGGTATATACGAAGAGAATTTTACAGGGCTTGCAAGGTATGCATCTGGATTTATCATCCAACCTAAAAGTAAAGTTGATCGATTCTACAGTGGCTTAAAACCAAATCTTTGAAGGGAATTAGCTATAAGAGACTTCAGTAGCTATGAAGAAATTGTGCGTTGTGCTATCAAGGTATAAATGGATGTTGTTGTTACTTATCCATATCATAGTTTTGACAAGAAATGAAAGATGGAGTTCAAGGAGAAATCTCAGAATAATGGTGAAAAGAAGATGAATGTTTCCTTATGCTCAAAGTGTGGAAAGAAGCATAGTGGAGATTGTCTTAAAGGGACTAGAAAATGTTTTAAGTGTGGAAAAGAAGGTCACCGAGCATCTGAGTGTTGAAGTAATGGAAAAAGGATTTATAATGATGTGAATAAAGAAAAGGATGCAGAGAACGCACCAACAACACTTCAATGCTTTAAGTGCAAGGAAATGGGGCATTATGCTAATAAATGCCCTAATCCAAGGGTTAGTGATGATCGACATGAGAAACCACTTAAGGAAAAGGACAAAGGGATGTCACATGTGATCACCATTGGCAATGTTGAATATGACAACGATGTGGTGGAATGATTAAGTGTTTATGTAATGGGATTCCAGAATAATGTTGTATATAGTATCGTGGAATATTGGAATATTTATGTTTTGGTCTATTGTGGTTTTCGATAATTTTATGGCATCGGTAACCATGAAAAGTGATTGAAATATTTTTGGAAAGCAGATGATATGCACATAATGAAGGGATAAAGAGAATCTAATATGTTTGATAGTATTCATGAGCTCATGATTGATATAAGGACTAAGTGATATCATGGTTTGAGTATATAGAATTTTGAGGATTTTGGTATGTGGAAAGTGTTAAATTTTAACTACATTCATGTTTTCACTATGGTTCAATGGGTATTAATTTTTCAAGAGAATGCATGATTAAGGCCTTAGAGTGTTTGGAATGTGACCAACAAGACATATCTTATGATATATGGGGATCAATGATGGTATTAAATCTCTGGTAATCGTTTTCAGTATATTATGAGAGTGGACTGCAGTATTATGGATAATCCTAAAGATTCGAATGGATTATGTTGGACATAAGTTAGTATTGTTTAAGGATATAATTGTTTTCAATATTATTGATGGGATGTTATAGTAATACAGTTTTAGAAAAAAGGAAAACCTGCAGGACATGCGACAACCCATCGCGTCGGACAAGGCCGTGGGAATCGAACCCACAACTGAAGTGGGACTGGCCTTTATTGCCTACCACTGGCCTACAGGTAGTCCCTGGTTAGTATAAACTAGTTTTATTTTATTAAGCGGTATAATATATGAAGTATATGTTCATTTTTGGAACCATATATGATTTATCTAACCATAATATGGACTTCCAACTTTTGCTAACCTTTTGTTTGAAAGAGATGGAATGACCCATCATTCTATCACATGATCTGCTAACACATCACGAATGACAAATTCAACTTCATTTCTTTAATAGTTGAAGTGGAAAATGTCTAAAGAACTAACAATGGTGAGACTATACCAAAATCATGACAATATTTATTCTAATTCCAATTTCATCAACTTTATGGAAATGATCATGAAAACCAGAAATGTTGTCCTAGTGCTCTGATATCTTATGAATCAGATGGTACCTTAGATTATCACAAATTTATGGCTTTGTGATTGCTGGCTTTTCCATCGCCATGTTCTCTACCACTCTCCATCAGAACATGATGGTTAGATTTCTCTTCCATATCCATATTTTCACCTATGTGGAATCCCAGTGATTAGTTTATTTGGGTAACCGTTGTGTTTCATACTTTTGTTTTTAAATATTGGTTTTGATATTCCTTTTTATGATGTGGGTTTCTATTATAGAATCTTTCGAATAGTAAACCATTTATAACCCCACCGAATTTCGAGAGCGAAATTCATTTTAAGCGGGGTAGAATGTTACACCCCGAGATTTTATGAAAAATATTCTTTTAATTTCATTAATGTCTTGTGTTGTATGCTACACCAAGATTACCTTGCGCTATACGCAATACTGTATTAGCTTGCAGTATACGCAACACTATTCTTGGATCGTGTTACACACAATTTTGATAATAGTTATTCTACGCAACATTGAGTATATATATATATATATTCAATGTATCAATGAAATATGGTTGGACTATGATATACAAAACAACGAAGGATTCCTGCAAAACACGCAACCCTAACTTGGCTTGCATTACACGCAATCGCGACCTTCCTCGATAGCGTGTGTTGTACGCAATACCGGGTTTTACTAAACAACGATATATTATTATAATATTATTATGAACTAGCATTTATGAATAGTATTAACTAAATTTTGAATTTTATAACATTATTATTCATCTTACACATTTTATAGAACATGGTATAAGAACAAAATAAATTTTTCGGGTAAAATAATTATTTTTAAAAAAATGCAGTTTTGCCACATTTTGATGGCGCACCCACATTAAATCTAGTTTTTGACATGATTATAAGTTCAATTTGACAAAATAAAATTCTTATTTGGAATCATGAAATAAAAATTTACATTGAATAAATATTTCATATTATTCTGGTAACTTTCATATTTTAATGAATAGTAAAAAGACTCTATATTTTAATTAAAAACGAATGTTTTCATCGTAATATATTTTGTGGTTAAATTATAATATTGAATGGTTTTAAAGTATAAATAGAATATATTATTACCATTTAATATAATGTATGTCATTAGCATTGATTTTATCTTGAATTCGTAGGTTAAATCAATTCAATCTATTGCAATGTTTTAAAGAAAAACTTGTTTTCTTTCGACAACGAGATTAATTTTAATTTAATTTCTGCAAATTTTTTGTATTGAATTTGGAAAAATGGATTCGATATTTGGAATCAGTGGGTCCAAATTATTTCAATAAGCTACTTTTTATTTTTGGGCATTGTGAATAGTAACTACGGTAAATTTTATTTACTATAGTTAATGGTAAATCGGGTAATTAAGGGGAAATATAAGATTATAAAATTACCCTAACACTTGAAAAAAAATTATTGGATGACTAAAAGTCTACCCATATCACCTAAGGGTCGAATTAGATTCATTTAATGGACTTTTTCCCCTGAAAATAATTTAATTATTATTAAAACCAAAGAAAGTGACAACATGTCACTCTCTTAAATACTATAAGTATAATAATTTTCAGTTAATGATAAACTTCATAAAACTTAAAAAATTAATAGTCTACATAAATCTAAAAAACTTATCTACATCATTAGAATTTATTTAGATTTTTTTGGGATTAAATAATTATCATTAATTGTGACACAATAGTGATGCAGAAATTATTTATCTAGTGAAAAATCAAGAATATAGTTTTTACTAAACTAATAGTGACCATAAAAGGCACAAAACCCTGACCAAAACTTATTGGTCATGTAAATTTAAACTATAACCATCCAATGGTCTAATATTTGACCATTTTGAGTCTTATACAAGCAATAATGACACTTATATTATTTTATTTTAAAAGATGCCAAAGTTTCCACCTTCATAATTTAATAAATATTACAATTTAAATATTGTGATTTTAAGATGATAAATTAGAGTAAAAGTATTATTGTGAAATTTAATAGATTTATCTTCATCATAGGATTTTATTTTTATTTTTTATGCAACATATTAGTATATTAAATAATTATAAAAAAATATTGTAGTAATTATTTTATTAAGAGATAAACCAAATAAATGGTTTTAAAAATAATAAAATAGATATTATATGAACTATTTAATTTTCTCCACTAATTTTCTAGATACATATGACCTTTTATGAATCTATTAAATCTTTTAGTTCAAACATATCTTTTGTATATATTTTATTTAAATTCAAATAAATGAATCATGTCAAAATTGACACTATTGTTATTTTTATAAAAATAACATATTATAAAAATTTTTAAAAATCAAAAAAATATTTAAAAATTATAAATTTAAATTTATATGGTCTATAATGTTATAAAGTAAACAATTATAGAAAAATCACAACAAATAAAAAATTATTTTTTATAATTTAGGATTTAGAATTTTAATACCACAAATAAACCTAAATAGATTAAATAAGGATAAATCAAAATGATAATGATTAGAATAAGATCCAACCATGTCTAAATTTGATTGTTTGATGAGCTTACAAACCTTTATCATCTAAAATTCGAATATGAGTCATTTTTGGATGTTTTTTAGTGGGGTTAAATTAATTATAAATTAATATTTTTATGAATTCCAAATGTGCCCCTCTCCTCCCTTATAAAAGGGAACCTCCTCCCTCTCTTCCACACTCCACATTGAACCTTCAAGCACGGCCAAAACCTGCCAATTATCTTCTACACATCCATAGAAACATCCTAGAGGTCCTGGTCATTTTCAAAGACAAATTTTAGTGCCCTAAGAAGAGGTCTCAAAGAGGCGCTTCAAAGAAGAGGAGGTTCAGATACATACGAAGCATATCAGACCTAAGGTAAGGGATAATTTTGCAAATCTCATTTTTATCCGAGATTTCATATTTGTAAGTATTTACTGGGGTTATTTCTATCATCCATGTCCATGTTTTATAAAAGTGTTTTCATGTATGTTTAAATTCCTTTTTACCCAATTTTGACTTTTACTCCATGGTATGTAGGGAATATTTCTTTTGTTTACGTTACGAGGTATTTTTTGACTCTTTCCGGAAAAAGTACGAAAAGAATTTTTATTTAACTTATACGGCAGGAACAAATTTTTACGGTTTTATAAATCCTTATTTTCATGAAGTTTCTTCCAAACGATTTCATGACTATTTTCAACAAAATATATTTCTTTTAAAATTGCTTGACGTTTTGTGAAAAGAAATTGATTTTGAAGAAGAAAGGATATTTTCCTCAAGAATTCATTTCAAGTGTTTTATCAAAACAATTTTCCATCTAAGATGAAATTATTCCATATGTGTATGTTTCAAGTATAATGTCTCTATGATTTACATGGTTTCAATTTTCTTATGATGAAATATCCATTTGTTTTATATGGATTATGTGATTATGGGATGATGTTTATGAAACCCATTTTATTCATTGGGTTATGATGAATGTTTTAAGTTTGTTTTGTGGAACAAGTAAGAATTATTTCACTATGAGATGGGTGGGACCTATATCTCCCTCTAATGAATTGGGTAAAGATTTATATCTCATGAGATAGACATGGATGGAATGGCAGGTTAAACCGGTTCAGTAAAACAGGACTGAAACGTGGAGTGAACTCGATTCCGAAAGGGACGTTGTCCACTAAGATGGTCTTGGCAGCAATGCCTTGGCTACTATGGAAATCATTACATGTTCTTAATGGATGCCACAATTACATGTTTTATTCCCATTCTATTTTTTCATTCTTAATGTTTCTTTATGATTTATGCCTTACGTACTTCCATGTTTTATGTCATTTCTCAAGATTTTGATGCTTAAACATTATGTTCATGTTTTTGAGTTCAAATGTATATGGTATGTTTTATTTTATCCATGCTTACCCTTTCTGAGCATTTGAGCTCACCCTTTTTATGTTTTATTTTGCCCAGGATATAAAGAAAGGTTTTAGGTAAGAAAAAAAAGGGAAAGATCTTTATGGGAGATGTTGAAGATCTTTTACCACGATTAGAAGATTGCGTTCCATGTTTCCAAAGACACTAAACTATTACGGTCTTTGTGTGTCTGTTTTTGTTATGTATTAAGTATTCCGCTAAAGTAATGTAATGTCCATGTACGTCAAGCTTCAGGTCTCTACAAAGTATCTATGTCATGGAGTTGTCTCTCTGTGTATATGGACTTAGTCAAATTCCTCCAATTTGTTTTTGGGATTTACCTAACTGGCACCAGTCGCTAGCCCTGGGACAATAGGATGTGTGCTTGGGGTAGTCACGGCATGTTCCCTAAGAGATTGGTCATAACAACTGTGGTGTCGTTACATTAATTTAATTACCTAAATTCATCCGAAATATGATCAAATGGGTTATGAAAACATCATCTGTGTGTATGGAGTACCCCCACCTCACGAACCAATGTTGTTCACTTCTCATTACCAACATTCATGGTTTGGTGTGATGCTATGTCTGATGTATATATATATATATATGTGATATTTATAAAAAAATTATACCTATGGAGAAATTATATCATATATATATACTTTTTACATTTAATTCTTTAGTATATATGACAATGTCGCTTGTGTGTATGGTGGACTACCGCCTCACTAAACGATGTGATACATATTTCTCTAATGCATTACATTGAAGGTTATAATGATAAATTTAATGATTATATGTGATAAAAATAAAAAATTATAATATTTATATCATATTTATCATTTTAAAAATTAACATATCATTATATTTTCACTCACTTAATGATCATAACTTCGTTTGTGTATCTGTGGACTACCAGCACAGGAGCCTCAGCCTACATGGCGAGGAATCCTTAAGTGCATCAATGAGACCCAGGTTTAAAACCAGGAGGGGTAATAATTCTGAGTACTATAGTAGGGGATATAACATATACTGTAGTAGTATTGTTTGGGTACTATAGGAAGTACTATAACAGTTACTAGAGACAGAACGGTTCGGTACTATAGTAGTTGGAAATATTATCCTTGGTCCACTGGTTTGGGCTTGAAGTCCTTTAAACCTTCAGGACACCCAGGACTCTAGGTCAGTAAGGCTTTTGGGTCACCATTAAGGCCTTGGGACACCTCAAGGCCTTCAGGCCACATGATCAATGCAGTTTCCCCAGATAGACTCTACAAAAAAGGACCAATCCTAGAAGAGGATTCAGAGCAAGTGCACTCACCAGAGTAGAACCAAATGGATTAGGAAGAATGAGAGGGTATGGATACACCATCGGTACCAGCCCATGATTGCATGAGATTCCTATCCAAATGGCCATGTGAAGTTGGAGAGCTATCACCACGATGAAGATGCTGGTGAGGGGTAGTTCTTTGTAGTTATATTCTGGTTAAATTCCCTATGACCATTAGGTCATGTAATCTCTTAAACCCATGGTCCATGTAATCTCTCTAATCATATGGGCCTTATAAGGATTCCCCCTCATCACTTGAAAGGGGGTTATCAAAAATCAATAAAAAATAAGGTCTTCGGGCCATTCGGGATATGTGTGGACTATAGCCTTCACGAATTGATGTAAAACTCTTTTAATCACTACACCACATGCATGATGTGTGTGTGTGTGTGTGTGTTTGAGAGGGTACATTCCTTGTAGTTATTTTCTGGTTTAATTCCCTTAGACCTTTGGGTCATGTAATCTCTTAAGGGTATGGGCCATGTAATATCTATAATCCTAATAGGCTTTTAAGGGTTCTCCCTCATCCCTTGAAACTGGAGTTATCCAAAATAAATAAAAATGATGTCCTTCAGGACATTCGGGCTATGTGTGGACTACCGCCTTCATGATGTGATGTGGCACTCTTTTAATCACCACACCACATGCCTGATATATATATATATATATATTTATTTATATATATCTGTGTGTGTGTGTGTGTGTTTCTGTGTGTATTTAATGAAATACTATGGTATTTATGATATCATGATAATTCTAAAAATATGCAATAGTACTTACCACCTTTCCACAATGATCATTGTAAAATGTAAATGTTAGTCATGCGCACGTACTACATATCATCTATATGATCATAAACTACTTCATTTCTAAAAAAATATATTTCTTGATGGATTATGAAAGTATTATTGATGTTTAAATTTGATAATATATTCATCATTATTATTCATGAGATGATAAAACTGTATAATAATTAGCATAATCGTAACTTTCATTCCAAATAATGAACGAGGAAACAAGGCAATTAACACATGAAACAATAAAAATAATGAAATATAATTAATGAACTGGTGATAAGATGTTATAAAAGGATCATATATTATATTATAAACATTAATATAGTTCACAGGTAAGTTAATGACATGTTTAAAACCACTATATATAAGTCTAAGGAACATTCGACCAAAAGGAAGTCTGAGGTTGTGGATTTTTTCTCAATTTAAATTCCATTGATATTTAGTTATTATTAGGAACAAATTAATCTTTATATGGTGTATATAATTCTACTTTTAAATTAATATATTTATTCATTCTTATATCAGGGTATTATAAGTTTCACTTTGATTTATTTCCTCTAATTGTTTTTTACTTGAGCATTACCTACTATAAAAAATTATTATACAATATCTCTTTATTTTATGACTATTAACATTCTCTTGATAAAATAAATTTATAATAGTTATTTTTCATTGTAAATTACATTTATATTAAATAGAAAAATTCTTATATTATAGATTTTATTATTTACCAAAGCATATAAAATTTTTATATACATTGTATAATTTGAAATTTATTTGTCTGACTTCAGAAATGTTGATAAATTTGTATCCTTTAGTCAATATGGATATTTGTGGATAAGCAACATTGTTTGTAAATTAAATCAATAATTTTGTATATATGGAATGATTTGGACATGTAGACATGTCAGGGTCCTTGTTATTTATATCCCCTCGGTGCAATTCTAGGTCTTACATGACAAATCAGTGGTCCTAACCAGATTATTTGTACCAATTAGTTATAGATAAATTATCCAAACCAGATTGGTTTGTACCAAGTAGTTTTAAATAAAATGGAAGAAATGATTATTTTATACCAAATATTTTTAAACAGTATTGAGGATAGATCTTGATATTATATTGATCATGTTCTTGAGACCATCCATCAAATAATAGAGCATTTCCTTCATTAATAATTATTTTATTATTGTTATCTATGAAATTTTTTATATGATACTATTTATGGATGCATCTCATTCATAGTTATCGATTAAATTTAATGCTTTTTAGTTATATTCCTTTACATGTTGATTGTGACTTTTCTTATCATCAAAGGAAAGTTATTTAAATGGCTTGTGTGTTCAGTTATTTAACATTCCACGTCGATTATACTTATTTATTAATGATTTTATTTGAGGTACAAAATCCATATTGACCTTTTAAGATCACCCTTTGCTTATTTTTTATTTTACCTTGGATATGATAAAGTATTTTGTGTTTGATATTTAGGTATACACTAAGGGGAATAATATAATTATCAAATAAAATTCTTTGTGAAGTTTATATTTTAAATTGTACTGTTAATTTCATGTGTGTATTCATTTTTAAAAAATGATTAAACTATTCATTCATTCAGGATATGATTCCTTGTATCATATTAAAATATATAAAAGAAGACAAGAACTCTAGATTACAAGGATTAGGGTTACTATAGTTCGTATCAATGTAAAAGGATGGTATCTGATCATTAGGAACTCTCACATGTGAGCATTGGACGAAGCATGGTTCTCCACCCAAGGAATTAATGGAGAAAAAGATACTACTGGGGATGGCGGTGTGTTATACATCAGAGGTGTAGCCTCCATTGTAGTTCCCTAATAGTTATAAATTAGGTTCTATTAGAAAAAATTCCAAACTACTATAAGTGCCTTATAATTTTATTATTTACGGTGGGTTTCTGTAAAAGATGGTGATGTGATTTTTATGTTTATTATAGCTTACATAAATTTGGATAAAGATGGTTTGTGAAATGGAAATTATAATTATGAATGAAGAACAAAAAAGGTAAGTGTTTTGTTATTGAATGGTTAATGACTGTAATGAACAGTTATGAGTTGACTAAATGTGATGAAAAATAAATATATGGATCTATGTTGGGATATAGAATGATGAGTGTTTGGGAATAGATATATTAGAAATTGATAAATAAATATGGTTTGAAACATTTTAATGCCATTAAAATGGAATTAAATGGATGAAGAAACTTTTTATATTTGACCCATGTCTTATGAGTGATGGTTTTGATGTTTTCATTACCTTCTTATTCCTTGTGTTAATGGATTTTTGATTATTATGTCGTGTCTCAAAATTCTGGTAGTGGGGTGGAAGAAGGAAATATGATGTGGAATGATTCATGGGATATAATTTCTTATAGTGGTTATAAATATTATGATTTATGCAGTGCCTCAAAATGGTTACATATTATCAGGTGATATAATGAATCAACGTTGGTGAATACACATGGGTTGTGACTGACAGAATTAAAAACACACACTAGTAATGATATTGATGATTGTATATGAATTTTTAGAGTGAGGTTCACACATGGTAGAAGTGATAATTATGTTTATGCCCTAAATCTGAATAATACCATGATATTGATAATAGAAAATGGATTTGATTCGTGAATAGTTTTGGATATGTGTTTGTCTTGTAATTTTACTGATAATTATAGAATTATTGACCAGTAGTGAGTTATAATTATATTAACTTAGGATAGAATTAATGGTCTAAATTTGATGTAAATGGATGTAAAATTATTTGATGATTCTTTATTATTATAATTAAATATGATTAAAAATGTGGAAAGGGTTGGTAATCAATGTGTTTAAATGGAAACTATGAAAGAGAGATTGTGTGGCTTCTGTGTGGTAGTTGTGTTCTGTGATGCATAAGTTAAGGATATGTGGGATATCCGTGATGTGGTTAAAAAGTATGGAATTATATATGATAATTTGTTTCTAGTGTTTACTCATAGTCAGATCTATGTGCTTATGAGAGGGTGATCATATCATCTTGCTATTAGATTGAGTGAAAGAACCCATTTGAGATAGGATTGAGATGAGATGAGTATAATCTGGGTCTAGAAGTGGATTTTTTGTTATTATGACTATATAATGATTGTTTGGAATTTTTAAAAAATATTTTTTTTGTTTGGGATATGTGGGGATAATGTAAATATACTGGTGTCTACAGTTCTATTGATAATTATTATTTATTTCTAATATTATGGCCTTTGGCTTATCCCTATTCCTTCCATGATCACTACTGATGATTATGTTTGACTATTTTATTATTTGGTTTCACTCATAAATGTTATTTCATGTTTATTATACATAGATGTTGATCTATTTAGTGGGAGGATCCTACCAAAAACATCCAAGTGCTCACCCACCCCAGTTTTCAAGTATATTTAGGCTAGATCCCTAGTGTTGAAGTTGTAATTCTAGAATCATGGATGGATTTGGTTATTTTCGTAGATATTGGATTTTATTAATGTGTATTCCAATGAAATTTCAGTCATTTTTATCTATTTTAGGTTTTAATTTTTTATTTGGTTTTGGAGTTATTTCGGGGTTTATAACCTATCTCTCAATCCTACTTGTCTATTTAGGGTAATTCCTTTCATATATGACTGTTTTACACAGTTGATGCTTGTACCCTGACTTGGTCTTACTAAATATGGGACTCATAGTAAATTTTATCCATTTAATATTTACTGGACCATGAGGTTTAACTTTGTAGGCAAGGATTTATGGAAGTTTCAAGAAAAAAAATGATTTTAAATGGAAATGTATTTTGAGATAGTTAGATCATTTCAATGAATTTATTCTCATTAGGGCCTACCCAGATTCAAATACACATGAAAAAAATAAAGTAATTATAGACTAATACATCATCTAAAATTTAATTCCCCATATATTAAAATAACACACTTCTATAATTCAATTGAAATTAATGTTATAGTCTTTGTATTGTTGATAGGTTACATCTAAGTTGAATGAAAACTATGACATGAATCAATTATAGTTATCACTCTTTGCCAAGTTCCTCCAATTAAATATCTTATTCCCTCATCATTTATACAACTTGAAGGATTTTATATTAAATCATTTTCTACCTTATTAATTTATTTTCAACATTCTCCTCACCTTATTAGATTTTTTACAATTAGGAACTTTATTTTAATTTTTTTATCCATAAATGTGTAATGTACTTATTGAATTTAATAATGTCTTAAAATCACATTCCTTGTGAATAATGTTTCATAGATTCACCATGTAACCATAGTATCCCATTTTAATTCAATTTAAATGGACAAATATAACTATTTTTTGAATTATCTCTATGATATATTTTATTTCAAAATGGCCATGTCCCTATAGGTTCAATTTCAAACAACCTATTTACTAATGTTTTAATTCCAGTTCTATAAAAATACATCCCATGACTCTCATTTCCTTAATTAATAATTAAAATTTTTATAAAAATGGTGAACAACGGGACTCACAAATCATGAACCTCCAATATGTTCAGACTCAGTGTCATCCTTAGTAATGGATAATCAATTATCCACAATATAAGATATAATTTTAAATCATTTAATAGTTCAATGACCCTAAATTTTCGAAAAATTTCAAGACCTTCGAAATTTTTTTGGCATTTTTTATGTGGATAAATCATTTAATAATAGCTCAACATATTGAAAGGCCACTATCCTCGACACATAAAACCCAACATTATCCCTCATATTGAATCCTATGGTTAGAAAATATTTTTCTCAAAAAAACAAATTCAATAGTTCATTGTTTTCTAGATTGGATAAAATAATTTTCCTAGATGGTTTTCCACATCGAATAAGAAATATATAATATATTCGAAAACTTAATGCTATTAATTTTTAATAACAGAAAGAAAAATCCAAAAAATTAGCTTAAAATGTGTTATGTTAAACTATTATGTATGAATAGTACATTTGCATAAAGATGAAATTTTAATGGTTAAAAACATGACTAGAAAGATCAATTCAGTTTTATTATCAATAATCAACAAATAAGTAATTTGGAAACCCAATCATGAAAACCTAATCCTTATATTTCAACAAAAAATAACAGTATACCCCCCCCATATAGTTAGTTCTTAGTAATAAGCACTATAAACATTTATTAGAATAAGGTTCATGTAATAATCCATTGTAACATCTCAGACCGAATTCTGCACACCGATGCACTGAGCCAATCAATCACATAACCTCAAAAAACCCTCCTTCTACTCTAGAGGTTTTTGACTAGCGGCGTGGGATAATAAAATTAATGGGAAGACTATACCATCTTTTTTAGAGTAAAAAATGTTGTCAATTAAAAAAATAAAAAAAAATTATATAACCATAAGCACAAGGATTCCAATATCCCATTATGACCAAAACTAGAAATATAAGATTAAAACTAAATAATAGATATTCCATGATAATGTACATACCATATGTTGAAATAAAAACTCAAAATTAAAGACCCTAAAAACTCCCAAGAAGGTTCCAAACCACATAAAGTTATTTTATCCATTCTCCATCCCAACTCATGTATCTAACAGAGGGCCTTTTTTCCTTATCCTATCTTGTAAGTGTGAAATTTTTTCGGTTACCAATCAGGAATCCCGAGTAGGGTGTGAGTATAGCTTAGTAGGCCACTTGAAATGGAATTTAAAACAATATCACATTAATAAAAATTGTATAATGTTGTATAAAGAATAGAGAACAATTTATAATTTAATAGGTTTCCCATTATCAACTAATATTTATTTAATTAAATAATCCCATGGGATCTCAAAGACACTCGTAACTCAATACCTGCTTCGGGTCATGTTAGAATCTGAACTATTACACAGTTATATCATATCACAAAGTTCTATTGTTACCATACATTAGTTCATAATTTAATTCCAATGTATCCATTCATACTTCACACAAAATAACTACCATGTTACCAATATTTAATTCATACTTGAATTCTCTTGTTACCATTCATAATTCACACAATATAATGACCATGTTCCCATTATTTAGTTAAAAAAACAATCTTCTTACCATTCATAACTTTACGATCGAATTACCATGTTACCATTCATCAACACATAATTAAATAAACAATTAATCTCCTACATCAATTCCATTACAAATTCTATAATTGGTAAAAAATACCAATATCATTAGATAATTTAATAATTAATTAATAATCTAAATCACATTATTAACAACCAAATTATTCATAAAATAGTTCCCCTTAATTAATTTTCTAGTGAATTATTCACATTAATATCTTTAATTAACTCAATAATTCATTAATCACTATCCTATAATCATTTCAAAAAATAATTATCTCAATTTACAATCCAATAATCTAGAAATTATTTCATCAATTCATTATCTCAAAAAAATCTCAATATATCATAATTAATTAAAAAATTAATTATCTCAAATCAACTTTCTCAATATCTCATAATTAGTTAAACAATTAATTATTCAGGATCTACAATTACATTATCCTAATCTCTCATAATTCAGTAAATAATTTATTCCCAAAATTAATTATATTAAATCATGAACTCAATTTCTAAACATAAAATATAAATTCTAAAATTAAACACACATAACTATAATCAATACTATGGGATTTTAATTATATAACACCTACCTTGATTTGTTGAAAAGTGGTCACCCTATAGAAATCACCAATTTCAATTGAATAATGACATAGTATGAGATCTTTATCTTAATCCCTAAATCAAGATAGAAAAAATAATGATCCCTTAAATTTAGATCTAAATCAACAATCCTAGATCTATATTTTACCAAAATAGTGGATAAAACCCATACAACTTATGGGAGATGAATGGAAGAGATACTGGAAATCAATCAAGAAGAAACCACATACCGGTTGAGGTGAAGATCTACCAACATAGATTCAAATAACCATGAACAAAAGTAAAATCGACTTGGAATCCTTTTTGGAGTCTTTTTAATCATGAGACATCAATTATGGTTTGATCTAGTTTTTTTGGGGTATTATATTGGGTTTTTAAAAAAATTATAATAATTTTCGGGGGAGTAAAATCTCTTATCCACCATTTGCTACTCGGGACGTACGATTTCTCCAAACTATGTGCCTAAATATGTTCTTATTCTAATAGTTACATATACTCTCCTATTAGGGTGTACGATCTTAAAAACAATGCAACATCCATAAAAATCTTCACTATAGAGGGTTTCATGGTCTACTAGGCTGGGGGGAACCATTTGGTAAAACAGTTTCACAACCATGAACTTTCCCATTTACATCCAAAATTTAAAAATTCACCCAAACATTCCCCAAGGTAAAATTCAAAGTGAATTAACTCAACACTAAAAAACATAGTACCTATGAACTATTCGGATACATCCCTATAAAATTTTGGGATCTTACATCCTCTGTGTGTGGTTTATCACTAGAGTTCACTTGAGTGTATCCTCCGTTATTTCATTAATAAATATTAAGGTTTTATTTATTCATGTACCTAAATAATTAATGTTGAATAAAATTAATATAAAAAAAATAATGTTCAAAGTGAATTTTAAAAACAATATTGATTTTTGGAAACATTTGGCCAGAAATATCTAACATGCAGCTCCATAATGTCTTTGAGAAAACGTGAAGTTTCATAGAGAGGTTCCCTTTATGTGGTTTCTCTAAGAATTGGGTGAATTTTTAGTTTTCCATAATCATAATTTATATATAATATAACTAAGATCATAGGATAATGAATTAAATTTATTAAAAAAAAGAAAAATACAAATCAACAACATAAACCATGGGTTAATTCCAATAAATTGCTAATGTTATGACACTATTATAGATTCAGAGATAGATAAGCTTTCATGAAAGGATATAGAATCCAATCCCTTAGGATTACCCTCAAAGTAATGTTTTATTCTCTAAATTCAAACAAAAAATGGTATATTCTCCTCTCCAACCGTATAAATAGAAACATTTACTAGAACTCATAGAATAGTGAAGGGTATAAAACAGTTGTTATTTAGTTTAATATAAAGCATATTTATCCTTGAATTAAATAGTGAAACCCTTTGTCCAAAAATTAAATACCAATTTGGAATGATAGAATAGTTGAAATATTTTTTTATTCTTGGTAAATTTTTTCATTCTCATAGGATTCCATTATAATTTACTCCAAATGAATCATCTTCAGTATCCTTTTTCCACAAATGGACATGAAACCATAATTCATTGACTACACATACCTAAATACTTGTGATGAATCTCCCGGGTGAGATGGCATGTATTAATAAAAATATTTAGTGAAGAAATATCCCCATGGTAGTCTTATAAGATGTAATGTATGCTGAAAAAACTTCATCTGACTTTACTAAACACTCTTTCCTAATGATATACAATGTAGTCTCTAAAACAATTTGATCCATATATTAAAATCCTCATCATAACCATTGGAATATGGTTGAATCTTATTCCAGTTCTATGGGAACAACCATACAACCCTTTTAATGATTAAAACATAAAATTTTTGAAATAACTTCTATTTTAATTGTTGAATTCCTTTGGTTATTCAAATATACAAAATTTATTTTTATTAATGAATTTAACAACCCTAGCATAAATATTTCATAGAATTTAAAAGGCATTGACCCACTTTGACACATAATCTTTGACCGAATAAATGTATTCATAATCATTAGAAGATGGGAAAGGTCAAATTAAATCAAGGCCCCACACTTTAAATATATCATCCTCAATAATACCATTTCGGAGAAGATCATATATTATCCCATCATTTATATTACTTTAACACTTACCACATAGAACTACCTAACTCCCAGAATCATTGAATGAAGTAGGATACTACAAAAAATCTACTAATAATTTATATTCAGTTATCTCACCCCCATGTTGTCCTCCAAATGTTTAAGAAATCAATATATCATGAATTTCCAGAAATTTCACATCATCCAAATATTTTCTGAATATACCATTAGTATGTCTCTGAAAAAATAAGACCTCATTGAAAAAATAATACTTTAACCTAGAAAATGACTTATTCCTTTGATTTTTTGAAAATTACTTAGGAATTAAACCTACTCTTAAGTAGATAGAAATGTCTCCCTTATAATATGATTTCATCACTAAAATAGAAAATATTTCTTCTTCAAGAAGTCATGTTTTTATCTCTTTTGGTTATACATCATGGGTATTGGGTACCCTAGGATCAAATTCAACAACTGCATTACTAGATCTATTATTATCCTTGATTTCATGATCAAAATACTATAATTTAATAGTTTGTCTCATAATCCTTGGATGGGATTCTTTATTATCCTATAAAAACATTAAAACTAGATGCTAAATGAAAATGATGACCATGAAACCAATCAAATATATGATAAAATATTAAAGAGAAAACATAACAATTAAAACACTTTTTTTATTTAATGTATATTTATTTTGGGAAACATCTATCAGTGTATTATCATAATAAATTACATGAATCCTATATTGTTTCTATTCCCCAAAAACATATCTCACAGCTACAAAACTAGAATCAAAAATCACTTCAAATGGTAACATATAATCAAGAGAAGTAATAATAGTTAAAGTTGTGATTTTAACCCAAATAAGTTTAAATTATTCAAGAAAATTACCATTAAACAACAATGGAATTTCTTTTACAATAAGTGAACCAAAAGGATTGGTGATTTAGGAAATTATTTGACGAATCTTTAATAGAAACTACAATGGAATATTAAACTCTAGATTACGTTAAAATTTTCAGGAGGGGGAATCTTTTTGATCAGGTCAATTTTAGTATTATGCATTTACATCTCACTATTTTAATCTTTTTAAAATAAAAAAAATTTTAAATGGAAATTAATTTAAATTTTTTCCAGTTTAAAACAAGTCTAGTCTCTTAGAATATATTCAAATAATTTTCTAAATTTTCCAAACAACTTTCAATGAAAATTATTATAATTCAAAAATATTATTTAAAAACCTAAATTAAAATTTCAATCATATAAATGAAAACCCTCATCATAAATCTCTAAAAAAATTCTTCATCAACACACCAAATAAAGGGAATTCAAAGGTTGGAAAAGTTCCCTAATGTGCAGAAGAATATATTCTTGTCGTTGTATTTCGATGTTATTGGAATCTAGTTGTGACCAAAATAGCCATGAAGAAAGAATAATTTCTCACTTACATCCAACCAATCAATAACATTATCTATGAATGAAATTTTTATAGAGTATTTAATAATGAAAACATATAATCTTCTATAATCTTTGTTGATGCTCTATTTAATTTCTTGCCTAATTTGTACTTGTTCATTTTTATTATTTTCACAACATTCAATATTTTTATTTTAGGAAAACATGGGTACCAATAACCAATGGGATATCTAAATGGGGAAATGATCATAGAATCATTTCATATTAATAACTTCTCTATGGACACATCTTTTATATGGGGATTAATTTTTCTTTACCCTTCCACTTTTGGTTTAAGGTAAAGATCCAAAAGAATTTTAGGTATTATATATGATGTAGTTATACAATTAATGTCCATTATAAACCATACAATAGTAGATTTAAACTTTATAAATACATTTCTAAAATTACCCTCTTAAGTTCCTTTTATGATGGATGATATGTCAACAAGTAATTAAGAACAGTCACCCAAAAAGAGTATTATATGTGATCTGGAATGAGTTTAATCTCCAACATGGTTTATTATTTACATGATGGTAGACTCTTGATATTAGTTATTCCATGTCATCAATTTTTTTAATAATGTGATTTTGAAAACAATAATTTTTTCCAATTTCAATACAAAATTTACATTTGTCCTTACTGATACCCATAGTGGAGAATATGTCATCCCTTAAATTCTAACCAAATTTGGGAACAAATTTATCACTAACATGGCCATTCTATTATTCCATGTTTTCTCCCACATATTAATGAAGGAATAAAAACTTATTTGATGTTTTTAAATGGACCTAAAATTCTTATAAAAACTTATTTAGCTCAAAAAAATAAAATTTATCTTCTAAAAATATTTCATCAGTAAGTTGAGACCCAATATCCATCTCATCACTAGTGCCCATTGATATGCATTTCATGTTCAGAATTTTTAATTAGATTAATATTGTTTTTAAAAATTAAATGCTTCAAGGATTTCTAAAATGACTCCCTCAATATTATTAATAGGTTACAATTCTTTTTTATTGGGGATCATCATGAAAGTTTCAACAACTTATCATCTAATATCATTTAAATAAATCAAACAAGAAACTTATCCATTTATATATTAGGAGGTTTTCTAACTCTAAATAGTCATAAGTTAGACATATTCGACATTGTTTCTATTCTTGAGTACTTTTATAAACATTTAATTCCTCTATTTTCTACTAGATTAGAGATCAGTTTACCATTTAAAACAGCATTAACATATCCACCAATTGGAAGTAAGGGCCTTCCCAATATGAGGGGAAATCCATTATCACACTCTATGTCCAAAACTATAAAATAAGTAGGCATCTATTGTTTCACTTATCTAATATAAAATAATCAACTCAAATAATTATGAGAGTATGGTAGTGGTTAGTTTACTATTGGATAACCATGGTGGGTTGTGAAATTTGTAGTCCAAAATGTTGGATGAATGAAAAGGGTATCATATTAATGATTTTACATAGATCACTAAAAATAGATAAAGGGGGCATATCTATCTCCTAGATTATAGGGTATTTCATTTTTCATAAGAACATTGAGATTGGGAGGTGTCATATTTTTCAAGACACCATTACAACCCTTTGTGATATTGTTTATGGAGAATTTTTCTAATGTTTTATTTTTGAATTTTTTTCTTGAATGCTTTTAAAAAAGATGGTATTTTAACTAAGCCCTCAATGAAAGGTATATCTATATTAATTTTCCTTCAACCCATTATATAATTAAATAGTTATATATATTTATTCATCTTCTTGATTCTTTCAGGGAATAAATGGTTGGGATGAATTTTTTTAGCATTGGCTACATTCCCTGTATGTCTTCTTGAATATTTTGCTTCTCCATAATACCTTTATCTTCTAATCATTATATAAGAACACAGTCTTTAAGAATTATATAATATGTATATTTTATTCAACAATTTCCATAATAAAATTCAGTGATCTTTATTGTCTATTGTTTTAAATATTTTGGTCATAACTCTTAAATAAGAAAGTCATATATTACAAAGTGTACACTTCTAGTAAATACATATTTTTTCTACATAATAAAACATTTAAAATGATGTAATATTTATTTTCCTGAAAAATCATCATTAATTAAAAAATTTCTTCTTCTTTATTCATATCAATCCTTAATGTGTGTGAAATTTTTTTAAAAACATGGGATCGTAAAAAAAGGATTATTTATAAACATTGTTGGGAAAAAATACCTCAAGGTAACATTGCAGTATTTTTTGGGTTGATTGTGTTTGTTGACAAAGAAGGTTTCCATGGAGAATTGTCGAGTTCCAAAAAATTTATTGACAATCCTTGTTGACAATGAACGATGACAAAGGAACGGATGATCTGGAGGCGGTAAAAAATAGCAGTACAAGGTGGCGCCGTTTCCCAGTGTTTGCCAAATTTTTGGGGTCCAAAATTTGGAGTTTGGAGAGCATCGAAAAACATAGTATTTCCATGAAGATCATAATTAAATATGGCAATGTCCTGAATTTCGCGAAGAGAGGCCTCATGGTTTGGATTTCGCGAAGACCAGCAGAATGGAGGCGGTGATTTTTTGAGATTATGACGAGCATCGCGAACGACAGAGGATGAAGCGCATCGCGGCGATGAAGGGCTTTGTAAGGGAGATTTGCGGTGATGAAGGGAATTTTGGGGGATCTTTGCGGCGAAGGTGCTAATGAATTGATGGGATGCTCCGCGATTACGATGAGCTCCGCGAATAGAAAATTTTGTGGTGCTTCGCGATTTGGAAAGAATTCTTGCAGAAACATCAGAGCTTCGCGATTTCAGATGACGTGGCGTTGACTTTGTGAGGATAGTTCGAGGGTTGGTGGAATCGCCTATAAATAGAGGCCAACCCCCTTGAGAGGAGTAGAGAGACTTTTCAGAGAAAATCATTTTCTCTCGGTTCGCGAAGGTAGTTAGCGGAGCCAGTGTGCTTCACGAAAGTGGAGCTTCACGACGGCTATTGTAGCTCTGTGAATGTTGTGAGCTCCGCGTTGGATTAGTGAGCTTTGCGAGGGAAGCTTATCTGTAACGACTTCAGCTTCGCAGGAGTTCTTCGCGAGGTTTCTTCGCGAGAGAGCTTCGCAAAAAGGCAGGAGCTTCACGAAGGCTTGTTTGAGCTTTGCGAAATTGGGCGCCTAGAGAAGTAGGGTGCTTCGCGAAGGTGTTTCCAAAGTGAATTGCCTAGTGGTTAAGAGGAAAAGTGGTATTTATTGGTGGATGAATGTTGGACTTCAACAGAGCATCTATCAACAGTTTAAGATGCATTATTTCATGCAAATGAAGAGACCTACATGTCTATAAAATGTGATTGAATCCCTTCCAAGTGCAGTGAGTATAGGAAGAGGAAGAAGGTGATCCTCTCCACCGGCAGTGTTCTAGAGAGAGAGAAATAGGGAGTGACCGTTGGGATAGTAGTGAGGTGACCCTAAACCTTGCAAAGGAAGTGAGCTTGGGACAGACTGAATGTACCCGAACTTTGTAATCCACAACTAGTGAAGTATAGTGGAATTTGGTACGACCGGAAACTTGTCGGCGTATACTCTTTGGACGTATCCCTTAAGGGTGAACCAAGTAAAATTGATGTGTCATGTGCTTGCATTACTTTCTGTTTACATTGTGCAACAGGAGATAGAGAGAAGAGTGTTTTTCTTAACAGCGAAACAAGATCAGAACGGGCGTTAATTTTAAATTAGCTATACCCTGATTCACCCCCCTCTCAGGGTATTCAGCCTTGTAGACCTAACAATTGGTATCATAGGGAAAGTTTGACAGTTTTTCATCTCTCAATGGAGGTCACTAACTATAAAGGGATTCCGATCTTCGTCGGATGTAATTTTTAGATATGGAAGAATCGAATGCAACACTATTTCCGATCCTTGGGAATGGATGTGTTTTTAGCAGCTATGCATGGTATTATAGCTGATATTAATAGTGGTGCATTATCAGAAGCTGAGTATAGAGAGTTGGAAGCTGATTCCAAAGAAATCAATACGTTAGGGGGATCCCTTTCCAATCCCATCTACATGAAGGTGATGTCATGAAAAACATCACATGCCATGTGGGAAAAGATTTTGAATATATATGAAGGGGATACAAAGGTCAGAGAGGCAAAGCTGAAAGTGTTGTGGAACAAGTATGAAGATCTGAGAATGAACCCGAATGAGTCTATTGATGCATTCTTCGACAGGGTAAATGATGTGGTAGAAGACATGCGAGGTCTTGGTGAGATTATTGAAGACATTAAAATTGTAAAGCACATCTTTAGAAAACATCCACCTCGATTCAATTGGAATGTTTCTGTTTTGAAAGATAATGAGCCGAAAGAGCTTACATTGGATAACCTAAATAGCACTCTTGTTGTATATGAAATGAGAAATGAGGATAAAGACGCTGTGGAAAAGGGGAAATCTAAAGAGGTGGCATTTAAGGCCATAAAGAAGCTCACTATCGAAGATTCTCAGGAGGAAGAAGAGACAGATGAGGTGATGTCATTCCTTTCTTCAAATCTGCAAAAAGGAAAAGAAATGTTTAAAGGTAAACATCCAATAACATGCTTTAGATGTTGAAAGGTTGGTCATATTGCTGCAAGATTCCCGAAAAAGTGTCAAGAAGAAAATGATGAAGATGAAGTTGAAAATCCCAAAAAGAAATCTTCAGCCTATGTGAATGGGAAGAAGCCGTTCAAGAGATATTTCTTCAAGAGAAAGAATCTTCTTCCACAGGAAATAGATAGTTCAGATGAGTCAGAGGATGAAGAAGTTGAGGATTTTGGAAATTTTAATGATCATAGACAAAATGCTATGGTAGCGGTCATTGGTAGTTCTCAGGAAAAAGAAGAAACTGACTTTGGAGAAGAGGAAGAAGAAGTTGAAGGAAAAGTTGATATGGAAGCCGAATTGGAAGCAGCTCTTGAAGAGATTGATGTTTGGAGAGCAAAAACAAATAATGCTAACTAATTTGTTCATGATGCCAAACTCTATATGCAGTAGCAGGAATATGAGAAGTATGAGTTGATGGAAGAAATTGAAAAACTCAAGTTATCAACACCAGAGAACTCAGAATCAGTTAGTGAGTATAAGCTCAAGATTGAAGAACATAAAAGGGAGATCGATGGCTTGAATAGAAAAGTGAAATATCACGTCTAGCATATCGAAGAACTTGAAGAATATGTTTTCAGTCTACGGAGAAAAGTTAAAGACCTAGAAAATCCTTTGATTCCCATTACATTATTGGGAAAGCTGATCATTCCGAAGACTGAAAAGATGAAAGAGGGGCCCAGTATTTCAGCAAGAAAGAAGCATCAATTTAGCTCAATTGTCAAGGCTGATTAAGGGCTTGATCATAAAGAAACATCTGTGGCAATTGAATTCAGACCGCAAGCACCTGTCCCGAGATTGAAGATTGATTTGGGAAAAAAGAAAAATTAAAATATTTAGAGATCCCAAGGGGAAACTCGGAGTGATGAAGTTTCATGAAGGAATGCACCATATATCAGGTGTTATTGTTGTGGCAAGATGGGACATTCACAGTATGTGTGTTCCATATCCAAGAGATATAAAAGGGAACAAGAACAGTGGTGGAAGCCAAATAGAGAATAGTTTTCCAGAACATACATTGAATGACACTGTTTTTGGTGCGGAGGATTTGGGCACATGGCTAGGTACTGTACTTCGACCATTCAGAGAAATGTGCCAAAGCAGAATCAAAACGTTCACAAGCAGGAGATCAATAAACCGACAGGTGTGTTAAAAATGCAGAATACATTTGCGGTTTTGCAAAATGAGGTTGGTCCATCATATTCTGATAAAGAACAGAAGTCCCAATCTATACCGAATTGAAGGTAAAAGTATGGACCAAGAAGAAGAAATATGAAAATGCAGTAGTTGCGGAAATTTACCTTAAAGCATCAGACCGATCTTGTGTGTGGATCCTTGATAGTGGTTGCACATCCCACATTACGGGTAATAAGGATCTTGTTACAGGCATAAAATTTGAAAAAGAAGGAGTTGTCAAATTTGGAAACAATGAAGGCCTAAAGATTGTTGTCTCAGGGAAATCCAAGTTTGGGGGCAAAGAAATGAGACGTGCTGATGTATTGGTAGTATAGGGTCTTAGTCATAACTTACTCAGTGTTAGTCAACTATGTGACTCTGGGCACTCTATCCGATTTACCAAGAAGATGTGTGTTGTGGAAGGAAAAGATGGAGCAATTGTTCTATAGGGAAAAATGACAAAGGGAAATCTCTACATTGTAGGTGGGGAATAAGATACATGCCTTTTATCTAGAGAGGAAGAAAACCGGCTATGGCATAAGCGACTTGGTCATCTATACCAACCATCTATGGAGGATCTGGTAAAGTGTGATGCTGTTAGAGACCTTCCCAAACTATCACGTGATCGTACTCATACATGCGATTCTTGTCAACAAGGAAAGATCATCAGAAAAAAATACATGACAAAGGAACAGAAATCATCCAGAGTGCTCTAATTAGTACATGGTGATGTTTGTGGACCCATTTTACCACGACCTATAAATGGGCAAAGGTACTATATCCTTTTCATTGATGACTATAGCAGAATGTCCTGGGTATTCATCATTACCCATAAGACAGAGGTGTTCAGTTGCATAAAGAATTATAGGAGGGAATCAGAAAAGATGCTTGGGTAAAAAATTCAGAAGATTCATACTGATAATGGTACTGAATTCAGAAATAGTCAAGTTGAAAACTATCTTGAGAAACATGGGATAAGGCATCATGTTTCATAGGTAAGAACTCCCCAACAGAATGGAGTGGTTGAAAGGAGAAATCATATCATCAAAAATATGGCCAGAACGATGCTTATTGATAAAGACCTACCGGAGAAATTTTGGAAGGAAGCATTTTTGAAATCGGTATATGTTTCGAATAGGTCTTTGTTGTGTCCAAAGCAAGGGATGACTGTGTATGAACAATGGTACGGAAAGAAACCAACGTTGAAATACTTTCGAATATTTGGAAGTAAGAGATTTATTCTCAATAATTAAAATCACAGGAAGTTTGAGGCACGAGGAGATGAAGGAATATTCCTTGGCTACTCAAGGAAAAGAAACGAATATAAATGTTTCAACAAAAGGATGGGAAAAATTGTCAGGAGCAATGATGTCACTATTGTTGAAAATAAACAGAACACTCAACAACAGAGTAAACAGTTCCTGGATGAAAGTGACGATGAGGTAAGAAACACAGGGGGAGTAGAAGTGGCAGAGACTGACTCAGAAGAAGATACTGATGATGAACATGAAAGGGTCAAGTCAGTGTCTGCAAAGAATCCAAAGAGTAGAGATGAAATTGATAGGCAGAATATCATTGGTGATCAGACAGCTCCAGTTCAGACTCGAAGAATGAAGTCATTACATCAAACATCCTTTTTAACTCAGGTGGAGCCGAAATGTTTTTCCGATGCAGATGAAGATGAAAACTGGGTTCAGGCTATGAATGAAGAGCTTGATCAGATTGAGAAGAACCAGACATGGGAGATTGTTTCAAGGAAAGCAGACAAGAATGTCTTCGGGACTAAATGGGTTTATCGCAATAAGATGAATGAATATTGCACAGTGATTTGGAACAAAGCGCAACTAGTGTACAAGGGATACTCCCAGATAGAGGGAATATATGTTGATGAGACATTTGTACCGGTTGCAAGGCTGGAAACGATCAGACTATTTTTGGCCATTGTAGTGCAAAGAATATTCAAAGTGTTCCAGATGGATGTCAAATTGGCATTCTTAAATGGAGTTCTGGAAGAGGAGGTGTATATTGAGAAGCTAGATGGTTTTCTCATTCATGAGGATGAGAACAAAGTTTGCAGGATGAAGAAGGTGTTGTATGGGCTGAAACAAGTACCAAGGGCATGGTACTCAGGGATTGATCAGAATTTGAAGAAACTTGGTTTCTATCAAGGAGGATTTGATTACAATCTTTATTTCAGCAATGACAGTAATAAAAGGATGATGGTGCTGGTGTATGTCGATGACATAATTTTTGGTGGATTAGATGAAGCTCAGTGCAGACAGTTTTCCAAATTCATGAAAAATGAGTCTCAAATGTCAATGATTGGAGAGCTAACGTTTTTCCTTGGTCTATAGGTGACACAAAGAAGTAATGGAACATTAATTTCTCAATCCAAGAATTCCAAGGAGGTCTTGAGATGGTTTGCAATGGAGAATTACAAAGAGATGAAGACTCCGGTTGCTACCCGGATAAATTATCAAAAGATGAGGATGGCAAGGCAGTTAATATCACATAATACAGGAAAATTATTGGAAGTCTGTTGTAGTTAACTGCAACAAGGCCTGATAATGTTTTTGCCACATGCCAAGCAGCGAGATATCAGAGTAATCCTAAGGAGATCCACATGCTTGCAGTGAAAAGAATACTTCAGTATATCCGGGGCACAATGGATTTCGGCTTGACGTATACTGATAAATCTTAGATAGAGTTATTGGGATATACTGATGTAGACTGGGCCAGTTCACTAGATGATAGAAAATCAATGTCAAGTGGTGCATTCTATCTTGGTGGATTGTGTATTTCTTGGCTTATCAATAAGCAAGATTTCATTTCATTGAGCACTACATAAGTTGAGTATATTGAGGCCACTCAAGCATGCACACAATTATTGTTGATGAAGAATCTTCTTGAAGATATGGGTGTTAATGTGAAATCTCCGATCGGAATCCATTGTGATAACTCAACTGCTATAAATCTCATCAAAAATCCCATCCATCACTCAAGGAAAAATCACATTGAGATAAAGTATCATGTTATCAAGGAGAATGTTGAGCAGGGAATATTGAAGTTGGGGTATGTGCCTACAGAACTACAGGTTACAGACATTCTGACAAAGTCCTTACCCAAGGAAGCATTTGAAAGGCATTGACTGGCACTAGGATTTCAGTCGACTCCACGCACTTGAAATAGTGGGGATATGGAATAACCCCCCCCTCTCCCCGATGTATGATGTGTTTTTCCCTAATGTGTTGATATGTGTTCTCTACTATGTTACAGACTACAAAAGTGTAACCTTTTGGTTCGTTGACAAAGGGGGAGAAAATAGTGATTGTTCAAGGGGAAGATAGTGGGGCTATTTGAGAAATCATGACAGATATGGTGAGAAGCTGACCAATGGAGCAACCAGATAGGGGGAGAAATGATCATGGGGGAGAGTTTTAAATCTGAAAATGTTAGAATTGATCGATCAAAGCATAGATATGACAACAGTTGAGGATCGTGATAAAAGCAGAACAGTGGGGTTGGAATGGTGAGAGAAGGCTTCCAGCTATCACGAATTGGTATCAGTGAGGTTCAACAATTGGTATCAATTTAAGAATTGGTGTCACGTTGGAATCGACAATTGGTGTTTGACATGAATTGATTCATTGATGAACTTTTCATACTACTCTTATTTCTCACGCCGAGCATTGCTCATGTGGGCTTAGAGTACGTGTTAAGTGAATCCTTGAACCCTTTCAGAATCGCAAGAGTTGAATGGTGGTAGTGACTGAAAGAAGACTCAGGGAGGTATCAATATGCCGAAATTCATTCTCAGAAGAGTTATGAAGAATTGTCAACAAACCCAAAGGGGGAGATTGTTGGGCAAAAATCCCTCAAGGTAACATTACAGTATTTTCTTGGGTTGATTGTGTTTGTTTACAAAGCAGGTTTCCATGGAGAATTGTTGAGTTCTCGAGAATTTATTGAAAATCCTTGTAGACAAAGAACGATGACAAAGGAAATGATGATCTGGAGGTGGTACAAAAGAGCAGTACAAGGTGGCGCCATTTTCCAGTGTTTGCCAAATTTTTGGGGTCCAAAATTTGGAGTTTGGAGAGAATAAGAAAAATAGGATTTCCATGAAGATCATAATTAAATATGGCAATGGCATGAATTTAGCGAAGAGAGGCTTCATGGTTTGGATTTCGCGAAGACCAGAAGAATGGAGGCGGTGATTTTTCGCGATTACGACGAGCTTAGCAAACGACAGAGGCTGAAGCGCATCACGGCGATGATGGGCTTTGCAAGGGAGTTTCGCGGCGATGAAGGGCATTGTGAGGGAGCTTTGTGGAAAAGGTGTGAAGGAATTGACGGGATGCTCCGTGATTACGACGAGCTCCATGAAAGGAAAATTTCCATGGTGCTTCGCGATTTGGACCGAATTCCGGCAGAAACTTCGGAGCATAGAGATTTGAGATGACGTGGCATTGACTTTGCGAGGAAAGTTCGAGGGTCGGTGGAATCACCTATAAATATAGGCCGACCCCCTCGTGAGAAGTAGAGAGAATTTTCAGAGAAATTCATTTTCTCTCGGTTCACGAAGGTAGTTCGCGGAGCCTGTGTGCTTCGCGAAAGAGGAGCTTCGCGGCGGCTATTGTAGTTTTGCGAATGTTGTGAGCTCCGTGTTGGCTTAGTAAGCTTCATGAGGGAAGTTTCTCTGCAACTACTTGAGATTTTCGGGAGTTTTTTGCGAGGTTTCTTTGCTATAGAGCTTCGCGAAAAGGTAGGAGCTTCATGAAGGCTTGTTTGAGCTTCGCGAAATTGGGCGCCTAGCGATGTAGGGTGCTTCGTGAAGGTGTTTCCAAAGTGAATTACCCAGTGGTTAAGAGGAAAAGTGGTATTCATTAGTAGATGAAAGTTAGACTTCAAGAGAGAATCTATCAATAGTTGAAGATGCATTATTTCATGCAAATGAAGAGACCTACATGTCTATATTCTGTGAGTGAATCCCTTCCAAGTGCAGTGAGCATAGGAAGTGGAAGAAGGTGATCCTCTCCACCGACAGTGTGCCAGAGAGAGAGAAATAGGGAGTAACCCTTGGGAAAGCAGTGAGCTGACCCTAAACCTTGCAAATGCAGTAAGCCTGGGACATAGTGACTGTACCCGAACATTGTAATCCACAGCTAGTGAAGTATAGTGGAATTTGGTACGACCGGAAACCTGTCGACGTATGGTCCTTGGACGTAGCCCTTAGAGGTGAACCAAGTAGAATTGTTGTGTCTTGTGCTTGATTTACTTTCTGTTTACATTGTGCAACATGAAAGAGAGAGAAGAGTGTTTTTCTTAACGGCGAAACAAGATCAGAACGGGCGTTAATTTTAAATTAGCCATACCCTGATTCACCCCCCTCTCAGGGTATTAAGCCTTTTAGACCTAACAAATGTAAAATTAATAAATCTATTATTCTAGAGAAAAACATAATTTTTTTTACCTTTAACACAATGGTATTTTAGAATATGATGTAAATCATATCCATACTAAAAACAAACAAAAGTTTCTCAAACAAATCCATAAAACCCATAGAAGGAAAATAGAAACCCTTTTAGGAAACATATATAATTATATTCAAATTTCATTCCAGAAATAACCGGAGCCTAATTAAATACATATGATAAAACACCCTTGTTAAATCCTTCCTTCTAGAATTTTTAGACAATGAAAATTACCCAATAAATTAGAGAGATATTTTAGGCTCACATGTCATATAAGTTGTTTTGGGATCACCAATCATATAATCTATAACAAGATAACCAATAATATAAACTATATTGGGATCCCACGTCATCATCAATAATGTTAAAGTACCATATCATAAATAATTCATTTTAATCTGGCATTATTCTATCATAAAACCCTAAAATACTATTTTAGACTCATATGAAAAACACTTTCATATATCGAAATATCATTTCCTATTAAAAATCCATTCCAAAAATAAAATACCCAAAACAAATGGAATAAGATTATTCTTTAAAGAAAACAAGAAATCCCATAATGGAATCACAATGTCAAATTATGGTTGTATAGGTAGGTAAATCCATTAAGTCAATATTTTTTAAAATAGAACATTCTTTTTTTCCTTTTATAAATATTGTCAAAAAAATACTTGCAAAATAAGTAAAAAGAATCTTTTTGAAAACCATTAAATAAAATTAAAAATAGACCTAAAATTTTGTTTATAATTAATTTATTTACATATAAATTAATATAAAAATTATTTTTATGAATATGGATATGGAAGATAAGGATTTAGAAATTAAATATTTAAAACATTTAAAATGAGGGTTTAATGTGAAGTGACATTACCTTGATTCTGAGTGACCACGTATAATATTTATTCTCTTGAATAATATATTTTTATAATCATTTATTTTATTAATTAAATGTTTCAATTTTTTTATTCCTTCTATTTTTTTTATTATCATGTTATATTTCATTTCATGATCAATTAATTTCACATTATACATTTTGATGATATTTAGAACATAATTCCAAAATGACTTCAGTTGTTGACTATAGGGAAAAAAATAATTATTTAATCATATATAATAATAATCATCATGAAATAATGATTATTTTTTAAATAAAATATACTCTTAATACGAGCCATGAAATTTTGTTATGAAAAATGATATATGTTACAGTCCTGGAGATGGTAGATCATACGTACGCATGAGTATTGTTTCCATTTTAGAACAGTCATGATGGAAAAAAGGTGTGTATTTTTTATCATTAAGTAGTTATTATTATATCATAATTGTCATATTATATCTTTAAATAAAGATATTTACTTTATCCATGTGTTGTAGTGATGAAAAAAATAACATCAATTTATGGAGTTTGTAATCCACACATACACAGGAACTTTGATATAATTTTTCAATGAATTAAAAGGTAAGAAATTTGATGATATATTAACTATATATAATTATACATATTTCATTAATATTATATATATACATTAAACGTATCATTACAACCAATCTTTAGAGGTTTTGATGGAAAATGAATTACAATGGTTCGTAGGGCGGTAGTCGTCCGAAAACATTAATAGTTTAATTTCCCATTTGATGGATGAGGAGATTGATGTTGATTATTAAATTAACATAAAATCATATTATAATATATATTATAATGATGATATTATTTTATGATGGTTTAAAATTAATTTTTGGTAGAAGAATGAATAAAATGAAACTGTTTGGTTAAGAACTATAATGCTTCTTTAGACATCATCTTTATGATTACACATAAATTCTACCTATATTGGTATTATAATAAATAAAATACATATAAGATGTGTATAGTGAGTTTTAGGAGATATTTTCATAGGTATTTTCTTCACTAATGTTTTCAAAATGTGTATGGAAGACAAGAAGGGGGGGTTGCTTTTATAAGTGAGGGGAGGGGCACTCATTGAATTACATAATGTAAAACATTAATATATATTAATTTTCATGTTCATGTATAAAAATTTTAATATAGGATTTTTATGAATCTAAATATTCTCATATAATAAAATTTTTAAAAGTTTAGGTGCTGTTTTACACTTATCCCTTTCTTTTAACCCGTTTAAACCCTTTTGGAAATTATCACGACATGAAGGCCTTTTTACACTATAAGAGTAACGAAATTTACTTTTAAAAGAATATTTTCCAATAAATAGACTATGATGGATATTATCAAAGATATCCCATTAAGTTGAATGAGTATAATAATATGATAAATTTTAAATCATTTAATGAATATAGTTTATTAAAAAATAACATTAGTGAAATATTTGTAACAATTCATCTTATTTGATATTAATCTCATCAAGGTATGAATTTAATTTTTATATAGTAATTTAATATTACTATAATATGTTATAGTGGTCTATAAAATTAATGGGACACTAAAACTCACACAAAAGAATATTCCTTTTAGAGTTTTTATAATCATATACTTGATTTTTCTAATATTTCCACAAGCACACTGTCAGTATACTTTAATCATTTAGGATAATTTCTTCATCACTATAAATTATAAATAATGTAAAATAGAAAATATAATTTTATTATTATATAAATAATACTTAATATTTGTTCACAACACATTTTTATCCATATGTGAACATAAAATATGTATTTAAAAGTAAGAGAGTGTCATTTCGAATTTTTCTATACTTAAAATATTATAAAGGTAAACATAAGAGTGTAATGGAATCATAGTGTGACATCCTGGACCCGAATGACACAAAATGGGTTCCCTGAGCCCGGTGGGCCACATAGCCTTAAGCGCATCTCCCCAAATTCCAAAAGCTGCTTACTAGAAGCGATGGCCTTGGGCTTGTCTTTGAGATGACTATTCCATCATGAGTAGATTGTAGCACAATAAAAAGAATATAAATGAATAGTATATAGTAAATGAAAACCAACACAATTGATAAATGGGAATAATAGTGAAAACTGTATCAACTAGAGCAATGATGACGTAATGTAATGTTACTAAAAAACTAGAAAACATGGATACAAGGAATTATTCATAACATGTTCCACAAATTAAAAGAAAACAAAGGCAACTCTAAGTATCCTGAGATCCCACTTGGTCATCTACTATCAAGCTCCATCCTACCATCACACAATCAACTGTTTGAAGATATATGCTTCCCTTTGTCCTTTTTTGAAGTCATGTAATATACTCTGGGTACCAAACGACACCAGGAGAGGGTGTGAGATAAATCTCAATGGGCCACTAACAACGGTGTCTATAACATCCAGCCCATGTAATGGAATATAGAAGTCTTTAGGCATGAATATATATAGCAAATAAACCAGCACAATAAAACATTATACCTATGTACCAACTAAATCCTTTGTCTGATGTCTAAACATGTAACCAGTTCAATATTTGAGTAATTACCATTTAATGTTAATTGGTCATGTGAGGCATATCCAACACTGACATCACCTCACGATAGTATAAGTAGTGAAGGTCCCAAGACATAACAATGAAACCTGACAAGAAATATAGGGAGGGAGTTCTAGGGTAATAACCAAGGTAACATAGATCTCACAGAATTATAACTTAGTAGTATCTGACTCTAGATAATCCTTAAGAGTGTAATACAAGGAGTGTTATCCATGGAATTCCACAATAAAGAACCTACCGAGACCAAGGTGACCAACTGAGGTAAAATTGGGAAAAGCAAAGATAGGGACCTATGGGATTTCACAATGGAACCTACTAGACAATGATAGATCCTAGGAGTGTATATGAGGTATCCTGTAATAATATAAAAGACCCTACAGTAGTTTACCGTTAATCCAATGAATAGACCAGAGAGGAAGTCTTGTTGGGTATGTACCTATTAAAACCACATCCTTTAATCGAAATGGGGTTCCAGAGTCCCATGGTATTCTCCTCTCAGAATCCAATGTGATCCTGAGTTAGTAAATTCCAATATGATATTGTAATCATGTGATCATTCATTCATTTCAAGCCTTGTCTTCCATTAGTTTAGAAAGGCCATGTAGCATTGTAACCATTTAATCAAGTCTCTATTAGCCATTAAGGCATATTCAATTTTTGAGGTTCACACTTCTACATTCCATCAATTTGGAAATGGGTTATATGGACATGTAACCATTATTCAGTCTTTTTTGAAAAGGACAAGTTATATACGTATTATACTTTCCATTCCATATTTTTACATTTAATAATCATTTGTAAGTACTTACCTTAGGCGTGTCACGTCGTGAGAATACATGGTACATTCCATTATGTAATTCTCAGTAATAATAAACCAATTATTATAAGAAGACTCATCCTTGTAATGGTCAAGTAAGGACACACCTGAACGGTGGCCCAAACGTGCCGGAACACTAAACCCCAAGTATTGCATAACTATTAACATGGAGCGGATTGAGTTGTAAGTGTAACAACTAACAACTAATCACATATATGGAATAGAATAACCATATGATTCTAACAAGTATATTCAAAGAATGTATGTTTATGAAAAGGATTTAGATGAAATTCATGGGCCCTAAACAAATATTCCAAAATCTATGAACTTTTGGGATGATTTATAAACTACCCACCTTAGGGTTGTACGATCCTTCTCCTCCAATATCGACCCTTGATTTTCCTCAAAGCTGATTACATCTAAGAAAAGGTCAAATACGCTCACATGATGATACCTAGGTCGAGATAATGAGAGAAGAATAATGGATAATTAGGACTCAAGTACATATTATTGCACATCCAACGTGATGAACAGAATCTCAATCGAATATTGGATGAAGGTGATCTCTTGATTCCTATATTTGGAATTAAAAAACAACCAAAATGGGAGGTAAAGGGGTAAATCCTATTGGTTCATGGATTAGGGAGATAGGTTTGGCTTAATAGACAACTAAGAGAATTTTGGACATCTTACAATGGATTTTAGCATGAACACAATTTTTCTACACGGTTTGTCAAACTATGCACAAACCGTACAAGACCGATCTACCCGAAAAAACCTCCTCCACACTATTTGATCAAACCGTACACAAGCTATGCATGGGTACCTAGAAAAAAGGGGGCTCCTGCATGGTTAGGTCGTATGTCCGTGCACTAACTATACTAGATGGATATTTCCTAAAAAACAACATCCTCATGGTTAGGAAAATCATGTGCAAATCCTGCACGATTTACTCTAAAACATTCACTATGCGAGTTTCCCCAAAAAAATGGTTTTCGAGCTCCGAACAATCCTCATACACCCTCATAACCTTTACAAACTCATTAGGCATCAATATTCGGTCCAAAGTAAATATTTAGACCAGAAATTAAAGGATCCATTCTTGAGTGAAAAACAAGGTTCTTTGAATAAGTTTATATTTTCAATTTATAGATTATTATATATTAAATTTACTTATCCATTGAAATTAATTCCTATTTTTTAATAAATTTTAACTCTTATAATATTAGTTTTAACCCTAATTTACTCATTTTACATTTACGTCGGTAATTAAAAATTATGATTGGTACAATGAATATTAACCAGAAAATAATTTGAAATATTTATAAAAATTACACATTCTAATTAAAAATGTAGAATTCATTCTTAAATATTAAATTTATATATTTTATAGAAGATTATTTATAATTAAATAGGAAAAATGAACCAAAAAATGGTTTTCAAGAATAATGTATTTTTGAGTATAAAAATGATGTTATACAAAACTAATGTATAAGGTTGAGTCTAAAAATAATTATATTATTAATTTTAATCAAAATGAATTTTTTGTATTTTAATAAGAATCGAAAATATAATGTTACATTAAAAATACATAATATAAAAAGTCATTTTTCAATAAATGTTTGTATATTTTACTATTCACTAAAAAATTAATCTTTTTAGAAAAATAAAGAAATTTGACACTAATATATCATTGATATGTTTATTTAAGAAAAAGAATTCAAT
Organism: Viscum album; assembly: GCA_963277665.1. Classification (NCBI taxonomy): domain Eukaryota; kingdom Viridiplantae; phylum Streptophyta; class Magnoliopsida; order Santalales; family Viscaceae; genus Viscum; species Viscum album. The sequence goes on from OY728142.1 coordinate 816,664,930, forward strand.
TTTTTCATTTTTAAATGATAAATTTTTTAAATTAATAATTAAAATAATACATAAAAATTAATTTAATAAGAATGATACTATTTCCTTTTTTATTGAAAAATTACATTATATTATAATAATGAATATAACTATGTAAAGTATAATTAATGTATTCTAAAAAGTATTGAAATTGATTATTAACATTACATGAATTATCATAGTCTTCCCTCATTTTAAAATTTATGTCCCCATAATTTTATTCATTACTAAAATAAGTGGAGATATTTTTCCTTCATATCAATTTTAAATTATCATGTTTCTTCTTTAACCACATGTCTTTTTAAAAAAATTATTAACATCATGAGTTACCTTATTCTAATAAAAAATCTCTATTCTATCATGAATTAGAGTTTGTTTTTCCTTATAATAGATGTTTTTTCCAACTAAACTACATAAAGGATCAAAACATCAAACACATCTACAAATATTTTCATAATGATTAATCTTCAAATATATTATGTACCTGGGATAAAATCTGTGCAATGTCCAGTATTTAGGTTACCAGTCCAATTTTTTCTTGGATTTCATACAGTCCAATGAACCATATACTTAACTTCTATTTTTTTCCAAAAAACACATAACACTTATCTATGGATATAATTTATGAAAAACATTATCCCCAACCTCAAAATAATGATCTTTCTTCCAGTTACCCTCATAATGTTTCTGAATACTTTGGTATGTTCTCTTATTTTTATGAATCAGCATCACCTTGTCAACCATTTCTTTTACCATTAATTGTCCCAGCAACTTCGTTTCAACTAATTCATTACAAGAAGCTTGAGTTCGACACCCAATTTTATATAACACTAATGGAAAAACAACATATACCGATTTTTTGGATCCATTGGTATAGGTCCCCAAACTATTGGTATAGCTTATACCAATGGTTTGCGAAACTGTTGGGTGATTTGGCATGTGGAAAGACCTATCCCAAAGGATTTCAAAAAACCATTGGTATATGGATTTCCGAACAGTTTGGGGAAACCATTAGGATAGGTATATATATGTATATATATAAATTTAAAGTATGTTTGAACCCACAACCACCAAGTTATATATCAATGACTTTGACACTATCCAAGAGTTTCCTTTATGAATATATTAGGATAAATAAATAAATAAATAAATGTGTTATTTATAAATTGATTTATTTGATGATATTCAATAAATGTTCTCCTAAAAAATTATTCTACTTATCCCAATGGTTCTCAAAACCTTTGGGATATCTACACACCCTTTCTCAAAAGTTTTGCCAAACCATTGGGAAAAGTGGCCAAAACGTCGGATTTTCCCAATGGTTTGGGAAAACCATTGGGAAAAGTGGCCTCCAGGTGGGATTTTCCCAACGGTTTGGAAAAACCCTTGGTAAATCCATACACTTTCGCAACGGTTTGGCCCAAACATTGGGAAAAGTGGCATCATGGTGGGCTTCTCCCAATAGTTTGGCCGAACTGTTGGGATTATGGACCTATACGAACAATTTTTACAAACTATTGGTATAGATGCGTTGGTATAAATCAGAGTTCTATTAGTGTAATGCCTCAAAAGGTTCTACCTATATGATGGAAAGAAAGGTGTTTCATATTTAAATTCACCTAATGAAATATATTGATCCTGAATTCCATATAAATCAATGGAAAAGGTTAAAATAATTTCTTATTGGGTCTAAATTATTCACATATATTTTTCATCAAATTGATGATGAAAAGTTGTTCTAACAGTTAACTCAATAAAAAATTAATTATAAACACCATTCCAAAAATTATAAGTAATCCTAGGAACAAATTTAGATTAAATGGAGAGATAAAATCCATGTAACCTGACTTTCTCTTTCATGTAAAGTCCAGGAATATTATCTAATGTCAAAATATATATAGAATAAGATGAAACTGAATAGATTTAGTTAATCGATCAACAATTTCACCAAATATTTTTGTTACTTTGAGATGTCCTTGATAATACCATCACTAAATCCATGGATACATTTTCCAATTTCTACTCCAACAGTGGAAAATCATGAATCGTCTCTTTCAAAAATTATTATTTGACTTCAACCCATTCACAAGTAAAAATTTCAAACAAAATTTTGAAACATATCTTTTCAATCCATTCTACTAGTAATACACCCAAAGGTCTCTATTCATATTATTACTACCAGGATAAATGGAAATTTTGAACTATGAGATCAACTCAATAATTATATCTTCAATTATAAATCAATAGGAACACATAATTTATTCTCAAATCTGATAACACCTCATTTATCAACATTAATCTCTTGCAACATACCATTATTAATATATTCTACAATTTTAGAACATAATCATTCCATTGATATTTATTAATTCTTTATCATGGAGATAATTATACTAGCACCAAAAAAAATATTTCAACTTCCTACATGAAAAATTTCTAGGCAAAAATTCATCAAATCCTTAACCAAAGGGTCATGGTCTCAAAATAACATAGTTAATGTAGATTTATGCTTCCAACTCATTGAATCCATTAATTTTTTTTTCAAGAATGGTATTGAATAATGCAGTCAAAATCATTAATCAGTTCAATCCGTCTTTTATACCTCATGTTTAACACTTTCTGAATAAATATATACATCAAACATTTGTGATCTATATATATTCCACGCCTAACTCATTATAAATGATTCCTCAAAAATTTTAAATCAAAATCCCCAATAACTAATTCCATATCATATGTAGAAAAATTTAACTTGTGATGATTCATTTTACATGAAATATGACCAAATAAATAATCATTTTATATCAAAACACAAGAAATATCCTTCATTAAAGCATCAATGTATATGAGAAATTAACCATTTCGAGAGGGAATATCCAAAATTGGGGACTTTTCCAATTTTATTTTCATTCCCTAGTAATAATCACCTCACCATTTCTTCCATATGATTTTATCCCCTATTTAAGTTAACTTAGTTAGTGGGGTAGATAACTAAGAAGAAATTTTAAAAACCCACATGTAGTAACCTACTAATCCACTAAAACTACAAATATATTTGAAATTTATAGGTATTTTCCATTCTTAATAAAATTTAGTTTTAGTAGGTTCAATGGTTATATCATATTTTGAAAAAATATACCTGTAGATATAAATTTGTGACAATGAAAATTCAAATTTAATAAAACTTTCATATATTATCTTTTCTGTAATGGTTTGAAAAAAAATTCATAGGTGCATTCATGGTCTTTATGTTTTTTATAATATTCCAAAATATAATCAATAAACACAAAAACAAAATTATCTAAATTTTCATGGAAAATGTTATTCATAAGATCCTTGACTAGAGATGTTTCATTAGACAACCCAAATGGAATAAATATAAACTCATAATTGTTATATCATGTATGAAATGAAATATTCATAATATATTCTACCATAACATTCAACTGATGGTACCCTGGCCTAAGATAAATTATCAAAAAATAAAATTCTTTTAACACCCCAAACTAAATAATTGGGCTTTAGTTGGTTTCTACATGTCCTCAGGCCCACATATCCATATATAAGAGGTTTACAGATAGAAATGAGGCGCTATGTCCGATTGTGGGGAGATTATAACCTCTTTATTGATTCACAAATCAATATAATAAATAATAGTCGATAGAAATAAATACCAATAATTCCTATCAGGGAAAAATAGAAAATTTAAAATGGTATACATAATAGATAAATAAAAAATACTCCTAGGTGGTAATCCAACCAATGAAGTCAATGTTGAAACTAAATAGTTGTATGTGTTTCCCACTAATGCCCATCCCAGTACACCACTAACTCTATGATCCATATATCTGTAATCGAACATAGGGTCCTTTACTTTCACCATGTCCCTCATGAAATATACATTCGTATAGAAATTCTTGAGCAGGGTGTGATTACAATACTAAGTAGGACACCACCAATTCATCCATACCATTTATGCCCATTTATAGCAACGTATACCATAATAATAATAGAATCATTACAAGAATAAACACTTAAACAAAACTAAGTGGTTTTGCACTAACCAATCCATCACAAACACTTGATTATACCAACTTTATCTCCATGCCATAAATGTATAGTGTATCGGTAAGTGAAAGATACTTACCATAAGACACCATCTTCAGGGTGTTACTATTTCACTCATAAATCCATAAGGCACCAAGGGACTAACCAACCTGAAATCCTCACGAAATCGTGTAACACATGGAAATACACATGGAATCAAGTGTCTACAACATGCCTAGAATTTATAAGGCATCATGTAATAGTAGATATTCCCCATTCCATTGAGTGTCATATCCAACTCATAAATAAAAAAATCATCTAGTAGAGTCCTGGTTACAAGCCTATCATGAACCACCATTATTATCTCTACGCCTCCATGCACGTACTCCACAAGGATAAACCATACCTCAATGCATACCTATCATAGATATTGATACAAATCATTAAAAAGAAAACAAGAAAATTTAATGCATGATAACAACCATAGAACACATCATGAGAAATATAACATCATCATATATCAAAATGTGAATCGAGACACCATCATAGAAACTAGCTATCACATATGTCTCATATAAAGACATATAATATCATAGGCCACACACACACATGTGATCATATTTGAAATATCAATATCAATATGCCACACATGGATCATACCATAGAAACATTTGTAAATATGGACTAAGAAGTTAAGTCACTTCTTACCTCATGTTTTTTGACTTCAATGTTTGAGTTTTTTTGATTTTTCATCATAGTACCATGTCTATACATAATTGAGTCACACTCACACACAACTGGCACCTTAGGTTAGGATATTGGAATAATCTTAGAATATATCCATGAGGTAATTAGAAGGATATAGCATGGAGTTTCATACAATGTCATAGGATATGACACTATAGTGTCATTCCGTATAGGAGGAGAGAACCAAAGCATAGGGTGCATAGCTGCAACATGGTCCCCTTGTCCAGTGAGACACCATGAATGCTGGTAGAGATTTCATAGTGTAGAGGGAGGCTAGTGTTTGAGCTCCACATAATTGAGGGGGATGATTTAGCATAATAGTAATTTGGGAGGAACCACTATAGTGTAAAGGGAGGGCCATGGTCTTATTTCTATCTCTCCAACCATTCGATGCTCTCGATATTTCTTCTATGTCCAGTTGTTGGGAGGTAATGGATGGATTCTTTTGTGTTAACTTATGGTTTAATAAGATCCCATAATATTACTGAATTTTATTACATAATGCATCTATTCTAATGTATCATTCATGGAAGTAAAACCCCTAAAGGCTATAGACGAGATCTCTGACATTAACTAACACATTATTAGTCCTCTGGTGTGGTTCAATTCATTGGTGTGTAGCCTCCAAGGTCCAAACCACCATGGCTTGAGATGTGACAAAACCTCTCTTAGATATCCAGACTATGGAGAATCTTAAATCACAATAGTGTGGACATAAATCACTACACCCTTGTAGTGTACTCATGATCCTCAATAGCATAAGATGCCTCTCTGTGGCATGTTTCTTTTCACTATGGAGCAAACCCTTCTATTCAAAAACATCACATTATGATTACAAAGGATTAATCATTCCAAAATACCTTAACCCAACATTTTGAAACTAAATAAAATTATTACGAAATAATTATCATAAGAAAAACAATTATAGGACTTATCAACTCCCCTGACATGTCTTATCTTCCCTAATAAGTGTCTCTAGGGATCCTTCTCAAATGGACGAGGCCAATGAGATTGAACATTAGCCTCTCATTCCCATTAATCCTCTTAGATATTTATATTATTCTACTAAATCTAAACATGTGGTACCATTTTACCCCACAAAACACTATCTTTATATTCTATAATCTACACTGGTTACTCCTCTTAAGATGCATCATTTTCCTACATCACATCCACTCAATCAATGATATGTGTAGGATAATTGATGTACCTATGGATCTGTGACACATGAAACATGCCATTAATACCTATATAGTGAAGGGAAGATTCATATGGTTCACCACTTCACTTATTTTCTCAGTGATCTCAAAGGCTCTCATAAAACATTGTGCTAGATTTTAGTGCTTCCACAGGTGTCATTTCCTAAACTAAGGTTTCACTCGTATGAAAACCTATTCACCCATAGTAAACTAAAAGTGTCTCCTCATATGGTCAAAAAATGATCTATGTTTCCTCTAAGTGGAGATAAAAATATTATATTGTAGACACACTCTCTCAATGGACTCCTGAACCATACTACAGTCCACAATTTTTTCGTCACGTGATTCACGCCAACAGACCAATGAGCAACACATCCTCACATAATGTGACTCATAAGGATTTATTTAAATAAAATCATAGTAACAATTGTTGTATGTAAACTAAATCAAGTATAGGTGATCATATCACAATCCTTTGAATCCCATGATGAAAGATCAAAACATATCCTCCAATATACATATAGTCCACTAAAACTATCAGTCTTTTCGAGGATAGTACACCATGATCAATATCAGTTGTGTTCTTATGGTTTTCTATAATCCTTTCCTAAATCACAACATAAAATGTGAATCTCTATTATATATTATGTTCATTATCACTTCATTAGGGTTTACTATCTCACAAATATTGATCCTCCTTAGATCTTATACTGAGTGAGTCTCTCTAGTTGGTTGAAACTGAGTTGTCTTCATTATCCAATCAGCAATCACCTACACTGCATAAAAACTCCTTTGGGTCATGGATAACCCCATTATAAATTCCATCATAACTTCCTCCTAGTTACAAATGGGAAGAAAAAGTGTCTATAAAATTATACCAGGTCAATGATGCTTGTCCTTCACCTCTAATATGTAAGGGATTGAGAGTTAAAAAAAATAAACCCCTCTTTATCTTGAGACATCAAAACTGGACTCTGAATTCATGATACATCATTTTTGTATCAGAATGTATTTCTAATATAGAGGTATGTTAATATTTCATTATTTCTTATTTTATAGAAACAAGGACTAGTGCTTTCCCATGTACCCATATCACATCATCGTCGTCAATTTACTATCCATGCTTTGATTCAACAACCATCATCCATTCCCTCATAATAGCAAAGTCAGGTTCAAACATCTGTCTAGATTTCAATTGACTTATATGAAAAATATGTTCAATATGGGAGTAAATGAAATAAATCCTTAGTCCTCAGAAGCATCCATCCTCTAATTATCCAATTAAATCATCAAACTCCACTACTCCTTTGAAGGACACTCACCAACATCTTACTTTTACTTTGTCTTATGGATAACATAATCTACATGGATGTAACCATTCCAAGCTACATAAACTATATCAATGTCAAATGTCTATAGATTTTCCACTGAGTTCCTCTAGAATAGGTTCAAATATTTGTTTGAAGATGTTGAAACTGATCTCGTACTTTGTGTGCATAATAAATCTATCACTAATGACATAGTTTCTCAAACACATTATCATGTGGATCATATATTATAGATATAAATCATGCATAGGGAAGTTCTACTCATGGTATCATAGCTAAAAAAACCCATGGGATACTAAATTCTCTACCTGAATTAGCACTTCTCCTAATCCAGAACATGAGGAATCACAATGCACTGCAAAAAAATCACAATACTTGAAGTGTTAGTTCTAGTATTGTCATCAAAATTATCTCTATAACTCAATAAAAGTGTCTTCATGTTTATCCAACCACAAGAACATACTTCCCAATTCATCGCGGTTGTCATAGATACTAATAGTCTAGAGAAGTCCTAAATTAACCATCAGTAGTATCCTCTTAAACCCATAAATCCTCTAAACTCTAACACATTTTGGGATCCTGTACAGGACATCACTACATAAACATTCTCTGGGTCTAAAAATTTACCGGTCTCAGACACCACATTTCCATGGAACCTCACCTGTTGAATCCAAAATCAACAGTTTGACAACATCGAATAATGCTGATGTGCTCAGAGAATAATCAAGACTACCTCTATGTGCCAAGTGTGTGTCTTTGAGGTCAGTGAGTGGTTGAGGATATCTTTGAAAAACACCATGATGAATAATCTTAATTCTAGATAGAATATCTTTTTCATGATATACATAAACACTTCCAACATGTTTTTTTCAAATGGTATCGCCAAAAATTCAATCATTCCATCCCTACTTCGAGATTAAATTTTTGGTATGTCCTCCTCTCCAACCCCAAAACTAATGATAGAATAATTAGAGATAAATATTAGGGAACTAAAAGGCTCCCTATAGATTATTTAAAGGAACATTAATCATGGGAAGAATATATTAGTTCTTCACGATCACATGGTATTGTTTTCAGTAATCAACACATAGTTGAATACTACCATTAACCTTACTAGAGAATAACTCAATCTCACCCCATGGTGAATTAATCATCCAAATAAATACATTCTTATCAAGTTCATCCATTTATACATTGAGTTACTTAAAATAGATTTGTGTCATATAATATGTGTGTATTGAAATGGGTTTTTCAACGTGTATGATATCCAACTAATTGTTAACTCCTCTATTAAGAGCGAGACCAATAAAGTCATCTAGAACAATGACTTTATAGATATCCATGACCAAAATAAAAGATGTGGGGGATTTCATGGATCATTATAAAAGAGGTATGCCTACCATATGTGTTGTGACCATCCAGAGCTGACTCATGTGTGGTCCAACACTTCCTTTTCCCAATTCCCATTTTCTAGAAATCATAAACTTCTCCTCCTTTGTAAAAGTGAGCAATAGACATCAGTGATAGTAGTTTATGTGAGATTGAACTCTAGTCAACTAGTCCACAGTGAGAATCACATATAAGGTCAAAATCATTAGTATCACAAACTCCCATAGATTTCATTAACCAGAAACTACTAAGGTAAAGTCTTAGAATTTCTAACTATGGTTCACTTTTGATCACAAATATGCGTGAAGGGAGACTAACTAAGAAGATACATTAATTGGTATGTCAATTCCAGAAATTACATGTGAATATATATATTAAATTAATGAACCTATATAATAAGTAATATAAAGAGAGTATGTAATCAAGACCACACCTCAAGTTGTAGAAAAAAACCTCCACCATCCTTTGGAAAATGGTCTACTATATAAATACAGATTTTTTTCATCATGGATTTATCCCATATATGAATAACCAATATGTTTCAACTACTAATAATCAATGCCAGCTCATTTGGTAAAATATCTAGATCATCATCCACATATTTGGTTTTCCCCCATCAAATTTCTCATGAAAAACAACTGAAGGTTACCTAGAGGACCATTTAAACCATAGTATATATTTTCATAGAATTTTCTATAGTTTTTAATTGTATTTATGATCCCCACCTTCCTCTTGTTTAATATTTTTAGAAAAGTACCTTTCACACAAGTATCCATATAGAATTTTATGAATCCCTTTATTGTAGGAACTAAAAAATTCCAAAATATTGGGATGAATTTGGAAAAAATTAACTAGGACTTGATCTGAATGAGGAAATTTAATATAAGTACAGATTCATTCCGCATCACATCAGGGAAAATCACAGTTGATAGAAAAGTTATGCTAACAACCATCGATGAGATCTACTATTAAAATTTGGTGACAATATGATATTACGAATATCTACTCAAAATAAGGTTATGAGATTTATAAATAGGGGAAAGTTGAGAACTACATTATAAGACCCTTTGAGATTATTGATCATATTAGGATGGTATATTACTCTTGGATTATCCATTCTATATATGTCATGTTAATAATGTGTTCTATATATTTATTTTGAGAAAATACATATGTGATTTTTCACATGTACTTAATTCATAGGTTGTACCATTGCAACATGATCATTATTATGATGAATACCCAAATGAGATTCTATATAAGAGATGATGTGTTACATAATAGGACCACTCGCCTAATCAATTTATTGGGGTGAAACCATAAATTTTATGAATCTATATTGGAACTCAAGGATACGATGAGGTAGTAGTATCTTTATTTTTTTATTAGATTAATAAAATTTTGAGGAAAAAATTATTATAAGGTAGGTATAATGTAATTCCCTGATATTTTATAATATATTATTTTTAAATAATTTTGATTCATTTCATATAATTCTATATATGAATCACTAAGATTAAATGAACCATGATATATTATTGAATCATTATTAGTAAACATGAGGTTTGTCAACTAACTATTAAATTGATGGTTATGAATAAGACTAATTAAATATTTATATTTATGTATAAAACTTTTCCATAATGAAAATTTATTGACTAATTTTTAATAAATATATACTTAATTTTAAATGTTAAAAATAATATCATTTTTTGTTAAATGATCAATTTTACATATTATTATATTATTATTTATATTATGTGTCTTGATCTCTAAATAACTATGATATTTATGTTATAAATTTGAATTTAATTCTAAAATTGAATAATATTTCATATACTTATTATAAATAGGTTATAAATGATTATAAAAGCATTTGAAGGTAAACCGTGATATTTTTTATTAAACTATTTTTATTATGTCAAATGAATATTATCTTTATAAATTAAATTAATTACTATTGATTAATTATTTTAATGAAATATATAAATAAAAAATTCAATCACTTGTATTTTCATTTATTTAATTGTTTTTTCCAGGAAGATGAATTTATTAAATTCATTTTTATGCTTCAAAATGAATTTCCCTAAAAATGGATTTCATTGTGTTTTGCACACTTATTTTAACTTTAATTTTATCCACTTATATAAATTGAATATTATAAAATGGATTACGTAATTTAAATTAGATTATAAAAATTTACTATTGAGGTTAATTTAATTTTTTTCATTATGAATAGTAACCTATGTAGAAATCCATTACAATGGTAAATGTTATAAAGGATAATAATGGGTTAATATAATGTGATAAGTAATAAAATGACCTAGAAACTGGTCTAAATACTATTTGTTTGATTATTTTTCAATATCATATCATCCAAAATTCAAAATAGGGCCTATTTGTGTCCACTTTCCCCAAATAATGGAATTATTATATTTTAATATTGTTAATAATAACAACTATTCTACTCCCCACATTTATAAAAGGGATCCCCCTATTATATCTTCTCTTCACCCCTTCATCCATTTAAATAATCCAATATCTTGAAAAATATATTCTAAATTTCATCACCCAATGCTAGAGTTTTTGTTCTTTATAAAACTCAACTTTAAGAATTCATATATTTTAATTGTATGGACGTTTCCTGAAGTAGAGGTGGTTTAAATGTGTAGTAAGCAAGAATGATCTTGAGGTAAGGATTTACATTACAATCTATTTTTTAATTGATCATATTAATGCCTAAATTTTTGTTGGGGAAATAATATTTTCCATATTACTTAAACCCTATCTATTTTCTTACCCTTGTTTATTTATAGGGTTTTATTTTTTTCTTTTCATTCTCCACTTTGTGGTACATAAAACAACAGAGAATGTTTTTTTATAGAAAATTTGATCTTTTTTCATATTTCACTGAAGAAATTTTCCTTCCTTGTCCATTTTCATTAAAATGATTTCAAGAATATAATTTTATATGAATAAATGATTATTTAATGTCATATTCAGAAATATATGAATTTATTTTGACTGGATTAAAATGTATTTTTTTCAATATTTTATGAACATGTTATTTAATATTTTTTTACAAAAAAGAGTTAAAGAAAACATTTTTGACATTTAATACAAAATAAAATTTTCTTGCCCTCATGAACCTTATATTCATTTAATATTACTTTATAATTTCCCATTTTTACATTCCAAAGGTATATCATTCTTAATATTTTAGGATATTATTTCAATTTTTTGAAAATTAAAGATTATTTTTAACATGAAAAAGAATGGTTCAAATTATATTTGATGTATTTTTTCGTCTATTTCATCATCCTTTGATGTTTTATTTTCTTATCTTGGTTTATGATATTATAATAACAACTAATGTTTTATCTCTACATGGATTATAATGATGAATCTTGAAGAACAATTATATGAAACATGTTACCATCCCATGGTTTAATTATGATATGATGAATTACGAAATGTTTTTTATACCATCTTGTTCTCTTCCCCTAATTTAAATGATTATATACTAATGAAATATTTATGAAATCCATTCCTTTTCCAAAGGTTATTAGATGAAGAAATGGTTAATGTTTTATGTTCTTGTGGAACACTTATGTATTGTTTTTGTTATATGACAGTTTTGATAGAAATTATATGTCCTTCAAATTCATTTAGTAAATATTGATACCTCATGAGATAATATGAACTGGAATAGGGAGTGAATGTAGTTCAGTAAAGGGAATATTCCAATATTATAGTCTTGGTATTAATCCATGACTAAGGGAATGATGGTAATGAGGAGTGAGCTAATTCCACTATAGGATTCTATCCAACATGATAGACATAGTGGTGATACGTGGAAAAGGAAATGATTTTCTATGATTATGTTTATTCTAAAAATGTATGACTTATTCATATGATATGCTCTTGAAACACACTATCCCAAACCATTGGTTGTATGCTTTAATTACACATGACATACTGAAAACCTTCCCATATACAAGAGGATGATGACTAGTAGTGAGGGTCTGAGTCCATTAGTGGGGAGACTATCCCTCAATGTCATTTCATAAGATTAGTAAAAAACAATAAAATAGGTAACCATAGTCAATATGAAAAAACTAATTAGGGGAATAAATTTCATACAATAATAGTTCCAATAAGTAAATTATATACAATGTATAAAGTTGTAGGAAAATAAATAAATGAACCAAATACACTACAGGGTCCATCTTAGTTTACAAAAAGCTATATTATTCTCTACTCAACTATCCACTATAGGTCCCTATCCCTTCACCGAATCTTTAGTAATGAAATCTATAGGCACATCAAAATGATCGAGTAGGGTGTGAGTAAAACACTTAGTAGGGCACCACAAATTAATCCATAACAAAATATGCTCAATTATATGAGGTGTATGACAAGAATATAAATTATCCATTACTAGTATAACATCATACAATCCAAAAAAGATTGTTCTTTTGCTAACCAAGACACCTCAAAGATACATCTATACATTCCTCATTTCCATGCAATGATGATGATCTAGAGTTGTCAAAACATAATTTTAATCTAGATACAGGGTAATACTCCCCCACATAGAATCTAAAATACATTGGGTGTTCATGAAACTAAGAATCCTCAAGTTATTGAGTATATACCGTCCTCAGAATTAATATGGTATCGATTAAATGTGATAATCAGAATCCAAGTTACATCAACCATAAAAATGTTTTCTATTAATCCTCAACGCATCGAGTTACATCAAGCCGACAAGGATATATTTCACCACTATTTTCATCATCACACATCAAACACAATCCCCATCAAAGGGATAACCATACATGGTGGTCATCTTTCAAGTGTGCCAAGAAAAAAATCACCCAATGGTAAGATGATACACAAAAAGGTATAGAATGAAAAAAAGCATATCATGAAATCATGAGATAAATAATACCACCAATGAAAATATGTGAATGAAATGAAACATTTATTCTATATATTCTATCATTTCTCATGGAAACAATAACATAACGGGTTTCATGGGATATACACACACCCATATGAGATCAAATTTCATACATGATTACCAATTATGCCAAAACATAATTTATTAAAGGGAAACAAATATAAATAAAATTATCCAAGTGATAAGTAACTTCTTATATTAAAGTCATCGATGTCAATGTCAAGGATAAAACACAATGCGTGGTTTGAAAGCTGGAGTAGAAACCTCAAAAAGAAATAACACACATTCTAATACCTTATTATTATAGTCTCCAAAACGTTAACACTCGATGTTAATTAAGGGTTCAAAGAGCCAAAACCATCTATTCTATTTCAAAATTGAATAAAATATCACATGTGATGATACTTTCCCTATCTTGGATAATTCATAAATTATCATTTTTGGTCAACATAAGCACTAGCGGTCTTCTCCTCGCAAATAATTATAAAACCATGAATAATATTATAAGTCCTTATAAATTAATTTTATAAGACATGTGGTAGTCCTTGGTAAATTGTCTTTGATAAATCATATAATTACCAATGAAAATTTTCTTAATTATCCATGGATTGTTGTTTATATATTTTACTTTTCTAATTTTGTATAATTATCTTTTCATAATCCTTATATTTATAATATGATAATCCATCATAATTATATTTAGATAATATTTAATAATTATCTTTGCATAATTCAAAATAAATATAATTTGATAATTATATTTATATAATTAAAATAATTATCCTTGTTTAATTTTAATAAATTTTCCCTCGATAATTATCTTTGAATAAATAAAAGAAATTATCTATTATAATTATTATAATTATTTTTTGATAATTTTACAATGATTATCTCTTAATAGTTTTTACAGATTATCCATGACAATTCAATAGAATTTTCCTTATATATATTTTTTAATAATATTTTATTAAAATAAAATATTTTACTAAACAATGAATAAATGAACAATTGAAGAAAATAAATAGAAAAAATAAAACAAAAATATAAACCTGGAGAAGCCTTATACATAACATGGGGAAGAAAGAGAGAGGTGGCCTCGTGTTTGGGACAAGAACCAAAATGGATTACTGGAGCATTAATGATCATGTGAAAGAGATATATAGAGTTTCATGAACATGAAAAGATCTACCAATTGGGAATACCAAATCATTTGTCTATTTTAGAAATAATTTCACATATACTCATAATTTATTAAATAATGAAATTTAAATTCCACAACCATTTTTTGATTAAACTAAAACATGATTGTAAGGTGTTTAATCCCCCCCCAACCTTAATGGAGTTTCTAATTTTAATGGGATAAAAATAACTGATTTCAAGTATTCTAGATTGAATTCCACATGATGATAACGGGAGTCATGAATATGATGAATATGGTAGAATAAAAGTAAAAGAAAAGAAAAGAAAAAATAAAATAAAATAATAAAAGCGGAAAACACCGGATGGGGGTGTGATAAAACTAGAAACTTGATGTAAACAAAATCAATGTAACGTTTAGGTTAAAAACCATATATTATATATGATAGCTATCTCAAATTTTTTATATGAAGAACTATTCAAGAGATATTCCATTACATAAAAAAACATGTTCGTTTGATAGAATATATTTAATATTTTTATTCTATTAATGTTGAGGCACTATAAGCCCTAGTATCCCATTCTAATTCCATGTCTAACACTGATAATATTCTATAGAATATTACAAAGTTTTAACACGGTTTTTACCAAAATATAATTACTTTAATTCGTTAAAAATTTAATATTTATTGAAATAATATTATTTCACATTAAAATACTTATAAAATAAGATGTGTTTAACTATGAGGACAATCATTTGTCTATTGGCCCATTTAGGTTTGTGGGTGGGCTGTAGGGAGGGAACAATGTGTGTCTATAAGGAAATTACGGGGCATAGAAGGCTCATTTTATACAAGAATGTAACACCTCATGATGTTAAGAAATAAAAATGATTAATGATACAACCAATGAAAACAAGTTGAACCTTTCATTTTAGTAGACTACCTAAATAGAACACCACTATTAAATGTTCTTGTCATCGAGTAGTAATAGGATGGGTGACATATTGGGAAGTTTCATGGGGTGTGTGCGAGTGAGGAAAAACACACACTAAAAGAACATGTGTTGTCATGTGGGGATATACATTAAGTTTGATGACCCATTCAAGTACGTGGGTCGGCCCCAAGAAGGGAACAACACATGTATATGGGTAAATAGTGATTTTGGTGGGGGTTAATTATTAAACAGGTACTAGAGGAGGAACTATCAAAAAGTCTGATGGAACTGCCTCGGTTGAGATTTAGGTTCCACAAAAAGGCTGTTATTCTCTAGGGGTGAATGTGACACCCTATGATATTAAAGGGTTAAAAAGATAAATGATACTACCCATGTCACTAATATGTGACTTTATTTTTAGGATCCTACCTGATTATAACTCTATAGTTAAGCATTCTTGTCCTTGATTAGTGTAACTGTGGGGATAGACATTTATTTTGATGACTGATGGAGGCATGTGGGTGGGACATAGGTAGGTGAAATTGTGTTTTTGGGGATACGACGGTGCCTATGGGGCCCATTTAATATAGGTCACTTGTATCATGATTGATTATTGATGATTCCTCACTATTATGACATAAATATTTTGTTATAGAAAAGCCTTTTTAAATGACTCATGATTTATGATCTTGCACTAATTGAAAATGATTTTTGTAATTCATGATCATGTTCTCAGACTGTTAGACATGGAACATATAAAAAATTTCATCATAACCGGGGAAAATGGAAATGTAAGAAAAGGCGACCGTGTTCTCATACCATTATTGTTACCTTATTATTACTTGTAATCATCTATTAATATCTATTATATTTACCCATATTGAGAATATGAGATCATCCTTTCTTATGTTTACATTTTTCATAGGTATGAAGAGAGATTTTAAGCTGGATATGTCTCAGTAGGTTATTATTTTCGAAAGAACTTTCCTAGGGATATTTAAGGTATTTCATAATATAATTTTATTACAAATCTAGTCTCCAAATACATTAAACATTTACAATTATGGGCATGTATTATTATGAATTATTTTAAATATTCATGTAATATGATTTAATATTTATATATGTAATGCTAGGGTTACCACATTACCCATTCCCTCCTAAATTTTAGAAACCTTATTTTCAAATCAATCTAGGGTATAGGTGAATTAGAATGATATCTTACACACATTTCATAGAAATGTATCCTACTATTAGAGACACTTGAAGAACATGTAGTGATGAAGATCATGTATTTCATCTATACCTAAGAATGTTTTTTATTTATTTGATATAGGACACTATAACAAGAATATAATATAGGATGATAAGATATTTTTTGATATATATTTTAGAAAATTTGTTCTATATTGGGGAAGAAAATTATCGTAGTTCTTTTTAAGTAAAATATTTTAGTAAATGAGTGAGTGATTGATTATATTTGTTAGTGGAAAGGATTAAACTACACACTTACTGTGAAACCATAACATGATTAATAATTTGAAATCCATATGGAAAAGTATTTAAAAAATTTCTCTAAAATAAATTTCATATAATGATCTTTGAGGATTTATGAGTCCATTAAAATATAAGAATTTTTGGAATATTTCTTTCAATGTACCAATCCAAAACCTTATATAGTACCACTTATGAAAACATGAATACCTTGAATAGAACCATTAGATATAATCAATCTAATTCATTCTCTATATAAGGTCATGTTTCAAGATGTAATACCATAAAAAACCTAACATCCTCATGTTTTTAATCCACTTACACATGATGTGAAGAAGCGTAAAAGTTATTAAAAAATAAAATTGGGCAATTTAACATGAATTTTTTCCATTATAAGAAATCTACATGTGGTTTTATATGTTCCATGAAAAAAAATTGATCAAAATTTTAGAGATTAATATAAAAAATTTGAAATAATTGACAAATTATCTCAATTACATTTCATACCATTAGATCAAAGGGAACATAATCTTACAATGTTTCATCTTCAAGAATTATGTTCTTATGATAATTGATAAAGGATGAGTGGAATTATATAAATCTATGATGTATGTGGTACGTGAAAAAACCAATATTTATTTCACTAAGTGGATAATGAGATAAAATAATTAAGACTAAAAAATAAGGATTAATGAAATTTAAATTATTATAGATCTCACAAATTTAGTCACTCATGCACATGGAATTATTAATGCATGAATGAATCAAACAACCAAATCCCTAATACCCTTTCCAAATCTAGCCTTAATTTATTTATCATCAGAATAATTTTAGAATAGGTATGATTATAATCATAAGTAGAAAAGAAATAAGGAAAAATATTTACTTGAACCTAAGATAGTTATTACCCAATTGGATTTTATGACCTCATATAATGACAAATATCCTTATTTTATCATTAGATTAATATTTTTGATTTTTCATTTGGATGATTAACTATATTAATCTGGGATCATTTAAATTTTTAAAATTTGACAAAGATAGTGATCATTTTTCTAGTGTTTTAAGAATATTAAAGAGGTAATTTGTAAATAATGAGATAATTATAAAAGGATTGATTTGTTTGTGTGTTTTTAGAAATAAAATTTTTTAATAAGTGGTTATGGGTGAAGCGAAGTGCCTGGTATGGTGTCACCTAGTACTTTGTGAGAATCATAATGGAATTTTACCAATATTTTAACCAATATAAGGTTGGTAGGGTTCTCATGGACGTATAGTGACATGATGAGTGACTATTATGGGTTCATGAGGTACTCAATAAACATGGTTTTATTTTTTCTTAAATTGGTGACAATATAGAAATTTTTACTTACTCTAATTAACATCCCCATTAAAGTTCATTTTCTTCATATCGATTGATGTTGGGGAATCTCCCCACTTCCTTTCATTTTCATCCACCCTTTCCCCCTCCTAATCTATAGTGTCCAGAGAAGTTTTTTATACTAAAAAAGGTGAATATTTTCATTTATTTTCCATATCCCCCATTACACCATATTAGCATATTAATGTTTACATTGTTAGAGATTTTGGTATAAAATTATACTGGATCATGGTGGAATCAATCTAATGAAATATTATTTTTTTATAAAATACATAAATGAGTCCAAGGAAGGTTGATTTCATGTCATTGTTCAATATTTTGATTTAGGTTAGTTTTTAGGAATCTTTTTATAGAAATTTATTAGATCTTAGTTAATAATATGGATTTATTATTAGATATAATTTACATATTTTTGGGTTTACAGTGTTTGTAGTCTAATATTGGTATTTTGTAGTTTCATTAGATTTATTTTTGACTTTAATTATTTTAGAAATCAATTTATCATTTATGTGAAGAATCATTGTGATCACAAAATTATGAAGATATTGTCTATAGGTAGTAAATATAGGTGGTCTCAATCCACCTTTGGTTTAATTGTGTTTTTCAAATTTTAGGTCTTCCTAATGTTTCATAAATTTAATTAAAATTAAATGTTTTTTATAGATAAAATATTGTGTTTTTAGAAATAAAATATCAATACTAAATTAGATTTCATTATATTGTTGTTTTCAGATCATGGTTAATTTCACTTTTTATGTTTACTTATTTTTATACCCTTAATATCCAATAGATGGAATTTGTAACTCAAGGATAAATCCTTTTTTCATATTAGGCATATTAGGAATCTCAAGTGAAATTCTTATATGATTAATTTGATTTAAAAGAAAGAAAATTTATTAATGGTGCTTATGGTTATGTTGCATATAATAAACCTAGTCATTTATATTTTTCCCCACACGACTTGTGTTTCATTCTTGAGTTATGTTTTCTTTGATATATTTTTAAAATTTTAGCACAATTTTTAACCCATTATCTTGAAATAAAAATGGGGAAAATCACTTCATTCTATGTATAACCTAAGGTATTTATAAGTCAATGAATAACACATAACTTTTGGTTAATAAGGTTCAGACATGGTGATATAATATTTATGCTTGATGGACAAAAAATGAATAATTTTGTCAAATGATATATAAATATTTTTTTTAAAATGAATATTTAATAATCTATAATTGCCTAAAAGATTGAACAACTTTTCTCTAAGTGTATTTGATTGACGACTCATACAAGGAAGATCTTATGAGATATACAAATGAATGATTTAGGATAACTAATTAGAGAGTAATTTTTGGGGTGTTGTTTTTTATTTATGTTAATTTATAGAAAATTCTTCATTCACAACTATATTACTTTTTTTCTACTATGCATTTATTTTTCAACATGGCTACATATTATTATCATTAATTACCAGTTGATGTCACTCAATATTTTTCTTCCCTATTCTTTCATAAAAAATTGGGATAATTTGGTTATAAGATTATTTCCATATAAATATATTATTTTAAAACTTGATTATGATAGTGACATTATTATTAGGTTCTTAGGTTGAACACATTGAAGATTTAGGGAAAATATGTTGTCTTCTAGGTATTTTATTGTGTTTATTAAGGATATAGATTATTGTAAGTTATAGATTATTTGTATTAGTGATATTTTATTAGGAGATACTAAATTTATAACCATGGTAGTTGTGGATTCTCTCCATGATATTGTAATGTTGTTAGTAATGTTGTTGATTGTTTATATAGGGCTCATGGATCACGTAGATGGTTAATTAATTCTATATGTGCATGTGAGTAGCATCCTATTGAGGTTCTTTATATAAACTAATATACCATGGTATATGAGATAATTCACCCTCCAATAAAGGATATAATATAATGTATTGTATATTTTTGGATATTTAGACACACATATATAATATTTATTTTTCACCATCATAAATCTATAAGCTTTATCTCAGATAATATATCGATTTTTCTATTATTACATGTGTTATCCACTATTATTTACTGATTTATGATTACATATTGATGAAAAAATATATTGATTTATTCATTTAATTGGTATATATCCATATTAAAAATCAAACTGATATAAATAAATTTATACATTTGGTTATTAACTTATAGGGTTTGAGGTATTTCAATTATTCTTAGTAATTATTCATACTCACACCATATATGTGCACCTTTATAAAAATATAACCTTACATAGACCATTTTAGGTTAGGTTAGGAATTAGTATAGCTACTTGGATGATTTATATCCCACTAGCCATTGGTTTCACATTAGTAAGCCATGTTTCTACACGGTGATAGAGTGAGCAAGTCCAAAAAATGGTAGACGATGTCATTGGGATAACAGCAGTTTTACATATATTTTTTATCATGAGTTTTTTTTCAGTTGTGTTAATATTAAACTAAGTTTTATATTTTCTATTTATATTTAATACATATAAAATAGTTATATTATATTTTAATACAAGTTTAATAGGTACTCCATGGATTATAGGTTTATATTTTGGGAATTTCACATATATATACTGATCATTCCATATTTTTATAAAAATATTGAATTTACCTAGATTATCACTTAAAGAGGCAAAATTATTCCCCAATATTTACATTAACCCATGATTCTAATATCCAAAGACTAGTGATCGTGAAACATGATTATAGTTGTTTTTTATATCAGAAAAATATTTATGTCCGGTCATTTGACCCGAAACATGGAAAATAAATTGACATTAAATAAAGGGATAATTTAATAATTTAATAAAGAAAAATGTTTTACTTCTATCAACACCATAAAATTAAAATTTACATATATATAAACATATGATTTAGAATAGAATGAGTACCATTTGAGACTTCTTACAATCATCTTGAAAAATCAATATTTTATGAGGGTACGTCATTATAAATAATAAGTAGTGGAAGAATCACTACCCCATGCTTTAAAAAATTCATTATAGTGACCCTACATTTTCTTAAATTACTATTAAATCATATTAAATATAAATAAAATAATATTATTACACAGATAGGATCCAATGGTTTAGTATCTTGGGAAGACTAGGACCATACATAACAATTACAACATCAAGCATAAACATTTATTTAATTTATTCTTCTCTATATTCTTATTAGAACTTGTCCTCCCCTTAGTACATGTAGCCACCTGAGTATATACATCAAAAGGGGTGAGATATAATCCCATTAAGAGGATAGATAGGAACAATATGGCATGGTGTGAACATAATAATAACCTGTGAAAAAGATCATGAACATGAGAGGAAGCATAAATATAAGACTTGAAATGTGGCAAAGCAAAAAAATAAAACATCATGTCTTACTAGTTAACTACAACACATACTTGTGAACCAAGTTATAATCATTTTCAATAATAATTTCACATTTAATCGTTAGATTCATCACTTTACCCAATTCATTGGAGTGTTGTATAATTCCAGGCGCACCCGTCACTTTGGAACATTCATATTGCGCTATAAAATCCAGGCGCACCAGTCACATCATAACATTATCATTATCATTATTTTCGCATGGAACATACATAAAAAGTGAACATAACTAACCCATGTAAAGTAATGGGTTTCATCTCATAATAATACATTCAAAATCATTGGGTTCCCAAAAGAAACAGGGAACAACATACTTGATACAAGAACCATCAACTGTGAATGAGAGGTAAAAGTTGAGTTCTTAAAAGAAGTGTTCTTTTGGAAAACATTTGGATTGACATAAAATTAATTATAAAACATGTTTATCCTAGAAATGGAAATAAAATTATGAAAAATTTATCTTTAATGAGTACCCATATAAAAAATGGATTGAAAGTGGGAGAACCCGAAGGATGAAAGTTGGGTTCGAGAATTTCCCTTTAACTTGTATCCGAATGCTTCTTTATATTTAATGTCTTCTATAATGACATTATATTCATTAATTAGAAATAAAAAACCTTGTGTATATTAATATTTTTCATTATGGTTTTATTAAGTTATTTTTTGTGACTTTGGATTGGTTATAGAGTTTAAAAACATTGTTCGGGAATGTTTTTTTATGGTTTTCTGAAGTGGTACCCCAGTATTCTTAAATTGAAGTTCGAGTAGAACATGAGTAAACATCCAAAACAGATATTTCAAGTTATTAATGATATTAAATAAGTTTTATTGAGATTATATTTAATTATATTAGATCTATGTGTATGTATCATTAGATAATAATTAAATTATGATTGTTTGGGTTAATTTGAGATATTTTTTAATCATAATGAACTTGTTTTATTTTATCACTAGAAATATGGTCACAAGTCAGTTCCAGAACATTAAATATGAAATAATAAATATAAATTGTTCTGGTACATCCATAAAAATGGTTCCATGACTAGTTATTAAGGTAGAAATGGAAGAAGATAGCATGTCGTTCTTGAAGGTGAAAAATTAACACCTCACGAAAAACGTTTTATTTAATGAAATAAAAGGAAGATGGAAGGGGGTTGGATGATATAATATCTCATTATCATCCTAAAATTACAGTATATGTATAATACTGGAGTTAAAATACAATTTATATGAATATAGGTGGGGATAGATCAAGAAATAATCTTGAACTTGAAAGGAAATTAAAGGAAAAGAGGGAGAGAAATTACCTTTTAAATATTCCTCTTGAGATCCTCCTTAAGGAAGATTGGATTGGTCTTTTGATGATACCAGTAGATCTTTAACGTGGGATATGGGATATAGAAGTGGTTTTTATATATTTTAGAGAAGGCTTGGAGCTTGAGAGGTGTGAGGAAATGAGGGTGTGAAGGGTGGTTTTTATAGTGTAGAGGAGATGGGTTTCCTTAATATAAAATTCATTAGTTTATTAATTTCCCCTAAGACAAGGAATGGTGAGTCATAAATGACCAATAATAGTCAATAAGGAATGTGATCTTGAGATTTGGGTTCTTACATCACTTGTGATTTCATGAACAGTGGGGTTTAATTATAATTTAATTATACGGTAAATTAATATATTTTACTATTCACCCAAAATTCAAGTACTTCAGAAAAATCACAAAAATTTACCCCATCCATTTTTTGATGTGTAGAATCCAAAAATGAAGTCCATTTTTTCAGAAATAATTTTTTAAATATTATTAATTTAATATTTAATTAAAATCATAATTTACTTAAAACCCATTTTTAAAATAAAAAACGATTTTATAGTGCTTTAAAAAATTACATAGGGTCTTATAAAATTATCTATAAACTATAAGACATTGATTTGATAATTAATGAACACATTTTAAGAAAATAATTTTTCTTTTAAAATAATTTATTAATTATAATTAATTAAATATGACTTACAAAATACCAAAATGTTTCCTAAGGTCAAATTGTCACTTTCTAAGATGTCTAAATTTCAATTAATTATTCATGGGTAAGGTTACTCTTATGTGGGATGATTTAATATTAATAAGGGTCACATTACTATTCATAAGGGTATGTTACAATTCACTAAAAATTATCTTTGTTTCATTAGACTCTAAAAAACATCTTGAACACAATTGTGTATGTCGGATTATCGAAATTCAAAACATATAAGTGACAAACTTATGTTTAGAGGCCTTTTAGCACTTAATTGTTCATTATGTGGTGTTTGCATGTGATTTTATGACATAATTATAATAAGGGAGTTTCCATTTAAAAAAATTGGGTCATTACAATCATACACTCAATCATATTGGCCTTATATACTTTAGGACAAGGTTATTCCTTTTTTGAATAGTCTTCACAATTATCAATGAAATATAATGTTCTAAAACATATTATCACCATTCAAGAATGAATTTTTAATATTAGATGCCTTTTAAAAAATTATGGATGTACACTTCATGGACATAACTAATCAATATGAGTTTCATATTTTTCTACTAACTACTATGGCTTTTGAAATTGTGGAAATTTATATAGAGAAATATCAAATAGTCATTTACTATTCATATTAAGATAAAGGAGTATCTATAAAAGTACACTTTTGGTCTATCTATATCATTGGGAATCATAAAATCGTTAATATTAATTGGGATAAAGTTTATAATATTTCTTGAATAAATCATAGTTTACTATGAATATGATAATATGTTAAATTAATATAAATTAATAAGACCACGTCCATTTAATGATCATGGGATTTCGAAAAATTGAGAAAATTACCTTGGGAAAAATTTATTTAATTACTAAATTTTTATACTTTGTTTGTAAGGAAAGGTTTATATTGGTCAGATAGGAGACGAAAATTTGATTCTCTACTTGAGATATCTTAGTGACATCTATATATTGTGATTCCTTCACCATATTATCATTATATAGATTTCCTTATTGAAAATAAGGTATATAAACTCCTTAGTGATTCAATTTATGTAGATTCTTTTGAAATATTCTATATTGTTTTTTATTATGAAAATATATAATGAATGTAACTAAATAAAGATGATAAGTTTGAGGTTGTATTCCAAAATGATATGGGAAAAACATTGATCAACCATTAGTATTCGACAAAGATGGAATCCTAATTTCAATTCATCAAATTAAAATGAATTCTCTAGATCTATGAAATTATATATATATATATATATATATATATATATATTATAATATATGGTCCTCAAAGTACCCACTTCTCTTATTAAAATAAAACTATATGACTCATAAATCACCTCCACCCTAGGAAGGAAATAATGTTTGTTCCACTTAAACCAATATGAACCAGATGTTTTATTATTAAACCATATGTTTGGTGGATAAAAAATCAAGTTACCCTTAATAATTTTACATAATTAATCAATAACATAGATATAATTCAACAGTTGGGGGTAAGTTCATGTCTATCAAAAGTGTTTTCAAAACCATAGTATCCTGTACTTTTCTTCAGATTTCTATAATTAACTTAAATAATATGGTATCCGACTGAAACTATCAACCAAGGCTAAGGGGATATGAAATACCTCCACCACCATGGATTTGGATATAGATTATTTTGGAGATTTTACACATAGTTTTGAATAATTAATCATTAATATTGTATCTGATCTTACACTATCGATCTATGGAATGGTGAAAAACCCTATCCTATGTTTATCATTGTAGCCATGCCTCTAGATAATAAAAAATTATAAATTTAAATTCTAAAGAGAAAAAATTATGTATTGTCATTGAATTAAGAAGAGACACTAGAGTTATATCTCCAGGGTCTTATTCATTATTTAGGTCTATTAGTTAATCACTATGTAAATAAAAAAGTAAAAATAAGGATGAACCCCACTCATGGGGCCACAGTTGTAAAAAAGGGGTAATTTTTATTAATGAAAAATTTATTTGTTAGTTCCAAAATCCCAAATGGATAAAAAAATATTCCTACTTAAGACAAACATATTAATTAGAGTCCAAATATATTTTTGTGATATCAAACATCAGTATCTAAAAGATAAATATCTAATTATGATAAGTAATTTTTTATTGATGTAATAGTAGGGAATAAATCACTTATCTTCATAGATGGCTATTTGGGATAAAATAAAATCCACATGGACCTTCAAGATGAAAATTCTATCACATTTAGATCCCACCATGGATTAAATTTTTAGCAATCGATTCCCTTTAACATGAACCATATTGGTTTTTCTTGTCAATGAGATATACATCATATCTTAAAAAAATCTCACCAAATGCCATGGAGTGATATGTAAATTATTTAGTGGTAAAATGACACCATATTTATGATCATTAAACTAGGCTCGATGAAATATCATCAATGTTTCCCTAACATTACCTAAATATAATTACATTAAAATATACAAATGGGTTCACCTCAAGGAATTCCATATATTTATTTCCTGATATAATATAGTTTAATTTATCCCTAATAAAACAAATAAAATCATTGAAATTCCACATTTAAATAAATGGTGGTTGTTATAAATATTCTAGGGACACCTTAGATACATCAGGTTATTCACTATTAACCATGTCAAATGATGCCTACCCACTACCAAATTGATGAAGGAAAGTGTAACTTATAACTATAATGATGAATTTTAAAATAATTTTAAAATAATAAAGAAATAACTTTAAAACCTCTAGTGTTTTTGTTGTTTATATAAGGAAGAATACTTGTTCCTATGTGGTAGCTATAAAAAATCCAATGGTCCTATTTTTTTTCTAGGAAACTATAAAATCAAATGAAAAAATATATTATACTTTATCAATGGTATATTATTAGAGTACGAGATTCTTTATGCGATTATTTTGAATAATTTTATTGCACTGGCCTCTTTACTTCATTAGCATCATCATTACATATAGCATCATGAAGTAAGATTAATTTTATTTGTTGATACTTTGAAGAATTTCTTGAATCATTCCATACCTATTGGGTGATTGGAAATATAATTATTGATAGTTCAATGTTTTTAGATTCAATATATTCATTACAAATAAATTAGGTGATAATATTGGAATATTTCGTGGGAGATCATACAATATAAGATGATTTTATCCATGATATGAAGATTACAGATTATAAAGTATTATTTATTAATAAAACAACCAAACAATGATAGATTCAATTAAATATTGAATATCATCAACTTTTTAGAATGATAATGGAGATCCATAAACTCAAAAGGGTTATCCTTGGGTTTATATTCATTTCTCCAGCAAAAGAACTCATGCCGTACTCATTAATCCTATCAAAGGCATGTATAAAAATGAAACATAATTCTAAGAACTTATCATGGGTATTAAATTTTAATTTAAACTCCCAATCACCTAGTTACATCTTAAAATCGATTCAATGTAATTTATTAAGAAAGTTGAATGAGACTTCGTTATTATAGAACAATAATTTGTGCCCTTACATAATTTTATTAGAAAATTAATAATATATTTATACAGTGATTCAAAGTTATATTTTGATTTAATACTATATATTATTCTATTTGATACTCTAACTAACCAATTAATATCTATTATAGACTCAGATTAAGAAGATATATTTATCTTTGTGTCATACCAAATAGTAATTTATCCTTCTAATATAGAGGAGAAGGTCAAGGTGAATAAAATTGATATTCAATTTCTAAAAGGGGAAAATTCAACATACTAAGTAAAATAAATAATTTATTAGAATATTCTAATTATTAACTACATTTTGAAAGATATATTATCATAGGATTCATCTTGAAAAGAAAAAATCAGTATATGATTAATGAATTTTACTATTTTTGATGGTTCATGAAAATTATTTATAAAAATACATCGATAATATTCTTCTCAAATGAAAAATGAGATATTCCTTTTATAATGATGGATATAGTTTTTGAAAAATGTTGAACCCATCATATTGAATCCAACATCAAACATGAAATTAGAATATCTGGTTAATATTATTTGTTTATGATGAAATATTGTCCAGAATTTTCAAATAAGTTGCATGCATTCCCAATTCAAATTAACATCATTCATTTTTCATTTGATTTACAATATTATATTAATTATCTTATCCCTTTTTGAGTTCGGGATTGATGTTATGGGACCTTATCCTTTATGAACAGTCTTATAGTGGAATTTCATTACTATTTCCCCTGATTTATTTTCAAAATGGGTTAATGTTGTGCCTATAAAAGTATTTTAAATTTTTTTAATAACTTTTATTAAATTTAAAACTATAAATATATTTAAAGATTATTATTCTATACTTGAGTATAATTTAACAAAAAATGTGAATATTAGTTAAATAATGTGTGTTATAAGTATAATATAATATCAAATATGTCTTCTAAAAATTATGATAAAAAAAATTGACATGTATATTCTTTCAAGATCACCTTTCTGGAAATATGTTGAAGATGGTAGAAAAAATAATAAAGATTATCTAAATAATCTTTTGATTTAATTATGGTGTTATCTCAAAAGAATAAAGACTCCTAATTAAGTGATCTCATAACCTAGAGTGAAAATTTTTAAATTAATATTATATACCAATGAATAGATTCTCTCACTCATAACTACCATACAATAATAGAAAAAATATTTTTAATGTCACCTTTTTCATGTCGATTTTTTAGAACCGACCTGAAAATCTCTAAAAATCGATTTTTCACATAGGTTATTATATAACAGATGTGAAAATATATTTTCTCTTATTTTTCACCTCGGTTATATAAGAACTGGCATAAAAAATATTTTTTATTTGATTTTTCACAATGCTTGTATTAAACAATTGTGAAAAATCTATTTTCCAGACTTTTTCATGTCGGTTCTAAATAACTGGCATGAAAAATCAATTTTCATGACATCGGTTATTTAATAATCAACATTTGAAAGTATTTTCTATGTCATTTATTTAATAACTGATGTGAAAAATGTTTAAAAACATTTAGTTCATTTACCAAGATCCAATTTGATTGGTTATGGAGTTTAAACAGAGTTACCGATTAAAAGTTATGGCCTTCAAAAGTTGACCATCTCTAAACAACGTCTTGGAGAATGCCAACTTATGAAGGCCATAACGTATAATTCGTAACACCATTTCAGCTCTGTTACCTGTAAAATCGAATCTTGGGAAATGAAATACATTTTTGTAACCTTGTTTCACATCATTTATTAAATAACCAACATGATAAATACCTTTTAACGTAGGTTATTAAATAATAGATGTGAAAAAGTCAAGGAATTTTATTTTTCAGGTCAGTTATTTAATAACTGACATGAAAAAATGATGAAGAATATTTTTTCATGTTAGATTTATAAGAATTGACCTGAAAAATAAGTAAAAATTTTAATATCTTTTCTTGAATATTATCTTAAAATTGATGTGAAAGATAATTTTAATATCCTGCTAATGTGAAATTTCAATATTTTTACATCATGACATCAAAATTTACAAATACCGCCTAAAATTTTTAATACAGTGTTTTCTTTTATCATATCTATTATATGTTTTCATTATACACATATCCCAATTTAACTACCATTTTTTTCAACCATCATCATTCCCCCAACTCGACTCATTTGATCTTTAACAAGATTTAATTATTTCTTCATTGCGCGATCTCATCAAGGTATATATAATAATTTATCAATTATTTTTGGATTTAGTGATTTGTTTTATTAATTGAAATGAATTTGACAATCATTTTATTCCACCATCATTATTCCACCAAGTCAGCTTGTATGATCATCCATGTTAATCCACTATTTATTCTTTTTGTGATCTCGCCAAGGTATTGATAATTATTTTTCCATGATTCTTATTTTTTATGAGTAGTTTTCTTAATTGATATATCATTTAATGATTATTATTTTATTATAATGTTGTATAATTCTTTATATCATAGTAAAACTACAAGTCTTCCTTCCAATTCTAAAATTCCATCTATGATGAAGCTACAGTTGGCTCATTCCGTCTTTCCTCAAAAAAAATATCAAACTTCTGGTGGTCATAACTTTTGATCTGTAACTCCGTTTGAGCTTTACGAACTATTAAATTAATGATTCAGAAATTATCTACATGTTGATAAACATTTTTTATACTTTTTAATTAAAAACTATGTACAAATTGACTTTTAACGTCAGTTTTTAAATAAATGATATAAAAATGACTTTTAACGTCGGTTTTTTTAAAATCCAATGTAAAATAAATTTTTAATGCCATTTCCTTAAGAACATTCACGTTGGTTTTTTAAAAACTGACATAAAAAACAATAAAACCCCATGTTTAACATTGTTTATTAAATAACCGACCTAAAATATCATATTTTTAATGTTTCTCGCAATAACATAACATCAAAACCAATGTTCAAAAGCTAAAAAACCGACGTAAAAAATGTTTATGTACAATTGATATATTACCAAATTTTTGAAGATAAATGATCATAATTTTGGTTAGAATAATTGTAAACCCATGATGATAAAATTCTATGATCGCTACACAATTTTTAGGTTCATTAAAACTATGTTATATGGATATTTAACAAGAATATTTCATTTTCATATTTTTTAATGATAACTAGTACTTGTTTGAAAATAACAAATTGTATTAGGAAAAAATTTCTTAAAAATAGAACCCAAATGGTAAGAGGTCTTCATTGAGCATATTTTTTACCACAGTGGTACCTACATTTTAAGAACACCAGAAGAAGAGTGTATATCATCACCAACTAGTGTGAGATTCATGATAATGTAATATGAATAATCATTTATATATAGATTTATTAGTCCATACCATATGATATTAATCTTTATGGAATATTCCTTATCACATGACATTACACTGCATGACATATTTTCCTAACCACAAGATTTTGAAATGTATTGTAAGTCTCTCATTCTGGTATTATATTAAGCCTTTTAAAGTTTTCCTTTTTATATGACATTAAATTGTATAATATATCATCATATTATAAAATATAATGATAACAATTAAAATAAAAAATAATTTTCATCACATAAAATTTTATTATATGTCCTCATTTGTTTTCTTTCCAATTATCTTGATATGGACAGAATGTTTCTTATAAGTAAACCGCGTAGCCAAACTATAATTTTCCTAATTTAATTCCTATTTATTTATTTACCAAATTTATATATACGTTGAATTCTTTTTATCAATTAAAATTTTATCCAATTAATTTGAATTTTTAGCTAATAGATAATTAAAATGATAATTTTCCAAAACTACATGTGGATTGATTCTTATCTTCATAGGATACATAGTGAAAATTTTGAGAGATGGTTCCATAATCTAATTTCCTATGGCAGTCTCAAATATCACTGAACTCTATTTATGTTTTCATGGTTATTAGATTATAGTGATGTTATTCCATTAGGTTTCTTGAAATATACTTCCCCTAACTCGGTATAATGTATTTTTCATTGATTTTGTGTATTCTCGCCTTCTCCCTCAGTCTATGTGATATTTTACCCTTATTTAGTGGTTGATTTTTTTTCCTTTAATTCTATAGTTCATAATGAGGTCATCATTCACCATCAACCATATCTCTTTCTATAAATCCTTTTATATTGGACCACATCTTGGTCACTATATTTTGAATATGGTGATTTGGGATTGTCACGGTGGATAAGATTAGTGCAGGCTTTAATTTTTCAATTGAGTGGGTTTTATATACAAAATGATTTATTTATAATTTTTCTATACTCTTTTGATTTTTACAATTATGATAGATCCAATATTTTTCTATCAATATGGGGCATTTTGTGGCTTGAGATAATGAATCAGAAGTAATATTTTGATTACTTTGGCCACTTGAGATTTTGTATTTTTATGTATAGTGGGTTTATTTTTGTATAAATTACTCACAGATGAGGTCTGTATTCATTTACCATTTTCTATTTTCTCATTGTCCATATAGATATACCCCTATCTAGTAAAGAATAATTGATCTCATGGTTGATTGGGATATTAAAGTGGGTTGTTAGATATTGGTCCTTGTGAGATTGATTTGTATTTCATTTTGTTTCTATATGGGTATATATTTTACATATAGTGTTTATGTCACTCCCTATTTTTAATCGACATTTAGTCCATTATTGGTGATTTTTTCACTCATTGTTTCTTTGGTATAGTGTTCCTCCCTTAATATAATGTTCTCAAGATTTTTTTCTAATCGACTTTCAGGGTTGTTGTATGGTAGGGTTTATGAGTTTGTTTTCACTAATGGAGGTATAAATATAAATTCATGGATAACTCTTAAGGTGTTTATGCCACATAAGGGTGGTATTAGGTGAGGGACACCTAAAGTGACTTTGTCGACCAGTATTTTGATTTCATTTATTTTATCTTCTTCCATTGTTGTTGTCTAATGGTGCCTCAGTGTGATCTTATTAATGTTCTAATGTGACGTTTGATGATATTGAGTGTTATGGTTATCTATATTTTCTATATTAGTGGATTTCATTAATGATTAAGACTCTATGATGCTGATGATGATATTTTAAATATTTTTTAATCTTGTTTTGTTGGTAATTTTGGCAGTAATGGAATAATAAATGGAAAATATAGGTGAAATCAATATAGTTTTGGGAAAATGTCCTCAGTTGATGCATGAGGTAAGAAGATTTAGGAATGATGTGTCATCCTGAGGAACTGAGAACATAATTATATGGATGTCGAAGTTTAAAAATTTTAATTATGGATTTTTCAATGTCATATAATGATGGTTTGAGAAACATGTTCATGGTATTGATTTTCGGATTATTTTCTTATTAGTGGTGGCTATAGTCCATGTCAAGTAGGTTTGGGCGCTAGGTTGTCTCATGGGATTTCCTACCATTTGAAATTTGAAACTTTTCTTTATATTTGTTTCGTGATTTTTTTTCTTTATTTTATATTTTAATTCAATTAATGTGTGGGTTTATGCTTTTTTGAGGGTTCACACATTACAATAAAAATAGTTTTTATTAAATAAAATAATGGGAATTAAGGAAAAATAAGATATATAGTGATGCTAAAGTCACCTATCTTGATATCATCCATGCGTTTATTCCTAAACAAATATTCTCTCACACACTAGATATCAACCTCTCTCTCATTAAAATTATTATTTTTATCCCTTTTTTGCTATATTATCTCCATAACTATGTGTTAATTGATTCCTATCACTACATGATATAAAATAATTCTAGAATATCTCATCTAGTGTCCAAGAGTTATTTTCATCCTTCTATAATGTTTCCTGGTGTTTAATTCTATATGAATTAATGGTTGGTTATATTTTAATGTCTTACTAAATGATCCCCTAACTCAATTTATTCACATAGTTCATTTATATACGGGTAAATGTTTATCCGAAACTATATGAATCAAGATTCATTCCCCAACCTGATATATAATAATACTTGATTCTACAATCCTTATCCTTGATTCCCCCCCTATAAGATTCCTCAATTTAATATTGTTAGGAATTATTTGATCTAAATTCCAATATTTAAATAAACCTATGTGACCATGATCATTTTCATCATGCCTTAATTATTATAAAATTCTACATGTTTCACTTTGATTTTACCTAAATACCGTATTTATTACATAATGGTGTTACTCTACTATACTCAAATACATTTTAACATTCCCCCCATCTAACCTAGTTCATGTATTAAATATTTGAGTCACCATGAATACTTTATAGTTACAGGTAACAAGTTCATGTTATCTAGAGGGATATTTTTCATTACAATGAAAAAAATTATTCCCAAAGGCTTATAATACCTATTAGAGGAATATATATATATAGAATAAATTAATCTCTCATTTTGTAATCCTTTAATAGTTTTAAATTGAAACTTGTGTCTCAAAATTGGTCAACAATCATCCTTTTTATATCAATAAAATTGTATGTTTATAAACCTTTCATTCGAACATGATATATAGTCATCCTAACTAATCATTATAATTTCATCATATTCTATTTTATTATCTCATGTTATTATTTTATTTATACAATATCTCATGTTCAAATTAATTTTGGATATTTGGGTTTTATATCCATATATATCATGTAAATTATCAAGACAAATTGACATCTAATTAAATTTGAGATTCATTTCTCTCTTTTTCATTCACAATATAGTTTCACAGAAAAGAATCATTTTTTCTTTTTATTGGGTTTCATCTGACACATAGAAAGTAAATAATTATCTATGTCATGAGATTATGAATTTCATGAAAACATAGTACAAGCTATATGACCTAACACTATGAGGAAAATTTTTTACCAATCTACAAGACAATAAATAAGTCATCTCCCTTTTATCAAATGACTTGGAAAACGGGTAATGCTGGAAACTATAAAATTGATGTTTGATAAACATTCATGTTAACGCTCCCTACTACTCCTCAATATGACTTGGTAATAACATTTATCATCAATGAAAATATGAATAAACCCTATATATTAGACCATTACCTCTATAAATATTTATTCCATGCCCACCATATTGACTAATTTGTGGTAAAATTAGAGAAACTAATCATTTCACCATTTAAATTAAATTAATTATAAATTTTCTCTCATAAATAGTTTACCATTAAATGAAATTTACCATCACATTGGAAATAAATAATTTATCATAATTTATTCATAATATCATATTATTATTTTTTAAATTGTGTGTTTATTAATGAAATGATTCCAATTTTTTAAAAGGAATCACATAATATTGTTAATTAACTAATAAAGTGGGATGTCTCAAATTTTTATTCTATATTTAGATCATATTTAAAATAGGATGGTTGAATTATAAAGATTATGTTAATATTATAGGAGTTTATTTAACAGTTTCACCAAATCATTTAACGATAAGTTTGAATTATCAACCAGTTGAAATTGTTCGTTCAAAATTGTAGTTTCAAATTTCACCACAGTATGCTATTGTTTAGTGTCTGAATTCAATTCTTTATTTATCTTCTAAATAAAATCAATATTTTCCAGGATCATTATAGTTCCAACCTTTTTAGCCTCTATTGATTTACAATGAATTTTA
The DNA here is from genome assembly GCA_963277665.1 of Viscum album. NCBI lineage: Eukaryota > Viridiplantae > Streptophyta > Magnoliopsida > Santalales > Viscaceae > Viscum > Viscum album. The sequence continues at coordinate 816,700,201 of OY728142.1, forward strand.
AAAAAAATATTTTTCGTAATCATTGTTTGGTTTTGACATGTCTCTTACTTATATTGATCTATCATCTATACCGATCAGCATAGTGACTTGGAGAATCATACCTCATCTTCTACTCTGATATGGTCCACCAACCAAGCCCACATCTATTCTTGAGAAATGATTATGTTTATAATAAGAAATTTAGTATCAGATAGTCAAATCTACTACCTAATATGTCTAATGAAGAGTTACTGATATTGACCAATCCTTTCATCTGTACCACATAATGGAGTTAAAGTAACCAAGGAATATATTTTATGACACACCCTGTGACTCATAACATGGTAATATACAACATTTCTTAGGTTTAAGAAAACATCATCCTCTAATATTTACTCATACCCTAGGGAATGATCAGTCATAGAAAGAGGTCCCTTAACAAAAAGCATTGATGAGGCTTAATATTTAACTATCATAGAAAAATAAATATCAGTTTTTTTTGTAGAAATATGGTTGGTTGTAGCAGTCTAAAACATGTATGAAAATCATCATTTTTAAATAAAATATTTTTTATGTAGTAAAATTATACTGATATTTACCTTCACTAATTAATTAGAAAATAACAATGACCTCAATTAAATTCTCATTATCTAAAGTAGTGAATACTTGTTAGGTGTTTTACTATTTTATTTGGGCTGATAATAATAGCAGGCTCAACTTTAGTTAAAATAATAAATATTTTAATCTATTATTATTAAAATATGTCATTATTGGGTTGATGAATCTTTTTTTTCAACAAATGGAAGATAATTATTAGTCAATACTATCAAAAAAATCATAAATACCCTTTAATAATAGATTTAATTATTCCAAAATATTAATTTAGCTCGATTACCATTATTGTCAGTTCATATATTGAACATATATTATGAAATTATCATGCTCTATTTCACTGAAAATCTCATTAATAATATTGAGAACCACATCATAAATATAATAAATATATGTTATAAATAATGAAAAAAATACATGATCTAACCTTGATGAGATACCCCTTAACTAGATTCCAATTAGGATCTATTTTAAGTAGAATATGTAATTATATAATTATTAAGGTACTTCAACTGTACTCAGGAGACCTACCCTTCAATATTCTATGAGTATTTTTTATTTATTGATGTATTAGTATTTTATAATAACCAATTTTATAATAATAAACATAATTATTAGTTTCTTAATTTTTTGGTTCCTTTCTTGCATTACCCTATTTTCAATTTATGTAGTTTTATCAGTTTGTATGGATGATTTTTTATCAATAATTGTTTTAGAAAATCCTATTGCTATGTGTATTGATTTTTTTATTCAAAATTATGTCGAATTAATCTTTAATATAGTAATTATCGGTGGTTTTGGTTTTTTATATTAATTGATCAAATAGTTTTAAAATTGTTTTGGATTGATTCTCGAAAATCTTTTCTAAATAAGAATTTAAAAATTGGGCTACGTCATTTATTTGTATGAGTCATTAAATAGTTGGATCTATTTTTTATCAGTGATTATAGAGGTGTGTATGAGTCATGTAGGCTTCTACATATAATTAATATTGGACTGTGTTTGAGTAATTCTACCCAAAATCTTAAAATTTGGAAATGGAGGAAATTATTCATAATTCATGGAGCATCAATGTACAAGTGAAAAACATATGTATATGATTCATTTTACTATGAATAGAATCCATTTTCCTTTGAATTAAAATAATTTTTCAAATTTCTTATGACACATCCCATATTTATAAATCATTATGGAGTATTGTATGTGCCATCTTTCACTTTAGGATTTTTTTTGGGTGAAGGTAAACCTTTAGCAGTTGCGAGTTTATTATTATTAATCATAGAATTTGATTAATCATCCAAGCTTGAGTGGATGAAATCAATTTGAAATTTTGTGGATATTCAAGACATGATATTTTTATTATATTATTTATGATTTAGTATTTTATTTTTTTTATCAAAAACTGTCGACATTTCACATCATATAAATTGGAAGAGGTGATGAGGAGTGTGTTGATATAACATGTTGTGTGTATTTTTAAATTCATGATTTCATAAGAGATTATGTCTATTATTTGAATATATTATTTTCGTTATTCAGAAATAAATATTACTAGGAATGTAAAATGTAAATTTTTCTTGTTCTTTTTTAAAATGTATTATCTTTTAAATGGAAAGAAATGGTTTCTGGAGAAAAATAATGTGAAGGGTTTATAAAAATAAATAGAAATATATTTTATGAAATATTGGGGATATTGCAACGAGTGATGAAGAAACAAATATAGATTGTAGATTACCACATATAATACTATAAAGTATAGGTAAATAGGGGATTGATTTATTTAATTACACATGACTGAAGAAGAGGTATTCCATCTTCCATGTAGGAATGAAGAAGAAGTAAAAGAGGTGTTCCATATATTCTCTTGCTGGAAGTTGAGATATATGTTATTCAAGCTAAATAAAATGAGTATGTAAGTACACCACCCATGGTGTATTGTTTTTTAACTATCTATAAAACAAGAATGTTTCACTTCAATGATCATTGTGTTTTCCATTTTTAATTAGATCATTGATATTTCTATTATTTTTTGTTAAAAAGTAAGAGTTTTGGTGTGGTTCTCCAAAATGTGTAATAGAAAATTAGAGTTCCTTAGTGGTTAAAGTGAATAGGAACATTTCCATGCATGAGTCTTGGATTATTCCATTTTTAACCAAGTAAAATCATCTCATATCTTTTTTTACTTTTTTAAATTAACAATTAGTCAGTGATAATAAGATATAAGATTCCCTAATAAAATTAGGATAAGATATTGAATGATGGTAAAATTAATGTTGACAGACCCTGATTCACCCCCACCCCCTCTCAATGTATAAACCATGTTTTAATCCAATTAGTGGAATAAAATCAAAGGTTTTGGGTAAAACACTATCTCTCAAAAAGGCATGGAAAATACATTTAAAGTCAAATAAATACATATTTTTTAAGGCATGAACATTCATCTATGGATAAAATGTATGAAACATTATTACTAGTTATCATAAATATATGTTAATAAGGAAAAAATATATAGGATCTCATCCAACAAGGATAGTGGACCTCTTTCAAATGGATTCCAAAAATATTTGTATATAGATGCTAAGAAAATTAATTCCTTGAGGGGAGATTAATCTAAACCTATCTAAAAAAAATATGTAATTAAAGTCCTCAAATGAATTGTGTGTTAAGAACTTTAATACCTATTAAGGTGATTCAATATTTTAATAAGTGATGTTTCTAGTGTTTTAGAATTGGTCATAATATATGAGAATGAGAAAAATGAGATAATTGATGTATTTTTCAATAATATAAATCGTATTATGGAATATATTTGTGGTATTTGGGATATTATCGATGATAAAAGATTTTCAAATGAGTCATAAAGATAATATCACCTTAGTTTATTCCAATGTTTTTGGGTCTCAAAGATAAATATATAAAGGAGGTAACATTGGAAAAATAATATAGAACAATTATGGAATAAAAAATGAAGAAACATAACCTAGAGTTTCTTCTTATAAGGAAATCTTATAGATATAACATTAGTTATTGGATGAAACACTAAGTTAAAGATAAACTAGAGGAATGATAGGTTAAAGGGATGATGTTTTTTTCCCCTAACCTCAAAAGTGGAAAAGAAAAATTCTATGGGAGGATAACACCCACCTATTTTCAAAGTGTGAAATTATAGAATCCTGCATCCAGAAATACAAAAAAATGGATAATTATGAGGAATAAGGACCTATAGAGAAATCATTCAAATAAATGATAGGATATTGGAAACCATAGAAAAATTCTACATAGGGAATTACTTACACTCAAAATATGATATCATCTATAAATAAGAAGAAGTAATAGAGGTCAATGATTATAGAGTCTTTAGTGAAGAGATAATTATGGATACTGTATACAAGAAGCATGTTTTGGACAAAAATGATGAAGATTATTTAATCGAGGAATGAGTAGATATTATAGAAAAACTAGAGATAACTATATAATAAATCAAAATATAGAGAGATAATATTTTTTAGTTTTTATAGTATTCCAATATATATATACTATAACAATAAGAAAACAAATCTAGAACTAAAAATGGATATTGAAAAACTCAAATATAGAAATTTGTAAATTTCAAGAAAAGATGTTGAATTCTGGCTCAAAATTGAATAAAAGGGTAATATTAATGATTATGGGACTAAGAAAGTGAAATAGATTTTCAAAATAATTTAGTAACTTTAAAAATAAGTCATGCTGTTGTGTAAAAAGTGTGATGATCAATAATGTATCCATAATACTAGAATAGAATCGATGAATTTTATTGACTTAGCTCTAATAGAGGCTAAAAAAGATGGTGGGGTGTCCAATGAATAAGTTGTTTCTATACCACATGTGTAGAAAATGAAAAATAGTGTTGGGGATTTAATTAAAGAAATATAGTTAGTGGATGAATAAAAATCTCACCCACCAATACCCTAAAAAAATATTGAGATACACAACCCACAAAATATTACTATTGATGAAAAAATGTGTGAAAGGAAGACACCAAAAATTATGTGTTATTTTTATTAGAATATAAAGAAAACCTGATATGTGTCCTCTTTTTATAAGAGATATCTTAGAGAGAAATAATGAAAAAAACATACGAGTATAATTTCATATTCTCTCTTGGATTTTAAATATTATTGTTGTTCAAGGTATGGTTTTAGGCATAAATCAATTATTTTTCATCAAAATTACATATAAGTGTCCCAATGTATCCTAATTAAATATTACACCACAATAAGATACTTCATAAAACAATATAAAAACTAGAAAAATATTTTCAATATTTCAAGTTGAAGAAGGATATATGGAACCATTATACCAACAAGATTATTTTTCATCAATGAATGTGAACTAGTGGTTATGTATCAAAAAGGGAAGAGACGGGAAATCCATTATTTATAAAACATCCTTGAGGGTAATGGGTAGGTCTAGAACAATAATTGTAGGTATAGATATCATATCTCACATACTGGGAAATAAATACCATGTCATTGACATCATGTTCATTAAAAATAGTGTATTCTGTTTTGGAAATAATTATGGGCTAAAAATAATTGTCTTTGGACGTGAAAAGATTGATGGAAAATATCTAAGGTGTACATGAGTCTTGTTAATTTAGGGTCAAAATAAAAAATTTTATAGTAGATGTTAACTTTGTAACTCTAGGATTAAAGTGAAATTCAATAATAAAACATGGATAATCATTGAAAGTTATGAAATAGTTGTTTTTTAAGAGAGGATTGGGGAACCAATTTCTTATTAATTGATAAGCAGAAAATTTCATGTTTTCTAAAGAAGTGGTAATCCAATTATGGTACATGAGGATTTACCATTTGATCTAAAAATCAATGGATAACACTACAAGGAATGAAGTTTTTAGATATATCCCTAATTTTACTTGTATTCTCATGCATGTATGTGATACTTGTACAGAAGAGAGGATTATTTATAAAAAAAATATAATCCCAACAAGAAAAAAATCAACAAGATCAATTGATCCAATACATGTGGATGTTTTTGGTATGATGACACCCAATTACATTGATTAGAAGATGTATTTTGTCTTAATCATTTAACATTACATCAAGATGGCATGGTTGATGGTTTTTTCTCATAAATATGGTGTGTACATGTGTATCACTCCATAAAATAGTTTAGAAAATGGAATTCTTGGGATGAAAATTAAAAAGTTACAGACCAAAAACAATACAGAGTCTATAAATAATCAGGTGTAAGGGTTCTATTAAAATTTTGGAATGAGGAATCAAGTTTTTGTCATAAGAACTCAACAAAAAAAATATTTATTCGATGAATGAATCATATCACAAAAAACAAGGGTAAAAATATTTGCCTTTAAAATAATCTATTGTGAACATATTAGAAAGAAGGATTTCAAACATCAATTTATATCTCCAACATAGCATTATTATGTAAGAATGTAGAGAAAACCTCATATGAGATGTGGTATGGAAATAATCCAAACCTCAAGTACTTTTGATAATTCAGAAGTAAATTATTCAATATCAACAATATTAAAAATTGTGAGTTCAAACCTTGTGGGGATCATCTTATTTTCCTAGATTATTCATATAAGAAAAATTCATATAAATTGTATGAAAAAAGAATTTGGATTTTTTTTGTAATATAAGATTTAGTAATTATTGAGAATGAAGTTAATTTCAAATAAATGAATGAAGATTTTATGTTAATAATATATTAAATTAAATAACAAATTGGAGAAGATTTAGGAGAATGAATTGGATTTTAATAGGCCATATAAGACACAGGTAAAATATATATTATAGAATAAATTCAACATAAACAATTCTTAAAAACCATAAAACTAGTAGGGAATAGATCAATGGAAATAATATTATTGATGTCTAGAAATTCCCAATTAAATCTAGGAGTATGAAGGGTTAGAAAACATGATTTCTAAATGAAATTAATCATAAAATATTTAAGGAGTCTACTAGAGATTAAAATTTAGTCCAGGTTTTACGAGATGATATTGACCAAGTTGAAAAGAATGAGAGTTGGGGAGTTTTTACCAGTATAAGGAATTAAAATTTTATTATTATAAAATGAATAATCAAAAATAAACACAATGATGGTAGAAAAATGAAAAATAAAAAAAACACATATATTTTTTAGTGGATATTCCCATATAGAAGGAATTGATGTGGATAATACATTTTCACTGGCACTAGTGCAGAAAACATTTTTTACGTTGGTTATTTTTCATTTTTTACGTCGGTTTCTAGCCGACGTTAATACGGGTGACATTATAAATAAATATTTTGACGTTGGTTATTTAAAAAACGACGTCAAAAACATAAAATCGTGATTTTTATGACGTCAGTTATTTTAGAACCGACGTGATAAAGAAAATGGGAAGGTTGTATCACGTCGGTTATTTAACAATCGACGTGATAATAGTCCTGGAAAATTGTTTATCACGTCGGTTATTAAAAAAACGACGTGATAAAAGGATGGGGAAATGGTCAATCACATCGGTTATTAAACAACCGACGTGATAAACTAGGGGGAGGGGGTTTATCACGTTGGTTTTTTAATAACCGACTTGATAAACCGGGGGAGGGGGGTTATCACGTCGGTTATTATATAACCAACGTGATAAACCGGGGTGAGGGGGGTTTATCACGTCGGTTATTATATAACTAACGTGATAAACCGGGGTGAGGGGGGTTTATCATGTCGGTTATTATATGACCGACGTGATAAACTGGGGTGAGGGGTGTTTATCACGTCGGTTATTATATAACCGATGTGAAAAACCGGGGGAGTGGGGTTTATCACGTCGGTTATATAATAACCGCCATGATAAACCCGCGGGAGGGGGTTTATCACATTATTTATTAAATAACCAATGTGATAAACCATTTTCTAGGCCTTTTATCGCCTCGGTTATTAAATAACCGATGTGATAAACCATTTTCCAGGGATTTTAGTACGGCGGTTTTTAAATAACCGACGTGATAAACCATTTTCCAGGCCTTTAATCACGTCGGTTATTAAATAACTGATGTGATAAACCCAATTTTTTTTATAAAAAAATTGAATGCAGTCATCCACTCTCCACTAGAATCAACTAGAAAACAAATCAAGAAATCGTATCACAAAAAAAGAAGTAGATCAAAATTAAGCATGTACATTGATAACATATAAAACATACCCCCTAGACAGCCCCCACCCTCATGTATACCCCATGGACAGCCCTCCCCCATCCCGTTGGAGCCCCCACCCTCATGTACACCCCCTGGACATCCCTCTCCCACCCCATTGGAGCTCCCACCCTCATGTATACCCCTTGGACAACCCTCCCCCACCCCATTGGAGCCCCCACCACACTCCTGGACTAAACCGACCCCCGGACAGCCCCAAACACCCCTAAACAACCCCCCACCCTCCTGAACAGCACCCCCTCACCCCACTTGACAGCCCCCACCACACCCCTGGACAGCCCCAAACACCCCTGGACAACCCCCCCCCAAACCCTCATGTATACCCCCCCACCCCTGGACAGCACTCCCACACCCCTGGATGCCTTCCCACACCCCTGGACAGCCCTGCCACCCCTAGGATTGTCCCCACACCCCACCGGACAGCCCTCCCAGACCACTGGACACCCCCAACCCCACTGAACACACCCCCACACCCTTGGAACCCCTCCCCCACAGACCCAAATCCATACCAGAAAAACCATCAAAAGTAAACCAAAACAAGAAGTAGAGCAAAATTAAACATTCACTTATATAACATTCAAAACTTACACTGTCAACATAAAAAAATCCAACCTAAACAACTACCAAATACACAATTACAACGACAATATTCAAAATTACATTATACATTACAAACAACTAAAAGTCATTCAAACCTGTAAAATAATTTGACCACTCCACTTGTAATGGTTTGATGTCTTCAACAATGTAGGGTTTAGGGTCATCAAAAAGCTACAAATGAAAAATAAGGTATTTAACGTGTATAATGAATAAATCAAATTGAAATATTATGGAAAAGTTTAAGAGGAAATCGTACCAGGTCAAAATTCAGAACTGTCCCAGTTGTTATTATTTCATACATAAATCGTAACATATAATATCCTCATTATATGAGGCCTTGTTGTTCATGACAATTCTGTTTGAATGAGTGTAAATTCAATATATTATTTTTATGTAATAAATCAAAAAGTAAAAATTATAAATTGAAATTTACCTTCACATTTACATATTTGATCTTTGCATTTATTTTCATTGTGTTTTTTCGAAAGTAGGCCCATGCACTTTTAGAAAATAATACGAATGGGGTAAATTTAAAATTCATTATAATATATAAAACTATTGAGAAATTGAAACTTACTTTTCCAATATATTCTTAAAAATTTCCCACACATCACCATGGACAGAGAATATCCAACAAAGAGCTTTCTCCCTTGGGAAAAAAACCCCTAATATCCAATGATCACTGATAAAATGAAATTTAACGTTATTGGTTTTTTATGATTAAAGATAATTAACTCTTTGAGAGAAATGTGTTTCATACCTCTCACAAAAAGGCATCATCCAACATTGTGTGATTATATTCTTTTTAAATCTTTCAGCAATATAAACCAATCTTTGTTCCTCATTCATTGCACATGCTTCAGGGGAAATCAATTACGGGTCCATAAATCCATAAACTTCTGTCAGCTCATTCCTCTCACAAATTTTATAAAGATACCTAATACAAAACATACATAAGTATACATTTTTAATAAATATAATACAGGGAAAAGGTGTTAAGACTTACATGGGAAAAATTTACACCACGTTGATGCCCAACACATCTCCTGGAACAAGCTCCATGATATCAGTTTTTGTAATCCCCACACTTATTTCACATCCACAAACATGAGCTTCCATTGGAAACTCATAATAACCTAACAACAAATGCGAATATCTTGACAATCTGTTAAGACCATTTGAATCTGTATCTGATGTCATAGCCATTTGTCTTTTTTGTTGTCTATACATTATTTCTTTACCTTTGATGTATTACTGTAAAAAAATTAAAAAATATATTAGTTTTCAAAAGATAAAACAACTTTAATAAAAAAATAAAATAACAGATATAACATTCATACCTCTATGGTAATGAGTCGAAGAAGTCTGGATGTCCAAAATAAAAAATGGTCGATACTCTGTCCAACTATCGCCACCTCATCTGTAGGTATTAGTACCCTAGCTGATCTATCTATAATATCATGTACAGTGACCCTCTGATTCTCGACCTCTGATTGTTTATGATGAACTGTATCTCCTATACAATATACCAACCCATATGCTACTATATGATTTTGAGAATCATCAACATACAACTCTCAATATGTAAGAAGTTGCGGCGGAGGCGTAGGATAAAAAATGGGGTCCGTAGGCTGAGGTGGGGGAGTGGGAGCTAATAGCGGAGGTGGAGGATAAATAATGGGGTCTGTAGGGGGAGGTGGAGGAGTGGGAGCTGCAGTCTGAAATTGTCTTTTCATTTCTGCAAACATAGGCTACACCGACTCTCTAATATTGTCCTCCATCGTCGCATTATTATTATGAACTTAAGCCTCCAAGGATTCTATTTTTTTTTATGAACCCACTCAATGTTAGAAGTTGAAGAACGTGGAAACACTTTTCTTACCGATACACCTGCCAGATATCCTCTTACACGACTAGGATGTTCGGGCCTTCCAAATGCTACAAATAAAATATCTTCCCTCCCAGTAGCTGTAAATTTCCCCTCTGAAATCTTCTCCTCAAGAAAGTCCTATATTAATTAATTGAACATTTCTGTAATGATTGAAACTATATGAAGAAAATAGTTAACTTAAATAAATTAAATAGATATCTTACAATCCTCTCAGCAACGATTCTAGATTCTTTCGAAAGATATTGCCCTTTCTTCCCTTCCGAGCTCTCTTCCATTTTTCATGTCTAGATAGAGGGGATGGAGGGGCCACCTCTCCAGAGCTTGAAGACTCAGCTCATAGTTGTTGAAATTTTTCCGCCATCATTTGTTCTTCCAATAATGCATACCCTACCCAAGATAAACTATGAGGGTATACATTTTTAGATTGGATCTCCTGATGAGCTTTCCTTGTTTGTTGTAATTTCAGAATAAGAAATCATTAACAAAACATTAATAAAATCATTTATATAAGAAAGTTTATAAAACATTACATTTCCCTTACCAGAAATGTCTATTTTCTTCTACTTTCAAAAAACTGTCTCCATGTGTCTTCATCAATAAAAGGATATATACGACATGGATTGTCATGACTCCTATGACCATAAATGAAATCTGATGAGAGGGTTGATTTGAAATCCCTCCATCTCCTGGCATCCAACAATAATCATTTCTTCCTGACTCCTCCAGTGTCAGGAATATCAAATTTCATCTGATAAAGAAGTGGTTAAACATATTATATATACTAGAAACATTAAAAGAATTGTTAAACAATGACAAAAGATCTTACCAAAATCATATCCCACAACTGAGAGATAATCACCTTATCCACACTTCTCTAATCATCTTACAGAATTCTTACTTTTCTCTTAGCCTGAGTTGCTACAAAACTCTTAAAATCTTTTGCGTTCAGACCTCTAGGAATATCATCATCATCAAAATCAACGTCTATCCTCTGATCCTTCATACGGCCAAGTGATAATTTTGGTAAACGTGTGCACCCATGTTTACCAACCATTGAACTCTTTGTCGTAATAGGAGCATGTGAATGTTCATCCCCAGAAGTATGACCAGCAATATGCTCCTCTCCAGAATCATGTGGTTGATCATCTGAATGATCTTTCATAATCCTTCAAATCAAAAAAACAATTGTCAGTTCACAAAGATACAAATTCAAATATTTTAATACTATTCTAATCAGAAAATAGAAAAGTGTACTAAGTTACATAATAGTAAAAATTGGCAATATGGTATCCATGTTAAACAATGGTAAAGATGGTAAAGATGGTAAAGATGGTCAAGATGGTAAAAATGTTAAAAATGGTAAACCTGGTAAACATGGTAAACATGGTAAAGTAATTGTTAGTGAACAAAAAATATATATATAATTCATGTAATGGTTATAAACATGATAAAGTAAACTAAACAAACTTAAAACAAACAAAAACATATACTTATTTTGTTTTAAAACATGTTTTAATAAATAAAAAACATAAAATATCTATCATTTATGGAAAAACTAAATGTAAACAAGAAATAAACATATCTTACCTATAATTTTAGGAATGTAAAAATGGATTGTTTTCCCAAATTCCTTCGTCGTGATCGTTCCTTATAGCACAAAATATGTCTTCAACAAGATCATCATTATGTTCTGTTAATTCTTCCAAGGAAGTAGAGATCTCACATAAATCAGCATATTCATCAAGTTCATCCTCACTAACATCTTGTTTTTCCCTTGTAAAACAACATCACACTGCATATCTGATTGATCTACTACATAGAAATGTTTTTTGCATGTGTTGCCATTATAAAAGAATCAGCTGTGTCTTCCAATCTATTCAGATTAACAAGTGTCATTCCAAATTCATCGTGTCTGACACTGTTGTTACCGTTAAACCATTTACAGATAAAAACAGGAACTTTAATTTTAAATTAATCAACCTCCCATATGTCTTCAATCACTCCATAATATGCACTTGACGAAGAAATTGGGTTTTTATCCTTAGTACTCGAAAAATGCATTACTTCTGCAAAAACCGATACACCACTATTCTGAACTGCACTCCTATTGTCCTGAGCTTTCGTATAAAATGTATAACTATTAATGTCATAACTAGACCTTTTTATCACATTTAACCATGGACCACCCACTATCCATTTTAATGTCTCTGATACATCTGATCTACCAAGTAAAGTATTTTTAATCCATGACAAAAAAAATTTGTTGTGCCCATTCAGAATCCACATTTCTTTCTTCTTTGGATGACATTTTTTCAACTCATTAATATTCAATGTGATATACGGTTGAGCATCAGCTATGTTATTCAAGATGTATGATTCTAACTTCTTCATCTATTCAGTTGACTATGATTTGAATTTCAAGACGTGAATCCCCTTTCCCTCATTATTAACTCGTTCATGCCGAGATGGAGGCAAACCTATGTGTTGCACCGCAGCCAAGTAGCTCGTACAAAACTCTTCTACCTCCTCAGAAATATACATTTCAATAATGGAGGTTTCATATCGATATAGATATTTAACATACCCCTTTAATATTTTCATATACCTTTCAAAATGATACATCCAACAAAGATATACAGGTCCACAAAGCTTTATTTCTCGAACCAGATGAATCATTAAATGCTCCTTTATATAAAAAAAAGTTGGAGGAAAATACATTTCCAATTGAAAAAGTATAAAAATTGCATCCTTTTCCCTAATGTTCAAAGCATTCACATCAATCGCCTTGTTACAAATTGAATTGAAAAAATAGCACAACTTCATTAAAGTCTTTCTGACACGAATGGGCAATATTCCACGCAATGTATCTTGTAGAATTTATTGCATCATGGCGTGAAAATCATGTGATTTCATACCTATCAACTTCAAGTCCTTCAATAAGACGAAATTATTTACATTAGAAGAATAAACTTGAGGAACTTTGGTATCATGAAGACACTGACAGAAGCTAATTTTCTCCCTCTTCGATAATGTATGACAAGACGGGGGAAGAAATGTTCGTCTTCCTTTAGGAGTGGGAGCTAACTCCAAACGTATTCCCATTGATAGTAAGTCTAATCTTGCATTCAACCCATCTTTAGTCTTTCCTTTAATATCAAATAATGTTCCAATAAAAGATTAACAGATATTCTTCTCCACGTGCATGACATCAATATTATGTTTAACTTCATGATACCTCCAATATGGTAACCCAAAAAAAATTTACCTTTTCTTCCAAATATGTCTATCATTACCAGATTTCTGTGTCTTTCCCAATGTCACGTCACGGTTTTTCACCCTCTCAAAATACATATCAGGGGATAAAGGTTTTGGAGCATTATCAAATTCTTGTGAGCCATTTAATGCCTTTTTTAGTCTTCTATAAGGGTGTACAATAGGTAAAAACATTCAATGACCCATGTACACTGTTTTCCTCTCATAATGCAATTGACAATATGACGTCTTTTGTTCACAAATTGGAAATTCTTTATGCCCTTTAACATTGTATCCAAACAAATTTCCATACGCTGGGAAGTCATTTATAGTGAACAGAAGCCCTACATGCAGTTGAAAATATTCCATTTTATAAGAATCATACACCCTAATACCATCAACCCATAACAGTTTCAAATCATCAATCATCGGTGACAAGTAAACATCAATATCATTACCGGGTTTCTTTGGACTAGAGATAATTTTACACAACATGACATATTTGTGCTTCATACAAACTTACGGAGAGATGTTTTAAATTACCAATAAAACAGGCCATGGACTATGTGTGCTACTGAGTGTTCGGTATGGATTCATTCCATCTGTGCACAACCCTAGTCTGAGATTTCTAATTTCATTTCCAAATATAGAATACTGCGCATCAATTTTCTTCTATTGTGGAAAATCAGCAGGATGACATATTTTTCCATCACATTCCCACTCTTCAGCATGCCATCTTAACCTTTTTGCATCATGTGTATTAGAAAATAAACGTTTGAAACGATTAATTATAGGAAGATACCAAAATACCTTTGAAGGTAGCTTCGTAATCTCTACACCAGCCTCTGATTTTTCTTTCACCTTATACTGTGATGTCCCACATTTAGGACACTCTAACAAAAATTCATATTCCTTCCTATATATAATGAAGTCATTCGGACAGGCATGTATTTTATTGTATCTGAATCCCATCGGGCATAATATTTTCATGGCTTTGTAATGTGAATTTGGAAGATCGTTATCTTCTGGAAGAATGTCTTTCATCAATTGTAGCAGCTCTGTAAAACTTTTGTCACTCCATCCATGTTTCTCCTTTAGGTTAATCAATCTTAACACCGCTGGAAAAACCGTAAAATCTGTACAACTAGGATATAATGGTTTTTCAGCATCACCATATAGATGTGAAACTGTCGGTTCTATCTCAATTTGTTCTGCTACAATATCAGGAATCATTTCTTCAATTCCATCGGAGTTACCATCTTGTGAATCATCATCATTAGTGACATTCTGTCCAGTTTCACCATGCCAAATCCTAGGGCTGTAACTCAGATTAAAACCATGAAAAATCAGATGATCTTTTATCTCTCTACTTTTTATCTTCTTCATATTCAAACATTTCAGGCATGGACAGAAAAAAATGTCACTACTTGGAACATTTCGTTTTTCGAATTCCAAAAAGGCATCAACACCTTCCTCAAATTCATTTCTCATTCGATGTGTCGTAATCCATCTTTGACTCATTATTACCTATAAAAATATCAACAAAAAATATATATTTTTAAGATAAGACAAATATATGTTTATATGAAAAAATCATAATTTGAATGTAAAACAATTTAAAATATAAAACAAATCAATGGGTATTTAAAAAAATATGCTTGAATATTATTTTTAAAACAAAATATAGTTAGATATAACAGTTTTAAATTTCATTGAATCAAAGAAAACCATGATGCCTACATAGTTTACAGAAAATTGGAGAAAATGGAGTAAACTTGAGAATCACCCCCACCCCCCGGACAACCACCATAACCCTCTGGATAGGCCCCCACCCCCTTGGATAGCCCCCCACACCCACCCACCCCCTTGGACCACCACTGGACACCCCCCAACCCTCCGGAAATCCCCCCACCCCTATAGACAGCACCCCCACCACTAGTGGACACCACCCCCCACCCCTACCCCTTGAAAACCCCCCTGGACACCCCCACCCCTCTAGACAGCCCCCACCCCACCGGACAACCCCCAAAACCCTATGGACAGGACCCCACCCACGTGGACAGCCACTCACACCCACCCACCCCCTTGGACACCCCCCGGACACCACCCGTTTCCACATCTTTGATATAACATTTTTTTTTAAAACATTTCATGAAATATGATGAAGTGTCCAATCGTATTTTTTATGAAATTTTTCTTACTAGAAAGGGTATTAGTATTGGATATAATAGTAAATAACGTGGCATAAAACAACAATATAATCCTAAAAAATGCATATAATCCAGCTTAAATATTTTAATAAATATGTTTGTAATCAACCATCAAATCCAAAAGGTGTATGAGAGAACAATTGGAGAAAAACTTGGCAATGAGAGATCATAGTCATTATGGGGGGATGGTGTCAAAGGAAACACAAAATCAAATGAACCGAGACCACTTTATGAAGTAATACATGAAAAAGAAAAACCTACATCAAATAAACTCATTATGTCCACATATTATGTCCACACATTAACATGTGTGAAAAAATATTATTCCCATTCCATTTTGAACAAACTCATTATATCCACACCATACTATCTTATGAGATATAAAACCAAATCAATGAATTGGATGATGATATATGACCCCACCCATCAACATCCATATGTATGTGTGAGATATAAAATCAATAATTAATATATCACAAAGAATACATGGAAAAATGGGTTTAATATCCATTTAAAATGGAATCATATAAATAAAAAATTTATAATTCAATCAATAATCTTGATAATCCCATGTAATATAAATGGGTTCCAAATGATACTAAATCAATTTCTTGGTAGATACCATTCAATGATTATATGGTATTGAAACCATATAAATAATGAGTATATAGTTAAGTCAATAATTTTCTCAATCATTTTATCTATGATATCTTGTTGAACACCCTTCAATCAAAGGAATAGAAAACATGGTATTAAAAAATGAACGGAATAAGAATAATTTTGTTTTTCATTCATAGTGGATGGTTAGGAAATAAAAATCCAGTGATGGATCACTCCTATAATAGAAAATAACATTTCATAATTCATACATAGAAATTATTTTATTCATAGTGGATGGTTAGGAAATAAAAATCCAACGATATTCAAAAAGATGTAATAGGGTTTGAAATAGAAGAATCTAACCTAGTTTAAACCAAAAAATCGCAAAACATAATTATAGACTATCCGTGAAAAAAACGCACGTAATACATTCGTGGAAGGCTTACCTGAGTGTTTCGAGTTGAGATGATAGATCCGAGAGGAGTAAAGAAGATAAACGATGAAGCCAAAATGAGTTTAACGTAGGTCGATCGACGAGCTGATTAGGGTTTACCGCGTGAGATAGATGAGAAGGTGGACTGTCAATCAAAAAATCGTAAATGACAGTCCACGGGGCTTTAATTTTTAAAAAATTTTATAAGGTCGGTTATATAATAACCGACGTTATAAACTATTTTTTAAATTTATAACGTCAATTATTTTAAAACAGACGTAAAAAACCCCCCGCGCTTTGGTTTTTTACGTTGGTTATTTTTTAACCGACGTAAAAAACCAAAGCGCTTTAAATTTATAATGTCAGTTATTTTATAACCGACGTAAAAAACCCATGGATAACTATTTTTTTACGTCAGTTTATTTAAAACTGACGTAAAAAACCCCTCTCGCTTTGGTTTTTTATGTCGGTTATTTTATAACTGACGTAAAAAACTCCTGGATATCTCATTTTTTACATCGGTTATAAAATAACCGACGTAAAAAACCAAAGTGCAGGGGGTTTTTACGTCGGTTTTAAAATAACCGACGTAAAAAACTTGTAGATAACTTGTTTTTTTACGTCGGTTATCAAATAACCAACGTAAAAACCCCCCGCGCTTTGAGTTTTAACGTCGGTTAATTTATAACTGACGTAAAAACCAAACACACGCGATTTGTAATGTCGGTTATTAAAATAACCAACGTTAAAAATCTACTCACAGCATTTGTTACGTCGGTTATAAAATAAACGATGTAAAAAAACACATTTCACATATTATCACGTTGGTTATATATAACTGACGTAAAAAATGGTGATGTAAATAATGTTTTCTGCACTAGTGTGGTGGCCCAGTTGGCAATCAAACATCAGTTTTGGATATAGAGTACAAGGTGATTTAAATCCAACAAGATGAATTTGAAATCATAATTCATGAATAGAGTCATTTAATATTAATTTTACATAATGAAACCAAATGTTTTTCTAGATGATGTATATAAGAACAAGGTATGATTGTAAAAGAAGTCCTTGATTGTCCTAAAAAAGAATCATTGACCTTGTACTCAAGGATGGATCTATACATAAAGAGACTTGTCATTGAAAGAGGAAGGGATTAACACAAAATCTACATAAAAATTATAAATAGTACTAGATAGTGGATCTCACTTGTGTAGATAATAATATTTTTAGAGTCTTAGATGTTTCATAATGCATATAGTTTTTAGGATTCATGTGGTGAAAATTCAAAATGTGTTTGATTAGTTGATTATAATTTTTACTTGGATTATTGGTGATATAATGAAATGATATTAACTTTTATATATCAAAAAATATGACATAGAGGATCTAAAATTTTTTCAAATAGAATATTCAAAACTAAAGATAACTCAGGTGGTTACCCATTTCATTAGAAGTTTATTTTAATTGGTAGTCACTCAACTAATCATTGTTTTTCATACATGTAATGTTTCTTTCTAAAAAATATATAAAAATTAAGTTAATAATAAATCCATGAGAATAATACCTTTTTATATCAACAAAATTTTTGATTTTGGGTTTTTTATTACCACATTAAAAAATAGTACCTCTGAGGTTATACAAATTCAGAACTGGTGGGTTCGGTAGATGATGGAAAGTCAACCTATAGAAGAATTTTATTCCTCACTGGTTCTTTTATATCATGGATCATCAAGAAGAATGTTTGTATATCTTTATTCAAGGTAGAGGTAAAATATATTGAAGCCACTCTAGCTTATTCATGTTCATATGGATGGGAGAATATATACCGATATTTGGTTAGAAGTGGAATATCTTATTTTTATCAAGTGAGAATAATTGATTGTTATAAATCTTATAAAAATACCATTCATCGCTCTACGGAAAAGCATGTCAAAATTAAATATAATTTCGTGAAGGGGAGGTGGAAAAACATGTTTTGATGTTGGATTATATGTATACTCACCCTCAATTTGATGATATTATAATGAAGGAAATACCTAAGGAATATTTTAAAGGGAATTGGTTATCTCTTAGAGTTCAATATAATTCCTCCTACAATATGAGTTGGATAGGTGATGTAAAGACCCAAAAATTCCATGGAATTTTTTTTTCAGAAATACATGGGAATTTTACGAGTCTACAATTTCTGATGGCGCGTGATTCTGAGGCCCGGTGTGCCCGGAATCAATTTCTAAAGTTTTGTTCGGGTATGTTCAGTAAACGTATGAGCGGGATTTTACAACATTTGAACCGGTGCATGGAACTGAAATCCATTGGCACCATTCTACTCACAGAGTTGGTGATTTCTTAGTGATACCTTCACTGCAGTTGTGTTCTAACAAGAATGGAAGTTAGATTTTGGGCTTTTTTAATTAAATTGAATAAAAATAAAGTGTAAACATTATTTTTTATTTTGGTGGTAGAAACCTCCAAGGGGATGTTGGTGATGGGGACCACCACACCCTAACCTCCCATGGGAGGTTATAGTGTTGGGGCCCACCTGAGCATATCCTTCTTTGGGAGGATATTATTAATGTGGGGCCCACAATGGCTTTAAACACCCTTAACCCCCTTGGAACCCCGAATTATGTGGGGAGCCTCTTCACCTTCCTTCACCATTTAATTGGGCCAATATCACCCATTTAATTAAGTGAGATAACTTAATTAATTTTTAAAAATTTTCAAAATCATTCCAACAATAAAATAGTAGGCAAACCAATTATTTCATTTTGTATGGTCACTATTTTGGGGGGAATAGAGAAATGGGATAGCTAGGGAGGAGCCATTTCTCTCCAATGAAGAACGACGAACATCATCCACCTTCTTCCTTCTTCATTCAGGACAAAGGAAGGAGTTCTATCCTTGAAGAACGCCAACGACACCGTCCTTGACTTCTTCATACTTTCTGACGTCAACGGAATGATGTCTGCCTTCCCGCGACTCCATCAACGATCACTAAACATGAGGCAGGGGTTTGAGTTTTACTCTCCATTCTTCGTTGTTCGAATTTCGGATTGGGAATTGCCTTTTGTTTATCATCATAACGCGGAGGGTTTGGGCCCCATGAACATGGCCTGACACCCCCTCCATCTATCTTCTCTTGATGGCGATGGTGGTGGTGCTACGGCCCAGCCGGAGGAATGAGCAACGGCCGATGAGCCATGACGATACGCATGACGACCAAGAATAAGCCATCTGCGAGAAGAACCGACAGTGCAAGGGCCGCCGGGTATCCGGAGGAGTACGACACTGGAGGAAGAAACCGCAGACACAAAGGCTGTGGCAATCAAAAGGGATGGGCGCAGCGCCTTCGCACCACGCCAAAGAGGAACCACGACCAAAGGCCGCGGCGAGCGGAGGATGGCGGCCGGCTGTGCCAACCGCCGGTGAGTGATCCACAAGGAGGGAACCTTCCGGTCTCGTAGTTCACCGCAACGGTGCCTAGCTTCCGTTCCTTCGGATGCCGGGGGGTATGACACCCCCCCACCGTGGCCATCCTCGCCATGTTGGCCCGCTAGCCAGGCCACACGAGCCAGCCAACCAGGACACACGGGCCTGCCAGCCTGGCTGGGCCGCCCATGTGGGCTAGGCTGACACCAAACCAGGCCACCACTGGGACGGGCCACCCTTATAGGCCAGGCCACCCCCTCAGGCTGGGACGCCAGTGGGCCAAGACGCCCCCTCGAGTCGGGTCGGACCCCTGTCCGGACATGTTTAACCTGAAATCACATTTTCATCTGTATCATGGGATACGTGTGTCCGATCGATGAACCGTATGTGTTAAAGGAAATATTAGAGAAAAAAGGTTCTTTTGGCATACTCCCACTTGAGGTATGGACTTAGTTGGGGTATGACTGGGTTGGTTTGAACCTAAAAACAAACTGGGCCCCTAGAACGGAAATTCCAATAACCCACAAACCGAGCATTTGATTGACGCACTGTACGCCACGCTTGGTTCCTTGTGATGAGACAGAACTACAAGATACATCAACTCAAGACTTTGTGGTAGTTGATGTATCGACACATGACTCGAGGGGTAGACCCTCCAGGAATCGAGCGTGATATGTGTGGGAACCCTATGGCTAGCTGCGACTAAGATGATAGGATCCCACGTGGACCTACTATGGTACCAGGATTTTCCAGGGGTTCATCACCGATGATACTGTACTAGGATCATCTATGGGTTCGACATCAATAGTACAAGACTGGGATCCTCCACGGGTTCGACAGTGCTGACTTCTGTACTATGATCCTCCATGGGTTCGACAGCGTAGATACGGTTCCAGGATCCTATATGGGTTCGACAGAGGAGATGATTCAGTGGCTAGAAATAATCATCTCTACACCTCTACATGAGTTGTATACCTGTGTGAGGTTAGTCTTGTCTTTCAATTGTTATCATTGAGATGATTGACTTTACGTACTTTGTGGAATGAGTTGTGTTTGGGTTCGAGTATTGGAGTCAGACTGTGATTGGTAACTTAGGTATATGTATGGGCATATACCTAAGTAGGTATGGTTGATACTTCGTGATTATATCTTACTAATATGGTTTATCCTTTGTGAATTCTGCGAGACCTTCAAGGGTCTCGAGGTCCCCTACTGATTATTCTTATACTCACACCTGCACGGGCTTCGCCCGCACCTTGTTGTGTTCTGTGCAGACGATGGTCAGTAGTGATCGAGGTAGAGGGTGACGGATGAGAGACTGCTCAGATCAGGACTTGACATGATTTACCTCAGGGACAAGTTGTTCAAGATCTGTAACTAACCTTCAGGTAGGATTCCCTGGTGCATAATCGAGGAGCTATTTTCCCTTTTTACTTGTACTTGTTTTTGTTGTTCAGTTGAGTTTGTATACTGGCCCACTTACATTCATCAGACCTTTCTTTTTTATATTAGTAATTGTTTCTTCTACATCTTGTGTTTAGAATTAGTGTGTTACAGGTATATAGGCAATGCATTCCCTTTTTTATCAGGGATTCTCCATTTCTACTAGTCGCCAGGTGCTGGCCTATGGCAGACGGGCTTGGGGTAGTCACGACACGGGCCCCGAGGACTGGGCATGACGAATCGGTATCAGAGGAGTCAGTTCTACAGTAGAAAATAGACTTTGATTCTTTTAATGGCGATAATGCTAAGTGTTTTGGGTGTGGTTATCAGTTTAGGGAAACTAGTGTTAGTGTGGCAACCGACATATTCATACACTAGGACTCTGAATTCTGACTTCCAACTCAGTGCACAAAAACACTGATTGGATGTGTGTTTACTTAGAAAAGATTTCTTCGTGATTACGTTGTGTCAGCTCACCAGGTATATTGTTCTAATTCCAGTGCACCTTTTTCATTCAATATGGCCCTACGTAGGTATCTAGCCATTGATCCAGGTTTTGTACGAGATGGTATCCCACCGAACGACAAGGCCTCAGTGCAGGGCCCCATCACAGTGGAGGTACCAATGGTACCACTACCCGCTAGGACACCAATACCACTAGCTCTAGTAGTAGAGAGTGAACGCCGTATGAGTGCATTGCACGAGTTCCAGTTCCAGATGCCACCCAAGTTCAAGGGAGAGATGGACCCACAGGAAGTTGAGGATATGCTGGAGGCTGTTGTGAGAGTTTTCAGATTGGTAGGAACCCCAGCTGACCTCATGGTGATCATTTCCACGAGTCTCCTGCATGCAGAAGTAGGTAGATGGTGGAGCCTGATGCTCCAGGTTCATGACGAGACATCACTAATCTGGGAAGACTTCTAGAGTCTCTTCCGGTTAGAGTGTTCTCCAGCCACCCTTCAGGCGGTGTGGATTCAGGAGTTACTGCATCTACAACATGGTAGTATAATGGTAGCTGAATACTCATCGAGGTTCACCGACCAATCATGCTACTCCACGGATATGGTACGAGACCCATTCTTCAAGGCCCAGACCTTCGATCAGGGACTCAAGCATGAGATCATGGCTTAGATGATCTCCCTCAGCATCCCAATGCAGATGAGGATGCTGGAGTAGGGCCTTCTTGTGGAGAGTTTTCTTGCTATGCAGTCACCAGGAGCGAGACCCACCACAGGGCGACACATAGCAAATTCTTCTGCAGCCGACAGTAGATATATGTCGGAGAGGTCCAAGAAGACCAGGCCATCTAGTTGGAAATACCCGGATATAGGTTCAATTGTGCAGGGAACACGAGACAAATCCAGCCATACGAGGAGCAGGCAGTGCTATACATGCGGCGGGCACGGTCACATGGCTCGTGACTGCCCAAACCGCCATGCAGATGAGCATCATATAGTAGAGGGACCCTCCAGGATGACGTAGAGGTTCAACCATGGTGGTCCACCGGGAGCAGGCAGACGTGGCAGAGGAGCTGGCTAAGTTGTAGGTGGTGGACGACGATTCGATGTCCTACGACCGCCACCACTATGAGGTCCACCCCGACCACAGGAAGTTGGAAGACATAGGCGGGCTCAGCTCCAGGCAGTCGAGCCCTACAACCATGACACACCAGAGATGATTCAAGGTACTATATGTGTCTACTCCACCCTTCCTGCAATACTTATATACACAGGTGCAAGTCAAGATTTAATTGCCACTGCCCTCGTTCAGAACATGGAGATTCCAACGGAGCTGTTGGCTCGATCTTTACAGATGGAGACACCTACAGGAGCAGACTCGAAAATTATGAATTGGTGCTGACAGTGTGAGCTTACACTAGGAGGAGAGAGCTTCGGCTGGGATCTCCTCGTAGAGGCATCGAGGCCTTACGACGTCATCTTGGGTATGGACTTTTTATCCATAGTTCATGCTCAGATTGACTGTATTGGGTGCAAAGTGCAGTGTCTCTGTGAGGATGGGATGATTTTTATCACCACCGGCATGAAGGGATCCTTTTCATTTCATGATGGACTTAACCAGAGGAGGGGGTAGCTGATCACACATCAATTTCCTAGCCTCATTCTCGGAGCAGTTGATGTGCGGAGTTCAAGTTTTCTAGTTGTGGTGGACCAGTATGCGATTATATTTCCTGATGACATTCCAAGACTACCTCCTCACAGATATGTGGACTCTTACATTGACATGTACCCTGAGACGACACTGATATCTACTCCAGCATATCGGATGGCTCCCCCGAGCTTCGTGAGCTTCCGGTATAGTTGGAGGACTTACAGGGGAAGAGATTCATCTGGCTCAGTGTTTCTTCATGGGCAGCCCATATTCTATTTTACAAGAAGG
This sequence comes from Viscum album, assembly GCA_963277665.1. NCBI lineage: Eukaryota > Viridiplantae > Streptophyta > Magnoliopsida > Santalales > Viscaceae > Viscum > Viscum album. The sequence continues at coordinate 816,724,276 of OY728142.1, forward strand.
TGGAAGGGAGCTTGAGGCTCTATGTCGACAATCATCGCCTGAACCAGGTGACCGTGATGAACAAGTACCCACTTTCGAGGATTGATGACCTCTTTGATCAGCTCATGGGAGAAAGATGGTTCTTGAAGATATGCTTCAGATTAGGCTATCACCAGCTCAGAGTTCAAGATGAGGATGTGTAGAAGACGACCTTCAGGTTTCAGTATGGACACTATGAGTTATTGGTTATTCTCTTCGGCGTAACCAACACTCCAGCAGTGTTCATGTTTCTAATGAAGAGGATCTTTCATCCATACCTTGATCTCTTTGTGGTAGTCTTCATCGATGATATTCTGATCTACTCAGCTACTGAGGGGGAGCACGCCTACCATTTGTGGGTAGTACTGGACACACTCCGAGAGAACCATATTTATGGTAAGATATCAAAATTCCAGTTCTAGATCTGAGAGGTACACTTTATGTGACATTTCATCTCAAAGGCTGGAGTTGTAGTAGATCTAGTGAAGATTTCGGTAGTGCTTTCTTGGGAGCCACCCAGGAGTGTGACAGAGGTACGAAGTATTATAGGAATTGATGGGTACTATAAGAGATTTGTGCCAAAATTCTCAAGAGTTTCAGAACCACTTTCACCTTTGAAGAAGAAGGGGAAACCCTTTGTGTGGTGAGAGAGATACCAGTGGAGTTTTCAAGAGCTGAGGAAGAGGAAAACTAGTGCGCACATATTGAGGCTACCAGAGGAGGGCATTGGGTATGTAGACTATTGATATGCATTAGGGACTGGACCTAGGTTTTTCCTGATGTAAGAGTGAGAAGTGATCACTTATGGTTCTTAGAAGTTGAGACAGCACGAGCAAAACTATGCTACCCATGACCCAGAATTAGCTGCAGTGGTCTTCACCTTGATGATGTGGCATCACTATCTGATGAGCAAGCATTTTACAGTCTACTTTGAACACCAGAGTCTCAGGTACATATTCGTACATAAGGACCTGAACCTCAGAAAACGGCGTTGACTAGAGTTCCCCTAGGACTATGACTTCAAGATAGTCTATACTACTGAAAAGGGGACTGTTGTAGAGGAAGATCTCAGAAAGAGATCAGGAATCCAGCTGCTAGGAGAGGTGATGGAGAAGCATTCCGCATTGCAGTTATCCATTATGGACAGAGATGGAGCAGCCTTTCTACAGTCTCTCACAATCACTCCTCCACTTCTTCAGTGAGTCATGGAGGGACAACATGTATACGATGACTGTGAGATGTGATGTGATCAAATATCCACAAGGCAGTCACCTGATGGATTTTCTGAAAGTGGGGAGCACATCATTTTCTTTAGAGGAAGTACTGTGGTACCGGTAGCACTTTAGGAGGAAGTGTTGAGGGAGTTCCACACATCTCCTCCAACGGTACATACAAGTGTGGCATAGATGTATCAGTACCTCCGACGACAGAACTGGTGACCAGGTATGAAGAAGGTAGTAGCAAAGTTTGTCTCACGATACCTCACTTTTCAGAAAGTGAAGGTGGAGCACCAGGTTCTAGACATCTTGGTTCATCCTTTAGAGGTCCCAGAGTGCATGTGGGATGGGATATCCATGGATTTTGTGATGGTACTTCTACGTAAATCCAGAAGACATGACTCTATCTGGGTGATTTTTGACTGACTCAGCAAGTCTTCCCACTTCCTACTAACAGGAGATAAGGATTCAGTAGAAAGCCTGGGACACCTCAACCTGTGGGAGATCGTATGGCTTCATGGTGTTCCATGGACTATCATCTCTGATCAAGATGCTCGTATTACTTCCTGGCTATGAAAGGGGTTGTATTAGGCTTTCGGGACGCAGCTTCGCATGAGCACCGCATTCTATCCTCAGACAGATGGTCAGACTGAGAGGACTATTCAGACTCTCAAGGAAATGCTACGTGCATGAGTCCTCGACTTAGGTCACAGTTGGGAGGATCACTTACCCTTGTTAGAGTTTGCGTATAACAACATATACCACTCCACTGTTTGGATGACACCTTTCGAGGCATTGTATGACCGAACATGTAGATTTCCTCTGTTCTAGACTGACCCAGGTAAGTCAGCACTTATGGGACTAGAGATGGTGCAGGCTATGACAGAGAAGATGCAGATCATTCTTGAGAAGATGAAGACTGCACAAAGCAAGAATATGTCCTATCCTAATTAGAGACTGAGACCACTGGAGTTTGAGGATGGAGACCACGTCTTTCTACAGGTCTCGCCACGACGAGATCTATGGAGATTTGGCTGAGACAATAAGTTATCTCTACGGTTCATTGGACCCTTCCAAGTCCTCAGCAGAGTAGGCGAGGTCGCTTACCACCTGGCAATTCCACCTCAGTTGCACCTGGTTCACGACGTCTTCCACGTATTTCAGTTGAGGAGATACGTGCACAACCCTTTCCACATTATCGACCACGGGGAGCTGTACATTGATGATGGAGTGACTTTCTAGGAGGTTCTAGTGGAGATTGAGGATCAACAAGAGTGGGTCCTACGTGGATGGTTGGTACCTCTGGTGCGCATTCACAGGCAGCACGACAACCTCCAGAAGAACACATGGGAGTGGGAGGCTCAGATACATGCTTAGTACCCCCATTTGTTCCCTTAGTGTGAGTTGTAGCTTACATGGACATAAATCCCTGAGGTTGGGTGAATGTAAAGACTCAAGAATTATGTGGAAATTTTTCCTTAAATACATGTGAATTTTATGAGTCCGTAGTTTCTGATGTCACATGATACTGATGCCTGGTGTGTCTGGAATCAATTTCTGAAGATTTGTTCGGGTACGTTTAGTAAACGTATGAGCGGGATTTTATATCTTTTGAACCAGTGCTCGGAACTGAAATCCAAGGGCCCTATTGTACTCGCAGCATCAGTGATTGCTTAGTGAGACCTTCACCACAGTTGCATTCTAACAAGAATGGATGTTAGATTTTGGGGGTTTTTAATTAAATTGAATAAATATAAAGTGTTAACTTTATTTTAATTTTGGTGGTTGAAACCTCGAAGGGGAGGTTGGTGGTTGGGGACACTACACCCTAACCTCCCACGAGAGGTTATAGTGGTGGGGCCCACCCAATAATAACCTCCCTTGGGAGGATATTATTATGGTGGGGCCCACATAGTCTTTAAACTACTTTATCCCCCTTGGAACCCCCAATTATGTCGAGAGCCTCTTCACCTTCCTTCCATAATTAATTTGGCCATTTTCAACCATTTAATTAAGTGAGATAACATAATTAATTTTTGAATCTTTTCAAATTCATGCCAACAATAAAATAATAGGCAAACCTATTATTTTATTTTGGATGGGAATTATTCTGGGGTGGAACAGAGAAAGCGGAGAGCTAGGGGGAGCCATTTCTTTCCAACGAAGAATGATAGACATCTTCCAACTTCTTTTTTCTTCAACTAGGACAAAGGAGGGAGCGTCGTCCTTGAAGAACACCGATGATGCTATCCTCGACTTCTTCCTACTTTCCGACGTCAACGAAATGACGTACGCCTTCCCGAGAATCTGTCAACGATCACCGAACTCGAGGAGGGTGATTGAGTTTTACTCTCCATTATTCATTGTTAAAATTTCAGATTGGGAATTTCCTTTTTTTCATCATCATAACGGGGAGGGTGCATGCTTCACAAACATGGCCCGACCCCCCCTCGGTCTATCTTCTCTTGATGGAGATGGTAGAGGCGAAACAGTTCCACCAGAGGAATGGGCCGCGACTGACGGGCTGAGACGATTTTCTCGGTGACCGACAACGATTGGACTGCGAGAAGAACCAGTGGCAAAAGGGCCACTGGGTTGAGGGAGGATCGTGGCGTCGTCGCAATGCACAGAAGATCGGTCTACAGCCAAGCGGGCCACAATGGTGCCGGAGGGGTGCGGTGTTGTTGCACCGCACCGAAGGAAGAAGGAGCGTCCACGAAGGCCACAGCAGTCGGACGAGATGGGCACGGCGACGTCGCACCGCGACAGAGAGGCACCGCTACCAAAGGCCGTAGTGGATGGAGGAGGGTTGGCGGAACTGGTCGCCGGCGAGCGCTCCACAATGCGAGACCCTTCGGGTGTCGCGGTTTACCGAACCGGCACCTAGAGCCAGTTCCTTCGTAAGCCAGGGGGCCGCTGCACCCCCCCACCATGGCCATCCTGGACATGTGTGCCGGCTGGCCAGGCTACGCGGGCCGGCCCGCCCGGCCGCCCATGTGGGTCGGGCCGCTACCTGGCCATGCTGCCCTTGCAGGCCATACCGCCCGCTCAGGCCGGACTGCCATCGGTCCGGGCGTCCCCATCGGGTTGGGTCAGACCCACAGACCGGGTCGGACCACTGTCCGGACCCGTTTATCCCAAAATCACATTTTCATCCATATCTTGGGCTACATGTGTCTGATCAATGAACCGTCTACGGAGAAGGAACGTTTAGAGCTAGATGGTTCTTTTGTAATACTCCACATGAGGTTTAGATGTAGTTGGGGTACGACCATGTTGGTTTGAACCTAAAAACCAACCGGGCCCCCAGAATGGAAATGCCAATAACTCAAAGACCTGGAGTCCGCTTGACGCACCGTCTGTCGCATTTGGTTCCTTATGATGAGACTGAACTACAGGATACATCACCTCGAGACTTCGTGGTAGCTGATGTATCGAAACATGGCTCGAGGAGCGAACCCTCCTAAAATCGAGCGTGCTGTGTGCGGGAACCCTATGGTTGGCTACGACCGAGATGATAGGATCTTACGTGGACCTACTACTATACTAGGATCCTCTGTGGGTTATACTGCAACGATATTTTTCCAGGATCCTCCATGTGTTCGGCAGTGATGATACTGGACCGGGATCCTCTGTGGGTTTTACAATGATGACTTCTGTACTAGGATCCTCCGTGGGTTCGGTAGCGCAGATACTATTCCAAGATCCTACGTGGGTTTGATAGAAGAGATGATTCAGTGGCTACAAATAATCATCTCTACCCCTCTACATGAGTTGTATACCTGTGTGAGCTGAATCTTGTCTTTCAGTTGTTATCATCAAGATTATTGACTTTAATTCCATTGTGTAATGAGTTGTTCTTGGGCTCGAGTGTTGGAGCTGGATTGTGATTGGTAACTTATTAATATATATGGGAATATACCTAAGTTGGGATGGTTGATACTTCATGATTGTATCTTACTACTATGGTTTATCCTCTGTGGATTCTGGGAGACCTTCTAAGGTAATATGGTCCCCTACTGAGTACTGTTATACTCACCCCTACACGGGCTTCGCCCACACCTTGTTGTGTTCTTTGAAGACGACGATCAGCAGTGATCAAGGCAGAGGGTGATAGACGGGAGATTGATTGGAGCTGGACTTGATGGGACGTACCTCAGGGACAATTTGTTCGTGATCTATACCTACCCTTCAGGTAGGATTCCCCGGGGGATGATCCAGGAGCTATTTACCCTTTTTAGTTGTACTTGTTCTTGTTTTTTAGTTGGGTTTATATACTGGCCCACTTACTTTCAGCACACCATTCTATTCTATATTAGTACATTTTGCATCTACTGCTTGTGTTCATACTATGTGTGTTACAGGTTTGAAGTCAATGCCTTCCCTTTCTTTATCAGGGATTCGCCTTCGGTTCTAGTCTCCAAACTCTGGCCTATGGAATGCAGGCTTGGGGTAGCCACAGCACGGGCCCCGAGGATGTGTCATGACAGGGGATCCCCACACCCCTATGGTTCTTGGTTTCAAAGGAAAAGTTTGTTTTTACTATAGGATATTCGTGTTATGATGATATATTTAACAATAAATATATTGTTTCATGATGGTCTTAGTAAATCTTGAATAAATGCCATGTCATTATTATTTTAACGGTGGTAAAATATTATAACATAAAATTTATAAATAATTTCCCAAATCATTATTTTTTAGTGAGATTTTTATTCATAATTATTTTATAAAATTTTCTAATTAATAATTTTTGTTCATAACTTTCCTTGATTTCTATCCCTATGTATATTTTGTTCTTAAAATTAGTTGCATTTTTGTAATTTAGGAGTTGTTTTAACTGGATTTAGTAATTTTGTAGAAGTTTATAAAACCATTGCAAAATTATTACAAAAAAAATTGTTATAAAATAGTGTTTAGAATAATTATTAACCATTCATGAGTATAATTTTAATCAACATATATTTCACTCAATCCCAATGTATATATATATATATATATATTATCATGTCAATAAAACATAACAATAATTATATAATATATTATTATGTAATATATAAATTTAAAGGAAATAGGTAAATAGCATTAAAATTTATAATATATTAATTAATATATTTTCTAATAATAGAAACAGGTTCATAAAATGTTAATAGACACATTGCTTCTCTCTCAAGATGAATCACCTTTAATCTACATTAGTTCAACACACTTCTCAATAAATCCATTCCTTCTCTCCACCTTTAGTGCCTACATTTAAAGTAATTAACCACAAATTAGTAATGAATGAATTAAAATTGGATTTTTATTATGAAAATAGGAGAAAATGGGGGAAGGGGAGGGGGAGATAGAGGTTCAAGGAGGCCATAAAGGGGAAAGGAAATGGGAATCCCCTTGAATGATTTTAAGATTGTCCATATGTAAGGAAACTAAATACATGAAACTGTTAAACCTATATTCTTGATCATGTTTAGAATCATGGATATCTGTAGCCTTGTTCCCCTTACACAAACCACGTAGGAAGTTTATATCAGATCATACATTAGTAAGGAATATAGTGAAACAATATTAAATGAACTAAAATTAAAGAACAAAATAATTTAATAAAATGTGTATAAAATAATATAACTCACATGGTTCTATTACCAAATAAGGACCCATACCCTACATACTATTTATTCATTATCAAAAACCACTTAAACACATTTTTTTAACCAAAACAACACCATAAATACCTTTTAACCCAACCAAAAATGGAAATAAATATTAAAAATAAAATTAAGTAATAATTTGATTCAATTTTAATGTTACTAAAAATCTATATTAATACCCTATAGACCTTAGGTTATATCTTAGTGGTAGTTTCCCCTATGGGTCTCAATGAGGTATTGAGTTTAGGTATCACTAATTTCTTCCCTTGATTTGTGTATACCGTGATTTTCTTTGTAATTTATACGCTTTCCCCCAGAGCGTTGTAAATATTAATACCCTATGGATAAAAATCCATATTCATTACACAAGAGTAAAATGGATCAATCCAAAGAAATAAATAAGTCTTGAAAATTATTTTAACCTATGTGAGAACAAAGTTTAAAACTAGATATTAAAAAACATAAAAAATTAAAATATATTTCATTAGTATCTTCCCATTAAGCACCATAAAAATCGACAAATCATCATAAATCATCACTTTTCAATCAATGATTTATAATTATTCACATATATTTATATATTAATGGAAGGAAAAAAATTAAAAAATAATATAAAATCTTTTAATTTACAACCAACAATCCCCTTAATGTCAATATAAATTTTAACACACCCTTATAAATCACCATTAAACCACTAAATACAAACCCAAAAAATAAATTATCATTATAATAAAGTCGTTTCCTTACCCATGCATATATTTTGTAATGAATATTTAACCATTTAAAATTTAAAACCAAGGGAATAAATCCAATAAACTATGTAATAATAATCCAAAAGACAAATTTATTCATTTCAACAATATCATTATCATTATTGAAAAATTAAAAAAACATGATTACCTTTGGATATATGAAAATTATTTAAAAGTATTAATAAGTTATTATAGGTAGTAAAAATTTTTAATATGAAAGTAACATTGATTATCATCGTATCTCATTACTTATTACCTCTAAATTTAACTAATCCATCATTTATCAGATTTTAATTTTGGATTTAATTTATCATCAGTAACAAATCATATATATATAAATGTAAAATATAGAACATAACTATAAATTTATGAAGCTTATGAATCATGATTCTCTTGTGAGTGTCTCAATAATTTAAGAAATATTGTTGGTCATCCTCTGAAACATGGAATCCAATGCACTCTCTAACTATTAGAATTTACTATTTTTTGTTTTTTAAAAGGTTGGGGCTGAAGCCTCAATTTATTATTTGAAAGAAAAGACATCTTTAGACTGGGTTGAGGGAGACCCATTACATAGCCCGAAGGCCCAAGGCCAAGTGGCCTGAATACAAGGCTTGAAAGCCCATTTGAATGGCCCAAAGGACCCCTCGGTGAACAATACTGCTACAGTGCCCGCGTTGCTACAGTACCTGCTACAGTACCACCACCGCTATTGTATCTGCTACAGTCGATCCACCACTATAGTGCTGGCGCTGCTATAGAACCACCACCGCTACAGTATCTGCTACAGTCCCTCCGCCGCTACAGTGCTATCGCTGCTACAGTGCCTCCAATGTTACAGTGCCGCCCCTGCTACAATACTTGGGAAATTCCCCCTGCCCGGATTTGATCCTGGGTCTTTTGGATGCCAAGAAGGAGCCTGTACCACTACAATACTTACTAATTTTTGTTTAATTTGTGTTTATTGATATTTAACATCATATATTAGTGTATGAATTTACTTTTGGGATTTAAGATCCCCAAAATTTATACACCCTATTGTAGTTGACATCATCGAATTATATATATATGACCTACCAAAGACCCATAATGGTGATAGTCCTCAACCCATCCCGCACACAGGAATATTGGTATCCTTTCCTAGAACTTGATACATAGCATCCCCAGAGGAAACTAAAGTTGTCAAGAAATTGTTTTCCTCCCATGCTACGTAGAGTTTGGTTTGTCGTTGAGTAGCATTAATTTATTGAGTTACTTATTAATATTAACTCAAATATAATTTTCTTACCCTAATGTTTTTTAAGGTACATTTCCATAGCTTCTATCCATTTTTTGACATTGTACCAAAACTCGATCCATCTAATAGGCCAACCTTATTCCATCATTTGTATAAAAAATTTCATAACAAATAATTAGAAAAACTAAATTAATTGAAATCTTATAGATATATATTTTAATTAAATAAAGGGTACCATTTGACATATTTTCCTATAAAAACTAATCAATGAAAATGTGTTTTGTTTTAATTGATTCTCTAAACAATCATAATTTATCATATATAACACCTGAAATTATTATATATCATTATAATATTTATGTTTTTTTAATAAACCTCAATTAATATATTAACATATAATAAAATAATATTTCTGATTCAATTTGAAGTAGTTCAAAAAATTACTTTCATTAGTCTCTAGGACCACTACTAGGGACATTATAATACATCTTTTACACTAATAAAGATGTGTTGTTGAATTCAACCCACAATCCCAACATTTGATTTTTATATGTATTTCCTATGTTTTTTAATCTCTATAGTCATAAAATTAGATCAATCTAAACAAAATTGAACAATGTATATAAATGAAAAAAATAAAATAAAATATATTATTTATATATTATGTGAGAATATTTAATTTAATCATATATGAAAACATATTTAAGATAGTATATATATTTTTATATCAAACATCCCATTCCTCCAAAATAATGCATTATGGCTCTAATCTAAATAACTTATTCATAGGGATTCCAACTCAAAAGATAAATAGACTAGTATATTCTCTTAAATACATGTATCATATTTAGTGGATACCCCATCACAATCTAATTGAAAAACTGCCATTTAGTCAGTGAAATTCTATTATTTTTTAGTGTTGATATTTGTATCTATTTCATTATTATTCGAATTTATTTAAAACTTGAATTATGAAATCTGTATCAATATTTACGAAATTATTGTTTTAAAATGAGAATAATTTTTCTTTATAGTGACATTATAGTAACCTATTTATGGTAATTGGGTGATAACTTGATGATGAAATGAATTCGTCATAGGTGATCTTCTAGATCCCCCAATATTCATTATAGAATGTATACCTATTAATGGATGTTAAATAGGATACGATTAAATAATACAAAATAATTATTCAAGGTATGTGATCAAGTTAACCTAGTGTAGTTAGGGTAGAATGAGAATTATGTGATATTGAACGAGTTAGGATTGTAGGTCCCTATAAGGATTGAATACCCGAAAAAAATATAAAAGCTAACTCAATTAAATTTTTATTTCCTTGAAAAATTATATTTTCTACATTATGTGAAATTTTTAACCAAAATAACAATGAAAGGTATGTGATAAAGTTTTCCAGGTGTCTTTGGGTTGGAATGAGATTCACCTGATGTAGTGCGATTCATGTTTGTAAACCTGATGATGATATACCTATTAAAAATATAAAAAATAACTAAATTTATTAAATATTAAATTCATGTAAAAATAATTACATTTAAGTCATGTGATAAAGTGTTTCAAAATAATTTTACACGGTATGTGATGAAGTGTACCAGGTTTCACATTGTTATAACAATAATCTTGTCCTAAGGATTAGGTTGTGTCTGTAATCCTATTGGTTTGTGGAATTCCAGTAAAAGATATCATAAAGTATAATTAACTCAATTAAACCTAAAATTAAATTAAGAATAATTAAATATATATTTATTCAATTCTACTATAAATAAAAAATAGATTTCAAATTTACTTATATTAGAAAATATACTAGTATATCATATTAGTTGTTTGTCCTATTATTATCAACATCCATTATTAACATTAATTTGTTTTGTTGGACATATTATAAATTCTAAGGTATATTTCCTCATGAACATTTAAATATTTACTCACTCGCATTAATGTAATGAAACTTCAAATTTCCAAGATAATTTAATTCGACAATATAAAACAATTTTATATACTAATCCTAATATAAAATTGTAAATATAACATTTTTTATTTCAATCATTCCTCCGGATAGTATTAACCTTGAATCCAATAATGTTGCATGTATAAAATTTCTTAACATTCTGCAATGAACCTTGATGTAATGTCTCAAAATTCCATGTAATTTATTTTATTATATGAGATTAATTTGAGACTAGGCGCTGGGACGATGTGCGACTCCCAGTCCCAGTGTGCCTGAAATGGACCATCGAAAAATGTTTTGTTTTAAATAGTGTGGGTGAGCAGTTTTCATGAAAAGGGTAATAAATCATAAATGGGATCCGAAATTCGAAATCAGAGGGCACCAATGCATTTAGGATGGTGGGTTTACCCTAAGAGTGACTTAATTTTAGTCGGTGCAGGTCTCCAGTATGAAAATAAAAAAATGGAATTACTATTAATAAAATAATTAAATAAAATAATATTATTTTTAAAATCATTATAACTCATGAATGGTGACTCAGATTGAAAATTTGAGACCACTTTTGAGTTTGTGAGGGCATGCTTTCCTTAGGCGGATCCTAACATCAGCCGACTTGGCCCAATAGTGTAAATTAGTTTTTTGCTGTAAATAAAATAATTGAATAAAGATTATTTTACTTTTAATTACTTATAACTCATAAATGGTAACATGGATTGAAAATATGAGAGTAATGTTGATCTGATGAGGGTGTGTTTCCCTTAGGAAGTGCCTAACCTAGACCGGTGCTGGTCGAGGATGAATGTTAATTTTTTGAAGTTTTAAAGGAAAATAAATTAAACATAGAAAAGTGTTATTTTATTTGTTTTTACATTTTTCAGTCACACTACATCGCTGCAATGTGTCTACATGACAAAAAAACATTAATTCAATGAATTTATGAATCGAATTCGTGATGGTATTTCAAAATGAAACAGAAAGGTTGAAACACATTCGTCACTAAAAAGAATATTTTATCATTGGGTTTTAGGAGGATTATGGTTTTTTCCTACATGCTCTAGTGGAGAAGAGAACACCAGTGAAATATTTATGTTGGCTAGTGATGAATGAAAAATCGCCAATTCCCATGGAATGATGATCAAGGAACGATGAACATTAGTGGTGTGACAATAGTCTTCCACATCGAATGATCCAACCTCCTGGTAGGGGTATGTTTTTTTCAGTGATTACCATCCCCCATTATTTTTCCTAAATTAAGAATGTGGGTCAATACACTAACATATTTACCTGTGGATTTGTCTTATTTGTGAGACATGGTAATTTGAATGTGGGGAATAATTGAAACTGGATTGACATTTTGATAATCCTTTGTTAAACCTCTTAATAAGGACAAACCACACCGACACGAGCAACTATCATGTTCTGTCCTTTGTCTGTTATTTGTGTGTACCTCTACTCTATCCTTTAATCTATTATTAATGACATAACGACAACCAAGGTCAATGAAGGACCACAATGTTGGATGAACTTGGGTTGGAGGCCATGGGAGATGGAAGGACCGGGTGAACGACCATCGGTAAGGGATTTAGTGGTGGAAGCATCAGGAAGGTGGTAGTAAGCCTTGGTAACACACCGAGGTAGTAGAGGTTGTGGCCAGTAGTGGTCACAATAGTGTAGGGGGATGTTTTGTTGGGAGCCACATTGGTTCCACCAGCCAATAGGGTTGGCTGCGAGGTGCACTGGAATGTGGTCTACACAAGAGAACATGTGAAGTGTAGTTGGATAGCTGTATGGCTCTGATAACCGGATGCCAGTGAGCATCTGGGTAAAACCCAAGATGGCCTGCTGATGCAGGCTAGACCCAAGTCATCCCAAAAATGTGGTTTGAGATGATGAAGTAAAATAGGCCCCTAGGTGTCCCAGACTAGAGAAAAACTCTTCCGCCAAATTGCAGGATGAGGGGGATGGGAAACTAGGGTGCTGGCCAACCCAACAGGTCAGAACTGGGATGACTAAGTTGCACCACACCAGATGAGAACTAGGTCAGTGGTCCTATAGCTGAGCAGACCTCAGTATTCCAGTAGATGAGTTTACCTTAGTGGTCCAGTAGTCCAACGAGCCTCAGTGGTCCTTATCCAAGTCAACCTCAGTGGTCAAAATAGAGGAGAAAACCTATATGGTCAAATAGATGATCGATCCTCAAGGACTCATCAGTGATGAGTCCCTCAATAGTAAAAGATGATTCATCTTTATGATAGATAATCGTACATTCAATACGTTGAGTTATATCATGTGTGAGGTGTCTTTTCATTGTAGTATTTCTTTGTGGTCATTCCATTGTGGTTTGGGGTCACTACTGGGTATTTTTTTACTCACCAATGCATGTGATTCACCCACAAGTGTCAGGTCTTGTGTATTCGATTAGTGCTTCGACGAATACCTTGGTGGTCAGGGACTAGGAGGTTCTTAGTGTTATGGGATAGAGGGTCATACCTATATGGCTATAGGTAGATACCCTTTTCCTAACCGTTAAATGGTTCTATTCACCATCCCCTAGCCTATAGAAAGCATGATTGGGGTAGTAATATAATGGGCCCTGAGGTATAGGTCATGATATAGTGGTATCAATGGAGGTCAGTTCTTCCTGAAGAACCCAAAATCCATGAGTTTGGTTTGGAGAAACAGTGTTAAGTGTTTCAATTTCAGTTTTCAGGATAGGTAATCTAGTGTTGGTTTGGTGGCCGATGTATCCAAGAAACATGACCCTTAATTCTTCTTTTCTAATCGGTATATGAAAACACTACTTGGAGGAAAAAATTATGGTACATCCATCATATAAGAATTGGTTGATTTTTTCATGTCATTCTTGAGTCAGGTCACTAGGTATTCTCTATTTATCATGGTAAATCTTATTTTTTTCAAGATTCTTCCATGTATACATCCATCTAGTATTGTAGTTCATGATCATGAGGATGATCTACAGGGTGACAAGGTTGGTACTGGGGTTTGTACAAGAGAAAACATCACCGGGTGGTGTACCATCTATACCATCACCTATGGGGTAGTACATGGTATTCATAGTACTAGTAGATGAGATGTTTGGGATGAGAAAAAATCATTAGTTTTAGCGACATAGATCCCTCAGGTTCTGAGGCGAGCCCGACTCACAGGAAACTAAGGACATGATTGAGGTGGTGGCTTATTTATCCATCTAGTCAGGACCATTAAATCAGATGATGGTCCTAGAAGTGAGAAATCTATGTGTCTCAATAGAGTGATGGAAGGGTTTATACTTTCCGATCATACCATGAGGTTACTATTCCATGGACAGAGCATGAGAAACTTTCTCAAAGAAGGTGAAATTTCCATAAAAGCTTAGTATTATACCTCCCCAAGAGCTACTACAGTTTCAGCTGGCTGACATGTCAATAACAGATTATTCATTGTGGTGTACTGACCAATCCAGGTGCTCAATGAATACAATAAGACCGGTGCTTCAGGGATCAGAACATGGCGTGAGTTGATTTTAAGGACATTAGAGTAAACACAATTCCACTGTACATTCCTACTTATGCTGGGGTGCTAGATATAACCATTGTGGATGAATGTTCTTTGGATGAGGAGATACAAAAAGTTGATATCAACAGTGGGAAAATAGTATTATAACATTAGTATTAGAGACTTTGAGGTGTGATAAGTTCCGAGAAGACTTCCCAAGACAAGGGATCTATATATCAAGGATCATAGGGTGAGTCCAGTCACCCTAGAATGAGGTAATTAATTTCAAAAGACGGTAGGGGACATCACGCTAGATATTACCCAGCCTATCGTGCTGATAGTGAAATGGTGGATGGGCCACTAGGGTAGAGATAATGATAGGAAGAGATGAATCTACAAGGCTGTAGATGTGGCATAGGATCTAGGAGAGCAGTAGGAGGTGGTATACATTTTGATATGTTACAACCAACACCACAATATGGTCGACACTAAGGTTAGGGAGCTGGAAGACCAGGGAAGAGGGTAGCTACATGTGGTCGAGGAATATAGCCAAAGGGATCTAGGAAATGATTCAAGGTAAGGTCTATTTATACTCTTAGATAACGTAATAATAGACACAAGTGATAATTAATCATTCCTGTCACAAATCTTGGTTAAGAACTAGAGTTTTTGGTTGAACCGTTGACTTGACTCTTACGTCAAGAGATACCTATAGGTGCATACTCAACATTCACACTTATCTTTATGGTGTGATCTGACCCTCGAGGTGAGAGTTTTAGTTGGAACCTATTGGGGGCAACATCAAGTACTTACAACATTTGTTTGGGTATGGACTATTCATCCATTTTTCATTCAAAAAATTGACTATTTTAGGAAAAAGGAAGTAGTATGTATGCAGTGTTGTAATGGGTTTTTCCTTTGTCAGTGAAAATGGAAACCTAGGTAGCATAGTATAAACTCATTCATTGGAGGGAGTAGTTGATCACACTTGAGTTTCCCAACCTTACCCAGATGGCAGTGGATTTTTTGAGTTTTCAGTTTCCAGCAGTAGTGGAGGAGTATTGGGGTCTCTTTCTAGAAGATGTTTCTAGGATTACTTTCTTGTAATGAGATAGAATTTTGTATCATTCAACACATCTAGACGACACATATATTTGTATGAGTATATCATATTATTTTCATAGAGATTCACGAGCTGTGGCTGTAGGTGGAGAACTTGTAGGGCATAGTAAGACCCATTGTTAGAGGTTATGTGTGGATTACTAGAACATTAATTAAGTGACCATGGAGAATGACTATCCACTACCAAAGGGGCCAATTAACACATCAATAAATTAAAAGGGGAATCCTCTCACATGGATGGAAATGTGTATGTAGGATTTTTAGTAGTCAAGACAGTGTTTGATGAGTGCCTCAATCTTTAGTTTTCCCTAGGATGGATTTGAGTACGTAGTGTTCTGAAACACCTCAGGAACCAGTCTTGGTGGTGTCTTGATGCAAAGAAAAGTGTTTATTTCCTATGGTTCACAATATTTGAGACCACATGAGAAGAACTATGTGACACATCATCTTGAGTTTGCAGTAGTATTCTTCACATTGAATATGTAGAAACACTACCTTATGGATGAATGGATTACCATGTACTCTAACCACAAGAGTCTCAAGTATATCCTATCTTAGAAGGATTTGAACTGGAGACAGAGATGATGGTCGGAGTTCCTCTAGGACTATGTCTTCAATGTAGTCTATAATCATGGTAAGGGAAATGCAGTAGTGGATGATCTCAGTAGGATAACCAGTTCACAGCTATTGAATGAGACCTCAAATTAGTTGACCTTGTTTCATATATCCTTCATGGTTAAAGAGGAGACAGATTTTCTTCAGTCGATGGTGGTTGCCCCTCCATTCTTACAGCAATACCGGGAGGCACAACATGAAAAGCTAGCTATGAGACTACATGTTTCCAAATGACCACAAGGTAATCCCTAATAGATATTCAAATAGTGGGGAGCATGTCATTCTTTTCAGAGGACACACCACAAAACCTGTGGTGTTATGGGAGGAGGTGTTGTGGGAGTTCCACACATCCCCTTTAGCGGTGCAACAAGTTTTTCCGAATAGGTATCGAGACCTCTGACGTCAGTACTAGTGGCTGGGGATGAAGAAGGCAGTGGAAATGTTTTAGTCAAGATGCCTTACTTATTAGAAAGTGATGGATGGGCACCAGGTTCCACCTGTATTGAAAAAACCCCTTGAGGTACCAGAGTGGAAGTGAGATGGGATATTAATGTACATTGTGATGGCCTTACCACTAATGTCCAGGGAGCATGATTCCATCTTGGTGATCATAGACTGACTCACCATGTTTGCCCACTTCCAAACTACTTGAGGGAAGGGTTCAGAATGGATCTTGGGACGCCTCTACAAATAGGTGATAGTTTGGAACAAGGATTCTCATATACGATATTGTTAGACCATGATGCACACTTTACATCGTTGTTGTGGAAGGGATTGTAGGAGGAATTTGGCACTCAGATGTTCTTGAGAAAAAGATTTCACCCACACATGGATGGTCAGAAGAAGAAGACCATACAGATCATAGAGGATAGGCTTTGTTCATGCATTCTTGATTTTGGTCATAGTTGGGAGGAACACCTACCACTGGTGGAGTTTTCTAACAATAACAGCTACCACTACACCATCGGTATGGCACAATTTGAGGAATTGTATGGATGACCATGCTGCTCACCCTTATACTAGACAAACCTAGGGGAGTCAGCACTCATGGATCCAGAGATGTTATAGGCTACCACTGAAAAGAATAAGGTCATCCAAGAGTGGATGAAAACCATATAAAGATGAAATAAGTCCTATGATGATAGGATACGTAGACCCTTGGTGTTCTAGGAGGGGGACCACGTATACCTATGGGTCTCTCCTCGAAGAGGGATATAGAGATTTGTCCGAGGCAGAATGTTTTCTCAGAGTATCATCAAACCTTTCCAAATACTGCATAGAGTGGGTGAGGTTGTGTATCGCTTGCCTCTACCACCACAGTTATAGAGGGTCTATGATGTCCTCCATGTATCTTAAATGAGGAGATACAATCTTGAATCATCTCACATCCTCGACCATGGTGAGATGAAGATTGATGAATAGGTGAAATTCATGGAGTACTCAGTGGAGATAGAGGATCGACAGAAGAGGATCCATCATGGATTCTATATTCCTTAAGAGCATGTTCATTGGAAGCAATGGAATCTTCAAGAGAGAATTTGGGAGTGGGAGGATCATATTCATTCTTAGTACCCCCATTTGTTTTTTTATTCCATGTTTTGGCTTATGAGGATGTAAATCCTTAAAGGTGGGGGTAATCTAATGTACCAAGATTCCATGTAATTTTTTTATTATATGATATTATTTTGTGTACAGGTGCTAAGATAGAGTGTGATTTTGAGGCCCAGATTTCCAAGAATAGCCCATCAAAAAAGTTATGTTTTAAATAGTGCCCCTGAGAAGTTTTCCTAAAAAAGTGGAAAACTCATAAACGGATGCCCATTTCAGAAATATGAGGGCAACACTATGTTCATGATGGCAGTTTTACCCTATGTGAGACTTAAGATTAGTCAGCGCATGTCTCCATTAAGAAAACCTGAAAATGGTAAAACTTTTAATTAAATAATTAAATAAAATCATATTATTTTTAAAATATTTATAAATCAGGAATGGTGACTTAGATTGTAAAAATAAGACCACCATTGAGCTCTTGAATTCATGATTTCTTTAAGAAAATCCTAACATTCGTAGGTGCGAGCCAACAATTGAAATTATTTTTTTGCCGTAAATAAAATAATTGAATAAAAAATATTTTATTTTCAAATACTTATAACTCATAAATGGTAAATCTATTTTTAAATCCAAGAGTACCCTTGATCTCTTGAGGGTGTCTTTCCCATAGGAAGAGCCTAACCTCCACTGGTGCATGCTAGGGTTGAAGTAGATTTTTTTAAATTTTAAGGAAAAATAAAATAAACATAGAAAAGGTGACTTTTGATTCTTTTAAATTTTTTAGTGAAACAACATTGCTGAAATGTGGTAAGATGACAAGATGAACCTCTTTAATGAAATACATAAATGATTCAAGGTGGAGATGCTATTTCAAAATGGAACAGAAATGCTAAAACACATTTTGTTATGAAAAGTGTCTTAAATCATTGGGTTTCAGAAGGATGTTGGTTTTTCCCTGTAAGCTCTAGAGGATATGAGAATGCCAGAGAAATACTTTCTATTATTGAGAAAAAAACATTGAATCACCATTGACAACATATTGAGGATTATGGAATGAAGAACATCGGCACTGCAACTCCGGTCTTCACCATCGAACGATCCAACCTCGAGTTAGGGGTTTTTTTCAAGTGATTACAAATCCATTTTCTTCTTCCTAAATGAAGAATTAGGGTCAATCCAATAATAGATTTACCCACGGGTCACTCATATTTGCTGGAAATAGGAATTTACATGCTGTGAATTATGGGAAGTGGATTCACATTTTGATTATCCTTTATTAAAACTACTAACAAAGAAAAACCATGACGACATGAACAAAGGTCATGGTTTTTTACTTTGTGTGTTATTTGCATGTTCTTATACTCTGTCTTTTTATCCATTATTCATGACATGAAGAATACTATGGTTCAAGAAGGACTGTGGTGGTTGATCTACTCGGGCAGGAGGCTGAGGGAGATGGAGACTTTGGGTGAACCACCGCCAACAAGGGAGTTGGTGGTGGTGGAGGGAGAGGTGTGTCCAAGAATTCCAAAATGAAGAAGGAAGGCTGTGGGCTGGAGCTAGTGTTCCCCAATGGTGCACCAAGGTGGTGGAGGCCATGGATAGCAGGAGCCGCGATGGAAGTCGCTACCAGTGTGGGCAGTGGTGGTGCAGGGGGGTGACGCTAGTCGAGCAGCATGTGGATTTGAGCGTTTGGGCTGGACCCAAGCCGGCCCACTGATGCGGGCTGGGATGATGATGTAAACTGGGCTGCTTGAAGGCCCAAGATGGATATGAACTGGCCTGCCAAACTGAAGAATGTGATGGATAGGAAACTAGCCCACTAGGTGGACTTTCTAGTCAAAACTGGTCTGACTAAGTTGGACTAGAATAGATAAGAACTGGTTCAATGGACGACCCCGTGGGCTGGACCCACAGCCGAACCGGGCTGGGTCCAACAAGGGAAACTAGGCTAGACATGACCAGGTCATCCCAGATCAAACCATTATGGGTTGGGATGGAATCCCCAGGTAAGATCATGCGGGACCCACCGGCTAGTTGGTCGGGTCGGTTCGGGCCCGGACGCAACTGGCCCTTGTTTACCAAAACACCAATATCATTCTGACCGGGCATCCGATTGATGCAATATTTGTGACGTTGGGACCCTTACAATGAGACAATCCATTATGTGTACTCTAAGTGATTTTTATGGAATTATGTATATGATTGATGGATTTTGGATTAGATTATCAAGAAATAAAGTGTTCTGGAGAGCGGGAATCCTATGGCTGGCTGTGGCACAAAGGATATAACAGACGATACCTCAGTTGTCCAGTATCTTAGCAGACCTCTGTGGTCCAGTAGCCAATCAAACAATAATGATTTAGTATTAGGGGAGACCTCAGTGGTTCAGTAGATTATTGGACCTTAGTGGCTCAGTAGCGGAGCATACCTCAGTGGTCTTGTAGCCAAGTAGACTTTAGTGGTCCAATAGCAGAGTAGACCTCATTTGTCTTGTATCTCAGCGGTCCTTAGTGGTCCAGTAGCTGATCAAAACTTAGTGTTCTGTTAGTTGAGTGTACCTCAGTGGTCCAATAGGTGATCGAACTTCAGTAACTCATCAGATATGAGTCCCTCATCCTTACAAGATGATTCATCTTTACGAATGATAATCTTACTTTTTATACTTTTATTTATAGTTGGTGGGAGATATATTTTCTTTATGATCTTTTTTTGTGGTATTTAATTTATGGTTTGACCCCCTAATGAGTATTGTGTTACTCACCCCTACATAGGCTTTGCCTGTACTTGTCATATCTCATGCAGGCGGTCGACGCTTCAACAGATATCTTTGTGGTCTAGGACCAGGTGGTGCCCTGTGAGACGTGACCGAAGGGTGTACTTATCTGGATATAGGCATCTACCCTTCACCTACCATTCAGGTGGGGTCTCAAGTGAATGAAATGTGGCAGTTGTTATTTCCATTGTGGTTTCAGGCTTGTATTGTGACCCCTTTGATGTTTCAGTTTGTTCTGTACTCTCAGTAGTTGTCTCTGTGATAGTTATGGTTTACATTGTATTTACATTCCACAGTTTGAGCTTTGTGTGTGCATATATATTTAAAGGAATTTTATTCCATTTGGGATATGCGTACATGATTCTAGTCACCAATAACTAGCTTATGGAGGGGGGCATGGGGTATTTATAACACGGGTCCTAGGGAATGGGTCATGACACTTGAGATAACTACTTCCAATATTTGGAGAGTTCAACTCAATTATCATAATCAATTACTTATATAAGTTGATATATAATATTCTTACCTAAATTTTAAAATTTATAAAATATTCAAACCATGTGTTAGATTCATAACCAACATGATATGAAAACGAGTAAATAATTTCTTTTTTGAAATTTTTTGTGATCTATGAATCATTTAGTGTTTTATTCCAATATTTAACATTAATTTTCATCAATTATTAAATATATGAATTAAAAATATCACTATTTGCTCATATCTATGTTCTTATCTTAACTACAAATCTTCTAATAAAAATGAGTACAATTTTAGGACATCTCATCCTAATGTTGTAAACATTAATGATTTATTTGTTTCCTGAGAATGACTTCGATTATCATATACATATCCGAATTAATTAAATCTTGACTCTATTGAAGCAAAATATCTCAAATGGATGGTTAGGTTCTATTTTAAAAGGTACCCTTCAATAATAAAACATTATAGTTGAGATATATATTTTATAAAAGACATCAAATATCTAAGATACCTGATGAAAAAGAATGGGTTTTCCATGGATTTTATTAATATGATCAACACTATTCTAATTTTTGTAAGACTCTACATCCTTATCAGTGGATCCCCTAGAGGATTATTCCAATGATCTAGGGGGGTTAGGCATGGTGACCCCTTATCAAGCCTTTTATTTTTATGGGTTCAAGACTCTTTGAGTAGATGTATGAATGACATGGTCAGCATTGGAATTCAAAAAAAGATCAAAACAAGGAAATGAATGTTCAAACCATTAAATTTGTTTTATGCTGATGATATTCTTATTCATGGGTAGGCTTCCAAGAAAACACATTCTACCATTAAGTACATTTTTTTAATGTTATGAAGAGTTACTTAGATAAGAAATAAGCTGTAAGAAATATTCCATTATGTTTTCCAATTGAATATCAGTGAAAAGGAAGAATAAGATTTCCAGAGTACTTGTTGTCAAGAAAGGGGTTCTTTCTTTTATCTATCATGGAGTTCCTATATTATGGGGTAAGATCATAAGTTTTAATCTAGAAGACAATATTTTGGAATAATTATTCATAAAAAAAATGGAAAGGTAAATACATATCTTAAGTGGGAAGGGTTGTTTGGTCAACATAGTGAACACATCTAAGTTTTTATACGCGTTTTCTCATTATAGATGGCCTAGACAGTTTATTATGATGCTCAAATGAATGATTAGAAAAATCATATGGAATGGGTCATTTTATGAAGGGATACTCATCACGGTTATAGGGATGGATTGTACTAAATCAATGGATACAATACTACAAATAGTCCATTAACAGCACTAGAATTGACCTTTATCAATGCTAAAAAATAACCTATAATTGGGGCACTTTTAGAAGAAGACCAAAACATTTATCAATGATAAAAACCTATTTTAAAGTCCCCCATTAATAGAAATTAAAAATCATTGTTAAAGGAGTCATTTAATAGTTATTTTTTATCTCTGATAATGGAAGCAATGTTAAAGGTGGTAAAACTATATTTTTTCAGACATTGAGGATCATGAATGACCCCTTTATTAGCACTTCCATGACACCATTAACAGTGTTCTCCCACCCCAATCATCTCTTTTCACCCCACCACCCCTTTTATTAATACTATGCTTGCCCATTTGGATTCAAAACCTACACCACTACTTAGAAGACGGTATTCCTTTACCACTACACCATGTTGTTTTGGTGTCTATTTAATGAGATTTATTTTTATTTATATATATATATATACATCACACATATATATTTATATATATATTTTTATTCATAAATTTATATAATTATTTTTAAATATATTTATACAATATGTGTGGGTGATATATATACTTATATTTATTTTAATATATTATATATTATATTAATTTACAGAAACTAAAATATAATATAAATATACATGTGTTTATTAATAAATACATATATATATAAACATTATGAATATATTTTCATAATGTATAAAATGGTTAGATATTGTTTTAAAAACATTTTTAGAATTTTAATTTATTTATATATAATAGAATATACATTTTTATGTAAAAATGTAGATATTGGGTTTAAATTTATTCTCTTCCAAAAAAAGGAATTAATACCCCTTAAGAAGAGGCAAATAATCCACTGAATATCGGATAATTGGTGTAACCTGACTAAAAAATCAGTTTTAGAGGGCTTATGGGCATTTTTTGGTCACAAAAACTGTGATATAGTTTTTTCTAGGTTACTAATGTTATATAGCTCATCATATGCTTCTATTTGTTAGGTGGTAGGGCCCAAACGGACACCCAAATAAAAAATCATGGCCGTTTGATGTTTGAGTTATGTTTTCAACTTATTTTAGATCATTTATTGATTTATTTATTTCCTTATCTTCAAATTGATGTTTAATGAATATTACTAAGTAATAATAATAAATTTTCAATTAAAAAGATATTATTAATTACTTTACAAGAAATTTTCACTAAATATCTTATATATTAAGTGTAATTTTTTATTTACATTGTTTAAAGAAATTGTAAAAATATATATTATATATAATATTAATATAAATATATAAATATACAAATATATTATTTTTAATGAAATATAATTTTCTTAAGTACACCCTTATCAGCGCTACTAAGAAATTTTTTGATAAGGGGTCTTTATTTTCACTTATAAAAAAGCACTGATAAACACCCAATTAGTGTTTTTTATAAGATCTGATAAAAGGCCTCATTTATCAGTTGTTTTTTTAAAAGTGTTGATAAAGGGTGTGACTTTATCAGAACTTGTAAAAAAGTGATGATAAATTTCCCCCTTTAAGTAAACTTTTTTATCACTATTAATGTTCCCCTTTAACAGCACTAAAAACGTTCTCCTAAAGAACACCTTTAATAATTATTTTTTTTAGTACTGGAAAAGGGAGTATTTAATAGAATTTTTAGATAACTCTATTAAATTACATATAGTGGACAAACTTAATTTTGTAGTAGTGATATTGGTGGCCTTGGTATAAAGTATCTGAAGATTTTTAGTGATTCCATTCTCACCAAATTCACTTGGAATATATTTACATTGAATAATCCCTCTCTTGAATATATTTGTATTATATTTAAGAAAAGGATGATGAATGTGTACTCTAATTTCATGCTCTATTCCATATGGAATTCCATTATTAAGTTCCTAAATCACATAATGGGAAGCTCCAAATGTATTTTCACCAAGAAGTCAAATATCAGCTGTTAGAAAACTCGTTGTATTGATAAACCTCTTGAAAAAAGCATTATTCATCCACCCAACATAAATAAACATTATATTTATAATTTATTTTATATCAGAAAAAGACATGTCATTAATGTTCACACTCATATATCCTCTAAAATTCAAAGGTGTTCCTTTGTAGATAGGGTAAATCATATCTAGAATCTGAATAAGAGTGGGAATTTTAATAGTATGGATTTCTATAAGTGAAATAGTGAGTGAGGTATCAATACTTTGGATTGGATCAAGTCTTTAGATAAACTACTCATACAACATCATACAGTAATTCTACACTGGAATATCTGGAAAAAGTGACTTCCTGCACATGTTTAACTATAGAGGGGGATGTAATTAAAATGGTGTTAGCATGTCATCTGTCTTTGGGAGCTATGGAAATTATTAAACATGTATTTGTTTGATTTTTCTTCATTTCCTGGTTGTGGGAGTACATTCAAGACCTTTTTGGTGTGTTCTTGGAAAGGATAAGACATTTAGAGTGGATGATGACCAGTGTCATGACTGTTAGACATTTTTTTGTAATCAGTTTTAGAACATGCTTCTAGAAGACGTGGAATCTGTGGTTACATACAACTGAACACCTAATAATGAGACCCTATTTGAAAATCAAAAACATGTTATTCATGCAAAAAGAATAGGTTTAAACAGGGATGTATTCACCGCATCTCATAATCAAACATGCTCTATGAATAATTTTTTTATGTCATAATATTCTAAGAACACTTTCTGTACATGGTAGGGAATGAAGACAATTTTTTTTTGAAATTTATTTATTTTATTCTTTCTATTTTTTCCATGGATTAAGGTGAATATGGATGGCCCTAAGTTTAGTTCACCTAGTACATCAACCTGTTGTGGGGTCTTCCACACCCCTCATGGTTTTTTAAAATATATTTATTTCAAATTATATTGGTAGTGTGACCGTATATTAGATGGATCTATGGGATTTGATATGTGTTTTCAAACATGTCTTCTATCATAATTGGAATCATTTATGTATTGAATCTATTTCTCAAAAGTCTATTAATTCTATTAGAGTATGTATAATTAATGTACCATAGATAGTTATACCTCAATATATGGAATATATTCATGTCATTGGACAACTTAATTGGTGGATTTCTCAAGAATAAATGAAATCCAACTACATTGTAGATGCTTTGTCAAAGATTGAGATTATTGATACTACCTTAATGTTGTCATTCTGTATTCTTGGATATTACTCATCACTGATTGACACAGACATACTGGGTATTACCCATTACCAAATTTGTAACAATTTATTGAAATGTGGGATACTTTTCTTTTACTTTTAAATAAAATTTTAAGACTGGATTATTTCAGCTACTGAGTTTTTCATTATATGAATTGATGATAATAAAATTAAATTAATATACATCTATATGGGATGCATCTGTTGATAATTTATAGGGCCTCTAACTTTAGCTTCTCTGACCAAATGTATAATAAAAATAATCATCAAAGATAATATGATAGGGGAATATTATTTCCAAATGAAATAGTTTCCCAACAATTATTCCCTGATGTTTATGCAATATTATAAAGTTTTATGTCTTCTCACAATGTTTTCAAAAGAATGTGAACAAGTAAGTTGTAACAATATTTGTTTTTTCAGGTTACAAACTATGAATTCCCAATGGTAGTACCTTTTCAATTGATATATGTGAATTATTAATTCTTAATTATTGTGTTGTACAATGAATAAAATGAACACATATTTAAATGTTACTTAAATATCCATTAGGCAAATTCATATTTTTTAATTTTCATAGAAAAACATCTTTTAGCAAAACTCTCATTGCAAAATTATTAGTATATACTTCATATTTTAATTTTCCAATATATCACATATGATATTTAGCGATTCTATATTCGTAAGATAATTTAAATGATATTTTTCTTTCACATATTTGTTATGAAATGGGAATAAGGTAAACATTATGACATAAAAAATTAAATTCCCAACATGGAAGTTAGAAAAATATGATTCATTTATTCCATTATTGTTTTGTAACCATATGTAATGATTTGGTAACCCTTTTCCTAGGTTTATTGAGTTGATACCCCTTTATAAAATATTTATCAAAATTTAATAATTATGTCATGAACTGTGATCTAAATTATATTTATGGTGCAAGCCTCAAAACTATTTTACCATTAAAATGTGAGCTATTAAACTGAAATATATGAGATGTATCAAGTAGTTGAAAATGAAACTTAAAACAAAAAATTATGTTATGAGTAATTTTTTGAGGCCTAAAATCAACTTTACAAACTGGAAAAAAACCAATTTGTTTGTCCTAACAAGAAAAATCTCTTAATCTAGGAAACTCACTAATGGTCCACATTAGGGAAGCATGCATTCTTAATATTTTTGTAGTATATGCATCATATGTTTATAATTAATCATTATAATAATCCTTTAATTCATGAATAATATTTTGAAGTTATATATAAATGTCATGTTTAGGAATTCTCTTTTTAGTAATAATAATTATTATGATGAATGACGTTTTCTATATACGTATCCCTAGAGGTATATTATAATGTTTCAAAACTATATCATCTTAGCATATCCCACTCAAAATATTAACTATAAAATACAATCATGTGACCTCAAGAACACCTCCACAAACTCTAGAGGTTTCCAACTGGTAACAGGGGTTTATGAAGGTACTTTGGGGAGGCTACACCCCCTATACCATATTTAAGAATTGAATATAAAATAATTAAATATCATAAATCATAATAATATAAATGTTTAAAAAATAAATATTAAAATTCTAATAATAAATGAAATGTAGTAAAGGCCTAGATATCCATTCCATACATGAAATCAGTTAATATCCCTTTAAAAGAGAATATATATACAAATAAAGAAGAAAAGTAAATAAAATAATCTATGGATCGACTAACACTCTAAGACATGCCATATACCAAAATATAAATACCACTGGAGCTAATTTAGCATGATCATGAAGTACCCAAACTCAGCCCAACATAAACCTGAAACAACTAATGGACGATTAGGTAACCAAGTTTAATAACCACCCAACGAGGCTTTGAGAACAAAACTCAGTACGTAACGACTTATGATATCCTTAAATATAACCATTTTGGATAAAGTGAATATATTAGTGATTTAATGTAAACTATAAAAATTTCATCCACTGATACATTTAAAATAAAAAAAATTAAATAAACACTAAACTTAGGGGTATAATTACCTCATCAACGATACATACCATAACTGCCAGTGATGTTGTCTCTCTTAGAACATCATGAGGAATATTCCAACACATATCATGTTAAGGTTAAAATGCACATTCAATTCCAAAAATCTATAACTCAAGGGTAATATACCCCTAAAAATGGTAGTATTATCAACCTTGGGGTTTGTGTTCACCCCAAGTTTAACCATCACAATCACATCCACCTGGGTTCCATGATCACCCTAATTATAACCATCATAACTGATTCCACAAGGGTGTCATGTAACGCCCCAACCCCAGCTACCCAGAGTCGGTGCATTACTTAGTAACATTGGCATGATCACAATAGATCAAGTCTCTAAAGACCGATTAGTTTAGTAGCCTTGGAAACACTAGATACATTCATAAGTCATACATTACATCATAAAGTAAAAAAACTACAATAACAATGTCTCCATAGTCCACACTCATATCCTCTTCTGACTATCCCTGCAGATCATTCATAAAATACTTCTTCACATCCTGGAAAATATTAAAACATTGAAAGGGGTGAGCTCAGATGCTCAGTAAGGATAACAATATTGCAGAAGCTTTCATAAAAAACATAAACATTTAAGGCAATGTATAACTAAAACAAAAGCCTTTTAAACTTGAACTTCAACATAATATGGAAAAAGTAAAATGAAATAATGCCATTTACTTATTCACATAGATATTCTACAGGTTGAATAATAACATGCAATATAAATAATCACTTTCATAATGATGGAATGCATAATGCCAGACTATCATAACCACGTAGCCAAGGCCTCGTGCCAAGACCACAAATAAGATTTTGTCAAGGCCTCATGCCAATACCACAAATAAGATTTTGTCAAGGCCTCGTGCCAAGACACTAGTTTGTCTCATTACACCTACCGATGCATCGATGTGCTATAGTGGGCTCCAACATTCACTTATTAAGTCCAATGCATTCCTCATTTGAATAGGTTTAAACATATCATAAACCATAACATAATCGTATCACATAAAACATGCATAAAGGAAACATAACATTTCCACATTTCAATCAAAAGATATCAATAAAACACATTGATATAATAAAAACACTTTCAAAACCATTTTTAATACCAAATTAAATGAAAATTAAAAATTGTATTTATTTTTCATCTAAAAGAAGTTATGGCTTGTAGAGGAAGCCAAAACTCAAATAATTGTCACGACAGCGGGGAAGTTGTTTTCACCGCATATGTATAGAAAGAAAAACATTCCTTTTTGTCATTTAGTAAAACGATTTGTATAAAAAAAGGTTCCATTTGAATAAACATAAAATTCAAAGGGGTTTATACACCGTATAAAAGAAAGTTGTGTATAAAACAAAATATGCCTCAATGAAAGGAGATTGAGACGAAGTCCTTACAAAGATCAATTTTAAAATAAAATAGATCTATTATGTGTATTCAATATAAGTACACAAAAAGAAAGTACAAATACATGATATGGAATAATAATATCATCACATAATTTGAAAGTAGGAGATTAACCCAAAGAATGGAAATTGGGTTAAGAAATTCCCTTACCTCGTGTCCGACTTGACTTGATCATTCTTTAATCTCCTAAATAATAAACTAGAGTTAATTTCTATTTGATTAAGAAAATTTCTCATGTTCAGTATTCCTTTTATATCACTTATTACCATGTTATGAACATTATGTAATTATTTAAGTTAATAACGGTCATTTTTTCGATCTTTGGCACTTGAGTCAAAAATAAACTTCTTATAATTAAAAGTTTTCATGTGGTGAAATATAAATTACATCCATAATTATATCATGATGTAGATATCATATATATCATATATATCCAGTATATACTTTCATTTATAATATTACATAACATTTATAGGTAAGAAATGAAATGCACCGTTCATGGAGATGGTAAGCCGTACGTACGCATGAATGCTACTTTCATTTCTATTTCGTATCTAATGGAATGAAGTTATAATTATATAAAGGTATAATATAATTCCAGTATAATATAATGTATAATACAATTTACCTTATCCTTTATACATCCCACATGTGGCATTAACGATTCAAATCACATTGAGGGGGTGGTAGTCTGCACTTCCAAAAATGAAAATATCGCGTTTACCCATAATGGAAACCATAAAGGTATGCCATAAATGAAAAATAAAGAAGCTTAAGGAAAACATAAACATATTATATATCATATATATATATTTACATCTTAATGGACACCTTTCAATGTGTTATATGAGTGTTGAACAATTATCGTTTCATGAAGCAGAAATTCGCCATCCACAGAAACAATATGTTCTTTAACCATTATATGTAGGTGTGTGTATGTGTAAATAAAATCCATATCATAACAGAGTAATAGTATATTGAAGATACTGTTGTTGTTACAAAATAATTTAATAAAAAGAGTTTAGGGGGTTGGAGAAAAAAATAAAACAAAACAACAGAAGAGAATACATTACCATAAAATCGGGTAACTCTTTTTTGATTTGAGACAAAGGCTTCCATGGGAAGAAATCTTCCCAAATTGAGGAATATAGTAGTAAGAGAGGGAAGTTGAGAGAGTATTTGGGAAGAGTTTGGCCGAGCCAAATGTCTTGGAAGGTGTGAATAAGGTGGTAGTTGTGGGGGCCTTTTATAAAAGGAGAGGAGGGGCACTCGTGGAAAGTAATGATATGTTACTTTATTATATAATGATTTTCGGATTTTAAAGGTCCCACACTTATATATTTCTAGGATAAGGTGATTAGGGTTCTAAATATACTCATCCAATAGACTTTGAACAAGTTTAAGCCTTAGATTTTACTTTATCTTTTCATTTTGTTTAAATCATTAATTAATGAGGTAATCGCCGCATCATCATTGTGTCAAAAAAAAATTAATTTATCTAATGTATAATAATTGTAAAAAAAATATAATGATGTAGGAAATCTTTTTCGCTTTCTAAGGAATATTTAAAGTAAAAAATGTGACTTGTATAACCCCATTTAAAAATTGTTTCATTAAAACAACTCATGTTTGTGACATTTTTATTTTAACATTAAATAAAAAGTTTTTAATGTCATTTTCCTACCAATGTGGCTCCATGGGGTCCCCAAGTTGACCCATGGATTTTCTTTGTCAGCCATGACTCATCCAATAGGGTTAGGACAAGTGTAAAGGTATTTTCATATTTTATAATATAATTTTTACCTTAAATTTCACTAATTACCTTTAATCGCGATTAATTAAACATAAAAGTTACTATTCACCAAAAATTATTTTAATCCCATTGAACCACATTTTACTTTCTAATAACAACTATGTATGTCGGATTTTTGAAAATAAAATCACAGAAGTGGCAATATTTCATTTAAACAAAAAATCAGTTTTTTAACTACCACTTAGTGGATTCACTATTCATCAAAAATTGAAGTTTCTCAAAACAATGCCAAAATTTCACCCAAAGCTATAATTGAAATTATGAATTCAAAAATGATGTCTATTTTACAAAATTCCAAACATATATGTTGTGTTAATTAATTTTATAATTAATTCCCACTTTCACAACAAATAGCGTGTTTTTAAGAAACAATATATATCAAAAGATTGACAATTGTTTATGTCCAATTTGAAAGTGAAATTAATTCTAATGACCACCATTGGATTAAATGGTAAAAATATATTCTAATTATACTTTAAAACCACTCAATAGTATAATTTATCTCTATAAATTATTTTGATTAAAAAAGTAGTTTTTAAGTATTTTTCACTATTCATAAAAAATTGGAAGATCTCAGAAAAATATCAAAAAATCAACATAGACTAATTTCGATATCCCGAATCCAAAAATGAAGTCCATTTTGAAATATAAAATATATATTATTTCAAAAAGTGGGTATTACTATTCATAATGGCTATTTTTATTGGTCGCGGTGTGTTGGAATCTCGATCTTGCGTACAATACAAGCTATTGCATTATTGAAAGAGAAGCGTATCGTGGAAGCTCGGGGTGTTACATGTCGTGTTCAGCCCATGTTTAACCATGACAACCACATCCACCATGTGGCCATGTTTTCCTCAGTTTTAACCATTATTCCAATTGTCCACCTATGGGGTTATCTTAACTATGGGTTTATCCATCATAACCAGAAAGAACTTGTTTACATCAAGAAAATATTTTATATAAAAATGCTAATGAATTAAGACTTGAACTAGGTAGAGGGGATCATTAAACATTCTTCCCCAAAACAATTATATTTTCCATTAAAAAATACCATTTTAGAAACCATTTCAAAATTCATGTTCAATATAAAATTTCTATTATCATTAATAGATTACCATTTTGAATAACATTTCAAAATACCTTTTTGAGATATTAATTTCAAAAAGAAACACAATACACATCATCAATACCATTTCTTTTTCCATTTCAAATTCAAAAAACATTTTCCATTACAAAGGCCCCATTTTCAAAGTACAATTCCCATGAAAACACTAATTAATTATTCAATTTACAAGTTCAAAACCCTAACTAAATTTTTTTACTATGTAGAACATAAATAAGGAAAAACCAAAACTTGAATATTTAATTAAATTCTTGTAGTCGTAACTCATAAAATGTGTGATATTTTAATTATATAAAGTTATAATGTAATGAAATACTATGAGAAATTTCTGGGATAACCTACCTCAAACTAAATCTTTTCTATATATTTTCATTGGCTGATAGTTATAGCCCCAAACCATCAAGCCTTGCCCAAGACCAAACCAGACACACTGATAATTGGACCTCTTAATTGTTCACCAAAACCCATGTTAATTAGTTATAATGAATTAATAATTAAATATAAATTTTCAAAATATTTACAATTTATTTCAAAAGGGAATAATTTCTTATTAGCTCATCAGCCACACACCTCTTGATGAAACCTAGAGATTCCACCCTGAGGGTGTCCATAATGGACTCCCAAAACTATTCCTAGTAATAAACATAACACACATCACCATATCATATATAAAATTAATTTAATTAAAGGATAAACCATAACAATTTTTTTGGTGGAATTTACCTTGACTCAAATAACAAGGATCAGCTTACATACGACATCTGAATACACCATCATCAGATTTAGAATGAAACCCCGTCATAGTCAGCTGATTAGACTATGATCTAGTAAAATCAAAACTAAAAACCAAATTGGAGAAATGTAAAATCAAAACGTATGAATGAAAATGTAATTTTATAGACAATAGGATGACTTGGAAATCTAAATGCTGAAGAATGCACCAAAAACCACACAAAAACTAAGGGCATTGAATGAGGAAATGAGGAACGGAGATGATATAATCTGTGTGAATGAGTATAAGGAGAATGTGGTTTCCCATTTAAATTTTTTAAAATGGATAAAGGAAAAACTACCATTTATAATAAATTTGGGTAGGACACATAGTTTAAAAAACTATATTCCTACCATAAACTAGTTACTGCCCAAGAAGACACATCTCACATTTTTTATCCTCACAGTTTACTAACAACGCTCATATCATGAAAAATGGAATTTAAACCCCTATTAAACACCTCACATGGTTTTTCTATAACCATGTGAAATTGAGGAACTCTGTCCTGAGCCAAAACCAAGCCAACACGATTTTCTCTAGGTTTCTTATGATTAACCTTTAACTATTAACCCACCATGCACTATACAAATTGAACAAAAAATTCTATTAAGTGAGGTTTCCCTCAGGATTTGATCTATTTTATTTGACCCAAACCATGAAACTTATTCATTGTTCCCTAAAACTTTACAAATATAACTCGATGCTCCCAAGAATTTCCTAAACACGAGAGGAACATCTTCTACCTCAAATCGTATAAGAAAAATCACTTTACGACATATCTACGTTCAAAATTATATTTTGAATTTCGATTCAAAATCGTTCCCATAAACCAATTCAAAAATTAAAATTCCATATAGAAATTTCATTCTTGTATAAACACATGGTATTAAAAAATCCTCACCATAAAAAATCTCATCCTTAATGAAGATAGTTGGTCATCTGACCATATATATTGACTTACTTTGGATTCTAGCTCCCCTTAAACCAACCTTGTTCTATCTCCAAATTCCCAATATGCTTCAAGAATGTGACCACAAATTCAAGTGCATAAACTACCAATGAACATGTCACCACTCAAAAACATCACAAAAATATCAAGATGAAACATTCTCATGATTATCCATCCTAAGACACCTAAGGTTTCTTCATACAACTAATCACCAAATCCTTAGTTCTCCCTAAAATAAAATCTATCTAAAATAGGAACTTTTTGCGCCATGTCACCCTCCAACATTGGAATTTCCTATCAAAACAGAATCTTAGATATCCGATGAAAACACCGATATGATTTCAAATTTCCACACCCAAACACACATGGGGACTTAATTCAACATCAGTTTCCATTCTTATTTCTAATTATAATGATTTCAATATATTCCAACCACCTAGACATAGCGATTATACACAGTCTCTTTTATTAAATGTCTTTGTTAACCATCTAAACATACCAATCATATCCCAAATGACATACCAGATAAGGTTTTTGGCACAACACATCCAAATACACTCTAAACCATTGTTCGTACCTCAACTGGATTACTTTATAGAAAATTCTCAACTTAGAACACTAAAGCACTTCCAAATTACATGATCATGGCGCCTTTATCCTCATAGGCATCACATGACTGTTAAAATATTACCACTGATGTCAGTACCCGACTTATGATAAAACACAATAGTAGAATCCTCAACCAGTGAGAATTGATCACTATGCTCTGTCATACCATGAACAATAACACAACACCAATATAATCACCTTATGAACACTATATTTTACTCTAAGATCAAATTGACATTTTGAATCCATCTGAAATCACAATTGATGTTGCAGCAGGAATTCACTGAAAAATATAGATGAGTTATTCTCATTAATTCACTACAATACCAATTCCTAATAAGTTCATTTAACCTCCCAACTCATTCACCCATGAACATTAAACATGATGTTTGTAATACCTATGATTGATATTCTAGTCCACACCATAAGAGCTTCCATATCATCATTTCAATGAATTAAAATAGAAACACCATCCTTGAAAAAACAACCCTAAAATTGAAATTGGAGGACTACACCATTTATGGATTACCATAAAATGCACCCCAAGTACTAACTCAAATGTTTTATCACTATGTATGGGTCACTCATCTTGATCCAACTCATCCATCCGAGGAAATACATATCTAGCGTTAACTTGGATCATCCGTGACACTGCACATGATCCACTTCAAGTGTCTCCTCAACTACAATGGGACATTTTTCATTTCATTACAACTCATGGGAAACCATGATCACAACATATCATCAAAACCAATGGTTTTTGGCTAGCACATGGCCACTCACTACTTCTAAAACCAATAGTGCTATGTGTATCTAGTGCACACTACGCTGATATCTAAAAACCATAATTGGAATTTGGTCTCTTTCCACTTAGTCACTAAAAAATTATCATCAGAGTTATATTACACTCTAACTAGGTTAAAAAGATAACTCAATTGTTGATTATTCCATTTTAATGTCATTTTTACCCATTCTAAAGCAATATTGTTTCTCTCATCTAGAAAGGGTCATGGAACCTTACCTATATCAAGAAATACCATCCAAAATTGTTGATGATGCCCCCATGGAATGTCATTTATAACCAACCAAAAGAACCGTGGGTACTCATAATCAAAATTGGACTCCTCATCTATTCCATGGTTAATCACAAAACAACTCGACTCCGAAGAAGTATCCTGAAACAATAGAAATACATCCATGAATAGAGGCATGTCAGTATTATTATCATTCTTAGCTTCCATCCACTACTATTCCATGTCATGAGAATCTCCCTATACTCAGATGTGCACCCAAGGTCAATAGGGTCAAGCACCCGAATAGTCCATCCCTTTCAAAGTCTATCTTGATTCTACACCACTCTATGTACCTCACATTCAAAATGAAAAATGAACTCTTCATGATTCTCCTCAAGGTTATTATCATGTATTGGGAATCCTTATACCCACTCCTAAAATGATTCTCTTGAGCCTACATCACCCATGAAATAATCCTCAAGGTATCCCAATATGGTCGCACATCACGTGCACCATTCATAACCTAAATCACCCATATGTACTTAATTCTCTAGTGAAATTTAAAACCTAGGTGGTACTATCTCATGGGTAACCCTCAACCATAAAAATCACCAACTCACCAAAGTATCAAGTTGTATCTAGGGATCTCTACGTATCCAACCTAATACAAAAGACAAGTGTCTCATAACCCATTAACACTAGGCATCAACTGAGCTCCCATATCAAATGAAACATTGAATCCAACATGAAAAATTCTTACAATTAGGTCACTTATAACACATATGTCTGGAATATATAACCATGTAATTATCATACTAGAGAATTGATTCTCACCACGCATCCACCTATGAGATTGCTCCCTTGAGAATACTCACTCATCAATAACCATTGTCACAACCAATGACATTGTATTGGATAATCTATATTAAGAAAGACCGTAATCACTGGATAGGTTTAGAATAATTACATTCCAATTTATATAGGAAAACTCCATATAGGTTGTTACTGACACTTTATGTATCCAAACCTATAGGTTACCATCAACTAGAATTGACCAAAGACGATATATATCCAATGAACCACTATCATACTATTTGGTAAAGAAGAGATTCATTCCAATATATACGTGAAATGACCATATTAGTTGTTTCTAAAAAAATAAATAATAAAATAGAGACAAAACTCACCCCAAGGGTTATTCTCCAAGACACTAAATTCATTTACTGACCCTAAAGGTCTCTAATCACCCCTATTCAAAGGGAATATATCACCCTTGTTTCTATAGTTCATCTCACCATGGGATCTATAAGACCAGCCACCAATGTAAAATATATATAAATTTTATTCCAACTGAGTAGAATCCCATAGAGTACATATATGGGAGAATATTGTATGATCTATTTCTGACAATTTAGACAGATGATCCATTTTAGTTAGAAAAAATAGTCCCACTAGCTAGAATATACATCATGTGAATCTTATGTACATAATTTGATTCAAGAGATGTGTATTGCCTCTATTGTTCAACAGTAAAATGTCAAATAACATTATTCTTGGTAATAGGATAATTGAATAAAAATACAATAACCCATAAATCTCAAATCTCAAACCACGTGTCCATTATAGTAGGTAAAAACCACAAATATCCAAACTAGTGAAAAGTAATAACTTCAATCTTATGCCTATGGAAACCTAGAATTCTAACCCAAATAGGTGTTCATGACACACAAACATGATATCCATCGAAGGCTCTAACACATTCCTATATATTTTGGAAACCATAACCCAAATAGTAAGTCAAAATAAAATGATGTTCTGATACAACTTTATAACATCTCATCTCTACTCACTTTGAAAAGTAACCATACTGGACAGCCACATTTCTTCAATCACACATCCTCAAATGCTAGAGGCTGGTGACTAGTAGTAGAAGCCTATGAAGGTATTGTGAGGAGGATATACCCCTTATAACAATGCATGAAATATAATATAAAATAACTACATACTATCCATCTTAATATAGTAAAATTTAATGAAATAAATATAAAAAGACTAGTGATAAATGAAATATAGTAATGGCCTAAAATATTATTCCATATATGAAAATAACTAATAACACATTGGGTCAATCAAATATATATATTCAAATGAAAATAATATAAAATACAATGTGTATCAACTACCACTCTAATATATTCCTCATCATAAACTCGAAATCACACCAAACCTACTCCATCTTGATCAGGTTGTCCTAGGCCCCATCCCAACATGAACCCACTACAAGTGAGGGTTTCTTGGGTACCCAAGTACAATGGTGCCCTAACCAGGTTGTGAGTAAAAAAAACTATAGTTCACCAATAATAGTGTCCTTAAGTATAACTAGTATATACTAACTTCACATAGTAGTTAGATAATGTATAAAATTATAATTACATCCTCTAATACATTTATACAAAAAAACAAAAAAAAATCATACCAGGTCTATGAATTCCCATGAGGAATAGTACATACCTTCTTCAATCGTTGTCAAGGTGTCTCTGATCATGTCAAAATTACATGCCAACCCTTCTCCTTCAGGTGTAATATACTCATCCCTGACTAAAAAACCAACACTCAGTGGTGATGTATTTATCCTTGGGGCCCTAGTCTCCACTATGTAGAGACACAAACATCACATACATCGATATAAAATCTTAATATATGAATTTTTATTACATTTCCCAAGTACATTCCCAAGATCCATAATGGTTTAGCTCCTTGGGAGTGTTAGTGGAAAATATTCTTATTTAGTAAATGATCTTCAACGTCTCCTCTAAATATCTTTCCCTTTTTTACTCCTTAAAAATATACCCTACTTAAAACCTTTCTTAATAACCTAATAAAGGAAACATAATAATGGGTTATGATATATGATTCATAAGGGTAAACATAGAAAATAAATAATCATAATGTGATCTTATGGTTGTGAGAACGTGGTCATAAATTATGGAAGCCATACCTTGAATATCAAAGATCAAAATCATGGGTCATGGCCTAAAGATTGACATTTGAAAAGACATGAATAATAATAGAATCAAATAACATGATCCATGAGAACATGAAATTGTAGTAAGACATAGATTTCTGGAATACATATAAGCTTCTAACATTGTGAACATGTATTAAGACAAACATGTTCACTCATTAAGTTTAGGACCTGAAATCAAGCACTCAATTAAATTTATTTCCATGAAACATTGTCTATAGATATCCTTATGGACATGAATTATTAGTCCATGAATGAAATAATTAATAATGTAATATTTTTGATGCATAAATTTTTTTTTCATTTCATTAGGTTCACACATAACATTGTGAACATGTAGTTTAGTTTACATATATCATATTTACTCATTATTTATCAATATTTAATCAATTAATTTTACAGATATATATGCCATAGACGTCAAATAATCTATACATCTATGTTAGAAAAGATCATAAAACATTCATAATATCATAAACCATGAAAATAAATGGGGTTCATAAGAATTTAAACATATCATAACTTGCGTAAAATAAATAGGTTTCACAATCATTTTATAATTTCATCATAGGATAATCAGTAAAAAAATAATTGGGTTAAATAAGATTTTTTTCATGGTATAAACCATTGAAGAGAAATGGGTTTCATAAAAATATTTTCATAATTAAAATAAATCATTCAGTGAAATACTAATAACTATATTCTGGGATAATATCCCCTTAAAATTTTAATTAACATCAAAGGATATTATCATATATTGAAAATTATTTAGAAATATCTCTTGGAACATTTCTTGAGGAAAATTTATTTTCCATTTTGAAAACGAAATTTGTTAAAATAATTTTCATTGAAAATATACATGGGAACTTATAATGTAATATTTGAAACATTTAGGGGTAAAGATGGATTATAATGTAGTACACATTAAAATCAAGAATCTCATTACATTTTTAGTAAAATCCAAACATGCCTTATTTTGAAAATGAAAAGAAGATTTTTTTTAAAACATTGTAAAAAGACAAAAATTGTTAAAATTATTTAATAAATAATTTTGGTAATTATAAAAAAAATTTAAACCATTATTAGAAAACATGGATATGGATTAAAAGGGGTTTTCAACTAAAGAGATAAATAATGTTTGTTTGTCTTAAAAACATTATTTTGAACAATTAAGTACATAAATATAGAAAAATGATATGAACAAATTATTCTCATGAGATAATTAGAGGAGAATAAAATTAATTATTTTCTTCATATATGGATTATATGATTTTATCACTAGAAGCATAAACATAATAAATCCCATGAAATGATGTGATTGTATCATAAAACCCTTACAAATTTGGTTACAGTGAACCGTAATCCCAAAGAATGAGAGATTGTAAAATTCATATTGAAATACCCATAATTTTATATCAAATAATGATAAAATTCATTCATGGGTATTATATACACCACTCAAAAGATATAGGTGGTGAATATGGAATCTCTCTCATAGAAGAAAAAAGTGAGATGGAAAACCCTTAACTAATGTCTCAAAATCATTCATACAAGTTAAAAACGCATGTATAATAAATATAAGTTTATTATAAATCTATTATATTACCCTAATTATATATATCATACCATATATGATTTACTTATGACCATTTACTATCCGTTTATTAACAATTCCATGTTAAAATCATGTTTTTTGTAATTACTACATTGTTTTTCATGTATGTTTTGATTTTTTTCTATATTCGTACATTGATCATGGTTCCATAATTTAAATAATTTTAAAAATTATATAAAAATTATATATATTCATTGTGTATTTATTTTTATATTTCAATAAATTTAATAGAGAGATAATGAAAAGCATCATTCATAGAGACAGTAGGTTGAATGTACGCATGAACATTATTTCCATTTTCTCAATGAATAAAAAATAAAGGTAAATAATATAATAAATATTTAAAATAATTTTAATTACATATATATCCCAAAATTCTTTAATAATGTATTTATTACCTTGAATGCAAAGCATACGTGAGGAAGGGATCACACCGTTTCACGAAGCAGTAGTTCTTCATACACATAAGTGATGTTATCCTATCACTCATAGAATAGAATTTTCAAAGTTATATATGATTATATATTAAAAAAATTATAGTTATATTAAAAATATAATATGAATTTATTTAATATATCATTATCACCATTTAATTAAAACAAAAATGAAAAACCCACACATTAGTTTATGGTGCGGTAGTCTGCCATACACATTAGTGACATTATTGCTTTCCAACAGGTTAGGAGGTAAGAAGTTATATGTGGTATTACAATCAAATAGGTATATTAGTATCCTAAATATTATATATAAATATTAAATCCATCGTTATATCCATTCATGATAGGTGGTGTTGGAAAACCAATAACATCGGTTCGCGAGACGGTAGTCCACCATACACACAAATAATGATTTTATATCTCATTTGATGGAAGTGGACATTGATATAGGTTATTATAAAAAAAATATCCAATTATATATTTATACATGTGTTTTTATTTTGTAATTGTTGAAATATATTTGAAGGAGTTAGAAGAAAAATTA
The DNA here is from genome assembly GCA_963277665.1 of Viscum album. Lineage (NCBI taxonomy): Eukaryota > Viridiplantae > Streptophyta > Magnoliopsida > Santalales > Viscaceae > Viscum > Viscum album. Next base: position 816,764,991 of record OY728142.1, read on the forward strand.
AATAAAAACGCCTAGTTTAAAGCTTTACATATTCTTCACATAGGTTTAAATTAAAGTCTTGATATTTTATCTTTATGATCTCACCAAGGAATCTAGGATGTGGGTATGAATTTAAAGAAGGTATTTTTATAGTAATTATCTAAAAAAATGGTTTTGTAAGTGTGAAGAGGAGAGTTGATGTGGTGTCCTTTTATAAGTAAGGTGAGTGGGACACTTGTATTTTCTAAAATTGAAAAGGAGTACTCACATTTTTTAAATTCCACAAGAAACAAAAATGAAAAATTATCAAACATTAGAGTCTATAAGGTATAAATAGTTACATAAAATTGGTTTTAGATATGTTTCAAGTCTATTTTCTATATTATATTATTAGTTAAACTCTGAATAAACCCATTTTCACCTTAACTGTGGTAATTACTGTTTTCTGATTTTACAGTTGGTAATGGTAAAAAATTAGGATTACATTATTATAAAATATAAATTATTATTATTAAAAAATTTTGATCCATTTTTCCAAATTCAAGCTAAAGATGTCGTAATTGTTAATTTAAATTAATCTCACAGAAATGACAATAAATCTGTTTTCTGAAGTGAAAATAATCATTAGTATATAAAGTTATAAAATAAAAAATACAAATTGAATTATTAAAATGAAATAAATTGTATTAATATATTTAAATAATTTTACTAATTTTACTTTTAAAAAAATATTAAAATAAAATTTATCATTTAAATTCTTTGAATGAAATTGTGTCTTTTTAATAAAACCAGTTTTTTTCAGTATTCATTGAAAATTTTACTTCTCATAAAATTATAAACAATTAACAAAAAGATAATAATGAAATTATTATTCCAAAAATTATTTTTATTTTTCCATATAGTTTTTATTAAAGTGTAAAATAAAAAATCTAAAATAACATCCCAAAAGGAAACAAAAATGTTTTTAGAAGAATAATGTTTTAAGTATAAAATTGGATTAATTATTATATCATGTATAAAAAATACATACGATTAATGTTGACCATTTAATTAAATATAATATATATATATATATATATATCATTAAAATCATTCCTAAAAAATAATTTTTTAATTGATTGGGGTAAAATGCATTTGTGTGCATAAAAATATATTTGCATAAAAAATCATCAATTTTCAAATATTTTTTATTTTCATTGATAATTTTTTTTTCATCAAATATTTAATTTCACATATATTTTTAAACCATATATTTACATAATTTATTTAATCTTATTTATATTCATGATTCCAATGTCTATGTGTTAACTATGATATTAGATAATAATTTTTTAATAGTATGTCATGTTTCGTTTAAACTCAATGTTGCATATAACATTTGAAAAAAATAGATTTCTGTGTAGCATAGCCTCAAATTAGTGTTGCATTTAATAAAAAATCTCAAAAATATAAAATTTATATGAAACAATATATTTCACAAAATATGAGGGTGTTACACTCTACACACCTAAAAATATGATTTCCCCATGAAATTTGTGACTTTGGAACCACGAAATAAGGACACTTATGCCTCTTTACATCCTCAGCTTCCAACATAGCTTCCTCAAGATAGTGGTCTTTCCATATTACTTTTACCAGGGGAGTGGTCTTTTTTGGTAGAACATTCACTCTATGATCTATAATATCCACTAGTTGTTCCTCATAATAAAGATTATGCTCCAACAGTATGTCCACCGAGTTCTGTACAAGTGATGGATTAGGATATACTTCTTTAGGAAAGATACATGGAACATATCCTAAACCATAGATAGGTTTGGATGAGGAAACAATATATAATTTATTTTCCCACTATGATCAAGTAATTAATCGGGGCAGATTTACCTAGGGATTACTTTACTCTTCTTTGTTATATGGAAAAATTCATAGAAACACCTTCTTACCAACTTGAAAATCTAGATTTCATCGACAATTATTAGGAGAACATTTCTGTAAAAAAATTTAATTCCCTTACATATTGTTGGATGGGTCTAAATTTATATGTCATTTTATTAGCTACATGAGGACCCAATAGATTTTATTCTTCAACTTCTTTCTAGTACGTTGTATTTCTAAGATTATTTCAATAAAAGGGTTCATATGGATCTATCTGAATTCTAAAGAATTTTTTTAAGAACACTAAACAAGAGTAAAGGGATGATCCCATCCCCAATTGAAATTCATATAAAATCTGATTATATCCTCTAGGGTTTTATTTTTTCTCTTTTAAGTAATGTTAATATAAGGATAATACACAGTGATGTGACGTAGCTATGTATTTATGGCTTGATGAAGACTTATCCAAAAATATCAATGTAAACCGTGGATCCCGATCAGATACAATATAATGTTATACTATATGAAAACCTAATACTTCTTAAATTTATATATTAGAAATATTACCCAAATAGAGTTATTATTTTATAGAGATAGAGTGTGCTAAATTTTTAAGGTGATTGACTACAACCCATGCATCCTTATTACATTTAGACGTTTTTGGGATTCTAATAAGAAATATCATGGTTATGTTTTCTCATTTACTTTCTGGTATATATAATGGTTTAGGTATCCTTATAAACCATTTTTTCTCAAACTTAACTTTCTGACATACTAATCATCGAGTTAAATACTCAGAAATATCTCTCTTTATGTTTCCCTCAAAAAGATCATGTAGGATAATGGTAGGTGTTATACACTTTCCATTCTTCAATTGTGGGTTAAATCCTTGAGGAATTTTTGGATGCAATAGGTTGTCGCTCAGATTAAGGGTTATCAATTTCAAATAAAAAATATTAATATAGTTCTTAAACAACTCTAAAATTTTAGTATCTCATAATTACCTTAAAATAAAATATATGATAAACCCTAAAGGTCACAAAAACAATTAATCTCATGTTTGAAAAAAGTAATGACATTCATCCTCAAATAACTATTTCACTAAAACATAAACACAACCAATGGTTTGTATTGCTAGAAATGTTTCCCAAAATATTATTAATCATGATGAACACCCATCCTATAAATCCTCAAAAGGTGTGTCTATTATATTTAAATTATGATCAACATTAAAAAAATAAACCCTTGATGGTATACATAACTCTTAATTTAATCTTACATGGAGATATATATACTTCCAAAAGATAATTTGACTTTTATTCATTAAATAAGATCTTATCTTTTATAAATAAATTTTCATTATAATCTTACATTCATCCTTGTATGGATATACTATCAATTTGTATTTCATTATTCCAAAATCCATATTGTGGGAGATAATAATTACCCAGAATAAAATAAAATTTCGTTAAAGTTAAAAAACATTTTCATTTGGCTCAATTATACAAAATAAATCATGAAATTCACAACTAAGGAGTGAAAGATATGCTTCCCCTCATAATCTTGGATCACTTTATATTTTTTTATTTCATCAACTTCCCCTTTATTTTTTATCATTATAAGTTGTTTTGGATTATCATCCTCATTAACCCATGGATTGGTTCATTCATTCACATAATTTCCAAACTTCTTTCACTTGAAGAAATTTAGTGTGGGAAGTGAATTTTGTTAAACTTTCACTCTATTTGAATTATTAACCAACTTATTTTGATAATTTTATTGTAATACTACCACATGAAATTCCATTCCACACTTAAAATATATATCATTCCCCTTAATAAAACATTCATAATGTTTCCTTCTACAGTTTAAGAATAAAGGAAAGTTCATATTATTTTCTCGATGCTTTTTATATTTTCTATTTAATTCCTTCTTTATTTTCTAAAAGAACCATGCGTTTTATGGGTAAATCTAATCACCATTACCTCCTTGAAAACGAAACTAACGATTTTTTCATGGGTATCAAATTACCATATGAATATTTCCCTTCATAGAATTTTATTAATCTACTTAAGAGTCAATCAAACATACATGTAGGTTGGATGATAATACCAAAATCTCACCTCATAAAACTTATAAAAATTTCCTCATAGGTACCTACAGATTCACCATCCTATTATTTTACCTCAAGTGATTCCTTTATATTTTTCATAAACAGAATATGAGGAAAGTACGTAATGAAAAATAATTTATTAAAAATATCGTATTCCTTGGAGTTAATTTCATCTTATTGATTTTTATTCTTGATAAGATTCTACCATGGACCTGATTCTTCTTCCATATTATATACCATCAAAAGGACTTTTTCATACTCAGAACACTAGAGAATGGAAAATATCTTTTTTTAGTGGTATTGTTCCATTTATCACTAATTAGTAAACCATTATAACCATTTAAAGAAGGTTGGTGTTTCCTCATGATAGACTTAATAGAATTTTCCCTCATTTTATCATTTTAATGTTCATAATGATTCATTTCTTGAGAAAGTTGTTTGATCATAAAAAGAAGATTTTGTATTCTAAATCCAATTACAACTGGTGGATCAAGAGGAAAATCATTTCATTGTCCATTGTACTCAATATTAACATGGTTCCTTTATGTTCCAAACATGGACTAAAACTAATAATATTTGTGTGTGAAACACCAATCATAATCAAAATCACATAACAAGAAAAAATTACTTATAGGATATCTAAATCATGACATAAATTTTTTTAGTCTATGATACATTACTCTTTAACTAGGTCATTTATTGTCATTATTAAAATCCCCCTTGATGGATCATAAAGATTTTTTGAATTTATTGAGAATATATATTAGGATTGTCAAACTAGTTGTGTATTAAAGCCCATTTTCATGAACAATGTGATGATCAAGTCCAGCTCAATGTTCCCTTTTTGTTGTTATTACCCTTAGGTAAAACTATACCAGATCCATATCCACTGATATTATATAGACAAGGAATTAATTTCTTATAAAATAGTCACTCAATCAATGTACAAAATTCCCTGATATTTTCCAATACCTAGACATATCATTAGATTTATCATTAGATATATACATAAGGATCTCACTAAATTTTTCTAATCCTAGCTTCCAAAGGATAAATAAATATGTCCTCTAATACCAACTGTAGAGACCCTAACTTATCATTTGTAGAAATCACATATTAATAGATGAATATAAATTAATTATATAAAATTCATTCCCAAGGACCATAATGGTTTAGTTAATTTGGAAAGATAGTACACAATCTTTTTATATAGTGAATGATCTACATCATCTCCCATAATGATCTTTACGTTTTCTACTATTCCAAAACATACCCTACTTAAAAAATGTCTTCATAACCTAGGAGAAGAAACAAAATAAATTATGGTCTCAGATTCTAAATAAATGTTAATATAATAAATACATAAACATCCGCAAATCATTTTTTTTATTTTATCGAAGCCGGTTTAAGGAAAACTGGTAACCATACAGAAACTCATAATCCAAGATTTAAACATTCAACATAAACTTCAAATTCAAATTTCAAAAAACAGCTCCACCTCCATCAACACCTTGAGCCATGAGCCCCGACACGCTGTCTCACGCGCTGGCCATGAAAACCGAGGCCAATCGATTACCGCGTCACCGTCAGACGCGTCTCGATCCTAACCGCACCGCAATCGAGATGCGAGCCTTCACGAATCCCCATGTCACCTCCCGTCAGATCACCGGTGAGACCCACCGGACCAGCGAAAAATCATCTGTCGCACACCACTTCCATCGGTGATCCTCGCCGAACAAATCATAACGCCAATGAGCAACACCGGCGACCGTCATCAGCAGCACCATCCACCACCAAGCATAACGCCAGAAAACCACATCATCAACCATCAGCATCATCATCGTCGGAGGAAACACGACCCAGAACATCAACGCTCCAAACCAAAACCACAAGTAAACACAGGCGGACAAGGACCGGCACCCCCTCGCAGAGCCTCACATCAACGAGGCAGAAACCCTCAGCACATCACACAATCATCACCAGAAAACCAACAGAACCAGTGAAAAAAGAAGAAGATAAAAGAACGAACACCAGAAAACAATCCACAAAGCCTCAGCAATGCAGACTCATTGCCTGCGAACCCCACCGTCTTGGCCATGAGTTTATTCGGCAAAGCTCCCGATGTCAGCCTCAATTACACAAAACAAAACCATCTCCCAACTCCTCCATCCAAACAGACCACAGAGCAATACTCAACCTCCAAATCACCCAGATCTAAGTCCAATGTTCCTATCTCAATCCGCCAGACCATGAGCTCAGGCGCAGAATCAACATTGAGTCGTGAAGACCCCGATGCGCGCAAGACGTGCCAATACAAGGTCGCGACAGGATGGAGACACCACCTCAACCTCCAAACTATGGAAGAAGGAGAGTAGCTCCGGGCCAGAGGAGGTGGCGTGAGACAACCCTAGCGGAGAGCATAGCCCCTTACGAGCTCATCTAATAAATACATAAACATAAATTGATCATAAGGGTATGAGAACACAAGCATAACATATGAAATCCTTTCCCTCCATATCAACAATAAAAATAAAATTTTATGGAATAAATATTGGTAGTTCATAATACATGAGTCATAATGGAATAAAAGAACATAAACCATGAGAACATAATATTAGAAATAAAAAAAGATTTTTGGAATAAATATAAGTTTAAAAATTATTAATATTTATAAAAATAATTTGTTTCACTCATTATGTTAATGAAATTTATCATGTCCTTGCATAAACTTAGAAACATGTAAGCAGGCCCCCGAATTACCTTATGGACATGAATGCCATGTCCACACATAAATATGTGAAAAAATAATCTAGTTCATGCATGACATTGTAAAAATGTAATTATGTTAAATTATAACATTGTGAACATGTAATCATGTTCACACATATTATATTTACTAATGAGTTATCCATATTTACAGAATCCATTGAAGGAATACATATTTATCACCCTTCACATAATCCATACATATATGTTTAAAAATATCATAGAACATTAATCATATAATAACCCATGGAAAATGGATTTGATAAACTTTTTATCATATTATATACTATGGAAAATGGGAATTTTTTATAAGCATTTTATCATTTAATCATAGTATATCCCCTGGAAAAAGAAGAAGGGTTCATAAGAATTTTATAATGGTATAAACCATGGACTAGAAATAGTATTCATAAACATATTATAATTGTAAACATTAACCATTCTGAGAAATAATAATAATGTTATTATTTGGTCATATTAATAGTACATCATAAGTAACATCGAATTATTTCATCTTAGAGGGAAATTGTTTTTTAAGTATCACTTAGAACATTTCTTAAGAAAAATAAAGTTTCAACATTGAATAAAACTTTTTCAAACATTAAATATTATTAGAATATTTTTCTTTTAAAATAACCTTGGAAACTTATAATGTAATCTTTAAAACATTGAGTGGTCATGATAGAATAAAATGTCACACACGCTATAATAAAGATTCCTTTTATATTTTCAGTAAAATATAAATGGGATTAATTTTGAATAATTCTTAAAGAGTCCTTTTAAAAACATTGTAAAAATTAAAACATGGGTAAAATTATTTAATAATCATTTTTTTAATGTTAAAAAAAATTAAAATCATATTTAGAAAACCTAGATTTGGAAGAAAAAGTATTTTTGACTAAAGATAGGAATAATTTTGGGTTCTCTAGAAAACATTATTTTGAAATCTTTAGTATATAAAGAGATAAAAAGGATGGGAAATCATGTATTCTCGTGACAAAAACAGAATAGAAGTAAATTCATGAGTTTCTAGGGAGATGGATTTTATTATTTTATCATTGGAAGCATAGACATTAACAATCTTGAGAAAAGATGAGATTGTATCATAAAAGCATTATCAAATTAGTAACATTGAATAATAAGCCTCATGACAGAGAGATACTAAAATGAATGTGTAAATCCAAATTAGTTTCAATAAAAATATCATAAAAAATTGGGTTGTATATACAACCCATAAAATAATTAGCTAGTGAATATGGCAAGTGTCTCAAATAAGTAAAAATTTAGGAAGAAATCCACTACCATATGTCTTGACATTCTTTTTACACATTAAATCTATCTATATAATAAATATAAATTTATTATAAATTAATAAAAGAGCTATAATTATATATATCATACCATATATGATTTACTTATGGCCATTTATTACCTGTTTATTAACAATTCCCTGTTAAAATCACATTTCAAGTAACAAAAACACCATTTTTCTGTATATATTTTGATTTATTATTTTTTATTATCATACTTTTATCATGGTTCCATAATCTAAAAAATATTAAACAAGATATAAATAAAATATATATTTATTATATATTTATTTAAATTTTCCATAAAATTTAGAGATATAAAATAAAATATACAATTTATAGAGACAATAGGTCGTACATTCTATTGATCATTATTTCCATTTTATCGAAGGATTAAATGAAAAAAAGTTAAATAATATATTAAATTTAAAGAATAATTTTTTTATCATATATAACATATTTTTATTTATAATTATCCTTATTACCTTCCATGAAAATCATATGTGAAGAACGAATTACATCGTTTCATGTGGAGGTAGACCATCATACAATGGAGCGACGCTATCATATCCCCAAAATATAGAAATTAAAATGATATAATGATTATATATTTATAGATGTATATTTATATTACAAATATAATATTTATTAATTTAATATTTTATTATTACTATCCTTGTAAAACAAAAATTAAAAACATGTGACATCATTCCGCAAGGCGATTGTTCGTCATACACACGAGGGACACTATTATTTTCCAAATTATAGTGAGATATGAATATAGAGGTGGAATTATAATTCAAGAAGTAATATAATGTCCTAAATATCATAAATTATTATTAAATATATCATTATATTTTTTTGTGGGAAGTGGTGATGGAAAATGAATAACATCGGTTCATGACGCGGTAATACGTCATATACACAAATGATAATTTCATATCCAGTTTGATTGAAGTGTAAAAGGATATAGGGTATTACATTAACATAATAAAATATAATTATATAGGATATAATGGTTTTATTATTTCATCATAGTTGGAAAATATTTTAACGATTTATAATAATAAGAAGAAAAATCAAAATTCATAGTTAAAAACTTAAATCCTCTTCAGGAAACCACTTTAGGTTTAACCTAAATCCTTACTAGATTGAATTTATGATCACAAAAAGGCCTCTAGTTTTTGTAAGGCATTTAAGGAAAAAAAAATTTATGAATTGGATGAACCAAATTCTTTTTGAGGTTTGAATTTTATTGTAGAGGGGTGGCCTTTTATTAGCGAGGTGAGTGGCACAGTAGTAATTTCTGAAATTAATGAAGGGGTACCCATGGTTTTAGCATTGAAAATGGTTAAAAATGATCCATTATATAACCTTATTGGTGATAAGTTATAAATAATTTCATAATTTTTTTTAAATGTTTCTAGGACATTTTACCCCTTATCATTTTAGTTTAACCCCATGTAAACATATTTTCACATTACCCCCGGTAATTAATTTTCCTTGATTTTACTATTCATAATGTTAAAAAATTACAATGAACTTATTAAAAAATTTTAATTATTATGATTCAAAATATTAGATCCATTTTCTAAAATTTAATTCACAGAAGTGGTAGAATTTAATTAAAAATTAAACCCACATGCATGATGAGAAAGTGGTTTTCCAAAGAGAAAATTATCAAAAGTATAGAATGTTTTAGTGTCCCAATTAAACATGGAATTGATTAAAATGACATAAATTTAATTAATAGATTTATTAATTTAATAATTCAACATTCAAAACCATATTAAAATAAATTTTTTCTTGTGAATTATTTTATTGGAAAGGGAATTCTTTAATAAAACTAGTATTTTTCTCTGTTAACAAAAAAATTTATCCTTTCATAATATTTTATAAAATTAACCCCAAGTAAATTCTGAAATACTTATTTCATAAATTAATCTTTTTTTTGAAATATTATTTCTATTTTTTTAAAAAAATATTATTAATATAAGTATTCAAAAGCAAAAAAAACTACTATTTATAAAAATACAACTTCTAAGAAGAAAATTGGATTTATTCTTATCTTTTGTATAGAAAATGATTATTATGAACATTAAAAATTTTATTTAATATATAATATAAATAGATATCATTAAAATAAATTAACAAAATATATTTTTTAGTATATAGAAGGAAAACCTAATTTTTTTCATAAAAAAAAATTTCTAAAAAAATGATTTTATTTGTCTTCAAATATTTTTTATTTTCATTAATAATTAACTGGTAACAAAAAAATCATTTTACAAACATGTTTAAACCATGTAATTTCCTAATTATGTTTATTATATTCATACAATTCATTCAAATGGATAAGCGATAACTATAATATAAAATAAAAATATTTTAATAGTATGTTACATTCCATCTAAACTCAGTGTTTTGTGTAATGCAAGCTAAACTAAGTGTTTCATGTAACGTAAGATAATATTATAATATCATTAAAAAAATATAAAAATGATTAATTTTTTTGGAAAAACAATATGTCACCAAATATATAGGCTTTACACACTCAGGGGTCATATTCACCCCAGGTTCAACCATCAGAATCATGTCCAGTCTCAGTTCGTATTCACCCTAGGTTTGACTATCAAAATTATATACAACCAAGGGTCTTGTTCATTATAGGTTTGACCATTAATCCAAGAACCCACATTGGGGGATGTTTTCACCTTTATTTTAACCATCATAAAAATGCAACTTACATTTACATAAAGCATAGAGTGTACATAACATCGTGATTTTCAGCATATAAAAGAAATAAGAATCATGAACAAGGGATGATTTAACTATTACATCCTTGAATAACTCCTCTTTCTTTTAACTAAACTCATTTCCAAAGTCAAATTCAATTTACCATTTACATTCCCATTTCCAAAATATCATCTTCATATAACATTTTGACATACCTATTCCAAATACCAATTTACAAAAGAAACAAATCACAAGTAATCAATACCATTCCATTATTCCATTTCAATACCAAACCAATCTATCATTCTAAAATTCCCATTTTTAGACTCTAAAAAACCATTTCAAAGAAAAGACAATTTAATTTTCCAAATTTCAATGTTAAAATTAATACTAAGGTGTTGAACTTGGAACCACCTTTTCATGTGGCTTAAAGCATGTTTTGGGTTCTAACTATGGCCAAATTATAAGACAAAAAAATTTAATTAAATTATTACAATAATTACTAAAATATCCACAAAGATCTAAATCACATGCACAATGAATAAAAATCAGGACTGTAGGAAAATTTAGGGAGAACTTGCGTCAAATTATATCTTTCCCATTTATTTCTATAGGCTGATAGTTGCAACCCCTATTCTCCAATCATTATCCACGACAAAACCAATCTCACATAGACACTTGTGCCCCAAATCCATTCTAAATAACCAAATTTTATTAATTATAATGTATTCATAATTTACAAAATATTTATTTATTTAACTAAAAAATTAATAATTGTTTATTAGCTCATCGGTCACCTACGGATCAATAAAACCTCAAGCCACCACCCATTATAGGTCTATAGTAGACTAAATACAACATTCCTAAATCAAAATCTTGCATGCATCACTATATAATTTTAAAATTTTATATAATTTAATGATAAACTACATAAAATTTTGGACATGCCACATCCTTTATCCTAAATAAAAAGAAGTGATATAAAAACCACAACATGAAGTGCCCTCCTTACAAGAACAATAAAAACCCCATAATTTGTTATTGATTCCTAAATGCTATTTTGAATAAAAAATTAATATTTTATAGTGATATTTAAATTAAAAACCTAAAAATTATATGGAAGTAAATAGGGAGAAGAGTAATATCTAAACCTATAAACAACGATGAATGTACCCAAAGCTACCCCAACACCAAGGGGATTTAATTAGTAAAATGGGTTTCGATAGGAACTGGTTCATGTTTATAAGGGAGAGGGGAAAGGGGATTTCCCTTTTTAATGATTGAAATGGTAAAAATGGTAAAAAGGCAATTTTATCAAAAATGAGAAGGTTGTATGATTTGGAAGCACAATTTTACAATCCATACATCAATCATAGGCCAATAACTACCCATGAAAACCAATATTGTATGGTTTTAATTTATAGATTACTAACCAAATTCCAACCATGATAAATGGATATTAAATCCCTCTCAAATAGCTCACACAATATTTTCATAATTTTATGAAAATTGGGCGCCATAACCTCAGCCCAAGCCAAGCTCAAACGATATCCTCTGAGTCCTGAACAGTTCACTGTTAATAAAGTCCCAAAAATTCCAACTTGTCATGTTCTATAAAAATTGAATTTAAATGACTTATGTGTGGGGTACCCACAATGTTTAATTTAAACAATGTGACAAAAAATTATCACCCATGTTAATACTCACCAAAACATCTGAAATTCAACCTGATGCTCCTATGATTTCCTAGACACCTGAAGTACCTATTTGGTATAAAACCTTATCAAAAAACATCACTTTGAGACATCATATCTCTCTAAACTAAATTCTTATGTTTGGTTCAAAATCCATCCCATCCACCAATTGAGAAATTAAAATTACTTCTATAATTTTCATGGTTTTATTAACATATGGCATTATAAAAACAACAGGTCATGTATTTATGATGCTATATAATGGTCTAAAAGGGTTGAATAAATTTTCTTTTAATATTTTTCCCACATGTCTGTTTTCAGAAGAGAAATTTACTTTTAATGATTTGAAGGTATTCGATTCATTTTAACCTCTTATATATCACGTAAACTAATAATTATTATTGTCCAAATAATTACAGTTAATATGTTTAATGTTTTTTGATAACATAATCAATATTCTCATTCACAGTTTTATTGTAAAGTAATGTAAAACCTTCACATTATTATTATTATAATTATTATTTTATTTAACTATGGTAGTATATATATTAATACATTAATCCTTATATTTTGTGTTCCATATAGAATTGTAAAATCTTTTTCACGAATTTCTATTTTAATTTTATCCCCAATAAATCATAAAATCATTAGTACATGTATTTATCTTCATATAAGCTAGTATAATATTTTTAATAATAATATTCATCTCATAAAATGATGCAAGTATCTCTTCTTCAAAAAATATATCATGAAAATTTTTCAATACCATGTACATTTCATTATTTTTAATTATCCATAGGCACTTTATGTAGTAAAACTTTATGTGAAAAAATTTAAAATACTTTCATATCAATTTTATAATTGTTTATTTCTATCCCCGACTAATTTTAATAAGTATGTTTTTTTACATATTTAATTTTTCCATTTTAGTAGTTTCCAAATTAGCATTCAATATTATGTTATCATATTGATCAAGTTGTATTTCTATATTAAAAACACCATTCAAATTTCATCATCAACATGCCGATCAACTGATTGGTTTTTCTCTTAATGGTACTACCCAATTATTTCAAAATGGTCGTTTAACATTTGAATACTTCCATTTTCTACTATTGGGGTGTTAACCTGTTCATTATGGTTTTAGACATAATTAATCAATAAATTTGTAAAATTTTATTCTCCATTCTAAGTCCACCACCTATATTGATATGGAAATTATTTAATTATCAAGTGGTCAAATACGATATCTCTCTTCAAAGATTATTTTTAATTTTTTTGGAAAAGGAAATTTTATTCTCTCATACATCGATCGATTTTCAATTTATAAATCCAAAAAATATCTATAAACCCTAAATAGAATAATATTTTATTCATGGAAATGTAGTACAACATTAATCCCTATATTATCAATTACATTTACTTTTAAATATAAAATATAGTTACAAAAATATATTGAAATAAAATAATACAATTCATTTAAAAATTTAATACAATACTAATATTTAAAATTTCTAATTTTTTGATGTTTTAATTGAAAATTAATATATAAATTAAAATTAAACTTTAATGTGGTGTTTTTTAGAAACATATAGAAACATAACATAATAGTAAAAAATTTCAACTCCATAAACAATTTACATCATTTTTGTATTTATTATTTTATCACCAAACAATATCATTTCATTATGAAAATACTATATCCACAAAACCAATCCCATTCTACTTTTCAATTATTTTCATATTCTATTTATTACACATCTTGAGGAATCCATCACAAAAAAAAATTATACTAGTATATCAAAAAATATTTATAACAATCCACAACATTATTCATCTCTATAAAATTCAAGAAATAAACCACATTGTTCCATATAACCTACATCATTTCCAAATTTTAAATTAATGAAACTAAATTATAATAATTCCAAATTTATAAATGTTAAAAAATAGATATTCTAGATCCCATATTCTGAAGGTTTCTTTAACAAATACATTATGATGGAAGAGAAAAAAACTAACGATCAATCACCAATGATTTAACAAGATACCTTCAATTCTATATAGAATATTTTCCATCATAAATAACTTGATCAATTTCTATAAAACCAAACACAATTCCCTATCCATGATGTTATTTGAAGAATATAAATCAAAAAATAAATAGAAATGGAACTTTTATCCAAAAATGTTTATCTCTGAAATCTATGGATTATGAGGAATGTGTGATCATGGGGGGATTAAAAGTTGGGTAGGGGTGATTTCAAGGGTGATGGAATGGATCCCATAATTTGGAGGTGGTTAGGGGTTCAATTCAAAGTGTGGTTGTGGGGAGATCATGAGTGGGGGGGGAGTGGTCAATTCGAATCGTGAGATATGGGGGTGGTCAATGGTCAAGGGAAATAATGTTGGAAGGGTGTTAAGGTAGAGAAAAAGGGTGATGGGAATTTTTTTTTGAAACACATAGTGATGAATTTACTAAGAAGCACCACTAAATTATATATAGAAGATGTTTTTTAAAACATTTTAAATTTAATATATCAGTGATTCATTTGAAAATCACCAATAAATTTCAACATAATTACACTAAAAATAGTTTTGTAGTGTTTTATAAAACTACTTCTAAAAATCCCACTTTATAATTATTTTCTTGTAATGGTTCTTTCATTTATTCCTTGCTTGAATTTCTAAATCTATTTTGTGAACATTAATTGAAGTAATCTTTAGATTTACTATTAAAGAGGGATAATGTATTAATATTTTATGGGATGAATATATTCAATGAGTGTAATACTCAATGAGTAAATAAGGACATGTTGTGTTTTAAAGAGAGATATAGGGTAGTAGAATAACTAATTATAGGGAGAAAGTTTCATGGAAATGATATTAGAAAGTCGTGAAGGAAATAATGTTCCATGAGGTGTTTTCATGAAGATATTTTCATTTAAAAATTCTTTCTCACACTGATCTTGACTCACATGGGATTATATTTTATGTTAAGTGAATCAATGATACACTCCTTGATGGAAATATGTTTATATTATTGTGTAATCAAAATCATTAATATTCTAAAATTTCTGAAAGGTATATTTTAAAAATCATATTGAGATTAGAAAGAAATGTAAATGGGAAGATTATTGGAAAAAAAATGACCTTTTTGTGTGTCTTGAGTTGTGTTTATTGACAATGAAGGGTATTGAAAATTACATTTGTTTATTATTATTGATTGGAGATCATATTTTCAATGATGTAAGAGGTTTGAACGTATTTTTTATGGATTCTAGAAATATAGTTTTGAAGAATCGTTTTAGAAATTTTGTTAAAGTACTTTTATGTATGAGTTGTTTATAAGTAGGATAAATTTGATTATAATTCATTCTATATATTTTTTTGAGCCATGGAATATTTTTTTAATGATTAATTTGGAAATGTCTATGAGTCTATCTTCTAATAGTCATGAATGTTTTAAAATTTAGGAATTGTTTATGAGTCATAGATAATCAGTGTGTGAGTGAACAATTTGTTTGTATAAGTTATTTATATTTGAATATGAGTGATTTTTCATTATGTATGATTATTTTTCTGATCACATATTATTTGTCCCCTACATATGAGTCATCATGGAGTAGAATATATATATATATATATATTTTCCTTTTTTATTTTCATGTGAAGGTTGACCTGCAATAGTTGTGAGAATGTTATTATTTATCATAAAATATGACTAATTAGACAACCATGAGTGAAGATAATAAATATGAGTTTCATGGGATATTTCAGACATGACGTTCAAATTTTATTAACAGTGATTGTGGATGATTTTATGGATTAAAAAAAAACCATTTTTTACAATGTGGAAATGGGAAGTTGAAATATAGAGTGTGTTGGAGAAGTATGTTGTGTGCACATTTTTAATGCTTAAATTGGAAATAGATTATGGATTTGATTTGAAAGGATGATTTTACTAATTTGTAAGAACTTTTTTGTGCATAGAAAGAATAAATTTAACACATTATATTTTAAAATGATATATTATTTAAATTAAAGGTGGGTTTCTTAAAGAAAAATAAGCTCAAAAGGGTTTTTCAAATTAAGAAGAAAAATACCATGATAAATGGTCAGGATATTTTAAAAAAAGTTAATGAATATGATTGATCTGGGTGAATTATATACATATATTACTAAAAACTACACTAAAAGTGTTTTGATTTATTCAATTACATAGAACTAGAGAAGTGGAATTCCCGCTTTCATAATAGAAAGGATAAGAAGCATAAGAGGTGTTCAATGAGGTCTCTTACTGGAATATGGAAGTGAGGTTCTTCAAGAACCAGAAAGCTCAACATATTGGTACAACGTATTTGTGTATCATTCACATACTATCTGTTGATGATAAAAGGAATCACTAGGAATTTTAATGTGTTCCCAAACTGTAAATAGAGTAGTGATATTTTCGTGATTCATGGTTGTAATTTAGGCGGGTAAGTGCAACAACAACAAATCATGTAACCAATAAAAAGTGAGCTTCAGTGCTTATGGTGCATATGAAAATTTTCATGCTTGGTCCTTGTATTATCCATTTTGGAGGAACCAATTAAATTCATCTATATTCATATTTAATTCTTATTATATTGGTTGTGAGGAATAATGAATAAGAGAGAAGAGTCACTTTTAATATTGGAAAAGGTTTATCAGTAATATGGAAATTAAAATTGACATATAATGATCCATTTCAGGTATAATAATTTTTTGGGACTAATATTAACAAAATAATCACCAATAACTCTTTTAAATTTAATATTATATAAATTATCGTACATTACTCTAAAAATTTATATCGGAAATTATAATAAAATAAAAATTATTATACCAATATAATAAATCAATATAAATAAAATGGCCTATTTCTTCAACCATTCTATGTGTCCAATATAACATTTATATGGCTTTATATCTGGAAATATTGGGGGTGGCACTAGAGCCTCTCATAAAAATGGTTTTCCCTCACCATCACTGTGAAAACTAATTATTTATTGTATTCCCACTTTACATAGCATTTGTCCTAGGGATTTCATGAGTGGGGTTACACCCAAAATATCATTTGGATGATAAAAATAATAAGTCATAATTTGAATATGGTGTGAGAGTGAAAGGGATGTTAGGTTTACCTCATTGTGGATGTTCTTTGATATTTATTATTCATCATCACATGAGTCAATTCTTTTATATAATGTATTACCATTGGATTCATAATTTTTTCACTCTCACATGCTTCCTCACCTTTGTTAACCCCTTCATCCTCTTAATATTCTCCATATTCTTCAATATAATTGATTTCTTTTAGGTCCTTCCATATTAGTATAGATACATGATCATTGTATACAACATCAGGCCCAAATGAGTAAAAAAGAGCCTCTAGTTCCTAGATATAAAATCTATGTTTTATCTGATGAATATTGATTTCATTATGTTTATGGGTTATTGTGAATCCAAATCTTAGAAAATCAACCTAACATAAAGAATATCCCATAGATCCCAAAACTAATATTTTCTCCTCCTGGTATTCGATTCCCAACATGAAATTGGAAATGGTTTACCACTAAGGATAACTGAGTAAATATGGGATTATTCAACAATACAAAATTGTTGGGGGTACACTTCTTCCACTATAATTAGAATTATTATATATGTTTTTTATTTAATCACCTAGAATACCCCACTTCTATTTGTTATTCCCTCTTTATGATTGGTTTCCTCATATCCTCTCTATTGTATCTGACATTTCCCCTTTTTGTTGACCAAGTTATAGTATATTCAATTTTATTAAAAGGAAACCCACTATCATAAAAAAATGAATACATTGAAATTATGTTTTTTTAATAATATATATATGTTTGGTAATACTTGAGAAATAGTCTGTTAGTGGCATCGATCGATGGAAAAAATCACCTTGATATTTATATCTTTGCATGCCAATATTAACAAAAACTAGTTAATAATTATTAGATATTTCACATTATTAACTCTATAATATTATTATGGGAAGATTGATAAGTAAATTATATTGAGTATAAGTCCCCAAATGATGTTTTCATTGTTGCATGTTACATGTACTCCTTCCCATAATGAGATAATCTAGGAGAAGTTCTCACAAATACAATTGGCATTATCTTTTTTATTTATAACAGGAACCTTGTACACAATGAATTTAAATCTCTAATAACTCTTTATTTAAGTGGATATACTGAATAAATATATGGTTATTAGTCATAATCCAATATAAATTAGCTATATCTATTGGGACTTGGAGTTTAAAATTAATATAAAATAATAAAACATGTACCCTTTGATGTCCATGGTTATTCAACCATATAATATATGGACCAAACCTCATATCTACCATTAAGAATACCATATAGATATGGTCTAATGAATGGTTATTTTTTGTAAAAATATTACCACAATGTTTATTAACATCACTTTCACCAGTTGTGTGGCCATGAAAACCATGATTTGTCTGAATAATTTATGTGAATTCTGTATCGATAACAATCATATGATAAACAGTATTCCAAGAAACCCTTATAGTTTAAAATTTGAACTGACCTAGATCATGGTCATGTGACCCCTCTCCATGTACCAATATTATGTCAAATTTTTATTATATTAATTTTTATTCCAATGATTGAAGTTTATTGAGTTTTTTTTCATTTTTACCATTGGAAAAATACCATGATATTACAAAAATATTTTGATCCATTTTCTAAAACTAATATTTCTTATAAGGTGAACTCCATTTTTTATCATATCCATTGAATACAACAAAAACAGATTCTCATGAAATATAATTTGTTTTATATTAGACCAAATGTTTAAAAATAGAAGGAACTCATCATATGTATCTCAAAGTTTAGGTATAACAACTATTGTGTATATGTCCTAGAGTATAATAAAAAATTCCATGTGTATTATATGGTAGGATTTGGTATATAGAAAATAGTGTTTAATGATATTGGGGATTATATTATCATTAAAAAATAAACAAAAATATACAGTCAAAACAAACTCATATAGTCAAATCATCTACAATTACCACTCAAAATAAATGCAGCTTTCAAAGAAAAAGTACACCCATTCCAATTAATTCTCAAAGTAACCCCTGGTGAAGAGATCCAAGATTAACACTAGATTTTTATTTGATCCATTATTACTAAATTGAACATCTATTAGTAGTCTAAGAGGTTTTTTTGTTAGTGGGGTGTACATTTGTTTTCAAAAATGTTGATGGAATCTTGAGACTATATATTGATATTACCGGTAAAACTCAGTGAAAGTAAAGAATTGGTATTTTTTTTACCAAGAATGAATGATATTTTTTTATAATTTTAGATGATATAGCTTGTTATTGGAGATAAATTGTTATTCTAGATACCATCATTTGATAATTCTAGATAAGTATATCCTATTTTTTTAAATACTTATGTTTATTATGAGTACAAGGTTATTTAATTTGGTTATACAAATGTGTCAAATATTTTTATAGATGTAACAAAATTTTTATTTAAAATTTATTTATACCAATTTTTATTAATAATGGTAGATTATATCATAGTACATTCAAGTTCGGGGATGATAATTCTTATTTTCTAGATATTTTTATCGAGATGTTGTGCGAGTACTAGTTATTCAATAATCTATTAAAGTGATTGTTTTTTATTCAAGAGGTCAACTTCATGTATCTTCTTAATTTGGAGGGTAGTATTATTATTCACCCAAAAATATATTATTTCAATCCTTTCTTTGTCATTGTAGAGAAATACGTAAAAGGAATTACGTTTCCTCTGATTTTCATGTTTTTACTAGAGGTTTCTAACTAATTTATCAAGAGTTATAACAACATTATTTTACATGACTAAGAAGATCCATACCTCTGTTTGGTGAGATTATGGTCATGAATATTTTCAGTACCTCAATAATAAACTATCCAATTCATAAATAGGTTTATATCCATTGGTGGAAAATCCCTATGAATGTTTTTATTTTGGTTTATGAATCTCTATGATGCTGGAATGAGTAATTATTTCTTATAGATCGAGAATGGAATGACCATGGAAGTGTGACTGTATTTTTTTGATATATTATTGATACATAGAGGATTATCACTAATTTACTATAAAATCATTTATTCTATTCTATAATGTATATAGAGGAACTTGGTTCAATCCTTTTGTGATGGAACTAAATACTCTGAATGACTTTATCTGGTTTATCTATCAAAATGAGGTTTTATGTCTGCAGATCATTAATAAAAAAGAAAGACAAAATTTTAATAAATGAAACTATTTCATATTTATTGGGATGAGTATATATTTTCTAATATGAATTCATCAATTCCATTAAGAAATAATAAATATGTAAAATTAATATCCACAACCCAATATGTATATATCAAAATTATTCCATATTTTTGAAATAATCCAAGCCTAAAATTATGAATATTTCCATGAAAAAACATAGTTAATGAATTTTTCAATATTCAATGAACCATTAAATTTAAATATTTCCAATAGTATAAGAAACCTCATAATTTTATCTAATATGTTGATAATGAATTACACATTTAATGGAAGCACACAATGTTAATTTAATAGTAATTAAGTATGGTTTCACTGAATTGATCTACCATATCAAACATAAAAATTATCCAAAAAAGGAAATTAAATCATACATTACAATAGTGAATAATTTTTAGGGATGTACATGATAAAAATAAAATAAAATAAAAAATGATACAATAATATTTTGAAACTAACTGAAAACATGGAAATAAATGAAACGTAAACAATAGAAAGTTATGATGGGATTTATAAGGGATTGAGGAGGGGTATTCCAATTGGATTTAAATGAATTTAGGAAAAGTATAATTTTTTTTATTAAGAGAATGATCATATAAATAATCTATCAATATCAAAAAAATAAAATTATAAGCAAATTTTTGAGATCATAAGAGAATAAAAAGGGCGGAAATGATGAAATAAGAGAAGAATAGTGGTTACTCTAGTTAGAACTAAAGTATAAAATTTCATTCTATAACTTTATCAAGGTGTTCTCAAGACATATTATTCCATTAAACATCCAATATTACTACCAATTTCAAATACATTATGGAAAAATATTTATATCTTAATGAGTTAAGTAGGTCTCCTATAAGAACATCCTCTATGCTTTTTTTAATTCATTGACAATAAATATTGATTTCTCAAAATAATTTTCTCTAAAATATAATTTCCTAAAATTTTGAATATCCACCATAAAAAAATGTTCATTAGAGTTTCCAATTCACTATTATGTTAGGATTAATAAACCATTATTTCCTGATAATTAAATTCACATATTTGATAAATGCTTGAATGTTTATACATAAATGTGTTATAAAATGTAAATTTCTCACCCGCTATAATTATGTAAAGTTGTTTAAAAATGTATTATCAATCTACCCATAAAATTTTATATCATTCCTCATTTTTATTGGAAGGATTTTTTGAATTCATTATAAAGAGTAAAAATATGTTGAAGATTTAATGTCCTCTATTTAATTGTATAGTTTATCAAACCTAGTAGTTAAATTATACATTAAAATATTTACACAACTTAAGTATGTGTTTTTAATGAAAAGTATTCATGAAATTTGGGTTTCTTGAGTTGGTCCAATTATCCAAAAACTTAAAAATTGTAAAATAGTTCCCATTAAAAATATAGGTATTCATTACTTGATCCTAATAGTCCACTAAATTCCCAAAACACTAAAATCCATAGTGATGAAGTTATTTTAAAAAATATATCTAAGGAACACGAAAGTAACTACATCATTTGCATTAATGAAAAAAGGGAAAATAAAATAATACAACATATTAAAAGGAAAATAATTTAATTAATAACTATTCAATTAAAATAATGAAAATAGATTTTAAAAAATAATTTTTAATGGAAAAAATAGAAGGGGATATTATTAAAAAACATTAATGAATATATATTAGAAACACCCCAATGATTTACCTTTTCAAATCCTAAGTAAAATTATATTTCTATATAAAATTATAAACAAAGTCAAAAATTAGAAACAATTCAAATATTCTATTTAATTAAACAAGGATAATACTTCTTATATGAATCCATTTCTCATGGATTGGACCATTTATTCCACACTGCTCTCAACATCCAATTTCTATTCATAGCCCATTTTTAAACCAATATTCCAAGGATACTTTTTTATTCTTTAATCAATGGAAAATGATTTTAAATGTATTTATGAATATCGAGATTATGAAATCTTTCTATATGCTTTATGTAATTTTATTTTCATCACCAAAAGATACAATGAAATTATAATAAATATTCTTTATTTCAATAAGGATCATTCTAAGGTTAATGTTTGGTGAGTAAACATTATGATATTAATGTCAATGTGGTGGTTTTGATTCTAAAGAAAAATGTTCGATTTGGCATCAGACTCATTGAAAATTAATCAACACATTCTATTAAAATTTTTATACCCTAATAATATTTCCCTTCATTCAATGATTAGAATGTTCGAAAAATTAAATTTTAATGAATTATTCCTCCCATATTTCCCAGTTTCACTTTTTATATTCCCCTACAGTTATATTTGAATATAATAATGAAAAAAACTATGATTAGGATAATAAATGGAGAGTTTTCTTTTATGGTGGCCTAAACCTATTTGATCATTCATGGATTTTATAAGCTGAAATTTGTTTAAATGAAAAGATCGTATCAATAGGTATAAAATATATTAACTTTAAAAAATGTCATATTAATATTGAAAAAATAATATAAAATGATAATATATTTTAAAAAAATAAAAATAAAATTATAACATACAAATAAATAATCATGAATATCTCAAAAAATGAGAAGGTATTATACAAAAAATGAAAAAATGTGTTCAAAATACCTCTCCAGATGGAAGAAATGATTTGGGATTGTATCTCAATGATTATGAAAATCAAAAAACACTAAAAAGTAATGAAAATACTTGAAAAACTTGTCAAAAGTAGATAAAAACATATCGGTAATCATTAAAACTCTATGTGTCAAATAGTGTAAAAATAAATTAATATCAACAATATAATTCATAATAATAAATTAACCTATTTTTTTGGAAATACATCATCACAAAAACATCCTAAAATATTATTTATCCTCAATAATTAAATATTTTTTTATATTTTTTAACAATATGATATTTTAAGAAATCACTATATTTGATAGCATATACCACATCTAATGTTGAGCTTAAATGCACCCTAAAATATTATTTTTTTAATATGAACATTATAAAATAAACATTAAATTGGAATGTATGAATATTATTAACCTAGTTATGAAATATATATATAAAGGACCTACCCAATAAAAATACATTTATTAATTTTTATGAAATATGTACTCAATTTTCAGTAATTTCATTTTATTCTTTTGAAATATGCTTTCTTCAAACAAAAATTCATTAAAATTTTTGAGACAATACTATAATTAATTTATGGAACGTTTATAAATTATATTTGATAAAAAGTATCAATTTATAAATCATAATATCAAAATTATAATAGGGAGAATTCTTTGAATTTTTTTGAAAAATATTTAATTTCCAATGAACAATAAAATTAATGATATTCAATGAAAACTATATTTTTCATTCAGGTATTTACAAACATCAATATTATAAAAAAATTATATAAAATTAAAAATGGTTATATTATATTTTCAATAATCCAACTTTGATAATTGGAATTAATTTAATGTTTTAATTTGGTATAATAACATTTTATACTTTAAAAGACATTTTTTCCAAAAAACAGCAATTCATTGCATTTTGTGTTTTAATATTAATTTAAATTCCTTCACTTATTGGAATTGAATCCTTCAAAAAAGATCCATATTTTTAATCCTTAATTTTAAATTATTAAAAAACATTTATTTTTTCCCTTATGAATTGTAACCATAGAAAATTATATTACCATGGTTAAAGATAAACCAGGTAATTATGGTTTAAAATAAGATTAGAAGGACTAAAACATGACCCTGAAACTTTACTAAATTTTATTATATGAGTAAGATCCATAAATACACATCATAGATTCTATTTTATGACCTTTTTGATGGTATTATGATAATATGACCTTTATAATATTTAATGTAAGGAAATGTAAAGTATTTCACTCTTTTTGTATATTTATATTATTCCTAATATGGGTATAACTAGAGGATATGTTATGTTATAAATATTATTTTGAAATATAATTTATATATATTCATCACGGTAATTTATTTTTAAATTTTGTTAGTAAATAATTATTAAAATTCTTACAAAATGTTGGTACAATAATTATTTAATTAATGGTAAAATAAAATAATTGATAATAAAATTATTAAAGGTAATATAATTTAAAATAATAATGAAAAACCATAATTTTATAGAAAAAAATTACATATTAGATGGATTTTGGTTCATTTTATTCTATTTAATATTTTGTATTGATGCAATTAAATTCAAGCTAAATGAATAGTTCTAAAATTGACAATATTGATATTTTATGAAAATAATATTTTATTAAATGATTTCAAATTTATTAAAATGTTATATTATTCAAAATTAATGTAAAATCGAAAATTAAATCTACCATGATCAATTTATTGGTATTTTTTATGATTATAGTATCATTTTTTATCCTTAGAGGTTTGAAAATTTTAATAATGTGATAATTGTCAAAAGGGTTAACGGGGGATAAAAAAAATATAAGGGTGAAAAAATATCCAAAACATGTCTAAAAAATATTTTATTAAATTATTTTGATTAATATTCACCTAATAGTTTAATTATATAAATTTGGATCCATTTGGAAATGATATGTAATTTATATTAATTGAATATTTTATGAAATTAAAAAAAATCCCCCTCACCTTAATTATAAAAGGGAACCTCCTCCCTTGCTTATTTACACTTATTTATTCCATATATCCTAACAAAACTCAACTTATTACTCATATATACATCCTTATCAAGTTTATTTTGGTTCTATACCTTAAAAAAATCACCCCTGTATCCCTTAATAAGAGATCTATGGGGAGACCATCGAAGAATAGATAATAAATTTTACCGACTCGTCCAAGTTTATTTCTTATTATAATTCATCTTAGTGAATTGTAATCATAATAATGTAATAAATAAATTATCCTAAATATACTAATATTTTAGTATTATTATGAGAAAAAATATTCAATCTCTTTTTCATCCTATCAAATGTGATAACATTGATCAAACATACGTATGGATTTCTCTCTCAACGTAGTTGTGTAATTTGTTTTACATCATCAATTTACTTAGATTGTTATAAATATAGAAATAAAGAATAATTAATATTTTTATAACATAACTATGATTCTTAAATGACTGATTATAATTTATATTTCATTCTTTTCATCCATCAAAAAGTGAAGACAATGTTCATGTGTACGTGCGACCTACCGTCTCCATGAATGGTGTAGTTCATTTTTCTATAACTTTATTTGTAGATTAATATATAAATATATATGATATATATGATAGTAATACTACTAATTATATTCTATATATTATGTAACCATTATAAATATATATGGTATGAAAAAACTTAATCAAAACATATAAGAAAAATGAAGTTGTTATTACTCAAAACAATGATTTAATGAATAATTGATAATAAACTGGTGAAAAAATAATATAAGTAAATAATAAATTCTATGATATATATGATTATAGTTATGTAATATATGTATAATAAATCTATATTTATTATACAGATGGATTGAATATGTATGAAGGAATTCAGACTTAAGATAAGTGTTTCTCATCTATCTTTTACTTATATGAGACAAATTCCATATTCACAAGTTACTTATTTTGTGTGGTATTTGTACTACCTATTTTATATGTTACATAATTAAGCACTTTATATTACTGTCATTTAAATTTTCATTTTATGTTACTTATTTCCTAAGGTTTATGATTCAAAAGTTACCCAAGTGGTAAGGGGTAATTCATAATCTCATCATTATTCAAGGTTAATTAAATTTTTATTTGGGGTTTATTATTACATATCCATATGTTGATCAAAAAAATTAAAATAATATTTTCAATATCTAATAATAATTTATTAAAAACGTTCATACCTATTTTTTAAATTTTTACAATTTTTTTAACAAATTCTTTTTGTTGTTTCTTGAATGTTGTATTCATTGAATTTTAATGAAAGTGTATAATGAATTTTTTTTAACTTTTATAGCATGAACTGAATTATCCACCATCATGAAGCCTCAATTATTTGAATATTCCATTAAATTTTTACCTGGTTCTTTTAAAATAAAATGATATCTTTATAATATGCACAATTGTTTTATTTTAGAAATTGATTTTAAAGTGAAAATGATCTTTTCTTAACGAATACTTTCAATTATATCCTAATGAAAATTATATTCATAAAATAAAAAAATACTAATAATATTCTGTTAATATGTTTTAATGATACAATATTTATTATTTCTACATATGGTTTATAATCAGTTTGACTAGAGATGAACTATTTTGATACAATTCTCCAAATTTCTATAGTTGGTTTATGATTATGTTTATTGATTGAGGAAATTGTTATAATTTCATATTTCAATTTAAATATGAATATTTATGTTGATTATGTATGAAACCTTTCATATGATGAATGAATTGTACTTAATAAGTTATTGGCATGGCCTGCTATATCATATCGATGCATCAGTAGGTCCCATTAGACAAACTAGCATGTGTTTTGGCAAAGGCTTTGCCCATTTATGTAGATGTGTTGGAACAAGTCCATGATGCTATATTTAGATTACTTGTATGAGGCCTCAATAGAATATTTATGATGTTTAAAATTATTCGTTTCACTATTATGATGTCAGTTATTTATATATATGTGATTAAAAAATTTGTTATAAAATGTATGGATATGTTTTGAGATTCTGTGATTGTTTATAAGGCCCATTTGATCATCCATTATTCCTTCAAAATTATTCTCAAGTTATTTTTTAAATGGAATGTTTTTTAGTTATTTACCTTGACATATTATTTATTTTTATTTATTAATGATGGATCCTACTATACGAATACGCTGAATGAAAATATGATCTGACCCCTTTCTTATGTTTTATTTCTCCCAGGATATGAGGAAGTGTTTTTCGATTGATATCAAGGGATATTATAGGGTTAAGAAAAGTTCATTTAAAGAAAACACTATATTGGGTTATTATTTAAAATTTAATGTAATATTAAACTATGTATCTACTTTTATAAGACTACTATACAATTTTGTCCTTTGGGATGAGATTTCTTGTATCTAGTTCCAATGTAATAAAGAAACCATTGACTCTGTGAAACTATATTAGGGGTCATTAATGTTGGTATCAGAAAAATTTAAGTAGAAACCGTGGGTAATTAGATTTAAAAAATCAGATTAGGTAAATGTAACTCTATAATGTACTTCGATAATAATCTCAAAGAAACCATGCTTACGATTTCAAAATTAGCTATATATAAATTTTCATTTCATGTTAAGTTGTTCACTATCTTGAAAATTATACATTATTATTCCTTATCTAATCTATTGAATAACACTATTTAAAAATTTATCCTAGTTTAAGGAATGGAAACTGTATTAATACACTTAATCTATGTAGGGATTACCCCCCAAGACAAGATAATGATACTGGAGCTACAACTAATGTTAATGCTCAACAAATTATAACAATGTTTTGACCCATATTCATGGATTTATAGAGAAAAATACTGATACAAAATGTGGTGTAACAAATCTATAAATTTTCAAGCATCATTAACCTCTATCATTCAATGGAACAAAATAACATCGGTATCTAAACAATAGATAAGTTCCTTAGTGAAAATATTTCTTTCTTTGGGAATTAATGAAAGTGAGAAAGTTGTTATGGATGTTCATCATCTCTACGGATATGAAAATAAATGATGGTCAAAGATTGAATACACTATGGATGAGGAGTAAATAAAAACAATGCAATGGTAGGATTTTATGGAATTTTTCATGGAAAAATATTTCCTCTTGAATAAAGATAAGATATGGAAATAAAATTCTTGGCTCTGAGATAAAAAGAAGAAGAAAATTCTGTTATGTGTAAAGAAAAATTTACCTAGTAATCATGACTTTCTATGGAATATGTATCTAATAAAAATATTAAGATTTTATATTTCATTAACATATTAAATTCATTCCTTCGAAGGACAGTAGTATCCCAATCCATCTCATCGTAAGAGGACATAGTCTCAAGTTCTATCAAGATAGTGAAATAATTCTCCATGTCTTATAGATTTTTAGTAAATAAAGAGAAAAATAGTATGGAAGATAATAAATGTATAAGGAGAATAAGAGAATTAAGTATCATTTCAAATATTATTATTATCGAAAGAAACTCCCTAGTTTTTGCTTGAATGGAATTATAGTTTCCTTTATATTTAGAAAGAATGGCCACCGAAGTGATGATTATATTGTAATGAAAGAAGATACCATTGAATAAAATTCAATTATAAAAATATGGGACCATACCCAAATAAATTTCCCACGAGATAATAGAAGATATTCCCGAAGTAGTAAATGGGTCATGGTTATGCTTAAGATATTACTATAGCATATGGTGAATGATTAAGATGGATGTGTATTTAGATTCCAGAATTATGACATTCGAGTTATAATAATCACGACATGTATAAATATTATTCTATAGTATTTTTTCTTTATGTATTTGAAAGAATATTTAGATAGGTACCCATAAACAAGAAAAGTGATTTAGTGGTTAGGTGTTATTTTTTTAGAATACAAGAATAAGTGAAAAATAACCCTTAATATGTTCCTGGTGTTGATTTATTTGTAATTAAATAAACAAATGGAATAGTTTTTGTGACCTTAAAAATGGATAGTGATTTATTGAGAAGTAATTCATGATGGCGTTTTTTGTATTTTCTAATAATTATATTTGATAATATGATATTTTATTTATGGAATAAGGGGAGACTATTCCATGTAAGCATAAAAATATTCAATATGGTTTTATGGTGATTCACTTTATTTCCATATTTTATAAAAAATATATGATGAAGGTATTTACAAGTTACATTAAGAGATACATTATAGGGGATTACTGGTAAGTTTATTTTGGAAATTTAGTAGACTTATTCATAAATCTTTTGAGTTATGAATTCTGCCTGAAATATTTTATAGGATCCTTAAGATTGAATCTTTATGGAATGTGATTTGATATTATTTTTTGTTGTCAAATTATTATTTATCATATTGTATAACATGTGATAAAAAATTTTGTTTTGGTAAATATTTATAGGTCCTATGAATTAATTATTGATCTTTTGATTCATTAATAGTGCTTAAAGTGGGAAAAATCATTTTTAATGTCCATTTCTAGGCATAAAAGATTTATTTGAAATAGATTGAATCACAAAAAAGTATAATATTAGGATTGAGACATGGAATGAATCAAGTGAGTTTATTTTTGTCATTGATTTATGTAGATAGTAAAATAATCCCATGATTTTATGAAAATGAAATCAAAATAAAAACGGCATCTGTTTACTTTTCTTACTGATAAATCTATGGAATTTAAAACCATAAAGGATTTAGAGTTTTGTGGTGAATAAAATTCTCATTACCATTTTCAATTTCAATATCTATTAATCCTTGTGCATTATATTTCTATTTTGTTCCAAAATTCTTACATCCCAATAATTTTATTCAATTTGAAAACCATTTTTTGTGATGAGCATCATATTTTATTTCCCCTCATTTAAGAGGAATTATTGTTATCCATTTTTTTAATGTGGGTTTTTCAAAAATCTAATTTAAAATTGAAAACAATTGATTACTAATCACAAGTTTAAATTTCACAGAAACAATCTATCTAATGGGGGGCGGGGAATGTAAACAACAAATATTTTAAAATAAAACATTGTTCGATAGCATATGCAGTACGTAATGTCTAGCTTAAAAAACTAAAATATTATTATTTAATTATGAATAATATTAACAATACGTTAAATTGGATGGTATGAATAATATTAATTGAATTGTTATATATATATATATATATAATGGACCTTCTCAAAATAAGATCAATGACTAATGCTTATGAAATAAGTAGTCAATTTTCAGTAAATGTATTCTATGCTACAGAAATATGTTTTCATCATAATTAATTTTTATTTATTTTTGTGTGAAAATATTATAATTAATATGTAGACATTATATAATTTTTGTTTTATAAAAATAATATCTTATTTGAAATCATAATATCAAAATCATATTATTGTCAAATATTTAGATTTTTCTTAAAAGAATTATTTTCCAATGAATAATGAAAAATATCTATTTATGTTGAAAACCATATTTTTATTTATGGAATTTTAAATGTTCCGTTTTATTTTAAAATGAATTAAAAGTAAAATTATCTCTGTTATATTTTTAATAATCCAACTTAGTTCAGTAGAATCAATTTTATGGTTGAATTTGGAATAAATTTCTTTTTCTTAAAAAGGCTTTTTTTGAAAAACTATATTTCATTGGTTTTTTCATTTTAATATTAAATTAAATTCATCCAATTATAAGAATTGAATCCATAAATATGGATTCCATATTTATATTTAGGAGGGATAACATTAGTAAAATATTTTCATTTATTTTTTTCAGTATGAATATTAACTATAGTAAATTTTGTTACCACAATAAAGGGTTAATTTGCTAATTATGGTTAGAAATAAAATGATAAGGACTGAAAATTGAATATAACACTTGTATAATGTAACATCCTTAAGTGAGTTCCACAATACCACTCTAAGCCCCAAATATATATATTTATTCTTTGTGATAATCGATTTCTGGGATATGGTTTACTACTCTAAATACCCACAGGATTCCAAACAACTACTCTAGGCCCCCATTAAATGAAAAGGAAATTGAAATTGAAGGATCAATGGAAAAACCTGACTGAATTAGATTTTCTGTACCTTTTTAGTATGGTATAGACTCCAGAATAGGTTTAAGGATGTATTTTTTGCATGGGTTCCACCATGAAGCAAGTGATTTACATGGTGAATTAAAGAAAAATTTAATGTGAAAACTAATCACTTATTAATTTTTAATTTATTCTTTATACAACCGAATACATTGATATAGACTAGTTATTATTTTAGATTACATTGGTGGTGGCCTACTAAGTTGTACTCACACCCTACTCAAGTTACCTAATCACTACCTAAATAGAAATCATTTGCATTATAAGGTAAGGGTAAGAGTTCTATGTTAGATGGCTGTGTTAGAATTTAGGATGGGGCATGGATGAGGGAACCAGACATGATATCGGGATATGATTAAGAGATTTCTACGTATCTTTGTTTTTTGGTTTCATTAAAAACATGACACTAATATAGCATGACATTTTTACTATTTAGTTATTTTGTTATTTATTCATGTTTTGGTCCCATCATGTGATTTTGAATAATTATTGATTATGGAGTTACGTTGGTTATTGTTTATTTTATTTTACTGTTTTATACTAATTTATTCTCTTGTGATGAATTGATAATGAGGATATAGTCTCCCCATGATATAAATATTAGATCCTTGCTACTAGTCAGAAACATTCAGAATACGTGGAGGCTTGCTTGAGGTAACATAACCAAAAGGCTCATAACATTGACATTTGGAACTCTGGTCAGGACGTTACGAAGTGGTATCAATGGTAGGTTTCAATCCTCTAATCTGTGGTTTATTCGTGCACCAATTAGGCAGCCTGAGAAGGGTGTGAATACAGCTGAGTAGGCCACCACCAATGGTGTTTAAAATATTATCCACTCAAAATAATTTTATGTAGTTGTATAAAGAATTATGTAAAAATGAATAAGCAAACTGTTTTTATATTAAATAATTCATTAATTAAGCACATAAATCCATGTGTTCACTGGGACACCCAAACTAATAATTTATGTTTTAGCCTGTACTAGAGTCTGAACCATTCTTCAATAATATATCATATTTAATACTATCATGGGTTTCCATTAATCATTTAATTACAGTTTCAAATTCATAAAATGTGGTCCTAGAGTAGTAGTTTAGTACCCTGTGGGTATTTGGTACAGTAGTCCCTGTCCTACAACTTAGTGATCACAAAAAAAATTATATATTGGGGGACAAGAGTGGAAATGCGAGACTTGGGTCAAGACATTCATATAATTCTTATTTTATGATTATATATAATTCCAAAAAATCCTATATTAAGTAATATAATATTCTTTATCCATTTTAATGAGATTATGACCTTTATAATATTTTTTTGAAAAGAAAAGTAAAAAATTTCAAACTCTTTTTTTTATAACTATAATATTTGTAACACGGGAATAACTAGAGGACACGTTTAGTTCTGGATAATATTTTTAAATATACAAGATTCAAATTCTTCATTTTAATTTAATTTTTATTTTTGATGAAGATATAATTACCTTAAATGTTTACACAACGCTAATGTTGTAATTATAAAATTAATAAAAAAAAATAAATGTTATTAATTTATTAAAATTAGTATATTTTGGAAGAATTAATGTGACACAATATATTTCATGATACACATGTAATATTATAGATTTTTTGATGAATTTTATTATAATTTATTTGTGGTAATTATGTTATTAGATTCAAATTAAATGAAAACTTCTAAAATTGATATTATTGATATTTTAAGAAAATAATATATTATTAAAGTATTTAAAATGCATAAATAATATTATATTCTCCAAATTAATTTTATATAGTTACTTACACATATCATGGTAAATTTATCGGTGTTTTGATATTTCATAGTAGCATTATTGACCCTTAGAGCGTATTAATATAGAATAGTATCGTAGTTGTGAAAAGGATTAATGGGGGTTAAAACTAAAATATAAGAGAGAAAATATATCCAAACTTGCATAAATTTATTTATATTATATTATATAGACTTATATTCACATTATATTTCAATTATAACAATTTGGGTTTATTTGATAATTATAAATAATTTATATTAATCTTATATTTTATGAAATTCCAAAAGTGCCCCTCATCCCAATTGTAAAAGGGAACCTCCTCTGTTACTTATTTTTTACACATTGAACCATATATCCCTAAAAATTAACAACTATTATTATTTTGAATATCCTTATCCAAGTTTTTTGGTTTTGGACTATCCAAAATAGAAACCCTAGGTCATATAATAAGATATCAAAGAGAGTTCACCAAAAAAGAGGTAATTGTCTTTACTACCTCTTTCAATTTTATTTTTTTTATAATTATTCATCATGTATTCTAATCATAAAAAAATAATAACATATTTATTAGAGATATTTTTATTTTTTATTATTATTATGGTAAAACCAAATTCCATCTCTTTTCCATCCAAGAAATGTGAAAACATTGCTCATATGTACCAATGGCTTACCCTCTCAAGGAAGGGGTGTAATTTGTCTTTAAAATCCACTTTATTTGGATGGTTATAAAGATAGATCTAATTAGTATATATTATACTTATTTCATAAATATGATTCTAAAAAGACTAACTATAATTTTTATTCCATTCTTTCCATCTATTTAAACATGAAAACAGCGTTCACACATACACATGGACTATTGTCACTATAAATGGTGTAATTTATTTTTCTATATCAATATTTATGTATGAATTTAAATATATATATGAAATTAATATTATATTAATACCTTGAATAATATTTTTGAGAATATTTAACCACAATAAAATTTTGGGGATGGACCAAATGAATCCTAACATACATGAAAAATGATGGAGTTTTCACCCATAACAATGATTTAATGAGTAGTTTTTAAAAACCAGGTAATAAAAGATTATATGTAAATAATAGAGGTTATAATATATATTATTATGGTTATGAAATATATTTATAATGAATCCATATTTATTATATAGGAGGTTTGAACATGTGCGAAGGAATTCAGACCGGATGTAAGAGTTTCTTCTCTATCATTTACTTATATGAGACATATAACACATTCACCAATTATTTATTATTTTTGGTGTATATATTGCACTTTGATATGTTAAATCGTTAATATATTTATCTTCATGGTATTTAAAGTTTATTTTTATGTTATTTCCTTCAGGGGGATTATAATTCAAAATTTACTAAAGTGGAAAGGGTTCAATTAACAATCTCACTATTATTCGAGATAGTTTATATTTACATTGGGGGAATATTTCCTTCCATATCCATATTTTCCTAAAAATGTTTTAAGAATATTTTTAGTATCCTACCATAATTTATTAGGGAAAATATTACCCATTTTTTACCTTTCTAAAAATTAATTTTAATTGAATCTTCTTACCGTTTTTATAATGAGGTGATTTTAGAATTTTAACACAAGTGTAAAAAAATTGTTTTAAACATTTATGGGAAGAATATAATTTAACATTTTCATGATTACTCAATGATTTGATGCTTTTATTAGATGTTTAAAAAGTTATTTTTAATGAAAATAATTTTTTTATTAGTCATGCAGTTTTTAGATTTTAAATTTTTTTTCCAATGTGAAATGGTTATTTTACTAAATAATGTTTTTATGATATCCAATTTGAAATTATGGTCATCAACATCATGAAAGCCTTATTCTACTTATAATCCTCTATGAATATGTTTTTTTTATTCAATAATTATTATTTCTCTTGATGGTTTATAATTAGTTTGACTAGGGATATAATAGTTTGATTCCATTCACCATATTAATTTGGATGGTTTATGTTTATGTTTATTGATTGGGAAAGTCATTAAAATTTCATAAAAATGTTCAATACCAATTTTTATGTTGATTTTGTTACACCCCTATAATTTTAGGAATGTATTGGACTTATTATGTGATGGGTGGGGCTCTCTACATCACGTTGAAGCATTTATAGGTCTCGTGAGAAAAACTAGTATAGAATTTGGTTGAGGCCATACCCATTTATATATATTTCTTGGAATAAATAATTTATGGTATTTTCCTATGTCTTGGTCAAGGACTAAACATTATGTTTCAGATTTCAATCATTTTGAATGCTATAAATATGAATCCTATTTTTGATGTCCTTGAGTTTATGTGATTAGTTAGAATATACAAGGATAAGTTTCGTTCTATTATAATTATTTATATGTATTATTTGATCATCAATTATTCCAACCATATTATTCTGAAGATATTGAATAAATGGAATGTGATTCATTTATTTAGATTTCTATATTTTTTATGTTCATTTACACATGATAACTATCATTTTATGCTTACCCTTTATATGAATCTGAGATATCCCCATTATTATTTTTTATTTTTCTTAGGATTTCATGAAGTTATAGAGACTTGGTTTTTTCCATATAAGAATTTGAAATATTTCTAAATATATTTATAGAGTTATCCACTCAGACGACATGCGATTCCAGAGCCGGTGTACCCATAATTAATTTTATAAGATTATTAAATATATTTTATATTGCATGTGAACATTTTCTTAGAAAAATGGATAAATCTTAAATAGAAACTTATATTAGAAATTCAAGAGCCCGGTTGAATCCAGAATGTGTTTTTTACACATGGATCGATGTAAAATATGTCAGTGTCGGGCATTCGTACAACACGCCCATCGATAGTATGTTCAGTGGATTAATTAATTATTAAATTAATTCAATCATTCATTTAAAAAAACCATCTTCCTACAAATATATTGTCATAGATAATAGACCAGGGTCAGCCTCATAATCTTTGAATATGTAAAGTTTCTCTTCCTCTCCTTCCATTGGTGGATCACATCAGACAACAATGAAATGTTGGATCAGAGTAGATCGGGATGCGACAAACATAATGACTTCCTTAAATCATTGTTGATTGCATTATTCAATGATGAGTGGTCTAATATCTTGGTAGGATTCATAAATTTTTGATTTATACCATTTTTTGATTAATATATTTAGATGATCGATCTCTATTCTTGGATCTATTCTAATTGAGGACAATTGCATGCACTCATGTATATAAAATTATTTCTTTTCAATGTTTTTAACCTCAGATGATCCATTCGTGATCTTTGGCAATGAATTATTGGAAAAAAATTGTTTAAACGAATTTTCTTTTATTTTTTCCTTTTCTTTCTCACATTCATTAGCAGTTGGACCATGTGGTCCTAGTTTAACTTTTCCGAGTGATACTGAGCCCGATCAGACCCCCCAAGATTGAAACAGTTTCACAAACATGGGAAGGATCATTTGAACAAGGGTAGATCTACGATATTTATAGGATTTGGATTATTGTTACAAATATAAGAGGCTTGACCATAGAAGTTTTAAGGCCCTATGACATATGAGTTGGACGATGAACCCCCTTACAAGAAACAGAATCATATTTCTTTTGACCAACATCTAGAAACTGTGAACAATTCCTAGATCCTCTAAACTCAAGATGATTTGAGTCATAGTATATAATAGAATAGACTTCTTCAACATGGGGATCATGTATATTCTATTTATAGAAATCCCAGACTACACACCGTATATATTGATGAACATACGATGTGTAACCCCTTAGCTTCGACAACTAGGGTTTCCTGAAATCATAAGGATGACATGGCATGTAGCCCACTTACACACCATGAACCTCATCATCAGATGGATGAGTTTTTTGGACGGTCACATGGTTGTTAATCCATGTTAGATTAAACATACATGTATTGAAGTACCCTGACAAGGCCATTCCACATGGGTGGCACCCCATGTGAAGAAATACATTGTGTACCAAAGTATACGAACACGACTTGAGTACATGGACACTATCAGAAGAACATATCATGATCCCTATTAGATTGGACACACCATGTAGTCAACCTACCTAGAATGTACTACTACGTGGGTCGGGATCGATATGTTAGACCGAGACATGGTCAGGAAGTGGAGCGAGACCACATGTCGTGTGGCTCCCATCACATTTCATGTATGCCTTAGCTCATTAGGATCAACCATAACCCCTATGTACCACCATATTTTGAACTCATATTTTAGCCTATGATTATCCAATATTGAGTTTGTTTCTACATAAAACTTGATGCTTCCCTCAGTTGTAAATTTTTGGATAAGATATTGAATTTTAAGAGAAAAAATCTTGGTTAGGCAATGCTCGATGAAGTAGTGGATTCCTAGGATCACTAATTTTTTTCCATGTGGTACCCCTGCAGAGCTTGGAAATGGGTCCTCAGCGTCTTACGAGTGATTACCTCTAGTAGAGATGGTAAGTGGGTCCTCAACTTCATCCAAGTGGTACCCCCTGTAGAGCTAGGCATTGGGTCTTCAATAACTTCCTTGTGGTACCTTACAGTCGAGCCGGGAAGTGGGTCCTCAATATCTTCTAAGTGGTTCTCTCCAGTGAAGCTGGGAAGTGGGTCCTTGACATCTTCCAAGTGGTACCATTGAGTATAGATGAGTAGTGGGTCCTCCATATCTTTCCAGTTGTACCCTCCATTAGTGTTGTGTAGTGGTTCATCGATAACTTTTGAGTGGTACAATCTAGTAGAGATGGGCAGTGGGTCCTTAATGTCTTCTGATAGGTACCCTCTAGTAGAGTTGGGCAGTGGTTCCT
This sequence comes from Viscum album, assembly GCA_963277665.1. Lineage (NCBI taxonomy): Eukaryota > Viridiplantae > Streptophyta > Magnoliopsida > Santalales > Viscaceae > Viscum > Viscum album. The sequence continues at coordinate 816,803,251 of OY728142.1, forward strand.
CAATTCCTTCGGAGTGATACCCTTTACTGGATCTGGGTAGTGGGTCCTTGGAAATTTCAGAGTGGAATACTCCTCTTGTACAAGGGATTGAGTGTTTTACCTAGAGTTTTTTCCCTCTACTGTGCAACACAGGTAGAAGGCATGGTTAGACTTGGATAGTTACTTCTGGTAAGACACGTGAGATTTTGGGATTCATTTATGGAATTTTTAAACTGTTGGCCAGTATTATTTTTAGATTTATATGTGATATGGATATTCACTTAGTCTCTAATTTTTTATTCTTTTTACTAATAATATATATAATTCTTCAATATCCAAATTCATGCATTTCGAAAATCTCATTCAATGAGAGGTGAATTAGCACATGGTATGCCACATGCTTTTTGTGTTCATATTCATGTGGTTGTATGATTATACCCTCCTAATATGGGTATAAATTAATCAATGTTTTTTTATCTACTCACAGTGTCAAGACCCCTATACTTGGAAAAGGTTATTCTTTATATTTCTTTGGGTTGAGTTACACCTATTTTCTATCCATTATCTATCTATTCATATTGTATATATTACTTATCCCCCTTAATTTTTAGGTAATACTAATGGGTATCTATATAATCCCCCTTTTATGGGAGTTTCCACACATGTCGTGTCTTATACAGACTATGGATATGTTGTTGGTGACTTGGGAGGAGCTTAGGTATACTTGGTACGTTGGGCCACATATGGTGGTCACATATTGGAGATCAGGAGATGGGATCTCTCAACTGTTTAATTTTCTAGTTTTTTCAGGTTGGTACATATTTCTAGGTGGGCATGTATCATTCCACTTTACTTTTCAGTTTACACTATTGTACTCTAGTACAATCTAATGGGTTTTCATGTCCTTTTGTTCCTTTTTATTTTTTCTTCTTTTACTATTAATTCCTCTAACCTTATGTATTGATATATGTGTTTTTTTGTGTGTAGTTACTTAGTAAACGGACTCCACATGTTAGTTATGACTTCAATACTAGTTGTTAGCCCCTGGCCTATTGAGGTGGCTTGGAGTAGTTGTGGCTTGAGCAACAACTTGACTCAGATCATGATAGATTAGTAAAAATGGTTGATTGATCCTTGGGATTGTGTTTGGTGTACCCAACTTATGAGGATTTGGTTGGTATTAGGTAAATAGTGTCAAATTGTCTTGATTGTGCCTCTTAGGCAAAAAAATATAAGGATGGTGCTGGTAGCTGATGTATCCATTCATCAGGACCTTGACTACCTTCTTTTCAACTAGACATGTCGAGATATTTGTTTCGGGGATCAATGGTAAATAAATCATATATGATTGAGTCTTTGAATTTCCATCTTGATTAATCTCCCCATTATATATATATATATATTTATTTATATATATATATATATGCTCATCTGATCGCGGTATATCTTGAAAATTCTCAAGATGCCTTAATAATGAAAACCATCCAGGATACTAGTTTCGGATCCTAACGAAGATATGATGAGTGATGATGCATTGGTTTAGGGTCCATCCCAGGATATTCTTCCTCCAAATATGATGCTAGTGTAACCTCCACATATCGAGCATGAGATCATACTAGTTGAGTAGGCTAACGATATGTATAGTTTTAGCATGCTCTTTGAGTTCAAGTATTAGAGGCCGATGGGGTTCCGTGGTGAGCTGGATCCTCAGGTAGAAGAGGATTAGATGTATTTAGTGGTATCTGTCTTCAGGATCATTTAGACCCTGGTAGACAGGCAATTGCACTTGCAATTATCCTTTCCCATTGAGTAGTTGGATGCTGGTGCAACCTTGATACATAGATTCATAATGATCTGACACTCACATGGCCCAAATTCCAGATACTGTTCCCCGATGAGTACTACCCATCATGTTTGCACTTGATTTAGATTCAAGAGATCATATAGATACAATAGGGAGGGATTGTTGTGAATGAGTACATTGCATGGTTCAAAAACCTTACCTGGTACTCCCTTGAAATGATATGTGATGGTTAATTATGAGCATGAATGTTTGAGCAGGGACTCTGTAGAGAGATTTATGCTAGCATGTTGCCCTTGTAAATCCCCACCTATTTTGGGGTGCTGGAGTGGGAACAATTTAAATGGAGATTTCTGTTTGAGGGGAACCAGGTATCCGTGGATGGAAGTGGGTGTCATAAGGCCGACTCTTCTAAAACAGCTAGCAGGAACTAGTCGACAAGATCTCGATAAAGAAGGCCTTTTGTCAATGAGACCCAGGAATGTGGTCATACTGTACAGATGAAACACCAAGCACCAAGGAAGCTCGAAGTGGGTTGGTTCTATTCTTGTGATGTGTGAGGTCACATTTGAAATGACTTACCAACCAGACATGCTAAGGAGCACAATTAGGTAATTGACAGACAACAATGGCAGAGGCAACACCGTGATCAGAGATATCCCATGTGAGGGTAGGGTGGACCCATGGGAGGTAAAGATAGAAGAGTAGTATGATGAGATATCTATGGTGGACGCTGCTATGATATCCTTCTTCCACAACCACCAGGTGACCTACATCAAGCTTAGGAAGCTGGTGGTCGTGGCTGCTGATAACTGTAATATTTGAAGTTTTATTATTTCACAACTCACAATATGATTAAAGGTATGGTATTTGTATATTATAATATTTATTAAGTACTAGTATACATATTTTTTTAGTCATTACTTCATCTCAACAATTCTGTTGTGATATCTAGAGCTCCTTGTTCAGGTTCTTTCCCAACAACATTCATCTTGACGTTTCTACAGGAAATTATTCCTTTATATATTTTATCTACTAGAAGTGTGAGAAATCACTTACTATAGAACGGTTTATGTGGGAACTTTTGGTCATCATGATGGAACCCTCTGACGTCATATTGGGTACGGACTGGCTACCCATGGCCCATTCCCAGATTGACTGTCGCCGCAAAATATTCGTATTCCTTCATACTAATGGGATGATATTAACCATTATGGGTGAGAGAGAGTTCATAGTGTGATGAGTGGGTTCTACGAGTCAGAGGCTTCATCCCATCACCCATTATTTATCAATTATATACCTTGGTTTATTTGTCTCTTCATGCATCTGGATTACCACATTGAAGTAGGATTACATTGAAATATTCCTCGAGAACGTTCTAGGACTACCTATGAGGTGGGAGATTGATTTTTTACATCAACTTTCATCTTGGTATGACTTTGATATCTTGTATGGCATATAGAATGATCCCTACCAAGCTATGGGAGTTACAGTTGAAGTTGGAGGACCTTTTAGAGAAAGGTTTTTTCAGAGATAGTTTGTCCCCCTGGGCACCTCAAGTGTTTTTCTTGAAAAATCCATATGATATATTGCATATTTTCATGAATTATAATCTCTTTAAATAGGCCATTATAAAAAAATTACCTCATTTTGTGTATTTACGAACACATTGACCAGTTTCGAGGGGGGGTGGATCTATATGATTTATCTCTAGTCTAACTACAACCAGTTGAGGGATCATGAGGATTATATTACAAATTTGGAAATCTAATGTTTCTATATACACTAATAATTTCTAATGAATCCATTTTTTGTGATGAATTCCCCTATTGTATTTTTTGAATTTTATTAAGTACGTACTGTAACGGTATATGGACCATTTTTTATCATATTCATTGATGGCATACTAATTTACACTACATAAAAATATGAGCATATGGATCACTTTAGGATTGTCCTATATTTATAAAAGAGTACTATATTTATGGGAAACATTCAAAGTTATAATTCAAGATTCATGAGGTTCACTTTCTGGGGCATGTCATTTCTAAGCATGGTTTAGCTGTGGACCCATTAAAGATCAATGAAGTGCTTTCTTGGGAACCACCCAAAAAATACTCAAAGGTGTGAATATTTATTTTCATGGGGGTGTAATACTTGTGTTTTTTGGTATATTTCAGCTAAATTACAACCCCTTTGACTACACTGATGAGAAAAGGAAATCTGTTTACATAGACCGTGCAATTCCAAATGGCCTTTCAGGAGTTGAGGTTGAGACTGATGAGTTCTCTATGGTGATACTACCTGAGGATAGAGTGGAGTAAGTGGTGTATTATTATGCCTCAAGAGATGGGATTGACTGTGTGTTGGTATAGATATGTAGTTATGGCTTACAATTTGTGGTAGTTGAGACCCCATGAGAAGAACTGCATGACTCACATCCTAGAGCTGGAAGTGGTAGCCTACACCCTAATGATGTAGAGACCTAAACCTAAGATAATAGTTATTGTTATAGTTCCTATAGGAATATGACATTATGATATTCAACACTCCATAGAAGTTTAATGTGGTAGTATTTTCCATTAGAATAATGCCCAATATCACATAGTGTTGGAGGATTTTGATCAGTTGTCTTCCCTACAGCTGACCCTGGTAAAAAAAGAGGGTAAATTTTTTCTACAATCGATGGAGTTGACTCCTTAGATTCTAAAACATGTTAGAGATTCCCTGTTAGAAGACATCAATTGTGATCTCTTATGTGACCAGATATCCATAGGGGAATCACCAGATGGATATTTTGAATGAGGGAATCACATCATATTTTTCTAGGGATGGATGGTGGTTCAAGTCCTTATCCTGGAGGAGTTGATTTTAGTGTTCAAAAAGTAACCCCTAGTTTTACATGCTGCTATAGGGAAGATGTATAGATATTGTTAGTGATAGTTTTGGTAGTCCAGCTTGAGAAGGGACATAGATGAGTTCATCTCTTGGAGCCTAACATATTAGTATTTGAAGGCAGAGCACCATGTACCAATAGGTTTGTTGCAAACCATTAAAATCTCGTAGTGGATGTGATATGACAAATCCATGGATGTTGTGAAACGGATTGAGCACACAACTAAGGGACATGATTCTATTTGGGTGATAGTTGATCGACTCATGATGAAATCACACTTCCTTTCTATCAGGTAAAAGGGTTCAATGGACTATTTTGGGCACCTGTACGTACCAGAGATTGTTCTCCATCATGGAATTCCCTTGATGATTTTCACTTACCATGATGTGTGGTTTACATCATGATTGTGGAGAGTCATTTTGGAGGCATTTGGGTCCCAAATAAGGATGTGTACATCCTTTCACCCCCAATATAATGGCAAGGCCAAGTATACTATCCAGGTGTTGGAGAATATGTTGAGGGATTGGGTATTAGAATTTTGTCAGACCTGGGAGGTTCACTTTACTTTTTTTTTGAGTTTTCATACCACAATAACTACCACTCTAACATCGGAATGGAAACTTTTGATAACCTGTACGAGATACCCTAAAGGTCACCCTTATGTGGGATAGAGATTTGTGAGACATCTTTTTTGGGCCTAGATATAGTGTGGGTGACTACAGGGAAGGACCATATCATCCTTTAGTAGATAAGGACAATCAATATCAAATAAAATACATAGACAAATCATTTTCGTAGGCCCATCGTCTTTCAGAATAGGGACCATGTTTTCATGATAGTGTCCCCACAATGTGCATTGTAGAGGTTTGGCTGGGGATGTAAGGTATCTACGAGGTTCATCATGCTATTAATGATCATGAAGAGGTTGGTGAGGTTTCATACTGCCTTTACCTACCCCTACAGCTGCATTGCGTGAACAATGTATTCCACTTGTCAGAGATAAGAAGATACATGGATGACCCTGCATATGTTATCAATTGAGGAGAGATAGACATCGTGGATGGATCCACCTTTGCAGAGAACCTTGGGGGGATCAAGTATCAACATGATAAAAACCTGCATGAATATACCATCCCCTGGGTTTGCATGTTGTGGCAGCACGATAATAGGCTGGAGAGTTCTTGGGAGTGGGAGAGCCATGTGAAGTCTTAGTAACCCGAGTTGTTTGTTCACTTGTAATTTTTATGGACTAAAATATTGAAGGAGGGAATGATTTTGATACATATTTGTTACCTAGTAAAAATTTGATATATTTCTATATATATTTCCCTATCTATGTGCTAAGACGACGTGTGATTCTAAAATCCAATGTGCCTAGAATTAATATTGAAAAATTGAAAATATATTTTATATTGTGAGTGCATAGTTTCTTAAATAAAATGGGATAACTCTTAACAAAATGTATAGATCTAAAATATGAGACAACCTTTGAGTCAGTAATGCATTTTTTACACTATGTGTAACCCAAAATAGTTCTGCACATGATATTAAGACACCACATCCATTAGTGATACTTTCTGTGGATTAATTTGTTATTAAATTAAATAATTCATTTAGTTTTTACCTAATCTATTTATCTAAAAATACAAAATCATTTGAAAATTTTCAAGGGTTAGCATCATAATCATGAAGTCACAAGTTACACTGTTCCTCTACTTCTGATGGAGGTTCACATCACACAATGATGATATGCTAGATCAGAGAAGAATAGGGCTCATTGAATGCAAAAAATTCCATATATAATTGGTGATCATGTTCTTTTACTACAATAAATCCAATATCTAGGTATGACTCATCAATTTATTGTTGAAACGATCATTAAATAAATATATTGAGCCAAATTGATCTATGTTTTTAGATCAATTCCAATTTTGTCAAATTAAAAGTTCCCATGTAAAAAAATTAATTTATTTTCATGTTTTCTAACCTCAGACACCACATTCTTGTTCTTCGGCCATGAATACTTGGTATAAATCATTTAAAAAAAGTCTTGTTGTTTTATCCCTTGATTTCTTCATGTTCCTCACTGGCTAGAGCTTGTGGTCCCAGTTCGACCATGTTGGGTGGTACCGAGACCGATTTGATACCCGAGATCACAATATTTTCAAAAAAATATGGGTGGATCGATTGACAAGGCTAGATATGTGATTTTTAGAGGTTTATGATGATATTTATAATTACCATAGGATATATATTTGATTGACAATGTACAGGCGGTGTGTGGGTTGGAAGATGAACCACCCGATGAGCAAAGGGATCTGACTTCTGACGAATGACATCTAGAAACAATGAAATAAAACCTATATCCACTAATATATGCTGTTTTTGAGGTAGGATATATAGTGGAATGGGATGATTCAACAGAAAATGGTGGATATGTGATTCTTTGAAAAACCTGACTACATGCCATGTACAGTGTTAAACCCACAATTTTTATCCCCTTCACTATAGAGGAAAGGGTTTCAAGAAATCGTATGTATTGAATGGTGTGTATCATACATTCATGTCCTATACTTGATCCCTATATAGATGATCTATATGGAATAACACACAGTTGGTACCCTAAATTGGAGTACACAAACAGGTACATAGTTGTGTATCGAAGTATAGGACATGGCCATGCCACATGGGTGGAACCCCATATGAAGCAACAAGCCATGTTACAAAGTACACAAACACATATTGAGTATATAGACACATTCAAAATGACACGGGATAGTCCCGTTTAGTTTAGAAACATCATTTATTTAACTTACACAACATGTATTATTACACGGGTTGAGTGTTTTGTGATGGATAAGGACACGTCCAAGCCGTGGATTGGGACCACATATCGTGCCAGTCCCCTCCCACGCCGTGTACACCATATCTCCTTATGAGGAAACTTATACCCTCTATAACTTATTCATTTGAACTCGTATTTTGGATTGAGAGTATCCCATCCTTAGTGGTTTTTTCTTAGAACATGATGGAACCCTCATTTGTGGGTTTTGGGAAATGATGTGGAATGTTTTGGGAACAATGCTTGGTTAGGAAACGCATGACGATGGTAGTGGTCACATAGGATCATCAGAGGTTTTCTGGGCGGTAACCTCCATTAGAGCTCGTCATTGGGTCATCGATGTCTTATGAGTGGTACACTTAATTAGAGAGGGGAAGTATGTTAATGATGTATTCTGATTGGTTGCCTCCAGTATAGTTTGATAGTGGTTCCTCAATGTCTGATGAGTGGTACCCTCCAGTAGTGTTAGGTAGTGGATCCTCGACATCTTCTGAGTGGTACCCTCCAGTAGATCTTAGCAGTGGGTCCTCTACATCTTCCCAGTCTTACCCTCTAGTAAATATGGGTAGTGGGTCCTCAAAATTTTTTATGTGGTACCCTCTAGTTGAGCTGGACAGTGGGACCTCGATCTCTTCTGAGTGGTACCCTCCAATCGATATAGGAAGTGGGTCCTTGAAAACATCTAATAGTATCCCTCCAGAATATCTCATTAGGGGGTCCTTTAAGATTTCATAGTAGAACCATCCTATTGTACTAGTGAATTGGTCATTTACCTAGAGTTGTGGCCAATCTACTGTATGATATAGTGACGATGCATGGGTGTACATGGATGGTTACATCTAGGTAGACATGCGAGATGTGGGGAATCCTTGATGGAATATTGAAACTATTAAATGATATTATTTTGGGGATAAGCTCTGAGATATAGATCCCTTTACCCCCTCATTTGGAATTATTTTGACTCAGAATATATATAAATCTTCTGTATCCACCCCATTTATTTGGGAACTCTATTTCCTTGTGAGGAGAAGATTTTTTTTCTATGATATTTTATTTTCATGATTAGATTCCCATGGATGAATGAGTTTACTCTCCTCCTATGGGTGGTGAATAATCTACATGTAGTTCATCTAATCACTATGTTGAGCCCATGTTCTTGTATGAGGTAACTTTTTCTCTTTATTGGGGTTGAGATTCACCTTTTTATTATCTATGGTCTTTCTACACCTATTTTATCTATTACCTATCTCCCTTCAGTTTTCGAGGTTTCCTAATAGGTATGTATATATTCTCCCTTTCATGGGCTATTCCCTCACATGTCATGTCTTATGCAGATGACGTACAGGTCGATGGTGACTTCAAAGGAGATTAGGGATACATGGTACTTTGGACCATGTACGGTGGTTGTAGCTTGATGATCAAGAGTTGGGATCTATAATTAGTTCAATTTTTTCTATTTTTTATGTCTGGGATATATTTTTAGTTGGGCATGTATTCTTCCCCTTAACTTTTTAGTTTACACATCTGTACTCTTATACTGTCTAAATGTTTTTCATGCATGATTTTTTCCTTTATATTTTTTCTTATTTTATTTTTAATACATCTCCAATTTTTCATTGATATGGTTGTGTGTGTGTATAGGTAATTACGAAAAGGAAACCCCATCTTATCTATTCCATAGACACTGGTTTCTATCCCCTAACGTATAGAGGTGGGATTGGGGTAGTTGTGTCTCAAGCCCCTTCTTGGGTCAGGTAATTATAGAAGTGTTTTGTGATTCGTATATAGGGATATGATCACTAGTGCAGAAAATGTTTTTTACAGTGGTTATTTTTTATTTTTGAAATCGGATTTTGGCTGACATTATTATAGGAGATGTTATAAGAAGAGTTTTTTACGTCGGTTATTTTACAACCGACGTAAAAAACACAAATACGAAGCATTTTATCACGTCAGTTGATAAAAACCCAGCGTGGAAAACGCTTAATAGGAGTGCTTTATTATGTCGATTATTTAATAACTGACGTGATATAATCCCTTTCACATTAGTTATTATATAACTGACATCATAAATCACTCTTCTGAAGCGTTTATCACATTTGTTATTTTTATAACTGACGTGATAAACCAGTCTAAAAAGCATTTTTCAGTGTCGGTTATATAATAACAGATGTAAAAACATATCTAAAACTTCGGTTATTTTATAACCGACGTAAAAATCTATCCATTTTAATTTATTATGTCGGTTATGAAATAACCAACCAAAAAACCATTTCCCATGATGTTATTACGTCGTTTTCCAAATAACCAATGTTATAACAATTTCCAATGAATTTTTATCATCGATTATAAAATAACCATAGTAAAAAAACAATTTTCTTTAAATAAACCTGAACCACTACTATGTCCATCCGAATCACCTAAAATAGAGAAAAAGATTACCCAAAACAGACCAGAACAGACCAGAACCCCCCACCCCTGGACACCCCTGACACCCCTGGACAACCACCACCCCATGGACAACCACCCACACCCCTTGACATCCCCACCACCCCATGGACAGCCCCCACACCCCGGGACAACCCCCACCCCTCTGTATACCCCCACCCCCTGGAAAACACTACCACACCCCTGGACAACCCTCCCACACCCCTGAAACAGACCAAAAAGTTACCATAAATAGACCAGAACTCCCTAACCCCACTAGATATCCCCCACAACACCCCTGGAAACCCCCACACCACTAGACTGCCCCACCCCTGGACATACAACAACACCATTGGATTACCCCACCCTCCATGAAACCCCCATACACCTGGACTACCCCAACACCCCATGGACATCCCCCACACCCCAGGCCAACCCCCACCCTCCTGGACACCCCCCCACACCCATGGACTACCCCCCAACCCCACCCCCGAGACCGCCCCAACCCTCATGGACATCCCCCAAATACCCTTGGACAACCCCCACACCCCTGTACTGCCCCCCAACCCCTGGACAACCCCCCAAACCACTGGAAAACCCCCACCCTCTTGGACCCCCCCACACCCAAGGATTTTACCCACCCTTATGACTGCCCCCACCCTCTTAGACACCCCCACACACCCCTGTATTTCCCCTCCACCCCTGGATATCCCCCCACACCCATGGACAACCCCTTAACCATCCTTATCACCCCCACATCCCTAGACTACCCCCAAATCCCCATGAAACCACTTGGACATCCCCCCACACCCCTGGAATATCCCCCACCCCTGGACACCCCCCCCCCACACCCCGGACTGACCCTCCATCCCCTGGATATCCCCCCACACCCATGGACAACCCCTCAACCCTCCTTAACACCGCCACACCCCTGGACTGCCCCTGCACCCCCTGGAAACCCCCTGGACATCCCCCCACACCCCATGAGTTCCCCCACCCCCAGGACTACCCCCACACCCCTGGACACCCCCTAGACATCCCCCACTCACCTAGACACCCTACCAACCTCCTGGGAACCCTACCACCTCACTAAACAACCCCCACCACACCCTTGGACTCCCCCACCTCACTGGAAACCCCCAGATCAAAACCCGACAAAAACCAAACCAGAACCCCCCCCACCCCACCCCACTGGACAGCACCCACCACACCCTTGGACACCCCCACAAAATTGGTCTTCCCCCAACCCTGGACAGCCCCTAGATAGCTGGTGTTTGGAGGAGAGGCGCTCCCATCCCTCAGGGGGCACGCCGCTGGAAGGTACCCATCACTCCCACATGCGAAGCTTGAGATCTCAAAATGTTTCACATGTCGGAGTGATGAGTACCTTCCAGCAGTATTCAGCCCCCCGAGGGATGGATGTGCCTCCTCTCCCACCCCCTAGACTGCCCCCCCCCCTCCCCATGGACACCCTGAACCCCCCACCCCTACCCCACTGGACAACCCCCCCCCCCCTCCCACCCCACTGGACGACCCTCCCACATCCCTCGAAACACCCCTCACTTCACAGGACACCCCCACACCCCTGGATACCCCCTGGATAGCCCCCCACTCCGCTAGATTTCCCTTCCACCCTCCTGAAAACTCTCCCACCACCCTAGACTACCCCCCAATCTCATGGACACCTAAGATACCCCCACCCCACCGGATAGCCCTCCCACACCCCTGGATACCCCACACCCCGTTTGAACACCCCCACCCCCCTTGGAACCCCTCCCCCCAGACTGTAATCTGTACCATATAAACCATCATAAGTAGACCAAAACAAGAAGTAGAGAAAAATTAAACATTCACTTATATAACATTCAAAAATTACAATGTGAACTTAAAAAAAACTAAATCCAACCTAAATGACTACCAAATAGAAAATTACAATTACAATACTCAAAATTACATTTTACACTACAAAAAAATAAAATTCAATCAAACCTGTAAAATTATTTAACAATTACACTTGTAAGTGTTTGATGTCCTGAGAACTATAGGGTTAAGGGTCATCAAAAAAGATAAAATTAAAAGGATAGTAGTTAACGTGTATAATGAATAAATAAAATGAAATATTACGGAAATGTTTTAAAAAAAATCCTACCAGGTCAAAGTTCACAACTATCCCAGTGGTTATTATTTCATACATAAATCTTAACATTTAATATCTAAATTAGATGATGCCTTTTTTTTCATGAAAATTATGTTTGAATGATTGTATATTCAATTTATTATTTGTATGTAATAAATCAAAAAGTAAAAATTATAAATGGATATTTACCTTTACATTTACATATTTTATCTTCACACTCCTTTTCTTTGTGTTTTTTCGAAGGTATACCCATCCCCAGTTAGAAAATAATAAAAATGGGATAAAATTAAAATCCATTATAATATATAAAACTATTAAAAAATTGAAACTTACTTTTCCAACATTTTCTTAATATTTTCCCACACATCACTATAGATAGAGCATATCCAATAAAGTGTCTTCTACCTTGGGATAAAAAACCCCTAACATCCAATGATCAATGATAAAATAAAATTTAAGGTTAGTGGGTTTTTATGTTAAAAGATAATAAAATATATGAGAGAGATGTGTTTCATACCTCTCATAAAAAGGCATCATCCAATATTGTGTGACTATATTCTGTTCAAGTCTTTCAGTAATACTAAGAATTCATTATTCCTCATCCAATGCACATGCATCAAGAGAAATAAAATGGGGGTCCATGACCCATATAATTCTGTCCACTCATTCTTCTCACAAATTTTATAAAGATACCTAATTCAAAACAGACAAATGTATACATTTTAAATAAATATAACGCCAGGAAATGGTGTTAAAACTTACATGGAAAAAAAATTCACCACGTTGATGCCCAACTTATCTCTAGTAACATGCTCCATGATATCAGCTTTTGTAATACCCACAGTTATTGCACTTCCACAAACATGAGCTTCCATTGGAAACTCAAAATGAACCACCAAAAAATTTGAATATCATGACAATCTATCAAAACTACTAGAATCTGTATCTAATGTCATAGCCATTTTTCTTTTCTGTTGTTTATACAGTATTTCTTTACCTTTGATGTATTTCTATAAAAATAAATAGAAAATATATCAGTTTTCAAATGATAATACAACTTTAATAAAAAAAAATAAAATTGAAGATATAACATACATACCTCTATGGTAATGGGTTGAAGAATTATGGATGACCAAATTAAAAAGTGGTGGATACTATGTCAAACTATCATCACCTCATCTGTAGGTAATGGTACTGGAGTTGATCTATCTATAATATCTTGTACAATGACCCTCTGATTCTCTACCTCTAATTGTTGATGATGAACTATGTCTCCAATACAACATAACTACCCATATGAATCTATATGATGTTGAGGATCATCAACATACAACTCGTAATAAGTGGGAATCTGTGGCGGAGGAGTAGGATAAAAAATGGATTTGGCAGGCTGAGGTGGGAGAGCGGGAGCTACTGGCAGTGGTGGAGGATAAATAATGGGGTCTTCAGGGGGAGGAGGGTGAGTGGGAGCTACTGGTGGAGGTGGAGGAGAAATAATGGAGTCTGTAGGGGGAGGTGGAGGAGTGGGAGATGCTTTCTGAAATTGTCTTTGTATATCTGCAAACATAGACTATTCCGTCACTATAATATTTTCCTCCATCATCGAATTAATATTATGAAATTTTCCCCCCAAGGATTCTATTTTTTATAAAAACCCTAAATTTAAGTAGTTGAATGACATGGAAACACATTTCTTACCGATACACCTGCCAGATATCCTCGTACATGACCAGGATGTTCGGGCTTTCCCGATGATGTAGATAAAATATCTTGCCTCCCAGCAGCTGTAAAAACACCCTGTGAGCTCTGCTCCTCTAGAGAATCATGTATTAATTAACTGAATATTTTTGTAATGATTTAAATTATATGAATAAAATAGTTAATGTAAATAAATAATATAGATATCTTACAATCCTCTCAGCTAAGATTCTTGAATCTTCCGAAAGATATTTCCTTTTCCCCATCTGAGCTCTCTTCCATTTTTCATGTCTAGATGGAGGGGATGGAGGAGCCACCTCTCCAGAGCTTGATGACTCAGCTTTTAGTTTTTGTAATTTTTCCACCATCATTTGTTCTTCCAATAATGTATACCCTCCCTGAGATAAACTATAAGGGTATACATTTTTAGATTAGATATCCTAATGAGATTTCCTTGTTTGTTGTAAATTAATAATAAGAAATCATTGACAAAACAGTAATAAGATCATTTATATAAGAATGAATATAAATGTTTACCTTTCCCTTACCAAAAATGAATCTTTTCTTCTACTTTCAACAAACTATCTCCATGTGTCTTTTTCTATGAAAGGACACATACGACATGGATTTTCATAACTCTTATGACCAAAAATAAAATTAGATTTGATGGTTTATTTGAAATCCCTCCATCGATAATCATTTCTTCCTGACTCCTCCAGTGTCAGGAATATCAAATGTCATCTGATAAAGAAGTTGTTAAACATATTATATATACTAGAAAAATTTAAAGAATAGCCAAACAATAGAAAAAGATCTTACCAAAATTGTCTCCTAGAACTGAGAGATTATCGCTTTATCCACACTTCTCCAGTCATCATACAAAATGTTAAATTTGATCTTACCCTGAGTGGATACAAAACTCTCAAAATATTTTTCATTTGGACCTCAAGTAATACAATCCTTATCAAACTCAACGATTATCCACTGATCCTACGTACGGGAAGTGATAATTTTGGTAAACGTTTTCACCCACATTTACCAACTCTTGAACTCTTTATAGTAATGGGATCACATGAGAAATATTGGGGAACATCAAGAGGAGTATGTGAATGTTCCTCCCCAGAGGTATGACCAATATGCTCATCTCCAGAATCATGTGGCTGGTCAAGTGATTGATCTATCATTATCCTTCAAATAAATAAAAGAAACATTAGTTCACAAATATAAAAATTCAAATATTTTAATACTACTATAATCAGAAAATAAAAAATTGTACTAAGTTAAGTAATAGTAAACTTGGTTAATATGGAAAGCATGTTAAAAAATGGTAAAGATGGTAATGATGGTAAACATGGTAATCATGGTAAACCCTGTAAAGATGGTAAACATGGAAAAGTAATTTTCTCTGAACAAAAATAATAGATATATAATTTATGTAATGGTAAACATAATAAAGTAAACTAAACAAAATTAAAACATGGTAAACCAGGTAAACATGGTAAACATGGTAAAGTAATTTTCACTAAATAAAAACAATAGATATATATTTAATGTAATGGTAAAAATGACAAAGTAAGCTAAACAAAATTAATACAAACAAAAACAAATACTTATTTTGTTTTAATACAAGTTTTAATAATGAAAAAACATACAATATCTACAATTTTATGAAAATAATAAATGTAAACAAGAAATAAACAAATGTGAACAGTAATTTTAGGAATGTAAAAATGGATTGTTTTCCCAAATTACTTTTTCGTGATCATTCCTTATGTCACAAACCATGTCTTCAACATGATCATCATAATGTTCTGTTAATCTTTCCATGGAATTAGGGATCTCACATAAATCAGCATCTTCATCAAGTTCATCCTCACCAACATATTGTTTTTTCCCTTGTAAAACAACAGCCCACTACATATCTGATTGATCTACTACGTAGAGAATTTTTTTTCATGTGTTTCCAATATAAAAGAATCAACTGTATCTTCCAATCTATTCAGATTATCAACTGTCATTCTAAATTCATCGTGTCTGACAGTGTTGTTACCGATAAACCATTTACAGTAAAAAACAAGAACTTTAATTTTAATGTAATCCATATCCCACATGTCTTCAATCACTCCATAATATGAACTTAATGCATAAATTGGGTTATTCACTTTATCACTCGAAAAATGAATTGCTTCTTCAAACACCAATACACCATTATTATGAACTAAACTTCTATTGTCCTGATCATTCATATGAAATTTATTTCCATTAATGTCATAACTGGACCATGTTATCACATTTAAACATGGACCACCCACTATACATTTTAATGTCTCTGATACATATGATCTACCAAGCAAGGTCTTTTTAAACAAAGAAAAAAAATGGTTTGTTGTGATCAGTCATTATCCATATTTCTTCCTTCTTTGGATGACATTGTTTCAACTCATTAATATGAAATGTGATATACAGTTGAACATCTGCTATGTTATTCAAAATGTATGATTCTAACTTCTTCATATGATCAGCTGACAACGATTTGACATTCAAGCCATGAATCACCTTTCCCTCATTATTTACTTGTTCATGGTGAGATGGAGGCAAACCTATGTGCTTCACCACAACCATGTAGCTCGTACAAAACTCTACAACCTCCTCAGAAATATACTTTTCAATAATGGAGGCTTCAAATCGATAAGGATTCTTAACATACTCGTTCAATATTTTCTTATAAAATTCAAAAGGATACATCCAACGAATATATAATGGTCCATAAATATTTATTTCTCAAACCATATGAATCATTAAATGCACTATTATGTCAAAAAAAGTTGAAGGAAAATACATTTCCAATTGACAAAGTATAGAAATTGCATCCTTTTCCAAAATGTTCAAAGAATTCACATCAATCACCTTATTACAAATTGAATTGAAAAAATAACACAACTTCATTATAGTCTTTCTAACACAGATGGGAAATATTCCACGCAATGCAACTGGTTGAAGTTGTTGCATCATGACATGAAAATCATAAGATTTCATACCTATAAACTTCAAGTCCTTCAATGAGAAAAAAGTTTTTACATTTTAAGAATAACCATGAGGCACTTTGATATCATGAAGACACTGACAAAAGCTCATTTTCTCCCTCTTTGATAATGTATGACTCATCGGGGGAAGAAATTTTTGTCTTCCAGTATGAGTCGGAGCTAACTCCAAACGTATTCCAATTGATAGTAATTCTAATCTTGCATTCAACCCATCTGTTGTCTTTCCTTTAATATCTAACAATTTTCCAATCAATCTATCATAGATATTCTTCTCCACATGAATGACATCAATATTTTGTTTAACTTTATGATATCTCCAAAATGGTAACTCAAAAAACATTGACCTTTTCTTCCAAATATGTCTATCATTACTATATTTCTACGTCTTTCCCAATATCACATCATGGTTTTTCACCCTCTCAAAATTATGATCAGGGGATAATGGATTTTGGAGGAATATCAAATTCTTGTAAGCCATTGAATTCCATTTTTAGTGTTCTATATGAGTGATCCATTAGAAAAAACTCTCAATGACCCATGTACACTGTTTTCCTCCCATGATGAAATTGACAATATGATGTCTGTTGTTCGAAAATTGGACATGATTTATTCCCTTTAACACTGTATCTAGACAAATTCCAATATGATGAGAAGTCATTTTTTGGAAACAAAAGCACTGCATGTAGTTGAAAATATTCCACTTTATAAGAATCATACACCCTAATACCATCCTCCCATAAAAGTTTCAAATCATCAATCAACAGTAACAAGGAAAAATCAATATCATTGTCAGGTTGCTTTAGACCATAGATCATTATACTCAACATGGCATATTTGCGCTTCATACAAAATTCAGGAGAGAGGTTGTAAATTACCAATAAAATAGGCCATGAAATGTGTGTTCTACTAAGGGTTCGGTATGGATTCATTCCATGTATGCACAACCCTAGTCTGAGATTTCAAATTTCATTTCCAAATGTAGGATACAGCCCATCAATTGTTTTCCACTGTGGAAAATCAATTGGATGACATATTTTTCCATCACATAACCGCTCATCAGCATGAAATATTAACCTTTTTGCATCATGTGAATTAGAAAATAATCATTTGAAATGATGAATTATAGGAAGATACCAAAATACCTTTTAGGGGATCTTTGTAATCTCTACATCAGCCTATGATTTTTCTTTCACCTTATACCATGATGTCCCACATTTAGGACACTGTGACAGAAATTCATATTCCTTCTTATATATAATACGGTCATTTTGATCGGCATTTATTTTCTTGTATCCCAATCCCATCAGGAATAATATTTTCTTAGCCTTATAATGTGAATATGGAAGATTTTTATGTTTTGGAAGAATGTATTTCATGAATTGTAGCAGCTCTGTAAAACATCTGTCACTCCATCCATGTTTCGCCTTCAGGTTAATAAATCTTAATACCACTGACAAAAATGAAAAATCTATACAACCAGGATATAATGGGTTTTCAGAATCACCATATAGACGAGTAACTATCGGTTCTATCTCAATTTTTTCAGATGTAATATTGCAAATCATTTCGTCAATTCCATCGAAGTCACCATCTTATGAATCATCATCATTAGTGACATTCTGTCCGGTTTCACCATGCTAAATCCAAGGGATGAAACTCAGATTAAAACCTTGAAAAATTCGATGATATTTTATCTCCCTATATTACAACTTCTTCATATTCAAATATTTCAGGCATGGACAAAAAATTGTCACTATATGGAACATTTTATTTAGAAAATTCCAAAAATATATAAACACCTTCCTCAAATTCATTACTCATTCGACGTGCCATAATCCAAATTTGACTCATTATTACTTATAACAAATATAAAAATTATATATCTTTTTAAGGTAAGACAAATATATGTTTATATGAAAAAATCATAATTTGAATGTTAAACAATTTTGAAATATAAAACAAATCTATGAGTTTTTAAATAAAATAAGCCTGAATATGATTTTAAAAAGAATATATAGTTATATATAATAGTGATAAATTGATCTAGTGCCGTTTCTTCTTAAGGTTCACAAATAATACATCTTGGTGCAACTGGATACCAAATTCACCCTTCCATAAAAAAGAAATATGAAGTATAAATATTAAAATATATATAAATTAACTACAAAAAATGACACATATCCTAATGATTTGAAACCTCTGGAAAACCCCCCGCCCCTCTGGATAGCCCCCACCCCCTGGACACCACCCCCACCTCCTAGACATCACCCCACCGCCTTGGACACCCCCCCCACCCCTGGACACTCATACCACCTTGGAAAACACCATCACCCCCTTGGACACCCCCTAGACACCACCACCCCCTTGGACATCCCCCCTCCCCTGGACACCACCCCCACCCCCTTTGACACCACCAACCCCTTGGACCACCCCCTCTAGACAGCCCCACCCCCTAGAAAGCCCCCACCCCTCTAGACAGCCCCCCTCCACCCCTGTGGACACCCCAACCCATCCTGGACACCACACCCCACCCCTTACCCCTTTGGACGCCCCCTAGACACCCCCAACCCCCTGGACACCGCCACCCCCTTGGACACCACCACCCACCCCCTTGAACACCCCCTGGACACCACCACCACCTTGGACAACCCCCACCCCTCTAGAAAACCCCCACCCCCTGGATAGACCCCACCCCTCTAGAAATCACCCCACCCCTCCTAACAACCTTAGAACACATTGATTACTATTAAACTATCAATTTAAAAATGAGCAAACATCACTAATAATAGAATTAATTAAGGAGAAGAAGAAGTGGATGAAGAAGATAAAATGAAAAAAAAGAATAAAGGAAGAAGAACATGAAATAAGTAACTTATTTAAGGAAATTCCATCAAATCCAAGAAAACCATTAGGACTCTAATGGTTGATAGAAAATTAGAGAAAATAGAGTAAACCTGAGAATCAAATCAAATTTAAAATAAAATCTCAGATGGAGAAAATCACAGTGTAAAGCCTATCATCACTGCACAATGTGATCAGGATAACTAGGCATCTTTGAAAACCACAACATGGTCTCCCCCATAACCCATAATTTTCTCATAGTCAATGATTTATAAAAATATATATAACCAAATAGAATCATATTGAAACACCGCTCATCTTTTCATAATGCTTAAATCCCTAAAAATCATACTGCAAACCTCAAATATAGACATTACCAAACCCCTTGGATAACCACCCCCATCACCATGGATACCACCCACCATAACATTAAACAACACTAATAAATTAGAGTCTAATATCCATGAAAAAATACAATCATCATGTCATTATCTCACAAACCATGATGTAATAGTCAATCCCAACTAACACTTATCCCCCACTCCCTTGGACACCACCCCAACCCCCTGGACACCACCACCCCCTTGGACTGCCTCCCAACCCTCTGGACACCCCGACCCCCTGGATAGCCCCCACACCTCTGGACACCCCACCCCCTTGGATACCCCCAACCCTTCTGGAAACCACCCCCACCTCCTACCCCCTTGGAGACCCCCTAGACACATGCAACCCTATGGACATCCCCCTGAACAATCTGGACAACCCCCCACCCACTGGACAACACCCTGCACCCTCTTTGACATCCCCGCACCCCCTTGGACACCCCCAACCCCTTGGACAGACCCTGCACCCCCCTGGACACCACCCCCACCCCCTTTGACACCCCTGGACACCCCTACCCAATTGGACAGCCCACCAAACCCCCTGGACACCCCCACACCCCTAGAATTCCCCACCCCCTGGACACCACCTCCTTTGACATCCCACACACCCCATTGGACACCCCCAACCCCCTTGGACAGCCCCCACACCCTTTGGAACGCACCCCACCCCCTTTGACACCCCCTGGACACCCCACCTAACCGGACAACCCACCAAACCCCCGGGACACCCTCACACCCTTGGACTACCCCCAACCCCATGGACACCACCCCTACCACATTTTACATCCCCCACACCCGGTTGGACACCCCCAACCCCCTTGGACATCCCCAACACCCCCCATATACACCACCCCACCCCCTATGACACCCCATGGACACCCCCACCCAACTGGACAGCCCAACCAACCCCCCTTGACACTTTCACCCACTTGTGCAGCCCCCACCGCCTTGGAAAACCCTTGTATGTGCACACACACATGATAAAACACATAGAAATAATAAACATTCATGAAATCACTTTAATAGGATTATTTTACTAGAAAATAATTTAGTATGGTATAGATGAACAATATGAAACTAACCATGATTGCAAGTAAAAAGATAAATAACATCTCATAAAATTAGTTTAGGGCAGCACAGAAAAGAAAACTGAAAAGGAGTCCTGTGAGGCTTACATGAGTGTTGTGAGTCAACCTGATAGAACTGATAATAATAAATATGAAGAATGATTTTGTAAAAACAAGGCTGGATGGCACAAATATGACGATTCGATTCTAGGTTTTCCGTGCAAGAGAGACGAGTCGCAGGTCACCCGATCGAAGAAAACAGTATGACTGAATACAGTGTGCGATAAATCATTTAAAAGATTTATCATGTTGGTTATTTAATAACCTCCATGATAAACTATTTTTTAATGTTTATAATGTCGGTTATTTAATAACCGACATAGAAAACTTAGTAACTAATCAGTTATTTTATAACTGAAGTGATATATGTCGCTTTATACCAACATGATAAATTACATAGATTGGCTTTATGACGTCGGGTTTTTTATAACCGAAGTGGTAAAGCACAGAGCTTTCCTTAAACACATCGGTTATAAAATAACCGATGTGATAAAGCACCGATCATTCCTTTATCTCATCGGTTATTTTATAACAGAAGTGATAAAGTGCGCCAAATTCAATTTTCAAGTCGGTTATACAATAACAACATCAAAAAGCTAATCTCTATATATTTTATGTCCATTATAAAATAACCGACGTAAAATATGGATCCTGATTGATATATCACGTCGGTTATAAGAGAACCGACCCGATATATTGATCATTACATATTTGCAAATCGGTTATATAGAACCGACGTGAAAAATGCCAACTTTTTAGATTTTCTTTACACTAATGGATAAGGGGAATAATGGTTCACTCCAAAAAATACTATTTCATTTTATGTTTTCAAATTTCATATAATATTCAACCATGTATCTATATTTCGAAGGCCATTATTCTATTCATCCATTTTGTATGTGATTTCTTGTATGAAGTGCAAATGTAATATGATAACCACAAACTCTGGGCAACATGATTAAAGTTCTTTATAATTATACTCCATGCAACTCACACATAATAATACTAATGAATAGTATAAAAATAATAGGATCATTATGATACATGTATTATTTTACGACACAACCTGATGATTATTCAATAAAAATATCGGAAATTGATACTCTTCAAACATGATTCCATCTAAAATATAAAAAAGTAATAAAGTGTAATTGTTCATTTAAAAAAACTACAAAATTAAAAATATAGAAAATTTAAATATAACTAGGTTGATTCCTATGAAGTGTTTATTTATTCTATCTATAGAGATGTAGTTGTAATTTATTATCTATAGTTATAAAGTGGATGTGGTTTTCATGATAGGAATAATAAGATTTTATTCCTCCTAATACACTACAAAAACTTCTTCTATAGGTTCACTTATGAAAATTAATTTATATCCACCACCAAATTAGTGGTTTTATTATATTTTAGTTGGGTTGGAATGATAATATATGAATCTTCCTTCTGAGGATATCCCTAAGGAACTACACAATCAATCAATGTATTGGAATTCCTTCCTAATAAGTGGCATGGATTTTATTTTAGTTTTAGCCTTGTTTCATAGAAATATAGATTGTTGTCAGTGTCTTCATGTGCAATGATGGTATTAAACATTGGAACCCCTAAATTATATTAAAAACATACCTAAAAAAGTTTTTTCTATTCTCTTTCCTCATTATATTAGTCATAAATCTATTATGTTGAGTCATTAAGGTAAAAAAACGTGAATTAGTGGGAAATTCACCTTGATAATAATTAAATTGGAAAAAATTTAAGGATTCATAAACTCTCTTTAATAGTTCTTCTAATAACTAATGTGCCTCATGAAGTCCCTTTGGGATATAGTTGGAGAATCTGGGTAACTATTGGTTCATTTTCAGATATTCCTCCACCTATAGTATATCCTCTTTAGTAAAGATAAAGATTTATTATGGGAATATTTTCTATTATACCATAGTTTTACTTGATTTTGGAAGGTATGCTGATAGCTCAATAAGTTCCTTGTCTTGGGATTTTAGGTATAGATACCAGAGTTCATCTTTGAGGTCTCCAATGATGTCCACAAATGATTCCTCCTTGTAGTTGAACTTGTGAACCCTCTATACATTTCATGTAATAATTTAAATGGTTTCACTTAAATTAGAGGAGGGTTTATCATTGATTAATTCATTTTTGAATTGTTTATATATTTTTTTCTAATGTTTTTAGGGTAATCAAAAATAAATTATTAAATGTAGCACCATCCTTGGAAATGATCAAAAATTTGATTTTTGGATTATTTTTTCCTATCAACCATCAAATAACCGAGGCTCTATTATAAATTTTATAGAGGCACTCAAGACAAATACATTGTGGTGTTACTAATCAATTTTAATAAATAAAATTTTTTTTTATAAAAAAGGTGTTTGATGTTCTTAGTGCTTAGATAAAAAGAAAAAATATTATTGAATGAAACTTTTTATGATATACCACGATAAGTATAAAGATTAAAATATTAAAATATTGATTTTATAATGTAATAAAAAAGATTATGTAATATTAAAATTCACTAAATAATATGTGTAGAATGAAATTTTTATAATCTTTTAACTATAATCTAAGCCTCAAATTTTACATCCATGCATTCACATGTGTAATTTAAGAATGGTTAAATATTTCTTGAACTGTTACGTGCGAAAAGTTCCAATAATTGTTAAAACACTTAAATTTAATTTAATATTTAAATAATATATGACACAATCATTAGAGATGCATAATTTTAGTTTAAAAATCTTGAAGTGTGGTTACATGAGATCACTCTATCATCTCAATCCAAAATAAATCTCCATAAAAAGGAATTTCCTCAAAAATTAATTTGGTTAATATTTTCTTGGGATATAGATATTTGAGAAAAAATTAAATTTAAATAATACACACTTGTGATGGAATTCAAAGGGGTTTTATGAGTGACTTTCCACAATGTGTAAATTAATGTAACATTACAAAAAAGATATATAATAAATAATATTGAGAGTAAGATAATGTAAGGAGGTTTTCAAAAAATAAATCTCAAAATGAAAAAATGTGATATTAAAATTGAATAATGAATCAAAAATTATGAAATGAGATAAGAGGAGTGGTGTACAATTCATCAATAAACTATGTTATGTCTTACCATTTATTTCATATGGTTTGGTAATTACATATTCACCCATTATATATTTTAAATTCCAACCACTTGTAAATATTGTTGGAACCAAGGATATTATTTATTGGAAATAGAGTATGGTTTTTTATTTTTCTCTATCATTACATGGAAGATCAGAGAACTTTCAAGGAAAGGGATCATACTATTCAAGTAGAGAATAGTTATGAAGGTCATGTAATTTCCTAATGTTTTCCAAATTTTTGGGTCAAAAAATATGTGAATAATGAAAATTTATATTGGTAAAGGATGTTATGTGCAATATTGAAGGTCATTTGGAAACATGCGTGCGTGGAATTTTTTGGGATCTGTGTATTAAAATATAGAAAAGGTAAAAAGTGTGGGTAAGATTTAGATGTGGTAAAAATATTTGTTTGTGTAGAAGATACATATGTACCCAATGCCATGTAAATAGTGGTTTTCCATGCTTGTAGTGTAACTTAAACGTACCAATAAAGAAGCATTAGAAGCTTCTATGCATGGACATGAAGGCCTATAAATACGCGGCTACCCCCACTCAAGGCTTAAGAATTTTCCAATGAATATTAGGTTCCTCTACCACATGAAAGATAAGGGTTGCACGAAAGATAAGGGTTAAATGAAATGAAATGTTTTTGTTAATTTATTCTTGTGTGACAATCCAAAATCATTCATGTAAGAGATGGTATTGCATGCAAGTATTATGTTGAAATTCTTTTATGTTTTGATTATCCGGCATGTTTGATCAGTGATTTCAAATGAATCAATTAAATATATTGATGAAATAAGAGTCTCGTGCTGGAAAGAGGAAAACAATTAAATGACTATATATTAAAGATACATTCAATTCGATAAACTGAGTAAGAATTCACCCACAATAGTGTGAAAGGTGTATTCAATGGAAGGTTTTCGAAGGACGCAGTGTGTTATCCTTAAAAACATTGTAAAGCCAATTTTATTGAAATAAGGTGACTGTGTATAAATTCTTTTACTCTAAAACTAGTGAACATGAGAGGAATTTTGTATGAACAAAAACCTATCATCACGTGATCCTTGGACTAGCCCTTAGTTGAGAAACATGTAAAATTATTGTGTCATCTCTTGGTTTGCAATTGTTTATTTTCTAAAGATTCTCATCTGAAAGGTTTAACTAGTTCTTGACAATGTGGGAACAATATCCATCAGTTTAAAAGAAAACATGACACCCTAATTCATCCCTCCCCTCTTTGAGAATTCAAGGGTCCAATAAGTGGTATTAGAGATGATAGGTTTCGGGTGTTAAATCTAGCCTTTGTTATCAGGGAACATTATATAAATGTCATGGGAGTTCCCCTCATTGATGGAATAAATTTCCAGATTTGGAAAAATAGGATGAGATATTATCTAATATATCTTGGAATCAAATCCATTTATGATACTACACAAATAATACATGTCATTGATCCCGTAGGGTTGTATATGACTGATTCACATAGTAAAATGATTGATGAAAATGCTAAATCTCATAATGGCCTCTTTTCATCTCTTTCTGACAAGATCTATTTGAATGTGGTGAAGTTCACTTCAATAAATTCTATATGGGAAACACTCAAAAATAATTATGAAGGATGCGGTAAAGTGAAGGATGTGAAACTCCAAGTTTTATCACAAAACATTTGATGATTTGCAGATGGATCATGAGGAAAATATAGATTCCTTCTCCAATCAGATTACTAATGCTATAGGAGAAATTGGTCAGATTAATGAAGAGATTGAATACATTCACATTGTGAAGAAAATTTTGAGAAGGATTCCACCTCTCTAAAATTTGGAATTGTCATCCCTTGAGGAGAGGGATCGTTATAAGAAATCTATGGATGATCTACTCATAAGTTAGGTGCAATATGAAATGAGAGTAAAACATGAATATGCAATGACTCATGTAAGTAAGAAAATGGAATTCAAAGCCACGGAAAAAACATTATAATTCAAGACATAATGTTAATGAAGTCAATAGGGAATATGAATTACTTTCTGTCTTTTCCAAGATGTTCAAGTGATGAAAAATGAGATTTGAAGGAATGATACCCTTTCCATTATTTCATTGTGGTTGAGTTGTGTACATTTCTTCTAAGTGCTCAAGGAAGCTTGATGATGTTGAAAGTAACGTCAGAAATTCATAGAAGCCTTAGAAAAGGTATTACCAAAAGGGAGACTTCAAATGTAGAGAGAATTTTAAGAGGTAGATTTTTTTCTCTGTGGATGATGATGATGACAATGGATAATTTGATGAAGAAGAACTAGAGTTTTAATCTAGAAACCAATCATCTATGATGGCTCCAGTTGAAAAATTAAAACCATGAAAAGATAAATCTAGATATATTCATCTGATTTCGGATGCTGTTCTAATTTTTCAACTTAATGATACTCTTATTAATATTCCGAATTAGAGTAACATATTCAAAATGTAGAAAGTAGTTCAGGAAAATTCCTTAGAAAATTTTGATCAACATGATACTAAAATTAAACGACCGAAAGAAGTAGTGAAATTACAATCAACCACACTTGAAATCATAGAATATGTAGTTGAACTAAATATAAGAATTGATTAGTGGGAAAGGTCATCATTGACCATACCTCCATACAGAAGGAGAAGTCCAGAAATATTGAGGGACTCTAAGAAGAAGTTGTTACTCTTAGGAGTAAACATGAATGTGAATCAAAATGAAGAGAAAGAAAGAAGAAAATATAGTTTAAAAAATTCTCAAGTATTGTGTTATTGGAGAGAGATATGAGTGTTTCCTATGGAGTTAAAATGATTTTTAATGATCAAATACCTGCATGTATGGGAAATAGTGTAATCAGTTGTGATGTCGAAACATCATATGCTGGAAATTAAATTGTCCAAAATAAAGGAAATTTGAAAGTTGGACATATTTAAAAGTCGCATAATGTTCTGTAAAAGAAACCCTGAAATCAAAATGAATACTATTCTCATGACTCATAAAGGGTAGGTAGACAAAATATGATCCTAAGGAAGGAGACCTGAGGAGGAATAGAAATGATAATTCATTTCCAATGATGAAATTTTAATTCTATTTCTATCTTGGCCATACCATGTCATACTATGAAAAGGCAAGGAGCTATTTGAATGGTGAAGATCATGGAAGAAAAAAATGAAGAAAAAATTAATATCATAATTCTTATAGAATAAATAATTTATATGGATATTGTTTTTATTATTCTCAATTTTTCTATAATTTTATTGTTGTAGGAGGAGGAATGGTATGAAAAATTCATATAGAACTCAGAGAAAAGTCAATACTCACCAACTAGATGGTTTTTATATTACAAACAAATTTTCTCCACTAGAAAAAAGATTTTGAGTTTGAATAACATTTTCACATGGAAGAGATATTTTTAAATCTATCTTTATCATTCACTCAATCAAAAATTTCATTGAAGAAAAATGAGAAAATTGGAAAATAAAACCTTGTAGAAGTATCCTCCAATGATTAAAATAACAACATTACTTGAATTCTTGATTGAAAATGCTCATCCCATATGATGGGTAATGATGACCTTTTAAGGAATGTTAAGAAAAAGGTTTATAGAAGAATGAGGTTTGGTAATAAAGTTGATTTAATGATCAAAGGCATTGGATGTACTTAACGTTCTAATGGTGAGCTAAAGAAATATAAATGTCTTTATGTGAATGGTTTACGTCACAATCTCCTTAGTGGGAGGAAAATATAAAACCCAAGAAATATAGTGATATTCAATTAAAATGGGTCTTCCATAAAAGGAAATACTATGAATTCTATCATTAAATGTTGTAGAACTGATGGAATCTTATACAAGGTTGATAGTAGAGAGAATATTTTCTCCATAACTATTGATGAATAAAATGACATGTGGAACTAGATATTGGGGTACATTAATAAAAAAGACATAGAAAAGATATATAATATGAATATTGTCATGGATATTCCAAATCTAATGCATGAACGGGAAATGATTTTCATTCATGCATACTAGGAAAGTCAGTATGTAGCTCATATTGGACAAATAAGGAAAGGGAATGAAATCTTATTGATCTCATCCATAAATATGTATGTGGTCTGATAAATTTTTCTAGAACTCGTGGTGAAAGGTAATTTGTTCTATTCCTTGAATATTGTAGCAGAATTTATTGTGTGATGGTTATACACAGGAAATGTCAAGGGATTGATTGCATGAAAACATATCACTACATTGCTGAGAATGATACTATATGGACAATAAAAGATATTCAGTGTGACAGTGGAGGAGAATATGCATCCATTGAGTTTGAAAATTACCTAGAGAAGCATGGAATACAATATGAGTTGGCTTCTATGAGAACCCCACAATAAAATGCAGTTGTTGAGTATAAGAATTGACATGAGAACAATATGGCTAGAACTAAAGTGATTGAGATTCATATCACTGAATATTACTAGAAAGAGGCCATTAAAGCTGTGGTGTATTTTCAAAATAAAATAAGGATTTATATGAGTGAAACCATGACACTGTATGAGTTGTGAAATAGAAGGAATCCATCTTTGAATTATTTCAATGATTTCATAAGTAAATGTTTTATCAGAAACAATGAATGAAATCAAGTAAATTATGGTGATTTAGGAGATGAAGGAATATTCTTTGGATATTCACTGAATAACGATTCCTAGAAATGTATCAATAGTCATCTTGGAGAAATTGGGGAAGCATGTATTGTTAAGATAATTGAAGATAAGAGAAAAAAACCATGGGGGATATTTTGATTATACAATTGAAGATATAGAGGAATGTAGTGATGGTATAGATTCAAATACAGATATAGAGGAAGGAATGAAAATCATTCAGTGGTCACAACAAGTTGTTGATTCATAAGAAGAATCCAAAGATGAAACCATGGCTGAAGAAAAATCATATAAACATCATAGGTGAAATCAAATAGTGGAAATTGACTAATCCAATATCATTAGGGATTGGAAAACACTCACATAGACAAGGAGAATGAGGAATAATACACACTATTATTTCTTATCTATGGTTGAACCATCCTAATTTTATGAAGATATAATGGATGAATCATGGGTTAAAGCCATGAATTAAGATTTGGATCATATCGAAAAAAGAAAAACATGGGATCTGGTTAAGTGATCTAAAAAACAAAATATGATTTGTATGAAGTGTATTTTTAAGAATAAATTCGATGAGTATGGTAATGTTATTAGAAATAAGGTGAGATTGGTATGAAAAAGATATTCATAGATTGAAGGTATTGATGTTGAGGAAACATTTACTCTGGTGGCTAAACTAGAGTCTATCCATCTTTTTTCCATCCATTGAAATTATAAGAGGATACAAAGTGTATCAAATTGATGTCAAAAAAATCATAAATGTAGTTATTGAAGAATAAATATACATATAACAACCATTGGGGTTTCATCTTATTAATGATGAAATAAATGTTTGTAGATTAATGAAGGCACTCTATAGTCTAAAGAAAGCACCATGAGTGTGGTGCTCTCATCTGGATTCCTATCTGAAGAAGCTCAAATTTAAAAGAGGCAGTGTTGAACACAACATCTATGTGATAAATTAAATGGAAATCCAATTGATGTTAATGTGGTATTTGTATGGTAATATATTTCGTTGAAGCAAGCAGAGATAAGTGGAAGAATTTTCCAAAAAATATGAAATTAGAATGTGAAATGTCTATAATTGTGAACTTGCGTACTTATTAGGTCTATAGTTAATTTAAAAGAAGGAATAAACATTCATTTCTCATGAAAATTATAAAAGAGGGCTTCTAAATAAATTTAATATTCCTGACTCCAAACCAATGTCAACTCTGACTGAGGTTAGAAGAAAACATGGAAAGCATGGGGATGGGACTTTTTTGGATCCCATCATGTATAGGAGAATCATTGGAAGCCTATTATACTTGACTGCAACATGAACATATATGACATTCACGACATACTTAGTAGCTCAATTTCAAAGTATGTCAAATGAAGAATATATCAAATTAGTGAAACAAATCATGAGTTACATTTAGGGTACTCACAATTTTGTGTTATACAATGTTAGTGGGAGAGATTATGAACTCTCTTCTATTATTATGATGACTGGGATAGAGATGTTGTTTATATAATGTCCAAAAGGGGTGGAGAATTATTTATTGGAACGAAATGTGTGGGATGGTTGAGTAAGAATCTAGAATGAAATTCACTCAGTACTGCCAAAACTGAGTATATCTCTACTACAGAGGAATGAGCTCCACTACCATGGTTAAAACAATAGATGGTGGAAATTAGTGATGAACAGAAATAGTCAATGGTGATTGACTGTGATAAATAGAGTGCAATTGATCTTGCAAAGAATATTTTTCAACATTATCGTATAAAACACATTGAAATTAGATATCACATTATCAAGGTATATGTTGAACAAGGAATGATTAAAATGGATCATGTTAGAACTGATAATCAAGTTTCTTACATACCGACCAAGCCGTTTTCAGCAAAAGTGTTTAAGAAACATTATTTGAACCTCAGGGTGCATCCACCTCAAAGTGCATGAGGATATCAAGAATTTTCTCCTATCCCTATTTTTATTAACTGTTTTAATCTGTTTATTGATGTGATGTTGTTTCAAGTAGGATATATGATTTATGGGGTATGTTTTTTATCTCTATATGTAAAAATCTTTCTCTTTGGGTTTATTTCCAAATGGGGTTAATAGAGATATTTAATGTCATGAGGTTGTAGTAAAATGAAGAATAAAGAAATTCAACGTTAAAAAGGGAATTACCAAAGTGGAAATATAAATCTAAATTAGTTTATTAGAAAGGAATAATGGTGAGTTTTATATATAAGAACATCGAGGGATAAAATGGGAATACATAGAACAATATTATATGGAAACATTCAGAGCATATCTTGGACATATTCATGAATTACACAACACAAGAACCTAAATTATGTTTACCCTATTGTATTCTACACTGAGCATTTCTCAAATAAACCTAGAGTGTTGGATAATATTTTTCTTTCATATCAGTTTTTTTTAGTTTCTGGTGCTTCATTCAATTAATCTATATATTTCCAAAAAACCCAAAGGGGAAGATTATTGGAACTAAGGATGTTCTTGGATAGAAATGGATTATGGTTTTTTTTTCTTTTCAATCCTTTTAAGGAATATCATAGAGTTTTCAAGGAAAGGGATTTTACAATTCAAGACTACAACATTTGTGCACAATATTTAAGGTGGTTTGGAAGATTGCGCTCAATGAATGTTTTTGGATCAGTGAATCAAAATCTAGAAAAGGAGAAAAACTTGTTAAATATTTAAATGTGTATGAAAGGAAAGGTTGTTTGGAAGTAACTTGTGCACCCAATGCGATGTCTATATAGGTTGTGTGCACTTGGAGTGTAACATACCTACATCGATGAAGAAACATCAGAACCTTGTGTGTAGGGTATTAAAGGAATATAAATTGGTATATAATCCCACTATGTACATAATAATTATTCATCAAGGATCATGTTGATATTTTTTGCGAATGATTTTTCATTTACACATAGTTAATATTTCTTTCTATATGTTCCTTGATACTAAAAATTTAATGTGATTCTCATGGTTTGGTTGCGTTAAAGATAAGGGTTGCGTTAAAAATAATGGTTCTTTGAAAGTCATCTTGAGTGATAATCCAAAATATTACACACAAGAAAAGGAATTGAGAACAAGTACTATGTGGAGTATCATTTGGGTTTTGATTATCTAGAATGTTTGATCAGTGCTTTCTGGTTCATCAATTCAGGACATCAATGAAAGGAGAGTCTCATGTTAGATAGTGACAAGGACTTCAATGATAAAATATTGAAGAGAAGTTCAATTTTATAAACTGAATAAGACTTCACCCACAATAGTGTTAAAGGGGGAGTCAATAGAAGTTTTCTGAGGGAATGAATGTGTTATCCCCAAAAACATTATAAAGGATGTGTGTCTAGAATGGAGTGACTATTTCTAAACTCTTATACTCTACATGTAGTGAATATTAGTGGAATTTAATATGACCAACAACTTATCAGATTATTCTCCTAGGCTAGCCATTAGTGGTGAACCATGTAAAATGGTTGTGTAATCTCTTTCCATGTGATTGTTTCCTTTCTTCATATCCTCATCAGATGGTTTTAACAGGTTCCTACCAATGCATGAACAAGATCAATCAATTTAAAAGAAAAATATGTTACCCTAATTCACCCCTCATTTCTCAGGGTGTTATAGGGTCGTAAAAATACCTGATGAAAAAATATTCTCTATCCAATGAGTTGGGTTTGTTTCCTCTAAAAAATACCCAATGTTTGATAGAATTTTGGACTCATGAATGCTCATTAAATCAAAAAAATTATCTATAATGTTGATCAGAATATTTTTAAATATACATTAAAAACATTCATGGTTATTATACATTCCAATAAGAATTTATGATGGAAATAATAAAATATTATTTAAAATATATGAAAATTTCATATTTATTTAATTCATTAATTTTCATATATTTACGGGCCCTCAAATAAAACAATATATCTTTTGATAATTATAGAATTTTTTTTCTCCATATATTTTATTTTCAAACATAAAATTTTGGCTTATATGTGTCCTTAACAAAATATTAGATGAGTTCATTACAAATATTCAAATCAATTTACTACTGTAATGATCTTCATTTAATTCCATGTTTGGTAAATCTTGGTGTTCAATTCTCCATTGACATTTTATTATGAATTAACTACATGTGTTTTGGGTCATTTCCAAAAAAAATCTTTAGATTTTGGTTACTCGAGTTAGCCTAATTATCCATAAACATAATCCTTTTTACATCAACACTATTAAAATGATGTGACATTATTGTTTGCTCTAAACAACCCACTACATTATAAAATCCTCAAATCCTCTAGTTATAAAATTTATATAAAAATTCACTACGAATATAAAATAATTAAAATAATTAAATCAATAAGAAAAGACTTAAAAATACAATTTAATATCTTCGAAATTAATAATTTTGTATAATTACATAAAATAATTCTTCATTTAAGAAGATAAATATTTTTAAAAAAAATTGAATTTTTAAGGTAAAAGTTAAAAGTGATATTATATAAAAACATAATAAATATGATTCATCACTTACTCATTATGTAAAAGTAATTTTAAGGAAATTTATTTGAGTATGAAGTACTATGTGGAGATAAACTAGGTAGTGTGTGATAAGAAAAATATGATAGATCTATTAGTTATATTGTTCCTTGATATCTAAAATGTGGATGATCAAATTTTCCCTTATTAGATGTTAGTTTCCATAAACATGGTAAGACACGTTATTTATACTCATATTGGTGAATAAAAGTGTCAGGTGTATTGACACCTTATTATTTATAGTGAACCTCTCTTTTCATACATTTAAATTATATATATTTTTTGTAATACTTAATACATTACCCAAACAAACACCCAAAGACCGTATTAGTTTAGTTCCTTTGGAAACATGGAAACATAAACACTGGTACATAAGAAAAAATATGTTATCTCTCACTATATTCTTAATAATTATATCCCTTCTTAGAAACGTCATACATAGTACATATCTTCATAACCTAGGAAAGGAATCATAAAAAGTGGGGACATATGATGCTTTGTATGGATAAAAAAGAGAGTCATTTAAGCATAAACATGATTATAAATGTATTTTGACCATAAAATTAGAAGATCATACCCTACATCTCATAAGATCATAAACATGAATCATGACATAAATCATGGAAGTTCCAAATAAGTGAATCATATGTAAATAAAGAAATAATCCCTGAGAGTATAACATATGAATAATACATGGAATTATGGTAGACACATAAGCATAAAAAATTCATTCCCATAGTAGTCAAAGAATATCTTCCAAGGCCATATTGGAAGTATGGTTTCACTCTAAATATCATATTTATAGTCAGGTTTCACACCAATAGACATCTTATTATTTTGAGTTCACTCCTCATACCATCTTGGTAGTCACGGTTCACTCCCATGTATATCTTATTAGTCAAGGTTCACCACCAAGACCATGTTAGTATATATCATTAGCTATAATTATTTACCTAATCCATTGGTAGAAGATAGAGTTCCCACCCATATCATAATGAAATAATATATACATCTACTAAAAAATCATAAACAATCATATCATAACCCAGGAAATGAAATGGGTGTCATAACAATGTAATCATATAATAACTTGTAAAAAACATAGGATTCATAATCATTTCATCAAAACTGAACCCATGAAAAAAGTGGGTTT
The DNA here is from genome assembly GCA_963277665.1 of Viscum album. Classification (NCBI taxonomy): domain Eukaryota; kingdom Viridiplantae; phylum Streptophyta; class Magnoliopsida; order Santalales; family Viscaceae; genus Viscum; species Viscum album. The sequence goes on from OY728142.1 coordinate 816,837,931, forward strand.
CATAAAAATATATTCCATGAAAGAAAAATAGATTTTATAAAAATATAACCTATTAAAGAGAAAATATTTTTTAAACATCATTCAATAATGTGTAAACCATTTAGCGAAAGATTGTGAATAGAACCTTTAGGTCATTTCCTTGAATGAAATGAGTAACATCAACAAATATGCTCTTATATGGAGAAAATTTTTGAATGATCCATTAAAAACATTTCCTAAGGAAAATATAATTTCTTCTTTTCAAAATTTATTTTGAAAACATAAGCCATTTTGAAGACTATTTCCTGGAAATCATATAAAAGAAGCTTGAAAATATTTTTAAAACCCTTTTCCATGAAACCTAATCAAAGAAGCTTGAAATACTTTTAAAAACCTTTTTTCATGAAAACATATAAAATAAGCTTCAAACTTTTTTGAAAAACTTTTTACATGAAAACTTATAAAATAATATTGAAATTTTTTTGAAAACTATTTCCTTGAAAATACATGGAAAACTGATAATGAAATATTTAAAAAAATTTAAATAATTTTTAATTATAAAATTTTTGGATTTTTTTTATTTTATACACTGTAAAATCAAACAATTTCCCAAATATGAGGAAATCACTTTATTTTAAAAAAAAATTATCTTACAATGGATGCTTAAAGGAAATGACAGTCATGACAACAGTACATTCATACATGTCGAACATTCCTTTTTTACCTTAAAAGTTTGGAAATGTGTCTTGATTGGAAATTTATAAAAAGAATCTTTCTAAAACAATTTTTTAAAAGGAAAATCATGAGTAAAAAAGTTCTTTAACATTTAAGGATTTCATTAAATCATTTTTAAAACATTTTTTGAAATCATAGGTTTGAATAAACACATATTTATGACTAAAAGGGGAAATAAATTTTGACTTTTATAAAAAAAATTATTAGTTATCCTATGTACCAAAGTGTGAGAAAATGGTACTAATACATGAAAATATCATGGAAAACCATAGAAAAATATAATTCATGATTTTTCATCATCGTCATCATCATTTTAATTTTTATTCATGACTGCTTCCAACACAAAAGACAACACTATGGGGGCCAAAAATAATGAAGTCCAAGGGAATCACCCCGAATCAAATTCACCCCCTCTAGCTTAAACATAGATACATGAGAAAAATAAATGACGGATCCATCATCTCCCGCGAGCGAAGCAAAGTGATCCGCCACTTTTTTTCCCTCCCTCCAAGTGTGGATCATGCTTGTGTTTCTGGCCAGTAAGGATTTGCATTCGGTAATCGTATAAATTATAGACCAAGGACTAGTAACTATCTCTATGATCGATGAGATTGTTACAATAAACACTTATAAATTAGTCACAATGAATTATATTCCTAATGTAATAAAAGAAAATTATATGAAGCTTAATGTATAATTAATGAATGGTAATCATGTGATAGATTTTAGGATAAGACAACTAGGTCATGTGCCACCCTATATACATGAAATCCATTTGAATAGATCATCTCAGGACTTGATAATATTTATTATCATTAGTGTGTGGGCCCTGATCAATAAGGAAGACTCAGTGTGTAAGATCCAATATAAATCGAACTATGGTGACTTTGATTCCAAATATATTAAGGATATGTAGGACACATCTATCTCAGGTTCGAGTTCCATAATGATAATCCAGAGAAATCACCTCATCTAAGTCCCTTATTCAAAGCAATGACATTGATTACTTGCCATCCATTATTTATCACAACATGCACATGGTCTTAGGGAATTTAAATGATCATAACATATGCACAATAAACCAATAAAATGGTATGGGGGAGCCTCAATGTGTAAGCATCAATAAAAAGAGAACTATAGAGACTTTTATTCCTACTATATTTAGAATAAATATTTTACTTCTCCCAGAGGTTCAATCTCTATATTTATCATTCAAGGAAATCTTAGCATCTAATACCATTATCCAAAGAAATGACATTGATAATATACTAAAACTTATTTCTCAAAAAAATCATGGATCATGTGGGCTTAGGGAGTTTCACTGATCATGACATATTCACTATACACACTGGATACAGTGGAAGCCCCAGTGTGTAAGCCCTGATATAAACTAACTATGATGAATCTGATTCCTAAAATAATCAAGATATATAGGATGACATATTAAGGCCCGATCTCAAATAAACACCCCTTTTAGTGTAAGTCCTTTTACAACTCCTATATATTAGCCTTCGAGAATCAATTAGCCCCATGAGATGATCATATTATCTCATCTATTAGATGATTTAGAAACCAACCAAACTACATTGACTTTGATTCCTACATAACCAATATACATATGACATCTCTCTGAAAACTGAGTTCCATGATAAATCATCTTAGTGAAGACCCGACACATAAGTCCCACATCATGAGCAATAAAATGATATTTTTTATCGTTCCTCGATTCTCACACTAAGAATGGATCATGTGATCTTAGGGATTTGTGATAATCATATAATCTGTACTACGAGTCTCTATAATGACAGGGGAGACCTCAATATATAATCCCTGATAAAATGAAATATGACAACTATGATTCTTGCTATATTTGGGATATATAGGACTCCCCTATAGGGTTCATGATTGAAAAATTCATGTCCTAGATCACCCATATAAATTATTTCCACATGACGTTAAACTATAAGGGTAGAACGAACTATGGGGGTTTAGATTTCTGTAATATCTAGGATACATAGGGAACCTTATAATGGCTCAATCCCCTACTAAAAATATTAACCACCTCTTTATATGGGAGAAAAATACAAAGCACTTGGTTATATGGATTTATCATATATAATCAACCACTCATTACAAGAAATTATAGTGAACCGCATGTACATCTAGATGGATTCCCTAAAGAGATCCCAATATTTTTCTCATGAAATAGAATTAACCTACTGTCATTTTTTACTCTAATTAGTCTCGTATTAGGACTTGGAATATATTCATGAACATATCTTAAATATGTAATAGAGAACTTTAGTATTAAATAATAATATCCCCCAAAAGAGTGTGATGATCATGACCTTCCATCCTCATGGCCAATGCGAGTCCCCAAGAGTCATTGGGCCTAAAAACCAAGATGCCCACCAGGCTTTGGAAAGAAGGTATGTATCCAGCTACAGATCAGGTTTCAATTGGGAGTATCTAGGAAATGTGAAAATGATATCCCAATATGTGAAACCCATTTAATGACTATAAAAACACGATGATACTAAAATGGTAAACCTGACTTGAATATTTTTAATAAAAAACGAATGTGTTATAGTCTATAGAGCCATTTTTCTTGTTCCTAATATGAAAAAGATGCTGATAGGATTGACATGAACCTCTTTGGACACTTTGTTTTTCAAGACCTATACAAAAAAAGTTGTATGACCAAAATGTACTGAGGATCATTAAGTCCATCCTCACACAGACACATCCATGTGAGCAGAATGGCCGAATGGTAGTATAGGATAATTGTGTTAACCAGGAAAATCTAATTGATCTTTTTTATGATAATGATATAGAAATAATCAGTAAATATATTCCTTTTCATCTTCATGATTGTAGATACTTCTCTCATTGAGATCTTCCCAACCTCAGGCATCTATTCATCATCCAACATTTCACCAGTAAATCATCTATTGATGCGACCCTGGGAGTCACTAAGAAATATCAACTACTCTATAGATCCAGTGCTAGTTGGAAAATACCATGGTATGGGAGTACCAATGACATGGTGCAATCCCAACGATGAAAGATAACCATGATATTCTCCAAGCACGATAGCTGAAGAATCCACATTTCCCAAATAAAATAAGAATTGTCTTAGTTCTCATACAGACAACTCCTTAAGTCTAATATATTAATAAGTATTATCATAACAATCTTCATGGTGTAAATAAATTCTGGATTTTGACCATATATTTCTATTACTAATATATCCTTTATTATTATATAGATGATAACATCATCCAATTAAAATTATTCAATTACGATATCATAAAATATAACTTTTAATGATTATAATTGAGAATCATTAATGATTTAATCTACCCCATTGATATCATTTACTTTGTAATGGATTTAATTTTATAAATTTATTAAAAAACCACATTTAAATGCCTTCATTGAAATATGTGTGTGTAATGTGTTCAATAATCATATATCGATATTATTTATTTTTTAATCAAAAAATACCTTCTCATTCCATATTAAAGAACATTAAATTATCAAATTTTTAAACCATGAATAATGATATATAACAATGTAGGTAATTTTTTGATTATATTCAAATTCACTATCAATTCCTTTAATAAATTATATAAAAATTTTGATAAACATGATAGAAAATTTAAAATACACATATATTTTATTAAAAAATAAGTTTTTATACCTATATAATGTCACATCGGTGATTATTAGGTCATTTTGTGGGTTGATCTGTGTAATACTAAATAATGACTCCCATCAAGTATTTTTATTTTTTGGTTTGTGTGATTTGATTTGAATTTTTTAATGTGTTATTAATTAATATAGAGAAAAAAGAAGACACACTAGCCCATAGATTCATAAAATTTTAACACACCCATTTTATCAATGTATCTAATCATTATTGTTTAGTAATTTTAATACAACTACACATATTATAAATAATTATAAATTTATAAAAGAAGAGGATTATGATGAAGCTAAATAAATTTGATTTAATAAAGAATGAAATTTTCCAAAAATAAAAATGTTATTTGTCTCCCGTATGGAAATATGATAATAAATATTTATAATAGATTTAAACATGTCAGCCCATAATATTATAACCAATACATATCTATAATTATTTGATAATTTGGTTCAATATTATAAATGTCTTTAATATATTTTCATCTATTAAAATTATAGGCATGTCACAAGTAATTCATGTACATAACAATTTTCATGATATGAAACAACGAATTAGAATGTGAGCCTCTGATATGAATCATATTTACGGAGAATGATAATAATGAACAACTATCATTAAAGGAACATAATTTCTAACTTGTCTCATATACATTGATAGGTCAGATATATTTTGAATATGAACAGAACTGATCCCCTATAATCAAATTCATTATGATATGAAAAAACAACTATCATATGGAATAATTATAATTACTACAATTAAATAATTCTCATACCACGTTCCTCATTAATTAATTGGTGTGGCTTCCAATAATGAATAATTTAATTCTCAAATGTCATTTAATTGTACAACTACCATGAAATGTCACTCTTACTAATTAAATAAAAGTTTTTTATTCTCATCAATTCAATTATGTAAAAAATTAATCCACAAGAGTGATCATAGTTCACTCCACATAAAAATCCCATCGCCACATTCTATGGGATATACATAAATCATGACATTAAAAAATTTTAATTGATTCATTTTCATAAAAATAATTTGGATGAAATTCATAGTTTAAATATTTTGACTACTATATGACTATTCATAAATAATAATTTTTCCTTCTAAATAAATTTAAAATCATTCATCTGACACCATCATAATAGGGTGACAAAAATTCATATCCATTCTCCACATCTCATAAAATAGAAACTTTATATTATTATAGTTTCCCATAATTAATTTAAACTGATCATTTCCAGTCATAATTAGGACTCGCACTCATATTCATACTCCAAATCTTATAAAATAGACACTTTATTCTATTAGAGTTACCCATGGATAATTTATAATGATCATTTCCTTTAATTGGAAGGACACACCATCCATATAAATACATAAATACATTACATCTCCCCACAATATCTATAAAATTAAAATTCTTCAATGTATGTTATTTCAATGAATAAAATAAAAAAATTATCCTAAAATATAGAATTAATTATTATAATATATAAGTCAATTAATTTCATTAAGATGAAAAATATATAAGAACCATACCATATAAAAATATGTTGTTATTCATTATACTCGAACCGTAATGGTATGATCATTTCAATGTTGACCATTCTATATTCAAAATAATATATTATACTTGTTGATAAATTTACAATTTAAATTACAATCAATCTATTATTGGATCTTGATATAATATTAATAGTTAAATATCTTTTTATGGAATTATATGAAATTAAAATTTTATATAGTAATGTAAAACGTAATATATAAAAAATTAAGAGATATTTTTTATCATATTATTTCATCTTGATTTTACACATAATATTATCCATGAGTATAGAATAGATATTAAAATAATTAGATTATCATATCTTGTTTATATGGTTATCCTACAATCCATAAACATTATAAAGAAACTCGTCATGGAAATAATATTTTATAACTAAAGAAATTATTGAGCACATGTAAATTAATGGACCTCTACGATACATTAAAATATTGGTTTTGGATGAAATTGAATTTTAGATAGAATTTAGAGGCATTTCATAATGATATAGATGATCATTTTCTATTCTGTGTTAAAAAACATCATAGTTAATATAATATTGGTGTTTAGGTGAATATTTTTTTCCGCAACATGGAGAGGTTCTAGAGTATATTCTAGCTCACGAACTTTTATCTATCAGTTTGGGATATTTTTCATTGTATATTTTTTGTAAATAACAAAATTTTGAGGACATATTTTATATATTCTTCTATGTTAAATGTATATGAATCTTCTTTTCTTTGGTGAATGGACTATTGCTACTAGAGGATAATCTAATACATATTATTATAGATAGAATATTGTAAAACATATCATGTAAATAGTATAGTGGTTGACTAATCCACCAATGAGGAATAGTCACTATATTGAATTTAATAAAATTATTATGGTTTTGTGAAAACAAAAAGACTCTACACCACATGGAGTACGAAGGAAAAATAGGTGGGTGAACAACACTCTAATGTTCATGATATTATGGGACACAACATGTGGTTATTTAACACTATGTTTTTCTAGGGTTCCATTGCTGCTTTTCAGGCATTTGAAAATAGATGTGTCACAAAATAGTGAATAGAATGTGGTGTTCTGTGTTGTGTAAAAATGTGTCGAATGAATGGTATTTTATTATTATCATCCCAATTCAAATTATTATAATACCTCTCTCTTTTTAACATGATAAACTACATGTTCTTGTCTATATTCTTTGGTTTTGGTTAGTTTATTATCCTAAAAGAATATATTGTCATTTCATAATTATTTAGATGTCATTATTTTTCATTGATCCCTATAAATTCCTTTCCCCACTCACTAACCTCATGTTAGAACAATAGTGATTTTAAAATCGTTGTTCATTTACATCATACCGAATTCATTTTAGCAATATATTTCCCCCTTCACTACTCTTATATTATTTCTTTCTATTAAAGATTATATTTTAAGGATTATCTATTTTGGGTTTGGGATTCCTGATTTAGATTACTATCAGTTACTATGAGGGTGTTTTGTATAGTTTCTCTTCAAATTCATTGGTGGTTTATCATTGCTATATTTTTTGATGTATGGTCATTCCTAAAAGTATAGTATCAAATTAGGGGATTAATGAATCTCTCTATAATTTCTAAAATACATGGTGTATTCACGTATTTAAATGTTTGGTTATTTTGTTTCAATTAACATAATGACAATAAATAAGGTTGGAATAGGATAAAATTGAAGGAAATGTTTTATATCATGATTTTCTATATTATATGATATTTCATGTCATCATATTTATGTTACATATTTGGAATGTCATTGGATGAATAAATATGTAATAATATGTAAAATTTAATGGGTAATAAATTGGTAGTGTTTTCCACAACCATGATAGGTTTCTATATGACCCAATAGCTAACCTCATGTATGGGAAATCCCACGAGGTATTCCCAACATCCAAGGTTGGGAACTAGTTTCATACATGAATGATAATCCATTGGGATTGATTTAGTTGAATAAAAAACTAGGATCATATAAACCAAGCATAACTAGAAATAATGAACTATAAGAACAGAATAATAAGATATACATAAACATGATACAAACACAAATAAAACTGAACAATGATAAATAATAATAAATAAAACTACAAAAATGATAGAATACTAGATCTCCATGTGATAACTGGCTCACAACGGACCATCATGAACTAACCATTCCATTAGAAAACTATAACCAAAAGACCAGAACATTCAAAATTTAATGGGAGTAATGTTCTCCAGGGGATCATGTATACGGTGAGGATCCAACAGCTCTGAAGGTCGGCTCCACAGAAGAAATTAATTTAATATCCGAAAATATCCCAGACAAAGGGTTTCAAAATAAATTTTAAAAATGATTCTATCATTTTATGTACTAAATTTGTAACTCACTTTCATAAAACAACTTACACATGATTTCGGTTTTAATATGGTTTTACATTTCACCGCCACCTCACTAGTCTGGGGGAATTTATATCTTCATGTTCGTCCTAGAAATCATCAAGTCCGTGACTAGAGTAATTGGATCTCTAACAACAGAACCAATCAATTCAAATGGAGTCCCCTAAAGACCCCCACACCATATGGTTGGGGGATTTTTCATCATCATTATCACCAGAGAGTGAATTAGTCTTTTCAAAGATGGGAGGAAGAAATCAATGGTCGGAATCCCATCTGTTCCTCCCACCATAATACAAACCTACAATGCTCATGGCACACTCGACAATCATGTGCAAAAAAATAACTAAAATTCACTATTCATAGGCCGATATGGGAGGAACATACGACAAAGGAAATAATACCCTATTGGGGACGCTTGTTAAAATCGACCAATAAGACCATGGGTTCGAATAATGGCCCTGATGGAAGCTTTGTAGAATCAGCCTATTTTATAAAAAGTGATGGAACAACCACCATTTCCTGGTATGCTTATAAAAATGTCATCACAATCAAATTGGCATACATTGATCATGACCTGATTATAGTGGTCCACTACATGAAAAGTGTACCCTAGGAGGAGGATGATATAGACACACCAAATGATGTTGTGTTCTCTCGGAACCAAAGAAGGATTAAAAATTTGGAACCAATAAATAATGATTTACCACCTCCTCGGTAGAATATTGTCAAAGAAACAGAGAAATACATGACTACATCCCAGTGTTCATACTTTGAAGAATAGTTGTCATAATATGAGAGTGAAATATGATCTCTCTGGGAACTCGATGAGGAGCTAATTAGGGAAAATATTTTTGCTGGGAATTATCAACATTTAGAGATGAATAATTTGCCTCCTATAGCCAATCCTCTAGAATGAGCGGTATCTGAGTATCACATCAGCTCCTGATCTAGATAGATAGTCTATATAAATGAGGAATCCAAAATATGATATGCACTTTCATCTATTGTGGTGATAATATCTCTTGTTATTGGGAAATCATTCAGTCATATGGTTAATCAAGCATTAATTGTAGATGATGGATGGACCACCTCATCATCCTCCAACTAATCCTTGTGGGCGGGAGGTGTCTTAGACAGTAGTGCCCCCTAGAGTATCTCAATTCCATTGAATCTCTATCTAATCTGATTGAAACCATGGAAGGATGACATGCACTTGTTCATCTTGATAGGAATACATATACTAAATGGGTGTATGATACTCCACCTCCACCCAACATTGGGAACCATAACATTTCTACCTCTGACAGTAGGCCAATCCTTTATTTGGTACAATATTATTCTAATGGGATATATTGCAGAATGGGAAGACATTTATCATTAGTTCCGTTATTAGTCCCGTTCACTAATTAGGGGAATAATATTAATGGATCTAATTAACTACATGAAATGTGAGAACAACATGGTGCTTGATTTAATAACATGGTGGAAAAGTTTAACCTATTCACACAACATCCCCCTCTCACTGAAACAGTTGTTGGGACTCTGTACTAAAAATATTAAGTATGAGTTATAGATGCCCCTAATCTAGATGAAATATCGATGTGGGTATCGAGAGTTTTCTGAAAATGAACAACATTTTTAATAGGATATTCAAAAAATCCAATCCATGTCTTGGCTCATGCCCACAAAGTAGGGGAAAAATCCAAGTAGGGAAGAAGTTGCAGTTGTCACTCTGAGGCCTGCAGTGGTGCCAATCCAAGCACCCAGGCAGGCTCCAAACCACCCAGACCTCCTTTCGAGTGAAGAAAGCCACATAATCTCCCTCGTCCGGAAATACAGATAAATCAGGGCCATTAATGATTTGAGGAATGGATGAACAAGGTATACTCATTATTGAATAATAAATTCCATGGTTATTTATTAGAAGCCATTGATAATAACCGTCTCATGCATTCATGTTATATAAATCCAGAGGATGTCAAACTCACAGACCATCTTGACTACTCCCATTTCCATAGAAGGTTGGGTCATAATATCCAGGATTGCTTTGTCTTATAGGATTTCATTAAAGGCATAGTCAACTCTAAAGAAGTGATGCTAGACAACTCCCTAGAGTAGGTGGCTTGTAAAACAAGCATCCAGTTAGTTTGTAGATAGTTTCAACCATTAAAGCACAAAATTTGATAATTGGATAACATGGAGAACAGTTGATCAAGATCATACCACTCTAATGGAATAGTTTCACAGAATCATAATATCACCAACTCAAAAGGGAGAAACATAAAACATGCCTCACAAAGGTGTGTGTGACCATCAGAAGCAAGAAAATATAGAGGATGAAGAGTCATATTACACTCCAATGTAAGGCCAAACTATTTTAGATTTCTCATACTAAAAATCTGTAGGATAGGAACCACCCAACCAAATGGAATCCTCAATAGAGAAAGGACTCATAATTAATTCTGTCAATTTGATACACTTGACAAACCTTTTTTCCAATGATTAATATTCCCTTGAATATGGTTTTCTAGAATATAACTGGAGAACGAGAGGCTACACGGACTGGAACTAAGGATTCAATGGACAATCAAGGCATGGGTGGACTCAGTATTCTATTCATATCCATATGGATGACATATATGTAGTTGAGACTCAAGGGAAAGAATGCCAACATGCTCAAAAAAGGTAAAGAGGTGCCTCAGATCCCTCCAACAATCACCTTCACCTGATTTTCGTTCATGACCTCTTAGAAAGGGTTCAATACAATCTACCATAGCTACAGGGAATGTCGGTATGACCAGTTCCACTTGAAAAATAACACCCTCAACCTCTACAGAAACACCAGGTCCATTTACCGTGGATTCTTCTTCTCCAAAACTGCATGCCCAAGAGAATGCTCATATCAGGAAGCTCCAACATCAGGCACAAAAGTACGATGTTCTGAAGTAGTGAGCTATAGTTTTATCCAAACTCAAAATCCTTGATACACTCCACCTCTCAAAAGAACTCATGGAGTAACTTGTTGAATCCCTTATAATCCCACTAGAATTAAATATATAATTCTCTAATAATGAGGTTTATCGAGTGTAGAATATGTTGATAAAATGTAAATTCACCATTTCATTAATTGTTCAAGATCAAGAAGAGGCTATCCAAGGGCACATCATACCCTTATAAATTTTTTATAGACTCGATAATGTCAATGTCCAATGAGTGCTGACTGATAATGGATATTGCATCAATCTTCATCCTAGTTTAAACTCTTAGATGATTTATGTATTGAACATGAGAGTTATCCCCTACAAAGATCATCATTTAGGTATTTTATAAGCGTGATCAGAGGCCTCTTGGGAAGATCAAAATCCGGTCCCAATTTTGGGACTCATATCTGATGTCAAGTTCATGGCTATCCAGAAAGACAATGCTTATAATGTCTTTCTTGGAAGGACCTGGCTCTATCAGCACTTCAAGATACTATCAACATTCCATCGCTATCTAAAGTACCCCATCAATAGAATGGTTGTAATACTACAAGGTGACATCTCCCCCATTGAGACTTGGAGAGGCACATATACTAAAGAATATTTCTACAAGGAGGGAGGTAAGAAACCAATAGTGCATGATGATATATAGGTTGTAGATCCCAATGGATTAGGGACCACCCCAGTGAATCTATAGAGATTTCAAGAATAGGATTATGTGATCCCCATAACATGGTCGAAGTAGTAGATCTAATCCTAGAGGTCCATGCATCACCTTTCCTCAGTGGAAATATAAAAAACAATCATCTATGGAATCTCTCAATAACAAATCAGATATCAAGGGATGATGATGTTTCTTCTAATAGATTCCCTTACCTTGATACTGATATATAAGACCACATATTTCCATAATCACTAGAATATGTTTCAATAGCCTCAAAAAAGGAAGAGTATGAGGATAATCTACCAAAATCCACTCTATCATTCGAGGAATGAATCTCCACCACCAACAATGGACTCAAGAAGATATATCTGAGGGAAGGAGTAGACCCACAACCTATTTAACAAGTTTTTTCATTCCCCTCGAAGAGAAAGTGATGTACATCATATATTTAAAGTATCACCAATCTGGGATTGTTTGAAAATATACCAAAATTTCCGATAGAATAAAAATTTATCAACACACCCTCTTAGAGTGCTAGATGAGCATCGAGGCATCAAAAAGGTACCCAGGAGGATACAACCCTCATATGAAACCAACATAGAGGTGGAAGTAGACAAATTTATCAATGAAAACATCATTCAAGAATTAAAATTCTCAAAGTGTATTTCCAATATATTCCTCATCATGAAGAAGAATATAAAGACTATGTTTTTCTTTAATTTCAGATACCTTAATCAGTATTTCCCGAAGAGTAATTTCCCATTATCAATCACAAAACTCTTGATTGATGAAACTAATCACTTCTAGGAATTTACATAATCGATGGGTACTCAGGGTAAAATTAAATCAAGATGTCCCCCAAATATTAAGAAGACTGCACCTTCAGTGTGCATCAAGGGATCCTATTCTACCATGTCATGACCTTTGGTTTAATGAATGATAACGCCACATATCATCATTTTGTGCATCAAATATTTAAACCATTCATGGGAAGGATAGTTGAGTGTTATGTCGATGACATGGTTATTAAATACTGATAGTTATGTGATCACATCATAGATATGTGGAGAATCATAAACAAGCTATGACATCACATTCTAATTATGAATTCACTCAAGTGTTCCTTCGGGGTAACATCGGGAAATTTACTCGACTTTGTGGTGTGCCACCATGACATTATGGTAGACCCAGAGTAGGTAAGGCCTATTTTTGTGAAGGCACCCCTCATAAAAAGATTACTTAGGTGAATCAAAGGGAACCTCTCCTAAATTCAACGATTCATAGCCAACATGGATGGAAAAGATCTCCCCTTCTCCAAGATAAAGAATAAGGGTGTCTCTTACCAATTAGATGATGAATGTCAGAAATTCATTGAATGTATCATGTAGTACATACTGAACCCACTAGTTTTAATTCCTCTGGTGGAAGAGATGCCACTCATCTTATATGTGGTTGCTATGAATTGCTCACTGGGAGCCGTCCTCACACAGAAAGATGGTGCAGGAAGATGGAATAATCTCTACTACCTTAGTCGAACTATAATAGGTACTAAATGTAACACCGCAAGATTTCATAGTATTTTATCTCTGCAATACAATTCAATAACTTGTTCAATGTGCAACACTGAGTTTGAGAGCTCCAGAACATACCAAACTAGCTGCTAAAAAAGCATTTATGAATAGTTTTAAATGAATTCTTAATTTTATATAGTATATAAAATTTTAGAATCCATATTATGTATTTCTCTGACATTATATAAGAACAAATTTATTTTTTCGTATAAAAGTTGTATTTTTCCAAAAATGCTATTTTACCACCTTTTAATGGAGATCTCTTTTTAAATATAATATTTGACCCTTTTATAAATTCAATTAGATGTATAAAATTTTATTGAACATTTTAACCTCTTTCACCCACCTTCCAGGAGCATTTGAAAATTTTAGTGAAATATATTTTTATCACTTATATGAGTGGAATTTCAAAAATCTGAATGACACGGTTGATATCAATAAGTAAAATGTGGTTCAATGAGAATAAAATTATTTTTGGTGAATAATAACTTTGGACTTTTATTTACCATGGTTAACTGTAAATAGGGTAATTAAAGGTAAAAATGATATTATAATTACCCTAACAGATGTCATAATTATATTGGACAAGTTTAGTTCGACCAAAAACAACCTTAGGAATAAAATATGATCCTTTAGGTCAACTTGGATTATATTAGAAAATTTATTATTATTTTATTTAAGGAAGAGTTAAAAGTGTTAAATTCAGAGTTTAATAACTAAACCATTTTTAATATATTGTTAAACACAACATAAATTCAACTATATATATTAATTAAAATTCTAAAAATATTTCCTACATAATGGTATATAATTTATAATTTTTAGACATTAAATAATGTAATTTATAATGATAATGTAGTAATTACCTTATTAATGAAACAATAAAATAAATGGTATTATAAATATAAAAATTAATATAATTTTGAAGTTTTTATGAAAAACACTAATTTTCTAGGTGAATATGACATGTTAGAGTTGATTAAATGTATCTTTTTTGAAATAATCATGTTGTGACGACTTTCACAAAAACCAAATACCAAATAATGTCAAAATTGATATAAATTAATTTTAAAAACAAATACTATATTATTGGTTTATATAATATTCATAAAAATCAATGCTTTAGACAAAGGGCTAAAATAATTTTATATATGTCACTAATGAACCACTTTAGGTTCTTTTGGAAGTTTAGAGAATACTTATTAACTATATAGTGTAAGAATACAAGAAGACACTGTAAAAGATAAACTATTAAACTAAGAGTAAAATCTAAAAGATAAGGTTAAAATTGTAACCTAAAATTTTTTATAACCTATTTTTTGAGATTTTTTCCCCTATACCCACTTTATCCTCTAAATAAATCATTTTTGAGCCATTAGAAACTGAAAATTATTTTATTATAAAATAATATTTCAAGATTTTCTTAAAGTGACCCTCACATCTCTTATAAAAGTGTACTTACCCATCTTTAAAAATCACAAATCCAAATCCATGTGGCTCATCCGACCACTACCCAAATCTCCTACCAACTTTCCTCCCTTTGACTTTGAGGCCTTACTTTGATCATAAATCCAACCTAAAGAGCCATTTTGATCAACTCAAAATGAAAACACCTGAAGAATAGGTAATAATTTCACCACCCTCTTTCAATTTCATTTATTCTTACACTTATTCTTTCTTTGTTGTTGACATACCAAAATAATAACTCCATTACCATATATATATTTTGAATTTATTATAAATATGGTACAACCATATTCTTTATTCAATCCATCCAATAAATGAAAATGTCACCATACATGCGTATGCACGGCTTACTGTCTCCACGTTGTGGTGTAGTTTGTTATCCAAACACTTCTATATTTAGATAGGTGTAAAAAAGAGTATAAATGATGTAAATAATAAATATAACAAGGTAATTATTTTTAATATATGATATACCATCCAATTACATACAATTTCACAACCAATATAATGATATTGTCGCTCATTTGTACGTACGGATTACCGTCTCCAAGAAACGATGAGATTCATTTCCACGTTCACCATTCAACGATGATTATAAAAATATATATCATTAATAATTATTTAATATATGAATGAACAATTATAATGGATATATATTTATATGTATATATACTAACATTTATCTTATTCACTTACTTCCGTTCAATAGGATATGAAAATAGAATAACGTTTATGCATACGTACAGCCTAGTGTCTCTATAAATGGTGCCTTCTATTTAATATATATATATCTATTATAAATATTTATATTATAAATATATTTGATATATAAATAAAGGTTTATATTTGGGAATTATTTAAATCATTATCTAAATGATTTGATCAAGAATAACATGTTAAAACATGTACGATAAAGAAAATGATTATTACTAGAAATGTTAATTTAAAATGGAAATCATTATTAAAAGGGTAGTATAAAGTCTTAAATGAATCATGTGTGATATAATAAATATGAATATAGTTCTGGTATAATTTAATAACATACTATTTTCATTATACAAGAGGTTAAACATACCCTTTACCAAAGGAAATTGCAAGGTAAGGGTTAATTCCTCAATCACATTATTTTCTGTGATTGTTTATGTGTATGTTTTGACTGGGACATATTTATTATCTATTTCCTTGTTTTATAAAATAGTATTCAAATGGATTCTTTTTAAGGGACTCTTTAACTAAAAAATCATTTTAAATGTTTTAATGATTTATTCTTATAATCCTTTCTCATTAATGTCCATGTTTTCAAAATGATTTTAAGGATTTATTTATATGGACATGAATGTCTTAAAATGTTAATTACATTAAAATGTTTCAAAGTGGTATGGTATAATTTGATTCAAAAATATCTTTTAAATTACTTCTTTTATAAATTGTGTGACTTTTAAAATGATTTCATGAAAAAGTGATATTTCTCCCAAAGAGTTTTAATGATCATTTTCAACTATATCAACATCCATTACTGGATATTATTCTTGATTGAGGTTGATTTATTATGATAAAAATATTCCATATTGTATTGAAGTTTCTATGATTTGTTTGATTGTGTATTTGTTATTTTTTATACCATTCATGGATTATGGATAAAGTATTGACATTTCGTATGCTTGTTTTAATACGAATGTTTATGTTATGATTAAACCTTTTCATATGAGGAATGAATTGGATTTATTAAGTGACGGGCGGAGCCCACTATAACTCTTCGATGCATCGGTAGGTCTCATGAGACAAACTAGTGTCTTGACACAATTCCTTGACAAAATATTATTTGTAGTCTTGGAACAAGGCCTTGACTATGTGGTTATGAAATCTGGAATTATGCATTCAATCACTATGAAATTGGATATTGATATTGCATGTGATTATTCGACTAGTAGAATATCAATGTGAATAAATAAATGGAATTATTTGATTTATATTTGAAATATTATGCTGATGATTAAGTTTAAAAGGCTTTTGTTTTAGTTTTATACATTTCCTTAAATGTTTATGCATATTTTTGAATGATTCCGCTATATTTTTATCTTTACTGGGTGTTTGAGCTCACCCCTTCCTTATGTTTTATTTTCCCTGGAATCCAAGAAGTGTATTATGATTGATAAATAGGGTTATGCTAGTGGATTAATGGTTTTCTCAAAAGATAATTTATGATGTGTTTTATTTTTTAATGTGTAATGTAACATTCATGTGAGTAATCTATTTTCCAGGACAACTAAAATGATTGGAATTTTGGGACTTGATACCTTGTAATCATGCCAATGTATTAAAATAATGCACCGACTCTAGGATTTTGTGCTCATGGTGTTAAAGTTGGTATCAGATGAAGTTTAGTACAATCCTTGGAAACTAGATTTAGAAAAACTCTGTTTAGAGAACACTACTCTAACATAGACATTGAAGATTATGATAGAAGAACTTCCTAAAAATTTGATAATGTCGAGATTTTGTTTATTTTCCAAGAAATACAACCCTGATTAGATACGAGCAGGTAGAGGCAGCTCTAGAACATATGTACCTAAGACTGAAAACTCTAACAAGGAGTTTCGGGCATGACTTGAGGTATCCTGGTATACGACAATAATCCTTGATGCACTCTTGGTTATGAAACTTCCATGGGATATGCTTAGGATAATTAACATTTTCATTACAAGCCATTATGAAGGATTTAGGAGTAAATTCTTCCTCAAAGAAATCATTTTTATGATTATGGATTGTATCAAGAAATTGTTCAATTTACGTTATGTATTTTACAGGTTTGGAATTATGAATTTCATTTCATAAACTGACCAAGTCTATTCCATTGTTCTGAAATGGCACCCAATTGAAGGAATGAGAACTACTACAATACATATGATCCAAAAAGTAAGAAGTATTATATCATTCATGGTATTAATCCAACATTTAGAAGGGAAATAGTCTCCCATGCATTCTCACCGTATGAAGAAATAATATCATGTTTTAATAAGATATGTAAATAATTCTCTAAGTCCTATGTCTTTGAAGGGAAGCAAGAGAAGAAAATGATTGAAAGGGTAAAGATAGATAAATGGAAGAGGAGAAAGAAGGATTTTCCCATATGTGATAACTGTGGAAAGATTCAACTTCTTAAATTCAGGAAGGGAATGGTAGTTTTTTATAAGTATAGAGAAAAAGGACACCAACTACATGATTTCAAGGGTATGAAAAAGGTTTCAAATGTACAATGCTTCATCTGCAAGGAGTTGGGACACTACACGAATCAATAACCAAATAATCAGAGTAAACCTCAAATGATGTTATTGGATAATAATCAAGTTATGATACTACCGAATATGAAGAGTAACTATTAGATGTCTTATGTTGTTATTAATTAATTCTATCATTTGAGCATTGTATAATAGTTTATAACAATTATAGAGTATATAAGGATTGTACTGCAGTACAATTTCATTAAGGACTTGAGATTGTGTGGAAACATGAAAAGTGACACAATAGAAGGTTAATTTTTTTGGAAAATATATGGTTAAGATAAAGATAAACCATAATATCATTCTGATACTGAAGTAGTGATTTTGGGATAGTATATGATTAATTTGAATAAATTATATTAGATATTATTGACTACCTTAAAACTGATTTGTTTATTCCATCATTGTTGTAGTTTACAAAATTTTTGGATAGAAGGAGTATATTCAGTATTTTATAAGAAATAACGGAGCATAAATATAAAAAATAAGGTTTTATGGTAATTCAGGGTGTTATAGTGTTTTAAAAAAATACATGATAAAGGTATTCACATGTTATTACATGGAAAAAATGATCTTCATAGTGTTTACCTTCTTTATAAATTTTTTATTTTATGTTTGGATAGAACTATTTTGAATAAGTCTAATGTTTTGAATGGATTTTGTTTGAAATTGGATACTATTATTAAGGTTAAATCATTTATTAATATTATTTTGGGAATGTTATAAAAAGGACAACACGGAGGTCGGATGACAATCCTTCGCGTCCAATAAGGCCACGAGACTTGAACCCGCAACTGAAGGGGGAAAAGGGTGGATCATATACCATTGTCATAAAGTATTTCCTGGTTTGTATAATGTTGTTTATTTAAAATAGTTTGAAAAATGAATTATAAATTCATTATTTATTTGAAAATTATACGATTAGGATAAATAGAATATTTTTGAATTCTATTATCTTTTGGAGTGAAAGATGAGTTTGTGGTAGGAATTAGTTCAAAGATGAAACAATACATGTCAAGTATATTTTTTACCTCTTATGTTATGAATAAATTATATTTTAAACTTTAGGGAATGGATCTTAAAACCATAAATGTGTTATCTAAATACCTTATGTTTTGTTGAATTATTAGTGTTTTAAATCATCAATGATTGATGGATTTGAGGTCCTCAATTTCACACTTATTTGTGATTTATGACCTCAATCTCTCCCTATAAATATTTTTGTTTTTCCACCAATTAAGTGTCTCTAATTACCACTAATGTTCTCCAATTCAAAACCCTAATTTGGTGGTGACTTTTTCATTTCCCTTTCCCTCTTATTAAGACTAAATTTTATTAACCCAAATTCAAATGTGGGTTTTCCATAATTGTATTTTCTATTTTTAAGCATTTATTTTCAAAGAACAATTTCAAATTGTGAGGATGCAATTTATTTATGGAGGGGAGAATGCAACACATGAAGATTTCATAGTATGTTATCACTTCAATGTAATTCAATAAATTGTGAAATACACAACACTAAGTTTGAGCGCACCAGAACATACCAAACTAGCGATTAAAAAAGAGGCTATGAATATTTTTATCTGAATTTTGAACTTTATATCCTATATAAAATTTTAGAATCCATATTATGTGTTTCTTAAACATTATATAAGAACAAATTCATTTTTTTAGATAAAAGATTTTTTTCAAAAAATAAAATTTTACCGCCTTTTAATGGCGAACCCTTTTTAAATCCAATATTTGGAACTTTTATATATTAAAATTGAACAAATAAGCTTCTTCTTTAGGATTAAGACATAAAAAATTAAGCTTCGACAAATTTTTGGTTCTTTTCTGATAACTTTCATATTTTAGTAAATATTGAAAATTATTAAATTTTAACTAAAAAAAACTTTTTTAATCAAAATAATTTATAGTGTTCAATTATACATTTTAATGGTTTTTAATTATAATTAGATTATAATTTTATCATTTAAAACAATGTAGGTCATTATAAGTAATTTCACATTTAAATTTGTCATAAACACAGGTCAATTATTGATAGTTTTTACTTTTTTAAAAACACGCTTTTTAGTTTTGACAAAAGAAGTTAATTTTAAATTAATAAATGGAAAATTTGTATTTTTAATTTTCTAAAATATAATTCATTTTTTAATTTTTAATATCAAAATTATCTTTGGGTGAATTTTTGGTATTTTTTTAAAAACGTACAATTTTTTATGAATAGTGAAAAACAATTTGTTATTATTTAAAACAGATTTTTTATTTAAATAATTATTTATTTTATTTAAATTTATTTTAAGTTAAAATATATATATATAATACCTATATATGGTTAATATAATTCATTGGAATCATTTTATTAAAAAATTAGATGTATAAAAGTTTATTGAACTTTTTAACCTCTTTTACCCACCTTCTACGAGCATTTGCAAATTTGCATAAAATATAATTTTACCACTTCTGTGGGTTGAATTTAAAAAATCAGAGATACAGGGTAGATATCCTTTGGTAAAATGTGGTTCAATAAGATGAAAATAATTTTTGGTGAATAGTAACATTTGACTTTTATTTACCACTATTAAAAGTAAATAGGGTAATTAAAGGTGAAAATGATATTATAATCACCCTAACACATGTTATAATTCTATTGAATAAGTGTATTTCGACCAAAAAAACTTACAAATAAAATATGATCCTTTAGGTCCACTTGGATTAGATTAGTACTTTTATTATTATTTTATTTAAAGAAGAGTTAAAAGTATTAAATTCAAAGATTAATATCAAAACCATTTTTAATATTGGGTTACACAAAATATAAATTAGATAATAAATAATCATTAGAAATATAATAAGATTTACTACATAATGGTATTTTATTTATAATTTTTAGAAATTAAATATTTTAATTTATTTATGACACAATGATGATGCAATAATTTCCTTATTAATGAAAGTATCAAATAAATGGTCTTATAAATATTAAAATAAATATAATTTCAAAGTTTTTATCACATAAACTAATTTTATAAGTGAATATGACATGTTAGGGTTGATTCAATGTATCTTTTTCGAAGTAATCAAGTTGTGATGATTTTCCCAAAAACCAAATACCAAATAATGTCAAAATTGACATAAATTAATTTTTAAAACACATAATATATTTTTGGTTGATATAATATTCATAAAAACAATGGTTCTGCTAAAGGGCTTAAATAATATTATATATGTCGTTAATGAGATGCTTGAAGTTTTCTTGGATGTTTATAGTAATTTTATTATCCATATATTGTAAGAATACAAGAAGACAGGGTAAAAGATAAACTATTTGACAAAGAGTTAAATTTAAAAGATAAGGTTAAAATGATAACCTAAAATTTTCTAAAACTTATTGGTTGAGAGTTTTTAAACCCATACGCACCTTATACTCTAAATAAATTATTTTTATGTAATTAGAAACAGAAAATTATTTTATTATAAAATAATATTTCCTACTTTTCCTAAAGTGACCCTCACCTCTCTTATAAAAATTAACTTCCCCTTATCCCAAAATCACACTTCCAAAGCCATTTGGCTCAAACAACCCCTGCCCAAATCTCCTCCAAACATTTTTACCTTAGATCTAGAGGCCTTACTTCGATTATAAATCCAATTTAATGATATTGTTTGATCAACTTAAAAGGAAACACCCGAAGAAGAGGTAATAATTTCACCACCCTCTTTCAAGTTAATCTCATCTTACACTTCCTCTTTCTTTTTTGTTTTCATACCAAAATAATAAATCCAGTACCTTATATATATTTCGATTTTATTATAAAAATCATACAACCATATTCGTTACTCTATCCATCCTATAAATGACAATGTCACCAGATATACATACGTACGGATTACCCTCGCCACGTCGTGGTGTAGTTTGTTATTCAAACACTTCATTATTTGGATGGGTATAATAATGAGTATTAATGATGAAAAGAATAAATATAAAATGTTAATTATTCTTCATATATGATATACCATCCAATTACATATGATTTAACCATCAATATAATGATATTGTCACTCATTCGTACGTAGAGATTACCGTCTCCACGACCAGGTGAGATTCATTTCCATGTTCACCATTCAATGATGATTATAAAAATATATATTATTAATAATTATATAATATATGAAATAATAATTTTACAGGATATATATATATATGTATATATACTTACATATATCTTATTCACTTACTTTCGTTCAATACGATGTGAAAATTGAAACAACATTTAGGCGTACATACGCCCAACTGTCTCCACAAACCCATTTCATATATCAATATATTGTAAATATTTATATTATAAATATATATGATATATAAAATAAGGTTTTATATTTTGAAAGTATTTAAATCATTATCTATATGATATGATCAAGAATAATTAGTTAAAACACATACAATAATGAATGCGATTATTTCCCAAAATGATAATTTAACATCGAAATAATTATAAAATGGATAGTATAAAGTCCCAAGTTAATCATATATGATATAATAAATATGAATATGGTTCTGTTATAATTTAATAACATACTATGGTCATTATATTGGATGTTAAACGTACCCTCGACCAAAGGAAAGTTCGAGGTAAGGGTTAATTCCTCAATCTCATTATTATCCTAGATTTTTTATGGGTAATTTATTTAATGGGACATTTTTATTATCGATGTCCATGTTTCATAAAACAGTTTTCAAAAGGATTTTATCTAAGGTACTCTTTAACTAAAAAAATTATTTTATAAGTTTTAATGATTTATTCATCGAAACCTTTCCCATTAATGTGCTTGTTTTCAAAATGATTTTACGGATTTATTTATATGGACATGAATGTTTTAGAATGTTAATTCCTTTAAAAATTTATGAAGTGGTATGAGACACTTTGATTCAAAAATATCTTTTTAATTAATTCCTTTATAAATTCTGTGACTTTTAAAATGATTTCATGAAAAAAGGATATTTCTCCCAAACATTTTTACTGATAATTTTAAACTATGTCAAAATATATTATTGGATATTAATCTTGTTCGAGGTTGATTTATTATGATAAAAATATTCCATATTGTATTGAAGTTTTTGTGATATGTTTTAATGTGTATGTGTTATTTTTATACCATTCATGGTTTATGGATAATGTATTGACATTTTGTATGCTTGTTTTAATATGAATGTTTATTATATGTTTATACCTATTCATATGAGGAATGAATTGGACTTATTATGTGATCAGTGGAGCTCGCTATAGATCCTCAATGCATCGGTAGGACTCTTGAGACAAACTACTGTATTGGAACAAGGCCTAGACATAATCTTATTTTTAGTCTTGGTACAAGGCCTGGACTATGTGGTTATGAAGTCTAGCACTATGCATTCCATCATTATGAAATTGGATATTGATATTTCATGTGATTATTCAACTAATAGAATATACATGTGAATATGTAAATGGAATTATTTGATTTATATTTTCTATATTATGTTGATGTTTATGTTTAAAAAGATTTTGTTTTAGTTTTATACATTTTTTATTTATTTATGCTTATTTGTGAAAATTTTTTCTATATTGTTATCATTATTGAGGGTTTGAGCTCCCACCCTTCTTATGTTTTATTTTCCTAGGATTCCAAGAAGAGTACTATGATTGATAGGATGGGTTAATATTGGGGATTAATGGAGTTCTCAAAAGATCATTTGTGTTCTTTTTTATTTTTTAATATGTAATGTAACATTCATTTATGTAATTTATTTTCCAAGACTTCTAAATCGATCGGTCTTTCAGGATATGATTCCTTGTAATCATGCCAATGTATTAATATAATACACCGACTCTGGGATTCTGGGGTTGGGGCGTTACACTGAAACCTGATATTCTAATGTCCAAAAGAACTACCTTTCACTCGTCTTTGTGGAGAAAAAAGTTGTGGCATTACTTGCAGTACAAAAAAGTCAACTCGGTCTCTGGTATTGACTTGATGAAGTACATCCTTGGCCTCAATGTGTTTACTGGATTCTTTTCATGATGGGAAGTAATTTTGTATCAATATGACATTCTGTACATATCACAAAAGTTGGTGAATGGGAAACACCTATCTAATTTCTTCACAAGACATCCTTCTTGAAGAAATACACAAGAAGACACTCAACCTTTTTAGGAAGATGTATTTCATGCCCATGAAATTCCCTAAACATGGTAGATTTACTTTGATGACACCACACGAAGTCCTGTCGGCACAAGAATGGAAAACCTGAAGCTCAACCGGACTGTTCGGGGAATTGTATTTGTATATCCTAAAAAATTATTTTTTCCTTAATCTTTCTCACTATATGAAGGCTACTCAATTAATGAGGCTAAATACTAATACTTATTCCCTATATTGGAAATAGCCCTAAAGATGCACATAGCCTACTTGAATATCAAAGGAAATTCAAAATTGATGATAATGCAAATCAATTGTTAATATTCCATTAATTAGGAGGAATTGTTCCATATCACCAGCTATGTTAGGGGATTGATGGAAGAGTTTCTCTTTAACCACATATTTCATTATGTTCCCCGATCAATGAATGATCACGCTGACACACTATCTAATGTAGCCGCTGTCCTGGTTGAACATGCTCAGGGGGAGGCAACCTTTTATATTAAACCTCCATGTATAATCTCATCAATTGATGTATGTGATATGGAATAACCCAATTAGGCTATCCCCACCCAAGAGAAATATTATCCAATGACAAACCTTGGATGCATGGATCCTATAATCGGTTATCACTGAAATAGGACTCTTCCAACATATCACGCTTGAAGGGAACTGATTCGTTGTAGGGTAGAAAACATTACTCTGTAGGATGAACAAAATGAGCAAAAAGTAATTTAAAATCATATATTTGACATAATTATACATATTTTCGTATTAGAAAGAGAAGTACTCTCCATCATGGAATAATTCCATGAAGGCTCTTACGGTTCCAATCAATCTAGAACCAGGATTTTTCATCAAATCAAGAGAATGGGATATTACTATAAACTACAATATAGGAATGTGTGGAATTCACTAGGAATTATCATGAAAGCCAGATTCTGGAAAATTTCTTCCAAAATCACTTGGAATTACTACTTATTGCAAAATATTCCTACCCATTTTCCATTTAGGGGATGGATGTTGTGGCGATAAATCCCCCAGCCACTACTAAGCAGATCAAGTGCATCCTTACTTCTACCAACATATTTTCTTAATGGGATGAGCCAATACCCATCATGGACGTTGATATAATGAATATCATCAACATCATGAAGTCCAATATCATCTCCTTGTTTATATTCTCTCAAAAAATATTGATGTACACCAACACCAACTTTTTTTCTACAGGGTTGAATAAACATTACCAGGAGTACAACATCAAGTCCAATCACTCGTCCTGCTATCATGAAGTATAAAATGGCCAGATATACCCCTCCAAGAAGTCACTATCAAATATACTCTATAAGATGGTGAACAAGGATAATAATTATTGGTCGTATAAACTCCTCCATACTCTATGGGCCAACCTATACCACAATACATTCTGCTACACAAGAAACACCACACTCACTGGTGTACGAGACCAAGGAAATGTTACCCATATAGGTCCAACTTACCTCACTCCAAATATCAATTTTAAGATAGCTCCTAGATGATGAACAATCACAACAGCCACTGGATGAGTTGTAATTGCTATGTGATAAGAGGTTGTGTACACAGTGTATTCTATAAAATCATCATAACCAGATAGCATGGGATATTAATTGAATAGATTTCCTTTGTTCATTACTTTAATGAGAACATGTGTTGGTCCTCAGAACACCAATGATACTAGGTAAGAATCCCCCAAAAATGTATCCCAAATAGGAGGGACCTTACATCATACATAAATTATACGATAATAGGGCACACTGATTGGTTACAATGGATTGGGAGAGTGTCACACCATACACCAATGCAAGATTTCTGATGATATACTTAGCATAGTGGCGAGCACAATGAAGTCTACATCAGTGTAAGTCTCATTACTTGTCATGGTAGTAATACATTAAAATATGTGGCATCATGCATCGTGTCATAAAGATGTTAAACTTCATGACATAACTCATTCTAAATACCTGAAAATAAACAATATAGGATCATACTAAAAATAATATATTTAATTGAATAACATCACTTGTCCTGGAAGCAACATGGTGAAATGTGATGCATCATGCGTCCTGGTATCACGATGTTCAACTACACGACATCACTCATCCTAACACGATGATATTAAACTGTACAGTCTCGTCCTCGTAACAATACATTACACTACATGGAAAATGTCCTCTTGCATGATGTAAAACTGCACAGATCTGTGATATCCATCTCTATTCACGTCGAGTCACATGCATCCTTACCACATGACTTTAAACTACACAATTATTCTAAAACTAAATATGGAATTTTCTTACCTCTAATGAGATATGTAGGGATTCATTGATATTGTATCTTGTTCCAACCAATACATGATACAAAATTCCTTTATTATACCCCCTTCTTTCTCTTCATTGTAGTGAAACATGTTCAATTCATTGTTTCTCACACTGAGAATGGATCATGTGAGCTCAAGAATTGCATAGGGTAATTACCCTCAAAATCAATGAATAAAAGTACAAAATAGGTCCATTACAGTCCTGAATTTAGAACCACAAAAGGCATACCATGATTCCTTGCTACATGAGGTTAAACTGCACAGTTGTTTTCCTTATCACATTATATTAAAATGAAAAGTTCTTAAATAACTACTTGTGGATCGATTCTCATAATCATGTTAAATGTAGTGACTCCTAAGACTCTATATTTGGGTCCAATAACAAAATTTACATTTATTCATGTTAGTTCATGTTCGTCCCCTCCACGTGATTTCAAACTATATGGATCATTAATAACTACATGTATCTTCATTCCTATCATCACAGGATATGTAGCGATTTCTAGATCTCCAATTGGAGGTCTAACTTCAACGATCAATGGAAATAATTCCCACCTCTATGTTTTGGTTAGTCATGCATAGAGTATTTCTTATTCTAGAACTAAATGTGTTTTTATTATCATCCTAATAAGAAACATAGTGACACCCAAGTCTCTATATTTGGACCCAACCGTGACATTTCCAATCATTTATATCGGTTACTACGTCCTTACTATATAAAATTACACTACGTGGATGTATATCCTTTCCGCACAATGTTAAACTTTATTGAGGCAAGAACATACCAACTACATGATAATAAAAAGTGCAGGCCATCTCCTATTTTTTATTCCTTATCAGCAGACTACAAGCGACTTACCTCGGTCAACTAGAGTACAAGGTAATTTCAATGTCCTTCAATTGAACCTCATATCCATATACCACACTTCATGTATTGAGTGTATCATGTCTCTATAAACATTCCATAGCCCTCAGAAAGGTTATTCTGATTTAAGAGACCCTTTGATGGACTATGTATTCATGCCCATGGCTCTTGAAAATGTATCTATGGTCATCAACCATATTTGTCACTCTATAAAAGGACATTCCAATCCTTGTGATCCTTAACACCACTCAAGAAGTACTCAACCCCTTAGTGTGTCTAAAATACTCCTAGTAGGACTATCCCATATAATTACTCATGACTAGAGAATCTCGATCTTTGATTTACATCATTTCAATTTTCTTCTCATAAAAATGTTGGAGTGCTCTTGACCCTGAATATCCTAATTTAGATATTTTGTAGCATCTCCCATACTAGGTCCATGTGTTCCATGATCCTAAAATACCTTCATTTTGTTCAAATATGTACAAAATTACACTATATACAACAATGGTCCAAATTTCATGACATTAAACTACTAACAAAAGTGATGAAAAACTTATCAGGATGAAACCCTATAAAGGCTGAACATAGCAGAAGTCATGTCTTTTCCTGCTAATTTCTTCATCCTCAGTGTTTAGGAAAAAATTATGGTGAAAACATATATGGTATAAATATCATAGGGTATACTTTTTAGCACTAGTAAATTCCATCTTATGGTCACTGGACCCACTAGTCTAGAAAAAAGTTAGAGAAATGTTTATCACATCTCTTTATCATGAGAATATGTTCCCTAGGCCGTGAAATAATAATTAGGGTGTTCAAAAACCTCATAGATATTACAATTTCAACAAATAAAACATCGTGATTTGGGTGCCTCATATTAGTGAAAACAATTCATGGCCCATAGTAAATATATTTGGCTTCAAGGGACCCTTTATTAACTATGAAATAATGCTCATGGCTCCATGATATGCACTTATAGTTATCAACCAAATAAATCACTCTACAAAAAGTATATTCCAATACTTATAAGCCCTGACATCATCACGATAGTTCTCAGCACCCCAAAATGTATAAACTAGTCCCAATATGAGTACCACATACCATTCTCTTTATCTGAGAACTTTAGACTATGATGTACAATCTCCATACTAAACTATGCAATTTGATTTTACATCCTCTACTTTACATCAACTTTTTTGTACCCTTCTTCACGGAAGGAATGTGGCACTCCACTCTCGGTCATTTGAGGTCCCACACCACATGATTCAAAACCACAAGTCATAGAAATAGAGATTCGAATTAATAGCCAAACTACCCTAGTGTTCCGGAACATTTCATAGATAGCTTTCTTCCAATACACAACTTCATCATCTAGACATTTCAGTCATTGGAAATCTTTCATATCCCTCAGAAAGAATTGTAGATCAGACTTTCTTGGATATGATACTAATGAATAAGGGACTAGACCCACCAATTAATGGTGCATTCTACTTATCAAAAATAATATTTAATCCTTGTGATCCCTCACAACACTGTGACAGATCTTGGCACTTTAAAGTTTATGAGTCATCCCCGACATGTTTTCCCCATCCCATATCCATAGAATCAAGCTTCTGGTTTATGATTTATATCACACACACTATAACTATCCAGGTGGGAATAGTATCCCTAGTATTTCACCCACATCCTTATTACATACACAAATCTTCCATATCCCTTGGAAAAATACTCAGCTTTATGAGACCCATTGCATGAATATGAATTCCTTTCTATGGCTCATGTATATGAACCTCTGACAGTCATCCAAATTCTTCACTGTACAAATGGTCCTTCTAATCCACATGAGCCTCTACAATACCATGGAAGAACCTAGTACCTCAAAGTGTTTTAGGTTATTCATGGAATGTATCCACCATATCCCATGATCATATAGAAGGTCCTAGCTAAAAGAACCTAAACTAATGTTATATATGGTTTGAGCTAAAATACCCTAAACTAAATCAATAGAATGTCAATGTTAAAAACCCCAAACTAAATAAATAGAAGGCCTAAAGAAAAATTCACTAAAATAATGAAATATAAGGTTAGATATAAAAGACCGTAAACTAAATAAATATAATGCCCAAGCTAAAAGACCATAATCTAAACCAATACAATGTTCAATAAAAAATAGCCTAAACTAATGAAATAGAAGTTCCAGGAAATAAGATCCTAAAATAAAGCATTTAAAAAATCAGTATATATAATCTTGTAAGGAACGCTACATGGCATTAACACGGTCGAACTTATCTAGCCAAAGGCTTATCACCATCATCCAAAATAAAAATCACTCACCCTTCAAGACACATATCCCACCATAATAATATTTCTATAAATAAGGTGATCTCAAGATAGATGGAACATATTATCAATAAAAAATCTCATGTTGGTGGGCATTCATGAGTACTTCTTGAAAGGAATGTGTGATGATTTAAATATTCAGATATAAATATCTAGGTTCACATAAATTTATAAAAAGGATGAGTAGCTTTGGATAATATCATAATATCAAAGAAAAAAATATCATGTGGTTTATGAATGAAAGAAAAGAATATTAAAACATATAAAACTAAGTATATATACTCACTGGTAGCATACCAAAAGAGAAATTTATCTCCATTTAGATATACAGAAAAGTGCTTGAAATTTACTTTAGAACCATATTCCTTTTATACTGAACGAATCTAATTATATACGAGGGAATTTGTTTATTCTCATAATCACACAACACACACTTTTCAATAAAAGAGTTCTTGTCATGATTGATTAAATGATCATGATGCATAATGAAATATACTAATGATGTTTGGGGTGCGCTCATTGATTTCAATGTTGAAGGAGGTTTTATTATTATTATTATGTTTTACATATAATAATGACAATAAAATAAAATAAATAAATTAGAGATATTCATTTTCCTCAAAATAAGAGGGATATCATGTTTAGAATAAGAAACACCAAACATCTTCTTTTTCATCCTCTTGATTACAGGGTCTTGGGTTTACAGATCACACCATCAGTGGATACCCCACTATCACAGGGCCTCGATGGAATGAACTTATAAACGTCACATCTCATACTACCTGCTCTCATATAAGATCATATAGTGGTCTATTATGGAATTCCCATTAGTACTCTCCTATGAAGTGCTGAAATAAGATACACGAAACAGAGATCCATCAACAGTAGGGTGATACATGGGTTCTCATAACCTTCATCCACCAACAGAATAGCCGGGAACCAGACTCATCGGATTCCCATATTCCAGTTCGGAATGGAGATTATCACCCATCGCTTGGGGACGAAGATATGTGAATAGTGGATTTCTCATGAGCTAACAGCCATATGAACCACAACATCATGTGAGGATGATTCAATTCATCAAAATCCTCATATCTGAGTAAATCAGTGAAATCAGTGGTGGAACATATTTTTAAAACATGACACCATTCTCAGACACACAAAGGTAATTTGGTGAATTGTCGATAAAAACATATGGTAGATCAGTGTTTCGACGCAAATTCCACTTCAACTCTTACAGGAGATCTCTCATTATACTTAAAAAAATGAGAGTTGTGAAAGGTGGTGGGGGTTATGCATTTGGGGTAGATCGATGACATGGAAAAGGTGGGGGGTCCGCCATTCACCTTTGTGTGAGGCCAAAGGTGGTACTATTGATGCCTCCTTTGGCCTTACGCAAAGGTGAATGACAGAATCGACAATACCACCTTTCCCTCATCTCTCTATAATATCCCCCCTTCTCCTGACTTCTATTTTCTCACAACTCTTCTCAATCCCCTGCTTCTGTCTCTAAAAATATCCTTTGCTTTACGGTGGAGTCAGTGGTCCAAAAAAAGGCCCGGTTATTTGCGAAGCATCATTTAGAGGTGTTTTTTATTTAATTTATTATTTTTATTTATTTAATTGAATTCATTTCAGTTGTAAATATTTCATTTTTAAAGAAGTTAACTTAGTTCTAAATATTTTTTTATTAGGTTTTTTAATTAGTTATATATTTTTTGGAATAATAATAATTATTATTAATGATTATGTATAGATTAAATATATATTATGTATAGATTAAGTATATATTAATTATAGATTAATATAAATTAATTATATATTTTCTTAGGAGTAAGTATTGTGAAATTTTGGTGGCATAAATATTAAGTGGTTACATAAGAAATAAAATCCTTGTCTTGATACAAAAAAGTTTATTTGGGTTGAGAACAGATGTACCTAGGGGTTAAAACCAAAAATACCTTTTCGAGCTAGACTCAAATGGGAACTGGTGCAGGACAATACGGATTGCTGCCCTCCTGGTTTGACACTCCAAGGGGATACACTTATGACACTTCACGTTTTCATTATAAACTACTAACATACCTATGGAAGAAAATTAAAATCTTTATATTTATCAATGATAAAATTATTATTAGGTTGATATAGAAGGAAATGGGTAGGAAAAATATAATTACAAAATAAATGTTATTATTAATAATATTATTCTATCTAGTATATTTTAATGATGTTATTTATTAAGTAGTTTAATTAGTTATATATTGTTCAGAAATAATATATATTATTAGTAATGATTAATTATAGATTAATTAATGATAACATAGGATTGGAAGTGTATAAATATGATTAGTTAAATATAATTAACAAATGGATAACGTATGATTAATTATTAATGAATATATAATTAAATATTAACTTAATAATTATTAACTAGTGATTAAATAATCATTGATTAATTAAATGTTGCACTAAGAATCATTAATATCATCATTTCAGATAAAACAAGATTTTGTAAAATTTTAGTATCGTAAATATTATATAGTTTAGAATTTATATTTTTTATTAGTAATGATTAATTATAGACTAATTATTTAATAACTTTGGATTAAAATATGAATATATTTAATGATTAGATAATGATATTTATCATAGATAAAATGACAATTATTATTATATAAAATGAAATAGAGAAGTACACACACATTAAATTACACATGAGTTTTTTACAACATATAAGAAATACCATGAAATTTTTCAACTAAACATGGTTTTGATGAGATGATAGTGACTTTAAAAGTGAGGTAATGTCTTGTTTATTTTAATTTGGTATCATAATGACATCACCAACAGATTTATACTTAATATGTTAAGTAAATACTTTTCAAATATGTTATTAATCTATCAAATAAAAATCAGTTGGGTTTTACCTCACTTCTAAAGTTAGGCTCATATAATCTAAACCATGTTTTGTTGAAAAATGTTGGTGTTTCTTGAATGTTGTAAAACATTCATGTGTTATTTTATGTGTTTATTCTTCACTATTATAGATTGATTGAATAATTATTAGCTAATTATTATGTAATTAATTTCTAATGATTAACTTATTTATAAATAACTATTGATTAAATAATTATTTACTAATCCAAAATTTTACTAAGAAACATTAGTATAAAAGTTTAGGATATAAGAAATTGTTTAAAAAATTTAGTATCATAAAGAATTTATTGTTTAGAAATAATTTTTATTATTATAAATGATTAATTATAGATTAATAAATGAATAACATAGGATTAAAAAATGAATCCATATAATGATTATCTAACAATACTTATGATCATATAAAGTGAAATAAAGAAGAAAAACACATTAAATAACACATTAATGATTTATAACATATAATAAATTAGTTGAAATTTTTCAATAGAATGTGGTTTTGATGAATTGATTTACACATCATATATGAGGTAAAATCCATCTTATTTTTAATTGGCTGCTTAGTAACACATTCGGTGGATATGTAGTCCACTTTTGAACATTCAAATGATTTTAGAATTCTAATGAAATATAAGATGACACCTAAGATATTTCATTATAAGGTTGAAAGAATTTAAAAGTTCAAAAGGAAAGTACATATCTTTTTTAAGATGTTATTTTTCTTCCAATTAAATATAAGTTGGATTTTACCTCATATTTGAAGTGAGACTCATATCTCCAAACCACATTTTATTTAAAAATATAAATGAATTTATTGTATATTATAAATAATTAAATTGAATTTTAATGTGTTTTTTTCTTCATTTCACATTACATGGTCAAAAATATCATTTTATCAGTGAGAAATAAACTAATTTGATGTTTCCTCTTCATTTTACCTCAGTTTACAAAACATTCTATGACTTATATTCTAACAAAATTTTATTTAAGGAATCATTACTAGAATATTTTATGGTATTAAATGGTGTCCTAAAATTACATTCTAATAATTATTATATGATCAAACATCATTGTTAATATTTGTTACACTATCAAAATTTTGATCAAAGGAAATTTTTTGATGTAGAAAGTCATATTTGCCTGTGTGTACTATTATGGGTTGGTTATTCAAACTAAGAAAGGATATTTGTATAGTAAACAACCAATAACATTGGTTTTTATAGATTATTGTACAACCCTAGGGGAACTTCAAGATATAATACATGTTTACCTAAATCTGGGACCCAATCAAGAGATCAAGTCTATGGGCTATAAACATTTTCAATTCCCGACAACACTCTCATATCTTACTTGTCCATTGGTAGCTGATGCTCAGTGGGTCCAAGAAATAAATATATTTTCTCAATGGAAATATAGTACCATGAAATATTTATTTTTTTATGTTTCTACTGTACAACCACAACATTCATTTGTACTATGACGTAGACATACAAGAGTGGATGAAGAATTTCTGTCGCATGAAGTTGAGCCTATTTGAAATGATATAGACGATGACAAACTAGATGATCTATTCGATATACATGTCAATCCAACTTCCAATGAGTAGATTCTAAATGATGGAATAGTTGGTGAAAACAACACTGATGAGAAGGGACCAGTGGAAGTTAGGGAGATAGTTACAAGAAATGCATTCATTTTAATGTAGCCTCGACTTATAATAAATCATTTTACACTCTTTTATTCTTGGTTAGTAGTAATGAAACATGTGCCTAAATTCAATAATAATGTTTTCAAACTGAAAACTGTGTTTCCTAGAGTGGTACTTGATAGGTTTAGTGAGTTGGAATAAACATTATACATTGGAAGGAATTTTCCAAGTAAAGATGCAACAAAAATAATACTAAAGATATTTTAAATTAAGAGTCCCCACAAATATATAGTTTTGAAATCAGGATATTATAAATATCTCACATGGTGTGAGAAGTATTGGGATGACTGTATATTTATCTTGAGGGTGATTCTGAATATTGGATTTGAAGGTTGGAGAATCTCAAGGATTGAGGCAGGTCATACTTGTGTTCAGCCAAGCCTGACATAAAATCATTCCTCATTGGATGTGTAATTTTTTTCATCCATTGTTGTTTAGATGATTAGGATATGCAAAGATATTCTAATATCCCTTTGTTCAAGAAAGGATATAACAGAAAATATGTTATAATATTTTCTATACTAAGGCATAGATGGAGAAACCGAAGGCAATTATGAAGGTTTATGGTGATTTGAATGACTCATATCATGTGCTTCCATAATATCTATCCATATTGAGGCATCATATCTAAATTTTCATCCATCTTGATTTAAATGAACTTGTGTCTCATGATAATCGACTTGATCCATATCATGTTTAATTTCATCAGTTTTTCTAGGCATTCCTCCCCTATATCTTCAAATTTCATGTCATCAAACAGTTCATTCATATTGATGGAAAGTTTCTATATGGAAAATACATGGGTATATTGTTGATTGTTGAAACCGATGATTGAAACTGTTCACATATCCCTCATTCCTTTTCCAATTTAGAGAATAAAAACTATGAATCACGGAGTTTGTTTTTGGCTTGTATCAGCAATCATTTCACCAACACATGGGGTTTTTGGTTGATATATGATTGGAATCAAGAAATTAATGAGGTAAAAAATTCAGATCCTGATACATGGAGATACCCAATTTCACATCAATAATTATGAATTAGTGACATTTCTAAAAATGTGCATAATGAATTCCACAATAAAAAGATGAAGAAGGCACTCAAAAGGCTTGGTACGCACTGTCTTTGTTATTTTCTACTATTTCAAATTAATGATAGAATCAATTTATTTAAAATATCATCTATTCAGTGTAGCATATGAGTTAGATAAATAGAGGTTTGAAGAATTTTTCCAAAAAATACACCAGTCTAATCAAGAATATTATGATTATATAATGCAGATTCCAAAAGAAAAATAGACACTACAATATGATGGGGGGAATAGGTAAGGACACATGATCAAAAACATTGTGGATTGCATTAATGGTTTCTTTAAAGGGATTCATAAGTTACATATTACATCCATAGTTCAAGAGACATAATATCATTGCATGATGTACTTTTTTGATTGACAAAAACAAGCATCAAAAGAAATACAATAGCGTATAAGGTATGGGAGACATATTAAATGAGATATTGAAATTAATATTGAAGAAGATTTTGGTTATCATGTCTACCATTTTCTACAAGAAGAATCTCTATTTGAAGTTCAAGAGTGTTCAAAACCCATCCAAAATATCATTGGTGAATAAATGGTGGTTTTACTGGAAACAAGGTAATGTTAATGTGGAATCTTTTAAGCCTTACGGTATCCATGAACCCACATCATCATAGTATGTTCCTCTATGAATATATCATGCGAAGCATATGTTGATCTATTGTACTAGATGGAAACCATTACTAACCATTATGAAGCACCATGGTCACCTGTTGTGGAGTTCCATTATTTTACAATGCCCAAAGGCAAGCCGATAGTGATACCTGACATCAATTGGTTGCATCCCCATGGGAGACCGAATGCCAGTAGGATGCAGATTGAGATGGACTAGTCCCAAGAACAAGGGAATAGTTTGAGATGCACCATATGTCATCAAGTAGGTCTTAATCTGAAATGATTCCCTGACATTGTTGGGAGCATTTCACACTCCCAGCCACAATTATGTATCATCTTCATTGTGAGAATCTCATACTATGAATCATGTGTTGTTATATCATCTTTTTACCACAATTTTCTAAACCCCAAAACCAAAAAGTAGAACAATTAACCCGAAAATATATTTCGTATATCATAATCTCAAAATTATAAACCATAAACCGTAAAACCTAAATATTAGCCCTAAAATACTAAACATAAACCCTAAAACCTTAGAAAAATACAAAAAACCTAGAATCAAAACTCAATATCTAAAAACCTAATCACAAAATCCTAAAACATAAAAGATGAACCATAAACCCAAAAACCTTTTCCCTTTACCTCGGTTTTCAAAAAATTATGTGACTGATATTCTAATAAAATTTTCTAAAAAGAAATAATAGTATCATATATTACTAGACAAGAAGATGTTAAAAAAATTCAGTATAATATTGATTATATGATCAACCATATTTTTTAATATTAGTTACACTATCAAAATCATGATCAGAAAACATTTTTGACGTAAAGAGTCTTGATAAACCTATGTGTAATACTACAATGATATTATCAAAGCTGATAAAGGATATTGTTATAATACACAACCAACAATAGAGGTTAGTACACCTGATTCTGTAACACTAATTGAACATCAAGAATGAATTTTAGGAAATGAACCACAAATTTGGAAGAATAGTGAAAATGACAGTAGTGATGGAATGATTTTACGTTATCATTGTCATCATTGTCACAGTTCCTCTTAAATCGTGGTTTGTTTCCCACAAAATCATTCTTGATGTTCTGTTACTGTTACAAAATGAACTTTACATGTGATATAATAATCATCAAACATATCATCATGTGAATAGTCATAAATAAATTACAAAGAACACCATTTTCTAATAAACATCTACATAACAAAGACAAATTGTTTATATATATATATATAAATATATATATAACCATATCTTAGAAAACACCATTTTCTAGGTAAAAGAATATCATGACCAAAAATTGGTAATATTATTTAAAAAACATGAAGATATTTCCCAATCATTGGGTAAACATAACTTTATAAAATAATGTGAATAAAAATGGAATGTCTTTCATTACAAAAGTCATAACATTCTTCTAAACATAATGTTATATTTAAATTTTACACATACAACTCATTTCATTTGTTTATCTGATGATGGATGATACCGTACTACTCAGTCAACATGATATCCATATTTCTCAACTCGTGTTAGATGGTGGTGTGGATCGATCGAACAAGGTGCGTCGAGTGCACCATTTTTCATCACAGGGGGCCTCCATATACCATTATACCATATTTGTGTTGTGTTGGATTCTTGGGAATTTTCATACCAGAATTCACATTTGTCAGCCATCACCTACTTGCTTAGGTCATGGAGAGGTGGAGACCAGAGACACACACATTCCACCTTTCGAAGGGAGAGATGACCATCACCCTCTAGGATTAGGTAGTTATTCTTGTTCTTACTATCTCAGGGAGAGCCATTATTGAACCCACTCGAGCATCTTGGGCTGACCTTACTCAGCGATTGTTATACGTCGATATCTTTTCTGACTGTTGGGATAAAAATGGAGTGTCAATATGTATTCCTTGGTTATAGGTGTATATTCCACATTTACCTGATGATGATAACTAGTAGAGAGTAATCTGTTATACACATGCATGTATATTACAAAACATTAGAGAGACCATATGTACTGATCACTCGGGGATGCATGTGCACATGATGTATCTACCCCTACTGTAAGACTTTGATCAGAATGTGATTTATAGATAGGGATAATCCTTCTTGGTATACACATATAGAGCATTATGAAGGCTATCCCATAGGGACTGCATACGTCATGGGGGATGGGTTATCTTTTTTCAGATTAGGGCATGGGAGTGCATCCCCACATTTATCCCGGAGCTTGTTGGTCTGCTGATCAAGATGGAGGTGTTTCATGAAGCTCTGTGTGTATGATGGTTTGAACACTCGTTTATCTTGTCCTTTGATTCTACTAGGAATTATTGACTTTAATAACTCATTATTTTTAACTATTGATGTTATATTTTATTGGTGGTGTCAACGATGAAATTTCCACCCAGTAAAGAGACACCATTTGAGAATATATCAACTCAATTAGGATTTTCTTTTACCTAACCAGGTATGTATATACAATGTATAACATTCTAAAAAATTTAATAATAGCATCAATTTTTGTATTTAGTAAGGACTTTTTTGACAATGATTACATGTCATTTTAGATTTAATGGCTTACATACTGAACTATTTTAGACCAGTTTCTACCATACTGCACTATTGGGATTGAGGATTTTATGGATATGGTACCCCTCATTCACTTCAATATTATTGAGTGGAATCATCCTGACCGAGTCATGCACCACTTTTTATGTGGTTAGTCTATTCCATTGACACCAAGAAATATTGAGTAGCTTCATGAGGTAAATATGACATGGATATAGGATGAGAAATGGTGTTGAGTACATGACCACTTTCTTGACTACTGTTGAATACGTGTAGAGTTTTGTATCCTGGGTGTACTTACAAGTCGATCTTTTCTTTCAAAGATGGTTGTGTATGAGCAATGGTATAAATTGAAGTCTACATTGTATCTTACCCTACATGGTAGAGAGATTCCTAAGATTGCAAGTCAATAAATTTAAATTAGATTTTTTATTGATCTATTTTCTAATTAATTATGATTCTTCATTACAAGGTAGTGACTCAGAGAATCATTTTTCCATGAGTGATGAAGTGGAGGGGGTGGTCTTTAGCCAGACAGCTATCCACGATGAAGCCATGTAGCAAGATTTATCTTATTGTTCTCTTTCTAAGATAGTATTTGAGCTTCCAAACCAGAGAGAGGAGGTTTCTGCCCCAAAAAAACAACATACACTAGCTTCTGGTGATGGGATCCATAATGATGGTGACATAGATGGAGTCATGCTGCACCTAATGCCTTACATGTTCCACAAGCAGAGGATGCCCATCAAGTAGTCCAGGCTCAACCAATTCATAATGTGCCACAGGTGGCATGGGATCCATCTTTCAGGACCAGCTATCCACATTTCTCTCCATTTCAGGGTCTAGATCCATCAGAGCCTTGGGGTATAGATCCATCACAGCCTTGGGGTCTAGATTCATCACAACCTTGGGGTATAGCTCATCGCATGCCTACTTCCCCACTACGATGATGGTATGATTTCAAACACCCTACTG
This sequence comes from Viscum album, assembly GCA_963277665.1. NCBI lineage: Eukaryota > Viridiplantae > Streptophyta > Magnoliopsida > Santalales > Viscaceae > Viscum > Viscum album. Next base: position 816,877,944 of record OY728142.1, read on the forward strand.
GGAGAATGATCGGGGGCACAATACAACACGTAGTTGAACACTCCTCCCACTAACACCCCTGTTGAGGATCCAACAGTCGAAATTACAGTGCCCAATTATCATCCCTTTTCAGGTCATCAGGCTCTACAACGAACTTGAAGCAGACGTCATGTTTGCAGACCACCATGTGGGATGTAATCTCATCTCCGAAGACATTGACATTGATTATACATTTTCATTGATATGTTTTATGTCTATTGGAATAAATTTACTATTATTATTATTAGACCTACTTATATGTTTATCCAGTTTGTCATTTTCAATTTATAATTTATGCATAGTTTATTTTTGACAACTTTCAAAGTCAACTACTTGAAACAGAGGAATAATTATTAAATTTCACATTGATATCTATAAAAGCATATAAAATATACAAAATAAAAACAAAGTAAATAAAATATATATGATATCCTAAACATCTTAAAAGTTTCTGAAATATAAATTATTATAAATAAAATAAATAAATGAAAATGAAAGGAATATATGAAACGTTACTCGGAAGTGAAAGCGAAAAGAAGGAATGCCGAGGAGGATACAAATCCACCAATTTGACATTGAAATCCTATAAATTATAAACTATAAGACCTATATAAATAAAAATTAAAAAATAAACTATTTATTATATTTTTAATCCATGTTTTAATTTTAATTTATATTGGTTATACAGTATATAGTTTACAGGCTAACAAAGTCTCGTACTTGAACCATTTTTATGTTTCAAGTTGGTGGATTTGATATCTTATAAATTAATTTTCATCAAAAAAATTTACAATTTTTTTTATTTTAGACTATTTATTATATATTTAATCCATGTTTTAATTTTCCTTTATATTTTTTACATACATTATAATTCGTAGGATATAAAATTCCAGTACCTGAAACATTTTTATGTTTCAAGTTGGTGGATTTGATAGCTTATAAATTATTTTTCATTGAAAATTTTTATGATAATATTTTTTTCCTCTATTTATTATAGGTGTAATCGATGTTTTAAATTTCATTTATATTTGTGTTTTAGTTTATATTTTATATTTTTTCAATGTAACATACCTGGGTCAATTTTAAGTTTCATTTTGGTGGCTTTTAAATCTTATAAATTATTTTTATGAACATTTTTTATGATTTTATTTTATTTTAGAATATTTATTATATTTTTAATCCATATTTTAAATTTCCTTTATATTGGTTTTGTATTTTATATTTTATAGGCTTTAAAATTCATATACTTGACACATTTTTATGTTTCATGTTGGTGTCTTTGAAAGCATATAAATTACAATTCATCAACATTTTTTACAAAATTCGTTTTATTTTACATCATTTTTTATATGTTTAATCCATGTTTTAATTTTCATTTATATTGGTCGTATATTTTATATCTTATAGGCGATCAATGTATGGTAATTAAGACATTTTTATGATTCAAGATGGTGGATTAGAAATCTTATAAATTATTTATCATCAACATTTTTAACAAATTTGTTTTTATTTTCAACTATTTCTTATTTTTTTACCCATGTTTTATTTTTCATTTATATTAGTTTTATAGTATATATTTTATAATCTTTCAATGTCATGTACTTGTAATTTTTTTCTGTTTTCAGTTGGTGGATTAGAAATCTTATAAATTATTTTTCATCATCATATATTAAGAATTTATTTTTATTTTTGAATACTTCTTATATGTTTAATCTCTGTTTTAATTTTTATTTTTATCGGTCTTATACATTATATTTTATAGGATAGAAAAGTCACATACTTGAATAAGAGATAATTTATTCAGTAACATTTTGTTTTATTTGTATATATATATATATATACATGGACATAAAAAATAAATAAATAAATAAAAATACATTAAAAGGTCTAATTTAAATAGAAAAAAAAATTGTTATACTGTTAAGGCGGCATTAGTGATGCCCCCTTTATGGAATATTTTTTAAATAACTAATCCTATGCTTTCATAAAAAATCAAAAAACATATAAAAAATCTGACTGTGGTAATTTACTTATAAATAAATATCGTATATAAATATTTTGATGTGTCTTCCATTTCCACTCCTACGGGAGACCTCTCATTCCTCATAAAAATAGAAAGTCACAAACCCTATAAGTGATATGCAAAAATTGTCACACGAGGCACATTGTTGCAATGATGCAAAGAAGCCACTAATGGCATCGTGTAACCTATCATGTGAAGTATCATCCATTTCCGAAAAGGGGTATATTGATTTCTATATAAATCAGATCATCGTGTACCTACATAGGGGTTACATGGAGAAGTTCATGGAAGACTTCATTCTTGTGTTCACGTGAAGAAGATGAGGCACTGCCTAATGTATCACAGTGAAGGATAAACATCATTTATCCTATTACATGAAATGATTACTGCTCCAAATAGAGAGATCATGTTTTCCTCACAAATCATTTGCATCACATCCCTGTATAATGGTTAGGTAAAAATGACTTTGTAGGAATGCCTTCAAAAATCAATTCATGCAAGGGGGTTAGATACCAAAATCCTACTTCACGTAAGCATTCATGTTGGGAGTTGAGGCACCGCGTGACCTCTCCTGTGAACGTGCAGCACCACATATCTCACCTTATGAAGGGTTTTGAAACAATTTTGATGTTATATTAACACAAATATACGTCTAAAGGCTCATATAAATCATCAAGTGAACATGGAAGTAATCATATATCACAATCCTACCTCAGTTCAGAAGAAGATAAAATCACCGCATACCCAGTTATGTGAGGAATTTGGGAACGTTACTTGACATTTGACTACGATCAAGTCCTAGAAAATTTATTTTATGTGAATCAAAGAAAGAGCATGAAATAACATTAAACACTCGATGCTCCATGTTGATCCAATGGATGTCTTTACTATATACATGCAATATTCATGTGTTCAAGAGGAGCTCTATGTCATGCTTAATATCTCCATATGTAGAATATAAATATTCTATGTGCTTGTGAGAGACTGTATCACTCAAGCCCCTTTATGGGACTACATGAGGATTTGGACAATGGGTGGACATATGAAAACCTTTAGTCTCATAACACATTCATGTGGCCTGGGTTATGCGACAACACTATGATGACTAGAAACACTTCCCATTCCCCATTTGTCTTGAAGTCCTGACATGAAAATACCATTGTTCGTGAAATGGAATCATACAACCATGGACATGTGACATATCAAAGCCAAATCAAATCAATTATCCCTGACATTTTCATTACACCTTAATGTGGTCCCTCAATGAACATGTTACGTATCACAGTCAAGCACAAAAACTATCCCTGAACATCTATATTTCATTGAATGATCATGTATTGGTCATGTGACATGACATAGGAGAATTTGATGACTGACCAAGATAATACATGTGTGTCATCGCAAGGTCCCATTTTAATCTGGTGATCCACCATAGATAATCATAAGTGATTTCCACGGAAATGTTTGTGCACCACCTCATGTTTCATTATTGATCATGTGATGTGCTGCAGACAAAGACAATGATTGTCTCTGACAACACCCTCATGGGAGCATGATATCACAAAATTACATTCAAAATAATTAGGAATGACATCCAAAAGGAGATACCCCCCAATAGTCAAAAATATCATGCGCCATATCATCATTACAAATAATATTTTTCCTTGATGATATTTATGATAACATACAAGACCCCCAAACCATTGTAGGATAAAACTAAGGAGACAAAGTGGAAGAGACGGGAGGTCCTCAAGGTCACCCAAGGACATGTAATGTACCCCAAGATATTTGAAAAACACCACATGGCCACAACTACAAGTCTAAATCTTCTCACGAAGGCCCATTGTCTTATTAGCCTCACTGCTTTGAAGTCCTCGTGTGTCTCTAGGCAGCTTCATGCTTCCCCTCGGTGTTCTAAGGATGAATGAACTTATTTTTCTAATAAATTATTGGGCACCCCCATATGACTCATATTGGTCATGCAAATCATCATAAAAAATAGTAATTATCCTAGAAATTACCCGTACAAACTAACACAATCACTATCCTCTGAGAAATAAAACAAGGAGGATTAAAAGGGAGGATGCTAGAGGTTCTCAAGGTCATATAACACCTATAACGCACTAAGAATATCCAAAATGAAATTCAATGTGACCCATAAATAAACATTCCTTTTCTTATATAAATACATAGACAAGTCATCAAAGAACTCACAAATGTCTTTCAACAGGAACTTGGACCTTGTAAAGGCCCTTAGACATGTCAATATGATAACATGGAGGTACTTCAACATATCTATGTGATAAAATGAATCCACGTCAGTTTTATATAATAAAATAATGATGTAATTGAAGAGAGTGGATCATAGTCACAGAAAATGATGAGATTTCCATGGAATGGTCCACAACAATGTCTCAAAAAACCTTGTGGTGTCAGACACCTTCACCGACTCCAGCCTCAAATCGTACTAGATTCACCGCACAATGCATAGACAAACTGGGTTGGTAATGCCTATAAATTACAAACCCCAACATGAATAAAGGGTTGGACTCTTAGTTTCTTGAAACATAGGCTCTGAACAATTAAACTCTCAAATGTTTGAGACTTCTCGGACCAACCGATCACGCAACTTGCAAGTCTTCCATCAAGTATAACACTGATAGACAGTTAGAGCAATCATGAACCATACATAATGTACTTCGTCTGATCATTCATAGATCACAAGAAGGACATCTTTCAATATGTAGGAAAAAAATACCATAAGTCTTCCACATAATAAAAGATTTAAAGGAACTAATACTGGATAAATCTAAGTATTTCATAATACAAAGGTTAGAACCAAGATTAAAATTGGAAGACATAGGTGAAAAAAAAAATTATTGGCCCTCCTCCACTTCACTTGATTCATCTAAATAAATGAAACAACACTAGGACATGTCTCCCATATATCATGAAACTCCTTCAAAATACTATCTATGATATGGCAAATATTTGGGACATGTGAGAGACAGTCACACAGTTTCCCCATGGACACCATTTTGATCTCGTGAAATGCTCTGGGTCTATCACTCGAGACATGCGACGTACATCAGATGCATTGTATAACCCATTTAACATCATTCTCTCATTTCAATCAAGTCGTTATGTCTCATCTAGTAATGACAACCATGTTCTTGATACACCCTCTAGGCAAGTCATATGAGACCCATGATGCCCTCTAGACATGTCATCCAGGTCTCACGATACCTTCCAAAGATGTTATCCAAGATATGTGACATTCTTTGAGCCATGTCATACTAACTCTTATGAAGAAATTAATTTATTTCCAGAAAAATATTACGAATGACACCATGGAACATCAACCAAGTCATGCAACACCCCCTAAACAAGTTATCCATGTCATGTGATGTCTTTTAGGATAGGCCAACCAAGTCATGTGACACCTTCTAGACAAAAAGACCATATCAGCAGGGAATCCCCAGACTTGATAATATTGACCATCATTGATGTGAAATGCTAGATCAATAGGTAAACCTTTGTGTGTATGTCCCAATATAAAGGGAACTAAATATATTGTGATTCCCTCCATATTCAGGATACATAGGCCTCTTTTCCTTGAAATTTGATTTCCATATTGATCATATTAGGAAATCCCAGCATCTAAGTCCCTTATTAACTTCAATTAAATTGATTAATTTATATCCATTGTTTCTCACAATGAGTATGCATCACATGGGATTAGGGAATTTCAATGATCTTAGAATGTACACTATAAACCACTAAAATGGTATAGGGCATCATCAATGTGTTAGTTTTAATATAAAGGGAACAAAAACAACTCTGATTACTATCATATTCACGATACCCATGCCACATATTCCTAAGGTTCTAGCTCCATATTGATCATAGATGTCAATACTAGCAACTAATCCCTTTATCTAATGCAATAACATTGATCACTTGATAACCCATATATCTCATAATGAGAATGGATCACCTGGAATTTGGGAGTTTCACTGATCATTTCATCTTCACTATAAACCCTGAATACATGGGAATACTTGTTATGTAAGCATCAATATAAACTAAACAATGATGACTATGATTCATGCAATAACCTGGATTTGTAGGATTCCTTCTTAAGGACATAGAATAAATAAACACTCTTTTTCATGTAAGTCATTTTATGACTATGATATATTAGTCAGTGAGAATCAATTAGTCCTAGGAGCTGATTACCTTTTCTCATCCATCAGTATACTGAGAAACCATCTAAACTATGATGACTCTAATTCTTTCCATAACCAGGATCAATAGGATGTATTTTTTAGACTTTATTTCAATGATAAATCATCTCAGATCAGTCCCAATGCATAAGTCTCACATCTTGAGAAATGAAATGATCATTTTATACCCATTTCCTCTCACACAGAGCATGGATCATGCTATCTTAAGGGATTTCAATAATCATATCATCTACCCTAAGATTCTCTACAATGACAGGGGTGAAAAAAATATAATCCCTAAACAATTTAACTACGTAATCTCTGATTCTCACTATACACAGGATATGTAGGAAGCACCTCTAGGGTTTGATCTAGAATACTCGGTGTCCAAGATCACATATGTAAGTCCTTTCCAAAATATGTGAAAATTCATGTGTTGAACTATCTATGTGGGTTTTTATTCCTACAATTACTAGGATACATTAGGCGCCTCATAATCTCTCAATACCCTCATCAAAATATTAATTAATTCCATACATCAGATCACACTCCAAAAAACATCGTTATACGGATTCAGAATACATAATAAACCACCCATTACCAAAAAATGATAGAGATCTATCGATATATACAGATTAATTCCCTAAATAGATCCTAGTCCTTTTGCATAAAAAAGATTTAACCTATAAATGTTTTGACAGGGTATCAGTTCTTGAATTATGATTACGAAGAGATTTACAAACATATCTTAAATATTTAAGAGAGTCCAAGAGTATGAAATAGTTTCCCCCAAAAGGGTGAGATGATCCCAACCTCACATCCTCTCAACTAATGTGAGTCCCTAAGATTTATTGGGCCTAAAAACTCAGATGATCTTCGGCCTTTGGAATACAGGTCTATAACCAACTACAAATGGTGGAACCATTGGGAGTTTCTAGGAAAAGTGAAAATGGTGGCCCAAAAAGGCAAACCCATTTTGTGTCTTTCAGAAGAAACTGATGAAACAATAGTACATACACTACACAAAATAAAATATTTTTTACCATGAAATTTTTCTCACAGATATAAAAATAGACATGAAATCCACATTCCTTGTGTCTTATCTCTCGTTGTACTCATTAAGAAATCTTGTATAATAAATATAAGTTTATTATAAATATATTAAAAATCGTATTCTTATATCTAATACCATATAATGTTTCATTTTGACATTATATTACCCACTTATTAACTATTATAGGTTAATGTTTCAATTCGGGTAATATCTTCTTTGTTCAAGGCACATGTTTTGACTTATTGTTCTTGATCTTCATACATAGATCATTATTTACATACTACTATAATGTAAAAAATTATATAAATATAATATATATTCATTATATAAATATGTATAATAATATATAAAATATATAAAGATGAAATGGAATACACCGTTCATGGAGATGTATGCCATGCGTACAGAGTAACGTTGTTTCTGTTTTGTTGTCGTATTAAAAAAAGTAAGTAAATAACATATATGTATATTTTAAATAATGTAATTACAGTATCATTATAATGTTTGATGTATCATATATTATTACTAAAACTCTCCTTAACACATTCTATGTAATGTGTGAATGATTCACATCGCTTTGAAGAGGTCGTAGTCCATATGTCCACAAATGATGTTATCATATTTAAAATAGATAGAAACTATAATGGTATGTGTCATAATATAATTAAATAATAATAAATACATAATAAATATAATATATATATATCATGTAATAGTGTTTCTATTATAATTCACAACCATGAATGGTGGTAAAGGAAAAACGAACAATCGTTCTTTTGTTAGACGGTAGTTCACCCTACACATAAACGGTATGTCTGTTACCCATTATATGGAAGTGTGAGTAGGTATAGGTAAAAAAATAATGTAAAAACATATCAGTATATTTAGGATACTAGTTTTGTTGTATAATCATGTAATTAGTATAGTTTAGGGGGTTGATAATGGAAATAAAATTAATTAGTTTTAGGAAAAATGTTACCTCTTATTCAGGTAACTTCCTTGGTTTTCCATAAAAGGGATTCCTTTCATGGATTTCTTCCCAATGGGAGGGTTTTTGGTGAAAGGGAGGTATTTTTTTAATGGTATTGGGAAGATATTAGGTGAAACATGGAGGTTTTATAGGAGTAAATAATGGGCAGAGGTGGTGGTTTTTTAAAGGGAAGGGAGGGGACACACTTAGCATTTATTTAAAAAATGTTAGGTGTGCCCAGGTTTTTACAAAAACAAATTTGTCCAAAACCAACCAAATTCAATAATTGAAGGTTTATGAATGATTTATGTCCAAATAATAGGTGTTTTGGAAGTGGATATTTTATTTTTGGCTTTATGTTTATTGTTTAGTTCTTTTTAAGCTATTTTTTCTCTTAATCATTATAATTAATTTTAATTACTTCCAATATTATTTTTGCTAAAAAACTAAGTTTAAATTTTTATAAATTATAAATTATTCTGATTCAAAATATGGAATCCATTTTATAAAATTATAATCACATAACCATCATATTTTAATTTAAAATTTTTCTTGTAAGTAGGACGTCAATTTCAGTTTATAATGTAACAAATGCCTAAAAGAATGCTAATTTTTACACACAATTTCAATGTAAAATTGATTAAAATGACAAAGAATGGATTAATTGATAAATAATTCACATATTGTGACTTTAAAAAGAAAATAAAATATTGTTTAATAGTGTAAATAAATTAGATGAAATCTCATTTTTGAATAAAAATTTCTTATTTTTTATAATTCTTTAAAAAAACCCACCTAAAAATACCAAAAACACTATATAACATTTTTTTCTGGTCGTATTTCAAATAAGAATTTTTTTTACATATATAATCTATAAAATTTTAAAAAAATGGATTTATAATTGGTCCTCCATTAAAAAAAAGTAAACCTGCCTTTAAAAAAATATTGATTTTTATTCGAAATATTGGGTTTGTTCTTATCTTATTATTACAAAATATATTGGATTAATATAAAAAATATTTTATTTAATATAATATATACACATATATATATTAATATAAATCCATAATTGTAATTAATCTAATTTTTTAGCAAAAAACAACTTTGTGAGCATAAAAATAATAATATTTTTATTTATATTCAATTCGGTTTCATATTCATTTCTAATTAACTTTTAACCAATGAATTAATTATATATTTTAGAACATAGATTTTAATAAGTTATTTACTACAATTTATAACCACAAATTTAATTTATTTTTTATGTTTTATTATATTAACTAATAATATTATAATATTATAATATTGTGCAGTAGAACCCGACCTTCCATGTAAAACAAGCCATTGAGAAAAGTCATTATTTTGCATAACTCAATATAACCTTAATGTTCTGTGTAGTGAAATCTTACCTTGGTGTATAATATAACAAAAGCTTGACTTAATGCTTTAATATATAAAATTACTATTTCCAATTCCTTGTGAAATTCGAAATATCCAAAAGATTAAATATGTTCGAAAAAAAATAATTCATAAAATTTCTTGGTGATACATTATTCATAAAGGGTTATTATATAATTGGTTATAACTAAGGAGAAACAAATTATGTTTCAAATTATGTTTTTTATTTTGAATGAGTTGTAAGAAGTGTTGATGAAAAAGTTTTATATTTCCTTGTTAGTTCTTTACCTATGTGTAGGGAATCAATATTATTTGGTGAAGATTTTTTTTTCTATCTAGAATCAATAGGATGGTTGAGGATTTCCAATATTAACTCATTATAAATCAATAATTGATGTTTGGATAATGTGTCTAGTATATTTTATGAAACTCTTAAGCACTCTATAGTTTAATCGAGAGGGTGTTTCATTTTATTTCATGACTCTATTGTCTCATAAAACAAAGTATCATGATAATATATGGGTGATTATGGATCGAATACAAAATAATTTCAAATTTTATAGATCATTGATTATTATCCTATAAATAGTTTTTCATGGTTGTCTATATTTGGGGTAATGTTACTTCATGGGTTCCCTTAATGGATTATAATGAATTGTGATGATCATTTTACATAAAAAATATAACGATTTTTGTAGTGTGTTTTCAATACCATGATTTCTCTTAATACTAAATTCAAATAAAAGAATAATTGGAAAAAATTTGGGTCATTTAGATTATTGAGGTCATATTATGAGATTTAATTATAACAATTTTATTGTTTTTCGGTGGAATATATACCTTAGATAAATTTCAATTATAGAAATAGTTTTCATTCATAGATTGGGATAAAATTGTACTAGGTATTGTGTGGGTGAATACATTACTTTCTATTGGGTAGATTTGATATTAGGTTGTATATTAATCAAGGGTATGATTTATTTTATAAAATGATCAGGCAGTTTCATGTTATTCAAGAGAAGATATAATAGGAAAAATGTAAAAAAAAATTATATTGATAGAAGTTATAGAACTATAAAGTTAAATGTGGGGAGGGGGGCATAAATTCCTAAAGTATTCCACATGGTGTGGGTAATACATGATTTTTAGAGGAAGAAAATATATCTTAAGATTATTGGGACCCTTTGAGGTGATTGAGTGCATTGACAATGTCAAATATCAGTTAGTTGTTCCTCCAAAATGGGAGTGGGTTCATAGAGTAATCAATGTTTTGAACCTATAATCATTTTTCCATTATTTATACCCTGTGGTCCAATGGGATGGGATGGATTTATAGGAAAATGTGACTTCAATGAACTATGATGCAAATAATAAGGAGTATAGATATAGGATAATATATGGGAACATCATTCATTTTGTCCCAGACCTAAATCGGCATTGTAACGACCCAATCTTTTTGAGTAGTATATTAACTTACTCTTATTGATTTAATAGAGATGTTAATGGTTAATGCAGAAAGAGGAGGCGATGGCTTCATCTAGTAGACTTGAACCTTATGAAGCCCACTTATCAGATCTTGGGAGGTAGGTAGCATCTGTGGGCTTCGCTTTGGACCAAGCCCAATCCGAACTCCAGCGTGTCAAGCTTGAACGGAAACTCCTACGGGAGAAGTTCAAGTTAGTAGAGATTACTACTAGGGCAATGTTATATGAGCCTCCCTCAGATTCTCTCACCATAGCACACCATACACTTAGGTATTATGCCGATGTTATAAGGGGCTATGTGACGAGACCCTAGCTTCCTTGTGTAATCCTTTCAGGTGAATGAATTGAGATTTCTTCCTTTAGTGATGTTTGTGAAATTTCAACTGTCTAGATAATTTTAGAATGTATTTTATTGATGAATTTTGAAAAAAAGAGGATATTTTAAAATATTTATGAAATCCCTAAATAACGAATGATGTGTAATGATTTTCAAAAAATGGTCTTCTACAAAAGTGTTCTGTAAAGAATTTGGAGTATAATAAGATCAACTTAATTTTTGATGAATAGTAAATTATGAATAGTGATTTTACACTTAGGATTAGTAATGTAAACAAATTGATTAGTAATTTCACTCAAAGAAAGTTTTAATATAATTTAGACACCTAGATTAAGTAATGTGATTCAATAAAATGGGTAAATAACGGTTTCATAAATTATTAGTCAAGTATTAGTTTTTTCGTATGAATAGTGTTTTTTAATTAAAAATTTAATTAAAAATAAATAGAAAATTATTTTTATAAGAAGGACATTATTTTTTAACTCAGAGCATCGATATTATGTTAAGGTAATTTTTGGGGTTTTTTCTGAAAAAAATGAATTCTCGATGAATAGTGTTTTTATTTAAATATTAAATTAAAAATATTTAGAAAATTATTTTTATAAAATGGATTTAATTTTTGAAATCAGAGCATTGATATTTGGTTAAGGTAAAATTTTGAGATTATTCTGAGAAAGTTGAATTTTCGATGAATAGTGAAAATATAGTTTTTAAGTTACGAATGTTTAATGACATCATTAAATGATTTATTAATTATATATTCAATATTGTCGAATTATGAATAGTAAGATAAGGTATGAGGTGTCCCAAGTGGCCAATACCATGGGAAAATACCATGGGCAAGCCCATGGTTTTTCCAAAACCAATAGTGAGGTATCCCTTGACCATTAATGCCTTGTCCCCTCACTTTCCCTATAAATACCCACCTTTTCCTCCTTTATTTTTCACTCCCATCTCTCCCCCAACGAATTTCTGGTCTTCTTACCTTCCATGGAGTCCTCCCATGGTGCCCCCAAGCCCTCAAGGTCAAAAACATTGAGTTTCAAGAGTCACATTTTAAGGTAAGGGATCCGACCTCTCTCTTTCTTTTCATGTAATCCTTTTTATGTCATTCCTTTTATGCTCCATGTTCTTATGTGAGAGGATGTTCTTTTATATTACTCTTACTTTCATTTTCATGTTTATATGATGAGAGATCCCCTCTTACTCTCATAATTTCGTTTTATAAATGTTTATGTGACGCCATTAGGCTGCCGAATTTTTAAGGGATTCTTTCACCCTTCTCATTTTTCAAGTTCGATTTTCATGTCAAGTCTTTCAAGTTCCTTTTATTATGTTGGGGTATGATCTCTATATCTATCACACTGATCTCATATGATCATATTATGAGAGACCCTATTTTATCTTGTCAATTATTTTTTATTGAAGTTTAAGTGACGCCGTTAGGCTGCCGAATTTTCATAAGAGAAATCTAATTTTTGTCTTCCTTCCATGTTTTTCATTTCAAATGGTATGTCCTTCAAATTTCATTACCATGTCCATATATCCTTCTTATTCTTTCCCCTTACTGTTTTATGGATCATTTATGAGTGGGTGACCCATGTCCCCTCTCTTTTCAATGTTTTCTAAAACCACGAAACATAGTCGTTATGCTGCAGAATTTTCGTCTCAAAATTCCTCTCTCTCTTTTCTCAAAATTATTTTATGTTATAAAGTGAATACTCAAAGATCTTATTTATACAAGGGTATTAACATATATATCAAAATGTTCTATTTTAAATTCTGGGATTTACATACATGAGACCCACTTTCCCTTCTGTGGGTTTAAAGTGACGTAAAGATCATGTCTTTAAAGCAGTTTTTAAAACGTTATGATTATGAAATGAAACCCATTTATTTTATGCTATATGGGTTATTTATGAAATGTTTGATGATTATATATGTGGCCCACATGATAATAAAGGCAAATTTAAGGGTTCACCCTGATAGCGCTCCAATGCATTGAGTAATGATGTAACCACTAGAGATTACAATTTTCACGATACCTTGGTGAATAACCTTGGTAATTTTCAAATGACACCTTGGGGATGAACCTTGGTGATATGTTCATGATTGTCTATGTTAAATGATGTAGCCACATCTTCAAGTTATGGAAAATGTTTTTTTTATTATGAAATGCCTCATGATTTCTTTCTCATGCCTTAAAGTTCTTTTCATGTCCTTATTGAAGTATCTCAAGTTCACATGTAAAATGTTCCTCTTGTTTCCCTTACTGGGCCTTCTGCTCACCCTTTCTTTTGATGTATGTCCCCAGGTTATGAGATGCAGTAATGAACCTAGGATGAACTTAAGGAGAATCCTTTCAAGTGTTTAAGAAGAATGTTTTATGTTGTTTTCATGTATTATGTTCCTGGTTTCCAAGACAGTTGACCTTAAAGATCCTCAGTTTTGTGTAATGTAATGAAAGTTTATGTTATAAAAAGGCGGGATGCTATAGTTGGTATCAAAGGATGGTTTAGTTATTTGTGGAAATTAGGATATAAAAACTTTAGGAAGAACCCTATAGAAAAGTTTAAATATATGAAAACTTCCTGGTATTTTGGTATGTATTGAGTAAGTGGTTTATCAAACAAATACATCCCTATCTGGATACGAACAGGTAGAGGCGGCTCTGGCACAGATGTACATAGGGGTAAAACCCGAAAACACCGCTTTGAGCTAGACTCGAACAGGAACTGGTGCACGATAACGGGCCTTGCTGCACTCTTGGTTACGAAACTCCCGGGGGATATGTTTGGTTAATCACAAGCTTTTTATGAATCATTATGAAGGAATTATAGAGAAGCATAATTGTCTAAGAATGAAGTATTAGTTAAAAGATTCATAGATGAAATAAGTTTCTCACTAAGTTTTTATTCTTTTAGAAAATGGAGGGCAATAGGAGAAACCGTGCCGATGGTGACCACAATGCACCATGTGCTGACGACCCTCCAATGGAATCTGGAATGGAAATATTCAGGCGAATGATGAACCAACTAACTCAAGTTATGAGTAATAACTTGAATCAAGCTGAGAGGCCGATCTCACCACGAAGGGAGCAACTTTCTGTTCAGTCCTTTATGCGTCAACAACCGCCAACATTCAGTGGATCTACTGACCCATTGGTTGCGGAACAATGGATAAGCTCCATTGAAAAGATCTTTTCTGTACTTCATTGTTCGGAACAAGAAAAAGTCACCCTTGCTGTTTACCGCCTAGAGGGAGAAGCTGATCAGTGGTGGTCACTGATCAAAAGCACGAATCCAAGAGGAGAGATGGAAGCTATGGAGTGGGAAGAGTTCCGGGGAATATTCTTTAATAAGTATTTCCCTCGTTCGACGAGAACGAGAATGGAGAAAGAATTCCTCGAGCTGAAGCAAAAGGAGAATGAATCAGTTGGAACCTATGATATGAACTTCACAAGGCTTTCCCGTTATACCTCAAGCTTCTTCATGGACCCTAATGGGAAGGTTGATAGATTCTTTGGTGGACTACGACCTCATCTGCGGAAGAATCTAGCCAACAAGGACTATGATAGCTATGAAGAAATAGTTTGAAGTGCCATGAAAGTTGAACTAGAGTTTGGGGAGACACAGTGGTCTCACAAATCTAATGAGAAGAAGAGAACTCTATAACCAAGCCTGGGAAGAAGTTTTGATCAGGAAAGAGGTGGAAAGCATATGCAACATTCCACATGCAATAAGTGTGGGAAGAAGAATTCGGGGAACTGCTTGATCGAAGTGGTAAGTGCTATAGGTGTGGAAGAGAAGGCCATATTTCTCGGAATTGTCGTAGTGATGGGAAGCCTCAACTTCCCAACACTAACGACAGAGGAAAGATGGTTCTGGCCCTACCCGAAGTCACATGCTTCAAGTGTGGACAGCTTGGGCACTTTGCTAATCAATGTCCAAATCCGAGGGCGGTGGAGGGGAATCACCGTCAACCTCAGCAGAGGCCAAGGGAGCAAGGTCGTTCTTTCGCTATCACAACAACTGAAGTTTAAGTTCCGAACGATGTGGTAGCAGGTACTCTTATCGTCCTCTCAAAACTAGCAAGTACTTTATTTGATTCTGGTTCTACGCATTCCTTTATTTCCTCCAAGTTTGCAAGGAATATAGATTCAATCCCCGAACTGCTAGAGGTAGAGTTGTCAGTCAAGACTCCAAGTGGGATTATCCTTGCATCAAAATTATTTAGAGACTCTAGTGTTTACTTTGGTGAGCACAATCTTATCGCAAATCTAGTAGTCATTCCCATGATGGAATTCGACATTATACTAGGTATGGACTGGCTCTCAAAGTATAATGCTATGATCAAATGCAGAAGTAAGGAAATCTCAATAGTCTTGAATGAACGACCTACAGTTATCTTCCAAGGAGAGATATCCCGAACTGATCCCTATCTAGAAGCACCTCCTATAGCTTTCTTTATGGAGTTAATCAGTGATGAGGAATAAGGGAAAGGGAGCATACAAATTGAATATGTTCCGATTGTTCAGGGGTACATGGATGTATTTCCTGAGGAGTTACCTAGACCTCCCCCCTAAAGAGATGTAGAGATCTCCATTGAACTCGTACCTGGGTCTCAACCGATATCAAAGACTCCGTATAGAATTGAAAATGTGGAGCTAGAAGAGTTAAAGAAACAAATCCAAGACTTGTTGGAGAATGGGTTTATCTGACCGAGTGTATCTCCTTGGGGAGAACCAGTTCTCTTTTTGAAGAAGAAGGATGGATCAATGCGGCTATGCATTGATTATAGAGAACTGAACAGGATCACAGTGAAGAACAGATACCCTCTTCCAAGAATTGATGATTTATTTGACTAACTTCGTGGGGCTCAATTCTTCTCTAAGATTGACCTTCGATCAGGTTATCATCAACTGAGGGTGAAGAAGGAAGATATTCCAAAGACTGCCTTCCGATCAAGATATGGGCATTATGAGTTTACTGTTATGCCTTTCAGCTTGACTAATGCTCCTGATATTTTCATGGATTTGATGAATGGAGTCTTTAAGGACTACCTTGATAACTTTGTGGTAGTTTTTATTGATGATATTTTGATATATTCAAAAAGTCGTGAGCAGCATGAAGATCATCTGAGGGTTATTTTGAAAACTCTACGGAAGGAGAGGCTCTTTGGAAAGTTCAGCAAGTGTGAGTTTTGGTTACAACAGGTGGCTTTCTTGGGGCACATAATAACCAATGAAGGAATCTCGGTTGACCCTGCAAAGACAATGGTTGTGGAGGAGTGGCCTCAACCCACAACAGTAACTGAGATTCTTAGTTTCCTTGGTTTAGCGGGATATTATAGGAGGTTTGTGAAAAACATTTCACGACTTTCTAATCCACTAACCAAGTTGACTAAAAAAGGGGTTAACTTCATCTGGACAAAGGAATGTGAGGAAAGTTTCCAAGAGCTGACAAGGATATTGGTTACTGCACCTGTGTTAACACAACCCTATATCGGAGAAGGATTCGTTATTTTTAGCGATGCATCTCTAAAAGGGCTTGGGTGCGTCCTCATGAAAAATGACAAGGTAATTGATTATGCATCTCGACAGTTGAAGATTCATGAGCAGAATTATCCTACGCATGATCTAGAGCTGGCGGCAGTTGTTTTTGCTCTAATGATATGGAGGCACTATCTTTATGGGGAGAAATGTGATATATATACACTGACCACCAAAGTCTAAAGTATATTTTCACACAGAATGAATTGAACATGAGACAAAGGAGATGGTTGGAGCTTATTAAAGACTATGATTGTTCAATTCATTATCACCCTGGAAGAGCAATCAAAGTCGCGTATGCATTAAGCAGGAAAGATCCTGTTGTTCTGGCAACAATGAGGATCCTAGGAGATCCGTTGATTAAAGATCTAGTAAAACTAGACATGGGAATTATAAGGAAAGGGACATCATCAACCCTATCCCAAATGATTTCTCAACCTTCATTACTAGAGAAGATCCAGAAGGCTCAAAAAGTAGATCCTTTGCTGTAGGAGAAGTTCGAGGCTGTAAAGGATGGGAAGTTCCCTGATTTCAATATTGATCAAGAAGGTGTGTTGAAATTTCGTACAAGACTATGTGTTCCATCTATTCCGGAGATAAAGAATAAACTGATGGATGATGCTCATAGCTCTACTTTCTCTATACATCTGGGAAGCACTAAGATGTATAGAGACCTTTGTGATCATTATTGGTGGGATAACATGAAGAGGGAGATTGCTGATTACACTACAAGGTGCCTGGTGTGTCAGCAAGTAAAGGCAGAATGACAACTTCCTAAGGGGGTATTACAACCGCTACCCATAATAGTATGGAAGTGGGATAATATCACTATGGACTTTGTAACTGGTCTCCCAAAAACATCAAAAGGAAACAATGTGATATGGGTTATTGTGGACCGTCTCACCAGGACAGCCCATTTTATCTCTATTCGGGAAGATTTCTCTCTCGATCAGCTTGCCAAGAGATATGTGAAGGAAGTGGTGTGACTGCATGGGGTACCACTATCCATCGTATCTGATCGTGACCCAAGATTCACATCAAAATTCTGGAGAAGTCTTCAACATGCTCTGAATACTGAATTGAATTTTAGTACGGCCTATCATCCTCAAACTGATGGCCAATCTGAAAGGACTATTCAGACACTCGAAGACATGCTGAGATTATGCTCAATGGATTTTAAAGGTGGATGGCATCAACACCTCCCATTAGTTGAGTTCTCCTACAACAACAGCTTCCATTCGAGTATTCAGATGGAACCCTATGAAGCTCTGTATGGAAAGAGATGTAGAACTCCTACTTGTTGGGATGAAACTGGTGAGAGATTCTTGGGCCTGATCTTGTGCATGAAATGATAGAATAGGTTCATGCCATCCAACAACACATAAAGGCTGCTCGGAGTCGGCAGAAGAGCTATGCTGACAATCTTCGAAGGGAATTGGAGTTTGGTGTTGGTGACAAAGTCTTCCTTCAAATTTCTCCATGGAAGAGGCTCATGCGGTTTGGGAAGAAAGGGAAGCTTAGCTGTGACGCCCCAGGTTTTATGAACTGGTTTATGTAAGAAGTGTTATTTCCTTATTAATGTCTCTTGTTTTATTCGTTTTGCTAATAAGGAATTAGAAATGAAATAAAACATAGAGAATAAGGTAAACTGACATTTATTAAAACTTTACTTTACAACAAGACCCATTTAATTGAAAGTGCCCTGCACAAGACCTAACACGGCCACAGCAAGACTACAAAGAACCACAACACGGGCAATCGGATAGTCGTCATCTTCAGGATCCAACAGTGTGAAAAGTATAACCGCCAGAATCACCGCGCACGCACTCAGCACCAGGGGTATGAGGAGAGCCATCCGCCAAGGGTCTGGTGTTTTGAAAATATAAAACAACCTACCCCTTGCTTTTATAACTGATCTCTAAGGGAATATGACCGTTTTTTTGGACCGTTGGGTTCCAAGGGATAAAGTTCATCTTTTTATAAAATTTGGTCTTTATTACGCTTTTATAATATTATGGTATTTCCCTTTCTTTTATAAAAAAAAATATATTAGATATATCTTCAAGTATTAAAAATAAAATATTATTGCAAATGAATCTATTTTGATCATGATGATATTTATGTGGTGGAAAACATGATATTTTAAAATGTGTCGAATGGGGTATCAACAATAATTGAAAATGTATCTTTTCGGATCTCTAAAACTATGTGTTTTAAATTTGAGAAAAACTATGGGTCTTTTAAACATAATTTTATAAATCAACAAGTGAAGTATGTTAGAAATTGTATTTTTATGGTTATAAGATCCTAGTAGTTATAAAAGTATGGTATTAACAATATATATATATTTTTTTAAAGAAAATAATTGTTATATCAAATAGTATCATTTGTTTCCTTAAACTAAAATGGATTTTTGGATTTGGAAATTATGAGTTAAAGGTACTTATTAAGTTTTATAGAAAATCAAATTATAATGTTATGAATGAATATATATTAAAAAAATGAAGTAGTATAATGCCTAATTTTAGAATTTATTAAACTTTTTTTTTTAAAAAAAATGCACTGTTCCTACCCGGAGAATATGGCTGGCCGCGCAATAGCCCCACGCACCTTCCTCCGTCCGATCCTGCCCTGGACGATCCTGGCCGCTGATGTGTTTTAAACTCGCATTTCTCTTCGACCGTCCGATCTCGCGATGGCCGATCCCGACCGTCGTTTTTCTTTTCGTTCTCAGCCTTCACGTCGTCTTCAACCTTGCGTCGAGGTCCCACGAACCAGTACCGGGATTGCCGAGACGCCTCCTCCACCACTGCTCACGATGACCCTCGCACACCCTACCTACATAGGACACCATAGGCTCGGCCTAACCTCCCTCGGACCGTCTTCTTTTAAGAACCGAGAAACCCCATTGTGAAATCGGGACCTCCGGAGGCAAGCCGCGCTACCAGCCTTGCCGCTGCCTCGCCATCGCCTTGCCACCACGAACCACCTCCAGTTTCGCACCTCACCCTCACGCACGACCACACTACTTCCGGCGCTACACTGCTGGACACCGGGACGTCGCCTCGCAGCTTCTCCAAGTGGCCGCAACCCCACCGGACCACCACCGGCCACCAAGCTCTCCTGGTTCTCCGGCCACCCAGCAAGCCTCCGGCGAGCTCGTCTCTTGAGCAGTAAGGGTGCCACGGTTATATGTTTTCTTTTTCCCACCACTGGTTCTCGGTTCAAGATTTTTTTTTATGTATATGAGTTTATATATATATATACACCTAATGGTTAAAGGTATATATATATAACATTATATACATATATATTCCATGCAAACCATACAAAATTAAGATTTTAAGACCTCCTTATAATTCAGTATTTTATGATAAGAATTATGACTATGAAAGGGGTTATTTTAAAACAAGTCCTAACATGTAAAATATTTAAGTAAGCCTTATATATATGTAATTATATAATTTTATTAGTTACGTATTCCAATTAAAATCAGTTTTTGATTTTTACTTCGTCTATGAATAACATTAGATGCGGACCAGGTCTTTGTTTTAAGTGAAAACATGTAATAGTTGAAGTCGAAGTTTTATGTATATTTACAGTTTCTTGAACACTAAAAACCCATAAGGTATTTTTCATTTTCTTTTAAACTGAATAAATGATATATTGTTAGTGGATTTAGATTTCAAGTGAACCATGTTTAATTTATGAGAAGCCCTATTTATATACATTGTGTATATATAACCCTATGTACGTATGTGTTTTTAAGATTAACATCTGAAAACCCTAGTTTCAAGAAATGGTTATGCATGTAGAATTTTAGCGCTTGCCTATGCTGTTTTATTTTTGGGTCTAAGTATACAACAATGAACTTGTTTAATGTCGCCCTTGAGCTAACATGTGTGCTTTTTTTAAGGATATGCTTATGCCTGTTTTAATCTCATTTTAAAAGGATATGGATTTAAGGGTTATGTTAATATGTTGAAATCCTCTATTATTTTTATACCAAACTCGTTGCAATGATTTTTAGCGGGCAGAGTGTAACATCAAATTCTATAACCAGAGAGGAATAATAATTAATGAAAGGTATTATTTTTAAAGTGGTTTATTTCCAAGTGTCGTAATTTTAAGGATTTCAAGTGTTTATTATTTTTATACCAAGCATGTCGTAGTAATTATTAGCGGATGGAGATTTGTTGCAAGAACTATGACCTGTGAAGTACAATATTTAATGCCAAGTAGTTCTTTTCCATGCACTGGAATTTTAGAAACTCATCATTTAATAACCCTTGGGAGCAAGTCTCTCACATTCATCATTTTATGTGCTTAAATAATTGTTCTACACACATAGTATGCTTGCTTAACCATGCCTTCCTTTATTCCATATTTTCTTGTTTATCTTTCATATCATGTATTTGTAAACCAGTTATGTAATTGTTACCTTATTAATATTATTCATGCATATGACTCAACATGAAGAGGAACTAAGAACTAATTACCCAAAGTGGTATGGGACAACTTGGGTAATGAATGATTTCAGTAAAGAATGAACGATGTGGCTCACATGATAATAAAGGCAAATTTAAGGGTGCACCCTGATAGCGCTCCAATGCATTGGGTAATGATGTAACCACTAGAGATTACAATTTTCACGATACCATGGTGAATAACCTTGTTAATTTTCCTATGACACCTTGGGGATGGACCTTGGTGAAACGAAACGATTGTCAATATTAAATGTTGACGCCACATAATTCAAGTTATATAACAAGTTTTTCCAAGATAAAGTTCTTTCATGACTGATGCCTTTAATGTTTGTATAAAGTTCATAATTCCCTAGTTTGAAGTTTGAAGCATGCCTTGTGTTATCACTTAATAGAATAGTAACCAGCATATGAACGTTTAGTTGTTTCCTTGTGCGCAACTCTGATTATGCATTACTTTTAACTATTTAAATTTTATGCTCAAGTAAATCACAGGTAGTACTTGTTTATTTCAACCATTATCACTCCTTCAAGAATTAACGTATTCGTTTCATGTTT
Source organism: Viscum album (assembly GCA_963277665.1). NCBI lineage: Eukaryota > Viridiplantae > Streptophyta > Magnoliopsida > Santalales > Viscaceae > Viscum > Viscum album. Next base: position 816,900,047 of record OY728142.1, read on the forward strand.
GTTGTGAAAACTTTGATTAAAGCATTGTTATGTTTGTGGTGTTAAAATCTTTCTTAGTGGATGCTCAAACTCTTTTAAAAGAATGTTTTCAAATATTACTGTATTTTAAATTATTTTTTAAAACCCCCTTACTGAGTATTTCAATGCTCACCCTATGTTTTGGTTTAAAATTTTCAGGTGTCAGCTTTTGTAAGATGGATGGTTTCAGAAGTTTCCGGTTTCCCAGAACCCGAACCGCACACAATCCTCTATATGGGACATGATGTGTTGCTAACAAAGTGTATTTTATTTTAAAATAACACATCATGTTCAGAAGGCACCGGCTCCTATGGTTATCTGGGGTCGGGGTCTCTACAGTTGGTATCAGAGGTTCGGTTTGGATAACTCTGGAAATCCAGAAACTGAAACAAAAATATATCTGTATATGTATTTCAATTTTATTAAAAAACTTGGTTTTCTTAAATTTCAGATGGAAAATGAAGGCACAAATCTCTTATCTCTCCCCACAGAGGCCCTAGACACCATCGTGTCTTTAGCAAGCCGTGAGGACTGTCTAAACTATGCCCATATCCGTATGACATGCAAATACCTTTACGATGTATCCAACTCACCTCGAGTGCTTAGTCTGCACCAAGGGTTGGGATTGGATTACCTTCTTATGATAATAATCCAATTTCCCTCCTATGTACGACGAGGAAGGTACTACGAGGGACTTTTCCGGATTTTCACGGCGGGTGAAAACTTTGGCACTATGCTCGATAACCCCTTTCAAGAAGCTGCTACTGACGGAGACCTCCGAGCGGGCTACCTTTGTCAGATTTTAAACTATGGCTTCTGGGGTCAGTTGTTAGACTTCGGAAGGTTAGAAGACGAGTCCACCCGATTGTCTTACAGACGACAAGTGTATGAAGATGTCTCTCAACTTCACGTCCCCCATGCAAGACTCATAAGACGTCATAGGTGTCCTCATGAGTTTTTCCCTGAATGCTCGGCCTGTGTTTGGTTCGAGGATTTAGGGAGTTTTGCTTCTCTGTGTGGAGTTCGTTTAGTCAATGAGTAAGGGAAACTCAAGCACTAATAATAATGAACGTATGTTTATTGAAATGTTATCTTCCTCCTTTCCTTGTCCGTACCATGTTTTTGCCCTTGTATGATTTTCAAGTAATGGAACTCCTGTCTTTAAACTTTCAGATGGAAGGAAAAACCCACCTGTTATCTCTTCCCACCGAGATTTTGGAAATCATTGCGATCAAAAAGTGTGAGGACGAGTATGACCCCTTCGCAAATTTGCGAAGAACGTGCAAGCAATGGTTTGAGATAACAAACGGTCCGGAGATTCTCCGCACCTGCCAGGGGAATGCCTCCATCTATTACCGCATCGTCTCTGCTCAGCTAGCCAGACGTGAACGACGAGGAAGTTACCACGAAGGGCTCTTTCTTTGTTTCACCCTAGGACGAAACTTCACGGCCAGAGTGAAATTCCAGGAGGCTGCGTTAGAGGGAAATCTTTATGCAGCTTATATGCTCCAACTTCTCAGCTTTAGCCTGTTTGACCATATCTATGGCATCGATATCCTCGACCGAGACATAATTCGGAAAGTTCTTCGAACGTTGGTCTACAAAGACATTTCAGAACTTTGTACGGTTCGAGCTTCCCTTTGGAGGCCTGAAAGCCCGGAACATAAGTGCTACCCCTCATGTCTTAGGTGTGTGTGGATTAGGGAGCTGGATGAAGTGAGCTTCGCTACAGGGATCCCTCTAAATATACCGGTTGACCCTTATCGTTGGTGGAGGTGGTAGGAACTTTTCTGAACCTTGTAGTGTCGTGAAATAAATTGCGAGGACGCAATTTTCTAAAGGGGGGATAATGTGACGCCCCAGGTTTTATGAACTGGTTTATGTAAGAAGTGTTATGTCCTTATTAATGTCTCTTGTTTTATTCGTTTTGCTAATAAGGAATTAGAAATGAAATAAAACATAGAGAATAATGTAAACTGACATTTATTAAAACTTTACTTTACAACAAGACCCATCTTATTGAAAGTGCCCTGCACAAGACCTAACACGGCCACAGCAAGACTACAAAGAACCACAACACGGGCAATCAGATAGTCGTCATCTTCAGGATCCAACAGTGTGAAAAGTATAACCGCCAGAATCACCGCGCACGCACTCAGCACCAGGGGTATGAGGAGAGCCATCCGCCAAGGGTCCGGTGTTTTGAAAATATAAAACAACCTACCCCTTGCATTTATAATGGATCTCTAAGGGAATATGACCGTTTTTTTTGGACCGTTGGGTTCCAAGGGATAAAGTGCATCTTTTTATAAAATTTGGTCTTTATTACGCTTTTATAATATTATGGTATTTCACTTTCTTTTATAAAAAAAATATTAGATATATCTTCATGTATTAAAAATAAAATATTATTGCAAATGAATCTATTTTGATCATGATGATATTTATGTGGTGGAAAACATGATATTTTAAAATGTGTCGAATGGGGTATCAATAATAATTGAAAATGTATCTTTTCGGATCTGTAAAACTATGTGTTTTAAATTTGAGAAAAACTATGGGTCTTTTAAACATAATTTTATAAATCAACAAGTGATGTATGTTATAAATTGTATTTTGATGGTTATAAGATCCTAGTAGTTATAAAAGTATGGTATTAACAATATATATATTTTTTTTTAAAGAAAATAATTGTTATATCAAATAGTATCATTTGTTTCCTTAAACTAAAATGGATTTTTGGATTTGGAAATTATGAGTTAAAGGTAATTATTAAGTTTTATACAAAATCAAATTATAATTTTATGTATGAATATATATTAAAAAAAATGAAGTAGTATAATGACTAATTTTAGAATTTATTAAACTGTTTTTTTTTTAAAAAATGCACTATTCCTACCCGGAGAATATGGCTGGCCGCGCAATAGCCCCACGCACCTTCCTCCGTCCGATCCCGCCCTGGACGATCCTGGCCGCTGATGTGTTTTAAACTCTAATTTCTCTTCGACCGTCCGATCTCGCGATGGCCGATCCCAACCGTCGTTTTTCTTTTCGTTCTCAGCCTTCACGTCGTCTTCAACCTTGCGTCGAGGTCCCACGAACCAGTACCGGGATTGTCGAGACGCCTCCTCCACCACTGCTCACGATGACCCTCGCACACCCTACCTACATAGGACACCATAGGCTCGGCCTAACCTCCCTCGGACCATTTTCTTTTAAGAACCGAGAAACCCCATTGTGAAATCGGGACCTTCGGAGGCAAGCCGCGCTACCAGCCTTGCCGCTGCCTCGCCGTCGCCTTGCCACCACGAACCACCTCCAGTTTCGCACCTCACCCTCACGCACGACCACATTACTTCCGGCGCTACACTGCTGGACACCGGGACGTCGCCTCGCAGCTTCTCCAAGTGGCCGCAACCCCACCGGACCACCACCGGCCACCAAGCTCTCCTGGTTCTCCGGCCACCCAGCAAGCCTCCGGCGAGCTCGTCTCTTGAGCAGTAAGGGTGCCACGGTTATATGTTTTCTTTTTCCCACCCCTGGTTCTCGGTTCAAGATTTTTTTTTATGTATATGAGTTTATATATATATACACCTAATGGTTAAAGGTATATATATATAACATTATATACATATATATTCCATGCAAACCATACAAAATTAAGATTTTAAGACCTCCTTATAATTCAGTATTTTATGATAAGAATTATGACTATGAAAGGGGTTATTTTAAAACAAGTCCTAACATGTACAATATTTAAGTAAGCCTTATATATATGTAATTATATAATTTTATTAGTTACGTATTCCAATGAAAATCAGTTTTTGATTTTTACTTCGTCTATGAATAACATTAGATGCGGACCAGGTCTTTGTTTTAAGTGCAAACATGTAATAGTTGAAGTCGAAGTTTTATGTATATTTACAGTTTCTTGAACACTAAAAACCCATAAGGTTTTGTTCATTTTCTTTTAAACTGAATAAATGATATATTGTTAGTGGATTTAGATTTCAAGTGAACCATGTTTAATTTATGAGAAGCCCTATTTATATACATTGTGTATATATAACCCTATGTACGTATGTGTTTTTAAGATTAACATCTGAAAACCCTAGTTTCAAGAAATGGTTATGCATGTAGAATTTTAGCGCTTGCCTATGCTGTTTTATTTTTGGGTCTAAGTATACAACAATGAACTTGTTTAATGTCGCCCTTGAGCTGACATGTGTGCTTTTTTTTAAGGATATGCTTATGTCTGTTTTAATCTCATTTTAAAAGGATATGGATTTAAGGGTTATGTTAATATGTTGAAATCCTCTATTATTTTTATACCAAACTCGTTGCAATGATTTTTAGCGGGCAGAGTGTAACATCAAATTCTATAACCAGAGAGGAATAATAATTAATGAAAGGTATTATTTTTAAAGTGGTTTATTTCCAAGTGTCGGAATTTTAAGGATTTCAAGTGTTTATTATTTTTATACCAAGCATGTCGTAGTAATTATTAGAGGATGGAGATTTGTTGCAAGAACTATGACCTGTGAAGTACAATATTTAATGCCAAGTAGTTCTTTTCCATGCACTAGAATTTTAGAAACTCATCATTTAATAACCCTTGGGAGCAAGTCTCTCACATTCATCATTTTATGTGCTTAAATAATTGTTCTACACACATACTATGCTTGCTTAACCATGCCTTCTTTTATTCCATATTTTCATGTCTATCTGTCATATCATGTATTTGTAAACCAGTTATGTAATTGTTACCTTATTAATATTATTCATGCATATGACTCAACATGAAGAGGAACTAAGAACTAATTACCCAAAGTGGTATGGGACACCTTGGGTAATGAATGATTTCAGTAAAGAATGAATGATGTGGCTCACATGATAATAAAGGCAAATTTAAGGGTGCGCCCTGATAGCGCTCCAATGCATTGGGTAATGATGTAACCACTAGAGATTACAATTTTCACGATACCATGGTGAATAACCTTGGTAATTTTCCAATGACACCTTGGGGATGGACCTTGGTGAAACGAAACGATTGTCAATATTAAATGTTGACGCCACATAATTCAAGTTATATAACAAGTTTTTCCAAGATAAAGTTCTTTCATGACTGATGCCTTTAATGTTTGTATAATGTTCATAATTCCCTAGTTTGAAGTTTGAAGCATGCCTAGTGTTATCACTTAATAGAATAGTAACCATCATATGAACGTTTAGTTGTTTCCTTGTGCGCAACTCTGATTATGCATTACTTTTAACTGTTTAAATTTTATGCTCAAGTAAATCACAGGTAGTACTTGTTTATTTCAACCATTATCACTCCTTCAAGAATTAACGTATTCGTTTCATGTTTGTTGTGAAAACTTTGATTAAAGCATTGTAATGTTTGTGGTGTTAAAATCTTTCTTAGTGGACGCTCAAACTCTTTTAAAAGAATGTTTTCAAATGTTACTGTATTTTAAATTATTTTTTAAAACCCCCTTACTGAGTATTTCAATGCTCACCCTATGTTTTGGTTTAAAATTTTCAGGTGTCAGCTTTTGTAAGATGGATGGTTTCAGAAGTTTCCGGTTTCCCAGAACCCGAACCGCACATGATCCTCTGTATGGGACATGATGTGTTGCTAACAAAGTGTATTTTATTTTAAAATAACACATCATGTTCAGAATGCACTGGCTCCTATGGTTATCTGGGGTCGGGGTCTCTACATCATCCCTAGGTACATTGGCCCATATGAAATCCTTGATCGCATAGGAGTAGTGGCCTATCGTCTAGCACTTCCACCGAACCAAGCCCAAGTTCATGATGTCTTCCATGTATCTCTCTTGAGGAAGTACATACCCGACCCTTCGTATGTACTGAACCCAGAGGTGGTACAACTGGAAAATGACCTCTCTTATGAGGAGCATCCAGTGGAGATCTTTGGACCGTAGAGACAAGGTCCTACGAAACAAGACTACCCACCTTGTGAAAGTGTTGTGGAGGAATCATAATTATGAAGAAGCGACTTGGGAGCCTGAGGAAACGATGAAGCAAAAGTACCCTCACCTTTTTTACTAGGCCTCATGTATAAATTTCGGGGACGAAATTTCTTAAGGGGGGAAGAATGTAACGACCCAATCTTTTTGAGTAGTATATTAACTTACTCTTATTGATTTAATATAGATGTTAATGGTTAATGCAGAAAGAGGAGGCGATGGCTTCATCCAGTAGACTTGAACCTTATGAAGCCCACTTGTCAGAGCTTGGGAGGGAGGTAGCATCTATGGGCTTCGCTTTGGACCAAGACCAAGCCGAACTCCAGTGTGTCAATCTTGAACGGAAACGCCTACGGGAGAAGTTCAAGTTAGTAAAATTACTACTAGGGCAATGTTATCTGAGCCTCCCTCAGATTCTCTCACCATAGCACACTTTACACTTAGGTCTTATGCCGGTGTTATAAGGGGATATGTGACGAGACCCTAGCTTCCTTGTGTAATCCTTTCGGGTGAATGAATTGAGATTTCTTCCTTTAGTGATGTTTGTGAAATTTAAACTATCCAGATAATTTTAGAATGTATTTTATTGATGAATTTTGAAAAAAAAGGATACTTTAAAATATTTATGAAAACCCTAAATAACTAATGATGTGTAATGATTTTCAAAAAATGGTCTTCTACAAAAGTGTTCAGTAAAGAATTTGGAGTCTAATAAGATCAACTTAATTTTTGATGAATAGTAAATTATGAATACTGATTTTACACTTAGGATTAGTAATGTGACCAAATGGATTAGTAATTTCAGTCAAAGAATGTTTTAATATAATTTAGACACCTAGATTAAGTAATGTGATTCAATAAAATGGGTAAATAACGGTTTCATAAATTATTAGTCAAGTATTAGTTTTTTCAGATGAATAGTGTCTTTTAATTAAAAATTTAATTAAAAATAATTAGAAAATTATTTTTATAAAAAGGACTTTATTTTTGAACTCATAGCATCGATATTATGTTAAGGTAATTTTTGGGGTTTTTTCTGAAAAAAATGAATTCTCAATGAATAGTGTTTTTATTTAAAAATTAAATTAAAAATATTTAGAAAATTATTTTTATAAAATGGATTTCATTTTTGAAATCATAGCATTGATATTTGGTTAAGGTAAAATATTGAGATTATTCTGAGAAAGTTGAATTTTCGATGAATAGTGAAAATATAGTTTTTAAGTTACGAATGTTTAATGACATCATTCAATGATGTATTAAGTATATATTCAATATGGTCGAATTATGAATAGTAAGATAAGGTATGAGGTGTCCCAAGTGGCCAATACCATGGGCAAATACCATGGGCAAGCCCATGGTTTTTCCAAAACCACTAGTGAGGTGTCCCTTGGCCATTAATGCATTGTCCCCTCACTTACCCTATAAATACCTTGCCTTTCCTCCTTTAGTTTTCACTCCAAAATCTCCCCCAACGATGTTCCGGTCTTCTTACCTTCCAAGGAGTCCTCCCAAGGTGCCCCCAAGCCCTCAAGGTCCAAAACATTGAGTTTCAAGAGTCACGTTTTAAGGTAAGGGATCCGACCTCTCTCTTTCTTTTCATGTAATCCTTTTTATGTCATTCCTTTTATGCTCCATGTTATTATGTGAGAGGATGTTATTTTATATTCCTCTTACTGCCCTTTTCATGTTTATATGATGAGAGATCCCCTCTTACTCTCATCATTTTGTTTTACAAATGTTTAAGTGACGCCGTTAGGCTACCGAATTTTTAAGGGATTCTTTCACCCTTCTCATTTTTCAAGTTCGATTTTCATGTCAAGTCTTTCAAGTTCCTTTTTATTATGTTTGGGTATGATCTATATATCTATCATAATGATCTCTTATGATCATATGATGAGAGACCCTATTTGATCTTGTTAATTCTCTTTTATTGAAGTTTACGTGACGCCGTTAGGCTGCCGAATTTTCATAAGAGAAATCTAATTTTTGTCTTCCTTCCATGTTCTTCATTTCAAATGGTATGTCCTTCAAATTTCATTACCATGCCCATATATCCTTATTATTCTGTTCCCTTACTGTTTTATGGATCATTTATGAGTGGGTGACCCATGTCCCCTCTCTTTTCAATGTTTTCTAAAACCCCAAAACATAGCCGTTATGATGCAGAATTTTCGTCTCAAAATGCCTCTCTCTCTTTTCTCAAAATTATTTTATGTTATAAATTGAATACTCAAAGCTCTTATTTCTACAAGGGTATTCACATATATATCAAAATGTTCTATTTTAAATTCTGGGATTTACATACATGAGACCCACTTTCCTTTCCGTGGGTTTAAAGTGACGTAAAGATAATGTCTTTAAAGCAGTTTTTTAAACGTTATGATTATGAAATGAAACCCATTTATTTTATGCTATATGGGTTATTTATGAAATGTTTGATGATGATATATGTGGCTCACATGATAATAAAGGCAAATTTAAGGGTTCTCCCTGATAGCGCTCCAATTCATTGGGTAATGATGTAACCGCTAGAGATTACAATTTTCACGATACCTTGGTCAATAACCCTGGTAATTTTCAAATGAAACCTTGGGGATGGACCTTGGTGATATGTTCATGATTGTCTATGTTAAATGATGTAGCCACATCTTCAAGTAATGGAAAATGTTATTTTTATTATGAAATTCCTCATGATTTCTTTCTCATGCCTTAAAGTTCTTTTCATGTCCTTATTGAAGTATCTCAAGTTCACATGTAAAATGTTTCTCTTGTTTCCCTTACTGAGCCTTCTGCTCACCCTTTCTTTTGATGTATGTCCCCAGGTTATGAGATGCAGTAATGAACCTAGGATGAACTTAAGTATAAGCCTTTCATGTGTTTAAGAAGAATGTTTTATGTTGTTTTCATGTGTTATGTTCCTGGTTTCCAAGACACTAGACCTTAAAGATCCTCAGTTTTGTGTAATGTAATGAAAGTTTATGTTATAAAAAGGTGGGATGCTATAGGAATAGTGATTATGATGAAACATCATGGTAAAGGGAGTCACAAATGACAGTGTAGTACCATCATTTTTATTAACATTATTTTCCTTGTATTTTTATATTCTCAAATGTTATCCATGTTAATTATTATACTTGATCAGAATTATATAAAATTATTATTAATGTTTTCCTTATTCTTTGGTATCCTTACCCTTCCATTTATGGCTAAACTTTTTTAACCGTAAATATTTTCAATGTGGGAGGATGAAAACAGTTAAAATTTCTCTTGTATTAATTTTGTAAAATTCCCGATACATTTTAGCTATTTTTTACCATAATTGAGAATGATCATTTTTTACTTTTAATTAAACTATTTTTAGAAATATGATTCGGTCATTGGTCTTAAAATGGTATTTATATGGGGTGGTATGTGTTTTATATCATTTTGATACAATCATGTTTTTAACCACGTAAATAGAATAAGAATATTTTAAAAACAAAACCATTATTAAATAATTGAATATATATCTTAAAATCTCATTTAAGTTTTTATACACTTTGGATTGATAGTTATAATACCATTTGGAAGTTCTTTATCTTCCAATATCATGTTATTTATTCATAAAAGCATGATCGAGTAAGGAATATCATGATCTCTTACCATTTTCTTATAAATGTCAAATTTTCTTACATTATTTACACATAATCCATCTATTTTTTTATTTAACATTTATGGGTAGGTTATTAATTAAATTATATTGATTTTTTGACTTTTTAATATCTTTAATTGGGAATAAAATCATGTTATTATATTAAAATTGGAATTTAAAACCTTTTTTTGAAATATGTGAAGGGTTAAATAATATTTTAATTTTCTTTATTATAAAGCAATCTATATTTAAATAATTAAATATAAATATTCAGTAAAATAAAAAATTCATTTGGGGTTTTATCCTAAAATTTGGTAATTAGCAGATCCGTGAATTATTCACAATTTGGATTTATATTCTTCATTATTGTTTATTGTAAACTGTTCTTCAGAATATAATTTTTTGATTATATGATGTTTTACAAGATTTATTTTATTTATCAACTCTTAAATCACTATTGGATGTCTCTAAATATATTTATAGTGAACTGTGTATCAAATCTAGATCCCATATTTATCTATGGATGAAGTGTAATGTAAAATTCGTTATTGTCATTTGAAATGTCTACTAATGTATAAACCCAAATTTGATGAGAGTAATTATGAAACGTATTTTGTAATATTTTGGTTCTCAATACTGTGTTGTAGTGTAAATGGTGAATGATAATGGATATAATTCTTCCAATATTCCAAAATTTATTATCTTTTTTTTTAATTTCTGCATGCCATGTTATGTAATGATACATAAATGGATTAGAAATTGTTAAAGGAGTTTAAAAACAAAAATATATAAATGATGGATAATTTTAAAATTCAAAATGGTGGAGTCAATGATTTATTCATTTCATTACAAATAAAATTTTGAACACTAGAAAATTATTCTAATAATTGTATGAGTTCTATATAACGGGGTTTATGGACCATAATTTTCAGTATAGTGGATATTACTCTTTATAATAAAATATCTCTCACATTATTCTCTTCATTTACCACAGAGGAGGCTGTGTTTTAAGGTATTAAAACGTTTTGGAATGTTCCTTTTTGAGTTATAAGTGTTGAGAGAGTTGAGAGAAGGCTCAAGGTGAGAAAAAGGTGGGGTTGGGGCTAAGAATTCAGTTGAAAAGGATTCTGTGATGTGGAGGATGGAGTTGCACCGTGTAAGGGATTCAATGCAGTATGGAGAGGATGGTTGTAGTGTAGAGATCAGGGGTAGAGTCTTGGTTCTTCATCCATTTTTTACATAGTTTTTATGTGGGGAGATATTCACTAGAGAGGAGTTTGATAGGATAATTTTTTTGTGGTATTATTATTTCCAATTTAGTTATTCTATAGGGATAGGTTGTGGAATGGTAACATTCATGGAAATTTCTTTCTATAGGGTGATGAGTTTTTTTGAACCATGTTCCATCTCATATTTTATAGGATTTGTGTCATGAACAATGTCATGTTTCTTAGAAACATCTTTCACCAATCTAAATGCTTCATGGCCTCATACCTTATGCGGTATTTTTGTCTTGTGTTAGTACCTTTGTGCCACTATGTTGGGAGTTGTTACATGGCCATATAACCTCAAGTTTTCTTATAAATACCTAGAACCACTTCAATCCATTCATTTTTTCAACTTCTTCTTTCATAAACTAGGTTCCTTAGAGATCATTCTCAAGAACTTTTAAGTTGCTTTTAATCATATAAATCCCCCACTCGTGGAGATCAATATGTGGTGATCTAAGGTGTATTATTACACTTTTTGAGGGTTTATTTTTTATTTTTCATCCCAAACATTATTTACATATATGGTGGATGATCTTCTTAAATCTCAAGGAGTTTCATTTTTATTTGTTGTTGTAGTTGTGGTATGACATTCTTGGAGAGTTATAGTCTTACTTCAGGAGAGATGGTAAAAGAGCCTTGTTTTTAATAATTATTCATTAGGGAAAATTGAAATTCCTGGGTTAATGGATTCAATGATTCTACATAATTACATAAAATCAAAAATTAATCAAGCTTTATCTCTTAAGGTGGTGCTGGAATTAGCCATTGTAAATAATAAATAGGATTAATGAAAGATATGATTTATGGTTGTATTGATCGTATGTTTTCCACCGTGATAACATTTTTCCTCTTGTTTTTATATATTGTGTTCTATATAAGTTTAATTTTTTATGAATCTTTATTATTCTCATGTTTATGATGTTAATTTGATAAAAATGGTTAATGAATGTAAGGCTATAAATTGTTGGTTGGTTAATCAATTAAACATGCATTTTTATGGAATCGATTGATCTATATAATTAGATAGAAAATAGATGATACTTAGTAAATTGTTTATTAATTATTATCCAATGTATTAAGAACATGATGATATAATATGTTTAGTTGATGTTAATAAAAATTCTTGTTAAATGGAAAATTTTCTATCTTCATGTTTGTTAAAACATTAATTTATGCGTTGATGAATGTTTAATTAATTGATATATAATATTACAAGATTCCTTAGTTAGCCCATAGTTATGACCTATAATAAATTAATTTGGAAAATTAAAATTTAATAAAAACTAGTTTTTTATAATGTTAAATGCTTCAGGTCAATAGATATTTTTTTCATTTAAAGGCCGGATGCCTTGTTTTATTGGATTAGATGCCCTGTTGACTCTATTTTTTTCATTCCTCTATTTTTCTCTATAAATGAGCATTGTTATTTGAGAATATGTGTGCTTGGGATCGTTTCAGGTTGATGAGATATGGGTAGGGAGGCCCCGAGTTTGTGGAAGAAATTGGCACCAATGATGGTGAGATGCACAGTGATATGCATAATAGTGTTAGGGATGAAATCAACATTAATGGAGTGGGTTGGGTTTAGGTTTTCCTATTGTTTTTCTTAATGTTGTGATGCTTCCATGTCAATTTTACAATTAAGTGTTTTATTTCAATGTTACTTGGGACAACTGGGTCTCAGTGACAGCACATACACTCCACCTTAACATGGTCGTCAGGTTCTGGCCGGCCAAGTACCACCAGTTTCCCCGCAGACACGGTGTCCTACCATGGGACCCACCAATATGCTAGAACGGGTCATCTGACTAATGACTGTCCCCACAAACCAACACATGTCTTTTCCAGTGTGTTTTTTCCTCACTCACACACATCATGTGAAACTTTCTTGAAGGTCACCCATCCTAATTACTACTCTAGGTTAAGAACGTTTAACTATTGCTCTCTAATCTGGTAGGCTCCCAAAAAGAAAGGTACACCTTGTTGACATGAGTCATATCATTTATTCATTTAACCGTTTATCATTTGGGGGTGTTAAAATCACCCCCCCCCCTTTAGAGCAGAATGTCCTCGTTGTGGGCCCTACATCTCAAACTAGGAAGTGCACCACACTTAATGTTGGGTACCACCTTTGATAAAAAATGTGACAACAGGGTCCTGATAATAGCACATACACCCCACCTTAACATGGCTGTCAGGTCCTGGACCTCTAGGTACCACCAGTTTCCCCATAGACATGTGGTCCCCACCATGGGACCAACCTACATACTTGAACGGGTCATATGACTAATGAATGTCCCCATAGGGCAACACATGTCCTTTGCAGTGTGTTTTTTCCTCACTCACACATATCCTGGGATACTCCCCAGAATGTCACCCATCCTGATCACTATATCAAGAAAAGCACATTTAACTATAATTTTCTAATCAGGTAGGATTTCAAAAAGGAAGGTGCGCCTTGTTTACATGAGTCATATCATTTAGTCATTTAACCCTTTTTCATTTGGGGGTGTTACATTACTTGTTCACTTTCATTACCATTCCCACAACATTAGGGAGTTTCTTTTTCATAGTTTTTCATATTCATTTATGGTAGTATATAATGTTTTTCTAGGGCACCTCGAATTAAATAATTTTAACGATATGGTTTAATAAATGTTTAATCCTTATGGTCGGTTTTTGTTAAAATGATGAAAAGATGTTAATATTGAGAAACCATGGACTATGTTTGATTATTTCGGGATGTCATGGACTTCATCATGAGGTTAATGGAACCCAAAGGGAATAACAAAAGTTAATGGGTAATGAATTAACTAACATAAAGAGAAATGTTAAAATAAGTGAATGATAATTAATGAAAGACTTTATAAATTATTGTGTTCTTATTGTATATCTATTTCATAGCAGTGGAAGTTGTGTGTTCAAGATATGATCGCTGCAAATGAGTCAAAGAATAGGTTAATTACCTTTGTGATATAGTGAGATATATTATATCATGTATGTTTTATGATTTCATATGATACCCCACCCATGTTAGAAGGGTGACTGAAACCCACCAGACTCTGGGAGGGTATATTCCTCAACATCTAGGTTGATAAGGAATAGATGGATGACTACCCTTATGGCTCTATTGTCTACATTGGGTAGTACTATGTTTCACTATGCGCAATGGATATCTTTATACATATATCTATTTGGAGGGATTTAATGGATTATGGTTATTCCACATGCATTTATCTATGGATATAGTATCCTAAGGATTATTATATGTTTGATGTGTATGGTATGTGATGGCTCTATACACATTACTCAATGTATGGGCTATTATGGATTGAGGTACAATACTCGATGTATAATACATGACATACAGGTTGTGGTGGCTCCCCAAAACAACTTGTTTACTAAATAGATATGTGGAATTAGATTATGAGATGATGTGATGCATGAGATGAATTTTATGATACTTTATTTCCAGTTTCATTGGTCTTTCTTCTTTTGGAGAGAGCTAGATCAATATGTGTGATGTTGGGGCTAAGAAGAAAACCAACGGGGAAGTGGTAGGAGGGTAACCTTTTGTGATTGTATTATATGATATTTTATATGCGTTATATGGTGATATATTTCCATGTAATGTCTGAGAATATAGTATACATGTTTAAGTGATGAGTTAGTTTTTCCTTTTTTTCACCGGGATTTACCTTCAATTTTAACTAATTTTTAAAGAGGATCTTGGGGGATCATACTCAGTATAACTTTTATTCTTATCCTATATATATATAATCTATTTTTCATTTCATTAGTATAATTTTGGATATCATGTTGGATATTACTAGCTTATTTTTATTCAAGACTTATTTTGGATTCATGGTCGCTCCCAAGTTGAGCTTTTAGTACATGCAGCTTCCATTTCAATTGAATGAGTTCTCTATAAAACTGCATGAATATAATTGTGGTTTCCTCCAATATTTTCTTGAGAAAGATTTTTTTGGTGCATTATCTTATCTCTATTTACACACATTATTTTAGAGAGTAATGTCTCAAATTTATATGCATGAGTTACAATCGATTCCTCTTATTAGCCTGTGGGTTATTAGAGATGAGATGTAGTCATCATTATATATATTTTCTCATTGTTATCCTAGGAGGTGAAGCTTTGTGGGAGGGGTCATAATATAGTGGTATAAAGGATTCATATTGAGGGATAGTATGGAGTTTAGATCTAGGATCATGTGAGACTGTATGGGTTTGTAAGTAAATAGTGTTAGTTGAGTTTAGTTGGAAATGTAATCAAGGGAGACCAACTATGTCACATGAATTTAGGTAAACCCTTAATTAAATGTATGGACTATTTAGTTTACTAATCTTACTATGAAAATTGATATTAATTTTTGGGTGGAGACCTTGTAAATGTTCTTTTATCATTATTATTTATGCCTGTTTTTTGAATGTGATGCAAGGTTTTCCTTAAATACAACATATCAATAATAAACCAACATAATAAAAACACATATTATAAACCCACCCCAAAATCCATTCATGTGAATTGGATCATTAAAATAAAAAAACAACATCATATCATGACTAGAAGAGAGGGCATTCTATGTGGGTGCACACTTTTTATGAAAATAGTTTCAATGTACTATCCAGGTCAAAGTATTTGAAACTAGTAATAACTATATAGTAAAAACATCACTATGTTAATTAAATTTAAGAAAAACAATGTATGTATAAAAAAAATTTCTCAAAGTTATAAATGGGCCTCTATAATAACACATTAGAAATATCTTTTACAAATCATTTTGGAAATCATGAGATAATTAGAGAATGAAATCTTTAATGAATGAATCATATGAAATTTCTATATATATATATATACAGTTGTAAACACATATATGTATACAATAATGTACATGAATATATATATATATATAGAGAAATCCCCATGCATATATTTATTGAAATTCCGAATGAATTCCAAATGAAAAAATGATGGGACACAATTCAAGTCACTAATCGAAACATAGAAACCTCTACAAAAAATCAATAAGCCTAAAAATATAAATAACCTAAACACCCACAATTAAAGCTTAAAAACCAACTAAAATTAAAAAAATAAATATCCATAA
Organism: Viscum album; assembly: GCA_963277665.1. NCBI lineage: Eukaryota > Viridiplantae > Streptophyta > Magnoliopsida > Santalales > Viscaceae > Viscum > Viscum album. The sequence goes on from OY728142.1 coordinate 816,916,089, forward strand.
TTATTTAAAAATCCATAATTTTTTGAAAAAGTCATCTTAACAGTAATATAAAACACATAGAATGTATATACTTTCAGTACTATGATATAACCATTAAAAGACTTGGAAAGTTTTTTGAGTCAACCATTGATCCATGAATGTTTCCAAATAAATTTATAAGATTAAAAAAATTATAATTTTGAGTAAAATTAATTCAAGAAACCCCAAGAATCTCATGGTGCACTATGAAAAGGAAAATAATGGAAACACCTACCTTAAATCATTTGTGTATGAAAATAAACTCTCAAATAAAGAAGTAAAAATTCCAAAAAAAACCAACTATAAACCTTAACATCAAGAAAAATAATGAATTTTGGTCATAACACCACCTTTGGGTCTAGATATCATAGAACGAAGGAAATACAAGAAGGAAAAAAAGAGGAAAAGGGAGCGGATAAGAGGAAAAAACTTACCTAAAGGAATCCACCAAGAAATCAAATAGGATAATCCATAAAATTATAGAAGGAGGGAAGAGGTATGTTCCTAGGGATATACATAAAGTGGTTGGGTTGAATTGGTTAATAGGATAACACATTCTAGGTTTTAATTCTTAATAGAAAAGTGGAGTTTAATGTTTTTTAAACATTGTAAGTCATATGATTTCATTGCATAATTTAACAAAATGTATGCTAACAATGCACCCCATACTAGAATATCCCTGAGATATAAAGGGTTTGTATAAAGGTTTTTTGAAACTATGTGAAGATCCTGATAAATGTGCTTATAAAAAACTATAAAACCCATGTACTCTTATTGCATGATTCCAAAAAAACGTGCACCAGTAGTGAAATAGTACCCTTATAAAAAAATCTATCACGTATATTTCACAAGGTTCCAAATGGTATTCTCCCAAATATGTGGGGACCATGAATAAAAACCACGAATGAACAAAATTAAACTAAAATGAATCTTTATAATAGGCAGTATCATGGTTTTAGTTAAACTATATGCACTGACCCTGAGGTAGAAATATTTTATTTCAAAACTAAAATATTTTTTTTTCATGGACATTAAACATATAACTCAAAGAAAGTCCTTGTATCATAAAATAAAATAAATATATAAAATTAATAGGAATGTAATGTTATGGGTGTGACACTTTTACATTCACTTATACTCCTTTGAAACCTCCTCAGTAATCATCCAAACATGTCTAATATAGGATCTATACCCATTAAACATTCAAAATGAATATTTAAAATGACTATAATTCCATTATAGTGCATCCCATTTCCAAATTTCTTTAACCTATAACTTTTAGGCTCATTAGAAATTCTACACCATATAGTTTTCTTCCCTAATAAGTATTCATTTATGCCTCACATAAATCACATCATCCATTGATACCCATTGTTGGATTCCAAATCTAGGCTACACACTATATGTGGTCATTAAATCTACATCCTTGGTTCATATAATTTTTCATTTTCTAAAACCCCCAGACTCGAATCCATAAAACTAACCCAATACCTCAGGAATGATGAAACCTAAATCCATTCCACTATATCACACATGACCACATGTGAACATTACAATTTGTTCCAGAATTACAAATATTTACTTATAAATCTCCATGGATCCCATGATGGAATGGAAATTGAATGTTTTATTCCTAATTTCCAATATCAAACTCCACTATAAAATATTTCTACAACCATTTCAGTTCCCAATTGATCATCTGAACTAGACCACTAACAACAACCACAAGTTTTTGGTTTCACTCTATTACCATCTAACTATCTTCCCGTGATTCCCAACCCCTCCAAAACCTAATGCCATGAACAATCCCTCAGTCAAATAAAAATTATTTTTTATCCTCTATATGGGTGTATAAGTTTCTCTATCTTGGGTTATAATTTATTCATTCATCATACCCTACTATGAGCTAGATTCTACGACATAAAATCCTACCAATAACTTAGGGGATGATTTATATATTTTTTGTCTCTATAAAAATATTTAAAATCTATATAAATAATTCAAGAATCCACAATAATTCCTTGATTCTAACAACCCATGTTTTTAAAAGGAAACACTATGTATGATATTATACATGATACACCACATCGAGCTTAAACGAACAACTAAATATTATTATTTAAATGTTAACATAAATCTAGTTGTTAGAATAGCATGAATGAACGTTATTAACTAAATTAGGAAAATATGTTTTAAATATGATAATATAATTCATTGACTAATTAATTATAAATGAATTTAAATACCTTTTTAAAATAAAATGAAATGTCTTTCTGAAAAACTTTTTAAATGTTCGCATGTGTGTTTTATACCAATAAGTTAATAAATAATTATTGTTGGATTATATTAATGAAATATATATAAAATATATATAATTTAAAGATTGATATTCTTATTATATATTTTCTATACATGATTTAAGAAAAAATCCAATTTTATGGATAAAATTTGTATTTTTCAAAAATGGTAGATTGGTCGCATTTTAATGGAACACTTATTTTAAATCATATTTTAATACATTTTTATGTTTTGTTTTAAAAACTAAACTTATAATTGAAAATTTGAGTATCAAAATTTACTTTGGTTAAATTTTATATATTTTTCTGATATGTTTTATGATTTGATGAATAGTGAAAAAAATAATGCATTAGAATTGAAAGCTACCTTTACATAAAATTTATTCTTAGTGTTAAATTACATTTTAAATTGTTTTAGAACATAACAATATAGAGTTTTTTAGTTAATCCAATTTTTTTTCTTTGTAATAAATTTCACATTGAAATTGGTATGAATCTTTGTGAATTTTTGAACATTTTTACTTTAAAAACCCATTTTCTCATTCTGTCAACATGATTAATTTTCAATTAATTTATGTAATTTTTTTTGAGTCTTAAAAAATGTATTCCATATTTGGAATCATATATTTAAAATTAAATAAACAGGCCACTTTTATTTTTACAATATATGAAATGTAACGTAATTAATTATTATTATTATCATCCTTAAGTGTAAATCAGTTAATTAAGGGTAAAAATATTACCATAAAATATAATAAAATCCCTATAGAACTTGTAAATGTTTTACTTAATGAGTTAATTTAGATAAAAATATTCCTTGGTCTAATTTTTTTGAGGTATTGGAGCCACATGGATTACTTTAAGACATTTATAGTATTTTTTTCAAAGAAAAGTCCATTTTGTCACACTCTTGTTTATAATAAGTAAAATATTTTTTATATGGGGTTATATAAGGGATAGTTTCGAATATAAATAATATTTATAAATCTAAAATTTTTAAATTCATTACGGTAATTGTTTTATAATTTATAGAAAGTAAATAATTATATTTAACGATGGCAGAATGATGATGTAGTAATTGCTTCTTTAATGAAATAATAAAAAATTGATATTGAAAATATTAAAATAGATATAATACGACATCATTGATGTCATCCACCAAATTTATGAATTAATTTAATTATTAAGGTAAGAGGTAGTAGATTGTTTTTTCAAATATATCATTTTTTATGATATTTTTAAAATTTCAAATAATAAATAGTGCCATAATTGATATTACTGTTACATTGAAATAAATAATATTTTATTATGTGGTCCAAATTAAAAAAATCTGAAATTTTGATAAATATTTGGGATAATTCCTAAAATTTTATAAAGGACACATTTATTGTTTTTTTTTCATGATATAGTAATTATATTAACACTCATCATGTAAATTACATGATAACAGAGAAAATAATTAAAAGGGTAAAATAAGGGTTAAAGAAAAAAAATATAAGGATTAAAAAACAACCAAAACATATATAATTTTAAAAGTATGAATGGATACAGAACTATAATTATTTTATAATTTACATAACTAAATTTTTGGTCCATTGTGAATATAAAATCAATTTATAATCATTTAATACTTTAATGAATTCCAAGTCTACCCCACCCCTTTCGTATAAAATAGAACTACATATTAAATTTTAATCCCTATAAAAACCTATTTGGTTTCAAAAATATCTTCCTAATTCCCTTCCTATAATCCCTACCCAAAATATATATTACTTTGTTTAGGCATAACACCCTCATTATATGTGTTAAGGTGTTAATCAATGTATATTATCCAAAGAAGTGGTATCATTTTTAATTAAGTGTTTTTATTATATTACTTCTTCCACTACCTAAAAATATTCTTCAACCACGTTTATATAATAAATATTGTATCCTATATATACTGAGATGTTATTATGTTAATATAATCACCTAAATCCTTCTCTACTTCCATCAAATGGGATAATAATTAGTCGTTTGTACGTGCATGTGAATTATCACCTCCACGAACTGATGTAATTCGTTTTCCAATAACATATCTCAATATTGTGTATAATTATATAATTAATGATTATAAATTATATTACTGACATATTTATTGTTATAATAAATTAATATATCACTTACATTCTTATTTTCCTTGCACATAAATATGATAATGTTGTTTGTGTGTGCATGCGAACTATCAGCTACACGAAGAGATGTGAATCATCCTTAATCACCACATCACATGAATAATATATTTAAGTATATTTAAATTATTAATAAAATATTATATATATTATTATATTTATTTAAATATAAAATAATACACACCTTATTTCCATAATGATCATTGAAAAATGGAAACGTTACTCATGCGTACATACGGCCTACCGTCTCTATGATGATAATGTTATTGATTTTTCATAACCATAAATAAATGGATTTATTTAAAAGTATAATTGATGTATCAAAATATTTATTATTTTATTAATACTATTATTTAGTTGATTTAATTTTGACCCCTTTTACTACTCACATCGTACCAACTTCATTTTTGACCCAAGTACTCAATACCATCAAAACGTCTGACATGAACTTAAATAATTATGTAATTATTTCAACATGGTAAAAAGTGTTATAAAAAGGAATAATAAAAATAATATCATGAAGGTAAATAATTATCCTAAGTTTATTATTCCAGAAGATAAATAATATACGTGATGAATCAGACAATAGGTAAGATACTCTAACTAAAACATCATTTTAAGTGTTATAAAGATTTATTTTTCTATATTATATCATTCATGTCCATGTTTTCAAAATGGTGTTATGTATTTATTTATAATGAGCTACATGTTTTGAAATGTTAATATTCAAATTTATTTAAAAAATTTCAATGTGGTATGGGACACAGTAATTCAAAAATCAATTTTATAATGGTTTTAATTTGTTTTTGAAAATGAATTGGTCATTTTAATTACATGAAATTTTTTCTTTTGATTGTAAATGAATAGTTATGAGTAAAATTTTGAACATTTTATGATATTATGTTTAAATGTTAAATTCAAATTTTATGGGTGGTAATTTTATAAAGCAAGTACATGTGGTTTTGTGATAAACCAATGATGGGTGGTTATGTTATAACCTAAAATGCATTGTGTTTAGAAGTCAGATGTATTGTTATTCCATTTATAAGAGTAACATGTATGTAAGTCAACCATATGGTTATTAAATTTTAGTATAATTATTTCCCATGTTACCTATTTATATGTTATATTTTTTCTTATGAATTTTCATGGAAATCATTTGATTTTCAATAGGTAAGAAAATTTTATTTTTGAAATGGTGATCATTTATTCAGGGTAAAAATATATGTTTTTAAATGAATGTTTTATAGATTTTCACATGACTAAGGGATTTCTTTCATTATGTCCCTTACTGATATTTTTGTGATCCTCAAAAGTTATAAAATGTTTTTGACAGGTCTTAATATTTGTAAGGGAAAAGAATATGTCATGATGAAATAATTGAAGATGTGTCTTGAAAAGAAGTCAAGTTTTAAAATGGTTTCCTTTTGTGTAACAAAATGGATAATATGTATAAATATCCATATGTCATATATGGGTATACATTGTAAGCATTTTTCCTAATTATCTAAATCTATAAATAGAAAATATCCATGATTGTGAATTCTAATTCAAAAATTCTAGAATATGTTAAGATTAAGGATAGGTCCTCAAACCAATAACCCCCATATGGGTTTGTTATACATTTAATCATCAGAATTACTAAAAACCAAACTACCCAAGGGTAATACCATCCAATTATTTATAGGATGATCCATAGAATATAATTATCTATATTAACTTCCTACTGAACTGACATACCAAAAATAATGTAATATGCAAAAAAACCATGCATGAGCCCCACTCATTAGAAACTAAAAATCACACTCAATAAGTTATTATATAGAATCTAGGGATATAGTTATTCTATAATCCATTTTTTTATTACATATAAATCATACCTATTCACAACCAACATTCCCCATGTCTACTTTTGAGGGATATATTACCTAAGATTTGCCCATCTATATGTTCAAATGATTCATAAACAAGGAATATCTCTACATTGATGACTACCCACATCGGTTATAACTTATAGTGTATTTTATGACACATCCCACACTCATCACTTATAACGAGTAGTATAAATCATAGATTACCAACTCACCTTAGTCATGACATCCATTTATCATTCTCATATAGCCCAAAAGTTTCCAATCATATAGGTATCATAACTGAAAAATATACCCCCCCCCCCTCGAGTACTAATCCAAGAGATGAATCTCATCCAACCTATCCCAGAAACACAGCTTATTGTCTCTCAATGTAATCCATGAAAAATTTATCATAGATTTTTCAATGATTATCCAACATAATTACATCTAATGTTCCTTATTTAGCCACTGTCACACAAATTATAATTCCCTTGAGGATTCCTCCATGCGATTAACACTTGGTAACTCTATGATTTATCCTCAAGCATCCAAATAAGGGATCCATAGTAGTCTAAAACATCTTTCTCAACAAACTACACATTTAAATAAAAACGATCTTGAATTTCAAATATATTTGTATTCTTACTTGATTCTACCGAAATTTTAATGGAATGAACCTTCCAAAGTCAACTAAATTACTATGTAAGATCTCAAACAATTACAAAAGTATGAGTCTATTTTAGTTTTTTTGGACTTGTGTAACTACCTCAAATCGGTGTTTTCATTGATAATCCTAGACATATATGGAGTGATTTAGTGGTTTTTTGTGATCTTGGATGTGTTTGGTGGTCTAGATGACGTTGATTCCTGAACAAAAGTTGATAGAGTTCCACTGGAATGTGGGTGTGTATGTTCTTTAATCATGCTAAGAATATAGGATTTATTTGTCCTCTTTATATTTCATGTGGTTCATTGGTTCTATTGATTTATATAGGAAATTATTTATGTACTACCTTTGATTTATATCTACTAGTAGTTTATATATACCTATGTTATTAAATAATCGAGTGGGGTTAGTTATTTAATGTGTTAATAATATTTTATATGGTTTTCCCTATACAAATATATGGTGTAATTTTACTTTACTGACTCCATTCATTGACCTCTAGTTAAATATGAAAATATAAATGATGTTGATTTTGGTTAAAAAAATGTGCCGGTAAGTAACAAAAAAGGGTTTTAGTCTATAACCCGTGAATGGAATTCTATCTAACCAAACATTGAATGTTGTATTAAAATAAATGGTCTAGGATTATAACATGAAATCATGATGAATAATATAAAGGCATATAATTTAAATACAATGGGAATAATGAATGATGTATTTTAAGAATAAATGGAACTCACAAGAGCAAATGATATGATTTCACTTGAATTGTGGGGATTTTAATTAAAGTGAAATGAGAAATGGTGAACCTTAAATGAATGTGACGACTTGGATTCCTTGTGAACATGAATTGAACCAATGAATGGGTTCTGGTTATGTTGAGAATGCCTGAAAATGATATTATTATGATTTGAGATTAATTAATAATAGGGCATAGACCTATTACCACATTAATTAAATGGTGATGTTCGAATATCATTAAGGGAAATTTGGTCCATTACAAGTCATAAATATGTGTTACCTAGCTTTGTAATGTGTATATAATGAAGAAGAGAGAGAATAAGCAGAGATACCTTTATGGATGTGATTCATATTAAATACAATAATCCCAAACCTTTTGTTTATTTTTTTATTTTTGATCTTCATAATTATTTTATGAATTGATGTATAATTATTTTTATCACCCTTATGGGATTTTTCCAAATCAATGAGTGGGTAGGACTGGTTGAGCTGAAAGTTTCCATGTGTAAGACCTTGGGGTAGGTTCCATATAATGTTGTTCCCTGCGATGATATGTAAATATATTAGTGTGTGATATCCAAAAGTAAGTGTTTGGTTTTGGTGAGTTAAATATTGTTTGATTGAAATGGGGGTGTGAGATCCACTTATGTGGGTAGAATTTATGTGACCTAATATATGTTTCTAGGTTTTAGATCCTAGTTGATGTTAGGATTCGACTCAAGATAGTGGTGAGTTAGTATATTTTCAGGTTGAGGGTGACTATAAGAGGGGTTAACCAGGTATTATAGACTCTTTATATACATGAATCTTGGGTATATTACTCATCATATGGGATTGATGAACTATAGGTATTATTGATTTGATTGTGATGGAATGGTTGTGCCATGGATCTATATAGGATAAGTGTCTTAGTGTTTGGGGTATTATGGCATGATGTGATGTCTGGTCTTTGAAAGGGGTGACAGGGTGATCCTGGATGATGACCTTGACATATATGGATGCATGGAATGATTCTTGATTGGATGCACAATCCTATCATCGATGATATATAAATCATGGGATCCTGATATTGGTGTTGTAATATGGTCATGGGGGAGAGTTAAAACCATATGTTTTGATGAGGTATTGGCGGAAAACATTTATCGGAGAAGTGTAGTGTTGTTTGGTCATTTGAAGGGGTTGAGGGAATGAGAAATGGTTATTTTTAGAGGGAATAAAGATGATATTAGTTGGATAAATGTAAGGAATATTTGGTTATGGATTGGTAATGTTGGTAAGGAGTGGTTCTTTTTAGAATCATCCATATCCTTAAAGAAACATGATTGGTGTAATGGGGGTAGTTCCATGATAACTGTTAGTTCATAACTGTTAATAAGAGAGTCACATGAACATAAAAATTTCATTATTGGATTTCATCTCGATGTGTGGTGGGTGGAGGATTTAGTGATGTCATTGTGAAGGGATTGAGGTATTGTGGCACGTTTGAACTTGGTTAAACAAGACTATATTGTCATGTATTATTAGAATGTGTTGAGGGTGGGACCAAAGGTTTGTAACATATATGTTTATGATCAAACCTATATAGGTAGCTCTCAAGGAGCAACAAAAGTAAAGTTTAGTAACATGGAGTGCCCTACTAGCTGTTCGGGGGTGCCTTTTAAATTTCAACATGAATCACATTATGTTTTGAAAATTAAAGCAACCACTTGTTTTAATTAATTAAGATTATTTTTATTTTTTGTTTATTATTGAATAAAATATTATTAATTTTGATTTGATCATAATATTTTTTTTCTTAAAATATCATTAAATTTTATGTTTTGAAAGGTGATAACACATTCTACATGTTTTATATAGTTTTACTAGGATAAATAATTTTTTAGGTACTTAAAATATCCTTTTTTGTGTTTTTTTAGTTCTCATGTAACCGATTCAGGTATCCAATTGTGCCACATAGATGATTCACATAGTTGTGTCTCCGATGTAGCCACTTACGTAGCCTATTTTTTGGAATCTGTTACCTTCTTTATAAAAACCATTAATTGTGCTATAGAACTATAAATTGAGTTATTGTTCTTCATTTAGTCATATAACATAATTATTAAAATTTAATTATAATTAATAAATATCTAAATCAAACATTATTATGTCCAAAATTAGGTTAAAACTCACTACATGTTTTCAATCTGAAATCTACAATTTTTTAGAATTGTTAATCTATAGTTTTTTATGATAACATAATTTATAGAAGTCAGGTTAAAGTGATTCATGATAATATGGTAACACAATGAAATTATATTATTATAATTAAACATTCAATAAATATTATTATTCCCTTTTTATGGTATGTTTTAACTTGTAAATTTTCTTGTAAGACTATTTACAAATTTCAGAATTACTCAACAATGAATTTTGAATATGTGATTAATTTGATTATGTGGTATGTCAGATTTGTGATTTTACAATTTAAATAACATAAAATAATGCCCAATGAAAATCCTTAATATAAATTTTCCTATGTGAAAATCCCTTATAGGGATTTTCTTATGTTGTTCATTGAATTTCTACAAGGTATTATAAAACATAGAAATATTCCATGTTTTATATAATATTCAACAATTAAATTTTATCTATGTTTATTATAGGTATAATTAGTTTTTTATTGTATTATTACTTATTAATTATTTATAATATATTAAAATAGGTTTTAATATTTTTATGATTAATTAAATATTATTAACATGGTATTAAGTGTGTCTTGATATTCACGATAATTTTTTTGGAATTCAAATATCACAATTTAATTTAGCATAAATAAGAAAGATAAAACGTTATTATTATCAAGGTGTATTCCATGAATATTAATTATTATTATTTTCTATTGTATTATTTTTTCTAATTAATTCTATTATGTTGTTTTAAATTTTCTTACAGGATATTGAGGTAGACATACATGAATATTTTATTTCATTTGTTAAATATTTAGATGTGTAATATCATCTAGGAAACATGTGTGCCAAAATATGAATATGTTTTTTTAATATTAATTCCTGATTATTTCTTATATAAAATTAAAAATTCAATGGTATTTAGATTTTAAAGTTTTTGCGCACAAAAAACATCTACTTATAAATGGTTAAAAAAACTAATGTGAGATCGGGGATGAGGATATTTTTGAACTCTACATGGGATGAAAACATTTTTGATCACCTAAATCTTTCAACTAAAAATCAACTATTTGATCATTTTATATTTGAGAGTTCCCTACATCCCCAACACTCAAATATTAAAACTGTTCATGTTGTTTTGTGACTTTGCTTCCAATTCCAATTTTTTTCATGTAATTGTGAAGGGTTATACTACCCATTAAAAGGTAATATTGTAGGTTGTGAGTTCCAATCCAAATTCATCCATTAGTATTTCCTTCTTGGGTAATAAGGTAGACTATTTGTGTTGTGCCTCTAGGGGTTAAAAATGAATAAGTTTTGGGTATAATCTTCTAGGAGAAAATGTCTTTATAATTAGGTTGTGACTTCAGGTGAGAAGAACTAATTATAAGATATTATTATATTGGTTATAGTGGGTTTCATCTCTCTAAGTTCTTGAGAGAGATAAAGAGTGTAGTATGGTCATTTAGACTTGAATTACTATAAAAATCTCTTATGTTTGTTTTTTTCAAATATAATAACTTCCATAACTTTGATAAAAATTTTATGTATTTAAATTCATTAAATTTATTTTCAAAAGGCCAATTCACCTCCTCTTGGATATTTTTTCACTTTAAATCAGAACCATAAATTGATATTAGAGCTATACCAAAATCTTGATAAATATATTATTTACTTTTTCTAATCATTTTCTAGCTTAAACATCAAGGGAAAAATATCAGGTTAAGAAGGGAAAATAGTTAAAATGATGAATGGATGCCTCAAAAACTATATCATTTATATGGTATTGATTTTGGACATAAGAGATATCAATTGGAATCAGTATTGAAGAAACTTAACATTTGTTATTTGATGATCATAAAAAAGAAATACAAGCTACCATAAGGTGAACCTGAATCATTTTCTGGTAATGAAGTGGTAAGTTATTTTTTTAATTATATGGAAATAAATATATAATATTTTATAATAAATAACAATATGTATAGTAATTTTTGGGATGTAAAAAACACATGAAATATAGAAAATTCTTCTAGTTTCATATCGTGGTTTACAGAATCTTATTAGAACTAATTTAGTAATTTTACAAGGTCAGTATAATGAATTTTAAATGGGGGATGCTTAATTTGTTAATCATATGTTTCATAAATTTTCTATTCTTGAAAATGGTATGAGTTATTTGGGAGATAATTTTTAAAATTTTTTTTTATTGAAATAGTACCTATAGAACTTCTTAAGAAGGGGTATGATAAGAAATTAAAAATTGATGAGAGTAATAATATTAAGGAATAATGTCTTATGGACCTTATTGGATCACTATAAAAATATGAGTTAGAGTATAAAAATATAGTTGATAAAGTTAATTAAAAGAATAATGGAATTTATTTTAAATAAAATGTATTTACTTACTCTTCTTATTCTGAGTTAAATAGTGGTAACATGAATAATACATCATATTTTAAAAAAGGTAGACATAAAATGAAGAATGGTTGCTCAAGGAGAGCATGCAAAAACTATTGAGGATGATAAAAAGGTAAAGAATAAAAGTAATATTATTTTTAATGATGGTAAATATTTTATTGGTTATGAGTGTAGGAAAATGGAGATAATTAAGCCGGATTTACTAAGACTAAAGAAGGATAATAATAAAGAAATCAATAAAATAAAGAAAACTTGGAAATGGTATTTGGATGTAGTTTCATTGATGATACATGTACTGCTAAATAATACCATTTCGGAAAAAGATATTGCAAAATTGTTCTTAATGAATTCAAAATATTATGTAAGATATTTTAATTATTATTCATCTTCTAAATCAAAATCCAAAAACCCCACTATTGAGGAAATTCTTAAAGAAGTTGAAATAATTAAAAATAAATTTCAAATATTCCATAGTTTATGTAACAATCTCATTAGTTGACATAGGGTTATTCTTAAGGAATGTGAGAATATAAATAACTATTTTCAGTAAATCTTAAAATATAAAATATAAATAAAAAATATGCACATACTTATCTAGAAAATTCTCAACATTATCTAAAAAAGAAGTTGTGAAAAGTTAAAATTTAAACAGGGAGTTTGACTTTATGTCTAAGTGTCATGATTCTGATATAAGTAATTTCAATACCACTCTTAATGAGAATGAATATTTCAAAAAATTGAAATTAATGTTTGATGTGAAATTTATACATTTTTTCAAGGAAGAGATAAATTGTATATATTGAAGAGTTTTAATAAAATTAATAAAAAAATAACTCTTCTTGGTTATCATATTAATTTACCTAAAATTTACATGACTTTGTTTGTTGAAAAACTAATTAATGTAAATCTATTGCTATATGTTTTAGATGTCATATGAAAGTTAATTATTCTAGTGAGTGTTAATTGATATTTCTACAATCTCTTAGAAAACCCATTTCTTCTATTTATTAATAATTATATTCCATATATCCTATAAAAAAGGGTTTGAAACCATTTTGGGTTCCTAAAAATTCACGTGTGACTCCCATCAGACACAAATCTCCATGGGTACCAAATCTCTCCAAATATGTTTATAGGATATGTGCCTTTAGAGCATGAAAAAAGATGTTTGGAACATTGATATTAGATTATAAATACATATTAATGGTGATATTCCGAACTTTCTATTATTCAATATATTTGATGGAGGTAATGTTATGTTTGTTGACAACTCTAATGAAATTGTAAAAGGTTTAGGTGATGTTAAAATTTATAATTCTATTATTATTTACAATTACTTATATGTTTAGGGAATTCAACATAATTTAACATACATTTCTCCAATATTTTATAAAGTAATTTTTTTAAAAATTTCATAAAAAATGCATTATTTTTTAGGATAAGTGTGTTTTGTTTTATTTAAATTGAAAAAATAACATTAATTAAATTTATTTTTCTAAACTAAAAGTTAAAAATTTCAAATGTTTGAATGTTTCCAAATATGATAAATTTTTTAGGAATAGGTGGTTCAGATATACTAATTTTATGTTGATCCAAAAGCTATCCAAGAACCAAACTGTTTCATAGTTACGAGAACATAAAGTGGATAGATCATTTTATTACGATTATTACTTAAAAGGTAAACAACACAAATGAAGTTTCATGTAATTTAATAAATTAAAAATAATAATTTCTCTTGATCTAATTTACATAGATTTATTTTTTATATTAAAGCTAGTATTTTTTGTGGTAAAAGATATTGTTTTTTATTATAGATGATTTTATATACATTGTTTTACATTCTTACTCTTTAATATAAAACATTATTTATGTTTTTTAAATTGTGTAAATTGGTTCAAAATGATAAAGGACACATAATTAATCTTGTTATAATTGATCATGATAGAGAATTCTAGAATCTATAATTAATCAAATTTTGTGAAGAAAATGGTTAATTTTGTAATTTTGTATCCACTAGAACACCTTAAAAAATAGTGTAGTTGAAAGGAAAAGTAGAACACTTCAATACATAGATATAACCTCGTTAAATGATATTAAATTAACTCTAATATTCTTGGAAGAATCTATGAATACTTCTAATTATTATAAGAATAGTATTATTTTAGTACCCCTATTGAAAAAGACGCCTTTTGAGATTTAGAAGGGTATAAAACCCAAAAGTTTCAATTTTAGATTGCATATGGGTGTTGTTTTTATTCATAAAAAAATGATTCCTTGGATAAATTTGATGAAAAATATAATGATGGGGTTTTCCTAGTATATTCAAATAATCATAAGGAATATAGAGTTTACAATAAGATAAATATGGCTGTCGAAGAATATATTCATGTTATGTTTGATTAAAAGTCTTTTAATAAAATAGACATTGATATTTATCAACTAAAGTTATATTTCTGATATTTAAATTTGGAAGAGAATTTTCCTCAATATAAAAACCCACATATTGATAAGAAGAATATTTCTTCTCAATTTAAATCTATACATGAAAATTTAAGGAAGACTCGTTGAGATCATCCTATAGATAATGTGATTGGTAATGATGAATAAAATGTCTAACTAGAAACTATTATGAATGTTTGTGATTATCATGATTTTATTTCTCATTTTATACCCAGGAAAATTGATGAGACATTAAATTTTTCTGACTGGATCATGGATATGAAGTATGAATGAAATCTGTTTAATAGAAATAATTTGTGAACTTTAATTGTTCCACTATATAATTATCATGTTATTGGATTTATGGGTCTTTGAAAATATGTTTGATGGATATGGAAATATAGTTAAAAACAAATCTAGTTTATTCGCTCAAGATAATTTTCAAGATAAAGGCATTGATTTTAATGAATATTTTTCAAAAATATATAAGTTTGAAGTAATTAGAGTATTATTGGATTATTCTACATTTCATGGATTCAAATTATTTCAAATATATGTCCAAACAACTTTTCTAAATGATTATATTTCTAAAGAAGTATACATTAGATAAACCCCATGTTTTTAAAATGAAAATCATCATTTTCATGTTTTTAAATTATATAAGGCCTGTTATGATTCAAAACAATCTCCTTGAGCTTCGTATAAAAGTATAACTTGTTTTATATTGAATTTTTTTTGTAAAAGTTAAGGTGGATCCTACATTGTTTATTATAAAAGTTTATAGTGATATTATTTTTATCCAAATTTATATTGATGATATGATATTTGGATCTCTAAATTAAAATATATGTATTGAATTTATATATTTAATGACATCTAAATTTGATATGAGTGTGATGGTAGAATTGAAAATTTTCATTGGTCTACAAATGTTTAAATAAATAATGGTATTTTTCAAAATCAATACAACTATTATAATGAATTTGTGAAAAAATTTGGTCTATAAAATTATAAAAGTAAAAATACACCCATGTGTACTCATTTCGTGTTATATTTAGATAATTAAAGAAAATATATAGACTTTAAAACCTATAGAGGTTTGATTGAAATTTTATTTTATTAAACTAATTCAAGTCATGATTTAATTTCTTTTGTTTTCAAGTGTGCTAGATATTAAATTGATACTAGGTAAATTCATATTAAATATGTTAAAATGTTTATTAAATCTATTAGTGTATCATTATGCCTTTGTTTATTTTACCTTATAAAAACAAATTTCTATTTGTTAAGCTATTCAAATTCTAAATTTGGAGGATGAAAGATAGATAATAACAGTACTTCCTTTATGTGTAATTTACCTAGAAAATAGATAGTTTCTTGGAATTTAAGAAATCGTTTATTTTCACTTTCAAATTTTTAATATGAATATATAGATATTGCATCATGTTTTTATCAATATTTATAGATTAGGAAAATGATTTTTTATTTTGGTATTAAATTTTATATGATTACTATATTTTGTGAAAATAATCCTAATATTTATATTTCATTAAATACCTTACAACACTATAGGACTAATAACATTGATGTTATGTTTTATTTTCATATATATCATGTATAAAAAAGGGAATACGAGTATGGTATTTATTTCTATGGAAAATAAACATGCTGATAAATATTTACTAAGCTTTTGTAACTTAATAATTTTGAGTAAATAAATTTTGAACTTGGTATGATGGATATTTAAATTTCAATATTTCTATCATGATTTTTGGTGGATTTTGGTGTGTTTAAGTGAAATATTTCATATTTAAATGAAATTAATAAAATTTGGAATCTAATTTATATATTAGTATTACATTATTAATATTTTTTTATTATATTAATGTTTTGACAGTTATAATATATAATAAATGATGTAAACTTAATTTCAAAACATTTAGTTTTAATAAAACATTATTTTATAAAGGGTTTCTCATTAATTTTCAAACTCGTCTTATAAAATTATGATTGGTTTAAGTTGGATCCTTGAAACAAGTTTTTAAATATAAATACGTAGAAATAATTTCACAATATTTATATTAATTATTCAGAAATATAATTTTTTTTAATAAATAGAGAAAGAAACCTTATTATTTCATAGAGAGTAGAATTTTTATTTTAGTTTTTATCTTTTTGATAATTTCAAAAGGGGGAGAAGTTATTAAATTTATAAATGATTTGGTAATTATCCAAATAGGGTAGAATGTTGAGTGGCTCCTTGGATTACATTATATTTGGATAATTGCAGAAAACTATTTGTTTTCTTTACTTTATGAGTATTAATACTTGTTATTGTGTATTTATTAAATTATCCTTAATATTGATTTTAAAATAATATTTCATTTCTTAAAATTATTTAAATTTTCTTTTTTGAATGGTTATAACATTTTCTACAAGTTTAAAATAGTTTTATAAGGATAAATAAGTTTTTTGGGACATTAAAATATCATTTTTATGTTTTTTTACTATTCCCACATAGCTGATTTGTGTTTCTAATTGTGCCACATAGCCAATTCACGGAGCGGATTCCCCTATATAGCTGATTGTATAGAAATGGTTTCCTTTTGTATTTTGACCATAACATGGGATAAAGAAATAAAAATTGAGTGATTCTTATTGAGTTATAAATATAAGAATAATAGTATACATTAAATAAGAATAAATCAAAAACTAAATATATCATTATTATATCCTAAATTAGATTAGAAGTCACTAAATATTTTTAGACTGAAATATGTAGTCTTCTAAATAAAATTACATTATATTTTGATGATAACTTAAGTTAAAGAAGTATTATTAATATTATTATCAACTCTATGGGAAACGAGTGAAATTATCAAAATATAATTAAAGTATAGTTAACGTAGATTCTAACGTTTTGAGTGACCATTTTTTGTTTGAAAATTATAAGTCAAGTTGTATATAGATTTCAAAATTTAGATAAATCCAATTTTGGATATGTGATGAATTCTCTTAAATGGTTAATCACTAACGTACTTTTACTTTATAAATCCATTATGTGAATCCATTATATAAATCCCATATGTAAAGTTTCTTATGTGAAAATCTATTACAAGGATTTTCTTACATGGTTCTGTGAGCTTCTACCAGATATTCTAAAAAATGGAAATATTCCATGTCATACAAAATCTTCTACATTTATATTTTTATAGGTTTATTGTTGATATAATTAGTGGTTTTTAACTATAATTACTTATTAATTATTTATAATACATTGGACTATGTTTTATGTTATTTAATTATGAATTAAATATGATTCACATGTGATTAATCTTGTATTGATATTCATGATAAAATTTTGGTAATTGAAATATCCATATTCAGGTCAGCTGAAACACAAAGGGTCAAACTTGATTATTATTTGGGAGTATTACAAGGATATTAATCCACATTATTTAATAATGTATTAATTTTTATAATGAATTAAAATGGTTATTTTTTAATTATCTTAGAGTATATCAAGGCAGACTTATAGGAATATTGTTTTTCATTTGTAATATATTTATATATGGAATATCATTTTGGAAACATGTGTAGACCACTGTAGAGTAGTTCTGCGAAGCTAGATGAGTGATTATTTATTCAAAAAAATAAATGTTGCAACGATATTTAGATTTTAAATTTTTTTTGTAAAAAAAATTATTTATATAGATATTAAATAACTTTATAAAGATACAGATTGAGGATAAAATTGTACTGTCCAAGGGATAAGAACTTTAGATATTACCAACTACTCTCAATTTATCATCAATGATTTGATCACTTGTCACGGGAGATATCACTACTTATTTGAAACCAAAATAGTATAATTATTCATCTTGTTATATATATTTACTTATTACTTTTACACATCTTTGTGAATAATTGTAAAGGGTTATTCTACACATTAAAAGGTATTATTTTTGGTTGTGAATACCAAAAAAGAAAAGCATTGGATTTTATCTCCTAAGGAAAAAAGAAGTCTCCTTGGGTTGTTCCTCTAGGGGTTTAAAAGGAAGAATGTTTTGGGTTTAAGCCACTAAGAGAGAAATTATTTGTAATTGGGTTGTGACTATATGTGGGTGAATGTCATTGTAATATTCCATTACATTGGTTATTATGGGAGTCATCTTTCTCCGTCCATGAGAGGGGTAAAGAGTGGAGTAGGATCATTTTGATTTGATCTACTATAAGAAACTACTATGTTCATTTTCTTTTTGATTTCCACTACATTAAAATTAATAACTATGATATATCTTTAAATATTTAAATTCATTAATTCAATTTTGAAAATTAAATTTCACCCCCCCCCTCTTGGATATTTTTTTACCATAACTCTTGAACAATAGTATCAACCTCATTATGAATGGGAATATTTTCTCTGATGAGGATGATGTTTTGCGATCTTGGAATGGGTGGTAATGATATGACATGGTGGAATTCATGTTATGAATAGAATGGCCATGACCTCTCCTAAAATTCAAGAATGGGAGAAGTATGGATCATGGAGATTAGAGTTTTTTTTCTAGTGGAGTGATAATTTGGACACTTCAATGGAGATGAGTGTCATGTTGAACATCAAAAGTGTGACCTTTTGTTGATTTGTTTTTGGTTGTGATGAGGCAAGTCATTGGTTTTGAGCTATATCTATTGAGGTTAGGTAGGCAGTGGTAGTTTATTGATGGTGTTGGAGAGTGGTTACATGGGGTACCATGTAATTAATTGTGTTTGTGTGTCATATTTGGAAAAATAATTCCAATAATGGGATGATTTTGGATTGTGTGATTGATCATTCTCTTATATTAGTGATAATAACGTCATATGGTGGGGATCACACCGATGACTAGTTTAATTCATTACTTTCTCTATAGAAGTTTTCAATAAATGTCAGAAGTGATGTATTGGTGAACCCAGACTGGTGATAGTTCAGTTTTATGTAAAAACACCTAGGTATGGTTGTTAGTGGTTTGGTTTTGGTTAGAAGTAATAAAATCACTACTTCATAACCACTTGTTATGGGATAAATGATTGTGTTATAAATAAAATTTCTCCATAGGAAAAAAGTTAGTATGATATCTAAGATAGTAGGACATTGAGGATGTGAAAGGGAATGTTGAAGTGGATATAGAAAAGAAGCTTAATTTTAGAAGTAATATTAGGTTGATATTAATCTTTTATATGCAGTTTAGGGTGAGAGTAATTGGGCATGCCAATGGAATCAACCTATGAGGTGTGATATTGAAAAATTGATATCTCAAGTATTCCACCAGAATTGTGGAGTCATGGTGGAGTTGTATGAATAATCAATTCTATAATGTATAATCTAGAAAGATTTTGACAGTTGGAGATGGTTTTTAGTGGTTTATGTATGACCATAACTAAAATGAGGCTGGCGAAATTAATGTTTTTTTGATGGATTCTTTTGTAAGATACCTAAGAGTGGGTTTAATTGATCTTAAAAATGCATTATGATTACCAGAGGTTGGAAGAGGTCGTATGATGATCAAAACCACTAAACTCTTAAGTTAAAGGTTGGTGGTTTTTTGTTATTGTGTTTTTTCCAATGATTGGGACACCCACGTGTTTTAAAAACGTATGATTGTACCTATAAGAGGAATCAATTGAAATTGTGAGGAGGATCAGTTAAGGGGATTTTTTATTCTCAGAGATACATATCAGGGATGAGAAATGATATAGTGGGGATGTTGTATGATCCTTAACGTTTATAGATAATTATGAATATATTTAAATTATTTTTATAATACTTGTTTAATGAATTATAATTGATGTGTTCTTTGAGAATCTAGGAGGATTAAAAAGTGTTTTAGGGGTTAAAAGTGTTCCGAGAAGTACTCAATAGGTATGGAGGAGGTCAGGGTCTATAGAAAAGCTACTTTAGTCACTAGCTCCTTAATATTGGGCCACCAGAAAGCCAATCGAACACTAATAGCTTTATATGGGGCCTAGGCTAACTCGTCAGCCAATAATCCCATCACTGGCATGTTTCTTGTCCACCTGCTCACAAATAGAATCCATTATCATGTTGGGGGCCTCCTGGGAGATGTTTTTAATTGGGGTAGTTTTTTACTTTTGTAACTTTCCCATATTATCCACATTCTCATGGTTTTTACCTCATTTGGGGAAATTATATCCCTTATACACACTCAACTCCATCTAACCTTCCCTAGATGGAACTCCCTTAATTATTGGATGTTTGAGCTTCCCTCTTGTGTGATAAAGATCTAGAGTAAAAGATACAAGTCTATTTACCACTCTTCTCTATTTATTTCACTTATAAGAGATCAATTTTGATTTTTTGCAATATTCCTTTTTTCAGGGATTTAAACTATTTCCTCAATTTCTTCCTTTTTAAGTTGAACCATAATTTGATATCAGATGAGTAGACTTCTCTAATACTAATATATATTGTCCCTAAATTTCACCCATCGTTCTACCTAATTTTTTAGTGTGTATGTTGTGTGGCCTCACTAGTTCTCCATGTGGTGACCTTGAAATTTAATTTATTGTTCTAGTTAAGTAATTTACATAATTTAAAGTATTTTTTATTATAGAAGAACCCATATAACTGGAGAACCCAAGAAAAATTCCTATATTTTATCGACACATGAATTTGGATAAATGATGAAAAAATAGAATGGCCTTAGGAAATAAAATTTTTCCAATTTGAATACAATGGATAGTAAATTAGAAAGACATGACATATATATAGTAAATGATATTTAGGTTTTAAAATAATAATTGTTTATTTTAGTCTCCCTTATAAGTTAACCTTGCTAACCCTTGTGTTGTAAATGATACACATATAATATGGAGGACTTGTAAATTATATTGGTGAGTTATAATGGGTGATAAAAATTTATTGAATTGTGATTGGTAAATAGTCACTTTAATGTGATGGTAAATTATAAAACATGTTATGATTCTTGATAATTAATGTTACTCTTATAACAATGGAATGTTATGTTACATGGTTCACCTTGAGTTAACGATTCGTGAAATGGTAAATCTATTTGTTGATAAACTTATCTTTTAAAAGGTTAATGAGTGTCGCATAGTAAAATGATGATTGGGAATTAATATGGAGTGCTAAAGTGATATGATGAATTATTGATCCTTGTTATTTTATTTGGGTAAATGTATAATGTCATTTATATTATGGCTTATTTAAAGAAAACTACCATCATGATTGTCATGATACTAAAATGGAAAACTCCCTATGTTTATGTCAAGAAAACTCCCTACTGGGAGGTCATGAAAACTCTTATAATAGTGGTTTTAAAAAATCTCATGGAGGGTAGTTGTGAAAACAACCAAAGGGATGGACCTATTAATGAAGAAAACAACCAAGTCATCTGAATACTTATATGGAAAATTCCCCTCAGGTAGGTCATGATTCAAAAAAAACACACAGGTGGGCATGGCACTTACATGGAAAACACTTAATTGGTTGGTTTTGATAATATTTTTGGAATAGTAACTATGAAGTAAACATAGACATAAATACATTGGATAAAGCTGGTAAAGTCAATTGAGGTCAAAAACTAGAAGATCGATAGTGATATGGTCAGATCATGGGTGTCACAACGGTTCCTGAGAATAAAAAATTATTTATATATTTTCAATTAAATTTCATTAAATGTTTAAAAATAAATTACATCACTTATTCATGGAATTTTATTTTATAAATTCTATATATAAGGAATTAATTTCATGTGGCCAACTCAGTTGTACAAACACAATTCTCAGGACACCATGGTACTTTTCTACCCAATCATATATCATTATTTTATCGTAGGTGTAGGTTTATGGAAAAAATCACATTTCATGATCATGTATGACTTCATAGGATGAAGTAGGGATGATGGGAATGGACTATACACTAGAACAGTTGGGGATGACCTTTATATATAGTATTATTTTTTAATTTTATATCCATTAATGTATGATCCACCTATGATGAACATGTTCCAGTATGAATGGAATGAACCATCTATTAAAGCATGTAATGTGTTTATTTATTTATTATTACATTTTTTATCGTGACATTGTATGATTTGGTTTATATGTTTTTTTATTATTTCTTCTATTTTTATAATTATGACTAATGGGTATAGTCTCCCCAATGTAACTTAATAGATCCTCACCGCTAGTTGGTAGCTTACAACTTTTGGGGATACACAATTAACATCACATGGTACCACCTATCCTGGGGATAAATTGAGTAGCTTCTAGGCTAGGACATTATATAATCAACCATCTAAAACCATAAATAGATGTCAAATACCTTAAATTCATCAAAAACTCATTCCTTTCATCAATTTATTTATTTAAATCCCTAAATTGTGGTAGGGAAAAATTCATGGTAACTATACTTACTCTTAATCCATATATTTGAATACCACAAGTAATATATAATAACATTTCTATGAACAATTCAACTCATTGAATCTTAATCCACACTATTCTATGTATCACAAATGATTCTATAACATAATTCCTCTTGTATCAATGGTAAGTGGGATTTACAACCTATGATTCCCCTAGATGGATGCCATAATTCCTACTCACTTACCTCTATGGGAAGAGGGATTCTATAAGTATAAAATTTGTTACCAATATCTGACACATCCTTATAAAAAGTATATGAAATTTTTACTCAGATGCTTCTGTAGAAAAATTGAATGAGAAAAAACCATATCTCATAATGATTTTTACATATTCACATACTTTAAACATTACACAGACAGACTCATACTTGTCTCTATGGTAAGTAATATCTAACCCATACTAACTCTAAGTAAGAGACATTATAAGAAATAAAAAATTAATTATATTATGGTATATGACTACAAGTTTAAACTAACAATATCATAAGTTATATCTTACAAAAACATGGGTCACAAATTAAAAAAAGGGTTAAGTATCTTACTAAACCTACCCTCTAACCATAACTACTCCTCTTGAAAACACCACTTGTGATTTTAATCCCAACATACCAAAGTATATTTACATACCCACACCTCCCCCTCCAGGGTATTCAAATATATAGGTATTTCATGCCTATAACCAAATATACCCAAGGAATATTAACCTGGTATTAATATATAACCATCGATTATAATGCATGTACTGGTCTGTTTTTTGGGTGCAATCACATAAATCAAAATCTCAATCATACAATCATATCAACCTATAATCATGAAAAAGCTATCTCGATTGGTTTTGGTTAAATATAATGACCCCATTATGTAATTTTTTTAAAACCCACAGAATATGATTGTTTATTTTAATTAACCCATCCCAAAGATTCCCAAAAAAACTTTTAAAACCTCTTTACCAAACATTAATTTTATAAAAAAATTGAAAACATTTTACTCCCGAAATATTTTAAAAAATTATTTCCGTTTATAAGAATGTAACACCCCAAGATAGTACAATATTTCAATTTTAGAATAAATATTATTTTTTCTCACTTCATATGAAACAAAAAGTTAAACTTACACCACACATAAAAATAAATTAGTTTCGTTACACAGAATATAGTGTTTTTCCACTTTTTAAAGATGAGCATATTTTAAAAATAAAATTTGACCCTTTTATAATTTTTTTTCAAATAATTATAATTTTTTAAATAATAATGTTTAAATTAACCAATGGTGAATTTTTTATATTTTTCTGAGATGCTTGATTTTTTTATGAATAGTAAAAAAATATTGCATTTTAGTTTTAAAAATTGTATTTTGATTAGATAATTGTTAATACTAAATTGTATTTTAGATTTTTTTAATGTTATATTAGATCAATTATAAATATATTAATAAAATTTATTTCATTTTAATCAATTTCAATTTGAAATTTAATATAAAAACCTAACGAAATTTTGACCATATTTTTACTTAAAAACCGTTATTACATCTTATGTGTGAGATTCATATTAATATTTATTACTTGAATTTTTTTATTTATGTTTTGAAAATATAAAATGCAAGGTTCCAATCAGTATAATATTTTTGGTCTAATAAAATCAACATTATTTTTTTTACAAAATGATTAGGGAATGTGATTAAAATAAATTATAGTGATTTAGGAAAATTTGAAATTAATATGGGAAAAAACCATAATATTAAGAACAAAAATGAATGGTACACTTGTCCAAAATACATTTTATGAAAATAATTATACCTTATACTGAATTTGTTCTAAATGAAGGGACCTCAACCCCAGAAGCCTCGAGTCAGTGCCTGAAACATGGTGGGTAATTTTTTCCTCATAAAACATACAGATAAAAAATACACATTTCATTCCATTACATAGGATTGTTTTGTCTTGGGTTCTGAAAAAATTACATTAGAAACAAGTAAATTTCTTCCAAAATCACAACTCAGATAAGATTCATATTTTTGACATCTCAAAGGAGTACACATATCTTGATAAATACACAAAATCTTATAAAAATAAATTGAAAAACTAAGGTGAGAAAAATAATTCCTAGTATGGGGTTTTAAAATAATTGAAAGGAATTCCTTTTGAAAACATCATGCTTTTAAATTATTTCTAAACATTTTATAATGAGGAAAAAACACTTCTTGAAACCATGTCATCAAATTTTTTCAAAGGACACTCGAAGACATTTTCAGGAAACTTTCTTACACAAGAATTATAAACATTTTCCTCAAAATAATAGTTAAAACTTATATTAGAGTGCGCATACATGTAAGAAAATGAATGGAAATGATATATAATCCAAAAATTGATCAGAAAAATTTTAAAGGTGACATGCCAGGTTGTATATACAATTTTGCACATATATTTTCAGTTTTCTAGAATTGCGTAAGTAACTATGCCATGATGCAACTAGTTCTTAATATGAATCTCATGGATTGATATGTGTTGAATCAAATTTATTTTCATCACCTTAATATATTTCTCTTATATACAATTCCATGTGTCTGTTTCATTTAAGCTATATACATTCATCACCATTATCATAATAGATTCCTAACCAAGGGATACTCTTCTAGTCGAATAATCCCTTGATTGGTTGTATACTAATACATAATGAGGGAATGTTTAATTATAGAATTTTTCAAGGTCTTTCACTAAGACCATACATAAAACATGACTTATTTTGAGTCAAGGCTAACTGTAATGATAATTTCCCATAGAATCTCAATCTAATGCTAACTGCCAATATTGTTTCCCATAGTAGCTCAAGCCAAGTCCAACTGCCAAGACAATCACACACAATGACTTATGAGACTCAACTTTACCCAATGCATTGGAGTGCTATCTAGGTGCACCCATATTATCATTTAAGTCCAATTGATTCTTCATATGTATAGTATGGTCTTATATACATAGTGTCTCATACTATATTGAATACTTACATTTTTTATCCATGTGAGATAAATTTCATTCTTGCATATATGTTCATAAATTAAGTGGATTATGCAAAAAATGTAAAAATGACTATGTTTGTCAGTTTTAGGTTATGGGCGACATGGATGGACAAAATGACATTTATTTGAACGTGGGACAATAAATAGTGAACATAAAATATTGGGTTGTCTCATAATGTAATAAAACTTATATTAAAACCATTTCACATGAATGTGAAACTTTTATTACCACAATTTACATGTTTTGACATTGAGATACTTATTATTCTTGTTTAAACTACACATTGTTAATTGAAATATTAAATAGATTAAAACATAAACTTAAATAATTAAAGGAAATAATTATAGAAAATTGAAATACAAAGTATGCAGGTAAAACAATTATTTCAAGTAAAATTTACATAATTTAACATATGTGATTACATATGTTCATATGTATGCTTGAACATGGAATTTTTTTACAACCAGCTAATATAACTAATACCAATTAAAAACATAATGAGTCAAGGTTAAAATACATACATGTATATATATGGGTTTGAAATTTATATAAAACCATGTATATATAAAGAGAGTGTCTGCTTGGGATTTGAACAGCCTAAAACCTGGTTTAATAAATTATTATAAATGTTATACACTTCAAAAATACAATTAATTATTAAAATATTATTTATTAATACCTAATTCAAATTATAATAAAAACACATATATGTTTATACACTTAACTGTACATACCCATATATGTTCTTGCGGTCCAATCAATCAAATAAAAGTTGATTTCTTACATTATTGTCATGTACATAAGGGCATTATTTAAAAATATATTTTTGTCATTAGGAAAAACATAGAAATATATTAGTTTTTTTTATAAATTTCCACAGGGTTTATTTTGACATAATGAAAACCCGTGTATGTATAACACATGTTATGAACCCCATTTACAAATAAACGAACATCATTCAAAAATCATAAAAATCTGTATTGATTTTTTATATAATGAAATAATATATATATATATATAATTATTTTATGCAAACACTAAATAATATTTACCCTTTCTTGGGTTATACATCCTAAAACATCAATTTAACCCTGATAATCATATATAGAAAACATAAAATGAGTTAGGATAATAAGTTTTATGGAATTGTATACACGTAAATATTTATATAAAACTATAAAATAAAAATGGATCAAAAGATTTTTCATGTTGAAATTGACCCAAAAATAATTCCTTGCATGTGTTATACACTTAAAAACACTGATAAACACAGTTAGAAAGCCTGAGGTTATTAATGATTTGTAAGTGGATTATAACTATATATATATATATCCATAAATACACAAATGTATAAGAGTTTTACAAAATGAAAATATAGAAAATTAATCCCTTACCTTGCTTCAAGAGAGAGATAGGGCCGTGCAGATTCTTGGGAGAAGTTGAGAAGGAGAAAACTCTTAGGGTTTTAGTGCAAAAAAAGGGTTTATATAATATGTTTATAATTATATTTTATAAAACATGATTTTGAAATAAATTATAAACAATTACTTTAATAAAACTGTAACGGACTAAAATATAAAAATAAAAACTTGCAATACATGACAATCAACTGGTTTGATTGTTGAAATAAGTATATATATATATAATTTTTTGAAAACAATCATGTAATAGATTGGGTCTTCATTAAAATTGAATACCTACATAAACTTGTGGAAAGAGGATCACATGGAACTAGGACATGGATGGAGAAAACTTTTTTGGAGAGGAAGAAATAGTGGAGAGGAGGAGGATGACACAGACTAGTAAACATGAGCGATGATGTAAGGAAGAAGAAAGAGTAAGGGAGAAGGAAAAATAGAAAAAGAAAAAAGAATAGCTGGGATCCGATCGTGGTTTTGATCAGACGGTCACAGAAAAATTAGGGGTTTTAAAAATCAATGACTGGATGAGATTCATCCAAGTCCCAATCAGACGGCTCAGAGAAAACATGGATTTAATACTTCATCGGTGGAGTTCGAACCTGTGATCAGATCAGGCGGTCTAGATCTCGTGTGGAGAGATCGAACGATCAATATTTTATCACCTCTGAGAAACTCATCCAACATCGAAACAAAGGGGATTATGAGATAGCTGTATAAGCCTCAAGCTCCCCAGTATAGATCAATTAAGTCTCTTCCCTCACCCTGGTACCACCCCGTACTGGTTCTCTTACAAGAGCATATTGCGCCCAAACATTTCCACCATGTCACCCCACATGGTATCATAGCTATAGATCCTTCATGCACCCCTGTGGTCATGCTTTATGTTAATGGTTAACTTGTGCTCTAGTTGAGGGGTCAAGGCTCGACCCCCTACTCTTGAAGGAGTAGTGTGATCTTCCTCCCTCGACCCAACTAGAGGACTGACCTATGAATGATATATTTTATATAAAAAAATCGTTCTATAAAAACATATCTAAAACCATATAAAGTAGAAATGATGTTTTAAATATTTAATTTCATTAAAATGTGTCATTAATTTTATTAGTCTAAAACATATTATCAACATCATTTCAAACATTGATATATCAAAAATACACAAACAAAAATATAAATCATACCATGTCATAAATTAACCCAAAATTATATATTTTAATTAATAATAGTATTTAAAAACATGGTTTCAAATTGATTTTATGTTATACAACATAATAAGTTCAAAGAAACACATCATTGATTTTATTCTCTCTAAGTTGACAATCATGGTTATTATTAATGTATACCCTTAATTAAAATGATGTTTTTATTTAATCTAGGATATAATTTTGAAATATTTAAAATAGTTTTAAAATATGGGAATCATATATATTTTTTCATAAAATAATTGGTTACACATTATTTCGATCAAAAGATAAATAAGTATACATTTTTAATACATAAAGGGGTATTCTTTATGTCTACTTGAAAACATATATTTATTAAATAAAATATTTCTTTAAAATATTTAAAACCATTAAAAACCTAAAACAATTAAGATACTTAAATACACAGATCATTTAAAATGATTTATACCTAAAATAATTAAAATATTAAAAATTCCTAAGATAAACATAATAATACAAAATCTAAAAAAACACATAATGGTAAAAATATTTTATGACCATTGCAAAAACAAACAGTCACCTAAGAAACGAAATGTCCATCAATGGTCAGAAATTCCTTATAAATTGGTGATTTGGGAACTCCAATCCTTTTTAATTAAATCAACTAGGTGAAGATGGTACTTTATATACCATTGATGCTCAGTACAGTTGTTTTAGCTCTGATCATAATGTTTTTCATTTGACAAAACGAAATGAGGTGTACTACCAACATGGTCATGTTGTAGTGTGTTGTGGTCTTCAAATAGTTCTAATCGGTCTTTTAGTATACATTATCGGTCAGTAATGTTCTTTTGGACATAAGGAAATGTATGTTTTTCATCATTATTATTGAATGAAAAATGTCATTTTTTTCTGCAAGTATTCTTACTTTAAATGCACCATTGTTAAACAAAAACAATATAATAATAATGAAAAAAAATAATATTACACATTAAATTTGTTCGGGGTGTTACATTATAAACCCATTAAAATAATTTCTTCCTTACAATTCCATTCATACCAATAGACATTGGCCTTTTTCCATCCACTACGATGCCCCTTTACATGTGCCACCATTGTTGGCGATTTCCGCAGGGTCTGGTTAGAAAAATGTCAAAACTCTCGACATCCCTTGTCCAAACACATTGTTATTAGCTATGATCATAATCATGTAGAAAAATGGTGTTTCTCGAGATTAAGGAATGAAGGGTGTGAAGCTGTGAGGCGTCAGTATGGATTTGATGTCTGTAAAACTAATGGAAGGACATGACCTCAAGAATTCCAATGTCTCATCTAATATGACCGTAGGACAGGATAAAAAACATATATGTTGTGCATAGGTTACCTACACTTGAAGCTTCTCGGAAATCCTATAGGAATGCAAAGACTTAAACAGAAGTGAAACACCTAAAAATACACTAATAGTACTTCCCCTGGTATGCATAAAATTGAAAATGGGAATTCACCATGAGGAAATAATCAAGGCCTAGTCCTCGAGGGAGAAAAAGTATACATGGTGAGTTGGATATGTGGTATAGGTGTTTGCAAGTAAAATGAAGATTTATAAAGGGTACATAATCTTCTTGACATAACATGGAGATTATGGTCTCTATAACATTAGTAGGAAGGGAAAGAAGGTTTGTTGATGAACCTTCACCTACCATCTAAAAATTTTAAGATGGAAATAAACTTATAAAGACATAAATAAATTTTTTGTCTTGTTATTATTTTTCAAAGCTGTCTAAACCGATCCTCTGATACCAACTACAGTGACCATGGCCCTAGAAGGATGAAGTCGGTGCTTGAAACATGGTGTGTAATTTTTCCTCAAAAAATATGCAGATAAAAATTACACATTCCATTCCATTATAGTGGATCATTTTGGTTTCATTTCTAGAAGAATAAACATAGACAATAGATACATTTCTTGCAAAATCTTGACATGGATAAGCTTTATATTGTTTCCATTACTAAGGAGTACTCATATCTTGATAAATATTCTAAACCCTCTAAAATTAAATTAAAAATTTAGTGCGAGCATAATAATTCCCATTATGGGGATTAAAACAATTTGAAGGAATTATTTTTTAAAATATCATCTTTTAAATACTTTAAAAGAATTTTCTTAAGAGGAAAAAACACTTCTTGAAAGCACATCATCACCTTTTTTCAAAGGATACTTGAAGAAATATTTTGGAAACTCTATTCACAATAATTATATTCTTTTACTTAAAAAATATATTTGAAACATATATCAGAGTGTCTTGACATGTAAAACAATGCATGGTAATGATTCAAAATCCACAAATTGATCTGAACAATTTTAAAGGTGACATTTTAGGTTGTAGGTACAATTTATCGCATAAATTAACAGTTGCATAAAATTTCATAAGTAACTATTTAATGATTCACTTAGTACATAATATGAAACTCATGGATTTATATGTGTAGCATCAACTTTAGTTTCATAATCTTAATAAAATTTCCTCATATAACTTTCCAGGTTTATTCTTCATTTATGCCATATGCATTCATCACTATTATCATAATAGATTCTTAAGCAAGGGATACTCTACTAGTTGAATAATCCCTTGATTGGTCATTTACTAGTACATAATGATGGAATGTATAATGATATAATTTTTTAAGGCCTTTCACCAAGATCGTACATAAAACATAACTTAGTATGAGTCAAGGATAACCACCAAGATCATTTCCCAATAGCAGTACAACCAAGTCTAACTGCCATGATTTTTCCCATAGTATCACAATCTAAGGATAACCTCCAAGACCATCACACATAACATCTAATGAGACTAAACATTACCCAATTAATTGGAGAACTATCTAGGCGCACCCATCTTATCATTTAAGTCCAACACATTCCTCATATGTCTAGTGTGGACTTTTATTCATAGTGTCACATACTACATTGAATACTTACATTCTTAATCCATGTGAGGTAAATTTCATTCTTGTATGCATATTCATAAATGAATTGGATTATTTAATAAATGTAAAAATGACTAGATTTGTTAGTTTTAAGATTTAGGTGTCATGCAAGGACTAAAATGACATGATTTGGCACATGTGATAAGAACGACTGCACATAAAATAATTCGATGTTAAATAAAATAATAAATCTTGTTTTCAACCCATTTCACAGGAATGTGAACCTTTTAGTACCACATTTTACATGTTTGTACTTTGAGATACATGTTATTATTGGTTAAATTATTCAATTTTCATTGAAATATCAAACAGATTAAAACAGAAACCTAAAAATTAAAGTAAATCCTTGTGGGAAATTGAAATTCAATGTATGCATGTAAACCATTATTTCCGGTGAAATTTTCATTATTGAACATATGTGGTTTTACAAGCATTTATACATATCATTGAACATGGAAACAAATTTAAAACCTGTTAATATAGCTAATACCAATTAAAAACATAAGCAGTCAAGGTTGAAATACATACATGTATATATGTGGGTTTGAAAAGTATATAAAAAAATTATATATACACAAAATGTTTTCTTTGGAATTTTTTAGCCCAAAACATGGTTTAATAAATGCTTATAAATATTGTACACTTCCAAAACATAATTAATTATTAAAAAAAGGTTTCATAAAAACCTAATTCATAGTATAATAAAAATCCATATATACATATACACTTAACCATATTAACACATATTTTCCATGTAGTCCAACCAATCAAAAATAAGTTTATTTCTTATATGATTTACTTGTACTAAATGTCATTCTTTAAAAAAATACATTTATCTGTGAAAAACATAGAAATATATTTGTTTTGTTTTATAAATATCAATAGGGTTTTATTTAACCTGAATAAAACCCTTGTATGTATAACATGTATTATGAACCCCATTTAAAAATAAATTTTCATCATTAGAAAATCAAGAAAAATCCAAATTGATTTGTTATATAAAGAAATTGTATATACATATATAAATATATATATATATATACATAGTTTAAAAATATACTAAATAATATTAAACCTTACCAGGGTTATATATCTTAAAACATCAGTTTAACCCTGATAATCATATCTAGAAAACTTCAAATGAGTTAGTATCAGAAGTTATATAGAATTGTACACACATAAATATATATATTCAAATGTGATACAGAAATGGATCAAAGTATTTTCCATATTTATAATGAAACATAATAATGCCTTACATATGTTATACAATTTAAAATCACTGATAAACACATTATGAAATCCTAACTCGAGTTATGATTTGGAAGTGTTATAAAAATATATATATATATATATCCATAAATTCACAATGGTATAATAGTTTTGATAAATGAAAATGTATTAAATTAATCCCTCTCTTGTATTCAAGAGAGAGTCAGGTCCATACAGAGTCTTGGGAGAAGTTTAGAAGGAGAAATCCCATAGGTTTTTTGTGAAAAAATAAGGGTTTATATAATATGTATATATGTATATTTTATAAAACACTATTTTTACATAAATTATAAACAAAGACTTAAGGAAACCCAAAATGGAAGAAAATAAAATTGGACAAGATTTCTAAACCATGATAATCAACAAGGATAGTTGTTGGAATAAATATATATATATTTGGGAAAACATGTGTGGAATAAATTGGGTTTTCCGTAAAATTAATTACCTACATAGACTAGTGGAAATAAGAGCATAGACAACCAGGCCGAAGATGGAGAATGGTTTAGGGGAGAGGATGAAATAGTTGAGAGGAAGAGGTTGATGTGGAATAGTGCGCAGGAGCAATGATGCGAGGAATAAGGGGGAATGAAGAAGGAAAAATAGGAAAAAAATAAGGGATGGGATAAGATCTTGGTTCTGATGGGATGGTCACAGTTAGACCAGGAGTTTAAAAAACAGATGACCAGAAGAGATTCATCCACATCCTGATCGTATGGCTTAAAGATAATGTGGTGTTAATACTATGTTGGCAGAGTTCGAACCTGTGACCGGATCATGCGGTCCAAATCTCATGCAGTGAGATTAAACAGTTGAGAATTAATACCCACAGAAAATGTCATTCCACAACAAACAAAGGGAATTCTGAATTGAATTTATAATCCTTGAGCTCCCAACCATAGCTCAATTAATTCTCTACCCCTCCCCGGTACCACCTCATACTGGTCCTCCCTGCGGGCATGCTCTATGCCCAAACTCTACCACCGTGTTCCCCACGTGGTAGGGCCTATTCAGTTCCTTCATGTCCCCCTGTGGGTGTTCTCTTCTTTAATGTCTGGTATGTTCTATGGTTGAGTGGTCCATGATCGGCCTCCTACTCCTAAAGGAGTAGTGCGAGCTGCCTCCCTTGGCCCAGCTAGAGGGTTTTCCTATGGGTAATATATTTTTTATAAACCCAAAATTAAAAAAAAAATATCAAAAACCATATAAAGTAGAAATAATGTTTTCAATATTTAATTTCATTAAATCATGTCATTAATTTTATTATTCAAAAACATGCTTTAACTTCATTTCAAACATGGATATATTGAAAACTCACAAACCAACATATAAATCATACCTTGTTGTCAATTAACACAAAAGTTTAACTTTTAATTAATAAGAGTATTTAGAAATATGGTTTCATATTTTTTTATGTTTTGAAACTTTATAATTTCCAAGTACCACCTCGTTTATTTTATTCACTATAAGATAACCATCAGTGTTATTATTGAAGTATACCCTTAATTAAAATGATGTCATTATTTAACCAAGGATATAATTTTGAAATATAAAAACCGTATTTAAAACATGTGAAACATATATATTTCTTCATTAAATATCTGGTTACACTACATTTTGATCAAAATATAAGTAAATATACATTTCTATTACGTAGATAGGTATTATTTATGTCTGATTGAAATCATTTATTTATTATATTAAACATTAAGTTCAGATAATGAAAACCCTTATGATCTTAAAATAATAATGATACATAAAAACTTAGATCATTTAGAATTCTTATATAATTAAAATACTTTAAATATTCAAAATACCTAAGATAAACAAAATAGTGAAAATTCATAAAAACAAATAACAGTTACAAGATATTACGACCATTGCAAAAACCAACGGTCACCTAAGGATCGATATGGACACCAATACTAACAAAGCCCTATAAATAGGTGCTTTAGTTACTCCAAACCTTTTTAAATAAATCAACTTTGTGATGATGGTACTCTATATACCATTGAATCTCAATACGGTTGTCATAGCTCTGGCCATAATTCATTTCATTGTGACCAACCTGAAGGATGTGTACTACCTACTTGGTCAAGTTGTTGTGTTTGGTGGACTCCTAGTGGTTCTAATAGGAATTATAGTATGAATTCTTCATTAGTACAATTCTTCTGATATTATGGAAATGTAAGGTTTTCAGTATTCTTATTGATTAAAACATGTATTTTTTTTGTTCTCCAAGTATTCATATTTTAAATGCACCATTGTTAAAAAAATCATCATAATAATAAAGAAAAAATTTATTATTATAAATTAAACTTTTTCATGTTTTTATAGTAAGTTTATGGGTTATTAGGATATAATTACATTTAAGTTCCCTATATAAAATGGTAAGTAATGAAATAGTCAAAAGGGGGATGTTCCTTGTGTTTAACATTTAAAAAAATTAAGATATGTAAAAAACATAATATTAATGGTTATAGTTATTATTTTAAAAACTATATGAGTTATTTATATCATAATAAATTATTAATAACTTTTATAGATGGTTTAGATACTTAAAATTCTTAAGGAACTCCAATGTAATGATTATTTAGTTAACAATTAACTAAAATAAATGATACTATAATTATTAAAAGTGAATTAAATTGATAGAATTATTGTACTTAATTATTTTTGTAGATTAAAATTTAATTTTAAAAATTCTTGAACCTAATATAATATAATTCTTATAATATATTCATATTTTATAATTAACGTTAAATAAATAATTTAAAAATTGATATTATTGAATTTTTACAATAAATGCAATTTTACTAAATGATTTAAAATTCAAAAGATCCTATATTTTGGCATGTGATTTTTAAGTGTTAATAAACCTTAAATATGGTCTATTAATGGATATATTAATGTTTATAGTTATCATATTTACCAATACATTGTAAAAAAAATTTAACACGGTACATGTTTAATCATTGTTTTAGGGTTTAACATTTACTTGTTTTAAAATTAATTTCCAAAACACATGGTTTATTAATTTTTTAAATTAACTAACATATTAATAATTATTTATATATATATTTTCTAATAAATACAACTTTATTTTATTCATAATGGTTAAATTAATTAGATTATAAAACTAGATTCTTTAATAAAAACCAAAAGGATAAAATTCAGGAATCTTAGAAAATAAAGAACCATATTATTAAAATTCACCAAAGTTTATGGGGTGGAGATTTTAATAGACAAATATTTCCCTTTAAAACATTATTTTTATTATTTTGGAGTCACTTTAGGTAAGTTATACCACCCATTAATGAGAATCTTTTGGTATTTACAAGAGTGTCACTCCCCCTCCACTATAAAAAGGCAGCCACTCTCCCCATTCTTCACACCTCTCAAAGTAATTAGGTTGGGTCTGGATGTACCCAAATAGGTTTCCAAAATCCCACCCCTAGACCATGAATCCTACCTTATGGAACAAATCTTCATAGGGAATCCTTTTTTCGTATAAACCAGAAGAATATACCCGATTAAGTGGTAATTCCTTCTGTCAAGCATTTTTGTTTCATTTCCATTTTCCACTGTCTATACTCTTCTTATTATATGATTACAAAAAAACACAATTATTTTCAATTTAATAATATTATTTTATTATAGTGGTTATATCTAAACATAAACACACCTCCATCTAATGGGTAACGAACATACTGTTTCTGTTTACAGAAAGCTACTGCATCCCAAAATGATGATTGTTCAATTTTCCCCTACCACATATCATGGTAGACATCAGGATTGAAACTATCTTATATATGTAATATATGTTATTAATAATTTCATAATTCTTCTGTAATTGTTATTTATAATGTAACTTTACGTATTGAATGTTGTGTAAATACGATAATTTTGTTTGAGGAAGTGTGAACTACAACCCACTCAATGTGATATGACTTGTTCCTTCCATATATGGAATGCATAAAGGATTGTGTTAATAACCATATGTAACATATATAAAATATATAGGATAATAAAATTATAATATAAATATTAGTCATTTTTTTATTCTATTAACAGAAAGGAGAAATGAAAGTAGTGTTCATGCGTTTTTATGGCCATTTATCACCATGAATGGTGCACGTCATTTCTAATCTAATAATACCATAGACTACAAAAAATAAATATTCAATGGGTAAATATGATATAAAAAACATGGTTTACATTATATAGATTATAAAACTATGTTATATTTAATAAGAACAATAAATAACAAGTCAAAATGTACTTGAGAAAACTAGGAAATTATCACCAAATATAGATAAATTATTGAAGGTTTGTTAACAAATGGGTTATGATAACTTATAAGAAGTTATTATATGGAATTATAAACATGGATTTGGTTTTGGTATTAGTTATTAAAATATATTAAATGACTATACAAGAGGATAAATACCACACACAAAAATTAAGGATATAGTAAGGGATTTCTTCTCAATTTAAATTTCAGTGAGGCATATTTATCGTTAGGAACCTCTTATCTTTTATATGTTGTATATTTTTCCTTTTACATGTTATATCATTAACCTAATTACTCAAATGATATTATATGTTTTATCTAATTCAGGTTGAATTATTATTTAAATGGTTTAATGTGGTATGCGACACTTTGGAATCTTTAATGATTATTTTCCCTCAAGTTCATTTTAATGTTAACAACCATTATTGTTAATTAAACCCATATGAGGTATTATTGATAAATCAATATTATTTATTCAATGAAGATATTTTTAAGGAAAATTATGTATTTTATATATGATGAATTCATGGTACATGAAATAAATGGTTTTGGGACAGTTTAAGGCAAGCTCTATGGGTTGGGGACTCGTTAATGAAATCCCTTGATGCATCAGTAGTTTATTGAGGAAAATAATTTACGAAAATAGTTTAATATATCTCTAAATAGAAAGGTTATCATGGTCCTAGGAATCATGATGTCTGAAAAATAAGAATTTCATTTATTCATAATTCAATTATTATTTTCCCTGGGATTTTTCATCGATATATCTACGGATGCATTTCATTTTATGTTTATTGATGTAATGGCATATGGTATCAGTTATATACCTTTACATGTTAATTTATTCCTATTTATTAATAATTTATTGAACTTTTCTTGCCCTTACTAGTCATTTTAGCTCACACTTGTTATGTTTATTTCCCCTGGTTATGAAGAAGAAATATTTGAATAAGAATTAATGAATGTATTTTATATTATTTTTATATATAATGTATTTATTTACAATTTTTGAATGTATTATGGGTATCCTGTATGTAATCTTGATTTCCTATACTTATAAACTGATTGGTTCTTTGAGATATAATTCCTTGTAACAATTCCAATATAATAAAATAACACACTGACTCTAGGCTTCTCTGATTGGGGTGTTATAGTTGGTATCAAAGGATGTTTAGAAATAACCTTAGAAAATAAATTTAGAAAACTTATATTAGGGATAAAACCATATGTTAGACATTTAAGATAACTATATAAGAACAAACTAGAATTTTAGTGATGCATAAATTATGTGGGTATTCCTATAAATACATCCCTTTCTAGATACTACAATTGGATTTGGTTTTGGAATGAATGTACAAGGTAGTAACAACTCTGATAAGGTGTTTTGGGCTTGAGTTGGTGTAACCTGGTAGATGAAAATGGGTCTTATGGCACGCCTGGTTTGACACTCACAAGGAATTTTCTAAGGATGATTCTCATTTTATTTACCTACTAGTAAAAAGGATTTATGATAAAATATATCCCAAAATAAAACTTGTTAATGATTATAAGATTATCTTTTTCAATTTATGATAATTTTTTCAGTAGTTTGGGGAATGTACAATATGTAATAATTTAATCTAGTATATTCCATTTTTTATAAATGTAACCTAGTAGAAGTAATGAAAAATCCACTAATTCATGTGACCCAAATAGTAAGAAGGATTATATCATTCATTATCATAAGAAAAAATTGAAAATGTAAATAGTCTACCTTGTATTCTCATCAAATAAATAAATAATATCATGGGTAAACAGGATATGTAAATAATTATCCAATTAACATGGCTTTGAAGGTATGTAATAGAAGTAGAGGATGACAGAGGAAAATATGGATAAGGGGAAGAAGGGAAGGAAGGATTTTCCACATGTAATAATTGTGGCATGAAACACTCTGGTACTTGTTTGAATGGAATGGGAGTTTTTCATAAGATTGATGAAATAAGAAACCATGTTTGTGATTTCAAGGTTAAAAAAAGGATTCCAATGTACAATGCTTTATCTATAAGGAGATGGGACACTATACGAATCAATTTTCCCAGAGTTAATGGAATATACCCCAAATGATGCTATTGGATAATGATCAATTCATTCTACTTCCATAGATGAAGTGGTATGATTAAATGCATATTAATGAATTATGTCATTTGATTATTTTATTAGTAATGTACTTGTTATAAGAATTATAGAGAATATGAGGATTTTTCTGTGGGGATTTTTCATTATGTATTTGATACCATATGTTGAATGGTACTATGAAAGGTTATTCAATAGAAAGTTATAATTTTTTAAAACACGTGATTGAGGGAAATAAAACCCTAAATATGTTATGATGTTAAGATAATGACTAAGAAACTATTTATTGAATGATTTCTAACTACCTTGGAACTTATTAATGACTTTTCGACAAGTGTTCTATGATATCATTGATAAAGTTTACAAAATATTGGATTTAAGGAATATATCCAATAATATGTGTCTTCTATAAGGCATAAGAAATAATTCAAGTTACCAATAAGGTCATCGGAAAATTTGAGTTATTTATATATTTTAGGAGGATACATTATGATGTTATTTACATTTTGGTAATGTCAAGATTTAGAGCTGTTACATGTTGATTAAAGGCTAGTGATACGTTCATGTTGGAAATTCAGTGACCTTATTTCTAAATTGTGGGATCATAATATTTTGGAAAATTTAATCAATTAAGAAATGGTTTATTTTTTAATTTGGATGTGGTATTATATATTGATATATTACAACACTACACAATGAATCTTTTTATAAGAGATGATGTAGAGATAGTTCAAAGAATGTCCAAAGGATAACATTATGCTTAGAGAAATGAACCAAGTATATTAACTTATATTTTTTAGAGAGTGAATGAACTACTCAACTACATCAAAAATGATCAATAAACCAAAAAAATATCCTAGTACCTTTGTTTTTTATGAATCAAATATCCTTTTAGATCATCATGGATTTATAGCCTTCTGATTTCTAACTTTCTCTGAACTATGTTTTTTAGTGATATCTATCAGAACCACATTGTAAAATTTTTATTCTGT
Source organism: Viscum album (assembly GCA_963277665.1). NCBI lineage: Eukaryota > Viridiplantae > Streptophyta > Magnoliopsida > Santalales > Viscaceae > Viscum > Viscum album. The sequence goes on from OY728142.1 coordinate 816,956,566, forward strand.
ATCCATTTTTGAATTTACCCCATATGTTTTCAAACTAGGTAACCTAGATACATTCCCACAATGAATTATTTAACCTCATATTAAGAATATGTGTTATTAACCCTATTTAAGATGTGGGTTTTCAAAAATAGTATATATATCAATTCCTTGATTACTGATATCATGTTTAAATTGTGATGATGCAATTTAAATATGGTGGGGAGACTGCAAAACCCCAATACGTTACAATATTTTCAATTTATAATAATAATTATTTGTTCTATCTTCATAAACAACCCAAAGATTATCATACACTAAGAAAACACTGAATAAGCTTGTGTAAAACAGAATATTGTGTTTTACAACCTTTTAATGGCGATCATATTTTAAAAATAAAAATTTTAACTTATATGAATTTAATTTTTAAAAATAAACATCATTTTAGAATTCATAATTTAAAATTTATCTTATGGTGAATAAATTGGATTTTTTTTAGAATCTTCATTTTTTGATGAAAGTTAAAATTACTTCATTTTAGTTAAAAACAACCTTATAGTTTAAATAATTTTTTAAATCAACTTTTGTTTTAATTTTTTAGAGTAGAAATATATAAATTATACATATATTAATATAATTTAGGTAATTATATTTAAATTCATTTTTAAAATGAATATAAATCTTTGTAAACTTTTGTCCATTTTCCAACTTCAAAAAAACTGGTATTTCGTCTCGTTTGTGAGATTACCATTAATCTTAGTTTTACCACTTCTGTAATTTGAATTTTTAAAATAAAAGATAAAAGTTTCTAATAATTATAATATTTTTTGTCTCATAATATGAACTTAATTTTTTGACAAAAATTATTAGTGAAAGTGATTAAAATAAAATTCAGTGAATAAAGTAAAATTAAGCTTAATAAAGGATTAAACCTTAACATTAATGATCAAAATGACCTAAGAAATTTTCAATAACCCATTGGATGACATTAATTTGACTATATATTCACTTTGTTATAAATTTATCGGTTATTAGGATATTATTAAATTTAATTTCCCTATATAAAAGGTTAAGTAAGGAAAAAGACAAAAAGGGAACATTTCCTTTAATCTTTATAAAACATTGAGATATGTAAAAAAATCATATTTTTGGTTTTAGATATACTTTCAAAATATATAATGTATTTTTTTCATAATAAATTATCAATAATTTTTAGGGATGGTATAGATACATAAAATTCTTAATAAACGTTAATTTAGTGATTATTTAGTTAATAATTAACAAAAATAAATTATACTATAAATATTAGAAGAAATGATAATTAATTGAATTATTTTCCTTATTTATTTATGTATTTAAAAATATCATTTTTATCATTTGTAGCCCAAATATATTTTAATTACAATATTATATTGATATTTTGAAATTAGCATTAAATAAATAATGTCAAAATTGACATTATTGTAATTTTACAATAAATGAAATTCTATTAAATGATTTAATATTAATAAAATTATTTTATTCTTCTAAGTTATATGTGAGTGTTAATAAATATTAAATATGGTATATTAATAATACAATTTATCTTTTGAATTATCATATTGACTTATATATTGTAAAAACATTGTTAACACGGTTTGAGTTTAAATAGTGTTTTAGTGCGTCACATGCGCTTGTTTTAAAATTAATTTATAAAATAAATAGAAATTTTATTTTAAAATTTATTTATCATATTAATAATTAAATTAATATTTAGTTTTTAATAAATCTCACTTTATATTATCCTTAATATTTAAAATAAGTAGATAAGAAAACTAGTTTCTTTACTAAAAACCAAAATGATAAAAATGGGGAATCATATAAGTTAATGAAAAAAATATTAAAATGAACATATTTTTGTGTATTAGAGGTTTTAATATACAATTATTCCCCTTTAATCAATTATTTTTTCATTTTGGAAGCACTTTAGGTATGTTAGACCACCCATTAATAAATACCTTTTGGTATTTACAATAGTGCCACTCCCCCTCCACTATAAAAAAAGCACTCTCCCCAATCATCAGACCTCTCAAAACACATAGTTTTATCCATTCCTAGACAAAATAGATTCCAAAAATCCCTACCATATACCTTGAAGCCTCCCTTAGAGAGTAAATCCTCCTAATTAATCCTTTTGGTATAATCCAAAAGAAGTTACCAGATTAAGTGGTAACATCGTCTCTCAAAATTTTTAGTTTCATTTCCATTATCCACTCCATATAATATTATTATTATGTGATTACACAAAAAAACAATATTTAAAATATTCTATGATTTTTATACTAAGGGTTATTACTACACTTGCACACACTTCCATATAATGGGTAATGAACATAATGTTTCTGTGTATGGAAAACTACTACCTCACAAAATGATGATGTTCAATTTTTCCCTACCAACTCTCATGGTGCCCATTATGATGTAAAATATTATATATATTATATATATTCCATTTATAATATATTTATGTTTCTTTAATTTTCATATCGAATGTACCTTTATGATTTCCATGATTTCAAAATATGATAATTGTTTTTTGAGGAAGTGTGGACTACCGGCCCCTCAAAGCGATATGACTTGTTCATGACATACATGAAACCTATAAAAGATGGTGTTAATAAAACATGTAACATATATAAAATTGATATTATATTGGAATTAAATATATATATATGTATAATTTATTTCCTAATATTAATACAACAATGAAATGAAAGTAGCATTCATGCGTTCGCCCGACCAATCCTCTCCATGAACGGTGCACTTCATTTCTAATCTATTAATATTATAGACTATAAAAAATAAATATATAATGGATATCTCTGATATAAAAATCATGTTATACATTCTAGGTATTACGAAACCATGATATATTTTGTAATAACAACAAATAAAAAGTTAAAATGTACTTGAGAAAACTATGTAATTAACACCCAATACCGTTAAATTAATGAACGTTTGTTAACAAATGGGTAAGGAGAAATTATAAGAAGATAACATATGGTCCAATAAAATGTATTATTGTTCTATAATTAGTTAGTAACATATTTTAATCCACTATAGTGGAGGATAAATATCAGGAATCAAAAATTCAGGATAAGGTAAGGGATTTTGTCACAATTTACATTCCATTGAGAACTATTTATTGTTATGCACCTTGTCACATTTATAGGGTGTATATACTGACTTTTAAATTTCATATAATTAATATTATTACTCTCATGATTTTATATGATTAATTTAATTCATGGGGAATTAATATTTAAAATTTTCAAAGTGGTATAGGAAACTATGGAATGTTTATTGATCATTATTATCAAGTTCATTTTAATGTCAACAACCCTTATTGTTATATAACATCCTCTGAGGTATTGTTGATAAATCCATATTATTTATTTAATACGGATATCTTATAAGGCATATTATTTATTTGTTATATGAGGAATGATTTGGAATTTTTATACATGGGTTGGGGAACGTTTACAGCAAGCCATACAGGTTGGGGATCATTTAATGAAAGCCCCTTGTTGCATTTCTAGTCACCTGAGGAGAATTAGTTTTCCAAATAGTTTAAACTATCTCCTGACCATTAATGTATCATTTTCCAGGGAATCCTAAATTCTAAAAAATAATAATTGGCCTTATGGAGAATTTCATTGTTATTTATCCATGAGATTTTATGCCAACATATTTATGGATGCAATTAATTTTCAATAATTTAATTTAATCGCATGTGTTTTTATTTATTTACTATACCATGTTAATTTATTCTTATTTATTCTTTATTCATTATTTTTTACTTGAGCTTACTGAGAATTTAAACTCACTATTATTTTATTTCTTTCCCCAGGTTATGATGAATAAATCCATTAATATGCATTCAAGGACATAGTTTATTTTCTTTTTATGTGGAATATTAGTATTTCCTATTTTCCATTGTATTATGGGTATCGTGTATATAATCTGGATTTACAGGACTGCTAAATTGAATGGTCCTTTGATATTTGTTTCCTTTTAATAATTCCAATGTAATAAAATAATGGACCAACTATACTATTCTCATGTCTGTGTGTTATAATGAAAGTGTGCACTTGCCAGTCAATCTTTCATACCAAGTATGATGCAAGTACTCATGAATCTTGAAAACCCAAACCAATATTAAAATACGAAATTCATATTTTTAAGCATCATAATTTATTAAATGTAACCCATCTATGATGATTAAAACAATAAATAACAATCCCACATCCCTCCTAAGATAGACATCCACAGTACATATGTTATTGAGGTATAATTCTAGTAGTTATCCCATGTTATATATTTTCTTATATACATCTACCAAATCCCAAATAGTAATAAAAATGAAAATAATTAAAGTACACCACCTGTAATACCCCGAACCGAATAACACAAACAATCACTAAATTTATGGTATGGGTAACCTCACACACACATACCTTTATGCCAAAGACATATAACTAGTAGAAAGTGTTTATTATTAAACATGGACAGATTATAATATTATTTTAACAAAATATAAAATCAAATAAGTTAAAATATAAATAATATATATATATTTATAATTGAATATTATAGTATGCATAATGGAATTACATCCATGTGTTAACCATATAAATAAAAAAATCAATTTTTTATACCAAATAAAAACATTTCATATTTATAATCATACAATAGAATGATTTCTCTCACTAGGTTGGTTATAAATTGTAATAATAAAAGATATACAATAAACATGGAGACCATGACCCTTTTTTAGCTTCCTATTGGTTCTATCACCACATCTTCATCAAGATTTTCCTTCCTAATAACCAATAGAATCCTTCTAACCTTTATAACAATATATAATTTGTATTCTCACCATAGTATACTAGAATATTGTTTGAATAAATCATAATAGGTTACCACCAATAGGATCCTTAGAATATTTTACATTATATCTTTTATAGGCATTAGAGTTAAATGAAACAGCAACACACAACATGCATTAAAACATTTGAGGTTGTTATGTCTTAACTAAACCACCACGAACCATGATTGTGCCTACATCATCTAGTATTGGGGAATCATGCCTATAGTACACTTAAAAGAGTTGAGGACATGAATTATCTGAATTGTCCACACATATATATGAATTATATCATTGAATAGTTTCCAACATATCAAGTCTCAGAGATATGAGAATCCATGTGGTGTATCAAAACATAATCATACCATCAAAATCTCTAATTCTCTATAAGTACATGGGAGGTAGATCAAAATAGACAGACACCTCCAAGATAACTATGTCTCTACGAGCATCAATGTGCTAAATTTTAAAACAAGGACACACCCAAAATATCCAAATCTCAAACTCAAGAGTAGGACCTCGACATAAGTATTTTGTATCAACATTATCTAGATAATAAGCTATATATGTATTATACATAACCTATAAATGTCACTAATATAATAATCATCACACTTATAACTATTAGCTAATTTGAGGAACTGAACATGTCTCATACCCTAACTCCATCATCTCAAGTTATAATTTCATAAAACTAGTCTTACTACACTATATATTACCCATTAGTTTTTACCAAGTCCAAAGTAAAAGAACACAATATTTCAATCCCAAATATTAATTCATGTTAAGAAAACCAATCAACTAATCAATCTCATTCAATTCGAACTAACCTATTGAGCATCCTAAGACCCTATCAATGTTCAATCAAAATGTATAGGCTAAAACTAATCACTTATAAATTAACATTCTAACCATAATCATATTACCAACACCAAAACATGTAATAATAATGATAATGAACCAATATCCCATCCATCCCATCTCCCTACCCTCAATAACAAAACTCATGAAATCCAAAATCAATATCATATTTTCCACTCAATGTAGATGACTTAAATTTTTTCATCTATCTCTCATCCTCTAAGAGAACTCATGGTAATTATATATTTTCTAATCAATACTATGAGTTTAAAATAGTAAATCCCTCAATAACCCAACTTTTTGGACTACCTAATTATTTAACATCATCACAAAATCCTTAATACTCCCATGTATTGTGAAATAAATACATAACTCAAAATTACAATTACAATGATGAAGGAAATAAAAAATACCAAAGGATATATATGATATTGATATATTCCATATAAATAAATTTAATAGAGTGGAAACATTAAAAATAATTTAAAAACTAAGACAATATAATATTTACAAATTATAATTATAAATAAAAACAAACATTGAAAATTTGATAATTTATTCTCATAAAAATGATCTTTATCCTTAAACAATGTGAAATTAGGATTTCCTAATACTAAAACAACATTCTATTCCCATTGTTATTCATTATAGGATATTTGAGATGAATAATCTCTTTTAAATGGTGGAATGGTAAGGGTAATCAATAATTTAGAGGATCATTAGAAATGTTTTTTTCTTTTTAATGGTTGTGGTATAACTGTCTTATTGACCATCCTTTTATAGTGTCCCCGAGCCAAGGATTCTGACAATGTCAATTTCTATATTAAATTTTAATAGTAAATAATATTAAAATAGTCTAATATGATGAAATAATTTTTTCCATACATTTACCATTGACATTGATTAATAAATATCAGCCATAATAAATAATTAACATACTTCATAAATATTTATAAATCTCTATTATATATAAATAAATATAAAATGGGATTTATGATATTTTTTTTATTATTATATATAGAACCAATAAAATTTAAATATATATATCACATACATATATAAAAAATTTTATGTTTTAAATAATAATAATATATTTATTTAAAACATATTTTTTGTTTTTATAAATTATTCCAATCAAAATAATTCCTATAAAATATACAAATAATGGATTAATAATTTCATCATTTTAAAACTCATTTTTGTGTCTCATTTCTATTTTTTTTCATAATTAGTTTTGATTATTAATGTAATTGATAATTATAAAATAAATAATTAATGGTTTGACATGTCCCATCACCAATTCAAATACTATATCATGTTTCTTTTATCCATGATATAACTATGGGAACTGAAAATGGAATATATCAACCATGTATCTTTAAAATTTAATATATCACTCATCTTAATGAATGAATGGAACATATTAAAATATCTAATGTACCAGGAATGGTCATGAACTTTTTCACTGTTACTCAAACAAGGATGGTGATTTTAAATCTATCTTACATGTGGAAAATTCCAAATATGTTCTAAAGTGATATTCCACCCATGATTAGTAACATTCCAAACAACTACTTGTTTATCTAAAATTATAAAATATCAGACGATAGAATCCTATGTATGAAAGTTGTAAAAAATTACTTGAACCCTTTAGTTAATGGATACATGAATAGTATCCTACATGTAATACACTAAATATATAAATGGGACAATCCATATGGTATTCAAAAAGACTATAAAAATAAGAATCAACAGGTCTCGCATGTCACTCAGGTTAGTTACCTATATAATTAAAATATACAAGAACAATTCATCCAAACCTTACATGACAATCCATATAGATACGATGGTTATCAAATAGGAAAAAACCCAACACCTTATGTAACTTGATGATTATGATCCGGATTAGTGTTATTAATGTGATAGAATAAAAAATAAAGATAATGGGTGAATGTCTTTATTTCATAATTATGTTGTATATAATTTAAAAATTTTCTCAATACATCATCACATTATTAGCCTCTAGGGAATAATTTCGAATATCTCACACATTCAATAGAAAAAATATCCCATGAATTGAATATGTCGATATTATGTATTCACATCTTGTTTTTGATAGACCGGTGGATTAATAAAAGGATCCAATACATTATCATGTGTACAAATATCAAAAATTCATACATCAAAGTGATATATAACTTCATGAATTGGATTATATCCTTGAATGATATTCTTATATTTATGGTTAGATCAAGGCTCCTTAGTTGGTGTAGTTTTCCCATTGTTATGAAAATAGAGTTTAATGGGATTCACAATGCCTGTAATGTACTAGATCATGTTTTTGAATTTTATAATCCAAATAGATACTTTTAATTCATCTAATATGGAAATATATATAACATTAGTTATATAATTATATCATGTAAGTTTTCTATCTAACATCACTTCCAATTAAGAAAAACCAAAATCCTAACAATGATTTAACATCATCACAATCGATTTCTAAAATTTAATATTTACAGGCCTATACAATAGGTATTTCTTTACCAAACTATATAAAAATGTAACCATAGTTTTATAAAGGTAATTTAAAATATTTTTTCAAATAATAATATCCTCTTAACTAAGGAAAAATTTGTATTTTCTTATCATTATCAATGTAATTGACATATTTATATCCTCACATAACATAGAATACATGATGGATCATATAATTTATTCATAAATAAATTCATCTATGTGTTTCCATTATTCATTGGAAAAAGGAAATGGATCGATTGAAAGTATATTTTAATTATAAATTTGAAATTTTTTATATATCCTTTTTTAAGACATTTCATTTGAATTAATTAAATATTTTATCAAAATATACAACCTTGATATGTTTGTGAATCTTCTTTGATCCATATCAGTTAATAATTATACCCTAAATGTGTAATGTTTATCAAATACTTTCATTGAGAATGTTTTTAGAATCCAAAAATTTATATACATTAGATTATGAAATTATTTTTTATTATTAATATTACATTAACATATATTATTTGAAAAGAAATTATTCTTCCACTATATCTTTTATATACCCAAGGACCATATTTATTCTTAATGAATCCAATACCTGTGAATTCATAAGTAAAATATATTTTACTACTCCAATAATATTTTCTATGTCCATAAATGGATCTTCGAATATTTTATACTTTTATAGTATTCAATGGATTAATAAAACTTCCAATTTTATCATATACTCTTCCTTAATTAAATTACCATTAAGAAATACTATCTTTTGATCTATATTATATATTCCAAAATTTTAAAATCTTTCAATGGTTATAATGATATTGATGGATTTAATCATCACAACTAGTGATAAGGTTTTTTTATATCAATTCAATGAATTTTCTTGAAACATTTTCCCACCAATCATGGCTTAAAATAAGATACTCTACCAAATGTTTCAGTATTATTTGTGAAAACCCATTTTACCCCACTGAGTTTAGACCCATAAGTCAAATTAAACTCATTCCAAACTTATTTTATGTACTTTGATTACAACACATCCTTCATGACTAAAATACATTTCTCACATTCAAAACCTAGAAAGGATAACTCATCGATTATTTATTTGTAATCATTTAACATAACATCAACATCAATTCCCACATCATGTTTATACCACTTAGGAACATGAAAAATCCCAGTTGACCTTCTTAATTCTAGTTTAAATTGAGTTCATTATTCTTCAACAACTTCTTATGAAATAAACTCATACATATTAGGCATTAAGTGTTCCTATTAGTCTATAAATTCTAAAAATATCTATTTCCCTCCCAATATTTTTCTTATAAAGGAACTCATTTCCCAATAAATATAATATCATTCCATAAAAGATGTGTTATATGAGGGATTATAAAAATAATACCCCTTTATTTAGTTGGGATAACAAAAAATGATAAACTTATCTGATTTGGGCCCTAACATAGAGTTTGTTACACATTTAACATATGCTTCATAACCCCAAATATAAAACAATAAATTTTGGGACTAATACCATTCCATATCTCATACGATGTCATTTCTTCTATCTTTGATGGAATTATATTCAGTGTAAATACATTCATTTCTAGGGAAATCCCATTAAAAATTATAGTTATTCTATGTGACTCATCATTGATCAAACCATATCTAATTAGGTTCAATTGTTATTTTTATACATATCATTTCATTGTTGAGTTCCTAGAAAAGTGAGTTATAATATAATAACACACTTCTTGATATGTTAACAAAAATCATGGCTAATTTATTCCCCACTTTAATATAATCAAATGTGTTTAATATTAATTCCATGTTGATTTTGAACTTTGCTTATAAACTCCTTCATTTTCCCAAAGTATTAATACTTGTATCTCATAATAAAACCATAACCATACTAACTATAATCATTATAATATGAAATTATGTATTGATAAACTCCCTAATCATGGATATTTGAAGTCTTGAATATGTCATAATGTAGTAAGTCTAATAAATTTTTTTCTCTCTATCCTTTTCTAAAAAAATATAATTTCTTAACATACCCATTACGAAAAATATATAAAAATTATGTATCCCAATAAAATGACTCTAAGAGATCATATTCTTGTATTATTTTAATAATATTATTCTTAATGTAACCTATATAACAATTGAGAATTATAAAGGACCAGAATCATTCTATTTAACCCATTTAACACCCATGTTATATATTGGATTTTTAAGATCAAATATGTATTGAAAATTAATCATACAACACCACTATAATAAATTTTATTTTAATAAATATAATGATATTATCCTTAAATAATAATAGAAACCCTTCTTATAAAAACAAGACACAAAAATTAATTTTATGATTTTAGATAATATAAAATAACATTTCTATACTGGAAGTCATATCATATATATCCAGATATACAAGGATAAAAACTTCACCACATTCCCTACATGTATATCCAATTATCAATTAACCAGATAACACTTACTACATAATTTTTTATACTCTTATAAATGAATGAATCACAACAGTTACCCAATACCCATGATGTGATTTCAAAAAAATTACATTTATAATTAAAATATTTAGTATAAAAGCCTCTTTTACATTATGATTCCAAATTTAATCCAATAACTTATTTCAATACATCTTACAATGTCATTTCATTCCATAATAAAATACCTTTTATATATTGGATATTTATTCTGAGTTTTTAATTTATGATAAGAATCTTAAGGTCATTTCTTCTTTTCTTCTTCTTATGTTCTCTCCTTTGTTTCTGTTTCTCCGCCATAAAGAGAGATCTAAGGTGATTCCTCTATAAGTTTTCTTCATTAGTCCTTTAAAAGTTAAATAAATAATGTATAGACTTGTTATATCATTCATATTATAATTAAAATTATACTGAATAACTGGTCTTGGAAATAGTTGCAGGATCAAATCCACATATAATTTCTTTTGGAGTGAAAAATACAACATTTTCAAATTACCAATTTAGCCTATCATTTTAATTACATCAGTATAAAATGGAGTAACTTTTATGTTAATTCCTTATACTAGTTTCATAGATATTTAATTACAATCATTATTAGACTAATTTTGAAAAATATTCATTAACAATTCAATTATATTTAACTCATCCATAAATTGATTTTTTTTCTACATCTCTGAATCCATGGTCTCTATCATGAGACAAGATATATCATTGTAATACTTATTACTCCTTTTATAATTATAAAAATCCTCCCCTAGTTAGTGTTAATATCATGTTACTTATGTATTTCTTACATTATAACATATAACTTCACCTCAGGCCTGAGCACTATGCTCAACTTTCTATAATAATCAAGGAAGTTGTTTATGTTCAATTTATTCTTTTCATGGTAAAAAATCAATGGGGTGTTTGAGTTTATGTTTTTAGTGATAATTTATTTACATATTAATTATTAAAATTTTATTAGTATCATATATTTAAAAAAAATCAACAAGTATTATTAATAAACACATTTAACCAATACAACCCTCACTATGTATGGTAAAAAAATTCCCAAAAATGTTACAAGTTGGTTTAGTTATTTTTTTCTCCAATGTTATGATTATTTTTTTTACGACCCACTTATTAAATAGTAATCTATTCTATAATTTATTGATTAGATTGTGAATATTATTCCCTATAAATTCATCCCAAAATTTACCCAATACCTCACCTATTTTTGTGATATTCATCAAGAACCCAATAAAGTGACACTTGCATGCCCTTTTAAGAGTTTTTACTCCCTCATAAAATTATATAAGATAGATCATAGGTGCTTACCTCTTGAACAAACATGTTCAATTGGAAAAATACTTAAATATTTTTATCATTAAATGGAAAACATGTGATAATTATTGTGGGAGTTTTTAATTTAATCATTCTATTTTTTAAACACATACCAATCATATAATAAATGTATTGATTTATATTGATCTTTGAATTTTATGCACATCCATAAAAAACTAAATATGTATCTCCTGTATATATATATATATATATAATGAATATCTCTATTCTAAATAGATTTTATACTTCAATATTAATAACAAAAAGCGAAAAATACATTGAGAAAATATTGTAGTTTGAATACATGACATTCGACAATGTGGTTAATGAGGCCAAAAAATCATACATATCCAGTATCTCATCTAGGAATAGATTTATCAGGATGTAAACCAAAATAATTAATTAAAATTTATAGACCTCATTATTTTCATTTTTAATTATTTTTTTATGGTTTCAATGAATATAAATATTTTTCATTAAATTAGGATAATCTATTCATTCAATTTGTTATTACACTTAATTTCATAGTATCCTATTGAAAACGATCTCTGATGTTAACATGTATAGACCCTTTAACATGTTACGGTTTTAAATTTATGGATACCTGAAATTTTCAAAAAAAATTACAATAAATAAATTATATTTATTTATTTAAGTCTACTATGAATTCTAGGGGATAATTTTGTTTCTTTGTCTTTAATATAGTAATTTCAGGCTCAAGACTTGACAGGCGACAATTAAGGCTATTTTTTCTTTTTAGATTTTTTAAACCCTTATTAATAATTATATTAAATTAAAAAAATTACACATTCATAAATTCATTTAATTTATCTAATTTCATACCCCTGCAGATTGAAAAAATTACAAAAATATATTCAATTCAAATGAATAAAATTTTCAAAAATTAAATGAAAAGATTTAAATATAATAATAGATGACCCTCAGTCTAAAAATTTAATCTATATATATCAAAAATTTTATTTATTAATATATAATTTTTTTAAATGCATATATTTTCGATCAAGAATATAACAATTTGTAATATATATGTTTTCATTAACTTCTTTGACCTTGGTTTAATTTTTTTTCTCAAATTAAACATGTATGAAAAGTAATTATATACCCCTCTATATTTTTAAATAATTATTAAATTAAAATCACAATAAAAAATAATAAATTATGAATACAACCCATTAACCCTATGTAAACATTAAATTTTACTAAATAAACAATTCCAATTATTTAATTTTTAAAAAACATTTTAAATTTTAAATAATATATATATATACAAGAATAAGGTTTTAATTTTGCATGGATTTGATACAACTGTAGAAACTCAATATGTGCATTAATTATAATTTTAATGTAGTGTAAATATTAAAATTAATTTCAAAACCAAGATTATGTGGAATTTCCAATCCATAATTATATATAGAAGAAATGAGAAAATAATGATTTTCATCAATCTAAAAATGATATTTCTCTTTTCCAAAGAGAAAACGTTGATTTTACCACATCTAAACAATAATCTTTATCATTTGTTATTAATTAATGGGTATGTAAGAAGAGTAATCACTCAACAATGGTGGGGGAAAGGATTATTAATGATAGAGGGAATCATAAGGATCCTATTTTTTTCTTAATTTTTGTAGTATAATGATCCCCTAGTCCACCCTTTGATGGTTTCTCTGAGATATGGATTTAAGCCATGTAAATTATTACGTTCAATTTCATTACTCAATACAATTGAAATAATTATTACGTTTAATGAATCTCATTCATTAATTAACCATTATATTGGTTTAGTAAATATCAATCAAAAATAATAATTAACATTATTTATAATTTTTTATTATCTTTCACAGATATATATATATATATATATTGGGATTCATGAAATCATTTTGTATAGATGTATGTATCTACATATATATTTATATATTCATATCCACACATTCATACATACATACATACATACATACATACATTTATATATATCCCATACTTATATAAGTAAATATTTTGTTTTAAATAATAATAATATAATTGTTTTAAACAATTTATTTTGTTTTAAATAATTATTTTAATCAAAATACAGCCAATAAAAATCCAAATAATTGGATTAATAATTTTGTATATAGAAAACATATTTTTGTGTTTTATTTTAACATTAAAAATTATAAAAATAAATCATGAATAATATTCATAAATATAATATACTTTTTAAAGGATAACTGTGGTTTCCTCGCCCATGTGTATGCTATATCATGTTTTTACTATTCATGGCATCAAGTATGAGTATGGTTAGTAGATTTTGTTAACCTTGTATCACTCGATTTTAATATATTACCCATATTAATGAATTAATTGAATTTATTAATATATTAAGTGTATTATCCATGGTCATCAACTTTTAAAATATAACTCAAATGAGGATTGTGATATCAAACATATCCCACACATGAACAATTCCCAATAAAATCTCAATAGATTTTCCACCCATACCAAATAACCATCTAGGAAGCTGAAATTCTATAATGGCATATAATAAAAGTTCATGTATGAATTTTTTCAAAAATATAATACCAAAAATAAATTGGTCCAAGGATATTTGAATAGTATCCTATAAAATATTTACTAAAGGCCTAAATGGAATAATCCATTAGGTGTTTCTCAACTAATATCACATTTGATTCAATGGGTCTGATCTATAACTTTTGTACCAACTCTATATATCTAAATGTATCATGTTAATATCACATTATAATTTTACATCCATAATGGTTCTCAACGAGGGATAAAACATGGGTCTTAAATGCCAGGATGATTATTATCAGGATTGGAATGTTTAAAGAAAAACAATATAAATTAAATATAAAAGATGAATGAAATTATTTATTAATAAAATAATACAGGACAAACACATTGTCCCAAACCATCATCTCATGATTGGTCTACATGGTTTAATTTCCAATAGGTTATACGCTTTTTAATTTTTAAAACATATTGATAAAACTACAAATAAAGTCATAGGATTTATATGTTAAAAAGACTATTTATGCGTAACCAAGGGTGTTAACCTAACTATAACCATCTTATAATAAATTTTTTTACTCATAATATATGTTTAACTCATTTTCAAGGAATTCCATATATATAAAATCACTAACATATAATCTCAAGGTCTTTCTATAATAGATCTCTCCATCAATACAATAAGAGTCCATCATCAGCCTCTCTGGATATTGTATATACTCAGAGACCATTTCAAGGAAAAACACATGAAACCATCCTACAAACCCATTGGTTATTTAGTTACTTGGAAATATTAAATACATATAACCAAGTTATAAACATTTGTTAAATTATTGATGCACTCTATATAATCTATCTCAAAAATCATTACCCCCTCAATCCCTGCTTAGTTATCACTGACTCAAACACTTGATCACATAGTCACTAGACTTGACAAAACACCTATAATATTGGTTTATATGATATAGAGCACCTACCTCATATTCATAATATTCATCCACTCTAGTATTATCTCTTGATTTATCCTTGTTCATTTATAATTTTAAAATCTAACAAAACCACCAAAATAGAGGTAATTTTTGATTTAAAGTGATGTAATAAATAATTGTAAGATAAACTTCAAATAGATTGTTTTTTGAGGTTATCCGTACCTATATAATATATATTCTACAAATTAATCATGAATCATATGATTAATGAGCACCCAATAACCATGAGAATAAGAGATAGAAGGGGGGTTGACCCCATATGTCAGTGGATATCCTAAGGGGATGATTTCCCCAATTTATAAGAATTAATGAATTTAAATTTTTTAGACAAAATTGATTCATGGGAAACCAAACTCATAGTTGTCCACCATTTGGATTCTACTTGTCCGTTGGGTTCTCAATGTCATAGCTAATAGAACCCTATCATTGGACTTCCCACAAGAAACATGATAGGATTCCTCTGGGACAATGATTGGATATTTTAAAGCATACTTAATGAATTTAGTTTACCCAAACCCTAAAATTGTGATCTAAACCTTTCCATGAACCTTTTCTACCTCTAGAAAATAAACTCTAATCCTCAAAACATTTATAATATAAGTTATATCCCCATCCAAAGTTGTAAATTCAAATTTCCCTAGAATAAAATTAAAATTGAAACCTACCCATTTCCAAATTACACCATCCTATAATAATAGGGGTTATAATTGTTACACATATTCTAGAATCCACAATGAAGAATATGATATAATTTCTCAAACTAGATTTTTTTTTACATTAATGATGGAGATATCAGTTAATTTTTTTTTAGAAAAACCCAAGTTATTAGAGTCAATAATAGAGGAAGGTTATATATTTTTATAATATGCTATGAAATAATTTGTCTGGATCCATAAGTTTATTATTAAACATGGTGTAGTTCCTATGGTTTTAGACAGATTAGGTTTTACTATGATAAAAATCTATTTATTACTCATTATGAGGAACTTTAATCTCACCAAAGGATGAAACACATCCCAAAAAATATCATCTCATTAGTGACACCATTTAATGGGTTAATATAAATATTTTTAGGGTGGATACATATGATAATGTATTTGATCCATTTACAAACCATTAATATAGGAGAAAAATGATAGAAATATAATGTCTATGGGTATTATATACCTGAGAAACTAGATATAAGGGTTGTTTTCAATATAAGTGTATTGAGGTATTATAATAAAGTAAATATCTATTTATCATTCAATCATGCATGTTGTGTATATTATATGAACAATGGAATGATATATCCCCTACAAAGTATGAGTATTTTTTGTCCCTAATATGTCATCACAATGTATTATTATGGGTTTCATTTATATATTAATATTATTATGAGTATAATCATATATAAGATATAGATTAGACTCATGAAATAGTATGTTTTGAATTATTATTTTAACTGACCCGCCAAAATATATAATTGTTTTAAGGAAAGATGATGAATGGTGGGAATGACATGGTTTCACAGGAGTTGGGTAGACTATAACTTTTCACCCATGAAGGGGATGGTATAGCTAAATGAATTCACAGTGAGTTGATCGTTCTCATCTTTTATAGAAACTCCCAATGGCTTCCACATCCATAATTGGATAAAGACCTGCTTTTGAAAGGCAGGTGTTCAATTAGGGTTTCATAAACAATGGTACATTAGAATGCACATTGGTTGAGAAGATGGGATGTTTGGATCATGAAAACTTTTTGGGGGAATTATTCCATACTCTAGGACTCTCTTAAATATTTAATATGTGTTTTGTAGTCTCTTTCTAATCCCAATACGGGACCAGTTAAACTAACAAAATGATCATATGTTGAAACCTTCCATGTGTAAAATGGGTTTAATTAATGAGTTCATATATTTGTATCCAAGTTTATTCATCTATTTCCCATTATATCCTATATATGGGTAGCATCTTAGATTTTAAATCCATATAACTAGGGATTCTAGAGTTTTATTGCAATCCAGGGAGATTATAGATATTTCATGGATGGGATTAGACCTTTTTGAGGTGTCCTTCATTTCTTATTTATAACATGATTCAAAACCCATGTAATTGTTTTGAACCATTAAGTTTAACATATTATGGAAAGGATATTTATGAGATGATTTAGGAATTGGGTATTTTACTTGAGCCTCATAGAGGTGTCCTACATATTCAATTTATAATAGGAATCAGAGTAACTATAGTTCAATCATTCCCTTGAGAATTAACTTGAGGGGGATTCCCTTATTTGAGAGAAGTCATATCATTTCATTGAATGGGGACTACACATTTGGGTTCACCTATATAGGGATATTCATGATGTGAATGATATGATCATTGAATATTTGTAATCCCACCTGAGCCATGCTTGGTGTGAGAAACAAGGGATGATAAGTGATCATTCTCATAACATATGGATTTGGGAATTATACACTGGGGAAGCCCTTATGAGGTGTTTGATATAGATTTTGGTCCTTATGTCATTATCCTATGTATCCTAATTATAGCAGGAATAACATTATTTGTAGTTAAATTAACTCTTTGATAAGCTAACGGATGAGGAAGAATAATAAAACCAATGGACATATTCGGTCGTACATGTTAGAATGTATAAGACATGTAGGGACTTACATTGAGGTGGATTTCTATTTCAGATAAATCCTTAGGAAGGTGTCCTATATATATTGGATATTGAAGGAATCATAGTTATCATAAATCAATTGGGGGTATCCTTGAATACGTGCATTGTACATGGTTATCATGTACTGAGTGGTCTATATTACATATAAAGACTAATTGCATGGAATGTCCTAGATGTGTATATGACATGTATTTATTGTCTATATTACATGCATGTGGTGTCTATATGAAATTTATAGGGATCTCCATACATGTCCAAGTTGACTAGAAGAAAAGTCTAAAGACAACTACATGATCAAGTTGACTTGTCTGAAGGATGTCTTATGATGTGGATGACAAGTCTGGAGGGTGTCTCAATACCTATCTGAAATGTATGGAGGGTATTTCATGACCTGTATTTCATGTATGGAGGGTGTCTCAAGACATGTCTGACATGTCTGGAGGGTTTCGTAAGAGCTGGCTTACATGTCGGGAGGACATTCCAAGAATAATACAACATGTCGAAAGGACTTCATGAGCCTTGGGATTGGGTCTGGAGGATGTCGCAAGACCAGTGAGACATATCATAACAAATTTAGCAGACTTGGATTGAAAGATTTGGTGCCACCACATATAAGGGGTGACATGTTTGTGGGATGTCTTAAGATATAGCTGGAAATATCGGAGGAATTCAAAACACATGGTCAAACTACCAAGTGGACTTCATGAGAGTTAGTCAAAATATCCAATGAACATCGCATGTTCTCAATGGAATTCCAACAGAGTGTCGCATGACTTGATAAAAATGTACTAGTTTTGTCACATAATCCAAGTTGGTCATGTTAAGTGCACGAAGATTAGTGTATCTTTCTTCGCAAAAGCCTTCCTTCTTTTTTAGTTATCTTCCAGTCTCTATTTCATATCTACCTCATGGGATTTCAATAAATAGCGTATTTTATGTTTTGTGTTACCAATCCGGCATGAGGGATCCCCATCACATTATTTGGATGACACATTGTAATTTATTCTCATAGTCTATATAGTGATCATGGAAATAACATATTCATTCTATATGATCCCTCAAGTCCTTACTTAAATTTTACTTGGTGGAAGACCTTTACCAACGCACGAGTTTCCACTCTGAAAAATCTGCTCCTTCCCTCCTATGTAGTTGTCACTGTAGTTTGTATGTTTTTTCTGATTAGGAGAAGGTATTTACAGGTTTCACCTCCATATTTATTCTACTCCTTTCATCGAGAATATCATGAAAATATGAGATGGAGTCGATGGAGGGATTTTGCATCATGAGCTTGTCATGATCCTGGTGTTGGTCATGCATTGCGTCACATGATAACAGTGACCATAAGAACATTATTCCACCACAATATTTATTGGACCTTGTCTGGTTAATGGGCTTTCTCATTACCATTTTTTCTTTTCAAATGGTTCTTTCACTATTTATCCAACATGATTTATAGCCTTGATGAGGTCAGGATGCCAATGTAAAGGCTCTCACAACCTTGAATAAGACTTGTATGGGGTCCTTTGAGAGACTAATACAGATTTATTGGGTCCTCTTGTGAGATCAATAATCTCATTAAAATTATCTCATGTTATCGAATAATACATTTCTATGGTCATTCAAGAGAATAAGGTGGCTTGTAAGGGGCCTCTTGTGATATCAGTATGACCTGTTGATGGGACTTCATGAGACTAATATGGCTTCTCAAAGGGTCTTTTCATGACCAGTAGTTATCATTTGGGGTTCATAACACCTTCCACATGACGATCTATGTAATTTACCTTCATGTGAATCTTTTTAATTTTCCTATTTCATTTACTTCCTCAATTTAAATAAAAAGGAGATCTCATGATGTTGTGTGAATGTTTTTGGGAATAATCAATCTTCCTACCTGTGATGTGTCAGAAGATCAATGATGGATATCATGATGTTGCATGATCATTTCTATATATGATCCCTCAATATGTTTATGTAGCTGTAGGGGAACCATATTCTTGTATGGGTGTGTCTGAGGCCCTTTTCATGATGATGGTGAAATTTAAACATTCACTTGCATGATAAGGTGTGAATTCCTCCAAATAATCCATGGGGTCTTTTGAACCATAAGTTCAGGCCACATGAAGGTCCACTATAACTTTTCATCACATGATTCTTCTTCCTTTTTCACCTTAATTTTAAAAAAAATTCTAGACGATTGTTAGGTTTCCGTCAATTTCCAAGTTTCATGATTTAAGGAAAATTCCTGGAAGCATTCACATGATCATAAACACTTGTCTGAGTGCCTTCAAAAGAATAGGAGAGATTTTCAATGAGAGTTAATGTTATCATCAGAAAATCAGGCACTGCCCAAAATTTATTTTCATGTCCTTCATTGGGTCATGTGATCATGTGTCATTTTTTAGGACACCCAATCCACATGATTCATTTACCATTTATTCCTTTTTTTCGATAAAATAATACACATGCTTGGGGAATTTATTCCATTCTAGATTTTCCAATGCTCAATATTTGGGCATTAATAAATTAACCCCTCTAGAAAAATATTTCCATGGATAATCACTCAGTTTTGATGAAATTCAATCCTCACCTTAGTCCTTGGGGATACCACCAATCAGTGTTTTAGGTGATATTTAGTCTCCCATGTGGCCTTTGGTATTCCGTAGAGTTCTCTATAAATTGGGAGGTGAGGGAAAACTAAATTCACTAGTGACCCTAAATATACAGAGATCTTGTGATTACTTTTGTTTCATGATTCCTTAGTAATGCCATATCCGAATATCTCACTCTAAAGATCTCTCCACGGAACCCATCACAAGATCTATTCACAAGAACTAACTATAAGACTATTTTCGGGTTTCATTCCTAATATCTGATAATGTACTCTCCATTGTTTTAGTAGTTGTTAGAATTAATCATTAATCGAGTCTTGATAATTTCTTGAACCCTGACCTGTGTTCTTGGTCGTATGGATATCTTGTGATGTTTGAATTATCTACTAGCTCAGTTGAGTGACCAGTTGATCGTTATGTGTTTCATGTGTCCATATCAGGGTCACTCAATCAGTAGTCTTATGATTGGTCATGTTGTGGGGAGATTATTTATTGGTTATCTGATCCATGAGATATCCAAGGACAATGTAGTTCATGAGACCTATATCACATCAAGAAATCAGGAATTAAATTATGGTTTAATAGATTCTCATGAGCCTTATATAATCATGCATCCCTTTTGATGGTATTTTTCCACTTCTCTGATATATACTTAATTATTTTATATATATGGATTCTAATTCTCTTTCTACTTCCACTATAACTATCTATAGGGAAATGATAAATGGGAATTGAAACACTAATAATTTATATCATGTTCACTCTGAAAATGAGGCTTTTAAGAGGCTTATCCCATCTGAATTATATAGTTATTCATTGTCACATCGACTTCCCATGTATGGATTCGATCTCTTGGATAATGTAAACATTCCCTCACATACCTACAACCTTCCATATTTCTGGTTATCATCTTTCCTGAATTATAATCAAATGAATATTTCTAAAGGTAACCAATTGGTCATGATCTTTTCCGAGGGGTTGACTTATACATTTGAGAACTCCCCTCAGGGTCCGAATAGTTGATATTTTTTCCACCAACCCACAATTCAATGTTATATGATTATATTTTTCTCCACCCAAAATAATCTGCGAATCATTTGGAGCACAAAATGGGACCTACAACCTAGTGAATTGTTTTTGATGAATAGGTGTGTTCATTCAAGTTTAGACATAGTTTCTCATAATTTATTGATCAACTATACACTATTCACCTTTACAAGGCAGTATAGATTTCTCATCTCATCTCCTATCATTAATCAGATATTCTTATATAATTTATTATTTCTTTGTGTGTTGTAACTCATTCCTTTCATCTTCTCTATGGTGATGTAGGGATCATCCTCTATGACATTTACCAACAGGGAGGTATATCTCCACTTGGTGATATGTATTTTGAGTTTCTTCCTACTTCAAATGTTTGGGACAATACTTTATGATCTCTAACCTTGGAAATGTACATGCTTACCATTTTGAAATATAATTTATGTTAGGATATAAATATAAGCTTGATTATCCCCTTTAAGTGATGGATCAACATATTTCTCTACTATAGAAGGAATCGACCAACCACTACAGTCCCTCACTAGTTCCCATCTCAATAAGTATATGATAGTGCATGATCATATTGATAAATATTTGAGTCTAGAGAGTATACCATGTTGGGATTCTATGTGAGGCCAAAGATATCCCCGAGCCTTAGGATAGTGGGTTTCTTTTAAAGGATTTCGAATGGAATGATTCTCTCATACAAGTATCCTCTCCTAGGAATTTGAGTTTTCATTATAGTGATGTCACATAGATTAGTGTATGGGATTCTTATTGATCTATATAAAACAAATCGTGATCACATATACCAACTCAGAGGACATATACAACAAGGAAACATCCTTTACAGGGTTGGTGTCCATTTCCCATACATATTCTGATGGATAAGAGAGAATTTCTACTACAATAAATAAAATAACATTTTTGGGATCCCTAATGATTTATTTCATTCCAAACTATTGATTATTTCCATGGTTTAGGTAATGCTTTTAGGACCTGATGAGGTTATTGAAATGTTGATATGGTCTATTCCTTTCAAATTTATGCCTTATCCAATTCCAACTGTGCCAATTGTTGATAATGGTGGAAGATATCTTGATGAGAGGTCATATAAAATCCTTCTTCGAGATGGTGTTCATGCATCCCATGTAGACAAGATGATTATTTGTGATCCATATACCCCTAACCTATTCACTCTCTAATTTAGTTTCATCTAATGGGTTTCTCATATCCCTTCAACTGGTGTTCGAGTCAAGCAACTTCCCGGTATTATCCTCCAATTTTCTCATACATTGGTGTGTGAAGACAAAAATGATACTATTATTATTCCTCCCATTGGGTCTCCTATATTATTTTCATAAGATTATGCCAAGGCTTGGGAGGAACCCTACCTAGGTTGTGTTTTGAATATATTGGTCTATCAGGTAGAGAAACCTTGTATTTCATTGACCCCTTATCTGTAGAAACAATATAGCTGATTCAAGACTCAGGGAATCCTTTGAAGAAGAATAATCATCCTAGTGAAAACCATCTCTTAAGTGGGTTATATATATTTGAGTAATTTGATCAATTAATATGAGTGATATATAATGCATCATTTGATAGAAGAGAACATGGGACTTCCACTCTTGTTTCTTTTCCAGTTAATCCAATAAATTCTCATTATGATGTATCTACCCCAAAATTTAGAGAGAACCAACCATAGAACAATATAATATAGAAGAAAATTCACACCTTTATCATTAAGACTCCCCTATAAAAATTTCCATAAAAAGATGAACTTCTTTTATAGGTTTTCCATGATTTGGGGTGGACAACTTTGAACATCATCCATTATATGGAAACATGTGACAAATTTTCCGGAATTGGATATAATTGGGTAGTAGCAAGGTTTATTTGCATAGTTTTCAAGATAAAGGTTCTATGACTGAGTCAACAAGAAAATAATCAGAGGTGTTAAAATAAATACACCATAAAATCTATCATTTGTGCACCTAGATATATGACATGACCGTGATGATAAAGAAACAATGGGAGATCTTAGCTCGTTTAAATTATGATCCTTTTACATAATAGTCTTTATTATCAACTACGTATATAGAAGTTGAGGATGCATCCTCTTTCATCAAGACTATTCATCTTGGGGATGTAGTAGAAGAAGTAGGGTGTATAGCACTTCATCACTCAATTGATAGTTCTCACCAAACACTGACTAATTTGAAAATTTTAACAAGTCAAATTTTATTATAGTGTGATCACAAATATTTATTTTGAAATAATCCAAGTACAGTCTCAAAAATGTGTACATTCCTTCTTTTTTTTCACTTTATTAATGAATATATCTTTTCAAATTTACATATAATTTCCTAGATTCCCTTCATTCTTTATGTACATGGAATTTCATTGATCTGATTTCATATTGATCATCTATGATACCCATTCTTGGTATAATATAATGTAAACCTAAATTCATGGATTTGAATGTCTGAATCACAACATATTTTTCATAATAAATTCTCATAAATTCCAACTCAAATGAGATTTTTTATTGATATACCATCTCCAGTTTACATTAAATAACTTTATTCAAAAAAGTATAATTTCGGAAAAATATATGTCTTGGGGGAATTATGTTTTTTATTTTAATGAGGATACTGGACCGAGAAATTGTAGATTTATTTTTATATGGAAAAATGAAGATCCCTATAAGATTTATATATTTTTATTTTATATTTACATTATTTTTTATTAAGATTCCTATATGGGAATGCCAAGTGTGCATGAACATGAATTTTATTAGGTCTCCCTACTATGGGTTTCCAATATGAAAATTTCATTACGGTTTCCATTTATGCCTGATAAATATTATGTGGAGAAAAAAATTGAATGCCCAGAGAACAGAGACTCATCTTTTTCTTAGGATTCCATTTTTGAATTTTCAACAAAAAGAGAATTATGTCTCCTTTAGTTGGTTGTTTTATGGTCCTTTAATCCTGAGCAGTACAAAGATACAATTTATGGTCAACCAATTTGGACCGGAAACTAATGTACAATACCGAATTCTACCTTATTCCTTAATTTTTTGTGGTTTAGGTTCTCCTAGATCATACCACAAATTACTGCAGTTTATATTATTTTTTCTCATGGATTTTTTTGTTTATGTTTAGGTTCATTTAGGTCAGATTATCTATTTCTAGAGTTTGGGTTATTATAGATTAGAACATATATTGCTATAGTTTGTTTATTTTAGCTCAAACCATCTATTTTTTTAGTTTAGGGGGTTTTATCGTGATCCTTATGTTGTTATTTTTTAGGGGACTTTAGTTTTGACCTTCGGTTGATGTTATTTAAGGTCATCTATCTTAGATATTATATTGATAATGTCTAGGGACTTTTAGTTTTGACCGTCTATTGGTAGTGGAGGATGGGATTAATAATGGGTTCTATATCCATTCATCATTTATTGTATTCA
This sequence comes from Viscum album, assembly GCA_963277665.1. Classification (NCBI taxonomy): domain Eukaryota; kingdom Viridiplantae; phylum Streptophyta; class Magnoliopsida; order Santalales; family Viscaceae; genus Viscum; species Viscum album. The sequence goes on from OY728142.1 coordinate 816,981,978, forward strand.
AAATAACGAGTGTCCATGAAGGGTTTTGATGCCCTATATTCATAGCTGATATTATGAATAATGAATGTTAAAGAAGAGTCCTGGCACCCTGTATTCTTGTAGAAATCTTATGGGGTGAATATTCATGATGGGTCATGATACCTAAAATCTTGGATGATATTCTATTTGATGAATGGGTAAATACCTAGAATGATGAGTCTACATAGATAGTTGGAATATGGGTTGAATAAGTAACATGTCTAGGAGCATGAATCAGAGAACATGGAACATGGGAGATATACTAGGGATAATCCAAAACTCCCTTAGGTGTTGAGTTCTAAAAATTACACAACCAAGGATTATGAGGATCATATTTACATACGTATAAATTGTATATTCCTCTAGTTGGAAGGTCATAATCCCATATTCATGATCCCTTAGGGATTAAATGCATGGCCAAGTAAAGGGGATCCCCAATCATTTCAAAGGACCATGGAGTATTTGTGAGTACACAATCATCTAGAATATAAAGTGAGGAATAGATAAAATGGACATCGAATTATGGTTTTGGAACTATAAGATAGTTTATCATAGGTTGTGAGGCTCAATTACTATCCTATGTGGTCTCTAGCCACATGGTGTGGGCCATCAAAATGATCTATAATAGAGCATCACATCCCTAATTTGTGAAAGGGTACAATTCAAGGTGAAAAATTGTAGTGGTTATTGAATATTCTAGAATGGTCTGGTTATGGGTGTTGTAAATCAAGGTAAACTATTCTTGGGTCATGAGAAATTATATTATAAAATCATGTTGGGGTGGCCAAGAACACCCTCTGGTACTGAGTTCAACCACAGTGAAGTTAGAATCAAAAGTATCAGAAATCAATTCCTACTGGGGTAATATATCTCAGTAGGTAGGTTAAAGCCCTTATTCATCAATATTAAGGTCAAACAGATAGATCTATATTCCATTAAATTGTATATGAAATGTTTTTGGCACCCCAAGGATCACAAATCATGAAGTCTAATTTATGGAAAATGTAATATTAAAAAACATTTATGAGTATACTAATGGTTTTTTTTTCATGTGAAAACATTATCACAATGATGAGATGTGAAAAAAAATTATTCTAATTTTTATTGGATGAGGGGATACATGAAGTATGAATAAGATATTACTAGGGCCATAAATTGGGACCTATGAGATATATTCCTCATTTATTTATGCTCTAATTTTTTCATAAAATCTAGAGATTAAGAGTTTAGTGATCAATGAATTGACTTTTTCCCCAGATTCCCTTTGCTAGTTTTGAACCTAACATATATTGCATCTCATTTAATTGTAGTTTTGGGTCTTTTGATTTGGACCATAAATGTATAATGTTAAATTTCCTACCACTTTTACCAAAATTCATGTTGTTTATGTTCATGATGCAAATGGACCTACTATGTGTGGTATGTTACAAAACCGTGTAATTAGGATACCCATGGTCATAAATACTTCAACTTATTATTAATTAGGATATGAAAATGATGTAAATAATTTCTTGAATTTATTATTCCATGATTAATGATATGGTACAATGATAATCAACATTATCTATAAGAACCCTAGGTATTGAGTTCTTCAATGGTGACATTAGGCTCACAAGGATCATAAAACCCTTCCTATTGAGCCAAGATATCTCTGGTTGGTATGAAAAATCCCCTATAAATCACTAAAAATTCTAGAAATAGGGGCATGTTTTCAATTTTAAGATTCATTAATGGTTTTCATCAACTCTAGGTGAACAAGAAAGAAAATGTGATTTATGGGTTGAGGCGCTTAGAAAGATGGTGGAAGCACCACATTCTATGGTTTACTAGGTCAGGGGCTTATGCTCTTTTGATAAGGAATGATGATGAATGATGACCTACACTTTTTAAAATCATGTAGTGGGGATGTATCTATCATATAATTTATCTTCATGTGACAGCAGCGTTTTTCTTGTAGTTTATCATCATTTAATAAGGAAATTTTTCATTCCTTGCAGTTTAATGCCATGTGGTAAAGACATGGGAACCGATGTGAAAATTACCCAAGTTATCCTTAGGGAATCATTTCATTGGTCAAAGAATTTATATATATGGATAATATTTTATCCATTCAATGGATTATTAGTGGGTATCCATATTCCAAATCCACTTCTTATGTATCATTATCATGTTCGCAAGAAATCCATACGTAGATCTTACTCGTGTTTAGGCAGAATGAGATTGTATGAATCAACCCTCTTTAAAATGAGGTATATGATACTTTTATGGTTCATTCATTATTAAAAACATTATAATGAATTTTAACATATTTTTACTAGGACATGGTCATAAATCTGAGGTACCTCTTGGTCGCGTAGACCAGAGTGGATTTTCAGGTTCCCTAAGCTCCCATGATCCATGCATAGTGTGAGAAAAAATGGGAAACTAGGAATTTTACTAATCCGCGTGAGAGTGGTTCTCAGATAGATCACTAGATAGGTCCATCCCATATTTTTTTAGGGGTGAATTTTTATCATTTTATATGTTGTAGTGGAATTTATAATTGGATATCTGGGCATCACTATGTATCTTGTGATGATATGAATCATTCATTAATTAGTTCTTTCATGATATTTCCCTTTATAGTTTTGAATAATAAATATGGAGGTAGATATTGTTAATGTATATATTTTGGTTAGAAGTATTATCGAAGATTTTGGAGTCATTAAATATATTGTGATGATAGGAATAATGTCACACATAGTTCTTGAATAGAAAACTCTCCACACATGTTTAACACATATGGTGAGGTGGGTATTTTTCCCATAGATTTTTGTAGTTGGAACTAGGATTGGATATGAGGTTGAAACTATACATCATCTGAGGATTGGAATCAATATACATGTCGTTCTTGAATAATAAAATCTCCACCCAGGTTTGACACATATGCCTGGGGGCATTGTTCCTATTGATTAGTGCATTTGGAACTAGGATTTGAGATCAATGTGTCACTACATATCCTTTGATTAATGGAATCTAGCCACACATAGGTCTTGAATGAGAAAATCTCCATGTATGTCTAACCCATACACTAAGGGGAAATTGTTCTTATTAATTTTAGAATATTGGCCCAGGAATGGAGATCTGGGATTCACTACATAACTTGTGATGATAGGAATCAAGCTACACCTAGTTATTGAACATGAACTCTCCATATAGGCCTGACCCACACACAAAGAGGGGCATTATTCCCATTTATTTTTGTTTCTAGACCCAAGACTGTAGATATGGGAAAAAATACATATCCTACGGTAATAAGAATAAAACCACATGTATTTCTTGAATGGGAACCACTCCACGCGTGTCTAACCCATATGAAAAGGGGGGAATTGTTCCCATTTATTATTACATATGTACCCAAGATTAAATATCTAAGAGTCTCTATGTATAATGTGATGACAGGAATCAAGACACATATAGTTCTTTAACTGGAAACACTCCACATAGGTCTCACCTATATGTAGAGAGTGGTATTGTTCTTATTGGTTAATATGGTTGGATGAGGATTGGATATCTGAGAATCACTATGTATATTATGGGGATAAAAATCTAGTCATGCATAGTTCTTGAATAGAAAACTATGCACATAGGTATAACCCATACACATATAGGGTGAATTTTTCCTGTTTATTGTGGTGGTTATACCTAGGATTGAATATCTTGGCATCACTATGTATCATGTGATGATAGGAATCATTCCACACATAGTTATTCAGTAGAAGTGTGGTAGAAGACCAACACCAAGGATAGTGGTCCTCTCAGGCGAGGTCCAAGGTAATTTGTAGTTTTATTTCTTGCAAGAGACATAAACCATGTAGTTTAACATCCTGAAACATGGACTTGTGGTGTGCCTTTTATCATATAACATCCAGGAACTTGTTGAGCCTATCATGAGATGATACATTTTGATCATGTGAGGAATCCTTTACCAAAATTACTAAGACTATGTGATCTATTCTTAGTATGAGAAACAATGAATAAATATGGGTTCAATAACCACACATAGGTGATTAAATAAATTCATAGGGACACTTTGTATCATATGGTGGCTTGTAAAATATATAGTATCTAGTTGTCCCTAAGTATTTCATTGGAATAACAATCAATCCATACATTTTTCTAGAAAACCATGTAGAATAATATCATGCAGAAAGGACATTAGCCATATAGTTTAACAACATGGGATAAGGATGAAGGTGAGTCTACATTTCAAAAATATTATTATTGGACCGAATAATGGATATTTGGTCATAACTATTTTCTCTGTAATAGTAGTAATAAAGATACATGTGGTTCTAAAAAAACCGGGCAGTTCAACTTCAGATGGTATAGATGTCATCCATGTAGTTTAATGTCATGTAAAAAATATTAAGGTTACCAAATCTGAAAAATAATGCTTGATCAATAGTGCACAGTCAGATGTCTTGTGAATGGGTTGGATATGTTGTGGTCGAACCCAAGATTTAGGATCTGGGTACATATCATGGGATGGCAGGAATCAATCCACACATAGTTCTTGGAGGGAGTGACTCCCTATGTGAATTTGACTCCCACACTTGTATGAGTGTAATTAAATTATCTTTATCACAAATATAGCTCATATTTAATGAATTTTTTGTGAGATGATGTCACCCATGAAGTTGAACATCATGTAGTGAGGACATTTTCCTGAATTATTAATGTCATGTGATAAGGAAATATCATGCAGTTTAATGTCATGTGACCAAGACAAAAGATGTTGTGTAGTTTAAATTTTTATTGTAGGAAATATTCCCTATAATTTAACATCATGTGGTCAGGAAATATTCGATATAGTTTAATGTTATGTGTTCTGGAAATATTCTGTACAGTTTAACATTATGTGGTAAGTATGTCTTCTATAATGTTTAACATCATGTGGTTTGGACTTCTTCCATACTTTTTAACGTAATGTGTTCTTGAAATTTTCTATATAGTTTAACATCATGTGCTGAAGATGTATTTCATAAATTTTAATATCATGTGGTCAGGACGTGAGATAATTCTATGATACATATGAAAAGTATTTCTTAAAAATCCTTACAATTGTGGGGGTGTGATGTGCTCCACGTCCATTGTGGCCAACGTGTAGGCTTTGCGGGAATATACATTATTTAAAATATAATCACCTTACTATATGTGTTCCACATTTGGAGGCCTCTTACCTAGTATTATTGGGGTTCTGATAGCCAATATCCATTCTACTTGAATGAACGAACGAAGGTGATCCTTTTATATTTTAAGTCTCATGCGATCTGAATTTGATGGACTTTGAGGTTCTGTAGTGTATGCATCCTTTTATCATAAATCCACTCCAATTCAACCAACCTATTTTGTTATTGATAACCTTCTAAGAGTTTCCCATAGGTAACTATTCATAGTGAGGGTAACTGGACTCATATGGGAAACTATGCTTTGGTTATGTACACTAATGGATGTGGAATTTCGTTTGTAGCAATACAATTGGTGGTATGGTCAGCCTATAATTCAAGAAGTATCTTCTATGTCGATGAATTATTATCCTTATTCACCATATTTAATTTTATATTTGATAGAGTATTATTGAACGCCTATATATTTACATTTCCATTGTATAATAGCATGATGAATGGTTGGACTTGATATTGTACTCTTGGTACAATTTCTTTAACTTAGAAGAACATAAGTAGGGGTTAATTACCATAAATATCATGGGAGGGACTCAAAATCTTGTTATTACATTAGATTTCAAGAAGTTAATGATATTATTTGTTCCAAATTACTTAAGGGGTATTTTATCGGCCTATTTTATAAATAACTCTATATAAGTAAGGATGTACATAAACTAGTTACCTATGCCTGGGAGATATTTCCCCATAATATTCAGCCCCCATATGAAAAATATCAAGGAATTTTTGCCTATTTGTAGAAATTCTAGTGTTGATGGATGATTTATTCAGGAATTTAGAATGTGTGAAATTATCAAGTGAACTCCACATTATCCTGTATCATTGTTTCCCTGTAGTAACCTAGCCTCTTGATTTAGTAGGGGATCTTTCTCCCAGCATGATGAGCACCGCTAGTGCATACATGTACTTCTTACATTATGATGGGAATCTTTCTCAATAAGTTGTTTTTGAGAAGGATTCCATTAAATTCTTTCATGTAGAGGGAATTTTTCTCATTTGTCCCTTCCCGAAGGGTGATGTTCGCTACTCAATGAAGAACATTTTCCCTTACAAATATATCTATAGGGGGAGTCTAATTTTGGAGATAATAAATCATTGGATCCATCCATCCAGTGGTGGATATTGGTTCATCGTGCTCTGGTATGGTGTTTATTTGATAAATTTTTTCCATGTCATAAATTATAACAGATGAGACCAACCATTGGTGTGTGATGTGGAAGATCTCTTACACTTGATCAGGGTCATCCAAGACTATGGTTACATTAGCTAGTGTGTTGGAATCGACATTTGTTTGTTTAGGGGACATGACTGAATGTGGGATCAATAAGGAACTCTGATATTATTCCTATGACATAGCCGACGAGAGGGTCTAATTATTTCTTTTTTGATGTAATATTCATCATTTATCTTCTTTATCACTAACTCAGAATCCCCTTTCATGTTTAGGTCGGCTATTTTCAACTTTAGGGACAGTTCCAAGAGAGTTATAAGGTATTCTTATTCAACCTCATTATTAGTGATGAATTTAGATAGTGAAAAAGGATTTTGAAAAAATTGTTTTTCTGGATAAACTAATACAATTCCTAGACAAACCTAATTGAGCTTTGATTTTTCTAGCCTCTTTCTGATTAGGCTTTTGGAGGCACCATCAAAATACATCTCATATGTATGGGGATTGTCGTTGGAATATAAAAACATTCATTATATAAGATCATTGTCTACTGGTGTAATTTATGGGTCCAGATGTGGCACAAGGAAATCAGAGAGGGATTAGCCTTTTACTACCTTCAATAACAAGAACTGGATGTCATACTACTATAGAATAATCTCCTATCAGACCAAACTCCCAATCAGCATATGAAAAAAAAGTATATAATTGACTGGTCTGATATAAGAGACCAAGTGGACTTTATGGTTCTGTTAGTATGCCTCCATTTATTATCTATAATGATGAATATGAGGCAGTTCTTCTCGACATCGTAATATCATGTCTCATTATCAAACATTTTTCAGTTGAGGTAGTAATGATTATTCTCATCCCCCACATCATTTTTCTAATGTGAGGAGAGATATAAGTGATAGTTCCATGGTTTCCTCATATAAGATGAGTGGATTTCCATCCAGCAGTGGAATAAAAAATTGTGAATATAATAGGTACTACATGAGACTCTCAAAGGCTTCTTTTAAGTACTTATCTCACCAGTAGGTTACAACCTTCTTTAACATGGTTAATGGTAGAATTTTTATAGGTTATATATAAATTGATCAATGAAAGTGAGGTGACCTTGAATCTCCCTCAGTTATTTCAGATACTTATGGGGTGACATTTCTAGGATTTCACTGGTCTTCTTGGGGTCAACCACAATGCCACAGTTGAAAACAACAAATCCAATAGATTTCTATAATGTTACCCCAAAATAAAAATTTAGTGGGATTTTTCTTCATACTATATTGTCATAACTTTGCTAAAAATGTTTAAAGATCTATGAGGTGATAACATCACTCTCAAGATTTGAACACTAGGTCATCAACATAGACTTATACTATTTATCCAAAGATGGGATTACAAATCTGATGCATGGAACATTGGTAAGTAGGGCCAATGTTCTTAAATCCAAATTGCATAACCAAATATAAAAATATCCCCAAATATGCACTTATGTTAGTGTCTTCCTCATCTTTTATGGAAATCATTCTTTGATTATACCTTAAATATCCATCAATTAAGGAATGGTTGTGTAAGCTACAAATTACATTGATAAAGAGTTATGTGATCAGTAATAGGAAATCATCCTTTGGGTAATCTCGATTGAGGTCCTTGAAGTTGATACAAACCCTAATCTTCCCATTATTTTTCTATACAGGGATGATGTTGGTGACCAATCTAGGATATTCTAACTCTTAATCAAAATTTTCATATATCAATTTTTAATCTTCTGAATTTAAATTAATATAATGATAGGGGTGCATGCTACGAGATTCCTTCCAAAAACCTCGATGGTTATTGAGTAATCCAATATTGTTTTTGTCCACATTAGGGTTCTTCTATGAATTTTGAGTATGATTCGAAGGGAACACATATTGATGTTTCTTTATAAATTCAATGTAGATATCTCACTCCTTGAGATTCATGGAGACATTAATCAATGTAGTTCATAAGTATTCTTTTGTTCCCATATTTACCGGCCTGAGCTCATGGATCGTGTTCGAGATTCCTTCCTCAAATGTGATAGGGGAATTCCAAAGGTCATCATCTTCTTCTTCCACCTCTGTGTCTATGTAATCATTTTTAGAAATGGTAGATAATTTGAGGGCATGTCTTTCACATTCGAGGTAAAATAGACAACAAGATGTTAAATTGTCATCCCAATCTACTAGAGTTGCTGCAAAGAGATTCCAGAGTATATTGTTTCCCTTCACACTATCACTAGGGATATGAGGCGCCTTGAAATTCAGTATTAGGTCTTCTACCTCAATCAGGTTTATGGTTTTCACATATTCATCATCGAGCATAATCCACATATTTTTAGGGGTGGTCCCCAAGCCATTGGGGGCTGAAGCCTGTATATTTTCATCCACCATTATTTGTTTTCTTTCATTTTATAGAAACCTAATTTAGAATATGTGTATTTTAATTACTCAATGGGATCGTTGTCACCATATAGTATACTGATCCTCCCATCGACGGGGTATTTCAATCATTGTTGAAATTTTGAATATACTGCCATATGGCAGTGAATCCAAATCCTTAGGAGAAGGATGTTTCATGTAGTGTCTTGATGGAAAACCATGTAATAAGTGGTAGATATTGTAAAGACCCACAAATTTCAAGGAATTTTTTTTCTTAATTTTCTTTGGAATTTTACAGGAGTGCAGTTTCTGACGGAACCTGATTCCGAGGCCCGGTGTGCCCGGAATCATTTTCCGAAGTTTGGCTCGGGTACGTTCAGTGAACGGACGAGCAGGTTTTTCTAACTTTTGAACCGGTGCCCGGAATCGAATTCTGAGGGCACCGATGAAATCGTAGCGCCGGTATTCGCTTAGAAACGCCTCTTCCGGATTTGCGTTTGCTCGGGTGTGGTTTTTAATTTTTGGGCTTAAAGTTATGAAATAAAATAATTTTGCGACAACTTTATTTTATTTTACTTAAGCAGCTTGAAGCCACTTGAAGCCACTTAAAGGCGGCTTGAACTGAGTTGAACTGGATAGGATGCTATCCAGAAATATCCTACCCCCTTGGTAGGATATTTGCGAGGTGGGGCCCGCACGAGCCCCGCCGTTTCTTTCCGCTAAGAAACGCACCCGTGAAAACCCGTCTTAATGAAAGTCAACCGACGCGTTTTCTAAATTCTTAACAGACCATTTAATTGAGCTGTTTCTTTCGTGAATTAAATGGGCTGTTTCTTTCGTGAATTAAATGGCATGTTTCTTTCGTTGAATTAATTCAACGAATTAATTCAATCGTTTCTTAACCTGTTTCGTGTGTTGGCATATTAATAAAATAAGACCAACCCAAATCTTTGGAGAAGGTTTGAGAGGATTCTTGTTCTTCTTCTCCCTCGTGAAGAACGCGATGAACACGAAAAACGTGAAGAACGCGAAGAACGCCGAACCCGGAAAACGACGACGCTTCCGTCCAAGACGTTCTTCCACACTCCGATCTCCGATCACCGACCGTTTGAGGTGAGTGATGCTGGATTTTTCCTCTCAAGTTCTTTTCTTTTGGTTTTAAACGAAACACAGATTTAAATATTAATAATTTTAAATCTGTTGTTCTTGGTTCATTGAGTTCGCCGACTCAACGCCAGTCTCCGCGACGACGCGACGCCTCCCCGCGACGATGCGACGATCCCTCTCTTCCACGAAGATCTCTTCCGTGAAGAACGCACGCGCACGACGATCGACGAGGTAGGGATTTCATTATGGGAATTACCCCTTTTTAAATTAATTCCCGTCAATGTTTCTTTAAAAATTTAATAACCGAAATCAAAGAAACAATTTTATTTATTTAAAATTGTTGGTTCATGTGTTGAACATTCTATTAAATTTCTCCCGGTTGTTTATCTCTAACGCGGAGGGTGCGGGCCAAACGAACACGGCCCGACGACCCTCCGCCATTCTTCGTTTTGTGAGGATTTGACGGTCGACGACGGAACGTGCCGCAACAGATGTTTGATGATCCCGCAGTAAAGAACGGATCTCGGGAGGAGCAGCGGCGCAGACGGGAAGGAAAACGGACCACCGGAGCGACGACGGCGGCCCGCGGAAGCTGCCGGCGGCGCGGGTCGCCGGCGGCGCCCCGGTGCGCCACCAGACGAGGCCGCCGCGGCTTCAGCCGCGGCGGCAGCCGCCAACGGACCCGCGGCCGCGCGGGTCTGGTTCGTCTAGGCGGGACGCGGCTCAGCCGCGTCCGCGGTTCGCCAGCGCGGCCCACGCGGGCCGCGACTTTCCTCAGGCCGCGGGTCAACGCCCGCGGCACCTGGCGCTCGGCCGCTCGGCCGAGCCGAGCCAGGCCGGTCCGACCGGCCGGGCCGCGCCCTGGCCGGGCCGGACCGATCCTACCGGGTCGGACCTGGGTCGGGTCGAACCGGTTCGGGTCGGCCCGGGCCCGTACCCCCCTTTTTCGGACGTTTTCGTTCAAACGCCCGTAACTTGTGATTCGTGCCTGCAAACGACTCGCCGTCAGCGGCAACGCGATCCTTGGATCGAGACGGTCGTTTCGGTATATCGCACTCAAGGTTTCGGAATACTTTGAGTTCGGCCAGGTTGGTTCGTACACGAGACCAACCGGGCCGTCGGAGCGGAAGCGCTCATATCTTGAGCTACGGACGTCCGATTGACGTGCCGTCAGCTTTGTTGAATTCCTCTAATTGAGACGGATCTTTCGGCATACTCCGCCCGAGGTTTGGATGTAGGTGGAGTGCGGTCGGGTTGGTTTTGCCTTAAAAACCAACCGGGCCCCTGGGACGAAAATGCCAATATCTCTCAGACCGGGCGTCCGATTGACGCGCCGTCTACGACGTTGAGTTCCTGTTGACGATACGGAACTTTTGGATACATCAACTTCGGACTTCGTGTCAGTTGATGTATCAGCCTCTCGGCTTGTGGAGCGGACCCTCCCAAACGAGCTTGCTGTGTGCGGGAACCCTAGGCTGGCTGAGACAGCTACTTCGACAACGACGACCGTGCAGAGATCTTCAGTGGACTGCGGCGACGACTGTGCAGAGATCCTCCGTGGACTCCGACGACGACCGTGCAGAGATCCTCAGTGGACTGCGGCGACGACTGTGCAGAGATCCTCAGCGGACTGCGACAACTACTGCACTCAGCGATCCTACGTGGATCAGTGCTTCAGGTCCTGCGTGGGCCCGGTCCTGTGTGGGCCCGATCCTATGGGGGTCCGATCCTGCGTGGGTCAGCGCTCAGCGGTTCTGTGTGAGCCAGCGCCTACAGATCCTGCGTGGGCCCGGTCTTGTGTGGGCCCGATCCTGTGTGTGTCCGATCCTGTGTGGGTCATCTCTCAGCGGTTCTGTGTGAGCCAACTCCTACAGGTCATGCGTGGGCCCGATCCTATGTGGGTCGCTGCAAGGATAGTACCTATCGATCCTTCGTGGGTCCGACGACTTAGATGGTTCAATGATCATCTTTATCGTCATCCGAAGAAGTATACCTGTGTGAGCTGAATCTTGTGTTTCTCTCCTTTGTGGATTGTGTTGAGCTATCCTGTGTGGATTTACTGTTTACTCTCCTTTGTGGATTGTGTTGTTCTATCCTGCGTGGGTATGCGTTTTGCTTTCCTGTGTGGACTGGGTTGTGCTAGGGCTCGGACGTTGGAGCCGACCGGGGAATTGATGACTTAGGTATATGTATGGGAATATACCTAAGCCGTGTCAGATGTTACATCGTGATTGTACCTCTTCTTCGTGATTTATCCTTTGTGGATTTCGGGAGACCTTCGGGGGTCTCGGGGTCCCTACTGAGTATCTTATACTCACCCCTGCACGGGCTATGCCCGCACTTCGTGGTGTTGGTTGCAGACGACGGACAGCGCTGATCGTGGAGGGGGCGTGCGGAGCAGGATAGTACGTGGAGGTGGACCACTGGGCGGGACGTACTCGGAGCGGTTAGGTGGACCCGAGGAGCAGTGGAGGCTATCTGTACCCACCCTTCAGGTGGGACTTCCAGAGGACGGCTCGACGCAGCAGTTTTTCCTTTCAGTTGCTGTTTTACCTTTCAGTTGTACTTTACAGTTGGGCTTGTATTTCCAGCCCCTTTTACTTTCAGCACAGCTTGTACAGTTTTTACTTAGTGTTTACTTTTCCGCTTTCTTACTCTGTGGTTCTTGTTTACTTTTCAAAGGCAATGCCTTCCCTTTTTGTTGGGATTTACGCCTTGGTGCTAGTCGCCATCCCCTGGCCTATGGAAGGCGGTCTTGGGGTAGTCACGGCACGGGCCCCGAGGACGGGTTGTGACAGATATGAGATCCATAAACAAATCTTGGAGCTTGATATTCTCAATATGTATTTTTTCAATCCTATCATACCCTTGGTTTTTCAGCATTATGGGAGATTAATATCCCTCATTATATCCCAAATAAGTAACGGTATAAATTGTGATGAGGTTGATCTAGGTACTATTATCAATCAGAGTCCTTTAAGTGTCAACATTGCCAAGTTTTCTTCAACCATATAGGGTTCTGATATGTACATGGATAAATTCTTCATGATCCTGATCTGTGAATTGTATTGAGACATTGAAATATAATCAAATAGTATCTACTCAATATTCCCCAGTTGCAATGAAATTTTTTTTGAATTACTATGGACTCTAGAGGGCTTCAACCAGTGGCTTTATGACTTATTTTGGAAGATGAAGAGCATCCTAAATCAAGAGTTCAGATGAAATGAATGCCACATCTTTCAGAATTTCATACATTTGTTCCATAGTTTTGGTACTTCTCATGTTGGGGTTTATCCTTATTTCTTTGCTCGGTATTTTGGGTATTTGTGGTAGATGGTTCTAGTTCTTGGGTAGAGGTCAAGGGAGAATCAGAATCTAATAGTGTAGGTTACGCCTCCTTTCCCCCTTTTCTGTGCTAATCAAATAATCTTAGCCCTGTCAGATAGTCATGTAAGAAGACATGTCATGGATGACTAATTGAGGGTTCTAAGTCACCTTCATGTTCACATTGGTCTTTATAGAGTGATTTCCCATGGGTCTCGACTTTATATATGTCCTCTGTGGGGATGTGACCATGATATTGGGTCAGACCACACCAACATTATCGCATGTATCCTCGACTCTTGTACCTATATCCCTCATCTCCCTAGTCTTGTGTGGGGAACACAGATTTGTGGGAATATTCATCATCAAAAAGGGGTCTTTTGAGTGAATTAAATTAACAAAAGCAAAGATGATCTATTCATCTTATGAGGATTTCATTTGGTGGGGTGGTTCTTTTGATTCAGACGTCATAGTAAATATGTCTGCAAAAGTTAGAGCTTTTATAGGTCCTGAATATAACTCTTCACCTATAGTATTTTCCAATTTTTTATGACTACATCCACCTTCTGAAGGTGTATTTTATGTCACCTACCTAGGTGATGGGAAAATTTATTGGTTTTTGAATCTATTCCACCATGTTTTCATGAGAATTTTTTACTATCTTTTGATGTATATAGTTTTCAGACATAAAACCATTCCTAGCCAAAAGCGCTTGAAAATCATCCTCTACTTCAAATAAAGTGATAATTATACATGTCACCTATTCTAGAGGATTCTCCAACATCACTTTTCCCGAATTAACCCTGCATTATAGGATGTCTTTGAGGAAGTAATATTGGTGGTGGGACCCAGCCTTATATGGAAAGGGAAATTGTCTGGATGGTCAGGGAGGTTTACCTCGTTGGGTTTCTTCTGATGTGGTGGCTTCATTGGGTTTTTTTATATGGATACAAGAAAATAAATGGGGACCTAATCATTTCAAAATGATTATACATTATTCATGTATCCCTCAAATTATTAGTGGCCCTAATATCTTTTAACTTCTAGCCGAGGGTGAATTTAAGGTGTTTTCTACTAGATAGGAGGCACAGGATGATTCGTAGGTTGCCTAAGTTCTTGAATGGGAACTACTAATGGTTTGAGGGTAATAGTTTTGGTATCTACATTACAAATACATTTACCATGTGCCAATGGTATGGGAAGAAATTTATCTTGGGTCCCCTGAATGGAATCTTTTATAAGTTGTGTCATTCTACTGAATTCACAATGTCGTCCTAGATATTTCATCAGGCCAGGGGTGTCTGAATCTCATCATGAATATTTTCATCCCATAGTTTCATTAATTTCTCCATTGAGAGGGGGATTCTATGTAAAGAGGTTAAACCCTTCCATTTTGATCTGATGTTATAAATACTCTTATTTTTTTGATGCCTGCAGTTTTTCAAGTTGAGAATGGTCATTTTCCTTAGCATAGAGATAAAATGATAAAGGCATTTAGGATGCATGTCTTCCCATTCTATAGTGGATCCTAATATAAGGTTATTGTTTGGAAAAAATACTAGACCTATCTGATTTTATACAAAACACCCCTACTTGGTCACCTCCTATAGATCTCATGGGCCCATCATAAGACCGAATTAGGAGAAGAAGTGTCTTATATTCTATTCTTGATCCCTAACACCATCAAAGGTGGAGAATTTAGTATTAATAAAATTTTGTGGGGGTAAAGTGTCATCCACCACTTCGGGATACACATTGGGTGTCTCCCTTTAATGTATTCCATTTGAGAAATGTGGGATTCAATGTAATTGAGCACTTTTGGTGCAAATGGTGTCCAGGCCATCATCAATCTAGAGGGAGAATGAAGGTCTTGATTAGGGGGCATTATTTTCATCTCTTATTGATTACTGATCCATGATAAGAAGTAATGATAACCCTATAAGTGGAGATTGTGTCTCCATAATGGAGGTAATTGATGTTCATCTTCCATTTACTCTTTTATATAGACTTGATGTCTGGATCCAATGATGGTCTGATTCTTAGATGTATCTCTTTTAGGCAGATCGACTATTTTCTAACATATTGGAGGAGGGATATTCATCTAAACCTAAATACGATACCCAATCGGAATTTTTCTCGTGATTTACTCATCATTTAGTTTTCTTGTATTTTTAATCTCATTCTCATACTATGCTAACCACTCCTCTGTGGAAGTAATTTCAATTATAATGGGTGATGAGTGGGATATGATGATTTCTATACCTTTATCCTTGGAAGTGTTCTTATGTTGAGGTGGGAACTCCCAATTCGAAGGTCAAAGGTTTTAGAATCTCCTATGGTTCTTTGTATTTGAAACCTTAATATGTGTTTCTAGATCACCCTCCTCTCGATGTATGTTTTAAGAATTATGTCCCTCTATATTTGTGGCTTGAACCACATTATCTATTATATTTAAGGTGATGAAATTCATAGAGTTTTATCATGTAATAGTAGTTATCTCATTACTCTCAATGAAATATGGGGACTCTACACTACTTGTATTAGGGTTTTATATCTTACCCATGTACATATTAGACCTTTTTACCTTATCAACCCATGGAGTTTGATTACCTTCTCTATATGATCCACCTATCATGGACTATGCATAGTGACTTTAGGGTAGTTTTTTTCATGCTTTCCAAATAGGACCTGAATAGAAGAGGTTCATCATACACTAGGAGGAATAGAGGGGATGTATATCTTCAATACGTACCTACCAACCTTGAGAAAATAGATTCTCTCCATGTAGATGATGACAATTAAAATTCCCCTAGGCCTATGGGAAAGGGATTATTCAAGGCTACAATTGGAACTTGTTGATCTTGTTGTTATTAATTTGATGATTCTAGTCATCGATTTGATGACCCATTGGATGGAAATTTAGATATAAATTCCCCCATAACTATGGAATAGGGTTGATCTATAACCTCTACTAATTTCTCTAGGATGCTCTTGGGATGTTATGAAACTAGTGATGGAAATTGCGAAAAAAAAATTACCCAAATACTATGGGTTGGTGTTGATTTTAATCGGTTGTGTATATGTCTGGAATAATTTTAGGGAATTATGATCTGATGGGTGGAGGCGATGGTAGATATTCCCCCCACCCAGTGTGCTTGATTCTCTTCTAGATAACTATTATGGAAGCAAAAATTGTGGCACATTTTATTTGGAACTACTATGATCTTGTATCAACTTGTTGAAATGGATTCCCATTATGGGAGTCATTTTCTATGGGAAGTTGTTCAGTTGTCCACAACATTGGACTTTGTGTGTGAAATGTATTCTCATAAATTCTAGGGGGCCATTTTAAAGATTATTTGGAAATCATCTTCCCCCATTCATGATTTCATTACATCTATAAAGTGGGGGTATTTCATTGTAGTGAACAAATGGATCATGTGTTACACAGTCCTCTGATCTCACTAGAGTCTATGACATTACATGATTCCAAAAATGGGGAGTTCTAGTATTTTATGGGTGTGGTGGAGTGTAATTATACATACATTCTTCATATGTGGATATAGATATATGAAAAGTATTTCACACTTATTTTTCAAATATTTACGATGTAATGGTGGAAAATGCGTTGTAGAATTGAATGGTGCATTTCTACTTTAGGGTCTTGGGGAATGGATATATAAGCCAATTCCATTTGAAAACAGAGTATGTTTATGGTATATAGGAGACCCTAATATCCAAGATATATGAGGTTTGTACCCTTCAATCACTAGTGAGTTTCCTATACATTTTGGAGTAAGTAAGGAATGCACTCCTTATATAGCTCCTATGGGATCTCATAATCTGAAGTGGCGAGGGGATATAACATGGTTAAGAGGTAGTTTCTAGATAAATCTCTCTATATATCAATGTTGTCATTCTATTAATCATACTTACATTTCTCCACCTGGACAAACCATAGTGGTCACTTCTCTAGGTCACATGTTGTCCATGGCTACGGGTTTTTGGTATTAAATGGGGAACTATATATGGTTTACCCCAATGATTAGATCACATATCTATAAGAAGAGTTCTACGTTTTTATCACCTCTCTATATGGAGGTGTTTGGGAAATGGGATTATTTTCCATGTCTGAGGAGATATCATTTTTGAGAGGTAAGAACAATTGATTTTGGGAGTATAGTACATGTCATTCATCTCCACACTACCATGAGGAATAATATCATGGTAAGGATAACTTTATTCTTTAGTAGAAGATTCATTGGACCCTTGAGGTGTTATGTGTATGCATAAAAAAATGTTATGGACATTGGTAGTGAGCATACCAAATATATAATCCTCATTATACATAGTAGATGAAATATGTTAAGCTGTCTTATAGTGTTGTATAGGGATATGATCATACTATATGATGTCTACTAGAATATGTTCATTACCTTATTTTTCAATGGTAATATCATCTCTATACTAAGAAGTTACATGAGTATGTTAGTGATCATATTTATTTTCGGTA
Source organism: Viscum album (assembly GCA_963277665.1). Classification (NCBI taxonomy): domain Eukaryota; kingdom Viridiplantae; phylum Streptophyta; class Magnoliopsida; order Santalales; family Viscaceae; genus Viscum; species Viscum album. Next base: position 816,999,738 of record OY728142.1, read on the forward strand.
GGAGTATGATCTTTCATGTGGGAGGTTACCGGAATTGGTCGGTCAACACTAGATAATGTGAGGATATTATCCTAGTTCACAAACTCATTCCCTATTAGAATATGTCCAAAAAACCTCTAGAATTTTATTAGGGATATGATCCTCTTATTTTATATCCTTTGAATAATTTTTTTACAATAATTCATCAGGAAGAGTGCGGATATGAGCCTAGCTTCCTTGATTAGTTATAATATTCAATGTAGGTTCATTAACATAAATAAGAGCTTTCCATAATGCATGTGTTTCAATAACTTGGTAAACCTTAGTTGGAATGATAATTTTATCACAGTCTAATAAGTTTAGATTATGCCTTGGGTATTTTTCAATAGGAATATGAGATTCTCTCGAGGCAAGAGCCACCCTCACTTGGTGATCCTAGGTTGGAATGGGAATATGAGCCTATTCTGGTTTCTTTTGAGAATGTTATTGGCCTTTATCGATTGGAATGTGTGCATGCCATACAAAATATTCTATTCTCACTTGGTGATACCTTTTTGAAATGGTCATATAAGCCCAGTCAGATGCCTTTATCACATGTCTCAAGTATTTTAGATATGAAATTTAACCTATCCCGAGGCATGTGCTACTCTCACTTGGTGAGCCCGGTTTGGAATTGAATTATGTGATTGGTATGGGGCCTCATCCTTTTCCACAATATGTTGATAATCATCATGGATGGGAGAACAAATGTGTGTGTACTCTAGAACAACTACTTGTTCGTTCTGATTTTAGTGTTGTGTCATCTTGGATGTTGAGAAATAAATGTTTTCATGTCCCTTCTTCCATACTAGTATCAGAATATGTCGGTAGATTCATTTAGTTGTTTCTAAAATGATGTATCATTTTAGTAAAGTGTTTTCAGAAATGTAGGCATACACATTTTCTATTTCCAATATATATTGGTTGACACATTTAATTCAAACTATGGTATTATCCCACTTCTATTATCCATGTTCCATCGTAATATGCTAATGAGTTTCATGCACGGGGGAAGGGATATGTTCCTTCCCCATTATTACTACTTGAATATGCTAATATAATTGATTCGAGTAGTTAGAGATATTAACCTACTCAATAGTTATCATTGGAATATGTTGGATAGATTCATTAGTGAGAGTGAGGATATGAGCCCACTTCTAGTTATCCATATATTTCCGATCTTATTGTGACTTCCTTGGTGCTTGTGCATATGTGCACGATGTGGAAAGGTGTCAGTTAGTTCCCTCAGTGTGAAATTGAGGAGAATTAATCAGATGAAGGTGGTGATGGTGGTTGATAATATCCCCTCATAGTTTATTCTAAACCAGAATAGAGATACAGGTTACTCCATGATCCAACTTCCTCACATACGGAAGGTACTTATTGACTCTCTCTAGAGATTATATTTTGAAGTGATTGGTGGTGGAAAAGATCCCCAATGGTTTCACTACATCTTTCTTCATATGAGGATAAATTTTCAGTTTTGGAATCTAGATACACTTTTGTGTGTATACAAGGTCTAGGATCATACCATGTGCATGATATTCCCTAACCATTGTGTTCGTCACCATGAGATGAAGGTTTCTAGTGGGTGAGGTTGTTTTGTGGCCCACAGGGGTTGTATCCATAACAGATTTTCTAGAACAATCACTAGATGAAGACATAATTATGGGTGGAGGTATAGTTTACTAGACCAATATCTACACTCATGAATACATCAAATAAAAAATTCACTGATCAGTGAATCATTCTAGTAATTATACACTCTTAATCAGATATGAAAAGGTAAAAAAAGTTCTGTTCATAATCATGTTTTGAGAAATTTTTCCTTCACATGTTGTCACAATGACAATTGACTTATCTATTGAAAAACATATTTACATTTTGATTCAAATGGGATGTACCAATTTTTTTGGTATAGAAATGCTAAACACAATGGCCCAATGCATTATCAACAGATCATTTTTTTTATTAGAGCGATTCATGTTGTGTTCACCATTTTTATTTCATGGATAGATGAAGAATGGTGGAAATGTAATGGTTTACAGGGAGTTGTGAATTATATCCATTTTAACCTAATATTGGGTGGAGTAGATGAATTATTTCACATCACATTCATCATTCTCATCATTCATATCAACTCAATATGGTTCCCACATCCATAACTAGGTATAATCCTACTTTCCAAAGATAGGTGGACAATTGGGGGTTTAGACCCAACAACATTTAAGAACCCACATTAGTCAAAAGGATGGGAGTTTAGGATCATCAAAAAATTTTTGGTGGGAATATTTACTTACTCTGAGACTCTATTATTGATTTTTTATATATTGTGTGAATCTATTCTTACTCCAAACATGCAACCGGTTACCCTAAAAATGATCAAGTGTTAAATTCTTCAATGTGTAAGTGGTTGTTCTATTAATGAGGCCATCTATATGTATCCAAGGTTCTTTTTCAACTTCACATTATATCATATTAATGTGTAGAAACTTATATTTCTAATCAATATAACTAATAACTATGATGTTTTATTACCATCTAGGGAGTCAATTAATATTTTGAGGATGGGATTGGGCTATTATAAGGCATCCTATGTATCTCGGTTATAACAGAAATAAAAACATTGGTTGTTTATTTGAGATATAAAGTTTAACATCATGTGGAAATGAAATATATAAGAGAATTTGGGCTCACAGTACCCAGATAGGTTGTCAGGTTGGATTCCTACATATCTTGTTTATAACATAAATAAGAGTCATCCTATCTCGATCAGTCCATCGGGACTTACCCTGAGGTGGATTCCATTGTATGGGGGATGTAATATCACACCAATGAATGGGGATTCCACACTATGGTTCCACATTATGGGGAGGTATGTGATGTGAATGATATGGTATCTGCAAATCCCTTAGCCCCATGTGATCCATTCTTGTTGTGAGAAGCAAGAGGTGAAAAGTGATCAGTCTCATTGCATATAGATTTAGGACTTATGCAATGTGGAATCCCTTATAGGGTTATTGATATGGATTTTGAGACATATTAATTAGACCTAAATATCCTATTTATATAATTAATTACTTACTGTATAGTTCATTTATCTCCTTGATCCACTGATGGATGAGGAAGAATGATAAACCTATGGGAGTGATTGGGTCCCAAGGGCAAGATTGTCCGAGATATGGAGGGAATGATACCAAGGTGGAAACCCATTGGACCTAGATCCTTAAGAAGGCATCCTACATATATTAGTTATATCAGGAATTATAGTAATCATAAGTAAATAGAGTTTATTACCAAATATGTGAACTGGATATGGTTATCTTGTCCTGGAATATCTGCCAGACATGTCCAGACTGTATGTCTGACATGTTCATGATGTCTACCTAACATGTCCTAATATTCTATCTGAAATGTCTAGGGTGTTTGTATGAAATGTATTTGAATGGTTTATGATGTCCCATTTTCCTTGAAAACATGTCTAAAGAAAACCTCATCATCCCTTTAACTTTTTCTAAGGACATATCTGGATATGGATAATATGACTGGAGGGTGTCGCAAAAAATGGATGACATGTCTGGAAGGTATCATATGACCAATATGACAAGTATAAAGGGTGCCTAAATACATGGATGTGATTTATATAGGGTTTCAAAATACATAGATGATATTTTTGGAGGGTTTTTCAAGACCGATATGACATGTCTAGCGAATATCGCTTGAGCTGGGTGAAATACCGAATGGAATCTATGGGAATTGAATGGAATGTCTGGTGGACATCCCATGTCCTGGAAGACATGTAAATATAACTCAATTATATTTGGATAAAAGTCCCTACTTCTACTACATATCTTGGGAACCATGTCTTGGGGAGGTCATAATATTTGGTTGGAAAGCTCAAAGGACTTCACATGATTGATCTGAAATTCCCAATAGACTTCACAAGACATGGTAATCATTTGCAATTGACAATGCATGAACTTGATGATGTTTCCAGAGAGTGTCTAAAGAAATGGGTTAAATTTCTTGGTTCCAACACAAGATCCACCAAGGTCAATTAATGTGAATGAATTTTAGATTATCTACATTTACATAAACCATTTATATTTTTTTTGTATTCTTCCTCTCTCTATTGAATATGTTCCTCAAGGATTGTTAATAATTTTCTTATTTTATGTTTCATGTGACATAGTTAACATGTGTACCTATTTAATAAAATTTTTAGGACATTTTATAATTACTTAGTGTGATATATATAGTGATAATGTGAAGTACATATTCATGTTGTGTATTCCCTTAGGCCATTCCCAATATTTTACCTAGCAGAAGACCTTTCTGATCGCATGGATTACCTCTCCAAAAATAACTCTCTTGATCTCTCATATAGGGGTCATCATCATGTGTGTGTTTTTTTTATAAGGGGAAGGGATTTATTGGTCACACCTCCAAGATTATACGTTGCGTTGAGTGGTACATATCTCATAAATATGATATGGATTCTGTGGAGTGATTTCTTCATCATGAAATTCACATGATCTTATCACTGGTCATCCATGGTGTCGTATGATAATAGAAACCACAAGAATTTTCCACCAACACCATTTTTATTTGACCCCATCCAATCAAATTGATTTCACATAACCATGTTGTCTTATAAAGTAGTTATTTCACCATTTATCTGACATGCTTGATGGCCATTACAAGATCTGAATGCCCATGGAAAGGATATCATGTGATAGAAGAGTACTTATATTGGGTCCTTCAGAAGACTAAGACGTCTTTTCATGGGCCTCTCATGATATTAATATTCTCACATAATGTCTATCATGTGATGAAATAATACTTTTCTGGGGTCCTTCATGAGACTAAGATGACTTTTCCGGAGCCTCTGGAAAGATTATGATGGCCAATCAAAGGGGCTTCACGATACTGAGATGGGTTATCAAAGGGTATATGCATGATCAATGGTGATAACATGGGGATCATAACCCCTTCTTCATGCAGATAAATTAATATTATATTAATGGTAATTTTCCACCTTTATTTTTTTCCCTTCCTAATTTTACAAGGATAGGAGATCTCATAACATCATTTGAGCATTGTCGAGCAAAATCACTCTACTTGTTTACAATGCATTGTGTGATCAATGATGGATATCATGATGATGCATGATTATTTACATGGATGATCCCTCTGATTTTATATGTTGACATAGGGAAATCATATTCTTGTATGGCTATGTCTGAGGTCCTTCACATGACGAAGGTGGCATACCAACATGCTCTTGTGCTATAAGGTGGTCATTCCACCAAGGGATCCATGAGGTTTTTTTGAATCACATGTGTATATAGAATGTAGGTTAATCATAACACTCCATCATGTAAGGATTCCTCATTTCCACCTGAATTTTTATGGTTTTTTTAATGATTTTGAGTAGTCTGTCGATTGAAAAATCATGTGATCAAAGGAACTCTCCTGCTAGCCTTTATATGATCATCAATACTTGTATGTATTCCTTTGTAGGAACCAGAGGTCCTATAAAATGGAATTCATGTGATTATAATTAGATCATTAATTCCACATTATCCATTTAGACGACTTTCACAGGGTTATTTAATGAAATTTTTCTAAGGTTATGCGATCTTTGTGATTCGACAAGCTTCTCTGCCGTTGATTTGTCAAGAAAAAATAATATCCATGCTTTGGGTATTTCTTCCCTTGTAAATATTCTTATGCACATTTGGCATGCATAAGAAATTACATTGAATTTAATATTTGTATTAACATACTTAGTGGTATATGGTTAATATTAATCCAAAATACATTATGTTTACAAGATACATAACATAGTAAACCTTTATACTTTGATAAATTTCTTACACTAACCTTGAGGCTGAGCTATGTTGAGTTTAACCAAAATGGGATATATCGTCTTGTATGAAAATTATGACATATGGGACCTCAATTTATTTTGAATAAGTAAATTCAAGTCCATTATTAATATAGTGGAATTGGATTTGTTTAACTATTTGAATAAATGGAATGAAATATATTTATTCAATATTGTTAGTATATTTTATAGAATCAATAATATATGAGTTGGCATGTACAAGATTTCATGTTCTTGGTATATTAGTAACAAGATATCTTAGAAAATTTTATAATATAAGAATTAAAATGTTATATAAAGATAAATTTTGTGGTGAACATGTTCATATGGGGATATGAGTGTGTTTAATTAAGATCACACAAAACCCATTTGTAACTTAAATTACAATTGAATTTTTTTAGAGGTTGTTATTTTCATAAAAATATATATTAAGGAATTAATAAGTATTATCAATGATAAAAAGGATCATAGGGTCACACAGTAGGCCATGAAAAAAGGATTATTGACTTACAAATTTTTTTCCTAAAACTAATGAAATATTACATAATAACCATTTCCAAAGGAGTTTTTATGGATTCAGACATAGTTTTTTTTCTTTATATAAAATATATCATATGTTACTATGAGTTATATATTGTTGGAAATATGCACCCATGAATACAAAACAATGTGGTTAGAGTCACCAAACTATGTATTATGTTATATAATGGTCAATAATAACATTAACAACATTCCAATATTGATTTTCATGTTTTTATTTAACTTATAACATATCATGTGATGATGTGTAAATCGTTTATTGACCATTAAAGGAGTTTAGAAACCATATTAAAGAAAAAATGGATCATTGTAAATGTTACTAAAAAATATCTAAATATTATTTTATTTCAAAATATATGTAACATTTCAACTCCAAAAATATCATTGATTTAGTAGAAGAGATCTATAAAATAGAGTTCATGGACGTCATTTTCAATTTTTTTGGAAAACAATCTCTAAAGTGGAAGTTTACTCCCATTATTCTCATCATTTTACTTTAATATATAAGGGGAGCACTTGAATCATTTGGGGATTTAATTTTGACCAATATATACATCTAGTGACATTAGTATTTTAATTAATATTGAGGTGTCTCAATAAAAATCATTGTAGTTAAAGGTTCAAATTGGACAATGAGTTCAAATATAGTTTATAGTTATTCATTTAATTTTATAAATTTCTATACCAATAGATATTTAATATAGATTTCATGAATTATTCTAATTGATTTAGGTATTGTGATGTCTTATAAAACCCTTCCGTTATTAACTATATGATCCTTTGTTCAAGAAAATTTTATAATGTTCATTTTTTTCCTTGTAGAACTATTCCCATTATATTATAAATTATTTTATCTAATCCATTCTATTTTTTAGATATATTTATCCTAATTAGATATTTTTTGGTTGACTATTTTTGTTGGAAATATCTATACCTAAATTTAGTGAAATAAAAGGTTAAACATATCTTTAAGATTTAGTGGGAGAGGAAATGATAAAAAAATAAAACTAATAAAACTAATAATACATCATCGTCTATGATGAATAATCCTTAATAGTGAGTTTTAATAATATTAAATTGTATTAATAAATGGATTCCAACCTCCAATGGTATCCTCTAGCCATTAGAATCTCTAAAATCTTCATTAGTACATATTCTCTATAAGCGTTCTATTAACACCTAATCTAAAATGTAAAATGAAGAGGAGTGCATGAGAGGGATTTGGATTTACAGAGTAGTATTCAAAATCAGGTTTACCACCCCCAAAAGACCATGAAATCCATTATACAAAACTCCTTTATTGAATGAAGGCGTCTATTGGAGTAAAAAAGTTCTATATGTTATGAAATAGACAACACTTTGCCTCCACACCATTATAACATTTACAATAGACCTCATTTATTTAATGTGGTTATAAAAATAATTTAAAAATATTAAATCATATACACATAATCAAATGACGTGTAATAATCTGAAACAATATTATAAAAATTATATTACTATCTTCCAAATGATATCATGTACCATTAGTCATGTACACCACAATGTATTTTTAAGAATCAAAACACAACACAGACCACAGATTGGTTACTCTCAAAACATCCAATTTTATGATTTAGTTAATATTTACAATAATCTCTAACTTATGATAAATCATCAGATGCCTTATTGAAAACATTATCACACCTTAAGAAACCAAACAAACTTCTTTTTATATAATTAACATATAAACCCTCTCAAATTTTATACAATCACTTTATACCAAAATTAATACATATTATATGGCCTAATAAATGACCCAATAATGCTTTATAAAATTTAAAACAATTTTTATTGACCTAATAAATTATTTAAATTAATTTTAGAGCTTTATAAAAATATTATATCTAGTAAAAAAATTAATAGGTTTGATAGGATCTCAATCAAACACACTCATATCTTCATATGGATATGTCAATAAGAAGGTGTATCTCTATACATAATATGAATTCTTAAATAATCCCATTTTATACTACATAAATTCAACTAATATGAATTTAACATTTCAATCTATTATATTCCAATTAATCAACTAATAATTATTTGAAAAAAAACTTACTATATTGAATGAATAATTCACATTTCATTTATCAAAATAGTTAGGCACAACACATGTGACACAACTAATAAAGGCCATTAATTTTATTAGTCAAATTCAATTTATAGCTCATATGTTATACTTTCTATAAAATATTAAAAATGTCATCATGGTTAAACTCAACAACAACCACGTCAACAACATTTCCAACTACCTTTTTATTTGGTCATCCTTAAAGCTGTATAAGAATGGTATCAAAGTATGATGATTCTAGGATATGAATCATTTTAACCTTAGGTAATGGGCATTAAAATGAATTATACACCCCTATGTATATCAAATACCTTATAACATTCCATGAGATATACTTTTGAGGGAAATCTCAGAAATTAATTATCCAATTATTACTCTAAGAGTTTATTCTATATCATAGGAAGGATTCAATGGGATTATAAGGATCGATTAGCGCTTAATTAATGAAGTGAAAATATAAAACCAAATGAAAATATTTACCATACTTGATAATTAAACCCATATATATATATAATTAATATTCATTATGTAGCTTTCAATTTAGATCACTACTTCTGCTAACTTCTATAATGTGATTAATAAATATCTCTAAGAGATAGCTTAAGGAATCCCTCCTATATGTTGTATCCACATATTAAAATTGAATCACCTTTTTTATGGGTGAGACTCCCATTACTTCTAGGAAATTCTTGTGATTTTTGTTGTAACGGGAGGAACAAAATAATTTTTCAAGGAGAGGGAGAATTGAATATTTTAATGAAAAGCTCGAACACTACCATCTCATGATGGTTTCCTTCTAATATAGGCTTCAATGATACTCATTTATTCTTCATGAAATAACTATGATATTACAAGTAATATGAGATATTATTTAATTATATTCAACATTTAAATGAAACCCTTGATTATCCATATGTTTCATCTTATGAAATGTGTAATTATAGATAATATGAAATAGAAACTAACTGTTAACCATTTATCAATTCGTTTACTTATTAATCAGTGGAAGTGGTTTGATATCATATAAAATGAATTACAATATCCCTATATTAAAGTAATTTAATTGTCTTAGTTTAGTCTATATTATATAATACAGTTAGTATATATTGTACATTATGATATCATCCCAAACACATCATATATGTATAGGATATAAGAAATATTTCTTTCAATCTCTCACTTGTTCTAAAGCCTCATATACTTGGTTCCATTTCATGTTATATTGACTCATATACAATAACTTTGGAATCCATATTCAAAACTCATTTTGAATGTTAACAAGATAATTTTTGAAAGATATCATTAACTATAAATTTTATTCTATCATATTATAAATCTTATGAATACACATCCAAAACATATTTTGGTTATACTTTAAAACTTTTTTAGAGAATATATCAAAGTAAAAATGATTCCCTGTTCATTAAACCAAAAAGTTTGATCCCATGGGACTTGATACTATTAACAAAAATATGAATTCATGAATCTATAAATGTAATAAAATTTTGGCCTCTAGGAAATCTGGATTGTTACACATGTTACAAATTTATTGGGAATGATCATTGTAAAAAAAACATGAATTTGTATAATTCTGACCATATTCTACATCGTATGAAAGATTTAATTTTCACAAGATCAATTTTTTCTAGACATTGAGTAACTATGGGACGCAAAAAAATGTCATTCCCATATAGATACAAATTATTTATTGATTTCCGATGTATAGACTTGTAAGTTCAATGAATATATCACATGTCATTATGCTAATGGATGATGACATCAAATATCCCTTATACAATAGATATTTAAATCATATGTATTTTTAAGATACATTCATACACATCCTCAATCTATCAAAATAGAGTTCCTAGTTTTCATAATCATCATATGAGAGGAAAATTCCCATATTCGTCAAGATCTAAATGATTACATGTTCAACAACATACCCAACCACCCATAATTAGACAAATCCTTAGGATTGTGTAAGAGAGGTATCAAATTATGAATATTCACAAGAATGGTATCTCATCAAACTAATGTATTGGGGAAATATAATTATGAACCATTAAACACTGTTATACAAATATATTATATATGACACTCCATGTGGTATACTCGGTGGGTCATCTAACACAAAAAACTCTTTCTATTCCTCATGAGAATATTACATATACCTATATGAAATTTTTATAATGGTTACCTTTACATCTCATTACAACATTTAACACTCCATGATTAAAATTTGTTAGGGATATCACAAAGTTATTCTTTGAGAGTATAATTATTACTTAATTCTTTGTAATATATATATCCAACATTAAATAATGAAAAGGTTGAATATCCCTTTATATATAACATGATACATTTTATATTCTTTATAAGGCCCCATCCTTAAACCTTACTTAATCTTGAGTTATTACAAGATTACACATTGAGGATCTTTTCAGGTTTAGAGTTTTATAGAATTAGATCATAAAACTTGCATTATATTCCACATTTAAACAAAGTGGGTACATAAATATAGTATTCATTTTTCCCCATCAACAGAACATATTTAAAATAAAACATGGATTCTTTCTTGACACTTCCTTGACACTATCATCACATCATGTACCATTCCCTTGACATGTGAAAAACATTTCAAAAAAGACTTGGGATGAGCAAAAAAGCTCAGTATGGGTTATATAAAAAATAATATGGAAAGGAAACATGAGTTCATATATACATAAGAATGAAATCATACTTTACCCATAAAACATAAACACTTTGACATACCTCATCAAATCATTAATAAATCATAGAAATCATAAGAAATAAAGGTAACTTGAGGCATTCATAACATTCTTACGTAGGGACTAACCCTCTTGGTTACGTTTGGAATACCCATCACAGTATATTCCCTAAATATATTCAGCGAAACCTTAACATTTCACTCCTTCGCGTCACCCAATGCATTGGAGAGCTATATCGGGCTCACCCTCCCTTAGTTTATCATGGAACCACCCGTCTTCATAATAATGCCCATGAACATCAACATAATCGTATCACATAAAACATACACAAAGGAAACATAACATTTCCACCTTTCAATCAAAAGATATGAATGAAACACATTGATATAAAAACATTAAGAAAACTATTTTCAATACCAAAATAAAATAAAAGTAAAACATGGTATTTATTTTTCTTTTAAGAATAAGGTATGGCTTGTAGAGGAAGCCGAAACTCAAATAATGGTCTCGGCGGAGGAGAAGTCGTTGTCGCCGCATACATACGACAAAACATTTTCTTTTTTCATTTAGTAAAACACTTCGTAAAAAAAAAGATTCCTTTTGGATAAACGTAAAATTCAAAGGGGTTTATACACCGTATAAAAGAAGGTTGAGTATAAAACAAAATATGCCTCAATGAAAGGAGATTGAGACGAAGTCCCATAACTTGGGTCCGACTTGACTCGATCGTTCATTAATCTCCTGAAAACTAAACTTGAGTAAATTTATACTTGTTTAATAACCTTTTTCAAGTTCATTATTCCTTTTATATCACTTATTTCCATTTCATGAACACTATGTAATTATTTAAGTTAATAACGGTCGTTTTAATGATCATTGGTACTTGAGTCAAAAATAAGCCCTTTGTAATTACAAGTTGTTCATGTATCGATTATATCCAAAATGGTATTCATGATGTATATATCATATATGTCATATATATCCAGTAAATTCATGCATTTATAATATTATATAATCATTTAGAGGTAAGAAATGAAATGCATCGTTCATGGAGACGGTAAGCCGTACGTACGCATGAACGCTACTATCATTTCTAATTTTTATTTTATAGAATGGAATCATAATTATATAAATGTATATTATAATTCCAATTTAATATCATATATAATATCATAACTCAGTCCTTTATACGTCCCACATATGGTATTTAACGAATCAAATCACTTTGAGGGGCCGGTAGTTCGCACTTCCTTAAATGAAGATATCGCGTTTACCCATAATGGGAACCATAATGGTATGACCAAAATGAAAAATAAAAAAGCTTAAGGAAAACATAAAAATATTATATATCATATATAAATATAGTGTCATCTTAATGGCCACCTTTTAAGGTGTTAAAAGAATGTTGAACAATCATCGTTTCGGGAGGCAGAAATTCGCCATCCACGGAAACAGTATGTTCATTAACCATTAGATAGAGGTGTGTGTAAGTGTAGCTCTAATCCTTATTATAAAAAAAATCCTAGTATATTGAAGATACTATAGTTGTTACAAAAGAAATTAATAAAAAGAGTTTAGGGGGTTGGAGAAGCAAAATAACACAGAAGGACTCAAGTGAAGACATTACCTTAAAATCTAGTAACTCCCTTTGGTTTGAGCTCAAAGGCATCCTTGGGAAGGCTTCTGCCCAAAGTGAGGCTTCAAGGAGTAAGAGAGGGAAGTGGAGAGATAAAATGGGCAGCAGTTGGCCGAGCCAATGTCTTTGGAAGAGTGGGTAAGGAGGAGAGGTGGGGGCATTTTATAAGAGGAGAGGAGGGGCACTCTTGGAAAGTAAAGAAATGTTACTTTATTTTCAAATGGGTTTCGGATTTTAAAGGTCCCACATTGATATAATTCAAGGTAAAGGTGTTAAGGGTTCGAAATATATCCACCCAATAGGTTTTGGACATGTTTAGGTCTTATATTTTACATTATCTTTCCATTTTATTTAAATCGTCGAATAATGAGGTCATCGCTGCATCATTACGATGTCATAAATAATTTAATTTATTTAATGTCTAAAAATTACAAAAAAATACTATGATGTAGAAAATATTTTTAGATTTCATATGACTATTTATAGTCTAAAATATCATTTATTTAGATAAAATTAAAAATATTTTACTTAGGTGATACATTCTTTGTTACATTTAAAATTCTTTAAAAAATAAAAAGATAAAAAGTCACTTTCTCACAAAAGGGATTTCATGGGGCCCCCAAGTTTGGCACAAGGCATCCCATGGTCGTCCATGAGACAACCAGTAGCCTTAGGACACATTTTGGTGTCATTTTATTATTATTATGATATTATTTTATTATCTGTAAGTACCCGATTACTCATTAATCAAGATAATTAAAGATAATTATCGTCGTTACTATTCATAATGTCCAAAGACAAAAGAGTCTTAATTACATAATTTAGACCTTCTGATTCTAAATTTTTAATCCATTTTACAAAATTCCAAACACATAAATTTCAATAATTTATTTAAAAATAATTCCCGTTGTCAAAACAAATAGCGGGTTTTTTTTGAAACAATATCTACGAAAAGTTTGGAATTAGTTTATGACAAATTTCAAAGTGAAATTAATCCTAATGACCACCATTGAATTAAATGGTAAAAATATATTCATATTACACTTTAAGACCAATTAAAAATATAATCTAACCATATAAATAAATTAAATGAAAAAGCAGTTTTGATGTAAAATGTAGTATTTTTTACTATTCATTAAAAAATGAACATTGTCAGAAAAATACCAAATATTTATCCAATGTAAATTTCAATGTCCAAATAATAATGAATATGTTTATTTTGACAAATATAGATTATAAAATTGTCAAAAGTTTTATTTAAAAAGGGGTTGCCATCAAAAGGCAGTAGAACAATATTTTAAGAATATTAGTGTATTCCATTCTTAAGATTGGATTTATTTTCATTTTAAGCCTCTAAAACAATATCTAATTCATTAATAGACATAGATAAAAATATCTATTATTAATTACTTACTTGGGATGTTACATCCTTCCCCCCTTTAGAAAATTGTGTCCCCACAATTTATTTACATATCAAATAAATGGGGGTACTTATCCCTCATTGCATTTTCAGATTCCCATGTTGCCTATTCCATCATGTTGTTTTTCCACAAAACCTTTACCTGATTAATAATCTTATTCCGTAACACATTCTCCCTGTGGTCAAGAATCGGGACCGGTTGTTCCTCATAAGATAGGTTCTCTTCCAGCTGAACTACCTCTGGACTCAAAACATGAGATGGATCTGGCATGTACTTTATTAGCATAGAAACATGAAAAACATTGTCTACCTAAGATAAACTCGGAGGTAAATACACTCAGTAAGCAACTGATCCAACTCTCTCCAGAATTTAATATGGTCCAATAAACCTTGGACTCAGCTTTCCTTTCTTACCAAATCGCATCACAATATTCCATGGTGATACTTTGAGAAAAACATGATCACCTACCTCAAAAGAGAGATCCTTCCTCCTGTTGTCCGCATAACTCTTCTGCCTACTCTGAGCTGTTCTCATGTGTTTCTATATCAGCTGAACTTTATCTACCAACTCTTCTACCAATTCTGGTCCCATCAACTTCGTTTCACCCACTTCATCCCAGAAAGCTGGAGTTCGACACCGCCTCCAATATAATGCCTGAAATGGTGCCATCTGAATACTAGAATGAAAACTATTATTATATGAAAATTCAACCAAAGAAATATGTTGGTCCCAACTTCCCTGATAATCCATCGAACAAGCTCGTAACATATCCTCCAAGGTCTGAATTGTTCGTTCTGACTACCCATCAGATTGAGGATGAAAAGATGTACTAAAATTTAATTCAGTACCCAACGACTTCTGAAGGCATTTCCAAAAGATAGAAGTGAACCTGAGATCACAGTCAAATACAATGGAGATATGAAATCTATGTAACCTGACTATCTCTTTAAGATACAAACGGGAAAGTTGATCTAGGGAAAAAGTATCTCGTATAGCAAGGAAATGAGTAGATTTGGTCAAGCAATCAACAATAACCTAGATTGCATTATTACCTCGAGATGTCTTCGGTAATCCCATAACAAAGTCCATGGATATATTCTCCCATTTCCACTCTGGCACTGGTAAAGGCTGAAGCATCCCTTTCGGTAACTGCCTCTCTGCTTTAACCTGCTGACAAGTCAAACACTTCATAGTAAAATCAGAAATATCTCTTTTCATTCCATCCCACTAGTTATACTCTCGATGATCTCTATACATCTTAGTACTGCCTGGATGAACTGAAAAAGGAGAACTATGAGCTTCACATAACAACTCTCTCTTCAACTGTGAATCACAAGGCACACACAATCTCTTCCCAAATCTCAAAACACAATCATTATCAATGTTGAATTTAGGAAAATTACCCTTCTGAACCAGCTCAACATTTTTCTGCAACTCACTGTCTTGCTTCTGTGCTTGCTTGATTCTTTCTGATATAGATGATCTCACTGATACCTGAAACAAAACAGAAGAATATCCTGCACCAACAACTTCTATGCCAAAGTTCATAAAATCATTAACCAAAGGATCATGTTCCAAACACAACATTGCTAATGATGCATTACTTTTTCGACTCAAAGCATTAGCCACTTTATTTACTTTTTCCTAGATAGTAATGAATTGTACAATCATAATCCTTGATTAATTCTAGCCATATCCTTTTTCTCATGTTCAATTCCTTCTGAGTGAATATATACTTTAAACTTTTGTGATCGGTATATATTTCACACTTTACTCCATACAAATGATGCCTCCAAATTTTTAAAGCAAAAACAATAGCAGCTAATTCCAAATCATGTGTAGGGTAATTCACCTCATGAGTTTTCAACTGACGTGAAGCATAAGCAATTACCTTATCATTCTTCATTAGGAAACAACCAATTCCTTTCAATAAAGAATCACTTTATATAACAAACTCACCATTCCTGGAAGGCAGTGCCAAAACTGGAGCATTCACCAATCTTCTTTTAAATTCCTGAAAACAACCATCACATTCTTTTGTCCAGATAAACTTAACACCCTTCCGAGTAATCTTAGTCATTGGACTAGATAACTGTGAAAAATTTCTAACAAAACTTCGGTAATAGCCTATCAAACCAAGGAAACTACGAATCTCTGTTACATTTGTGGGTCTTGGCCATTCTTTAGCAAGCTTTGTTTTTGCAGGATCAACGATTATCCCATCATTAGAAACAATGTGACCAAGGAAAGAAATTTGTTGCAACAAAAACTCACACTTTCTGAATTTTCCATACAGTTTCTTTTCTTTTAACATTTGCTAGATAACCCTTAAATGTCTTTCATGCTCCTCTTTACTTTTAGAAAACACCAAAATATCATCAATGAAACCCACCACAAACTTATCCAAGAACTCATGGAAAATTCTATTCATTAAGTCCATGAATACAGCAGGTGCATTGGTTATCCCAAAAGGCATTACTACAAATTCATAATGGACATATCTTGTACGAAACGCAGTCTTCGGAACATCTGCTTCCTTTACTTTTAGCTGATGGTACCCCGATCTCAGGTCAATATTTGAAAAATACTGAGCTCCTTGGAGCTGATAAAAACAAATCATCGATATGGGGCAAATGAAATTTTTC
Source organism: Viscum album (assembly GCA_963277665.1). NCBI lineage: Eukaryota > Viridiplantae > Streptophyta > Magnoliopsida > Santalales > Viscaceae > Viscum > Viscum album. The sequence continues at coordinate 817,016,730 of OY728142.1, forward strand.
TTAACAGTGATATTATTTAAGGCCCTATAATCAATGCAAAGTCTCATTGATCCATCTTTCTATTTAACAAACAAGACAGGAGCACCCCATGGTGATGTGCTAGGTCGAATGAAACCTTTATCTAATTACAACTACAATTGTTTCTTTAACTCTAAAAGTTAAACATGAGCCATTCGATAAGGGGGTTATGAAATTGGCTTAGCATCAGGAACTAAGTCAATAGTAAATTCAACTTCCCGATCTGGTATTATTCCAGAAATCTCATCAGGAAAAACATCAGGATACTCATTTACCACTGGCACATCATTAATCTGAACAGTTCCCTTGTTTTCAACAATATGTGAATGTTAACATTCATTTCCATATTTTAAAAGTTTCTCGGCCTCTTGACATGTTATCAACAGTAAGGGTTCATTCTTGTAGACAAACTGAAAGTCTTTATGAAAAGAAACTTCTTTAGCTCTACAATCAATCTTAGCATCGTAAATAGAGAGCCAATCCATACCCAGGATAACATCAAACTCTACTAGAGGTAGAAAAATAAGGTTTGAAAGTAGGTTCTTTCCACAGATAAAGATAGGAAGATTCTTATAAATTCTTTTTTCCTCAACATTTCCCCCAGGTGTTGTTACCACAAGTTCAGGAGTCATTTCTTGAGATGGTATTCCCATTTTACTAGAAAAGGTTTCAGAGATGAAAGAATGTGTAGACCCCGAATCAAACAACACACTGGAATAATCTGAAAAAACAAACAAAGTACCTGATACAACTTCATTTGATGGCCCGACATCTGCTGAAGTAGTTGAAAAGGATTTCACCACCCCTTTCTGCTTGTATTCTAACTGCTTCCCATCACTCAATCTCTTTGTCGGACACTTGTTTGCATAGTGACCCATATCATTACACACAAAACATTTCACTAACTATAAATCAAATTTGGTCTTACCTTCACCTTGATCATTTTCAGTGCAATCACGAGCCTTATGTCCCATCTTACCACATCGGTAGCACTTTCCAGAATTCAGAAGACATTCCCCAGCATGCCTTTTTCCACATTTATCACAAACTGGAATCTTAGTTTTCTTACCATCATACATTTTTGAAGAATTCTTACCTTTCTCCTGCCACCTTGGTCTCATCTTCTATTGGTTGTTATAGAAAACTTGATCATCGGCAAACTCCATTTCCACCTTCTCATCACATCGAAAAAGATTTTCATAACTTTTAAACTCATGATAAGCTAATGCCCTTCGATATTTTGGCTTTAATCTGGAGTAAAAATTATTGATTTTACTATCAAGGTCTCGGATAAAATTTGGAGCATACCTTGTCAATCGAGTGAACCTTTATTCATAGGCAGCCACTTAGTCTTCCTCTTGCCTCAATTCCAGAAATTTTTTTTCCATACTATGTCGAACAGCCTAAGGAAAATACTTCTCAAGAAACATACCTTTGAATTCATCCCAGTCAAGAGAATCAATCTCCTCGGTGTCCCTGATATTTTTAACCATATACCACCACTGATCTGCCTCACCCACCAAACGGTAAATATCAAGACTAACCTTTTGATTTTATGAACACCCCATGACATCAAAAATATTCTCCAGTGCTTTAATCCACCCTTAATATAACACAGGGTCAGATGATCCTTTGAATGATGGGGGATGTTGCCTCATGAAATGTTCCACAACTGACATGTTCCTCTGCGGTTGATCTGGATGATCTCGTGCATGGATACCACCACCATTTATCTCTTGATTCAACTGTGCCATTACTGCAAAAAAAACTATTCAGTTCCAATTCTGACCATCTCGGGATGCTGATTCAGAAGGTTATTTCCTTCTGTATGCCTTCTTATCACTACTTCCCTGTTTCCTCTACAGAAAACCATTATGAACAAACATGTCTTAGATGAATCAACATGGTAATCTTCAAATGCTATATCATTTCAAAAAAAAATTTGATAAACATTTAATAGAATTCTAACTCATAAAGTTATCTAAACCGACCATTGATACCAACTATAGGGCCCCAGCCTTAAACCTTACTTAATCATTAGTTATTACAAGATTACACATTGAGGATATTTTTAGGTTTAGAGTTTTAGAGAATTAGATCATAAAACTTGCATTACATTCCACATTTAAACAAAGTGGTTACATAAAGATAGTATTCATTTTTTCACATCAACAGAACATATTTAAAATAAAACATGGATTCTTTCTTGACACTTCCTTGACACTATCATCATATCATGTACCTTTCCCTTGACCTGTGAAAAACATTTCAAAAAAGACTTGGGATGAGCATAAAAAGCTCAGTATGGGTTATATAAAAAAATATGGAAAGGAAAAATGAGTTCATATATACATAATAATGAAATCATACTTAACCCATAAAACATAAGCACTTTAACATACCTCATCAAATCATGAATAAATCATAGAAATCATAAGACATAAATGTAACTTGAGGCATTCATAACATTGTTACGTTGGGAGTAACCCTCTTGGTTACGTTTGGAATACCCATCACAGTATATTCCCTAAATATCTTCGGAGAAACATTAACGTTTCACTCCTTCGCGTTACCCAGTGCATTGGAGAGCTATATCGGGCTCACCCGCCCTTTTTTTATCACAGAATCACCCGTCTTCATAATAATGCCCAAGAACCTCAACATAATCCTATCACATAAAACATGCATAAAGGAAACATAACATTTCCACCTTTCAATCACAAGATATCAATACAACACATTGATATAAAAAAATTATGAAAACCATTTTCAATACCAAAATAAAAGAAAAGTAAAACATGGTATTTATTTTTCTTTTAAAAAGAAGGTATGGCTTGTAGATGAAGCCGAAACTCAAATAATGGTCTCGGCGGAGGAGAAGTCATTGTCGCCGCATACGTACGACAAAACATTCCCTGTTGTCATTTAGTAAAACGCTTCATATAAAAAGGATTCATTTTAGATAAACGTAAAATTCATAGGGTTTTATACATCGTATAAAAGAAGGTTGAGTATAAAACAAAATATGCCTCAATGAAAGGAGATTGAGACGAAGTCCCATACCTCGGGTCCGACATGACTCGGTCGTTCTTTAATCTCGTGAATAATAAACTTGAGTTAATTTCTACTTGTTTAAGAACCTTTTTCAAGTTCAATATTTCTTTTATATCAGTTATTTCCATGTCATTAACACTATGTAATTATTTAAGTTAATAACGGTCGTTTTAACGATCATTGGTACTTGATTAAAAAATAAGCCATTTATAACTACAAGTTATTCTTGTATCCATTATATCCAGAATGGTATTCATGATGTAGATATCATATATGTCATATATATCCAGTACATGCTAGCATTTATATTATTACATAATCATTTAGAGGTAAGAAATGAGATGCACCATTCATGGAGACGGTAAGCCATACGTACGCATGAACGCTACTTTCATTTCTATTTCATATTTTATAGAATGGAATCATAATGATATAATGGTATATTATAATTCCAGTTTAATATCATATATAATATCATAACTCCATCCTTTATACATCCCACATATGGTATTTAATGAATCAATTCACTTTGAGGGGCGGTAGTCCGCACTTCCTTGAATGAAGATATCGCGTTTACCCATAATGGGAACCATAATGGTATGCCCAAAATGAAAAATACAGAAGCTTAAGGAAAACATAAACATATTATATATCATATATAAATATAGTTTCATCTTAATGGCCACCTTTGAAGGTGTTAAAATAATGTCGAACAATCATCGTTTCGGGAGGCAGAAATTCGCCATCCACAGAAACAATATGTTCATTAACCATTAGATGTAGGTGTGTGTATGTGTAGCTCGAATAAATCTTATTAAAACATCCTAGTATATTGACGATACTGGATTTGTTACAAACGAAATGAATAAGAAGATTTTAGGGGGTTGGAGAAGCAAAATAATACAAAAGGACTCAAGTGAAGACATTACCTTAAAATCGGGTAACTCCCTTTGGTTAGAGCTCGAAGGATTCCTTGGGAAGACTTCTGCCCAAAGTGAGGCTTCAAAGAGTAATAGAGGGAAGTGGAGAGACAAAATGGGTAGTGTTTGGATGATCCAAAGGCTTTGGAAGTGTGGTTAAGGAGGTAGAGTTGGGGGCCTTTTATAAGAGGAGAGGAGGGGCACTCTTGGAAAGTAAAGAAATGTTACATTATTTTCAAATGGGTTTTGGATTTTAAAGGTCCCAAATTGATATAATTCTAGGCTGAGGTGATAAGGGTTCTAAATAAACCCACCCAATAGGTTTTTGACATGTTTAGGTCTTAGAGTTTACATTAACTTTCAATTTTATTTAAATAATCAAATAATGATGTCATCGCTGCATCATTATGATGTCATAAATAATTTAATTTATTTAATGTCTAAAAATTATAAAAAAATTAATATGATGTAGAAAATATTTTTATATTTCCAATTAATATTTATAGTCCAAAAGATCATTTATGTAGTCAAAATTAAAAATATTTTACTTAGGTGATACATTCTTTGTTACATTTAACATTCTTTAAAAAATAAAAAGATAAAAAGTCACTTTCTCACAAAGGTGATTTCATGGGGCCCCAAAGTTAGGAACAAGGCATCCCATGGTCTGCCATTAGACAACCAATAGCCTTAGGAAACATTTTGGTGTCATTTTTTTTTATTATGATATTATTTTATTATCCTTAACTACCTGATTACTCATTAATCAAGATAATTAAATATAATTACAGTCGTTACTATTCATAATGTCCAAAAACAAGAGTCTTAATTACATAACATGGACCTTATGATTCCAAATATGTAATCCAATTTAACAAATTCCAAACACATAAATTGCAATAATTGATTTAAAAACAATTCCCGTTGTCAAAACAAATAGGGGGTTTTTTTGAAACAATATCTATGAAAATTTTGGCATTAGTTTATGACCAATTTCAAAGTGAAATTAATCATAATGACCACCATTGGATTAAATGGTAAAAATTTATTCAGATTACACTTTAAGACCAATTAAAAATATAATCTTACTATATAATTAAATTAAATGAAAAAGTAGTATTGATGTAAAATGCAGTATTTTTCACTATTCATTAAAAAATGATCATTGTCAGAAAAATACCAAAAATTTATCCAATGTAAATTTAAATGTCCCAATAATAATTACTATGTTTATTTTGACAAATATATATTATAAAATTGTCAAAAGATGGATTTAAAAAGGGATTTCAATCAAAAGGCAGTAAAACAATCTTTTAAGAATATTAGTGTATTCCATGCTTAAGATTGGATTTATATTCATTTTAAGCCTCTAAAACACTATCTAATTCATGAATAGACATAGATAAAAATATATACTATTCATTACTTATGTGGGATGTTACATTCTTTGTTTCTTTTAAAAATACTAAAAAACTATAAATAATAACGCATATAATCATATTCCAAATGATATACACTAGATCGAGCTTATGTTAATGCACTTTTAAGGTTTTGGTAAGAACATTGCATCTGTAAATAATTCCTACCCTATCTTTATGAAATATTCAGTTAAACCTTCCAACTAATCTCTTTATTGAGTAACATCCATAAAGTAAACTGGTTTAAATAATAGTGAGACCTAGAATCCCATTCCTAATGTTAAACTCTTTGAAAAAAAAAATCAAAACTCTTTAACATAAAAAAATAAAATTTTATGATGTTACTAAATTTTTTTATCGACTTAAAACTCTATTTAGGATTTTCATCATCATAATTCTTGGAACCCTTTCTACAAATATATTCCCTTGGAAATGTTTTTGTAACTAATGAAAATATTTTTCTTATTTTACTGAAAATAATAATCTCCTTTAGGATATAAAGTAATTTACACTTCAATATAGAGACTAAATAAAACTATTTAAATTTATATTATCTATCATTTGTAACCCCAAGTGAGTATTCAATTTGTTTTCAATTGTTTAATAAGTGTTTATTGTAATGGAGATAACATTTATAGACTTATTATGGATTAATGACAAGGAATTACATGTAATTCATGATATATAATCAACATAAGTCCATGAGATTATTAAGTTACTTCTATAATATATGAAGTAGGAAAATGAGGATAAAACATGAAGAACTCAAGTGGATAAGTTCAATAAATAGTTTCATTCATTTATAAGGAATATTTTTGTGATCATCATAAAAATAATCAAAGACATGTTAATAGGTTGGGAATTGACTATAATTTTTTTAGGAAGATTTAATGTGGTGGATATGGCATGAGATTTGGATGAAGAGAATAATATTATGTTTAAAATAATGTATAAAATTTTACATATCGATGTGGACAATTCTTCAGCATAAATGAATATTAAGGGTAACTAATTTTTCAACATAGCCAAATTTACAACATAGTAAATTTTGAAATATAGGTGAAATTCCAACATGTATGAAGAACCATGAAATTGAATGCTACTATGTATTCAAATTCAAGATTCACATAGGTATTTAGGTTGACATAAAATAATGTTTTAAAATAATTGAAGTGAACCATGCTGGGTAATTCAATCTATATATAGAATTCATGTATGTATATTAGAATAACATAAAACATTATATCCAAACCTAAAGGGAGATATTTTTATTATATGAAATTATTGAAACATGATGGTCCATGTGGTAGAGATTAATAAGGGCATGAATGTGTAGGTCAAGAATAGTCTTATATAAGAAATATTTGAGGATGAGAACCCTGATAAATCAAATACTATATGTATTAAAACATATGAGAGCCTGATTCTATAGGGTATTTAAAAATAGTAATGTTTTTTTTGAGTTTTAATTTAATAAAATATTTATATATCACCTGAAAGAATGAATAATGTGACTTTATGAGATATAAAAGAAGATATGAATGACAAATAAAATGATAAATAAATCCAAAAATCTATTGATTGATTCAAATAAGAGAATATCATACATTCTTATGATTGATTATTTTCCATATATTTATATGTGAAAACTAAATATTAATATGTGATTATAAACATGTGTAGCTTCCTAAAAAATAATTGGTGTTGGTGAAAACTATAAAAGGAACAATATATATTGTGAAAAAGTCTTTTTTGAGTTAAATACATCCATTTTCAAAGATACAATAAGTTAAGAAATATAAAGACGTACCTATACGATACAAACCTAAGTATTCAAAGAAAAATGAGAGAATATAGATTTTACCATATTTAGAATGAGTTTCGAGTCCATTATATTTTTTATAATAAAATATTAAATATATCGAATGTGTATATGAGAAATTTTGATCATCTTGGATGGTAGAGGACCATTTAAAAAATAATGAGGTTTTTCAATAGAAAAATAAATATGAGGATCATATAACGGGGGTTTCTATCTTATTTCTGAAGAGTCTCATGGTGGGGGAATAAAACCAGTTGAGGAGAAGATGAAAAATTGGTGTGTCTCACTAATTGACTCGTAAGTGTTGGTGGATTGTGTGTATAACTAGTACTAAATAGATGATTCATTTCTAGGGTGTCTAATAAGTTTCCACCAAAACCAAGGAAATTGATCATAATATTATAGTATTGAATCCATGTCAGGGTGTAAAACCACCATGAAAGAGAGTAGGTTTTTATAAGAAACCTCATTTATATTTTGTAATGATATCTCTATTATTTCTGTTACATATGGGGTGAGGCTGTTATATACTATTGAGTGGATCACGAAATATAATAAGATCAAGAGGTTAATATATAGAGGGGAATAAATCATAAAATGTGAAGACTAATGATTAATCCCCCCTCATTGTGGTAATTAATCGGTCCCTAGGAACCATAATTGTTATTAAGGAAAGTTTCCCTCTAATGATAATTAAGAATTCACATATTTAAATATCCTTAACTCATTAAATAGTAGAGGTATTTAAAAATTCATTGCGAATAATTTACATAGTTAGAGGAATATGATGCTACCCTATATTCTAGCACTTGTCCTAGAAGTGAGAGATATTCCAATAGTGAGTTTTCTGTTCACTAGTAATGGTTTTTCTATTCCTACAGATGATAATAGGAATTTAGAGTTATATTTAATGGTCAAAAAATTAATTTTAATGTCTCTATTGTAAAATTTATATGACAAAGTAATGTGTCTCCAAAGTAAAAAATAAATCCGATAAAAATTAAAAAGTATTTATGAAGGTAATGTCAAGGAAAATGAAGTTAAACTACAAGTATATAGAATCCAATTTGAAGACCTAAATGAGGATAAAGATGATACTATTTATGACTACTTTATAATGGTAAATGGGATTTTAAGAAATATCCAAGGATTTTGTGAGGCCCTAGAAGATTCCGTCATTATTTAAAAGTTGATGAGAAATTTTCTAGATAACTATGATTCAAAAATATCAACCTTGGAAGAAAAAAAATATGTGAATATTTATGATCTACACAACATACTCATGGATTATGAGATAAGGAAGGATTAATTTTAAATAATAAGGATAAAAATCAAATAGCCTTTGAATCATTGTAAATGATGAATCAAAGATTTACAAGATACAGAATCAACTGATTCAGAGTATTTAGAATGAGAATATAACATTAATAATATTTTTTCTCTTCTTTTTTAAAATATTTTGAAAAGGAATGTGGAAGGAAAAAAATACCACCAAAGTGCAATAACTATTATAACCTTAGACACTTTGTTGAAAATTTTATGAAAAATAATTTTGAAGACTATACATCAAATGAAGGGGATGATAAAGCATTAAATATAAAAAGAGTGAAAAATAATGAGTGTATTATAAAAAGAGGAAATTTAATTAGAAAGAAAAAAAGAAATAAAACTAAAGTATATCCCCAAATAATGAGGTTCTTTTATATTTCAATTTAAAAAATGGATCTAATTTATCCAATAGTGATTATTATAGTGAAGAAATAATTAACCAATAATATATACTAAAATATAATTTGGAAGTAAATTTTGAGAATAACACTGAACTCAATAAATAAAATATTACACTTAAAAGGAAAATAAAAGTTTTTTACTGAAAAGAAGGAGTTTGATCAGGGATAAATCACTCTTGCTGATCAGAATATGGAGGATAGGTTAATGATAGTTGATCTCGTAAATATTATGAGTAATCTTGAAGAAAATTCGGTTGAAAATGAGGTGGAATTATTTGAGACATAGGCCATATGTCTAACTATTCATCATGGGTAGAACATTGTGACATATGGATTTAAAAAATTAGTTGATATCAAAGGAGAGTCTTCTCTAAGTTATGATAAGAAAGGTTAAAATAACCCTGGTTAATCAACATCTATTCAGATTTTAAAAAGCTATTTCTACTCTAAAAATGAATGTTATAGATGAAAAACTAAGGTTGTTCATATCAAGAATAATGGTAGAAATTCCTCCACAAAAAAATTCAGAATTAAATTGATTCAAGATAATGAATTCCACCATGAAAAATGAATAATTTATAACAGAACAGGAAGAATATAAATATTAACAGATCTAGAACCAATATTAAAGATCAATGTTTCAAAGTATTTACTAGTATTGGGGTATCATAAATATATAAAATTTTATTTCTTTTTTAATATGTATTATTTTGAAAAGATACAAGAAAAAAGGGGTGTTTCGATGAGAATATAATGAAAATATATCAGTAAGGACTACCTGTATCTAAATGTGAACAAAAGTTTTCTACAAAAAATGAATTTTATATTCTATAAGAATTATGCAGAATATTTTTTTTTAGGGTCACAAGGATGAGGTATCATGAAAGGGTTAAAAAAGATAACTTACTTGTTTTCTAAAAGGGATGATATTTCAAAATAAATTTAGTGGTAACTCATGTGAAAAGTATGAGGAAGTTGAGAATGCCAAGAAAGAGTGTTTGATAGTTAGCCATATCAAATGAAAAAGAAAAGGAAAATTGATAATGCTAATAAATCAAAAGTTATTACTGTAGTCAAAGGAAAGCGAGCAGTGGCTAATGATTTGGTTGATGTATTTGAGGAGAAATAAATCAGTTATCACATAAATAATAAAAACAAATATGTTAAATATCTGAGGAATTTCATCATATTTAAACATATTTTATTACTCTCTGAACAACATAAGAAGAAAGTATGAGGAGGTCTAATAAGGAACATGACAATGGGGTTTCCTTAACTTCTATGGTTTAGAAAACCATTGTACACATACAATCAGTTCAAGAGAATAAATCTAGAAAGTAACCAATCCATTCTATATATAGGGCGAAAAGTGATGAGATATTAGGAGACAACAATCCTAGGTTGAGAAGAAATTATCATATAGATTGTTTATTATAAAAGAAAAAATATGTTTCGAACTTATTCACTTTTATTCTTATTTATTTTTGAACTATTGTGAAAGTAATTTAAGTGGTAGAATAAGTGTTTACATAAAATACAAAAATATATAAATTTGATTTATTCATCCCCAAAAAGAATGGTTTATGAGTTCTCTTATAGTGAAATTATAAATAAAATTTTCCATGATAGAAAACCAATAAGTGAATTCCTTTAGGAGGAAAACCCCAAAGACAGCTGAAACTCTATTATTTTTAGAAGATTTACTTTTTACAGATAGATTTAAAAACCTAATGGTTGATGTAAGAAAGTCACAATAAAATCCCTAGATCATGAATGTATTAAATGTATTTTTTAATGGGTATTTTTTATTGATAAATCATGAGAAAATTAGAGAGTTTCCTGACATGTACTTGATCTATTTTGACCATTTATTGATATGTTTGAATTTTACATGTTTCATTGTAAATAATCTATTTTATAATTCCCCTATTCAAAAATGAGATGATTTTGAGCATGAAATCACATTAATGGTATTGTATGGACAACATGGAAATCATTGATTAGAACTATCTTTTTTTATAGACTAGTTTATACCATATTGGGTTATAGAATAGCACTAAATGGTTATTTTCTAATAAAACCTTGTGGTATCATAATTCTTTACACAAAAACGGATAAGAGTATTAGTAACTTGAAATGTAGAAAAAGATATAATAATACCATAACATTATTATATTGAATGTTTTTCAATAAGGGGGGAGAAAGAATTCATACAAGAATTCATATTGACATTTAGGAGTAATGGTTTTTCCATAATATTTATAGGGGTTGAATGAGGTTTCCAACTGAGTATTTCATTTATTATCAATGGTTAAATACATTTTTAGATGGGTGATAATGATACTTAGAGGTTCATTATGGATTCGTGAAATGGAATTTGGGGTCATGATTGATATGGAATCCATTTAAGTTCATAAGATGATTGAGGTACTTTCATGATCTTTGGAAAACGAAACATGAGGCTAAAGAATGAAGATGACTTGTGGATAGATTCAATACATAGTGTAATTCATTAATTGTGATTATTTTTTATTATCTAAAAAATAATCAAATATAAGTGTTGAGAGATGAAGGGTCATTATCTTAAATATTTTTTAGAAGTGTTGAAGTGATTGAGAATGACTTAGAGTTAGTTGAATAGGATCTGAGTGGTTTTGGATAATGTATATAATTCTATAGATCCACATATCTAATTCTACAATTTAATATAATTTCCTACATATATGATTCTATAACATAACAAAATTTCCAGCACAGTAAATTCTGCATTTTAACTGAAATTATAGTATATATGCAGAACCACATAACTGATTTTAGTTATGCATTCTAAATTAGGATTCATGTAGGAATTTTTTATAATGTATGATAATTTATTGATCTTGATGACGTAAACTACAAAGGATAATTCAAACCACATATGGAATTCATGTATAAATTTGAGAAAAATATATTGGATCATATCCTTACAAACAAAGAGAGATTTTTAAAATCCAAAATGGTAGAAATAAAAAGGTCCTTTTTAAATTGATGCATCATCCCATGTGTGTAGAGGTATTAAAAGTTATTTATAAGTGATATTTATGGAAAATAATTCATGGTAAATAAAATACTATATAGAGAATAAAATATGAGATCAAAATTCCTTTAGGTATTTAAAAATAGTGACTTTTTTGCTTTTGATGGAGACATAAATATTTATATATCTTGTGAAATAATAAAGACCATGTCTTTAGGAAACCTAAAATAAGATTTGAATGATAATTCAAATGTGTAATAAATCAAGAACTCAATTAACTAATTTAAGTAAAAGAACATTGTGCCTGTTGTAGATTGATTATTTTATAAATATCAGTGGAAACTAAATATTAATATGTGATTTTAAATATATTCACGTTGTAAAATAATGAAGGGTTTCAGTATAAAATAATTAAAAACCTCTATATATTGTACGAAGATATTTTTATGAGTCTGATATATTCAGTAATTTTGATAGAATCATGTAATTCAATGCATGTAGTCCCTAATGGAGAAATAACTATGTATTAAATCCTGATGAGGAGAATCCATACCACACAAGATTTGGATGGATCTTTAATAATAACAAAATTATTCTAAGATGTTGTTAATGATCTTGAAGGTGTACATGAGCAGGCTTGATCCTTTTGACTCATAGAGGAGGATCATCAGAAGAAGAATGAGATCTATGTACTAATTGATCAACACAAAGAATGGGATCTGGTGACAGGGGTTTCTAATTGTTTAATAAAGAGGCTCACGGTTGGGTTTTACAATGGACCATGTAGTAGAATAATTTTTGGCGTATCTAAACAACTAAAGTAGAACATATGGTGGTTGGGTTGTAGAACTAAGTGTAATTAAGTGACTGGTAACAAGTGCTTCCAACTAGTTTTTGTTAGAACTAATGCAATTGATAATAATATTATAGTAGAGAATCAATTTTTGGGTATCTATACAATAAGGAATGGAGTAGGATTTTATGTAAAAACTTCTTAATACCATGTTTTTATTTCTATTTAATTTATAATGTTGGTGAGATGATGTAATATACCTTACTTCATGATGGTATTTCGTTTCATAATTGTGTTTTTGGTTTGAATATTTTTTTTGGATAATAAAAAGTCATCTAAGTGTTTGAGGGACCACTGGGGTGTTCTAGGGGTACATGTAACAAAATAAAAGGTAATTTTGGCCATCTATTGCGTGTTTCATGGTTTGGGCACCATTATAGAAAATTGTATGCCCAAACTGTTCTATCTTGGTGGAAGGGTGCACAATTCAGAAACCATGTTGGGGGGGGGGGTCTAAATTTTTATTCCTTGAATAGAGGCATTTTTCATGATTCGTGCATAGTTTTTCAATCCGTGTGGGCCTCCCTAGGTAACCATGTGACACATACCTATTATATAGTGTCTAGTAAAATGTTATTGAATGGTTTGGCAAACCATGCAGCCAAAATGTGCACCAAATAAAAAAGTTTAATATTTCCACTTTTACCACTTTGAAATATTATAAACCTTACACAATTTTCCTCCCTTTCATCTTAACTTCATCACATAGAATGAACCAAAATCCTCAAGATCCCCAAAGGAATGATCTCCCTCATTTCTAGGTCATTTGGAGCTTCTTTGGTTTCAAATTTAAGCTCCAGGTATGTGTGATCTACCTTTGCTTCTCGTTTCTAGAATAGGGTTCATCTTATTTCAAATCCCTAAACCCCTCTTTTTTTGGTGGATTTTAGGTTGTGGAATAAAAGGGTGTTTGACTCAAGATCTAATATTGTGATTATGATCTCGGGATGCAAGGTAGTTGGAAAATAAGTTGTATCCCATGTTTTTTATTAAATATTTTTTCATGTGGGTGGTATTATTGGTTCCATATTGTTTTGTAATTGAAACCATTTGTGATATTTTGGTAAAATCTGTGTCTAAATGTTTAATTGATCCCATAATAATTCTTGAGGGATGTTTTGAGGTTGACTTACCAATTTAGGGCCACCCAATTGGTGCGCTGATAATCCTAAACATGGAAAAATTGATGTGTTATGTGTGGAATTGACTTTTAACAAGGAAGATACCATGATAAATGTGTTGATATGTTTATTGGGATTCAAATAGGGAACTAATGGTGGTGATATATAGTTATTTTCCTTGGTATATTTGTTTGTTTGCTAAAATGTGAATAAGGGTTAAATAATATAAAGTGGATGTGTTAAATGGAATGTGACTAGTAATTGGAAAATGTAAATTGGAGAAAATTTGTGAATTGATTAATTATGTTAATGGGATTAATGCAAGGTAATTATTGATTCTTCTTAATGGTTTAAGGATTGATGTTGGTTTATATGTCGAAAGATTATGGTGTGTGAATGATCTGTCTTCACTACTAGAAAAACAGGTATTTGTGACGGGTCATTTGCGACGGGATCCCGTCGCAAATGGCTTTTTGCGACGGGGGCCCGTCGCTAATACCATTTTTTGCGACGGGTATTCTTCCCGTCGCAAATAGTACTCCGTATATTTGTAAAAAACTTTTACAATTTTTTTTTCGACGGGTCCCATCGCAAATACCTGTTGCGACGGGCCCGTCGCAAATAGTTTTCGCGACGGGCCCCTCACAAAAACTATATTTTTTTAAAAAAAAATATTAATAAATACTATTTGCGATGGGTCCCGTCGCAAAAACTATTTTTAAAAAAAATAAAAAACTATTAATAAATTAATTTAATGCATATAATAATAATACTATTTGCGACGGGCATAGTATCCCGTCACAAATACTATAAAAAAATAAAAAAATAAATTATTAATAAATTATTTTAATTAATATAATAATAATCCAATTATAATTCAACAATAAAAAATAATAAAATATTAATAAATGATTTTAATTAATATAATAATAGATTTATAATTCACAAATAAAAATAATAAATTATTTTAATTCATATAATAATAATAGAATTATAATTCAAAAAAAAAATAGAATATTAATAAATGATTTAATTAATATAATAATATTAGAATTATAATTCATAAATAAAAAAAATATTAATAAGTTATTTTAATTAATATAAAAATAATAGAATTATTTTACATTCAAATATTAAAATAATTCAAGTATTACAAAAAATATAATTAAATTATAATATTATTAAATTTTAATATATATATATAATTTAATATTATAAAATATATATAATATTATTATTCATATTAATATTGTTATTTAAAAATATAATATTATTAATATTTTATAATGAGACAGAAACTACGAATAGAAAAAAAATCATATTTTGATTTCACAAATTTTATAACATAAATACAAACTCTAATCTGAAGGAGGAGGGAGGTGGGGGACCTGTAGATGGTGGTGGAGGAAACTCCATCCCTAAAGCATGAGTGAGTCGGCGCATGTACTCCATCTGCTCCTGATGCTGCTGCTGCCACCGACTCGTCTGCTCCTCGTACAGCTGCTGCGGGCGTCGACGCTCCTCCTCATTCTGCTAACGCATCTACTCCTGCTCCTATCGGAGACTCTCTATCAGTGCAGTCTAAGATCGCAACTGATCCTCATACTGTGTAGTAGAAGAAGATGCACGAGCTCCTCTCGAGCTGGACGCCGACATCGCAGCACTGCCATAATAATTTTCGGGAGTCAGTCGAGAGCCGATACCAACTACCCGGCCCTTCTCGAAGGCATACTGGGTGGCCTGCATCCATGCCGCCTCATCAAACTGACGACCAGTGGTCTGATCTGATGACTCGGCCTGACTCTCAGGTCGGGCCTGTGACGTTGCGGCCTCATATGACTCCTGTAGTTGCAATTTAAAATTAAAATTGTGAATATATTATATGCAGTTAATTTTTAAACTTGAAAACAAATAATACTGACCACGATGTGATGCTGACGATCACCTCTGAGCTCCCCAGTAGCAGGATCACTATACATCCTCCGATGTACGTCGTACTCCGTAATATCGGGGTGCTCGAAAGCCTATAAGAATAAAAAATAAATTGTTAATATTTATAGTTATATAAAATATTTATAAATAATGTACGTACCAGATGATGTCTATGAGTACTGAAAGAACGACTCCCAGCTCGATGAGTCACCTCATGTCTCCCCCGATTTTGTCTCCCCACCGATGATCTCCTCTGAAAGGAACCACTCAACCAGTGCGCACATAACCCATCCCATACATGGGATGAAATGTACTCTAGTTGGTGTGCTCTACATGACTCATCAAAATCTGACACTCCTGCTTTCTTCATGGAAGCTTTTCTTAAATTGTGCAAAAACTGATGAAGGCGATCACGCATGGCCACCTCCCATGCCTTGTGGATGGCGTCACGCATGGTATCCTTGATCGGATACCATAAACCCTACAAATAAATCAAAATATCAAGTTATAAATGAAATAATTTTCAAAATAGAAATTATTTATTTACGTACGTACCAACCAATGGCCGAACATGGCCTGCTGCACATCAATGGGAATCTGCTCCCATGTGGTCCACGGCTGAGAGAAATAGTTGCGCAAAATAGCGCTGCCCTGTCTGACTGCTATATGCGAAAAACTATAAAAATAATAAACATTTATTATGTGAATAGATTAATGAAATCTTAGTCAAATCCATAGGTTATCACACAGGTTATCACACCTCCATGTGTGCGGATCAAACCCAAGACGTGGACGTCGCTCGGGGATGGGGTCAGGAATCATCAATCGTGCAAGACCGCGCCCCCTCCGCGTACTCCCTAGAGCGCCTGTAGGCTGAGGGTCATCTGCCAGCAACTCATCCGCATCGAAAGGCAGGTCAGCATCCGCCAACTCAGGAAATGTGGTGTCGTCCATCTGAAACAGAAAATGTTAATGTTAGAAAATAATTGATAATTACTATTATATATACATATATACATATTATGATTGTATACAAATACCATGGAATTCTATAAGTTTTCATCTTCATCATCATCTTCATATATGTCAACGTCATCTTCATATTCCTCCTCAACATCATCGATATCCATTCGAGTTACAGTTGATGCATCTCTTACCATTTCAAATTCATATGTGACATCATTAACATCATTGTCATCACTGACTCTTAAATGTGGGGTGTCATCATCGAAACTCATTTCTCTTTGTAAAAAATATTTATTTTGAGTACTCTCTTGAAAAACTTCAATTCTTTGCACATCAGTGAAAGCACATTCACTTTGACTAAACTGATTGTCTCGAATTTTGATTTTTATTACACTCCACCAATCAGCCAAGTCTCTTGATGTAGCACAATACTTTTTGTAATAAACTTGATATGCCTGTTGAGCCAATAAGAATGGTTCATTTACTGCGAGAACACTTTTACATTTAATATCGATGATTCCATGAGTCGGATGAAGAGGCACGCCTCTCTCTGTATCCAACCACCGACATTTGAACATGGTTATGTAATGTTGTCCAAGATAACAGATTTCAATGATTTCATAAAGTATGCCATAAAAGTCAACTTCATTTTCTCGATGATGAGATCCTCTCAAGATAACTCCACTGTTCATTGTTTTTTTCGATTCCCCATATGCATGTGTGTGGAATCGAAATCCATTCACCACATATGCATTATAAGTTTTAACAAGTTTGGAAGGTGGGTTACTCAATACACACAGCTGTTTTTCAATTTTATCAGAATGTCGAGACACCTAAAAATTTGTGAAATAATTATCAATATAGTAAACTATACATTTAATGAGTTTCTAAAAGATAAAGAATTTATGTTACCAGTTTTTGAAACCACTGAGAGAAATTTTTCAGTCGACGTTCTTCGAGAGTAGCTGCTGTAATTTGTGGAATTTGTTTCTTGATATGATTATCATACAACCTATAAAAACCAAAGTTATTTACTGTAACATAAATGATAGAATAAGTGATATAGACACTTACAGTACAACTGATGTCATCTCTTTACAGTTGAGCAGAACATACGTATTAGCTCTATGATGTTCATCATCTGAATGCCAGCGTTCATAAACTCCACCAAAACCAAGCTCTGACTGGTTGAAAATAGATAATTGATTGTCGATTTCATCAATATTCCTCTCGTTCCGTCCCATTCGGTTGTGTTTTGAAGGATACTCAAATTCAAAATAATGGGAGCAGAAAAAAGATATTTCCTCTTGGAAATAAGCTTCTGCTATAGATCCTTCAATAGATGCTTTGTTGCGTACTTTTCTTTTCAATTTTTGCATGCATCTTTCAAATGGGTACATCCATCGAAACTGTACTGGACCTCCACATTTGGCTTCATATGGAAAATGTAACATCAAATGTTCCATTGAGTTGAAGAAAGATGGCGGAAATATTTTTTCCAGTTTACATATAATTACAACAACATCTTTTTCAAGTTTGCCTAGAGCATCATAATCGGCCGTAGCCGCACAAATTTCCCGAAAAAAATGAGACATGTCTGTTATGGAATCCCAAATCAAAGAATTCAATAGACCTCTTAATACAATGGGTAGAAGTCTCTCCATTATAACATGGAAATCATGACTTTTTAATCCAGTAATATGACCATTATTTACACATCTACCCAAATTGGAAGCACATCCATCTGGAAGTCTCAAATCTGCAATCCACTGACAAAATAATAAACAGTTTTCTTTAGACAGTGTATAAGCTTCTTTTGGTTTCAGTAACCTTTCTGTTCTGACATTCTCAAATAGTTCCAATTCTGGACGCCTGCAAATTTGGGCAAGATCTAAACGTGCATTTACATTGTCTTCGCTCTTTCCTGGCATATCCAAAACTGTATGAAAAAAATTATCAAAACAGTTCTTCTCAATGCATGACATCTAACATGTGTCGGACCAACAAATCAGACCAATATGGCAAATCCCAAAATATGCTACGTTTAATCCAATTGTCTTCTTTCCCAAAACCAGAAATTTCTTGTTGGTTTATTGTGGGACCAAAAGTGATGGGAGGTAATGAAAATACAACTGATTTTAACTACGAACCTGATAGAATTTTTGGAGGTTCATCCCATTCAACTGTTCCTTTTCTGAAATGAGATCTGTTTCAGCGAAAAGGATGATCAGCTGGAAGAAATCTGCAATGACAGTCAAAATAACAAGGTTTCTTTCCATGAATGAGCATAAATGCTTGGTTCTCTCCCAAACAGTAAGGACCTGATTTCTGACCATGTGTACTCTATCCAGATAACATCCCATAAGCCGGGAAGTCACTTATTGTCCTCATCAATGCTGCTCTCAGTATAAAATTCTGTTTCGTTGCAACATCATATTTACTGACACCAGTACTCCACAATAAATTTAATTCATCAATCAATGGATTAAAATAAACATCAATATTTTTCTTCGAATGTCCTGGAATTAGTAAAGTCAAAAATATATATGGCTCCTTCATCAACATCCATGGAGGTAAATTGTACGGAGTTAAAAAAACAGGCCAACATGAATATTGACTACCATAAGATCCAAACGGACAGAAACCATCAGTGGAAAGGCCCAGTCGAACATTTCTAGCTTCTAAAGCAAAGGATTGATGCACTCTATCAAAATGTTTCCATGAATCACCATCAGCTAGATGATTCAATCTTTTATCGGTTGAAATATTCTCATTATGCCATGACATCATTGTCGCTGTATTCTTAGACATGAATAAACGCTGAGTCTGGATGTAAGAGGAAAATATCTCAACTGTTTTACAGGAATCAAACCAGACTTCTGGTGTTGTTCTTCATTATATCTCAGTTTCCCACATGTGGGACAACTATCCAACGACTCATTTTCCCCAGAATATAAAATGCAGTCATTTGAACATGCATGAATCTTCTGACAAGTAAGTTCCAAATTTCGAACCAGCCTCTTACTCTCATAGTAATTTGCAGGTAAAACATTTCCTTCGGGTAACAATGTTTTAAGCAAAGAAAATATCTGGTCAAAACAGGTGTTTGACATTCCATTATCTGATTTGATAGCCATAAATTTTGCAATTGCTTCTAATTTTCTCATCTTGCATCCAGGATATAATGCATCCTCAGCAGACTTCAACAACTCATAAAATTCAGACGGTGCCAACTCAGGATTTGAAGCTATATCAGCCGGAGTTTCTGTATGTTGAACAGATGAACCTGCAACATCATGTACTAAATCTTGAAATCGGGATGGATCCGGAATCAAGTTGGTATCACCTGCTCTGGAACTGCGTTCACCGTGTTGATACCAAAAAACATAATCTGGTTGAAAACCAAAACGCAAGAGATGTTCTCCCATTTTGTTAAATGTGACAAACGTTCTCAATGCACATTTTCTGCAAGGGAATTTTATTTTGTCTTCTGAAACAAATTCTGGATTTGATGCCGCAAATGATAAAAAAGTCTCCACAACCTCTACATATACTGGATTTAAACCAGAACCGTTTGGATTTCTACGTTGATTTATCCATATGCGGTCACCTAATATTGATTGTTGATGACCTCTTTGTTCCATATTTCTCTATAAAATATAAAACCATTACTGGTTTTGAATAATTTGTTAGAAAAAACATTCAAGCTAGGATAATTATAGAGTTTAGATCATACACGACTGACGCAAACTTTTTATTGAGATAGACCTAAAAATTGACCCCTTAAGAATTAAATATGTTGTGAATAAAGCAAAACATGTTACAAATATTGATAATTTTAATATTATATAAATTTTTTATTATTTTCATAGTACTAATTTTATTGATAATTAATACTAATTATTGGTAATTATTACTAATTATTGGTAATTATTGGTAATTATTGGTAATTATTGGTAATTATTTGTAATTATTACTAATTATTGATAATTATTAATAATTATTGTTAATACTAATTATTGGTAATTATTACTAATTATTGGTAATTATTACTAATTAGTGTTAATTAATACTAATTATTGGTAATTATTACTAATTATTGGTAATTATTACTAATTAATACTAATTATTGGTAATTATTGGTAATTATTGGTAAGTATTGGTAATTATTACTAATTATTGGTAATTATTACTAATTATTGGTAATTATTACTAATTATTGTTAATTATTACTAATTATTGTTAATTATTACTAATTATTTGTAATTATTGGTAATTATTACTAATTATTACTAATTATTACTAATTATTGGTAATTATTACTAATTATTTGTAATTATTATTAATTATTACTAATTATTTCTAATTATTGTTAATTATTACTAATTATTGGTAATTAGTACTAATTATTACTAATTATTACTAATTATTACTAATTGTTGGTAATTATTACTAATTATTGGTAATTATTGGTAATTATTGGTAATTATTGGTAATTATTGGTAATTATTGGTAATTATTACTAATTAATACTAATTATTGGTAATTATTGAAAATTATTACTAATTATTGATAATTATTACTAATTATTGGTAATTATTACTAATTATTACTAATTATTGGTAATTATTACTAATTATTGGTAATTATTACTAATTATTATTAATTATTATTAATTATTGGTAATTATTACTAATTATTACCAATTATTGGTAATTATTGGTAATTAATACTAATTATTGGTAATTATTACTAATTATTGATAATTATTGGTAATTATTGGTAATTATTACTAATTATTACTAATTATTGGTAATTATTACTAATTATTGGTAATTATTACTAATTATTGGTAATTATTACTAATTATTGGTAATTATTGTTAATTATTGGTAATTATTGGTAATTATTACTAATTAATACTAATTATTGGTAATTATTGATAATTATTACTAATTATTGGTAATTATTACTAATTATTACTAATTATTACTAATTATTGGTAATTATTACGAATTATTACTAATTATTACTAATTATTGGTAATTGTTACTAATTATTGGTAATTATTACTAATTATTACCAATTATTGGTAATTATTGGTAATTATTAATAATTATTACTTATTATTGGTAATTATTACTTATTATTGGTAAGTATTACTAATTATTGGTAATTATTACTAATTATTGGTAATTGTTACTAATTATTCGAAATTATTACTAATTATTCGTAATTATTATTAATTATTACTAATTATTCCTAATTATTGTTAATTATTTCTAATTATTGGTAATTATTACTAATTATTACTAATTATTACTAATTATTGGTAATTATTCGTAATTATTGGTAATTATTGGTAATTATTGGTAATTATTGGTTATTATTGGTAATTATTACTAATTAATACTAATTATTGGTAATTATTGGTAATTATTACTAATTATTCTTAATTATTGTTAATTATTACTAATTATTGGTAATTAGTACTAATTATTACTAATTATTGGTAATTATTACTAATTATTGGTAATTATTACTAATTATTACTAATTATTACTAATTATTGGTAATTATTGGTAATTATTGGAAATTATTGGTAATTATTACTAATTAATACTAATTATTGGTAATTATTACTAATTATTGATAATTACTGGTAATTATCAGTAATTATCACTAATTATTGGTAATTATTACTAATTATTGGTAATTATTGGTAATTATTACTAATTATTACTAATTATTGGTAATTATTACTAATTATTACTAATTATTACTAATTATTACCAATTATTTGTAATTATTACGAATTATTACCAATTATTGGTAATTATTGGTAATTAATACTAATTATTGGTAATTATTACTAATTATTGGTAATTATTGGTAATTATTGACAAATTATTGGTAATTATTACTAAGTATTGGTAATTATTACTCATTATTGGTAATTATTACTAATACTTGGTAATTATTACTAATTATTCCTAATTATTACTAATTATTCCTAATTATTACTAATTATTGGTAATTATTAGTAATTATTAATAATTATTGATAATTATTAATAATTATTACTTATTATTGGTAATTATATCTAATTATTGGTAAGTATTACTAATTATTGGTAATTATTACTAATTATTGATAATTATTACTAATTATTGGTAATTATTACGAATTATTGGTAATTATTCCTAATTATTGTTAATTATTACTAATTATTGGTAATTAGTACGAATTATTACTAATTATTACTAATTATTACTAATTATTGATAATTATTACTAATTATTACTAATTATTACTAATTATTGGTAATTATTAATAATTATTACTAATTATTACTAATTATTGGTAATTATTGGTAATTATTACTAATTATTACTAATTATTGGTAATTATTGTTAATTATTACTAATTATTCCTAATTATTCCTAATTATTCATAATTATTCCTAATTATTCATAATTATTCTTAATTATTCATAATTATTCCTAATTATTCCTTATTATTACGAATTATTACTAATTATTACTAATTATTACTAATTATTGTTAATTATTGGTAATTATTGGTAATTATTCCTAATTATTACTAATTAGTGGTAATTATGAGTAATTATTACAAATTATTGATAATTATTAATAATTATTACTTATTATTGGTAATTATTACTAATTATTGGTAATTATTACTAATTATTGGTAATTATTACTAATTATTGGTAATTATTACTAATTATTGGTAATTATTACCAATTATTGATAATTATTACTAATTATTGGTAATTATTACTAATTATTGGTAATTATTACTAATTATTGGTAATTATTCCTAATTATTGGTAATTATTGGTAATTGTTCCTAATTAGTAGTAATTAAATGAATAATTACCAATAATTAGGAATAATTACCAATAATTACGAATAATAACATTATTAGTATATTTTATTATTAATATTAAAATAATATAATTTTCTAATTTATATACAATTCTCCTTTCATCTGTGTGTTTTCTTTCTCCACATACAAATAATACATGTGGAGACAGCAAACACACGGATGAAAAGAGAATTGTATATATATAAAAAATTATATTATTTTAATATTAATAATAAAATATACTAATAATATAATAGTGTTATTATTCCTAATTATTAATATTTATTACTAATTATTAATATTTATTCTTAATTATTGATAATTATTAATAATTATTCTTAATTACCATTAACTATGAACAATACTAATAATTTAAATTTATTAAGTAACAAAACAATGTAAACATAATTAAATTACAACTAATTAAGAATAATTAAAACTAATAAAAAATTAAAAATAAATATTAAATTAAAATGAACATAAATACATTGAAAATTGATCTGCTATGATTGTTCTTCAAAACATTAATATCAACTCCGAAGAAAAAAATTATACTTGAGAAAAACTAAACTTTAGAAATAAAACTTTGAGAGAAGAAGAAGACGGAGTTTGAGAATGATTTGAAACAAACGGATGGGGGTATTTATAGGTTAGATTATTTGCGACGGTACCCGTCGCAAATACCTTAGCCATCATTTATTACGGTCAACGGTAAAATAGTTATTTGTGACGGGTCTCGTCGCAAATAACCACCTGCCGACATACTATTTGCGACGGGGGAATATTCCCGTCGGAAATATCTTTTACCGCCGCCGGTTATTTGCGATGGAAAATATTCCCCCATCGCAAATAATTTTCCCGCGATTTGGCGCGCAAACCGCGCCATTCCTTTTGCGACGGGGAAAGCTATCCCGTCGCAAAAGGCTACTTATTTGCGACGGGCAAATACCCCCGTCGCAAATAACCCATCGCAAATACCCATTTTTCCCGTAGTGCTTTTATTGCATTTTGTTTTTGATATAGAATATGTGGTAATGGCTGAATAAGCTTGTGCACATTGTTTGGTAGTGTCGCAATCCACTAATGCTCAATACTCATGGTCGGGTTAGACTAATTCTCTAAACCCATTGTAATTTTGGGATCGACTAATGCTTGATACCCACAGGTCAGGATTGAATGATGCTCTAAACACCACCACTAGGATTCCTATGAAATTGAGACTGATGCTCAAGGCCCCTAATGGTTGAATTGGATGAAACTGTCTAGACTAATGCTCTAATGTAAGTGTGACATAATTCATTTTTTATTTGTTTCCCAAGTGATATAGGTAACATAAATACTTCACTTCTACACAATAATTTATTTTCATTGAACATTTTTTAAAAGGTATATATGGCTAACCCATGGATCTTGTGAAGAAGATTAATAAGGAGTTGAAAATAATTATTAAAATGTTTAAGAATGAAATGATAACAAATGGAACCTGATATATTTCTTTATTCATTGTTACTTATTTATTTCTTTTATACCCTATTTGTTTAGACATGATATTTTATAGACACCATTAATGGTGTCCTACTGAGTTGTACTCACACCCAGATCAGGTCTCCATTAGGTACCAGAGTAGATTTCGTGGTTATACATTAGGACAAGGGAAGAGGTCAAATCCATGGTATTTTATTTTAGCATGGGATGATCATGGATGAGGATCTGGACTTGGAGTCCGGACCTTCTTAGGAGTTTAACTATTTTTTAATTTTGGGTTGTGTTTCACATTGGAACTATTATCATGACATGACATGTTTTCTTGTTTTTCTGTGACATGTACCCTATTTAGGAGATTGTTATTATGCGTGATTCTAATTATTACATATTTACTCCTTTATTTAATTTATTTTCTATTGTCTACCACTTTGGTAAAGAGGGTATAGTCTCCCCATGTTACTTATTGGAACCTCTCTGCTAATCAAAACATCTTGCATACGGGGAGGCATGCTTGTCGTCATGTGGTGACCTGGCTTGGGGAACCATTTAATGGATTCCAGGTCGAGGATTGTAAAAAGTGTTATCAGAGTGGCTCTTTTTTATGACATGCTATTTGGGTACGGTAGAAAGGATATTAGGGAAGTGTCGAGCCTCAGTAATAAGTTCATAATTGGAAGTATCTAACCCATATATGAGGGAAAACTCGAGTACCCAGGGTGGAAATTGTTGTTTTTGATATGTGTCGTTATAGTTGAACAGTATTTCTCCATTGTGTGATGCATGTGTATTGTGATGTGACTATATATGATATTTTACTCATGACCAAAATAGCATGATATTGTGCATTCATGGATCATTTTAGCCACCCATAGATATTGGTGACATGCATCATTGTAGGCACACATGTGATGAGTGTATGGGACATAAAGAGTATAATGCATTTCCATTCCTTAAAATGTGGAAGATAACACAATCTAAAAAAGTGAGACACAAATGTGTAAATGGAAAGGATGATAAATATAGATAAATAATTATGTTTAATTAAATGCTTCTGATTATGTATGTCGGTTACCTCTGATGGCCATGGCCCCACTAAGGGATGGATGGGGGTGGTGTGCTAGCTTTGATAGTATCTGTTGTGATAAGGTATTTGAATGGGATTATGGATAATGAGGATCCATCCTTATGTAAACTATGGAAACCTTTTGCTTTGTGTTATGAAATTTATGTTTTCATTGTATAAAAATAAAACTTTGGTTATGGGTACCCGTTGGGAAACAAAGGGATATTGTCGAGAATCCACTCCCAGAGGTGGACCAAGAGGTATCAATTGTCCAGGGAACTAGAGGAGAGGATAAATTCCTTGATAAAATTACTCTCTTTATGATGTTGATTGAATGCGACACAGGGTAGGTTGCGTCTATCAAATTTGAGATAACTAGAGAGTTCCACCAACAGCACCCTCCGACTATTTTTAGGGATGGTTGAATAGAAGTATCTATGTTTTGGATAGAGTACATCCAAATGATTCTTGATTACCAATAGAATCTACCCAATAATATAGTCATGTTCGAAGCCTATATGTTGAGAGGGTAGGAAAAGCATTGGTGGGAAATTCTGGGTCATACTAACAAGGCCGAGGGTATGTTGTGGAAGAATTTACATGAAATGTTTCTGGAGAATTATTATATGAAGACCTTGAGGCAAGACAAGGTGGAAATATTTATGAATTTTACCCAGAGATATATGCTAGTGATGGAGTATGTTGTCCACTTTATAAACATGCAATGTCTTTTTTTCTATCATTAATTAGGGTTGACACTGTTATGGAGTGATTTTTCTGGGATACACTCAGACATCAGATTAGGACCAAGGTAAATCTCTTCCACTTAAATAGGTTTTTTAAGGTGATGGGTCAAGCCCTAATCTCTAAGGGATATGTAGAGGAGGATTCAGGTGGTTTATGTATTGTTTTATTAGGACAATCCAATGGTGAGACTTCTGATGAAATGAAGCACCGTTTTGAGAGTCTTCACTTGGGCAGTGGTAGACAGGGTAGCCAAAAATTGGAACTACTGCCATAGTGTATCCACTGAGTCTTATTTTTCTTCATGCGGTAGATCAGGGCACAAGTGGCATTAGTGTCCTCAATATATAGTTAAGTGATGAGCATGAAATAGAATGGGGAACATAAAAAAGTTCTATTTGAACCCTAGAAATTCATGCACAAATGGAGGACCAAGGTAGATATCGAGTGTGGTTAGGGGGTCAGGTACCCCTTATTAGGAAGGTAGTCGAAGATTGACATGTCATATCGATAGAGGTAGAGGATGTGTGACTCTGGAGTGAGAGCATACATATCAACAGAATCGTGTGTACCTAGATTTTCAGATATAGACCCATGGTAAAGGGGAAGGTTAGCTTCATTCAGTATAGTCTACATCTGGGGGTGGAGATGTTGGACCATCCAATGTTCGAGGTACAATCCTTGTAGCTTCTATGATGTCTAGTGCTTATTTTGATACAGGTGGCTCACATTATTTTATTTCTGCTCAGTTCATGGAAACATTGGGTCTAGTGTTGGAGCATTTATGTTGAGTTATATCAATTTATTCACCATTAGTGGTGCGAATAAATTTTTTTGGTAATGTAAATGGTGTTATTTGGAGGATTATGGTTATCATTTCTTATGAAACATGTTATTTCTAGATATTTTAGGGTTTGATTTGATTTTTTAGTGGTATGGATGGTGTTTTATCAGGTCCTTATTGATTGTTACTGTTTTAGGGTAACATTCACTTATCATTAATAAGAAACTTATGTCTACTGTGGTGAGTGGGATGTTTGATCAGATAATATAGGGCCAATTTGTTAGTAGTCGGGTGAACTCACAACCCAAGTAGCTTTCATGGTGCTTGTTAATGGAGGTGTGAAGCAGCTTATCTTTCCCCCTATGGTGGATTGGTTCTAGGATGTTCTTTCTATGGACATCTCTAGGGTGTCTCCTTAGAGAGATGTTGAGTTCACAGTCAAGTTCTTACTAGGATAAGAGCCATTGTATATTCTGCAACATAGAATGGATCTCATAGGATGCAAGAAACATAAAACACAATTTGAATAATTAGAGAGTAAATGTTTTATCAATACAAGTACGACACCATGGGGATCTTCTATGTTTCATTACAATAAGGTTGATGAATTGTTATAGTTTTGCATTGATTATAGGAATTTGAATTAAATGACAGTTAAGAACTAATACCCTCATTCCCGAATAGATGATATTTTTTGCCATCTATGTGGTACTTCAGTTTTATCCAAGATTGATTTGACATTAGGGTATCATCAGAAAGGTTTAGGCCTTCTGACATACCATGAATGTTTTTTCAGAGCAAGTTCTGGTTATATGAGTTTGTGGTTATGCCTTTCAAATTGACTAATGGACTGTCCGTGTTCATGGCCTTAATGAACTGAATATTCATTCCTTATCTTGATTAGTTTGTATTTTTCTTCATTGATTACATCTTGGTGTACCTCAGAACTCATGACGATCATGCTAAACACATTGATATCATCTTGAGTACACTAATAGCGGATAGTCTTTACACTAAGGTATCAATTTTTCAATTATTGATTGATAAAGTGCATTTCATGGGTCATATTCTCTCTCAAGAGGGTGTGTCTGTGGACCCAGAGAATGTCAAGGCATTATTGTTGAGGGAGAAGCCCAAGAATGTTTATGATGTTGGATGTTTTTTGGGATTGGATAGTTAGTACAGAAAGTTCATTTTATACTCTTCCCATTTGACAACACCACTCTTGGGGTTTCCTAAGAATGGAATCAATTTTGAATTGTATGAGGCGTATGAAAGTACTTTCCAAGAGTTTAAGATGTAGTTAACTAATACACTGATTCTGATCTTACATGAGTTAGTAAAGGGGTATATAGTGTTATTTTATTCATATGTTGTTGTAATTGGAGTTGTGTTCATGCAGGAAGATTATATTGTCTCATATGGTTCAATATAATTAATACCTCATGAATGAAACGATCCCACTCATGATCTTGCGTTAATAGTGGTTGTTTATGCCCTCAAATTGTGGTGGAATTACTTATTGGGACAACAATTCATGGTGTACACAGATAATTAAAAACATAAATACAGCTTATCATTGCATGATTTGAATCATTGACAACGAATATTGGTTGAGAACATGTGCTCCTTTAGCATTGAACTGTTTTTTGCACTAATAAAGGGAAACAATGTTTCCAATTATTTGATTTGAAAAAAATAAAATTAGACAGTTAAAGAATTTAGTTTTGAGTGAAGAATGATGGATTTGTATGTTGAGATACATATGATGGTGTCGAGTGGGTAGAGTAATTGGACCCTTGAATCTATGGCAGTTAAGTATATGTTTTTGAGTCATATCAAAGATAGGTTTCTTGAGGGTCGATAAAGTTTATCTATGAGGGAATGTCTTAAAGGTGGGGAGTCGCCTTCCTTTTGTGTCATTGGTGATAAAGAGACTATTTGTGTTCATGGTCATTTTTTTGTTCCATCTTTCATTCTGATAGATTTGGTGTTTCAATTTCATACATAAATTGGGCGGTGCACCGTAGTTGGAAATTTTTTTGTGACCTTTATAGGCAGTATTGGTGACCTCGAATAAAGAAGGATGTTTCGGGATTCATTGTGTGATTCCTTAACTGTCTGTTGGTTATAGACAAGTATCAGCGACCAAGTGTTTTATTATAGGCATATCCCATTTAGGAATGGAAATGCGATAACACGACAATGGAATTCAATGTTGGCCTTCCTAGGATGCCTCTGAAAAATGACGTGATCTGGGTAGTTTTTGACTAGTTGACTAAAGTGGCTCATTTCTTAGAGATTCAAGTAACCTTCAATATAGAAAAATTGTGTGCGTTATATGTTAAAGAAATAGTATGGCTGGATGAGGTTTTTCCTACTATAGTATCAAATTGTTATTTTTGCTTCACATCAGGCTTATGGAAGGGATTTCAGAAGGAAGTTGGTACACATGTGTTTTTTAGTACGAATGTTCACCCATAGATGAATAGGAAGTCAGATTGTACTATTTAGGTTATTGAGGACATGTTAAGGGATTGTGTCTTAGACTTTGGTGGATCATGGGAATGGACCTTTTTTACTTGATGACTTTAGCTACAAATAGAGTTTCTAGGTTATGATTCAAATGGAACTGTATGTAGTACTCTATAGTAGACCAAGTAAATCTCAATTGTGTTGGTTAGAGGTTGGGGAATCAGAATTGTTGGCACCCGGTCTCATACATGAAACATTGGATCAGGTCTAGTTTATTCAAAATCACCTAGCTATAACATAGAGTTGGAAGAATTCATATTCAGATCAACACCATAGACCTATTGAGTTTTTAGTGTTAAATTGAGTGTTTCTTAGAGTTTCTCCAAGGCTGGGTCACCATCATATTTGAAATAAAGGTAAGTTGGCGGCCATGTCATTGGGGCGTTTGAGATTGTGCAGAGGTTCGAGCATGTTGTGTATTGATTAGATCTTCCACAAAGGTATATTTATATGCAAGATGTCTTTCATGTTGCCCAGCTTCCATAATATCACCATAATCCATATCATTTGATTGATGTTGAGTATATAGATCTTGAGGAATATGCATCCTTTGAAGAGCATCTGGTCTCTATTATGGATCATAGTAAGAAATTATTTTGGGGTAAGATTGTTCCCTTGGTATGTGTTTTATGTAAATATGGGAACGTTCAAGAAGAAACATGCAAAAGGGAGTAAGATGTATGGGCATAGTGGCATAATCTCATTCCTTCAGATGCTCAGTGATGCTTGGGAGAATGGATCAAGGACAAGACATTGTAAGGGGGAGGGGTGTATGATCAAATACATCGTGGAGGTATGTAATTTTTTAATTTTTGTTGAATCATTTTTGGGAAAATGAAATGTTTCACTGGTGTTTGAGGGTCCTCATGGTGTTTTGGGGTTTGGTACATAGCTTAAAAGGATATTCTGGTATCCCACTACATGTTACAAAGTTGGAACATAGTTAGACATAAACTGTTCACACAAAACATGATATCCAAGAGGAAGGGGGCATGGTTTAGAAACCATGAAAGGGGGAGATCCAAACTATGCATCCCCAAATAGAGTCATTTTTCATTTTCAGCACATAGTTTGTTATACCATGGTGGCCTCCCTAGGTAATCATGTGACTTAACCCTCTTGGATTATGGAAGTTGCATGATTTAGAAAATTGTTTGGCTAAACCATGTGTCCATTTAAAAGTGAAGAATTACCCCTTTTCCACCCCATGGTTTTAGTAACCTTTCCTAATTTACCGCCCCTTTATCCTACATTTAGCCCTTGTGACAAACCAAATCCTCAAGAACTCTCAAGGATTGATTTTCCTCATTTAATGGCTATTTGGAATGTCATTGGATTCAGATCTAAGATATGGGTGATTATAATCTCCATCATTCTTCTCTTTTCTAGAATAGGGTTTTTAGTTTCACTTATCATCCTCTTAAGCCCCAAACCCCTCTTTTTCTAGTGGATTTTAGGTTGGGGATTCAAAGGGTTTTGAATCCAAATCAACGGTTGTGATTAGGAGTGCATTCTTTGTGGGTTACAAGGTAGATGTTTTATGAGTTATATCACATTGTTTTTTATAGAATTGTGCATATGAGTGGTGTTCTTGGTTCCATATTTTTGTTTGACTGATTCCTTTAGTAATATTTTGGTAAAATGGGTGTATACACGTGGAATTGAACCCATCATGATTCCAATGGTATGCGCTAAGGTTGAATTATTGATTCAGGGCCACCCATGTGGTGCACTGATAATCCCAAACATGGTAAAATTGAAATTTTAATAATATAATTGACTCGTAAAAAAGAATGCCACTTGATAAATGTGTTGATGTGTTTATTTGGTTTCTAAAGGGGCACAAATGGGGTGATTTATTGTAATTGGAAATGGTATAATAGGTTGTATGTTAAAATGTGAATAAGGGTTAAATGATTTGAATTGGATGTGTTAAAAGATAGGTGACTAGAATTGAGATGTATAAATGTGTGAAAATATTTGAATTGGTTAATTATGTTAATCGGGTTAATGTAAGGGAATTATTGATTATGCATAATGGGTTAAGGATTGATGTTGATTTATATGATGAAATATTATGGTATGTGCATGACATTTCATTTGGTTTCATTTTGATTATAATATGGAATATCTGGTAACAGATGAATAACCATGTGCACATTTCTTCGTAGTGTGGGTATTTACTGATGCTCGATGACCATGGTTGGATTGGACTGATTCTCTAAACACTTGGTGGTTTTTTGATTAACTAATTCTCGATTCCCATGGTTTGAGTTGGGCTGATTCTTTAAACCCTACCACATTGAGGCATGGGTTAGGGAGTTGGACTAATGCCCTAGTCTCCTAATGGTTTCATTGGATGAAAATGCATTGGCTGATTCTCCATGGTAATTGTGAAATAATTGATAGTGGAATGGTTTCCCTAGTAAGATAGTGAACATGAATCATTTCCTTTCAAATAGTAACTTATTTTCATTGAACATTATGTAAATGGTATAAATGGCTAACCCATGGATCTTCTAAGGAAGATGAATTTGGAAATGTAAACAGGGTGAATAAGGAAATAGAAATAATTATGAAATTTTTTAAGAATAAAACATTAAAAATGGCACTTGAGTTATTCCTTGCTTACATTATCACTTATTTGTTTCATAGACGCACTATTTGTTTAGACTAGTTATTTTTTAGACACTATTAGTGGTGGCCTACTGAGTAGTACTCACACTCTTCTTAGGACACCCTTGGTTACCTAATCATATTTCATGATTTCAGATCAGGATAGGGTAAAATTCCCAATTCTAGGTAGTTGAGTCGGGTTTGGGATGTGCATGGTTGGGGATTTGAACATGGATTCAAGACCTACTTGGGAGTTTTACTATTTGTTTTATTTTGGGTTTTTTTCACTTTAGAACTATTATCAGGAGATGACATATTTCGTTGTTTGGTTGTGTGTTGTATCGTATTTGTGAAATGGTTGTTATATTTGATTATGATTATTAATTAATTTTTCTATTATTTCATGTATTGTTTTACTATGGATCACTCTAATAAAAAGTAGGAATGCTTGAGATCATGGGGTGACCCAGCTCGGGGATGCATGATTGAGGTCATGTGGCAACCCAGCATGAGGAACCGTTTAGTGGATTTCAGGTCAGGGATGAAATAGTTGAGGTTTTGAGACATTATTGAGTTCATCAAGTACTTTAACAAGTTTCAAAGTTTTAAATATTAAGGATAATAATTCCTAAAAAGATATGTCCACTAATTTACCCATCCCCTTTCAGTTGTACCTAATATTTCCTAAGGCACCAAATAAATATTGTTAACTCTTTTGGCATATGAAGTGAAATTATATTTGTAATTTTATTATAATAATATTTTTTTTACAAATTATTACTTATCAAAATCTAAACATAGTACCTCTCACCTCTTAAACACTATTTTATCTTTAGAATTTTTATGATAATATATACAAATTATTTTATGTTGAGAAATAATACTTGTTTATTATTGTTACGAATATTAATAAGTAATCTAATAAATACGTACCAAATATAGTATTCTATGTTTTGGATAATTTTCTTGAAACGAAATTTAATCATTAAAATATGAAACTGAACGATGGTGCGATCACATTTGATAATCTATGTCACTGACAATTATTATATTTACTATTTATAAATTTATAAATTATTGGCACTACGATATTCACGGTCAAACCACATATGAGTCTTAGGTGTGTGACGAAACAAATAAAAAAATAGTATTACACAAAATTAATGGAATGATGTTTAATTATATTTGTGAAAAGTAGTATCATTTTCATTCAGTGTGACATGTGATGTAAAAGCAGTGGTGATAGTGAGAATATAGTGGATAATTTGAAAAAGAGGGGAAGAAATGACATTAGATGGAATCATGGAAATTAGATAAGATATAATTGATATAAAATAGTGTTGTTCTTGTAATAGTTTAAACCATGAAATTTCTTTATATGTGTGATAAAATCATTGAAACACCTAATTATCATTAGATAAAAAACCTCACTAGATTACTATTCTAATTTTTGATATACCTAACATAATGAAAGGTAAAAATAAATCTTCATAGTGAATAGTACAACTAAACCCATTTCCATTTTAGTACTTTATTTGTAGTTTCTATGTAAAAAAAGAAACTTATACCATTCACATGTTGGTTCATGGAGTAGAGTGGAAAAGATGCTCAAGAAGAAGAGAATAAGAGACCTTTGGAAACAAATATTAATAGAAATCTATGTTTAAAATTAAATCATGAACCAATAAAAGAATATATTTTAATTAATCCAATATAATTCCCCTAAACAATTCAATTACAGATACAATTAGTAGTAATAATAAAATAATTCAGTGAAATAAACTCGATACAATAAGAGAAGAATTAAAAGAAAGAGTATAAGTATCATCTTTTATGAGATCACTTCTTTCCTCCATCTCAATCTACTATGAACTCTTTACCCAAGAGAAATAAAACCACTGGTCTATCTCCTCTAAGTCACATGCTCCCTATGAGATCATCCTTACCTCATTTTTTATAGGTCCTTCTCCTTAAGGAATTTAATTTTATGCCATATCCATACACTATCTCACTATAAAATGGTCTAAACTCATTCCCAGAGTCTCCACATGGAATATCTTCACTATAAAATTTCTTCGTCATTTGTGTCTTCTACAAAACTCATTAATTGAATGAGCTACCATATGTGTATATTTATTGGCCTCAATTTTAATGAAATTGGATGAGTTCCCAAATCTATTCAATCTCATCATCTCCAAAATATTATTTATAGAATATTTTGGGCACACTTCATCAAATTGCTCAGAAACTACCATGTTTTCAATAAAGTTAATTTGAGAAATTATGGACTCAAAATAATATTAACGATTAATCAATTTATAAAATTCATAATGATAATTAATATAAGATCTAAAATTTTATATTCAAAATTAAACAAAGTAAATTTATTTTAATTAACGAAATACATACATATTTTTATCAACATTTTTAATAAATTGAATTTTCATAAATGTTTAACAAATATTCAATAATTTCTCATTTAAATCACAAATTGACAATAAAAAATCAAAAAATTATAACAATAGATATGGGAAAGTGTATTCATAAAATTAAAAATAAGATATTTCATTAATAAAAATTGATACCTTATTAATACCATAAGTGCATGATTTATAACAATGTTTTCACTTCCACACATTACTTGAATATTTTCTTTTTAGAGATTTATAGAATTGTCTAAAAAAATACATCACAATGTGGTCATTTCAATAAAGTGTCTATTTTTCCATAAAACTTGTTCTTTATAAAGACATACTATAATTGGTTAAAGTAACTCTCATATCAAAAACTATTACTTCATTAATGTTTATAATCATCTGTAATCCCATTGAAAATTCATTTGAAAATGTGGGATGATAAAAAAAATATTATTAAAGTAAATAAAATAAAATAAACATTTTATTCCATTTAAAATTATAAACTATCTCTAAAAAATTCCGTTTTCACAATAAACATTTGACCTCATATATATGTTTTCCTTTCGATGAAAAAACATAATTGTTCAATATATGTTATAGAACATTTAAAATGAAAATATAAATAAAAAATAATTATTATATAGTTTTCTTGTAAAACATTAACACTCACTAATACTATTCCCCAAAAATTAGACTTTTACATTTAAAAAACTCATAAAATTTTCTTCAAAACATAAGATCATTTTCATAGCTTTTGAAATCAAAACATTTCATTGAAAAATCATTGAAATCATATCATATTGGTACCTTGATAAATTATACTAAAATTTCCCCTTAAAATAACCCTAATAACAGAATCACCTAACCGGATAATTCTCATATCTCTTAGGAGTTACATATGACTGATAAATTCCATCACACTACCCAATGCATTATATAACTATGTTGGAATCACCAAACATGATAGGTATATCTGGATCCCATTTAATTCAAAATGAATGAAGAATAACCATAGCATGAATAAAAAATAAATCTTTCACTTTATTCATAAAACCCATTTTAATAGGCATTCATAACCCTAAAAAATATCATTGGTAGTTTTCTCATAAATATGGGAAAAGTTTCCATTTATATAGGAAAATATTTTAAAACTAATAAAGACAATAATATTGAGAGAAATATTTTGTTTGAAAATATCCATAGGAAATTGTAAGGTAATCTTGATAATTAAATATGTATATTATGGTGTAAATGGATGGTGAAGCCATATATGTTAAAAACATTATTTTTACACTTTTTTAAAAAGAAAAAAAAACCCATATGAAAATTATTGAAAATATTCCTTCTTAATCATTTATAAAGAATTTATAAATAATTCAAAATTACCTTTATCAAACTTTTAAGAGTAATTAAGAATGTAATTGGAAAATTTTTAAGAACATGGCTATAGTGGAGAAATATTTGAAAGGAATACATTAAAAATAATTTTAAAGAAAAATCAATTGTGTTATGCCTGGTCTAGCTTCATGCATTCTCAAAATCGAGAATAAAAAATTAAATTAGATTTATAATTGCTTAATAATATATTTCATGATATTTTCTTAATTTTTATTCCTTTTATTTCATTTATTAAAATGACTTATTTAGATACTAAAATGGTTAAATTTACATTGAACATTGTGGGTTCATTTGATTTTTAACCTAAAAAAGATATTAGTGTGTTGTTTATGCTCAAAGGATTTATGGTTTCATTTCATCCCGGTTATTTAAAATGTTATAATTATCATATTTAAACTGTAGATACATTTTTAAAAGCAACCATGTATGTCATTTAGGAAAAATAAACCACATCATTTCATAGAGATGGTAGTCCCTACATATGAATGAACTATGCATTTATTTTTATAACAGGTGAAAAAGTAATAAAGAAGATATTATTCAAATTTTATGGAATCTTAAATATGTTTGTCATGTCTTATTTATTCATTAATTAAATCCTTATTATTATCCATTTGCGGTGGAGAAGAAAAATGTCTCACATCACTTTATAGAGTTGGTACTATACATGTATGAATGAGAGATGTTATCAATTTACAATGGAAGGAAAGGATTAGAAGGTTAGTAATATATAAAAGTAGGTCTAGGATCTGGACAAATCTCACACCTTACAACAAGAGTAAAAGACTAAAAAAGTGTGATCACAAGGGGGTTTACAAAGGCGAGAATAAAGCATACCACTTGCGTCCATGTCAACAAGATGTGAGCAAAATTTCAGTATAAAAAAGGACCATCATGAGGAGACCTCCATAACCACCCTCTTAGAAAGAGAATTAGTAAAAAAAATTCTTCTCTATAAACATGATTGAATTCTAGTTGAAGATTCTTAAGGAGACGCATGCATGCAATCCCCGATAGAGGAATCATCCAATGAACATCCCTTGACCTTACCCGCAGAATATGCACCGCTGTAATTGAGTCATATACCACCCATATGTGCCTCCAACCATGGTAAAAAACATAGCTAATTGCTTTAATCATAGCCCATAATTAAGCATCAAGCGCAGAACCAATTCAGATATAATTATAGAAGCAACCCTTAATGAATCCCTGATGGTTTCAGAACACCCCTCCGCACTCAGAAGGTCCTGGTGTACCAGATTCCACACCATCAGCATTCAATTTTAACCATGATGATATTGGTGGAATCCATCTTATTAATTTCAAAATCAAATGTTTCTTTACCCTGTAAGATACCCCAAGCGTTTTCAGAATTGTAAGATCAAAAATATTATTATTCATTTTACCAGTTTGTATCTTGGAAGAAGCTTGAACTTCTCTGTAAACATTAGTCAAACCAGCCTTCAAATATGGCTTGTAGTTGTCAAAAATAACATGATTTCACGCCCTAAATTTTTTATCAAAGGTTGCTACAACATCAGTGAGAAGAAGTGCTAAGACCTATTCACTTAGACTAGTAGTAGTGACTGAGTTCATAAAATCGTCAATATTGTTCATTGATAAAGGAGTACCAAAGACCTCTTGAAGACATTCCCAAATTCCACAAGAGAAGATGTAGGCAATGAAATGATGATGAATTGTTTCTTCAGCCTGGGTGCACAAAAAGTAGCAAGAGGCCAAATGTATTTTTGTTTGCTATAGGAGCTTTTTCATAGGTATCTTGCCTTTCTAAATCCATCATAGCATCATGTAATTGGAAGGGAGGATGAAAGGTTTTTTAAAATTCTACAACCATAAGGGAGAAGTCACATTGCTTCCATATAAGTGTATATACTACTACATTGAAGTGAACCAATCGAAGTTGTTGGGTTTCCAGATCAAGGTGTTAACGTCCATGATGTAATAGCACTTCATATCCAGGTTAAAATGATCTGGAAAAAAATTCCACAGAACCCTGTCTTGGTGCATGTCAGCAATTGATATATCCTTCAACTGTAGGGGGATCTCCATGCATTATATCATGGGCCTTCCCAGCTACATCATTGTCCGAAAAAAAGATTGCGTGAGCTAGAAACCTTCTAAGAGGATCTGTTCATGATTCCAATATAAGCATGTTTAATGGTAGGCCTTATAGAGGGGGACACATATGCTGAGTACCCATTATTCAGCTTTGATATGAATCTCAGTCCAAGAAAATCTAGTGAATCATCATTATAATTCAATAGTTTCTAAGTGAATTTACTTACGAGAGAATCGTTGAAGCCTTTTAGGTCCTTAACACCCATTACCCCACTTTATTTGGTGTGATGCAATCACTCTAGGCAACAGTGATGTGTTTCTTTTCGTGTACGCACCCGATTCATATAAAGATCTCAATTAAACTTTTGATTGGTATATCGAGAATACCAGTACCTCTATGTAATGGTTATGGATTTTTTTGGAGAGTTTAATGTTGTCATTTTCTAAACTATATTTCCTTAAATGAGTGAGTAAGGGAGTAGAGTATGTTCCGTTTTATAAGTGATGGGAGTGGAAAGCTTATTATTTTTTTGAACTTTTAAATATAATAAATATACTAGTCATGGTCATGTGGCTAAATAATTTTTAGTTTTCATATATAATTTTTTATGTTTTTAAATAACCTCATTTATTAATAATTAAGATCAGATTTTTTGGCCTTATAACGTAGATTTGTTTTCCAAATTAACCTGATTTACCATTCACCATGGTAACACATTTTTTCCATGGATACTATTCAAAATGAAAAAATGAAATTGAACCCATTAATAAATATGGGCCTCCTGATTATAGGTATCAAGACAATTTTAAGGATTAATTTTTTATAAGGGTAATAAAATAATTTTAATATAACTATAAAAAACACGACTGAAAAATAGTGTTTAGAAAATGGGTT
The DNA here is from genome assembly GCA_963277665.1 of Viscum album. NCBI lineage: Eukaryota > Viridiplantae > Streptophyta > Magnoliopsida > Santalales > Viscaceae > Viscum > Viscum album. The sequence goes on from OY728142.1 coordinate 817,056,487, forward strand.
TTTATGTATAAAAATTGGCTTATACCAAAATAAGATATGATATTGATTCATTGAGAATTATTTATATTATTTTAACCAAAATGGATATTAATTTATTTTAAAATTAAATCCCAAAAATAATTGGACTTTTAAATTAATTTATTTAAAGAAAATAAGTGACAGTTTTTCTAAAATCGCCATTTTAACTATTCATTCAAAAATCAATATTTTTAGAAAAATAAAAAAAATTCACCCAAATATTTAGTTAATATGTTAATTAAAAAAACTATTTCCTTATTTCAAATTAAATTTATAAAATAAATAGAAAAACAATTTAAATAAAACCATGTAATAAATGGAAAAACAATTCTGTTAAATAAAACTATTCCATTTTCTATTAAAAATTTATATAAAGCCATTTATAAAAGTATGATGAATATGAATATATAAAATAAATAATTATATATTAAATGGATTATTTATTTATTGAATGACGTATGTTTTCACTTGTTATCTTCAAGTAATCTATTAGTCCAATTTAGTTGAAGAAAAGAAGTATCAATAACGAAAAACTAATGTGCAATGAATAATTGATTTCCAAAAAGATTACACCTAACATTATTTCTCATGTAGTATATATGATTTATCTTATAAACAAATATTTTAAAAATATTTATTTTAGTTTTTAAAAAATATTGAGATTGAAAATATTGAAAATGTTTAGACACACTTCACTTTTAAATTAGTAAAAACATCAAAACATCTTCTTTTTCTCCAAGTGAATAGACTCAAATAATAAATAGTGAACAAATAGAAATAACTAAGGTAAAAGTGATTTTAATAATTAATAAATAATAAAAAATTATCTAATCCAATTGTTTTATATTAATTAATAAATTTTTCTTCATGGGTTATGATTTAATTTTATTACCCATTTAAATTCACACCTTATGAGTTTAAATTCAACTCAAAAAAATCAAAATCAATGAAAATTATAAATCATATTCCCAATGTTTGTCTAAAAAATTATCATTGGAAAGGATTTAACAAAATAATTCTAAATGGAATGGAAGAAATTAACCTCTTGAAATAGGAAAAATATCCTCCAAATTATGAAATGTTATCCCCCTTAAAAGTGCAAAATTTGTTCATGAAAATAATTTAATATAAGGAAGAAACAATTGATGAATATTTCGATTTACAACAATAAAGTACAGTTATTAAGACAAAAAAACCCCTCCCCAATACATACATCATAAAATTAAACCCAATGATCAATCTCAATATGGGAGGATAATATATGAAATTTGGTTCAAATGGATTTTGAAATCAAGAAGTAATAAGTAATGAATTGGTTCGCATGTAAGCTCAAAAAAATTTCCATTAAACTCCTTACATGAAAAATGTTTCTAAAGATACTATTTAAATATTATAGGTGAAAAAATATAATTTTTTTGAAATATGTAAGCTTAAACATTGAATTCAAGAATAATTTTCAAAAGGTTACAAGAATATGCATAAAATAATATGAATTCAGTGATATAAGAAAACAAGACTCTAGAAGTGACTAGTATAGTTTACATAAATTAAAATATGAAACAAAATACCTCTAAATGTGATTTCAGAAATATTATTTAAAAAACTAGTGATTGATCAAATCTGATGGGAAGTATTAAAAAATTAATATGTTGAAGAAACGATCCTTTGAAAAAGAAGTTTTGTTAATTTTTGTTCTTTCATTGAATCCACCATTTTCCTTTGAGGAATAACTCTAGATTATTCGATGTAGACCATAAAAATTTAACACAAATAACTATTATAATTCATTTTGTATATATTATAGAAACGTTTAACCAATATTTGAGTGAGGGAGGTGGTATAATGTTTCTGAAGCTTGTCATTCTTATTGTCCCTGATGAATAATTAAAATTTCATATAGAAGGTTAATTGCATCTTATGATTAGTTGAGTATATATATGGTCACTTGTGTCTCTTCATGAAGTAGTTATTTTGTTCTTACGGTCGATTGAATTGTTTTATGATCAACTATCTTCAAAGTTAGGTGATCCCTTCATGTGGCTAATTATTGACGAGAATGATTAATTGACTATTCATAAAGTTGATCACTCATAGTTGGTTTCCTTACCTATAAATGATATTAAACCCTTACTATATTTATACAAACCTTCCATTTTGTGACCGATCATCATGTCACATGATCACTGAGCACTCTTCTAATGTTCACCTAATTTATCACATGATTAGTTGATCTAACACAAATTTAGTTAACTCATGGTCTTTCAAGGCCTTCTTGATATAAATTGACTCATGGTTGATCCAACATTTTTTAAATGCTCAACCAGGGACTTGGTAGAAAATTTAACATGTGTTTAATTTCCAATTCTTCTGGTGGATGAACATATGTATTCAATCTAACACAATTTATTTTTTTGAATAGAATCTTACAACAAAAAAATATTTATTACATGTAGTTGCTTATTTATGTAAATTATGTGTTAGAATTGAAGGTTGATCACTTCATGTGGTCAGTTTAGGGATGAAACACAATTGAGTGTGAAATGTTTAAAAAAAATATAGAAAGAAGAAAAAAATTAAAAACCATGGGGTTCCTCCCATGAAACGCATAATTTAAATTATTCAACTATAATTTCACCTAAATTACAACAATGATCATTTTATTTGGTATGATTAATTTTTTATTGTACCTTTACTATTTTCCTTAAAAATTTCATCCTATTATATTATAATTTAAAAAACTTCAAAATCTATCAGAATTCCATAGAAATTTTCCAAGGCTCTAGGACTAAGGTTGTCAACTACAAATACTTATATATATAGAAGATAATAAGTAGAGCCTAATAATGAATACCTAAGTGAAAAAATAACACTTAAATAGAACGTATTTTTCTTCAAATTTTATCACAATTGAGACATTAAACAATTCATGAGTAGGTGGAACCATTGTTACAACATTTTATAGTCACAATTTTCTGAAATGAGCCTAAGAAAGAATAAAAATAGAATATATCAGAATAATATAACTTAAAAAGATAAAAATATGTACCAAAAATAATTATCTTAGAGACGTTAGATGAGTCAAAATAAGTGAATTTTGAAAAAATAGCTTGATAATCATTAATAGCCTAATAAAAAAATTTGTTGAAAATAATCAAAATAGAAGACATTTTGAAATTGAAAAAAAATTAAATAGATTATAAGACAAAACCATCCTTATGAATAGATATTTTTATAAATTTGACGCCATAGGAAAAGATCTCATAAATAAGATCACACGACTCAAAATCATGGAAATGAAAAGAAAGAACAATGTTTGGTTCTTTGGAATGGTCTTTCTTTTAAAAATTTATATGTGTTTGTTGTACAACAACCTAAAGGATTCATATAATAGAAAATATTTGATTTTATTTAATAACTTTTGGGTTTTTATCAATTATATTATTAAATTTTCCTTAAATTAAATATATCCTTTCCTAATCTTATATGTATTTAGTTACAAAATAATAATGTATAATGTGTTGACTATCTATTTCATGATTTATTCATTTTAATTGTCGTGAAAATACCTCCTTCATTTGGCTCTAAATGATTATTCTATAACAACCAATCTCTTTATTACATATTAATACATGATTTTTCACATAATATTAATCATAATAAAACCCTAATGAACGAGAATTATATTGTCTTTGGGAATTAGTTACATTACATAAAATTATAAAATAGGAAATACATCGTCTTTATTAAAAACTTTCTCTGCATGATCGTACATAAAACTGCATGGGATAACCTTGGAAAATACTTAAAAAAGTGGTGAGATATAAAGCCTAGTAATGGAATAAACATAAAATAAAATGAAGATAATAAAACATATTAGAAAATATTCATTTCAATGGGGGCATAAAAATATTCGGAATCATAAACACGAACAACTAAGCATGATATATAATGATAATGTTAACATGAGAAATGTGACAACTTCTAAAAAAACTATATCATAAACATAAGACAAGTCTAATTTCAAAGAAACTGTAATAAAAAAAAAGTTTCAAAAATTAATCTGGTTCACTCTCAGTTCCAACATCAAATATCATGATACAAAAAATTATTGAATGTATTGGTGTGTGATATAATTTTGGGTGGACCTGTCATGTTCATTTTATTTTCATGATTTAGTGTGCAATATAGATCATTCTTCATGGATTGATTAATAATAATAATTTATTATTTGATAAATAATTGTGAAATAAATACATTCAATTCCTAATTTAAAGAGTTATAAGTTTATAATGTTGAATACCCTTGATAGGTAATGGGTATGGTATTTACTACACAATCGTTTGGGCCTAAAAAAATGTGGTGAAATTTTAGCAGCATAACAACATACTTCAAAAATTTATAAAATTGGTTGATAATATATAAATGGGACTCCCATAATTTTAGAAATCAATCACACAGTAATAAGGATATTTAAATACATATCCCAACATTAGTAATTAGAAATAAAATGCGTAACATAATAAAGAAACATGAATAAAAAGAAGAAAGGAAAGAACACTTACTTGAGTTTGTGACCCCAAAAGCATGTAAAGGCTATTTTTATGATATTGGGGAAACATGGAAGTATTCTAAATAATGGGGTAGATTAAAGATATGATCCATAGATTTTGAGTGAAGAGAAGTGGGAGATTGGGTGGGTTTATATGGTAAAAGAGGGGAATTCTTTAATATTTCACAAAATTTTGTTTTGGACTCTTTAAAATAAAATGAGAAAAAAATATAGTACCATGGTTTATTACCCATGTTTCTTCCAAATAAGGGAGTTTTTCATTATTGTTTTATGATAAAATCTGAATTATTAATGCAATTCACTTTCTTATGTAGAGGTGAGTCATACTCTTAAGGAAATTAATTTAAAATCATTAAATATATTATATGTTTTGCAGGATTCATAAAGGATTTATACAATTAGTAAAATGAAATTTAACTAAAGTTATATTAAGGGGAAAACATATATCTAACTGATGATACCAATTATAGTATTAATTACATCATTCTTGGGTCATTTTGATGTCTTAATACACACTATATATTCATACACCATTTAATTTTTCTTTGAAAATTTGACTGTATCAAGAAATTATGTAAAATTATGTATTTGATTATTTTTAAGTTTCTATTAGAAAAATAATAATAATTTTATTAATAAAAATTTCTAAATATTTAAATTTCCACTTCAAAAAAAATAATTGATACTTATTGATAAATGATGTGTTTTTTGAAAATAAAATTATTTTTAACCCTTATAAAAATTACATTTGACATCATAAAAACTAGAAGACATTTTATATATAATAAAAATTATTTAATCATATTATTTATTATAATATTATTAATTTCAAAAATTCATAATTTCTTCAGAATAATTTCCTCTTTTGAATTTGAATATTACCCCAAAAACTATTTAAATATTAATATAAAAATTATTTATAATGTACCAATCATATGATGAAAATATATTCATTACTCAATATAAAAATTATTTACATACTCATATCTCTAGGGTCTTGATACTTATTACTTTAATACACCTATAAACACCCTTAGAGTAAGGTGTGTGACGTTGAGACTTTCATGGGGTGGTTCAACATACAGGGTTTGGGTGGCGATCTCGTTGAGCATGAACTTCTCCCATATATAGCTTCTATTAGGACTACATTGTTTGATCTTAGCATGGGCATGGTCTATGGAAAAATAACTAGATGTTATCTCCCATTGATGTTCTGATAAATGTTATTCATAGGGTATGATCCTACTGGTTGAGGTCATCACTTCCTTTGCCTATATTAATTGGATTTGTTTAAACCCTATATTTATGCTAATCAGGTGATTAAAGTTTGATAACTACATTATAAATGGTAATGATACTTAATAGTCATTTAAATACAATTAGATATAATAAAAAAAATATTTTGAGGTGTTTTCTTTAACCATATTACATAATAAGAAATTTAATTAAATAAAAAAGGGGAATTTTCTTTATAACAGCTCGAGTCATTAAAATCATCACCCTTAAGAATTTTCCCCCTTAATTTTTTTTCTTCTGATAAAACAGATGAGGTTAATTCTATTTTATCACTTCCTCTAGTTCCAAGTTCACTTCATAAAACATTGGGTTTCTCCATAGCACTTTAACAAGGTAATTTTTCTTATTTCGTATGACTTTGTCTCTATGATCTAATATCTTCACTAGGTACTTCTTATAGGAAAGGTAATTCTATAATGGTACCACCTATTGATTGGGTACATGTTAATGGTTTGGTACGTAATTTTTCAAGAGGGATACATGGAATACATTATCTACTATAGATAGGTTAGGTGGAAGTGCTACTTGATAGGCCACTGCTCCAATGCGATCAAGGATCCCAAAGGGGGCGATGTATCTTTTACAAGTATTTCCCTTCTTCCCAAATATCATCATTTCCTTCCAAAGAGATATGTAATGGAATACCACGTCCCCACCATGAAACTCTAGGTATCAATGATGATTGTCAGTGTAGGTCTTTTGTCAACTCTAAGAAGCCTTAATGTATTATTGATTGGTCTTAACCATATCCACCATTTCCTCAAACTTTTCCGAACCTAGAAGTTCTTGTTCCCCAACATCATCCCAACATGTAGTTGTTCTTCCCCTCTTCCTATAAAGGGATTCATATTGATCCATTTGGATGCTCAATTGTAAACTATTGTTGTATGATACCTCTACCATGGTTAGATGTTGGTATCGTCCTCTTTGGAAGTCAATTAAGCATGCTCTCAACATGCCCTTAGGTTCCTCAATAGTCATCTCATATTGGCCATAAATTTGAGTGTGATAGGCTCTAAAGATCACATTAGTATTCACATCATATTAGAGACTCTTCCAGAACACATAGCATAATCTTGGATCTTTATTAGATACAATCGATAGTGGTACTTCATTTATACAAACCACTTCTCTGATATATATTTGTGCAAATTAATCTAATGATAAGTCCTCTCTAATTTCAATAAATTTAGTTGTATTTGTAAGATGATACACAACAACCCATATATCATTGTTTCCCCTAGATTTCTTTGAAATTCTAGTGACCAAGTCCATGGTTATTTTTCCCATTTCCATGTTGGTATGGGTAATGGTTGCATCATCCGCTTGGAATTATTCCATTCAGCCTTCACTTGATGACATACTAGGAACTTTGATCTCGATACATCTTTTTTCATCATGGATGAATCGAAAATGTTGAACTATGTGTATCATCCAATAGTTCCTTCTTTGACCCATGATTTTATGTTAAACATATTCATGACCCAAAACTCACAACTCCATCTTCACGAACATTGAACTCTGAGGATTTCCATTTGTTTATAGTTTCCACTTTATTATGAATTCCCACATAATCCCTTTGAGAATACTTTATTTTATCTACAAGGGATGGTGAAGGAATCATTTTTGAGTGGATTTATTATGTTCCTTCCTTTATGATTAAAATATCCATCCTTTCCAAATCTAATAAGATCATATCCCTATCAATTATCAGCAATGATATAATTGTTTGGTACTTTGTACTTATAGAATCTATCACTTTATTTTGTTTCCTCGGATGGTGGTGAATTGAGTATTCATAGTCTTTAATAATATCTAACATTCTTTGTTGGATCATATTCAGCTCTTTCTATGTGAATATATACTTGAGTCTTTTTATGTTCTGTATATTTTTCACACTTCACCTCAATGAGATAATGCATCAAAATTTTCAATGCAACGATCAATACATACAACTACAAATCTTGTGTTGGGTAGCTCTGTTCATGAACATTCAACTCCCTTGAAGAATCGGCGATGAAATTTCCATTATAAATTAACACACTACCTAATCAATTCTTCGAAGCATCGCTAAATACCAAAAAAATCTCCTCGCCTTACGTGTAGTTTGATAAAAATTGTAGTGATAAGCCTCCTTTTCGGATCATTGGAGCTCTCTTCACATTCATCTTCCCAAAAAAACTTGACTCCCTTCTGAGTTATCTTTGTAATAGGGGTTTAAAATCACAAGGAATTTCTCATAAATCGACTCTAAAACCAATCTAACTAAAGGAAGCTTCTAATATATTGCATGGATTTTGGCCTTGATCATCCCTCAATTGATTCTATTTTTAAAGGGTCCATAGATATCCCATTTCTTTTGATGATATTCCCTAAGAAAGAGAACACACATTTGTTGTACTTAGCATAATTCTTCTCCTTTCACAAGTACTTTAGCATATTACTCATATTCTCCTAATGCTCCTCCTTGATTTTGGAGTATATTAGAATATTATATATATGGATGATTATAAAATTTTTGAGTTAATCTTTAAGGACCCTATTCATGAAGTCCATGAAACATATTTGGATCGTTAGTGGGTTTTAATGGAATCATAATAAACTCATTGCGTTCATACATTATACAAAAAGTTTTTTTTGGGGATATCATCCTTCCTCACACTAACATTGTAATATCCTAACTCTAGATTCACCCTGAAGAATTGTTTTTCTCCATAGTGTTGATCGAACACATCATCAATCTGAGGAAAAGGAAATTTTTTTATCATGATCTTGTTTAGATCACATTAATCAATGCAAAGGAGCGCTGAACCATCATTCTCCTTGATGAAGAGGATTGGTGTACCCCATAGAGAAGCAAATGGGAATATGAACCCTTTATCCAAATTCTTTTATAGTTGATTCTTCATCTATTCATGTTCCATAACATCCATTTTATATGGAGTCTTGGGTAATAGTAATTCCCTAGGTATAAGCTCGATTGAAAATTCAACCTCTCAACTATGTGGTATACTAGGAAATTCATTAGTGTATTCCCTCACTATAGGCATGTCTTCATGGATGATTCTTCCCTTAGACTCAATTATTTAAGAAGGATATGGTTTCTCATAGGGAAATAATATCCCTTATTGAGATGTTGGTGCTAAAGAATATTCATCATCCTCCTTGCACTTGTATATAATCAAGGGTCTATTCTCAAAATAGAGAGTTATTTCCTTCTCCCAGAAATTTATGTTAGATCAATATAGGGAATGCCAATCCATGAGAAGAATTGTACCAAATTTCACCAAAGGGAGTGAGAAAAAGGACACTGGGAAATTCATCCCACAAATTTTTACATGGGATGATTTATATACTTCGTATGGAATAATTTCCCAAGTTTCCATTTTCATAGACCATATTACTTCTATGAATTGAGGTGGTGTTTGAATAGTTTTACTAAACATTCATGATATTAAAGAATCTATAGAATCAAAATTAAAAAGTATGTTCTCTATTCATGAATTAATAAATAGAATACCTGTCACCACTTCATTGTCGGGATCCACCTCCGTGGTTGTGATGAAAAAATATCAACACTGCTACCTTGGAGGTTGTTGGTTGTCTCTGATAATCCATGGATTAGTTTATTGGTTTGAAAAGTATCTTGGTTTAATACAGTTGTAGAAACAAACAATGAGATGAAGTTTTAAGGATATATTCTTTCCTCTATCGCATTAGCAGGTATATCTTTTTAGCATTCTCTAGCTCGGTTCATTTCCTTCCCTCACCTAAATCACTTCTTCATTCCCCATAATAAAATTATGGGGTGCTTCTTCACACGTCTTTGACAAGTGGGATGTTAAAATTTCATGGCTCCATTATATTTATCGACATGACAACCAGAATTTAATCCCACTTTCAACTTTATATCCCCATGATACCCATGATATTCCTTGATATCCATTTCATCTTTGAGGTAACATTAGATAATTCATAAATTGCTATATAAGTCTGAAATCAGTAGGTATTTTCATACACTTGGTTTTAAACCACCAAAGAATTAGTAATCCTTTCATTCAGGGATAAAGACAAATCCAGAGGCATATTGTACATGTCTTGTGACGTTTTACTCATACACCCCGATAGTTTCATCATCTATTTTTTATGGGGGAGGAAATCCATTTTCATTTTGGGTCAAAGAGTGTGAGGAAAATATTTATCAGAAAACATTTTCCAAAATTCCTTCTACACCATCACTTCAATATCTTCCTTAGGCATTTTATTCATGACCAATGTCCACCACTGATCATCTTATCCCTATATATGATAAAATGCTAGTAGAATATTCTCCAGTTCCTAACATTGAAGGATGTAGAATATCTTCTCAATGGATTTTATCTATTGTTCCATGATTAAAGGATCAGAGGATCCATTGAAAGTCAAAGGAATTTGTAGCATAAAGGACTAAATCATAGCTCATTCTTTATTAGGTTGTTTTTGATCCTCCTCCTAATCTAGTTTTATATTCAAATACCGTGTCGGTTAAGAGAGTATTATCATGATGTTCACAATTATTTCTCCCATCGGGTTGAGAATCTTGTTGGTGTAGTCATCACATTTCCCAATGCATTGGTTGTTTATATGATTCCTCATATTTCTAGACATTGGATAGAATAAAAAATAAATTAGGGATGATTATTTTTAAACTATTAAACACATAAAGTCTAATCCAAATACATTAAAGGTATAACATATAAATTACATGTATTTTCTTAACTTCTGAATTTATTGGCATCAATCTATGTTATACATGATCTATTTCCTAACATATATTCTTATGGGAACTTTTTTTATTCCCCTAATAATGGTTCATAATGAGTTTATGAATTTACTAAAGCATATCCCCCATGAGTATCAAACCATGTGTGATGTAAGGCTTGTTGTCATATACCAGGTTATACTGTGTTAGGATCGGGACACATTATTGGAGTTGTTACCCCTAGGTACATCTATATTAGATCCATGTCCACTTGTAGTATCCATATAGGGAGGTATTTTCTTGATAACCCAATTACTCTATACATACCAACAAAATTTAGGGATTATTTCTTATACTTAGTCTTTTCTTTAAGGTTTCACTATATTTTTCTTATCATAATCCCAAAAATAACTAAACTTTTCCTTTGATACCAACTATAACAACCTCTCTCTTGATTATATATTAATACATGATTTATTACATAAGATTATACATAATACAACGTAGATGATTGAGAAGTCTAATGTCTTTTTAAATTAGGTACATTATATTACATTTTGAAATTGCAAATACATCATCTTTATTGAGAACATCTTTTATATGCTTGTACTTAAAACTACACGGGATAACCAAGGGAAATAAATATGAAATAGGTGAGATATAAATCCCAGTAAGGGAATAGACGTGGAATAACAGGAATATAATAAGACATGTTACACAATAGGCATATCAATGGGGAAAAAGAGTTGGAAACAAAAACATGAAAAACTATTCATGATATAGCATGATAATGGCACATGGGAAATGTGGAAGCATCTTAAAACACTACATCATAAACATAAGTGGAGGATAACTTTCAATAAATCATAATAAAAATAGTCCCATAAAGGAATCAGGATCAATCCCTATCCCAACATTATGTATCATAACACTGAACATTACCCAGTGCATTGGAGCTCTATATAATTTCGGGTGCACCCATCACTTTCATTTAATTCTAATGATTAAGTGTGCTATGTTGATCAGTCATCAGAAATTCATTCATAATCATAATTTTTTACCTGATAAAGAAGTGTGGAATACTTAAATATAAGTTATAATTAAAAGTGGTATGAGTGTATAAAGGTGTATCTCCTTAATAGAAAATTGGTATGGTATTCACTACACAATTGTCTTGGCATGGAAAATCGTGATAAAATTTCGACAAAATAGCGTCACCATTTAAAAATTTATAAAATTGGTTGATGAGAGATACATGGGTCTCCCATCAATTGGACGTAAAATTTATAGAAATGGGGAAACAAAAATACATATTCCGACATTATTAATTTGCAATAGAAGTTGTAATATAATAAAGAAACTTGAATAAAAAGGAGAAAGGAAAGAACAGTTACTTGAATGTATGACTCAAAAATATTGAAATGGGGATTCCTGATAGGTTGGGGAAATTTGAGAGGATCCTATAGAGTGTAGGGAAGAGTATGGAGGTTTCCATGGTATTTTTAGTGAATAAAAATGGGATATTGGGTGGGATTATATAGGAAATGAGAGGGGAATTATTTTATATTTCACAAACTTTGATTTTGGACTCTATATAAAAAAATAATAAAAACCACAAACCCTCCCATGGGTTTTGACCATTTTCCCTACCAAATAGGGTAGTTTTTAATTATTTTATTATCCAAAGGTCCAAACATATTAAAATAATTCACATTCATACGTGGTGGTGAGTCATACTCTTAAATAAATGAATTTAAATTCTTAAAATATATTATATAATTTGGAGGATTCATAAGGTCTTTATAAAATAAATTAAATTAAATTAAAATCCCATTATTTTAAGGGTAAAATATATATTTTTCATAGGATACACATTATAGTATTTATTACATCATTTTTGGTTCATTATGATATCATTATACAAACCGTATATTTAAACAAAATTTAATATTAACCAAAAAAATCAACCATCTCAAAAAATAATGAAAAATTCACAATTGATTTTTTTTGACATTCTGATTGCAAAAATAATATTTATTTTACAAAAAAATTCTGAATATCTTAATTTTACCTTTTAAAATATTAGTTTACATCTATTGAGAAATATTGGGTTTTTTGATTTTAACAACTTTTGAAAATTTATAAAAATTATAAGATCATTTATATTTAGAAAAAATTATTAAATAATAATATTTTTTTAAAATATTATTTATTAAAAAAATTCATTAATTAATTAAAATAAATTCTTTTATTGAATTTGAATATTACCAAAAAATACTATTTTTATTTTATTAGAAAAAACATTTATGAAGTAATAGTAACATGATAAAAATAAATTCACTAATTTATAAAAAAAATGTATATACTCATATCACTAGGGTCTTGATACATATCCCAATAAAACATCCAAAAATTCCCTAAGTGTATGGTGAACGAAGCTGATACATTCATGGTGTTGTCTGGAATACATGGATTGTGTTGTGTTTTCGATGTGATTGAGATTCTCATGTAAACAGTTTTGCTCATGACAAAGTTGTTGGATCCCATATTGGTCTTGGACAAGAAAAAAGCTCATAGATTATATCACCCTCGAATGTTTTAATGAATGGGCTTCATAGGGGGTGATCCTAGTTGTTTAGGTCATCACTTCCTTTGTCTATGTCAATTTGATTTGTTAAAACCTGATATTTATACTAATCACTTGATCACTATTTAATTGATATATTAACAATAGTAATGATATTTAATGGTCATTTAAATCCAATTGAATGTAATAAAACAAAATAAGTGAATATTTTTTCTATAACCATATTACATAATGATATAATTAATTAAATTAACAGGAAAATTTTATTTATAATAGTTCGAGGTGTTTCAAAAACAATATAATCTTTCAACATACAACTCACATCTAGTTAGGATTTATAAAAAATCATGAATCTCTTCCATACCTTCAAGAAGATGAAGGTTCATTTTAGTACGGAAAAAATGTTTTTTTGCGATGGTTTATTTGAGACGGGAATAAATCCCGTCGCAAAAGCATTCGAGCGGTTTGGCGTGCAAACTGCGCCAATTCGCAAGAAAGGGTATTTGTGACGGGTAGGCACCGCCCGTGGAAATTACTAGGAGACGGTAAGAACTAGTTGCAACGAGAGATCCCCCGTCGCAACTATTTTGACCACTGGAGGGTATTTGCGACGGGTCCCATTGTAATAACCGGTGGTAGAAAAATCCTATTTGTGACGGGATATTGTCCCATTACAAAGAGTGTGTCAGCAGGTTACCTTTTGCGGCAGGACCCGTCGCATTTAATCTTATAACCATCTACTGTAATTAATGCAGCTGATGTTATTTGTGACGGGCCCCTTCACTAAATGTACTATTTGCGAATGGAATACTGTTGCAAATTTTCTCATCACAACTAAGCGAACCTATATATTCCCCCATCCATTTTTTCTTATCTTCTCTTGAATTCCTTCTTCCTCTGCTTCTGTAAACTATAGTTTTATAGAAAAAATTTTTTAGAGTTAGTTTTTTTACAAAGACGTTGTGAAGACATCTACATTTATAAGAGATCATGTTTAAGGGTATAGATGTTTTATTTATGTTGGTATTTATTTCATTTCTTTATATTAATTTTAATTATTGTTGATTAGATATAATTATGTTAGATTAAATTGTTTTGTCATCAGTATTTATTAGTAATAATAAAATTAAATAATTAGTACTAATTCTTTGTAATTTGTAATAATTAATAATTATTAATGATAATTAGTAATGTATATAAATAATTATCAGTAATTAGTAATTAGCAGATGTATTTTGCAGTAATTAATAGTAATTAACACTAATTCTAATAAATAGTAATACATAGTAATAATTAGAAAAAATAGTAATAAATATTTACAATTAGTAATAAATAGTATTAATAAGTAATAATTAGTAATAAATACTAATAATTAGTAATAAATACTAATAAATAATAATAAATACTAATACATAGTAATAAAAACTAATAAATAGTAATAAATACCAATAAATAGAAATAAATAGTAATAATTAGAAATAAATACTAATAATTAGTAATAATTAGTTATAAATATTAATAATTAGTAATAAATAGTAATAATTAGCAATAAATAGTAATAAATAGTAATAAATACTAATAAATACTAAGAAATACTAAGAAATATTAATGAATCTTAATAAATAGTAATAAATAATAATTAATTGTAATAATTAGTAATAATTAGTAATAAATTGTTATAAATTTTAATAAATATTAATAAATAGTAATAAATAGTAATAAATATGAATAATTAGTATTAATTAGTTACAATTACTAATAATTAGCAACAATTAGTAATAATTTGTAATAATTAGTAATAATTAGTAATAATTAGTAATAATTAGTAATAAATAGTAATAAATAGTAATAAATAGTTATAAATAATAATAAATAGTAATAAATAGTAATAAATAGTAGCAAATAGTAATAAATAGTAATAAGTAGTATTAAGTAATGATATGTAGTAATATGGAGTAATACGTAGTATTTAGTAACAAATAGTAATAAATTGAAATAAATAATGATAAATAGTAATAAATAGTTATATATAGTAATAATTAGTAATAATTAGTAATAAGTAGTAATAATTAGAAATAATTAGTAATAATTTGTAATAATTAAGAATAATTAGTAATAATTAGTAATAATTAGGAATTATTAGGAATAATTCGTAATAATTAGTAATAATTATTAATAATTAGGAATAATTAGGAATAATTAGGAATAATTAGTAATAATTAGAAATAATTTGTAATAATTTGTAATAATTAGTAATAATTAGTAATAATTAATAATAATTAGGAATAATTAGGAATAATTAGTAATAATTGGTAAAAATTAGTAAAAATTATAACAAATAGTAATAATTAGTAAAAATTAGAAATAATTAGAAATAATTAAGAATAATTAGGAATAATTAGTTATAGTTATTAATAATTTGTAATAATTTGTAATAATTAGTAATAATTAGTAATAATTAGTAATAATTAGTAATAATTAGTAATAATTCGTGATAATTATTAATAATATGTAATAATTAGTAATAATTAGGAATAATTAAGAATAAATTGGAATAATTAAAAATAATTTAGAATAATTAAGAATAATTACAATTAATTACTAATAATTTCTAAAAATTAGTAATAATAAGTAATAATTAGTAATAATTTGTTATAAATTGTAACAATTAGAAATAATTAGTAATTATTAGTAATAATTAGTTATAATTAGTAATAATTAGTAATAATTATTAATAATTAATAATATTTAGTAATAATTCGTAATAATTAGGAATAATTTGGGAGAATTATAAATGGTTGAAAAATATGTAGTTTTCAAATAAGATAATACAATGTCAAAGAACTATTTTGAACAGATATTTTCTTTGGTTAAAAACTGTTACCTAAAGAAATGTGTTTCCTATAAATTACTACAATAGCAAGAGGCTGGTTCAAAATCTAGACCTTAGTTATCAGAAGATTTGTGCATGTTAAAATTATTGCATCTTATATTCTGGTGAAAATGATTCATTGGATAGTAGTCCCACTTGTGGAAATTAGTGGTATAATGAAGCTCAACCGGGGAAGTCTGGATCGATTCCTATAAAACAGTTGAGATATTTTCCCCTTATAGCCAGGTTACATCATTTATTCAGGTCTGAGTACATAGTGTCAATGTTGTCATGGCAAAACACCTAGATTTCAATAGATAAAAGCTTGAATCGTCCATTTGATAGTGATTCATTGAAACATTTTGACTGATTGCCGCCGAATTTTTCTTTAGAAGTCCGAAATGTGTGATTATGTCTCTCAAAAGATGGTTTCTGTCCATTTGGTTCCTATGGTAGTTAGTATTCATGTTTTCCTATCTTTATAACTCCGTACAATTTACCTCCCAGGATTTTGTTGAAGGATCCTTATATCTTTTCAACATTATTAATCATAAGACATCCAAAAAATAATATTGATGTTTTTTAAGAAACTATTGATTGATTAGTTAAATGAACTATGGAGTAATGGTATTAGTACTTATGATGTTACTGCAAAACAAAATTTCATATTAAAAGCTGCACTGATGTAGATGATTAGTGACTTCCCGGTATATGGCATGTTGTTTGGCTAGAGTACACAAAGTCTGAAATCATGGCCTTACTGTATGAAAGAAAACAATGCCTTTATGCTCGTCAATGGAAAAAATCTTTCTATTTTGACTTTCATAAAATATTTCATTCAACCGATCATCCTTTTCGGAGGAACAAATCTCATTTCAGAAAAGGCACAATTGAAAGGGATGAACCTCCAAAAATGATCTCTGGTACAGAGTTAAAATAAGTTTTATTTTCATTACTTCCCATTACATTTTTGTCTATAGTAAACCAAAAAAAAATTCATGGCTTGGGGAAGAACATAATTGGATAAAACAGATCATTTTTTGGGATCTTTAATATTGCTTTGATTTGATGGTCCCCAACATGTTAGATGTCATGCATATTAAGACGAATTATTTTGAAAATTTATTTTATATAGTTTTGGATACACCAAGTAAGACCAAAGATAATATAATTGCCCAATTAGATCTTGTCCAAATTTCCAAATGACTAAAACTTGAACTATTTCAAAATGTCAGATCACAGAGGTAAATGAAGAAAAAAGAAGCTTATGCACTTTACTAAGAGAGTCACTTATTATTTTTTTAGTGGACAATTGAATTAAGACTTCTAGATAGATATGCTTCCAATTTGGGAATATGTGTTAAGAATAGTCAAATTAAAAGATTAAAAAGTCATGATTGTCATGTTATAATTGAAAGGCTTATACCGATTGGATTTAGAGGTTTGTTGAATTCTATGATTTGGGAATCAATAACAGAAATATCATATTTTATTTGAGGCATTTGTGTGGAGACAAAAAACTAGGATGCACTAAGTAAACAGGAGAAGAAATTGTGGTCATTGTATATAAACTGGAAAAAATCTTCCATCCGTCTTTCATTGACTCAATGGAACATCATATATTACATTTTCCATATGAATCTAAATGTGAAGGTCCAATATTGTTTTGATGGGTGTACCCATTTGATAGATGCTTGCAGAAATTGAAGAAAAAAGTACGTAACAAAGCATCTGTTGAAGGATCAATTGCTGAAGCTTATTTTCAAGGTGAAATTTCTTTTTTATGCTCCAATTATTTTGTATCTGAATATTCCTAAAAAAACCACATGGGATGGAACAAGGGGAATTTTGATGATCAAATGGTCCATCAATTATTAGTTTTTAATAATACAAAACATGGATTCAGTGGAGTTCATGAAGGATGGATTTCAAATGATTAACATCACAGAGCTCATACATAAGTCTTACTCACCTGTGAAGAAATGAGATTATTTGTACTGTGATTGATTATATCACTTATTCTAAAATTTTTGTTACAGTATGTAAAATTATTTAATTTGTAGGTTATATGATAATCATATCAAGAAACATATTCCACAAATTACAACAACTTCTCTTGAAGAACGCAGAAAAAAATTCTCAAAGCTTTCAAAAACTGGTAACATAAATTATTGATGGTTTAATATATCAATTCAGTTTAGTCTTTATTATATTGATAATTATTTTAAAAATTTTAAAGTGTCTCAATATGCTGATAAAATTGATATGTGACTGTGTGTATTGAGTAACCCACCATCCAAAATGGTTAAAGCTTATAATGCATATGTGGTTAATGTTTTTTTATTTCATACATTTGCACATGGGGAATTAAAAAACAATGAAAATTGGATTTTTCTTGAGAGGATTGCATCATAGAAAAACTGATGTTGACTTTTATAGAATACTGGATTAAATTATTGAACTATATTATCTAGGAAAAAATTACATAACAATGTTCAAATGTCGGAGGTTGGATACAGAGAGAGGCTTGCAGGTACATCTAATTCATGGAATCATCGATAATAAATATACAAGTGTCCTTGTAGTAAAGAAACCATTTGTAATGGTTCAACAGGAACATAAAATATATTATACAATGTACTGTGATACTTTATGATATCTGAGTAATTGGTGGAGCATAATAAAAATGAAATGGCCGAAAAATTAGTTTACTCAAACTAAATGTGGTTATGATGAAGTACAAGGAAATGAAATTTTTCAAGAGACTACTCAAAATACATCTTTTTCATAAAGATACATGAATATAGATAATGGAACCCCATAATTAAGGGTCAATGGTGATGATGATGTTAGTAATGTTACAAAAGAATTTGAAATGGGAAGAAAAGTTGAAACTGAAAATCATATGGATATTCATGATGCTGATGCGGAATATGGAGACATTAACATCGCCAGATACGAAGATGATGATGAAGTTGAAAATTGACATAATTAGATAATGGTTATAACCATAACTAATATATATCTATATGTAATAGTTATTTTCAACTATTTTCTAACAATAATAATTTTGTGTTTCAGATGGACCCTGATCAATTTTTTGAGTTGGAGGAGGCTAAGAAACATTTGGATTAGGAGGATTTGGGATCATCTGACCCTCAGCCTACTTGCAGTTCAATGGGTTTGTAGAGGGGGTGCATTCATGAATGATTGATGATTCATGACTCTATCCACAAGCAACATCCACATCTTGGTTTCCATCCACACACACAAGGATAGGGTAACTTGTGTATTTTATTTGGATTTCATTAATATATTTATATACTAATTGTTTGATTATTTGTCTTTTTTTATAGTTTTTTTCATGTAGCTGTAGGATAGGGGAGTTCTATCTTGCGCAATTATATTTCTCAACCACATATCACATGGGAACAAATTCCTATTAATGTGTGGCTTAAAATGTTCAATCATTGGCTGGTAAGTAAATAAATAATTATTATTTAGAAATTAATTGCATTAATAACATGATATTATAAATTATTTGTTGGGTTAATGGTATCACATTGATGATACCATGGGTAGAGCTATCCACGATGCATGGGAGGTGTCTATGCATGAGAATTTCGGTTAGTTTTTACACAATTTGAGAATGACAACCATTAAGAAAGTGGGAGTGACAATATTTGATGATTCATGTAGATCCCACAAAATTAAGTACATTTTAACTCATTTTTGGGATGGATTATGTTCACACAGGTTAAATGGTGGATTTAAAAGGATATCTTCATTGGGCCAACAGAACCGAGGGAGATAGGATGTGACACATCGTGCTGGTAACCATACATTCAGTACGCATAGAGAGCATCTAGTAAGTATCTTTTTTAAATATTTTTTATAAGATTAAATATAAAGAGTAAATTTTATATTCATATAGGCAGTCGAGAATCCCGATATTATGGAGTACAACATTTATCGGAGGATGTACATTGATCTAGCCATAAGATAGATTAGAGGTGATCGCCAGCATCAGATTTTGGTCAGTATTATTTTTTTCTATTTGAAAATTAACTGCGTATAATATTTTCACAATATTAATTTCAAATTAAAGCTGAATGAGTCATATGAGGCCATGACCTCTCAAACACAGGCTAAGTGTTAGGTCGAGATGGCTGATCAGACAAGTTCCCACCATTTCAATGAGGCGGCATGGATGCAGGTGACCCAATATGATTTTGATAAGGGCTAAGTAGTTGGTATCGACTATAATTTGACTCATGGGACTTATTATAGTACTACTATGATGTCGATGTCCAGCTCGAGAGGAGCTCATGGAGAGGCATCATCTTCTGGCTCATAATATCAGGAGCAGTTTCGAGCTCAAACTGAGCTTATAGAGAGATTGTAGAAGCAGCAGGAAGATATACGTTAGTAGCACGAGGAGGACATGCACCGATGGAAACAGCAGCAACACGAGTAGATGGAGTACATTCTCCATCTGACTCATAGTTTAGGGATGGATTTTCCTCCACCATCTCCTAGAGCGCCTCCTTCTCTTCTAGAAGAGTATCACACCATTGATTTTTTTCTTCTGTAAAAAACCTTTGATTGGAATATTTTTGGTAATATTAATTATTTACAGTTTTTTCATTTATATTAGTGTGAATATCACATAATTTCTTTATTTTTTTATTTTTCATATTTTTTTATTTTTTTATTTATGATTAGTATTATATTGTTTAATGTTTTTTTATTTTACTAATAATAATAATTATAATAATATTTTATGATTTTTTGTATTTTTTTGTGTAATATTGATAATTATAATATTTATTAGTTTTTTATTATTTTATTTATATTAATATTATTTTTTCAGTAATTATAATTATATATTATTTTATTAAGTATTATTTGTGGGGCCTTTTGTGAAGGGACCCCATCGCAAATAGAATATATATATTTATATATTAAACATTTTTGCGATGGATGATTTTACCATCGGAAAAACGTTTTTGTAGAGGCCCATCACAATAGGTTTATAACATAAATCTATTTGCGACAGGCACACGTGCCGTCGCAACAAGTGCCTGTATATATAATGTATTTAATCAGAGAGTTATTTATGATAGACCGCTTCCCCCCACAAGTAATATTTTTTGTGACGGGCCTGTCACAAAAAATACTAGTTGTGACACCATTTTCTGCAACAGACTATTTGCGAGGGGCCCCCGTCGCAAAACGGTTTTTACGACGGGATCCTGTTGCAAATAGACCATTGAAAATAGTGAAAATTATAGTAGTGGTTTACCCTTGGAAACAACAATGATATCCCAAATAGTAACTATTAATGTTATACGCAAGATAATTAGAACTTATTCATCATAATACATTTCAAGAATTAGAAGACATATGGTAAAAATAATCTTCCCTTCCTTGAATAATAGGCCATACTAGTATTGAAATTAGGATTATAGAATCATTTTAACAATAACACCTAAGTCACACAAGTAATTAATCGTATTTATTTCCTTTATTTCAAAATATGTGACCATGCTTCTAGGGCATTTTAATTTTTGTGGGAAATTATTTAATTAGATAACACTACACACCTATGTTAGCTTTATGGTAGCCAATTCTTCTGAATATCTTCTATTATTCAGAAATAGTCATGGTTAAATTAATATTCATAAAAATTTAAAGGAACTTCATGGAGTTAGATTAATTATTTTGGTTTTCGCTTTATTGAAAGTGAATGGAAATAAAAATATATTGAGAATAGGATTATTTCTCAAATACACCTCAAATCCTACTTGCTTCTGGATATCTTTTATTATTTCCCAAAAAAATTATTTTTTTCTTTTTCTTTTTCTGGTGAAGGTTCGTCAATTTTTTAAGTTTGGACCTAGCTGTCCAATTATCCTAATATAGATTTTTCTTGATTTGATTTTCAAATTTATTCAAATCCATTATCTCATCTACACTAGGCTTCACCCTAAAAATTTATCAAGTTTCTTTTCCAAACCTAGTTTTGGAAACAATGACATTCTCTTTTGTATTAATTACTATTGTATTATAAATATTTCCCTAGTCTTTAAAACATAAGTATCTAGAACGTTATCCCACTTGTAATTCCATGTTATGAATTCGAAAATAATTGTCTTTTTAAGATCCAATTCCAACTAAACTTTTCTATATCATCCAATTTAACTATATTGAAAAAATAATGAAGAAATAACATATGAATTAAGAATTCTTTTTGTTTTAGAGGAAATATTGGGAATTTAATAGATTTCTTAATAATACTTGATCTCTCAAGGAAATAGTTGTAACACCATGAGATTTTATGATAAATTTTTTTTACGTCTTATGTTATACACAACACCAAAGGAATCATTCACTATACACGACACTGGATTTTCTTGCGTTAAACGCAATCATGACATTCCTCGATAGTGTTTGTAGTACTCAATACCGGGTTTCAATAAACAACGATATATTGTTAAGATATTATTGACTAGGAATTATGAATAGTATTAACTACATTTTTAATTTTATAACATTATCTTATAGATTTTATAGAACATGGTATGAGATCAAAATGAAATTTTTGGGTAAAATAAGTATTATTAAAAAAATACAGTTTTGCCACCTTTTGATGGCACAGGAACTTTAAATAAAGTTTGTGACATGTTTATAAGTTCAATTTGACAAAATAAAATTCTTTTTTGGAATGAGGATATAAAAAATTACTTTGGTCAAAATTTTCATATTATTCTGATAACTTTCATATTTTAATGAATAGAAAAAACACGCTATATTTTAATTAAAACAACTTTTTTTAATCGCAATAATTTATATGGATAAATTATAATATTTAATGGTTTTAAAGTATAAATATAATTTATTTTTAATATTTAATGTAATTTATGTCATTATGATTAATTTTACATTGAATACACAGGTAAAAACATTTCAATCTTTGCCAATGTTTTAACTTTTAAAACCCGGTTTCTTAACAACATGACTAATTTTAAATTAATTACTGCACCTTCTGTGTTTTGAATTTTGAAAAATGGATTCCATATTTGAATTTATTGGGTCCAAAATATGTTAATAGTTTACTTTTTTTATATTATGAATAGTAACTACGGTAACTTTTATTCACAGTAGTTAAAGGTAAATCGGGTATTTAAGGGTAAAAATAAGATTATAAAGATACCCTAACACCTGCCAAAATTTTATTGGATGACTAAAAGTAGACCAATATCACCTAAGGGTTAGAAAATATTCTTTTTATGAACTTTTGACCGTGGATATAATTTAATTATTATTAAAAACAGAGAAAGTGACAACATGTCACTCTCTTAAATCTTATAAGTATAATAATTTTAATTTAGTGAGAAACTTCACAAAACATCAAGCATGAATAGTCTCCATAATGATTATAAAAATATCTAAATCATGTAAATTTATTTAGTATTTATAGTGGTTAAATAATTATAATTAAAGGTGAAAAAATAGTGATGTTGATATTATTTTATTGATTGAAATATCAAATAAATGGTTTAATTTTTTTTAAAATAAAAATTATATAAACTATTTAATGTGATCCATGAATTTTATTGATAAATATGACATGTTATGAATCTATTAAATCTTTTATTTTGAACATATCTCCTATTTTTATTTTATTTAAATTCAAATAAATGAATAGTGTCAAAATTGACACTATTGTTATTTTATAAAAATAACAAAATATAAAATTGTTTAAAACTAACAAAAATATTTATAAATTATAAATTAAAATTTATATGCTCTACAATGTCATAAATTATCCAATTAGGGACAATTCACAACACATAAGTAATAATTTATAACAATTTAGAATTTAGAATCTAATTACCACAAATAATATTAAATAGATAAAATAAGGATAAATCAAGTTGATAAGATTTAAAATAAATTTCCAATAGGTATAAATTTTATTTTTTGAAGAGATTAAAACCCTATATCATCTAATATTTTAAAATTTTTCATTTTTTTAGGTTTTTCTGTCGGGTTTTATTTATTATAAATTAATATTTTTGAGGATTCCAAAGGTTCCCCTCTCCTCCCATATAAAAGGGCACCTCCTCCCTCTCCTCTTTACACAACTTTGAGCCTTAATGCTCAGCCAACCCCTTCCCATTACTCTTCTCAACTTTTATATTAGTATTCTGGAGGTTCTAGTCTTCTGAAAAGACCAACTCTAGCCCCATAAGAGGATTTTTAAAAGAGGCACGTCGAGGAAAAGGTAATCTCTTCTACCGATTATTTCAACCTTATTCCTTCTTATACTTCCTTTTATTTAGTTGTTTCATTATAAAGTAATAACAACAGTATCACTCATATACATATATGTTATTATAAATATGAAACAACCCTATTTCACCTTCTATCCATCCTACGGAAAATGAAATCACCACACGTGCGTACGTATGTAATACCGTCTCCACACCGTGGTGTAATTTGTTTTCCACCACCACCATACATGGATGGGTACAATCGTGTAATTAATAAATATATATGATTATTATAACATGATACTGATTATGAGATATTATATCATCAACTCCAATTCCATTCATATAATTATGGGAATGATATCATCGCTCATGTGTACGTACGACCTACCGTCTCTATGATGTGATGTGACTCGTTCTACATGATCTTCATTGAATAATTATTATATAAATGAATTTAATGAATATATATGATATATATTATTCTAATAACATTTTTTAATGAGGTATCTATAACCTAAAAAGATTAATAATAATTTATTCGATAAAACACACATAAGAACATAAAGCAATGAACACCCGAATAACAAGTAGCAATGAAATGTTATTAACATGAAAATAATAATATGACCATATATGATATCATAATAATTACTATGATTATATAATAATACATTTAAATTATTTAAATAATTATATATAAGATCTGGATATGTACAAAGCTTATCAGACCTAATGTAAGGGAAAATATCACAATCTCATTTTAATCCGAGATTATTTATACTTCAGAATTTACTTGGAAATATTAATCATCCACATCCATGTTTCATCAATATGTAAAATTATTTCTATCCTCCTAAAATTGTTTAAATATAATTTTACCCATTTTTGAGTATTTTTTAAAAGAAATTAAAGAAATCTTTTTTTATTTTTAGTACGAGGTACATTTTGACTTTTCTGGCCAAAGTACGAGAAGAATGTTTTTTTAACATATACGACATGAATGAATTTTTATGATTTCATAGAACATTATTTCCATGAATATTCCTTAAAATTTTTCAAGATTATTATTATTTAAATTATTTTAGTTTAAAATTGTATGACATGTTAGGAAAAGAAATTTGTTTTTTGAAGTAGAAAGGATATTTTTCTCAAGAATGGAGATCAAGTGTTTTATCAGAATTGTTTTCCATTTAAGATAATATAGGATTATGTTTATATCCCTATTCATTACATTTATTTGATTATGTTATGATGTAATTAATTTTATGACATCCTTTTATCTAATATGTATTATGTTATGATGACCTGATGTTTAAGAATCCCATTTTTGTTACATGGGTTATGCTATGATATATGATTTATGATTTTGTGGCACACATAAGAATGGTATCATTATGAGAATCATGGGACCTATGTCTCCCACTAACGCATTGGGTAATGATTTATATCTAATTAGATAGACATGGATGGAAAGGCAAGTAAATCCAGTTCAGTGATACATGACTGGAACGAGGAGTGAACTCTGTTCAAAAATGGAATTTGTCGGCTATGATAGTCTTGAAAAGGATTATTGACTAATATGAAATGATTTTCTATGTTTATGTGTTTATGTCACAGTGTATCATGTTTTATGTTATGATTATTGGGATTACATGTCACTACTATGATTTATCCATGTCATGATATTATGATCTCTTTTACAGGATAAGATTTTCAAAATGTAATGCTCTTATAAATATGATATGATTGATATCTCTTTAGTTTACACTTACTATGCATTTTAGATCACCCTTTTGAATGTTTTCTTTTCCCGAGGCCAGGAAGAAAGATATTAAGTAAGATATGACAAAAGGGACTCTAGATGTGATGATATAAATGGGAGACAATGTAGATTCTTTATGAACCAGTTGTTTATGTTTCACAATTTCTAAAGACACAATACCTATATGTTCATATCATGGATTTGTTATATGTTGTAATAAGTATGCTTCAATTCTGAATTATTAACAACGTATGTAATGTATGGGTCATTATAGTTGGTATTCGAGGAAAGGTATAGTCAACCTTTGGAAACTAGAATGTGAAACCCTTTTCAAGAACCCTAAGGATATGTCTAAGCATAGAACACAATTTTAGTATTTTAGAAATGGCCCTGAATATGATATGATAAGACCTAAAGTGTGAAATTTTATTCCTGATTATGTGGTTTTCCTATTATGATTAGTGTTTCTCACACAATGCATATTGGTTTTAGTCAACGGATGGAACCCGATGGAACCATGTTAATGCAAAATGCAAAGGGCAATGAAATGATTGTACCCTTGAGAAAACAAATGTTATGGGATATAGAATGCAAAATCTTGTCTCCATGCTCACAAAACATTCTCATGATATGAATCATTCAGGACTTCCAAATGAGAAAAAGAAGGATAAACATTCTATTAAATCCTTCATGAGGAAACATCCACCATCATTCAGTGGGTCTACAGATCCATTAGTTCCTGAAAAAATGGATCAGTACCACAGAAAAGATATTTTCTATTCTTCAATGTTCTGAACATGATAAAGTCATCTTAGTAGTATATAATTTGAAAGGTGAAGCTGATCAATGATGGAATCTTATCAAAAATACGAGGCAAAGAGATGAAATTGAGTCCATAGAATGGGATGAGTTCAAGAACATATTTTTCAATAATTACTTCCCTCTTATTCATCAAATAAACACGGAGAAAGTGTTTCTTGAACTAAAGCAAAAGGATGATGAATTAGTTTGTACCTATGAAGAAAATTTTACAAGGCTTTCAAGGTACACTTATGGGATTATTATACAACCTGAGAGTAATATCGATCAATTAATTAGTTTCTTAAAACCAAGTCGTTGAAGGGCGTTATCCATAAGGGACTTCAATATCTATGAGGAAATTGTTCGATGTGCTCTCAAGGTTGAGATAGAGATCCGAGTAACCCATCAGTCATATGGGCTTGATAAGAAGAGGAAAATGGAATTCAAAGGGAAATCTAAAGACCACACTAAAAAGAAGATGAGTTTGCACTTATGCTAAAAGTGTGGAAAGAAACATAGAGGGAATTGTCTTAAAGGGACAAGTAAATGTTTCAAATGTGGAAGAGGAGGTCATCGGGCATTTAAATGCCGCAATGATGGGAAAAAAAATATCTAGTGATGCGAACAAAGAAAAGGATACACAAAATGGACCTCATACACGTCAATGTTACAAGTGCAAGGAAATGGGGCATTATTCTAATCAATGCCCAAATCTATGGGTTATTGATGATGATCGACATAAAAAAACTCTTTAGGACAAAGTCAAAGGAAAGTCACATGCAATTTCTATCGGCGATGTGGAGTATGATAACGATGTGGTGAATGGTACACATACCATCCACTTTTAAGTAGAAAATGATTTATTTGATTCCGGATCCACCCACGCTTTTATTTCTTAAGAAGGTTTATGGATATCACCGTATTACATCAACAATTAGATGTTGAGTTAGCTGTGACTACCTCTAATGGCACAACAGTCTCATCAAAAGTTTACAATTCTTCCCTGATTCAAGTTTGTGGGAAAGTTCTTCGTACAATTATTATGATCTTATTTATAGTGTAATTTGATGTGATTCATGGCATGTATTATCTTTCATTATATGGATTTCATATCAATTACCAATGAAGGTAAGTCATGTTTCATATTCCAAATCAATCAACGATCATCTATCGATGCAAGGATGAATATAACCTTACACTGGAAATTTCTTCCATCTTATTGGCCTTGATTCCAATAAATGAAGTTTGTTTATCTCAAATGGTTGGAGAGAAACCCATTATTAAGAATAGACCCATTTTACGAGAGTTTGATGATGTCTTTCCAGAGGAATTTCCATGTCTTCCACTAAAGTGTGATGTTGAGTTTTCAATAGAACTCATACCGGGTGTTATGCCCATTTCAAAGACACCTTATAGAATTGAACCAATTGAGTTGTAGTAATTGAAGAAGAAACTCCAAGTGAATATTGATAAGGGATTCATACACCATAGTGCATCACCTTGGGGATCACCTGTTTTGTTTGCTATGAAGAAAGATGGATCAATGAGACTCTACATTGATTATCGAGAACATAACAAGTTCACTATCAAGAACAAATATCCTCTCCCATGAATTGAAGACATATTTGACCAACTACATGGAGCTCAATACATTTCCAATATTGATCTTCATTCAAGGTATCATCAATTAAGGGTCAAAAGGGAGGATATACCAAATAAGGCTTTCTGTACAAGGTATAGACACTATATATTTATAGTAATGCTATTTAGTCTTAATAATTATCCTAATATCTTCATGGATATAATGAATAGAGTATTTATAGACTATCATGATCAGTTTTTGGTAGTCTTTATAGGTGATATTCTTGTCTATTCAAAGAGCAAGTAAGAACATGAAGATCACTTGAGAATTGTATTAAATATACTAAAAAAGAATATGCTTTATGAAAAATTTACAAAGTGTGAATTTTTACTTCAAAAAGTTTCATTTTTTGTGTCACATAATCTCAAAAGAGAGGATATCTGTGGATCAAGAAAAAATAGATGTTATTGAAAGATGGTCAAGGCCAACAACAATAACTGAGATCCAAAATTTTCTTCGTTTGGCTGGATATTATCGACGTTTTGTGAACAATTTTTCAGGATTATCTAACCCACTCAACAGGTTGACTCAAAAAGGAGTTAAGTTCATTTGTATGGAGGAGTGTGAAGAAAATTTCAAAGAGTTAAAAAGAAAGTTATCTAGTGCACCTGTGCTCAAATTTCCTTATATTGGAGAAAGGTCGGTGATCTACAGTGATGCATCCAAGAAGGTATTGGGGTGTTTTCTCATGAAAAATGAAATGGTTTTAGCTTCTGCCTCATGATAGTTGAATATTCATGAGAAAAATTACCCAACTCATGATTTGGAGATAGTTGTGGAAATCTTTGCATTAATGATTTGGAGGCATTATCTTTATGGTGAAAGGTGTGATATTTACACTGATCATAAAATTTTAATTTATATTTTCACAAAAAAGGTTCTAAATATGCGTCAAAAAAGATGGTTGGGGATAATTAAGGATTACAAATTCTCAATTCATTACCACCCTGGGAAAGAAAACAAGGTGGCAGACGCATTAAATCGACAAGACCATGCTAGTTTATCCATGACGAGGATCACAAAAGATCCAATATTTATCGATTTACAAAGTATGGATCTTGGAATTATAATAGAATGGTAAAAATATTATCTTTATCAAATTAATGTTCAACCATCTATACATGTGAAGATTAAAAAGGTACAGAAATAAGATGTAGAGTTACAAAAGAAGGTGAGAAATGTTACTAAATTCCACATTTATTGTGACGAAATAATAAGGTTCAGGAATTAGGTTTTTGTTCTTCCCATCCCAGAATTAATGAAGGTAATATTGGATGAAGCTCATTGTTCTTCATTTTCTATTCATCCTGAAAGCAAGAAGATGTATAGGGACCTGAAGGAGTATTTCTAGTGGGATGGCATGAAAAGAGATGTTGCAGAACATGTCTCTTGAAGCTTGGTTTGTCAGCAAGTTAATGATGAGAGATCGAAGTCTAAGGGGATGTTAAAACCATTACCCATACCATAATGGAAATGGGAAAACATCACTATGGACATTGTCACTGTACTTCTTAAAACATCCAAATGAAATAATTCTATCTGGGTTATACTTGATCATCTTACGAAGTTGGGACACTTCATCACTATTAAGGAGGATTTCTCTCTTGATAAGTTTGCTAGGATATATGTAAATAAAGTGGTAAGATTTCATGGAGTACTAGTTTCTATTATATCTGATCGGGATCTGAGGTTTACCTCGATGTTTTGGCAATGTCTTTAGCATACTCTAGATAGAGAGATGAGTTTCAGCACTACTTATCATCCTCAGACAGATGGTCAGTCTGAGAGGACAATTGAAACTCAAGAAGACATTTTGAGAGCGTGCTCTATGGATTTCAATGGTGGTTGGGATGAACACCTACCTTTGGTGGAATTTTCTTATAATAATAGCTTTCACTCCAGTATTCAGATGGCTCCTTGTGAAGCTCTCTATGGAAATAAATGAAGAACTCCAACTTGCTGGGATGAAGTTAGATAGAGGAAGCTATTAGAACCTGATCTTGTTGATGAGATGGCAGAAAAGGTCTAATCTATTCAACAACACATAATAGCAGCTCAGATTTGACAAAAACATTACGTCGATAACCAAAGAAAATACCTAGAGTTTGAAATGGGTGATAAAGTGTTCTTACGAATATCTCCATGGAAGAGAGTAATGAGATTTGGAAAGAAGGGAAAGATGAGCTCTAGCTATATTGGTCCTTTTGAAATACGAGATTGTTTTGGGAAGGTAGATTACCGATTGATGCTTCCACCAAATCTCTCTCAAGATCATGATGTGTTCCATGTATCTCTCCTGAGAAAGTACATACCCGATCATTCATATGTACTTAGCTCAGAAGTTGTACCACTCGAGCAAGATATTTCTTATGAAGAACGTCAAATAGAGATTCTTGATCATAGTGAAAAAGTCCTATTAAACAATACCAATAAATTGGTTAAAGTTTTATGGAGGAATCACCAATTAGAAAAATCTACATGGGAACTTTAGGATATGATGAGGGAGAGGTATCCCCATCTGTTTATTATGAAGTGACAAATTTGGAGGGAAAAATCATTTTAAGGGGGGTAGAATGTAACACCTTGAGTTTTTAGGAGAAATATTATTTTTATGTCTTTTTTATACACAACACCAAAGAAATCATTCACTCCACACAACACTAGCTTAGCTTGCGTTACATGCAATCACGACCTTCCTCGATAGCCTGTGTAGTACGCAATATCAGGCATCACTGAACATTGATATATTGTTATTGTATTATGGACTAGCCTTTATGAATAGTATTAACTACATTTTAAATTTTATAACATCATCTTACAAATTTTCTAGAACATTGTATGAGTACAAAATAAATTTTTCGGGTAAAATAAGTATTATTCAAAAAATGCAGATTTGCCACCTTTTGATAGAACACCCATTTTCAATCTAATTTTTGAAAGGTTCATAGGTTCAATTTGAAAAAATAAAATTCTTCTTTGAAATCAGTATATAAAAATTTACTTTGGATAAATTTTTCATACTATTCTGATGACATTCAAATTTTAATGATTAATAAAAAAACGCTATATTTTAATTAAAAACAACATTATTCATCGCAATAATTTATATGGTTAAATTATAATATTGAATCATTTCAAAGTATAAATATAATATATTTTTACCATTTAATATTATTTATGTCATTACCATTGATTTTACATTGAATTAATAGTTAAAAGAATTTCAATCTTTGGCAATGTTTTAACTTTTAGAACCCGGTTTCTTAACAACGATATTAATTTTAAATTAATTACTGCAACTTCTGTGTTTTGAATTTTTAAAAATGGATTCAATATTTTAATATATTGGGTCCATATAATGTGAATAGGTTACTTTTATTTTTTTGATATTATTAATAGTAACTACGGTAATTTTTATTTACTACCGTTAAAGGTAAATTAGGTAATTAAGGGTAAAAATAAGATTATAAAATTACCCTAACAGCTGAAAAAATTATATTGGATGACTTAAAGTCAACCCATATCACATAAGGGTTTCAATAGATCATTTATGGACTTTTGACCATAGAAATAATTTAATTAATATTAAAACCGAAGAAAGTGACAACATAGCACTCTATTAAATATTATAAGTATAATAATTTTAATTTACTGATAAACTTCATGAATATTCGAACATGAATAGTCTCCATAAATATAATATAATAATATAAATCATGTGAATTTATTTAAAATTTTTAGGGATTAAATCTGTATCATTAAAGGTGACACAATAGTGATGTTGAAATTATTTTATTGATTGAAATATCAAATAATTTTTTTAAAAATATTAAAATAAATATTATATGAACTATTTAATCTACTCAATGAATTTTTTAGATAAATATTCCATGTTTTGAATCTATTAAATATTTTTTTATCGAACATATATTTTGTTTGGTTGTTATGTAAATTCCAATAATGAAATGTTTTAAAATTGACACTATTTTTATTTTATAAAAATAACATAATATAAAATTGTTTAAAAATGGAAAAAATATTTAAAAATTATAAATTAAAATTTATATGGTTGAAAATTTCATAAATTATCCAATTATGGAAAATTCACAACACATAAGTTATTATTAATAACAATGTAAAATTTAGAATCATATTATCACAAAAAAAGTTTAATAGATTTAATAAGGATTAATCAAGTTGATAAGGTTGAAAATAAATTTCCAACATGTCTAAATTTTATTGTTTGATGAGATTATATCCCTATATCATCTAATATTCTAATATGAGTCATTTTTTGAGGTTTTTAAATGGGCTTTGATTTATTATAAATTAATATTTTTGAGGTTTCCAAAGGTTCACATATCCCTCCATATAAAAGGGCACCTACTCCCTCTCCACTTTACACCACTTTGAGCCATAAAGCTGTGAAAAACCCTGACCTTTACTCTTATCATGTTACCTAGTAATATTCTGGAGGTTCTGGACTTCTCAAAAGACCAACTCTAGTCCCTTAAGAGGAAGTTTAAAGGAGGCGCGTTGAGGAAGAGATAATCTCTTCTACTGATTCTTTTAAGTTTATTCCTTCTTATACTTCCTCTTATTTAGTTGTTTCATTATAAATTAATAACATTAGTATCAATCATTTACTGATATGTTATTATAAAGATGAAACAACCCTATTTCACCTTCTATCCATCCTACGTAAAATTAAATCACCGCGCGTGCGTACATACGGAATACCGTCTCCACGCCGTGGTGTAATCTGTGTTCCACCACCACTTTACTTGGATGGGTGTAATGGTGTAAAGAATAACTACATATGATTATTAAAACATGATACTGACTCTGAGATATTATATCATCAACTCCAATTCCATTCAAATAATTATGGGAACGATATCATCGCTCGTGCGTACGTACGACCTACCATCTCCACGATGTGATGCGACTCATTATACATGATCTTAATTTAATAATGATTATATAAATGAATTGAATGAATATATATGATATATATTACACTAATAACATTTTTTATATGAGGTATCTATAACCTAAAAATAGGAATAAGAATTTATTTGACAAAACACGCATAAGAATAAAAAGCAATGAACACTCGAATAACAAGTAGCAATGAAATATTATTAATAAGAAGATAAGAATATGACCATATATGATATAATAATAATTACTATGATTCAGTAATAAGTCTATGACATTATTAAAATTAGTATACAATATATTCGGATATGTATAAATCTTATCAGACCTAAGGTAAGGGAAAATCTTGCAATCTCATTTTTATCTGAGATTATTTATACTTCAGAATTTACTGGGGAATATTTATCTTCTTAATCCATGTTTCCTCAATATGTAATATTATTTCTACCCTCCTAAAATTTTTTAAATCCAATTTTACTCATTGGTGAGTTTTTAGTAAAAGAAATTAAAGGAATATTTTGTGGTTTTTAGTACGAGGTACTTTTTGACTTTTCCGGCTAAATTATGAGAAGAATGTTTTTTAACTTATATGGACTGAATTGATTTTTATAATTTCATAGAAAATTATTTCCATGAAGATTCCTTTATAAGATTTAATGTTTATTTTTAGTTTAAAATTGTAGGACCTTTTAAGAAACGAAAAATGTTTTTAAAGTAGAAAGGATATTTTCCATATTAATAGAGTTCAATCATTTTATCAAAGTTATTTTCCATCTAAGATAATATAGGATTATGTTTATATCCCTATTTTTTACATTGATTTTATTATGTTATTATGGAATTATTTTTATGAAGTCATTTTATCTTATATGGATTATGTTATGATGGCATGATGTTTAAGAATCACATTTTTTATTACATAGTTTACGTGATGATATATGATTCATGATTTTTTGGCACATATAAGAATGGTATCATTATGAAATGGGTGGGACCTCTATATCCCTCTAATGCATTGGGTACAGATTTATATTTCATGAGATAAACATGTATGGAACGAAAAGTTAATCTAGTTCAGTGATACAGGAATGGAAGAAGGAGTAAACTCGATTCAGAAATTGACTTTTTCCACTATGATAGTCTGGGATTTGTGTCATGACTAATATGAAATGATTTTCTATGATTATGTGTGTATGAAACAAAGTTTAATGTTTTATTTTATGATTATTGGGATTATATTTCACTACTATGATTTATCCATGTCATGATATTATGATCTCTTTTGTAGGAAAAGATTTTCAAAATGTTATGTTCTTATGAATATGATATGATTGATATCTCATTCGTTTACCCTTACTGAGAATTTGAGCTCACCCTTTTGTATGTTTTCTTTTCCCCAGGTCTGTATGAAGGATATTAAGTAGGATAGTCCAAAAGGGACTCTAGATATGTTGAAATAAATGGGAGACAATGTAGATGCTTTATGAACCAGTTTTTTCTGTTTCCCAGTTTCTAAAGACACTATACCTATATGTTCCTATCATGGGTTTGTTATATGCTGTAATAAGTATGCTTCAATTCTTATGTAATAAAAATTTATGTAAAGATTGAGTCTTTATAATATTTGAGTGATTTTTTTATCCTAGAGTATAATGATTTGAAAATGGGTCATTATTTACCGATTTTATTGCCATATAATATATGTATTGAATAGTCTCATCATGATGAATAGGTTGATCAGAATATTAACATCATTTCTCTATGTTCCCAAACATTCCATTGTGATTTCATTTTCTTCGTAACATAGAGATCATTTATAACTATATAAGTCTGAGAAGATAGCTCACCCCTATGAATATTTATCATCCAATAACACTTGTGTTAGGAATTTTTGAGAAATATTATCAAATATTATTTTGAGATATTCAGCTATCATGTTATAAAAATCACCACCAGATGATTGATCCTAAATATTTTGATTGTAAGGAGTGGGAAAATTTTAGAAAGTGTACATAAGAATGTGGGGAGGTATCTGGTTATTGGGACATTTTCGAAGTAGACCTCTAAATTTATCCCATATTACATGAAAGACATATCCCTCATCCTATACAAGACCAATTATTTTATTCCAATCTTCAATGGTGGTGTTCCTATGATATAACATAATAATAAATTAGATAAAAAGAAATACCCATGTTTCAAAAATTTCCACATCCAAATATTTGAACTAGATCCTACCACCAATTAAATAAAAAAGGAAATAACCTCAACATTAGAACCTCTTCTTTAATCCCATGTAGTGGTAACTATTTAACTAATCTATGAAAATATTTAATGAACTCATGTGAATCTTCATGGGGCTTACCAGTGAAAAGGGTAACCTAGAGAGATGAGACTGTTTAATTTCATAATTTCTAGACCTTTGAGAAAGGCTTAATCATGAATTATTATGAGAAATTATAATAAAAAGAAATTCCATTATTCTAAATCTCTCTTAAAATTGATTAATATGATTTTGTGGAATTGGATTTTGATTTTAATTTTTATCTCATTGAAATTCCTGATTTTCAATTCAAGTGTTTATTTTTTTAAGGGAACGGATTATTATTTATTTAAGATAATAAAGGATTCAATTCTAATTTAATATCACTTATGAGCCTGAAATTTTTATTTTAACAGTTCGAGATTAATCACACACCAGTGATGTCTAAAACAAATTTTCATATTTTCATTAATTTTTTTGAGTGTCTTTTTAACAAAATATATTGATTTCATGTTTCTTCACTAAGAATGACATCATAATTTTATAATACTAGTAATTTAAAATTATCAAATTTAAAATTTATAAAACTATGAACTACTATAACTATGTAATGAGATAGTTTTGGGTGCAGTGGAATCACATGGATGGGATTACACAACACTAATTTTACCGTTACCAATGATCAATATGAGATCCGACACAATGATAAATTGCCAAATATTTTGAATAGAATAGATAATGAAAAAGAAAGAAGGATGTCCTAGAACTATATATAGGATCATTATATGTTGGTTATAATTAATTTAATTAAAAGACAAGAATTTCCTTGATGAAATTCTCTCTCTGTTGATGCTTCCATTCATGATCAGATGTGATATGTCATTGTGTCGTAGAATCCATGTGTTGAATTCTTCTAGTGGTGATCCACATATTACCTACATATCTCTATATTTCTCTGAAGGAATCATCAGGTTCTAGCACAATATATCATTCACTTGTGATCTCTACCATCTATTGCCTTGAGAGACACTTATAAAGAGCTCTCTTTGATCCAGTGTAGGAGGATCTCTCTTGTAACTTGACAGTGTTGATAAAGGAAAAAAAATTCTCTCTTTGATTGAGAGATTTATCTAGATTCATTGTGCACAACAAAAGATAGCTAGCCATAATGAGAATAATGAAATTGGGATTTATAATACTTAGATTCATGAAGTAAAATAATTACCCATAGGTATTTATTTATTTTATTTAATTCTTAGTAAGAACCCATTTCTAATATTAGAATTTGACTATTATTATTACTTTACATGTTCCCAATGTATTAAAACTAATATTAATTAATTAAATAAATAATATTATTTCTCATAAATTCATAGAAAAACCAAACGGCGTGTATATTAATATACACGGTGTGTACTTTTGTTTTATCATTTTCCATTATTTCTTCCACAAAATTTATTATACCTTGAATAATAAAAATTTATTTCTTAAATAAATATAACTACATTATTAACTAATAAATATATTATTTCTCCGAAAAAAATATTCTCTCAAATAACTAATGTCGAAATAAATGCGATCAGGCATCCTTGAATAAATATTAAACCACCATCGGGAATAATCTTTATTCAACTTGGTAAATGAATATTTAACTGAGATACTTGAATACACTTAGTGTGTAACCCTCCAGGCCTCTTTCTTAGTGAAATTTGGTATAGCCTACCTATAGTTCAAGGTTGGTGTCTAGAAACATGCCATGGATCCCCTAGAGAAATAAATCAATGCTGGAATGACATGACACCTACTATAAATTGATACCATATAATGTAATCCCTTTGTCTTGATATCTCAAATCATGTGACTTTCAAGCTACTGTCATCAACCCATGGGCTCGATTACTCTTTCTTTAACCTCCTAGAATTGAACAATCCCATTCCCACCATGTACATGGATTTATTTAGGCTATATCATTTCCATCAAAGGGCCTGGGATATCGACTTATGTTATGGAACATAGTGGACAAATCCTTTCTCGCATTATCTATTAATGATGTATTTCTCATGATGCACCCAACATATCCAACCTCACTAAAAATAGTGTGTCATCCCAATTTTCATCAATAAATATATGTGCGTGAGTTTTAATACTCATTTATAATAGTCATAAAGTCTAAGGACCAATACACACATTCTTAAATTGGAACATTCATTGAAAGTATAAAAATGGATTTCCTACTGTGCGGTCTCATTCTCATAATATCCCAAAGGATATTACCAATGGAACAAACCATGAAAAGGTTCTTAAATATTTTATGAGTCCTCAACCCCAATAAACTATATTATTTGTGTCCCTCAAATAAAATCATCTGGCCATAGAACATATATTCAAGAATAATGTTATGGAACTTCAGAGTTCTCATCATAGTGGGGATCTGCTATGACCCTTTAGTCTAACCGTTATCCTTAGGACATTATCACATGAATTTTCATGATGTAGAACAATAGACACATGAATATGTATTTATTAATATTCAAATATATGAATATAGGTTTATCATAATGTACAAAGTAGTTGGTTTTAGGCCACCAACTCCAATATACTATCACATGAACTAGAGCCAACTATTAATAACCTTTAACCCACTTTCTCTCACATGATATCCACACTTCTACTGAGATAGGCCTTTAGTCATGGGGTCCACCATGTTCTCTTCTATGGAATCTCTAATCACTCCATCCACACCCCTTTTATAGAAATACCTTGAGTGGTGATACTTTTGTATTATGTGCTTCGTCAGTTGAGGAGACGTTGGTTATTTTTCAAGATCCAATGCTACATTATTATCACAATACAATTTGATAGGGTCTCTACG
This sequence comes from Viscum album, assembly GCA_963277665.1. NCBI lineage: Eukaryota > Viridiplantae > Streptophyta > Magnoliopsida > Santalales > Viscaceae > Viscum > Viscum album. The sequence goes on from OY728142.1 coordinate 817,095,134, forward strand.
TCTAGGAAACACATAAAGCTCCTGGATTAAGTTCCAAATCCAGATGGATTCCTTGGCTGTATCAGAAGCCTTTATATATTCGGACTCATCTTATGAATCAATGACAATTTCTTGATTTGGACTCTTCCATCTCACAACACATCTGTTGAGGTAGAAAACATATCCTGATTGAAACTCTAGATAACTCTAATCTTTTTGAAAACTAGTATCAACATACCCTCTGATTACATGCTCCTTGTCTCCTCCATACACTAGAAATATATCTTTAGTTCTTCCCTGATACTTCTGAGTAGTCTTAATAGAATTCCAATGCAGTTCTCCTGGATCTTCATGAAATATTACAACTATGTTAATTGCATTGGAAACATCAGCCATGGTCCATAACATGTAATACATGATGGAACCTATAACTGAAGCGTATGGGACCTTACTCATCCTATCTTTCTCCTGTTGTGTCTGTGGATGCATTCTCTTAGAAAGATGTATGTCATGTGACACTAGAACCAATCCACTCTTGGATTGATCCATAATAAATCTCTTTAGTATTGGGTAAATGTATGTACCATTAATTAGATCAAGAGGCCACCTAGATCAATCATGAATGATCTTGATCCCTAAAATGTTGGTTGCTTCACATATGTCCTTCCTGGAGAAACACTTGTTCAACAAGTGTTTAACTGACTGTAAAACTGGTACATAATTTCAAATAACTAATATGTTTTCAACATATACTACTAGGATAATGATCAAATTCCCAATAAATCTCTTATAATGCATAGTTAAAATTGGTTCTTACTAAAACCAAATTACTTCATGGCTTCATCAAATCGAATGTTCAATGACCAGAATGATTTCTTCAATCCATAAATGGACTCCTATAACTTGAATACCTGTTTGGCTTCACCTGGTGTCACAAACCCATCTAGTTTTATCATATAGACATCTTCCTGAAGGTTCCCGTTATTAAATGATATTTCAAAATCAATATACCCAATCTCCTAGTCATGGTAAGATGTTATGAGAAGTAAATTTCTTAGGGATTTAAACAATAAAACTAGACATAAGGTTCCATCGTAGTCAAATCCTAAACATTTTATGAATTCTTTTAGCCACTAACCTTTCTTTATAGGTCATAACAAGACCTTCCATGTCCATATTTCTCTTGAACCCCCATTTTCATTTAATAGAATTCACATAAACTGGCACATCAACTAGACCCTAGACATGGTTTTGATACATGTAATCCATCTTAAAATTCATAGATTCTAGACATCTTGCTTCTTATGAGAAATCTACTACTTTCTTGAAGGAGATAGGTTCATCATTTTCTAACAATAATTATTCACCATCCTTGATGACTAGGAAACCTAATCTATTTTGTAAACTTACCTCTCTTGAGTTCCTTTGCACTAGTTGTTTTTTTGAACCTCTTCTAGGGGGTCCTAAGGAATTTGTTCCTATACCAACTCCTATGTATCTTGACCATAAACATATTCAATGTCAATATTTCTCCCACAATCCTTTTTGATGATTTTCTCCCTCTTAAGAAAGATAGATCATCTGGTGATAGTAACTTTCATGTCAGACTGGTTATATTGGTAAAATCCTTTCGTTTCTTTGCATAATCTGATAAGGATTCACCTTTTCCTCCAAGGATCTAGTTTGTTTCCAGAGAAGGCCTTAACAAATGCCTCAAATCCCCATACATGTGGGTGAGAAAAAATGGGTTTCTTTTCGTTCCATAACTCATAGGGAATTCTATTTTCCCCTTAGTTGGTACTCAATTTAATGTGTGTGTTGTTGTTTGTAATGAATTTCACCAAAAGGATAATGAAAGATCTTCATTACTCATCATCGAAATCATCCTTTCTGAAAAGGTTTTGTTCTTATTTTAACTAACCCCACTCCACTGTGGTGTATAAGGTGGATCATGTTGAGATAGAACCCCACAGTCTTGCAAAAGGTCAATGAAATCTTGGTTAAGTTAATCTCTACCTTGATCTGATCAAATCTTATTTATCTTCATACCAAGTTGATTCTCTACATCATTTTTGAATTCCGTAAATTTACCCAAGGACTCTATATTATACCAAATTATGTAGATATATCTATATCAACTCAAATCATTAGTAAAAGTAATGAAGTGAAAATATACACCTCTATCTTCTAATGGAAATGGTCGACACACATCCATGTTTCCCAATATTATAAGATCTCTGGCCTTTTCAAACATTATACAGAAAGGAGGCTTGGAAATTTTCCATTGTAAAAATACGTGGCTTCTATCATCTGGTTTTAACTTAGTACAATCTAAATTACCATCTTGATAGAGCTTTTCCATGTGCTTCTCAACTACATGACCGAGACGGTGATATCACAATTAGGTGATGTATGAGTCATGTGTCTTTGTTTTGTTATTGATTCCCAACAGTTGGTTTTCATAATTTAATTCATAAAAACTGTGATTAAATATACCATACCATAACATGAGTCATTCTTATAAAATAAATAACACTTATTTACAAACCTGAAAATAAATCCTTCTATATCCAAACATGATATTGAAATTATGTTTTTGGTAACACTAGGTACATAATAGTAGTTATGTAAAATCAAAATCATTCATGTTATAAATGAGAGATGGTAATCACAAATGGACAATGTTTCTAGATCTATGCTATTGTAAGCTCAAAGATTCACCTCTCTTCTATAAACCATTATAAATCTACATGATTTATTCATTTGAAAACAAAGGTGTGCTCCACATGCTGTATCTAATATCCAATGTGTAGAAATGGAAAAATAAAACTTGATAACAAATGAAACTTTAGCTTCCACACTATTATAGGTTCATTTTATCTTCAAGTGGTATGTATTTCCACATGAAAAACATACTCCCCCCCATTCCTTTCCTTGACTCTGGATCTTCCCCTTCTTGGAGGGATGGTGCTCGGGGGCTTCAGACTATTTATAAATCCTTAGCCCCTTTGCCTTGTCCTTCCACTTCATATTCACCATATGGATTGCAGGTTTTTCCTACCCCATTTCCTTATCTAAAATAAAAATCAAGGTCCTGAGTTCTGATATACTCCTCTTATTGTTACTCATGTTGTAGTTGATAATAAATCTAGATAAAGTCTTGGTCATTGATGATAGGATGAGATGTATATGCAACTCATCTGCGAACTCAATCCCAAAGATGTTTATTCATTCAATGTAGTCAATAAGCTTGACTAAATGAGGCACAACAAGTGCAGACTATACAAGATTAGCTGTGAAATTTTTTTAGAGATCTCATTTCTCTTCTATCTATCCTTTTCTTGATAAAGATCTTTAATGTGACACATCATGCTATACACATCCATGTTTTCATGCTGCTTCAAGAGACCATTAGACATGGCTGATAGCATGAATATTAGACATTTTTGGAATTATCCAAATGATTCACGTAGAGAAATATTTCCTCATCACTGGCCTCATTTTCAAGAGAAACTAGAACATTCTCCTCAATCACATACAATTTCCACTTGTGATGAAGGATGACGTCTAAACGCCACATTCACTCCTGGAAATTGGTGTGGGTGAGAATGTTTTCCTTCTTGATTATGGTTGTCAATGATAAGTTTGAAGTCATTTTTCTTATCATTTATAAAAAATAATATGAGAAAATATTTAGTACTTAATCATGATAAAACTAAGATAAATATATAAATTAATACTTATTAGTCTCCCACTATTTTATCGAAATCAATATCCCTCATCATTGATTTTAGAATATTCTGTAATCTGAATAATCTAGTGGAAAGGATCCATATTTCTCTTGGAATTACCCCAATTCCGGTTGGTCAATAAACATGAAGGGTTTTAGGTAGGAATTGTAAATGAAACATGCTTTAACTTGCATTTCCTTGATCTGTTGAGTGGACTCCCCAAAACTGAAATCCTTTTATTTTTGATTTTGTCAACCACTACCTCATGGCCACACGATGTCCTACTGTGGCAGTAGACCCATGATGTGAACCAAGTCAATACAACCCAAAACCTATATTTATAATTCCTAGATAATTGAAAGTACACCAACTAGGGATGGTCAAACACTTTGAACTATCATTTTATTCTAACCAATATTATGGTAGTCTATACCATCATTATATTTCCTTGAGGTATTTTATCGATATGTTTAAATTTCCATTTTATTATCATTCATACATACTTTTTAATATAAATTGGGGAATAACTAAGTGATTAACAATGTCTAATATAATATTTACACATAAGTTGGACTTATTTTAGTTACATCATGCATGATCATTTAATTAATTAATTGCGTGATAGTGACAACACACCCACACCAAATAAACCATGAAACAAACCGAAATAAAATAAATAAAATGATCATAATATTATTCTATTTTTTTATATCGATTGATAAACTTAACCTAATACAAAGGAATGAAAACAACTTGAACCTTTCAGGATTTTGTGTACTGTGTTCCACCTATCCACATTTTTATCTCCTTGTATTGGTTTCACCTTGGATCCTAACTTGAGACACCTCTACTAGCTTGGTAACTCCATACATTACATATTATTTTGTCTCACATGATGTTGAGGGGTAAAATAGGGTTTTTCATAAAAGAAACCATGGGCATGAAGGCCCAACATATTAATGCTGAGAAGGCTCACATGCCAAAAAATTTAATTTAAATAAATAAATTAAATGAAACCACCTACATAGAAAGGTCCTAATCTATCTCATGATCATCCATACATGCAAAAGTATTTAAGAAAAAATAGAATTAAGATTCAATTCATTAATAATTTTTGTTTACGAAATATCACACTTGATTCAATTAATTATTACATTTAATTAATCAATCTTTATATCTTAAACCCTTTTCTAAATTTACTTGATACTCTCATCCATCACAATATTAAACAAATAAATTCATTTAAAATTATCTTTGTATGAAACTTGTACCTTAGAGGAAACATGTTTAATACTATTTCATAACTACCAAATGAGTATAAATGAACATTACATAGTTCTTAAATTAAACATATATGTATAAAACACATGTCACATGTTGTGCCCCAAATTTACACTCGCACCATGGTACACGTATGAAGGTTTTTTATTATCTAATAATCAATTTTTATAAACCTATATAACATGGATGAGTACATAATGTTTAGTTCCTATTGCATGTCATATATTATCATTAACTATTCATCCGAAGTACATGCATAGGGATACATCATTAAAATTTACTTTTGAAATCTTCAGTGTACACGTCATGTACAATGGGCCACATGTCGTGTAGTATCCACATTACATGGTTGGAAAGCCGTGTATGGGTTACATGGTCCAACCCTAACCCAAAGGGACTACACATCCAGTTGATTGGGCCATATTACATCTAATCTAGATACTTTGTGCCACCTTTTCCTTGTCATCAAATGGATTCATAAATACTCATATAAAATCCAACACATTTCTTGGTTTGGTGAACCAGTATCGAGGCATTGAACATTTACTACATGGTGTGTGAGGCAGAATACAGACCATGTGAGTCCAATTACATGGTGTGTGAGTCCAACTAACACACTGTGTTTTCTATTTTTTTGTAGACATGAAACTTTGTAACCTCCGGATGAGATCCTCTATTTTATTTTAATCAAAATTAAAAGAAAAATATAGTTTCTATAAGGTGAATGAGAAATAAAAGAGTAGGAACAAATATATATATTCAAATTGAAATAAAAATTATCATGAATTGAAATAACTAAATTATTAAATACATAAATCATAAATGAAAAACAAAATATTTATAATGAATGGTATGAATGCTCTGATACCACTTCATGGTCTCGGGTGCAGCAGAAGCACATGGATGGGTGTACCCAACTTTAATTTTACCATTCCAAATGATCAATCTGAGATATGTGATGATGATAAAACACAGAAACTATGTAATAGAAAAAAGAACAAAAAAATAGGGATGTCCTGTAACCATATATAGGGTCATCATATGTTGGTTATAATTAATTTAATTAAAATACAAGAATTACCTTGATGTAATTCTCTCTCTGTTGATGATTCTGGTCAGGATCCGATGTGATTTTTCATTGCATCATAGAATCCATGTGTAGGCTTCCCCTAGAGGTGATCCACCTGTGCTCCGTGTATCTCTAGATGTCACCGATGGAATTTTTAGGTGCTAGCATAGAAGCACCATTGATTTTAATGTCCTCTTTTGTTCGCCTTGAGAGATGCTTCCAAATATCCCTCCTTGATCCGTTGGAGGAGGATGTCTCTCATATCTTAAGAGCCTTCTTGGAGGAAAATAATTCCCTCTTGGCTTGAGAGTTTCCTCCAGATCCATTTTTCACAACCAAAAAAATGGCTATCCATAATGGGAATAATGTAATTGGGATTTATAATACTTAGAATAAAGAAATCAAATAATTACCCATAGGTATTTATTTATTTCATTTAATTCTTAGTATGACCTCATTGCTAATAATAGTGTTTGACTGTTATTATTACTTTACCTTCACCCAACTAATTACACCTAATATTATTCAATTAAATAAAAAATATTGTTTCTCACAAATTCCATGAAAAAGCACAAAGCGTTTATATTAATATACATGGAATGAACTTTTTTTCCATTTTCCTTTATTTCATCCACCAAATTTGTTTAACCTTAAATAATGAATATTAATTTCTTAAATAGAAATCACTCGATTATTCTCTAATAAATATATTATTTCTCCCACAATATAGTATCTCTAATATCTTGTATCGAAATAAATACGATCATGCATCCTTAAAAAATTATTAAAACAAAAACGAGAATAATATTTTTTGAGACTTTTTAAATCAATATTTAACTGAGATACTTGGATAAGCATAGTGTGTGACCCTAAAGACCTTTTTCTCAGTAGAATTTGGCAGAGCCTACCTAATATCCATGGTTAGCATCTAGAAACACAACAAGGCACCAGTAGAGAACAAATTTAACTCTATAGTGATATGTCTCCTCCTATAAATTCTTACCATGTAATGTAATCCCTTTGTCTTGATATCTCGAATAATGTGGGTTTCATGCTAGTACCATCAACCCATGTTCTCAATTTATCTTTATTTGAGCTCCCAAAATTAAACATGCCCATTCCTCAATAGATCTATGGATTTATTTAGGCTATATCAATTCTATCAAAAGGATTGAGACATTATCTTCCCTTATGGAAGAGTAGGTAAAAATGATTTCTCACATTATCTATTAATGTAGTTTTACTCATGATGCACCCAATATATCCTACCTTGATACGAATAGTGTGTGGCCATTTTTTTTGTTTGTATATCTACATGTGAGTGTTGCAATACCCATTAACAATAATATTAATGTCTAAGGACCAATAAACAGATCTGTATATAGGAACATCCAATGACAATATGAAATGTGGATTTCCAACTGGCGGGTCTCGTTCTCATAATATCCTTATAGATATTACCAAGGGAGAACTCCTTGTGAAGGTTCCTCATTATTTTAGGAGTCCTCATCTTTAATGGCTTGTTTTATTTGTGTCCCTCAAATAACATTATCTGGGAATAGATCATATATTCAAGAATAGTTTTATGGAACTTCCATACTCTCATTATAACAGGGATCCTCTATAGCCATTTAGTGAAACAGCTATCCTTTGGACATTATCACATGCATTGAAATGCAGAAGAAAAATCAATATGTTATATGGTATTTATTAATATCCAAATACATGAATAAAATTTTATCACAATGAAAAATTTAGTTGGGTTTTGGCCACCAAATCCAGAAGTATATAAGATAGAACCATAGAGAAGGATTAGGTGTTTGGCCAATCAATGGAAATAAAAACAAAAAACATTCAAATTTATGGAGTAATGTTTAGTGGGATGTTGAGTTTTGAAATTACTATGAAAGTGGTGGTTATAATGAGAAAGTAACAGAACAAAAAAAAAGTGGGTAAGAAAAAATAGTGAATGGAATTAGGGAAATTGTAATGGATATAATTGATAGAAAAAATCATTTATCTTATAATAGGATAAACCATGGATGTGTTAAATAATTTTGAAATGATGATTGAAAATCCTTGATATCATTGGATGAAAAAAAAATCACCAAATAACTCTCCTAATTACAATAAGTCCTAATAGAACTGAAGTGTAGTATGTTTCTTCATAGAAAAACCTTTAACTATAACCTATTTTAAGTACTTGGTTTGTTGTTATAATGGAAAAATAATATTCTAATTTTTAAAACCCCTAATATAGAAACTTGGTGACAGTGGTTCTTTTACTGCATTGGATGAAAATAAAAGATATCTCATATCAAAGGATCAAATAGTTTAGTAGTCTTGACATACTAGATACATATTTGATTCTCCCATTACATCTGAAATAATTAAAATAAAAATGATATTATTCTTATGAGAACATTATAATATCTTATATAAAATCTATAAATTCATTCATAGAACCCTTCTTGATATCTTGGGGAATGTAAAACATAATAAAGGATGAGATCAAATGATTGTTATTGAAAAACCGACCACATATGATATTGTTATGTAAATAAAGATTGAATAATATGGAACAGATAAAGAATAATCAAATATGTTATAAAACTGATATAATAAAAGGGGACTAAATTCATGGAAGATACAAAAACAAGAAAAATCAAATTTATAAGAATAACTAGTTTCATAATGATATAATGCATAACTTCAAACATCACAATATTACCATCAGGGCCTTGTACTAAGACGTCATATGTAAATTGGTAACAAATATGCCAAATACCCAAACTAGTTTTTCTAATGAGAAATACTAATGCATTGAGGGGATATAAAAGGTTACCCTATCACATAAAATGTTCAGTTCACTCATCAAATGAAAGGGGTGACCAAACATTCAATATATAATCAATTTAAACATTCATATTAAAAAACTAGCATATAAAATGAAAAAAATTTCATGAATCAATAAATATAGAATCATGATCACAATCCATATAGATAAATATGTTGTATAGAAAAATTATATTATATCCCCCATTAATGAATGATATTTATAAAAGGATGTGGCATAGATTAATGTACTTTTAAAAATCACAAGAACTTCTCTTTAGAAAAATACCGTTTTATTTTCAAATTACATGTTCAAACTCTAAAAATTTCATAGATATTTGAAAATACATTTACCTCAAAAAGAACCATGATAAAGTTTTAATAAATAATAATGGAAAATAATATATATTATCTTTGGAAATTTTTTTGATGTTGTAAAAACAAATATTATATTCAAACATTTGTAAATATCACATTGTTCAGAAAAATACAAGAATATTTTAAAAAAAAACATAAAAAGTAAAACAAGGAAAAAAATAAATATAATGAATAATATTATAGTTTTAAAAAAACTCTTTAATTTATTTTAAAATTTATGTACATGAAAGAAAAATATTCCAGACTAAAATAATGAAAAACCAGTCAATTTTCTTAAAAACAATTATTTGATCTTTTTGAGAGCCAATAAAGGTGGAAATGAAAATGATAATAAAAAAAATCAGAAATAAATATAGTATAATAAATTTTATTGGATGTAACCTATATATTTCATAAACTTCCACAAATTATAACATAAACATAAACAATCTCTAATAAGGATGAGAGAGTGGAATAAACAGTTACCTCATATCTGACTTGTTTTGTAAGTGATTTTATACTCTTATATAATAAAATTAAATTTATTATAATTCTATAAATTAAACACATAATTATTTATAATATAATATATTATCCAATTATAACATTTAAATATCTTTTTATTAATAATTCTTTATTAAAATTATCATTTCTGAGTGTTAACTATTTTTTTTAATTAAGTTCTGGTTCAGTGGTTTTGGTCCTTGAAAATATTCCATTATTAAATCATAATAATAATTTTAAAAATTAAATAAATATCATTAATATTAATTATATAAATATTTATAATCATTCATTAATATTTTACATAAAAAAATCACATCTCTTCATGATGGCAGTGGTCCCCACAAATGCACGATCGACATTATTGTTTTTTAATTGGAGGAAGGGTGAGTATGTAAATGATATATTATATTTATAGAATAAAACTTATTTCATAAATATCATATATAAACATTATATCCATCAAAATAACTATCCAAGAATGGTTGTGATGAAAAAATTAATTACACCGCTATGTGGGATGGAAGGTCATAAATACCCTTAACCGATGTTTTCATTTCTTATATGATAGAAAAGGGGTGTAAATGAATGTTTCATAATCATAATAACAAATTAGTATATTTATGATATTTTATTTATTATTATAGTATTATTATAATATATTTATAGGAGGTATAATTATAAATAAACATTGAAAGAGTCACCAAAGATTATTACCCTTTCTTTGAGATACCTCATTTGACATGCACCTTAACCATAATAGTGTTGGTATTTTGGTGATACCAAAATCTCTATTATGTTGTAATGGAATATAGGGTAATATTATAGTGGGTATTTTTAGATATATATTTCCCATACATTTTAAATATCGGATAAGAGGAGGTTCCCTTTTATTAGTGAGGTAAACAACACACATGGAATTACTTCAAATATTAAATAATATGTATATCATTATAAACTTCAAGAGGCACCAAGTAACCCCAATTCCAGATATAATATTTTACAGGTTCCAAATAAACATTAAAATTTAAATTAAGAAATGTTTTATATAAATTTTTTTCCTAAAAACCTAGGTAAACCACTTTAAAACCATTTTATCCTTAATCGCGATAACTTAAATTTTTACAATGATAACTAAATTATACGATTGAAAATAAATGGGGAATTAAAACTAAATTTGGAAATAATGAATAAAAATTCTGAATCCATTTTAATATATTTAATTTATAGAGTTGATACATATTACTATTAATATAAGAACAGAAAAGGCATGGGAAATAGTTTTCAGAAAATACCTGATTTAAGCGCAAAAAACATTTTACATTGAATTTAATAAAAAACATGCTTAAAATAAATTTTTGGGCAATTTTAGAAATAAATGTAATATTTTTAAACTTTTATATAAATCCAATACCTAATGTAACTTTCTAACCATTCCATTTAATTTAAATAGCCAATTTTATTTTAAATTTGAAAAAAATATTACATATCTTCACAAAATTAAAAAATGGGTTCTCAAATAAAAAATAACGATATAAAATATAGTATTTAAAAATTTTAAAAAATATTTTGTTTAAAATAGAAAACTCAATAGTTTAAAGTCAAGTGTTATAGTGATTTTAAATCTTTACATCATAGTTTTAACCTTATTTTCTTTGTTTTACCCTTACCGAGGTGATAAATATTTATTATGGTTACAAATAATAATGAATAAAAATAAAAGGAATGTATTTTAAAAATTAAATCCACTTGATTAAAAATATGGAATAAATTTTTTAATATTCAATTTAAATAAGTTTCAGATGTCAATTTTAATATAAATTCTTAAAAGGTAATGTAAAATAATTTGAGGAAAAATTTGTTTTTAAGCCTAAAAATTAACTTATACCATAATCATGAATAATGTTGATTCCTATGTAATTTATTATATTATATATAAGTAAACAGGGATTATATTAATTTAATATCAAATTAAAAACATAATTGGGATTTTAAATTATGTGATTTATTGAAAACAAATGACTTTTTTTTCAAAGATAAGAATTTTTCACTATTCAATGAAAAATAAAGTAGTTTTGAAAAATCTCAATAATGAAACCTAATATAATATTGATATACATATTTAAAAGATGATATTAATTTACATAAAAATAATTTCTACAAATTTTAGTTGTTTGTTATAATGTCTCTTCATAAAGTGCAATAAAAACTTTTTTTATAAAAATATATTTTAGACCATAAAATGGCATTACTGAAAATTGGGTAACTATTTATTATGCCTAAATAAAAAAAAAATTAATTACATAAATCTTTTATAAACATTTTTATAGTGTTATTATTCCTATTAATACCTCCAATTCAACAACTACCTTATAATGGTCACATTTAAATAATATTATTTTTATAGTATATTATAGTTCATTAAATGCTCGGTATTCCATGTTATAAATGTTGTCAACAACATTAATATTTTAGACTAATTTTTTTGAGTGTTACATTCTCCCCCCATAATTAAATTTTGTCTAGTCTACTTCTTTTAATGTTACTCTATTATTTAATATTTAAAAATAAATTCATGGAAAACCCACATCCGAAAATGAATAATAAACTTCTTTTGAAAGAGGTTATTAGAAATGTAAATATTACTTTAAATAAAACGTCATCAGGGTCCTAGATAATGATAACATTAGGGGTAAGTTAAAATATTTATTTGGTTTATAAATAATATTTTACATAAAATAATATCAAGTGATATATTACATGATCCGAATAAATATTTTGAACAAAAAATCATAAATCAGTTAGGGATAAAGGAGACCATCAATTCATCAGGAAGAAAAAATGATTAAATTACTATTTCAAGATAATTTTCCTAGAGTGGAGGGATTATTATACTATTAATATAATGAACATGTGAAAATATAATTACTTGATTTATTTTAAATTTATAATATTTTTTTAATATTTTAATCATCTCCCACATTGAATACTAAATATTTATGACTAAGAGGAATTTTTTCATGCTTAAAGCACAAAGATAAACCACTAATAGAACCTAAAATCTACAATATAAAAAAAATTATTTCAAATTTCTAAAAAATTATAAGAATAATTTTAGATAAAAATTAATATTAATATAAATTCTAATGAATAAGTAATACATTAATCATAAAACAAAAATAATAACACCAAAATGATATATTATTTTTACCATTAAATTATAATACAACTTGTTTTACACAGATTATTTTAATCTTCATCTAAAAGTTCATAATTTATCTAATCTAATTAAACCCCCTCCCCCAAATTATGTCAAATTAAAACATCGGTATAACTATCATGTTTACACCTATAGAATATATGTGAATTTTAGTAGAGACAATCTATTATATTTTCATTTGAACCATATTCTTATTAGATTATTTGATTATAAAATCCTCCCTCAAAGTATTAGGGGATTAGTAAATATTATTAGAATATATAAAAGTATAGGTAGTTTTGAAATAAATTAATGAATTAGCTAACTTTGAGATTATGATCAATGTACAACCTATCAAAACATAAGTGATTTCAACTTCTTCTATAATAATTTATTAATCTTAGAATTTATACATTATAATATTTTGAGGTAAATCCTTTAGATACTTAGTGAATTAATATACATAGTTCCCCAAATTTAAATAGTTCAAACGATGAAAATTGGTGGATTCTTTATTTCCCTTACACTCATCAACATGATGGTAATTCTCTCCAAACACGATGAAAACTCACATTCTCATTAAGTAGGTACCAATGTTTTTTTCCACAATTATTATAATTTATAAATCCCACTCTTCATTTTTTTCCTTTTTTAACATTTTAATTTATATTGAGATCATCCACTATCTTTTTTTTTCTTACCTATGAAAATATAATACTTGGAGAATTCTTTCTATCACTTGTGGAAACATGATACCATACTATCATATGATGAAACATTTTGGAAAGTAAAACCCTTTTAAGTATTCTATCTATCCAATAAATGAAACAATAAAACTTACATTCTAAATTATTTACATAGTATTTATCATTCCTTGTAAATCTTTTAATGTTTGATTCATACATAACAACACATTCCTTTTCCATTTGTCCCAAATTTAAAAACAACATTTCTAACTTAACTAATTTGTAACGAGGAATTTATTTTTAAAATAATATATCCTTAATAGTATCCCATTACCAACCTTATAGTTCCTAATCCTCTTTAGTATTTTTAATCAAATCCCATCATTGATTAAAATATCACTCTAAAAAAACTTAGAGAATAATGTTTCCCTTTCAATACATACCTAAACATGAAATATATTTTCAAGGGAATCGGTCCATTTTTCAAACACAAATACATTATAAGTTACATTAAATCTTGTAGGATTATTCTATATAATGTAGTCTAACATCATAGTATTATATGGTGAATAAATAGGTTACTTCGTATATCCCGGATTACTAGTCATAACATTCCCTGATTTTTTTATAATATTCTTAACTATTACAATACTCTTATAGACATTACTAAGAGGTAAAGTATTAAATTTATTATTGATTTTGATAAATATTTAATTCCATCCATTAGCTGTTATTTTTATACAGTTTTACACACTAGATTATTTGATAGAATTAGGAATCATAGTGTGTAATTCCAAATTTGATTCAATACCCAACATAAATTGAATATTCATGCATAGATAGTCACATAATAATAAGATTGGAATATTTGTTGATATATTAAAATAAAAAGAATATATATTTTCAAATATTTTATAATGTTATGTAAAGATCATGTGAATAAACTAAAGGATATCCCCGGTGAGGGTCTATCTACTTGTGCGATCTTTGGACCACTCATCATGCACTGATGATAATTGAGCTAATAACCAATCATCATCATTTAGATTTGTTAATCCTAGGAAAAAAATTTCCATTCTTTATTCCATTTTCCCCAATCTAGATAGTAATGTATATTCAAGGAAATGTACACAATCTCAATGTTACCAAAACTTTTTGAATTAATCTAAAACATAGACTTATCCTTAGTTTTTGGCAAAGGATTGATTACTCAAATATATATTTTCAAAAATATAACTCCTAAAGTTTATACTAAGTATTCTTTAATATAAACTATAACACCCTTACTATAGTAAATTGGATCTGTTGGTTATTTTACTATATTTCCAGAAAGCATAAGGGATCAATTCTTGAAGGATCAAATAGATTCGTAGTCTGGAGAGATTGTATATAAATATGGTTCTCACATTTCATCTGAAATCATGAAATATAACTTTAAAATTTATTTTTATAACATTATTATTTCTTTTAAAAATACCTAAATAAATTTATAGATCCTTTATTATTATTTTAGGGAGATGAAAACATAAAAAGGGTATGATTTGATGCATAGTATGTGAAATCCTATAATGAAATATATCATAAAGCAAATAAAGAATGAATAATATGGTGCAGAAAAATAATAATCAAATATTCCAAATAACTAATATCATAATAAGAGGACTAAATTCATAGATTATATAGATATATAATTAATGAAATTAATAATAATAACTAGTTTCGAAATGATATAATTCATAATGTCAGAGGTCATAATCTTACCATCAAGGCCTTGTGCCAAGATATCATATGAAAATAGCAAACATGTACTGTAACATTCCAGGTAAATAAAGAATAATACATTTTCATATTTATTAATATTTTTGAATTAAATATTAATTTTACATTAGAGGGGTTGCTATGTTCTATAGCGCACCTGATACGCAACAAAGAGTTTCTTTGAAATCTTACTTTGCACACTAGTAATAAAATAATATTATTTTAAATGTTAGTTAACACGTAGCCGTTGTATTGGAATTAATGAATATAAATAACTAAAATATTATTATATATGTTTGTTAAATTGTTTTATACTTATCCAAAAAAGGATAAAGGCTTAAAATATGAAAAGAATTCAATTTTAGGCATATATACTCTAATTTTCACTAAAGGTACACTTCTCAACTTTTAATGGAAAACTGTCATTAAATATAGTTTTGGTCACACTAATACATTCTATTATACCAAATATAATTCTTCTTTATAATTGGGAGATCAAAATTTACTTTGTGTAAATTTTCTATATTTTTCCGATAAAGATCATTTTTTACTGAATAGTGAAAAATGTTGTATTTTAATTCAAAACATCTATTTAATCTAATTTATTAATATGATTAGATTATCTTTTGAAGTTTTTTTAAAGTTAAATTAGATTATATTTTTACCATTAAATCCAATAGTGGTCATTGGAATTAATTTCACTTTGAAATTGGACTTAAACTAATGTCAATCTTTTGATACTTATTGTTTCATAAAAACACGCTATTTTCTCTGACCGGGGGAATTAATTATTAAATTAATTAATTAAACTTATATGTATTGAATTTTTTAAAATAGACATCATTTTTGAATTCAAGATATCAAATATAGCTTACGGTGAATTTTTGGTATTTTTCTGAAAAACATCAATTTTTGATGAATAGTGAAACCACTAAGTGGTACTTAAAAAACTGATTTTTCGTTTAAATTAAATTTTACCACCTCTGTGTTTTGAATTTCAAAAATCCGACATACATGGTTGTCAATAAAAAGTAAAATGTGGTTCAATGGGATTAAAATAATTTTTTGGTGAATAGTAACTTTTAAGTTTTTAATCACGATTAGAGGTAATTAGTGTAATTTAAGGAAAAAATGATATTATAATAAATTGAAAATACCTAGAAAAATTTCCTACCCTTATTGTATGTGTCATTTCCGATCAAGAAAATCCATGCGTCATCTTGGGGACCCCATGGAGCCACTTTGGAAGTAAAATGACATAAATAACTTTTTATTTAAAGTTTAAATAAAAATGTCACAAACATTAGTTATTTAAATAAAACAATTTTTACATGTGGTTATACAAGTCAGATTTTTGACTATAAATATTAATTGGAAAAATAATAATATTTCCTATATCATAGTATTTTTTTCATAATTTTTAGACATTATATAGATTAAATTATTTATGACACCATGATGATGCAGCGATTACCTCATTATTTAACGATTTAAATAAAAAGGAAAGATAATGTAAAATCTAAAAGATACACATTTCCAAATCCTATTGGATGGGTGTATTTCTAACCCTTATCACCTTATCCTCGAAACACATCAATGTGGGACCATTAAAATCCGAAACGCATTCTAAAATAAACTAACATTTCCATAATTTCCAAAAGTGCCCCTCCTCTCCTCTTATAAAAGTCCCCCACTTCTACCTCCTTACCCACACCTCTCAAGCCTTTTGCTCGGCCAAAACCTTCCCATTTTGTCTCTCCACATCCCTATCTTACACCTTGAATCCTCACTTTGGGCAGAAGTCTCCCAAGGAAGCCTTTTAGCTCAAACCAAAGGGAGTTACCAGATTTTAAGGTAATGTCTTCACTTGAGTCCTTTTGTTTTATTTTGCTTCACCAACCCCCTAAACTCTTTTTATTTATTTCATTGGTAACAACTCCAGTATCTTCAATATACTAGGATGTTTTTATAAAAATTATTCTAGCTACACTTACACACATCTACATCTAATGGTTAAAGAACATACTGTTTATGTGGATGGCGAATTTCTGCCTCATGAAACGATGATTGTTCAACACTCATATAACACTTTCAAAGGTGGCCATTAGGATGTCAATATATTTATATATGATATATGATATTTTTATGTTTTACTTAAGCTTCAGTATTTTTCATTTATGACATAGCTTTATGGTTTCCATTGTGGCTAAACATGATAATTTCATTTTAGGAAGTGCGGACTACCGCCCCCTCAAAGTGATTTGATTCGTTAATACCATATATGGGATGTATAAATTATGCATTTAAAGTTATTAAATATGTTTTTATACTGGAATTATAATATACCTTTATATCATTATTAGTTTATTTCCATTAAATTATGAGATAGGAATGAAAGTAGTGTTCATGCGTACGTACGACTTACCGTCTCCATGAACGGTGCATTTCATTTCTTATCCCCAAATGTAATGTACAATTATAAGAACATATATATAATGGATATATATGATGTATGTAACATATTAGTGATGAATATAATTCTGGAATTAAAATATACATACCTCTAATTTAGTTTTAATTCCATTAATATGACATAGAAATGAAAGTAGTGTTTATGCGTATGTATCGCTTACCATCTCCATGAACTATGTATTTCATTTATTACCTCTAAATGATTATGTAATATTATAAATTCTTTTATATACTGGATATATATTATATATATGATATCAAAATCATGAATATAATTCTTGATATAATGGATATATTACCACATGAACAACTTGTAATCATAAAGTGTTTATTTTTGACTCAAGTACCAAGGATCGACAAAACGACCACTATTAACTTAAATAATTACATAGTGTTCATAACCTGGTAATAAGTGATATAAAAGGAATAATGAACTAGAAAAATGTTCTTAATAATGTAGAAATTAACTCATGTTTATTATTCAAGACGTTAAAGAACGATCGAGTCAAGTCGGACCCGAGGTATGGGACTTCATCTCAATCTTATTTCATTGAGACATATTTCATTTTATACACAACTTTCTTTTATACGGTGTATAAACCCCTTTGACTTTTACTTTTATACAAAATGAATCTTTTTCTATGAAGCGTTTTACTAAACTATAAAAAGGATTGTTTTTTTAACGTACGTGGTGACAAGGACCTTTTCCTCCACCGCGAGTAATATTTGGTCATTGGATTCCTCAACAAGACATAATGATTTTTTTAAAATGAAATAAATACCATATAACCTTTTATGTATTTTTTTTATTGAAAATTGTTTTTATAATGGGTTTTTTATGACAATATATTTATGTGGTATATTGTGAACTGAATGTGAAAATGTTTTCATTCTATTATGTTTGTTTTATGTCTTATGATTTTATAATGGTACTTGGACATTTGACGGGTGGTTAAGTGATAAACCATATAACCGGTGGTGTCGTGAATACCAGGACGGCTGGTTACGTTATAACCTCTAATACATTGGGTATGGAAGTCGACCGTATGGCTATTCCATTAAGTATGTGTGGAAGTCGGCCGTATGGATATTCCATTAAGTGATATGTGTGGAAGTCGACCGTGTGGTTATTCCACTTAATTATGTTTATGTCCCAAGTTACCTTTATATGTTATGTGTTCTTTATATAGATTTTATCGTAATATTTTGGTTACAAAAGGGTAAGTAATGATATTTGTTTTTCAGTGAAGAGTTTTTAAAACCTCATAATGGTGATGGTATTACTTTGATAAAGTATACATGGTTTACTTGTTATTTTAAAAACTAATAGTTTTCATTCTTTGTGTATCCCTTACTGAGCTTTTTATGCTCACCCCATGTTTTTTTGAAATGTTTTTCACAGGACGTCATGTGGAATAGGGTCAATTATGGGATCAAGGGAAAGTCATGTTATCTAAAACATGGAACTAGACATGTTACTTTTTATGAGTTTTTATTTTATGGAAACATAGTAGAAGTGTCTACTTTGTAATCTTTTGATATGTAATAGTTATGTCCTAAATCACTAAAACTATAAACCTGAAAAGATTCTCAATGTGAATTATTCATTTAATTCAATATTTAGTAAGCTTTAAGTTTGGGGCCTTATAGTTGGAATCATAGGTCGGTTTAGACAACTTTAGGAGTTAGAAAAGTGTTAAATAATAATATGATTGAAATGATATAGCATTTACGGATTACTATGTTGCTTCGGCTATGATATTTCTGTGTTCAGAATGGTTTTCCGCAGAGGAAACAAGGCAGCTATGTTGGGACGACATGAGGAGGAAGACAACCTTCCAAATCAGCAACATGGGATGGTCGGAATCGGAACTGAACAGTTTGTTGCAGTGATGGAACAATTGACTCAGCCTATAAATGGTGGTGGTATCCATGCATGAGATCAGCCAGATCAATCGCAGAGGAACATGTCAGTGGTGGAACATTTCATAAGGCAACATCCCCCATCATTCAGAGGATCATCTGACCCTGTGCTAGCTGAATGGTGGATTAAAGCACTAGAGAAGATTTTTGATATCATGGGGTGTTCGGAACATAAAAAGGTTAGTCTTTCTGATTACCATTTTGAAGGAGAAGCATATCAGTGGTGGTGGATGATGAAAAATATCAGGGATAGTAATGAGATTGATGATCTTCACTGGGACAAATTCAAAGGTATGTTTCTTGAAAAAATATTTTCCTAAGGTGGTTCATCTTAGGATGGAAAAACAATTTCTAGAATTGAGCCGGAGGATGACTCAGTAGCTGCTTATGAAGCAAAGTTCACCCGACTGGCAAGGTATGCTCCAAACTTCATACGATATCTTGATAGTAAAATCAACCGTTTTTACTTAGGATTAAAGCCGAAGTATCAAAGGTCATTAGCTTCTCGTGAGTTCAAAATTAATGAAAAACTTGTACGATGTGCGGAAAAGGTGGAAATGGAGTTTGACGATGATCAGGTGTTCTTTGACAAACGACAGAATAAGAGGTCCAGTTGGCAGGCAAAGGGGACGAATTCATCACAGAAGTAAGGAGGTAAGAAAACCAAATATCCATCATGTGAGAAGTGTGGTAAAATGCATCCTGGAGAATGTTTATCCAAGTCTGGAAAGTGATTTCAATGTGGTAAGTCTTGTCATATTGCTCGTTACTGTAAGGAAGATGATCAGGCAGGCAATGAAAAGCCAGCGGTAAGATGTTTTATGTGTAATGAAATGGGTCATTATGCAAATGAGTGTCTAACAAAGAACTCAACTGGGGGAAAGTAGCCAGAATACATGCAAAAAGGGGTGGTGAGATCCTTTGCAACTACTTCAGCAGATGTTGGGACGTCGAATGAAGTAGTATCAGGTACACTGTTTTTTTGTTCAGATTATGCCAATGTGTTATTTGATTCAGGTTCTAAACATTCTTTCATTTCTGAGAAGTTTTCTAGTAAATAGAAAATTCCATCTCAAGATATGAATCCTGAACTTATGGTAAAAACACCCAGAGGAAACATTGAGACCAAATGAAATTATAAGAACCTTCATATCCTTGTGTAAGGAAATAATCTACCAACAAACCTTATTGTTTTGCCTCTATTAGAGTTTGATGTTATTATGGTCATGGATTGGCTTTCTATTTATCATGCTATGATTAACTACAGAGCAAAAATGGTTTCTTTTTAGAATGATTTTCAGTTTGTGTATAAGAATGAACCCTTGATTTTGATAACATATCAGGAAGTGGAGAATCTAGTAAAAGATGGAAATGAATATTATCTTGCACATATCTATGAAAACAAGGGAACAGATCAGATTAATGATGTGCCAGTGTTAAATGAGTATCCTGATGTTTTTCCTGATGAGTTCCTGGTATTATTCATGATCGGGAAGTTGAATTTACTGTTGACTTAGTTTCAGATTCTAATCCAATTTCAAAACCTCCTTATCGAATGGCTCAAGTTGAGCTTTTAGAGTTAGAGAAACAATTGCAGGATTTATTAGATAAAGAATTCATTCGACCTATCACATCACCATGGGGTGCTATTTTCTTGTTTGTTAAAAATATAGATGGTTCAATGAGACTTTGCATTGATTATATAGCCTTGAATAATATCACTGTTAAGAACAAGTATCGTTTTCCTCATATCTATGATTTGTTTGATCAGCTCCAGGGAGCTCAGTATTTTTCGAAGATTGACATGAGGTCGGGGTACCATTAGATGAAAGTAAAAGAAGCAGATGTCCCGAAGACTGCATTCCGTACTAGATATGGCCATTATGAATTTGTAGTTATACCTTTTGGGTTAACAAATTCACCTGTTGTATTCATGGACCTTATGAATAGAATTTTCCATGAGTTCTTGGATAAATTTGTGGTTGTTTTCATTGATGATATTTTGGTGTTTCCTAAAAGTAAGGAGGAGCATGAAAGTCATTTAAGGGTTATCTTGAAAACCATAAAAGAAAATAAACTGTATGGAAAATTCAGAAAGTGTGAGTTTTGGTTACAACAAATTTATTTCCTTGGTCACATTGTTTTAAAAAATGGCATAACTGTTGATCCGGCTAAAACAAAAGTTGTTGAAGAATGGCCAAGACCCACAAATGTAACCGAGATCCGTAGTTTCCTTGGTTTGGCAGGTTACTGCCGAAGGTTTGTTGAAAATTTTTCACGGTTATCTAGTCCAATGACTAAGCTAACTCGGAAGGGTGTTATGTTTATCTGGACAAAAGAATGTGATGATTGTTTTCCAAAGGTGAAATGAAGATTGGTGAATGCTTCAGTTTTGGCACTTCCTTCCAGGAATGGTGAATTTGTTATATACGGTGATGCTTCGTTGAAGGGACTTGGTTGTGTCCTTATGCAGAATGATCGGGTAATTTCATATGCTTCACGTCAGTTGAAAACTCATGAGGTAAATTACCCCACACATGATTTGGAATTAGCTGCTGTTGTTTTTTCTCTAATAATTTTGAGGCATCATTTGTTTGGAGTAAAGTGTGAAATTTATACTGATCACAAAAGTTTAAAGTATATATTCACTCAGAAAGAATTGAACATAAGACAGAGGAGATTGCTATAATTAATCAAGGATTGTGATTGTACAATTCATTACCATACGGGAAAAGCAAATAAAGTGGTCGATGCTTTGAGTCAAAAAAGTAATGCTTCATTAACCATGATACATTTGGAATGAGATCCTTTGTTTTTTGATTTGATGAAATTTGGAATAGAGGTTGTTGGTGCAGGAAGCTCTTTTGTTTTGTTTCAGGTATCAGTGAGATCATCCCTATCAGACAGAATTAAGCAAGAATAGAAGCAAGACAGTGAGTTTTAGAAAAAGGTAGAGCTAGTTCAGAAGGGTAAGTTGCATGAATTCAACATTGATAATGATTGTGTTTTGAGATTTGGTAAGAGATTGTGTGTTCCTTGTAATTTATAGT
The DNA here is from genome assembly GCA_963277665.1 of Viscum album. Classification (NCBI taxonomy): domain Eukaryota; kingdom Viridiplantae; phylum Streptophyta; class Magnoliopsida; order Santalales; family Viscaceae; genus Viscum; species Viscum album. The sequence continues at coordinate 817,117,978 of OY728142.1, forward strand.
TGAAGAGAGAGTTGTTATGTGAAGCTCATAGTTCTCCGTTTTTTGTTCATCTTGGAAGTACTAAGATTTATTGAGATCTTCGGGAGTATTACTGGTGGGATGGAATGAAAAGAGATATTGCTGATTTTACTGTGAAGTGTTTGACCTGTCAGCAGTTTAAAGTAGAGCGGGAGTTACCGAAAGGGATGCTTTAGCCTTTACCAGTTCCAGAGTGGAAATGGGAAAATATATACATGGACTTTTCTTGTGGGATTGCCGAAGACACCTCGAGGTAATGATGCAATCTGGGTTATTGTTTATCGCATGACAAAATCTGCTCATTTCCTTCCTATTCGAGAAAATTTCTATCTAGATCAACTTTGTCGTTTGTATCTTAAAGTGATATTAAGGTTACATGGAATTCCTCTCTCCATTGTATCTGATCGTGATCCCAGGTTTACTTCTAAATTTTGGAAGGGCCTTCAAAAGTCATAGGGTACTGAATTAAATTTTAGTATAGATTTTCATCCTCAATCAGATGGTCAGTCAGAACAAACAATTCAGACCTTGGAGGATATGATACGTCCCGACTCTATGGATTATCAAGGAAGTTGGGACCAACATATTTCTTTGGTTGAGTTTTCATATAAAAACAGTTTTCATTCCAGTATACAGATGGCTCAATTTGAAGCATTATATGGTAAACGGTGTCGAACTCCAGCTTTTTAGGACGAAGTGGGTGAAAGGAAGCTGATTGGACCAGAATTGGTAGAAGAGATGGCAGAAAAAGTTCATTTGATTTAGAAACACATGACAACAGCTCAGAGGAGATAGAAGAGTTATGCGAACAACTGGAGGATGGATCTATCTTTCGAAGTAGGTGATCATGTTTTTCTCAAAGTCTTACCATGGAAGAGTGTGATGAGATTTGGTAAGAAAGGAACGTTGAGTCCAAGATTCCTTGGACCATATGAAATTCTGGAGACAGATGGATCAGTTGCATACCGAGTGGCTTTACCTCCGAGTTTATCTCAGGTCCACAATGTTTTTCATGTTTCGATGTTGAGAAAGTATATGCCAGACCCATCTCATGTTTTGAGCTCAGAGGTAGTTCAGTTGGAAGAGAATCTCTCTTATGAAGAACAACCAGTCCAGATTCTTGACCGAAGAGAGCAAGTGTTGCGAAATAAGGTAATTCACCAGGTAAAGGTTTTGTGAAAAAACCATATGGTTGAAGAGGCAATGTGGGAATCTGAAAATTTTATGAGGGATAAATACCCCCACTTATTTTGATAGGTGAATAAAATTGCGAGGATGTAATTCCCAAAAGGGGTGAAGGATGTAACATTTCAGGTAAATAAATAATAATACATTTTCATATTTATTAATATTTTTGAATTAAATATTAATATTACTTTAGAGGGGTTGCTATGATCGATAGCGTACCCGATACGCAACAAAGTGTATCTTTGAAATCGTACGTTGCACACTAGTAATAAAATAATATTATTATAAATGCTAGTTAACACGTAGCCGTTGTATTTGCGGGAATGAATATTAATAACTAAAATATTATTATATATGTTTACTAAATGTTTTTATACTTATCCAATAAAGGATAAAGGCTTAAAATACGAAAAGAATTCAATTTTAGGCATATATACTCTAATTTTCATTAAAGGTCCACTTATCAACTTTTAATGGAAAACCATCATTAAATATAGTTTTGGTCACTCATATAAATTCTATTGGACCAAATAAAATTCTTCTTTATAATCGGGTCATCAAAATTTACTTTGTGTAAATTTTTTGTATTTTTCCGATAAAGATCATTTTTTAATGAATAGTGAAAAATGTTATATTTTAATTCAAAACCTCTTTTTAATCTAATTTATTAATATGATTATATTATCTTTTGAAGTGGTTTTAAATTGAAATTAGAATTTATATTTAACATTGAATCTAATAGTGGTTGTTGGAATTAATTTCAAATTGAAATTGGACTTAAACTACTGTCAATCGTTTGATACTTATTATTTCATAACAACACGCTATTTGCCCTGACTGCCGGAATTAATTATTAAATTAATTAATTCAACATATATGTTTTGAATTTTGTAAAATAGACATCATTTTTGAATTCAGAATATCAAATATATCTTAGGGTGAATTTTTGGTATTTTTCTGAAAAACTTCAATTTTTGATGAATAGTGAAACCACTAAGTGGTACTTAAAAAACCGATTTTTCGTTTAAATGAAATTTAACCACCTCTGTGTTTTGAATTTCAAAAATCTGACATACATGGTTTTCAATAAGAATTAAAATGTGGTTCAATGGGATTAAAATAATTTTTTGGTGAATAGTAACATTTAAGTTTTTAATCGCGATTAGAGGTAATTAGTGCAATTTAAGGAAAACATAATATTATAATAAATTTAAAATACTTCAACACATGGCCTACCCTTATTGGATGTGTCATGGACGACCACTACAAGCCATGGGTCAGCTTGGGGACCCCATGGAGCCACATTGGTTGTAAAATGACATAAATAACTTTTTATTTAAAGTTAAAATAAAAATGTCACAAACATGGGTTGTTTTACTAAAAGAATTTCTACATAGGGTTATACAAGTCATATTCTTGACTATAAATATGAATTGGAAAGATATAAATATTTCCTATATCATAGTATTTTTTTCATAATTTTTATACATTAACTAAATTAAATTATTTATGACACCATGATGATGCAGCGATTACTTGATTATTTAATGATTTAAATAAAATGGAAAGATAATGTAAAATATAAGACCTACACATGTCCAAAACCTATTTTCTGGGTGGATTTCAAACCCTTATCACCTTATCCTCGAAACACATCAATGTGTGACAAGTAAAATTCTAAACGCATTCAAAAATAAAGTAATATTTCCTTACTTTCCAAGTGTGCCTCTCCTCTCCTCTTATAAAAGGCCCCCACCTCTACCTCCTTACCCACACCTATCAAGCCTTTGGCTCGGCCAAAACCTGCCCATTTTGTCTCTCCACATCCCTATATTACACCTTGAATACTCACTTTGGGCATAAGTCTTCCCAAGGTATCCTTTGAGCTCAAACCAAAGGGAGTTACCCGATTTTAAGGTAATGTCTTCACTTGAGTCCTTTTGTTTTATTTTGATTATCCAACCCCCAAAACTCTTTTTATTCATTTATTTTGTAAAAAATACAGTATCTTCAATATAATAGGATGTTTTTATAAGAATAATTCGAGCTACACTTACACACACCTACATCTAATGGTTAAATAACATATTGTTTCTGTGGATGGCGAATTTCTGCCTCATGAAATGATGATTCTTCAACACTCATATAACACCTTCAAATGTGGACATTAGGATGTCACTATATTTATATATGACATATAATATGTTTATGTTTTACTTAAGCTTCTGTATTTTTCATTTATGGCATACCTTTATGGTTTCCATTGTGGTTAAACACGATAATTTCATTTTAGGAAGTGCGGACTACCGCCCCCTCAAAGTGATTTGATTCGTTAATACCATATGTGGGACGTATAAAAGATGGATTTAAAGTTATTATATATGATGTTACACTAGAATTATAATATACCTTTATATAATTATAATTTTCTTTCCATTAATGTATGAGATAGGAATGAAAGTACTGTTCATGCGTATGTACGGCTTACCGTCTCCATGAACGGTGCATTTCATTTCTTATCCCCAAATGTAATGTACAATTATAGGTATATATATATAATGGATATATATGATGTATGTTACATATAAGTGATGAATATAATTCTAGAATTAAAATATACATACCTCTCATTTAATTTTAATTCCATTAATATGGCATAGAAATGAAAGGAGCGTTCATGCATACATACGGCTTACCGTCTCCATGAACAGTGCATTTCATTTATTACCACTAAATGATTATGTAATATTATAAATTCAAGTATATTATGGATATATATGATATATATGATATCTAAATCCTGAATATAATTCTTTATATAATGGATATTGTACCACATGATCAACTTTTAATTATATTGAGTTTATTTTTGACTCAAGTACCAAGGATCGACAAAACGACCACTATTAACTTAAAAAATCACATAGTGTTCATAACCTGGTAATAAGTGATATAAAAGGAATAATGAACTTAAAAAAGGTTCTAAAGAAAGTAGAAATTAACTCAACTTTATTATTCAGGACATTATGGAATGATCGAGTCAAGTCGGACCCGAGGTAAGGGACATCATCTAAATCTCCTTTCATTGAGGCATATTTCGTTTTATACACAACATTTTTTTATACGGTGTATAAACCCCTTTTACTTTTACTTTTATACAAAAGGAATCTTTTTCTACGAAGCGTTTTACTAAATGACAAAAAGGAATGTTTTTTAACCTACGCTGTGACAACAACCTTTTCCGCCACCGCGAGTATTATTTGGTCTTTGGATTCTTCAACAAGCCGTAATGTTATTTTTAAATGAAATAAATACCATATATCCTTTTATGTATTTTTGGTATTGAAAATTGTTTTTATAATGGATTTGTTATGTCAATATATTTATGTGATATATTGTGATCGGAATGTGAAAATTTTTACTTTCCATTATATTTGTTTTATGTCTTATGATTTTATAATGGTACTTGGACATTTGATCGGTGGTTACATGATAAAACATATCAAGGGTGGTTCCATGAATACCAGGATGGGTGGTTACGTTGTAACCTTCAATGCATTGGGTATAGAAGTCGGTCGTATGGCTATTCCATTAAGTGATATGTGTGGGATTCAACCGTGTGGTTATTCCACATAAGTATGTTTATGTCCCAAGTTACCTTTATATGTTATGTGTTCTTTATATGGGTTTTATGGTAATCTTTTGGTTACAAAAGGGTAAGTAATGATATTTTTTTCAGTGAAGAGTTTTTACTACTTTATAAAGGTTAAGGTATTACTTTGATAAAGTATACATGGTTTACTTGTGGTTTTAAAAACTAACATTTTTCATTCTTTGTGTATCCCTTACTGAGCTTTTTATGCTCACCACAAGATTTTTTGAAATGTTTCTTCACAGGAATTAATGTGGAATAAGGTCAAGGATGGGATGAAGGGAAAGTCATGATATCTAAAACATTGAACTAGACATATTTATTTTTATAAGTTTTTATTTTATGGAAACATAGTAGAAGTTTCTACTTTGTAATCTTTTGAGATGTAATAGTTATGTCCTAATTCTATAAAACTCTAAACCTGAAAATATCCTTAATGTGAATTATTCATTTAATTCAATATTAAGTATGGTTTAAGGTCGGGTCCTTATATGTACTCCAAATACCCAAAATATTTTTCCTTGTGAGACCTACTGATGCATATAGGGGCAATAATGGACCGAACAAATCACCAAATTTGTCTAATTCATTCATCATATGAAAGGGGTGAATAATAATGCAATACATATTCAGCATAATAATTTATATTGAAAAACTAGCATATGAAATGTTAATATTTCCCCTAATTAATAAATATAAAAATTTTATCATATTACATCTAGTGAAATAATGTGGTTGGTAACTTTAGAGTGCATACCTAGTAATGTATAAGATTCTTCAATGAATATTAACATAGATGAAAATACTCTTAAAAATCATAGGAACATTTATTTAGTAAAATACCTTTTTTTATTTTGAAAATACTTAATTAAAACATAAAAAAATCCCAATATGTGGGGGAAAATATTTCAAACGAACTATGAAAAATATTAATATTATCATTGTGGAAAATAACAATATTTACGGTTGGAAAATATGTTTATATAGTGATAACAATGATTACATTCAAACCTTAAGTAAAGAGTAACTTATTAGGATAATTAAAAGAATTCTCATGTTAAACATTTTAATATAAGTTAAACATCGGTAAAAATTATTTTGATAAATAATTTTAGAATATAAAAAATATTCTTGGAAACATTTTAAAGGAACTATAGAAAAAGAAGAAAAATATTACAAATCGAAATAAAAAAAGGTTGGTTTTCTTAAAAATAATATTTTGGATTTTTTGAGTTCCACAGAAGGTAAAAATGGAACTCATACATGAATGAACTATAAATAAATATAAGAGAATAAAATCTATGGTGATTTAGATAGAAATATCAACTAATTAACCTAATGGAAACTTAAACATAAACCAAACCGAAATTGTAAAATATATACTTACGTACGGTCCACCTTGTTTTGTAAGATCCTTTAACATCTTGTATAATAAAATTTTATTTATTATAATTCTATATCATAACAATATAAATAAATTTAATTTTATATATGATCCACTTATAACATTTAAAAATCTTTTTATTAATAATTTGTTATTAATAATTGTGTTTCTCAACGTTTACTGATTCATTTTTATGTAAGTTTCAGTTCGGTAGTTTTGATCCTTGCATCTTTCTCATGATTACATCGTCTCCATAATGTTAATAATGATATAAATATCATATATATTCATTATATTCAAATATATATAATTCTTTAAAGCATCACATTATTAATGAATCACATCGCTATGTGGAGGTGGTAGTCCATACATATGCATGAACTACATTATTATTATTTTGATGGGTAAAAGAGTAATAAGGTAAATGATATATTATATTTAAATAATAATACTAATTTAAAATAAAATATATAAAAATTATATCCATCATAATAACCATCCATGATTTTGGGTGATGAAAAATTAATTACACCGATACGTAAAGATTGTGGGGAGTTTTTATGCACGAGTGATGTTTTGATTTTATGTCAGATAGAAAATGGGTGGATAATTGTTGTCTCGTATCCATAATAAAATATAAATATATTTAATATAATTTATTACTTATTTTATAATTGAAACAGTGGATTTATATGAATTATAATAAGAAATAATCTTTTAAAGAGTTGTTGAAGATGATTAACTCTTCTTTTAGAGACCTCATTTGGATAAAACATTAATCCATATAAAATTCAAATTGTGTGGAGAAAAAAAGATATCAAAAATGGGTAAGGGAGTTAGTATAGTATTTGGGTGTTTATTTAATGGGAAATAGAGCTCAAACATTTTCAATATGGGAGAAAAGGAGGTTCCCTTTTAAAAGTGATGGAAAAGACACACAAGGAATTACTTTAAATATTAAATAATATATATATATTGATAATATCAAGTGGTACAAAGGAATATAAAAGTAAAAGATAAGATGTGATAGGACCTAAATACACTCAAAAATGAATTTATATAGGTTTTGGATACATTTTAATCCTTATCTTCTACTTAAACCACATTAAACCCACATTAAGTTTAACATTGATACCTTAAATTTTTAACATGATATCTATATTATAAGCCAAAAAATAAATGTGTAATTGGATAAAATGTTGTGATGATGATTGAAAATTTTGTAAAAAAATTATCAGTTTCAATTTCTATCGGCGATATGAATTACTTTTAATTTAAGAATGGAAAATTCAGGAATGTTTTAAAGAAAATACATGATTTATGTGTAAAAAACATTTTACATTTAAATCAAGTAAAAAATGAATTTTCCATGAATTTTCTATTTGATAAAAAAAATAAGGTTTTAATATTTGCAGATAAAACTAATACCAAATGTAACCTTACAACCATACCATTAAATTAAAATAACCAAATATAGTTTTTAATTTGGATAATGTACATCTTATCTTGTAAAAAGTCACAATTAGGTTCCCAAATTTAAAATAATGTTATAATATAAAATATTTAACTCATTAAATATATAATTTATAGAAATAACCCACCTTATAAGATAAAAAAATTTAGACATTTTTTAAAGTTTATCATCCTAGTTATGCTCTTCATTACCCTTTTGACCATTATAGAGGTCACAAATATTTACTAAGGTGATTATTGATAATGAAAAATAATAAAAAGAAAAAATTTATCAAATTTAAACTTAATAATTATAAATATGGAATCCATTTTTTATATTCAATTTTAATAAGTTATAGAAATCCATTTTTATAATAATTTGTAAAAGGAAATGAAAAACAACTTGTATAAAAACATGTTTTTAATCCTAAAAATGAACATCTACAAAAATAATGATTAATATTAAAAACGTTTTTTATTAATTATATTATATATAATTAAATAAGAATTATTTTGGTTTAATATCATGTTAAAAACATAATGAATATTTTTTATAACATTATTTAATTAAATAAAATGTTAATTTTTAAAAAATTGGATTCTTTCATTATTCACGAAAAAATCATTTTAGAAAAATCTCAAGAATTAAACCTAAGATAATATTGATATACTAATTTAGAAAATGAAATTAAATTCAAAAAATTTAAGATATTAAAACTTGAGAACATAACTATAATGTAAGTGAACAAAATGGAATAAAACCATTTGTAGAAAACATAATTTTGAAGCATAAAATAAAATTACTGAAAACTAAGTAATATTTATTATACATTAATCAACCAATTTTCATTATTTAAAATAATTATACATATTTTTTATAATATTGTTATTACGCTTCATACCGCCAATTTTATGGAAAGGTTGTAAGGTCACATTTAAATAATAATATCATTATAGTATACTATAGTCTTCTTAATGCTTGGTGTTTTTTGTTAAGAAATATATAACAATTATTATTCTTTTAAACTAAATTTTTTGGAAATTACATTATCCCCAAAAAAATTAATCACGTTCTTGAAATTTTTTCTCTTTAATCAAGGTTTCAATATTTAGAATATTATCATTGAAAATCCATGCCATAAAAATGAATTATTAAACATCCATTGAATTGGTGAAGTGATAAACTTAAAGGTTTCCCAAATAAAACGTATTAGGGTTCCTAGAAAACAAGAAAAATATTGAGTGTGAAAATATGTGTGTATATATATAGGAGAAATAATAACATCAAAGTAATAATATGGACTGATAGAGAACATGATCATGAGAAATTTAATGACAAAAAAACAATAAATAAGTAAGTTAAAAAATAATCCCATCAATTTATCAACAATAATCGTCAAAGCATAAAATTTATATTTCAAGATCCCCTTACTATAATTGAAAAATTATTTTACTATGAAGATGTATAACATGAGGAAATATACTAACTCAATTTATTTTGACAATCTGATTAATATTTTTCTAATAGAATATTTTAATCAGTTTCCACATCTAATTCTAACAATCAATGACAAAAAGGAATTGTTTTCATTATTAAAGAATAAAAATAAACTAATAATAGATCATAAGATCTATAAAATAAAGAAAAGTGACTTATAAATTCTAACGAAATTATTAGTATAAGTTTAGATAATAATTAATATGAATAGACCTTCTTCTGAAGAACAAATTCATTAATTCATAAAACATCAATTATAACACCCATAGAAATGCTATAATAATTTAATATTTATATTATAATACCACTAGATCAACATATATTATTTTATTCTTTATTTACTAGTTCATATATCCCAAAAACATATTAATCCCACCAAAAAATTAATTTAAAGTCAAACATCAGTATAAAAATCATGATTTCCACTAAAGAATATATGTGAATCTTATTAGAGAATCTATATTATATTATTGTAAAAACAATATTTAAACCATGTGTTTTGATTGGAAACTCATTCTCTAGAGTGTTAGAAGATGATAAAATATTATTAGCAGATACAAAATACTACGTAGTTCCAAAATAAAATAATAATTAGATAAAGTCGAGTTTATGATCAAATTATCTATTATCACAATTTAATATATTTCAACATCAATCGTAGTAATTATATATTATTGTAAATTTATAATTTTCATTTTTAGAGGAAAATACCCTTAATAAATTGAATATTTTGTAATAGTTCCACATATCCATAATGATGAAATAATGGAAACCATAAGCTCTTTTCACACCCTTACATGTGTGTGCCTGATGGCCATTCTCCCTACACTTGAAACATGAACCCATTCTCTTGTAGAAAGTACCAAGGTGTTTCTTTCGAATATTGTTACATGTTGTAAATTCCACTATTCTTTTTTTACATTCTTCTACATTTCCATTTATATAGCGATAAAATGGTCTCTTTTTATTTTTCTCTCCTTTGAATATATAAGACTTGGGGAATTATTTCTACGACTAGGTGGAACATGATATTATATAATCATATGATGATAAATTTTGTGAGAGTAACACCCTTCAGTTGTTTAGCTTTAGTAAACCAAATAAATATTCAACATTACTCTCAGGATTAAAGATACACCCTGTAATATGCATTGCTAATCATGTAATGTTTGATTCATAAATAGAAACACTTTCCCCTTCCCCTTGTCCCAAATTTAAAAAATGACTTTCCAAATAAACTTTTTTCTCATGAGGAAAGCATTTTTTAAATGTTATATCCTTAAAATTCATATATTACATACCTTATATTTCATAATCCTCTGTAGTATTTTGAATCAACATCCGCTATTAATTAACATATATTAAAAAAATGCTAGAATAACCTTGTCCCTTTATTTACATCCCAAACCCTGAAATATATTTTCAGGGGACTCAATCCATTATTCAAACACAAACATATTAGTAGTTCCATTAAAAAGATAATATTTGGGTTGTATGAATTAGTCCACCATTTTAGTATCAAGCTCTAAAGAAGTCAGATTCTTCATATAGCAAAGATTACTAGTCATAACTTTTCCCAGTATTTTTATATTCTTATTAGCTATAACTCTACTATTATTGAGTTTCATTGGAAATAATTCCTTATATAGATTATTTATGTTGATATATTTTATATTCCTTAAATTAATATTTTTTTTAAACAATCTCATGTGCTAGATTAGCACATAACATTATGAATAAGAGTGAAGAATTCAATATTTGGTGTAATTACAAACAGAAATTGAAAATTTATGCATAGATAATCCCAAAATAATAAGCATAGAATATTTTGGAATATCCTAAAATCAAAAAAGAAATATTATTTATTTCCTAATGATTTATAAAGACCATGTAAATCATAATAAGCATATCCCATGAGAGTGACTATCCAAGTGTGTAGTTTTAGGCCAACTCATCAGACACCAATAATGATCTAGTTAATACTTAATCATCTCAATTTGGAATAATTACTCCTACGTGTGTCTATGTGATAGACACATCCACATTACAATATCTAGAAAGAGGTATATTTTATTGGAAATCCACATAATAACCACTTTACCAAAACATTATGATTGTATCATAATAATTGGATTATACTTGTAATCTATCATATTATTTTGTCTTGTAATCTATGTTTTCTTAAATCATGTTCCAAGGGTTTATACTAAATATCCATTGATTCCAATTATAATTCCCTAACTCTAGTAAATCGGAGTTGATGGTTATTTTACTATATTATCACAAAATACAATATATTGCATCAAGAGGGATCATATTTATTAGTATTCATAGGAGACTAGATATATATATGATTCTGATATTATATTAGAAAGGATGAAATACATATTAAGAAACATATTTTGATAACATTATTATTTCTTATAGTAAACACCTATGTTAATTTCAATATCACATCTTGGTATCCTGGGGAAATGAAAAAAAATAAAGGGAGAGATCATTTGTTCAGAGAGGAAAATCATAAAATAAAAAATATTAAAAAATAAATAAATCATGAATAATATGACAGAGATAAATAATTGTTAGGTCCACTAGGTTAGATACAGTTAGAGGGGGGAGGGGGTGAATCATCGTATGACAGATTAAAACGACTTCCTCTATTGATCTGGTTTCACTATTATCAAAAACCCTATTTTCTATCATTCCTATAGTAAAGTATAAATAGAATTTAATTCATGCATAGGACACATCATTTTTTACATGGTTCTCCTTCACTAGGCTACATCTTTCGATGTGGACTCAATATCCCTTTGGGTTTACAACTAAGCACGATATGAAAGATCACTACTCTCTCAAATGAAGCGTGATCACTTCTTCTTCATAAGATCCACTCAAAGTTTATAGACCAATAGGTCTCTTCATTATATCTAATGAAATCTATAACCTTAACTATTGAAAGATGCTCTGTTGACTTCCCACATTCACTCGTAGATGAATCTCACTTTGCACTGGGTGTACTAGGTGACCCCAATTTTTACGTGTAGCCTTCACTGGGCCTTGCGCGTAATTCCCTACTTTTGTGAAAAACCCACTTTTCATCCAACACCACATTTACGTGCAACCAAGTATTTTATGTGAAATAACCATCTTTTTTTCGAGCTTTTTCTTTACGCACAATAACCTTTTTAGGCGCAACCTATGATTTACGCTCAACCTTCTTTTTACACATAGAATTTTCATTATGCGAAAACACATATTTTAGGTGAAAACATCTCGTTTACGCACAAATCCCTTTCAAACATCAATTTCACATTCTAGAACTCGGACACTCTCTAAATCTTGAGATACATTTAATGAGGGGGTAACTTCATATTTATAAGAAAAATCGACCCTGGCATGAAGAACCCTCTTTTCATGTGTAATCCTCATTGATTGAAGAAAACTCATCTTCCATGCAACACCATATTTCTCACAATGCCCCAAATTTTTGTGCACCTCATGCCTTTTCCAATATTCGAGCCTCTAATATTGAAACACCTCTTGCACAAAAAACTGCATTCCTCTATTTCACGCACCATGCCATTATTTCGCACACCACTTTCTTTTTTTCACACTTCTCTAATTTTGCGTGCACCTCCCTTTTCCAAAAACACATATCCCCATTTTATGATTTTTAGGGCAAAAAGTTTGGTAAACACTCAAAAACGGTGCCACCTTGTATCTACACTTTTTGTACCACCTCCAGATAATTCATTCCATTGTCACGGTTCTTCTGTGAAACATATATGGCCAAAACTATCTCCTGAACCAGACATGTCACCATGTAAACCTCTTTTGTCATCAAATTTGTACATTGTGGTCTGCTTTGTCAACAGAAAAAACATAGTGGTCTACTTTGTCAACAAACACAATCATCTTAAAAATTCTTTAGTGATACCCTAAAGGATTTTTACCCAAAAATAATTATCTAATATTCTATATAACTAATAACATAAAAATAAGATTAATCCATTGATGATATAGAGATATAAATAATCCCATTAATAAGAATAACTAGTTTCATAATGATATAATGAATAATGTTGGACATCATAATATTTCTATCATGTCCTTGTATAAAGACATCAAGGATAAATAGGTATAGAACACACAAAATACCAAAACTACTGTGTCTTATGAGACCAAATGATGAATCTAGGGGTAATAAATATCCTCTCTTGTCACCTTTAATGTAGAATGCATTCATCATATGAAATGGGGTAACAACAATTCATTTCATAATCCATATAAACATTAATATTTGAGAACCAGAATCCAAAATGTTAACATTTTCCCTAATAAATAAATATAAAAATGTGATCATAGGTCAACCATAAAAATAAGGTGAATGTTAAATTAGAGTATATCATTAGTAATGTATATGATTCAATATATTGTGTTGACATAGATGAACATTTATTTAAAAATAACTATAACATTTCATAATGAACATACAATTTCATTTTTAAATTACTCATTTAAAATATAATATTTTATATAATATTTGGGAAAAATTATTTTAAAAATAACCATTCAAACATTAAAAGTATGATTCAAGGAAAATGTTAATCCTAATGATGTGAAAAGTCATTCTTGTGATAAAAAAATATTTTTCTCACTCCATTACTAAAAATACCTCATTTGGAAAATGATAAGAAGAATCATTTTAAACCTTTTTATATACGTTAAAACATGTACAAAAATTATTTTAATATATCATTAGAGAATAGTAAAAATATTCATGAAATTTTTTTAAATATGTAATGGATATATAAGAAAAACATAACAAATTGAAAAAAAAACAAAGTTTGTTTTCTGAAAAAAATTTGTTCTTTTTGAGTATCAGTCATGGTAAAAATGGGACTCATATTAAAAAATAGAAATAACTATAGAAGTTTTAAATTTATGGGGTTTAAGATATAAATATAATATAATTTCTTAAATGGAAACCTAAACATAAACTTTCATTAATAATTAAGAGATTGTGAACTAAACCCTTACCTTAGGTCCAACTTGTTTCATTAGGTATTTTATTATCCTTTATAATAATTTTATATTTGTTATAATTATCTATCATTACTGTACACATAATTATAATATCATATATGATCTACTTATTGAAATGACATAAACTTTTATAATTTAAATTCACTTTTAAATAAAAAATTCTTGGTTATATAATGTAGTTATAGAATAAAATTCACTACTTTGATTATTTCTTATAGTTATAGCAAATTAGAATTAAAATAATAATAAGAATCATAATCCTTGATAATATATCCATTTTATAGTGATCATTATAATTAGTACATATTAATGGTTACAATAAAATTTAATATATATGGATAAAAGAATAGATTTCCTAGTCCAGTATAATCATTCCCTATGAATCCAATTTATCAGAGTTTTTGAGGGGGATGGAGTCATTGGGATCTTCCCTTGACAAAGGCTAAGATGATATTCAATAACTAAAGCATGGGAAAAAACTATTATATAATAATTTCAAGCTTATATAGATTGTTTTCCTAACAATGTTCACTGAACCGCCCCACAAAAATGTTATGACCAAACCCCTTAACCTTTTGTCATCTGCCGGTGTAATAAGAGGATATGTATCTAGACCATAGTACATTTATTTTTTATTAATTTTATTTTAAATATAATTTTTATTATTTTTTTATTTTATATTGTTACTATATATATGAATTAAATAATAAGTTTGATAAAAATAATATTTGGATACAAAGAAATACAAATTATATATTTGGGAAATATGTATATTTCATTAAAAATGATTTTTAATAAATTCAAGAGTTTTGTAATATCTTTTATTTTAAAAAAATATTCTTATTATATAATATTTATTTAAATATAAATGATAATATAACTTAATGAATTCCAATGTAATTTTTATAATGTTCAGAAACTGGGCAGTCTTGTAAAAATTGGTATTTTCTAGTAAATAAGGACTTTGATTTAAATGTATAAATTCTTATATTTAGAGAGTTATTTTTTTAAAATAAATATAGTTCTTGAAGTCAACACATCAAATTATCCAATGCTGAATTTTTCATTTTTTTTAAGACAACATAATTTTTGGGTAAAAATTTAATTCTGTATAAATATATGTTATGTATTATGACCTCATAAAATCTAAGAATTGAAATAATAAATACTATAAATGAAATATGAACTAAATATAAAAGTTCCCTTTAAAATAATTTTTTAGAAGTTATTTTTCAATTTTTTAAACCATTAATGAATCCTCTAAAACAAATTTTATATTATTTGGTCATAAAATGAATTCTTTATAAAAATGATTCAATTCAACATAACCTATGGTATTATTTTAAAATGTTCAGTTATTAGCCTTATAAAATATGTAAAAACAGTATTATTTATTAGAAACAACATGAAAAAACCATGGGAGATTTTTTTGTTTATGATTATTTTATGATATAGTGTCCAAATATTATATTTAGAAATTAATAAAGATTTTCCTACTCTTTTTCTATAAATACAAACCCAAACACCAATTATTCTTTACTCTAAACCCATTGAGCAGGAATTTCATTTCCCTCTACCTTTATATATCCCTACTAAGGTGCCATCGATCTCTTGATAAGCTCCTCCAAAAATTTTATAAGTTCCCTCTAAAGGATAGGGTTCATATCCACCTCTTATTTATTCAAGAACATTCTTTGTGTTCTATATTTTGATTTCCATGTTATTATATTGTAATATGTTTTCAGACAAACCTTTTACTTCCCTCAATATTTTTGATTAATTATAGTCCTCCTTTCACTCTCATTTAATTATTATGTGAATTTTTTTGTACACCTATTCTGCTATTAAAATTACCCAAAAATTTTCCACACCCAAAATTTAGGTAGTGAATAACCATACCCATTTACACTAAAGTGTATTTACCTAGATGTACCTATCATTCATTTATTGGTTGAATCCATGTTTCCATACCACATTCCATTATCATATGATTAAAATTGATTAAAGTAATTCATGTCTTATATGATCTATGTGGAATAAAAATGCAAGTATAAGATATGAATGTGGCGGGAGGTCCTGGAATTATATTGCCCTCCAATTAATTGAGTATTTTTTTTCTAATGAGATTCCATATATGGATCTTAAGAGGCTATCCTATAAACACTATTTTATGTTGTATTGGTGGTTAGCCTTGACTTGTGTGTATTATGTCATGTTTTTATTGTGGTTGAATTCCCCATGTTTCTTTAATGTTATCATATTATACCAAGAATTAATGTTCATTATTATGATTCTCACATTTATATGTCACCATCATAGGCCTATTGACTAACATTTTATAATTTACCTTATTATATTATTTTATTATTCCATTAATGGGCTTTATATCTGACCCCATTCTGGTGTATGTTATGAGGATATCCCATGTAGTTTTAGATGATCAATGGTTTTTAATTTCATATTTTGGAGTAATTAAATATTATTTTTAAATCCATGTTTGATGTTTTTATATTATGTATCTAATTTCCAAAATACACTATGTCTCTTGATATTTTGTGTTTTTATTATGCTTATATTTATATAAAAAATCATGAAATGAAGTGTATAAAAGATTAGGGACATCATAGTTGATATCAGAGGAATGTTTCGTTATTTTTTGAATATTAAGATTATAGAACCTTATTCAAACCATAGAGATAATACTAAACATAGTAAAATATCCCTGAATTTTGATATGCGTTGATTAATTGGATTATAATAAATAAAATCTCCAATTAGATAATAAAAGTAGATGTGACTCTAGAACAATTGTACCTAGGTGTAATAATCCTGAAAATTGTGCATTGGATATTAACTCAATCATTACTTGATGCATGATAAAAACTACTTTATTCAAACTTATTTTAACACACATAGGGGATATTCTTTGGAAAATTCATAAGATCATTACCAACCATTATGAAGGAACTATAATATTCTCATAAAAGTTTATATTGGGAATTAAACCATGGATAACATAAATAAAAGCCTATAAATTCATTGGTCAAGGAATATATGTCATTTATTATTTATCCCATCAATGTTCACAATTTTCGTTTCATGTGTTTAATAGTCTGGAAATTCATATCCCTAATTTTTTTTACTTTAGCCAATGACTAGAAATACGAACCGAGTCAATAACCGATGTTATGGCCACCCAAATGATATTCTAAACCCAATAAGAGATAGAGTAAATAAATTTATGATAATACTTACTCAGTTATCTAAAATATTTAATTGAAACATGAATCGGGGGAAATAACCACATCCCCCAAATATTGATAAAGTTGAAATTGAGACATATATGTGACAAAGGCCCCTAAATTTCAGTGAATATTTTGATCCCTTAATCGTAGAAAAATGTATCAACTCCATTGAAAATATCTTCTTCATCATTCAATGATCCTAGAAAGATATTTTCATGGTTTTTATTTATCATATAGAGTTAGAAGTTGATAAATATTGGATTTTGATTAAAATTTTGATGCCTAGGGAGGAGTTCAATGTGATGGAGTTGAAATATTTCCAATGAAATGTATTTTTATAAGAAATTTACACATACTCTCTGAATAAAAACGGATATTGAATTACTTGGCCCCAATAAAAAGGATGATGAATCCAGAAAGGCATATGGGGTGAAATTTACAAGAATTTCATTAAACATCTCTATATTTTTTATTAAAACATAAATAAATTTTGACTACTTATTTAGTGGTCTAATGAAAAATATGGGAAAAAAATTAGGGATTAAAGACACTGATAACTATAAATAAATTTTTCAATGTTCCCTCAAATTTGATATATATATCGGCTTATCTCAAGGGCTTTTGGGTGGGCTACTAGAAAGTAGATAATGATTTTTAATTCTAGTGGTATGATGAAGAAATATCATGGTGGAAATAAATTCCAACATCCCACTTGTCAAAAGTTTGTTAATAAGAATCCTATAAATTTCATAAATGGGACAATAAAATTCTTTAGGTATAGGGAGGAAGGGAACTTAGATAGTAAATTCCAATAGAAGAAACCCACCATTTGATGGAACCAAGGAATTCTCCAGTCGTCCCTTAGCCTATTGTCAAATTTTTCAACAATAAGTAAGAGAGACACTAAGTGAATCAATTCACTAAACCAGGGGTTTCCAATGATTACAAAAAACAACAACCTCAATGTCCTGAATATCAATGGTGATATAACAACAAATTCCTTTTATACTCATTAATTCATGATTTATTACATAAAGATTCACATAATAAAATCTATGAAGATCATGGGTCCTAGTGTCTTTGGGAAATTAGGTACATAGTTCAATAACTTAAATTTGGAGAATAAAAACTATTCAAAACTCATTAACATGCTCTTAAAATTAAATCGGTCATATAAAACTACATGGGATAACCTTGGGACGTACATAAGAAAAGGGTAACCTATAAATTCCATTAAGGAAATAAGAATATAATTACATGATGAAAGTAATACATGTTAGTCAATAGGAATATCGGTGTGACCATAAAAGGGGTTATAATAATAAAATTAAAAATAGAATAATTATATAAGATGATAATATATAACAAATATATGAATGTAGAAACAATATAGAACATAACATCATAAACATAAATTAATGATAACTATCATGTCATCATAACATAGGGTTCTTCGGATAACATCACATTAACACAACATGGTGTCTCATGATTTAAATTCATTAATTAATGTTTTGTAGGGATATATAATTATGGTCTCAAACAACACTTTCATATCATTTTTATACATAATAGTGACACAAAGATCATTCAACATAAGGATTTATATCATCAATTTTAAGATAATTATTAAGGAGTGTGAGTTACAAATATATAATTTAGTAATAAATTTTGTATATGTATATCAATGTGAATAAAATTAATCATAAATGGGGTTATATACTCATTACAAAAATGTTAAGCAAGGAAAATTGTAGGATAATTTCCATAGAATAACAGATTTATAGAAAGATTCATGGAAGGTTTTAGTGAGAGTTAAAGGGGGTATATCATTACTCTTAAATCAAAAGTTAAGTTATAGGCATGTGTAAAAAAATATTGTAACCTGAATAATTATAAATCGGAAGGAATAATATAATAATGATGCTTGAATATCAAGGAGAATGAGTGGATCATTTACCTTAAAATGGTTCTTATAAAAGATCATGAGGATCCTGTTGAGATATTGAGGGTACCTTGGATATATAGAGAGGTAAATTATGATTTTATTAATTATTCAAGGGTTTTTGGTGGAGTTGAATGGTTTTTGGGGGGGATTTTATAGCAAAAACGGTAATTTTTTATTAATTTATAAACATATGTTTTATAGTCAATATAATAAACTAATCAAAAAAAATACTTACCATGGTTTTTGACAGTGATTTCTACAAAAAAGGAGTGGTATTTTATATTTTATAATTCTAATAAAACAACTCATTAAAATAATACCCTTGATAATATATAAGTGATTTGTGTTCATAAAGAATTAATTTTAAAACCTTAAAATATAAAATTGGTTTTCACGTATTCATTAAGGGTTTATAAAATAAATAAAATAACTTTTAAAACATATTATTTTAAAAGGAAAACATAGTTTTTTTAATTCATAATTTTTATTGTATCTATTAAATAACGTTTGGGAATTTATGATGTCATAATATATATCGTATATTTATAAAGCATTTGATTTTAGGTGAGAAAATTTCTCAGAAATTTATGAAAAATTAGTAGTTGAATCATTTAAATATTCTAATGTTAAATTTTTCTATCAAAACAATTCTCTAAATATTATAATTTTAACTTTTAAATAAAAAATAATTATTTATTGAAAAATATGTTGTTTTACAATAATTATAAATGTCTTACCCTTATGAAAATTTCATTTAACTTCATATAATTATTTTATAATTTATATTTTAAAAAATATTATTTAAAAATATTATTTAATTAAAGAAAAAATTCTTTAAAAATTTATTAAATTCGTCAAAAAAGTGAGTCTTGATTGAATCTCTATATTTACCAAAAATTAAATTTGAGCTTCATCATATCAAAATCTAATTTTTATCAAACTCACTATTTAATCTTTTTTATACTAATAGTAAACTCAGATAAATATAATCATTTTTTTATTAGATATTAAATATAAAATTGAAAATTACTATGGTCAGAATACATAACCACTTATTACATAAGAATATGTCATAAGTGTAAGGCATGCGATGGTGAATCTCTCCTGGGGTGGTTCAGTGAACATGGTTTGGGTCCTGATCTCATTAAACTTGAACTTCTCCCATGAATAGTTTCAATCACTATTTAGTTATTAAAACATGTATTGGGATTGTTCAATGTGAAATGTTAGTGATTCCATCTCCCTCAAAAGATCTAATAAATGAGATTCATATGGTAGGATCCTACCGGTCAGGGTTACCACTTTTTTCATCTCGATCAATTATACATTATCATAACCTTTAATATATAGAAATCATAATGGTAAATTTATAATTAATATATTATAAACATATATGATTCTGAATATTATTTTTAATGTAATAGGATAAAATGGTCCAAAATAACCAATGTAGTACGTGTGCTTTCAATAAATAAATTATGTAACAATTAATTATACACTCAAAAATGAATTTCATTTAAATGTTTAGGTCCTTAAATATTCCACCCCCCATAGAAATTTCACCCCTAAAATTTCATTTAATAAACTAAAATAGATTAGGGTATTTCTATTTCATCACCTCTTCCAGTTCCCATGTTGCTTCATAAAACATGAGTTTCCTCAAAATCACATTGACCAAGTTGTTTTCATATTTCCCAGAACATTGTCTCTATGATCTAAGATCGTTAAAGATGTATCCTCTTATAAATGATCATTCTATAAAGGTACCACCACCTAATTCAATACATGTGTATGTTTTGGTATGTGCTTACTCATGTGGGATACATGGAACACATCATGTACTTGAGATAGGTTAGGTGGGAGTGATAGCTGATATGCCAAAGATAAGATTTGATCAGGGATCTCAAAGAGAGAGATGTATCTTAGACTAAGATTTCCCTTTTTCCAAAACCTCAAGTCATTTTTCAATGGTGATATATGGAGGAGTGATTTATCGTTGATCTAAAAATAATGGCATTTTCTATGATTTTACACATACCTTTTCTTCCTACTTTTCATGGATTTCATATGATACTGCATTGTTTGAAACTTCTCTATTGTCTCTTGGATAAGATTAGTCCCCATTAGCCATTTTTAACCAACATCATACTAGCATGTTAGAGTCTGACACCTCTTCCTATATAGTGTTTTGTAATGTTTCATTTTAGTTATATAATTGAAACTATTATTATATGAGAACTCCACTAGGGGAAGGCATTGATCCCAACATCCTTGTAAATCCACTAAATAAGATCTCAATTTTTCTTCAAGAGTTTTAAATTATTATTTTATACTAGTCATCTATTAAAGGGTGATAAGAAATACTAAAACACAAATTTGTATCAAATTCTTACTTAAGGATTTTCTATAACCTCAAGTTAAACCTTTGATCTCAATAAAATACAGTAGAGATTTTAACATCATTCATTCTTACTAGTTCTCTTATGTATATGATAGAAAATTGGCTAAAAGGGAAATATTTTCTAATATAAATGAAATGCACACACATTGTACGGTGATTTACTACCATGAAGATGGTGTTATGTCCTATTGATGTTTTTGTGAGTCCAATAAAAAAATATATAGTTTGGTTTTCCCATTTTTACATTTTTATAAAAAAATTTGTGTCATAGCCTTAAACATCATTCATTAATCCTTGAATTTTTGGATAACCCTGAATCGAGATAGAAATTATACAATTACCCTCTTCAGTTTACATTACTGGATGTTTTATTTGGATCTCTATAAATCTTATTTCATTTGGAATGGATAAATAACGAGAATTTATGCTCATCACTTATAAGTTCCCTCTTCAGTTCTGGTTTTTATGGGACACTTATTTAGGTTCCAAACTATATAACTCCATATTTTGAAACGTTTGTCTAAAAAATATTTGCTACCATTTTTTGTAGATCCTCACCATCTTTTGGCCCACCTTGATCCTCTCCTGAAAGGATTATTGAGAATTTATTTCATTAAATATGGTTGAATATCATTTTAATATTCCAATTTCCACCCTCTACATGTCCAAGAATATTGGATCCATTGTAATTCAAAGAATTGATAGGGTTGTAGGAAAATTTATACTTAGAGCATCCATCACATGGTTTCCTTCCTAGGATGGTAATGGATTTACAAATCATAATCCTTGATCATCTCTTACAAAATTCGTTGGAACATATTGAGGTAATTTGGTTTGAATATATAATGGAGGATTTTATTATTTGTATATAAGTCACACTTTTCCCTATAGAGACAATGTAACCAAATCATTAATAAAAAGATCACAATAGAAAATTACAGATCATGTTTTGGGGAGTTTTAATGATGGATATTTAATTGGTTGGAAGCATAAGATATCACATTTTCATTCATACATGGGCACACATCCCAAGAACATTTTGGATACATCACTATATATCAAAAATCCTTCACCATTGAAGGGTAATGTGAGCACAAGTGTAGTGATTATCCACTTCATTAAATATTTAATGCTCTCCCTTCAATAAAAGGTATAGAAAAACGTTCCTCCCTTATAAGTCAAATGGGTAAGTGCGAGTCACAATCATGATATATTTCTCAAAAACCAGGGATAATACGCAACTGATCTAAGGAATGCATGAATATATATAAAAATTGTTTATCTAGGAAATACTTTAATTTCATCTATTTTTAAAGGACCCATATATACCCCTTTACTGGTGATAACATTCCCAAGGAATGATTCTTAATCAATCCAAAACTCTCATTTAATGTACTTCAAATATAAATTTTCCTTCTATAATTTATTTTGAACTATATTCAAATTCTACTCATGTCCGTCATTTATTTTGTAGTAGATAAAAATATAATCTATAGATAAGGTGTTAAAATTATAGAGGTAAACCATAATTAATATATTAATAAATTCCATGAATATAGTTAGAGCATTAGTGATTCTAAATGGTAACACAATGAACTCATAGTGCCTATACCTTGTAAAAAAATAATCATTGGGGATATGTTCCTTCTTTACTTATTCTTGATAATATACAAGGTGAAGATCCATCTTGAGAATTATTAGGGTCCACATAGCAAATAAAACAGTCCATAAATTTGAGTTAGAGGATAATTATTCATTATCATGATCTTATTAAGCTCAAGACAAACAATGTAGAGGCACATTGACCCATCCTTATTCTAGAAAAAATGACAGGTGCACCCCATAGTGATTATCTTTGGTATATAAACCCTTTATATAGGATATTTTGTAGCTAAATTTTCATCCCTTTAAGTACAAAAAATTGCCATTAAATATTAATTCATTTATACTGGAAATTATTTGGGTATATGTTCGATTACGAATTCAACCTCTCTTCTTGGAGGAAGACTGAGAAATTCATAAGAAAACATATTAGTGAATTCCATTACAATGGACATGTCATCAAAGATGATGATTTATTTAGTTTCAATCATTTGAGTTAGATAAAATTTCTTATAAGGAAATAATATACATTCTTAAGATGATGATACCAAATGAGAATCATCCTTCTCCTTAAATATATATAGAATCAGAGGTCGATTTTCTATGCAAAGGGAGATTTACACCTATTGGAAATTAATGTTTGATCTATATAAGGAAAGACATTCCATAACCAGGATAACATAGAATTACAGTAAAGTTAGTATCACAAGGATTGAAGGATAATTCAGTTCATAAAATATGATGGGGGATGGGTTATATTCTTGGGATATAATAGTTGCCTCAATTTACATCTTCATCAAAAACATGACTTTCTTATTTTTATGTGGTGTTTTAATAGTTCAAGTAAACTTTCATGATATGAAAAAATGTGTATAATCAGGGATGATAAGACTGATTTTCACTTTTTTATTCTATTTAAAACCATTTACTTATTCTAAATAGACATAGGGATGAGAATTTCTAAAATATAAAACAAATAAAATGGAAACATTGAATATTGAATGGATAACTCAAAATTGACATATTTTTCTTAACCTATGAATTTCTATGATTCATTCAATGTTTAGAAAGGTCTACTTCCTAACATAAAATTGAATGGTCATTTTTTCCCTTCATAATGGTTCATAACGAGCTTGGGTATTTACCATAGAATACACCCTAAGAGGGTAAAATTAAGTGTCTAGATAGGCCTATTTTTCATGAACAAGGTGATGAACGATTCAATTATCATTCCTCCCTTTTGGGGTTATTACCTCTATATAAAACTCCACTAGATCAATATTCTTATATATAATCTTGATATAGATTTGGTTTCATGGAAACAACTTACTCTATAAATCAACAAAATTTGAGGGATGTTTTCACATTTTTAGTCTAATCTATTTGGGTTTCACTATGGTTTTCTAATCCAAGTTTCAAAAAATAAATATAGTTCCCTCTGATACCAACTATGAAAACCCATTCATTTTATACACATTAATTAATAATTAATTAAATGCTGATTAAAATAATACAATCCCAAAATATTATGAGGATTGTGAATTTGGTAAATTATGTACAAAATATAATATAATTAATATGAACATATTGAAATTATATAAATATCTTTATTATGATCTTAATATACCATTTTTCTTATAAAATTTCCTGGGATAACCAAGGGATGTACATAAGAAATGGGTAAGATATAAACCCCATTAAGGGAATAATAAAAGTATAAATTAATGAATGTAATACATGTGAATCATTAAGAAAATAATGGTGAAATAAAAGGGGTGATAATCCCAAACACGAACATAAAATCATGATATAAGATGATAACATAGAAAAAACATATGAATGTTGAGACAATATGAAACATGACATTATAAACATAAGTAAAGGATAACCACTAAGACTTTATAACATATTGTTCTTAATAAAATTTATTATACATCATATAATTTAAGGTATATCCTGAGATAAAAACATTACCCAATTTAGTGGGCTATATAATTCTTGGTTCACCTATCACATTTAAATCATGTACATACGTAAGTGTGCCACATAGATTGTACAACATAAGGATTTATATCATCACATTTAATCCTATTATTATGTAGTGAGGGTTAAAAAAATTTATGTCCCTATTCAATGAAGTATAGGTACATCTAGGTGAATACCATTGAGTGGAAATGTGGATGGGTGTTCACAACACAAATGTTTCGCATGGAAAGTCATAGGATAATTTTGGCAACCTCACTGGTGTAAATCATGATTCATTGAAGGGTTTAATGAGAGTGAAAGGAGGAATAACATTGTATGAAAATAATAAGGATGATAATAGAGTTGTTTTAAAACATATGACAATATGAAACATATAAAATAAAAAGTCAAAATATAAATAAGGTTCTCAAATAATGAGGACAAGGAGATGATCCCTTACCATGAGAGGATTCTTCTAATATATGGGAGGTACATTATAAGTACTTGCGGATAACATGGGGGGATCTATACTGCGAAAGGTAGTATTAATTCATGATTTATGGGTCTTGTGTGAATAGGAATGGTATTTTGTCTTGGTTCTAATAGAAAAAGAAATAGGAATTCTTTATTAATTAATAAACATAGGTTTTTGACTCTCTATAATAAAATAATAAAAAACCACAAAACATCCCACAATTTTTCCCATTGTTTTTTCCAAATAAGAGTGGTTTTATATATTTTATACTTATTATTATCTAATTCATTAAAATAATCCCCTTGGTGATGTATAAGTTAGTCATGTTCAAAAAGAAATAATTTTAAGATCAAAAAATATAATATATGTTTTGGAGGATTCATTAACGGTTTATAAAATTAATAAAATAACTTAAAAAAGACATTAATTTAAAGGGGAAAATAATATTGGATATGTTTATTATTTTTTCAATTACATTTTTTATTTTGTGATTTCATAATGCATATCATATATTTACATCGTAATTAATTTTTACACAAAAAATAGGTTGTCTCAAAAAATTATGAAAAATTAACCATTGGATAATTTTGATGTGTTTTTATTAAAAATAATATTTTTTTCATAAAAATATTTCTATATATATTATAATTTACACTTTTAATTAATAAACTCTAATTGTTAATAAAAAGGGATTTTTTGATGATAATAGTTTTATGAACATTATAAATAT
Source organism: Viscum album (assembly GCA_963277665.1). NCBI lineage: Eukaryota > Viridiplantae > Streptophyta > Magnoliopsida > Santalales > Viscaceae > Viscum > Viscum album. The sequence continues at coordinate 817,144,582 of OY728142.1, forward strand.
TACGTTTCACATCATAAAATTATATTATCATTTATATATAGATAAATACAAATTAAAAAGAATATTTTATTAAAATTATATTTTAATGACCCCAACTCTAGTAACCCATATTTGATGGTCATTTAATTACATTGTTTCTAGAAACAAGTGATCATATCTCAGAGGACCATAAAGTTTAGTTGTCTTGGTAAACTAGATACATACTTTCTTATTGAATTACATTTAAAAACATGAAAAACAATATAGTGAATGAAAGAAAAAGTATTCATCATTGACCTCATTCAAGGAATTCTTCATCTTATCTGAGGGAAAGTAAACTAAATACTAAATATTGGTTACATACAGAATAATCTGTCATAAATTAACAATTCATAATCAATATAAATTTAATTAAGTAAACACATAATCTATTTAATCGGTAACTTGACAAAAAAATTAGATAAGGTATAAACAATATAGAAAGTTAAATAACTAAAAACACATTCCATTTAATCAATAACATGAGCACAAAATGCATCCATGGATAATATCAATCCAATAATGGAAAAGTTAATAATAAATTATTTCATAATGATGGAAATGATTAACATTGGATATCATGATCTTAGACATCCTGATATCTATACCATCAGGACCTTTCACAAGACGGTTTAAAACTATGGGTAAAAACCCATTTAATGTTAGCTTACTAATTCACATCACAATAATATATTTTCATGGTGTGGTTATATAATTTTGATCCTCACCCATAGTTGTATTTTTAATTCATTCCTCAAATATTGAATGATTGATTTAATTTATGAACAATATTCTTTACTAATAAATCTCTGTAATGAAAAAAGAATATAGAATATCATTATTTCCACTTTAAATAAAATAACATTAAATATGAAACATCATATGTATAAATGATACATGGTTTATGTAATATTAATATATGAGATAAATAATATCGATATTTAAAGGAAATTTAATTTCCAATCATCAAAAGAAATATGATATTTAAAGGTAAAGTTAATGATCACAAAAATTAATAATGAAAATATATGTAAATACTTCCCTTATTCAAACTTGTCATAAACTATCCAAATAATGAATAAGTATTATCTTATTACGACATATCTATTGTTTAGTATATGTATTATAATTTTTTTTTCATTTATGAATTATAAATACCATGAAAATAAAATTTTAAACATTTTTTAGAAAAATAATTTTTTCACTTTGAAAATCACTTTTAAAAACTAAAAAATTATAAAAAATTATAATTTTTTTTGAAAATAAACTTACAAACTTGAAAGTAATCTTCAAATCAATGAGCGTTTATGATGGTGTAATGGTTTATTTCATGATTAACACTTTAAAAAAAATATTCTTTTCACATTTATCTAATAAAATTCAAATTAACTTAATTGGAAAATGACTGGAGGATTATTTTTATAAAAAATTAAAATAAAATTATGGGTAAGATTGAATTTAAAAAATAATTATAATTCATTTTTGGAATTTTTTTTGAAAACGTATATTTGAAGGAAAATTGATTTTCATCATAAGAGATAAATAAATAGAATTTTTAAAAAACTTTTCTTATTCATTTTAAGTACCAAAGTGTGTAAAATAGTACTATCACTTGAATATTTTAGGAATAATGAGAGGAGAAGAAAATTAAAAGTGTTTATCAGATAATGGTAAAATAATTTATTTTAATGGAATGTCAAACATAAAAAATTCCTTATTAAAATGAAATTGTGAAATGAAACCATATTAATATGATGACATTTGAATCATAAATCCCTTGAAATAAATAAGTTCAAATAAAACATTAAATACCATGAATATGGAGATATTATTGATAAAAATAACAGAGGGTTAGTAGATAAACAAAATAATAGAATATATTTATATAACATAATATATTTCCCAAAGAAGACAATTTGAAACGAGAAACCCTTAAAATAACATTAATGTAATAAATCATAAAATAATTGATTATGTGTATCAAATGTAAATCTTTATAAAATATTTTTAAATAAAATAAATATAATCTAAAATATATACGCTCATATTAGAATAATATCAAAGATAATGATTAAGTAATATAACCCAACAAAATGAAATTGAGTTATAGAACACTTACCATATCGTAACTTTCAATTAAAACTCCCTTGGTTAAAATAATTCAAATTGAAACATAAAATACGATGAATTATGAAGGATTCGTGATATAACATGTAATTGGTGCAGTATGTACACTATTTAAAATAAATTAGGTGAACTATAATAAAATATTCCTAATTGAAAGAAAATTGAGATGAGCCCCTTACCTTGAGATTCCTTTTAGTTTAATGCACTTTAACATCACATATAATGGTTTTCATAATTTTATTAATTTATACCACAAACATATTAATTTTTATAATACCATATAAGATCATCTTATAACATCTGACCACCCATTCATTATCAATATTTTATTATTATTATTATTATTTTTGGTGTTAATTAACTTGTTTTCTCAGGCTTTTTTTGTCGTGAATTTTTTGGTTTTTATATATAAGATATAATTCCATCATCTCTAGAAATATATTAATGTTATAAATATAATATTAAGTTATGGGATATATTTTTTAAATCATTATTGAATGTTTTACATAGAAAATGAGTTGTATTGCTTCATAGATATGGTAGGTCATATATACGCACACGCTCCGATATCATTACCATAATGAGTGAAAGGGTAAGGAAGTGTATTTATTTTAATTTTAAGGAATTATTATCAGTTAATGAGTATTAGATATATTCATTATTTAAATCATTATGAATTCATATGTGATTTAGTAGTGAAAAAAAAAATTACATCGGATTGCAAGCCGGTAGTCTTCTGTACAAAATGGTGATGGATTTGTTTCCCATTTTAAGGAGAAGGAGATGGATAGATATTCTTCCATAAACATTATAAAATATCAGTATATGGGATATAATTTTGTTACTATATTGTGATATATAATACATAATTTTAGGTGCAAAATAATAATTAAAAAATATCTTAGTGAAGATGGTTACCTTAACCTAGAATAACCTCCTTTGGATCACGTATTAAGGACCCTAAGGTTGGTATTTTGAGAAATAAAAATACTTATAGAATGTTTATAAGGATGTTGGGGATATAATTTTTTTGGGTGTTTTAAAATCCAAATGTATTTAAATGTGTAAATATGTGAGGGTAGGGGTCCTATCTTATAATTGAGGAGCAGGGAACACATAGAATTTTTGAAAAGAATAAATAATATCCATGTTTTTAACCTGAAAAAAGGCTCCAAACTAGATCATTATCAAAATATAGACGTTATAAGGTCATGATATGGATATTAAATTTGATTTATATGACTTTTTATGATATTTTAAACATTTTCTTCTGAGTTTAACCCCAGGTAAATCCATTTTCTCTTAAAACATGGTAAAATATTTTGAAAATTTTAATATTTAATTGTGAAAAACATTATAAGGAAATTTTTATATAATATAAATTATAATTATCCAAATATTCAATCCATTTCTTCAAATTTAAATTGTAGAAGTGGTATAATTTAATTTAAAATAAAACCTACTGATGTGTCAAAAAATGGGTATTCAAGAATTTCTTTTTTTATAAAAATATGTTCTTATATTAACTATATGACTATTAATAATCATAAGATGGATTTAAATTCATATAGTTAGATATATAAGCTCTAAATTTCATTTAGAGACCGAAAATTCTAATACATAAATATTTCATATTTTTAGCAGAATATTCAATACATTACACAAATACACATACAAGGACCATAATGACTTAGTTCTTTGGATACTAGGTAAAAAATATTCTTATTTAGTGATATATATTCTATATATCCCAATGAAAATTTTCCCTTTTTTAATGTTCATAAACAAACCCTACATAAAACCATTATTTATAACCAAGTGGAATGAATCATAAGAAAGGTGAGATATGATTCTAAATAAAGGTAAACAAGGGAGATATCATTATATGATCATATGAAATCATAATATAATAATAACAGTATTAAATCGTGAATATAACTTAAAATATTCATACAGAGCCTATCATAGATCATAAACAAGAGTTATGGAATAAATCATTAACATTAAAAACTACATGATTCATAAGAGTGTGAAATTATCATAATTCATGAACCCTAATCTTATGTCATAAAAATGTGGCACCCAAATATATATAGAAACCAATTCATTTGTCAAGGTTAACTGCCATGACCATAAAAAATAGTGGATAATGAATCATTAAATGTTTTACATTTTGAATCAATCCCATCATATAGTTTCTCATTTTGGATCAATCCCATCAGCCTATTTTCTATTATGGATTTGGACCATCAGCCTATTTCCCCTTGTGGATCAATCCCATCAACTTTTTTCCCAATTTTATCTCATGAGAAATAATGGTTTACAAAATTCACTGGGCTGATATATAGACCCACCCCTTATATATTTAAAACTAAACAAACGTGTGACATGAGATCATGAAATTGTCATAATATCAGAACCCATGGAAAGAAATGGGTTTCATAAACATTTCATCATAGAAAAACCTATGAAAAAGAAATTTGTTAGATAATCATTTCATTTTTTCATCCTAACATAAACTATGTAAAAAATTAATGGGTTTCATAAATATCATGTTATCATCAACATAAAGTATTCATATAAAAAATAAGAATAGTATCATTGGTTCATATCCCCAATGAAGCATGATTAATATTATAGGATGACATCTTAGATGGAATATGATTTGAAAAACCACATGGGACATTTATTAAGTAAAATAACCTTTTCACTTCCAAAATATATTTTAAAAATTTAAATCATTTACAAAATAATTTTCATTGAATGTAACCTTGAAAATTATAAAGGAATCTTCATTGACCATTTAAAACATTTCTTGGGAAAAATATCCTTTCAAATTTGAAAATCAAATTTTAAAACAAAAAACATTTTACAAATCATTTTCTTTAAAAATAACATGGAGAATTATAAAAGTAATATTTGAAGATAATTTAAACATTTCATGAGGAAAATATCCTTTCCCCTTTAACATTTTTCTTTAAAAACATAAATCACATTAAAAATTATTCTCTTTGAAGATAACTATGATACTTATAAATAATTTTTTTTAATAATTTATCATTTTATGATGGTGGAAAATATAATTCATAACATACATGTTAAAACAATGATTCTTTTAAAATATTTTATAAAATCCAAATATGACTAGTTTAGAAAACGACATGGATATTCCTTTTAAAGTATTTTTCAAAAAGTCAAATTGGGGTAAAATATATTTGATAAATACTTTCCATAATTCTAAAACATTTTTGAAAACATTTTTTGAAAACATGAATATGTAGGAAAAGGGGTTTTCAACCAAATAGATAAATAAATATGTTTTTTCTTAAAAATATATTTTTTGTATCTTTAATCCTTTAAGATAGGATGATGCAGGTAAAACATGTATCCTATATAAATAACTATAGTAAAATAATATACATGAGTTTATTGATATCTATAAAATAATATTTCATCATTGGAAACATAATCATAAACAATCTCGATAAACAATGAGACTGTAAAAAAAACAATTACCACATTAGTATCTCTTTAATCATAATCGACATTAAATAAAAACATAAAATTTAAATTTAAATCTCATGAATAGAATTAAATTCATGATATAAAATTTAAACGGGTAAATATATATACACCTCATAAAATAACATAGATTAATAATATTACTTATGTCCAAAAGAAGGAAATTTGAGACAAAAAACCCTTACCAATTGGGTAATCATATGAATTGTAAGCCCCAATAAAGAATAAAATCAAATTAAAAAGGAAATATCATGAAAATAATGATATTAATGATATAAAAATTCATATTGGTAATATATACACTATAAAAAAGAAATGAGTGGTGAATATGTCATATGTCTCCTAAAAATTTAAGAGAGACGAAAAATATTTTACCTTAAGTATTGACTTCCTTAAAAAATGTTCAAAATTTCATTATAATAAATATAGGTTTATTATATATATATTAATGAACCATTATCATATGTATCATACCATATATGACAAAATTTTGACATTTTATTACCCATTTATCAACAAATTCTTGTTTAAATCATGTTTCTAGTAATTACTGCTTTATTTTTCAACTAAGGTTTGATTTGGTATTTCTATTCCTATAGGGATAAAATTAGTTTATATCATAATAGAAATTTCATATTTGGTTGAAATTATATCAATTTTTTCATAATCTCTTACTCCATAAAATTAATATTCATGAATAATTTTTCATGCATGGAGCACGAAAATTATCATAGAATTTTTAAGTCATTACTTCATCCCTTAAATGTTTACCAAATCCAAAATGGTTAGAAAAGATTAAAAAATAATATTCAATGTTAAACATAATTCTTTTTATGAATATTTAACATTAATGATCCTCAAAATCAGACATAAACTAGAATTCAAAAATTTTGAAATAAGGTCACTAAATATCTATAATAAATATATCATACATCCCCAAAATATCATAAATTAGATCTTAATAGACACATGCCAAATACATTCATAACCTAGTCATAAAATCTTCTGAAGCGTGGTAATGATTATAATTACCATAAAACATCAATTAAAACATATATTCTTTCACATTACTTAAATAACACCACAAATTAATGAATATATTCCTTAAATCCAGGAAATTTTATTAACTCCATTAATGAAAACATAAACCACTTTTCCAATAAATTGTTAATCAGTTTTGATGTCATAGAAACTATCCAATTTTATTTAACCATATCAATAATATATTTCTAAAAACTCAAAACCATTTTCTCAAAATCAGTGACATATTAAAATTTATCTTCGGTTAATCATCTGTTTTTTATAAAACACCACCTTGTTGTTAAATCACTTTTCTACTCCATTAGTATCGTTCAACATATTATTGAAAATCATTAATGAAAAATATATATAAATATATATATATATATACACAATTTTTTTATTACATAATTATTCAATTCTAATATATAATCACTTCAATCATTCAACTTCATTAATAAAATATTAACTAGGATTCATCATATGATTCATTAATTCCATATACATGAAATATAAAATATGAATATGGTCTTGAGATTCCATAACATCAATTTAATAATGAATCTTATATTTAATGTAATCAATATAATTATAACCAACTACAACTTTCATATGTCATTTATAGTCTCTTCATCATCAGTAGTATAACCATTACTCTTATAATCTGGCCGATGTTCTTAATGAGGATTCCCCTGAGGATATTGATTTGTATAATTTATATATTTTCAACATTGAAAAAATTCAACTATGAATGATTTAATTGGGAGACAATTATTCTCATCCATTATATTAACAAAACTTTTTTTTTCATGATAAATACTTGCATTATGCCCTTTCTTTCAACACTGAAAAAATATTCACATTCTTATGAGACATTTACATTGGTGATTATTCCCACATTATTAACATATATGAAATTGAATATTCTTTTCTCTATGGTCCACACTACCAAAGATCTCATTGAACCCATCCCTCTATTATTGGTTGAGCCCAATATTTGGTTAAGGTGTAAGTTTATAATCATATATCATGATAACTGATTAGTTATTATCACAATATCCTTCACTATAATCTTTATCCCATTTGGTTCCACATCAACACATTCTTTATCACATTAAAAGTTAACATATTTCCTTCTTGGTCCCTCCATTGATTGAGACCAAAGTCATAGTGTGAGAAATAATGGTCATAGTGGTATACCACATAATTATGAAAAAATTATAAGATCTCTAAAACAATACACCAGATTTTCTTTGACACATTAGTCTTAAACTAGGTCATCCATGGTCATCATCTATTCAAATACTTCTTGATGGATTTTAATGTGTTTGGGAATTTCCAAATCATATCCCTAGGGAGTTTCAAATTTTTTGTGTAGAAAGGCCCTTTTTATTGGACTAGATGATGATCGTGTCAAACTAAATGTGACATTTTTTGAGTTATTACCCCTAGGTACCACTGTTCTAAATCCAAAAACACTTTTAGTATCCAAATAGGGATGTAATTTCTTAGAAACCACTCACTCTATCCATTACCAAAACATCCAAATAATTTCATATAATTTGACACATCCCTAGAATTATACATAGATATATACCTTGACATACCCTTAGATATATCCCTATGGATCCCACTAAATTTTGCTCAACCTAATTTCCATAGGTTAACAAAACCATTCCTTTGATATCAACTTCATATAGCATAACTTCTCATATATAAATATCACATATTTCTAGATGAATATTCTCTAAATATCACCAATACATTACCAATGATTATAGTGGATTAGTAACATTAGAGACAAGGTACATGATAATCTAATTTAGTGGAATATCATTAACATCTCACATGAAGATCTTCCCCTTTTAACTCTTCATAATCATATCCAACTTAAAACCTTTCTTCTTAATCTGGGGAAATGAAACATAAGAAAGGGTGATCTTAGATTATAAGTAAGGGTAAACATTGGATATATAATTATATGATCATATTAGAGAATAATATAAATATAATGGTATAATATGACGAACATAACTCACAATTTTCATACACATGCATTCATAGATCATAAAATGAGTCATGGAAAAATGCATTATCATTCAAAAAGGCATGATTCATAAGATTGTAGATTCATTATAATTCATGAATTTTAATAACATTTCCTAAATGTGTGGAATAAACATAGGTATAGAAACCATTTCATTTGTTAAGGCCAACTACCAATACCATCAAACCAAGTGTATTAGGCCCCATCACTTATTTCCCATTGTGGATCATGCTCACCAGCTTGTTTCCCATTGTAGATCAATCCCATCATCCTATTTCACATTGTGTATCAATACCATCATCTTGTTTCCCATTCTAGATAAGTCCTATAAGCTATATAAAATAAATATTCTTCATAATAATTTCATCATTTCACCATAACTTAAAACCTGGAAAAAGGAATGGGTTTCATAAATATCTTATTAGAAAAAAAATTTCACTATTTAGAGAAATAATATGAATGGTATCACTGGTTCATATCACCATTAAATAATGAGCAACATAAAAGGACTCCATCATAGATGAAAAATTATTTTGAAATATCACATGGAATATTTATCGAGGAAAATAACCTTCTCACATTAAAAAATTATTTTTAAAACCTAAAACATTTTGAAAACCCTTTTTCTTTGAAACTAAATATTAATGATATAAACCAATATTTAAATATAATTTAAATCATTTCTTAAGGAAAATATCATTTCCACTTTTAAAGACACTTTTTAAAACATAAACAATTATTAAAATCAATTTCATGGAAAATAACCTTGAAATTAATAAAGGAAGGTTTAATGATCATTTAAAACATTTATTTAGGAAAATATCATCTCTACATTTAATTTTATTTAAAACACAAAACCTTTTAAAAATCATTTTATTTTAAAATAAAATTGAATCATATAAAATACTATTTAAATTATTTAGTGGTCATTAAGGTAGTCAATACCATTCATGTCATACATGTTAAAACAAATATTCTTTTTATATTTTTAGTAAAATCCAAAATTTCACTAGTTATAAAACGACATGAATATTAAATTGGAATAAAAAAATTCAAAAAATCATAAAATTTTGTTTAATAAATCTTATGGATAATTATAATACATTTTTTAACAAATTTTTAGAAAACATGAATATTAATTAAATAAGATCTTCACCTGAATAGATAAATAAAGAAGTTTATCTTGAGAACATTCTTTTAGCCTTTTTATTCATTTAAGAATGAGAAATGAAGGTAAAAAAAGTATCCTACAAAAATAGAAATATTATAATAAAATAATTGATTTTATTGAGATAAATGTCATAATATTTATTCATTAAAAACTTAATCATAAACAATCCTGATAAATAATGAGATTGTAAAATAAGTCCTTTACCACATTTGTGTCTTTAGAATCATAATAACCATTAAGGAATAAAATAAAATGAAAAATTCAATACCATGAATGAATTTATAGTCATGATATAACAAGACAAAGGGGCAGTATTTATAAACCACATATAATAATATAGGTTTATAATATTACTTATGTCCCAAATAATGTAATTTGAAATAAAAAATCCCTTACTGAGTTGTTATTTATTTGAGTCGTAAGCCCCACAAAAGAATAAAATTAAATTAAAATTTAAATATAATGAAAATAAGGATATTGATGATATAAAATTACAATGGGATAGTATGTAAAAAACCAAAAATAATTCAATTTTTAATATTCCTTATGTCTCAGAGAAATAAAAGTGAGGATTGAAATCCTTTACCTTAAGTCTTGACTTCCATCACACATGTTCAAACCTCTAGTATAATAAATATAATATTATTATAAATATATTAATGTAATATAATCAGATGTATAATACCATATATTATATACTTATGACCTTTTATTAACCGTTTATTAATAATTCCCTATTAAAATCACATTTCATGTAATAACTGCTTCATATTTCATGTATGTTTTTATTTTATTTTCAGTTATCTTATTTTGATCATGCTATAATGACTTAAATATTTTTAACCATAATATAAATATAATATATATTCATTATATATGTATTTAGAGTAATCAATAAAATTTGCAGATATAAAATGAAATACACTTTTCATGAAAATGGTAGGTCGTACACATGCCTGAATGTTGATTCCATTTTCTTGATGGATAAAAAAAGAAAGGTAAAAAATATATTAACATTCCAGAATAATTTTTAATTCATATATATCACATATATTCTTTAAAACTATCCTTATTACTTTTGATTTAATGAATAATTAAAGAATCAATCACATCACTTCATGAGGCGGTTGTCTGTTGTACAGACGAGTGACATTGCCATATTCCCACCGAATGGAAAGTAGGATGGTATATGTGATTTTAAAATTAAATAAGTATAATAATTTCATAAATATAATAAAAATATGTTAAATCAATAATTATATAATGTTGTTAGAGTGTGGATGGAAAACTAATTACATTAGTTCGTGAGGTGGTATTACAGCGTACACATGATCGACAATTTCATTTTCCATTTGATGGAAGTTAAGATGGATATAAGTTATTCAGTAAAAATAATAATATATAATAATATTATATATAATGGTGTTATTATATGAGAATAAATATAACATGAATTAGTGTTGAAATAGAATAATTAAAAGGAAATATTTTAGTGAAGACAATTACCTTTGTTTAGAACGACCCTATGTTATGACCCTATTTTAGTGGACGAACCTATGAATTAATATATTTTCCTTTTGGATATCTTATTGAGGACCCTATGTTTTTTTTATTTTGGGATTAAAATAATATATATAACAATTTTATGGAGTTTGGGGGTGTATTTGATTAGGTTTTTTTGAGTCATGTGTCTTAATTGGTGTGGATAAGAGAGTAGAGGTGGTGGGATTTTATAATGTGGGAGGAGTAATATTTTGGTAAATAACTAAAACTATTCAAAAACGAGAAGTCCATATCACCACAAGTCCTTCTAAATTTATAAATAATGGTTTATATGGATTATATGGTCAATAAATACCTCAAATATAAAAAAACACATCTTCTAGACATGTCATTTCTTATCATTTATGTATACATAATTTTACCATGTTAGTTTTCGCCATGGTAATTTATATCATTTTATTTACTTAGGTAATTTTACCTTTAAAAATAAAATAAAATATATAATTATTACATAATTTGGGCCATCATTTTATAGATATTAAATCAAATTTATAACCTAAAAATCCCATATGTGGGGTAAATTAATTTTAACATAAGCTCATGAAATGCGCAAACCGTTGTTTTAACCTTAATCCTGGTGAATAATTTTTTTGTTCTATTTATTAATATTTATGAACAAAATATAATTTTAACACATTTTAAAATATAAATTGTGACTAATTAAAATATATAATACATTTTTAAAGTATCATTCCTAGTATTGGAAAATTTTAATTTCAAATTAATCTCAGAAACACAAAAAAAAATCCAAAGAGAAATTTTTTAAAAGCTTGAACAGTTTTCATATCCATATTCAATATAACATTAATTAAAATAAAAATATATATTAATTATAATATAATTAATCTAATTTTACTTTTAAAACAATTTTAAAAACAAGGAACCATTTAAATTCATTAATCATAAATTACTTTTCTAAATAAATACCAGTATTTTTCTCTATTCATTAAAAAATTACCCTTTTCAGAAACATCCAAAATAATTCGCTGTAAGATATTTTTACATGATAAATACTAAAATTAAGTTATTTTTTTAAAATTAATATTAAAAATTATAAAAAATAAACTTTATGATTTGTTCACAAAATGAAATAAAAAAACATTTCTTTCGAGATAAATGTGTTTTTGAATCATATAAACACTTTAATAAAAATTATGAACTTTTATATCTATATTTTTTATATAAAACCATTAAACGTAATATTTAAAATGTTAATATTCCTATTCATGTCTCCATTCTTTAAGACCGGGTTATAATGGTCATGTTTAAGTAATAATATAAATAGTACATTGTGGTTCGTTAAAACTATGTGTTGCGTGTGACACAAGCTATCGAATAATATAAATTTAATCAAAAATAATAATAAAATAATTTGGTGTTACATTTAATTTAAATAATTCATCATTAAATATTATATTAATTAATTAAAATAGATGAACATTATGCATTTTAAATTTGTAGTCAAAAAATTATGTTTTTCAGCCTAAAAGTAAACATATATTAAAATCGAGTATGAAGATGATTAAAATGTAATTGATTATTTTAAAATTAAATAAAAAATAATTGTGTTAATTTTAAATAAAAATAAAATTATAATTGAAATTTAAAATTACTAAATTTTATGAAAAGACATAAAAGTATTTGAAAAATAGTTGTTTTCAGTTTTCAATAAAAAATCAAACTTTTTAGAAAAATCTTAAATTATCATTCCAATATAATTTTGATATTATTAGTTTAAAATATATATTATTTTCAAAAAAAATTAAAAATGATTTATAAATTAATTATAATTTATTAGTAGAAAATTCAAAATGAAACTTTATTTTAAGAAAAAGTTTTTTGAATCATAAAATGACTTCACTAAAAATTAAAGAGATTATTTAATAATAATTTATCAATAAATTTGTATTTATTGAGACCTATATAAATATATATAATATATTTTGGTTAAAACTATTCACACCCTCCAATTAAATGGTTAGGATATAATATTCATATTTAAATTATATATTCTGTGAGTAGTTTAAGCTCGATGATGCATTTCATATAAACTATCAAACACAATGTTATCTTAAAATATTATGGTTTTATGTATCATAAGTTGTTGAAGATGTTACATTTATTTGAAATAAAAATACTATAAAATATCAGGGTGTTACAAATATTTATTTCAAAAAATCATAAATTCATTAAAATGAGTGTCTTAATGGAAACTATATATTTCCAAAAAATAAAATTTGAGTTTCATCATATAAAAGTCTATTTCATTCATCCTCCTTATTTAATAGTATATAAATAAATAATAAATAGGTTCTCATATTATTATTATTTTATCAAAAATCGAATTAACCTATTTAAATTTCTATGGTCTACGTACATAACCCATTATTACACTAGTGTACACACTAATAGTAAGGTGTAAGACATTGACACTTTATTAGGATGGCTTGGAAAACATGGTATGGATCATGATCTAAATAATATTTAAATTCTCTCATAAATGAATTTTCTCATATTTTAGTTAGTGAATCTTGGATTCATATTGTTCAACAGAAGATCTCATTGATGTTATCTCCCTCAAAAGTCTGGATAAATTGGCTTAATAGGGTACGATTCAAATGGTCATGACCATCACTTCTTCCATAATTGTTAATTTGACTTTACCATAACATTTAATATATACTAATCATAATTTTTACTATACAGTGGATATATTATAAATGGTTATGATACATAATGTTCATTTAAATATAATGGGTTATATGGTCTAAGATAACCAAAGTAGTGTACGAGTTTTCTATAAATATATTACATAATAAGGAATTTATTCAATCAAACAAAAATTTATTTTAAAAATGACCAAGCCATTATAGTAGATCTAATTCTATCAAAACTACTATAGAGGATGTTGAAAATTAAGTGGTGGTTGGTAAGTTATTTTTTCATTAAAAAATAGTGAACATAATATTTGATTTTGGATCTATAAATTCTTCCATATCAAACAAGTTTAGTAGAAGTATTCAAACACCACTTCAAAACCAATAAGGTAAGTAATCGGTGAAGGTGGTAGATGGATCAATTATTGAATATTTAGAATATAACCAATCCCCTACCAAAATATGTATGTTTAATTTTATAGTGATCCTTGTGAGACTCCCTTTAGGGGAATTTGATTATATTGTTGGTGTGGATAAAGTTTCATTATATATAGCCATCATAAATTTTCAAGGAATGAAAGTCAGCCTCTATAAAGTGAATTGTGCTATAATACTATGCAAGTGTAAAGATGATGATAAATATTATTTTAAATAATCATCTTAAGCAAGGATATTATTGTCTTATGATAAATATTATCTTTCTCAAATGATTGAGGCTATGGAAAAGATCTTCCTTGATGACACTCTGATTATAAGGGAATATGTTAATGTGTCTCCAGAATATTTATAGAGTTGTCCTAAAATTTGTGAGTTTATGTCATTAATCTATCTAAAACATAATGACTTTTTAAAATCCATTAATCTGTAAATAATTTCCACTATTGAACTTGACATGATGAAGAAAAAACTACCAGAGAATCTGTATAAAGGGTTTATACACCCAATTAATTTTCCATGGGGTAAACCATTACTTTTTGTCCAGAAGAATGATGGGTAAATGTGCCTCTTCCATGATTAACATGAGAAAAACAAGATCATGATAAAGAATAATTATTCAGTACCAAATTATTGACATGTTCAATTTGTTTCATTTAGTCGTGTAATTATCTATGGTGGATCTTTAGTTGGGTTATTATCAATTAATGGTGATGAATCATTATATATCATGATCAAGTATTGTATAAGTTATGGTCACTGTCACGACCCCCTCCCCACAAAGTGTATGTCTTCTGGGCCATAAATGTCAGAAGGGAGATAATGAACCCCGAGTCCCGCCTCGAGTAGGCCCTGGGTTGGCGACTAGCACCAAGGGTATAGTAAACACACAAATGGGATGCATTACCATCAAAGAGAACACATGTGGAAGAGAGACATAAGACATACACCAACCAACTCCAACTCAGAACTGAAATGTAAAAGAAAACCCAAGTTCATATATCTAATGTCATGAAAAAGTACTACAATTGAAAGGGAAACTACAAGTACCCAAAAGAAAGTAAAACAACAGCGATTATAAGCCCGAACAGCTTCTGTAGCCACAAGCTAGTAGTAGCCAGCCTGATCTCCAACCTGCTCCAAGTGACCTGACAAATAGTTTCTAAATACGACGGGTGAGTATAAAAGTATACTACGAAGGATCCTCCCTGAAGCCTCTCATGCAAATGTAAAGAAAGAATGCTAAAGCATAGTTAACAACAAGTGAAACTAACTCGCCACCTAAACAGGTATGCTATGTTCCCAACCTCACCATGGCTACTCTCAACATGTAACAAAATCAAGAATATATCATATAGTAAAGAATATCAAGGGTACCCCACTACTACTTCCCCACTGGTTTTCCGCTTTTCCCCAACAACATACATCATGTGCATCTCTCTCCAAAGGCTCGCCCATATAAACTTGGGCCAAGCTCCACAATCTGCACCACGTGCACCACGAAGTCTTGCCTGCAGAAACCTCGGCTAAGCTCCACACTATCCTCACAACCAAAAGTAACCAGGTAGGTTCCGAGAGCCACCACATCCCGCAAAACGTGTATCATACATCGGGTATTGTATATTAAGCCATTACATCCCACACACCGCGTAAAGATCCTCAAGCCATCACAACCTATGCACGTTACAGCTATAGTTGTCCATAAGATACTATATCCAAAATATATGTGTGGAAATAACCACAAGCCATTACAGCTCTCTACACACATATACGAGGAAAACTAGCCACTGTTCCCATGACACTAGTATCTACCAAGAGAAGAGAGAGGGGTCAATGGGTGTAGTCAGTGATTCATCCTCTCATCGGAATGTTGGGGAAAACACCCCCCAGGGAATAGAATCCATAGGGTGTCCATTTCCCTTACCGACACAGTGGAGTAGCATATAGAAACACAAAAAGTACAGAATATAAGTAACTCAGAACCACACTATGGGAATAACTTAGTCTTAGCCTCAACTGTAGCTAACATCTCTTGAACTCCGTGCTGCTATTTCTAAGACTAGGATTCCTATAAGCACACAATCAGTTAAAGAACATCATTATGTTACTTAATTCCCATTTTCATCTCTTCACTTTACGTTAATTAATTCTATGCACATTAATTAACCATGAACAAAAACCACATTTAAACATTATTTTCATCACATTCAAGATTTACTGTTCCTTGGAAGCTACAAAATCACCATTAAATACTAGCATCTCCATCCCCGTGGATTATCACCATTTAATCAAACTTTCATTTTGGAATTACTTTCCCCTATTCCCAGGCATTCTAAAAAGCATCATATTCTACTAAACACAATGGGTCTCAACACGGTGAGTAGATATACTACCTGTCATGTCTTTTCCACCTATAGCAAGGGCGTAGGACCATTCTTCCTCGAGAGGCTAAAAACGGAAAGAACGTGGCATACCCTGTGCATCTTCCCCCCTTTCGGATGTAGGGTAAGCAAAACCAGCTACCTTGATCATTGGAGAAAAGTAAAGAAGATAACAACCAATAAAACCACCAATCATCCAACAACCACATCCATCTCATTCCATCATCCCTGGTGTCCTCCCCAACACCCACATGCATAAATCGATTCATCTCGCCACTCTAGGCATCATATGTTGCCACAACCACAAGGCCTCCCTGCCTGCACATATCACAACACCCCTCCAAGGTCACATCACAACAGAAGATATCACATCACCCCTCCAGGGTCATAGAACAGCACAAGCAGTACAAAAACAAACATTGCAACAAATGGTCTACTGGCCCTTTAACAAGGCATTTTACCTTCATACATAATGAGCACTCATGGCCCCAAACCACAAGGCATTCTGTCTTACAAGCAAGAGCGTAACTTAGAACCCCATAAGGAATTATCTTTTATCAACAGCAAGTTCTTTAATCCCTCTTGAGTTAAACAGTTCACTATTGGTAGGTTCTAACTAAGGGAATCCTAACCAAAAACCTATCATAGCTATCACAAGGATTAAACATGGTTACTATGCCATCTTAATCAACAGGCACCAATAACAACAACCATATTCGTTCACATGCCTCTTTATCTTTAGCCAATTAATTATTAGTTAATTCCAGCTTTACATTCTTTATTAATTTCCATCAAGAGAAAAATTCTAACAAGCAAGGGATATATATATATCACATTATCTAGAAAATCAAGAGGCAAATCATTATCATGGTACAAAGCAACACATGTGATAAAACCAATTCTTTTTATCCGGTTCACGAATTTAATTAGGAAAATTTCGCTGTGATCCAATGTCCATAACATGATAAATTTACAATTTCACATAAACAAATAGAGAATCCAAAAATCCCCTACCTCAATAGTCAAGGAACACTCAAGAAATTGGGTCGATTCTCCAGGAATCCTCCTTAGATCTCCTCTCCTATCACTACCAAGACCAAATCTCATCATAACCGACATCCACATACCTAGATATACCCATAATGGGAATAGATCATAGAAGACGAGAGGAGAGGATGAGTAGATCTAAGAAAATCTAAGAAACCAAACAAGAACGAGAACATACCTCAAGAAACAAGCTTCGATTTGAGAAGAGAAGCCTCTGGATTTCCTACAAAACACTTAAGAGAGGTTCTTCCTCCTCCAAGGAAGGGTAATCCAGAATTATGGCCGATTAGGGGCGTAAATGAGCAAGATAAAGGCTAAACAGTCAAGATCCTAAAATTTAGGATCTAACTTTAAGTGCCTGCACAGCCTAGTCGCACGGTTTAGAGAAACCCTACGCTAACCGTGAAATCACCACTGCCTTAGCCTCTTATCTCACATGGTTTGGTGTCATGGTTTAGACAAACGAAGCACCTATTATACAGTCTCTACTACTATCAAGTCCAACTACGCACGACTTGGACGCACGGTTTAACAAACTGTGCGCCAACCATGGGAAAGCTACAAGAATTCCAGTTTTCATTAAAAAGGCCACCCAAACGCACCTTCGAGCTGTCTCAATCCCCTGGGACACCTCTAACACCACATTTTCACAAGGTAATGGACTGGAGAGGTCTGGGCCATTACATCAGATACCTATGAAAACATTCTTGTCCTAGAGATTCCAAAACCCACCTAAAGGGAAAAAGAAACTATGCCCGAACATCCACCCACCGAGATACCACTCGAAAGAGAGCAAGACACAAAACAAAAAAGGAATCCATATCATAAACCCAGAGGTTTCATAACCACACCAGTTACATTGAGACATGAAAAGAGCTAAACATCAAACAACTCTGGGTACTGAGCACGTATTTGTGACTCATGTTCCCAAGTACTCCCCTCCATGCCACTGTGTCGCCACAAGACATGAACTAAGGGGATGGAACTTCTGGGAAACAACATCTCCTGGTGGTCTTGGATCTCCCCAGGTCGCTCCTCAATGGTGGAATCATCATCATCATTGATCTCTCCCCAATCGATGATGTGGGAGACGTCATGAAGATAACGACGTAGCTGTGATACATGGAAAACATCATGTATCCAACTTTTCTGTGGGGGAAGTGCCACTCGGTATGCAACAACTCCAACATGAGCTAACACCTTGAAAGGCCCAACAAAATGAGGAGAAAGTTTACTCCCATGACCAAAACTTCGCTGCCCATGATGGGGAGTCACCTTCAGAAACACATGATCCCCAACATCAAAGTATAAGGGTCTTCATCATTGATCGGTATATGATTACTGACGACCTTGCACTACCTTCATCCTCTCACGATTCACCTGAACCATCTTTATTGTATTCTGCACTAGTTCCGGTCTAAGAATTGCTGACTCTCCGACCCTTGTCTATCACAACGGAGAATGACAAGGTCGGCCATATAAAGCTTCAAACAGCGCCATACCGTTGGTGGAGTGAAAAATGTTATTGTAAGCGAACTCCACCAAGGGTAAGTGCCACACACATGAACCTCCAAAATCAAGTACACAAGAGCGCAACATGTCTTCAAGAGTCTGGATGGTTCGCTCTGTATGACCATTCGTTTGAGGGTAAAAAGGAGTGCTAAGGCATAGTTGAGAACCGAAAGCATGTTGGAGACCTTTCCACACCCTGGATGTAAAACAAGGATCTCGATCAGAAATGATCATCCCAGGGACTCCATGAAGTATCACCACCTCCTCTGGATACTGCCTCGACAAAACTTCCTCTGATCTCGACTCCTTGATTTTTATGAAGTGAGAAAATTTTGTTAAACAACCCACTACCACCAAAATAGCATCATGTCCTCCCAGAGCTCAAGGTAAAACTGTAAAAAATTCCATTGAGATATCCTCCCACTTCCACTGAGGAATCTCTAATGGATGGAGAAGACCAACATGAACATGGTGTTCGTCCTTCACCTTATGGAAAACTAAACATCGAGACAAAAACTCCATAATCGCGCTCTTTAGCCCATGCCACCAAAACTGACTCCTCAATGCTCAGTACATCTTTGTCACGCCAAGATGTACTACTAGAGGTGAGCTATGGAACTCTCTGAGAACCATCTCACGCATCTCCAATGGATAAAAAATCCTTCCATGATATAACACTCTATGTTGTTCATCCTCAGACCAACCATCTGGGGCCTCACCACAAACAACTCAGTCTCTCCAGACCTCCACCTCAAGATCCCCCAACTGGGACTCTTCCACCTTCTGCATTAGGGATGACTACACGGTCATCTAAAAAAAGACAACCTCTACCTCCAAATTCTCCCACATCAAGATGAAAAGGTTCCAGTTCCTCCATTACCATCCAGGAATCACCAGATTCAAGCACAGCATCACTTCGTGACTTTCATCTCAGTTTATCAGCTACAACGTTCCCCTTTCTAGGTGTATACAATATTTCGAAGTCATATTCCTGCAAGAACTCCATCCACCGATGCGGCCGCAAGTTCAAGTCACGCTGGGAGAAAACATACCTAAAACTATTATGGTCGGTGAAGACCACAAAGTGCTCAACAATGAGGTAATGTCTCCACAACATCAGAGCAAACACGACGGCTGCCAACTGAAGATCATGGGTGGAATAGTTGCGTTCATGGAGACACAACATCCAAGACCTATAATAAACATATGACCTCTACTGCATTAGGACACAGCCTAACCCAAATGCGAAGCATCGCAGAAGATGTCGAACCGGACTCCCTCAGCTGGAATACAAAAGGACTGGAGCACTGACTAAATTCTCCTTTAGATACCCGAAGGATGCCTGGCACTGATCAGTCCATACGAAAGCCTGATACTTCATGGTGAAAGCTGTTAGAGGGGCCGAAACCTATAATAAATTGTCCATGAACCTCCTGTAATAACCTACGAGACCAAGGAAACTTCACACCTCTGACACTGCCTTGGAGGCTGCCCAAGATGCAACTGCTTCTATCATCGATGGATCCACAGAAACTCCCTGTTGGGACACTATTTTCCCCATGAAACGGACTTGTCGAGCCCAAAAAACACACTTCGACAACTTCCCATGTAGCTGATGTTGGAGAAGAGCCTTCAAAACAGCTCGCAGATGCTCTGGATGCTCCTCCTCAGATGTGGAGTACACAAGAATGTCATCGATGAAAACTACCACGAACGTTCCAGGAATTCACAGAACATAGAATTCATTAAACCCATGAACACAGCTGGAGCATTCATTACACGGAACAGCATTACAATGAACTCATAATTCCCATGACGACAATGGAAAGTAGTCTTCGGGATATCCTCATCCTTCACACGCATTTGATGATATCCCGACTGAAATTTGATCATTGAGAACCAACTTTCACCCTTCAGTTGATCAAATAAGTCATCAATACGTGGAAGAGGTTTGTGGTTCTATATTGTCACTTTGTTTAAGTGACAATAATTGACACACAACTGCAGACTACGGTCAGCCTTCTTTACGAACAAAACTGGCGCACCCCATGGTTACACACTTGGACGAACAAAACCACACGGAAACAGACCATCAAGCTGTATACATTGCTCTTGTAACACAGAAGGGGCTATCCTATACCGAGACATATAGATAAGAGATGCTCCTAGATGTAGCTCGATCCCAAACTTGATCTCTCGTCGAGAAGGTAAGTCTACAACCTCTTCTGGAAAAACATCAGGGTACTTTTCCATGACCCTAGGAAATCCCAACTACTGTACCTATTATGAACATAGCATCAACTCGTCTATCTTGGATGATAAGGATGGAACGTGCCTATGACCCATCTGAGTATCTCGCTCACCAATAAACACCACCTTCTCTCCATCGGAACCAAGGAATATGACCTTCTTCCTGATGCAATCCACAATAGCCTGCAACGAATACAACCAATCCATGTCGAGGATGACATCATATGGTGGTATTCGTAAACATAGGAAATCTCCCCAAGAGCAGTGTTTCCCTAACACTAGCTCACAGTCACTACATACTTCAATCAAGTTAGCTCACCTTCCAACTTGCATAGTCAACGCCAAGGACATTGGAAGCCTCTCTAACTCAAGTCCCAAGGCATGGACAAGGGTAGGTGATATGATGGAGTGTATCTCTCCTAAATCAAAAAAGGCATACACCAAGGTAGAAAACAAGAGAAGGGTACCTCGAACGATATCTGGCTCATCTGTTGCTGGTAATGCTAGAGCATGAAGCTGACCACGACTTCCTCCACGGCCTCTCTGACCTTGATGATGACCACCACCACGTCCGCACTCTACTCTCTGAGGACGGGGAGCATCATGGGGATGTCCTCGTCCTGCCCCATCTTCCCTGTGGTGATCAAAAGCTTGTGAAAACAACTGTTATTGCCTTGTCTAGAACTGTCTCAATGGAGGAACCTGGAGTGGAGCGCCCGGTACATGATGACTTGCTTTGACATGTTGGGCACTCCCACTACTGATGGCCATGACCACCACAAGAAAAACACGCACTTGATCCCTTGGCAAAGGCCTGAGATTTGCTGCCTCCGGAGAAACAAGATGGGAAGGGTAGGGAACTACCCCCAGCTGAACGTAAACTCTTATATCCTGAAAACCGGGAACCCTAGACCACTTCTCTGCTCTGTGAAGAATCATGTTTATTCCCCACTAGTGATGATCCGGTCTTGGCCAAAGTCCTCTAAAAAATTTCCTCCCTCGCCAGCACCTCGAGATATGTATTTAGTATAAATGGGGTGACCTGGCGCTGGATCTATAGATGCAAAGCCTCTTCAAAATGCCTCTCCCTGGCCTCCTCATTAAGTAACAGGTCTGAAGCATATCGTAGAAGGTTCCTGAAACGAATTCCAAACTCCTAAACACTAGAGCTCCCATGTCGAAGGGTAAGAAGATCCTGGTGACTCGATGTCCTCATAGTTGAAGAAAAGAACTCAACCCTGAAAATGTCTCGAAACACCCCCCATGAGATCGCTAACTCCTCATGATACCCGAGGAACAAGAGCCACCCCTGCCTCGCTCCTCCACGCAACATCGTCACCCCCAAGGACACCCAGTGATCCTTCCGAGGACAAATCAAACTGAAACTGATCTCAACCTCCTCCAACCAGGCTTCCGTGACTGCATCTGAAACAGAGCCCTCATACTTCTGCAAAGTCTGGCGCTGAAACTCTTGGAGTGTCTTCCTCCCAGTGTCATCTTCGTCAACCTCTACCCTGCGGCGACCTACTGGAATAGCCTTCTGAAAATATTCTACGCAAACCTGACAAGGGCGTCAACCTAGAGCCATACCTGAAAAATAACAAACACTTGGAGATCCTAATCCTGGAATATGGACGGCTCGGCATTAATTAATTAATTGTTTTCTTTCATTCATTTTAGGTTAACCTATCCCAAGGTCTACCCATTCAAACACAGGGACAATGAATAATTATTCCTGATCCTTTCCTAGGTCTATACCCTGTAACTAGTATCACCTTGTTTTGTAGCCACTGTAAACTTAATGGTCCATGCATTTGATAATAGGGGCCCTAAACTCCTATGTCTTTTCCGGTCTCTAGTGTTTACCCCACTTGATAAACATGAATGACACCATTGCCCTACCAACCCATGCAACCTCAACTGTGTCTAACTCCAATCCCCATCCTATCTCTCAACCAGACCCTTGATACCACTCTTTCATGACCCCCTCCCCACAAAGTGTACCCCTCCTGGGCCGACAATGTGAGAAGGGAGATAATAACTCCCAAGTCCCGCCTCTAGTAGGCCCCGGGTTGGCAACTAGTACCGAGGGTATAATAAACACACTAATGGGAGGCATTACCCTCTAAGAGAACACATGTGGAAGTGAGAGATAAGACAGACACCAACCAACTCCATCTCAGAACTGAAATGAAAATGAAAACCCATGTGCATATATGTAATGTCATGAAAAAGTAATACAACTGAAAGGGAAACTACAAGTACCAAAAAGAAAGTAAAACAGCAGCAACCACAAGCTAGTAGTAACCAACCTGATCTCCAACCTTCTTCAAGTGACCTAAAAAACAGTTTATATATACGAAGTGTGAGTATAACAGTATACTCAGTAGGATCCTCCCTGTAGCCTCTCGTGAAAAAGTAAAGAATGCATGCTAAATCACAGTGAACAACAAGTGAAACTAACTCATCACCTAAACAGGTATACTATGTTCCCAACCTCACCATTGCTACTCTCACCGAGTAACTCATACAAGAATATTTCATATAGTTTAGAATATCAAGGGTACCCTGCTACTACTTCCCCACTAGTTTTCCGCTTTTCCCAAACAACATATGTCCTGTGCATCTCTCTCCAAAGGATCACTCGTATAAACTTTGGCCAAGATCCAAAATATGCACCTCATGCATCACAAAGGCTTTCCAGTAGACACCTGAGCTAAGCTCCACACCATCCTCACAACCAAAAGTAACCGAGTAGGTTCCAGGAGCCACCACAACCCGCATAGCGTGTATCATACGTCGGGTATTGTACCTTAAGCCATTACAACCCATACACTGCGTAAAGATCCTCAAGCCATCACAACCTATAAACATTACACCTATAGTAGTAGATTGGATACTATATCTAGAATATATGTGTGGAAATAACAACAAGACATTACAGCCCTCAAAACACATATATAGGGAAAACTAACCACTGTTCCCATGGCACTAGTATCTACCAAGAGAAGAGAGCATGGTCAAAGGGGTAGTCAACCATTCATCCTCCCATCGGAATGTTGTAGAAAACACACCCCCCCCCCAGTGCTCAGAATCCATGGGGTGTTAGTTTCCCATACCGACAGGGTGGAGTATCGTATAGAAACTCAAAAAGTATAGAATATATGTTACTCAGAACTACACTAAGGGCATAACCTCATCTTAGCCTCAACTGCAGCTAACGTCTCTCGAACTTTGAGCCGCTATTTCAAAGACTAGGCATCCTATAAGCACACAACCGATTATAGAACATCATTAGGCTACTTAATTCCCTTTTTCATCAATAAACATTATGTTAATTATTTATTTTCCAGTTAATTAACCATGAAAAAAAACCACATTTAATCTTTCTTGGCATCACATTCAAGATTTACTGTTCCATTGAAGCTACAACATCACCATTAAATTCAAGCATCTCTATCACCGTGGATTATCACCATTTAATCAAACATTCATTTTTGAATTACTTTCCCATATTCATAGGCATTATAGAAAAGATTCCTATGCTACTAAACACAAGGGGTATGAACACGGTGAGTAGATATACTACCCGTCGAGTCTTTTCCGACTATAGCAATATTGTAGGCCCATTCTTACTCAAGAGGCTAAACACGGAAAAAATGGCATACCCCGCGCATCTTTTCCCCTTTTAGAAGAAGGGTAAGCAAAACCATCTTCCTTGAGACGTGGAGAAAGGTGAAGCAGATAACAACGAATCAAACCACCAATCATCCAACAACCACATCCATCCCATTCCATCATCCCTGGTGTCTTCCCCGACACCCACATGCATAAACTGATGCATCTCGCCACTCTAGGCATCATCCGCTACCACAGCCACAAGGCCTCCATGCCTCCACATATCACAACACCCCTCCAGTGTCACATCACAACATAAAATATCACATCACCCCTCCAGGGTCACAGCACAACACAAGTAGCAGGAAAACAAACATTACAAAAAAGGGGATCTTGTCCCTAT
This sequence comes from Viscum album, assembly GCA_963277665.1. Taxonomy (NCBI): domain Eukaryota; kingdom Viridiplantae; phylum Streptophyta; class Magnoliopsida; order Santalales; family Viscaceae; genus Viscum; species Viscum album. The sequence continues at coordinate 817,170,353 of OY728142.1, forward strand.
AACAAGGCATCCAGCCTTCATATATAATGAGTACTCATGGCTCCAAACCAAAAGGCATTCGGTCTTACAAGCAAGAGGGTAACTCAGAATCCTATCATGCATTATCTGTTATCAAAGACAAGTTATTTAATCTCTCTTGTGTTAACCAGTTCACTATTGGTAGGTCCCAACTACGAGCAACCTAACCAAAAAGCTATCATAACTATCACAAGGGTTAAACATGATTACTATGCCATCTTAATCAACAAGCACCAACAAAAACAACCGGATTCATTCACATGCACTTTTATCTTTAGAAAATTAATTATCAATTAATTCTTGCATTATTATCTTTATCAATTTCCATCAAGAGAAACATGCTAACAAGAAGGGAATATATATATCACACCATCTAACAAATCAAGAGGCAAACCGTTATCACAGTACAAAGAAACACATGCGATCAAACCAGTTATATTAATGAGGTTCAAGTATTTAATTTGGTCAATTTCATTATTATCCAAAGGCCAGAACATGATAACTCTATGATTTCACATAAAAAAATAGAGAAGCCACAAATCCCCTACCTCAACGTTAAAGGAACACTCAATCAACTAGGTCGATTCTCCACGAATCCTCCTTATATCTCCTCTCCTATCACAACCAAGACCAAGGCACATCATAATCGACATCCAAATACCTAGATCTACCCATAAAAGGCATAGATCTAATACGACAAGAGGAGTGGAGGAGTAGATCTAAGAAGATATAATAGACCAAACAACAATGAGAACATACCTCAATACACCAGCTTCGATTTGCAAAGAGAAGCCTTCGGATCACCTCCAAAACACTTGGGAGAAGTTCTTCCACCTCCAATGAAGGGTTATCCCGAGTTATGGCCAATTAGGTGCTTTAAAAAGAATGATAAAGGCTAAACGGTCAAGATCCTAAAATTTAGGATCAATCTTTAGGTGCCCGGACGACCTAGTCGCACGGTTTAGAAAACCCTTGCGCTAACCGTGATGTCACCACTGCCTTAGCCAATAAACTCGCATGGTTTGGCAGCATGGTTTAGACAAACTGTGTGCCTCCTATGCGTTCTCTACTACCATCAAGTCCAACTACACATGACTTGGCCGCACGGTTTAACAAACTGTGCGCCAACCGTGCGAAAGCTACATGTCTTCTAGTTTTCCTTAAAAAGGCCACCCAAACGCACATCCAAGCCGCATCGATCCCCCGAGACACCTCTAACACCATATTTTCCCAAGGGAATGGACCGAAGAGGTCCGGACCATTACAGTCACTATGAGTTCATAGTGATGCAATTTGGAATCACTAACAAATCACCTATCTTGATGGAATTAATGAATATAATATTTAGGGATTAACTTGACTATTTTTTGGTAGTATTTATATATGAAATTATTATCTAATCCAAGGTCAAGGAGGGACATGAGGATCATTACAATATTATAGTAAAGGCCTTTTTAAAAACAATTTCTATATGAAAAGTATAGGAAATATGAGTTTCGGATGGATAAATAACATTACTAGAGAATGTTTTCACCATTAATTGGATATCAATGGATCCTTCAAAAATAGAGGCAATTAATGGATGGATCATAAAACATCTATGATAGTAATCCATAGTTTACTTGGATTATTTGGGTAATATCATCAATTTGTGAGAAACTTCTCACAATTTTCAATCGCACTAACTGAGATAACTTGAACGGAAGTGATGATTTTTTTGGATGATGAATATGATGAGAAATTTAAAGATCTAAATAAGTGTCTAATCAATTCACATGTTCTCACATTATCGACTAGTGGGGAAGGATTTTTGATCTACAATGATTCATCTAAAAGGGCTTGGATTTTTTACTCATGAAAGATGACAAAGTGATATCCTATTCCTCCCTCAAATTAAATATTCAATTGAAAAACTACGAAATTCATTTTATATAATTGGCTGTAGTGATCTTCACATTATATGTTTTGAGAAATTTTCTTTAAAAATAAAACTGTAATATAGATGCAGATCATAAAAGCCTCAATTATATATTCACAAAAAATTAGATCAATATGCCCCAATGAAGGAGGTTAGGGATGATCAAGGATTATGATTGATAAATCTTTTACAATCCTAGGAAGGAAAACGAAAAATTGGATGCTCTATATAGAAAGGATCCTTCAACCCTATCTATGATGATGATTAATAGGGATCCAATCTTCTTTAATATGCAAAGAATGTACAAGGGAATAATAAAGGTAAATTCATACTGAATTTCTCAAATAACTTCTCAATCATCTATTATTGAAAGAATCAAGGATTCCAAAAAAAGGCGATGAGATTTTAAAGAGGAATTTAGCAAATACCCATAGTTAAACTTTACTAAAGATTCAGTTATAAGACTTTGAAATTGGATATGTATCCCATCAAAACTAGAGATGAAAAGGGATCTTCTGGATTATTCTAATAGAATATCATTCTCTATTCATCTCAGAAACACTAAGATGTATATTTTAACACCCCATGATTTTATGGCAAGTCTCTTTTACAATCTAACATATTCTATAGTTTATACTTCATGAAACACCGAGTTTAAAACTGTGATATACTATCAAATATAAACATTATAATTTTAATGTGACCCTTAAGAATATTAATATTTCCAATATTATAGTAACCTAACCTATGTAATTAAAAAAAAAATTACTCTTCTTATAATTGAAAATATGATATATTTATATTTTAGAAAAAGTGTATTAATATTTAAAAAATTATAAATTAAGTACTGATATTTTTGTGAAATATAACAGTTTATTTTCAATTATATTATTAATATAATGATTTAAATGTATATTTATTTTCATAAAAAATTCATAAATTAATATTTTTTTCTTATATTTTATAATATAATTTTCTAAGACCTTAGTTATTTTTTACAAATGTCATAAAATCAGTTATAATATTAAAATTGGTATGTTTTGAGTACATAATAATTTTATTTAAAATATTAATTTCTCATATTTAAAAAATTATTTTCATAAAATAGAGTTTATTTATTAGTTCTAAGCTTTTACAAATTGTTTGGGTGAAATTTTGGAATTTTTTTATGAATGGTGAGATGTTGTAATTTATTGTATTTAAATTTTTTATCCAAATAAATTAATAAAAACATCATGAATGATGTAAGAGACTATTATATAAATTTACATGCACTACTTATTGTATTTATTCCAAATAATCGACCATATTTGTTTTCGTGTTCCAAAAAAATAAACAAGTGAAAAAAATAATCAAAAAACTTTATTTCCACCTCTATAAATACCAACCATCACCACCCATTTACCTCCCACCTCCAAAGCATTGAATCTCGTTCATATTATGATCATTTGCTCTCCCAAACCTCTCCCCCACTTTTTGTTCTTTCTGGTCTCACCAAAAATTCCATTTAAAAGTTCTTTAAGGAGGTTCTCACAGAGAGGAATTCAAGAGGTAGAATCTTGTTTCTTTCTTTTAATTTTATTTTAATTTAATTTAATTTATTTTCTTATAATTACCTTACCTCCTATGTTAAAAAATTCATGATAACTATGCTATCTTATATATAATATAATTTTATTATGTTAATGGGATATCCACCATCAACACTTTTCTCTTCCCCTTTTAAAAAAAATGAATATGTTGTCTATGAGGTGTCGATTCACCATGTTTATGGATGAGGAGTATTTGTTTTCTAATATAGCCTTAAAGGAGGATCATAGAAACATTTTATGGTCAAAACAGACATTAGTATTTGTAAGAAAACATATATAATGTTTTTAATCAGTATATATACATAATATTAATTAATAAGATAAAACTAGTTCGTGATGATTGAAAAAAAACAAAATAATATAAATGGTTATCATTAACGCTTGATCTAATGAATTGTCCTAATATCAATAATCAAAATGATATATTAGACCATTAAATATCCTATATGTTAATTAATAACATACAATTTAAATTTTTAATAACTATTTCCATTTCACATTATCTTTCGTATATGTATACAAATGTACCAATCATGAAAACCGAGAAAACGAACACACTGAAATGACAAAATTGAATCTCAAGACTCACCAAAAATCCCAAAAATGAACTTAATAAAGTCATAATAAATAAAGTTATTTTTAGTAGGGTTTAAAATAAATTATTAATGAATTCAATTTCTTTATCTGGGTCATTAATCATATGTATAGAATACTATCATATATAAGGTAACGGTTTCTTCCTGAACCTCCATTTTTCATTCAAGTTATGATTTCTCTATCTTTTCCCCAGTATAATTATTCATTAATTTTATATACATATTATAAAATCTGTATATATGTTCCAAAATCATTTATCTACATCATCTCATCTTTATTTGATGGTATAATACATATTTTATAAGATTCCCTTTGCACTTACTCTCAGTAAGCAATCCTGGTAAAAGGGTACTTCCCATTTTCTTACACATTTTCAAGTATACTCCATACTTTATTTTAAGACACCAATATTTTAATTATATAAATATTTTTAACATGAAAAGCTATATTAGTTAATTTATGTTTTTATTTGAAAAATTAATTCCATTTCTTCTTTGAAGACTCTTATATTCTCACTTAATCCGTATGGAAGTGGCACATTTCTATTGTTTCTTAAAAACTGTTTATACTTATTTTAACTTCATTTTGACATAATTTATGCCTAAAACATGATTTTATTCTCTATATCTTTTAATCTATGGTATATATAAATTTCAATTGGATTTAATGATAAATCAAAATGAATTTGTCTAAAATAACTATTCTTTGCAATGTAAAAATGGGTATTTATCTCAAAAAAATTTCGATGATTTTAATTGTGTATTTTAACCTATTTAAATACCCTCTGTTAAATAATATTCTTAATTTTGATTGATATTTTATGAGATAATATACCTTTTTTATTAAATGGTGAATGATCAGTTTGACTCTGGGCGTGCTATGTTGATACCATTCACCATATTACTCAGAATGGTTTGGGATTATGTCTACTGATTGGGGAAAGATATATATATTGTATATGTTTCACCCCATTCATATGAGGAATTAATTATACTTATAATGTGATGTGTGGGGACCTCTATATCCCCTTTATTAATTGGTTGGTCTCATGAGACAATACATATATGGATTTGGGTGATCCCTTCACCATTGAATTTTATATGTATTGGTTAAGGCCAAGACGATATATTTCAGATGTACGATATTATGAATTCCAAAATTATGATGTTAGTAATTGATAATTCATGTAATTATTGAACTAGTATAATACCAATAGTTATGTTTTATTCTCAAATGATTATATATATGTCATTATTTATTCAGATTTTATTCTTTCTATATTATGATAATGATTTTGTTTTAATGGTTGTTTTTTAGTTATTCAGCATAACATATTGTTTATGTTTATTTATGATTGATTTATAGATATTTATTACCCATATTGACTATCTAATATCACCCCATTCTTATGTTTTATTTTCAGCCAATATGTGAGTATGTACATTACGAATTAATATCATGAATAATCAAGAAGGTTATGAGGGCTTCCATTAGAGTTTCAATGTTTTATTTCATTTCATGTTATAATGTTTAAATTTTGTTTTTATCTTGTTTTATATAGCTAATAAACTATTAAATATTTTAGGATGAAAATTATTTTTTAGAGTACCAATGTAATAAAGTAATTCACTAGATTTGGGATTCTGGGATCATGGTCTTTATAGTTGGTATTAGGGAATGTTTAGTAGAAGATTTGGAAACTAGATTTATAAAACATAGATTAGGGAACATAACCCTCAGATAGAATTTTATTAAAGACATATTTGAACATCCTATAATTTTGGTAACGTAGATGTTATGTGGGTATTCTTATAAATAAATATCGGTATGGATACTACAAGTGGATGTGGTTTTGGTATATATGTACCTAGTAGTAACAACTCTAACAAGGTGCATCTATCCTGACTCGACATAACCTAGTATATTAAACTGATCCTTACTTCACACCTAGTTTGACATACTCAGGGGATATTCTTAGGATAATTAACATTTTACTTATAAACTATTATGAAGGATTTAAAAGTAAATATGTGTCCAAATAAACCATTTTTATGACTATGGTATTAGATATTCATAAGTATCCAATTTATGTTAAGTGTTTTCAAAATAAAAATTATGCATTATGATTCATAACACAATTTAGTGTATTCGATTATTTAGAAATGGTTCCTAGATAAAGGAATAGAAGCTCTACCATTGCATGTATCCCATGTATGGAATTTCCTACAATACAATATGATGATGTTGGGGCTGGAGATGGAACTGGAGCAGAAAAACATTTAACTATACTAGGATAGAAAAATTATGCTATGAACAATAACCTTTCCACGCATGATTCTCAGCCTAGTTGGTGAGTAATCCTTAAGTGCATCTAGGTGACCCGAGATCAAATCCAGGTGGAGGCATATTTCTAGATTGCTTTATCAGTACTATAGCAGGTAATGCAGTGGGAACTATCGTAGTACTATAGTAGGTACTATTTAGATCTGTAGCTGCATAGACTATTCCCTTGTTTGGGCCTTTGGGCCCCCAATTTGGTCCCTAAGTCCATTAAGGCCTTTGGGCCACCCAGACCTTCTAGTAAGTAAGTCCTCTGGGCCACCTCAAGACCATCAGGCCCCCAAAAGAGTAGAAACAAACTAGACAGCCTACAAGGAACAAGCTCAAGAAGGAGGATGGGCAAGGAGCTTTCACCACAGTAGTAGCTAAACGGATTGCAAGAATGAAAGGGTATGACACCTACCATCAGGACAAGCATTAGCATGCACAGGAAAGCCTATCCAAATATCCATGTGAAGGTGGAGAGATTATTTCATGATGAAGATGCTAGCAATGAGCACTTTTAAGTTGTTATTATGGGTTTTATTTAATGTTTTAAGCCTTCAAGGAATTAATACTTCTATGGCCTATGGGCCAAGTATTACTTAATTATAAAGGCCTTGTAAGGGTTCTACCTCACCCATTAAAAGGAAGATTATAAAAAATAAATAAAAAATAAGGCCTTCGGGCCATTGGAGGAACAATTACCATTCCAATATGGTGCATCTTAATCAACAATACAGAGGACCAATGTCAGGCTACTTCCTAAGACAACAACCCCCCTCACTCAATGGGACTTCAAATGCATTTTTAACTAAGAAATGGATAAGTTCCATAGAAATAATATTTTCTTCTTTGGAAATTAAATAAGGGACAAGGCTTTTATGGAAATTTTTCATCTCTCAGGAGATGTGGATCATTGGTGGTCATCAATTCAAAACAGAAAAGAGGAAGACCAAATAAAAAAATTGAATGCAAGGATTTTAAACAACATTTCTTGGAAAAACATTTACCTCATTAATAGTTTGTAGATATAGAGATTAAATTATTGAAACTAAGGAAAAAATGGGATAATAATGTTATTAAGTATGAGGAAAACATTACAGGGGTAAAAAATGTTTCACATTATGTACAAAGTCCAAAGAGAATGAAAGGTTGACTCTTTAATGAGTTAAAACCATTCCTCTAAAAGGCACCGGTCTCCAAAATTTTATCATAATATAGAGATATGGTCTCATGTTCTATCAAGGTAGATAAATAATCCTCTATTTCTTATGACTTTAAGGGAAAATAAGAAAATAAGACATTGTCCGAGGAATTTATGGATAAAGGAGGAATAAAAAATGGAATTTTCCAACATGTGATACTTATGGAAGGAGACAACCCAGTCCATTTTTACATGGAAAATGAGTTTTCTACAAGTGTGGTGAGAAATTCCATAATTCTCATGATTCAAAGGGAAGGAAATAATCTACCAATGTTCAATTATACAATTTTATAGAGATAGGACACTATGAAAATGATATTCCAATGCATCAAGGAACCATTCCTCAGAAAAGGCCAAGAGAGAAAGACTATGATTTTGTGAACATGAATACTGAGGTTTTTGTTCCCAGTGATATTGTGGTAGGTAGTTTAATAATTTCCTCAAACATATCAAATGCCTTATTTTATTTTGGACCATATCATTCTTTTATATCTTCCCATATTTCCATGAAAATTAGATATTTCGCTTTTTATTTAATATTATAGTTATTGATCAAAACTCTAAAGGAAAGTCTCAATGAAACAATTTTGTGTCATTATGTCCCCTTTATGAAATATAAATTTGATTTAGTTGATGACCTTTTCATCATGTATATGATTTAATTTTATATAATCCACTGTATGGACTTTCTTTCAAAATATTATGCAAAGATATATTGTAAGAACATAATTATGATTTGTGGGGAAGATATAGGATCCTTTATCTTTTGAGTAGAAACCACATCATCTGATTCATATCAAGATCCACCCCATTAGCTCTGCTGAATGAAATTATTATGATGTAATAGAAAACATAATCCAAGTATGAGAAAATAAATCACTAAAATGAAGATATAACTATTTTACATGAATACATTGATGTATTTCCAATGGATTTGAGTGAACACCCTCCATAGAGGGAAGTTGAAATTTCAATTAATTTAATTCCTTATGTAATACCTATATCAAAAAATCCTTATATAATAGACATATAAGGATTAATAAAGTTAATGAAATAACTGCAGGAATTGAGTGAGAAGTTACTTATAAAAACTAGTATTTCACCATGGGGACCTTCTATTATTTTTGTTAAGAACAAAGATACATCTATGGGGTTGTGCATTAACTACAGGGTGATCAATGATATTATGATAAAAAATGTTTTTTTCTACCTCACATTGATGAATTATTTGATCAAATTCATGGAGATCAATATTTTTAAAAGATTTATCTTCAATCTGTATATAATCAATTTCATTTGAATAAGTAATATATTCCAAAGAGTTTATTTTGAACTAGGTTTGGAAATTATGTGTTTAAAATAATTCCATTAGGACTGAATGAGGAACTCTCTATTTTTTGGTATCTAATGAACAGAGTGTTTAAGGAATATTTTGACGTTTTTTTTGTTGCATTTATTGATTATATCTTGATTTATTCTAAAATTTATGAGGATCATCTGAATAACTTGCAAATTTTTATATATACTCGTACATGAAAATATTAATATGGTAATTTCAGTAAGAGTGAATTCTTTATTCAAAAAGTTTCTTTTATTTTCCATATTATGTCTAAGGTTGAAATCTATATTGATCCTATGATGACAAAGGTCGTTCATAACTGAACTACACCAATGAACATAACTGATATATTCTTGATTCATTGGTTTAGCAGGTTACTATCAGTTTTTCATTCTAAATTTTCTTGATTATATAACCAATTAACCAGGCTAACTCATAAATGTGTTTATTTTGTTTGGATAAAGTTGTGTGAATAATTTTTTAATGAATTGAAGAAGAGATTATTGAATGCTCTGATCTTGACTCTACCATTCAGAAATAATCAATTTCTGATTTATAGTGGTGGATCCAAAATAGGACTTAGTTGTGTCATTTTGTAAAATAATAGAGTTACTGACTGTGTATCAAGGTAGTTAAAAACTCATGAACATAATTATCGAACTCGTGATATTGAGTTAGCATCTGGAACCTTTTCTCTAAATTCATGGAGACTCTATCTCTATGGCGAAAGATGTGATATATATACATATAATAATAGCCTGAAATATATATTTTTATATAAAGAAATCAACATGTGGAAAAGGAGATGTCTTGAGCTACTCAAGGATTATGATTTTTCAATACACCACCACCCAGGGAAGGAAAATAATGGTGCAGATGTATTAAGTATGATATATCATGGAGTTATAAACAAAATGAGAATTGAAAAGGATCATGCATTCATGGATCATGGAATGTAAGATATGTTAATTATTAATAAAGGAGAGAAATCGGTCATATATTAATTTACTGTCAAACCAAATTTATTATAAAGGATATAAATTTCTCATTTTGATGATAATAATTTCCAAAATAAAGTTAGTGCTGCGAAGAATGGAAAATTGATAGACGTAATATGCAAAGATGGTATTTTGAAATTTGGTAAGAGGCTTTTGTTCCCTCTTTACCAATGATAAAAAAGGACTTATTGGATGATTCTCAAAGCTCAAATTTCTCTATTTTCGTGGGTATAACTAAGATGTATATTGATTTGAAGGAGCATTTCTGGTGGGATAATATAAACAGATAAATTGCTTTTTATATATCAGGTTGTATAGTCTATAAATAGGTGAAGGATGAAAGGAAACATCATATAGGGGTCATGAAACCATTACCTATTCATAATTTGTAATGGGATAAAAAACTATGTATTTTTTCACTAGATTACCAAATACTCTCTGAAATAATGATGCAATATGGGTAATTGTGGATCGACATACCAAATATGCACATTTCCTCAATATAAGGGAATATTATCCAATTGATCACCTTGAATTAATATATATTACTAAAGAGTTAATATTTCATGTAGAAGCTATTTCAATTTTTTCAGATTGTGATCAATGATTTACATCAAAATTCTATTAAACCCTTTATAATTCCCTTGATATTGAGCTTTATTTGAGAATTTCCAAACACCCTCAAACCAATGGATCATCGAAAATGACTATTCAAAATTAATAAGATATGTTGAGATCATTATCACTTGAGTTTCATGGTATGTGGTATTATTATTAACCTTTTATATAGTTTTTCTCCTAAAATATTTTTCATTCAAGTATTCAAATGGAACTATATAAATCGTAATTTGGAATGAGCTATCATACACAAACTTGTTGGAATGAAGTTGGTGAAATGAAGCATTTAAGACCGTAGCTTGTGGTAGAAACAACATCAATGGTAAATATTATTCAAACGTATATCAAATTAGATAAATGTAGGTAAAATTGCTATATGAATAACCAATGAATGGATTTTGAGATTCAACAGGGAGATCAAGTCTTCTTGAAGGTGACTTCAAGGATGGGTGTTATAAGATTTAGAAAGAAATGGTAACTTATCCCTATGTACATCAATCCTTTTGAAATTACAGAAAGAATTGGAGCTATGTCTTATTAGTAGTGATTCCACATAGCCTTTCAAATGTAAAAAATGTGTTCCACATATCTTTGTTAAAGAAGTACGTGTCTCTTTCAATGCATGTCCTCACTTATGAAGGAATAGAATTAGAACCTTATTTATCATAATGTGGAGAGACTATTATGATTATGGATAATAAATAACAGGTTTTGAGGATTTAATTGAATTAGATAATAAATATATATTGTAAAAATTAAAATAAAATGAAGAGATAACGTGGGAACTAGTGGAAATTATGATGAATAACTACCCAAATATTTTTATGAAGAGACATCCAAGAAACATAGGTGATGAATTTTTCTTGATGGAGGGGAGAATGTAACAAACCATTATTTTATAGTATGTCCCTTTTAATATAAGATATCTTCGATAGTTTACACTTCAAGCAACACTGAGTTTAAAAACATGATATACTATTAAATATTATTGTGGGAATAGTAATATTACCCTTTGAAATAATAATCTGACTAATAGAATAGTAACATCACCAATATAATTATAAATAAAATTCAGGATTCTTATAAATAAAAATATTATATATTTGTATTTTAGGAAAAGTGGATAAATGTTTTAAAAATGATAAATTATGTGTTGATATTTTTGGGAAATATAGATGTTTATTTACAATATTATAACTAATATAATGATTTGAAATAATATTTATTTTCATAAAAAAAATTCATAAATTATTATTTTGTTGTCTTATTATTATAAGATATCTTTATAAAACCTTAGATAATTTTTAACAGTGTCATAAAATTAGTTATAATATTAAAATAGGTATTTTTTGAGTAAATGGTTATTTTATTCAAAATTTAAATTTATCATATTTAAAAAAAATCATAATATAATGTTCATATTTGAATAAAAAACATTGAAAAATGGTTTGGATCATTTTTTGGATTTTTCGAAAATAGTTGAATTTTTATGAATAGAGAAATAAGGTAATTAACCATATTAAACATTTTAAGCTAAATAAATGAGTTAAAACCTCATGCATGATGTAAGAAAAAAATTAGGTCTAACTCACATGTACTACTAACTGCATTTAGTCACAATAATCAATACTATTTCATGCCTTGATCCAAAATAATAAACAAATGAAGAAAATAATCAAAAAACATTCATCTCCTCCACTATAAATACCACCCCTTCTCCTCAAAACTCAAAATACTTAAAACATGTTTATATTCATCCCATTTCATATACCAAACCATTACCCCATGTTCAGGTTTTCTAGTTTCTCAAAAAAATATTATTTCAATGTTCTTTAAGGAGGTTCTCAAGGAAAGAAATTCAAGTGGTAAAATCCCCTTTCGTTCTTTTAATTTTCATTCAATTCCTTTTGTTGTATTTTCTTAACATTAACATAACTCATCTATAAAAACATGCATGATAACTCCTTTATTATATATTTACAATAATATTATTATGTTAATTATATATCCATCATCAATTAATTTCTATTCCCCTTTTTCCAAAATTGTAAACGTCATCAGTGAAGTTTCGATTCACAACATTCATGGACGATGCGTTGTGGTTTTCTAATTCTACCTTTAATAATAGGCATAAAACCATTTTATGGTTAAACCAAACATTAATATATTTACTATAACTTATTAAATGTTCTACAACCATTATATATACATAATATTAATTCATAATATAAAAATATTCAGTTATGATCGAAAAAAATCCCAAATAATCTAAATTGTTATCATTAATGCTTTTTCTAATGAATCATACTCATATCAAGAAAAAATATATATATTAGACCATTAATTACCATTTTATTTCATTAATAACATACAATTTTATTTTCGGAATACTATTTTCATTTCACAGGATCTTGTGTACTTTTATATAAGTTAACCAATCATGAAAACCAAGGACGGGAACACTCTCCAATGAAAAAATTGAATCTCATAACTCATTAAAAAGGCCAAAAATAAACATCATAAAATTATACTAAATAAAATAAATTTCTAATGGGCTCTAAATGAAATTATTAATGAATTGAACATCATTATTAATTACATTATGTGAAAGTGTAGAACACATTCAGACATAAGGTAATGGTTTATTCCCGAACCTTAATTTTTCATTTGGGTTATGCTTTCTATCACTTTACCCAAATTTAATTATTTATTATTTTAATATAATTATTATAAATTATATTTATATTTTACAGAATAATTTATTCAGATCAAATAATATTTCTTTGATGGTAGAAAGCATATTTTATAAGCTCCCTTTTTAATTCCTCACGATAATCATGCCCGGTTAAAGGGTACTTCCCAATTTTTCACCCATTTTCATGTATAATCCATATTCTTTTTTTAGAAAAAAATAATATTCTACAATATATCAATTTCTAATGAATAAATATCTTATTTAATTTGTGGTTTTATGTAAATAATTAAACTTTTTCCCACCATAAATACTATTATATTATCTTGGAAACTGCATGGAAGTGTCCTACTTCTGAAGTTTCTTAAAAAATAATTTTACTTTTTTTCACTTTAGTTGGGCATAATTTGTTCCTAAAATATAATTTCCTTATCCATCAATTTTTTCTAGTATATGTATTTTTAAAATCGTATTTTTTTGAGAAATAAAAATGAATTTTTATAATATAACTCTCTTGTGCAATGTAAAAAAGTATATTTCTCTAAAGAATTCCTCAATGATTTTATTATTTTATTTCGATATATTTCAACACCCCTATGTTAAATATTATTCATAATTGGGATTGATCCTATATTATATAATCTACCATATTTTATTAAATGTTTTATGATCATTTTGACTGTGGATGTGTTATTTTGATGACATTCACCATATTACTTAGAATGGTTAGTGATTATGTTTACTGATTGGGGAATGTTATATATGTGTTGATTATGATTAAAACCATTCATATGAGAATTCATTTGACTATGTAAGGGATAGGTAGGACCTGTTATACCCCCTCCATGCATTATAAGGTCACATGAGACCAAACAAATATGGATTTGGCTGAGGCCTTAACCATTTATTTTCAGATGTCTTGGACAATGTCTCGACTTTATGTTTCAGATGTCCAACATTATGCATTCCATAATTATGATATTAGTAGTTGATAATTAATGTGCTTATAAGATTATTATAATAACCATGTTTAAGTTTTATTCCCCTATTATTATTTATATATAATTATTTAATCATATTTAATTCCTTCCATATTAAGCTCCATATTATATTTAAACGGCGTGTGTTTTATTTATTCATCATTCCTTACTGTTTATGTTTATTTAAAATATCTTATTATGTATTTATTACCCTCACAGAGCATCTAAGATCACCCCATTATTATACATTATTTTTCCACAAGATGTGAAGATATATTTTATGAATGAACTACACAAATAATCTAAGAGAATATGGGTGTTTCTATTTTTGTTTCTATGTTCTATAGAATTTCAAGTTGTAACAAAAAAATTATATTTTAATCTATCTTTCCAAAGATAATAAACTATTATTCCCTTGGGATGTGAAAACATGTCCATAATATTAATTTAATTTTGAATGGTACTGGATCTGGGCTTCTCGGGTCGGGGTCTTTAAATATATATACATAAAGAAAAAGTTTTGGTGGGATAACATGAAGAGGGAGATTTAAGAATTTGTATCTAAATTAATGGCTACAATATTGAAGCCAAAGGTTAGGATGAAACCATTTTCCAATACAGTATGGAAATAGAAAAACATAACCATGGATTTTATTATAGGAATACCCAAAACATCCAAAGGAAATAATGATATTTGGGTGGTAGTTGACCACATTAAAACTTTAGTTAATTTCATTACTATTAAAGAATATTTGTCAACTGACCAACACACCAATATATACATATGATAAGTGTTTAGATTTTATGGAGTACCACCCTCCATTATATCTGATCGATATATATGATATACCTCATGGTTGTGGAGAATCCTTCAGCAAACATTGGATATAGACAAAAGATTTAGTATCACCATCAGACAGATGGTTATTCTGATAGAAACATTAAAACACCATAGGATATGACAAAATCATGTTCAATGGATTCCCAAGTACATTTGGATCAACACTTTACCTTAGTGGAGTTCTGATAAGAAAAATATTTCCATTCTAGTAGTCAAATGGAACCTTATGAGGCTCTTTATGGGAAGAGGTGTCAGACTCCAATATGTTGGGATGAAGCTAGAGAGCATAAGCTTCTATGACCTAACCTTATATAAGAGAAAATTGATAAGGTTAAAACCATTCGATGTCATATGAAATCCACACAAAATCAACATGAAATCTATGTACAAAATCCTTCATCTGACCTATAGTTTAAGGTTAGAGAAAAGGTGTTCCTTTATATATCGTTATGGAAGAAATTCATGAGGTTTTTGATGAATGGAAATCTAAGTCCCAGATACATCGAACCCTTTGAGATTCCAGACTCCATCAAAGTTGTGGTTTATCAAATTGTACCTCCACCTTACATATCCCCAGTACATGATTTGTTCTATGTATCTCTCTTGAAAAAGTATATACCATAACCCTCAAAAGTGGTGAAGATATACATGGTACACATGGAGAATGGACTTTAATATGGGGACCAGTCGATGAAGATATTTTATCATAGATACAATGTTTTTGGAAGAAATAAAACTCACCTGGTCAAAGTGTTGTGGTAGAACCACGAGTTTGAGGAGGGGACCTAGGGATCGGAAGAGGTGATGAAATGGTTGTACCTCCATCAATTTTATATATAAAATAAAATTACACTGGAAATTGTTTTGAAAAAGGAAGAATGTAATGAAATGAAATTTTATAAATGAAATTCCCTTTTAAATTAATTATTTCATTATAAGTAATGTGGTTATAGAAAAAACATGCACAATTTTGGTTATTTTGGACCATTATACCCTTTTAGATTTAAAAAAACAACAATCATCAAAACCATTGATAATTTTTCCATTGTAAATATTATTATATATTAATGGTTATTATAAAATTTAATTGACATGGATTAAAGAAGTTATGGTCGGGGCCAGTAGGATCGCACCATATAAATCCCATTTATCATAGATTTTGTTGGAGATGTAATCATTGGTATTTACCCTTTATTGTGCCAAAGTTGTGATTCAAAAACATAATCTTGAGAAAAAATCATTTATAACTGATTTTCGAGCTTATTGATATCACATCCCAAACCATGTTCACCAAACCAACCTTTGAAATTTTCACCATAGCATACCCTACCTTTAAGGTGTATGTTGGTGTAATGAAGGGTTATATATCATGACCCTTGTAATATGAATTTGTTTTTTATAATAGATAGGTTAATTATTATATTAATTCCATATTATTATTACATTATAAGTTATTATATATTAAGATTGATAGAAATAATATTTTCATATAGATAAATAAAAATTGTATTTTAGGTAAATATATAATTTCTATTAAAACACTACTTTTATGAATTCAATAATTTCTTAAATAAATATTGATTTATTAAAAAATTCTAATTAAATAATATTAATTCAAATATAACTTATAATATAACTTAATTAAGTATAATTTAATTTTTATAAGGATCAAAAGGTGGGTTATATCATAAAAACTAATATTTTCTAGTAAATATGGGCATTTATTTAAACATGTACAAGGTTATATTTATATATTTTCTTGGTAATATTTATATCATATTTGTATTTACAACATTAATTTTTTTTTATATTGAATTTTCCATAATTATTTCTGATAATATAATTTTTTGGTAAAACTTAAATACGATATATATATTTGGGGTGTATTATGGTATCATAAAATCCAAAAAGTGATGTAATAAATACTATAATGGGAATCCCATACCAAATATAGATTTACCATTTAAAAATGTGCTTTTATGTCATTTGGTGAAATTTATAAACCTTTAATGATTCCTATAAACCCTGTATTATTATTTAGGGTATAAAAATAAATTCTATATGAACATGACTCACTTCCACATCAAAAATGATATTATTTTAAAATATCTTGTAAATGGAACTGTAAAATATTTAAAACCACAACTATATAGAAGAAAACATTAAAAAAATTACATGTTAAGGTTAATGGTTTTGATTATTTTATCATGTAGAGTCCAAAACCTATGTTTAGACATTAATAATTAATTCCTCTTTATTTTTCTATTAATATCCACCAAAAATCAAATTCATATTCACTCCAAAACCAGAAATCATTAATTTTCTCTCCCTATCACTTTATAAATCCTTCCCAAGGTGTACCCAATATCTTAATAATCTCCTATCAAGTTTCTATAAGTGACCCCTCAAGGTAATGGATCCTCTCCTCCTCCTCTTTATTCAAGCACATTCTTTTTATTATCCATTTGACTTAACATTGTTAATATTGTAACATCATTTTACACATCCCTTTTACATTTCTAAGGATTTACAATTAATATGAGACCTCATTTAAATCTCATTAAACTCTTACAAGAAGATTTATGTACACCCGTTATGTTATCAAAATTAACCATGATTTTCCATGCCAAATATTTTTGTAGTAAATTGTCATCCCCCTTTCCACTCATTGGTATTTACCTAGATATAACTATACTTCATCGATTGGGGAATTTCATGTATATAACCCAAACTCATTTATCAGGGTATTAAAAGTTATTAAAGGCATTTTTATGTTGTATGATCTGTGTGGAATACAAATTCATGAATATGATATGAATGTTATGGGTGGGAGTGAAATTATATAGCTTTCCAATGAATTGGTTATTGTTTTAATCTCATGATATACCATGTTTGGTACACATTAGGTTATCTAAAAAATACTATATTATGACGTCTTAGTGTTTAGAATTAACTTATGTTTATGATTTCATGTTTTATGTTGTCTCTCTATTCCTTATGTTGTATTGATGTTGTCATCTTATACCATTCTTTGATGTTCATGATTATGATTCAAACCTTTCTATGTCATCGTATTATGCCTCTTGAATCCGGTTTAATACTTTGACATATATTATTCGTTGAAAACTCCCTTACTTGAATTTGTATCTCATCCCATTATTTTTTACATTCCTTTATTATACCACTTAGTTTTATATGATTAAGGTATTTTATAAGCATGTTTTGGAGTTTTTAAATAATGTTGTTGTGTCCATATTTGAATTTATTATCTTTTGTATCTATATTCAAAAATATACTAAGAATATTGATATTTATGGTTTGTATTGTGTTTATTTTTATGTAATAAATCATGAAATAAATTTTATGAAAGATAAAATTTGTTATACTAATAACATTTCAAAATCCGTTTATTAAAAAAATATAATAAAATTTGTCTTTCTTACTATTAACTGTTTTATTTTATTTTTGTATGTTTTGGTTTGGTAGTATTGAACCTTGTATATTTATCATAGATCTATCATACAATTTTTTTAATAATATTATAAATATCATATATATACATTATATAGAAATTTAGAATAATTCAGAAAATTTGGATATGAAAAATCAATCTCATCGGTTTATGAAGGTAGTCGCCCACACGTATACACAAGAGACATTTTCATTTTTAGGTGGAACAATATGATAATAAATACTATATTTTATTTATAGAATAATAATTGAGTTATAAATATAATATATAAACATTACATCCGTCATAATAACCATCAACAAATAATGCAGTTAAAAAAAATAATTACATCTCTACATAGAGACGGTAGGTCGTGCGTACGTACAAATGATTGTTTTGTCTTCCATAGGTTGTTAAAGGGGTGGAAATGGGTTTATCCTAATCATAAAACATATTAATATATTTTTTAGGTTTTCTTAATTATTTTAGTATTGATACAATATAATTAGAGAAATTATAATAAGAAATAATCTTTGAAAGAGTTGGTAAAGATGATTACCTCTTCTTTGAGATACCTCCTTTGGATTAAACTTAGTCCTTCTAGTATTGGTTTTTTAGTGATACCATAAGCTCTAGCTCATATGGAAGGAAGCTATAATAGTATTAATTAAGGATTTTTCTAATCTCGAAGGATAAAACATTGTTAAATTAGGATAGTAGGAGGTTCCCATTTATATTTAAGGGAAAGGAGACTCATGTAATTACTTAAAATATTAAATAATATAGATATCATAATCACATTAAGTGGAACGATGGCACCCCACGATTAAGGATAATATGTGATATGGTTGTAATAAACTCATATGATCACATTTAGAAAAAATTTGGTTACATTTTAAGATTTATCTCCAAGATAAACAACTTTAAACCCATTTTAACCTTAACCATGATAACATAACTTTTTAGCATGATAACTGAATTATATATCAAAAAATAGCAGGTTAATAATAACGTTTTTTTTTGGAAATGCTGATTAAAATTTTGAAATAAAATTTTTTTATTCAATTTTTTTGTAGTTTTAAATTTATTTCAATATAAAAACATATAACACATGAATATTAATTTTTAGGGAAATTCAAGATTTATGTGTAAAAAACATTTTACATCAAAATCATGTAAAAATATAATTTACAATATTTTTTTGGTTATTTGATAAAAAGTATGGTCTTTAGACATTTTTATAAATCCAATAAAAAATTTAAAATTCAAACCATCCCATTAAATATAATGACCCAAATATAGTTTTAAATCTGAATAAAATATTACTTATCTTAATAAGAGTCAAGATTTCGTTTCTAGATTCAAAATTACGTCCCGAAAATATTATAACACTGTTTAAACATATATTGTTTCAATAAAAATAACCCAATAGGATAAATGAAATTTTTGGAATTATTTTAATGTCTGGACCCATAGTTTTAACCTTGTTTTACCAACTTTACCCTTTCCAAGGTGACAAATATTTATTATAGTTACTATTCATAATGATAAATAAAGAACCTATTAACCAAATTTAGACTACCTTATTCCAAATATATAATATATATTTCAATATAAAATTTCATGAAGTGGTAGAAATATATTTTAATATAAATGTGTTAAAGGTAGTGGAAAACTGTTTTTAGAACAATGTGTTTTTAATCCTAAAAGTGAACTTATACCAAAATCAAGAATAATGTTGATTCTTATATAATTTATTAGATTATATATAATTAAAAAAATTTAATTTAATTTAAGATAAAATTAAAAACAAAATGGTAATTTTAAATAATATTATTTAATAAAAAGAAATGATATTTTTTCACAAATCCTAATTTTCCACTATTCCCGTAAAAATAAATCTTTTAGAAAAAAACCATGAATTATATTTAAGTTAATATTGATATAATGATTTAAAAAATGATATTAATTTCCTAAAATATAATTTTAATAATTTGATAACTTAATTAAAATGTTCATGCATTATATGCAATAAAACCATTTCTGATGAAAATATATTTTTGAAGCAAAAAATCTCATTACTAAAAAGTTAATACTTAATTATTATATATTAATAAATACAGTGGAAATATATAAAAAATTTATAAATATTTTTCATAATTTTGGTTATTTCTATTCATACATCGTATTTAATATCATGGATATAATATTCACATTTAAATAAAATAATTTTTATAGTATATCAAAATTCACATAATGCCCAGTATTTCATGTTCGGAATTAACTCAATATTATTATACTATTAAACAAAAATTTTATGTTTTTACAACATTTCACATGTCCATTAAAGTATTATTGTATAAAATATGGTCATAATTAAATGAAAAATAGATCTTTCAGAAAAAAAACAACAGACCTATATTTTTAAGGCCAAATAAAGAACTAGTAAATGAAAATATTTCAATTAATCAAATAAAATTACCCTAAACTGCTATGTTATACTTTAGAGAAGTATAAAAGGTAATATTATTAAATAAAATCATCTCCATGAAATGATACAAGATGTAAACTAAGATTTTTAGAAGCTTCTCTGATGATATCACTTTTTTCCTCAGGCTCTAACATCTCTAAAATACCACCCCAAGTGTGACATATCCTTTTTTAACTCCTCTCAATCACATTCACCCGATATGATTTTCCCAAATAATTATACGTAGGTCTTTCTATTTTAAGGAATAGATTCATGCTCCATCTCTACCCTCCAACTCATGGGCAACTGATTTGAACTCATCCCCTTAGTCTCCACATGGTGTGCCTTCACTGCACACTCTACTATTTATAGGTGACTCCATCAAAACTATTCAACTAAATGTGCTCCCCCGCACCAAAATTGATTCACCTCGAGTGTGATGAACTTAGACATGTTCTCATCTTAGTTCATTCTTCATCGACACATCATAATTGTCTCAAGAAACTTTCCTATACACATCATCAACGAGCATAACACCCCCTTTATTTTCTATGTAGTTAATTTTATAAATTAGGGTATCAAAATACACACCATAATTGATGAATTCGAACAATTTGTAGTGAAAATAAACATATGTTCTAGTAATTAATAATCAAAATTAAACTAAAGAACTATTCATCACTATTTCTCCAAAACACCTATTTTTATCATGATATTAGATGAATTTCATTTTCATTGTACATTAAAAAATATTCAATAATATATAATTTATTTCATATTTTGACATTTAATAATAATAAAAATACAAAAATATATATGGAAAATAAATTCATGAATTTCAACCACAACAACCCTTGTATTTTAACAAAAAACATGAAGAAAAATTTTATCTGGGATAAAAAATATCATTCTTTTCATCTCAAAATATATTATAGAATTCGATTAATAATGATCATATATATCTATGTAATCAATTAATTTTGTTCATAATAACTCTTTGTTTATTAAAAACTTCTCTTATCATATTAGAGAAATAGGATGAAAATAAAACTCCATTACATATAACTATCTAAGATTGATATTTTACTTTACATTAAAATATATGATTCAACAACCTTTGGTATACTCATATACACAAAAACTATAAGCATTATCAATTATTTCCATGTCTTTGAAATCTTATATATTTAAAAAGTTTGTAAAGTATATATTTGATTTTATATACCCTTAAAAATAAATGAAGTTATTTCTTTAACATCAATACCTAGAATGTATCTTCCATGGATTTCCTAAACCCTCTTTAGGTATCGTAGAAAATTACATCATATGTTAACATAGACCTACCTTCCTAGAATTAACATTAATTTATAATTACCTTGATTATCCTATTGATGAAACACTTATAGAATATTTCAACTAATTTTTCTTCTTAAAATTAGAACTTTTACCAACTTGTACTATTTATATAGCCCCAAAACATGGATGTTACATGAACACTTCATCTTTCGTTGAATCTTATAGAATATAGGGTGATATTTTCTTGAAATCATTCATATTGTTGTATTATTTATAAAATTGAAAACACAATGAATTCCTTAACCAAAAATAAGACTTATAAGAAACGTTCAGCCTCTCCATGTCAATAACATAACCAATCAAATTGAATATATGAGAAGAGGATGAAATCATTTTTCTTATATGGAATCTTATTCCATTGAAACATATAGTGAATCATTTATTCGTATCATAAGCATCTAGATTCAACTATTGAAAAAATTAAACATTTGGTTACTCAGGAAGGGTTTTCTCAAACACATCGAATTTTTCTTAAGAAAAATTATTAGGTTTCTAAATAAGTTTAATATTTTTCTTACAATAATATTCTTCTTGCTATTGTATTAATATCAAGGTCATATATGATTATTATTATTCCAATATATCTATTACTAGATCATTTATAAAAGGATTATCATGTTTGATATTCATTAAATATTTAATTTTACTAAATGTAATCCAACTAAAATGTTGACCAATTTTAAATTTAATCAAATCCATTAGTTACACAAGATCCATAATTCACTAAGATATAACCTTGATTTTATCAGAACCTTATCACTTTTTCTATTTAGGAAAAAAAATTATGTCAATCATATCACATATGACTCTTATATGGTTGATCAATAATCTTTTTTTTCAACCCATTATACTGATAAAATCAATGTCATTCCTCAAGTATCCAATCTATTATGGTTTCCCAACTATGTTCAATCCTAATAAAATTACAATGATGAGGAACCTATATTTTCGAATCAAATCATTACATGCTTTCCTTACACAAGATAATCTATGTGTGCCCAGATTTTGGATGAACCTTTCCTGTTAAATGACCATTGTATTAATATGTGTTCACATGGGATATAATCTAACACATTGAATTTTAAAGGGGATTTAATCTCACCATATTATCTCATGTATTTATTTTACATGTATAAATTCTTCTAATAACTTATTTTGGAGTCATATTCCATCCACCATATCAATATTTTCAAACCATATTGATATGTAACTCAATACAGAACTCATAACCTGTATTACAAACTCAAATAAAAATCTAACCATATTTATGTTAGAACCAATGCTGGTCTTTATAGGAAATAAAGTATACTTTTTGTATATTGTCAAAACTCTATATAGAATATAATAGTGCTTTAATTAAAATGGATCTTATATTTCACGTCAATAACAGTATTGATGGTGGTATTATATTCCATTGTTTACTAAAATTTTGTGGTCCAGAATTTGGAAAATGGCTAGAATTGTGAAAATTTATTTTTATTGATGGTCTTATGATAATATGGAAAAGTCATTAGTTTCATGATTATGGGATTCATGAATTTTGTTTCACAAAGGATTAAATAATTTTAATGGTGTGCTATATGATTTGGAGAATTTGAGCACCGTGAAAGGTTTCCTTCTAGAACCAACTCTAAATAAATGTGGTAAAGGATTGAGTTTTGGTAAGACTGCACTAAGTATCCTTACAATATAGGTAATAGTGAATATGGATGGTGATTCTATGCAATTATTAGAAGAGAAGAATCACGGTTGTGACATGTTTTCCCAAAAGGATCAGCGGCTATGACAAGCATCGTGAATAATGAATTTTGATGGATCATTGCAAAGGGAGGAGCACCTTGAAGATGTTTTTGGTGGATCTAGAAAATGTGTTGGAGTTAATGGAGCTTTATGAATGGTTGATCGAATAAATAAGAGGATACCCCTCTTTACACAACATTAATATTTTGGAGAAAATCTGAAATCGGTCTGATTTCATAATGTAAGGGGAGATCTATGAAATTAGGCTTCTATGCATGCTTGAACATTAAGAAATGACAATATTAGTCTTTATTGATGCCAATTATTCTATGAAATGTGTTATTTGTGATGATGGGGTATGCCTCATTGACTCAGTGTGCTTTGCGAAGGAGTTTGTTTCATGAAGGCAAGGGTGCTTCATTAAGGGGTGAGCTTCGCGAAGGAGATTCATGAAGAATCCTCATAAAAGGTTGTTTTGAACATTCAGTTTTCAGTGAACATGCCTTTCAGTTTAAATCAACTCATGTCTGTAGTGCAATAATAGTCTCAAGTTGAGTCATGGAAAAATAATTTAATGTTAATCTATTGAACCTACCGTCATGTTGATAAACAGATTTAGACTTGTCTCAGCTAGGGGGAGTCGATATAAGTATTATGAGGGATGTGGTCATCTATACCAGAAATCTTGTAAAGGAAATTTTCCTCAAATATAGTTACTATGACTAAATTTATTTTTTCTACAACAAGTGAAAATTATTGGATTTTGGTATGACTAAAAACCTGTCAGAGTTTTGTGCTCAGACTAGACCTTAGTGGCGACCATAGTAAACTTATTGTGTTGCTCATATGAAAATGAATGTTTGATTTCTAATCAAATCCATCATACAGGTCTAATGTGTTCCTAACAATATGGGAACATGATCCATCTCTTTTTAGAAGAAAAAGTTGACACCATAATATAGCACTCCCCTATTAAGTTGTTCTAGAGTCTTACAGGTGGTATTAGATAAAAGGTTCATATATGTGAGATACTATATAGTAAATATATTCTCTATCAAAAACATAAGTTTCTTTCTTGTGTCAATAATGAAGTGCAGTTTTGATGATGATTCTGCTATCTCTAAGAAAAAATCTATATCCATCAAGACCATGAAGAACAAGAAAAAGATAGAGAAGATACAGTTTAAGAATTACCTCATATCTAAATTAAAGGTAGTATTTAGTTCCCTAAGGTTTTCTAAAAATAAAGATATATCAGTCCTGTAAATTAAATAGAAGGCAGCTTTGGTTTCAACCAAAGAGAAGGAAAATCCTTTAACCTCATGTAAATCAAAGTTTTCAAATGATTAGAAGGTATGTGATAGCTCCTTTGATAGTATTTATCAAAATAAAGATCATAGAACAATGGAAAATTATGATCAATCTACAACCTTTGAAGAAATTTAAATGTTATTAAAATATCATCATGATTTTCCAAAGAAATATTTTTCATTGATTTTAGAATATTTTAGTATATGTAAGAGGAAATCACACTGTTCAGAAAAGAAGTAGATTCTAGGGAGGAAGACATCAAAGAAAAATCATTGAGTGCTTGGGGCTCTCCAGAAAGGTTTGAATCATTGATGAAACAAAGAGGGAGCTTGAAATAATTTCTTTGAAATACCCTACTGATGCTGATGATAAAGTGGGATTCAAAAAAGATATTGATGAAAATATCACAGTTCTTGAAGAAGAATTGCACTAATGTCAAGGGTCTACAATTATATGGAATACTTGGGAAGGTCAAGGAACATCAATCATTGATTTAGAATAAAGTGATGTTTCATGAAGAATAATTTTCTACAATGAAAAGTCTTGTGAAGAAAAGGTGATTATTATTTAAGATCACAAAATCATGCTCAATATAAAATGATTAGATTTGGAAGCCCAGTTGGCCAATCATGAGAATACATATATTAAGACTTCAAAAAATAAAGAAAGAATTGTTGTTCCTACTCAATGCTCACTATAGACTTATAAATTTTAAATACCTCCAATGCATGATAAGAATATCATGACTCTTCGATGATTTATAACATGATGTTGAGAATAAATAGGTACCCTCCAAATCAACTTGTTTTAACACATCAAAACCAATTATCATGAAGAGAGCAGGTTGTAAGAAAAATAATGGAAATTTTTTTACAAAGAAAGGAGATAAGAAACCCACCCCCATGACTAGGGTGGATAGGAAAAATAGTATGTATGTCAGTTTACAACATATATTTCAAAAAGTCATGAAGAAGATTCAATATCCTTATCCATGAGATACATAGAAATCAATATTTATGGGTCCATGTTGGTGCTGTAATAGATTTGGGAATTTTGAATTAAATTATTGGTATAATCCTCAAAATGTAAAAGTAAGAAAGAAGACAATCTCATTGGGGAGGAATCCATAAATAAAGAAGAAACCATTATGGATTTAGAAGGATCTATTTACTAAAAACAATTTTGGAATGATTAATATCATCTGTGATATATTAAATTGTTGTGGTCATAAAGGTTGTACACTCCCATCTCAACATGTATCAAAATAATCTATGAAATTAAGATCAAAAAATATATAACATAATAGAAAATAAACCTATGGAATGAATCAGAACAATGTAGTGAATATATGTCCTCCCAATATGGAATCAAATAAGTATTTTGAGAAGATCATGGATTCTAAATCCTTAAAGGTGAAAGGTAGTTCATCCAAGAAAAATACTTAAATGGATTAAACTCAAAATAACCCATGTGGAAGATCCTAACATTATTCAGGAGTTATTAATGATATATTATTTATTTGGATAGATGATTTAAAATGAGTGTGGAAACATGAAGATTCACATTCCAAGGCTGGTTTAGAAATAAAATAAAATATTCCACGTGATGGAGACAAAGTGCCAGAGGTTTTTCAAAAAAAAAGGAAACTCAGGTGTTAAATATGTTCTATGTGAGAGATGCATGAAATATATTCACATTGCACAAGGATGTTTAACATTAATATTAGAGTATGAATAAATCCTTAAAAGGAGTAAAAATTTATCATCCATGATGAATGTTGAGAAGAAAAATTCTC
Source organism: Viscum album (assembly GCA_963277665.1). NCBI lineage: Eukaryota > Viridiplantae > Streptophyta > Magnoliopsida > Santalales > Viscaceae > Viscum > Viscum album. The sequence goes on from OY728142.1 coordinate 817,197,595, forward strand.
CGCACAAAGTACAAGATAATGTGAAGAGATCCATTCTATGAGAATATAAATCATAACATATGTTTATATGTGAATGCATGAAGACTAGATCAAATGTAGAAACAAGGTTGTGAAGATCATCTCAATTGTGCAGTTCATATTGATGAATCAATTAGGATCCAAGTTATTCTCCTAACCTATTGTGTATTTCATTAACTCTTATCATGTAGGGAATTGATGGTGAAGAATGTTTTTAGGGGGATAACGTAAGAACTAGAAAGTGCCGTCAATTCTTGATGGACATGTTGAAGAATCCACCAAATTTAGATGATTCCTCAATTTAATATTCAAATAAAAATAATATGGAGGATCATTCTAGATAAAGATAAAGTTGTTATATTCTAGAAAAATTAGATAAAAAGAAGGTACCATTATGGATTGGTCTTATTTATGGTATCCTAGAGAATAAGTGTTCAAGAAAATTATCCTTGGTGATGTTGTGAATGTTTTCTAATGTAGACAGTCAAATGTTAAAGACCCATTCTAATGTACTATATATAATTAAATTTCTATAAATTCATTCATGATGAGATCCACTATTTTTAAGATTATGATAAGTGTTTAACTTGAGGGGGAGAAAATTGAAGAATGATGATAATGATTTAAGAGTCATTATTTCAGATGTTATCTAACATGATTATTCAAGAAATTTCATGAATATCATGTCATCGGGGAATGATTTTTTGGTTTCATGATCAGTGGTCAGGAGACAGATTTATATGCAGATATAATTGAAGGCTTGTAAGATATTCTTGGTGGACATAAAGTATATGATTCTGATGAAGAACTAGAAGATGAATCCATTACAGATGAAACTTCATAAAAACATCATAATAGTATCCCTAAGGAATGAATCAGGAAACACATACATGGTATTATTCATTGAATTCTTATATGAAGAAGCCATAATTTTTAAGAGCGGTGTTGATCATAATCCCCATGTGAAGAATCCATAGGAATATCAATTTAAGGTCCCTGTGTTTGTGGATGATATAATTTTTGGAAGCAGAAGGCATGGATCAGTGGATTTATTCTCTAGACACATGAAATAATATTTCTAAATTTCCATTATTGGTGAAAATTAATATTTCTTGGGGTAATAAGTGATTTAGAAGAAAGACTAAACATTTATCTCTCATAAAAACCATGCAATAGTGTTTCTGAAAAATTAAATATGCATGACTCTAAACTAATGTTGGCTCTGATTTCAATTGTAACCAAACTTCAAAAGCGTGAGGATGGGACTTTTGTGGATCCCACCATGTATTGGAGAATCATCAGAAGCCTATTGTTCCTAACTATAACATGGCTAGATATGGTCTTTGCAACCTGGTTGGAAACCCGTTTTCAAAGTAATATGAAGGATGAATATATAGAGGTAGTTAAAATAATAATGAGGTATATTCAAAGCATTCACCATTATTGTTTATAGTTTACTGTAGGAAGGAATAATGAATTATCAGCATTTTTTTATGCTGAATGGGATGGATATGTAGTTTATAAAAAGTCCACATGTTTTGGGTCACTCTTTATTGGAAAGAAATGTGTGGTCTAGTTAAGTATAAAACAAAAAATACTTTTATTAGTAATGTTGAACCTAATTATATCCCCACTATAAAATCTTACACTAAGTTATTTTGGATGAATCCATAAATGAATGATATTGGTGATGAGGTAAAACAGCCAATGGAGATTCACTGTGATAATAAGAGCACAATTGATCTCATGAAGAATCTTTTCCATCATTCTGAAAAAATAATATTGAAATTATATATCAATTTATCAAGGAAAAATTTGAATAAGTCATTATTAAAATGGATCATGTTGGAACTAATGATCATGTTGCTGACATACTGACCAAGCCATTGTCCTAACATGTGTTTGAGAATTATAATCTGAATCTCAGTGTTCAGCCACCTCCTAGTGCATGAAGAGGTTATGAAATTTCCCTCTCCCCATTTTTGTTATGTGTTTAATCTATTTTTGGATATGATGCATGTTTATGGGGGAGATACGATCTATGGGAGATATTAATGAGTCTAAAAGTCTTTATTAGGTCATTTGGGATTATTTCCAATGGGGGAGAATTGCTAAATTCGATGTGGAAATGTATATAATGAAATGTGTTTATGGTTTTAGGAGAATGAAAAATATAGAAATTCAATGAGTTATAAAGGAGGAGAATGAATTGTTAAAATAGGGGAAAATAAGAAGGGACAATATAATTCGGTGTCATGAGGAAATAGTTAAGCATTAAAAAACATGATAACCCAATTCATTCGTCCCCTCTTCTTTAATACAATGAGCATTTCTTATGTAAACATAGAGTGTTGGATGAGTTATTTCTTGTGTATCTGGTTCTGATAGTGGTTAGTGATTCCTTGAATTTTTCAGTATATTTCCAACAAACCTAGAGGGGGAGAATATTGGAACAAATTTTGTTATATACATGAAATGGTTTAGGGTTTTGGTTTTTTTTCAATCCTCAATATTGATGATCAGGGAGTTTGTAAGAAAAGGGATATTATAGTTCATGATGAAAATAGTATTGAAGGTAGTGTCATTTTCCTTTGTTTTCCAATTTTTTTGTGGTCCAAAATTTGGAAAATGGATTTCATTATAAAAAGTTGTTCTTCTTGGAGGCATTATGCAAATATGGAAAATTCATGAGTTTCAAAAATATGGGCTTCCTGATTTGTGTTTCAAAATGGAATAATGAATTGTGATGGTGTGCTCTATAACTAAGATAATTTGAGCATCATGAAAGCTTGTCTTGGGGAATTAACTCTTCATAAATATGGTAAAAAATTTGTTTTGTAAAGACTACTTTTAGGATCATGAATATATCAAGAATTGTGAAAAAGGATGATGATTCTCCACAATTACAGGAAGTGGAGCATCGTAACTGAGTGATGTTTTGAAGGATGGTTATGTAACTACGATGAGCATCACAAACAGTGAATTTATTTGATGCATTGTGAAGAGAGGATAACTACTAAAATGTTTTTGATGGATCCAGAAAACATGATGGAGGAAGGGTAACTTCGTGAATAGATGTTACTATAAATAAGAGTTACACCTCTTCACTCAACATGAATAAGTCTGAGGAAATCTCAAATCTCTTTGATTTTATAATGCATGGGGAGCTATGAAAAACTTGGTTTCTATGTGATCTTGAACATTGTGAAAAATAATATCGTAGTCTCTTTTGATTCCAATGCTTCTAAGAAATGGGTTCTTCACGGTGATGGGGTATTCTGAGTTGAATTAGTGAGAATTATAAAGGATTTTTTTCCTTGAAGGTATGGGTGCTTCACGAAGGAGTGAGATATGTGAATGAGACTTGTGAAAGGTAGTTTTGAGAATTTGATTTTTAGTGAATTGGAATATCATTCTACATTAACATAGTTCTACTATTCAAGTAGAGTCTCATTCTAAGTCAGAGACAAAGACTATAATTTCAATCCATTGAAGTGACCTTCAAGTTGATAAACTAAGTTAGACTTCATTCAACGCAGTGAGCTCGCAGGAGTCGACAGAAGTATTCTGAGGGATGAAGTGAGCTATCTCCAAAATCCTTTAAAGGTGGTGTTCTTGATAGATAATGATGGTGGATAGACTTATATTTTCCACAACTAATGAAGATTATTTGATTTGGTAAGACTGAAAACCTATCGACATATTCTCCATGGACTAGCATTTAGTGGTGAAAAATATAAAATTACTTTGTTGTCCCTATGTAAGTTAATGTTTTATTTGTTGATCGAATCTATCATACAGGTATTACATGTTCCTACCTACGAGGTAACAAGATCCATCACTTTAAGAAGAAAAATATGACACCTTGATTCACCCCTCCCCTCTTAAGGTGTTCAGGGGTCCTACAATTCATAAATATAAATATACATTATACAAATAAGGTACATAAAACCATTTCTTATGATGACTTGAAATCATATGAAATCAACCATTCCCATTATACATTGACCAAACTCCCACTTCTCTAAGACATGAGCATCCCAACCGATGTGTAGTATAACACAAAGTCCCTTTATTAAAGGTTACTTTAATAATGAACGACCTTGATTTCATAAAAATTCTATCACTTAATATGTATAAACCATAATTAATTCATGCTCATAATACAGTACAAGATGAATTCAATGTAAAAGAAAACTAAATAAATTATCATGCCTAGTATGTAACTCCTTAGATGAATGTATGTTAGCTTATAGAATCAGTTTAATAATTTAAACATAAATATAAATCCATTGATAATATAAAAAATCATATTTATAAATAAAATAGGTAATCAATTAAATAAATGGGAAATTCATATATTTAAATATGAGAAAAACTATTTATGAATAATTCTTTAAATAAATGGGAAATTCATATATTTAAATATGAGAAAAATTATTTATTATTTGGAATTTTACATAAATATATTATATTTAAAATATCAATATTTTATATAAAAACTATTTATATATATATTTGAAAATATCTAAAATATCTCATAATTTGTTTATAAACATTTATCATGTTAGTTATCATAGATCATTTTGATTTGGTATAAATAATTTCTAAAATAAATCCATTAATTTGAATAATTCAAAATAAATAATTTTTAAAAACATAATTTTAAATTATAACTCTTTTATATTATTGTCTTCTTTTATAATTTATAACCATTTTAAAAATTACACTGATAATTTTCATGTAAAAATTTTATATCTAAATTATAATTCACAAATAATAATGTCAAAAGACATTTCAATATTAATATTTAAAATTATGAATTTTTCTCTTTTACATGATGTATAAAAATTTAATAATTATTTATAATCATTTTATAATAAATTAATTTATAAATATTTTATTAGTAAGATTAATATTTCCAAATAATTTTCCCATTATTTATAAAAAATTTATTAATTATTTGGAACAATTAACAATTGAAAAATTAAAAATTAAAACTTTTCAAGTAAATCATATTTTACAAGATCTATTTTATCATATGCCTTAGCTTCACTAATAATCTATCTTATTTTATGATAGATAATCATCAGCTATGATATGACCTTTGATGGTAAATGAATCATATTTTATGATAGGTGTAGATATCTCTATGGTGATATGATATTCTATTTTTTCACACATGGAACAATTCTTATGTTTCACACAATCTCATATATCTTATGCTACGATATGAAGAAATAGAAGGAATTCAAACACTACCACAAATGAAGGAAAGGGAAGCGCTCAGGTTTTTTTTAGCGCTAATCAGAAAGCATTGATAAAAGGGGGTCTTTTATCAGTGCTAGAAAAAAAAAGTGCTGATAAATCTACCTTTTATCAGCGCTAACAAAAAGCGCTGATATAAATGAGACCTTATCAGCTTTAATAACAGCTCTTATAAGAGTTTTTAATTGAAATAATTGTTATTTTATATAAAAATATTGTAATTATATTCAAAAATAATGTTTATACGTATAAACTAAATAAAAAATTCATGTTTATTATGATTATCTATTATTTATGTTTATTATGGTGATTAGTTTTAGTTATATCTGCATTATATGTTTATTAAATTAAATTTTTATAATATTATATATAAATAATTTTTAATATATATATATACATATACTTATTAAATATATAAATATATATATATATAAATTTATGTTTCTAAAGGAATGTGTCAATTAATGCGCACATTCATACTCTTATGAATATATGTTCATTGTTTACCCAAATGTTGGTCATATATGCTGTAGTATTATATATACTTGGAGTATTCTTTTATTTCTTATATATATGATGCTTTATCTTCTCATAAATACTTAAAATCACAATAAATATATTTAAATAAACAATAAATGTATATATTATACTTAAATATATATATATAATTATATTTTTTTTAATATATTATATATAATTATAATTATATATAACTAATTAAATATAAATATGTTTAATTAATTATACAATTACAAAATATTTTTTTAAATGATAAATATGTATTTATGAATACATTTTGAATATATTTATTTATAAATATTTGTCTTTATTGAATATATACACAGACAGAGACATATATATATAAATTTAAATAATTATAAAATTAAAATTAATATATGAATTTATATTTATATATATTTAATTATATTTTATACACAAACACAAACACAAATATATATATATATATAATTTAAATTCTTAAATTATAGTAAATATATTAATTATATATATTTATGAAATTATAAATGTAATAAATATGTTGATTATAATTTTATAATTATGAATAAATGGATTGTTTTGTGAGGGCTAATTAAGAATCACTGATAAAACATACATTTATATGCGCTTTTTTAGCACTGATAAAGTTGGGCCTTTATTAGCATTAAGATATTCTGATTAAATCATGTTTTATCAGCACATTCATCTATAGTGCTGATAAAGGAATGTTTTATCAACACTTTAAATTTTAGCATTGATAAACATACTTTTATCAACACTTTTTATCTAGCATTGGGAAAAGTGTCGTCGGGTTTTATAAATAAACCATATGTTTCTCCAACTTTTTCACACCCCTCAAGATCTTGCAGAACATGATCCCTTCCACCACCACCACCACTGCCTCCTCCTCTCCTCTCTTCCTTTCTCTCCTCCTCAGCCAGCAACTCCTCCATAGATGCGAACTAAGCTTCATAGCATGGCTCTCCTATGCTGCACCACCCCTCCACCCGTGGCTCTCCTCTGTCATGACTCTCCTTCATCATGTCTCTCCTCCGCCATTTACTCTCCTCTGTCATGCCTCTCCTCTGCCGCACCTCTCCTACACCTCAAACGCACCTCCTCCATGTGTTGAGCCACACCTCCATGGTTAGTTTTCTCCTCTTTCTCATTTGTTAACTTATTATTATTTTATATTGATGGTGATTTTGTGAATTGTACGATCTTGACACCCTGCTGAAAATCATGGACTTTGGTGGTCGTTGATTGCGCACTAGTTATATTTGGTAAAATTCAACTTGGATATACCATATTTTGAATCGGTTAACATAACAATATTTAATGAAATGTGGTTTTTTATCATGGTTATTTCAAAAAAATGAAAATATTTTTTCATACATTCAAAAATAAATATTTTTCATCCACTACTATTTTTTATTACTCATATGTATTATTCATGATTATATTATTAAATATTCATTTGAAAAAAAAATTCACAGTGATTCCACTTAATTTATAAAAAATATTATTTATTTTATATTTTTCTATTATAATTTTTTTTAAAAGTAAAATTCTTTAATGTATTCCATCTTAATTTAAGAAAATGTTATTCATTTCTCAAGATTACATTATTGATTAATGTTTTTAGCAATTGACCTCCATGATCCTTATACAATGTTTCTTTGAAAACATAGACCTCCAAACATGTCTCATTAATCATCTAAAAACATCTACATGATATGTCCCATCTATACCACCCTAAACTAAATCACCAGGAATGTGACAAATGTCACATGACCTCATGTATACTTCCCCATACAAAATATGATTCCAAATAGTGGTGAGGGAATAAGTGGAATCATGGGGATACTATCCCCTTTGTAAATAAAAATAATTACATTATAGAATAGTAGAAATAATAATCAAAGTAAAAATTAGAACATAAAACAAAAAAGAAGATCATATAACAGAAATGTCAACCCATGCAATAAAAATATGACATACAATATCCATCACAACAAGTCAAGGGGTCCCAAAATTGGGTAGAACAATAAAAAAATAAATAAGAAAAATTAATAAATAAAGAGATATCTTTTAAAGGATCATGTAGTCTATCTGGATATAACCACGATTAACCTACTCATCCAGTATAATTTCTTTAAGCAGGGCCACTACCAACATATGAAACACAGGTTAAAGAAATATGCACATGAACTAAGATACCTTGTAGGGTGTGAGGATAAAACCTAGTAGGAAACAAATTATATGTTATTAAAATAGTATAAAAAGTTATATATATGTTTATTTTTTATAATAAATTAAATTCACAAGTACAAAAATCTCATGTTGGGTCATTGAGCACAAATCAGGCTACCACAAACCCCAACCCTACTAGCTTTGACTCCATATGAGAAGAAAATATATATCTAGTTTCCTTGAATCTAATAATGGGACATATGGATAATTTAAGTCTCATAAAATTTCATAATTCCGTTATGAATTAGGTTAATACAAAATTCCATCATGCCTCACCAATTATCTCAAGTCATGCCACAAATCTATAATACCCCACCAACTCTCTCAAGTCAAGCCATAAGTACATCTTGCCTTCCTTCAAGTATAAAGTCAGGCAACATGGATATCATGTCCCCCTATTTTTCATTCCATACCCGACCATAATCATCATACGTCATGTTCCACATTATGCCCCTCTATGGGATTAACTAATCCATGAAGGGTCTGTATGTCACTGTGATACCAGATAACATAAGTCTACATCTATACACATATATAAAAAATATGAGCCATAAAATGGTAATTATTGATCAATACATATGAATAAATATGTAAAATTATGATAAGTATCATGGGTCACACACACACACAAACACACAAGAATTTTTTACTATAAAATTATATATAATTTCTATAACATGGTAAGGAACTTCCTAGTTTAAGAGCATCAAATCCTAACATCATGGTTCTCCAACTAAAACCAGCTCAGACACTACTAATCCCTATAACCATCCCCAAATCACCCAATAAGGATTCAAGAGTGAAGATACAATAATAATAACATGTCAATGGATAAGATTGGTTTATAATAACCCAAAAATATCCAACATAATGATTAGATCTAGATAAATCTGATATTAAAAATGAAAAATATATTTCTACCTTATTTTTCCTTGAATATAGAAGGAATCACATTAGATCATGTCAAAATTAATAAATCTGACCATGATAGTCAGGATCATGGGTATTTAACAAGGTAAAGAGAGAAGTTATTATATACACAAGAATAATGGAGACAAAAGAGATCTCTTACCTTAAAATCCATACTACTGTTGTTTATAGATCTTATATAATTTTTCTATAGAGGGATGGAATTCACTAAGAAACCCCACTAGAGTTCTTAAGTATTAGATCCCTAGTTATAAGAGTAATAATGAGAGGTTTTAGGGAGGTTCTGATTTAAAAAAGTATAATTTTTGGATTAATTAATCCCACATGAATTGTTTGGTCTCACGGTTTATCATACACTATGCCAACCATGCAAGGATCATTGCCTCTATAGGGTACACACATGGTCTAGCTGCATGGTTTGGCTAACAGTGTGTCGATCATACTTTTTTTTTCTGTTTCAAGTTACATGGTTACCTTGGGAATGATACATGATAGATATAACTATGTTCTAATCATGTTCCACCCTCTATTACTCTCCAATAGGCTACATAATTACCCAGGTAAAATCGCATGGTTTACCTTAGCCACAATCCACCTTAATGGATTTTAAATCTCGATAATAAAACGCATATAAAAAACCTGAGACTTCACCCAAACAAAAAATAACTAAAATAAATTAAAAGAAAGGATGAAAATAAGGTATAATAGATATTGAAAGTATGAGTCCATTAGAATCTCCCCCAATAAGGTCTTATCATCTCTAAGAAGTGTCTTTAGAGGTCTTGCTCGAGCATCCTAGTCCACTGAGCCTGTGCCTCAGACTCCTGATTCCAAAATTCTTCTCGAATACGACCACGATTCAACAAAACTAAAATGTTAGAAACCATCTTCCTTCTCAATAACTTTCAATCCAATCAATAATTTATAGTATATATTTCAGAAATGATGCATTTAACTCCAAATCAAATTCTTCACTATCAATCACATATGAAATATCTAACACATACTTTCAATGTTGAGATACATGGATTAGATCATGAACAGCTCGATGTTATGGAGGAGGATCCAACAGGAAATACACCATCCTGATCTATTCCACAATCTCGAATGGTCTCACATACCATAGTGAAAACTTTCCCTGCCTCCATAATCACTGATTCCCCAACCAAGATAATACCAATAAGAAATCTTAATCCTATATAGATAACTCTAAAGGTATCTATCATCGGTCTATATAAGAACATTGTCTAATATAAAATGTATCCAACCACTCTTTGATTAATTGCACCCACTCTAAGGTTTCCTACACTAAACTCAACCTAATAAATTCTGACTCAATGGATTTTCTACTAACAACTCACACAATGGGTCCCTCTTATGATCACGAGCCATAATACCAAGTCTTCTTACAATACAAATTGTATATGTCACAATAAAAACTTCATAATGATTTGTCAAATGATTCAACCCATGAACTAAGTGAAAACACATATTATCTCCCATCACCATGTTCCCCTAAAAACCCAAGCCCCACTCTATAGGTTGAAATCATTGATTCATTATTGATCTTCTCTAATTGATACCCTTCCATGAGTATCAATCATCTACCAGTAGAACTCAACCACTTATGCACACGCACAGAACCAACCACCTCTAGCAATATTTTTGGTTCACCAACACACCACTCCTAATGTGAACTAATAAATTCCATCACTACCAAAATATAAGCATGAACAAATCTAATTGTCATCTGAATATTGACACTCATAATCACTACCAACAACTCTTACAAATGATCACATCACTAAAACCAATCGAATAACTCAAGGACACATCCACTTACCTAGAAATGACTCTTACACTTTGACTCTCAACATCCTCACATGGTCTTTTCCTGACCAAAACATATATAGTATTTTCACGAACCACAACTTATCATTACTCAAATTATAAACTATCATGATGACCTGACACCCAAAACATATTTCCAAACATGGATTTCATCACCACACTACTCATCCCTTGATATGTCATAAATTGTTCCTCAAACGAACTGATTGTCTCACACACCTACAACACCATGACATAAGGGTCTCTTATTTACAACATTATAGGGGTATTTCCACATAAATACATTATGTATTTTCATGTTTTAATTATTAAGTATTTTATTAAAAGTAAACATTTTAATGTATTATTATGCTTCATTTTTAAAACATTTTTATCAATTTAATAACATTTTACTAGTAACTATTTATAATAATGTTTTCAATAGTAATGTATTTCCCTTTAAAAAATTAAATAAAATTTTCAATTAAATTTTTAAAAAATTTGTTCTGAAAAGGTTTTTATTTTAACATGTATTTATCGTCTTAGGCTTTTTTCCAAGTAGTGATATTTTAGTAAAAATTTATATATTATTGTAATATGATTTATTTTCGAAAATTATAATTATAATATTATATGATTTCTAAAGTTTGTGTTATGTGATTTTTATGGAATTATTCATGAAAAAAATTATTTTCCCATTTCAATTATTCTTCTCACTCTTTCTCATTTATCTCCCCCATCCCTCTTCTCTTATCTATTTCCCATATGTTTTTCCTTATCCCAGAAACTAAAATTCATTTTTCATGAGGTTTTTGGATTTAGGGGTTTTGATGTTTTTCCATTTAAAGTGACATGTTGTGTATTGGTAACCATTCTGTTTAATGTTGGTGTTTCTTTTCTCTTCATTTATTTTATAATTCTTGTAATATGTATAATTTAAAATTTTATTTTCAATTAATGTATAGTAATGTATGGGTTATTGGGTGAAATTATCAATTTCATTCTTAAATTCTTGGCTTGGCTTAAGGGGGTTTAAAAAAACATCATTTAATATTTTTAAATTAGATTAATTTACATGAAAATCATATTTAAAAAGGATCATATGATCATTTAAATGACTTTATAGTAAATTTAGGCCTTATTAATTATTTCATTTTTCAAATGAATTTTCAATTTACTTGGAGAATGTTTTGAAAAAAAATGACTTTTTTAAAAGTGCTTCCAAAATCATTGAAATGATAAGACTCTAATGAAGGGAAGTGACACTCCACAGACAAATTGTTTTTTCATGTGAAGACATATTTTTCACTTTAAAAGGTAATTACAATATATATCATGTGACCCACAATGATTTCCCCTATACTTGTTTCACCAGTTATGGGTTTTAGGTTATTTATAAGATAGATGTATGATGTAAAAAGTGGATGTTGTATGTGATGGTGTTGGAGGTGAGGTGAGAGAATTTTTTTGGTAAGTATATTGATTTCTTTCTCACCTTCATGGTTTTTTTTTTATAGTAACTTTGTTTTCTAGGTGGGAGTTCTTGATTCATGCTTCCCTGGTTAGTATGCACACTTCTATGGTCTCTCTAGTTTTTTATGACGAGGATAGTTGGAAAGTTCCATTATGATGATTTAAGTATGGTTTAATAAGTGGATCATGTTTTGTTGGATGAAACATATATTAGATGTTGGTCGATAGAGTTATTATGCCGTTTTGGATCATCACACATTAGTACATTCGGTATTTCTCATGACATTTTGTTCCTTGATGGGTGGTTCTGAATAGAGGATTAAATTATTAGACCGATTACATCCCATTATGACTGTTTTGGATCATCACACATGAATGTTTGAATTTCATGTGGCACCCAAATTTATGTATTATTATATGGTTAATACCTATATTTCCCACTAATTAATCGGGTAAAATATTATATATCATTATATATAAATGTTGTGTGAATAGGTTAGTAAGTCTATAGGATGAAAAAAGGTGACTATGATTGAGTTAAGATCTACTCATAATAATACATGTGAATAAGTTAGAAACTTTCTATGTTCACATGTGAGTGTGATGGTGTTAACCTCTAATCATAAGTTTAAATTTGAAAACGGTATTGAGTATACATTTGGGGGTGGGAACACCAAAAATAGTTCACCCAAAAGTGATGGGTTGCCCAGTACATAATGTTGTTGGGAGAAACACTTCAAAAATATTATTAGAGATGGATTTGGGATTTAATGAGACATATAAGGCATGAATCCATCAATAAATTGCATTAGTTAGATAGAGGGAAATGAAAATGACATCTTGTGAATTTATTAGGGATTCAAATTTTAAATTATTCAAGTGTTCTGAAACATTTATTAAAAAATTATATATGTTCAAGATACCCTTCTTTTGGTTTTAAATTCATTTAAAATGGTTTAAAAAAGAATTAGGGTTTTGATAAAGGATGTTGGGAACTAATTGGTTTAAAATGGTTTAAATTGTTTAAATGGGTTGCTTCTTAATGGGATTTCAACTCTGATTTTATAAATTGTTTTCAAATGCGATAAAAATTATGACATTTTTGTCCTCGGTTAATTTTTATATCAACATTTCTTGTCATTATTTTGTTAATATTAATATCACCAAATCATATACAATGGATATGAATAATAAATGTATGGATTCCAATCATCTAACATAAGAGTCTTAAGATAGAGTTAAAGAGATCATCATTTTTTTAATAGATCGTGCATTTTATCCTTCTATAATCCTTTGTCTGTGTTTACGCTATTTTTATTCAAGATAAGATAGTCTAGAGGACTTAGAAGAATACTTGATATTTCACAGAATATATTGACGTTAAAAATTGTGGAATATACACTGGGAAAATATGAATTTATCTATTGAATTGGATAAAACTGCATTATATGGATCATTTGATATGATTACAAGTGTGGACAATGAATAATACCATATTGAGGTTGTGATTACAAATGTGCAAGATGATGAAGATCATATTAATGAAATGACAAGGACAGTTGTAGATAATCTTTGTGGTTTCCCAAAATTGTTTGAGAAATTAAAGAGTTTTATAGAGGCACCATTGTTTGAGGGTTTCACTAAATATACAACATTTTCAAACGTACTGAATCTGTATAATTTGAAAGAAGAAAACAGATGGAGTGATGCCCATTTTATATATTTACTTGCTCTCTTGGATGACATGATCCCAAAAGAAAATGATCTATCTAGCTTAACATAAGATACCAAAAGAATGCTACTCTCGATGAGTATGATCTATGAAAAAATACACTCCTATCCGAATGACTGAATACTGTTTCAAAAGGACAAAAATCACATAGAGATTTCCTAAAGTCTGGTTCTTCTCGATATAGGAAAGATGAATCTGGTCATACAAATGTTTCATGGTACATTATATTCCTTCCAAGGTTTAGGAGCCTATATGGAAGTGAGCATACTGCAAGTTAATTGATGTGACACACAGAGAGAAGAAATAAAGATGGAAAACAATGGCATCTAGAAGACTCTACTTAGTGGAAGAGAATTGATAATCAGAGTCCTGAAATTGGAAAAGGTTCGGGAAACCTTTTTCTTGTGTTATCTACAAATGGAGTGAATCCTTTTGGTTTTCAAATAAGAACTCACAACAAATGGTTGGTTATGTTTTTAATTATAACCTACCACCTTGATTATGCATGAAATGAAAAAAAATCATGATATCTATGCTTATATCAGTACCAAAACAAATGGGTAATGATATTGATATTAATTTGGCTCCATAGATGAAGGATTTGAAGTTATTGTGGGATTTAGGTGTTCCCATTTATGAAGCTTAAAATATTAATATTTGAAGTTGAAATCCATGCCGTATGGGATGATAAACGACTTTCTTGATTATGTAAATTTCTTGGGATATAGCATTAATGGAACTCTTGGGCATCCCATCTTTGAAAAAAGTACATAATCAATTATGTTGAAACATTCATAGAAAACTGTGTTTCTATAATATCACAGATTTCTACCCTGAAAACATAAGTACCGATATTGGATGACATCATTCAATGAAAGTTTTGATGAATGTACACCACCATATCCAATATCAGCTGATCAACTATTTGAGAATGTAACATATGTGTACACTTCTCTTGTTAAACCATTTTCGAAAACCCATATGAAAACCAGTTGGAAAAAGAAATTAATTTTTTTAATTACCATGCTAGAATTGTCTTTATTTTAGTCATTTTATAGATATAAAGCATGTTTGAAAAAAATTATGTGATAGTGTAATAGAAACATTTCTAAATTCCCTACAAAAACAAAGGATATAATTAAGGCTAGGTTGGCCATGGTTGACATGGGGATACTAGAAGATTTGGAACCAGTGAAGGGTGAAAAATGAAATTTTCTTCCTCCTACTACTTACACTCTTTCCACGAAGGAGATATATAAATTTTAAAACATATTTAATAACATAAGGGTTCGATAGGGGTATTCATCAAATATCAAGAACATCATGTCAATAATCTATTTAATGTTAAGAGGTCAGATATTGCACGACTTCCATGTTTTAATGAAAGATCTAATTCCTATAGCTTTACGTGTCATTTTGACCAATAATCTCGATTATACATTATTGAATCCAATACATATGGAGAGGAAGATCATGACTTTATTTGTGTTTAGAGTGAAACTATAATCCTCAACTATGACTGGTTAGGTGGCTCAGTTGTAAATGTTTACATGAGGTATATATTCATGATTATATTTTCTATAAGATGATATACTATGAAAATTATGACTAAATACATTTCTTATTTTTCATAGGCGTAAATATGGAAAACAATTGATAGCATTTATCTATGAACAACACTTTGGGCATGTTGTTCCTCATGAAACCTCTAAAGAACAAGAAGTCATAACATCTATGAATGAGGGAGAAATAGTGCCATGAATATTCAAATAGTTTAACAGAAACATTATGCATGAAAGAATCTTCTTAATATCAACGATATAGGGGTAAAAATCAAGAATTTAATAATATAAAATATATTTTAATTTAATTCATAACTTATTCTTTTTTCTGTTCTTAGGAAGTATTGGATGGTCATTGCGGTACATTTAGATACTCCAATGATTTATTTTCAGGATTCAATGCATGGATATCCCAAAAACCGGCCACACATGATGGAGTTTGTCAATTTCTAACACACTAAATCCAATATTTTATAACTAAACATCTAGTTATGAATTTTTTTTTAACTTTTAATAAGAATTCTATTATGATAGGCTGGTGGATGAATATTGTCTACATCATGGAATAAGTCCATGGGAAAAAGACAAGAAACCTAACAAGTACTTCAAATGGATACAAATCAGGGTATATATAATAATATTTCACTATCCATAAACATATAAAAAAATTACTTGTTTTTTTCTATTTTTATGCAGTTTCTGAAAAAAAAACAAATGGTAAATACTATGGTTATTATGTTTGTAAATTTATGAAAGAGATCATATTCCATGAACTAACCAGCATCCCTGAAGAGGTATTTTTTATGATAATTACTATTTCATTTAAAATACATATTAATCCTTTCTGTAGTTATTTTTATCAGTAGTACCATGACTGCCAAAAATTGTCATATTCACAACACGATATAGATATTCTTAGAAATGAATGGGCAACATACCTGATAGATGAATATACAAATATATAATGAAGGTGGTAAACTTCTCAAATAATTTCAACATTAATAATCTAGTATATATTATATTTCTCTGTTTTATCGTAATTTTTTTGTTTGTACTGGATAAAAACTCTCTAAAAATCATTTTCATTGGTGGTCCTCATTTTCTCACTAAATGAATTGCAAGTTGATTAGTTTTTTAAAATAAATTGTGGTTCTCATTTAGAGGCTATGTGTTTTGTTGATAGATGAAAAAAGATAACGAGTATCTAGAAGGGGTTTCCTATAACTTGAGCTTTTTTGTGATGAATTGAGACATAATGGGCATATGATCTTAATCCACTCTTCCATTTTCCCCAACGAAAAGGGATTTTCTCCAAAAAAACCTCAATTCAATATGAAACATTTCCAATCGCCCTATTTAGTCGACCTAATGAAGAACTAACTATAATATATTCATTAGGAGGTCTTAAATATATGAAAGTTGGTTCATCACTGGTCTGACTAAAGCTATGCTGCAGAAGGAGGATGTTATTCTATGTCAACCGTATAGGGATTAAGCTGATGTACAATGCGACTGTTATGACTCAAATTGCATGTTTTCGGTATGAAATGAAATTTTTGTAAAAAAAAACACAACTGACCTACTGGAAACTAAGGAAATTCCTTCTGATTATTTTTATTCTTTAGGAAAAAGATCTATTATTCATTTTTGATGTGTAGGAATCAACTACACCTCAATATAATGCACGATGTCACTGGTATGACTCCAAATGTGTCTTGTTATTTAATATTGACATTAATTCACATTAAAAAACAAAATTTACATTATGGAAACCGAGAAAAAGGATTCTTATTGTTTTTATACTTTAGGAAAATGATCCATGAATTAGTTGTGATGTGTAGGGATCAACCCCAACACAATCAGACGAACAGTGTGACCAATATGATTAAAAGAGTCTACTATCATAACGTGTCCCTCATTGAAAACCAATATAACATGCCCTGATTTTTTTTTAAATTAAGGAAAATTATTCTTCATTCCTTTATGATGTGTATGAAGTAGTATCATGTCAAAACGACGGATGATGCAACCAATATGACTCAAATTGCATGTTTTTTGGTTGAAATGACATTTTTCTAAAAAAAACTGACATACTAAAAACCCAAGAAGTTTAGTATGACTGCATTGATAATTTAGGACAATGATCTATCAGTCATTTTTTTGTATAAGAATCAACCACAACTCAATCTGATATAATGTGTTAGTGGTTTGACTCCAAATGTGTCGTGTTATTTAAAACTGACATAAATCCAAGTAAATAAACTAAATTTACATACTAAAAACCAAGAAAACTCATTCATATTGTTTTGATTCATTAGGAAAAAGATCCATGATTTAGTTGGGATGTCTAACAATAAACCCCACCACAATCAGATGAATTATGTGACCGGTATGGATAAAAGTGTCCACTATCAGTTTAAAAATTACATTTTAGCTCAAAACATATCACTCATTGAAAGCCAAGAAAAAAATTCTGATTTCCTTTAAAATTAAAGAAAATGATTCGAAATTTTTTTGTGATGTGTATGATGTAGTCTCATGTCAAACCGATGCATGATGTGACCGATATAACACATATTGAATTCTCTTAGTTTGGAATGACATTTTATTAAAAAAACACAATTGTCAATTTGAAAATCAAGGAAATGCATTCCAATTGGATTGATATGTAAAAAGAAGATCTATCAGTCATTTGTGAGGTGTAGGAATCAATCTCAACTAAATCTGATGCACGAAGTCACTGGTATGACTCCAAATGTGTCTTTTTTATTTAAAATTGACATTAATCCAAGTATAAAAACACAACTGACATATTAAAATTGATCAAACACATTAAGATTCTTTTGATACTTTAGGAAAACAATCCATTAGTCTGTTGTGATGTGTTTGAATAAACCCCACCTCAATCCAAGAAATGGTGTGACTAGTATGACTAAAAGTGTCTGCTATCCATTTAAAATTTACATTTTAGCTCAAAACATTTCACTCACAGAAAACCAAGAAAAACACACTTTGATTATAATAGAAATTAGGGGTAGTATTTCATAAGTCCATAATGTTATGTATAAAGTAGTATACCATAAAACTGATGCACAATGCGAAATGTTTGACTAAAATTGCATTTTTTTTGTTTGAAAGGATATTTAATTAAAAAAATAAAACTGGCATACTAAAAACTAAGAAAAAAATTCATATTGTTTTGAGAATTTAGGACAATGATCCTTTATTCATCAGTGACATGTAGTAATCTATCCCCACCTCAATACGATGCACGGTGTGACCAATATATCTCTAGATGTGTCATTTTTTATTTAAAATTGACATTTTTAATGTATTGTTAAAATTAATGATTAATTAATTTAGTTATAGTATTACTAAAGTAATATATTTTTCATATATAGGTTGAACCTTTTTCTCAAGTTGGGATGATCTTTTCAGTGGCTATTACCATTACAGAACTTCTTTGAGAGGGGACCATTGACATTAAAAGAGAAAATTTTAATGTTTTTAACAGTTTGTTGGATAATTATAAAGGTAATTTTATAAAACATTGTTTAAAATGTAAATAGAAGTGTTTTTTTGTATATACCCTGAGGGAATATTTTTTTATTTTTGATGTTAATTAAATTCATATATAATTTTTGGAAAAATATTTGTATGCACTTCTTGTTTTTACATCATTTTCATTGTGTATGTGGTTCTTTTGTATATACTATGGGTTGTTATTTTTTAGCATGTTTTTGTTGGTTTGTGAAGGTTATTTTTTATGGATTGGTGATATTTATCTTTGGTAGGTTGGTTAGGTGCGATATTATATAAACAACACACCTAGCCATGGATGCCTTTATAAATGCTTTAAATAGCACTGATAAATGGGGACCTTATCTGCGCTAATTAAAGTGATGATAAATGGAGAATTTATTAGAGCATTGAATAGTGCTGATAATGGAGAACACTTATTAGTGTTTTTTAGAGTGTAGATAAATTCCCCCTCCCCCCCAATCGGAACTCTATTATAATGGCTTTTTATCCCAAATAGAGGCCTTTTTTAGCATAGAGAAAAGTTTGTTTTGAGGTAGTTAAAGGACTCATTTCCTATGATATCCCAAATCATATAGCATATCGACAAAACATCATACGTTGTCGCATAACATAAGGTTATCCCAGGTTTATAATTTATATTGTACTTTAGGATATACCAATTTTTTAGACATTATATAGTTCAAAAACAGTATCATTTTCAATGATATACAATATTACATAAACTATAATTTAATAAAACTTCATTTTCAAACATGATTTCATTAATCAAAGATCATGAAATAGATTTGATACCACTGATATGTTTTTATGGATCGATTAACACTTTATACATGTAGTGGGAACAATATGAAAATCAATTCCCAATTTCTTCAATTCTTCGTAACTGAACCCATGTCTATATATAAAATTAAGAAACATCGTGTATAACTTTTAGAGTAGATCTTTTCTAAATTCGCATATTTTCCCTGAACCATTTGTAATTTCCTAGATGTCAAGAGTGTATCGATGTGTTGTCTAGTAGTGTTAATGGTTTGGGATGATTTATATCGACTATAAAAAATTCTATTTTTTTAGATTAAATTAGATTTCCATATTTCAGTTATGTGTGATTCATTATGTGTGATAATAAATCATGCACATGGTTTGAAAAAATAATACATCTAATAAAAATAATATGTCAGCTTTATTTATAATTGATTTTAAAATGTAACACATTTATTTTATATATCTCATGCAAAGAAATTATTTTATGTATCAA
Source organism: Viscum album (assembly GCA_963277665.1). Classification (NCBI taxonomy): domain Eukaryota; kingdom Viridiplantae; phylum Streptophyta; class Magnoliopsida; order Santalales; family Viscaceae; genus Viscum; species Viscum album. The sequence continues at coordinate 817,217,960 of OY728142.1, forward strand.
TTGTATTTTTTAGACAATGATTTTTATATAGGTTAATGATCTTATGAATATAAATTAAACTATGGAACATGTGTTTGTGTGTTACATAGTTATATGTTTAGTATTATATATGAATAAATTATCCTTTAAAACATTGCGAATCCTTCATGTTATGAAATAGATAAATATATATACCAATTTATATAAATATATATAAAAATTTTTATATATAAAATTATTATATATATATATTGTAAAGATTTATTAAAAAAAGAGAATCCTAATATATATATATATATAGTAAATCATGGAATCCTAAATCACTACCATAAATGAGGTCAAGGGAAGTGGTCGAGTTTTATCAGCACTAATAAAAAAGAACTGATAAAAGGGGGACTTTTATGAGGGCTAGAAACAAGCATCGATAAATATTCCCTTTATCAGTGCTAATATTATCACTGATAAAGTCCCTCCATTATTATCACTAATAAAAAGCACTAATAAAATGGCACTTTTTTCAATGCTAATAATAGCGCTGATAAAAGTTTTTAACACACAATATAATTAATTTATATTAAAAAAATTTAATTATATTCAAAAATTATTTTTATTTGTGTGTATTAAAAAACACATGTTTATTAGGTTTATGTTTTATTTATTTTTATTTTTTTTATTATTTTTAGTTATATCTTTATTATATATATATTATACTATATGTTTTTAATATTATATATAATTAATTTTTATTATATATATATAAATTGTTATTAAATATATATTTATAATTAAATAAATTTATGTTTCCAATGGAATGTTTCAATTGATGTGTACATTCCTCTCATGAATATATATTCTTTTTTTACCTTAATGTTGGTGATATATACTATATTACTATATATACTTGGTGTATACATTAATTTCCTATATATATAAAGCTCTATCTTCTCATAAATACTTAAAATCATGATAAATATATTTAAATAAACAGTACATATATTTATTATATTTAAAAATATAAATATTTTGTTATATATAATTATTTAACAATTAAATATAGTATATATAATGATAATTATATATAAATAATTACATATAAATATGTTTAAGTAATTATAACATTACAAAATATTTTATTTAAGTGATAATTATATATTTATGAATACCTTTTGAATATATTTATTTATAAATATATGTCCTTAATGAATATATACATCGACACAGACATATATATATATATATATACTTATGAAAATAAAAATAAAAATAATATATCCATATATATATATATATATTTTTAATTATAATTAAAATTATAATCTATATATATATTTAATTATAATTTATTCATGAACACCATAAATATAAATATAAATATATTTACTTATTTAAAAATAATTTAATTTTTTTAATTATTATAAATATATTAATTATATATATTTATAAAATTATAAATGTAATAAATATATTTTTTATAATTTACTAATTATGAATGAATGGTATGTTTCATCAGCGCTAAATAAAAAGAACTCATAAATCTACCCTTTGTCAATATTTTTTAATAGCTGATAATGATCAGCATTTTTCAGCAATAAAAATGTGTTGTTGAAGGAATTTTTATATGATCTTTTAATTGTAGTGATCATGAAATATAATTTTATCAGCACTAAAAAATCACTTATAAAGGAATTTTTTATCAGCGCTTTTTTATTTAGTGCTGATAAAAGTGTCACTAGGTTTTATAAATTAACTATAACTTTCTCATCCTTCCTCGCACCCTAAGGATATCGTGAAAGACAATCCCTGTCGTTGATGCTATCTCTGATTCTATCATTTCCACCATAGCCTCCTCTCCTCCCTCCTCTCCTCCCACATCTCCTCCCTCCTCTACTCCCTCCTCCTCCTCACTGGCCATTGCTGCTATCGTCGTTGTCTCCACTCCTGCCACCTCCAATCCTCCTTCCTCTCCTCCCTCCACTCCTGCCTCCTCCTCATCTGTCGCCAACTACTTCCTCTCCACAAACCAAATTCTTATTGTGGTATGGATTTTATTTTTATGTGTACCACATAATTAATATTTTTCCAATGAACATTACAATTTTGTATTCCTCATGCGGTGAATCACTTATTACACAACCACATTCACTCTCAGTGACTATTTTATGGTTAGGATATTTCAAATAATCAAATTAATGGTGATTCATACCTTCCAAGTAATTTTTGTGGAGTTCCTAATGTCATTCCATGGAATATTATTAGATTATCAATTTATTCCCATAGTATCCATCATCAAATGATCCCTTGATGATAACTTTGAGTGGACATGTTTTCATCGGTCATGATTCTACCTCCTCCATTTTTCTTTTTGATCCCTTAAAATTGTGTGTATCATGAGACATCATCAGAGATTATGGATTGAGGTGTGGGTGTGGATTATGAATGAACAATGGTATGAAGAGAAGATGTTGGGAAAGTGAGACAATGGTCAATGCACACAATGTGATTTTATAGTGGATATTTGGCATGGATTTGATCAATGGATGAGAAATAAACTATGAGGGGGTGTGACTATGAAGAGTATATTAGAAACAAAGACCCTCCAGAGTCATGGATAGAAATGAGGTGAATTACGATGATATATTTGGTGATTTATGGTGTAAAATGATTGAATCATGGGTGAATACAGGAATATCGGTGAATAACATGACTACATAATGTGAAATTCAAAGGAACACATGTTGTGTTCCTCCTTAGATGTGGTGACAGGGATTTAGGAAATTATAATTATCACACAACATATTGTATGGATTCATACACCACGTAGTCTATATAAAGTTAACTTCCACATGCATGAGATTAAGTTGGTTGGTTGAGTACATAACTAGCCACATGAATTGTAGTTTGAGTGCATTCCATGTATGCCTATAAAACATGACTCTGGTAGTATATACACACCAACGGTGACATACATAGAATAAAAAACATGTGCCAAAAAAGACACATTTTACAGTTAGGGACTACATGTCTTGACTATCTAATAGTACACACTATGTACTCGTGTGGAAATCAGACACTGTGTATCACCTCAAAAATTCCATGTAACCTATAATGACATAGATATATTTATTACAGATACATTTGAAGTACTTATTGGTCTCATGATTTCTACATATCATAGTGAAATCATTGTAAATTGAATAAAAATTCATTGTGAAGAGGCAATATATGACAATAAATTTGTTGAGAGGATATACACTATGTACCCTTACAATACATGCCATGTTCTTTTTATAACTTTCACGGGGTTTTAAAAGTCCTAGGTTATGACCCAGAATTAGGTTCATGAATAAATCATGATCATTTTCTATATAGAATGTAGTGGTTAGATTCTCTTCAACATCATAGGTGGGATGTGAGGTGATTCATTCAATTTAATCATATTTGTTCTGTAGGAATGAAGATGGAATTGGGTATGTTGATCAAAGAATTCATGGGGTAGGATTTTCCCATGGTTATGTGATGATGGTAGGGTGTGGGTCCCCCATATTCTTTATGAAGTTTGGAACTCTCCCAAACACATGGAGAACAAGTCTACTAAATTGAGCATGGGCTATATATTCCCTCAACACTGATGAGGTATTGATCCCCCACACATATCTAATAGAGTTCATTACTCCCCCACATATCCAAATAGGTTGATCCTCCATATTCTAAATAACACTCCTTGATGTGGATAGGTACCTACGTTAGGGATTGAAACTCCATAGACCAATATATATACTTCACTGAGGTTTTGGTCTCTTTCTATATATTTTTAGAGTTGATGTGGGTTTACTCATAACTGGGTAGCTATGATAGTAGGTTTTAATACTCCCTTGATCAAGATATCTCATTAGTTAAGTCATGGGTTCCCCAATAGGTTTTTAGAAAAGTGATCTGATAGTGGTGGGAAACAAGGTATGGAACTCCCATGATTTATGTACATACCTCTATACAGAGTGGGTTCCCCTTAATAAATTTTGGGAGTGTACTAGAATAATGGTTGAACATATTGGTCACTTTAGAACAAGTTATTTCTCAAGTAACCCTAGGATTCCTTAGAGATGTGACTTGCAACTGGGTTATCAACTTCATGCTTCATGGATTTTTAAAACATTCAGAATCCCTTATTTCTCATGAGATACAACCTTTATAAATTAGTTCCAAGATTTCTGAGTATTATTTGCATCAATGAGTCTTCTAGGGGTAGATAATGTATTAATATTTCCATGTATTCATCCTGATCATTTCTTACACAGGGGGTTGATCCTTAGGAAAAAGTGGTTTGGTTAGAGTCTATGGCTTTTTCTATCATCTATTTTAGACTCTCACACACCAAATACCATTTTTTTATTAAGATACCTACATAACAGAGTGATCCATTAGTGGATGATGTTTTTCTAAAACAAATATATGATAATTTAGGACAACTATCTGACCCACGGTGTCACCTGTATTACTCCAAATGTGTCTTCTTATTTAAAATTCACATTAATTCAATTAAAAAACCAAAACTAACTTACTAAAAACTGATCAAACACATTTGTATTGTTTTTAAAATTTAGTAAAATGATCCATGAGTCAGTTGTGATGTATAGGAATCAACCCCACCTCAATCCGATGAAAGGTTTGACCGGTATGACTAAATGTGTCTACTATAAGTTTAAAATTTACATTTTAACTCAAAAAAGGTCACTCAGTGAAAACCAAGAAAACACACTTTGATGGTATTCCAAATTGAGTATAGTGATTTGTAATTACTTTGTGATGGGTGTGAAGTAGTCTCATGTCAGAATGATCCATGATGTGATGGGTATGACTCAAATTGAATGTTTTATTTTTGAAATGACTTTTTAGTAAAAAAAACTCACATATTTATAACATAGGAAATTCCCTCCAATTGTTTTTCTACTTTAGAAAATTGATCCATAAGACATTTTGGATGTGTAGGAATCAATCCCACCTCAATCTGATGTATGGTGTCACCAGTATGACTCCGAATGTATCATTTTTATTACAAATTGACATTTTTTAATATATTCTTTACATTAATATTTATTTTATTTCTTTATAGTATTACTAACGTAATATATTTTTTTATAGGTGTAAACTTTTTCTTGATTTGGGATGATTTGTTCGGTGACTATTACCATTGTAAGAAATTTTTGAGAGAGAACCACATATATCAAAAGATAAAACATTAATGTTTTTAACTTTTTGTTGGATATTTGTAAATGTAATTTTATAAAACATTGTTCAAAATTTATGTGTAATTTTTTTGGTATACACCATGAGTGAATATTTTTCTATTCATGATGTCAATAAAATTTATATAGCACTATTTCCCGAATTTTTGTTTCTTGTTTTTACATCATATGTATCATGTATGTAGTTTTTTTGTATATATATACTATGAGTGGTTATTTGTTGGTAGGTTTTTGGTGGTTTGGGTAGGTTATATTTTCTAGTTATATTATTTTGGTCAAATTTTTAATTAGTTTTCAGGTTTCTGGCTGTGCTGTTATAAAAACAGCATGCCCATACAGGGAATCCTTTATATGTTCTAGTTTAAGAACAGATAATTGGGGACTTTATCTGTGCTTTTTTAGTGCTGATAAAGGGTACCCCCTTTAATATCATCTCGATTACCAACACTTTTTTAGCATTGATAAAGGGATTTTTAGCACTGATAAAAGCCTTTTTTGTGGTAGTGAATTTTTATAAAACATTATAAAATGAAAGAATGAAAAAATAAGGTTTTTTAACATAAGATTTGGCATTAGAGAAAATGAATAAATGAAAAATGTAAATTAAATTTGAAAAAAAGTGTGAATTGAAAGAGGTTTAAATGACATTAATAAATTGAAGTAAATGTTTTGTGTGTCTGAGAAAAATATTTTGGTAATTCATGAATTACAAAAAGATATAGAATTAAATAAAAATTTTAAATGTTGAGGATTTAAGATGAAATCATGAGATTGAGTGAGGTTTTGTTATTTAGAAATAAGGGGAAAGTCATTGATTGTAGAGAAAATAAATAAAATAAAAAAAGTGAAATTTATGAAATAATAGTAAGAAATTGTTATAAAAAATATAAATATACACCAATATTACTCTTGAAATATGGAAGGACCTGCAGGTTGGGAAGCTATGTTCGGGTGAGTTTATGTACTGCAAAAAGGAATGATAGTTTCATCTTTCACATATTATTTTCCTCAAAATGGTATATTTATGAAGCATCAATTTCACAACTACACAAATAAGTTTTGTTACCTCTTGAAATAGAAAAAAACACTGATCTTGCAAGAATCATTAAAACAAGATGAATTTAATGCTAAAAATAGTGATGGTAGAATAGTTATTCTTCAATGATAAAAAAAGATGAAAAAATGGCCCCTTTGTCAATTCTATTTTAGCAATGATAAAGGAAACTTTTATCCCCTATATTTATAATGCTAATAAAATTCATGTTGCACCAGTTTGGTTCTAAAATTACAAAGCATTGCAACCCCAAATATAATATTAAATTTCAATTAAATATACATCACATTACGAAAAAATATAATTAAATGATTAAAAACATTTCAATCAATGCTTTGTACAATTACGTTGGTACGTGAAATTTATCACGAACATCAAAAAATTCAAAAACATTAATATTTCATTGTCTTTATAAATAAACCCCCTCTCAAAAGAGCCTAATCATGAAACCAGTTGCTGGAAAAACCCCAACATCTCAAAAAAGTGTACCTATATAAAAAAAATTTATGTTAGTAATACAATAAATTAATAAATTAAACATAAATATGATTCAACAAATTAATAAAATGTCACCTCTAAACCGAAGACATAAATTTCGGGTCATACCTAGAAAACCATGTGTCAGATTAATGTTTGGTTGATTTTTAAACATCAGAAAGGATTTATGGATAATTTTCCCAAAGTATCTAATAAATATGAAAACATTTTTTTGTTTTTTTGTATGTGACTTGTGTTTTGAACTAAAATGTCTATTTTAAAATAAAACATGCATTTTGTATCAAATCATCCTCACCATGTGTCAAATTAACATGCAACTAATTCCTACACATCAAAAATGATATATGATTAATTTTACAAAAATAATAAGACTATATGAGAGAGGTTATTGTTTTCGGTTAGTGATACATATTTTAACTAAAATTCCATTTTAAATTGAAAACACATATTTAGAGTCATACCGATCACATCAGGTATCATATTGTTAAGCAGCTGATTCATACACATAAAAAATGATATAGGAATCATTTTTATAATGTTTCAACACTTTAAAAGTGTTTTTCTTAGTTTTCAGTGAGTGATACCCATTTTTAACTAAAATTTCACTTTTAAATAGAAAATACACATTTCGGGTCAAACCAGTCACACTGTATATTAGATTGGGGTGTGACTAACATCTACATCTCACAAATGACATCTGGATCATTTTCCTAATGTATTAAAAAAATTAATTTAGTTTCCCTATTTTGAGTATGCCATGGAACTTTTGAACTAAAATGAAAATTTTAAATTAAAATAGACACTTCGAGTCTGGTCGAACACACCTTGAGTTGGATTTTTGTGCAATTGAATCATCCATATAAAAATTGACTTATGGATAATTTTTCAAAGGTATCAAAGAAATATGAGTATGTTTTCATGATTTTTAGTGAGTGACACATGTTTTTTACAAAAATATCAATATTAAACTAACAACATACACTCTATATCATACCGGTCATATATTCTGTCGGATTCACATGTTGTTGATTTATACACAACACAAATGATTTATGGATAATTTCCAAAAAAAATTCCTGACAATCTATGTGTGATTTATTTATTTTTAGTGAGTGACACAATCCTTAATAAAATGAAATTTTAAACTAAAAACACACACTTTTAGTCATATTAGTCCCACCAGGTATTTGATAGATTTTTTATAATACCTATGCATCACAAATGACATATCAATAATTTTACTAATCATTCATTACCATAATCATGTGTGTGCTAAATTTTCTATGAGTAACACATGTTTTTAACTGAAATGTATCATTTAAAAACAAAACACACATTTTATCTCCAAATGGTCCCATTATGCGTCAGATTAAGGTGAGACTGATTCCTATAATTCCAAAATTACATATGTCACAACCTGACTCGGTGGGCCCCAAGCTATAACTCCCCAATCCCACCACTAATTGGATAGGGGATGGTGACTAGAACTGAGTAGGCATATCACTAACATGGGTGGAATTTCCTATGTACATGTATAGACACACACATCTCTAAGATCGCAAAATGATGAAATATAAAATCCAAAAGAAAACAATTCATACAATCATATATATCCCACAATCAGAGTACAACAGAAGTACAAAAAGTGAAACAAGGGAAAAAATTCCCACCAAGGAAATCTATAAAAGAGTATAACCGTCTTAGAAGGAGGAGATTAATTTCAAATGAAACTATCATAATTTTTCAAGGCCCATCTCTTGTAAACACGTCAGTCTGTCCAACTCATTATGCTCTCACTATATTGGGTGATCTATGGACTTTGTTGAAAGACATGTGGTTTGTAGAATATATAAAACATCTGTGAAAAAATCCCATGCAACGATGAGTATAAAAATACTCATTAGGCACCCCAAAGAACCCCAAAAAAAATTGGGAGCAACTAAAAGACAATACTGTTCTCGATCGAGATGGAGGGAAACACAATCAAGAGAGAAACTCCATCTCGAACCAACCATGACAATACATGAAAAGTCTGATTGATCTACAAAGGGTGTCAACACCAACATGTGACAACACCTCAAGTTATCCTAGAAATCACCCAAATATACTCGTCCCAAACACTAAGTCTCATGAGGTCCCAACCTCATAGTTGGATATAGGATTCTTTTTGCAGGCTCTAACCATAACACGATACCAAGTGAACACACTCGACAAGCTCAGCCACCCTATATGGAAAATGTTCAATAGATTCACTCTATTGGGAACAACCCCACCATTCCTAGTGATATGTATGAGAGGAAGTCCTCTATCATGAATATCTTACTAGGTCCAGCACATATGCCTAGAATCTTTGTTCATATCATTGTTAGTTTCCACTCAGTGCAAGATAAATAAACACAGGTGAAGAGTCCCTCACCTCACCACTACACATTATAGAGGGAAAAATGATATAGGCAATGCACCAAGTGAATCCCCTCTAAAAATAGAGAATGGAGGGATCCACGCCTTGCCACTTCCCTGTATTAGAGGGAGTGATACTCTTAAATAATCTATAAAATCATTGTTGATCATGTAAGGAGTAGCCCACACCCCAATCTGTTGAGGGAGAACTAGCTCACATATATGTATTTTTCATATTAAGTGGATGGTTCCACCCCTCCCAACTATATCCCACAACTGAGGGAGATCCAACTCCCCAGTAGGACCCAGTCCTCGCTGCTACTCAGTGACGGGTGAGTAAAACTCCATAAGTGAGGACTTTCACCCTAATCCAACATGTGGTACTAATCAAGAAATACCCGCACTCTGATATGATATGAGAGTACTTCATTATAAATCAAGGAACCACACCCTAACTCAGTAGGGGAGAACCACTTAGTTGATAGAGGATCCACACCCTAGTATGATAGGGGAGTGCCGAATCTGCCTACTCATTCACTATGGGGGACCCACACCTTGACACGGTAGGGGAGTACCAACCCCAAGATAGTGGACATGATACCTAGCATGATAGGGGGGTACCGACTCATTTTTAACAATACAAATGGAATACCTACAACCTAGAATGATAGGGGAGTCCTGTCTCTATCTATGTAGAGAGGTAAGGGAAACCATGCCCTGAAGATATAGGGAATTACCAGTCTCATATTTTCACATCATGAACCATAAAGATCTCCTACAATGGCCTAATATAGCTTCATTATCATCATTATTGATTTATACCACCTCATATCTCAAAATCCCTAATGGAGGCTACCATCAAATTCTATGCAGAAAACCACTAAGGATAGATTACTCACAAGCCTAAATTCGATTCTCCTAGAAGAAGATACGAAAGATGGAAGATCCTAGGAGGATCTCCTATGAGTGCACGACATGCACTGAGGTATACATAGAATGTGATCCCACCGCAGCACATACAAATTTATCTGACATACATGGGTTCCAATCCATTTTGGGGTATGCGGTTTGTAAAGGTGGTACACATCGTGTCCCTAATCTCTTAGCCCCTAGCCGTGTTCCTCTTCTACATGGACCAGCCAACTGTGTCCCTTACATTCCATACATTCCACACTATACATCATTTTTGGGATAAAAATCCACCTTACCATGTATATTACCCGTGTTCATGTACTGGATCATATGTCTATGTACCTTGGTCAATTGTCAGTGAAGAGCCATGTGTTTTCACAAGGCTAACCCAATCCATGTTCCCAGGTCACATGGTCTAGGGCACTAAATGATGTGTTACACCGATACATGCCATGTAGTACCAAAATATATTCCTTTGTAATCTATAAGTGCTACATTTCATGTCTCACTAATATACACACCATTTAGATGGTAATTCTATTATGTAATTACCTTCAAAACGCCCCGATTCATCCCATTCATCCCCAAAACTCACAGATCTACTTAGTAGTGATCAAAAGCATTCATTATTGGGCTCTAAAACCATAAAAAATGCATAAACAAGGTGATTAATTAAAAAAAATCAAATTTACCTACCTTTTTGGTGAAACACTAGAGAATGGAATGAACAACGATGACCGAATCATAATGCTCCTCGATCTGGTGACGATTTGTGTCAAAAATGGAGATAGACAGCAACTCTCAACGTCTATTTGATGTCTGTTTCATCCGTCAACCAAATATATGAGAAGAAGGGAGGAGAAGAAAAGGTATAATCATCCTAGGTTGTGTATTCTACTATTAGGGGTGGGTTGGGCCTAGGTTATATTTCTAACTAATTAATTATTTAATTAATTTAATCCATCACATAACACCCCATCACAAAGTCACCCCTGATCGAAACTGCATGTTTGGATGTCCTTAGGTCATACCTAGGGTAATCATTACATTCTATACTCAACCGTGGTCTCATAAATCAAATCCAAAACTACTAACATGATTTATTTATATTACAAGTGATTTTTTTTGTGTGTGGTAGAACATATTTAATATTTTTAATATCACCATGCCGAATCCCCTCAGCCACTATCATCTTTTTTCAAATTAGCACCCAGCTTCCGAAATATTATTCGTAATATTATAAAGTCTTACGAGTAAAAACATGATTCATTAAATTCTCCCCACCTTAGGGATTTTCATCACCAAAAAGTGAAAGCCTAATCATTAGAGGAGAAAGTGAGCTCCCCACTGGGCACCCACACCAGTGAGCACATCAAGGGTTCTCATGCTTCTTACGATCATGCACAAAGAGGAACCAAAAAGCTCAAACAACTATCATGTTTAGATTCTACCGGAACAACATTATGTAACAACAGGATCATGGATCCACATCCGTGATAAGTGGGAAAGAAACATGTCCCATTTGTAGTCATGTGGTATATATTTACACCACATCGCTAACATAACATATATTCTAAAATAACCCCATAGTTCACATCAACCCTTACATGGACTTCACAAAAGCCTCCTAAAGAATTTTTCATTTAACGTTGACACTGACCACAAAAGGGTATTCAAAAACAAAACAGGACTTCCCTAGAGTAAGCACTGTGTCTTACCAGGCCCTTCGTTTAGAAACCACCATCTACAATACAACTCACCTAAATAGAAACAATACCACACCCACTAGTGGAATCCTAACTAATTATGGATGGTAGGAAACCAATCCCTATTATGGAAACATCATAGGGTCTAACTCTGCATCTAAAAAATGGTTTTAAGAAAGGCTATCCCTCTCTTAGGGCTTCTAGGAAACAAATGAGGTCGAGCAGGGAAACTCTGCTAGCAATTCCATGACCTACTTCATCCCTTCATAGCATAACATCTCCCTTAATAAACAATTCTAAGGAACTCATCAACCAAACTTAAATATTGTCCAATTTGAGTGGCATTGATACTCTTGTACAGTCTCGATGGGGATTGTTTTCCCCTTCTTTGTGATTTCAATACAACGTTAAACTAAACAACGTCCTCCATGAGTGTGTCACATAAAAAGCTAATTCCAAACATATGGGGGTACTAATGAGAAACAATGGGATGAAAAAAACACATTTGGTCTTAATGGGACATCAATATAAAATACCAACACTTGTTTCAACTGACACCCCACGCTACCCTGGATAAACCTCAAACATAACTGGATAGAAAATATTACCCACAACAATGTATAACAATTTCTACTAATGAAAGTTGAAAGGTTACGAGACATTACACTATTTATCCTTGGAAATTTTGGGTCAATAACTTTTGTGGCCCCCAGCTGTCCTCGTCCACATCCTCTCGTTCCCTGAACCTGGCACGGACCACCTCGGGGTGGTGGTGGAAATACCTCAAAATGTATGCCACCTCCATCCTCTCTTCTAAATCCATTGCTTCATTTCCCAACTTACGTAAATCCTTTCCACAAAAACTGTCACTGCCAAGGTGGCTCGTCAGATGACTCCCTCTCAGAAGTATAGCAGGTCAAAAAATCTATTTTGAGATGCCCTCGCCATCACATACATAACACCACCTCTCCTGTGGATGATTTGATCCTCAGTGTTTCTCATGCGCCATAGGCCCATGTGATAGATTCTGGGCATGAGTATGCCTCCTACATCACGATCTTGTCATTTATCATATGCCAGATCATGTAGACACCTCAGCCACATAACTACTTCATTGGGTCACATCCACCAATTCCCCATCCAGTAAACTCGCCACCACAAGAGCTCACTCTTGCACTACCACATAGGTTGGAATGCACAACGAAATCACAGACACCCTGATATCTTGATGCAATCCCTATTAATCGTTTTCTTCTCTAAAAAATTAATCATGAACCATATATAGAGAGTATCATGAAAATTTAGTAAACCTTGTCAAAAATTCCACCATTTTTATGCTACCTTTCCAAAATTGTAGAATCTCATAGACACACACTATTATAAACATGGCTTTGTAAAACTCTTGCTTGGAAAATTTCTTGAAATCTAGCCAATTGATTGTAACCTCAACATGAGTCTATATCACATAAATACACCATCACCCAGCTGAAGCCTATAGAAGGATTAATGCTAGGACCACTATCTGATCAAGAGGTGTCCCCACTAAGAGAGAAACTTTCTTGACTAACTTGAGACAGTCTTTTGATACCTAGGAGTCTGGATCACCCTGGTACCTCCAAGGTAACTGGCACTAGAAATCTTGAAGTGCACTATGCCTGCACGCATATTGGCCCAAACTACTGGTAAAACATACTACTCAATAGGTGGTTGAACCACTAACAGGCCACCGAGAGGAAACACCATAGAATTAGTGCACTGCACTGAAGCCTCATCATGGGGTAGATTTTCATTACAATCATTCCTTAGAATACATTCCAGCTATCATCTTGGAGGCATCCTGAAATAGAATCAAAATGTAACAGGGATAGAGAGTATATCTGGGTAGCTTACTCAAGAATGATAGAAAATACCAAAAACCCATTCTGATATGATGCATGTACCATTTATTTCCCACTAAACAGTGTCCTAATATACGACATCAAAAATAAGGTTAACAGAGTTCTAGTGAATGGATACTTTAGCCACCGTGAGAAAAATAGAACCTCTGGCCTAAAATCAAAACTAGAAACATTATAACACTATCATTGTGCAACCCAAACCAAGCTCACGACACCATAGTCCCAAAGTGGAACCATGCTCAGATACCACTCTTTCATTACTCGACCCAATGGGTCCTGGGCCGCAACTCCCCCAACATACATCTAATAGGCCCGGGGCTAGAGACTGGTGCCATGTAGGAAAATCACTAACATGGGAGGCATTTTATATGTACCTGTATGAACCCACATCTCCTAGATCACAAAATTCCAAAATTATACCCCAAAACAAATAAATGCATGAATACATCTATATCCTACCATAAGAGTAACATATAAGTACATAAAATGAAAGAATGTAAAAAACATTCCTACCAAAGAAAACTATAAAAGCATCCAACCTGTTTAGAAGCAGGGGATCACTGTCAACAAAAAATGATAGAAATCTCCTTAGCCTGACTCCAATAAACACCTTAGTCTTACTAACTCACTAAGATCTTCTTGTATTGGGTCCTATGTGGACTTCATAAAAAGGCCAATGTTTTGCACAAGACATAAAACATGTGTGAGAAAACGTCGTGCATGGGTGAATATAAAAATACTCTATAGACACCCTAAAGAATCCCAAAATTAAAAGGGGAAAAATAAAAGGAAAAATTTCACTCAACCTAGCTAGAGGGAAACCCAATTGAGAGAGAAACTCCATCTCCAACCATCCTCAACTGTACATGAGATGTCAGCATGATCTTCAAGGGTTTTCAACCCCGATATGTGACAAAATCGTATGGTCTCTTAGAAATCACCAAAATATACTCATCTAAGACCATATGACTTGTGAAGTCACAACCACATAGCCAGTAAGATGATTCTCTTCATAGGATCTAACCATAACACAAAATCAGGAGAACACACTCCACAAGCTCAACCACCCCAAATGGAACCCTTCCAAGAGATACACATCATCAAGAACACTCCTAATTTTATTAATGTAACATTTGATAGAATGTGCACCATCATAGAAATATCACTAGGTCTAGATCTAGTTCCCAATACTAGTGATCATATCGTTGTAACCTTGAACTCAATGCAAGAAAATGAAACGCATTTTAAGAGGCCAAACCCTCACCACTGCATGCAGTTGAGGGAGAACTTCTCCAGACTATACACCATGTCCATCCTCTCTAACAAGAGATAAAGGGGGGACCCATGACATTCCATATCCCCACAGTGGAGGGAGTACTGCTCTTAACTAACCCATGAAACCATTTTCACTACTGTAAAGAGTATCCCACTCCTCAAACAATCGGGGGAGCACTAGCTCCTATCTAGATGTTGCTCACATTATATGGATGGTTCCATACATCGTAACTGAATCCCATAGATGAGGGAGCTCCAAATCTAGAGTACCCTCTCCCCACTGCGTCTTAGAGATAAGGGAGTACAACTCTATAATTGAGGACCCACACCTTGATCAAACCGGGGGGAACTACTCATTATATAATCCAACCTTGATACAAAAGGGGGGTGCCACTTCATAAATCGAGGACCTCCACCCTAACCCAGTAGGAGAGTACAACTTAGTTGATAGAGCACCTGAACCCTGGTAGGATAGGGGGTACTAAATCATCCAACTCATTCACTATGGTGGACCTACACACTGACACGATAAGGGAGTAATGACCCCCTGCTACAGGATCCACTCCTTGGCATAGAAGGGAAGTACAAACTCTACCTGAACAATATGTATCAAGGACACATGATCTAGGCTGATAGGGGAGTCCCATCTCTAACTAAATAGAGTGGTAAGGGAAATCCACATCTTTTAGACATAATGGATTACCAGTCCCAACATCTCAATTCACAAACCAAACCGATCTCTAACATCTTCCCAACACAGCTTCATAAGAGTCTTATTTGATTCACGCCACCTCATATCTCTCAATGTTTAATAGAAACCGCCATCATGTTCTATGTGGAAAACCTCTTAGGATAGACTACTCAAAAGCCGGAATCTGATTCCCATAGAAGAATATATGGAAGATGGCACATCTTAAGAGGATCTCCTAGGATTACACGGTGTGAACTGGGGAACACACGATGTGATAGCCTAACCGAGAACCTTCCCATGTATCTTATCTACACTTCTCCCGACTCATGTAATGTTACACAATTTTTAAAGTTGGTAAAAATCGTGTCCCTTATCTCTCGACCCCTCGATGTGTTTCTATTCCATATAGACCATCCAACCGTGTACCTTACACATTGTACATCCTAGAACACAAGGCGTTCTTGGGATAAACAGCCACTTACCCATGATGTTTACCCATGTCCATTTACAAAACCCTATGTCTGTGTAAGTTGACCATGTGTTAGTGCACGACCATGTGTCTTTATACGGCTAACCCAAGCCATGTACCATGGTCACATGGTCTAGGTCACTACAGGGTGTGTCACAGTGACACATGGTGTGTAGTCCCAAAATTTCATCCTACCCGAACAAGAAAAGATACAGTGTTTGTTTCATTGAACTACATGCCATGTAGATGGTAATTAAAATCATGAATTACCTATAAAACACCGTGATTCATCCATTTATTCCCCAAAACTCATAGATCTACTTACCATGGATCAAAAGAATTCATTCTTGGGCTCTAGAACCATAAATAAAGCTTAAACAAGGGTATTAAGACCAAAACTAAAATCCACCTTCCTCTTTGGAGAAATTAAGAAGCCTTGAATGAAGAGAGACACCCAGATAATGCTCCTGCTAGATGTGAAGACAATCTACATCAGAAAGGGAGATCTGCTGCACCCCACATCATCAATTTGGCATATGTTTCATTTGTCAGCCAAAGAGAGGAGAGGTGGGGATGAGAAGAAGAGGTGTTATCATCTTAGGTTGTGAATTCCAATGTGAGGGGTGGGGTGGGTTTATTTTATATTTTTAATTAATTAACCGTTAATTAATTTAATCCACCTCATAATGCCTCATCACCAAAAAGCCTATCATTGAAACACCCCACCTGGACATCCTTATTTCGCACCTAGGGTAAAAAAAGACATTACATACTCAACCATAGTCTTAGAAATATGGTCTAGGACTCCAAACGAGAGTTATTTACTTTTCAAGTGAAACTATGTGTGCAGGAAAAACATATTTAATATTTTTAATATCATCGCGTTGAGGCCCCACGAGCCCTAGATTCTCATGTCGACTCAACGCCTGACTTCAGAAATATTATCTGGAATTTTCCAAAGTCTTACGAGTCAAAGCCTGAGTCATTAAAAAATATAGATCATTTTACTAAGTTATCAAAATAATATGAATTTTTTGATCAGTTTGGAGTATGGCACGTGTCTTTTGAAATAAATGTAAATTTAAAATAAAAACATGGATTTTAAGTCATATCAACCACACCATGTGTCAGATAGATTTATGGTTGATACCCACACACCAAAAATAACTTATAAATTATTTTATTAATATATCAAGATAATTCAACTGTGTTTTCTTGGTTTTCAATGAGTGACACATGGTTTAAAAGAAAATTCCATTTTTAAACCGAAAACACACACTTTGAGTCCTACTAATAATTTCAGGTGTTGGATTGACATGAATTCAATTCCCACACATCTTAAATTATTTATGGATTTTCTTTCCTAAAACATAAATTCAATACTATTGTGTTTTATTGGTTTTTAATGAGCAGAAAATTTTTGTAACTGAAATTTTAATTTTAATTGAAAACATAAACTTTGAGTAATACTAGTCACACCATGTATCAGATTTTTGTATGACTGATTCCTACACATAAAAATGAATTATGATTTTTTTCTATTTTATTAAGACCATATGACTGTGTTTTCTTGGTTTTTAGTTAGAGTCACATGTTTTTAATTAAAAGTTCACTTTTAAAGTAAAAAAACAAACATTTTGAGCCATACTAGTGACATTATGTATTGGATTGAGGTTCGTAGGATTCATACATGTCAAAAAATTGATTATGGATAATTGTACTTAACAATCATAACAATAGAATTTTTTTTCTCACTTTTGAGTATGTCACACATCTTTTGAATTAAAATATAAATTTTATTTAAACAAACACACTTTGAGTCATACTAGTAAAACCATATGTCAGTTTGTCACGTGGTTAATTCCTTCACTTCAAAAATGACTTATGAATTATTTTCCTAAAGTATCTAGATATTACTATTGATTTTCTTGGTTTTTAGTGAGTGACACATGTATTTAGCTAAAATGACATTTTTTAACAAAAAACATGCACTTTGAGTCTGACTGGTATAACCTATGTAGGATTGATGTATACATGATTCATGCACATATCATATGATTTATGGATCATTATCCCAAAATATAAAGACAATCTATGTTTATTTTCTTGTTTTTAAAGGAATTCCACATGTTCTTATAAAAAAGTCATTTTCAACTAAAAATGCACTCTTTGAATCATACCAATCTCACCATGTCTCAGATTGACATGTCACTGATTCCTATACACCAAAAAAATAACTTATAGATCATTTTCCTAAATTATCAATATAATAATATTGTTTTTTTATTTTATAGTGATTGAAACATGTTTTTAATTAAAATATCACTTTTTAACTAAAAAACACACATTTTAAGTCAAACTGGTCACACTGTGTATCAGATTTAAGTGTGTAAAATTCCAATATGTCACAAGGGAATTATGGTTCATTTTAATAAAGTATCAAAACAATATGAATGTGTTTTGATGTTATGGTTATGTAAAATGTCTTTATAACAAAAAATTCAATTTTAAATAAAATAATTCTTATTTGGTAATATCAGTGATAAGTAGAAATTATATATAAATTTTGGATTCATTTAATTAATGATTATTTATAATTAATCTAATAATAAATCAGTTATATGATGAATTTTTTAGGGATTAGGTATCCATGACTCCAATGGAAAAGATGTCAAAATTTCCAAAATGGACTTTATACATTATAAAACACATACATGATGTGTATACATCATTCACAACAAGTATGATGTCGTGAATCACAATTCGTGAATTATTTACAAGTCCTGAAAAGAATGCATGATGTGAATCTCCAATACACATCATGTAACATTTGAAGACTACATCCCGCTTAATTTTCAAGTCATGAGATGAATCATATCATGAGTTTCCAATGCACATAGTGAATTGAGTCAAATCCCTAAATCCTAAAGATTTAGGATGAGAAAGGTTCCAAAAATAAGATATGGGGAGAAAATGTTGTATCAATATTACACGATCTGATAAGGTTACACAACTTTTAAATTCACATATATTTATTTAAAAAGGCTCGATAGCCATCCATAACTATTTGGGAAATGGATTTTCACTCATTTTATCTCATTCTCCCTTTCTTTCATTTCCACCTAAACTATAAACAATTCCTTTTACAATTTTAATTAAATCTAATTTCTGTTGATCAGCCTGGAAGTATTTATAATCTCTTTTATCTTTATCTACCATTCCAATGTTAATATCCACTCAATATTTGATACACACCATGTTCTTTATTGGTAACTACTTCAAGTAAAGTTTTGGATTGATTTATCAATTGTTTTGAATGTGAACTACTTAATTCTTAATCAATCACTTAAAAAATATCTTATTTCAACTGTTTTATTAATCTTCCAAGAATGTCTGCAATTGTTTCTCTGATTTTGATTATTACCATCATGAGTAGCTCAGCTTCCGAGGGTAAGAGTCAAGAGTATGGGTTTTTCGGAATTTAATGAATAAATGAACAAAAAAATTGTAATCCTAAGGCTAGTAATTAGGATAAACAATAACTTTTAATTAAAATATTTTATAAAACCCCGACCATGGGAAGATTAAATGAATGAACCTGGATAGATTGGAGGATAGATGGGTATGGACATTATCTTGTGAAACTTTCTTCAATAGAAGCTAGACAAAATGCATCTTTTTCATTAGATATATCTGAACCAATTAATAGTTTCATGTTGGATAGATCTAATTTTTTGGAAAATAATCAACTACTTCTCTATGTTCTGCTTCACATCCTAATCACAAGAACGATCCCATGTTAGGACTATGGTTGTCATTTTTTCCCAAATTGTTAAATTGACATTGATTTGAATATTCTTACTAAAAATTAAACCAATCTCAATTTAATTAATTAAATCCCAAACCCTAAAGAATTTATTTGGAATCCTTCTTAAAGGATTCAAAGTCACTCGTTCTTTGCCTTCCAATATTTCCTAGTGGGTTTGACCCTACACTAGCACTCCACTATGCAATCATATGATGTATAATTTGGGATAAAAATAAATTATAATTTGATAATTTCTTAAATAAGTTAAATGAAGTGTGTGGGAACATCAAATTTTGGAGTCGTTACTATGGAATGATGAATTATCCATAGGCATTGGAACCTTTAGCAGAAACCTGATATTATCTCACCCATCCCCCATTTCATTTTTAATTTTTCCTTCTTTCTTTTAGACACCACCGCATCCTTATTACAACCATCCTATTGTATTCTTTGGGGCCCCTAACTTTTCCAAAGAGCCTCAACACCCAAGAAATAAACATTTTCATTCCTATGGTCAAATGATATCTTTATGCACACTACCATTTCAATGTGGCTAACTAAAATAATCTTATAGGCCCAACCCACCAAACATGAAATATGTGCTACTTTCACAACAAGGAGATCAACCCTTGAAATTAGATCACACTATCATGAATTACAACATTTCTTCTATCATTTGTGTCACATCCAATATTATGCACCATTTTATCTAGGAACATAAATTTGATATAAAATCTAGACTCATCAGCATGATTTAGATTGTGGCTAGTGTAGTGGATTAGAGAGTAAAGATCATCACGAGCATATCTCTAAAATCCTGGAAGAAAGTGATACCATTGTAACCCTGGAGTGTCATGTAATGAAATTAGATTGTCTATTTTCTCATTCTCCATCTGTGACAGAGCCATGGACTAGATAAAGAGTCAATCTATCATGTCAATCATGACTTGAGACAATCTAGAAAAAATTTTACTAGAGAAATAATTTTCCATAGAACAAACCTGGAATCTTTAAAATGAAATTATAAATTTCAATCAAGATTATGGGCAGTCATCCTAAGGGGATATTATCAGTTTGAGGAACTTAAATGGAAGTTCCCACATCATGGAATTGATTTTTAAATTCAGATGTAAACATTCAACCAACGACTCTAACCTAATGTTCCCACAATGGTAGATACTTCCGTCTATGGAGATCTAATGTTGAAAACACCACAAGTGGGCTGAGAACTTCTAGATGACTTTTTTCACAATTCCAATATGTAATAAAAGATTGTGGACCATCTCATCATGGAATCCATCAAGTTGAATAAAAAACCCATCTAGCTGCACAAGTTGAGGACCTTACTGAAAATATGGAATCCTTTCAGCTTCCTTTTGCACCACCACCTCCCTTGTGTTCCTCTAATAGAGATTAAATCTTGGAATATGTGTGGTGGACCATACTTATACCAAGAAAATAGTGTATAATTTGATGGAAACAAAATAAAAATTATAATTACATTAATTACAATCAACAAGGACAATAATTCCAGCAACAATACTACAAAACAAGCCTTTAACATTGATATAATAGGCCTTTATCAGTGCTAGAAAAAGGCTTAATTACTAATCACTTTTAGATGTTTTGACTACCTAAGTGCTTTTAGAAGAACTGACTTCCTCAGCACTTTTTGAAGTGCTGATAAATCCACCCTTTTTCGACACATTAAAAATCACTGATAAAGGACTCCTTTATTGGTTCTTCTACAAGTGCAGATAAATAAACCCTTTATTAGTGCTTTTAGAATCAGTGATGAAGATACCTTTTTGTTGTTGATAAATGTACCTTTATTTGTCTTGAAAACAAAATCCTCTATTGGAACTTCTAAAAGTGATAATAAATCTAAAATTAATTAGTACTTTCAAAAGTACTGATAAATGAATCTTTTATCGATGCGTCTATAATAGCTAATAAATCTACCCTTTATCTGCACATTTATAAGTGTTCACATAGATACCATTATCTATGATTTAAAAGGAAATGATAAAGTATATCATTATCAGTGCATTTAGTATCATTGATAAAGGTGAAATATAACTACCTGATCTTGACATACATTAACACAATAAAACCTTTTTTGAATACTTAAATCGAAATACAAATAAACACCTAATGACCATAGTAGTCTAGTGCCTTTGGAAACATAGAAACACCAAAACCCATACATAAAAGAGCTACATTTTCTCCCACTATGTTCTTCATAACTATCACCATTTTTAGACACATCTAACATAGTACATATCTTCATAACCTAGGGAAGGAACATAAAAAGTGGTGATCTTAGATACATAGTAAGGGTAAATAGTAGAGACTTGTAAGCATAAACATGATTATAGGGTATAAAAATGTGATCATGAAAATCAAGGATAATACACTTCATATCAAATATCATAAATTGGAATCAGGGAATAAATACTAGTAGTTCATAAGGCATGAATCGTAATGAAATAATGGATATAATATATGAAAGAATAACAAAAGAATAAAACAACTAATTGTAGAAAACACATATGTATATAATGATTTCTATAATAGTCAAGGCATTGCTTCCAAAACCATCATAGTTGAATTTTTTTTACTAAATCAGGTTCACCCCCATTCAATCCCTATATTACTAAAACAAGTTCATTTACAATTCAAACCCTATAATACTGAACCGATTTCATTTCCCATTCTAGCCTTATCAATATCATGAGATATAAATCTGTACCCAATGCATTGAATGGAGATATAGGTCCCAACCATCTAATATTGAAGTCATACATATGTGTTCCATGACATCATAAACAATCATATCATAACCCATGAAATGAAATGGGTATTATAAACATGTAATCATATCAAAACCTATGAAAAAAGAAACATGTTTTATAATCATTTCATTAAAATCATATCCTATGAAATAAAATCATAATTAATAAACATATAACCCATGAAAGGGAAACATGTTTCATATGTATCATTAAATCAACCATAAACCATTTATATAAAGAATATTAATGGAACATTTATATCATTTCCAAGAATATCATGATTAAAATAAATGGATTTCATCTTTGATGGGAAATAATTCTAAAATATATTTCCAAAAAATTTCTTGAGGGAAATATACTTCTTCTTTGAAAATTAATTTTTAAACATAAAAACATTTGAAAAAAATATTCAAGAAATTAAACTTCAAAACTTATAAATTAATCGTTAAAACATTTTTAATCCTTTTTTCCATTGAAAACATATAGTGTATCTTGAAAAACATTTGAAAATTCTTTTCCCTTAGAGACATAAAAAGGAATATTTAAAATGATATAAAAACAATTTCATTGAAAATATATTTTTTAAAAAGTCATAAAAAATTATCATCTTAAACATGCATTGGTTGAATTAAACAAATGGCGGTGGGTAAATCTTTACATGTCATATGAAGTAAAAACAATATTCATTATACAAGGAAAAATATTTAGAAAAGTGTCTAAATTTGAAAATAAGAAGAATCCTTTTTCTTAAAACCATTGTTTTTTAAAAAGGTAAAAATGGGTAAAAAGTTCTTTTAAATATCATTATATGATATTATAATACTCTTGGAAACCATTTTATAAAACATGGTTTCGAAGGAATGAAAATTGGTGGCTGAAGAGAGAGGTAAGGTCATATTTTATTAAAAACATTTTCTTAATTGTTTTAAGTACCAAAGAGGGGGAAAATGGTACCAATAAATGAATACATAAAGACTAACAAGAGGAGAATAATTTTACCTAGTGTTATTGAAATATAGGTCACAATATTTCTTCAATGAAAATGTGATCATAAATAATCTCGATAAAAGGTGAGATTGTTTCAGTAAACCCATACCACATTGTAACGTGAATCATACTCCCCATGTAGAAAAATGAAATTAAATGGAGATTTAAAATATCATGAGAAGAATTATATTTATGTTATAACATTTCAATGTATGTTTATAGACTTCATTTAAATATATGGTTGTATAATATGCCATGTATCTCAAGGAATGTAAATTGAGACAAAATTAATTTAACGATTTGGTAACTTTTGAAACATAAATCCCCATTAAGAAAGTAAATAATATAGTTATTTAAATACCAATATATTTGTGTATAACAGGAATATAATAAATTCATGGGCAGTATATACACAACATAAAAGAAATGACCAGTGAATAAAGCATATATCTCACGAAAATAATAGTGAGATGAAACTCCCCTTACATTGTGTCTTGACTCTCATCATACTCATTCAAAACACATGTATAATAAATAAAAATTTATTATAAATATTTTAAATTACAATATAATTATACCTAATACCATATATGGTTTTATTATGACCTTATAATACCTTCTTGTTAACAATCACATGTTAAAGTTTCACATTAGATAATATTTTCTTTGTTCTTTTCCTGTGTCTTAATTTGTTATATCGTTGGTACATATACTTATATTATGATTCAAAAATATAAATCTTATATAAATGTAATTAATATAAATTATATATGTGTTATATAAATCCATCTAATATAGATGTATGAAACAGAATACACCATTCATGGAGATGGCAAGGCCTTTGTACGCATGAATAATATTTTCATTTAATTATCACGTTGAAAGAAAGAATTTAAAAGACAAATATAGATATATATATCATTATTAAAAAATATATATATTATATCATATATTTTTTATAAATCCATCCTTAATACATTCCATTTAGTGTATTAATGAAAAATATCGCTTTGAGGGGAGGTAGTCCGCATTTTCTCAAAATAAGTTATCGAATTAAAAAAATAGCATGTATAAATATGTGTGCTTATAAAATAATTCGAGAAGAATAAATAAATAATAAATAATAAATATAATTTATATAAATATAGTTTCAATAATAATATCTACTATGAGAGTTAGTAATGTAAAAAAAGAACAATCATCTATTACTGAGGCTGTAGTCCGGAATAAAAGTAAACATTACGTTTATTGCCCATTAGATTAATGTGTCTGAAAGTGAAATTAAACCACATATTATGAAAAAATCATAGTATATTTTTGATAATATTGATTATATAAAATCATAGAATAATAATATCTAATTTAGTTGAGAAATAAAATAAAAGAAATGATTTCGAGGGAGGGTGTTCCCTCTTAACTGGGTAACTCATTTTGGTTTACACCAAAGGGATTCCTTGAATGGATTTTTCACAAAAGATGATTCAAGGAGTAATTTAAGGAATATGGGTAGATATCTTTGAAGATTTTTGTTTGACCTAATTTGTATTTATAGGTTTGAGGAAGTGGGAGGAGAGGAGGTCTTTTCTAATTGAGGAGTGGTGGCCCTCCTCAAATATTTTAATGAAAAGGAAACCCACCCATGTTTTTATTGAAATTAGTTAAATTATGGTCCATATTAGAAAAAATATAGTATAGAGTCTAAATATTTCTATAAAATAACTTTATCACATGTGTATAGGTCATCATAGGCCTTCAGGTTATGGTTTAGTTCCTTATTAAGCATAATTTAACCTTAATCATAGAAATTAATTCTAATTACTTCACTAATATTTTTTGTCATAAAATAATTTTACTTTATCAAACATTATAAATTATGTTGATTTAATATATTTAATCTATTTTTCTAAATTCCAAACATATAAGTATCATAAATTAATTTAGATTCAATCACGCATTCATGTCGATTAGGCGGGTTTCTAAAGCGAAAACATTCTATAGTTTCCTGTGTTTTTATATCCAATTTCAATGTGTAATTGACTCTAATGACCTAAATTGGATTAATTGGTAAAAATACAATCTAATTAAACTTTTCATCAGATTTAAAATATAATTTACCGATGTAATTAAATTATATGTCAAATAATTTTTAGTTAAAATCTTGTAATTTTAACATTTCTTTTGAACAAAGAAACCTTACAAAAAAATTCCAAAAATTTATCCAAAACTAATTTTTATGTTTCTATTAAAAATATGATGTTTATTTTGACATATTAAACGTATAAATGTTCCAAAAGTGTTATTTTAAATGGGTTCTCCATTAAAAATTGGTAAAATTACTTTTATAAGAATATTGGGTTTTATGTGTAAAGTAGTTTTTATTATTATCTTATACTTTTAAAATCTATGGGATGATTATAAAGAAATATTTACATGGATATATGAAGTATATATTGAATTAAAATTACATACTAATTGTAAATAATTTACTTTATTAGGATTAAAACATTTTTGTGAGCATAATAATTGTTTCTTAAAGAAACACTCCCTTTATATTCAATTTTGTTCATATATTCCTTTCAAAATAATATGTAACTAATTAATTCATTTTATATTTTTTCATAACCATATATTTACATAATTTAGTTAATAATAGTCAAAAAATATAATTTAATGACTAGGTTATATATTATTATTTGTTTTTTAATAATATATTGTTGTTTAGTAACACTCAATCATGCATGTTACCCAAGCCATCGAAGAAAGTCATTTTTTCATGTAAGACAAAATACCGATTCCATGTAGAGAATAAAAAAATTATGTTATGTGTAGTTGAAGTAAGCTAAACATAGTGTTTTAATATAAAATAAACTATTTATAGAGTTCCAAAAAAATGAAAAATATCAAATATATATTAAATTAATTTTAAAAAAAATTCACAAAATCTCAGGGTGTTATATTCAACTGCTATTAAAATGAATTTATCCCTACAAATTATTCTGGGTTATCAATGGTTTAATAATTTAAAGTTTTATTTATTGAAACCCTCGTAGTAAAAATTAATACCAAAATGTCCCTCAAAAGGGGAAAGATGAAATCATAATGGTTACCCAATGTAATATATAACTATATTTCATCATAAGATAACATAGGTTTCAAGTGGAAACAATGAAATAGAAGAGACATCTAACCATCATGTTATGATAGATAGTGATTGAAAATGATGACATGAGAATGCTAACAATCACAAAGCTATAAATATGCAATGTACTAAGGGACTATCTGATTTATCGTAAATTTGGGTAATAGGATAACCTTTTTTGTTTCAAGATCCCTTTTCGTAAAGTTATTGAATTTTCCAGAAAAGATATACTCCCACGATTTGAAGAAAACCTCTCCCTTTGTTATTCCTTGATTCAATTCAACTCTTTCTCTAAAAATGAAGGTTAATTTTTCATTCCTGAAGCACTAAAATAGTTGGATATCCATGATATTACACCCCATATATCTTGATATATAATCAACACCATGTTTTAATAACATGTAATCCATTATGAATAAATTATCATATGGTGAGATAATACATTTTCATCACAAAATTCATCTAAATTTTAACTAAATCTTTCAAAAAATGGTTAACCTTATAACCCTTTTAAAAGATGAAAATCAAAAACATTAGAAACAATATCACAAATTCAGCTTAACATTTATACCCCATATATCAAAATTTATCTATTGGTTGTCGTATTCCAAACATGTGAATACCGTCATCATATATTCTCTTGAATCATAATAATAATCTAAATTATCATAAATAATTGTATAAAACATGAATGCTTCTTTATTCCAAAGGTTACAGAATATTTTCCTTAAATATAAGAAGTTTAAAACTTCATCTATGATGAAATATACCACATAGTCAATAATTAGTTCATGGGTAATCAGTACTGTCCATTTCACTTATTTACATCCAACATGTCTCTTATCCAAAAACCATAATTGTAACATTCGAAACAAATAAAGGGTTATTTCTCAATTAATATTATACTTCCCAAAAATATCACATTGTCATTAAATATCTTTTCTTGTCAGTTATAACTATTCAACATATTCATAAAAATCCTTTAAAAAAACATGAACTGAATAATCCTTATATAATTCACCATTTATAATTCTTGGAACCAAATACCTAAATACTTTATTATTTCCTCTTTAATGGTTGAAATTGAATATTTACATCCTTGTTTTATAAGTAAATTGTTATGTCTAGCCATTGATTTGGTTAATTCCCATCTTCTCTACAGATTAGACATTTAAATACAGGACAATTTTTCACTCTGTGAACCTTTTTCTAATAGAGATATAATATTCCCCTCCCTTTGAGGTATTCCTCAAGGTTCTTCTTCCCTTATTCTTGAAATGTAGGAATCCACATATTTTTCCTCTATGATCCTTAGAATTTGAACATTTATAAAAGTAATGCTTCCTCTTATGCAATGTGTTATGAATATCGGCAATGTTCACATTGTAAATCATATATAGTGATAGTAGATTCAGCATAATCACAATATATTTCTCTCTAGTCATTATACAATTTTTTTCTCATAATCACTAGATTCTACATGATATTCAATGTTAACAATGATATTTTTGGTTTCCTCCATTAAAAAAACCATAAAATCAGGGGGTGTGAAACACATATCAGAGAAGAAAACCACATAATCATGAAAAATTACTTATAGGATGTCTATGTTATAACACTTTTCATAATCTATAACACAATAGGTTTATCCTAGGTTATTCATACACAACAAATATTGAGATCCTTCATTATGGTTTGTGAAGAGTTGTTGAATTCCCAAATCATATCTCATAAGAGTGTTAAATGATGTGTGAATCAAGCCCCATTGTCGTGTACCAAATTACCCCAAGTCAGACCCGAAACATATTGTCAAATTTTTTACTCCTAAGTAAATCAATTAAAGAACCTCATCAACTTTTATTATCTATACATGGATATATTTTCTAGAAACCATTCACTCTATCCTTTACCAATATTCTAGGAAATTTTCCTAAACATTTACTCATCCTTATACATATCGTTAAGGAGATCCATAGACATATCCTTAGAAATATACATATGGATCACACAAAAGAAGTCTCATACTAATTTCCAAATGTTAATTAAACCTTCACTATAATACAAACTTTAACGACCCATTTTGACATACATTAATATGACATAACATTTGCAAAATACTTAAAAAATTATACAAACAAATGCACAAAGACTGTTCTATTCTAGGGCCTTTAGAAACATGGATATATAAACACTGGTACATAAAGGAACTACATCATCCCCTGCCAGGTTATTCATGACCATAACCCTTTTCAAACACATCAATAATAATACATATATTCACAACCTAGGAAAGGGAACATAAAAAATGGGTTAGCTCAGATTCTGGTAAGGGTAAACAAGGAAGGTATGTAAGCATAAACTGGTGCAGTGGGTATAACAAAGTTACAATGAAAATAGAAGATCATATAATACATATCAGATATAATAAACATAAATCATGGAATAAATATTGATATTTCATAATACATGAATCATATGGAAATAAATTACATGATCCATGCAATCAAAACATTAGAATAAGGCATGAAATTTTGGTATACAAATAAGAATATAATGATTTCCATTGTAGTCCAGTAATTTCTTCCAAGACCATCTTAGATGAAAAGTCCATTATTGAATCGGGTTTACCCCTATTACATCCCTATATTACTAAACCGAGTTCATTTCCAATTCCATCCCTATAATACTGAACAATTTTCATTTCCTGTTTCAGCCATGTCTATTTCATGTGATATAATTCCTTACCCAATGCATTGGAGGGAGATATAGGTCCCACCCATCTCTTAATAAAATCTTACATACATGTACCAAAACCTCATGAACAATCATATCAAAACCCATGAAATTAAATGGGTATCATAAACATGTAATCATATCACAATGTGTTGAAAAAATACAACATTTATTATCATTTCATTAAAAGCGTAACCTGTGAAAGAAAAAATGGATTTCATAAACAAATAACTCATGAAAGATAAATGAGTTTCATAAAGACAAACAAAAAAGAACAAACCATTCAGATAATTAATATGAATGGATCCTTTAGATCATTCCTATTAAAGGAATGAGTAACATCAGTAGATTTCATATTTTATGGAAAATAATCTTAAATGATATTTAAAACAATTCTTGGCCAAAATATAGTTCTTCTTTTAAATTTGATATTTAAAACATAAAACCTTTTGAAACCCATATTCATGAAAATAAGAATGAATTCTTATAAAGGAAGCATTAAAAATTTTTAAAATCCTTTTTTTATATTGAAAAATTTTAGAGGATCTTGAAAACCATTTGAAAAAAAAATAACTTGAAATCCTATTAAAGAATGATGAAAATGATTTAAAAACATATCTTTGAAAATATATTTTTTTAAAAGTCATAAATAAAATAACCATTTAGACATGCAATTATGTTTTTAAAGAAATTAAGTTAGGTAAATTTGAATATGGTGTATTAGGTAAAAATAATATTCCATTTACATAATAAAATGCTTAGAAAAGTGCCTCAACTAGAAAATGACTCGAAAATTCCTTTTTTAAAAACCATTTTTTGATAAAAAAAGTCAGTACAAGTGTAATTTTTTTAATGATAATTGTGTAAAATAATGATATTCTTAGTAACCTATTTATAAAACACGGTTTCTAAGGAACCCAAATGTCTGACCGAAGAGACATAAAAGGTCATATTTTATAAATAACATTTTCTAAATTGTATTAATTACTAGAGAATGGAAAAAATGGTACTAATAAAACAATAAATCAAGACTAAATATATGTTATGAAATTTAATGAGTTTTATTGAAATATGGATCATAATATTTCATTAATTAAAACATGATAAAAAAAAATCTAGATAAACAGTGAGATTGTATCAATAAACCCATAGCACATGGTAACTATGAATCATACTCTCCATGTAAATAATGAAATTACATGGAGCATTAAAATATAATTAGAATAATGTGATTAATTTTATAAAATTTAAATGGATTTTTATACACCTATTATAAAAATATAGGTGTATTACATAACATGTGTCTCATAGAAGGAAAATCGAGACAAAATTAATTTACCAATTTGGTAACCTTTGAGATGTAAAACCCCATAACATAAAGGTCATAAAATGGTTTGGTAAATACTCATATAAATTTAATTATAAGAGTAATATACTAAATTAAGGGACAATATATACATGACATAAAATAAAGGATAGGTGAATAAGGTATGTATCTCACAAAAATAAGAGTGAGATGAAATTCCTCTTACCTTGTGTCTCAACTCTCATCATACTATTTCAAACCACATGTATAAAAAAATTAAATTTTTTAAATTTTTTTTACTAAACCATATTATTATATCTAATAACATATATGGTTTTATTATGATTTTATATTACCCACTTGTTAACCATTCAATGTCAAGGTTTCACATCAGATAATATTCTCTTTGTTCATCTCATGTGTCTTAATTTGTTATGTCATTGGTCCTTATAATTATATCATGACTAAATAATATAAAACATGATATAAATATCATTTAGATTCATTATATGTCTATTATATTAATCTATAAAATATCAAAGAATTAAACAGAATACTCCATTCATTGAGATGGCAAGTGGTATGTACGCATGAACACTATTTTTGTTTAATTATTGTATTGAAAGAATGAAATTAAAATAAATATATATATATATATATATTTGTTATATAAGATTTATTAAATCTTAAAAATCATTTATATTCAGTAAATTCATTCTTAATACATTATTATTGTTGTATGAACGAATAACCTCTCTTTGAGGGGGCCTTTGTCTACACTTCATCAAATGAAATAAATGTATTAATAGAAAAAAGAAAATTATAAATATGGTTGTTTAGAAAATAATTAAAAAAATTAAATACATAATAAATATTTTATTTAACATATTTAAATAGTGTTTCCATCATTATATCCACCATGAGAAGTTATAAAGATAAAGTGAACAATCGTCGTTTAGAGAGGCGGTAGTCCGCCGTACACATAAATATTATGTTCATTACCCATTATATGGAAGTGTGTGTAAGTGAAGTTAGAAACATTAATATATTAAATTTTTAGAATATTGAGGATAATGTTTTCTTTAAAATCATGTAATAATAATATTTGAGGGAGTGGAGAAGAAAAATAAAAGAAATGATCTTGAGGGATGGTGTTACCTACTAATTGATTAATTCCTTTTGGTTTGCACCAAAGGGATTCCTTTGAAGGATTTATTACCAAATGAGGATTAAAAGAGGATGTGAGGGATTTTTTTAAGCTATTTGGGAAGAGTATTAGTTGGCTCAAAGTTTCTTGAGGGGGGTGAGGAAGTGGTAGGAGAGGAGGCCTTTTATAATGGAGGAGGGGTGGAACTCTTGTAATATTTAAAAGGAAATAAACCCCACCAATGTTTTTTTATTGAAAGTGGTCAAATATTGGTCATATATGAGAACATGGATGATAGGTTTGAAATATCTATAGAAAAAGGATTTAGGAAAAGCTTATAGGTCATTTTAGGCCTTAGGTTATGACTTAGTTCCTTGTTAAGCATAATTTAAACTTAATCATTGTAAATAATCTTAATTACTTCACTAATATTAATTTGTAAAAAAATTATTTGACCATATTAGACATTAAAAATTATGATTATTCAAAATATTGAATCCATTTTTCCAAATTCCAAATATATAAGTGTCAAAAATTAATTAAAATTTAATCTTGTAGTCTGGTCGACAATGCTGGTTTTTAAAGAAAAAACATTCAACTGTTTTCTTTGTTCTCATAGTAAATTTCAAAGTAAAATTGATTATAATGACCTAAATTGGATTTATTGGTAAAAATATTATCAAATTTAACTGTGAAACCAAATAGAAATATAATTTACCATTATAAATATATTATATGATAAAGAAGTTTTATATTAAAATACATTACATTTAACAATTCTTTAAAAAATGAGACCATACATAAAAATACCAAAACATTATCCTCAACTAATATTTATGTTTTCTATTAAAAGATAAAATTTATTTAGACATATTGAATTTATAAAATTTCCAAAAATTGTATTTAAAATGGGTTTTCCATTAAAAAGTGATAAAACTACCTTCATAAAAATATTGGGTTTTATGTGTTATGTTAGTTTTATTCATATATTCTACTTATTAAATCTATTTGATGATTAAAAATAAATTTACATGGATATATAATATAAATATTACATTAAAATTACATAATAATTATAATAAATATTATTTATTAGGATTAAAACCACTTTGTGATCATAATAATAGTATCTATAAAAATACTCCCTTTGTATTAAATTTTTTTCTTATATTCATTTCTAAATAATTTTTAAATAACTATTTAATTTTTTATTTTTTGAATAAAATTTAATTACAGAAGTTTATATTATTCATAAAATCTAATTTAATGACTAGTTTATATATTATTAAATGTTTTTTTAATAATATATTATTGTTCTATAACACTCAGTCATGCCTGTTATGCAAGCCCTTGTAGACTTTCATTGTTTCATATAATGCAAGATAACTTTGGTGTTATGTGTAGAGAAAACTAAAATTTATGTTGTGTTTAGTTAACATATGAAAAATATAGTACTTTAATATAAAATAAACATTTTTCATCATTGAATGAAATGAAAAATATCAAAAATATTAAATTTATTAGAAAAAATATTATTTCACAAAATCTTAGGGTGTTACATGAAAACTACAGTGTAAGGCTACAATGCATTTCATCACCAAAAACTGGTGTAGTGTGTTGTAACAACAAATTTTATCACCAAAAACTACAACAAAAATTACCAAAATAATATAAAAATAATAAATTTAAATTAATCAAAATTTCCAACACAAATATAAGAAAAAAATACTATTATAGAGCATGAGATAAGTGTTTTTACTATTATTAATGTAAATTTTGAATAAAAAGGCACACATGGTGTTTTAGAAGCCAAACCCTGAGTCTAATTGGGGTTTGAATGATTTAAGCACATCACAAATTACTTATTCATCTGTTTCCAAATGTACCAAAACAATTGAAATGCATTTTCTCATTTTTTGAGTATTATAGATATTTTTTGTTAAATTAATGTTAGTTTTGAATAAAAAGAATCCATTGGTATCATACTGGTAACATCATACATCTTAATGAGGTGAATCCAATTCCTACACGTCAAAAATGACATATGGAACACTTTCCTAACATAAAAAAACA
Source organism: Viscum album (assembly GCA_963277665.1). Taxonomy (NCBI): domain Eukaryota; kingdom Viridiplantae; phylum Streptophyta; class Magnoliopsida; order Santalales; family Viscaceae; genus Viscum; species Viscum album. The sequence continues at coordinate 817,252,073 of OY728142.1, forward strand.
ATCAAATTGTGTTTTATTTGTTTTGAGTATGTTAGTTGTCTTTTTCACAAAAATTAATGTCAATTTTTAATAAAATGACACACATGGAGTCATACCGGTAATATCGTGCACCGTATTGGGGTTAGGATTATTTATACACATCCTAAATGACTCATGGATAATTTTATTATTTTATAAAAACAATCATAATGTCATTCCTCGATTATGAGTATGCCACTTGTGTATTTTAATAAAATAACATTTTAAATTAGAAACATAAACTTTGACCCATACATGTGGGCTCGTGTGTGGGTTTGACATTAGTCTAATACATACACATAAAAAATTAATTATTATTCAGTTTCCCAAATTATCAAGACAATACGAGCGTGTGTTCTCAGTTTTTAGTGAGTGACACTTTTTTGTATTAAAATTTAAATATTAAAATGGTAATAGACACTTGGAGTCATACTAGTAACCTCGTGCATCGAATTGAGGTGTGGTTGATTCCTATAAATCACAAATTAATTAGGGATAATTTTACTAAATTACTAAGACAATTTTAAATCATTTCTCAATTTTGAGTATATTAGTTGTTTTTTGAGTAAAATTAATGTCAATTTAGAATAATAAGATGTACTTATAGTCATACTGGTCACATCATGCATCATATTTAGGTGATTCAGATTTCTACACATCCCAAATGACTCATGGAACATTTTCCTAAATTATAAAAATAATCAGAATGTGTTTCCTTGGTTTTGAGTATGCCACTCGTTTTTTTACTAAAATGTCATTTTAAACTGAAAACACACACTTTAATCCTTTAAAGTGGAATCTTGTGTGGGTTTTACATGAGACTAATTAATACAAATAAAAAATGAATTATGAATTATTTTCCCTAATTATCACGAAAATCTATGTTTTTGTTTCATGGTTTTCATTGAGTGACGCTTTTTTATTAAAATGTCAATTTTAAACTAATAATAGACACTTGGAGTTAAACTGGTCACACCATGCATCATATTGAGGTACATATGATTCCTACACATCAAAAATGAATTATTTATCATTTTAATAAAGTAAAAAATTAATATGAAATAATTTTTTGGTTTTGAGTATATCAGTTGTTCTTTTCAATAATATTTATGTTAATTTTAAATAAAAAGAAGAACATAGAGTCATAACGGCCACATCGTGTGTCAGATTGAGGTGTGTATAATTGTTACACATTTAAAATGAGTCATGCATCATTTTCCTAAATTCTAGAAACAATAATAATGTGTTTCCTCAGTTATTTATAAAACACTTGTGTTTCTTACTAAAATTTCATTTTAAATTTGAAACCCGAACTTTGAGACATATAGGTGGAATCGTATATGGGTTTTACATGATACCAATTAATAAAAATCACAAATTAAATTTGAATCATTTTCCTAATTTATCAAGACAATCTTAGCATATTTTTTCAGTTTTTAGGGAGTGAATCGTTTTTGTATAAACATTTAAATTTTAAACTGATAACGGAATCCTGGAGTTATATTAGTCCCACCATGAATCAGGTTGTGTTAAGGTTGATTCATATATGTCCCAAATGACTTTTGGATCATTTTACTATAGTAACAAATAAATTCAATAGTGTTTTCATAGATTTGAGCATATTAGTTGTTTTTTCACTAAAATTATTATCAATTTTGGAATTAAAAAATGCACTTTGATTCATACCATTCACATCGTATGTAAGATAATGGAGTGGCTAATTTATACATAACCCGAATTTTTTTTATATCATTATCATATAGTATAAAAATATTTATAGTATGTTTCCTCATTTTTTACTAAACCACTTATGTATTTTACTTAAATGTAATTTTAAAACTGGAAACACACACTTTGAGCCATACAAGTGGTATCATGTGTGTGTGTTTAACATGACACTGATTCATAAGAATAATAAGTGAATTATTAATCATTGTCCCAAATTGTCAAGACAATCTATGTGAATTTTCTCAGTTTTAGAGAGTCATAATTTTTTGTATTGAAATATAAATTTTAAAGTGCTAATGGACAGTTGGAGTTAGACTAGTCACATTGTGCATCATATTGATGTGTATATGTCTTCTACACATCATAAATGACTTATGAATCATTTCACTAAAGAACCAAAACAATACAAATTCTTATGCTTGGTTTTGAATATGTGAGTTGTTTTTTCACAAAAATTAATATCAATTTTGAATAAAGGACACACTTAGAGTCATACAAGTCACATTGTGCGTCATATTAATGTTTAGATTATTTATACACATCCCAAATGACTGATGGATCATTTTACAAAAGTATCAAAACAATAAGAATGTGTTTCCTTAGTTTTGAGTATACCACATGGGTTATTTAATAAAATTTCATTTTAAATTATAAAAACACACTAATAATCATACATGTGGAATCATGTGTGGGTTTGACATGAAACTGATTCATACACATCAAAAATTAATTATGAATCTTTATCCCAAATTATCAAGACAATCCAATTTTTTTCTCAGTTTTCAGTTAGTGATGATTTTTTGTATTAAAATGGAAATTTTAAACTGAAAAAAATACTTTGATAGCAACCCACCTCGATAAACATGATATATCTGTAGTAGTTTTCCTCTAATAGTTCTTTTATAAACCTTATGAAATTTTTGGTTGATTACAAACATATTTATTCGATCATATAAGTTATATTATATACTTATTTTATGATTAGGAGTAATAAAGATGTTACATTAATAACAGTTGTGGAAATTTAATGCTTCTAATATAGAATGATCTCATAATGAATTAATACCCAATATAAAATCACTAAAACAAGTGTTGAAAAACATTATTTCAATAATTCACCTGAAACACTTTCACAATGGATTTTATCTTAAGTGGAAAGTGTTGGGTGCATTTTTAAATATTGTTCTCAAAAACAGTCTAGGTATGATCCTCATTCTAATTCATTTCCCTACAATTTTATTCTTTGTATTCCAACAATTCTTATCCAGACCCAACTCAGTATCCACCTCGGTCTTCACCTCTTCCTCATTGTCCACTTTGGTCTCCAGCTCCGAATAAATAACTGACATTACTTCCATCTCCATATCTATGACTTTGCAATAATTTTATGGTCTAAAGTTCAGTGATTCTAAAAAAATATGTTTGCCTCATTATTCTTTTCCGTGATAATGAGATCAAAAATAATACATAAGAATTTTGACAATAATTCATCACACCAAAAATATCTCTTAAAGGTTATAACTCATACTAGATCACAAACATTTCAAGTAATCACATAAAATTTTTGTCGAATTACATTCTGAAAAAAAATTATGATTCCCACTTGTCTCTAAACAATTTAATTTCTTTTTTTCAGTAACTTGGATGTAAGAAATATTCATAGTACTAAGAAAATATAGAAAATCAAATCATTATAAAATAAATATAACAAAATTGTTACTACTTTATGAAATTAAATGTTGGGCGATGCTAGTCTTTTCATTATTTAGGATTTATCTCATAAATTTTCAAACATATTATCCACAATATATATCATTATATTGTTTTATACACTGACAAAACATTTACCAAAATAAGTAAATTGTTTTTAAATTCTTTGATAGTTAAATATTTCTATATATATCTCAACATTTGTCGATTTTTAGTAATCCATGGGATTTATTCCATTAGAAACACACTTTATTCCTTGATATACACTATATTGAAAGACAACTCTATCATAACAAAATTATTGTTAAAATAAATAAAAAAGATATAATTAAATAGTATCCTATAAAATGAATGTTTTAGTGTATTATATATTCAAAATACACATCATGTGTGGTCGGTTGTTTTCATATCCATGCATTGGATCCAAAAAAAAAATTATTCACGGTTTTCGTATTGACTGTTATCAGTATCCAGTGTGCCCTAAAAAACAAAAACAGTTAAGTAATGAAAAAAATATAAATTTGTTTTATGCTATTAGATTGTGGAGTTTTACCTTTTCATTATACAGATCAAAAAGAGTCTATCGTCTGATGATTTTTTATTAAACTCTTTAGAAAAATTCTCTTTTTTTCATTTTAATTTCTTCATTATTCAAAGTATGTTTTTGCTTAAAATGATATAAGGATTAATGAATCAAAATACTGTTTCACGTGCTCTCCCATATTGGTGATATAAATTCCTATAAAAAATATAAATAGTTATTAAATATAATAAAAATATTAGCTCGCTCTTTGGACAGATGTGTTATGAAGACATACCTTATGTATGTATTCAATACTCAGATGCCCAACCATTCTTACTTTATAACATAATTTAGAGTCTTAAGACCAATTATTCTTGTCATAGTATATCCATATAATTCTTTTTCATATTCAATTTAAGACATTATTTTATCTCTATATGTTTTTATTGCATGAATTTGTAATGATAACAAATGTTTACCTACAATTGGAAGGCAGAAGGTACTCTTAGAAGCTCATTTTGTTTTCCTGGAAGAGCCACTGGATATTCTTAATTCAACCTTCCATTTCTCTTCCACATTATCTATATGTAATATCATACCTCACATAAGGCCTTCTATCATCAATTGTTCTATGTTTTTCATATAATTGTTTTTTAAATACATACCCCATGTACCTTTATAAAATTATATTGCCATGCTATGAAATCCCCAATAGTATCTTTGACCATTGTATTGTTTGGACGATAAAGTAGAACATTTAACTTAGTATCCGGCTTGAAATCTACCTCAATCCCCACTCTCATGTGATATTTTGGGAGGTCTTGATTGTGTAGTTAGTCTCCAAGGAAATTATACACTCTACCGATCGTAACACAGCAGTACGTGGATTTTGAAAGATACAAATAACATAAAATTGTACACTAGATAATTTTAGTAATATTAAGTTATTGGATGTTGTTTGATTCACATTTAGTAGAAAGAGTAATGAAAAAAACGAATACACTAGGTATGGTATGTAGTTGGGGGGAACAAATATCATCAAAGCTAGTGTGATTATTTAGTTCATGTGTGGATATTTACTCAACCACTGGTTCACTTTGATCCTTTCTTATACATTGGTCTTCCAAACCAGACCGTATAATAATATATTATAGTGAGGCTATTTTTTTCAATCATCTCACCATATTATATATATCTTCATATGGTTTTATCTTCTCGGAATATGTTTAAGGAGAGACTCTAAAACCTAATCCTCTAATGCAGCCATATTGATTTGGTTGCATCATAGCTAGTGATAGTATTTTTCTCCTAGTAACGTCATTTTTGGATTCTTATGTCTCAACTATAAAAATATAGAAATAGAAATAGCTATTTTTTAAATATGGATATAAATCATAACGAATTATAATTATTTCATACTTACATATTCTTCCCATACTACAATTGTGTTTTTATCAACTAATTTACCCTCCATATTTACATGAGCCTCCTTCCAAATCCCATGAGGTGGGATGGATGTGGATTCAAATTTTGATTCATCAATGTGGATATAAAAAAAGAAACATATCTTGATTAATATCACAAAATTAAAAATTTATTATTGATATAAAATATATTTTAATTTCTTCTCTAATGACGATTACCCCATCCTTACTTTTCAATATGGGTACATATGTTTCGATATATGCTACTTCTTTTCATAAATCTTTTGTAGTTTCACAAATTAACAATTTTGATTCAAGTAGGATAAAATAAATAATGTCAAATATTATATTGCCGAAAAAAATTCACTTGATGTGATTTCTCATTTGCGAAGATTGATGAATCTAGTACATGTTTACTTATTAATAATGTGTTCAAAACTAAGTGGTTGGTGTGGATTTACTTTCCCCTCAACATCCCTATGATGTAACTTGATCAGAAGAATCCAAAATCCCCATTGGGCTCTTTTAATGACCATTAAGTCAAATTTCTAATATAATTATTTTAAATTAAATGATGTTTATATGTAATAATGAAAATTAAATAAACATTTCATTGTATAATTCTTTATTAAAGTATAGAAATTATATTGTAACATTAACATTATAACATTTCAAAGGATTTACATCATTAAAAGTTGGACATGATTCCATGAGTAAATATGAATTGGAACATTAATCATAATTGTGGCCCTAAGATAACAAGTGAATGTTGAATTGTTAGGGTCAATAGGTTCTCTATGTTGATTCTAACCAACCTCAATTTTTATTCCCTTACTTCTTACCTTGATAAATTTAATCAAAACTATGATGTTGCGTGGTTATTGTTTTTCTCATAAACATGTTGTTGATACCTGATTAATTATGCAATTTCATCAGCAACATTGTATTCTTCATCATGATTTGTAACATCATTATGATTAGAGGAAATTTTCTGTATGTGTAGTCAAACATTTAATTTTCCTTGAATAACAAAAATGCAATACACTCCATGCATAAAATTCTATAATTGCATGCATCTTGCATGAAAATTATTATAGTCTTTAATAAGGATATAATACTTCAATATTACAGTACATCCAAACTTCAGTGCCTTTATTAAATCCATCCTTATACATTTATTTTCTTCCATCTATTGATGTTAGATTCGACTACCTATTTCAAACTATACTTCCATCCATCATTGTGATTCCAATGTTCATTGATGAAATACCTCATGAACAGTTATTGTTTCATTTTGTTGTCTGTTATTTGTCTCCTATATTATTTGAACATCCACCTATATTTCTTGATCTATTATATCCAAAATTTATTCCATACAATGTACTGGTGATCATTTTGGATAACCAATACTCATAGTAGTTCAAACAACATATAAGATATGGGAGATGAGTCTCAAGAAAAAAATTCAGTAATTACTATTTAGGAGATGAATGTAATGTTTCAACCGAGGTTCAAAAATAATTTAATTTGAATTTTAATTATGGATTATAACATATTATAATACAAAAATTAAGGAATGAACTTTAAAATCCACATGACTTCCAATCACAATCATTTACATCCAATAATAAATATTTATTTATTTCCACTTCCTCTAAAATGTTTCTTTTCATGGAAGGGCTTAGAGGAGATACAAACTTGTGGGGGTATTTTTGTGAGGGGTATGGGAGTTCATGACAACTTACCATTTATCCAAGCTTCTAAGAGTAAGTATCTTGAGGATGAATCTAAAAAATATGGCTAGAGAGATCTATTCATTATGGTGGGAATACCTTCAAATGTAATATTTTAACCCATTTAAATATATCAAGGGTGAAGGGGAAGTGAATCAAAATGTGTGTTCGACATGTTTGTTTTCACAAAAAAATGGGCAACATGATTATTTTCAGAAGGTAACTCATTATAGAAGTATTATCAGTGTCATTTTGTATTCTCAAGAAGTAGTAAAGGAGGATGATGAATGGATTAAAGAGTTGAATAATGAGTTTGAAGATGTGGTATTAAATGTCATGGCAGTGGATTTGACAATGATTAATGAATAAAATTAGATCGGGAGGTATGTCATCATGGAAATTTCTAACCACAATGATTGGAGGAAGGCTAGTTTTAAAAAGGGAGTACAATCCTTCATCATGATATGGAAGGAAATCAAGTGTTTGAGAACATTATAATTAACAATTGTAAAAGTTAGTTGTATTTTGGTATTGAAGTATTATATCTCTATTCAAGATAGTAAAAATTTTGATGTAAGATTCATGAAATTGTGTACTTTTATGTATGTAATGTATATTATTGTGTATCAATGTTACCAAAATTGAATCGGTATTGAAAAAAACATATATATGAAACATGTTGTCATTTTCTATAAAAAGTATTATATGTTTCTTATGAATATTATGTGTTGTATGTTTTCTTCATAATAGTGAATGGATATGCCATTCAAAATGGATTGTTATGAAAAATAAGATCAAAATATGTCATAATAATGATATAAAATTGATTAAAATGACTATATATTCATATTATAATATCTTAATTTAGAAATTTATCACATTTCACATCCATATTATATAGGTGTACCAATACACATCAAATTTGAGAAAACATTTACTCTCTATTTGGGAAGATATACCCACATATGACTTACACTATTTTATAAAATTGACATTGATTACTCTTTTTCCATATGTTTACTTATAGAGAATATTGATATTAATAACATTATTAATAAGTTCTAATCGAAATTCCATATGAAATATAAGATACTCATAAATAAACAATAGGATGCTTCTATTTCCTAAGCCCACTAACAAGAGTATTGTATACAAGGATTGTACCTATCCCTATAGAAGAACCCTATATACCATCATCCATAGACTACTCTACCATAAATAATCTACCAGTCAAATATAATGAGGATCAATATAATTTCTAGAATACAGAGGATGTTCATTGGATCTGTCAAATGGTGACCTAGGGGTCATAGTGGTGACATATTCTATATTAATGCATATACTTACATAATTTTACCCTTTCAAAAAACAGTTATCTTTTTAGAAATAGGCACAAAAAAATGGGTATTAAATATGCATCCCTTCCCCTCCCTATTATTTGTTTCCCTTATAATATGTCTTTTCACACTTTTAAAATAATTTAAAAGATTTTAGAATCATTCTTTTAAATACAAATAACCAATAGTATCAATAAAGGGGGTTATTAAATGAACTGAATCAATTAATAAGTTATATAAACCTAGTCATCCCTAATAATTAAATAATAATGCACTATTTATTTATTATACATGTTTCTATAATGTAAATTTATAATTGATTCTAGAAAAATAATTATAAGGTGAAATTTTATATATTCATACTGATTCCTACCTATCAACTCCTAAATAAGATGCATGAGACTCAAGAAGATTAGTGATGGAAAAAATAAACAAAAAACAACCTAGAATCCATACAGTAACTAAAGTATCCAAGATAATTATGATATCCAAACATATTATGGATTACTTATTATATATGGAATGTTTTTTCTTTTGGGTATAATCAATACCAATATCCCTAGTTTCACTCTGATTCTATTTTGTAATAATTTTTACCCAGTTTATCCAAATAGTTTTCAATTTAGGTCAGCACAACACATTAGACATAATTCCCAATCATTAAAGTCTTGATTAAATACTAATGGATATGTATAACATGTTTGAAAAATGGGTTAACCTATTAAATTTTTAACTAAACCCAATTTTATCATGCTTTAAATCCATCATTACCTATACTATATCATGTTGTACAAAATCTATTTTATTTACCCACATAAGCCCATACAGATATATTAATTGACCTTACCATATTAAAACATCTGTCTCTTTCTTCGAAATCATTGTATATGGAGGAAAAATATGAAATAGAACAACTCATTGTATTTCATTGGAAATGATATGAAATCTAGGGTTCTTCATGGTTATGAACTGTGTAGAAATGAAAAATGAGGATCCAAAAAATTCAAACAATGATAGAGGAAAAGTAGAAAATAACTTACATTGGATTTGATACATGATTAATATGAGGGAATGTAGAGGATTCGCACTGACAGCAGATGAGTTGCATGAGAGCTTGAAATTCATGACTGACTGAGTTGTGGTTAGGGTTCTTTTAAATAGATCTGAGACAATTTTAATAGCACTTTTAGAGAAGCAGTGATAAAAATCCATTTCATTAGAGCTAGATTGATAAGAACTGATAAAAGATATATGAATTTTCACTTTTTACCACTGATAAAGCTCAAGATTTATCCGCACTAAAATAACACTTATAAAAGATACATTTATCAGCAATGACATTTTAGTGCCAATAAATATTACTTTTAACAATGCTTTTTAGTCACTCATAAATATCGTTTTTATCAGCACAACAACACTAGAATTGATAAAGATTTTATAATTATAATTTTTTAAACAAATTAATTATAGTTTTATAATTATTAAAAAATATATATTTTTTAATTTATAATTTTATTAATACTTATTTAAAAAATCTAATTCCTTATTTATAATTATTATAAATATAGTAAATATACATTTATAAATATATTTATTTATAAATATTTATTTATAAATATTTATTTATAAATATTTATTTAAATTTATATTTTTAACAATATTAGTGGATGTGTAATCTTAAATACATATATTTTAAAAATGAGTGAAATTGAATAATTGAAAATGGGTACACTTTAAAAATAATGAAAAAATTTAAATGTCTTAATAATTAAATATAAATTATTTAAAAAATATGGATATATATATATATATATTGAAGTTGATGAATGCATGTCAAAAATAATAAAACATAGTAAATAAATAAAAATAAATAAATTATTGAAAATGATCAAATTCAAAAATAAAATAAAATTTAAAAATATAAAAAATGTATACCCTAACTATAATATTATTAAAAACAAATAAATAAAATTTATAAATTAAAACATAGAATATTAAATGTATTGTGTCATAATTAAATTATAAAATATACTAAATTTTTTATAAATTACATAAATATTAGGTGTTTGTGTTTCTATATATTATGTAAATCTATTTTTGTATGTTATATAAAAATTTATTAAATATATATATATATATGTACAAGAAATCAATGTAACACACAACTTTTGATTTATTTAAATTGAAAAATCAGATAATGTTAAAAGTGAATAAGACATTAATTTTTTTTATTTACATTTTATTGATTTTATATAAAATTATATTTAAAATATATTTCTTATTTATATTTATAATTAATATATATTTATTTATTTATTTATGTTATAAATATTCATTTTTCTTTCCAATTTTTTTATTATATAAATTTAAATAGTTTTTCATTTATTCATATTTATTTTTTTGTATATTTTTTAAAATTTCTTCATTTTAAATATCTACATTTAATATATAATATTTATTAATATTTTTAATAAATATATATATATATATTAAATTTATTTATTTTATCAACAATTATTTAATTAATAAAATGTTTAATATTTTTCATAATTTACTCATTTTAAAATTTTATTTGTTTAATTATTTCATTTCATTCATTTTACTTATCTATATATTTAATATATACTATGTATTAATTTTTAATAATAAAATATATGTAGTTTTATTTTATTAATTTTTAACAATAATTATTTAATTAAATAAATTGTTAACTTTTTTATTTTTATTTGTTTAATTATTTCATTTTATTCTGGACCTTTATCAGTGCTAAAAATAAAGTTCCAATAAAGGGTAATCTTTATGAGCATTAAAATAAGCACTGATAAAGGTATCCCTTTATCAATACTGAAAAAAGAAATGAAAAAGTGTTCCTTTTATTAGTGATTATTTTAGTGCTAATAAAGATGGACTTTATCAGTGCATTTTTCTAGTGCTGATAAATGACAGTACTGTTAAAGGTGTGTTTTGTAGTAGTGTAACGATAATGGTTTTAGCAATAGATGCTATCTCAATGACCACTATAAAATAATCATGGGTACTATCAATAGAGAAGTTGATAATCACCACCCTGAAATCAATGACCACCTAGAGACCATACTATGAATCCAATTCCTCAACCACCTCCACAAGTACCTCAACAACCCTTTCCTCCTAGAGTGCATTATCACTATTTGTTAACTCCGCAAAAACACCACAACTAGTCACACCACTTTAATCTAATTTCTATAATCTTTTCACAATCATCATTCAAAAGGTAGACCAAAGGATGACCACCCAAGATAGAGAAATGAAAAATTAAATGGAGACCCTCATAAACTTCAAACATAAAATGAGAAAAATTTCAAGGACCTTTTCAGATAGATTACAATATAAGATTTCTAGTAATACTAATACCTACATGAAGTATTAAGCCAAGGTCATGGAATAAGGAGTGAAAAAATGTTAGATTTTTAGTATCCATAAAAAGGTGAAGAGAAGAAGCTCGATGAACCCAAGAATCATGAAACAAGCATTAAATAGGATGTTAATGAAATTGTGAATAAAACTAATCACGAAAAACATCTGCAATCATCACCTCTTAAAAATTCTTCAACATAAGAGTAGTATAAAGAGGAAATCTAAATTGCACCACCAACTTATAAACTACAACTCTCATTTCAAGAAATATTAATGCAAGGTAAAATTGAAAGAAAACTATAAAAAAATAGAATTGTTCAAGTAATTGCATATCAATATCCAAATTGTTTAATTAATTTCACAAATTCTTGCATATTTGAAATTCATAATGGAAAAATTCTTCAAAAATGGGAAGATATAATACATTGGAGTGATTTCCCTTAAAAGAGATTTCATTGTTGTTTTTCAGAAGAAGATTCTAACAAAGATGAGGGATACTAGGAGTTTCTCAATTTCATGAACCGTAGTAGAATGCAACTTCATGAGAGCCCTGTGTGACTTAGAATCCCACATTATCCTCGTTATAATGAGTGTATTTCAAAATATGGGACAAGATGAACTAAATCCCCCTAGAGTTGAACATTAATTAGCTCACAGGTTAGTAATTTATCCCCAAGGTCTTCTCGAGGATGTTCTAGTCAAAAACTGAAAATTTATTTTCCCAGTAGACTTCCTCATTTTGGATATAAAAGATGAAGGAGATGTTATGATTATCCTATGATGACCCTTCGTAGCTATTGGGAAGGCACTGATTGATATTAATCAAGTGAGATTTATATTTACACTATGTGATGAACAAGTTATGTTTGACCTAGTGAAAATTTCTAAATAATCGAATGATTTTTGGTCTTTCAATCAATCTTTCTCACTAAAGAGACGAATGACTACATGGCCATTGAAGATGATTATGATGATCTATACAAAATTAAAAATGAGGGTAACTACTATGATGAATTTAACTACATTGAACACCTTACAAGGGACATGATCCCTCCATTCATACCCTCAGTCACCCAGCCTCCAATGCTGGAGTTTAAACCACTCTCAAGAACACTCAAGTATTGATTTCTAGAGAATATAACTGCACTTCTAGTCATCACCAACTAATAACTAAAAAATACAAGATTAAAAGTTGATATAATTCATAAAAATACAAAAAAAAATCAATTTTTTTAGGGTTACTAACTTCAATGGGATCAACCCTTTTTTATGAAATCATAACATTTTAATAGACGAATGCAAAAAACCCAAATGCCATCCCTAGAGGTAAATATCCCTAAAAATGAAGGAGGTAGTTAAATTTTTTTTACTATAACTCCTAGGCATTGGAATAATTTTGTCAATATTTTAAAGAGAGTGGGTGAGTCCTCTATAGCTAGTTCCAAAGAAAGGATCCCTCGTGGTTGTTAAAAATGATGAAGACCAGATAATCTCGACTCGCACCATCACTGAATGGAGAGTATGTGTGGATTATAGAAATTTAAATAATGTTACCCAAAAAAGATTATTTATCCATGTTGTTAATGGATCAAATGCTAGAGATTCATGCAGTATATGAATTCTACTACTTCTAGGATAGATATTTATGATACAACCAAATTACAGTCAACCCAACTGATTACTAAAATACTAAATTCACATGTCCATTTAGTACCTTCACCAAAAGACACATGTAATTCAAAATTTATAATACACTAGAAATATTCCAATGTTTCAAGGCACATATATTCCATCTTATGGCATAGGAATTTTTTAAAACATTAGGGATGACTTTTTAGTCTTTGGGATATCTTTCAAGGTATGCCTATGAAAACTAAAATTATTCTTTTAGCCCTGTGAATAAATGTTACAGGTTTTTAACAAAGAAAAATTATATTTTATGGTTCACATAGGAATAGTCCTAAGACACCAAATTTCCAAAAATTACATATAATTTTATCCAGAAAAGATCAAAATAATTATGGATTTACCTGATCCCTCAATTGTAATGGGAATAAGAAGCTTCTTGAACATGAAAGATTATATTGTCACTTTATTAAAAATTTTGAGAATTTTTCCCACTTTATGTAACCCATATTAGAAAATTATACTCCTTTCAAGTTTATTAAGTAGTTTCTTTTGTCATTCAACATTTAAAAGAAAATCCCAGTGGCCGCTCCAATTATCATTTCACCAATATCAAAAAAAAAATTTGATTTAATGTGCGATGCGAGAAACTTCGCTATAGGTGTTATCTTAGGAAAACAATTCATCCACATCTTTTATCCTATCTACTATTCTAGTTACAAATTTAAGGATGCTCTGGTAAACTACACAACTATATAAAATAAACTCTTAGCAGTCTTCTTTTCTTTTGAAAAGTTTTCCGCCAACCTTGTTTTGTCTAAGGTGATTTCTTTCACTAACTATACTGACCTTAAATATTTGTTGAGTAAAAAGGATGCCAAGCCACCAATGATATGGTGCATACAGCTACATCAAGATGTTTATATTATTATAAAAGACACTAAAGTGATTGATAACATCATTTCTAATAATATATCTACAGTCTCACTACCCATCATTAAGGATAAGGACAATCGAGAAATCAAGGTTCTCTAATATACCTCCTTTCATCCTAGACAGATAAAAACCAAATGGTTCTCAAAAATTTCAAACCATATCTCTACAATATCACTTAACCCATGCCTCACCTTCCAAAAAGAGAGTTTATTTCTTGTTTAAGACTCACACTACAATTGGGATGAGCTGCTTCTTTTTTAGTGATGTGCAGATGGATTAATGTTGTGCCACATCATGAAAGATGAGATACAAAGTGTGTTAGACATGTATAAAGAGTCACCAATTAGATGGAATCATATGTTATAACGAACCAATTCCAAAAATCTATCAAAGAGGACTCTTCTGGCCCAAACTTCATCAAGATGAAATAAACTTTTCTACAAACTATGATCAGTGCCAATGAAATGGAATCGTCAGCAAGGGAAATGAATGTCCCCAAAACCTCATCATAGAAGTAAAAATATTCAATGTGTGGGGGATATATTTCATGGGTAAATTACATAATTCACATTGAAGGATCGACATCTTGGTTGGTTTTGACTATGTCTCGAAATGGGTAGAAGTTGAAACCACAAATCATGAAATTCCAAAAGTGGTCTTCAACATTATAAAGAAAAATGAATTTTCAAGATTCAGGTTTCCTTGTTTTTTCATCAGTTATTGAGGAACACAATTTATAAATAATTTTTTTAAAATATTTCGTGTAAAGTACAAAATCATATACAACATATAAAATTCTTACTAACCACAAAAAAGTTAGAAAGTTGAATTGTCAAATAGGGAAATAAAAAAAATCCCAGAGAAGACCATAAAAAGAAGGCATAATGATTAGAAACTCATGTTAGATGATTCACTCCGGGTATATCGCATAACATAGAAAAAACCCATCAACAACACTACTTTTAGATTTGTGTATGGAAAGCCATTCAATTTACTAGTGTAATAATATCATCTCTTGTTTTGGGAAATTAAGAAACTACATCTGGATTATCAAAAAGCTGGTGAAGTTTTGATGCTACAAAAGGATGAATGGGGTGAAATAAGATAGGATACATATGAGAATTCGAAGATTTATAAAGAAAAATCCAAGAAGTGTCATGATCAGTGTATCGACAAAACAAATCGTCACACAAGGGAATAAATTATTATTATTAAATTCATGATTGTAGTTTTTCATTAGAAAGATAAAATATAGTTGGCTTGGGACCTTTTTGGTTATACATGTATTTATTTATAGGACAATTGAGATTCAGAAAGGTATTGAAACACTTGTTAATGTTAATGGTAAATGATTGGAAATTTATCCAGAACCACTTCTTGAGGGATTTGTTATCACTTTAATATTTATTCGAGCACTACTGATTGAAGATCATGATGTTAAAATTAGTGTTGGCTAAAAGGTGACCTAGGATAGGAGAAAAATTCTAGAGTAGGATAGGGTATAGTTTATGGAAGTCATGTGCATGATAAAAAAGAAAAGACCAAGCTATAGTTCACTAATGTGCAAGAATCACAAATTACATGTTGTGTAGTACATACACAATTTGTAAGGTTCATGAACCAAAAAATCACAAATTGATGAATTACACATCATTTAATGTTACACGGTTTGAAATTTAATCACTAATATATTTCATGGAAATATGGTTCATGATGAACATCTTTCCCCATTGTTTCATGCCCATCTCTCATCACTCGCACCCACGTGCACCCCCACCCTTCGGCCACTCCCTCTTTCTAGACCCACCCACACTTCAACTTCCTCCTTCCATATTTTTTAGTCCACTCTACTCTACACTATCACATCTCCACTAAAATCATACTGGATTTCATGAAGCCGTGAAAAATTCCCTTACAGATCACGTACATATGAATTATTAATCACCTATGTCCAAGAACTAAAGGGCCCATGTACATCCACCACCTCCTGCTTAATCATCCTCCACATATGATTTTTATTTTACATGCACTTAAAATAGTGAGGAGACACACTCAACCTCTAGTGGGTCATAGGGAATTTTTCATGCCCACCTCCACCCCATCCTGCACCTATCTAACCACTAGCACTAGCTCACAGTGGTAAGTTGGTAGGAAGCTTCCACACAAACAAAAAAACGTTGGATCTGACCATCCTCACATAGCTTCATATCAGCAAAGAGGTCCCCATCTACTTGATAGATTGAACCTATCCTCAATCATTTAAGATCATAAGGATGCCTTTAGGGAGCTGTTCCTTATGTTCTTGGACACTTCCAAGTTTGATGTCAACAACATCTTCTTATAGATAGGTGAAAGACCATACGAGCTCTCTACCGATGATTGTTGTGTCAGTAGTGGTATTTATTCAGCCCTATTCATCAACGCCCAAGTATTTTTGAATCTTCAACTCGATCCAAGTATGTCAGACACAACACGTCTCTAGATGAGTATTGTCTGTGACCCTCAAAGCATCTATAATCCTCAAATTATGAAATTCTCTTAGCTGCATTGTCCCATTCTCTAGATTCTTCATTAGGCATTGAATCATACCTGGTTCACTCACACCGAGTCTCATGCAAGTGTGATCTAGTTATGCATACTTATCCTTACTACTTCCATGTGTGTCCCTATTGTCAACATGTAATCTCATATAACAGTTTATTTCTGGGAGCATGTGTTGTGGACTCAAGGCATACTGATAGGTGGATCCTTCATCACTCATTTAGACAGACATCATTTTATATTCGATTTCACCATTACCCTAACATCTCTTGGGCTGAAGGAGTCAATTGATATCACCATGATTCAAAAAATGATGCTACTGAGGAAGGGTGATGACATCTATCAAATGGTTTTAGTATGCATTGAGGACGCTGAAGAGGCACCAAATGACCATGCTGCCGACCCAAACCATCTTCCAAACACATCTGACCCCTCCCCTGCTCCTACCACTTCCATATCCTCCCATACCTCCAACACCACCTTACCTCAACCCATTACCACCCTCACTAACACCCATAACACCACCCATTTCTGGCCTCCATGCACCACCACAAAAACACTCTCTCACCCACCCCATACTACCTAGCTAATATATGGCTCTAACACCAGTATATTCAAGTTATCCAACAGCAGATATTCCACCACATGGGAATCCTATTCCTGGAACCCCAATAATTTACCATCCCTCCCTTCCCACCAGCCACTCACCCAATTCCACCAGTAGGCCCTTCATCCTCTACCATTACTGAACTATCCACCACTCAGACAGACCAACCCTCTATGCTGACAAACCATGATGCCCGGTTGGAGTTTCTGGCATAGTAGTCCTACCAGGGCAAGGGACCAGCCCTTGCACTAGCATATGAGGAATCTTTATAAACCATTGAACCAGCAATTGTAGTTTCTCCTCTATCCCTTTAAACTATAGATTCATTCGATTAAGCGGACGACCTATAAACAACCTCTCTTTATGAAAAGACTCTAGATGATGAGATCAATGATTTTGATTATTCTTAGTATATCCATGTATCCTCTCCCCTATTTTTTGTACTCTCTCTGGGAGATCACTTTTTATACAATTTTTATTCAATTACTTAGAGAAGTCTCATTTCTATATATATACATAGGATACAGTTTTTGAATTCTCTATTGCTTTGATTATTTTCATTTCATTAATATATTACATTAGCCATGTATACCTCTTCGGCCTCTTCTATGGCCCTTGATGTACCTTTTCTACCACCATATTCCCTTATAATGTAAATGACATAGCATCTACATGAAATTGAGAACTGGCTAGAGGAGCTTTCACTAGAGATATGTGATCACAAAAGATCAACACCAGGATGAGAGCATATACTATTCTTACTACACCATATTCATGCTCAGTATGGCCTAAGGTGGTAAAACTTACCAAGCATACACCTAGGCTCAATGACATAAGAAAAAGTTCCTATAAGAGGAATAATACTTTTGAGAAGATGGATGAAGCTGATTAATTGTTTTTTACATCCATCTTTCTAACGATGTATAGTTAGTGCTTTATGGGCGGAAACCCATATTTCATTTTTTATCATTTTTTAGTCTTTTACTTATGAAATATTATTTTTTTTAGTATAATTTTTTTTCATAGATCACTCTAAAATACACAATACCAACTTATCTACATGTGTTTGAGATTATTTTCCCTGCTATTCATTGATTTCACCTTCCTATATCACTTTTCTCATTATATGTAAACCTTGTGGATTGATGATTTATCTACTATAGGGTGTTTCATTCTAACACATTATGGAGGTATCCAAAATTTTAAATCAACATCCATGATGTTTTCCCATGGCTTGACAGTGATACTGGGAGCTCTTTATTCCCTCAATTTAAATTCAATGTCACTATTTCATTTTATCTATGTTATATCTATGATATGTCTCCCTCTGTAAAATCTTTGTCATTATACACACTACATCATTTTAAGTGTGGTGGTGTCATTATTGAGCTTTAATACATATACACTTGTATTATTTCTTATTTTAATATATCTAAGAGTTATTTTTTAATGAAATCATACTTTAAACCATACAACTCATTGTATCCATTTAAATAAATGATTAATTTAGGTTGGTAATTTAGGAAATCCCTATTTTTTTATATTTTTAGCATTATTACTATGTTTAGTAATTTAATTCCAAATTAAAATATTAAAAATTGATTTATATTAATTTATTTCATGATTTTATACAAATAGTGATTTCTAATTATTCTTGTATAATCCAATTCCCAAGAGCATTCTGGACCTACAATTTTATATTATTTTCCGAGAATATTTTTTAAGAGACACCTATGGAATGTCATCCTATCATATCTTTCATTGAGATCTTATTGAGGCTACGAGTGAATAAATCAAATTTTAATATGACAGAGGAAATCTTTTTTGAACCACTTTTTCTTGAGACCCAATTTACATTTCTCCATATTTATCCCATAGTTACCTAGAATGACCTGTTTAGATTGTTATTATTTAATGTTGGTTATCCTTTCCTACAATGCACTTGGTATTTTATATGATTATCCTTTGAACAAGAATGGGGGAAATTTCTGAAGATGGATACATTATATATTTATTTAGAAGATGTACTATAGAAATTTTAACAGAATTATATGATATAATTCATGTTTCCTTTTTTAATTTTATGCCTACCCTATTTCTCTAAAATAAAAAAAAATAAAGAAGAATGTTTTGGGTTGTGTATTAAGAAGGTTAAAAATCACCATTTCTAGACTAATAAATTCTCTGATGGAACATATGTTGTTAGGGGATGGATGTGAGATATGTCCAAAATATGACTTTTATAAAATTTAAAAAATAGAAGAAAAAGAATGGAACCTAGTGATTTTTTTAAACATACTTGATATAATCATGGATTTAGTTGAGCTATTTTGAGCATGGACACTTTTTGATCTTGGAGGTGACATTTCATTGCATTTTTTCAAAACATTAATGCATTATAGTTTCAATATTCCATTCCTTTTGAGATCGTTTTTCATTTTTTAATATTTTTACCTCAGCCTCAATGTAATTTGAACCATTTTTTTAGAATCCCTCGTGATTGATTTTTTTATTTGTATTTATGAAGTAGAGATGATATAACCAACATAAGCATATGGTTACGAACAAGTATTTAGTGTGTGAGCATTAACGCAGTGGCATTATCACATTGATTGATGAGAGATATTTCATTAAAAGGTTATTTGAAAAAAGGGTATAGAATTTAATGAATAGTTATGAGATTGTAATTAAATGAATAAGAATATGGATAAAAAACTAAACAATGAGACATGAAAAAATTTCTCTTCAGGATTGATTTTAGAGCATTCAATTTTTTATCTTAAACTTAATTTCATTTTCTTAATTTCAACTCATGTTTGTTTTCTTAAAATTTGTTTATTTTTGAATCCTTATTGATATGCCTTTTTCTTGAGGAAAATAAATCATTAAAGTGCATGGAAATTTGATAATCTGAAGTTATATATACTATTTGGATTCATATATTTAATGATTATTTCTTCTTTATTTGATAAATCCTCTAGTATATGATTAATTTTTAAGGGATTAGGTATCTAAGACTAAAAAAAAGAAAACTTTACAAAAATAGCCAAAAGAACAATTTATACATCATGAAACTCATGAATAATTTATAAGTCATGAAAAGAATAAAAGATTTAAATATCTAAAAAACATAATGTAACATTTGAATGATACTCACCACTTAAGGTTAATGTTTTTAGATGAAGCATGTCGTGAGTTTCCCATACATGTCATGAAACCAGTAGAATCCCCAAATCATGAATATTCTTGCCAAGAAAGGTACCGGATAGAAGATAAGAAGAGAAAATGTTGGATTGAGATAACATGACATGATAAAGATACATATAGTGTAAATCTCTATTTATTTTTTTATAGACGAATGATAGTCACAGATAACACTTTGGGGAGAACAATTTCTCACATTTTATCTATTTTCTACATTTATTTTCTTTTTAACTCAACTTTAAACAATTCCTTTTACCATTTTAATTAAATCCATGCTTTATCGATCAAAATGTAAGCATTCATCATCTCTTTTGTATCATTTTACCATTATAAAATTCATTTTCCATTTATATTTTCACTTGATAGTGGATATGAACAACTTTTTTTCTTGTTTAATATTTCAAGATAAGTGTTTGATTGATTTATCAAATTTTTTGATAACTAACTACTTAATTATTAATCCATCACGTATAAAATGTCTTATTTATACTATTTAATTTATATTCCAAGAATATATGAAATTATTTCTCTGATATCAATTATTACCATTATGAGTGGCTAAAACACTTTTGGTAAGGGTCATGAGTAAGGGTGTTTCATAATTTAATGAATATATAAACAAAAACTTGTTTACCCTAATGATAGTAATCAGGGTAAACAATAACTATTTATTCAATTATATTTTTCAACCCTGAACATGGGAATAATAAATGAACGAACCTGCCCTGAACCGAGTTGAGCATGATATGACCATTAGCCTGTGAAAAATTATTCCATGGAAACAAGGATTAATGTATCTATGTTTTCAACTATATCCATACAAATGAATAACTTGATTTTTTATGGATCTATTAGATTTAACCATAATCAAATAGTTCTATATGAAATGTTTCACAAACTATGTGTTAGGACTATCCCAAGATATGAC
Organism: Viscum album; assembly: GCA_963277665.1. NCBI lineage: Eukaryota > Viridiplantae > Streptophyta > Magnoliopsida > Santalales > Viscaceae > Viscum > Viscum album. The sequence continues at coordinate 817,273,784 of OY728142.1, forward strand.
CGAGGTTATCCTATTAACCCAAACCCTAAAATTATCCATGATCTCTATCTTTTTCTTGAATCCTAAACCAAAATCAATAGTGTTAATTAAATACAAAACCAAAACTTATTTGTGAGGAATCCAACATAATGGTTTTGAAGTCACCAGTTACTTACCTTGTAGTCTTTCTTAATGGGTTCGGCCCTGTAATACCACTAAGCATGCAATCATAGCAAGTGTAGTTCGGGATAAAAATAAATTCTAATCTGATCGTCAGTCATGAGGATTAAATGAGACATATGAGCACATCAATAATTCACATTGTGTATCATATTGACATGTTGTATATTCGTAAGTGCTAAAAATTACATATGGATAATTGTAATAATGTGTGAAGAAAATATGAGTTGGTTTGTTTGGTTTTCATTTAATGACAGATGATTTTAACAAAAATGTCATTTTAATCTAAAACCAAGAACATCGAGTCATATCAGTCACATTGTGTGTTGGATTAATGTGCAGCCAATTATTACATTTCAAAAATATCTTATGTAGTTTTTTGTAAGAATATCATGATAATGTAATCTTGTTTTCTCAGTTTTGAGTATGTGATGTGTTTTTTCTACTAAAAGGCCGATTTTAAATAAAAAACATGCACTTTCAGGCATACCGCCCATAGTGCGTGTGAAAATTAAATAAATAGGCATTAGATAAAAATGATATTAAAATAACTATACACTATGTAAATAAAAGGATAGAAAATTAACTAAATATATAGTATAAATTCACTTCTTCCTGATGTCTATATTAATTTTCACACCATGTATTCTTCCCACCCATTTCTAAACCAATCTATTTTATCTTCTAAATAAATTGATTTTTGATAGTCCTCGTCATACAATAAAAATAACTAAAATACTGAAAAATGTTAAATGAAATTTTTATTATCATCAAAAATCTCACTTTGGGGACAATAATTTTTTTATGGAATAAGATATCATTCATAAGTTTTCTAATGTAATAACTACAACCATTAACATTAATTTTTTTTGGACTCTATGGATATATTTTGTAATTACCCAATCCTAGTTACCCAAAGTCGATTCATTATTACATAACCTTAGCATTATCATAAGGGATCAAATCCCAAAATACAGATTAGTTAAGTAGCCTTGGAATTACTACATAAAAACATAATTTTTACATAACATCATTAGGTAAAAACAATAAAAACATTTTTCCCTTTTGAACACACTTATATCCCTTAGCGTATTCCTGCAGGTCAACCATAAAATTCTTCTTCACATACTAGGAAAAATAAAACAAAGAAAGGTTTGAGTTCAGATGCTCAATAAGGATAAAAATATATATGAAACATTCAAAAATAAGCATAAACACTTAAGGCAGTGTATAATACTGAAACATATGAATTTTAAAAACAAACTTTAGAATAGTATAGAAAATATAAATCAAAAAATTCCAATTATTTATTCACATATATATTCTACAAGTCAAATAATCACATGCAATATCAATAGCCAATTTTATAATGATAGCATGCATAATTCCAGACTTCATAACCACATTGTCAAGTCCTTTTTCAAAGAAAACAAATAATATTTTGTTAAGGCCTTGTTTGAAGACACTAGTTTGTCTAATGAAACCTACCGATGCATCAAATAGCTATTTTGGGATCCACCCGTTACTTACTAAGTCCAATGAATTCCTTATATGAAAATATTGAAACATAACATAAAATTCGTATTAAAACGAGCATAAAAAATGTTAATACTTTACCAATAAACCTTGAATGGTATAAAAATAACACATCCACGGTGAAACATATCAAAAAACCTTTAATATAATATTGAATATTGTATCATTATAAATCAATATCAAACAAGTGTGAAATCTATCAAATGATGTTGACATAGATGAAATCAAAACCATTTTAGAGAAATATCTCTTTTAGATTTTAAATAATTTAAAAGTCACACAATTATAAAAGAACACATCTTTTTTTGAAAAATATTATTTAATGGTTACGATGGGGAATTAATTTCATCGCGTCCCTGGAGACGGCAATCCGTAAGTACTCACGAGTGACAATATCATTTAATTAAAGAAGAAATAGTATGTAATTGGATGGTATAACTTATATAAAGATTCATTAACATGTTATATTTATTATTTACATTATTTATACTCATTATTATACCCTTCCAAATAATTAAGTGTTTGAATGACAAACTATACCATGACGTAGAGAAAGTAGGTTATATGTACGCACGTATGGTGACTTCTCAATCATAGGATGGATAGAATAATGAATATGGTTGTACCATATTAATAATAACATCACAGTATTTATAAGGTACTGTAGTTATTATTTTCTTCTAAAAACAACAATGAAAGAGGAAGTGGATGAAGAAAAGAACTTTGAAAGAGGTGGTGATATTATTACCTCTTCTTCTGGTGGTTCCTTTTGAGTTGATTAAAATGGATACTTAGATTGGATTTCTGATAAAATTAATCCCTCTAGTCCCAAGGTAGGTTAGTTGGGAAGATATCTGAGCAGGGGTTGGCCAATCCAAATGGCTTTGAATGTGTGATTTTGAGAGAAGGGGAAGTTCCCTTTTATAAGAGAGGTGAGGGTCACTTCAGGAAAAGCATGAAATATTATTTTCTTAAAAATAATATTCAACTTATAATTGCTATAAAGTAATTAATTTTTGGGGTAATGTTTGGATGGGTAAAAAACCTCTCAAAAAATTTGTTTTAGATAGTTTTAGGTCACCATATTAACCTTATCTTTTAGATTTAACTCTTAGTTAAATAGTTTAACTTTTACCAAGTATTCTTGTATTATTATAATAAATAGTTAATAAACATATGATAAAAACACAAGAGAACCCATAGTGGTTAATTATTAATATATAAAACATTATATATGTCCTTTGGATGAACTTTATGTTTTTAGTAATATTATATCAATTAATAATATATTATGTTTTTTAAAAACTCATTTATGTCAATTTTGACACTATTTGGTATTTGATTTTTGGATAAAGTCCTAAAAAATTGATTACATCAAATAAAATTTATTTAATCAACCCTAACATGTCATGTTAACCTAGAAAATTTGTGTAATTCATCAAAATTCTCAATTTACATTTATTTAGATTTTTATAATATCAATTATTTTAATATTTCATAAATAAAGAAATTACTGTATCATCATTGAGTCATAATTAAATTTAATTATGTAATGTCTAAAAATAATAAATAAACTAACATTATGTAGGAAATGTTTTTTATCTTTCTAATTAATATTTTTAGTTGAATTTATCTTATGTATAACCCTATATTAAAAATGATTTCATTATTAACATCGAATTTTATAGTTTTAACTCGTCTTTAAATTAAATAATAATTAATGTCCTAATGTAATCCAAGTGGGTAAAATGGATCATATTTTATTCTTAAGGTTTATTTAGGTTGAAATAAAATTATCCAATATAATTAGGACATGTATTAGGTTAATTATAATATTACTTTGACCATTAATTATCCTATTTACTTATAACCGTTGTAAATAAAAATCAAAAGTTACTATTCACCAAAAATTATTTTCATCTTATTGAAGAAAATTTTACTGACTGATATCAACCATGTCTCTAGTATTTTTGAAATTAAATTCATAGAATCAGTAAAATTATGTTTTATTCAAATTTGAAAATGCACAAAGAAGGTGGGTAAAAGATGGTAAAAAGCTCAATAAAATTTTATATGTATAATATTATTATAAAATTAATTCAATTAATTTAATTAAACTTATATAGGAATTGTGTATCAATTTTTACTTAAAATAAATTTAAATAAAAAATAATTATAAAAATTAAAAGTCAGTTTTAAACAATAACGCATTGTTTTTCACTATTCATCAAAATTTTAATGTTTTTAGAAAAATACAAAAAATCCATCCTAAGCTAATTTTGATATTCCAAACCCAAAAATGAAGGCCATTTTGAAAAATAAAATTTATAAAAATTTAAAAAGGGTAAATTACAATTCATAACGGCTTATTTAATTTTTCTTGGTGTGTTAAAACTCCATGTTGCGTACTGCAAAATATATTGCATTATTTAAATGGAAACATACCATAGAAGCATGGGGTATTATATTTTTTCTTCCAAATAACTTAGTCTAAAAAATATCTATAATATTATTGTAATAAATTATTTGGGTGGTTCTTCATCATAAGTTCCTCGGGTTCCCACGTTGCCTCTTCCTTCTTATGGTTTCTCCAGAGAACTTTCACCAGACAAGTCATCCGTTTTCTCAACACCTGTTCTCTAGTATCAAGGATTCTAATATGCTCTTTGTAGTAAGACAGGTCGGGTTCCAGTTCAATTTAATCATAGGTGAGTACATGCGTTGGGTCATACATTTATTTTCTTAATAGTGTTATGTGGAACACATCATGAACTTTATAAAGACTTAGTAGTATTCCCAAATGATAAGAAATAACTCCAATTCATTATAGGATTTCGAAAGGTTGGATATACCTAGGATGCAATTTACCTTACTTACCAAACCGTATAACACCCTTCCATGGAGATATCTTCAAGAAAACACGATCTCCTACTTGTAATTCCAAATCCTTACTTTCGTTATCGGCATTGCTCTTTTTCTTACATTGAGCTGCACTGATGTGGGTTTGGGAAACCTTTAACTTTTCCATTATTTCCTCAACATGTTCTAGACCTATGAGTTTTCTTTCACCAATATCATCCCAACATGTTGGTGTGCGACATCTCTTTCCATATAACACTTTATATGGTGTCATCTGAATACTATAATGGAAGCTGTTGTTATAGGAAAATTTTAATAGAGGTAAATACTGATCCCAAATAACTTGAAAATTAACTGAATATGATCTCAACATGTCTTCTATGTTTTGAATAGTCCATTTTGATTTTCCATTAGTTTGAGGGTGGTAGCAGTGCTCAAACTAAGATCAGTTTCTAGGGCCTTCTAAAGACTTTTCTAGAATCTTGATGTAAAATGGGGATCATGATCAGAAACAATCGATAGGGGTACTCAATGAAGTCTTAAAAGATCATTAATATACAGTCTTGTTAAACGTTCAAGTGGTAAATCTTCTTTTATAGCATGAAAATGTGCTGACATGGTAAGATAGTCAACAATGACCCATATTGCATCATTCTTTCTAGGTTTCGTTGGTAGCCCCATGATAAAGTCCATCGTTATATCATCCCATTTCTACTCAGGCATGGGAAGAGGTTGCAGGACTCCTCTAGGATGTTGTCTTCCAGCATTTACCTTTTGAAAAACCATACATCTTGACACATTATCAGCAATCTCCCATTATATGTTGTCACACAAAAAATGTTCCTTTAAATCTTCATACATCTTTGTGCTACTAGGGTGTAAATAGAAATTGGAGCTATGAGCATCACCCAAGAATTCAGTTTTTTGATCAGGTATATCAGGAACACAATGTCTCTTACCAAATTTCAAATTTTAATTTTCACATATGAATTCAATCAATCTCACATCATTCACAGCTTTAATTTTCTTTTGAAAGTCCTCATCATCAATCTGAGAAATTTTTATTCTTTCTAGTTAAGATAGATTGGAAAGCATTTGAAAAGGTATTGATGTTTCACTTTCTATGATTATTCTAATATACATCCTTACTATATCCATGAACAAAGCATCCCTTTCAACACTCATCTTGTTCCAAAACTCCATGATCCCTTCTACTCAAGGCATCTTCCACCTTATTTTCCTTCCCCTAGTGGTAGTTTATAGTGCAATGATAATCCTTGAGTAGCTCGAGCCATCACCTTTGCCTCATGTTGAGTTCTTTTTGTGATAGAATATTCTTCAAGATCACGTGATCAGTATATATCGTTCATTTTTCACCATAAATATAGTGTTTCCAAATCATGAAAAAAAATATTACAGATGCTAACTCAAGATCATGAGTGAAATAATTTTGTTCATGAATTTTTAGCTATCGTGATACATAGGCAATCACTCTATCATTCCGCCGAAGGACACAACAATGTCCTTTCTTTGAAGCATAACTTTAAAGAACAAACTCGTCATTCCCGGATGGTAGAGTCAAGATAGGTGAATTGGCTAGACTTCTATTCAGTTATTCAAATAATTATTCACACTCTTTTGTCCAAACTAATTTAACCCCTTTATGTGTGAGCTTTGTTAATGGGTTATCAAACCGACCAAAATTCTGGACGAATCATCAATAATAACCTAATAAACCAATAAAACCATATACCTCGGTTATACTCATTGGTGCTAGACATTCTTGGATTGCCTTTATCTTTGAAGGATCGTCAGAGATTCAATCCTTTGAGAAAATATGGCCCAGAAAAGAAATATCATGAATCCAAAATTCACACTTGAAAAACATCCTATATAATTCATTTCTTCTGAGGGTTTTCAGAATAGCACGCAAGTGATTTTCATGATATTCATAGTTTTTTGAGTATATATCATGATATCATTAATAAATACCACTATAAAGTAATCAAGGTATTCCTTGAAATCTTTATTCATTAGATCCAAGAAAACATAGGGTGAATTATTCATCACAAAAGGCATTACTGTAAACTCCTAATGCCTGTACCTGGTTCGAAATACTATTTTCGGAATTTCATCCTTCTTCACAAACAACTGATGATATCTAGATCGAAGGTCAGTATTTTCAAAATATTGAGCTCCATAAAGTTGGTTGGATAAATCATCAATGTGAGGTAGGGGATACTTATTATTTATTATTATAACACTAATCTCCATGTATTCAATGAACAACCTCATAGATTCATCTCTCTTATTGACATAAAGAACAAGGGCTCCCCATAGGGAAACACTAGGGAGTATAAATCCCTCATTAATCAATTCCTCTAGTTGTTTCGTTAGTTCCAGTAATTCCACAGTGGCTATTCTATAAGGGGTCTTTGATATAGGCCTTTAACCAGAAATTAAATCAATGGAAAACTCAATTTCTCATTCTAAATGATATCTAGGTAAATCCTCTAGAAACACATCAACATATTCTTTCACAATCGGTTCATACCCTCTTTGAATATTCTCTTCCTCACCCATAGTTATTTCATTCCCTTCCCCCCAATAATTTAATTTATTAGAGCTATAGGGGGTTTATCAAGATAAGAATCAAGTTGTGACATTTCTTCTCTAAAGATAAGGTACTACTTATCATCATCGAAAATTACAACCCCATTATTATTACAATAAATTTTCACATCAAGTTCTGCAAGACAAAACCATTCTGATGATTATATCAAATTCAATCATGGGTATGGTGATGATATCAGTAGATAAAGAACATTTATATGCTCTTATTGGGACTGATTCAAAAAACATTGTTTCAATTATACATCCCTTAGGTGTTTTGAAAAAAAAACTACCTTGTTAAATAAAATTGGAAATATCTATTGTTTTTAGAATATTAGGAAGATATGAAAGAATGCAAGGATCCAGAATCAAATTAGGCCTCGGCTAAACTTGAGGAAACCATTAAATTAGCTGCCACCATATCTTTCAGAGCTTCAAACTCTATAGCAGTGATCACATAAGCTTGGCCTTGCTCCCATATACATTTATAAGTTATGTTTCCTTGGAACTTATTACATTCATTTCCATATTTCCCCTTTTCTCTACAATTGTATCATTCAACATTGATAGCCTCTTTCTTTCCCTTGAAATCACGAGATTGGTGGCCTTTTTCACAACTCTTATAATAGACTCCCATTCCCTTCAGGAATATACCGGACTGTTTCTTCCCACATTTACCACATGTTGGATATTAAAAATTTCCCTTCATTCCCTTATTTCCATTTCTAGAGTGTTCAATAGATCTCTTCTTTTCCTACTTTTCTTTAAAGTCGTAAGGCTTAGAGAATTATTTTTCTGTCAGGAAAGCACATTAGACAATATCATTGTATGATGAGAAGGATTGTGAGACTAATTCTCAATGAAGAAACGGCTTTAACCCATCGATTACTATATCAATATTACTCCTTGGGTTATTTATATAATCTGCTGCATGCCTTGCTAACCTTGTAAAGTTATCCTCATTCTTTGTGACATCTTCATCCTACTTTTTCCTCAGACTCAGAAATTGCCTTTCCATATCCGCTCAATGGTAACAATAAAAGTATTTTTCAAAGAAAATATCTTTAAAACCCCTCCATTATATATTTGATACTTCTTCATCCTTCTTTTTGTTTTGAATTAATGACTACCATTGATCTGCATCTCCTGTGATCTGATAAGCTGCCATGACAACTTTTTCACTTTCGCTACTCCCCAAAGCATGAAATGGTTATCCCAAGAAACATATCCATTGCTCTAATAAAAATGTATTTGTAGTCCCATTTAATTTTGGTGGTTATTACTCATGAAGATGTCTAATGTTGATCCTCCACGTTGTGGATCTGGATGCTCCATATGGGTAAGGTTATTATTTATAACCTGAGTCAGTTGTCGCAGAATGTTGATAAGATGATCAGCACCAGTTTCATCACCACCTCCACTATAATTATCTTAATTATGAGGAAAATCCCTACATGGATTATGTGTATTGATATGGTTTCCATTTCTTCCACTAGGAACCATTTTTAAACAATGGCATATAATAGATTAGTTTATGAATCACAATACACAATTCCAAACATGTAAAAAACATAATATAAATTGAACAGTTTATTTATATAATCCATAATAATTTTTTTGGAGTTATATACTCATAAATATTTAATAATGGTTTTTAATGAATATGTGAATTATCCTAAGCATATCCCCCAAGAGTGTCTTAACAATGAGTGCAGCAAGGCCCGTTGTCATTACCAGGATACCCCAAGTCAAGCCCGAAACTCAATGTCAATGCTTTCAATACTAGGTACATCTGTTCCAGAGTTGCCTCTACCTGATCATATCTAGATAGGGATGTATTGATGGGAAAATAGACAAAATCTATACATTACAAAAATTATAGAATGTTATTCTATACTATTCTTCAATGTTTATCTTAGGGTAATGTTCTCTAATCAGATTTTTTCTAAAACTAGCTTCCATGGTTTATACTAAACATTCTCTGATACCAACTATAACTCCCATACAATAGTTACCCAAAGTCATTGCATTATTACATAAAATTCTCATGATTATATGGGATAAAATTCCAAAAGACTAATTAGTTTAGTAGCCTTGGAATTATTAGATACAAACATAATTTTTACATTATTTCATGAGATATAAACAACAACAACATTTGGTCCCCTTTGAACACACTTTTATACCGTATCCTATCCCTATATGTTAACAATAAAATACTTCTTCACATCCTGGAAAAAATAAGACATAGAAAGTGGTGCACTCAGATGCCCAGTAAGGATAATAATATAGAAAAAACATTCACAATTAACCATAAATATTTATGGCAATGTCTAAGAATAAAATACAATCCTTTTAAACTTAAACTTCACCATTATATGGAAAATATAAATCAAATAATTCTATTTAATTATTCACATTGATATTCTACTAGTCTAATAATCACATGAAATATCAACAGCCATTTTCATAATGATGGAATGCACAATGCTAAACTTCATAATCACATAGTCAAGCCTTCGTGCCAAGACATCAAATAAGATTTTGTCAAGGCCTTTGTCAAATAAATTAGTTTTTCTAATGAGACCTACTGATGTATTGAGGAGCTATAGTGGGCTCAACACATGACTTACTAAGTCCAATGCATTCTTCATACGAAAAGATTTAAACATAACATAAACATTCTTATTAAAACTAGCATACGAAATGTTAATACTTTAACCATAAACCATGAATGGTATAGAAATAACACATCCACATTCAAACATATCACAAAACCTTTAATACAATATGGAAGACTGTATCATAATAAATCAACTTCAAACATGTGTAAAATCCATCAAAGGATGTTGATAAAGATGAAATCGAATCTATATGAGAGAAATATCTCTTTCTATTTGGAAATAATTTAAAAGTCACATAATTATAAAAGAAAACATTTATTTTGAAAATATTCTTATAATATTGTAATATAATATTTTAAGGTGTTACAACAGCTGAAAATTATCTCCACCCAATGTATAAGTTAAAAAAACATTATTTCCAAAATTTTGTTGAAAAGGTTGTAAAGTATCTTGTTTGGAAAATGTTGGAAAGAATCATTTATAAATTTTTTATAAAATGTCAAATAAGAGTATAAATGAATTTAACCCATATTATAGGAAATAGTAAAAAAAATTTGAAATACATTTGTGAGAAATAAGGATATGAATGATAAAGAGGTCCTAGTAGATACTCACATATAAATAACCTCAGAGAATGAAGTGATTCTAGAATTAACCCTTAATTCGTACATTTCCTTGACCAAGGGTATGTGAACCTCCAATATAATAGTTAAAACATTGTTATTAAATTATAAAAGTACCAAATTCATAAATATTATATCATATGTTATCTTCTAATATTAATTTGTTAATAATATTTCAGTGGTATCATTGTTTTGGATGTTAACTGGTTCATTTTCCTTTATATGATTTGTTACGTAAGTAATATTTGTTATGGATAGGATGTATTTGATTCATATCCAGAATGAAATTATGTACATAAAAATTAATTTTAACTATAAAATGAAATGTATTCTTGGATTATTGTGATGAGGAATGAATGTCATCGCGTTCGTGGAGACGGTAATATATATGTACGGACGAGCGACAATATCGTTCAATTGAAGGTGAAAGATTGTGTAATTGGATGGTATATCATATATACAGAATCCTTAACATGTTATATTTATTATTTACATCATTTATACTAATTATTATCCCAATCCAAATAATGAAGTGTTTGAATGACAAATTACACCACGACGTGGAGAGGGTAAGCCGTATGTTTACATGTATGGTGACTTGTCATTCATATGATGGATAGAATAAGGAATATGGTTGTACCATATTTATAATTAAATAACAGTATGTATATGGTACATGAGTTATTATTTTGTTATGGAAACAACAAAGAAAGAGGAACTGGAAGAAGTAATGAACTTTGAAAGAGGTGGTGAAATTATTATCTCTTCTTCGGGTGTTTCCTTTTGAGTTGATCAAAAGGGCTCCTTAGGTTTGATTTCTGTTCAATGTAAGGCCTCTAGGTCAACAGGAGGGTAGTTGGGAGGATATTTTAGTAGGGTTTGACCAATACAAATGGCTTTAGATGTGTGATTATTAGAGAAGGGGAAGTACACTTTTATAAGAGAGGCGTGGGTCACTTTAGGAAAAGTCTGAAATATTATTTTATTATACAATCATATTCAGTTGGTAATGGCTCAAAATTGATTTATTTAAATGATAAGGTGGGGATGTGTCAAATAAAATTCAACCAATAGGTATTAGAGTGGTTTATGTCACCATATTATACTTATATTTTATATTTAACTCTATGTTAAATAGTTTTTCTTTTACCATATATTATTTTATAATTATAATAAATGGTTAATAAACATACTATAAAAATCCAAAAAAACAAAAGTGGTTTATTATTTATATATATAATATTATATATATCCTTTGGGATTCCCTTATATTTCTAGGAATATTATCTCAATTAATAATATAGTATCTGTTTTATAAACTCATTTAAGTCAATTTTGATACTATTTGGTATTTGATTTTTGTTAATGGACTAAAAATGTGATTACTTATAATAAAATTTATTTAATCAACCAAAACATGTAATATTGAATTATTAAATTTTCTTAATTAACCATAGGTCTCAATTTATATTTATTTTCATATTTATAATATCAATTATTTTAATATTTCATTAATAAGGTAATTGTTGAATCATAATTGTGTCATAATTAAATTTTATTATATAATATATAAAAAGTATAAATAAATTATAATTATGTAGGAAATAATTATATATTTATAATTAATTTTCATAGTCTAATTTATCTTATGCAAAACCCTATATTAAAAATGGTTTATTTATTAAACATTGAATTTAACACTTTTAACTCCTCTTTAAATAAAATTATAATAAATGTCCTAATCTAATCCAAGTGGTTCAGAAAGATCATATTTATTCCCAAGGTTGATTTAGGCCTAAATACACTTATACAATAGAACTTGTACATATGTTAGGGTAATTATAATATCATTTTTTCCTTTAATTACCCTATTTACTTTTAACTGAGGAAAATAAAAGTCCAAAGTTACTATTCCTAAAAAATTATTTACATCTTATTGAAAAGAATTTAACTTAATGATATCAACTGTTTCTCTTGTATTTTTGAAATTAAATTCACAGAAGCAGTAAAATTAGGTTTTATGAAAATTTACAAATGCGCCTAGAAGGTGGGTAAAAGCTGGTAAAAAGTTCAATAAAATTTTATATTTCTAATATTATTATAAAATGACATCAATTAATTACATTGAAATTTTATAGGTAGTATTTATATATTTTGACTTAAATTAAATTTAAATAAAATGAATAATTATTTAAATAAAAAATTTTCCTTAAACAATTAGACAGTGTTTTTCACTATTCATCATAAAATTGAATGTTTTCAGAAAAATACCAAAAAATCACCCTAAGCTAATTTTGATATTCCGGACCCAAAAATGATGTCCATTATGAAAAATAAAATTTATAAAAAATTAGTAAGTGTGTATTACTATCCATAATAGCTAGTTTGATTTGTCGTGGTGTGTTAAAACTCCATGTTGCGTACTGCACAAGGTATGGCATTATTCAAAAGGAAACGTACCATGGAATATTAGGGTGTTACACATTGAGAAAAAATAATCATCTTTATTTTATATATTACATGATAATAAAATTTAATTTCATATACCCTAAAACTTATCTATTTTTAGAATTTTATAGGCTTATTATTCTCCCTTCCCGTCCTCACACCTTGATTTTTATCATATTTAAATATCACCCTATCATAAAAAAATATTTTATTAAAACATAAAATAAATTTTATAAGATGATATTTATTAATATAATGTTAAATTTGGGGTATCACAAATTGATAAACATTATCATGTATAGTCCAGTTGTTAGTAATCCCTACATTAAATCCCAAAAATAAATCTATGGGTTATTTCAATTGATTTCAATGAGAAACGTATACTCCCTAAAAACAAATTGGAATAAGTGACGAAATAAGTGAAAATATATTTGATATAATTAGATTGTAGAGTTTCACCCTTGTATCAGGGGTACAGGGAAGTGTCGTTCTTCTCTTTGGTTTATTCAGAAAATATGGCTAGTTGGTCCAAAATTATAAAATATTCCTTTTCTTCCAATGAAATTTGTTGTGTAGAAATAAAACGAGGACAAATGATTATAAATTTTTTCCATAGGTTTTTACCTTTAAATAGTACTAACATATACACATGTAAATAATATGAATAGTATTTAAGTATAATTAACATAGTTGATCAACAATTAGACTATCATATTTAAAAAACACACCTAATTTATACATTTATAATTTATAATCTCGTCCATATATACAATATTATTTCATCTAGAATCTCAAGACCAAGATAGTCTGTAATAGAATCTCCTTACATTTCTTCTTCAAAATCAATGATGGTTGTATTACAATATTTCACCATTTTATTCCCATGAACTTGTAATATTAGTAAATGTGGATGTTTAGCTGGTGGGGTAACGATACTCACTAAAGTTCATTTCAACAGATTGTTTGATTCTTTATATTTTTTTGATTCAACCTTTTGTTTCTATTTTATTCCCTACATCTGTAATAACATAACTAGGTTCTAGTCTGTTTTCATTAATTGTGAATGGTGTTGTAAAAAAAATTAGAAAGGACATACCTAACTATCAACATGTTTTTATATGATGAAATCTCTATGTTATGAATGTCCTAATAGAAAGTGGACTGTGTAAATATCCAGGTCCCCAAGGGGAACTGTTATCTCAGTACCCATCTTGGGAGCTACCTGAATCCCTACTCTCACATGATCTTTTGGAAGTTTATTGTTGTGTAAAATATCTTATAGGATATCATAAATTGTACCCCTAACAATAATGCGATTATTGGGTGTTGATAGATATAAATTACAATCATTTTCCCATTTATAATATTAATATAGGAAAGTTTTAATTATCTTCATGATTTACATTTCATTGAAATAGTTATTAAAAAATTTATTACCTTTAGTTTTGAAGTCCATTGAGATGAATGTCTAGCCTCAAAGCGGGGGGAGGGGTTGATCTTCATGTAGTGGTTGTTTTTGTGTTTTTTATTCACTTTGATTCATTTTAATAATATTCTATAGAAACTCAAACTACTAGTTATGTTTTTTATATAGAATATTTATTATTGTCTCCATATCCTCTATTTTTTTATCTTTATCCACCTATGTATTTCATTTCTCAAAATATGTTCAATGAGACACTTAAAAACATACACCTTTAAAATATACATATTGTTCTGGACACTTCATGGGATCAAATACCATTTGTTCATCAGGTACAACTAATTATGACTCTTGTTTCTAAATCAGAATATAATATTTCAAAATAAGTATACATTGTTGTTTAATAACGATTTAAAGAAGAATATATTTATATTGTGTAATATTTAAACCTGATTCCAATACTTATAGGGGGTTTTATATACTAGTATTTAATATTTATTTACATGAGCCTCCATCCATAGAACATGATGTGGGATGGAAGTGGATTTCAATTTAGATTCATCAATCTGTATATAATAAAATAAATATAATTATGGTTTTATTTAAGTACACATAAAAGTATTACTATATATTTTAAATACATACCATTGTTCAAGTGATGTGTACCACATTATTCATTATAGTAGGGTTATGTTGGTTTTGAGGAATGTTTTATATTTTCAGTAGACAATTGTTATTTCATAAATTAACAATTCTTAATCAAGTTTTTTAATACATGTATTTCTAGGAAAATTATTACCATTCACAATTTAACAAAAATGATGCCTCCTCACGATGAACAATAGAAGAATTATGTTGGTCATGTTTTATCATATGTTAATATAGCTTTGGTGGGTGAATATTTACTTTTCCTTCAACATCCATGACCTGATGTATTGTAAGAATTTTTTTAAAGGATCTATAAGACTTTCGAGTGACCTATAAAAAAACTCTATTTGATGGTCATAACATATATATGAACTCTCCAAGGGATAATGAAGAATAATTAAATGTTAAATTATATTATTTTTCAGTTAAATAGTGAAAGTATATTATAGTGTTACCCCAGTCTCTTCCAAAATAAATTCATTTATCATGGGCACAATATTTTTCCATGTATATATGTTAATTGAATAATGAATTTTAATGGTTAACGCAATGTAAATAATGAAAATGGAATTGTTGGGATTAAAAATCTAGTCATGTTCAATCCTACCAACCATAAATTTTATGCCTTGGCATATCACCATAGTAATTTTCTTTGATATCAACACACTATAGTGCTCTTATATTTTCTCATTCATAGTTCATTAATCTTTTACCATTTTATAATTTCCAAAATGGTCAATATCTTTTTATTTAGTGTTGGTATCATCATCATGTATATAATTAATTATCTAAAGAAGTGGTTTAACATTTACTTTAGTTTACATAAATTCAAATGTGACACATAATACTATAAGGAAATGTGATGTATATGAAAAAATATTTCACCTGATTATCAAACTCAAATTATTGTTTAAATTTTGAATGTATTGGAACTCTCTATAGAGTATCAAAATAATCATATTGTGGTCTCTAGTGATATAAAATACCCCATATGTATTGGGACCGCTGTAATATTATTCTGACATCCAAATTAAGGGATCATCATTAGTTCAATTAATATCTAGACCTATAGTGGCTTTAGTGAAAAATAGAACAATTTTCCATTTTATATTTATAGAATATTAGATATAAAATATTATTATTTCTTTTGATGAAATTATGAATGGTTACTCGTAATATTCTTATTTTCTGAAATCATCTTTCATTGATCACAATTCATCGATTTTAAATGCACTGCTATTATCAACCCACTTTCAATAAAAAACCATCACATGGAATGTTGTAAAATCGAACTCCCATATTTATTAGATGATGAAAAAGTATGACATATTCCCATAACATGTATTTATTTTCTTTTAAAAACATAAATTAATCACATCTTTTATAAGAGTAACTCTACTATTTTGTATGGTACTACAATCTTCTTGTTTCTTTGTATAGAATTCATAATCATTAATTACATTACAATTATAACATAATACATGAACTCTTGGTCTTAGTTATAGCCATCAATGTCATTTCAAGATTAAATTTCGATTTCTAGTGGAATATGTAAAATTATTCCCTTGAAACCATCATATAAACAATCAATTATATGTATTTTATATCAAAATTTCATCCATTTATATATTCAAATTCCAAATAATTACTTTTTGGGTTTCAGCATATAGAAAACCCTCTAAAATTTTATGTAAATTGTAAAGGTGAGCCTACTCCCACTCTGTAATGGTAATTGTGAAAAAATATATTATTGAAATTATTTCACCCACAAGTCTCCCATTGTATAAAAATTTGGTAGAGTAATTATCTCTACATCAAATACGTAGATTTTACAAAACTCAACTGATTCCTTATCAATATATCACTTTAAAATAAAACCTCCTATATAAAAATTATTTTTAACATTCCCTTTCAAAACCAATATATACAATTTAATGGGGTATATCCATCAATAATATACATGACTACATAATCAGATCTTTCTTATCAAGTTGAAAATCATATCAATGAATTACAATAGGAAGAACAGATTCAATTACAATAATATGAAAACAATTTACATTTCCGTAGTTTTCAATTTCATTGGGTCTATAACTTTACTCTATATATCTTTCAAAAGAAATCAATTATTTGTTAATGTATAAAAAATATTTTTAGGAAAAATTGCAGATAAATCTACAAAAATTAGCTCTTTCATAAAAACATGACGGTCTTTCGATTTTTTTCTCATTATCTTTAAATCATTCTTTGACAAGATATTTTAGATATTTTATGAATACACCTATGGAACCTTTACATAATTTATATAGTTGAAAACTAATATCTTTCTTCCATTCAATGATTATAAGGAGCTAGAAGTAGAAAATTCCACCTTTCTCCCATCATTGTTACTAAATATTCCTATATCCCAATGTTAATAAGGTATAACCTAGCCTTAATTACATCCTTTTTTTGTTATGTTCGTTTAGTTATGTGCCAATGACATTATCACATAATTTTTTTTCTATACTCATGACATCAATAAAATTTCTAACTTACAAATAATTATAGTATAGTTATTAAAAAAAACTAATCTCTTTTCCTAATTGGTTTTCATAAGGTTTTCCAAATGAGGTTTACCAAAATTGGTTACCATATCCTTTAAATTCTTGCACATTTGATCTCTTATTAGTGAATACAGTGTTGTACCTTCATAAAAATTATCATCAAATGATGATTTCTAATATAAATATTTATTTCATTGGGGTAGAAATCATTTATGTCTAAGAAACACAGACTTCAAAGAATGTTTTAGCTTGACTGAGTGTATACTTTTTCACAAATGGGAAAACCTTGAGTTCATTTAATGCAATATCATAAACAATTCTATTATAAATAATGTTATTAATCATCCTATACAACATGGATCTCAACATTAAGTATTCATTTATATAAGAATCATAAAATTTTACACAAAAATTCAATATTAATTTTAGGTCTTTGATCAATAGAGCCAAATAAACATCAATATCATTACCCATTTATTTTTTTCCTCATATAAGTAGATACAAAAAAATTCATTTTATTTTCATACATATCCATAGTTGAATCTTATGATTTACACACATAACTGTCCATGTACATTGAGTGATAATTTTCACAAAAAAATGATTTATTACATCTATGTATAAATTAAAATTAATATTTATCATCTTATTTCAAAATTTTGGATAATCATGATCAATTCCATTTTAATGATGAGAGTCTAATCAGTGATCAAATATCCATCTTGATTTCCTATATCTGTATGCCACATAAATTACCTTGACACCTCTTCTCTTCCATATAGGTTTCTAAAATTTGGAATTACTGGAATATTCCATAAAACTTTAAAAGGGTTTAATTTATTTTTTTAATATTGAGACAAACCACACTTTGGTATTTTCTAAGTGATTCATGGTCCTTTTGAATCAATATATAGTCATTTATACATACATTTATTCTTTCAGTGGTCATAATCATTGAATATATCATTCCTTCAGCATCATATGTTTGTTATAGAATCTTATTAAATTTTGAAAGCATATCATTCAAGAGATATAGTAGTTCATTAATGCTTGATTCAATCTATATATTTCTTTTTTACATTATATAGCTTATGTATGGATTACAATGTTGTATATTCAGTATCACCAGAATACAATGATATCTTTAAAAATCAGTTTATTTTATGAAATATCTACTGACAATCACGAAGTTCATCATCAAATTTCATTTTCAATTACTCTATCTGATCATCGTCATCTTTTACACATGTAATCATATCCTTGATGTGATCCTCATCATCATTCACACATAAAATCATATAAGATTATCCATAAAATGTAGAGTGATCCTAGTCACTAGATATATTCAGTTATTCCATGTGTTTAGTCTAAAATTAATAACTTTGATCTCTTCCACGAAAATTAATGTTTTTTTCTTAATCCTATATAGAAATTAGACAAAAATAAGATCAATGTAAATATGGAAAAAGGATTTAAGAAGGTTTATATGTATAATCTTTTGAAATCTTAATGAAAAATTTAACCCCATCCTCAAACTCTATTTTCATATGATTGGAATCTTTATATTTCTTATTTATATCCATATTATTTGATTGAGTAATATTCATATTGGAATAAATAAATAAATACACATAAGTTATGATCTTAGTATCCGGAAAGGCTATTATCTATATACACATGTATACACACATAGATATAATGTGATGGTTTTTTCATAGATGTTTAAGGATTATAATATAATATTAACTAATATCAACACACACACACACACACAATTACAAAAAGATATATAAATTATCAAACACACATAAACAAAAATATATTTATTTTTATACTTATACATATAAAAAAATAAAACACACATATACACATAGAGATATATATATATATATGTCTAATAAAACAACATATATCAAGACATGGTTCTAAAAAACCATTAATCACACTCTTCAATAATTCTTATTTTAAATGTAGTTACAACTTTGACCTAGACCATAACCCAATGAATAATAATGAATCTACTAATATTTATATTATAACACCCATTACCTTAAAACCCATTACTACCTGAATTTTTACAAGGGTTTTACTTTCTTACATTTCTATAATCTTTTTGGTTTATTATATAAGATTAGTAAGGTAAAATATTATATAAACAAGTGTAAATTTCTAAAAAATACCCATTTTCTAGTAAAACGAGTTCTTTAGAAATACACAATATCTTTATTCAAAGTAATTACCGTATCTAGAACTCTGAATTAATTAACTTTTCTAACAATTATTAAGCCCTGTAAAAACTCATTTCAGAAAATATGATGTGAAAAAAAATTCATTAAGGGGTATATAATAAAATAAACATATTAATCCATTTAAATACCTAAGAAGTCCATATGAATGTTTTCTTTTTAACATTGATCATTTGGCCTCAAATATCTTTTTACCTGTTCATGAAAAAAACATAAATTCTTAATATATATTACAAAATATTTCATACACAATCGTATATTCAATATAAATACCATAATGGTTTTTTGGAACACATGAAAACCTAATAATACATTTATATGAAAAAACATTTCTTCCACCTTTATTTAAAAATGGTCATAAACATTCCTTAAAAAAATAAATATTTTCTGACCTTTTGAAATCAATTTGTTTCTTTTATAAACAATTCAAGAATATCATGTAGGTAACTCAGTATAATATCTTCAAATTAATATTTAAAATAAAACATAAAATGTAATCACCTGACTAGATAATTCTTATATCTCTTAGAAGTAACCATTCACCGGTAAAATCCTTCACTTTTCCCAAGGCATTGGAGGGATATATCAGGCTCACCCATCATCAGATATATGTTGGTCTCACCTGAAATTAATATAAAATTTATAAGAACCATATAATGAAAAAATATATAAATTTCTCTTAAATAATAGAACTCCATTCAACCGAAATTCAATCCCAAAATCCGTAAAACTTTTAGTTATCTCATAAAGAAGAGAGGAAGCTTTTTACCTTCATTTTATTAAATTAAAAATTAAAATAATATTAATGAAACTATTTTCATAAAAAATAGACATGTAAAAATATAAATAAATTTTGATAAACAATAATAGACTTGTAGATACAAAAAGGTGGTTAATTTTTATATGTTAAAAAAATTCTATTTTCACAATTGTAAAAAAAGACAAAATTAACCCATAGAAGAAAACAATAAAATGAATACTTTTAAAAAAATTGTAAAGAGAGTAATATATAGTAAAACATTAATATTTTGAACCATTGAACCAGAAATTATAATATTCTTGAACACATTTTAAAGAACCTGGATATGGAATAAAAATTGTTTAAAAAATTTATGATAATGTTTTAATGTAGAATCACTTACCATAAGTTCCATAGAGATTTGTATGTTCTCGAACTCAGGAATGATATAATTATATTAATTTTATAATTTATTAAAAAAACTATTGTTCATTTAATTATTATTATTTCATTAATTACCATTTTTTTATTTATTTAATAAAATGGTTATGTTCACATTGGATGTTTTGGGGTCTTTCGATTTATAACCTAAAACCGCATGAGTGGGCTGATTGTTGTCATGGGATTTATGGTCCAATCACCTATAAAATCATAAAAATGATAAATTTAACATCTTTATAAATTATATACACTTAGAACCATCCAAATATGGTGGTCATGAAAAATGAACCACATCATTTCATTGATAGAGTGGTCCATACATACACATGAACATCCATTTCATTTTTCCAAAAGTTATAAAAGAAAAAAATTAGATAATATTTTACTTTTATAGAATAATAAATATGTTATAAAATTTATATTTTATCATTTTATATTTCATTGTGACCATCCTCATATGGTGGAAATAAAAAATAAATTGCATCGCTTCGTGGTGATGGTATTTCACAAGTGCGCATGAGCGACGTTATCAATTTCCAATAGATGGGAAGGGTAAGATGGTAAGTAATATAGTATATTTATAAAATAATAATTATTTAAAAAATATCATATATATATATATATATGTCCTATAATTTTAACCATCCATATTTTCTAGTGATGAAAAATGTAATACATCACTTTGTGGAGGTGGTAGTCGAAAGGTATGCATGAGCTATTTTTTCATTTTCCATAAGATGAAAAATGAGATGAAAATGGGTTTTTCCACAATAATAATAACATTTTAGTATATGGAAGATACATATGATATTATTTAATTATTTTTTAATAATATTTTAAGGATTTATAATAATAAATAAACAGGAAATAAGTATGTTAGGAGTAATATAATTTTATCATATATCCCCCTTTTCCTTACACCTTAAGCCTTAGAGGATTGGTCTTTTAAACATATGAAGACCACTAGAATGTGGGGAGAAATGTTTAAGTGAGTTTTGGGTAGGTCATGGATGAAATATATTTATCCAAAGGTGTGAGGATGAGAGGAGAGAAGGTGGCCTTTTTTAATTGAGGGCACTAACACACTTGAAATTTTCCTAAACTTCAAAATATTATTCTTAATCATGGAAAAGTGGCTATAAAGATATCCAATCTAGAATATAAGGTGATAAGGGTAGAAATAAACTTATCCAATAATAATTAAGATAATATTTTGTGTCATTATAACATGGTTTTTAACATAATTAAACTAATTTACACTTTACTATAGTGACACATTTTTACCATGGTTAATATTCATAATGGAAAAAATAAATGACCTCAATACTAAATTTAAACCTCCTGATTGAAAAATGGAATTCATTTTTATAAAATTCAATTTCATAAATTTTAAAATTTATATTTTAAATACAGTAATTTAATAGGTGTAAAATTAATTTAATAAAATAATATTATTCCATTTTTTTCAAAAAACATTTACAAATTTAATTTTAAAACTATGATAAATATGAATCAATAAAATTAATATATATAAAATCTCAGTTCAATTTATTTTAGTATTACCTAGGTTTTAAAATTATCCTCAATTAGGAAATTATGTCCTTATAATTTTATTCATTACATATACAAGTGGGGGTATTTTTCTCATATAGCATATTACGATTCCCATATTGCTTCATTAATCATGTGATTCTTCCCTAATACCATTCCTTGTTGAATCATAATATTTTATTGTACAATCTCTATATGATCCAAAATATGAACCAAATTTTCTTCAAAAGAGTTATTATCCTCTAACTATACCACTTTAGGGCTCAAAACAAGAGATGCATTAGGTGTGTATTTTCTTAGCAACAAAACATAAAACAAATCATGTACCTAAGATAAAATCCGTTGTAAATATACTATGTAACAAAATAATCCCTCCTTTTACATAATTTTATATGGAATAATAAATGATTGACTTAGATTTTCCTTTATTCTAAAATTACTAACACTTAGCCATATAAATACATTAAGAAAAATTTGATCGCCTACCTTAGATGAGTGATCGTTCATTCTGTGGTCTCAATAACTCTTATATTTTCTATAATAAATCCTCATGTACTAATTAATCATACTTAATTTCTCTAACATTTCTTATATCAATTTTGGTCCAAAAAATTTCCTCTCACAGACGTTGTTTCAATACACTAATGACTGACACTGTTTTCTATATAATGTTTCATATGGGTCTGTCTATATAATATAATGAGAACTGTAATTATAAATAAAATCACCAATAAATGATATAGATCTAAAATTACCTACAAATCCAAATGCAATTCCAATTAATATCTTCCAAATATGAATTATTCCTTCACACTATCCATCAAATTCTGGAAGAAATGTTTTTCTGAATTTCAATTCATTACCCATTGACTTTTGAAATTGAAGTAAATATTGGATCGTTATCAGATAAAATACAGAGAGGGACCCAATGTAATCTAACTATCCCTTTAGGACAATGAATTATAATATAATCCAAATGAATAGTATCTCTAATAAGCATAAAATTATATGTTTTAGTCTGATGATAGATAATAACCCAAATCACATTATTACCTCATGATTTCTTTGGAAATCCCACCTTGAATTTTGTGGATATGTTTTCCAATTTCAATTATATCACTAAAAGACTATATAATACCCTTCATAAGTTTTCATTAATCTTTAACATACTGCCAATTAAAACATTTCACAATAAAATTAACAATATATTTCTTCATAAATTCCCACAAAAAATATTCTCAATGGTCTTTTTACATCATAGTGCTTCCAGAATAAATAGAAAATAGAGAGTTTTGGTCTCTACTTAACAATTTATTATACAACCTGGAATCAATTTTAAAACACAACCTCCTTTCAAATATTATTACACCTTCATTATCAATATTAAAATCAAAAAACATAACCTTATTGATTGATTTTACTCGTTATTTAAAACCAATATCTTCATTATGAGTATCCATCCTTCAATTTGACCACGATGAATTCACTAATACATAATCCAAAATAGAAGACGCATTTTCATGCTTAATTTATAAATAATATATGATAAAATCATTACCTTAAGGATCATGTTCCAATCATAACATAGTTAATTCATAATATTTTCTAATCAAGGAATCAAATACTTTATTTTCTTTACCTGAATGATATTGAATTGCGAAATCATAATCCTTAACCAGTTCTGGCCATATTCAATGCTTCAGGTTCAACATTATTTTAGTGAATATATACTATATAATTTTATGATTAGTATATATTTCATATTTCTCCTCATATTAATTATTCCTCTATATTTTTAATGGAAAAATTATTTTATCCAACACAAGGTCAGGTGTTGGATAATTCATCTCATGGGGTTTCAATTGATGATATATATATATTATAACTCAATCATTTAACATCAAGAAACAATAAAAAAAGGCCTTATAGAAACCTAATTTTTTTTAAGATAATATATTTGTTGGTAAAAACGAGCAATTTCAATAGACAACAATTTTCATTGGACTTAATTTTAGGTACCAACACTTTTTTTACTAATATATAAATCTGTTGGCATTGATCGTTAAATAACAACAAATCATTTACCAATAGTAAAATCTATTTCTTTATTATACTAATATAAACATTTTTTACGGACACAAAAATTTGTTGGTAATAAAAAAATTATTAAAAAATATTTTCCCACCTATAAAATTTGTTATAGTAAACTATCCAATAAAAAATGATTTTATCAATAACCAATTAAAATAAACCAATATCTTTATATATTATTATTTTAATGACCAACATTAATATCCATTTTTACAGTTTTATTAAAAACATCTCATTAAATGATATTATTTTTTAATTTTCTCTAAATATAAAAATTGTTTATATTTTTTGTAATGGTGTTCATTAAATATTCATTTAAATAACATTTACAAAAACAATTTAAATAATTAGTATATTTGATATATTTACATATATGTCTCACACTATATATATACCTAATAATATTATTTTATTTTTATATTTAATAAAAATAATTTAATATAATACAAATATATTCAAAAATTAATCATCTAAATTTAATTAATAAAAATCATAACAAACATTTGAATAAAAATATTTTATTTATAATTTATTTTCACATATTAAAAATTTATTTTATAATATAAAATAAAACTAATAATTTTTATAAAACTATATACAATTCATATATATACTATTTATGAATTTATTTTTAAAAATGGATGATATTTTTCATTTTGTTTTCTTTATTTTTTTTTTAAAAACCCTTTACCAACCCTCAACCATAATTTTTCTCCGCACTACTGCGTGATCCACCAAACCTCTTACTTATTCTACCAACCTACTATTTCTACCACCGCGACCACTGATTCCCTTCACGGACCTAACAAATCCTCCTCCTTGACCCCTACTTCCTCCTTCGCGACCCCTGCTACCTCCTCTGCCACCCTCTGCTTATGCCATCGGCCCCCTCTACTAGGACCCTCTACACCCACTACCTCTTTTCAGCATCCTTTGTTTCTTCCTTTCTATCCCCACCAGATGACCCCCACCATCCCCAACTATCCTCACTTGACCCCCCACCATCCATGACCTTCCACATGTGACCATGTTATCATTGTCCTCAGCCTCTCCCTCTGGACTAATTGGTAGACAATGTGTTTTGAAAAACATCAATGGTGTGAACTATATAATATTTTCTAGCATATAAGGCTTTTTTGAAGAGTTGTAAAGTAAATTTCCCAGGATTATCCTTCTAGAATAGAAGGATTTTCCAAGGGTGAGTAATGATTAATTACCTTTTTTGTTGTATAACTATTTATGCTTCAAATTTCAGAAAATAACATTTTTTTTACATAAAAATTACTAATTCATATCCATTACTTATAAGTATAATGAAAACACCTGGAATGTCATGTGACAACATGAGCGCACTATTCTATATATGATATGTGATAAGAATTAAATAATTATTATCTAAACATAATTTTATGAGTGCTATATTTACATATATGTATGAATGATATACTCAGTTACAAGAAGTGAGATAATGTTACCTAGATGTTTGATACTCATTTCCCCTAAATTTTATAGTAGGCATACATCCATGATTCTAAAAACCTATCCAATTGGAAAGAAATGTTCAACAAATCAATTGGAATACCTCCAAATAGATTCTAGCTAATTTTGATGATTAAAAGATCCTTCATATTTCCAAAAACTGTCTGGGTGAGTGGGGAATTAAGGGTGGTATTGAAAAACACTATGTAATTTAACAGGAAAGCCATGACACATGAAAGAATCATCACAACCTGAATGTACTTGGAAGATATGTGTGTGAATTTCATGGTCTGTCCAAGATTACCTCTTATGTATGTCCACAAAAAAAATATTTGACAACATATTATTCCATTGTACAACATCAAACCAAAACTACTAAACCCACTTGATTTACCAATGAGAGCTATTAGTGCAATATATACTATAGTTCAAATGCTTGAAAATAAAACAACAACATATAAAGAAGATTCAAATGACAGATCTTGAGCCTTGTCATTCTTCTTCGAGTATAATTATTCAAAAACTACTAACAACTATCAGTGACTATTTTTTCCTTACAAAAAAATATTAAACAATCATTGTGATGACCACAATTGTTCTCTTAAGGGTGGTTTGCATTGGTACATTTATTCCACAAACCGACTCCATAGAGACCACCAAGCAAAAAAAGTAGGAAAAGGAAAGTGGGGTGGAATGAACCATTATCCTATAATGTAGAAACAAGGAGGATTTTTCAGGATTGGGGTTTGGTGAGTCATTAACCATAAATTAAACAATTATATGGCATCTCATAACATAGAAAATTAAATATGATCTTATCATCTAAAAAGTGTGATGAAATTTTTACATGGAAACTTGAATGAAAATAATGATGCTTTATTGAACATTACTAATAGAATGGCATATGTCATGTAGGAGAGAGCGTTAAGGGCACCACATCTAGTCATGAACTCATAGTTCTTTTTTAAACTTCTTCTTGACTTTTTTGTAACAAGGAACATTATTCTATCTCTTTAATAAGAGAAATAAACTAACAAAAATTAGATCAATCATAGAGTTTAGTCATAAATTTCATTATCATCAATTAAATTATTACTCCCGTCACATTATAATTTTAGTATTGGTTTTGGCACTGATTATATTTCATTTTTTGATTATAGGATAAAAAATCTGCCACTACATCCACAGTGAAAAAAATTGATTAAAATACCATTTCTTTTATAGATCATCCATTTACTGTAAAACGAATGTGTATTAAATGAAAAAATTGGTTTTATAGTTGTAAAGAATCACCAATAATGATAATTCCAAGGTAGTTTTTTAAAAATAAACACCTTTATATTCAATTACAATTATATAAGTATAGTTTGAATAACCTTAACTTTAATATATACCAAAAAATTGCTAATAGCCATTTTTTGAGTTATGAACATCAATAAATTTTTGAAACTGTTATAACAAGTTATAGCTACCTTTTTTTCCTATATGTAATATTATCAAATTGAACTTGTATTATTTGAATGCTACAATTTATGGGATTTTGGATATAATTTTAACCTGTTATTACCTAAATCATTATTTTCCTAGATACGAAGTCTAATTTTTTAGTCACTGATAATGATAGATTTCTCACAATTTTCCTCTTCAAAAAATAGGTCATGCAAGTTATACCAATAAAATATTCAAAACTATGAGATATAATTAATGAGGTAAATGACTAAAATTATGTTATTTTTTCCTGTGGGGGTACAATTCGTATTGAAAAAATACTTGCAAATTAAAGGACAATAAAGAGTTTGGATTTATTGACAACTTGAATGTATTAAAATATAAAATAGTGCTTCTTAAGACATATACATATAAAAAATTTGTCTAATATATCCATATTATGACTTCTTTGTTGTTTATTTCCATGAATCATGTTTTTTTCATATGCAAGATCCAAGAAAAATTACTCATGTAATAAATCAATGTCATTTTTTACCCAATGGATTGTTAAAATTTATTTACTTTGTCATCTATTTTATAAACTCATTTAAAAATATAATTTTCACTATTTATTTCACATCATGTTATTATGGTATATTTGATCTGGGTGGATTTGATGAGTGTTCTATTATTGTAGCTACAAAGAATCGCTTTCAAACATGTTTGATTATGTGAACAGATGACTCTTCTAAATTGTGTCATATTTTCCCCCATACTCACTAGTTTCAATGCACCTAATTTTGTATTATATTCATTAATTTAACCTTTTGAATGTAAATTATCATGTATAATTTTTAATAGGACTCCATCTTGTGTATAATATATTGTTTTAATATAAAATTTATATTCAATATTTATTCCATCAATCATTTTTGGAAATTTTTATTAAATATGAATTCAATTACAACCAATGTAATGTATACAGTTTCTTTATGGGAATTTATGGATCAGTGGGATAACATGACCCATCCATTAGTATCCACCTTCATTATATATTATATATATACTATAATATATATTTTTTGTTAATATATTCAAATTCTCATTCAATATAGTTACATTATTATATTATCTTCTTGTTAAATTTATTTTTCAATAGAAATTCATGTATTATTTACTTCATTAAATTGATAAGACCCATGATTCCTCAATAGTGATAATTTATTGAAGGGAGAACTATGAATTATATAGGCCTACTTGATCTAAAATCGTTCATGCCGATGTGAAATCCATGTGTCAAAGTCTTCAAAAATTGAACACATGGCATGTACAAGCCTATATATCTTGGTATGTTACCTGTGACATAGGCTTGTCATATAGCCATGTCATGTACAATAATATAAATCATTGTCTATCACATGGTCTGTACAGGCCTGCACATCATGGCACATTACTCATGGCCATGTGTTCAATTCGGTATAGGACATTTGTTCAGGTACTCATGTCTTGAACATGTGGCCTATACAATTCTGTTCAATTCTATAAAATTATGCACATGGTTGTACATCATGGTGTATGCCTTTGAGGAGCCTTATATTAGAGTTCCCAATGTCATGAATAAGGATCAAGATGAATACAAATATTCTAGAAGAGAAGAAAAATAATTTTAATAAGTTTGGATGTGAGATAACACCTCCCAATTTTCCCCCTCATTTTCTATATATCCTTATTTATATGTAAAGACGCATAAATAAATTGTAAAACATTTCATAGTTCATATATTTAAAATTATCTAATTATGACGCTATAATTGCTTCACTCATATGTAATATACCATGATTCCAATGCATTGAAAATATTTTTGAATGAGAAATTCAAACTAAACTCTCTGATTTTAGACTTTCTATGCTTTGTCCAATTGCATATAAGACCCATGGGGGCCTATGGTGGTTGTTCTCTTCAGAATTCATGGTCTTTCCATTTGACTACCAAATTATATGTGTACAAATTCAATGTAATCTTCTTGGAGATGACTGCTAGAAGGCTGATTTTTGATACCATTAGACCAACTTACTATTATAATCTCTTATCCTTAGACCCTTTCAAGTTTTTACTTCAATCATAATTAATCTAAAATTTTTATAAATAAAAGATAGTATTTTAATTTTTATTTCTTATTTTTCAGGAACTATGTTTATTTAAATTCAAAAAGAAGTTCAACCCAAATGCAGATTATTTTATATTTACCTTTTTTTACATTCATTTATTTCTATTTTGGTTTAAATTCAGGAATATATTTTTTACAGATTTGTGGGTATGTTTTTTGGTTGTGTGTGGTATTGATATTGGTGCCCAAGGGTGTGTAATAGCATCAAATTGGGGTTCCTAAGCGGTACTAGAGTTGAATTAATTTTTTGATATGTCAACAGATATGATAAATGAAAAATTTTCATTCTATGCAAATTATTTTTTTCATTAATTTATATGTTGGTTTTAATTCATGTAGATATTTTTCACTAATTTTTGGGTATTCTCTCTGGTTGTGTGTGGTGTAGATCACGGAGCTGAAGGATGTGACATAAAGGTAACTTGAGGTTTCTCACTGGTATTGGTTATAACATTATTTGTTGAGATGCAAACAAGGATAATGAATTAAAAATTTGATTCTATGTAGGTTATTTTTTTAAAACATAATTTTAATTTCAATACATGCGTATATATTTAAAAAAATATAGGGGTTTTCTCCTTTTTTTGTGGTTTTGATCTTAGAGCTAAATGATGTGGAATAATGACTTGAGGTTCTTCATGGGTACATAACTGACATGGTTTGTTTCATCTAATGGCCTATTTGGGGGGGGGTGATGAAAGGATATTGGTGGGAGTAACTATTCTATAACCGTGATGGGTGCTGGATGATTGGATTCAAGATACAACATTCTCTTTTATCATTTCGGGGTTGGAAAAATATGTGAATCTTGATTTTTCTTTGTTTTTTATGATATTATTAGGTATTAATCAACTTAAGTCTGTATTGATTCATTTTGTAATAAATTTCTTTGTTAATATGATTAATGTATTTCTAATTTTGAACATGTGTGAAAATTTTCTTCGGTTTGATAACTATAATCGGTGTATTATATATGATAAATTAATAAATATAATATAAAATTTTAGTAATAAATATTGTAATATCCAACATAATATCTTATCTAAAATATAAATTACAAACAAATATGAATTATTGATATTTTTTTATCAATGTATATAATAATATTACCGACATATAATATTTTCATAGAAATATTTTTCTAAGAATTTGGATCATCATATATATTATCTGTTGGTATTATTATAATTGAAATAGAACTATTTATCTTTCTCAATAACATTTAGCAGCAGAGTTTTTACCAATAGTTTATTGATAAGAATTTATTTGGTAAAATGTTTTACCAATATTAAATGAATTTTTACCAACAAATATTCCCCCATTGGAAAAAGATAATTATTTTGTATGACACAACCATGTCCATTTAAATATGCATCACAATAAATAAAAAATTATCAATTACTTTTTAGAAAGCATAAAAATGGACCATTATCCAATATTCTTTCTAATATCTAAAAACATTCATTAAATTCTTTTACCCATATGAATTTTACTTCTTTGTTAGTTAACCAAGATAGCGAGATAGATAACCCAGACAAGTTCTCCTCAAAAAATTGTTAGTAACTAACTAATATAAGAGTATAGTGATCCTTGGTAACATTTTTGGGACTTATATATTCTTACACTAATTTAGTTTTAGTAGGACTAGTATTTATTTCATACTCAGGAACAATATGCCCAAGGAACGAAATCTGTTATAGCCAAAATTCATATTTATTGAATTTTACATAAAAATTATTTTCTTTTAAGGTATGAAAAACAATTATTAAATTCCTTTCATCATCTTCATAGAATTTAATATATACCGAAGTATCATCCATAAACACAACCATAAATTTATCCAAATACTCAAGGAAAACTCTATTAATTAAATCCATAATTATAGTTGGTGTGTTTTCTTAACCTTAATGACATAACCAAAAATATGTAATGTCCATAACTAGTACAGAACATCATCCTATGAATATCTTTCTCCTTCGCCTTTAGTTGGTGATCCCCCAAACCTGTGACCAATCCTCTAAAAATATTTTTCAACCAGGAACTGATCAAAAAATTCATCAATATATGGAAATTAATACATATTGTTAATAGTGATGTTATTGAGTTCTCTATAGTCAATGTAAATTCTAATGAAACAATCCCTGTTATTAATATAAAGAATATGATTTTTATAAGGAAAAGTGTTAGGGAAGATGAAATCCTTATCAAGAAACTCTTGTAACTTCTTTTTCATTTCTAAAAAATGAGGATAATCCATTCGATAAGGGGGTTTCAAAAGTGTATTTGAATCAAGAACTATGTCAATATAAAACTCAACCTCTTGATTAATAATAAATGCAAGTAAATAATCAAGAAATTCATTAAGAAATTCATTAACAATAGGTACATACCCGATCTGAATAGTCCTTTTCCACTCAATAATATTTGTAGGATAACTTTTAATTCCATATTATATGATTTTATCTAGTTTTAGACATGTTATCAAAGGTATGAATTCATTATTATATAAAAACATTAACTCATTCTAAAATTAAAATTTTTTAGTTCTACAATCCATCATAGCATGATAAATTAAAATCCAATCCATATCAAAAATAACAACAACATCTACAATGGGAAGACAACAAGGATTCTATAAAAAACTAATCCACAAATGATAACAATAAAATTTTTATAAATTCATGTTGCCTTTATACTACCCCCAATATTTTTAACCTAAAGCTATAACTTTATTTTTTGAGATGGTACATCCATTGTAGCAGAAAACTTTCCCAAATAAAGAATCTTTTGGATCCTAAATCAAACTAAACATTATCAAAATTTGAATAAATAAGTAATATTCCCATAATAACATTATCTGAGGATCCCACATCTTTTATATTTGTTGTAAAATATATTGATTCACCCATATGTTTCTGATCATGATGATTCCCACCTTGAGTAAATAACTTTGAACATGCATTAGAATAATGTACCAACTCATTGTTTTAAAGAAATTTCACTACTTGATTTTCATTATCATCCTAACCATTCTCCATTCCCTTTTGTTTGCAGTAACAAGACATGTTTCTTGGATTTCCACATTATTAACACTTTCCAGGTATCATACTAAATTCTTCAAAATTCCTTGTTCAACACTTATCACAACATGATAATTGAATTTTCATACCTTCGTGATTCTCTGATAAAATATATCCCATTTCTATCCATGTGGAACAATTCATAATCATATGACTGTAAAAGTATAAAAAATCTATCTCAACCTTCTCAATACACCACACAATTTCCTCTTAACATCCAAACTCATGAGTAAACTGATCCCTTCAAAAACATATCTTTATGCCTGAGTAAAATAAATCAATTTTACTATAATGGGCCAAAATAAAATTCGGTGCACACCTATCAAATCTACTAAAATTTTATTCACAAGGAGGGGGGGTAATATTCCTCCTCCTCTTTCTTCAATTACATGGATTTTATTTCCATTAAAATTATAATAACTTTAGAAAAATACTTTCAAGGAAAATATATTTAAATAGAGCACATTCTATGGAATAAATATCTTTCTTTTACATAGTGTTCTTCATCAAAAAACAATAATTGATCAGATTCACCTTCAAAATGATAAATATAAATAGTTTCCTTATAGTTTTCTAAACATCTGAAATCATTAAATATCTTCTCCAAGGAATTTATCCATCCATCAGTATTTACAAGGCTCAAAGATATATCCAATGTTGATGGGTTTTGATTCATGAAATAATCAACTATAGGCATATTACTATGTAGAGAACTAATTACTGATATTTGATTTGTGCATTTGTTAATAGTATAAAACAATTAATTCAACACTTTCACAAATTGATCTATTCCAAGCTTTCAAATTTTCTAATTCAGAAGGGTATTATTATCATGATGCCTTCCTACATCAGCTAACATGTTTCATCTACAAAAAAGTATTCACAAAATACATGGATTAAATGATGAAACCAGAACATGTTAAAAAGATATCTCTTGAAAATATATCCATAAATTAGATTCTTTTTAAAGATCCATTAAAAATTCTTATGTCCTATAAATGTATCTAATTTTTTTATTTTGTGACAACTGTAACACCGCATACATTAAACAAACCATATTGACATTATTTATAACAATGGTTTCACATTATTAAATTTAAAGAGATTTCTGTTTTAATGTTCTATAAAATAAGTTCAAACATTACATGAAAATGCTAACATTTCTATATAGTATCCATCTTTACTAAAAAACATGTTTTTTAATAAAGAAACATTTTCTTGGTTCAAGGTATGTCCCATATCAGAAACTCTGAGTTTATTAAATTTTCTACTAATCTTTTTGCCTAGAGAAAATCATTTTAAAACATGGTATGGGAAAAAAATATCATTAAGGAAAATCAAATAAAAGTAACCCCTCAAACCTCTTGTAATCCCGAAAAATACATAAGAAATATTACCTTCTCATAAGAAACAATTTACATCAAATATCATTTAAATTTATCATGGAAACAAAAAAACATATTAATAGATTTCATAAAACATTCAATATGTAATAATAAAGTAAAAATAATAATCATAAGGATTTATTATAAAACATGAAATCTTATGAATACCTTTAAATGAAAAACATTCCTTCCACTTTTATTTAAAAAAAAGTTTGAAAGTATTCCACAAAAAACTTAAGTTTATTTTATTACCTTTAAAAATACAAATATTTCCTTTATATATCACTGAATGTATTTCATGTTGGTACCTTGGAAAATTATCCTTACATTAAACCTTATAAAAACCCTTATAATGGAATCACCAAATCAGATAACCATTATATCTCATACGAATTACCTATCATTTGTAAACTTCATCACTATACAAAATGCAATGCAGATTTATATGAGGTTCACCCCTCAATAGAGGAATATCAGGCTCACCCACCATTCATATAAAATGTAAAAGAACTATATAATAAATAAATAACATATATAATTCACTATAATCAAAAAACCTATTTTAATTTTCATTAAATACAAAAATAAATAGCACTTTCAGTTATCTCATAAATATGAGAAAAAGATTATATTTCTTTAGAAAACACTAAAAAATTAAAAAGTAATAAAATATTAAGGAAAATATCTTAATTTAAAGTATCCATGTTAAATTTTAAAGAAATATTGATAATGAATAATGGTTATGACATTGAAAAATAGAAGTCAACCATTATACAGTAAAAAACAATCTATTTTCACTTTTTTTAAAAGGTCTAAATTAACCCATACAAAAAATGTTAAAATGATTCCTCTTAAAAAATTTTAAAATAAAGTAAAAATATGGTCAAATATTAACTTTAGTGACAATTTAATCATGAATAAAAATATTCATGAAAACATTTCAATGAACATGTATATGAAAGAAATATATTTTAAAACATTTATAAAATTGATTAAAAGGAAAATATCATACATTAAAAATTGTCTAGATTTATACATTCTATAACTATAGAATAATAAAATTACATTGGGTTTTTACTATATTAAGAACCTCTTTTATATTTACTTAATTATTATTATTCCTTATATTTCTATTATTTTCATATTTTATTTTGTCACTAAAATGGTTAGGTTCACGTTGGGTGTTTTGGGGTCATTCGGGTTATAAAATTAAAACAACATTTTTGCATTGACCTTGGCCAAAATGGTTATGGTATCATTATTAATATAATCTTAAAAAAATTATTTATTATATTTATAAATTATATACACATATAAAACCATCCGTAAAATGTGGTAACAAAAAATGAACCATGTTGTTTCATGGAGATGATAGTTTGTACATATGCATGAACATAATATCTATTTTTCTATCAGGTGAAAAATAAATAAATTAAATAATATTTTACTTTTAAAAATTCTTATATATTTTATATGTATCATATTTACACTATATTTATATTTTTTTTATCATTCATATAACATGGAAATTAAAAATGAATCACATCGCTTTGGGGAGGTGGTTTTCCAGAAGTACACACGAGTAGTGTTATCAATTTCCAATATATGAAAAGAGTTAGATGATAAGTAAAATATTTTATTTGAATAATCATAATTATTCTATAAATATCATATATATGAATTTTTTCCATCAGTTTAACATTCCATGTGATCTAGTGATAAAAAATTAGATACATCGCTTCACGGAAGTGGTAGTCCATATATTCTCATGAGCAATGTTTTCATTTCTTATAAGATAGAAAATGAGATGAAAGAGTGTAAAACATAAAAATTATAAAAATTTAGTATATGGAAGATACTGATTCTTTTATTTCAGCATACTAGAGGAATATTTTAAGTAGGTATATGAATAAATAAATGTGAAATAGGTACATTAGGAATTATACCTTCTTTCTAGATATCTCTCTTAGTCTTACAAATTAAGAATTCAAGGATTAGTCTTTTGAGGAATCCCGGAACTCCAATACATGGGGATGGATATTGGGGAGGCACTTAATCAAGGCTTGGATGAACTAAAGTACTCACAAGGTTTGGGTAATATAGGATAGTTGGTTTCCTCTTATAAGTGAGGGGAGTATTGTGCTTGTATATTTTCTAAACTCATAAATATTATAATGTATTATTCATGGGAAAGTTCTTACAAAACTATTAAATTTAAAAGATACGGTGATAAGGGTATGAATCCCAACATCTAATAATAATTAACATTACTTTTTTAGCCTTATTACTGAGTTTATCTTTCTTAATTAAACTTATTTACCCTTAACCGTGGTGACACATTTTTACATTGGTTACTAGTCATAATGACAAAAAAATATTTTCTTCATTACTAAATTTGGACATATGACTTCCATAAATGAATTAATTTTAATTAGATTAAATTTCTAAAATCATGAAATTTATCATATAAACAAAACCATCCAAATCATAGAAAAATAATTTATCTAAAAAACAATTTTTTTGATTGAAATTTTTTAATAAAAGTATTTATAAAACAATGATGTATATAAATCATTAAAAAAATACATATAAATAATAAGATTTTTTTTATTTCTAGGATTACCCAAGTTGTCACATATAATGCCTCCACTAATTTATTGCAATATCTACATTGATTTCTTAGTTAAAATTTACCCAAGCTATTAATTCTTTACCTAATAGAAAAAAACTGCTTTCATTCCACTGAACCCATTTAAATTTTCAATTTATATCAAATAATAATAAAAAATAATTATCCTCTTGTAAATCCCAATCATTAGTATATATTTTTATACATAGAGTAATAACAACCCAACAATTGGGAAAATAAAGAATGGTCGATGGTCTAAGATAAAAAATCACCCTAAATTAGATTATTCATAAAAAAATAGAGAATAAAAGTGAAAAAATAACTGATTACAAATGAAAAAGTTTGGGAAGAACCATTACAGATATATATGGGAAGATAAAATGAAAAAAATATAGTGGAACAAACATGAAAAATGAATAATGAATCATTAAAAATATGTTCGGAATATCAAACACCATCGTTTAAGAGGATCGATTTGTCTAAATTAAATGTGTTTGGTTAATTCAAATGAATAAGGGAAGAAAAACTCAAAAAATCACAAAATACTTATGAAATATAAATTGAGAGTCCTTAAAAACATTTTCAGGGTCTAATACATACGATTTTGAGGTTTGATTTGTCCAAAAAAATATGACTTTGGTTGTTGTCAGGGTTCTGTTCTATGGGATCTTGAATGCAACAGGAGTAGAAGCGATCTATTGGGGTTCAATTTATAATGTATGAAAGTTTTTATCAGCGTTTACTGAAAATCATTAATAAAACCACATTTTATCATTGTTAAAAATATAAGTTATGAGAAATACAAATTTTTCCAGTTCTTTTTTAGCACTGATGAATTAATACCTTTATAAAAAGTGCCAAAACATTGATATTTCTCGATGATTAATATTATAACACTAACAAAATTAACTTTTTTATAAGTTAGTCTTGCTTTGAAAAAATTTAAACAAATTAATAAATTAATAAATTAATTATATTAATTACAGAAATAACAAAATTAACCAAAATGAATTATAATAAATATTCAAATTAAAAAATATTAAAATAATAATTTAAATAAATTAATAATATGTTTTACCAATAAAATTGAATGTTTTAAAACCTAATTAATAAATATGTATAAAATATATTTAAAAAGAAATAAATACTGAAAATATTAAAATTTAAAAAATATTTATAATTAATAAATAATAATAATGAACTATAGCTACCCAACAACAGAAATTCTAGAGCCAGTGTAAACTAACATTACATTGGCGTGATTATAAGGAATCAAATCCCAAAGGATAGATTAGTTTAGCAGTCTTGGTAAACCAGATTACATACACAATACCCATAATCCACTGGAAAATAGAAAATAAAAACATGATATATAATAAAATAAAATAAACAACATCCTTGAAACTGATTCAATGGATTCAACATCATATCATGGGGAAATGAAACATAATAAGGGTGAGCTGAAACACATA
This sequence comes from Viscum album, assembly GCA_963277665.1. Classification (NCBI taxonomy): domain Eukaryota; kingdom Viridiplantae; phylum Streptophyta; class Magnoliopsida; order Santalales; family Viscaceae; genus Viscum; species Viscum album. The sequence goes on from OY728142.1 coordinate 817,311,971, forward strand.
GTATGGGTAAGTAATGCAGAATCAATAATGAATCAATGAGAATAAATCAACATGAAAACGTAAATAACTAATAACACATGTTATTCAAATAACTAGATAAAGAATAATAAATATGGAAATGTAGATAACTGAAACACATTCCATTTAATTAATAATATGATAATGAAACTGAACCATGGATATTATAACTAATTGAATAATCACATGGAATTAAAATAACTATACACATAATGAAGGAATGTATAATGATGGATATCTAAAACATATCATTGGGGCTTGATGCTAAGAATTTATTACATTCGTGGATTCATTATAAGAATATAATACTCACAAGGAATCACACCATAAATATCAACTATTTATGAAATTAATAAATTAAATTTGTAAAGAATCACCCAAAACCATATCTTGTTTTTCCCACGAACCCTATCAATGAATTGAAGGTCTATAGAGAGCCCTGACCATCACATAAAAAATCCAATGCATTCCTCATATGTAGAATAATCAATTAAATTAATAAAGAAAGTGCCTTATCATAAAATATATGTATTGAATAAATATTATAGTTTTATCCATAATTAACCTATAGTGGATAAGAAAGAACAGTGGTTGTGGATTTTGATGAATGGAAACACCATTTAAAGATCGTTAAAACAATCTTGAGGAAAATAATCCTTAAACATTCTTATGTGTCCAATACCACTTTGAAAGATTTGAATCATAATCCTCAGGAAAGAATAAAATTAAATGAAACTTATAATATAATGAGAATAACTATATTCATGATATAACATTTCAAATGGAGGTATATAAAACAGATAAAAGTGAATTTGAGCATAACAAATAATTTTCAATGGAATGTAAATTGAGAAAAATTCATTACCTTGAATTTGATTTTTGGGTGAACATCATTCAACCTCTTTTATAAGGGTTTTAAAAATATCAATAACATATAATATAACCATACAAATATATATGATGCAATATACTAATTTGATATAATATCTTATTACCAGTTTGTTAACAACCTTTCATTATTCTCACTATTTCGGGTGTTAATTGCCATGTTTATCGAGTATGTTTTGACTTGTTACTTATTGTTCCTATTAATTAGATCGTGGTTTACTCATATCCATAATGTGAACTATGATGTAAATATTTTATGTAATCTTCATATATGTGTTTATAATAATCTATAATATTTGGAGATAAGAAATTAAATTCACTAGCTTGGAGACGATAGGGCATATGTACGCATGAACGCTACATTCAATTCATTATTGTATTAAAAGAATGAAAATTAAATTATATATATGTATATTATAATTATAATTTTATATTTATGTCATATATGTTGTATATTCTTAACCAAACCATTCTTTATATGTTCCACTTATACTGTGTACGAATCACATCACTTTGAGGGGCAGTATTCCACACATCCACAAATGATGTTAGCGAATTCCCAAAAAACAGAAAGAATAAGGGTATGTGTAAAAAAAATTAATGAAACATAAATAAATTATAAATATAATATATATATATATTATATAAATATCATGTCTATCATAATTCCCACCATGAGAGCTAGTAAAAGAAAAAAGAACAATCATCATTTTGTGAAGCAGTAGTTCAACGTACACATAAACGGTAAGTTTGTTACCCATTAGATGAGAGTGTGGGTGAGTTTAGGTAAAACAATTAATGTAAAAACATCTCAATATATTTAGGATAATTATTTTTTTATAAAAACATGTAATAATAATTTTTGAGGGGTGCTAAATGAAAATAAAACTAAAGATCGTGAGGAAGGATGTTACATCTTATTTTGATAAATCCTTCTAGATTGCACAAATTGGCTTCCATGAATGAATTTCTACCCAAGTTGAGGATTATAGGTTGAGGGGAGGGATTTTGAGATCTATTAAGATAGATCATGGTAAAATCAAAGTGGATTAATGGTAATGAGGAAGTTGGAGGGGTGAGTGCCTTTTATAGTAGAGAGGAGTTTCACTCTTGTAAATATTTGGAAAAGGAATTCCACCTAGGTTTTTCCCATGTAATTTATATCCAATAATTGTAAATATTCTAACCACGAGATTATAGTTTCTATATATGGACATCAAATGACTTTTGGACCAGTTCCTAGGGCATTTTGTCCCTTATGTTTATGGTTTAGTCCATTGTTAATCTTAATTTCACCTTAATCATTGTAATTGATTTTAATTACATTCACTACTTTTTTTGGAAAAAAATTATGTTGAATTTATTAGTCCTTATTAATTATTCTGATTCCAAATATGGAATCTGTTTTTACAAATTCATTTCACATAAGGGGAAGAAATTAATTTATATTTAATCCCACAGATGGAGCGTTAATGGGGGTTTTTAACAAATAAGAACATGTTAAAAGTTTCTAGGTATTTATATTCAATTTCAAAGTGAAATGGATTAAAATTAACTAAATTGGATTAATTGATTAAAAATTTATCAAATTTGACTTTAATGAAAATTATAAATATTATTTATCACCATAAAAAAATTAGATGAAAAGCAATTTTTAATTAAAAATTAATATTATTTCACTATATATAGAAAAATAAAACTGATGAGAAATATACAAAAAATTCACCATAAGATAATTTTTATGTTCCTTTTCCTAATATTATTTTTATTTTGAAATATGAGATTTATAAATGTTCCAAAACATGGATTTAAAATGGGTTATCCATTAAAATGAGGTAAAGTATCTATATTAAAATATAGGTTTTATGCATAATATTATGTTAATTCTTATCCTATGCCTATCGAATCTATTGAATGAAAATGAAAAATATTTTATCGAATATAAAACATATATATTTAATTAATATCTTTACTAATAAAAATTATTTTAATTTATTAGGATAAAACATCCTTGTGAGAATAAAAATATTAATATTTTCCATTATATGTAATCAGTTTATATTTTTGTCTCAAATTAATAGGTAACCTAAAAATTCATCTTATATTTTTATAAACCATATATTTCTCTACGTTAGTTAATACTATTCATAACCGATAATTTAACAGCTAGGTTATATCCTATTATATTAAATAATAATATTTTAGTAATATATTGTTTATTGATAAAAAATGGTCTTGTGTGTACGACAAGCTATCAAAGAATGTCTTGGTTGTATGCGATGTATACTAAATTAGTGTTGTGATAATTGCAAGTTATAAAATATATTGACTTTATTCTAAATAGTAGTTATATTTTAAAGCCTCGTGATATTATATTCCTTTACTCGCTTAGTCATGCGTGTAATAAATGTTATCGAATACAATATTTCTACTTTAGATTTTTGGGGTGTTACATGAATGAATAAATGAATACTATTATTGAATAAATAAATTTGAAAAAATTTAAAAAAATATATCAAAGAATGTAAATTCAAAATCAAAATTACATAAATTAAGAATACATAAACCATATCTAAAAATAAATAAATAAATAATATTAATTATATAAATATTAAAATTAATAAAAATAAATTATATTAATTATTTAAATTACAAAAATATTAAAAAATGTATTTAAATAAATTAATTATAACAATTTCAAACATATTACAAATCCTAAAACATAATTACCAAAAATCAATAAAAATTAATCACATAAATTAAAAACATATTTAAAATATTCAAACATACTAAATAAATATGTGTAAATAAATCTTAAAAAATAAATAAATTCTAAAAAATGGTAAATTAATTAATATTAAAGATAAATAAATAATATTAAATGAAAGAATGTTAAAAATGAATAAATAAAATTTAATAAATTACAAAATTATTTAAAAAAGTGTATTCATATGATTAATTACTTAAATTATATAAGCAAAAAAATAGTATAAAAATGAAAACATAAATTATATAAATTATGTAAAAAAATTACTCAAAATGAATTATAATAACTATTTATATTACGGAAAAATTAAAAAACAATCTAAATAAATTAGTTATATCAATATCAATCATTTTAAAAAATTTAAAACATATTAATAAAAATGAATTAATATATATAATATAAATTAAAAACATGTTGATAATATTAAAACATAATAAATAAATATGTATAAATTAGTATTAAAAATGATTAAATTCCAAAAATATTATAAACGAGTAAATAATATTAAATGAAAGAATATAAAAAATTGAATAAATTACAAAAAAATATTTAAAAAGTGAATTCATTGCATTAATTAAAAACTTAAAAATATATAAAAATAATAAAATTTAATAAATAAAAATATGGATTATATAAAATAAAAAATAATTAAAAATTAATTATATTAACATTTTAAATTAGAGAAATATTAAAAATTACAATGAATTTAAAAAAATTATATAAATTTAAAATTTATTAGAAGTATTAAAACATAATAAATAATATTTAATAAATATTAGTCATATAAATTAAAAACTTTTTGATGATATTAAAACATCAAAATACATATGTATAAATTTTAAATAATGAATAAAATCCAAAAAAATCAAAATTATTATATATCAAAGATGAAAAGTAATATTAAATTAAAGAATATTTAAAAATGAATAGATAAAATTGAATAAGTAACAAAAATATTTCCAAATGTGTCTTAAAATTAATTATATGAATTACAAACTCATATAAATGAAATTAAATGAATAAATAAATAATAATTATAATGTAAATTATTGATGTATGTACGGTATTGATTGTTTGTAAAAAATAAAATTATTTATTATCCTTTGTATTTTTTAATAATAATTAGAAATAATATTATTTAATTAAATGTATACATACTTAAAAATATATAAATAAATATCAAGATTGAATATATAATAAATATATTAAATGAATAAATATGAAAAATGAATAAAATATACAGAATATTTAAAATGAATAAATAATATTAAATGTATAAAGAGACATACACATTATATACATGCACACACACATACACACATAGACACAAACACACACACACACACATGCGTATACATATACATACACATGCACAAATGTACACAAATACACATACACAAAATTATATACAAGCACACATATATACATGCACATACATATGCATACAGACACATACTACTTTAATATACACATACTACATGAACATACATATATACACATATATATACATACACATACTTATAGATATATATATACAAATACACACACACACACACCTGCACACACACACACATACATAAACACACACACACACACATGCATATACACATACATACACAAGCAAAAATTTATATAAATAAACATACATACAATTAAATACATGTACATATATATTCATGAACATAAATATGCATACATACAAATACTACATAAATATTCAGATACTAAATAAACATACACATACTACATGAACATACACATTTACACATATACATACACACACAGACTTATACAAACTTATACACATATATATAAACAAACACACACACATATACATGCACATACACACACACATACCTAAACACATACATCAACATATGTAACTCCTTGATGTTTTTATGAAATATTTTCTATAAATAATTTTTATTCTTTAGTAGATTTATTTGAACAAAATAAAGAGTTAAAAAACCACAAGATTCCATTATTAAAAAATTACCATTATATCCTAGTCATTAGGTTAGCATAAATATTTACAACTAACTTATGAAAATGCATTATGAATTCATTAGGTATCAATTATTTATGAAAAATATAAATCGTTTAGATATTTGTATTTTAGAGTGAATTACATTTGGAAATGAAATTTATGATTTATATGTGTGTTATATACTTAAGAAAATATTTTTCATATTCATGCAATGGATATTTTTGTCATAGGGTATGAATAAAACACTATTTGATGAATAAAAACATATTTTATAAAAAGGTTAATTTTATGCCTTTAAATGGAGAACCCATTTTAAATTGAGATTTTGACACATTAATAATTTATATATAAAAAATAGATATGTTATTTTGAAGTTGGATATAAGAATTTACTGTGGATAAATTCTTTGTAATTTTTTGATAGTGTTCTTTTTTTAATGAATAGTGAAAAATAATACATTTTAAGTAATATCTACCTTTTCATTAAATTTATTAATGTTGTTATATTATACTTTTAATTAGTTTTTAATTGAAATTGGATTATATTATTATAATTTAATATAATTTTGGCCATTTTATATAATTTCTCTTTTAAATTAGATATAAAAATATGTCAATCTTTTGATAGTTATTACTTCTTCAAACCCCACTTTTTGGTTTTGACAATAGAAATTAATTTTAAATTAATCACTACAACTTATGAGTTTGGAATTTTTAAAAATGGATTCAATATTTTTAATCAGTTGTTTGAAATTATGTGAATAGGTACCTTTTATTTTTGAACATTATGAATAGTAAATTCAGTTATTATTTTATTTGCCATGGTTAAAGGGTAAATAATGTAAATAAGAGTAAAAATAGTAAAATAATAATACTAACCTACCCTAACACATATCCTAATATTACTGTATGAGATATATCTGACCATGGAAATCCTTGGGTCTATTTTGGGACCTCATGGAACCACTTGGATGTGAAAATGACATTTTATAAGAATTAATTTAATGTATCGAAAAATAGGACAAAAACATGTATCTTCTTAATAAAAAAATTTTAATATAGGGTTATACATAAGATAAATTATACTATAAATATTAAATATAAATATTTAAATATTTCATATATTATTTTATTTTATTTAAAATTTTTAGACACCAAATAAATAAATTTATTTATGATACAATGATGATATAGTGATTACCTTATCAACGAATGATTTAAATAAATGAGATTATAAATAATAAAATAAATTTATTTTGAAACTTTTTATGCCATCCACAAATTTTATGGATTCTTATGACATTTTTTATTTGAATTAATTATTTTTTTCGAAATAATTATGTTGTTATCGATGTTTAAAATTCCATGATATGAATTGTACAATAAATTGCATAAATGAGTTTTTAAAACAAATAAAAATTTTATTAAATGATATAATAGTGATAAAAATATAATATTTGATGAAATGACTTAGATAATGTTGAAAATGACATTAATTAATCACTTTAGGTTTTATTTTCATTTTATTGTAACTATATTAACCATATATTTTGAATATACAAGAAGACATGGTAAGAGTTAAAATAGTTAACTAAGGGTTAAAGCTAAAAGATAAGGTTACATTTGAGACCTAAACATGTCTAAAACCTATTGGTCGATATTATTTCATTCAATAATCATCTTATATTTTAATTAAATGATTTTAGACCTTTTTTAACTAAAAATAATTTTACTATAAAATAATATTTCAATATTTTCATAAAGTTCCCCTCCTCCTCTCTTATAAAAAGGCATCACCTCCCGTATTTCATCACACCACCTTGAGCCTTATATATCAACCTAACCATTATAAATTATCCTATCACCATTATTAGTTAACTTTTAGGGGTTTGGGGATTCCAAAAATTCCATCCCCAGTGTCCCTAATAAGAGATCCAAATGAAGTCCAACGAAGAAGAGGTAATTGGTTTACCAATTCAATTCTATTTCTTTTCTTCTTATACATCAAAATCCTAAATCTATGTTTATTACATACTAAAATAATAAATCCTATATATTATATATTATGTTATGTTAATATAATTATGGTTAAACCTTATACCTCCTTTTATCCATCCAACGAATAACAATATCACTATGCATGCGTACGTACGGCTTACCGTCTATACACTATGGTGTAATTTGTTATTCAAAAATAATTTATCAAGATGGGTTTGATGATGATTATAATAGATTTAAATAATGAATATAACATGATATATTATTCTTTATAATTAATATACCATCAAATTACATACCAATTAACCATCAATAGATGATATCGTCGCTCGTGCGTACTTACATTCTACCATCTCCAAAACATGGTGAGATTCATTTACCATATTAAGAAATCAATTATTAAAATAAAATTTATAATTTGAGTGAATTTAATAATTATGAACAAAATTTATTGAATAAAATGAATCCTATTACAAACAAACATGACTTACATGGAAAAACAGGAATGGGAAAACGAAGTAGTTAACACCCAAAATAAATGTAATATTGATATAATATTAATAAAATGATATAATAGGATCATATATGATATCATTAATATATATATGGTATGGGAATAATTTAATAACAATATTTAACCATTATATAAGAGGTGAATATACCCACAACTAAGGAAAAGTTCAAGGTAAGGGATAATTGTGAAATCTCATTTTTATCTAAGATTGTTTATATGTAAGTATTTAATTGGGATATATTTATAATATATGTCCATGTTTTCTAAAAATGTTTTAATAAAATATTCACTATTTTTTAATTTATTTTTAAATTCATTTTACTCATTTTGACTTTTACTACATGATATAGATGGAATCTTTATTTTTTTTCCATATGATGTACTTTTTGACTTTTCTGAAAAAAAGTATGGGGAGAATATTTTTGTTAACATATACAGATTGAAAGGATTTTTATGATTTCATGATTACTTATTTCAATGATGCTTCCTCTACAAGGTGGACACATTTTTTTCAAAAAAAAAAGCTTTTAAAAATGCTTGGAATTTTGAGAAAAGAAAACGTTTTTGATGAAAAAAATCATATTTTCTTCATGAATTAAGATAAAGTGTTTTAATAAAATTATTTTCCATCATAGATTACATAAGATTATGTTTCTATCCGAATTATTACATTTATTTTATTGTTTTTGTGGTGGAATAATTTTTATGAATGCTATTTGTCTTATATGGATTATGTTATGATGAAATGATGTTTATGAATCCCATTTTATTTCTTGGGTTATGCTATGATGAATGACTTATTTTTTTGATGAACATGTAAGAATGATTTCATTATGATATGGGTGGGACCTATATCTCACTCAAATTCATTGGGTAAATATTTATATGTCATGATATAGACATGACTGGAATGGAAAGTATATCTGGTTTTGAAATGCATGGCCGGAATGACATGTAAACACGGCTTAGTAGTGGACTTTGTCTGCTAGGATGGTCTTGGAAGTAATGTCTTGGCTAAAATTGAAATCCTATTTAGTGCTTATTGGTTATCCATAATTACATGTTTTATACCAATGTTATTCTTTCATAGTTAATGTTCCTTTGTGATTTATTCCTTAATTACTTACAAGATTTATTTCATGACTCAATATTTTGATTATTAAACATTATGTTGATGTATTTACGCTCAAATTTTTATGTTTTGTTTTATATTCTCCATGTTTACCCTTACTAATAATTTGATCAAAATCATTTATATATTTTTTTCCAAGTCTTGAAGAAGGGTGTTATGTATAATATGACCAAAAAGGATTATATTTATGATAAAATAAACAGGAGAGACTGCATATGTTTTATGAACCAGTTGTTTATGTTTCCCAGATTCTAAAGACGTTATTTCTATATGGTCTCTTCATGGTTTTGTTACATGTTTAAATTAATATTCTTCAATTCTGATGTAATATCAATTTATTTATGGTATGGGTCACTATAGTTGGTATAATGACCCATTCATTACATACATTGTTAATACATCAAAATTGAATCACACTTATTACAACATATGACAAAACCACAAAGGACCGTATAGGTATAGTGTCTTTAGAAACTGGGAAACATAAAAAACTGGTTCATAAATCTTCTACAATGTCTCCCATTTATTTCATCCTATCTAAGGTCCCTTTTAGCATATTCTACTTAATATCCATCTTCCTGACCTGGGGAAAAGAAAACATAAAAGGGTGAGCTCAAATGCTTAGCAAGGGAAAATAAAGGAAATAAAAATCATATCATATCTTTTTTGAAAATCATAACCTGCAAAAGAGATCATAATATCTTAACATGGAATAAATCATAGAAGTGAAAATGAGATCCCCATAATCATAACATAAAACATGAAAACTTGGGGCATGCACACATAATCATGGAAAATCATTTTTTGTTAGTCATGACTCATTGCCAAGACTATCTTAGTGGACAGAGTCCATTTCTGAACCGAGTCACCCTCGTTCCAGTCCTGTTTCAATGAACCGGCATAACCTACCGTTCCAGCCATGTCAATCTCATGAGATATAAAATCTTTACCCAAAGAATTGGAGGGAGATATAGGTCCCGCCCATCTTATAATGAATCCCTTCTTATGTGTGCCACATAATCATAAACCATACATCATAGCGTAACCCATGTAATAAAAATGGAATTCTTAAACAACATGACATCATAAAACAATTCATACAAGATAAAGGAATTCATAAAAATATTTCCATCACAACATAATCAAATACATGTAATAATAGGGATAAAAACAGAACCCTTTTATTATCTTAGATGGAAAATAATTTTGATAAAGTACTTGAACTCCATTCTTGAGGAAAATATCCTTTCTACTTCAAAAACACTTTTTCTTTATTAACATGTCATACAATTTTAAACTAAAAGAAGTTGATTAAAAATAAACTTGAAAGATTGTAAAGGAATATTCTTGGAAATAATGTTTTAAGAATCCATTCATGCCGTATAAGTTAAAAAAACATTCTTCTCGTACCTTTGTCGGAAAAGTCAAAAAGTACCTCGTACGGAAAACGACAAAAGCTTCCTTTCATATCTTTTACTAAAAACTCACCGAAAGGTAAAATTGGATATAAAATATTGTAGAAGGATATAAATATTACATATTGAGGAAACATGGATGTGGATGATAAAATACAGCCCAGTAAATGCCAAAGTATAAACAATCTCGGATAAAAATGAGATTGTGAAAATTACCTTACCTTAGGTCCAATTTGCTTTGTACGTGTCCGAAGCTCCTGTATAATGGTTTAAATAATGTTATTGACTTATTCCAGAATCATACATATTGATATTATATCATATATGGTCATATTCTTAGCTTCTTGTTAGTAATATTTCATTGTTACTTGTTACTCGGGTCCTTATTGCCTTTTGTTCTTATTCGTGTTTTGCCGAATAAATTCTTATTATTCTTTTAAGTTTATAGATACCTTTATCCAGAATTGTATTATTGTAACATATATCATATTTATTCATTCAATTCATTTATATAATTACTATGTAATGATGATCATGTAGAACGAGTCGCATCACATCGTGGAGACGGTATTCCGTACGTACGCACAAGTGATGATATCGTTCCTATGATCGTGGAACTGTATTGGAGTATATATATATTATTTCAGTATCAATATTACTTTGTAATAATCCTAAATAGTTACTCATTACACCATTATACCCATCCTTGTAAGGTGATGGTGGAAAATAGATTACACCACGGCGTGGAGACGGTATTCCGTACGTACGCACGCGCGATGATTTAATTTTTCCGTAGGATGGATAGAAGGTGAATTAGGGTGGTTTCATATTTATAATAACATATAAGTATGTAAGTAATGCTGATGTTATTAATTTATCCTGAAACAACTAAAGAAAAATAAGTTGAAGAAGAAAGAAATTGAAAAGATCGGTAATGGATATTACCTCTTCTTTGGAACGCCTCTTTGAATCCTCCACTTAGGTAACTAAGATTGGTCTTTAAAGAAGACCAGGACATCTAGTATTATTCTAGGGAAGTGGAGAGGAGAAAATGTCAGGGGTTGGCCGATCTTGAGTGCTCAAATTGGAGTGAGGAGGAGGGGGAGGAGGTGCCCTTTTATAAGGGAGGAGAGGGGCACCTTAGGAATATCTCAAAATATTATTTTATATTAAAGTCAAAATCGGTTTATAATGGTTCGAAAGGGCCTTATTTCGAATATAAAGTGGGGATGGGTCGAAATCCTATCAACCAATAGGATTTAGACAAGTTTAGGGTATTATTTTAACCTTATCAATTAGATTTAACTCTAAGTTAAATAATTTAACATTTACCGTGTCTTTTTGTTTTCTTTCACTATATGGTTAATACACCTACTATAAAATGCCAAACGAACCCAAAATTGTTTATTATTAATATATATATCCTTATCTAAGTCATTTGAACGAACCCTATATTTTTAAAAATATAATAACAATTAGTAATATAATATTTGATTTAAAAACTATTTTGTGTCAATTTTGACACTATTTGATATATGATTTTTGTGAAAGTCATAACAGAATTATATGTTCGAACCAAGTTGATTAAATCAACACTAATATATCATAGTAACCTATAAAATTTTTGGAATTCATAAAAAGTCTCAAATTACATTTATTTTGGTGTTTATAACATCAATTATGTCAATATTTCATAAATAAGATAATTACTGCATCATCATTGTGTCATAAATAAATTAAATTATATAATGTATAAAAATTACAAATAAAATACCATTATGTAGGAAATCTTTTTAGCTTTCTAATTAATATTTATAGTCGAATTTATCTTATGTATAACCCCATATTAAAAATGATTTAATTATTAAACTTTGATTTTAACTATTTTAACCCTTCTTTAAATAAATTAATAATAAATGTCCTAATCTAATCCAAGTGGGCCTAAATGGTCATATTTTATTCCTAAGTTTTTTTTTGGTCGAATTAAACTTATCCAATAGAATTAGAACATGTGTTAGGGTAATAGTAATATCATATTTACCCTTAGATACCCTATTTACTATTAACTGCTGTAAAAAAAAGTAAAAAGTTACTATTCACCAAAAAATTATTTTTATCTCATTGAACCACATTTTACTTACTGATATCAACTGTGTCTGTCGGATTTTCGAAATTCCATTCACAGAAGCGGTAAAATTATGTTTTATGCAAAATTCAGTTTTTAACCTACCACTTAGTGGTTTCACTATTCATCAAAAATTGAAAGTTTTCAGAAAAATACCAAAATTTCACCCTAGGATAATTTCGGTATTCCGAATCCAAAAATGAAGTCCATTTTGAAAAATAAAATTTATAAAATTTCAAAAACTGGTTATTACTATTCATAACGGCTAGTTTTAATAATATTTTAATAGTATATCGTTGTTTAGTGAAACTCAGTTTCGCGTACGACGCAAGCTATCGAGGAAGGTCGCGATTGCGTGTAAATTAAGCCAAGCTAGTATGTAGTAAAAGATTTCGTTGATGATATATAAAAACAAAATATTACTCATAAAAATCTTGGGTGTTACATTCTACCCCCCTTAAAAAGAATTTCTCCCTCGAAATTCGTCACTTTGTAACAAACTGATGAGGATACTTTTCCCTCATCATATCCTCAAGCTCCCATGTAGATTCTTCAAGTTGGTGGTTCTTCCATAAAACTTTCACCAATCGAGTGGTCTTGTTTCGTAGGACTTTTTCGCTAGGATCCAGAATCTCATTCGGTTCTTCTTCATATGAAAGATCTTGCTCCAGCGGTACAACTTCTGAGCTGAGTACATGTGAAGGATCTGGTATGTACTTTCTCAAGAGAGATACATGGAACACATCGTGAACTTGAGAGAGATTCGGTGGAAGCTCCAATCGGTACGCTACCTTCCCAACACGATCCAGTATTTCGAAAGGACCGATATATCTAGGGCTCAACTTCCCCTTCTTTCCAAATCTCATAACCCTCTTCCAGGGAGATATTCGTAAGAACACTTTATCACCCACTTCAAACTCTAGGTCTTTTCTTTGGTTGTCGGCATAACTTTTCTGTCGACTCTGAGCTGCTCTTATGTGTTGTTGAATAGAACTGACCTTTTCTGCCATTTCATCAACGTGATCAGGTCCTAATAGCTTTCTTTCCCCAACTTCATCCCAGCAAGTTAGAGTCCTGCATTTCTTTCCATAGAGAGCTTCATAAGGAGCCATCTGAATACTGGAGTGAAAGCTATTATTATAAGAAAATTCCACCAAAGGTAGGTGTTGATCCCAACCTCCTTTTAGAGCAAGCTCTCAACATATCTTCTAGGGTTTGAATTGTTCTCTCAGACTGACCGTCTGTCTGGGGATGATAAGCAGTGCTAAAACTCAACTCTGTATCCAGAGTATGCTGAAGACTTCGCCAGAACTTCGAGGTAAATCTCGGATCCCGATTAGATATAATAGAAAGTGGTACTCCATGCAATCTTACCACTTCCTTTACATATATCCTGGCAAGCTGATCTAGAGAGAAATCCTCTCTAATAGCAATGAAGTGTGAAGACTTTGTAAGACGGTCAACTATGACCCAGATAGCATTATTGCCTTTGGATGTTTTAGGAAGTCCTGTGACAAAGTCCATAGTGATGTTTTCCCATTTCCATTCAGGTATGGGTAATGGTTGTAACATCCCCTTAGACTTCTGCCTCTCAGCTTTAACTTGTTGACAAACCAAGCATCGAGAGACATATTCAGCAACATCTCTTTTCATGCCATCCCGGCAGAAGTACTCTTTCAGGTCCCTATACATCTTCGTGCTTCCAGGATGAATAGAGAATGATGAACTATGAGCCTCATCCAGCAGCTCCTTCTTTAATTTGGGGATGGGAGGAACACAAACCCGATTCCTGAACTTTATTATCCCATCATAATCAAGGTTGAATTCAGGAACATTTCTCACCTTCTTTTGTAACTCGACATCTTCTTTCTGTGCCTCTTTAATCTTCACATGTATAGATGGTTGAACATTCAATTGAGAAATATAAGATTTTCCCCTTCCATTATAATTCCAAGATCCATCCTTCGTAAATCCATAAATATTGGATCTTTTGTGATCCTCATCATGGATAAACTAGCATGGTATTGTCGACTTAATGCATCTTCCACCTAGTTTGCTTTCCCAGGATGGTAATGGATTGAGCAGTCATAATCCTTAATCAGCTCCAACCATCTTCTTTGACGCATATTCAACTCCTTTTGTGTGAAAATATACTTTAAACGTTTATGATCAGTATAAATATCACACCTTTCACCATAAAGGTAATGCCTCTAAATCTTTAATGCAATGATTACCGCAGCCAACTCCAAATCATGTGTTGGGTAATTTTGATCATGTATTTTCAACTGTCGTGAGGCATAAGCTATCACCATATCATTTTGCATAAGAACACACCCCAATCCCTTCTTGGATGCATCACTATGGATCACAAACCTTTCTCCACTACAAGGAAGTGTGAGCATAGGTACACTGGATTACCTTCTTTTCAAATCCTTGAAATTCTCTTTACATTCCTCTGTCCAAACAAACTTAACTCCTTTCCGAGTCAACTTGGTGAGTGGATTAGATAATCGTGAAAAATCTTTTACAAAACGTCAATAATATCCAGCCAAACCAAGAAAACTTCGGATCTCATTTACTGTTGTTGGTCTCGACCATCTTTCGATAACCTCTGTTTTTGCTGGATCCACAGATATCCCCTCTTTTGAGATTATGTGACCCAAAAATGCAACTTTTTGAAGCCAAAATTCACACTTGGTAAATTTGGCATAAAGCTTCTCCTTTCTCAGGGTCTTCAATATAATTCTCAAGTGATCTTCATGTTATTCCTTGCTATTTGAATAAACAACAATATCGTCTATAAAGACTACCAAAAATTGATCAATATAGTCTTTAATGAATCTATTCATTAGATCCTTGAAGATTGCAGGGGCATTAGTAAGACCAAATGGCATCACTATAAATTCATAGTGTCCATACCTTGTACGGAAAGCCGTCTCTGGTATATCCTCCCTTTTGACCCTTAATTGGTGATACCCTGAATGAAGATCACTCTTGAAAAGTATTGAGCTCCATGTAGTTGGTCAAATAAGACATCAATGTGTGGGAGAGGATATTTGTTCTTGATAGTGATCTTGTTAAGTTCTCGATAATCAATGCAGTGTCTCATTGATCCATCTTTCTTCTTAACAAATAGAACAGGTGCTCCCCAAGGTGACGCACTAGGGCGTATGAATCCCTTATCAAGATTCTCTTGGAGTTTCTTCTTCAATTCATGCAACTCAATTGGGGCTATTCTATAAGGGGTCTTTGAAATTGGCAAAGCACCCGGTACGAGTTCTATTGAAACCTCAACTTCACGATTTGGTGGAAGACCCGGTAATTCCTTCGGAAAGACATCATCAAACTCCCGTACAATGGGCATATTCTTAATCGTGAGTTTCTCACCAACCATTTGAGATAAATAACCTTCATTTAGTGGAATCAATGCCCATAAGATGGAAGAAATTTCCACTGGAAGGTTATGTTCATCCTTGCATTGATAGACGATCGTAGATTGATCAGGAATATGAAATGTGACTTCCCTTCTTTGGAAATTGATATGAGTTCCATGTAGAGAATTCCAATCCATGCCAAGAATCACATCAAATTCCACTAAAGGAAGGATCGCAAGATTTGCAGGAAGAAATTTCCGACAAACGTCGATCGGAGAAGAATTATAAACTTTTGATGAGACTGTTGTGCCATTAGGTGTTGTCACAGCTACCTCAACATCTAATTGTTGAGGTAATATGGTGATACCCTTAGAAAATTTATCAGAAAAAAAAGAGTGGGTGGATCCAGAATCAAATAAAACATTTGCTACTTTAGAGTGTATGGTAAGTGTACCTTTCACCACTTCGTTATCGTACTCCACATCGCTGATAGAAATTGCATGTGACTTTCCTTTGTCTTTAGCCTTAAGATTTTGTTGACGTCGACCATCATCATCAACCCTTGGATTTGGGCATTGATTGGCATAATGCCCCATCTCCTTGCACTTGAAACATTGGAGTGTAGTAGGTTCATTCTGTGTATCCCTTCCTTTGTTTGCATCATTAGACATCTTCTTCCCATTATCGCGGCATTCAAATGCCCGATGACCTTCCTTTCCACATTTAAAACATTTTCTTGTCCCTTTAACACAACTCCCTCCATGTTTCTTTCCACACCTTTATCATAAGGGAAAGCTCATCTTCTTTTCAGTGTGCTCTTTAGATTTTCCTTTGAATTCCATCTTCCTCTTCTTATAAAACCCATGTGACTGATGGGTTACTCCAATCTCCATCTCGACTTTGAGAGCACATCGAACGATTTCCTCGTAACTATTGATGTCCCTTATGGCTAACGCCCTTCGAAGACTTGGTTTTAAGCCACTAAAGAATCGATCGATCATACTCTCAGGTTGGATAATAATACCAGAAGCGTACCTTGCAAGTCTTGTAAAATTTGCTTCATAGGTACCAACAGATTCATCATCCCTTTGCTTCAGTTCAAGAAACTCTTTCTCCATCTTTGTTCGGAGAATAAGAGGGAAGTACTTATTGAAAAATAAGTTATTGAACTCGTCCCATTCCATATACTCAATTTCATCCCTTTGCCTCATATTCTTAATAAGATTCCACCATTGATCAGCATCCCCTTACAAACGATACACTGCTAGTATGACTTTATCATGTTCAGAACATTGAAGATCTGAAAATATCTTTTCAGTAGTACTAATCCATTGTTCAGCAACTAATCGATCAGTAGACCCGCTGAAAGAAGGTGGACGCTGCCTCATGAAGGATTCAACAGAATGTTTCTCCTTCCTTTGCTCGTTTGGAAGTCCTGCATGATTCATAGCTTGAGAAAGTTGTGTGAGTATGGCTACAAGATTTTTCATTCTAGCTCCCATATCATTTGGTTTCTCAGGGGGACAATCATTGCATTTCCCATCGCATTCCGCATTAACACGGTTCCTTCGGGTTCCAGCCATTGACTAAAACCAAGAAGAATAGTGTGAGAAACACTAATTATAATAGGAAAACCACATAATCAAGCATAAAATTTCACACTTATGGTCTTATCCTAGGGTATTCATGGCCATTTCTAAAACACTAAGATTGTGTTCTATGCTTAGACTTATCCTTAGGGTTCTTACTAAGGCTTTCACATCCTAGTTTCCAAAGGTTGACTATACCTTTCCTCTGATACCAACTATAACGACCCATACTTTACATTCATTGTTAATACTTCAAAATTGAAGCACACTTATTACAACATATGACAAAACCACAAAGGACCGTATAGGTATAGTTTCTTTAGAAACTGGGAAACATAAACAATTGGTTCATAAATATTCTACAATGTCTCCCATTTATTTCATCCTATCTAGGGTCCCTTTTATCATATTCTACTTAATATCCATCTTCCTGGCCTGGGGAAAAGAAAACATAAAAGGGTGAGCTCAAATGCTCAGCAAGGGAAAATAAAGGAAATAAAAATCATATCATATCTTTTTGAAAATCATAACCTGTAAAAGAGATCATAATATCTTAACATGGAATAAATCATAGAAGTGAAAATGAGATCCCCATAATCATAACATAAAACTTGAAACCTTGTGGCATGCACACATAATCATGGAAAATCATTTCTTGTTAGTCATGACTCATTTCCAAGACTATCTTAGTGGACAGAGTCCCTTTCTTAACCGAGTCACCCTCGTTCCAGTCCTGTTTCACTGAACCGGTATAACCTACCATTCCAGCCATGTCTATCTCATGAGATATAAAATCTTTACCCAACTCATTGGAGGGAGATATAGGTCCCACCCATCTTATAATAAATCCCTTCTTATGTGTGCCACATAATCATAAACCATACATCATAGCGTAACCCATGTAATAAAAATGGAATTCTTAAACAACATGACATCATAAAACAATTCATATAAGATAAAGGAATTCATAAAAATATTTCCATCACAACATAATCAATTCCATGTAATAATAGGGATAAAAACAGAACTCTTTTATTATCTTAGATGGAAAATAATTTTGATAAAATACTTGAACTCCATTCTTGAGGAAAATATCCTTTCTACTTCAAAAACACTTTTCCTTTATTAACATGTCATACAATTTTAAACTAAAAGAAGTTGATTAAAAATAAACTTGAAAACTTGTAAATGAAGATTCTTGGAAATAATGTTTTAAAAATCCATTCATGCCGTATAAGTTAAAAAAACATTCTTCTCGTACTTTTGTCGGAAAAGTCAAAAAGTACCTCGTACGGAAAACGACAAAAGATTCCTTTCATATCTTTTACTAAAAACTCACCGAAAGGTAAAATTGGATATAAACTATTTTATAAGGATATAAATATTACATATTGAGGAATCATGGATGTGGATGATAAAATACACCCCAGTAAATGCCAAAGTATAAACAATCTCGGATAAAAATGAGATTGTGATAATTCCCTTACCTTAGGTCTGATTTGCTTTGTACGTGTCTGAAGCTCCTGTATAATGGTTTAAATAATGTTATTGACTTATTCAATAATCATATATATTTATATGATATCATATATGGTCATATTCTTAGCTTCTTGTTAGTAATATTTCATTGTTATTTGTTACTCGGGTCCTTATTTCTTTTTGTTCTTATGCGTGTTTTTCCGAATAAATTCTTATTCTTATTTTAAGGTTATAGATAACTTATATCCAGAATGGTATTTGTGTAACATATATCATATTTATTCATTCAATTCATTTATATAATTACTATGTAATTATGATCATATAGAACGAGTCGCATCACATCGTGGAGACGGTATTTCGTACGTACGACGAGTGATGATATCGTTCATATGATCGTGGAACTGTATTGGAGTATATATATATTACTTCAGTATCAATATTACATTATAATAATCATAAATAGTTACTCATTACACCATTATACCCATCCTTGTAAGTTGATTGTGGAAAATAGATTACACCACGGCGTGGAGACGGTATTCCGTACGTACGCACGCGCAGTGATTTCATTTTTCTGTAGGATGGATAGAAGGTCAATTAGGGTTGCTTCATATTTATAATAACATATAAGTATGTAATTAATACTGATGTTATTACTTTATCATGAATCATCTAAAGAAGAAGTAGTTGAAGAAGAAATAAATTGAAAAGATCGGTAATGGATATTACCTCTTCTTTGGAACGCCTCTTTGAATCCTCCACTTAGGGAACTAAGATTGGTCTTTGAAGAAGACCAGGGCCTCTAGGATTAATCTAGGGAAGTGGAGAGGATAAAATGGTAGGGGTTGTCCTATCTTGAGTGCTCAAATTTGTGTGAAGAGGAGGGGGAGGAGGTGCCCTTTTATAAGGGAGGAGAGGGGCACCTTAGGAATATCCCAAAATATTATTTTATATTAAAGTCAAAATCGGTTTATAATGGTTCCAAAGGGTCTTATTTCGAAGCTAAAGTGGGGATGGGTCGAAATCATATCATCCAATAGGATTTAGACAAGTTTAGGGTATTATTTTAACCTTATCAATTAGATTTAACTCTAAGTTAAATAATTTAACTTTTACCATGTCTTTTTGTTTTCTTTCACTATATGGTTAATACAATTACTATAACATGCCAAACGAACCCCAAATTGTTTATTATTAATATATATATATCCTTATCTAAGTCATTTGGACGAACCTTAGATTTTTAAGAATAAAATAACAATTAGTAATATAATATTTGATTTAAAAACTATTTTGTGTCAATTTTGACACTATTTGATATATGATTTTTGTGAAAGTCATAACAGAATTATATGTTCGAACCAAGTTTATTAAATCAACACTAATATATCATAGTAATCTAGAAAATTAGTGTAATTCATAAAAAGTCTCAAATTACATTTATTTTGGTGTTTATAACATCAATTATGTCAATATTTCATTAATAAGATAATTAATGCATCATCATTGTGTCATAAATAAATTAAATTATTTAATGTCTAAAAATTACAAATAAAATACCATTATGTAGGAAATATTTTTAGATTTTTAATTAATATTTTTAGTCGAATTTATCTTATGTATAACCCCATATTAAAAATGATTTACTTATTAAACATTGATTTTAATTATTTTAACCCTTCTTTAAATAAATTAATAATAAATGTCCTAATCTAATCCAAGTGGGCCTAAATGGTCATATTTTATTCCTAAGTTTGTTTTTGGTCTAATTAAACTTATCCAATAGAATTAGGACATGTGTTAGGGTAATAGTAATATCATATTTACCCTTAGTTACACTATTTACTATTAGCCGCAGTAAAAAAAAGTAAAAAGTTACTATTCACCAAAAAATTATTTTTATCTCATTGAACCACATTTTACTTACTGATATCAAATGTGTCTGTCGGATTTTCGAAATTCCATTAATAGAAGCGGTAAAATTATGTTTTATGCAAAATTCAGTTTTTAACCTACCACTTAGTGGTTTCACTACTCATCAAAAATTGATTGTTTTCAGAAAAATACCAAAATTTCACCCTAGGCTAATTTCGGTATTCCGAATCCAAAAATAAACTCCATTTTGAAAAATAAAATTTATAAAATTTCAAAAAGTGGTTATTACTATTTATAACGGCTAGTTTTAATAATATTTTAATAGTATATCATTGTTTAGTGAAAATCAGTATTGCGTACGACGCAAGCTAACGAGGAAGGTCGTGATTACATGTAAATTAAGCCAAGCTAGTATGTAGTGAAAGATTCCTTTGATGATATATAAAAACAAAATATTACTCATAAAAATCTCAGGTGTTACAGTTGGAATCAAATGAAAGGTATAGATAACCTTTGGAAACTAGGATGACAAAGCCTTACTAAAAAACCAAAGGATATGTGTATGTATATGATACAATCCTAGTTTTTTAGAATTTTCCATGAATAACTTATGAAAAAACCTAAAGTGTCCTAAATTAAAATGTTGTTGTTGATTATGTTGATTTCCTAGTTTTATTTTTGCCTCTCATACTATTCTTTTTGTGTTTTAGACGATGGATGGAGCCCAGAGGAATCGTTTTAATGATCAATGCATTGGGAAATGCAATATTCGTCCTCTTGAACAACCTAATTTTATGGTTGATGGAATAGAAAATCATATTGCTTTACTTACACAATATATGAATCATTATGGACTTCAAATGAGTATAGAAGGGAACAACATTATGTTGAGTCCTTCATGAGTCAATGTACCCTTTATTTGATTGGGTCTTATGATCCACATGTGCTGAAAAAAGGATCAATACAATTAAAAATATAGTTTCTATCCTTTGTTACTCAGAACATGAAAAAGTAATTTTGGATGTCTATCGTTTAGAAGGTGAAGCAGACTAGTGGTGGACTCAGATTAATAATACAAGGTAGTAAGATAAAATTTTATCCATGGAATGGGATGGGTTTATAAAATTATTTTTCATAATTTACATTCCTCATATTATTCAGACTAAGATTGATAAGGAGTTACATGAACTTAAAAACAAGGATGATGAATATATTGGTACCTTTGAAGAAAATTTTACAAGACTTGCAAGGTAAGATTCTATATTTCATTATTCATCCTAAGAGTAATATTGATCAATTATTTAGTGTCTTAAAACCATGTCTTTAAAGGGGATTATCCATAAGGTAATTCGATATCTATGAGGACTTTTTTCAATGTGGTCTCAAGGTTGTGATAAAGATTGGAGTAACCTGCCATTCATATGGGTTTAATAAGAAGAGAAAAATGGAATTCAAATGAAAATCTAAGGACCAAACTAAAAAGAATATGAGTTTCCCCTTATTCTAAAAGTGTGGAAAGAAACATAGAGGGAGTTTTCTTTATGGTACATGTAATGTTTTAACTGTGTAAATGAAGGAAATTAGGTAGTTGAATGCCGATACGATTGGAAAAGGATGTTTGATGATGCAAATAATGAAAAGGCTACACAGAATGCACCTCCTACACTTCAATGTTACAGGATTAAGGAAATGGGGAATTATTCGACTCAATTAACTAATCCAAGGGTTATTGATGATGATCGATGTCAAAAAACACTTAAGTCCAAAGAAAAAGGATGTTCACAAGAAATTAGTATCGGCGTCATGGAGTATGATAATGTACTGGTGAAAGGTATACATACCATCCACTCTAAAGTAGAAAATGTTTTATCTGATTTTGGATCCAACCACTATTTTATTTTTGAAGAATTTTCGAAGGGTATCATCATTTTACCTCAACAATAAGATGTTTAGTTAGCTGTGAAAACATTTAATTGAAAAACAATCACATAAAAATTTTATAATTTTTTTCTGGTTGAAGTTTGGGGGAAAGTGATTTTGAAAAATCATGTGATCCTTCCTATAATGGAATTTGATATTATTCTTGGCATGCATTACATTTATATATACGAAGCTCATCTCAATTTCCAAAAAAGGGAAGTCAAGATTCATATTCTAGATAAATCTATGAGCATCTATCGATGCAAAGAGGAATATAACATTTCGGTAGAAATTTCTTCCTTCATATGGGATTTGATTTCAATAAATTGTGATTATTTATCTCAAATTGTTGGGGGGAACTCACAAATAAGAATACACCCACTGTATGGGAGTTTTATGATGACCTTCCAGAGGAATTTCTAGGTCTTCCACCAAATTGTGATGTGAATTTTTCAATATAACTCCTACTAGGTTCTATGCTTATTTCAAATACACATTATATAATGTACCCAATTGAGTTGAAAGAATTTAAGATTCAACTCCAAGAGAATATTTATAAGTGATTTATATTCCCTAGTACATCACCTAGGGGAGAACCTGATCTATTTGTTAAGAATAAAGATGGATGAATGAGACACGAAATTGATTATCGAGAACCTAACAATATCAATATCCAGAACAAATATTCTATACACACATTGATGACTTATTTTACCAACTATGTGGATCTCAATACTTTTTTAATACTGAACGTCATTCACGATATCATCAATTAAGGTTCAAAAAGGATGATATATAAAATACGGTATTCCATGCATGGTATGGAAACTATGAATAAATATTGATGCTTTTGGTCTTACTAATGCTCCTTTTATATTAATGGTTCTAATAAATAGATTTTTTAGAGACTATGAATAAGGACCCGACCATAAAAATTATATAATATTGAATTAAATGAATAATTCACATTAAGGATCTTTTTAGGTTTAATGTATTAGAGAATTAGAACATAACTATTACATCTGAAAATATTTCAAAACAGACACTTCTACAATGTTTCCATTTTTTCATAAAATATAAAATCGTGAAAAAAAGAGTCATGTCAAGTTCCATGTTTTAGACAACATGACTTTTCCTTGATCCCATCCTTGACCCTATTCATCATTAAGTCTTGTGAAAACATTTCAAAACATGGGATGAGCATAAAAGGCATAGTAAGGGTTATAAAACAACGAATGAAAACATTTGTTCATAAATGCATACAAAACAAGAAATCTTTTACTTACCTCATGAAATCATAAGATTTATAAAAGATTCATAGAAACCATAAATCATAAATTTAACCTGTGGCATCCATATCATACTTACATTGTAGCTATCTCAACTATATAGGGAGTTACTTTGGAATACCCATCATAGTATATTCCGTAAATCTATTAGGAGAAACATTCACGTTTACCTCCTTCACATTACCCAATGCACTGGAGAGCTATCTCTGGATCACCTTCCCTAGGATTATCACGGAACCACCTGTATACGTAAATAACTCCCAAGAACCATAACATGATCATTATGCATAACATAAGAATAAAGGAAAGATAAAATTTCCAAATTGCAATAATAAAGTTTCATTTCATGATATTGAAATAATAAATCCATTCTCAAAATCATTTTCAATACCATAATACTTAAAAAAGAGTATATGGTATTTATTTTTCCTTTTAAAAACATTCTGGCTTGTTAAGGAAGCCAAAGATCAAATAATACTTGAGGCGGCAGAAAGGTCGTTGTCACCGCTTACATAAAAAAGCATTCCTTTTTCCTTTTAGTAAAATAATTCATATAAAAATATTCCCTTTGAATAAAATGAAAAGTAAAAGGGGTTTATACACCGTATAAAATAATGTCATGTAGAAAACTAAAAAAGCTTCAATGAAAGGTGATAGAAACGAAGTCCCTTACCTCATGTCCGACTTGACTTGATCGTTCTTTAATCACCTAAATAATAAAATAAAGTTAATTTCTAGTTTCTTAAGAACCTTTTTCAATTTTATAATTCATTTTATATCACTTATTACCATGTTATAAACATTATGTAATCATTTATGTTAATAACGTTCATTTTTTCGATATTTGTTACATGAGGCAAAAATGAACACCTTATATTAAAAGATGACTATGTGGTCAATAATCCATGATATTCATGATTTATATATCATATATATCATATATATGTAGTATATACATGTATTTATAATAGTACATAACATTTGGAGGTAAGAAATGAAATGCACCGTTCATGGAGACGGTAAGTCGTACGTACGCATTAACACTACTTTCATTTCTATTTATTATTTTAATAGAATTAAAACATAATGATTGAAAGGTATATTATTATTCCAGTATAATTTCATATATAATATCATATATAATATCATTAACTCCATCCTGTATACATCCCACATATGGCATTAACGAGTCATATCCTATTCAGGGGGCGGTCGTCCGCACTTCCTCTAATGAGATTATCGTATTTACCCACTATGGAAACAAAAAATGCATGATATAAATGATAAGTACTGAATAATAAAGAAATAATTAACATAATATATATCATATATAAACACTATTCCATCATAATGGCCACCGTGAGAGGCGGTAAGAGGTAATTTAACAATCATCGTTTCGTGAGGTGTTATTTTTCCATCCACAGAAACTGTATGTTCTTCACCCATTAGATGGAGGAGTGTGTAAGTGTACATAGAAAACTTATTAGAAACATATACTAGTATATTGAGGATACTGGTTTTGTTACAAAATAAATGAATAAAATGAGTTAACGGGTTGGAGAAGTAAAATAAAAGAAAACAATTTAAAAGAAAGGGTTACCTTTAATTTGGGTAACTCTATTTGATTTGAACCAAATGACTTCTTGAAGTTCCTTCTACCTAAGGTAAAGATTCTAGGAGGAGGAGAGGGATGAAGGTAAATTAATGGGGTAGTGTTTGGATGAGCCAAATGGCTTGAGAGGTGTGATGTACTGGATATAAATGATCTCCTTTTATAAGGGAGAGGAGGGGGTCTTTAAGAAAGTGTGAAAACATTATTTTATTATAAACATATCATCAGTTTCAAAAAGACCAAAAATCATTAAAGATGAAGATACGATGACTCATGGTCTAAATAAAATCACCCAATCATAATTGGACATGTTTTGGATAATATTTTAATCATTATAATCTTATTAATTTAAATCATTTATTAATGAGGTAAATACCGCATCATTATTGTGTAATTAATAATTTAATTTATTCGATGTCTAAAAATTATAAAAAAATAATATCATTGAGGAAATATTTTTATATATCCATTGAATATATATAATCAAAAATATGACTTATATAAAAACATATAATAATTAATTACTAAAATATTTTTGTTAATATCAATTTTATCTTTACATTAAATTAATTAATCTAAAGTGTCATTATCTTTCATAAGTGACTCCATGGGCTCCCAAAATCAACCCAAGGATTCCCATGGTCGTGCATTACTCATTAAATAAGGTTAAGAGAAGTGTTAAGGTAATTTGGAGTTATTATGATATTCATTTTACCTTGACTTACCCTATTTACCATTAACCGCTGTAAATAAAAGTCAAAAGTTACTATTCACCAAATATTATATTCATCTTATTAAACCATATTTTACTAACTAATAACAACCATATATATCAAATTTTTAAAATTCAATTCACTGAAGTGGTAAAATATCATTTAAATTTAAAAAGATATTCTTTTTACTTCGACTAAATGGTTTCACTATTCATCAAAAATTGAAGTTTTTTTTGAAAAATACCACAAATTCAGCACAATATATATTTGATATTCATAATTCAATAATGATGTTTATTTTTCCAAATTCAAATAATAAAAGTGTCATTAATTAGTTTTAAAATTAATTCCCATTGTTAAAACATATAGCGTGTTTTTAAGAAACAATAACTAACAAAATATTGATACTTGTTTAAGTTCAATTTCAAAGTGAAATTAATTCCAATGACCAAAATTGGATTAATTGGTAAATATATATTTAATTAAACTATAAAAAAATTAAAAATATAATCTTACCATATAAATAAATTATATTAAAACATAGTTTTGAATTAAAATACAATATTTTCACTATTCATTAAAAAATGATCTTTATCGGAAAAATCACAAAAATTCACAAAAAGTAAGTTTTGATGACCCCACTCTAAAGAAATATTTTATTTGGTCAATTATAATATATTAAAGTGACAAAAAACTATATTTAAAGAGGGTTATCCATTAAAAAGTGGTAAATCATCCTTTTAATGTAAATTGCATTTAAAATTAGATTAATTCAAATTTTAAGCCTCTAAAATTTATTGGATAAATGTAAATTCATTTAACAAACATGTATAATCATATTGTAGTTAGTTTTGTTCATTCTCTCCAATATAACGGCTGGGAGTTTACTACCATTTAAAATAATAATATTATATTATTAGTGTGTAACGTAAGATTTCAAAGAAACGGATTGTTGCGTATCTGGTACGCTATCGAACATAGAAACACATTTTAAGTAAACATAATATTTAATTCACAAATATTAATAAATATGAAATATGTCTTATTATTCATTTACTTGGGATGTTACATCTTTCCCCCTTTTTGGAAATTGCGTCCTCGCAATTTTTTTTCACTTATCAAAATAGGTGGGGATATTTATCCCTCGTAGAATTTTCAGATTCCCACGTTGCCTCTTCAACCATAAGGTTTTTCCACAAAAACTTTACCTAGAGAATTACCTTATTCCGGAACAATTTCTCTCTACGGTCAAGAATTTGGACAGGTTTTTCTTCATAAAAGGGATCCTCTTCCAACTGAACTACATAAGGGATCAAAACATGAAATGGATCTGAAATATACTTTCTCAACATCGAAACATGAAAACCATTATGTACCTAGGACAAACATGGAGGTAAAGCCACTCTGTACACAACTAATCCAAATTTCTCCAGAATTTCATAAGGTCTAATGAACCTCGGACTCAACATTCCCTTCTTACAGAAACACAACACACTATTCCATGGAGAATTTTTGAGAAAGACATGATCACCTACCTCAAAAGAAAGATCTTTCCTCTGGTTAACTGCATAACTTTTCTGTCTTCTCTGAGCTGTTCTCACGTGCTTTTGAATCAACTAAACTTTCTCTACTATCTCTTCAACCAATTCTGGTCCCAACAACTTCTTCTCACCTATTTCATCCCAAAAATCTTGAGTTCGACAACACTTTCCATATAATGCCTCAAATGGAGCCATCTGTATACTAGAATGAAAACTATTATTATATGAAAATTCAACCAAAGAAAGATGTCAGTACCAACTTCCCTTATAATCCATTGAGCAAGCACGTAGCATATCCTCTAATGTCTGAATTGTTCGTTCTGATTATCCATCTGATTGAGTGTGAAAAGCTGTTCTAAAATTTAATTCAGTACCCAACGACTTCGGAAGGCCTTTCCAAAAGTTATAAGTCAACCCAGGATCACAATCAGATTCGATGGAGATAGGATCTCCATGCAACCTGACTACCTCTTTAACATACAACTAAGCAAGTTGATCTAGAGACAAAGTATCTCGAATAGGAAGGAAATGAGTAGATTTAGTCAATCGACCAACTGTAACCTAGATTGAAATATTACCTCGAGATGTCTTTGTTAATCCCACAACGAAGTCCATGGATATATTTTCCCTTTCCACTCTGGCACCGATAGAGGCTGAAGCAACCCTTTCAATAACTGATGCTCTGCTTTAACATGCTGACAAGTCAAACACTTCAAAGTAAATTCAGCAATATCTTTTTTTATTCCATCCCATTAGTAATACTCACAGATATCTCTCTACATCTTAGTAATGCCGGGATGAACTGAAAACGGATAACTATGAGCTTCACATAACAACTCATTATTCAACATTGATTCACAAGTCACACATAATCTCTTCCCAATCCTCAATAAAAAATCATTATCAAGATTAAAATCAGGCAACTTACCCTTCGAAACCAACTCTACTTTTTTCTGTAACTCATTATCTTCTTTCTGTGCTTTCTTTGTTCTGTCTGATAGAGATGATATCACTGACACCTGATACAAATCAGAATAATTTCTTGCTCCAACAACTTCTATTCCATTATTCATCAAATTAAAAATCAAAGGATCTCGTTCCAAACGTTGTAAGGTTAATGAAGCATTACTTTTTCAACTCAAAGCATCAACCACTTTATTTTCCTTTCCATGATGGTAATGTATCATGCAATCATAATCCTTGATTAATTCCAACTATATCCTCTATCTCATGTTCAATTATTTTTGAGTGAATATATACTTCAAAAATTTGTGATCAGTATATATTTCACACTTCACGCCATAAAAATGATGCCACTAATTTTTTTTTAAAGAAACAACAGCAACTAATTCCAAATCATGTGTAGGGTAATTTAGCTCATGTGGTTTCAACTGACGTGAAGCATAAGCAATTACCTGATAATTCTTCATTAGGACACAACCAAGTCCTTTCAATGACGCATCAATGTAGATAACAAACTCACCATTTCTGGATGACAGTGCCAAAACTGGAGCAGTCCCCAATCTTCTTTTTAATTCCTGAAAACAATCATCACATTCTTTTGTCCAATTGAACTTAAGAACTTTTTGAGTTAACTTAGTCATTGGACTAGAAAACAGTGAAATTTTTTCAACAAACCTCCAGTAATAACCTGCCAAACCAAAGAAACATTGGATCTTGGTTATATTGGTGGGACTTGGACATTCTTTAACAACATTTTTTTAGCAGGATCAATAATTATGCCATTTTTTTAAACAATGTTACCATGTAATGATATTTGTAATAACCAAAACTCACACTTCTAAATTACCCAAAAATTTTCTTTTATTTTAATGTTTGTAAGAAAACCCTTAAATGAATTTAATGTTCCTTCTTACTTTTGGAAAAAACCAAAATATAATCAATGAACACATCCAGAAACATATCCAAGAACTCCTAGAAATTGCTAATCATAAGATCCATGAATAAAGTAGGTTCATTGGATAAATCAAAAGGCATAACTACAAATTCATAATGGCCATATCTAGTTTAAAATGCGGTCTTCGGAATGTATGCTTCCTTTACTTTCAACTGATGGTACCCCGACCTCAAATCAATCTTAGAAAAATATTGAGCTCAATGGAGATGATCAAAAAAATCATCGAGGCAAAGGATTATTATTCTGAATAGTGATGTTATTCAATGCTCTATCATCAATGAAAAGTATCATTGAACCATATTTCTTTTTAACAAACAAGACAGGAGCACCCCATTGTGATGTGCTTGGTCGAATGAAACCTTTATCCAATAACTCTTGTAATTGCTTCTTAAACTCTAAAAGATCAATTTGTGCCATTCGATTAGGGGGTTTTAAAATAGGTTTAGAATTAGGAACTAAGTCAAAAGTAAATTCAAATTCCCAATCAGGTATAATACCACGAAACTCATCAAGAAAAAACATCAAAGAACCTCATTTTCCACTGGAACATCATTAATCTGAACAATTTCTTTGTTTTCAACAATATGTGCAAGGTAACATTCATTTTCCTCTATTAAAAGTTTCTCAGATTCCGGATATGTTATCAAAATCAAGGGTTCATTTTTGTATACAAACAAGATATCATTCTAAAAATTAAACTCTTTAGCTTTGTAGTAAATCATAGAATGATAAACAGAAAGCCAGTCCATGCCCAAAATAACATCAAACTCTACTAGAGGCAAAACAATAAGGATTTTAGGTAGATTCCTTCCACACACAAGGACAAGAATGTTCATATGTTTTCTTTTCCTCTCAAAATTTTTTCCAGGTGTTTTTACTATAAGTTCTGTATTCATATCTTGTGATGGAATTCCAAATATAATAGAAACTTTTCAGAAATTAAAGAGTGTGTAGACCCTGAATCAAACAACACAATGGCATAATCTGAACAAAAAAACAGTGTACCTGATACAACTTCATTTGTTGGCCCAACATCTGTTTAAGTAAGAGAAAAGGATTTAACCACCCCTTTCTTCTTGTAGTCTGGATTCTTTACCTCAGTTGAGTTTCTTAGTGGACACTCATTTGCATAATGACACATTTCATTACACTTAAAACAGTTTACTGACCGTAAATCATATTTTTTCCTACCATTAACTTGATCTTTTTTAGTGCAATTACGAGCCTTATGTCCTAGTTGTCCACATCAGTAGAACTTACCAGAATTCAAAAGACATTCCCCAATATTCTTTTTACCATAATTTTCTCAAACTCTAAACATAAGTTTCATACCATCAGACTTTTTTGAAGAGTTCTTCCCTTTTTACTTCCACCTTGACCTCTTATTTTTTTGATTGTCAAAGAATACCTAATCATCAGCAAACTCCATTTCCACCTTCTCCACACAATGAACAATTTTTTCATAAATTTTTAACTCACATTAAGCTAAATCCATTTGATACTTTGGATTTAATACTAAGTTAAAATGGTTGATTTTACTATCAAGATCCCATATGAAATTTGTATCATACCTTTCCAGTTGAGTGAATTTTTCTTCATAAGTAGCCGCTGAGTCATCCTCCGGCCTCAATTCCACGAATTGTTTTCCCATTCTAAGATGAACCACCTTAGGAAAATTTTTCTCTAGAAACATACCTTCTAATTCATCATAATCAAGATAATCAATCACCTATCTATCGCTGGTATTTTTCACCATCGACCACCATTGATCAGCTTCACCTTCATAACAGTAAACACCAAGACTAACCTTTTGATGTTCCGAACAACAGATGACATCAAAAATCTTTTCCATTGCATTAA
The DNA here is from genome assembly GCA_963277665.1 of Viscum album. Classification (NCBI taxonomy): domain Eukaryota; kingdom Viridiplantae; phylum Streptophyta; class Magnoliopsida; order Santalales; family Viscaceae; genus Viscum; species Viscum album. Next base: position 817,343,987 of record OY728142.1, read on the forward strand.
TCCACCCTTCTTCTAGCACCGAATTAGATGATCCTCATAAATATGGGGGATATTTCCTCATGAAATTCTCCACTATTGACATGTTCCTCTATGGTTGATATGGCTGATCTCTTACATGGATACCACCACCATTTATAGCCTGAGTCAACTTTTCCATCACTGAAAAAACTATTCAGTTCCGATTCTGACCATCTCAGGTTGTTGATTTGGAAGGTTGTCATCCTATGGATGTCGTCCCAACATAGCTGCCATGTTTCCTTTGTGGAAAACCATTCTGAACAAAGAAATATCTTAAGTGAAGAAACATGGTAATCTGTAAATGCTATATGATTTCAATATTAACAAAAATTACTTTATGTATATTAATTTAATAATACCCTAACTCATAAGTTATCTAAACCGAACTCTAATACCAACTATAATGACTCAACCATAAAAATTACATAATATTGAATTAAATCAATAATTCACATTGAGGATCTTTTTAGGTATAGATTTTTAGAGAATTAGGAAATAACTATTACATCCCTAAAGATTTCAAAATAGAAACCTCTACATAGTTTCCATTTTTTCAGAAAATATAAACTCTTGAAAAAAAGAGTCATGTCTAGTTCCATGTTTTAGACAACATGACTTTTCTTTGATCCCATCCTTGACCATATTCATCTTTAAGTACTGTGAAAACATTTTAAAACTTCGGATAAGCATAAAAGGCTCAGTAAGGGTTATAAAACAAAGAATTAAAACATTTGTTCACAAATACATAAAAAACATGAACTCTTTTACTTACCTCATGAAATCATAATATTTATGAATGAAATATAGAATTCATAAATCATAAAGGTAACTTGTGGCATCCATAAAATAATTACATTGTAGCTATCACAGCTACATAGGGAGTTACTTTGGAATACCCATCATAGTATATTCTCTAAATCTTTTAGGAGAAAAATTCATGCTTACCACTGTCACGTTACCCAATGAATTGGAGAGCTATCTTAGGCTCACCCACCCAAGGTTTATCAAGGAACAACCAGTATACGTAAATAACTCCCAAGAACCATAACATGATCATACCACATAACATTAGAATAACGGAATGATAACATGTAAACATTGCATTAATAAAATATCATTTCAATATATTGAAATAATAAATCCATTCTCAAAATAATTTTCAATACCAAAATATGTAAAAAGAGTATATGTTATTTATTTTTCCTTTTAAAAACATTCCGCCGTGTTATGGAAGCCAAATATCAAATAATACTTTCGGCGGTGGAAAGGTCATCATCAACGATTATGTAAAAAAACATTCATCTTTGTCATTTAGTAAAACGCTTCGTATAAAAAGTTTCCTTTTGAATAAAATGAAATTCCAAAGGGTTTTATACACCGTATAAAATAAACTTGTGTATAAAACTAAAAATTCCTCTATGAAAGTGGATTGAGATGAAGTCCCTTATCTCGTGTCTGACTTGACTCGATCGTTCTTTAATCTCCTAAATAATTAACTAATGTTAATTTGTACTTTCTTAAGAAACTTTTTCAAGTTTATAATTCCTTTTATATCACTTATTACCATTTTATAAACATTATGTAATCATTTAGGTAAATAACGTTCATTTTGTCAATATTTGGTACTTGAGTAAAAAATGAACACCTTATATTACAAGTTTTCTAAGTGGTCAATATTCCACGATATTCATGATTTCTATATCATATATATGATATATATCCATTATATGCATGTATTTATAATAATACATAACATTTTTAGGTATGAAATGAAACGCATTGTTCATGGAGACCGTAAGCCGTACGTACCCATGAATGCTACATTCATTTTATTTCTTATTTTAATGGAATTAAAACATAATGATATATATGTATTTTATAATTATAGTATAATGTCATATATAATATCATATATAATATCATATATAATATCATATATAATATCATTAACTCCATCCTTTTTACATCCCATATATGGCATTAATGAGTCATATCACTTTGAGGGGGCGGTAATCCGCACTTCCTCTAATGAGTTTATCGTATTTACCAACTATGGAAACCATAAAGGTGTGATATAAATGGAACGTACATTAGAATAAAGAAATAATAAAAATAATATATATCTTATATAAAAACATTTCTATCATAATGACCTCCATGAGAGGTGGTCAGAGGTAATTGAACAATCATCGTTTCGTGAGGCGTTAATTTTCCATCCACAGAAAAAGTATGTTCATCAGCCATTAGATGGAGGTTTACGTAAGTGTAGTTTGAATAATATTTATTACAACATACTAATATATTAAGGATACTTATGTTGTTACAAAATAGAGGAATAAAATGATTTTAGGTGTTGGAGATGTAAAATAAAAGAAAACAATTTAAGAGATATTGTTACATTTAATTTGGTTAACTCCCTTTGGTTTGAACCAAAGGGCTTCTTGAAGTTCTTTATGCCTATGTTAAGGCTTCTTGGATGAGTATAGGGATGTAGGGAGATTAATTGGGTAGATTTTTGACCAGCCAAATGTCTTGAGAGGTGTAAGGAAATGGATAGAAATGGTCTTCTTTTATAAGGGAGACGAGGGGATCTTTAGGAAAGTGTGAAAACATTATTTTATTATAATCATATCATTAGTTTCAAAACAGCCAAAAACCATTAAATATGAAGATAAGATGAATCTTGGTCAAAATAAAATCATCTAATTATAATAGGACATGTCTTGGATAATATTTTAATCATTATAATCTTATTTATTTAAATTGTTTATCAATTACGTAAATACTGAATCATTATTGTGTCATAAATAATTTAATTTATTTGACGTCAAAAAAATATATAAAAAATACTATCTTGTAGTAAATCTTTTTATATTTCCAATAAATATTTATTGTCCAAAATATGACTTATATAACACCACATAAAAATTAATTACTAAAAGATTTTTGTTAAGGTCAATTTTGTCTTTACATTAAATTAATTAATTTAAAGTGTCATTATATTTCATAAGTAGCTCAATGTGGTCCCAAAATCAACCTGAGGATGCTCGTGGTCGTCAATTTCTCATACAATAAGTTTATGACAGGTGTTAAGGTAATTTGGAATTATTATGATATTCGTTTTACCTTGAATGACCCTATTTACCTATAACTGCGGTAAATAAAAGTCAAAAGTTACTTTTCACCAAAAATTGTTTTCATCTTATTAAAACACATTTTATGAACTATTAACAACCATGTATGTTGTAATTTTTAAATTCAATTCACAGAAGTGGTAAAATTTCATTTAAATGAAAAAGTTAGTTATTTTAACTACTAGTAAGTGGTTTCACTATTCATCAAAAATTGATGTTTTTAAAAAAATACCAATAATTCAGCCTAATATATATTTGATATTCCGAATTCAATAAAAATTTTTATTTTTAAAAATTCAATAAATGAAAGTTTCATTTATTAGTTTTAAAATTAATTCCCATTATTAAAACAAATAGCGTGTTTTTAAGAAACAATAACTATCAACAGATTTATACTTTTTAAGTCCAATTACAATGTGAAATTAATTCCAATGTCCATCATTGGATTAAATGGTAAAAATATATTCCAATTACACTTTAGAACCAATAAATAATATAATCTAACCATACAAATAAATCTGACTAAAATAAAGTTTTGAATTAAAATACAATATTTTCGCTATTCATTAAAAAAAATTATCGGAAAAATACCAAAAATTTACACAAAGTAAATTTTTATGGATCCATTCTAATTAAATATTTTATTTGGTCAATTAGAATCTATTAATGTGACCAAAACAATATTTCAATAAGTTTCTCCATTAAAAGGGGGTAAATTGGCTATTTGATGTAAATTGTGCTTAAAATTAGATTCATTCACATTTTAAGCCTCTAAAATATATTGGATAAATGTAAATAAATTTTACAAACATGTATAATAATATTTTAGATAGTTTTGTTCATTCCCGCCAATAAAAATTCTAGGAGTTAACTACCATTTAAAATAATATTATTATATTATTAGTGTGTAGTGTAAGATTTCAAAGAAACTCGTTGTTGCATATTGGGTACGCTATCGTATATAGAAACCATTTTAAAGTAAAATTAATATTTAATTAACAAATATTAATAAATATGAAATATGTATTATTCTTTATTTACTTAAGATGTTACACCCTTCCCCCTTTTGGAAATTGCATCCTCGCAATTTTTATTCACTTATAAAAATAAGTGGGTGTATTTATCCCACATAACATTTTCGGATTCCCACATTTCCTCTTCAACTATATGGTTTTTCCACAAAATCTTTACCTGGTTAATTACATTATTCTTCTACACATTCTCTCTATGGTCAAGAATCTGGACTGGTTATTCTTCATAAGATAGATTCTCTTCCAACTGAACTACCTCTAAGCTCAAAACATGAGAGGGATCTGGCATATACTTTCTCAACATCGAAACATGAAAAACATTATTTACCTAGGAAAAACATGTAGGTAAAGACACTATGTACACAATTGATCCAACTTTCTCCAGAATTTCACAAGGTCGAATGAACCTCAGACTCAACATTCCCTTCTTACAAAAACGCATTAGACTTTTCCATGGAGAATCATTGAGAAAGACATGATCATGTACCTCAAAAAAATCCTCTAATTATCTGCATAACTTTTCTGTCTACTCTGAGCTTTTCTCATGAGTTTCTGAATCAACTGAACTTCCTCTGCCTTCTCTTCTAACAATTCTGGTCCCAACAGCTTCCTCTCACCTACTTCATCCCAAAATCTGGAGTTCAACAACTCTTTCCATATAATGTCTCAAATGGAGCCATCTGTATAATAGAATGAAAACTTTTATTATATGAAAATTCAACCAAATAAAGATGCTGGTCCCAACTTCCTTGATAATCCATAGAGCAATAACGTAGCATATCCTCCAATGTCTGAATTGTTCGTTCTGATTTCCCATCTGATTGAGGCTGAAAAGATGTACTAAAATTTAATTCAGTATCCAATGACATCTGAAGGCCTTTCTAAAAGTTAGAAGTAAACCTGTGATCATGATCAGATATAATGGAGATAGGAACTCCATCAAACCTGACTACCATTTTAACATACAACTGAGGATGTCGATCTAGAGACAAAGTTTCTCGAATAGGAAGGAAATGAGAAGATTTAGTCAATCAATTAACTATAACACAGATTTCATTATAACCTCGAGATACATTTTTTAATCCCACAATGAAGTCCATTGAAATATTTTAACATTTCTACTCTGGAACCGGTAGAGGCTAAAGCCTTTTTTTCGGTAACTGATGCTCTGCTTTAACCTGCAGACATGTCAAACACTTCACAGAAAAATCAGTAATATCTATTTTCACTCCATCCCACCAATAATACTCACGGAGATCCCTATACATCTTAGTACTGCCAAGATGAACTGAAAGTGGAGAACTATGAGCTTCACATAACAACTCATTCTTCAATGGTGAATCACAAGGAACACATAATCTCTTCCCAAACCTCAATACACAATCATTATCAAGATTAAAATTAGGCAACTTATCCTTCTGAACCAACTCTACTTTTTTCTGGAACTCACTATCTTCTTTCTATGCTTTCTTGATTCAGTATGATAGGGATGATCTCACTGACACCTAATACAAAACAAAAGAATTTACTACACCAACAACTTCTATCCCATAATTCATTAAATCAAAAAACAAAGGATCTTGTTCCAAAAGTTGTATGGATTATGATGCATTACTTTTTCAACTCAAAATATCATCCAATTTTTTTTGCTTTTCCCGGATGGTAATGGATCTTGCAATCATAATCCTTGATTAATTTCATTCATCTCCTCAGTATCGTGTTCAATTCTTTTTGAGTGAATATATACTTCAATATTTTGTGATCAGTATATATTTCACACTTCACTCCATACAAATTATTTCTCTATATTTTTAAAAAAAACAACAGTAGCTAATTCCAAATCATGTGTATGGTAATTTAACTCAAGTGGTCGCAACTGACGTGAAGTATAACCAATTACCCGATCATTCTGCATTAGGAAACAACCAAGTACTTTCAATGAATCATCACTATAGATAACAAACTCACCAGGTAAATAAAAGTCAAATGTTATTATCCAAGAAAAATTATTTTCATATTATTAAACCAAGTTTTACTAACTAATAACAACCATGTATGTCGGTTTTTTGAAATTCAATTCACATAAGTGGTAATATTTCATTTAAATGAAAAATTCATTTTTGTACTACTACTAAGTGGTTTCACTATTCATCAGAAATTGTTGTTTTTCCGAATAATACAAAAAAATTAAGCCTAAGCTATATTTGATATTCTGAATTCAATAATGATGTTTATTTTGACAAATTAAAAAAAATAAAAGATTCATTAATTAGTTTTAGAATTAATTCCCAATGGTAAAACAAATTGTGTGTTTTTAAGAAACAGTAACTATCAAAACATTGATACTTGTTTAAGTCTAATTTCAATGTAAAATTAATTCTAATGAAAAAAATTGGATTAAATGGTAAAAATATATTCTAATTACACATGAAAACCAATTAAAAAGATAATATAACCATAAAAATAAATCAGATTAAAACATAGTTTTGAATTAAAATACAATATTTTCACTATTCATTAAAAATGATCTTTATAGGAAAAATCCCAAAAATTTAAAAAAGTAAATTTTGATGTCCCCATTATAAAGAAATATTTTATTTGGTAAATTAGAATGTATTAAGGTGGAAAGAACTATATTAAAAAGGGTTCACCATTAAAAGGTGGTAAATTGGCCTTTTAATATAAATTGTGCTTAAAATTATATTCATTCAAATTTTCACCCTCTAACATTTATTGGATAAATGTAAATACATTTAACAAACATGTATAATCATATTGTAGTTTGTTTTGATCATTTCGGCCAATAAAATTTCAAGGAGTTAACTACCATTTTAAATAATAATATTATATTATTAGTGTACAATGTATGATTTCAAAGAAACTTGTTGTTGCGTATCAGGTAGGCTACTGAACACATCATCCCTTTTAAAGTAAAATTAATATTTAATTCACAAATATTAATAAATATCAAATATGTCTATTCTTCATTTACTTGGGATGTTACATTTTGTTTATCAGTTTGGGGTAGTCTTTATTGATGGTATTCTTGTATACTAAAAGAGCATGGAAGAAAATGAAGATCACTTGAGAATTTACTAAAGAACCTATGAAAGGAGAAGCTTCATACCAAATTTATGATGTGTGAATTTTGGCTCTAGAATGTTTCATTTTATGGTCAAATAATATCAAGATAAGAGATATTTGTAGATACAGTAAAAACAAAATTTATTGAAAGATGATCGAGACAAACAATAGTAACTAATATCCAATGACTTCTTGGATTGGGTGGATATTATCAACATTTTGTGAAAAAAATTCACGATTATCTAATACACTCACCAAGTTGACTCAGAAAGGAGTTAGGTTTTTTTGGATGGAAGAATGTGAAGAGATTTTCAATGAGATAAAAATTAGGTTAGCCATTGCACCAGTGCTCACAATACCTTATAGTGGAGACAATTTGTGATCTACAACAATGCATCCAAGAAGGGGTTGGGACCTGATCTCATGGAATATGATATGGTGATTGATTATTCCTCACTATAGTTGAAAATCATTGAGCAAAATTACCCAACTCATGATTTGTAGTTATCTAAGGTAATCTTTGACTTAATGATATGGAGGCTTCATATTTATAGTGAAATGTCTGATATTTATATAGATCATACATTTTTAAAGTATATTTTTCACACAAAATGAGCTGAGTCTGTGGAAAAAAGATGGTTGAAGTATATTAAAGATTATGAATTCGCAATACATTAATACGAAAGGAAAGCGAACATGGTGGCAGATGCATTGAGTCAAAAATACCATGCTATCCTATCCTTGATAAGGATCACAAATGATACAATGTTTATGTATTTGAAAAGGATGAATCTTGAAATTTCAAAGGAAGGGGGAATTCTATCTTACTCAAATGAATGTTCATCTAACAATACAAGTGAATATTAAGAAGGAACAAAACAAATATGTAGAAATATGAAAGAAGGTGAGAAATTTTAATGAATTCAATATTGATTGTGAGGAAATAATAAGGTTCAGGAACTGAGTTTGTATTCTTCTCACACTATAATTAATGGAGCTATTGGATGAGGCTCATGCTTGTTCATTCACTATTCAACATGGAAGCACAAATATTTACAGGGATCTATAAGTTTACATATGGTGGGATGTCATGAAAAGAGATGTCTCTAAATATGTCTCTCGATTCTTGGTTTTTTGCTAGATAAGGCTAAGAGACCAAATTCTAAGGAGATGTTGCAACCATTATCCATACCAAAATAGAAATGGGGAAACATCACTATAGTCTTTGTCATTAGACTTCCCAAAAAACCCAAAAGAAATAATTCTTTCTAGGTTAGAGTTGATCTTATTACGATGTTGACACAATTCATTCTTATTAGAGAAGATTTATCTCTTGATCATCTTTCCCAGATATTTGTAAAGAAAGTGGTAAGATTGCTCAATGTTCTCTTTCTATTAAATCTTATTGGGATCTATGGTTTACCTTGATGTTCTAGAAAAGTATTTTTGAATTCTCTAGATAAAAAGTTGTTTTTAAGCACTGCTTATCATCCTCAAACAGACAGTCAGTCTGATAGGACAATTCAACCCTAGAACACATGTTGAGAGATTGCTCTATGGATTTCAAATGTGGTTGGGATCAAAACCTACCATTGGTGGAATTTCATAACAATAATAGCTTTCACTCTAGTAATCAAATGGCTCCTTATGAATCCATCTATGGAAAGTACTGAAGAACTCCAACTTCCTAGGATTAAGTGGAGGAAAGAAAGTTATTAGGACCAGATCTTGTTGATGAAATTGTATAAAATGTCAGATCTATTCAACAAAAAATAAGATAATATCATATTCTACAAAACATTTATGCCCACAACCAAGAAAAGACCTATAGTTTCATGCCGGTGATAATGTGTTCTTAATAATATCTCCTTGGAAGAGAGTAAATATATTTGGAAAGAAGGTTATGCTGAGCCCCAAGTATATTGGTCCTTTTGAAATACTGGATCATTTTGGGATGGTAGCTTTTCGATGTTCACTTCCACTGATTCTCTCCCAAGATCATGATGTCTTCCATTTATCGCTCCTGGAAAATTACATACCATGTCCTTAACATGTACTAAGTTCAAAATTCGTACCTCTAGAGCATGATCTTTCTTTTGAAGAATAGCTAATAGATATTCAGGATCATAGAAAAATGTTTCTATGAAATAAGACCCCTCTCATGAAGATTTTTTTGGAGGAACCCAAAATTTGAAGAAGCTACCAGGGAACTAGAGGATATGATGAGGGAGAGGTATCCTCATCTGTTCATTTCCATGTGACAAATTTTGAGGGTGAAATTCTATTTAAGGGGGATGGAATGTAACACCTGGATGTTTTTATGGAATATTTTCTTTAAATATTTTTTATTCTTCTGTAGCTTTTTGTGCACTAAACTCTGATTTTAAATGAACCACAAGATGAAATTGATATTAAATTACCATTATAGCCTTGCGGTTTTGGTAGCTGGAATAATTATAACTAACTTATAAATAAATGAATTCATCGTCTATCAGTTATATATGAAAAATATAAACCTTTTAGATATTTTTGTTTTACAGTGAATTACTTTTTGTAATGAATTTAATGAGATATATATTTGTAATGTACATAATAATTTTTTTTATATTAATCCCACATATATTCTAGTCATAGGGTATGAATGAACCCCTATTTGATTAATAAAATCTTATTTTTTAAAAGGTTAATTTTATACCTTTAAATGGAGAACCCATTTTAAATTGAGATTTAGACGCATTAATAATTTAAAAATGAAAAAATAAAGATATTATCTTGAAAAGGGATATAAAAATATACTTTGGATAAAATTTTAGTAAATTTTTTGATAATGTTCTTTTGTTAATGAATAGTGAAATATACCACATTTTATGTCAAAACTGCCATTGCATCTAATTTATTTATATTGATAGATTGTATTTTTTTTAATTTTTTTAAAGTGTTATTGGATTATATTGTTATCATTTAATCCAATTATGGTAGTTGTATGTAATTTTACTTTTAAATTTTACATTAACACAGTTCAACCTTTTGATAGTTGTTACTTTTTAAAAATCTACTTTTTGGTTTTGAGAACAAAAATTAATTTTAAATTAACTAATGAAACTTATGTGCTTTAAATTTGGAAAAATGGATTCCATATTTAGAATAATAAGGTTTAAATTATGTAAATATTTACCTTTTATTTTTTAACATTATAAATAGTAATTTAGTAATTATTTTATTTACCATGGATAAAGAAAACAATTTGGAAAATAAAGGTAACATATAATATTATAATAATATCAAACTACCGTAAAACATATCCTAATACTATTTGATGAGATATTTCTGACCATGGGAATCCATAGGTCGATTTTTTGACCCCATAGAACCACTTGGATGTGAAAGTGACATTTTATAAGAATTAATTTAATGTAAAGAGAAATATGACATAAAAATGTATCTTCTTAATAATATAATTTTAATATGGGGTTATACAGAAGATAAATTCTACAATAAATAATAATTGGAAAGAAGAAATTATTTCCTAAATCATGGTTTTTCATTTATTATTTTTAGACACCAAATAGATAAATGTATTTATCACACAATGACAATGTAGTGATTACCTTATTAATGAATGATTTAAATAAATTATATTATAAATATTAAAATAAATTTATTTTGAAAGTTTTTATGCCATTAAATAATTGTATGTATTATTGTGACTTTTTATATTTTATTAATGATTTTTTTTCTAAAGAATAAAGTGTTTATGCATTTTTAAAAAGGAATGATATGAATAGTATAAAAATTGGCATAAATGCGTTTTTAAAACAAATACAATTTTATTAAATATTATAATTGTTATAAAAATCTATCATTCAAGAAAATGACTTATATAATGTTTAAAATTCCATTTATTAACCACATAAATATTTATTTGGATAGTTTTGTAACTATATTAACCATGTAGTATGAATATACATGAAGACATGGTAAGAGTTAAATTAGTTAACTAAAGGTTAAAGCTATAAGATGAGGTTATATTTGAGACCTAAACATGTCTAAAAAATAATGGTAGATATGATTAAAAAACTCATTTATATTTGAATTAAATGAGTTTTAGATATTTTTAAAGAGAAAATAATTTTATAATAAAATAATACTTCAATACCTTACGAAAGTGCCCCTCCTCCTATCTTATAAAAAAGAAATATCCACCCACATTTCTTCACACCACATTGATCATTATTTCTCAAACACCCCCTACCCAATTCTTCTATAAACAATCTTAGTTAAATTTTGGAGGTCCTGGTTTTCCAAAATGTCCTTCCCAAGTGTTCCTAAGAAGATCCAAAGGAATTCCAATGAAGAATAAGTAATTTCTTTACAAATTCAATTCAATTTTATTTCTTCTTCTACCAACACATTCTATAATTATTCTATAATAAAGTAATAAATCTAGTAAATTCTACATTCTGATATATTATTATAATTATTGGAAAACCTTACACCACGTTTTATTCATCTTATTAATAAAAATATGATCATGCGTGTGTACGTACTATGTACCATCTCCCGACTGTGGTGTAATTTATTTTTCAAAAATAAATTATTAGGATAGGTACAATGATGAGTATAATGAATTTAAATAATGAATATAATATGATAACTGATTATGTATAATTAATATACAATCCAGTTAAATACCATTTAATCATTAGGAGAATTATATCGCCACTCGAGAACAGGTATGGCCTACCGTCTCCACGACGCTGTGATATTCATTATCCACATTAACAATTAAATAGTTATTATAAAATTTATATGGTGAATGAAAATCATAATTATGAACTTAATTTCATGAATAAAATAAATCCTATACATAACAAACATGACTTACATGGATATATAGGAATACGAAAATGAAGTAGTTAACACCCGAAATAATGGTAATATTGAAATAATATTAACACAATGATATAGTAGGATCATATATGATATCATAAATATGTACATAGTCCATGTATAATTTAATAACATGATTTATCCACTATACAAGAGTTGAAAACACCCTAAACTAAGGAAAACTACAAGGTAAGGGTTAATTTTGCAATCTCATTTTTATTTGAGATTGTTTATATGTAAGTAATTACATGGGATATATTTATCATCCAAAACCATGTTTTCAAAAAAATACTAAATTTTTAACTATTATTATATTTATTCTTAAATGAATTTTTACCCATCCTTAATTTTACTACATGGTATGTATTGAATCTTTTTTTTGTTCCCCATATGAGGTACTTTTTGACTTTTCCGTCAAAAGTATGAGGATAATGTTTATTTATCTTATACGAAATGAATGGATTTTTACAATTTAATTATGCCTTTTTTCCACGAAAATTACTCTACATGGTTTCAAGTTTATTTTCAAAAAAATAATTTCTTTTAAAATTTCACGGAGTTTTGAGAAAAGAAATTTTTTGAAGAAGAAATGATATATTTCCTCAGAAATTATGTTCATGTGTTTTATCAAAATTATTTTCCATCTAAGATAATATCGGGTTATGTTTATATAAAAATTATTAAATTAATTTTATTGTGTTTATGATGGAAATATTTTTAAGAATTTTATTTATCTTTTATGGACTATGTTATGATGAAATGATGTTTTTGAATCCAATCTTATTTCTTGGGTTATGCTATGATGAATGATTTATGCTTTTGTGGAACATATAAGAATGATTTCCTTTTGATACGGGTGGGACCTATATCTCTCTCTAATGCATTAGGTAATTATTTATATCTCAAGAGAAAGGGAAGACTAAAATGACAAGTAAATCTGGTTCAGTAATACATGGCTGGAACAGCAAGTAAACCTGGTTCAGTAATGAACTTTGTCCACTATGATGGTCTTGTGAGCAATGTCTAGGCTACCATGGAAATCATATGATGTTCTTATTAGTTTTCCAAAATTACATGTTTTATGCCAATGATATTCTGTCATGGTTAATGTTCCTTTACAATCTATGGCTTATATACTGCCACGATTTATTTCATGACTCAATATTTTGATGTTTAAACTTTATGCTCGTGTTTTTCCATAGAAATGTTTATGGTTTGTTTTATGTTTTCCATGTTTACCCTTATAGAGCATGTAAGCTCGCCATTTTATATGTTTTCCCCAGGTCATGAAGTAGGGTATTAAGTATTTTATTCCCCAAAAGGAGTATATTAATGATGAAATAAATGGGAGACAATATAGATGTTTTACGAACCAGTTATTTATGTTTCCCTTTTACAAAATACATTATACTTATACGGACCTATCATGGTTTTTTATATGTTGTAATGAATATACATCAATTTTGAAGTTATATAAATGTATGTAAGGTATGGGTCACTATAACGTACATACACATACATACACATACACATACAAATACACAAACACATACACATACACATACACATGTAGATACACATACACATAGACATACACATACAGAGACACATACTCATACACATACACAGATAGAGACCCATACACATACACATACACATACACATACACATACACATACACATACACATACACATACACATACACATACACATACACATACACATACACATACACATACACAGACACAGACACAGACACACACACACACATACACAAACACATACACATACACATACACATACAGATACACATACACATTCACACATTAAAATATACATAAACATACATACACACACATAAATACATACATGTGAACATTAACATACACATACAAGAACATACATCTATATAAACACACAGACACACAAAAACACACCCAGAGAACACATATATACACATGAAAAACTTACAAACAGATACATATATACACATACAAACATTCACATATAGGTGTACACATTGATCCACGTACACATGCATACTTACACACAATACATAAATATACACATACTACATAAACATACACATACTAAATAAACATACACATATACATACATGCACCTACACCTACACATACACATACACATACACACTCAAACACACTTTAACGTCTATCTGCATGCATACACATACACATATACATACACAAATGCATACATACATATGGATACATACACTCACATAGAGACGTACACATATATCGATGTATATTGACATGAATACACATACATACAAATTTATGTGTATATTTTAAATTATTTAATATGAATATTAATATATAAATTCAAATATGAACTATATTTAATATATACATATATAAATTAATTTATATATTTATATAACTGTTTTAATAAAATATTTATATATTATATTTCTATATACATTTTATAATTAATTTATAAAAATATATAATTAAACATTTTTACTGATTAAAAAAAAATCATATTGTTTAAATATAAAAAAATGAATATAAGATTGATAATAATTTTTTTATTATCATATAGTTATATAAATTATATTTATATATTATATTTATTAATATGTACTTATTGTTACATAAATAATATTTTTAAAAATTAAATATGTATATATAAATTAAATTATTCATGGTTCACTTTATCTGTGCTTTTTATGTGTTGTAAAATAGGGTGTTTATCTGTTATAAGAAAACTACTAATGAGGGGGGGGGGTAAAAGTTCTAAGAAGATTGGTGATAAAGGGATACATTTTTCATCTGTGATGAAGGGTACCATTTTATCATCACTTTTTCAATGTTGATAAAGGTAGCCTTTTTCTACACTTTTAGTTTGTGCTAATAAAAGTCTTCCTCTATCAATGCATGTTGAGTCCCAATGATAAAGGCTGGATCATAATATACATTATTATGGAGTAGTCTTGGATGATGCGAGTACCATTTGGACACCTATTATGATTCCAGACAGTTGTGCTTCGAGTCTTTTGGGAATCACCTACTGTCACGATCCTTTATCTCTCTAACTAGAACTATGAAGAGTATCAAAACAGACATAACTGAATGAAACATCAAGGATCGACATCATGGTAGGGTATCATTAACTTTTATTTAAATTGATTACGTTGGAATTAATCATACTCCAACTCTTTGTCTAAATGGATTGAATTAACCATAAAAAAATAAGGAATATGTAAGTTATTAATAGAAGAAGATGATGAAGGAAACTAATGTAGTAGAATAATGTTAATATTTTATTATTATTACAATACATGAAATAGAAGCAATAAAATATTAAATAGATTAATATTTTGATATTATTAATTCATGAATGTATAATTGAATGCTACATAATATTATTATCGCATGGAAATTTAAGGAAGATGAGATTTCATGTTGTACATAATTGATATTATTTTTTAATATAGAAAATTATCTATGAGAGAGAAAAGAAGAAAAACCTATGATAGTTTTGACAATGTGAGTTTTATGATATAGATGTTGAGGAAATATAGAGATTATAACATGTAACTGTTTAATAAAATTATTCCATGGATTGAAATGAAAGTTTATAGTATTCTAATAGAAATTATTATTCTCTGAGAATAATTATCACAATCAAGTTATTATTATTATTATTCCATGAAATGAAATAAT
Organism: Viscum album; assembly: GCA_963277665.1. Taxonomy (NCBI): domain Eukaryota; kingdom Viridiplantae; phylum Streptophyta; class Magnoliopsida; order Santalales; family Viscaceae; genus Viscum; species Viscum album. Next base: position 817,359,833 of record OY728142.1, read on the forward strand.
AGAACTAATATGGAAATTAGATAAATAATATAGAAACTATTTTTTATGATGAAATTGATTGTTATGATTTTGTAATAATATATAGATTACCAAATTAGGTGGGTGGAATTATCTCATACAACATCTATTGTTATTTTCATAATATTCCATAGTTTGTAGGGATATATATTTAATCTACCTCACAATTAATGACATGCATATGGTTAAACAACACAAATATAAAATTGGGATATGTTGAGTTATTTACATTTATAAAATTACATAAAATAATAAAAACAGGTTGTGAATATTTATTACTTAATGATAATAAATGTGGGTATTAAATCACATATATTTGAATCATGATTATATAGGCAGTACTCTATTTATTTTCTAAGATAATTTTATTAGGTAGAATGATTAATTTTATTGAAAATAGTTACAAAAAGGATATAATTATGAAACTGTTTATGGGTAGAGGCATGTGTTAATTATTAATGATCTTCATTTAATATTTATGAAATATTGAAATATCATGGATATCATATTCATGATTATTATTATCTACTATAAGTTTCTTATATATGGTTTCTCTTAATATGAACCTATTCTTGATGAATTGGATAATTTAATATTGTAATGTAATCAGTTGTTTCCTGGAAATAAATTGTTAGGGATGAGTGCATCCATGAATTCTTGTGAAATGATTGAATGCCTTGATGAAATTTTGATATTTACCGTGAATAATATGTGGGAAAAATTTGGTTTCCTTGTGTGTATACTCTAGTAGGTTAGATCCTTTTTTGATTAATTGATAACCTAATATATATGGTATACATGGCAAGAAATGGACTATATTGCTTGATGATATATTGATGATTAGTGTTATTGATGGTGGGATTGAAATTATTGAGAGTAATGGGGTCATGTATGATACCAGGGTGGTCAGGATGAGTTGACTGTTATGATTCGTTGTTGATATATGCTTGATATTAACTTCTATGAGTGGATTTGTAGTGGATTGACTATTGAGTTCCTCAACAGCCGGTTGCAGTTAGTTTATGCACCTAAATTGTATCTTTAATGTTGTATCATTTGATGAGTCCTAGAGTAATTGAGAATTATGAAATGATAAATGAATCAAATATAATAACATAGATGGTTCTTTATTATTATATATCATGAGGACATACTTGAATAAAATAAGTAAATAATTGTTTCAGGGGAACTTGTCTTAGGTGATTAATGTAGTAATCTTTAAAATGTCTGCAAATAAAAATTAATTAATTAATGGCTGATAAATAATTTATATTTGATGTTGATTATTGTATGGAAGTCTGAAATATGGAACTTATTAGTGGCAGTTGGGTGTCTTGTGTGATAATAGATGTTAATGAATGTATGGCTAGGTAGTTTCTCTTAGGGTTGTCGTGTGCAATGTATTTATATTTTATAATTTTTGTTCTTCACCACCTGATTCGATGGGTAAATTGATGCCTAAATATTGGGGTGGTTCATTTCCTCAACATCTAGGATGTGGAGGGAATTTATGAATGAATCCTCCCCCTACCTTACTCTAGATTTAGTTGTAGTATCATGTGTGGGCATACCCGATTTGTGACAGTTCAAGGTATAGGGTATGAACTCACATGGGGTTTGATAGGTATCACTTTAAATATAAAATTTTGTACAAGTTGTGATGACTTGAGGTTATATCACATACTTATCTCTGGTTATGGTTACTATGGTTTCCCATGGATGTACTTTCATAGGATATAATGTTTTTAATGCATAATTCCTTTACACGGGTGGTGATTGATTCTATCCTTAAACATGGATAAAAATGAGATAATTATCATAGAGATGTGTATATAATATGTTTCATAGGATAAAAGTCTTGAAATATCAATTTTGTACATGTTTCAAGTCTTGTTATATTTTCCCTATTATGGGTAGGATGGTTTATGGAAGTGATGGGAGCTTAGGATGTGTGGAATGGAGGCATCAGAGTGAAAAAATAGTAGATAAGTGGAAGTGGAGTAACGTAATTATATATATGAATTAAAATATGGATATGTTCTTCTTTTATGTGTTACTTCTTGAGTGATCTGTGGTGAGTGTGAGAATTATATTTTCTTATTTTGGTGATGGGATTGATTCATTTGTTTAGTCACATGGATTTATCTTGTTTCTTTTACATTTTTTGTGAGAGGATTCACTACAGGACATATTGTGTATACATGTTATAATCACCCTATATATATATATAAATTATTTTTCATGTCCATAAGAATTGGTTAGTGATTGAGCTAGCAATACCAGCTCAACGAGTTTTTTCAGAGCTGATGGAGCTTTTTGGTCTATATTAAGGATTTTTTTGAGTATTTGTAATTACATGAGTCCTTTATGAAATTACATTTTTTTATTGGGATTTTAATTTATTATATTATTATGTTTAATATATAATATGTAGTTTCTTGGTGGCCTTCATCTCATATCTTACATCTAAAGTTATTTTGAGGAATGGCCTTCCATATGTGTGGATTACATACCCTCAGTCCCATTTATCATCTCATGTCCTATTAGAGGCAGGATTCGAAAGTCATCATCTCCCACTATTAACCATTGGTCAATGATAGGTACATATGTGGGAAGGGGTCATGGAATAATGGTGTTATTTTTTTACATGAATAGATAAGATGGATTTTAGGGAAAAGAACTATGAGAATAGCATGGGTTTTTAGGCAAAGAGTGTTAGTTGGGATTACTATATTATGTAATGAATGGAGGAAAGCTAGGACATTGATATTTAAGCCCCCCCCCCCTTCTGATCCAGTTCATAGACTTTCCAGATTAATAAACATGTCAAGGTAAGTGATGTTTCTTTTTTGGGTAATGAACTAGGTAAGGATCAAGAATCATTCTTGTTTGCGCCTATGATTGAATTTGGTAGAAATTGGTAATTAGGTTAAAACATTATTAATTAATTAACCTTAAATAATCCATATACCAAATTTGTAGCCCTGCGCTCATGCCAAATTTGTTTAACAATATGACCTAGTGGATCATCATAGAGTAAATATTAGTGATGAAAATACATTGAGGATAACACTCTAAAGTTTCATCTCTAGTTTCTATAGAAGTAAGAGGTATCCATTCCATACCATGAGATGGAATATTGGTTAGAGTACGTGGGAATAACCTTCGGTTTGATTCATGATTAAAGGTAGCACTGGGTTTCATTGATTTTGATGATGTTGTGTGGGGAATCATGGAAATGGTGGTTATCATTCCTTAGGTATTGTGAAGAGATTCGCATTTATTTGGTGTGTTTTGCGATCAATTTCAGGTATATTTTCTTCTTCAACTGAAAAGGAAGATTTTTAATAGGATATTCTTTCTCTCAATTTGGGAATTTCTATGTTCTTCTCTTGATATATTGTGTGAACAATGACATATCTTTTTGAACTTGGAACGTTTCATTTTTCATCCCCTAGAATCAAATGACTAAAAATATCATCATTCAATCTCTATTGTTTAAAATTGTGAATGTGTGTAGGAAATATTCCTTTTCCACTCAATTGGAACCCAACTATTATATCCTTTAAGTTGTAAATGATGTATAACTTCAACCGTTTATTACCAACTTACACCAGTATTTCTCTTAAAGATAGTATGTTCATATTGTCTCCTAAGACTTAATAGAGATGATTTGGTCAAGTAATTGGGGTCTCTATTCTTATTTATTCCCATTAATTATTATACACTTATATCAAGCATAGTGTAATGGGTTTTGGTTTTGGAAAATGGATCCTTGAATGAATTTTATTTTATTTATTATACTCTTCTCTTTGGACTAGTGTTTTAGGATTTGGTTTGGGGAAATAATTCATGGTATTCTTTCTATTTTATGTTTTATTACACACTTCAATTAAACCTAGTGTTATCTATTTTGGTCTAGAGGTAGCAGTTATTATATGTTTTTTTATTTCTTATATATTCTTCTTTGAGTTAGATTATCTTGTCTTTTTAGTTATAATTTCTACTTATAAATGATTTTATTTCTTCTATATCGAGGTGTTGTCTGAATGGGTTTACTATAGGTTTGAGTTAAATTCATAAAAGTTGTGATCAATACACATGACTCTATATGTGGTTTTTGGGTTTTTATGTTCTTATGCTACTGGAGATATGGATTGTCCAATGTTTAGTAATAATTATTGTATTGATTAAGTGGTTCTGAATTTTTACATACCATTTGTATTAAGAATTTTTTATAATGGTAATGGGTGTTATAGAATCAAACATATTACAGGGGTCTTCATCCATTAAGAAGCATTATTTTTTATGATTTTTTTAAAGTCATGTGGGTGATTTAGGGTGACCAAAGAATAAAATACCTTTGTTCAATGGTTGGATGCCCAATATTTTTATGTGTGTGGAAACTATGTTTATATATATATGGTTATGAATTTATACATGTTTTATTTAGAAGAATATGGTGAAAATAATATTAAATATGTTAGGTTAGACATCTTGTTTAGAGTATTTTAACTTTCTTAAAATTATGAATCGGTTTAACATGAAACATTTTAATATTTTAATTATTGTAATCGATTGATTATTTATATTTTGTAATTCATGATAAAATAAATTGGTTACTTTAAACACTAGTTTGGTTTTTTTAATCTGTAATGATTTTTTTGGAAAAATTACTTGAGCATGTTATAAATAATGATTATCTCCATGTTGTGTAATAACGTGTTTAATAATATTTAGTGAGACTCACATGAAAAAAATTATCTCTAGTAACTAGTTTTCATAATTAAATGATAGTATTTATTTCATGAATATTTAGTTTATTTTAAAATAAGTTTATGTAAAATGAAATGGGTGTGTTTATAAAAAAAATTGGTGATACCTTATTATGAAGAATTAAAATTTTTTTTCCAACTTACATGATTGTAAATACAAAATTATCAAATAAAAGTTTTTACCATCATGATTTGAAATTTTAATAGGCTTTATTATATTATGATATTTGAAGTATTCAACCATAAAAAAATATAAAAAATTTTAGAATTCAATACAGATAAGAAATACTTTTTAAAAAGGGGTATGTTAAAAAATTTAACTTGTTCACATGAATTAATTAATAAAATGTTTTGATGCATTCCTTGTAAAAAATTAAAAAAATTGGAAATGAAAAATATAAAATGAGAAAGTCATATAGTAATCATAGAAAATTATTATAGATATTATGTATAAGATTGTTCGTAACTAGTTATTTGAACATGCTAATGTATTTTCTATTTTAGTAACTATTCATGACATAATGAGCATGATACGTACTGAATGTTAGGAATTAAATTTCTCTAATGATTTATTATTCCTTGTTTTGATTATGTATAATGTGTAATTCCTTGTATCAAACCATGAGACCCAAACTGGTGTGCCTTATGACCTCATGTGTACCTCCCCATATGCAAGAGGATGATGACTTGCAATGAGGGTATATGTTTTCTAGTTGGGAGAATATAATATCAGTACCATGTCATAGAAAAATACTAAAATAATATAATAAATTGAATAAGATAAGTATTATACAGAAAAATATGGTATATTAGTCATATATTCAATAAAAGACCCCCAAATGTGGAAATCCAAATCTGATTAACAAAATTACTAGATAATAAAATAGTAACCTCTAATGTCTGTCCCATTACACTACCAACTCCAGGCTCTTCTAATAAGCCATCATCCATGGGCCCCTTTCCCTTACTCGAATACCTATAAATGAAGTATGCACATGCATTTGGGTGTCCAACATCTAGAAGGACCTCCTATTCTGAGCACCAAGATCGATACCTCTGAAGGCAAGGTAACATACATAATAAGGTATTTTTAATGAAAGTGAAACATATAATAAGGATTATAAATTAACACCATGAATTCATGTGATCAAAATCAACATAAAAACAAGCTATAAGAAAAACTCATGGAATCAAGAATTATAATTGGTCTCATGGCCTACACATACATGCCTATATGTGATCACAATCGTGATAATTTATCAATTTATGACAAAAAATGATTATATAAAGGAATACATGTGTATACAATATCCCCAAATTTTAAGAAACATATTACCTTAAAGCACTGATAATGAACTTCAAGGTTCATCATGGAATCTTCACCTAAATATTTTATGAATATTAGTTGATTCCAACTACTTTCCAAGGATTCCTAGAACTAATTAAAATGAATATATTTCAAAAAAAACCATGAAATAATTGTTTCTCTCTCCGGGATAATCTAAAATAAAAAATATAATTTCGTATCCTTCTTTATGAAAATTCTATATTATTATTATTTGAGAAACTCTTTACCACTTCTCCTAAAATATTTGGAAAGCTAACTCATAAACTATTCGTGAAATAAAGAAAAGAAAAAAAACACTGAATCCTATATGTAATAATATCCCATTTGATAAATAATCTTATAATAATAAAGGATATAGGCTTAGAGTTATGCCCCACCTAGAATTTATAAGAATTCGTATTTTTTGAAGAAGGCCTAGAAAAACATGAAAATGGGGATTCCTAATCTTTTTGGACGTAATAAAATACCCAAATAATATAGGTAAAAAGGTTTGAGATTTTTTATAAAGTAAATCAGGTACAAGTTCACATCATTAAAAACAACAAATTAAATTCACTATTTATTTTATCTTTTAAAATTTTCTCAATTACAAAATGTTTAAATTCATCCATAAATATGAATTATGAATTCAAATGAGTCAAAGAATTAATTATCATTTTTTCCATTAAAAATGGTTAAAATGAGTTATAGGTTCTTGTTGATATGAATAAACAAAAAATTAAGGTTTTTAATGTATTATTTCCCAAAAAGACCACTGCATAAGGGTAACCTGATTTGACCCATAATTTACTCCTAGATGTTGTGTAACGGTATGTGTATTCCATTATATTGGTCATAAACATAAAATTTACTGTACTTAAATCTATATTACTCTTATGAAAATTCATATTACCCTTACACAACCTTTGAAAACTCTTTCCTGTTATTATGCAATGGCTACAGTAACCTTACACAGTCTTTTGAAAACATAGGACTACCTTTAGCTAAGGGATATATATTACTCTTACCCTTATAAAGAGACCATGTTACCCTTACATTACATTACATTTTTAAATCCAATATAACATTTATATGGGGGATAAATTACCCTTATGTAGCCTTTATAAACCACAACATACCCTTATAGAGTGGTAGTTTACCCTTACGTAGTGTGTATAATTTATCCTTGCCCTTTGGTAGTGGCTGATGTACCCATCCAAAACTTATATACATATGGTTTTACCCATATATAATTATATACAATTTCCGTTCAAAAGGGTGGAGGCTTTTTCTACCATTACATATTTCCATGTCCATATATAAGGGTACAAAAAAACTTGGGTTTTTTATAAAAAATTTCTAAAAAATATCCAATTAATTAAATAAAAAAGAATTATTTAGAACATCTAAAAACACCAGATATTGAAATTCACACCCTATAATTACTTCACATAATTGAGAAGTTCTTAAAGAAGTGTTTCTCAAACAACTTAGCATACTAAGATCAAACATAACACTCTTGCACCCATATTTTCTCTTTGATCAAACCACACTACCATAGGATCCAAAAATGTGGTGTTATATTCCCCCAAAAGAATTTCTCACTATAGTTAATGATATGAATTTTGTTCTCCTCATAATTTGTATTTGTCTCTAACTCAACACACTTACATTCTATAGCATGTACAAGATCATATCTGTACTTCTAAAGCTGATAAATGTCATACACATTATTCATACATTGATAATGTAGAGTAAGATCCAAATGATAAACCACCATCCAAAACTATTCAATGATCATAATGGGTCAAAAAAACTACAATTATAGTTTCCATTACTTCAATATATAAACATTCCTTAACTGAGGTGACACGTATAAGAAAACCCAATCACCAATATTGAACTCCAAAGGTTGTCTCCTCCTAATTTCATATCATCCTTGACTATTTTGAGTGGTCAAAAACTGCTTCCTTATCAACTTAACCCCCTATGAGGTATCATGTACCATACTAGGACAAAAAAATAACACCTCAAATTTCTCATTCCAACACTGTAGTGAGTGGAATGGTCATTCATAAAGATCCCCAAATAATTCCATGTGTACAGATTCCTAGAAACTATTTTTGTCAGAAAATTCCACCAAGGGTAGGTGCTTATCCCAAGGTCCACCTAAGTAAACGGCACAAGCCAGATTCAAATCCTCCATTAGGTGAATTTTCCTCTCATATTTTCCATCAACATGGTCATGGTTCACTATGGTCAATATTAATTTAGTCCCCAGGGATTTTTATATTCCATGTCAAAAACAAGATGCCAAAAAATTCATCTATATTATATGTAATACACAAAGGAACTCTATAATAGTGCATGATATAATTTATGTATATCTTTTCAAACACATCTACTGAGTGAGTGTCATGGATTAGTAATAAAAGAGAATCTTTTTTCAGGTAATTGACAATCACTCGGATAGGGTTGTGGCTCTTCGGGATCCTAGGTAAACCCATCAGAAATTCCATCAGGACATCCTCCAACATCCACATGGGAACTAGAACTGGATGGAGAAAACTAATAGGATTCTAGTGCTTTCCCTTTACCCTCTAGTGTGTGAGGTATCTATAAATGAGTCCTAAAATGTCCCTCTTTATACCTGGATACCAGAACTGTCTCCTCGTGTCATGATACATCTTTATCGTACCATGATGTACCACCCACCTCGAGGTAAGCTAAACTCTCATTATCTCTCCCATGATAGAATCAGAAACTTTGAATCCCATGTACCATGATAACATTATTGACGTTCATTGACCACTCGGGTATACAGTCACATTGAGCTAGTTGTTCTAATATCAAAACACACTCTTGCTAAATGTCTTGTCGAACCATATGTGGTATAATAGAGTTGATTTGATCACTAAAGGGATAAAAGTTAATAGATCACTAATCTACAGAAGCATATATCCTCCATTCAGTAAACAATCTCAACAAGGGCCAATTCTCCTCAGAAGGCCACTCACCAAGCTCTTTCTCTGTCTACATATTAAAATTAAGAAAGTATGAAAATATGATCCCATTGTCAGGTGCATAAAATATCTCAAATTAAAACATTTGTAGGTACCCAACCCAACACCTCTATCTTTGATTTAGGCCACACTGTGTGAAAATATAACGAAGGCTCTTATGATCAGTGTAGAAATCAAACCTTTCACTAAAGAGAAAATGTCATCAACACTTCGGAGCTTGAACCACATCTTCAAGATCTATGTCATGAGCAGTTTAGTTCTTCTCATGAGGTCATAAATAACATAAACCATAAGCTAATACCTTCTCCTTCTTCATCAGTACAACTCCCAAAAAAATAACTAACACATCATAGTAAATGTCCTATCATTTCCCTGTCTAGGGGAATATCAATATAGGAGCTACATTAAACCCCCTGTACAAATCAAGAAATTCCTTTTCACACTATTCTAACTGTTAATCCAAATGTTACATTTTGTGAGTTTGATGTAAAGCCATTGTGCTCAATGTATTATTAGGACAATCTCATGATTTTTTAGTGAAAATTATTTTTTTGACTATTCTATTCCTTTTGTTTTGGAAATCAAAAAATATTTCTTAAATACTTCATTAATAACTATTTTATGTTCAAAATACATTAAGAATGTTTTTATAAAAATAAGATAACCTTTTATTTATTTTATATTAAGCCTTTTGATTTACAAAAATAAATTCTTTTCATACTATTACTATTATTTTAATGAGAATAGATATGACTAATATTGTACTAATGAAAATTATAGTTATGAAACTTTCCAGGATTATCTTAATGATCTCAGACACTATTTATATCATACACACTAGATATGATTTGTGTTGTAAGCATTGGATAAAATTTATATCTTATACACCTGATACAATTTATATCATAAACACTAGATACGATTTATATCATACATGCCAAATACAATTTATATTGTACACACTGTCCAATCGTTCATACTGAAAATATTTTTTGTGAGGATATAAATTGTACTGACTCCCATAAAAGAAAAACATCAGACTCATTTGAATTCATTTTTCATATCCTGAAAACATAATCGTAATGAAAGTAAATCTTTTAAATAAAAAACTTCCATGTATTATATTTTAATCAATATAATGTCATGATTTTTGATACCATGTGATCATTGGAGTGACTCATGTCTAGGTCCCTCTATGATTTCAAGATAAAATATGATTGTTGGAGATCAAGATGGCCATTGGGTAGAATGCCTAAAAATACAATGTAATTTTACCAATCTCAATAAAAATATGATTTTGAGACACTGTGAGAGAGCTCTGCTAAATTTTATATGTTTGAAAACTCTAAGGTTTACAAGTTGTGAATTGCTTGTTCCATAAAATTGTAACTCTAAATAGTTTTTTCATTATTTGACGCTTGTATTGGTGAATACAATCGATTTATTGTGAGGATAGTAAGAGACAACTATGCCTATCTTTTTCTAATCAAGGACTTCCAAGGATAGGAAGACAGAGGAGTCGATCACCTAATTGATCAAGGGTTGTCAGGGATAGGCAGATGAACAAAATATGATAATCCTATTGGGGGATTACCCTATTGGGGGTAAGATATAATTTTCTAAATGTATAAATAAATGGAACATTATCCATGGTTATTGGACACCTTTCTCTTTTGGATAAATAATTTTATCTTTTTCCTTTTATTTCATTTGCAATTCTATTGGAATTGAAATTGAATCTTTTTTATAATAATTTTTCTATTCTATATGTTATTTATCATAATTTTTTTGATTATGATAATTTTTTATTACATTGTGACTAATAGCCTTTCATTGATTATTATTCAATACGTTGTACGATCGAATCATATTTTGTGGTTTCCTGTGACTTATAAAAATATTAGAATCAACCTGATTGTGATATCTTTATAATCATACCCAAGGGATAGTTAATTTATTGGATTTAATACATAATAAGTTTTTTGAATTACATTAGTTTACACACTTTTAAACTAAATTATTTTATGGATTAAAAAATGTAGTTAAACCAACCATTTACCCACCCTATTTTAAATTTCCATCTGCATATATATTCTGATCCACAAAATTCGCATCAGAGCCGTGTATCTATATATCGATTCATACAATTAGTATTAGAGATAGATTCCATTGCTCATATATTTTTCTCACGTTATTTTTTCTAATTAGTTTTAATTTTTTATAAACGTTATGTTTATTTATATTTTCTACACTATCATTTATTTTGGAAAAATAATTTTTGTATTATTTTAAATACGGAAGGACATAATTTCATATCCATAAAAGATCTAAATACAACCTGAATAGAATTATTTTATGGAAATGATTATGAATACTATAGGGATATAATTAATACCATTGTAATAAATATTGGATCTAATAATATTGTTATACTAACTAGAGACTATAAAATTCCTAACAATGATGTCAGAGATTTTACCAATTAGGAAAAATAGGGATATCAATTAAATTATAAGGTAAGAAATACATTACTTTGTTCTATGACTAGAAATATATATATATATATATATCCAGATTTCATCTTATGAAGTGTTTAACCATATTTTGAAGAAGATAGGACTTACTCATTTTGGTACTTCTAAAGTTGTTGAAACTATATGATCATTATTGAGACCAGGTTATCAAGATGTTGAATTCCCATATGGAGAACCGGTAGTTAAGTTACAAAAAAGATTCATGACAATATTTAATAGTTTACTAGATATTGGAGAAAAATTATTTGTTGATGAGATCTGTATAGAAAATAATATAGATATTATTCCTAATGAATGGTAATAAAGAAACATCTTTTGAATAATTAAGGATGGTCTAAAATGTAACTATTGATGAGTTGTTTGGGAATCTTCTAAAATTTGAGAATATATTGAAAATATATGTTGAGAAAGAAAAAATGAAGATTGGTGGAGTTGTTTTTAATACTACAAATCAAATGAAATCCAATACTCCTGAGATGATAGTTAAATCAATAAATTAATAGGTTGCTACTCAATAAAAATCATGTGAATAAGAACACTAAAAATTAGTTGGCCAATCTCGCTCAAAAGATGAAAAATATTGTTTCCAAAAAAGTTTTCTAGTACTGATATAATAAAAGTAATAAGGATAAGAAGGACCAAAATGATTTTGAAGTTACTTTCTATGAATGTATTAAATCCAAACAATTTAGACCATATTTTACAAATCACAAAAGAAAATATAGAAAGGAAATGTATTATGAAATAAATCAAAAAAAATGTAATACGACTCCAAATGATAGAATGTTTTGAAAGATAGTGACTCATGGAGTGCTAGTGGTGGAGACTCTTTCAATGATTCATCAGATGATGAAAATTCTGGAAAGAAGAATATTTGTCTATTTTCCATAATACCTTTTCAAAGTTAATTTATTAATTATATGGTACACACTTATGAATATTTAACAAATATATCTTTAAATGAAAATTATCTAGATAAGAATAATTCAATATACTCTTATGAAGAATCGTCCTCAAAAGAGGATAATATTTTACCTTTATATGATGATGTTTCTAGATTTACAAAATTTCTTGACAATGAAAACTACAAATTGAAAACAACATGAAAAATAAAATTCTAGAATAATATTTTAAACAAAATAAGAATCATATATTTCAATAGATCTAGATAAGAAATATTTTTATTTTGATACTATTTCTAAAACCTCTAAAAATTATAATTATTAGAAGGATAAGATTTCTAAGGATTTTAAAAAATCTATATATGAGAAAAATGTTTTAGAGAAAAAACTCAATTCAAATACTAATGATTTCGTGGATAATAATTTAGTTATTAAATTAAAGTATAAATGTTTTTTTAAATAAACTCCTATTGAAATTTACATACAGAAAGGAAAATCATGATAAGATGTATAAATAAAATTTACCCCATTGTAATAGTTTTTTAATGGGTTACTCTCTTTAAAAACCTATTTGTAGTATCAATTATATTGTTCCAAAAAATACCCATTTTTAAAAAAATGTCAAAGTGAAGGGAATTAGAATAAATATTTTTTCTTAAACAAACTTCAATCCTTGGAGTTCCACAGAGCTCATATTTAAAAACAAATTTCAATTCCCAAAATCAAGTTTAATAACATTTTCGGACACATGAATGTTTGGGTTCTAAAAACCTAATTCTATTGTTTTTATGAAAAAAATTATGTACCAAAAAAAGAATACATGGTGCTTGGATAGTGGATGTTCCCATCACATGACTGGTAACATAGACTTCTTTGAAAATATTTACAAGACAAAAGGTGGAAATGTAACTTTCTGATATAAGTCTCTAGAAGAAATTGTTATTATAGGTAATATTATTATTCTTGGAAAATTTTTAGTTTCAAATGTCATATTTACTAATGTTTTTAATAGCAGCCTCATAAGAATTAGTCAATTATGTGATGAAGGTTACCTTGTAAATTTTAGGAATGAAAAATGTGTAGTACACAATTCCACTGATGAATTTATTCTTTCTACATAAAAATGATAACGTTTTCACACATAACATAAAAGACCATAGGAGCCAAGTAATCAACCTAGATCGATTTGTGAAAAAATGGTATTAGATGATTCTTTTTATTTTTCTTGATATTTAGGGAGTATATAGAAGGAAGATCTAGGAATGTGTTGGATCCTGAGATGGATATCGAGTTGGTGCAACATAAACATTCTTTCAGATAAGAATTCTAGGTTACGAGGGTTATGATATTGTTATTCTTGGTTGTACTGTTATGGTTATGTGATTTTAACCTGGAGTGATGCACATGCCTTTGTAGATTTTTGGATTACTTTTTTTTGTCTCTTATCTTGATGGAAACAGGCCATCACTCATACATCATTCTAAGAAAATAGGATACATATTCATATCTATGTTTGTTTTACTGATAATAGGGGTTCAATTGATTAATGTTTCAAAAAATATGTGTACCATTTTTTTCATATAAATACATGGTGGAATCCTACTCAAATGAATCGTAGAAATTTTCATCCGATGAATGGTCAAGTGGATCCTTTGTTGAGGTGTTCTCTTGTGGTAGAGATGTGTTCCCATCCTTAAGGTATGATTGGAATACCATCCAGGTTTGTGTGGTATTTGGTGATCCCTACTATTCGAGGTGGTTGGCTTGATGAAGGAAAGAATTCCTAAGACATTCTTGGATCGGGCTCGAGTTTCCTAGAGGATGTGGTATCCCTTAGAAGTTTTATGGTGAGGGTGGGTATGCCTTGGGTTTTTGTGGTGGAGTGCTAGGAGTGGTCATGGTTTTTTGGTATTTTGGTTGGATTAATGGTAATATAGATGGCTAAGATGGTATGTTTGTATGGGTTCCTTAAACACCACAATATTTTTGTTATATGTCTCTATTTTTTAAAGTCAATTTCATTGATAGTTTACATTCCACGCAACAATGAGCTTAATCAAATAAATAAACATTATTATTTAAATGTTTCCATTCTAATCTATATATAAAATTAGCATTTATAGTATTAAATAACTTATTAAAATCCATGGTCTACAAAAAAATAAGATGAATTCATTAGTTATAAATTAAGTAGAAAAAATTGTAAATCATTTTAATATAAAGGAAATTTTTTTCTTTTTATGTTCTTAAAGGAATTTTTATTAGAAAATTAAGTTAATTAAAATTATTAAATGATATTAATGTCATATATATGTAATATATTCAATAAAATATTTTCTATATTCATCCAATAGATTTTGTAGACATAATATATGAACAAACCTAATTTTATATAAAAAACTATACTTCTCTAAATGTATTTTTTCAGCCTTTTAATGGATAATCAATATTAAATCCAATTATTGAAACTTTTACATATTCTATTTTTTTAAAAAAATTAACCTTGTCATTTAAATCATACTATAATAACTGACTTTGGTTAATCTTTCAGTATTTTTATGATAAGTTTGACGTTTGGGAAAATAATGAAAAATAATAATTTTAAATTGAAAAAAAAACTTTTGTCATCAAAATAATTTATAGTATTAAATTTTAATTTTTATTGGTTTTAAATTGTAATTAGTTTATTTTATGTTATTTAATTTAATTTATGTAATTGAAATCAATTTCACATAGAATTTTGATATAAAAACATATCAATATTTTGAATGTTTTCAATTTTAAAACTCATTTTTTTGTTCTGTGAACAAGATTAATTTTAGATTAATTAGCACAAAATATATGTTTTGAATTTTAAAAATTAATTTCTTATTTAGAAAAATTAGGCCCAAATTATGTAAATAGTTATGTTTTATTTTTGGTGATATGAATAACAAATTTAGTAATATTTTAATTACCACGGTTAAGGGTAAATCAGGTAATTAAGGGTAATAATAATATTAGAAAATTACCTAAAAACATGTACTAATTTTATTGTATGAGTATTGCTAGTCCCTATGTATTAATGGACTTTTTGATGATAATATAACCTCATTAGTATTATATTCAATAGAAATTCAATTTTGTCATACATTTGCTTTAACAAGAGATATATTTTTAATATGAGGTAATATATGGGATTTGATGTATTATAAATATTATTTGGAAATATTATATATTTACCTAAATCATGTTAATTTATTAATAATTTTTAGTGATAAAATAATTACCTTAAATGGTGACATAATGATGATGCAGTAATTGTTTCTTTAATGGAATGATCAAATATATGATATTAAAAATATTAAAAAAAAGTATACTTCTATTATAATTAATTTCAAAAAAAATTATAGATTAATCTGACATATTATGGATTGTTTAAATTTTATTTCTCGATATCAGGTTTTAATGATATTTTTAAAAAGTCAAATAATGAATATAGTCAAAATTGATACTAATTATATGTTAAAATATATAATTTTTTATTAAATGAAATAAAATTTATAATATTATAATATTAAAAAATTTATTGGGATTTGTCTAAAATTTAATTAATAACTCATTTATTGGTAATTTGGTATGTTATAGTAGTTATATTAACCCTCATAGTGTAAATTAAATGATATAACGTTAAGAATAAAAATGGTTAAATAATAGATAATGAAAAAAGATAAGGATTTAAAAAATAATAAAAATTTGTAAAAAATATTGGATTAATATTAAATTTCCATTATAACATTAATATCTAATTTTATTTGTTTAAAGGATACTTTTCCAAGAAAATAACTTATATATTATTTAAATCATTGTTTGGTACAAAATCTCACTCTCTTTGAATTTAATAACTTTTATGTGTCCACATAGTAAAAAAACCATGATATGAATGAAAATAAATTACTATTTTGATACTAATGAAATTAGTTTCATTATATAAATTTATTTTTAATTTATAAAAATTATATAATTACATTAAAAGCTTATTTAATACTAAAACAATATTTATATAATTATGACATCAAAAAAGTAATTGCTTTTAATAAAATTAATTTTAATATATTTTCAATTATTTAATGTTTATAAAGAATTTAATATATCTATAAGATATATTATAGATATCTGAAATCATTATATTCAAAATCCCAATTTTTATCGATATATTCAAAGTCAAATTAAAAGAAATGTACCAAATTGGAAAATAATGGAACTTTATTGAATTAATATACTATTAAATTCAATAAAAATCATAAAAATATTAATTAATTAAAAATTAGACAATATATGGTTGAAGATATATTTTTAAATTTATTTATTGGCCAATTTCAATTGTTTGTCTCTATAATATCCTTATTATATTTTAAATTTTGATGATTTCAAAAAGTTCCCCTCATCTCAATTTTAAAAGAGACCTCCTCCCTCACTTCTCCTCACCTAATTGATGCTTATAAATAAATGAAGTCCAAAAAATTTCTCTTACCAACATCCATAGAAAATTTATATAGGTCTGGTCTCACAAAAAGACCAACACCATATCCCTTAAGACGAGATCTAAAGTAAGTCCACTGAAGAAACGGTAATTCTTTCTACTAACTCATCCAAGTTCTTTTCTACGTATACTAAATCATTATATGTTATTTACATTATAAATTAATAAATCTAGTATAATCTATATTTTTATATGTTATTATGATTATCGTACAAAAATATTATATGATTTTTCCTTTCTATAGGAAACGAAAGAACCACACGTGTGTACGTACGGCCTACCGTCTCCATGCCATGGTGTAATTGATTTTTCACCGACAAATTATTTGGATGGGTATAATGATTGCAATAATTGATATGAATAATAAATATTACATGAATTTTATTCTTTATAATTATTATACCATATGATTCCTTACCCATCAACCATTAAGTAAACTATATCATCGCACGTGCATACGTACGACCTAACATCTTCATGACGCGATGAGATTCATTTTCCATGTTAACTATTTATGAATGTTTATATGTATATATATGATGAGTAAATATGATATCTATGAACTTAATGTCATTATATATATGAAATATATATTTCCTATTAATATGAATAATTACATACATGACAAAACATTTAAAAGGAAATGAAAAGGTTGACACCCGAAACAGGGGTAATAATGAAATATTATTTAAAAAATGTTATAAGAAAATTATATATGATTTCATAAATATGCATATGGTTATGATATAATATAATAACATATTTTATACCATTATATATGAGAATAATAAACATTAAACTAAGGTAAAGTACAAGGTACGGTAAATTTTGCAATCTCATTATTATTTGGGATTGTTTTTATGTAAGTATCTACTAGGGATCATTTACCATCCAGGTCCATGTATTTTAAAAATGTTTTGAAAAATATTTTTACTATATTGCAACGAACTCTTAAGGTATTTTTACCCATTCACTACTTTTTATAAAACAGTTCGAATGGAATACTTTTTTCATTTTCCAATTGTGGTACATTAAAACTTTTTCAACAAAATATAGAAGTAATGTTTTTTTATCATATACAACATAAGCACCTTTTTATGCCTTCGTGAAATCTTAATGTCTTTAATCTTAATTTACAAGTTTATAATCTTAATTTAAATGATTTTTTTATTCTAAATTTTCCCCATCTTTTAAATAAACTATTTCAAAGTAATTAAATAGTATTTCTCTACTGAAAATTTTAATGGTTTTATTAGATTAATTTAATCTATTTAAACATCCTTTGTTGGATCTTATGATTGATTGTGGTTGATTTTTTATGATAACATTTGCTATATTTTATTGAATGTTTTGTGATTTAGTTTGACTGCAGATGTTCTATTTTGATACCATTCATGGTTTATGTTTAATGAATTCACATTTCAAATGCTAGTTTTAATACGAATATTTTTGTAGCACACTTTTCGTATGAGGGATCCATTGGATTTAGTATGTGATGAGTGGGTCCCATAATAGCCCCAAAATTCCTCTTTAGGTCTAATGAGACAAACTAGTTTGGGTATTGGATGATGTCTTACCCAATTATGTATGGTGACTTAGAGAAAGCCTTGACATTATGTTAATAACGTCTGGAATTATGTATTCCCTGGTTATGACATTAGTTATAGATATTCCACGTGATTATTTACTAGTATAATATTCAAGGTTATGATTACTAATTCATGATATTATTTTATATTTTATTATTTATTCTTGTCATATTCAGATCAAGATTATGTTTAAATGTAATTTTTCTGTTATACACCATGACTTAAGGATTATGATTATTTATTCGTAATAGCTTGTGTTGAATGCATACCCTTACCAAGCATATGATCTCACCCCTTTCTTATGTTTTACTTTTACCAACATTACAAGATGTGTATTATGACAGATAAGTTGGGTTAATCAAAGAAAATAATGGCATTCTCAAAAAAAATTATATGTTTTACTTTATATTTTAAAACGTTATATAAGGATAATGTATATAATTTAGTTTTCAAAACTACTAAAATGATTGGTCCTTTGGGGTTTGAATCATGTGTCTATGAAAATGTAATAAAGTGAGGCACTAAATTCAGAATATTGGGGTCAGTGTTGTTACAGTTGGTATCAGATAAAGTTTAGTATAAACCATATAAACTATATTTAGAAATCAATTATTAGGGACCATAACCCTAAGATAGACTTTGAGGGAAAATAGAATAATGTCTAGAATTTTTGTAAGGTTGATATTATGTTGATTTTCCTAGAAAAAAATAACTTTCATGATATTAAAATTAGATGTAGTTCTAGTTCATATATACCTAGTGGTAACAAAACTGACAAGGTGTATCAAGCCTGACTTGGTGTAACATGGTACAAAAAAAATGAGCCTTATTGTTCACCTGGTTTGAATCTTCTAGGAGGCATACTAAAGAAAATTCACATTTTATTTAGAACCCATTATAAAGGACTTAAAAGTAAATACTATAAAGTAGGCATGGCTATAACAAATACACAAGAGGTGGATGAATTTTTTACTTTTAAAATTCGTAACAATATTAAGAAACCCCTCTATAAATTGAGTGATCATTTCTTTCTCTCTTAAAATCGAGTGAGCAGTGGAAATAAATAAAGGAAAAGAACACAAGGATGTATAATGGTTCAGGGAACATATATACCCTAGTACACTTCACAAATGTTCTATACCATGAGCTTGGTGATTTTCAATAGTCTCTCCTCTTATCATAATACTTTTCACAACTGATTAAAGGTAGATGACACATTACATGGCTTTTACATGGACCTTTGGTTCATTTATATGGAACTGAAATATACACAACTTAGTTTGAGAAGATGACACTCTACCATGATTGAATTCAAGTAGCCGATAATCCAACAAATCAATAGATATTTATTTTGATGATGGTACATGTTGAACATCAGAGTTGCAACAACAAATGATAGATGAAATCATATCTTAAATATATCACAACAAAAGTATTTAAATAATCTTCCATTTCAATTATAATTTTTCATCTTTAAATAGTAGAAAATTGAAAATATAATTTTTGTGTTGGCTTCCTTCATCTTTACACCCTAAGAGAATAATAATGAACAAATGAGTTCAATTATCTCTCCCAAAGCATCGATCATTAGTATGAATATTTTCAGAGCCTTATTTTTAACAGAATATTCATGTCTCTAATTTTATTTGTTTTATACACTTTACCTTAAAAAGGAGATATATATAGAGAATTAATATTCAGATTTTTTAACAACATTCCTCTTCCTTTGGATACCAAAAATAATTAGAGTTAATAGCCTTCATTAATCTTCCCTAGAATAGCATAGCACTATTTCCTCATTATTCCTATACAATAAATCTCTAATAAATGCATTCAAAATAATTTTAACAACTCCTCCAACAATATCTCCATAATAATAGCAGTTTTGATACATTTAAAACTCATTTATAAATCCATCAAAATACTCTAAATATAGTTGAAACAATTCTTTAAAACTATAATCATAATTAATAATGAATATTTAAATTCCAATCATTCATAGAGATTCATATTGTTCCTTATAAATTGGAATGATTTAATACGATGCAAGAAATCCATTGAATTTTTCATAAAACAGATTTAAAATGATCTGTAATACTAAGAAGACCATTTCAAATATCAAGAAAAATATCATGGATTAAAAAATGTTTCATCGAAAATTCAAACATAGGGTTCCTCTATTTAATGGAAAAAACCAATCATTGGGTTTAACTATGTAGTGTATGGTTCATTTGTGTAGAATAGGATTCCTTTGGGTAGTATAGTGTTACTTTGTGTAGCATAGGGTTCCTTTGTGTAGTGTAGGGTTCCTATCAACATATGGTTCCTTAACCGTACCATTAACTTCATGTAATGTAGGGAACAAAAGTAACATAGGGATAATGATCCATACATTCAGAATTTTCAACATAAGATTCCAAACATAGTATTGATTTACCATACATCTACACAACTAGAAAAATGGGATATTTCCCTGGTTGATAACCGTAGAAATATGACCCAAAACCGTGGTTAGAGCATACAACCATGATTTTTCCCAACCGTGGGCGCTATCACTGTGGAAGTATGGTTTAACCTATTGTCATGGTTTTAATTGTGGAAGTTGTGGGATATTAACATGGTTTTTGAAACCATGGTAATAGGTCGCGTCAGTGTCAACCATGGAAGTTTACCTATGGCCATGGTTTGAGCTGTGGCTATAGCCCCGGAAAACCCTAGTAATAGCATCAAAATAATGTGTGCCCTGTGGAATTTGATCCATGCACCTACACATTACATTCCTGAGCACTAACCACTATAATATGAATGAATATATATATAAATATATAACTAAAAACCATCAAAATAGCTTGAAAACTATGGAAATATTGTTTCCCACCAATTTTTGGTGGGAAAATATTTCTCCCCTGGAAGCGTGTGAGACCTATAGCCATGGTTTTCAAAACTATTTCTATAAGTGTCGCATATTAACATGGTTGATAACTGTGGCTATATCCCCAAAAAAAAGAGAAATATGCTTTAAAAAATATATATCTAACCAAAATTTTACTATAAATATGGCTATAGACTACCTATTTCCATGTTTTTGGAGTTGTGGCTATAGATCTGTGGAAATAGATCCTTTTTCTAGTTGTATTAATTTCCCTAACCTATGGTATGAATAGTAATTCTCATACTTCAATGTAGGGATGAAGATCCCTCAGCATATTGATTTAGGAATGTATGGTTGTTGATCCATACACATAATATCTAGCATGGGGATTGAGATCCATATACAAACTATTCAGTGTGGCCTAGGGTATATTACTTATAATAAGTTAATCAACGTAGGCTATGAAATGTGTTTCTAGAAAATGTAAACTACTAATCTTCAGAATTCAGAGAATGTTTTTCCCGTTATCATCACATTAAGCCTTAATCACACAAGACTTGTTTTTAGTAAATATTATTATCCTTCTAAATGATTAAGAACCGAATTAATCATACTTTTACGCATCTTGATGCCTTTGGAAAACAAAAGCAATATGATTTGGCAATATTGCTTCTAATACAGTGTTCTAGAACTTCAGATAATTTATTGACCATCCAAACGACTTTTTTAGCCTTCCATAGAAACTGATGAAATCAGGATAAACTTATTGTATTTCTATCACACAAGGTTTCATGAAGTTCATAAATCTGTAGAAATTGTATAAAAATTACCATAGGTTTCTAAATATTTTAACTATACAGTTGAAAAATTATTTTAGAAAATTAGGTTTTTTTTATAATTAGCAAATCCTTTTCGAACTTCTACGCACACTAATTATGTTTAGATAAACTCTTTATCTATCCAATTTTATAATGTTCCCACAAATATATTGAATATATATTGAGATACCATTATAATTCTAAATTGAATTTAAGTATAAAACTGAAATATCACATGAACCACTTGTAAACACATCAGTGAATTTTTGTAGTATTGAAACAATTGAATTGACTTTTGACATAAATAGATAAAATGAATATAATATTCAAATATTTACAGTAATATATACTTCATAAGAATAAGATCACAATTTGTTCATATATAAAATAAATACTTTGACTTACTAAATATAAAACAGTTAACAAATTTTTTATACAATAATGACTGACGGGTTGAATTAATTATCAAAACTAAATAAAAATGAGAATGACAAGGATTAACTTAACAACCTCCCCGTTTATTATAATTACACAACCCTAACTTAGTATCAAAATTTTATCCCCCTTTTAATAAAGATAAAAAAGATATGTTTTTTGTAACATATATTTATCTCTTTTATAAAGAATATGAATTTTAAATTTTATGGAGAAGAAAAAGAATTTAAAATTTTAGAAACAAAATTTTCTTCCGCCTAAATAAAATTAAAATTTGGGAAATAATATTTTCTTCCCCTTTAAAAAAATTTAAATGTGACCAATAATATTTTCTTCTTTTATTTTTTATCCCATATTAAAATAATTAAAATGTGAATAATATTAAAAAAAATTCATACTTAAAATTTGAAAAAAAAATTAAAAAAATATTAAAAAAGAGATTTCATTTCAAAAAATGTTCTAAATACATACAATATTATAAACACCCCCTAAATTCACGCTTCCTTAAAAAATAAAAATATATAATCCAGAAACCATGGAAGCATGTAAAATATTTTTCAATTAATAACAAGGGATTGCAATGAATGTGTTAAACCATTTAATTCAGTTTATAATAATAAGACCATTAAACACATGCTATATATTTTAAATTACACCCCTTAAGGCCATGAATTAATATCTATGATATTTAAGGAATTTAAATAAATGATTTTCAAAGAATTTAAAATATTTTTAAAAGAAATAAAATAGATTAATAAATAAAATAATAATAATAATAAATGATCTTCAAATAATATAATTAAAATATTTTAAAAGAATTTAATTAAATTAAATTTCAATGAATTTACTTAATATATTTTCAATTAATTTAACTAAAAGGATTTTCAATGAATTTAATTAAAATAATTTTAAAAGGATTTAATTAAAATAATTTTCAAAGAATTTAATTAAAATAATTTTCAAACAATTTAGTTAGAAATAATTTCAATGAATTTAATTAAAAGATTTTACATATATAACAAATGACTAAATAATTTAAATATATTAATATAATAATGTATCATAAATAGTAAGAGATTAATTTATCACGGGAAATTAATTTAAATAGTTGACCATAAAATATATGCTTAACTGCAAGATAACTATTTATAAATAATCTTAATAAAAAGTATGATGGTCATTGATTGATAAAATAAATCAATTAATTATTTCATTTGATAAAATAATAGTGTGAATATATTTAATATTTTAAGAATAATAATAATCAAATGTTGAGGAATAAAAGAGAAAACAAAAAAAATTAAAAAAACATTCTCCCCTGTATAAAACAATTAGTGCATTTAAATTCAATATGAAAACTAAAAATAAAATACTTCCTGGATAAACCTTTCCTTCTCTAATGATATTTCTATTTAATAGGATAAGAAATAAGAATATAAAAAATTCCCATAATATTCCAACAACCACTTAATGATATAATGTTGACATTCAGTGGTGTGTAGCTGCAATTTATCAAATACAAGTGCCTTTTGGTATACATATACTTTTGGATCCGATAGTGTTAGCAATTAATGATTTAGGTAACCAAATATTTTTATTTATGTTAAGCATTTTATAATAAAACATAGATAATTATTTTGAATAATAAACATGTTTGACACCACAAATTTGAGGGTTTTATAAAATAATAGTCATTAGAATATAGTCTGTTAATAGCATAATAAAGATATTTAACACTATACATGCTTTTTTTGTTCAAACCAAGAACAAAATAATTCTTATATAATTTTGGTTTTTCTCCATTACTAATAATACCAAATTTTGGTTTGTGAATTTTATTTCTACCAAGATTTAAATTTATATAATTCTCTCTCTTGATAAGCATACATGAAGCATGATTTTGATTTATCAACTTCATAAATAAATTCTATAATTTTAGTTTCATGTAGATCATAATAAATTTTGGAAGAATGTGATCTTAAATTTGCAATCTATTTTCACATGCTTTCATTGTCAATTTAAATAGCATCATAATATTTTATAATATTTATATTCTCTTCTTTTAGATATTCAAATTTATCTTGCTGCATAAAAAATATTATTATGTTAGTCATAAGAATAACATTTAGAATTTGAAGTTTTAGAGTAAGAAGATTATACCTCATCAGCCTGAGCCATAAGACATACATTATCCTTTTAATTTTCATCCTCAGCTTTTGAGTTTGTGGTAGATTCATCACATGAATCATTATATTCATTATTAGTATTCTTCCTTCCATTATTTAATTTTTATTTATATTCAGTTTTATTTTGATGTTAAAGCAAAAGAATATCGGGTCTCATATAAGCTTTATTTTTACACTCATAGAATATGACTTCTTTCTCTTTATTTAACATCAATTTCTATTATATCCTATTATACAGATTTCAAAGTGTTTTTCCAAGATGTGGTAGCTCATTACATGAATCTAAATTTCTAGAATCTGAATCGAAAAATTCATTAATAGAACCTTTGAGTGATGGTGTATACATATTGATAAAAATATGATATTTACCTTCTGCTTGTATATTTTCTTCGTACATCATCAAAGATCTAGTCAGTTATTTCATATTTAATTCATTAACATGTAAGGATTTTCAAATATCATATGATATTACATTCCACATATAAGGTAAATGTATACATCCCTTTAACACCAGATCTAGTTCGGGAATTAGGGTTCTTGAGGTAGTAATATAATTAATAGCTTCTGTTAATCTTCCATTCATCTGAGTGATGCTCTAATATAAATGCATCCTAAATGTGTGAAAATTATTTTTATAGTATTGTACCTTATTTTATAAAAATTTTAGTTCCTTTATATGTAAATTAAATAGTCTTCTACATCACATAGGTTGTAGCAGATTGAGAAACACGATTAAATTTATCAGTACCAAGACCGCTTGTAATTTCATTCATGGTTATTGAGTTAATATCATAATCAGGTTCCTTAGCAGCATCCCACTTTTCCAGTTCACTATAGATTTCATAAGGTTTTAAAATCTTCATATAATCTATGAAACCAAGATTTTTCAAATAGATATTCATGTGAGATTTCAGGTATCCTTAATTAACACTATTAAAATAAGAATCATAGATCATCAATATACCATATATGAAATTTTCCATTGATATTTTTCTCCATCTAAATCTTTAGATCAGGCTTGTTAGATCCAAAATAAATCTTCAATATTTAGAATGATTCCACCCTTTCATACCAATTGTTAGGTCATAATGGCTATGAAAAAGGCATAAGAGGTGTGGTGAATTATCTCCTTTTAAAATTCATGAGAGTATTAAAATGTCCCTTTTGAAATGAAGTGATCTTTTCCTTCTCTATTAAAGTTGAGAGAGCATTGAAAATAAATAAAGGAAAAGAACATAAGGTCGTATAGTGGTTCAGTGCACAAAAATCCCATATTCCACTCTACTAATGCTCTACTCCATGAGCATGGTGATTTTCACTAGTTGTTCCTCTTATCACAAGACCTTCCATAATTGAGTGTTGGAAGTTGAAAACATACATTGATTTTATAGGGCCTTCTGGTTATTTTACAGGGAACAAAAATATCCACATCAAAGTTTGATAAGATAACACTCCACCAAGAATATGTATGATCAACTAATACACCACCAAATCAATAGAGATTGACTTTGTGGATGGTATTGGGTGAACATCATAGTGGAAGCCGCATGTGACAGATGGAATCAGATCATCAATATTTCAGGACAACAATAATAAAATAATTTTCAATGTTGATAAAGATTATTCATCTTTAAACAGTAGCATATATATTAGAGAAAAATTGTGCATGCTTAATTTTTATTTACACTGTGACAGAATAATAATGAATAATGAATTTCAATTATCTCTTCAAAAGCGTCGAGTTTTATTATGAATATTTCCAGCACCTTCTTTAAAACAGATTATTCACATCTCTATTTTTCTTCATTTTATATTCCTTACCATACAGAGATATATATATATATATATATAATAAATATGTAGTAGTTGAAATACAATTCCTCTTCCTTAAAAAATTCTAAATAAATAGAGTCAATAGCCTTCATAAATATTCCATGAATCTTGTAACATCATTGCATCTTTACTTCTATTGAATAAATATCTAATAAATGGAATATAAATAATTTTAATAACTCTTCTAATAACATCTCTATAATAATGTCAATTCTGAATGATTTAAAACATTTATTTAAAACCCTTCAAACACCTCTAAATATAGTTTAAAGGGTTCCTCAAAACATGAAGCAAAATTAGTCATGAATATTTGAAATCAAATCATTCAAAGGGATTCATAACATACCTTATAAATATGAATGATTAAATCCATTTCAATACATCCATTGAATTGGTCATAAAACAGATTTATAATGATCTTTAATACTAAGAATACTTTTATAGATATTTTAAAAAATATCATGGATTTAAAAGAGCATAATTGAAAAGTGAAGTGTAGGGTTCCATCATGTAATGAAAATTTACCAAACAGAGGGTTTAAATATGTATTCTATGTTTCATTTGCTGAGTGTAGGGTTACTTTTCATAGCGTAGGGTTCTTTTTCATAACATAGGGTTCATTTTCATAGTGTAGGGTTCTTGCCAACACACAGTTCCTTAACCATACTTTCTTCGTCACATAGAATTATGAACGAAAGTAATGTAGGGATTATGATCCATACGTTCACACTTTTATTCATAATATTCCAAATGCTACATTGATTAATAATATAGTCAACTTCCAAAATGTTGAGTATGAATAATAATTCCTAGACTTAAATATAGGG
Source organism: Viscum album (assembly GCA_963277665.1). Classification (NCBI taxonomy): domain Eukaryota; kingdom Viridiplantae; phylum Streptophyta; class Magnoliopsida; order Santalales; family Viscaceae; genus Viscum; species Viscum album. The sequence goes on from OY728142.1 coordinate 817,387,494, forward strand.
ATGGCGATCAAAACACATGTTTAATCTTATATGTCAGGTTACTGACCCATATGCTTAATATCCATCATAGGTTTGGCGATTCTTATACAAAATATTCAACATAGAATGGTTTTTATTCCTTAATTCTCATTTACCGGTGTAGGGTATGAATAATGTTTTCTAAAAATGAAACTAACGTAACTTCAGACTTCAAAATTTTTTATCCCTTTATCAAACAATTAAGGATTAATCCCACAAGAATTATTTTTGTTAAATATCATGATATTTCCAACATCACATGAAATGAATAAATATTAATTTTACAACATTCAATATGTTTGAAAAGTAGAATCCATATGACCAAAACAAATTGATACTAAAACAGCATTCTAGAACTTCAAATAATTTAATGACTAACTAAAAGTATTTTTTATCCTTATATGTAAACTAATGAAATCAAGATGAACTTCTTGGATTTACATTTCACAATGTTTTGACAAATTAAAACACATTAATAACATTTAAAAAAACAAATATTATAGGTTCTCAAATCTATTCAATGTACAGTTTCAAAATTGATTTAGAAACTTCGGTTATTTTTTATAGAATAATAAAATACATTTAAACTTCCCCATAAACTAATTATTTTTAGATGAACACTTTATCTATCCAATTTTATAATGTTCTCATGATTCCATTCAATGTATCTTGACATATAATTATAATTGTGATTTGGATTTATAAGGAAAACTTCAACATTTCATGAGAAACTTGTAACAGATTTGGTGAATTTTCAAGCATCAAAACAATTGAATCAGATTATTAAATAAAAAAGTGAAATGTAGATAGTCATCTTATATATTCAATTAAATAAACATTATAATAATAAAATCACATTTCATCATATAAAAAATAAATACTTTGATGTACTAAATATGAAACACCTAAAAAATTTATTATAAAAAATATGGATGGGTTGTAGTAATTATCAAAACTAAATAAAAATTAGAATGAAAAGGATCCACTAAAAATATGTCCCCAAAGAAACTATTTTTTATGATTATGAGATTAAATATACCTGAATTATCAATTTATGTTAAGTGTTTTACTAGTTCAAAATTATTTAATATTATTCATAACCCAATCTATTGTATGCCATTAGTTTGAACAGGATCCTAGTGGAAGGAATGGAAACTCTATCATCGAACATAATCCTTGTATATATTTCCTTCTAATCTAAGATACTAATTTAGGAGATAGAGCTGGAAGTGGTGCTGAACAACAAATAAGCATACTCGGATAACTGAATTAGTTTATAATCAGTAACCAAATCTATAGGAAGAAGTCTGGCCCACAATGTGGAGGAACAATATTAAATCACATCATGAGACAAAAAACTCCAAAATTTAAATTGGAATACAAGTTAATTTCAGGCTGAGTGAGGGGTAAGTTCTTTAGAAAAGTTATTTCTTAAATTGGGAATTAATTTAAGGGAGAAAGTTGTCTTGAAAATTTATCATCTTTTTGAATATGTGGATCAATGGTGGTAATTGATTAAAAACACCAAGGAGAATGAGATAATAATTGATATGTAATAAAAGTATTTTAAGGAACTTTTTTCAAAGAAAAATATTTTCCTAATTAATATAGGGTGGATATGGAGAATAAATTTTTATGTGTGAGGAAAAGGAGGATGAGATTTTTTCTCTATATGAAGATAGATTTAAATGGTTAGAATGAGATGTTATGGACTAAATACATAAACTAAGGAGTTAGAATAGTCATTTCTATGATGGTTTAAAGACATTACTTCAAAAGGAATTGGTCTCCCAACCATTCGCATTATACGAAGATATAGTCTCATGTCATATCAAGAGAAAGAAAGAATTTTCTAAGTATTATGACTTTAAGGGGAAGCAAGAGAAGAATAGAATGGTGGATAAAGAGATGTATAAAGGGAAAAAGGAAAGAATGATTTTCCAATAAGAAATAATTGGGGGAAGAAACACTCCGGTAGTTTCCTGAAAGGAATGTGGGATTGTTACAAGTGTGGAGAAAAATTCCATGAAGCCTGTGATTTTAAGAAAATTAAAGAAGCTGTAAATGTGAAATGTTTAAACTATAATGAGATGTTGAACTACACAAATGAATTTCACAAGTGTCAAGGAAATATAGTTTTGAAAAATAAATGGGTTCAGGGTCATGATTATACTGTTATTATAGTCAAAGTGAAAAAGATAATGTATTTTTGTTTTTTGGATTTGGGAATTATGTTTTTATATTCTGTTTATCAGAATCAAGAGATATATAAAGATTGTTTTAAAAAACTTCTTATTTATTGGTTTTGAATCATGCATTTTTTCAATTAGGATTTAACGTGATCAAGGTATTCAAATATTTTGTATGTTATGAAAAGATCTTCATTATGTAGTTGGGTGAAAATCTGATGTCATGTTGATTTTAGAAATTTATAACCTTCAAAATAAATTTGTGTACTATGAATTTGAATAGATATATTTTGATTGTGTCTTAAGGATAGAATAAATTAAGTTCAAAATTTTATATTATTGTTTATAGTTAAAAAATTTCATTAATGTTTAATATAGTACGGTTTTTTTCGAGAATTTTATAATAATATAATTTTAGAAAAAGGTCAACCCGCAGGTTGGGGGACAACCCATCGCATTTGATAAGGTTGTGATACTTGAATATTCAACTGAATGGAGACAATGGTGAATCACCTACCACTGGCCTATGTGACGTCTTGGTTAGTAAAACATTGTTTATTTATTTGAATGGTATGAAATATTAAGTATAAGTACATTTTCAGAACCCTATACGATTAAGATAAAATGAATATTTTTTTATTTTATTATCTTCTATAAAGAAAGATTAGATTTTGGTAAAAGATGATTAATGAATGAAAATATTCTTTCCAAGTAAGTATTTCTCCTTATGTTCTTTGTCTATGAACGAAATTAATTTTTCAACTATAGGGGAATGATCTTAAAACCAAAAGTATTATTTGAATACTTTCTTTTCCAATGAATCAAATAGTTCTATAGATCATCACATATTTGTATGTTTTTGATTGCTAACTTTCTCCTAATCTTGTTCTCTATCAATTTCGAAAAGAAAATTATGGTTAGGTTTAACTTCCATGTTTATGTTTTACTACATGGAACCCCATTGTGTGTTATCTCTGGTGACCTTCGTACTTCTCTTTCTTTATTCTAAAGTGTAAGTTTTATAGAACCTTGTTCCGATGTGGGATTTTAAAAAAATCATTTTTAATATTAAAAAAATTATAACCATATCTAAATTTAAAAATGGAGAGGATCCAATTTATTAAATTATGGGAGAATGTAACACCTCAATATTTTTATGCTATGACTTTTTTTGTAATTCAATTTCTTTGACAACTTTTCCTGCAAGAAAAAATAATCTCAAGCAAACAACTAAATATTTTTATTTAAATGTTATCATTATAGAATATCCATTAACATAGATGTTACAGTACTAAATAACTTATGGAAATATATGGTTTATAATAATATAATACTATTTCATTGGTTGCCAATTAATTGGAAATGAAAATATAAATCACTTGGATATAAAGAAAATATTTTTATTTCAATGCTCCTAAGAGTGTTTTGTTTTAATAAATTAAATTAATTAAAATTAGTATATGATATTAATTAAATATTTTTGTTATATATTGAATAAAATATTTTGATATTCATGGAATAGATTTTATAGACACAAGATATGAACAAGCCCAATTTTACGCATAAAACATATATTTCCTTAAATGTAGTTTTACTGCGTTTTAATAGATAACCTATTTTAAATCCAATTTTTAACCCTTATATAGATTATATATGAAAAAATAAACTTCTTATTTTATATAATAATATAATAATTTACATTATTTAAACTTTTTTTATTTTTATAATAAGTTTCATTTTTTGACGAGTAGTTAAAAATTCTAAATTTTAATTGAAAATAAATTACATCGAAAAACATTCCATTATTAAATTATTGTTTTGATTAGTTTTAAATTATAATTAGATTAGTATAATATAATTTCATCTAGTGTGTGTAAATATAATCAATTTCACATCAAATTTTTATATAAAAACATTTCAATCATTAAAAAATTTTCACTTTTAAAACATGTTTCTTCGTTCCATCGATGAGATTAATTTTAGACTAATTACTTCAAATTTTTTGTTTTGAATTATAAAAAATGGATTTCCTATTGGAAATAAGTGGGTAGAAAGTATTTAAAGTTTTTTCTTTTTTTGGACATATGAATTGAAAATTTAGCAATATTTTAATTACCATGGTTTAAGATAAATTGAGTAATTAAGGGTAAAAATAATATTATAAAATCTCCCTAAAACATGTAAAAATTTTATTGGAAGAAAATTTATGACACATAATAATTAAATTATATGTTATGAGACCATTTATTTCCTTCTTTATGATAATATAACCTTAGTAGTATTATATTAAATGGCATGTAAATTTTTGCAAACTTTGATTTTAAGAAGTGAAATATTTTCAATCTGTGGTTATATAAGAGAAGTGTTCGACTATAAATTTTATCTGGAAATATAAAATGTTTATCTATATTATGGTAATTTATTAATATTTTTTAGTGATAAAATAATTACATTAATCATCGAAACAATGATGATGCAGTAATTGTTTCATTAATATATTGATCAAATAAATGATATTTAAAATTTTAAAATAAATATCATTTTAGTATAATTAATGACATAAAATAATTTTATATACTACTTTTACATATTAGGGAAGATATAAATAATTTTTTTCATATATAATTTTTTTTATTATATTTTTAAATAGTAAAGTAATGAATAGTTTCAAAATTGACACTAATGATATTTCAAAAGAAATAATCTTTCATTAAATGATATAAAATTTCTGAAAATATAATATTAAAAAAATTATTTGGACAATTTCTAAAATTTCAGTAAGGACTCATTTCTTAGTCATTTGGAATGTTATAGTAATTATATTAACCCTCAAATTCTAAATTACATGATATCATGGTAAGAATGAGAAAGGTTAAATAAGTGTTAAAACAAAAAGGTAATGATTAAAATAATGACAATAACTTATCAAAAAATTATTATATGAAGATTATTTTGACATTATCACCTTAAGATATAATTTCACTATTTTAATGAATACTTTTCTATTAAAGTAAAATATATAATATTTAAAACAATGATAGGTACAAAATGTCACTCTCCTTGTATTTAATATCTTTTGTGTGTACATATAGGGAAAACCCAATATATGTGTGATAATAAATGTCTATTTTTATCATAATTAAAATTTGTTCATTATTTAATTTTTTTATTTCTAAAAAATTATATAATTATATTAAAATATTCTTCAATACTAAAAAATATTTATCTAATTAACATTTTAAAAAATTAATTTATTTTAATAATATTAATTATGAAATATATTGGACGGGTTAATGTTTATAACAAATTTTATAGTTCAATAAGATTTATTATAAATTTTTCAAAGCATTATGTTATAAATCCAACTTTGTATTGATATATTAAAAAACAAATTTAAAGAATAGTACCAAATTTTACTATATTTGAATTTTATTGGATTAATATTCTATTAAATTATTTAAAAATTATAAAAAATATTAATTAATTTTAAATGGGATAATATATGGTATAAAATTTCTTCCTCTATTCATTTATAGTTCATTTGGAAGTATTTTCTTCAAGAATAGCCCAATAATATTTTAATATTTTGTGGATTTCCAAAAGTACCACTTACCTCTACTTTAAAAGGGAACCTTCTACCTCACTTATCCACACCACATTGAGCCTTATATTTTGAATAATTTTTGACCATTTATCTTTAAAACATTCATATACAAGTTATAGATGTTATTTTCTCCCAAAACGTCCAACCCCATGTCCCTTGAGAAGATATCTAGAAGAATTCCACTGACGAAGAGGTAATTGTTTCTACTAACTCATCCAAGTTCTTTTATTTTTATACTACATATTTATATGTTTTTTAATAATAAAGTAATATTTATGGTATCATCTATATGGTTATATGTTATTATGGTTTTGGTAAAACCATATTATATGATTTTTACTTCTTATAAAATATGAAAGCACAGTGCGTTCATATGTATTTCTTACCATCTCCGCGACATGGTGTAATTTGTTTTTCATGACAAATTTATTTGAATGGTTATAATGAAAGAAATAAAGGATTTTAATAAAAAAATATAACATGATATTTATTATTTATAATTAACATACCACCCAATTCCATACCCTTTCACTGTTAAGGGAATGATATCACCACTCATGTGTACGTATGACCTACCATCTCCATGACACGATAAGATTCATTTCCCATGTTAACCATTTCAGAATTATTATAAAAAATTATTTAATGAGTATATAAAAAAACAATGAACATAATATCATTAATTAGATGAAATATATAAATATTATTCTTAAGAAATGAGATATACACAACAAGTCATGCATAGAAAAATGAAGCAGTTGACACCTGAAATAAGTGTAATAACTAATTATTTATAATAAAATGATATAAGAACATATTATATGATTCCAAAATTATGGATATGGTTTTGGTATAAAATAATAACATGTTTTAAACCACTATACTGGAGGATAAATCATATTCACCTAATGTAAAATAGAATGTAAGAGTTATGTCACAATCTCATTATTATTCAGTATTGTTTATAAATAAGTATCTACTAGGGAATATTTTGTAGGATCAAAATATGATGTAGATTATCAATATAAAAGAGTGGGTGAATTGTATACATTAAAAACTTATTTTGAAACTTTTAAGGATAGTATATAACTTTCTATTTTTAACATTGTAAAATAAGGTAAATTCACAAGACCTCTTAGTTCTAAAAACTTGTTTGATTTCGAAAATAGGGTTATGGAAATGAAACATAAGAGACGTTTATAAGGAAAATGATTCTCTCTTAAATCATATAAAATCCAATTAATCAGAGTATACATGTATAATAAAGTATAAGATATTTATACTTTCCTTAATAATGAAAATGCAGTGGAAAAAAACGTAAAACAATACAAGTAACAAGTATGAAATCTTTTAACCCAATGAGTAGGGTATCCAACATCCTTTGATAATGGTCCTGTGATTTCTAAATTCATGAAAGTCTATCTTACCCACATATAGGTAAGTCCTCGATAGGAATATCAGAATCTGTCTTGTTATCCCAACAACCCCTCGAACATCAAGGTAGTCGTAACCTATGTCTTCTTTATCAAGGAAGTCATATAACCTTAAGGTAGTCGGCACCTCTGTTTTTAATATCAAGGAAGTCCCAAAAATTTAATGTAGTCGACACCTCTATCTTCATATCCCATGAATCCCTCAAATGTACTCTGCAACATTTAGAGTTGAAGAAGCAAGCTGAACTAGATGTTCAGTACGCACAATGCATGAGAGTATCACTCTCTCTAGAAATCACTTCAATAATATGTGGTCTCTAGATTTGTCAACTTTTTTAAAAATTCCAAGATGTGATCTTCTTAAAATGAGATCCTATTTATAGGAATTTCCCAACGGTCATCTCCCTCCTCCAACAGTCATATTTTTCCTTTAATCTTGTAGGGACATGTACACATGTCACTCAAACAACGGTTAGTTATAAACAGAATACACAACATCATTTCATAACTATAGCAAGGGTAAGTAAAATATGGTTTCTCTATCAAATATATTTTTCAGATTCAAAGAAATAAAGTTCAAAGTCTAAGAATGTAAGAATTCATAGTTTCTATTACATGGATATTCATATTCTGTTTCTCAAGGAATTTAGAGTAAGAATTCTATAGACATTAGAGTCATAATTCCAAGGGAATTCGGAACCTGAATTCTAAGGATTTTGGAGATTGGATTATAAGGAATTCAAAGTCTGAATTCTAAGTAATTTGGATTCTAAATTTCAGAGAAATTAGAGTCTTATTTTAAAAGAATTCGGAGTCTGAATTTCATAGAATTCAAAGTATGAATTTCAAATAATTCAGATTATTTATTTCATAAAATTTGGACTCTGAATTTCAATGAATTCGGAGTCTGAATTTTAGAGAATTCAAAGTCTGAATTTTACAGAATTCAGATTCTGAATTTCAGAGAATTCAGAGTCATAATTTCATAGAATTCAGAAATATGGGTAAGGAGAAATTTTCCTTATAAATAAAAATTCATAGGTAAAAGAAAATTTTCCTTGAGAAAGAGTGTTTGTGATTTTTAAAACATAGAGTAATGGAGAAGTAATAAGGAAACATTATTGACTCAACATATTTATCATTCATGTACATGTTTCTTAAAACAATTACAAAATATTTTTACTATATTCCCAAAAACATTTACAGTCTATGTACACATGTTATAATTTTTATAAAATTATTTTGAAGGAATCTTTTTTTCCTTGTCCAAATGAGGTACTTTATGAATTATTTGAAAAAATATAGAAGGAATATTTTTTAACTTATTCTGCATGAGAATATTCTTCCACCATTATGAAATTTTAATGTCTTTAAGCTTACTTTGCCAATTTACAAGATTCTTCTTAATGAAAATTTTTTCATTTAAATTAGTACGGTCTTCTAAATAAATGATTTCAAAGTAATAAAGGATTATTTTTCTAATGAAATTTTTAATAATTTTATTAGAGTGTCTTCATCTATATCAATATTCATTGCTAGATCTTAGGATTGATTGAGGTTAATTTGTTATGATATCATTTTCCATATATCAATGAATATTTTATTATTTTGTTTGACTCTGGATGTTCTATTTTTATACCATTCAGGGTTTATGCTTAAAGCGTTTAAATTTAGTATACTTGTTTTAATATGTATATTTATGTTACTTATGTTCACACTTTTCAAATGATGATTACACTGGACTTAGTAAGTGATGTGAGGGGCCCGCTATTTCCCTTTGATGCATCAGTAGGTCTCATGATAAAAACTGGTTTGGGTATTGGCTATTTTCTTACTCGTTTATGTATGGTGTTCTGGTCGAAGCCTTGATGGTATGTTTATTATGTCCAACTTTATGAATTCCCTTATTATTAGATTAGTTATTAATATTCCATGAGATTATTTTAATAGTAGAATATCCATGGTTATTTTTTATAAATCAAGAGATTATTTTATTTGGTATTGATTATTCATTCCATATTATGCTAAAAATTATATTTAAATTCCTTTTGATTCAGTTATACACATTTACTTAAGGTTAATTATGATTTATTAATAATATATTCTATTGTACTATTACCCTTACTGGGCATCTAAGATCACCCCATTATTATGTTTTATTTTTAATAGGATTCCAATATATGAATTATGACTGATATGCAGTGTTAATATAGAAGAATAATGTCATTCTAAAAATATATTCTATGTTGTAATTTATGTTTTAAAATGTTATGTAATGTTCAAGTATGTAATCTGGTTGCCAAAACTACTAAACTAATTGGTCCATTATGATTCAAATATTGTATCTATAAAAATTTAATAATGTGAGCCACTAACTCCAGACTACTGATATCATTGTCATTACAGTTGGTATCAGAGTAATTTTAACCGAAACATAGGAAGCGTAATTTATAAAGAAAATATTATGTAAAATAACCCTATGATAGACTTTGAGAATAATAATAGAAGAACATATTAGAATTTTGGTAAGGTATAGATTACATAGATCATTATAGAAGATCATCAATGTTTGGATACTATAGGTGGATGTGGTTATTGAACAAATATCCCAATGGGTAAAAACACCAATAAGGTTCATCGATCCTCTCTCAGCATAACCTGGTATATAGAAATGGGCCTTGTTGTGAACCTAGTTTGATACTCTTGGGGGATATTCATAGGATAATTTTTATTTTCATTAGAAATCATTATGAAGGATTTAAAACTAAATATTTTAATAAAAAACTATGTTTATGATTATTATATTATCTATAAATTAATTGTCTATTTATGTTATGTTTTATTCTAGTTTGAAATTATCCATTATTATTCATAACCTAATCTTGCGTATGCCATTATTTTGAAATATACCATAGTGGAAGGAATGGAAATGTATTTATGAATGTAATACATGTAGGGATTTTTCTCCAATGAAAGATAATGATGATTGATCAGGATCAACAACTATTGATGAACAACTTCTATCTATATTGGTACTATTAACTAAGGCTATAAACAATAACCTTATATCTATTGAGTAGCCTGCCCCAAAACTTGGAGGAATAATATAAGATCACTTCCAGAGATAACAAACTCCAATATTCAATTGGACTAAAAATTCATTTGTTATTGAGAAATGGTTAAGTTCCTTAGAAAAGATATTTATTTCTTTGGGAAGTAAGTTAAAGGAGAATGTTTTCTTGGAAATTTATAATATTTCTGGAGAGTCAGATCAGTGGTGGTCAATGCTTAAAAACAACAAGCTGGATAAGGAAATATTAAACATCAAATGGAAGGATTTAATGAAAAATTTCATAGAAAAATATTTTCCTCGCAAATAAAGAGTGATTATGGAGAGGAAATTTCTGAGTCTTAGGAAAATTGATGATTAGAATGTTTATTTATATGATGCTAAATTTACAAGGTTAGCAAGACATGATACATACTACAAACATAACCCCAAGAGTAATATGGATCATTTATTTGATGGGTTAATGAAATTATTTATAAATAAATTGGTCTCCAATACATTCTCATCATATGAAGATATATTCTCTAGTGCTATCATGATAGAGAATGAATTATAAGACTAATGACTTCAAGGGAAAGAAAGGGAAGAAGAGAACGGTGGATCAAGAGACTGATTAAGGAAAAAGGGAAAAAAGGATTTTTCCCAAATGTGATAATTGTGGGAAGAAACACTCTGGTACTTTCCTGATGGGAATAAGTGTTGTTACAAGTGTTGAGAAAATGGCCACCATTCCAAGGATTTAAAGGGAAATAAAGAAGCTATAAATGTGTAATATTTCCATTGTAAGGAAACAATGAACTATGCAAATGAATGTCCCGGGTGCTAAGGAAATATAGCTCATACAAACTAAAGGGATCAAGGTCCAAATTATGTTTTTGATATATTTAAAGAATAATTAGTATTGTATTTTTACTTTTGTATTTAAGAATAATGTTATGATACTCTACTTGTAAGAATCATGAGATATAAAAAAAATTACCACAAAACTCTTTTTATGGATTTGTTAGAATTCATGTTTTCATTATGTTTTTATAGTGATAAATGTAACATCATGGATCTAGATGCTACCTAAATGTTCCAAAAACCTATTTGGTTACATGACCTCAAGTGTGTTTCCCCAAACACCAAAGGCTGCTGACTAGAATCAAGGTCCAAGGTGTGATTTTCGGGAAACTATTCTCTCATTGTTCAAGTATATATAGTGGAAAACAATTAGTAATAATAGGAGAACCAATAATACCCAAAAGAAATAAATAGTGGAATATGGTAAGTAAATTCAATAGAATCAATATCATATATATTAGGATGCATTTAATATGTATCTATGAAAGTAACCTAAATAAGTATCAAATCAGGAAATACAATACAATCTAATATAAGGAAGAATAAGTTAAACTAAAATAGAATCACAAGTCTGCTCTTGGTCTCATGCTCTCCAACTCCAACAGTAATCAAGTACCTGATGAAGAAGGGGTCTTTCCCTTATCTATACTTTTAATCATATAATCTATTTGGGATCAAAATCATGACCCAAATAGGTTGTGAGATTAATCTTAGTAGGAAAACACCAAATGATATGTGTGTAACTATCATTGAATATATATATATATATAGTAATATTCAATAATGATGCAATAAACATGGAAGTACTCAAAAGTAAATAGTCCTACTGTTTTCAATTTCATTAATTTAACATTTATTATTCATCCATTGAATCAAGTAACCTTGAGATTTAGCCTAATATTTGTGTCCCCTATGTAATATAACCAAAATGGATGTATCATAAGTCTGTCAAAATAATAATGTAAGACCAAATCCAAGCTTGTGATTTTTCTTGGCAGACTCATCACAATCATTCAACTATTCACAATTGACCCTCTGAAAATGTTGTCACTATCTACCCCTTTTGGTCCAATCATAACATCATTTCATTGAATAAAGACCCTATGGGAAAGCTATCACGGTCTAACCAATTTGGTCAAACATTACCTCAATTCATTAAATAATGACTCTCTAGAAAATATCTCATGATCTAATCCCTTTGGTCAGTTATCTACACTAAGACTGTCATGGTCCTGGGTAAATAATCTAGAAGTACCCTCAGTATTCCTGGTCTAAGGCTCTCATAGTACATTGGAAAAATAAATAGCATGCATATCATATCATAGACAATAATCTAGAAGTCCCCTCAATCTTCCTGGTCCAAGGCGCTCATGGTACATAGGAAAAATAAATAGTGCATTTCATATGAACAAAGATCATGTAATTTATGAGTACTACATGGATAAGAATTCACAATGCATATCATAAGTGTTTCACATAGTCAAAACTCATCCAAATAAAACAAGGCATGTAAAAAAATGTACACCTTAAATTCAACCTATACCAAATAGCTGTATAAAATAAAACATGGGGAACACACCCATGGGATGTCCCTTTTACAAGGTATCCAACCATACACATAAGAAACAACCCTTTATCAATAAATAAAACCATATTAGGTAATAACAGGGTTCAATTCTAAATCATGAAATACCCAAAGTATGGGAATTCATCAATTTTAACATATATAATCCCAATAGAAATAATAATGGGTACAAACCACCTAACTTGATGTCTTATGATCTATATACATGAATGTTGACCCTTGAATTGGCCTAGATCGCCATAGATCTACAAAACTATGTAAACCTCCCAACCTTGAATAACTCACCAGAGAGGATAAATCAAGAAAATTTAATCATGAAGGTTCAAGAACACACCGGTTGGATTCCAACACACATGACGGTGTCTCAATCAAAGCATATATGGAGAATCATGAGATCAGACTTTTTCCATCATTCTGGAGCGCTCCTGTATAAAAACATGTAAAGAAGAATGTGTTTCCAGACATGTTATGAGACCCCTATTTGATATATCAAATAAAAATAAACGTATGCAGTGTTTTCATTAACACTAAATTCTATGTAGTAGCCTCAACTGACCCATGTCTTAAGAAGATCTGACGGGTCACCACACAGCCATGTACTCTACTATTACACGGTCATAAAGCAGCTATACATGGCAAGCTAGGTAAACGGCGTGTACACAGAAATATACATTTTATACTAAAAAAATCCTATTTTCTTTCTTTTTTCCTCAAAAAAAACCCAAAAAAATATCCATACCTAAAAAGAAGATCTGGGTTCTTACAGTCTTCCCCCATTAAAGTAATTTATCCCAGAATTTCCCTTACAAGGGTGGTGAAGAAGAATATGTGAACATCTCTGGCCACTATGATCATACATCATCCTCCCTCTCCCATGTATCATCCTAAAATCGTCCATGATTCCATAGCACCTATACCCTAGGACTAGACTAACCACATAGAAACTTTGTGATGCAGTCCATAATCTGAATAGGGTGCTCCTCGAAGAATGAATCCACCTCCAAATCAACCTCCTTTTGTTGAAAAGCATGAGATGAGTCTGAAAAGTAACTTCATAGATGGGAAACATGAAAGACGGTGTGCATATACTGGTACTTGTGAGGTAACTGAAACTGAAAGGTAACTGGACCGACTCTCTCCAAAACCTCAAATGGCCCGACACATCTCAGTGAAAGCCTCCCCAATCTCATAATCCTCTTATTCCCCAAACTTGATGTGACACATATGAAAACCTGATCTCTGACCTCAAACTCCAAAAGTCATATCCATTGATCGACATGAAATTTTTGTTGATACTACAGAGTATCCATCCTCTTTTGAATGAAATCCACTTGCTTTGTGGTCTCCTTGACAAGACGATGTCACGATATAGTTGCCTCTCCTGCCTCCAACAAATATAGGCGTGATCGGCATGCCCTACTGTACAAAGCCTCATAAGGTTCTATTAGAATCATTTCCTAAAAACTATTATTGTAGAAAAAATCCACCCGGGGTATGTGCATCTCCCAAGAACCCTCAAAATCTAGGACACATGCTTGAAGCATGTCTTCCAAATCCTGAATCGTGCACTCATCTTGGCCATCTGTGTAGGGATGGTAAGCTATACTCAGATGTACCTTTGTACACAAATCCCTCTACAGTCCTTGCAAGACACGAGAATTAACCTGGTAATCCTTTTCTAAAATAATAGAGTGAGGAACCCCAAGCAAAGAAACTGTCTCTCGGATGTAAAAATATCCATTCTCATAAACATTGATGGTTTTTTTGATTTGTAAGAAATGTGAAACCTTTTTTATTCTATCAATAACATCCTATACGACATTATTTCCATGAGTCAAATTCGGTAAACTTTTTATGAAATCCCTCGCGACATCATTCCACTTACACTTGTGAATGAGTAATTGTGGTAATAGCCCTGCTGGTCACTGATGCTCCTCCTTCACATACTGATTGGTGGAACATCTCCTAATAAAACTAGCTACACCCATTTTCATGTCGGGACACCAATACTGATGATGTTGATCTTGACACATCTTGAGGACACTAGGATGATGTGCCCATACTGAGGGATGGAAAACTTACAACTGCTTCTCGTGTATGTCTTCTGACACCCCTGCGTGCCATGAAAACTCAAAACCTCGTCCTCTCTTATTGTCCATGCAAGATTAGGGTCCTCGCCTGACACACACTACCATAGGACTAGGACATTTGAATCAAATAACTACCTCATTTACACTCAATCTAGTAGAGTAGAGGCAAAAACTATAGAAGAATTCAATGTATGCCCCTATGTTTCGTGCACCTCAAAATGCATCTCATAGAACATATCCATAAGCTACCACTCACTACTGGCCTCCTGATCCGCCTTTATCTCAGTCCTCTGACTCAACTCATCAGCCACATTTTTTTCTTCCCCAGGTGTGTAGGAATGCTCAAAGTCAAAATACTTAACGTACTCAATCCAGCTTCATTGTCTCAAATTCAGATCATGCTGAGTAAAGATATACTTGAGGATTATTTTGGTCAGTGTATACTAAAAAATCCTCTCCAAAAAGATAATTTCTACCACAACACAATTCATGAAAAATAGCAACCAACTCAAGATCATGTGTTGGGTAATTCCTCCCATGTGGCTCAACTATCGAGATCAGTATTCAATGATTCATTCCCTCTACATAATCACTTATCACAGCTTAAGACATGATGCATCGTAGTAAATAGTGTAACTCTTTCCCAGTTCAGAAAAATCAACATCAATTCTGAAGTTAATTTCATTTTCATCCCCTAAAAGGTCTAATCGAAGGAATCTATCCACACGTACTTCACACCATTATTATTGAGGAATGGTAGTGGTACCGATAAGCATGAATATTCTTGAATAAAGCGTCTCTTGAAACCAGCCATCCTCAAAGAACTTAGTACCTCAACGAAATTATTTGGCTAGTCCTAGGAAACTACCACTCTCACCTTCTATGGGTCTACTTATACTCATGTCTCTGAGATGACATGACATATGAAATAAACATGGTCCATCCAAAAGTGGCACTTTCAGAGCATAACATATAACTGATTCTATCCTAGTGTACTCAATACGATCTCAAGATGGATGGAATAGTCTGGTCGAGTCTAAGAGTACATGATGATATCATCCATGAATACTACAACAAATGAATCCAATCAATGATGGAACACTCGATTCATTAGATCCATGAAAACTGTTGACGCATTCATGAGACCAAACCAAAAAACCAAATACTTTTATAGACCATACCTACTCCTATAGTTTTTAAGATTTATATCTGATGTTCCTATGTGAAAATGATGATAATCGGATCTCAAGTCTATATTTGAGAACACTCAGGATCCTCGAAGCTGATCAAAGAGATAATTAATCCATAAAAAGGGATATCTATTCTTGACCGTCAACATATTTAGCTTCCAATAATCCACACAAAGTTTGAGGGTGTTGTCAGCCTTCATCAAAAAATGATAGGAGAACCCCAAGAAGAGTTATTGCATTAGATGGAACACTTTGTAATAAACTCCTCTAACTATTTCTTGAGATCCTATATTTATGTCATATCAATCATATAAGGATAAATGGACACCAGTTCTTTTCCTAGAGCAAGCTCAATAGAGAAATCCACCTCTCGCTCCATTGGTAATCCTAAAAATTGATCTAGAATGACATATCTAAAACGATCCACCACTAGAGTAAAATCCATTTGTGAAGTCCTCTAGTCATTCAGATATAAACGAGATATATTTGTTGTGATTTCTCCAAAACCTATATGCTTGACTCCAGCACTTCTAGAATGGATATCCCATTATGCCTTGTGTAAAAATGATTCTCCCTCTGGGGATGTGAAACTCACCCTGTGGTGATTGGAGTCAAAAAATCTCTAAAAGAGACTAACCAGTCCATTCCGAGAATGACATCGACGCCTATCATCTATAAGAAATAGAGGTCACATAATAAGTGACACCTACCTACTTCAAGAGGGAACTCCTTTCACATATTTACACTAGTCTTCCTAATACCCAATAGAGTTCCTAGCATCATAACATCATCATAAGTAATGATACTGAGGCCAAGGTTCTCCAAAATGGAAATGGATATAAAACTATAGGAATCTCCTATATCTAAAAGAGTAGAAGCAAAAAATTGAGTAAAATGAAATTATACCTCTTACCATAGAGGTTCCATGATCTTACTCTTACTAGGTCTACTCCATAAAAAAATTATGAACTGTACTAAGGTCCTATGACCCTCGTTGGCCCACCTAAAGAGATCCACCCTGTTGTCACTGAAAGCTTTTTGTCTGGCTAGCATGGCCACAACCACATCCTTATACTGAATGGCCTGATAAACTATGGTTTCTTGACTGATGAGGTATAAGTGGCCCCACTCCTGTATGTGGAGACATAACAGATCCCCTCTCACTAGCTGCTAGTGAAAACATCATGAAAAAATGCGGAAGATGACATATCTTTCCGCAAGATCATCACTCAATTGGGTCTCTTGTGCACTGTGGTCATGTGTACCCACTCTACTCGCACAGGAAGCACCTCACCCATCTACTTGAGGATATATCCATAATACTGGAATCCTAGCACAAAGGCTCCCTATGGAGCTTCCTACTATCATTTGAAGGAGTACCAGCTCTGGATGTTGAACCACCCTAAATCGTAGCTCCAAACTCCCTCAGATTGTGCTCGTTAATCAGCACCTGGTATAACATAGTTGTCACCAAATTCAACCTAAAAACATTGACCTATGATCAAATTTCAAACCTAATACCATCCTAAAATTGTCTACCCATTGAAAACCCATCACCTCCCAGAACAGGTGTGATGAGTTGAAGCTCTGTAAAGAGAGAAGAGTAATCCATCAATACATGATTGCCCTGACCTAAATGCATAAACTCTCATGCATAGTTGGCAATTACCATCTAGGGGTTGAAGTCATCATATAAGGCCCTCCAAAACTCTTCCCAAACAATATCATGATGACATCCTGCTTCTAAAACAATATCCCACCATCTCGTGGTGGAATCACATAGCATGTAAGTCATGAGCTTCACCCTCCTCTCACGAGGCATCTCTAGATTATCAAAGATAGAAAGAATGACCTAAATCCATGACTCCATAGCTTGTGCTCTTCCATCCATTAGAAAAGTGGTGGGATGCTATTGTTGTAACACCCATGTAAACTCTTTAATAGTTAGGGAAAGATGTGGTGATATCTGAAAGGTCTGCATCATCCTCATAAAGCCTTCACAGAACATTACATCATCACATGCATCTGGTATAACAGTTGGTTCAATGACTGTCATGGTTTGAGGATTTTTTCGGAGTCCTTGATCAACCAATTCCTATGTCTGATCACCACCTCTTACCTGGCATACAACCAGAGGGCATCTGGGTGGCATGACTCTGAAAGGTCAAGCACACACATCAGAACGAGATTAAAAAAACTTCTACTCAAATGTGCAACAACGAAATTGATGAAGTAAGTCATTCATGTTTTTCAAAATAAGGTTAAACAGTGTGTTGAAACACAACATGGTGTGTTCTCTTAAGCCTTAACATGGGCATTTACCCCTTCCAACCTAGTCGTGTAACAGCCCATACACACGGAGTGTTCCTCTTGAGACATGGTGTGTACTGGAATATTTCCTCCTACCTAGGTACATCTACATAGCTAGAATTACATGGTTCTACTCATATAACACTACACAACATTCACACTCGAGACATGGTGTGTACAACAAAAGCCCCATCCTCTAGTGTTATTAGTCACAAGGCCAGATACAAAGTCGATTACTACACGACATGTACTCGTAGTACAAGGAATGTTCTACCAAAATTTTTCTAACCTAGTATCTCTTCTTGCATAGTCAATCACACGATCAACAACTACATGGCATGTACATATAGTACACAGCGTGTACTAAAGAAAAGTCATTTCTTCAATAACATAAGAAAACATTGCATGTATTTTTGACATCACAAAATGTTTTTTCGAGGATTTTAGGACAGTAAGCCTATGTTACTTCTCTGGAACCCCAAAATTTTAAAAATATTTGATTTCATGACAATTTCTTATCCATGAGAACAAATAATCCTTGCGAATCAATGTTTGGAATCCTTATTCACTTAAAGATTAAACATTATCCACCATATTCCGATCCAAGAGCTCCCTCAACATATTAGTGGATAAAGCATGGTGTCTATCTAAATGAAACTTTACATATTTTGATGCCCATTAAAAATATTAGGTATTTAATAATGACATCTATCACAACAACATACATATATAGTACAACATCTTTCACAACAACATGCAATTAGTAATGCTCTCTAAATGGCATGGTAAGAATACAAGGAATGTGATTCTCACAAGTTCCTATATGATACATGAGATTTCATACCCTCATCCCATCATGTTTCAAAAAATATATAGCCACAATGATATCAATGATAACCTCACAACATAAGTCAATCACCCAATGGTGAAATCGAATCAACTGTAACAATTGAAAAACCGGAAAAAATTGCAATATTCATAGAAAATTGGATTTTCCTTGTACATGAGTTAGATAATCCTAGGTATAACTTATTACCAACTACATATTCTTTATTATCCCAGTCTATTGGCTTCAAATAGAAAGGAAAATTAAAAAATACAACTATGATATTACTTTGAAACGTACCAGATTTATGTGTCAGTCAACAGTTCCCAGAACCCAGTTGGTCACATGACCTCAAGCACATTTCCCCAAATTCTATAGGTTCTCGACTAGTAGAGAGGTAAAAGGTGTTATATTAGGGGAACTATTCCCTCATTATCACAATTTACACAGTGGGAAATAATTAGTAACAATACCATAAGAAATAATATATAAAAGAAATAAATTGTGAAAACCTGAAAGTAAAATCAACAGAAGCCAAATAATATATATATTGATTCATGTCATATGTGTCTCAGAATATTTCTAAAGAAGGCCCGAAAGTTGTAAATACAATAAAATATAATACAAGGTAAAATAAAGAAAACTATAATAGCATCTCATGCCTGATCTTGGTCCCATTATCTATAACTAAAACAATAATGAAGTAACTGATGAATTACAGAAAATTACTTTATCTATAAATGCAATTATATAATCTGTTTTGGTCCAAAAGCATGACCCAAATAGGGTGTGAGACGAATATCAGTAGGCATCCACTAAAATATACGTGCCTAACTATCATTGAGTATATATATAGTAAGTAAAATGCAATAATGAAGTAATAAACTAGAAAGTACTCAAAAGAATTCAATATTATAGTTTTCAATTTCATTTATTTAACAATTATTATTCATCCATTGAATCATGTAACCCTAGGATATATCATAAGATCTATATCCCTAATGTAATTGAACCAAAATAGATGTCTTATGAGACCATCTAAACATTCATGTAAGAACGGATCTGAGATTGTGCTTTGGCTTGGCAGAATTGTCACAATCATTCAACTATTCATAAACAACCCTCCTGGAAAGTTCTCATAGTCTAACCCTTATGGTCCAATCATAGAATTGATTCATTAAATAATGACCCTTTGAGAAATTTCTCACTTTCTAACCCCTTGGGTCCAACATAACCACAATTCATTAAATAATGACCCTCTTGGAAAGCTCTCACAGTCTAATCCCTTCTGGTCAATCATCTACACCAAAGCTCCCACCGTTTAATGTAAATAATATAGAGTTCTTGTCATTCTTCCAGTCCAATGCTCTCATGGTCCATTGTGGAAATTAAGAGAACATATATCATATCATTGGAAATAGTATGGAGGTTCCATTAGTCTTCCTAGTTTATGGAACTCAGAGTCCATTGGAAAAATAAATAGAACATGTCATATCAAAGCATCTCGTCTAATATATAACTCTTACATGGATATAAATTTGCAATGCATATCCCCATAATTTCACATAGTAAAAACTTATCTTAATAAAAAAGGAATGAAAAAAAGGTACGCCTCAACGGAAACCTATACCAAACAGCCATAAACAATAAAAAAAGGGAAATATGCCCTTGAGTTTTCCCTTAGATAAGGTATCTAACCTTACACATATGAAACAACCCTTTATACATCAATAAAACCATATCAAGTAAAAACAGAGATAAATTCCAAATCAAAAAATACCCAAAATGTGGGAATTCATCACTTTTAGCATATATAATCCAATTACAAAAAATGGCACAAACCACCTACCTCAATTTATTACATCTATATACTTGAACATCATCCCTTGAATCAGCCTAGATCGGTATAGATCTACAAAATGGTGAAAAATACCCAACCTTGAATAACTAACAAGAAAGGATAAATCAAGAAAATGGGATTAAGAGGGTTTGAGATCTCACCGGTGGGATTCCAATGCACCTGAAAATGCCTCAATCAGAGCCCATTCATTGAATTGGTAGATTGAACTTTTTCCGCCATTTCGGAGTGCTCCAGTACAAAACACGAGAAGAATAAGTTGTTTCCAGACATGAGACCCAACCCCACTCAAATATATAAAATAAAAAATAAAATTACACAACATATTCCTTAACACTACACATCGTGTAGTAGCCTCAACCATCCCTCAACATAGGTGGATCTGACAGGTCACTCCACAGTGATGTACATGGCCATTACATAGTCAAAACATGATTGTACATGGAAAGGTATGTACACAACATGTACACAGAAGTACATAGTGGGTACTTATAAAATCCTCTTTTCTTCATTTTTTTCCTCAAAAAAACTCATAAAAAAGATTCATACCTGAAAATAAGATTGAGGTTCTAATTATCCAGGTATTCATATATTTGGTATGTGATAGAAAAATCTGAATTATTCTATTGGTGGAAAAAATTATATCATGTTGATTTTGAAAATTTAAAGGAATTATAAATTTTTAGACTGTGTATTTGAACAGATGTATTTTGGATGAGTCTTAAGGATGGAATGGATAAATTAGAAAATAAGATATTATTGTTTGATGTTAAAAAATTTGTTTAATGTTGAATATATAAAGGTTATTTCTATAATTTTTTAATAATATAGTTTTAGAAAAAGGACAACCCATAGGTCGGGTGACAACACGTCGCGTCCAGTAAGGCCCCGATACATGAACTCAAAATCAATGGGTGATAAGGGTACGTCTCCTACCACTGGCCTATGCGATATCATAGTTAGTAAAACATAATTTTATTTATTTAAATGACATGATAGTTTATGTATAAGTTCATTTTTGTAACCCTGTATTGTAACACCCCAGGTAAATAAAGAATATGGCATCTTTATATGTATCCATATTTTTGAATAATATATTAATATTACTATAAAGGGGATGCTATGCTCGATGGAATACCCAATACGCAACAATGAGTTTCTTGGGAATCTTACGTTGCACTCTAATAACAAAATAATATTATTTTAAATGGTAGTTAACGCCTAGCCATTGTAATGGAGGGAATGAACATAACTAACTACAAAATGATTATATATGTTTGTCAAATATTTTTACTCTTTACAATAAATGTTAGAGGATTAAAAATGTAAATGAATCCAGTTTTTAAGCGTAAACATTCTAATATTCTTTAAAAGGTCGATTAACTGCCTTTTGATGGCGAACCCCTGTTAAATCCACTTTTTGAAAATTTTATAAGCTCTATTTATTCAAAATAAACATATAATTTATGATTGGGACATTGAAGTTTACCTTGGGTTAATTTTTGGTATTTTTCTGACAATGTTCATTTTTCAATGAATAGTGAAAAATACTGCATTTTACATCAAAACTGCTTTTTCATATAATTTAATTATATGTTTATATTATCTTTTTAATTTTTTATAAATTGTAATTATAATATATTTTTACCATTTAATTAAATGATGGACATTTGTATTAATCTCACTTTTTAATTAGGCATAAACAAGTGCCAAACTTTTCATAAATATTGTTTCTAAAAAACCCGCTATTTGTTTTGACAATGGGAAGTTTTAAGTTAATTATTGCAATTTATGTGTTTGGAATTTGGTAAAATGAATTACATGTTTGGAATAAGAAGGTACAATTTGTGTAATTAAGACTCGTTTTTTTGGACATTATGAATAGTAACGACGTTAATTATCTTTAATTATCTTGATTAATGAGTAATCGGGTAGTGAAAGATAATAACATAATATCATAATAATACAAAATGACCACAAAATATGTCCTAAGGATACTTTTTTTCTCATGTCCAACCATGAGATGCCTTGTGCCAAACTTGGGGGCCCCATGGAATCACTTTGGTGCGAAAGTAACTTTTTATCTTTTTATTTTTAAAGAATGTTAAATGTAACAAAGAATGTATCACCTAAGTAAAATATTTTTAATATTGTCTACATAAATGATAATTTGGACTATAAATATTCACTAGAAAGATAAAAATATTTCCTACATCATAGTATTTGTTTTATAATTTTTAGACATTAAATAAATTAAATTATTTATGACATCATGATGATGCAGCGATGACCTCATTATTTAACGATTTAAATAAAATGGAATGATAATGTAAAATATAAGACCTAAACATGTCAAAAACCTATTTTATGGGTGGATTTAGAACCCGTATCACCTTATCCTCTAAACACATCAATGTGCGACCATTAAAATCCGAAGACCATTTGAAAATAATGTTATATTTTATACATTTCCAAGAGTGCCCCTCCTCTCCTCTTATAAAAGGCCCCCACCTCTACCTCCTTACCCACACTTCCAAAGACTTTGGCTCGGCCAAACCCTGCCCATTTTGTCTCTCCACTTCCCTCTCTTACTCTTTGAAGCCTCACTTTGGGAATAATCCTTTCCAAGGAAGCCTTTGAGCTCAAATCAATGGAAGTTACCCGATTTTAAGGTAATGTCTTCGCTTGAGTCCTCTTGTTTTATTTCGCTTATCCAACCCCCTAAACTCTTTTTATTCATTTATTTTGTAACAAATCCAGTATATTCAATATACTAGGATGTTTTTATAAGAATTATTCGAGCTACACTTACACACACCTACATCTAATGGTTAAAGAACATACTGTTTCCGTGGATGGCGAATTTATGCCTCCCGAAACGATGATTGTTCAACATTCATCTAACACCTTCAAAGGTGGCCATTAAGATGACACTATATTTATGTATGATATCTAATATTTTTATGTTTTACTTATGATTCTGTATTTTTCATTTATGGAATACCTTTATGGTTTCCATTATGGGTAAACGTGATATCTTCATTTAAGGAAGTGCGGACTACCGCCCCCTCAAATGGATTTGATTCGTTAATACCATATGTGGTACGTATAAAGGATATATTTAATGATATTATATATGATACAATACTTGAATTAAAATACTATTATGTATCATTATGTTTTAATTCCATTAAATATGAAATAGAAATGGAAGTTGCGTTCATGCGTACGTACGGCTTACCGTCTCCATGAACGGTACATTTCATTTCTTATCTCAAAATGTTATGTACTATTATAAGTACATATATATAATGGATATATATGTAATATATTACATCTAAATTATGTATATCATTCTGGAATTATAACATATTTATATATATCTCATTTTGTTTTAATTCCATTAATATGACAAAAAAATGAAAGTAGCGTTTATGCGTACGTACGACCTACCGTCTCCATGAACGGTGCTTTTAATTTTTAACTCCAAATGCTATGGAATAGTATAAAATGAATATATACTGTATATATATGATATTTAAAACATCAATACTATTCTGGATATGATTTACCTATAACTACATGGAAAATTATTTTCCAACAAGTTCAATCTTTGACTCATGTACCAAACCTCGAAAAAAACGTCTGATATGAACTCATATTATTAACAAATTATTATAACATTAAAATATGTGATATGAATTGAATAATAATAATTACAGGAGGTCCTTAAGCAATTATAAATTGACCAAAGTTTATTATTCAAGAATATAAATAAATGAACAAGACAAGTTGGACTTGAGGTAAGGGATCCTACTCCTCTCTTTCTTTTTAAGTACACTCTTTTATGTCATTACTTTTAAAGATCATATTTCATGCTATTGGGATGTTATTATACATTACTCTTACTGTAATTTTTATGTTCATGTGATGAGAGACCCTATTCTCTCTCATCAATCCATTTTGGATGTTTTGAGTGGCGTCGTTAGGCTGCCAAATTTTCGTAAGAGATCCAACCTCTCTATTTCTTTTTAAGTACTCTCATTTATGTCATTTCTTTTAAGCCCATATTTCTTATGTTTGGGGATGTTATTTTATATTCCTCATACTTTACTTTTTATGTTCATATTATGGGAGACCCTATTTGATCTCATAAATCCATTTTTTATATGTTTTATGTGGCGCCGTTAGGCCGCCGAGTTTTCATAAGGGATTTTCCTCTCACTTTTATTCCCGTGACATTTATGCTATGTTTACCACTATTTAATTTGAGTGGTTTATGTACTACAAATTATTATACACTTTGTGTAGTATAATTTCTTTTATGGGTATTTACATCTTTATTGTATGACCCTTCTTCCATGGGGTCTACTTTTCGAAAGTTAGCCAACTCAGTAAGGGGACCTTTCACCCTTCTTTTTTTAAAAGACTTATTTTGTTATTTCTATTCATTCACATACTATTATGTTGGGATATGTTCTTATATATCCTTATTTATGTAAATTTTATGTCTAAGTGATGAGATCCCCTTTATCTCTCTCATCAACCCTTTTTGTAAAATTTTATGTGACGCTGTTTGGCTGTCGAATTTTACCAAGGAAACTTCTTAACCCAAATTCGATTTCTTTGGGTTCAACATGTAGTTATTGAATATGTCATAATTTAAATATGTGTGAATAACCTTTGTTTGTTTTACACTTAATATCCACTTATATTGGGTGTATTTATATTTTTCACACATAATTATGAGATTGATTTATCCTTAATTTAAGGATACCTTCTTTATAATGGATTTCATCTCATTTTACGTTTCGTTGAGACTTCATTGTTGTTATGCACCAATTCACTCTTATATGTTGTATACTATCCTTTGACATATTATACCATGAATCCCATTATTCTCATGATATTATAAAGTTCAGATTAAATGTTATTCCGCTATTATTTATATTCAAGAGTATCTCATTTTGTTAACAACTATTTAACAAAAATATCGTTTTAAATATTTTAAAGATTTATTATTCTAAATAATTATCTTTAATGTCCATGTTTTCAAAATGGTTTTCAGTATTTATTTATATGGACATTAATGTTTTAAAATTATAATTCCATTAAAATATTCAAAGTGGTATGGGACTCTTTGATTCAAAAACCTCTTTTAAATGGTTTTTTAAAATGGATTGATTAATTCAATATCTGGGAATTACTTATTGTGACTGAAAATGAAATGTTGTTATTGAAATGTTTATATTTTCAATATTTTATGTGTAATTATGGTACTTGGACATTTTACGGGTGGTTACGTGATAAACCATATGACGGGTGGTGCCGTGAATACCAGGACGGGTGGTTACGTTATAACCTCCAATGCATTGGGTATGGAAGTCGGTCGTATGGATATTCCATTAAGTATGTATGGAAGTTGGCCGTATGTCTATTCCATTAAGTGATATGTTTGGAAGTCAACCATATGGTTATTCCACTTAAGTATGTTTATGTCCCAAGTTACCTCTATATGTTATGTGTTCTTTATATGGGTTTTATGGTAATCCTTTGGTTACAAAAGGGAAAGTAATTATATTTTATTCAGTGAATAGTTTTTACTACTTCATGAAGGTGAAGGTATTACTTTGATAAACTATTCATGGTTTACTTGTTGTTTTTAATAACTAACAGTTTTCATTCTTTGTGTATC
Organism: Viscum album; assembly: GCA_963277665.1. NCBI lineage: Eukaryota > Viridiplantae > Streptophyta > Magnoliopsida > Santalales > Viscaceae > Viscum > Viscum album. The sequence goes on from OY728142.1 coordinate 817,414,205, forward strand.
CCTTGCTGATCTTTTTATGCTCACCCCAAGTTTTTTTGAAATGTTTCTCACAGGACTTAATGTGGAATAGGGTCAAGGATGGGATCAAGGGAAAGTCATGCTATCTAAAACATGGAACTAGACATGTTTCTTATTAAGAGTTTTTATTTTATGGAAACTTAGTGGAAGTGTCTACTTTGTAATCTTTTGAGATGTAATAGTTATGTCTTAATTTTCTAAAACTCTAAACCTGAAAATATCCTCAATGTGAATTATTCATTTAATTCAATATTAAGTAAGGTTTAAGGTCAGGTCCTTATAGTTGGTATCAGAGATTGGTTTAGAGAACTTTAGAGGTTAGGGTATTCTTTAAGCAGAAGTGACTTTACTATAATGTTTAGGATTTCAGAAAGAGTCCTAGTTTTAGATAAAGTGAATGAGTAAGTATATCTTAGTGTTTATCTTCCTCATTAGTACATGATGGTTTTGTTGATATACTCACACTGACCTTTTTTGTTTTAGTAATTGGCTGGATCTAGCAGGCACCAAAGTAACAGTGGATGTGGAGGAATCTGTGACAATTTTCTGAGCAAGAAACTGAATGATATGGGAGCTGCAATGAGAACTCTTGTGATTATCCTCAACCAACTATCTGGAGTCATGATTGACCACCTAAACCTTGGTGATTTCTCTAAGGCATCATATATGCGAGAAACAAATACCTATGGAACTACAGGTAATAATCATAAAGTTATGTGTGTTCAAAAACCTATGTGTCAAAAATGTGGAAAGAAACTCCTAGGAAAATGTTTCAAAGGGACAGAAATATGCTATAGATGTGGAAATGAAGGTCATAAAGCAAGAACTTTCCATGGAAAAAGGAAGCATCCAGTTGACTCGAGTAAAGGGAAAGATGTTCTTTCTGAGGGATCAATTGAATGTTTTAAATGTGGTGTGCATGGTCATTATGCAAACACATGTCCTATGAAGAAGTTTTGGGAATGGGATCACCAAGATTGTACAAATGTTCATTTACCAATACCTAATTCCATTCCGATTGAGGATGAAGAAACTGAAAATGACCAATCAAAGGTATGGATCATTTCATAACTATTGTTCTCCTATTTTGGAATCTTAGGTTATGATTCATGATTTTGTTTGTAGGAAAGAAGTATTTCAGAATAAGTTGTAAATTAATGGTTAATGGATCATGAAGAATGTTTAATGAGTAAGATGTCAACATAAAAGGGCTTCAAGAGTTATGGTGAAATTCTTAAGAGTATTAAGTCTCTTTTGATGATAGCGTTACATTAGAAGACTTTTTATAGTATGTGTAACCCTGATTTTTAATAAATGAAAATTTTATTCAAGGAATAGTTATCTGTTCTTTTTTGGACACAGTTATAAAGAACCATTTGGGTTTATATGATCTTTACTTTTGAGGTAATTATGGGTTACTCTATGTTATGATGGAAGTGAAAGGCATGATATAAAATTGAGGTTAAATTATGTTATCGTTATTTTTGATGATTTTATCTCTTTTTGGGGAATGATTTCAGAATTATATAGTTTTGGAAAAAGGACAACACGCAGACCGTGTGACTACCCGTCGTGTCGGACAAAGCTGCGTGAATCGAACCCACAACCAAAGTGCAACTGGTATTTATCGCCTACCACGGGACTACGTGAAGTCCCTGGTTAGTTTGACTGATTATTTTTAGTTAGATGATTTTTTGAATTATGAGTAAGTTGATTTTGGGTTATCTATGGATATTTATTAACCTATCCTGAGGATATGTGATTGGGTTAATTACTTTTCAATACGAGACATTAAGAGCAACTGATGTTGTTTGGAGATAAATGTTACGATTTAACATGGAAGTCTATGTGACTAAATCCTTCAAATATTTGGGTTTCAATCTTTGCTTGGTTTACTTTGAAGAATTTTATGGACAAATTGTTTATCGAATGGTCCTCGTTGAACTATGGGTTCTGTTGGACAAATTTTGGAGATTAAGAATTTATTTTCTTTTTATAAAGGGTTATCCTTTTCTGGATTATCTGATCTTGTACTAACCTTTTTTGTTTTGGTTTTGGTTAAAATCTAAAAACATGGGAAGTATATAGTTCTCTTTTGGGGATTAGTTGATTCTCTAGAAGTTCATTACAGTGAACAAGTCTTCCAAAATACTCGTTTTTTTGGAGAAAATATGAGTTTGTGTAAGGAATATAATAAAATTTGAAAGTCAACATGATAAGTGATTATGTTTCCTTATGAATAAATTCCTCAATAAAAAGTAACTTAAAACAAAAATGTTGTCTATTAACTTTTCCTACTGGGGAATCGAATATCGTTTAACCCATCCCAAGTTTGTGATTTTTTTGTGGTTAACTTTCTCCTAAACATGTTTTCTATCACTCTCCATCAGAACATGACCCTTTGTTTTTTCCTCCATGCCCATATTTTCATACTTGGAATCCTAGTATGGGTTAACTCAGGTGACCTTTGTACTTATCTTTCTTTATTTTAAGGTGATTCTTTTACCGACTCTTGTTCCAATGTGGGACTTTCAAGGATATTTCCAAGCCCAATTTTAAAATTGTGAGGACGCAATTCCCAAAAGGAGGGAAGGATGTAACACCCCAGGTAAATAAAGAATATGACATCGTTATATTTATCCATATTTGTGAATAAAATATTAATATTACTTTAAAGGGGATACTATGCTCGATGGCGTACCCAATACGCAACAACAAGTTTCTTGGGAATCTTATGTTGCACTCTAAAAACAAAATAATATTATTTTAAATGGTAGTTAACGCCTAGCCGTTGTAATGGCGGGAATGAGTAGAACTAACTACAAAATGATTATATATGTTTTCCAAATATTTTTACTCTTTACAATAAATGTTAGAGTATTAAAAATGCAAATGAATCCAGTTTTTAAGCGTAAACATTCTTATATTCTTTAAAAGGTCGATTAACCGCCTTTTGATGGAAAACCCCTTTTAAATCCACTTTTTGAAAATTTTATAAGATCTATTTTTTCAAAATAAACATATTATTTATGATTGAGACATTTATTTTTACCTTGGGTTAATTTTAGGTATTTTTCTGACAATGTTCTTTTTTCAATGAATAGTGAAAAATACAGCATTTTACATCAAAACTGATTTTTCATATAACTTAATTATATGGTTATATTATCTTTTTAATCTGTTTTAAAGTGTAATTAGAATATATTTTTACCATTTAATTCAATTATGGTCATTAGGATTAATTTCACTTTAGAATTAGGCATAAACAAGTGCCAAACTTTTCATAAATATTGTTTCTAAAAAACCCGCTATTTGTTTTGAAACGGGAAGTTTTTTAAGTTAATTATTGCAATTTATCTGTTTGTAATTTCATAAAATTAATTACATATTTGGAATCAGAAGGTCCAAATTATTTAATTAATACTATTATGTTTTTTGACATTATGAATAGTAACGATGGTAATTATCTTTAATTATCTTGATTAATGAGGAATCGGGTAGTTAAAAATAATAAGATAATATCATAATAATAATAAATGACCACAAAATATGTCCTAAGGCTACTGGTTTTTCATGTCCGACCATGGGATTCCTTGTGCCAAACTTGGGGGCCCCATGGAATCACTTTTGTGAGAAAGTGACTTTTTAACTTTTTATTTTTAAAGAGTGTTAAACATAACAAAGAATGTATCACCTAAGTAAAATATTTTTAAATTTGCCTAAATAAATGATTTTGTTGACTATAAGTATTCATTGAAATATAAAAATATTTCCTACATCATAGTAGTTTTTTTATAATTTTTAGACATTAAATAATTTAAATTATTTATGACATCATGATGATGCAGCGATGACCTCATTATTTAACGATTTAAATAAAATGGAAAGATAATATAAAATCTAAGACCTACACATGTCCAAAACCTATTGGATGTGTGGATGTAGAACCCTTATCACCTTATACTCGAAACACATCAATGTGGGACCATTAAAATCCGAAACTCATTTGAAAATAAAGTTACATTTTATACCTTTCCAAGAGTGCCCCTCCTCTCCTCTTATAAAAGGCCCCCACCTCTACCTCCTTACCCACACTTCCAAAGCCTTTGGCTCGGACAACCCCTGCCCATTTTGTCTCTAAACTTCCCTCTCTTACTCTTTTAAGCCTCACTTTGGGCATAATACTTACCAAGGAATCCATTGATCTCAAATCAAATAAAGTTACCCGATTTTAAGGTAAGGTCTTCGCTTCATTCCTTTTGTTTTATTTTGCTTCTCCAACCCCCTAAACTCTTTTTATTAATTTATTTTGTAACAAATAAAGTATCTTAAATATACTAGGATTTTTTTTACAAGAATGATTCCAGCTGCACTTACACACACCTACATCTAATGGATAAAGAACATACTGTTTCCGTGGATGGAGAATTTCTGCCTCCCGAAACGATGATTGTTCAACATTCTTCTAACACCTTCAAAGGTGTCCATTATGATGACACTATATTTATATATGATATCTAATATGTTTATGTTTTACTTAAGCTTTTTTATTTTTCATTTATGTCATACCTTTATAGTTTCCATTATGGTTAAACACGATAACTTCATTTAAAGAAGTGCGGACTACCGCCCCCTCAAAGTGATTTGATTCGTTAATACCATATGTGGTACGTATAAAGGATATATTTAAGGATATTATATATTATACCATACTGGAATTAAAATACTATTATGTATCATTATGTTTTAATTCCATTAAATATGAAATAGAAATTCAAGTAGTGTTCATGCGTACGTACGGCTTACCGTCTCCATGAACCATACATTTCATTTCTTATCTCAAAATGTTATGTACTATTATAAGTACATATATATAATGGATATATATTTAATATATTACATCTAAATAATGGATATCATTCTGGAATTATAACATATATATATATATATCTCATTTTGTTATAATTCCATTAGTATGACAAGAAAATGAAAGTAGCGTTCATGCGTACGTACGGCCTACCGTCTCCATGAATGGTGCTTTTAATTTTTATCTCCAAATGCTATTGAATAGTATAAAATGAATATATACAGGATATATATGTAATTTAAAACATCAATACTATTCTGGATATGATATACCTATAACTACATGGAAAATTATTTTCCAACAAGTTCAATTTTTGACTCATGTACCAATCATCGAAAAAAACGTCTGATATGAACTCATATTATTAACCAATTATTATAACATTAAAATATGTTTTATGAACTGAATAATAATAATTATTGGAGGTCCTTAAGAAATTATAAATTGAACAAAGTCTATTATTCAGGAATATAAAGAAATGAACAAGACATGTTGGACTTGAGGTAAGGGATCCTACTCCTCTCTTTCTTTTTAAGTACACTCTTTTATGTCATTCCTTTTAAAGCTCATCTTTCTTGTTATTGGGATGTACTTATATATTACTCTTACTGTAATTTTTATTTTCATGTGATGAGAGACCCTATTCTCTCTCATCAATCCATTTTTGAATTTTTGAGTGGCGCCGTTAGGCTGCCGAATTTTCGTAAGAGATCCAACCTCTCTATTTCTTTTTAAGTACTCTCATTTATGTCATTTATTTTAAGCCCATATTTCTTCTGTTTGGGGATGTTCTTTTATATTCCTCATACTTTAAGATTTATTTTAATATAATTTGAGACCCTATTTGATATCATAAATCCATTTTTGGAAGTTTTAAGTGGCGTCGTTTGGCTGCCGAGTTTTCGTAAGGGATTTTTCATCTCACATTTATTCCCGTGACATTTATGCTACGTTTGCCACTATTTCCTTTGAGTGGTGTATGTAATGACCATTATTATAAAATTTGTGTAGTATAATTTCTTTTATGGGTATTTACATCTTTATTGTATGACCCTTCTTCCATGGGGTGTACTTTTTGAAAGGTACCCAACTCGGTAAGGGGACCTTTCAACATCATTTTTTTTAAATGACTTATTTTGTTATGTCTTTTAATTCACATAATATTATGTTGGGATATGTTCTTATATATCCTTATTTATGTAAATTTTATGTCCAAGTGATGAGATACCCTTTAACTCACTCATCAACCCTTTTTGTAAAATTTTTTGTGACATCGTTAGGCTATCGAATTATACCAAGGGAACTTCTTAACCCAATTTCGATTTCTTTTGGTTCAACATGTAGTTATTGAATATTTCATCCTTTTAATATGTGTGAAAAACCTTTGATTTTTTTACACTTAATATCGACTTATATTGGGTGTATTTATATTTTTCACACATAATTATGAGATTGATTTATCCTTAATTTAAGGATACCTTCTTCATAATGGATTTCATCTCATTTTACATTTCTTTGAGACTTCATTGTTGTTATGCACCAATTCACTCTTATATGGTGTATAATGTCATTTGAAATATTATATCATGAATCCCTTTATTCTCAAGATATTATAAAGTTCGGATTAAATGTTATTCTGCTATTATTTTTATTCAAGAGTCTCTCATTTTTTTAAAAACTACTTAACAAAAATATCATTTTAAATATTTTAAAGATTTATTATTCTAAATCATTATCATTAATGTCCATGTTATCAAAATGGTTTTCAGTATTTATTTATATGGACATTAATGTTTTAAAATTATAATTCCATTAAAAGCTTCAAAGTGGTATGGGACACTTTGATTCAAAAACCACTTTTAAATGGTTTTTGAAAATGGATTGATTAATTCAATATCTAGGAATTACTTGTTGTGATTGCAAATGAAATGTTGTTATTGAAATGTTTATATTTTCAATATTGTATGTGTAATGATTGTACTTGGACATTTTACGAGTGGTTACGTGATAAACCATATGATGGGTGGTGCCGTGAATACCAGGACGGGTGGTTACGTTATAACCTCCAATGCATTGGGTATGGAAGTCGGTGGTATCGCTATTCCATTAAGTATGTATGGAAGTTGGCCTTATGTATATTATATTACGTGATATGTGTGGAATTCGACCGTATGGTTATTCCACTCAAGTATGTTTATGTCCCAAGTTACCTCTATATGTTATGTGTTCTTTATATGAGTTTTATGGTAATCCTTTGGTTACAAAAGGGTAAGTAATGATATTTTATTCAGTGAATAGTTTTTACTAATTCATGAAGGTGATGGTATTACTTTGATAATGTATATATGGTTTACTTGTTATTTTGAATAACTAATAGTTTTCATTCTTTGTGTATCCCTTACGGAGCTTTTTATGCTCACCCCAATTTTTTTTTTGAAATGTTTTTCACAGGACTTAATGTGGAATAGGGTCAAGGATGGGATCAAGGGAAAGTCATGATATCTAAAACATGGAACTAGACATGTTTCTTATTAAGAGTTTTTATTTTATGGAAACTTAGTGGAAGTGTCTACTTTGTAATCTTTTGAGATGTAATAGTTATGTCCTAATTTTCTAAGACTCTAAACCTGAAAAGATCCTCAATGTGAATTATTCATTTAATTCAATATTAAGTAAGGTTTAAGGCTGGGGCCTTATATGTATTATTAAGATAAATATAATATTTTTGAAATTTTAGTATCTTCTGGAGAGAAAGATGAATTAGTGGTTTGAATTGATTAAAGGATGAAACTCTACTTTTCAAGTAACTATGTTTCCTTATGTTATTATTCTATGAAGTAAATTATTTATTCAATTCTTGGGAAATGATTTGGAAACAAAAAAAGTTATCCAAGTACCATCTTTTCTGATGAATTAAATTCTCCCTAATATAAAAAAAGTTTTATAGTTTTGTGGTTGTTAATAGTCATCTAATAATTGTCTCTATAACTCTCCATCAAAACATGATGGTTAAATTTATCTTCCAAATCTATTTTTTCCTATATTGAAACCAAGTGTTTTTATCTACAATGACCTTCATACTTCCCTTTATTTAATTTAATGTGGAATTTGTATCTACCCTTGTTCCGATGTGGGATTTCAAAAAATGTATTTTGAATAGTCAGACCATTGTTACAAAATATAAATTAAAATGGTTTTAGGAATTAAGTTTTTGAAAGAGTGTAGAATATAAAACCCCAACATTGTTTATTTGATTTCTTTTTTTAATTCAATTTCTTTGATAGCTTATGTTGCACTTATCAACAAGTTTAAACAAAAAACAAATATTAATATATAAATGTTAATTTTATAACATAGCTATAAAATTATTATTTATAATAATAAGAAACATATGAAAACATATGGATTATAGAAATATAATATTAATTAACTGGTTACAAATTAATTAAAAATGAAAATATAAATCAATTGAATATAAAGGAATTATTTTTATTTTTATGCCCCCAAAGGTGTTTTGTTTAAATAAAATAGATAATTATAATTAGTAAATGATATTAATGATATATAAATGTGTGTGTGTGTGTGTTATATTCAGTAAAATATTTTTGATATTTATCAAATATATTTTATAAATATAATATATGAAATACCCCAATTTTATGCATAAAAAACAATATTTCTCAAAAAGATGTTTTCCTCCTTTTAAGTAAGAACCTATTTTAAACCCAATTTTTTATTATTTTATATATTTTCTTTGAAAAAAATCACCCTTTTAAGTCATAATATAAAATTTTTATTTTGTGAAATATAGGGTTTTTTTGATAAATTTCATGTTTTGACGATTAGTAAAAATACTAAATTTTAATTAAAAAATTAATCGAAATAATATTTCTAATTTATAATTTTCATTGGTTTTAAAGTAAAAATATATGATTTTTATATCAGTTAATCCAATTTATTTCATTGTAATAAATATCACCTTGAAGTTTGATATAAAAACATTTCAATCTTTCTAATGTTTTCACTTTTAGAACCAATTTTCTCATTTTGTCAATGGGATTACTTTTAGATTAATTACTTCTAATTATATGTGTTTAATTTTGAAAAATGTATTTCATATTTGCAATATGTGGGTTCAAATTATATAAATATTTTCATTTATTTTTGGTAATATGAATTGGAAATTTAGAAATATTTTAAATTCCATGATTATGGGTACATAAGGTTATTAAATATAAAAATAATATTTTAAAATCACCCTAAAACCTGAAATAATTTTATTGGATGAGTATTTTTTATATAATAATAAAATTATCCATTATGAGACCATTTATGAATTTTTGTATGAGAATATAACTTTATTATTATTATATTAAAAGGAGATTCAATTTTGCCAAACTTTTCTTTTTAACAAGAAAAATATTATTAATATGGGGTTATAAAAGGGTTTTATTCGACTATAAATATTTATTAGAAAGATAAAACGTTTATCAATATCATGGTTATTTATTAATAATTTTTATTTTTAAAATAATTTCATTAAATGGTGACACTATGATGATGGAGTAATTTTTTAATTAATGGAAGGATCAAATAAATGTTATTAAAAGTATTAAAAATAAATATAATTTTATATAACTAATATCATCCAAAACATTTATATAAATATTTAACATTTTAGTGATTATTTGATAGATTTTTTTTAAGATAACATGTTTTTATGATATTTTTAAAAAGTCAAGTATTGAATTTTGTCAAAATTGATACTAATGATATTTTAAATAAAATAATAATTTATAAAATGATATAAAATATATAAAAATATAATATTAAGAACCATAATAGTGATATGTCCTAAAATATCATTAATGACTCATTTATTGGACATTTTTATTGTTATAATAATTATATTAACGATCAAAAGTGTAAATTACATGATATCATGGTAAGAGTTCAAAAGGTTAAATTGGGGTTAATGTAAAAAAGATAAGGATTAAAAAAAACTTATCAAAATTTTATTTAATTAATATTTTTAGACTCTTTTCACATTAATATAGAATTATAGTTGTTTAGTGGAAAAAATTACCTGAAATAACTTATATGGTATTTAAATGATAGATATGTACAATATTTCACTCTCTATTTATTTTATATGTTTTATGTGTTCATGTAGGTACAAAACACTGATATTAATAAAAATATATGTCCATTTTTATAATAATGTAATTATTTTCATTATAGTAATTTACTTTTATTTTTTATAAATAATATAATTACTTTAAAAGCTTCTTCAATACTAGAACAAAATTTATATAATTAAGAGATAAATAAAATAATTGATTTTATTAATATTAATTTTGATATATTTTTGATGTGTTAATTTTTCAAAATAATTATATATATATATATATTAGATATGTTTAAACCATTATATTTAAATCCCACTTTTTATTGATATATTAAAAGTCAAATTAAATGAGTAGTACCAAATTTGACAATAATGGTACTTTATTGAATTACTATTATACTAAATTTTTTAAAAATAATAATAAATTTAATAAATTTAAAATGGGATAATATATAGTCGTAAATGTTTTAAACTATGAATTTATAGGCTATCTGGAAGTTTTTGGTTCTATAATAGCCTTATTATATTTTAATATTTTAAATATTTCAAAAGGTTCCCCTCACCCCAATTATACAAGGGAAGCTCCCCTCACTTATCAAGACTACATTGAGCCTTATATATCAAATAATTCATCAAAAAGTTTCCTTCTAATATCCTTATACAATTTATATAGGTTGTGGTCTCCCAAAAATACCATCCCCAGATCCCTTAAGAAGATATATGAAGGCAGTCCACCTAAGAAAGGGTATCATTTATAATAAATCATCCATGTTCTATTCTTATTATACTACATATTTATATTTTTTTACAATATAAATTAATAAATATGTTATCATATATATTTTGATACGTTTTTATGATTCTTGGTAAAAGAAATTCCATGATTTTTACTTTCTTTAAAAAAATGAAAGCATCGTGCGTGCGTATGTACGGCTTACCGTGTCCACAATATGGGGAAATTTTTTATCACCAATTTATTTTGATAGTTATAATGAAAGAAATAGTGGATTAAAATAATAAATATAACATAATATTGATCCTTTATAATTAACATATTGTTTAAGTCCTCACCCTTTCACCAGTAAGTGAATGATATCATTTTTAGTGTATGTATGGCCTACCATCTCCATGACATGATGAGATTCATTTTACACATTAACAATTTAATAATTATAATAAAAATTTATATAATGAGTAAATATAAAATCTATTAACTTAAAATAATTCTATATATGAATGATATATATCCTATTCATAATAAATTGGAATTACACGAAAAAACATGCATATGAAAATGAAGCAGTTAACACCCAAAAACAACTATAATGACAAAATATTATTAACAAAATGGTATATTAAGATCATATATGATTTAATAAATAATTATATGGTTTTTTATAAATTGATAACATTTTTTAAACCATTATACATGAATATAATACATGTTCAACAAAATGAAACTACAAGGTAAGAGTTTTTTCACAATCTCATTATTATTAGAGATTGATTATATATAAGTATATAATGGGGAATATTAACAATCCTTGCCTATGTTTCTTATAGAAAAGTAAAAAAATTTATACTATATTCAAACAAATTTTTTCGGTCATTTTACTCATGTTCTAGTTTTTATAAAATTATTTTAACGGGGTCTTTTTTTCATTTTCCAAATGAGGTACTTCATTAATTTTTTGACAAAATATAGTAGGAATGTTTTTTAACTTATACAACATGATCATAATTTTCCTTTTTCAGGAAATCATAATATATTGAAGCTTTCTTTAATAGATTACAAGATTTTTTTAAATAAAAATGTTTTCTTTTAAAATTGAGCGGCCTTTTAAATAAATGATCTCTAATTAAAATGGAGTCTTAATCTCATGATTTTTTTTATGATTTTATTAGAAAATTTTCATATATTTTATCCTGAATTATGATATGTTATGACTGATTGATGTTGATTTATTTTGATATAATTTACCATATTTCTATGAATTTTTTAGGATTTAGGTTGAATGTAGATGTTCAATTTTTAAATCATTCATGGTTTATTGTAAAAGTACTCACATATCATATTCTAGATTCAATATGAATGTATATATTTTTTATGTTTTACCCTTTTCATATGAGGAAACCATTGGTACTAGTATGTGATGGGTAGGGCCTTCTATATCCCTTTGATGCATTGGTAGGTCTCATGAGACAAACTAGTTTGGTCATTGGTTTATGTCTTACCCATTTATGTATGGTATCTTGGTAAAATCCTTTACGGTATGTTTATGATGTCCAAAATTATTCATTACCTCATTATGAGATTAGTTATTGATATTACATGTGATTTTTTGACGAGTAGAATATCCATGGATGTGTTTTCTAGATTATGAGAATATTTTATATCGTATTATTTATTCTTTACATATTATGAACAATATTATATTTAAATATATTGTGTTTTTAGTATACACCTTACCTTAAGGTTAGTGCTTATTTATTTGTAGTATATTTTTTCACGCTTATCCTTATTGAGCATTTGAGCACCCCCTTTCTTATGTTTTATATTTTCTAGAATTCCAAGATGTGTATAATGACTGATATATAGGGTAAATATTTGAGAATAATGGGGTTATAAAATTTTTTATATGATTTAAATTATGTTTTAAAATGTTATGTAATGATCATGTATGAAATATGGTTTCCAAAATTGCTAAAATGATATGTCCTTTGGGATTCAAATAATTAGTCTGTGTAAATTAAATAAAGTGTGGAACTTACATTGGGCTAATGGGGTTGGGATAAATACATGCCTATACCTATTGGTTTTCACTGTGCTTTGGGTAGCGCAATAAGAGTGTGGTTTGAGTCGATGCTTGTGTGTATTGTGGTAATTTTAGTGGTTCTTGGAATGAAGAAGATGCATTGTTTCAGAAGTGGAGTGTCGATGGTGCTATGGTTTGTTGGGAATGTATTACATGAGGATCATGGTATGTGGGTTTAGGAAAATTATCCTATGTTCTTTACGTTTTGTCTCATTTGAGAGTGATATTTTGTGATAGTTTTTTTTGGGAATCACTATTCTTTGAGGAGGGGAGTGGTGTTATTGTGGATTTTTGGGAGGGATCCTTATAGATAAGGCAATCGTACTAGATAGGCACAGTTTTAGTTGGGTCATGTGGGTTTCTTGAGATTTATCTTGGTATTAAAGAATCCTTATGGTAATGAGTTTACTATAGTTTGTTGTGGGTTGTGGTTCTCATATTATTTGATTTCATAACGGTGGGGAATATCATTCCTGTTTGGATGAGAATGGGTGGTGGTAGGTTTTTAATGTTTTCACTCTAGTGTGAGCAGTTTGGACACATATTTACAATTCTTTTGGTAGTTTAAGGGTTATTGGATGTGGATTTTGTTACTTGGTTGAGGGGAAAATATAATGATACTTCTTAGGTGGGGATCGTCTAATCTATTTTACCTGAATGTCCCTCATGTTTGGTGTTCTTTCGGAATTCTGAGACTAATCGGTGGATATTCATGGTTGTGTTGGATGTGTAGATGTTTTTGGTGAAAATTGGGCATTTTTTGACCACCAAGTATTCTAGGTGGAAAGAAGTGATTATGCTGGGGTATCTTGTCAGGAACTGCATCATGACAGTTTAAGAAAAATCGTGGAAATTTGAGTTTTTACACTCGGGTGGATTATGAGGGGGGAAATGGTAATTTTACTTTTCATTAGATCTTGGATACTTTTTTTGAACACCACATTGGTCCCAGAATAGGGTCTTTACCCTAGTACCTACATTTTCTAGAATTATGAGCCTTTCAAATTTTAGATGAATATTATATATTTTATTAATTAAATATTATTTATTCCCGTATATTAATTCCGTGAAATATTTTTTTTCAGAGTATCATATTTAAATTATGACTTCTCTATTGAGTCTCTAATAGGGGGTTTTCCTAGGTGCGTTATAACCTCATGTTGGGTGTCAAGTCTGTGTTGGGCCCCCTTTTCTTCACTCTCCTCCTTTCATTTTTATCTTATTCTTTTATTTCTATTCACATTTTATTATTTTTATTTCATTTAATCCCTTGTTGTTTCATGTAATCCAACCTCATTGGTTCATCCTTATAATGAGAGATAGGATATTGATAAGTTATATATAGAACAAGGATAGATGGAGATGAAGGCACTACTGCAGAGCTCAGGCCGTGGAAGATTGTCATGTGGGTGTTGAAGATCTTAAATCAAATCAATGATTTGGTTTTCCCATATAAAGGTAGACCTTTATAATTTTTTTTCCATAAATCCTTATAGATTTTTTTTTATTTTCAATATTTTAGGGATATTGGGGGCCCTTTGTGGGTCGATCTGGTGGTTTTCAGGGAGTTTCGGTGTGTTTCGGGACGTCGAGAGGGATTTATGTTTGGGAAATACCATTAAAACGACATGTGGATTGATGAATGAATTATTCATGTTATTCCTCTTTAGGAATTTATAGATTTTATATGTACATGTTGTGCACTATAAGTACATGTCATGTAGTAGTGGTTGGCCATGTACCTAGCTATGTGATCATGCACATGGGAAGTCAGACTTGGGGAATTACACACCATGTTCCCAGGGTACAAACCATGCTGTAGTACAGGGACATATATCCAAGTATATGTGTTGATGTATGTGTGAGGATATACATTGAATACTTGGAGTACATCCCATGTATTGTGGCATGGTCATGTGGCCATGTAGTTGGGAATACAACCCATGTGAAGGGGTATGGCCATGTAATCGTATACAAGCAGATTCCATGCCCATGTACAAGTACCTGGGCAAACCCTGGGTGTTCCCTAAAAATGTAGAATTACATGTCTAGGTGAAAATTTAAGGGTAAAAGCTATTTTATCGGAAGTATACACCGTGTATATTTTCATGCAAGGTTTTTTGGGAGTATTTGTGCCCCATAGTCAGAATTGGTCTTTTGAGTAGTTCATCCTGAGTGTTTTCCATGTAGAACGTAGTGGTGGAATCCTTTTGGAATTTAGACTCATTCTTGATAGAGTTATGGACTGTTTTCATTTTTCAGGATTATTCCTTTGAGGTTGTGGTTCTAGAATCCTTCCAAAAGATTGTTTGTGAGAAATGAATCTTGGGTGAGTTTGTGAACATGTTGCTCACCATGGCTTGATAATGCCAAGTAGGTTTTCTTTAGGATATTTGTACAGATTCAAAGAGGTTGGGATCAGTGTATTTTTGGATGGTATATTTATTTTGGTTGTTCGAGGTTTATGTATGATTGCCTGAGGTTGGGATCGATTGGTGAATTTGATGTAGTTTACATTGTCAGATGTTATGTATGATAGAGTGATTTTGAGATGAGATTGAGATAGGTTTGAGGGACCTATTATGGGGAATTTCATTCTGGGTGGGTTTTTGTTGGAGGTTTTTCTTCTAGATGACTGTTATGTGGGTTTGAGCTGTAGGATCATCCATATTTCCTTTGAAGTGGATTGGATTGAGGAATTGTTTTTCTAGAGAAGCCTCTTTTGGGTGTCCTACCATAGCTAAGGTTTGCTGTAGGATCCCCTTGTAGGGTTTCCTATTGGGATGAGGCTCTGGTAACCATGGTGGATGCCCTATTTTGGTTGGTTAGTTAGGTGACATTAGTTCATTCATTGGTATTGGTTAGAGGATATGGGTGTTAGATAACCATTTTCTTGATATAAACTTATATGTTTGATGTTGTTCTTATTCAGCCATAGATCTGAGATAGGAGATCTTTGGGATAATATTAGATCAGGTGTTTGACTAAGACTGATTCTATTTCTTATATAGTCTTTTTGGTTGGTTGTTATGAGAGGGGGCTGGGAGAAAATGGATGAACTAGATGAATACAACTACATTAGTCAAACAGTTCTCCTTGGAAAAGGGTAGTGAATTACGGAGGAAATTTTCCCTCCTAGGGCCTATTTTTTATGAGGGATTAGTCTTTGTGACGAATCTTGGAGATGCGCTGATAGGTATGTTTTCCTAGTTGGTTATGACGGACATATGGGACTTTTTAGGATACATCTGAAGTCGACAGGGTGTCCCTACTACAAGTTTTGATCATACCATTGGAGTCATTATTCTTGGTAGATACAATCAATGTTTCTAAAGATAGGATGATATCCTAGGGTAGAGAATTTGTTCATATCCTTGTAATGGACGTTGTAATTATTCTTTACTAGGTGGATGCACTTAATGTTGTGGTTGTGTGATCCATGTTTCAAAATTGATCAGGATGGAGCCAGAGCGAGGGTAGATTATCTGTAAGTGTTAGTCTATAACCAAAGATTTTCCAATTTTTTTTATCCATTTTCTCCCTTTTCTGTTTTTTGTTTATCTTTTATAATGTTAGTCATGCTCGGATATGTAGGACATGACACATGTTCCATTAATTGTTTTGAAAACATATATTAGGACCATTGTTGGAGGTATCCGATTGAGATTTGTTTCTCACCCCCTACATGTGAGCCTCGGTGTATGTAAATACCTTATTAATACATTCATGTTGATCATAGGATATAGTGGATTAGGTGGAGTTCCATTATTTCATGTTTGATTAGAAATTCTCATATGGAGTTTGAGGTTCATGATGGAGCTGTTCAGCAGTCATGAAGACCTGGTATGTGGTTCAACTCTATGTATACACTAAGACTTGTGTATTAATTTTCCTTTATTCTATTATGTATGTGGTTTCCCCATTGGGAAACCAATATATTCATGTTTTAAATTGATTTTACAATATGAAACCTTTAATTATGTATAGTTATTTCAGTTATTTATTTATCTACATACACTCTGATTTTCACAGATATTTATATGTCTAGTTTATTTCTTCTATTATTATACACCGTTATATAGGAATATTCTCCTCACTATATCCATTTTAGGCCATCTCCACTAGTTGAAAACCGATCAAATATGAGGAGGCACTCTTGAGGCCTTGTTTCAGGCTAGATCGGGAGATGTTTTGGCTCAACCCAGGCCGGTTCATGAAAATATGATTATTGTTCTGAACTCCCACACCTATGAAATGCACCTAATGAAATATTTCATGATTAAGTGACCTTTCTATGTAAACCAAAAAGGAGGGGTAGGTTTATGATAAACTCAATACTCCTTCAAATTTGGTGGTAAGGAAAAAAATCCTCCTTTGTTGTATCATTCCAACCCTACTTCACAAGTAGTCCACAAGACTATGCCAATGCAACATCTTTAGTAATGAAAAGGAAACATTGAGGAAAATACACAGTCATTATGATAGATCATAATCAGTCTATGGGATTACACAAACATTATCCTATCAGTCTACCCAAAATTAAAGGTATATCCCTCCTAGAAAAAACCAAGGTATTCATCCATTCATGATTGTCGCAGTCATATATATACGAACACAACTGCATGCTCAGTATCTAATTATTAATTCCAGTATAAATAAATCACAACAACCTAAAAAATATATATTAGACAATAGGGAATAAATTATATCTTATATAGGTAGCACAGTTCAAGCCAATAAATTCAAAAACCATTATAATTCACAATAATAGTTATATAGAGGGAATGTGATTATACATTCTTACTCATGATGCAAGAATTAAATCTAAATCTCATAAAAATAGTAATAACAATTTCATCCATGGTAACTCAGAGTTTCATTACACTTGTAATGCCCAGGAACATTGATACTCTCCTACCCAAGTGCTATATAAAGTAAACCATTATATCATGTCCCAAGATAGTCCTAAAAGAAAATAATTAACTTTTTTATGATACAATTTTGTAGCACCCAAGACCATACCACTAGTTCAAAACTGGAGTAATAAATGAAGAAAATAAATAACGAAATAAAATTTAATGGTCCTCCAACGTCTATCATGGTTTGTTACCATCACTATGATCCACTACTCAGCATCATTCATTGTTCCCATTCCCTTATTCTAATCCTTATACATGAAGTGTACATGTGCATTAGGATTCCCACGTAGGATTGTATAACAAAACCGAGTCATAAACCACCAATATTTCAAAAAAGATTGATCATTTATTACAAGTGTATTCCATGATAATAAATTTGTAAAAAAGAGTATTGAGCAGTTGTTTCCTAAAAATCTACCATGAACCCCTAGTCTTACCCGCTTCAGCTTCACACCAAAATAATAACTAGGATTTATCATAGGTAACCCAAACTATCCTCAGGGTTAGTCAATATGCCACTCACAAAATTTATGGAATCATGCATACATGAGACACAATATTTCATCGGCCTCATGTATGAGATGATACTTGTAAATATCTAAGAATTGAGAATTAAACTCACAAATAACTTGGAATCAAATGTGATACATTAAAATCACTAAGCATCAAGTGTGATACTTTCAAATCACTAGGAATCAAGAAACTCAATACTTGGATTTGAGGCATCAACTGTATCCTCAAAACAATATTTCATGGTATCATTGTATCTTCAGTCTATGCTCTCGTCCATCATCACCATTTTATCAATTCATGCTCCCACACTAAAGAGAAATCATGTAAAAATGGTCCACCTCTTCTAAGAGACAAGAATTATACCTCTAAATTAAAGGTAACAAACATAACAAGTTAGAGAATGTAAGGAAAGAAAATCATCATTAGAGTACAGTAACAAAATTTATATATGTGATCAATAACAAGAAAAATAAGCTACATTAAAAACTATGGGAATCAAGTATTACAATGGGTGTCATGAGCTACACACACCCACATGTGATCCAAATCAGTCATGGTCATCAAGGAAATCCATATTAAGAATTATACCTTGGTAAACATGTGTATACGAGAGCCCCAAATGGTAAGCAAATTCATATATTAGAGTAATTTATGAAGAAATTCAAGGTTCATTAAAGAATCATCACTAAAATATCACCAATGTATTTTTTTAGTTCCAACCACTCACCATGGATTCTTATGACAGTTTCCAACTATTCTATTACCAAAATGAAATAAAACACCACATTAAATAATAGTTTATCTCTCCTATATAATTCATAATAAACATTATAATTTCATATTATTCTTCTTGATAAAACCATATTATTATCATTTAAGAAATTATTTATCATTTATTTGGGAATCATTAAAAATTTTACTCATACAATATTCAAGAAATATTTATAAGAGAAAAATTGAGATTCCTGCCATGAATAGTATATCCTTTGAAAAATGTTTCTCTTGAGAATAAAGGAGATAGGGTGAGGGGTTTTTCATGCCTGGAACATAGAAGAATTTATATTATTTGGAGAAGGTTTAACCAAACTAGAACTAGGGAATTTTTAGACTTCCCAAACACAATAGAATACCCAAAAACTAGAAGTAGAATTATTTAAATATTTTCTAGAAGTAAACTGTATATGGAACGACAAAATTATGAAAAAAAATTGAATTCTCCATTTATTTTTTATTTTAATAATTTCTTAAATATGGTGTGTTTAAATA
Source organism: Viscum album (assembly GCA_963277665.1). Lineage (NCBI taxonomy): Eukaryota > Viridiplantae > Streptophyta > Magnoliopsida > Santalales > Viscaceae > Viscum > Viscum album. The sequence goes on from OY728142.1 coordinate 817,433,732, forward strand.
CTTTTATAAATACATATTACGAATTTAAATGAGTCAAATATTTAATTCTCATGATTTCAGGACGTAAAAATCATCAAAAGGCATTATTGGTGAGAGGTAGGGAGAATAAATGAAAAAAATGGTTTCAAATCATTTTTTCTAGAAAGGCAATTGTATAATGGTAACTTGGATTTACCCTTACATAACTATTATCCATCATGTGAGGGTAATTTTTATACCCTTCCATATGTCATAAACCCATACTCACCCTTACATATATATGGATTAACATTATGAAAAACCAAATAACTCTTCATCAATATTTGAAAACATCTATCTATCTTTATAAATAACCTAAGGTACCTTTATATGGTCTTTAAAAACATGGGGCCACCTTTACAAAGTGGACAGAGTTTCTTATTACCCTTGTGTAGAGACCCTGTTACCATTGCATAATATTTGAAATGTCAAGATTACATTATGCAGTGGTTGGTATACAATTACATTACCTTTAAGAAGTTCATCATACCCTTATGTAGTAGTAGGTTACCCAAACACAGAATTTAGATTTTATACTTACCCTTACATAAACTCTACTGTATTTATAAAAAAATTATAAAAATAAGGATTTACCCTTAAACAACTCCCAAAAACCCCCTTGTGTGAAGGGGTGAATCCATTTTACCTTTACGTAGGCCCTAAGAAATTTGTAAAAGATTTTTTGTTTTATTTTTTTACTTTTCCAAAATAAGAATATATAATGTAAAAAAATAGGTTTTTAGAATGTCTAAAAATGGGGGATGATACATAAATCATGAAATGAAAAAAATTAAATTTAGTGATAAATTCAAAGAAAGATAATATATAAATAGAAAAATTAATATGGTGTAAGTGTTATTTGGATCATAGTACCAATTCATAAATCATATTCAAATTTTCATTTGAGGGCATGCCTATGTTTTTTTTTTGAAGTGTTGGATATGTTGATCATAACATGTGTGACTTGATGTTTTATATGGTGATTAAACATCTTTTTTTATTCTTTTTCTTTCCCTTGAGTTTAGATCTTATTATAGAAAGATATATATTTGAGAGGTATATCATGGGGTGTCTTAAAGACCCTTTTCCATTTCCCTTTATGAGTATGTTTTTGATTCATGGGGATAAGAATGATTTGTGAGGAATCTGATATAAGTGTCCATATTTTAATTGAACCCTTACTTTTTTATTTCTCAGATGTTGGGAATGTCTCGATATGTTTTTTGGTTGTGTTAGTGGTTTTTTGAGTTTTATATCGATTATAAGTAATTCTATTGTTATTTTTTAGTTTAATTTATTTTTAAGAATTTCGATTATGTTTGATACATTATGCATGATAATAAATCTTATGCATGTTTTGAAATAATACACATCTATTTAAAATATTATATGAGCATAATTACATTTTTATTTAAAAATGATAAAAATATATTTTAATGATCTTACACTAAGAAATTATTTTTTGTAATGAGTTTATTCTGGTAAATTATATTTTACATATAAAATAAATTAATATATATATATATATATTTATGTGTCTGTGTTAGATAATTATATATTATGTTTTATATATAATTATATTATGTTTTAAAATGTTGAAAAAAATTTTATTTTATGAAATTTATATATATATTAACATATCTAAATAATAATTTGTTATATATTAAATTTATATATATATATATTAATGATTTTTCAAAAAAAAAGAACAACCATGATATATAAATAAGTAATCTTTGAATCCTAAAAGATTATAAAATGTTAAAAAAATAAACAAAAAAGTTTAACAGAGTTTTGAAATGCTTGTTGGAGAGTTGGAAAAAAAGTGAATAAATGAAAAACATAAATAAAAAATGGGAAAACTTGTGAATTGAAATTGTCTGAAATGACTTAAAAGGGATTGAATCATTCTTCATTTTGTGAATTTTTTTTGTTAATTTATGAATTAAAAATTGAATTAAGTAAAAATGTGAAACATTTAAGATTTAAGGAGAAATATTTTTATTGAGAGAGAGTTTATTTTGAGAAATAAGGGGGAAGCTATTTCTTCAAGAGATAATGCATAAAGAAATTTTTTTGTTAAATATCTAAAATAAGAGTAAATTAATTTTTTAGAGAAACCTAAATATATGTCAATTTAAATCATGGTGTATAGATAAACCTTTGAGTGAGGGTTCCTATGTTCAGGATAGAGTAATAGCATTGCATCGAAGAAATATCATTGTATCATTGTTTGGGTATATATTTTTTAAAATTTAGAAAAAAAATTCCATTCTCATATTATTTTCCCTAACATGAAAAATCAATTAAGCTTTCCTTGGATGATTCATGTATCATTTTTAAACCCACTATATTTCTTAGTCATTATGATTTGAGTTTCTATAGAATAAATTGGTGTTGTTATACTTTATCCCTTTGAGCATGTAGAGTATATCATGATAGATGTAACATTATGAAACATAAAATCTTTGCATTTAGATAATTGATCTACAAATTCTATTTAAATTGTGCATGTATGAATTAATCATACTTTAGCTCCCTATATAAATGGATATAATTAGCAATAACAAGATAAAGAATCTATGAATTATTAATGGAAGAAGAAGATGACGGAAACACATGTAATAGAATATTGTTAATATATAATAATTTCAACAACTGGAATAAAAGAAATAACACAGTAAATAGATTAATAGTTTGATATTATTAATTCAATAAAGGATATTCACATGTTGTGGAATATTGTTACCACATGAAAATTAAAGGAACATTAGACTGAATATTGTATAAGATTAATATTATTTTATAATTTGGATAATTATTGATGAGATAAAAATATAATAAATGCTTTTGTGTAGTTTTGATAACATCTATTTTATGATATTGATTTTAAGAAAATAATTAATTTTATGACAGGTTTCAATTTAATAAAATTATTCCATAAATTGAAATAATGTTATTGAAATAAAATATTTCCACATGAAAGTAGTTAATATTATTTTCTAGGATGAATTATCACATGAAAAAAATTATTATTATTTAATGAAATGAAATAAGATAACTAATATATATATTAGAGAAATGTTATAAAATGTTTTTTCATAATGAAATTGACTATTTTTATTTTATAATAATATAGAGATTAAATAATAAAGTTTAGGGAATTATAATAAGTAGCGATTATTGTTATCCTATTGATATTCGCTAGTATGCTCAAGAATATGTTTAATCAACTTCTTGATTAATCACAAGTGTATTGACAAATAATAATAAGATGAAATAGTAAAAATTTTAGTTATTTACCTTCATAAAGTCACACTAAATTTTATGTGTTTGTCACAGATATTTATTACTGAATAATAATAAATTGGAACATGTGATCAGATGTAGTTGCCTCATGACTTACTTGATGGTATTTTTTCTATTAGATATGTTATTTTTATTAAGATTCATGATTAATTTTCTTGGAAATAGATAAACAAAATAAGGCCAAAGTGTTGAAAATATTTAATGAAAGAGGAATGTGTTGATCATTATCATTATTCCTTGAATATTAATGATATTTGTAAATATTACAGAGTTCAAATTTATGATTAATGTTATCCATTACGGGCTTCTTATATTATGTTAATTTTTAATTTTAACCTATGATGATGATTTAGATAATTAATTATAGTAATGTATTCAGCTATTTTATAGAAATATAAGTTTGGGGATGAGAAAGCTCAAGTCTATTTATATGTGGCATGAATGCCTCAAAATAATGGCCTTATTTATCTTTAATTTTGTGATGTAAATTTTTGGTTTCCTTGTCTGTGTGCTCTAGGATGTTAGATCCCTGTTATGTTTAATTGATAATTTGATATGGTTGGTATACCTAGAGACCAATGTGCTGGATTTTCAAAGGATATATTGATTACTGATTCCATTGATGGCGAGATGAAAAGTATTATGTGTAGTGTGGTCTAGGGTGACAAAGGTAGGTCAGAAAAAGTTTAGAGATGCATGCTCTCATTTATATATTATTTATATTTATTTTAATGGTTTCTCTACTATATGAATGTTTATTGTATTTCTCAATTTCCCACAGTTGTTGGTTTTCACACAAAAATATAATCATTTTTGTGGTAGCTTAGGACAAGTCCAAGAGTATCCAAGAATTATGAAATGTTAAATGAATTGAATTTAAATACTAGAGGATATTTATTGATGATTATATATAATGATTACATTATTGAATAAAAATGTAAAATAATGGTGTTTGAGCCACTTCCAGTAGAAGATAAAATTATTAATCTTAGAAATGAATATGGAGAAATACTATTTAATTTAAGGATAATAAATAATAAATATTTTATTTTTATTCTTCTGTGAAAGTGTGATATCTAGACCTTAGTTGTAGAAATCAGTTGTCATTTTTTATGATAGTTATAGATGAATCTGAGGCTAGGTAGTTTCCCTTAGTGTTATTATGTGCAATAAATTTATATATATTTTTATAGACTTCACCACCTGAGTTGTCTAGGAATCCATCCTCTAAATATTTTAGGGGGGTCTTCCCTCAACATCCAAGATGTCAAGGGAGCAGATAACAGTCTCCTCCTTCTCCACTATACTCCATTCTGTTGTAGTATCATGTGTGGTAATACTAGGGTTACGATGAAAAAAGGTAAATGGTATGGATTCACGTAGGCTATAATGGATCTTGGATTTTCTATACATCCATGTGTGAGCTTTAATGGATAGAGGTTATACCACATACTTGTATCTGATCATGGTGGCTACCGTTTCCCATAGGCGTACTTACATGGACTGTAGTTTCTTGAGTCATAATGAATTTACATAGGTAGTGGTGGATTTTAAGATTACACATTGTTATATAATAGATAATGATAATGGATATGTGTAAGTGATAAACATCACAAGATATAGGTCTTGAAATTTCTACGTTTCATATGTTGTATGTCTTAATATAGATTCCTGGTTTTGGGTAGGATAGTTTATGGAAGAAATGAGAGCTCAATATCGGTGTCATTGGTGCGTGAGAGTAAATACCACTTAGGGTAATGGAAGTGGTTTACCTTCATTATATTTATGATTTTATATGGATATTTTGTCCTTTAATGTGTTACTTGGTGAGTAATATATGGTGAGGATGAAAAATAACCCTACCGATTTAGGTGATGGGTCAATTTCATTTGACTACTCACTAGGATTTATCCTAACTATTTTTTAGATTCACAGAATTTATTTAGTAATTGGGATAGAATTTCAATCTCTATAATTTTTTCTATATTTTATGGAGAATTTTGGTTGTTCCCAAGGATTTATTTTGAGTATTTTTAGTTATACTTGTCTTTTATGACATTGCATTCATATATGGGGTTTATCAGTTATTTTACATTGATGTTTTATTAATGATATAGAGTTTATTGGTGAATTTCATCTTATATATTATCACTAAATTAATATTGAGGGAAATTCTTCCCCTCTATGTGGATTACATTCCCTCAATGCCAGTAATTAACATGTATCATATTTGAGCCAAGATCTAGGAGTCATTTTCCCCCTCCCATCACTATAACCCAAGTGGGGAACATGTTGGGGTTGGGGTCATGAAATCCTTTCTAACACTAACGTCAATGTTCTTAATGATTATCGATAATAGTTGGTAAAATAAATCCATCTATCACGATGTATCATTGGGTTTAAACTATATCACCCATCATATTGGTAGGAATCCCGCCGAATTCCACAACATGCTAGTTTCATAGGTGATACAGTTTGGGTTACAAGATACATTCAGTGAGAGGGATAATCAACAAGATATATCATAGGCTTGAACACCATAATATCTTGGTGTCTTCCTTCTAATATATTCTTTGGGTTTCTCCTTGAGCCTTTACACAATAACTCGTACATTAAAAAACGTTTACATTATTCCTTGAACATATTTAACATTTAAATAAAACCCTTTATTCTTTATATATTTCATCTTCTAAAACATTTAATGATAATTAATATGTATGATAAATGAAAACTTTACAATTTAACAATTAACTATCATATTAATCATAAAGAGTAGAATGATATCATATACCACACCATAAAATATCCATTTAAAAGGAATATGATATGCCTTAGTTCAATCTATTTCATATAATATAACTAGTATATGTCATATATTATCATATCAACCCAAAAACGGAATATATTTATATGATTTAGGGTATATCTCCCTCATATTCCACTCTTGTTAATATTAACATGTTATCATAACACATAATACTCTATGATAATAATTAGTTAAAAATATCTCAATGTCATAATTTGATATCGGTTTATCATTTCACTTTTTATGTAATATAAATAAAACATATGAAATAATGACAAATAAATATTTCCTTTATTATAAAACCATCATATTTTATCATTGTAAGTAGCCATTATATCTAGTTTCTTATATATATAATACCTAAAAACAATTCATTAATATCATGATTTTTCTTTTTTAATGAATTTCTCAAAGAATTTGATATATTATTCTTTTTATCCACCCAAAAAAATTATTATATAAACCCTCTCAATGATTTTGTTAATGAGATTAGATTTTAAAATAATTTTTTTGGTCCTTTGGTGAGACTGTGGTTCCATGGCCTAATAAATGGTTTCATTTTTATCACAGTAATGATTAATTTCGATTAAAATAATAAGTACCACCAAATGTTTAGTGATAAAATTTTTAATCCAAGTAGTATCCTTCACCACATATGATGTGGTGATGTCCAATGACTATAGTATTTTTCTTTTTTGGAACTCTTCAAACTAATAGATTCATTATTTCGGAACACACAAAACTATATTAACATCTCCAGTCATATTTATTAATTTAGATATTTGTATCAATGTAACTTCTTAAAATGTTCACTTCATCACCTCTAATGACTAAGAATATATACTTATTTCATCTCATGTACATTATGATGATATTTAAAGAAATCCATTTACTCTCACTAGTAATCAATTTTTGTCTTTTTATTATGCTCACATTATAAGAGATATGTGTCAAAATAAACAACATGGTATACCTAATATATGCTATATAAAACCCAAATGGAATATTATCCATGTCTCTATTTTGATACTCTTTAAAATGAAATTAATTTTTCATAAGAATCATGCCATGAAATAGTGGAAAAGAAAACTTCTTGGAGTTATCTATGGTAAAAATATAAATCACTTTACTAATATTAGTTTCTTCACTCTGTCCAAGAATAAATTTTGTTTAATCTATATATATATTTACACTCAGTATGTAAGAATCATCATTCATCTATTTTATTGAGAATAATTTTACCAACCATGCCTTTACATAATATAAAGTTTTAATATAACTTATTATGAGTAGTTTTTCATCCATATACAACACCATAAACCCCACAAAACTCATACTTACATAATTATATACACAAGAATTATGAATATATTTGATAAACCAAACTCTATGATTTCATCATCAGAAAAAAATGATCCAACATTTATATTCCTACATAAATCAATAAATGCCTTTTTACCATTTGTGTACCTTATAAACATTAATTGAAACATTAAACCTTTTTATTTTATCATATACATATCCATCACTAAATTACCATTATGGAAAGTGATTTTGACATCCATTTGGTATAACTCTATTTAACAATTCAAATAATGATATTGTATTTTTTTGTAAAACCTTTTTTTGTGTAATTTTGTGAAGTTGTTGATAATGTAAAATACAAGTACTAAATATATAAGTGTTTTCTTCAAAATTTAAATTTATTATAAGCTATAAGTTTCTAGTTAATAGATGAGTAGAAATTTGTTGTCATAGTAGATAAAGTACTTGTTAAAATGGGTGAAAAGAATATTGGGATAAGGATTGTAATACTTTTTATTATATTGATAATGATTTTAAATATATCATGATAACACTGTTACATATTGATAAATTTTTTAAAAAAATAGGTTTGAAATTCTTGAAGAAATGACTTGTGTGTATAAGTCACTTTTCAATTTTCTTTTGGGATTTTTCACATTTGTGTATCAAACGTTTATAATTTGTGTACAATTCATTCTTGAATCTTTTAAAAAAATGGTAATTCATATATCTGTAAATGTATAAATATAAATATTTATAATAGTAATTGAGATTATAATAAAACTAATTAAGGATGAATATGATTCATTGAACTCTATGTATGATCCATTACTAAGATATGTAGGGCTCATCCACAACATCATATGAGTTATCCATCACATTGAGAATTTTTTAAGGATAAAATTTATGAGATATTAAATATTAATATTCAAAAAAATGTGAATTTAAATTACATAATGAATACACTATTCTTGAATGGATTCAAACTTCATGATCTTTCATGAGGATCATGAATTGAGATGAATTAGTAGAATAAAACTGAAGGTTATACTATGTATGGATAACAAAGAGGCTTCCATGGAAGAAAGGGAGATATGCCCCATCCTAGTGTATAAATCCATGAACATGTGGATAATGTTTTCAAAGTATTAACAACTATTTTATTTTTTAAGATTTTTAGAATGTGATATTTGACCATCGTATGGGATTTAATGTTTTGAGTCATAAAGAAGATTGAATGGAGACATAGACTCACGAATTGAATGAGAATTAAGATGAGAATGATTGTACTATGAAAAAGGTATGTTCCTATAATTGGAAATGGAAAAAATTTCACAACAACATTATATAAATATAAAATGATAAAAATTTAAAAGAGATGTGTGATCAAGACTATCAAAATCCACTAATTATTGAGAACATCCATAGAATACTTTTGTAGAGAGAAGATGAAGAGAATCACTATATATGGAGTGTTTATAGAGGATAAAATATTTATTAGAAATAATTATTCAAATAGAATAAATCAATTATGTAGATGTGAGATTATATATAGTTGGATTCAACCATGGTAACATGTTTATGTTCATACCCTTTCTTGAGTTTCTTTTGATAATATAATGAGAGTTTTGAATATGGGATAAAAATGATGATACACCATATATGTATTCATTCATAAAAGAGGATAACCTTATTAAAAAGTATGTTGTTTCTATGTCTTTTCATCATTATTTTGTATCTTAAGAGAATGGTGCCAAATAATAAAGATATTTCAAAGGGTATTGAAAATTTATACATACTAATACACCCCCCCCCCCCACCCACACAATCAGTGTGTATCACTATTCTTGTGACCCAAAAATATCATAATCATAATGTTATTCTACAAAAAGAGTTTTACTAATTAAATGTATCACTACAAGAGAAAATGTCTTTTATAGTAAATACAATGCATTTTTTTATACCTATTTTTCACCAAGTGGGATTTATTGGTAAACACTTTACTATCCACGCTAGTTTTCATGTGGAAAACAAAAATTCTCCCTATATATATTTCCACATCAAGTGCATCCATTAGGTTTCAAATGTGGTTAGTGTATATTAAGTTTATCTAAAAAATCATGGACTCAAACCATTTCATGGAATGAAAATTCACAATGGTCTCTCGATAGGTATTAGGTTCATCCTCTATGAAGGACACTTCATCATCATTTTACATAAGAAATTAATATCTATTAATGTATTATTTAATCCAAAAAATGTATCAAGTTTTTCTGTAATTTGAGTATTTCTAGTTTTTTTAACTTCTTATAGATTTGACTCCCTTTCCACTAAAGAGTTATTCATTTTTATTAGTTCCATGTCTATATAAATTTTAATTTCCTTCACTAACTCCTATTGTAATATACTCATTCTAATAATAAAATAACATTTTGTTCTAAAAACACATTTCTCAATGGGATTATTGAAATAATATCCTTTAGTTTCCTTAGGTTAATAAATTAATATGTACATTTCTGATGTAGGGTTAATTTTATTTGAAAACAAACATCTTATAAATATTTTAAAAGTGTTGCCTTTTCATAAAATAGAAATTGTAACTCCTCACAATCGATATCTCATATGTTTTATTTATATCTGATTTAAATAAAATGAATTTAATCAAGAATGAAATAATTTCTAGATAACATACATGAAATTAAATAAGAAGGTAAAACAAACTCATCATAAAAAAACCATGTACAACAAGGTATGATTATCCTTATTAGATATACTATTTAAATTCAAAGTTTTGAGAGGATGGAGTTCTGAAAAAATACTACAATCTCTCTAATGATTAATAAATTTTGAGATCAAATATTCCCCAACAATAATTGATTAGAGAATTTATATAATTTTACTTACTTGATACTCTATTTAGTTTGAAAACTCATAGAAATTTTCAAATGTTTAAAAAAAATTTCTCATCAGAATCACATGACCATAATAGATGAAATCATTATTAAACATTACAACATACCTATACCTACTAATATATTGAGTACTAATTTTCTCTATATACTTTACTATGTATTATATCCAACAATCTACTATCCTTCTCACATTTTCAACTAAAATGGGATTTGTTTAGTTTACATAATAAATAAGATTCATAATATTTAAATGATTCATAATTAAAGGATGAAAACAATCCATATCTCTAGATTTTTTGGATGAATTTCTCATTCATATACCAAAGAAGATAATTCCAAAGATATGTAACTTTATAATCAACTATGTTAAAATTTTTATAATGAATGTTATATATTTGATTATCCATATCTAGAATATATAAACCATTATATATTAAATTTTTGAAAATTTTAAAAAGCCACTTTAAGGTTGAGTGGGAACCTAAAAGAATGAATAAAAAACAAAAAAACATATAGAACCAAATAAACATTCCACGAGGTAAAAATTCATAAAATTAAATTTGAAAAATGTCCCACATGAAATATTCAAGAAAAAATGAGTTTAGAAAACTTAGTAAGTAGCTCAAGGTTGACCACCAAAATGTCGTAGTTCCCTACCAAATCAGCATCACTTCCTGAAGCTATGAGAAGTTTCCTTGATATGTGTTATTAGTGACTATCAATGTCCCATAATCATAACTCATTGATGAGAACCACCCACCCAGAACCCATAACCATCCTCCATTGATATTTTTATTATATACTTGTCATCACCACCACTACTAGAAAAACCATTGAACACTCCTGGAACAAAGACGAAAATACCATCAAACCATCATCACATGAATCTAATATAAGAAATAAACCACTAACATACAAAATATCCATCTTCAACAGTGTGAAAAACTAAGGATACCTTGAAGTAGGTCACAAAAACCACCCTAAGTCCCAATCCAACAACCATAGGAAGAGCCTTCACCTACCGTCTGTATATGTATGACACCCATAGAAAAAACTTTAGAAGGTCAACACCACATTAAGAATATAATAAATACATTGTAGATTAAAACCCTAAAAATATTACCATACATCTATCCTAAAATAGAATAGGTATACGTGAATCAAACCACTACATTCCTAAAGCAATAACATATGAGTTAATGCATAATTTGATTTGATTCAATGAACAAAAAGAAATAGACATTTAAATACCCAAAGGAAGAAAAAACAATATAAATCCTACACCCATTGAAAGAAGCAATAGAATATAAAATAAATAAAAGAACAAGAACATTTTATTCATGAACAACACACTACGGAAGTATAATATGACTAAGGAGCAATTTACACATGTTTCATATTATATCTTCCTGACTACTACTACTATCCTATGCCACCAAAAAATAAATCATGCCTGGGCAAAATTGGAGTCATTCATGAAGGAGAAATAAATAATAGGAGAGTTAGACCATGAAAGTGGAACATAAGAGAAACCAAACTAGAATAACCACCAAAACTCAATGTAAGAGATGATAACTTGGAATATATCATTTGTAGAATTTACTATTGAACCACCATACAAATCCAAAACCACCATAAAAATCTATCATTATAGACCATATTTGGGTTTTAATATGGTGGTTTTAGAAGGAACAGCTTTGATAATACATGAACAGTTCTCTCAATAATGATCCATAATAACAAAAATAAAAACTTTTTCAAAACTAAGGGACAAAAAATCATAAAAATATAGCAAATAAAAATGAACTCCATAGAGATAGATCGATAGAAGAGACTGAAAAGTAAATAAGGACTAGGCATCAAGGACTAGATACAAAAAATAACTACATCAACGTTATAGGACCACTTAAGAGAACCCTAGATGAGAGAGGGGAATAGGGAGAAGATAAGAGTAACAAGAAGCCATAAGAACAAAGCATCATTAAGAATAAATCTTATTCACAATCATGAATGAAAATTCATTATTATATAAACAATAAATATAAAAAATATTTATTATTAAAAATTTGTAATAATTTTTCAATTTTACAATTAATCATCTAGGTATATTTAAATCAAAGGTTTTAAATTCCAATTTTGTAACTATTTTACCATTTCCAATATATAGATATAATTTCAATTTCATCAATTGTATCTTATTTTTGAGTTTTTTTTATTATCAAAAATGTGTGATGGAATCCTATTATCCAATACCCACAGAAAATAGCTGCCTAAATTTATTTTAATGATATGAAACTCATTATGGTCTAATAATTATCATTTAGAACACTTTTAACCCATAGATAACTATTAATTTATCTATAATTCGATCATATAAGAGATCTCAAACTGATATTAATGGTTCATGGATGTATCTATAATGAGACATATATTTTTGTTTGTATCATCTTTTATATAAATTAAATAAGTATTTTTATTTAACATAGTCCCCTTAAAATAATGACCCCTTACATCATTACTATTAGTTGTCCATGAACCATATTTTACTAAATACTGATTAATTATGTAATTTATCCAAATATTTATCTATTTAGGTAGGTTTTATTGTCAAATATATTATATAGGAATATTATATTGTTATTTGTAAAACTCATTTCCAAATTCTTCATATAAATTATCCGAACATTGTTCTTCTGGGAACCTAATCCAATTAGTGGCAGAATGAAGACTGTGATCCAAGGATTAAAATTGATTATGGGTATCTATTCTTCATAGGGTGACACATACCTAAAATTTCTTATAGAAGATAAGTCATGAGAACAGATATTTTAAAAGATCTACCAATTTTAATTATTGAATTTTTGACAAGAATTTTCATTGGAAGGAATCTCATACTTATTATTTCTAGGTTTTTTTTTAATTTTATTATATATGTATTATATATATCATACATAACTATTGTATCTCATTATATCATTAAATATCATTAACTATCAATTCCTATATGTATACATGTTTCTAGTGATTTAGTTTTTAATATTATTCCAACAACCAAATTAATATTTTCAAAATATCATATTTTATAAAAATTTATATAACCCACGATCTGTATTACTTTCCCAATAATAGAATCCAATTATATATATGTATATATAATAAATTTCATCTCACACTTGTGGTATATGAAAACCTTTTATATAAAGGCTTAATATAATATAAAACCAAAAACATTACAAGAGTAATTATTTTTTGATAAGTAGCAAACCCCAACTATTCTAAACATAGCCTAACCTCATTGGAAAATGAAAAGTCTGAATCAAATTTACAATATCCATAGATCAATACTCAATAAATACATTAATTAAAATTAAATTCTAACACCTAATATGTATAAAAACAATCAACCATTATTATTAAGTACAAAAATAAATAATAAATCATGTTCTTGGTGATCAAAAAATAATTTTTTATAATGTACTTTACCATGTAACTCTTAAATTCATGGAATTACAATTACATGAAGTATTTATAATAATATAAACTAAATCATAACAATATTAAAAATATAAAAAATGAATATACATGAATATTACATATTAATTTTGTTCATAAATGTATAATTCAAATATTTAACCTAATGTATTACAAATTTTGATAATTATATTGATAAAATAACTTTTGATGTAGTTTAAAATTAAATATAATTCGAATTGGACTATTGGGGACACTCTAACAAAGGTTTTAAAAAACACTAAAAATAAAAAATAACATTTTCCAATGACCATAATGTGATATATATATATATATATATATGTATATATGGTATTTTAGACAAAGAATTGCTTTAAGCACCATCTATGACCTATGATATATTGTTTATAAATAATATATTTTCTTTAATTTTTAAACCATAAACCTTAGTTTTTTAATATTTAAAATGTCATTTTTTTCCATAAAATTATAATTTCTATAAACAACGAGTGTTTTATTCCAAAACCATGATATACAAAAAATTATTTTATGATGCTTTATTTTTTTTAATAAAAAACAAAAAAAGAATATAAAGCCTTGAATTTTTTCTAAAAATTATCATAATCCATATGTGGATATATAAACCATGGATATGGTTCTATAAAAATATCTATATGTTTTTAATTTTTTTTCTTTATCTTATAGATCATTATCCGACACTTTCTTGGATACCACTAAAGGGTTTTTTGAGAAGTCTCTATTTTCTAAACATATTAGAAGAAAACATGAAAGCCTTTATGGAATATCGATCCAAATAGGAAAAAATAAATTGCAAATCTATAAAAAAAATTACCTCATTATCCATAATGAATATTATCAAACAGTGAACCTGGTAAAGATTCCCAGTATAAATCAATTTATTCTTTCCTCTAAAGGTATCCACTAGCTACTTGGATCACTAAGCACTTTGGTATGACCCCTAATCCTTTAAAGGTGCGTTATCACCATCTATATAATGGCATGTCAATGGAAAAGTGTGATATATTTTCAACTTTATAGAGTGGTTTGATTGTATTATATAACTCCTTAATGTTTCTTATGAAGATTATTTTATATAGATCATTTTATGAATTAAAAATCCTATTTAATTCCAAGTCTTTCACACATTACTCTTTGGCAACAATCATTATGAAATTTTCAATGGAACTCATTTATAAACAATTTAAACTTAATCACGTGAAGTGTAATAAGTCTTAAAAAATATGATAACAATTATAAGAGATCTTTAAAAATGATATCACAAATTTTTTAGCAGTCACACCATGATATAATTTTAAAAACCACAAAATAAAACCAACTGTAGTGTGGGGACTCGAACCACCTTATGATATATGATTTTGATCATGTTATAACACTTTCTATATCAATTATAATTGGATGTGTTCTAGTTATATTATATATAGTTAATATTTTTCAACCATATATGATTCATTTCAAATCCATATTTTCTATTTATCATGTTTATGGTAAGATATATTTTAGTTAGTTGTGTTTTGATCAGATCCTTTTTTAGTTATGTATAATTTTTTTTTAATAATTCCATTATAGGCCATTACATTACAAAATTAAACTATTTAAAACAATAATATGTTTCTTTATATAAGAACAATTTATTTTTATTTAGGGGTTTTCTCACTTTGAAGAAATACAACAGAAATAAAATATGCAGGAATTGTGTTTATAAAAATGAAAGGAGAAATATTCATTGACCTAAGAGAGATTTTATTGAGTTTTAAATGTTATTTTAGGATATGGTTATTTGATTTTATTATCATTAAGGATTATATTTAGTGTTTTCAATTTGTTATTTCAAGGTTATATGTGCTGGTCGACAAAATATGTATGAACATTAACTACAATAGGCAACTAAAATAAGGGTGAATTAAAAATGGTAGGGTAAATAACCTTCATAAATATTTACACATAAATAAATAAATAAAATTAAAAAAAATAATCACGTACTATAAAAAAGTAAAGTGTTAGAACATAAATGGATGGATAAATAAATATTGGGAAACGATAGAAAAATGTGTGTTTGGAAAATGACTTTATGGATAATTTAATTTGTTCCATATACTTAAATATAATCCATTGAATGAAATATATAAAATATGATAAATTCATAATGTAAATAGGTATGATGTAATCTCCAAAGGATAAAGAATAAATACTTCAAGCACATTATTTGAACATGTTTGTGCTCAACAAAAGATATTTAATTTTAGGTAAAATTGGATACATGATAAAGTAAAAGAGATAAATAAATTAAATAATAAAATCTAAATTGAATAGATATAGTTAATTTTAAAGAGGTTTAGGATTATAAATTTCTACACCACATGTTTTATGTTAAAAAAAGTTCTTATCCACTAAAATTTCATCATTTTTAACCCAAATAAAAAGAAAGATATATTGCCTAGATTCTAATGAAATAGAGTATAAGATATAAGGAACAAAACTTATTACATTCATAATCGTTAATTTAGTATAGAAAACACTTCCTTTTACATTGAGGATATTTTCATTTTTATATATTTAGAGAATTGGGACAATACACTCATAATGTAACACATTATTACAGAGTGGAACCATAAAAACAATTTCAATTTTTTTCAAAAAAATAAAACATTTAAAAATAAAACAAGACTTATTAACAATTCTTCAACATTTTACATGGCTTAATTCTTTGTATAACACATCCATTAACCTATTAAAATCATTTAAAAACTTATGATGAGCACGAATTCTCAGTAAGAGATGAAAAAGAAGAAAAGAGCACTTTAGTCCATGAATACTCGCAACGTATTAAAACATTTTCAAAAGACATGCTTGTCACCCATATATACTTACTTCATGTAACATGAGATTTAAACAAGATCCACACAAACATGAGTACATAAATATAATCATAAAGGTATCTTGGGGCATTACTAACATAATATTGTAATCATTCTTGGATACCATATAATTTGTAACCCCCATGGCTACCTTACATTGTGTAACCATCGCAGTTACACTTGGAGTAACCATACAGCCGACCTCCAACATACTCATTCCCAATGCATTGGAGGGAAACATAGGTCCCACCCTTAATCATAAATAATTCTCCATAACAAAAATAATAATCATACAACATGAATTATTCCATAAATCATTGCTTTTGAATTTTGTAAAATCGAATTTAAAAAGAGGATCATTAAAGAAATGCCCTTATAAATATCATAAAATTGAAGATAGAGTTAATAGAGTTGGTGGAGTAAGTATATATACTATAAATACACATAATAAAACATAATAAAAACAGAACACATCACACAAACAATTTAAATATAACATAAATAATGATGTATAAGGTTAACCCAAAGAATGGAAAATCGGGTTATGAATTCCCTTAACTCGGGTTTGTCTTACTTCCAACTTGTTTAAAACTCCTATGTAATGGTTAAAAGTGTTTTATTTATAATTTAAAGATACATTTTCATGTTTATAACATATTATATGATCATTTCATAACATCATTTCACAATTTAATTGTTAGTATTTTTCCCCTTACACTGTTTTTGGGTGTATTCTTTACATGATTTCCAAGATTGGTTCATGATGGATGTTCCTGTTGATTGGAAGTGAAATTCCTGAATTGGAATGGAAAGTTATTTACGTATTTATAGTACCATAATTTTTACCATTTATCGTTTTTATGTTTAATATGTGGATTATTCATTAGTTAAAACATTAATGATGTTCGTTTAGATCATTTTAGTGGTTCTTTGATAATAACAACCTCATTTTGTATTATAAATTAGAACCATGAGAAAAAAAGAATCCTACAACCATGGTGGAGTCATAAAACATGTATTATAACCTGGTTCAATCATATAAATGGTTTCATGACCTGACTTGAAAGAATTAATGTAAATTGAAATCACATCATTTTCTATGTCGGTAATTCGATACATAACAGACAATGTTTTTATTCCTTAAATAAGTTGGATAAGAGAAGAATAATGATGATTAATTGTAAATAAACATGATACCATCCAGAATATACATGATTTATGGATATTTAAGGCCTCTTGGGTAAGGAAATATGAAGAAAAAATTAGTAAGGAACTCAAAATAAAAAAAAATTGAGAAAAATCTATTACAAAATTCGGCAGCCTAACAGATATGCGACAGGGTATTAGAAAACATTAAGAAGAGAGGGGAAAAGTGTAAACTATCCATAAATGAATAATTATACATAATAGATCAATAATAATAAGTAAATTAGAACATGGTGAGGAAACATGAAAGATATACCACATAAAAGAGAACTTGAATGGAAAAAAGAAAGAAATTGAGAATTTTCTTACCTTGTAGAGTAACCCTTAGAACATGAAGGTTAGGACCCTGGGGTTAGAGGACACCTTTGGAGGACTAATATTAAGTTAAGGATGCCAGATCTTCATTGATTACGAATTTATAATGAAGTTAATGAATGAATGGGTTGGTATTTATAGGAAAAATAATGGAATATTTTAATAATTTCTGAGGGACACCTCATGTGTGGTATTTGCAAAACCATGGGCTTACCCATGGTATTTTCCCATGGTATAATCCAATTGGTACACTTCACAACCTATTTAACTATACACACGCCTACCAGATTTATGACATCATTATTATACCATTAATGATGTCATTAACACACCGAAACTAAAAACTGTATTGTTTTACTATTCACTGAAAAATCAACTATTTCAGAAAAATTCCCAAAATTCACCCTAACAATTTATCAACATGTAGATTTCAAAAATGAAGTACATTTTTTTAAAATAATCTTCTAAATATTTTTAATTTAATTTTTAAGTTAAATCATACTTAATTCCAAAATTATTTATTTAATAACTATAATATCTTTAATATCACATTGAAAAATTAATCAAGATGTCATTATCTTAAAGCCTTAAGAAAAAAAATAATAAAATTTACTATTCATTATGGCCATATTACTATTCATAAGGGTATTTTAGTATTCAAAAAAACAATTTGGTTCCAATAGACTCCAAATAACTTACTGAACACAACTGTCGGTGACCAATTCTTGAAATTCAAAACATAGGAGTGGAAAAATTATGTTTAAAGGCTAGTTATAAATATCTACTTAAAAAAATTTTCAATGAGTTTCTATTTATTTTTAAAAAAACATGGGGTGTTACATTATCCCCACCTTCTTGTAATTGTTTCCACCCAATTTTATTTACTTATTAAACAATTGAGAGTATTTTTTTCTTATATCAATTTCGGACTCCCATGTTGCTTCTTCAACCATGTGGTTTCTCCACAAAACCTTTACCTGGTGGATTACATTATTCCGAAAAACAGGTTCCCTTCATTCAAGAATATGAACTGGTATCTCTTTATAAGAAAGGTTCTCTTTAAGCTGAACTTATTCTGGGCTCAAGACATTTGATGAATCTGGTACATACTTTCTCAACATTGAAACATAAAAAACATTTTGTATCTGCAACAAACTCAGAGGAAATGCTACATGGTATGCAACTGTTCTAACATTCTCCAAGATTTAAAAAGGTCGATGAATCATGGACTTAGCTTCCCTTTCTTACCGAAACACATAACACTTTTCCAAGGTGTGATTTTAAGGAAAACATGGTCAGATACCTCAAAACAGATGTCTTTCCTTCTGTCATCTGCATAACTTTTCTGCCTGCTCTGAGCTGTCCTCATGTGCTACTGGAGCATCCTCACTTTCTCAGCCACTTCTTCTACTAATTATGGCCCCATCAACAATCTTTCACTGACATCATCCCAAAAATGCTGGAGTCCAACACTGCTTCCCATACAAGGCCTCAGAAGGTTCCATCTAAATACTTGAATGAAAACTGTTATTATAGGAAAACTCAACTAAAGAAAGATGATGATCCCAACATCCCTGATAGTCCATTGAACAAGCTTTAAGCATATCCTCCAAAGTTTGAATCATTCATTCTGAATTCCAATATGATTGATGTTGAAAAGCTGTACTGAATTTAACAATGTGCCCAATGACTTCTAAAGTCCCTTCCAAAAGTAATAAGTAAACCTGGGATCTCAGTCAGATACAATGGAAAGACGAACTCCATGAAACCTAACAATCTCCTTGAGGTACAATTGAGAAAGTTGATCCAAGGAAATTGTATCTTGAATAGAAAGAATATGTTCAGACTTTGTTAGTCGATCAATATTAACACCAATTGACATGACCATGGATACATTCTCCCATTTCCACATAGTCCATGGATACATTCTCCCATTTCCTCTTTGGCACTGGAAAAGGATGAATCATCTTATTTAGTAACTATCACTCTACTTTAACCTATTGACATGAAAAATATTTCACGGTAAAATTAGCAATATCTCTTCTCATTCCATCGCACCAATAATACTCCTGAATGCCTCTGTACATCTTAGTACTGCCAGGATGAATAGAAAATGGAGAACTATGATCTTCGCACAACAAATATTTCTTCAACTAAGAATCACTCGAAACACACAAACATTTTCCAAATCATAAAACACAATCATTATCAAGGTTGAATTCTGTAAACTTACCCATTTTAATCAATTCTACATTTTTCTATAGCTCACGGTCTTCCTTATGTACTTGATTAACTCTATCTAACAACAAAGACTGTACTAAAACATGAAACAAAATAGAGGTATTCCCTGTACCAACAACTTCAATGCCAAAATTCATCAAATCATTAATCAAGGGATCATGTTCTAAATGTAGCATGATTAATGATCCATGTTGTTTCCAACTTAAGGCATCGGCCACACTGTTTTCTTTCCTAGGATGGTAATTGATCATGCAGTCATAATCCTTTATCAGTTCTAGCCATCTTCTCTGCCTCATGTTTAATTCATTCTGAGTGAATATATACTTTAGACCTTTATGGTCAGTATATATTTGGAATTTGTTACCATATAGATGATGCCTCTAAATTTTCAAAGGAAAAAACCACATCTTCCAATTCCAAATCATGTGTGGGATAATTTAACTCGTGATGTTTAAGCTGCCTTGAAGAATAGGCAATTACCTGATCATTATGCATCAAAACACAACAAAGTCCCTTCAAAGAAGCATCACTATAGATGATAGACTCACTATCTCCGAAAGGTAAGGCCAAAATTGGAGCATTCACCAATCTCTTATTTAGTTCCTAAAAAAACATCACATTCCTCTGTCCAAAAAAATTTAACCTCGTTCCATGTTAACTTAGTTATCGGGCTATATAACCGTGAAAATTTCTTAACAAACTATCTATAATAACCTGCTAACCCAAGAAAACTATGAATCTCTGTAACATTTGTTAGTCTTGGCCATTCATCAACTACTTTTGTTTTGGTAGGATAAACTGTTATTCCATCCTTATTTATAATGTGCCCAAGAAAATAAATCTGTTTCTTCCAAAAATCACACTTGTTGAATTTTCCATATAGTATATTTTCTTTTAACGTTTTCAAAAAAACCATTAAATGTTTTTCATGCTCCGAATTATTTTTAGAAAATACCAGAATGTCATTAATAAATACAACCATAAACATATCCAAGAGCTCATTAAATACTCTATTTATAAGACTCATGAATACAGAGGTCCATTAGTTAATCCAAATGGCATAACAAGAAATTCATAATTCCAATATCTATTACGAACGGTTGTTTTTGGGATGTCATCCTCCTTCACCTTCAGCTGATGGTATCTGGATTTCAAGTCAATCTTGGAAAATTACAGAGATCTGTGGAGTAGATCAAACAAGTCATCGATATGATGAAAAGGATACTTGTTTTTAATAGTGATGTTATCCAAAGCTCTATAATCAATTAAAAGTCTCATGGAACCATATTTATTTTTAACAAACAAAACATGAGCTCCACATGGTGAAGTGCTAGGATGAATAAATCCTTTGTTAAGAAAATCATGCAACTGATTTTTCAATTCATGAAGTTCTATTGGAGCCATATGATATTGGGGTTTTGAAATTGGATTATCATCAGGAACTAAGTCAATTGTGAATTCAACTTCTCAATCAGGTATAACACCGAGTAAGTAATTAGGAAAAACATCAACGTATTCATTTACCACTGGCACATCAGTAATTTGAATAGTTCAACTGTTTTCAACAATATGAGCAAGATAATTTTCATCTTTATCTTTCAATAGTTTCTCATCTTCTAGATATGTTATCAATTTTATGGGTTCATTCTTGTATACAAACAGAAACTCTTTCTGAAAAACAACTTCTTTATCTCTAAAGTCAATATTAGAATGATAATAAGAATGCCATTCCATCCCCTTAATAACATAAAACTCAATGAAGAGTAAAAGAAGGTTTGTAGGTAAAGTATTTCCACAAACCATAATAGAAAGATTCTTATAATTCTTCTTTGCTATAACATTTCCCCCTAGTGTATTAACAACAAGTTAGGGTCTCATTTATTGTGGTGATATTTCAAATTTATCAGAAAATTTCTCAAAGATGAAGGAATGTGTAGACCCCGTATCAAACAAAACATTAGAAAAATATGAGTGAACAAACAAAGTACCTGATACAACTTCATTGGATGGCCCGACATCTGCTGACGTAGTCGTAAAGGATATCACTACACCTTTCTGCTTGAATTTTGGCTTCTTTGCATCATTCAGATCTCTTTTTGGGTAGGCATTTGCATAATAACCCATTTCACCACATTTAAAACACTTTAATGTATGATTATCAGGATTAGTATTGGGATCATTTTCATTACAATCTCGGGCCATATGTCCAAACTTAATCTATTTAAAAAACTTCCCAGTTTTTCTAAGACATTCCCTAAGGTGTTTCTTGCCACACTTTTCACAAACTGGAAATTGGATTTTCTTACCATCAGATTTATTTGGTTGTTTCATACCCAATTCTTGCCAAGTGGACCTCTTCTTATCTTTGTTTCCAGAATGCACATGATCATCAGCAAACTCCATGTCTACCCTCTCAGCATATCATACAAGTTTCTCATAACTTTTGAATTCACAGGTGGCCAACACCCTTCGATACCTTGGCTTCATTCCTGAGTAAAACCGATTGATCTTGTTATCAAGATCCAGAATGAGATTCGGAACATACAGCTACAGTCATGTGAAGTTTGATTCGTACACAGCCACTGAGCCTTCCTCATTCTATTTCAATTCAAGTAATTGATTCTCCATTCTATGTCGCACCACCTTAGGAAAATATTTTTCAAGGAAAATACTTATAAATTCATCCCACGCTAAGTCATCAAAATCCCCTATACCCCTGATATTACTTACCATTAACCACCACTGAACATATTCCCATTCAAAATGATTAATGACAAGACTCGCCTTTTGATTTTCTAAACATCCCATAACATCGAATATGTCTTCAAAGTCTTTCATCCGTCCTTAGGCTGCTACTAGGTCAGAAGATCAATTGAATTATGGAGGATGGTGTCTCTTTATATTTATCACTACGATCATGTTCCATTGTGGTACCTCTATTGGTTCTCTTGCATGGATGAAACCACCATTTATTTCCTCCGTTAGCTGAGCCATAACTGTCACAAAATGCCCAGTTCCAATCCATAACATTTCTGTGCACAACCATTCTAAAAAAACATGTCTTAAATAAAGCAACATGGTAATATTTAAATACTATAACATTTAAAATTAAATATAGAGTGAAAATCAATTATGGTATTCTATTAACCTCACCCTAACACCTAAAATTATCTAAACCATCCTTTGATACCAACTATAAGGACCCAACCTTATTACATATGTAATCCTAAGTTTAGTTAAGAAATCACTTCCATTTACATTGAGGATATTTTCATGTTTGGAGTGTCAGAGAATTGGGACAATAAATTCATAACGTAACACATTATTATAGAGTGGATACCATAAATTCATTTTCCAATTTTTTCAAAAAAATTAAAACAGTTAAACTTAAAACAAGACATCTGGAAAATTATTCAACATTTAACATGGATTATTTATTTGTCTTACACATCTATTAACCTATTAAAATCATTTAAAAACGTGGTATGAGAATGAAATCTCAGTAAGGGATGAGAAATAAGAAAAGAGAACTTTAGTCCATGAATACTCACAATGTATGAAAACAATTTCGAAAGACATTCTTATCTCCCATATATACTTACATCATGTAAAATGATATTTACACAACATCCACAAAAACATGAGAACATAAATATAATAGTAATGTTATCTTGCGGAATTACTTACATAATCATGTAACCATCATTGGCTACCTTATAATTTGTAACCCTTATGGCTACCTTACTTTGTTAAACCATCATAGTTACACTTGGAGCTACCATACGGTCGACCAACAACTTACTCATACCCAATGAATTGGAGAGAAATATAGGTCCCACCCTTTATTGTAAATAATTCTGAAGAACCAAAACATAATCATACAACATGAATAATTCCATAAATACATTGCTTTCGAATTTCATAAAATCAAATTTAAAAAGAGGATCTTTAAAGAAAAGCTCTTATAAATATCATACAATTAAAGAACAGCTTAACAAAGTGGATGGAGTATGTTTATATACTATAAATACACATAATAAAAAATAATATAAAAATAACCCATCACACAATCAATTTAAATATTACATAAATAATTAAGTATAAAGTTAACGCAAAGAATGGAAATCGGGTTTAGAATTACCTTACATAGGGTTTGTCTTACTTAAAACTTGTTTAAACCTCATGTATAATGGTTAAAATATTGTTATTAATATTTTACAGAAACATGTTCATGTTTATATCATCTTATATTATCATTTAATAACATCATTTCACCATTTAATTGTTAGTATTTTTCCCTTGCACTTTTTTTGGGTGAATTCTGTAAATGATTTCCCAGATTGGTTCATGGTGGATGTTATTATTGATTGGAAGTAAAATTCAAGAATTGTACTGGTAAGGTATTTACAAGTCTCTAGTATCATAATTTATACCATTTATCATTTTGATTTTTAATATTAGGATGATTCATAAGTTAAAATAGTAATGATGTTCGTTTAGATCATTTTAGTGTTTCTTTGATAATAACAACCTCATTTTGTCTTATAAATTAGAACCATGAGTAAAAAATAGTAACATAACCATGGAGGAGTCATGACACATATATTATAACATGGTTTGACAATATAAATTGTTTCATGACAAGACTTTAAAGAATTAATGGAAATTGAAATCCCATCATCCGCGATGTCGGTAATTCGACACATAACGGACAATGTTTTTATTCCATAAATAAGTGGGAGAGGAGAAGAATAATGATGAGTAATTTTCCATAAACATGATACCATACATAATATACATGATTTTTGGAGATTTCATTCCTCTTGGGAAAGGATATATGAAGAAATAATAAGGAAGGAACTCAAAATAAAATAATAAGTGAGAAATCTCTTACAAAAATTCTACAACCCAATGGCTATGCGACAAGGTTATAGGAGACATTAAGAAGAGAGGGGACAAAGTTCAACCATTCCAAAATGAATCATAATACATAATAGATCACTAATAATAAGTAAATAAGAACATTGTATTGAAACTTGAATGATATACATCCTAAAATAGAACTTGAATGGAAAAAAGAAAGAAATTGATAATTTTTAAACCTTGTAGAGTAACCCTTAGAGCTTGAAGGTTGGGACCTTGGTGGTTGAGGAAACCTTGGGAGGAATAATATGAAGGTAAGGAGTCAAGATCTTCATTGAGGAGGAATTAGTAATGATGTTAATGAAGAATGGGTTGGTATTTATCGGACAAATAAGAGAATATTTTAATAATTTCCATGGGACACCTCAGGGGTGGTATTTGCAAAACCATGAGCTTGCCTATTGTATAAGCCACTTGGAACACCTCACATATTATTTAATTGTACACAAGATGACTAGATTTACGACATAATAATTATATCGTTAATAATGTCATTAATATACCAAAACTAAAAACTGAATTTCTTACTATTCACAGAAAAATCAACTATTTCAGAAAAATTCCCAAAATTCACCCTAACCATTTATCGACGTTTAGATGTCAAAAATGAAGTCCATTTTTTGAAAAAAATTTATAAATAATTTTTCTTTAATTTCTTATATAAAATCATACTTAATTCAAAAATTATTTATTTAAAAACTATAACTTCTTTTATATTACATTGAAAAATTAATCAAGATGCCATTATCTTAAAGCCTTAAGAAAATAAAATAAAAATAAAAATTACTATTCATTAGAGTCATATTACTATTAATAGTACAATTCAAAACGGTATGTTACTCTTCACCAAAAAACAATTTGGTTTTAATAGACTCCAAATAACATACTGAACAAAACTTTAGATGACAGATTCTTGAAATTCAACACATAGAAGTGGAAAAATTATGTTTAAAGGATAGTTATAAATATCTCTTTAAAAAAAAGTTCCATACATTTCTATTTATTTTTAGAAATTCTTGGGGTGTTACAAAAGATGTACCCACATTATGAAGAAATAAATTGGTCCTTACCACAAATAATTATTCAATCAATGATTTATTGTCGAAAAATTTTCATCCCTAATACTTCTTTTATTAGATATTTAGATAAGTTAATTCTTTATCCCCATATCATTTTGATCAAAATATATAATGATTGAATGGATTGAATAAACTAAATAGGGTACATATGATATTTTGAAATGAATATAGAATAAAATAGAAATAAATCATGAATTATTTAAGGTTAAATAAATAAAGACCAAAAGAAAAAGGATTGATCTTTAAAATAAATTTAATTGAAGAAAAAAAAGAAAGTTGTCATTTTACATGGGCTCCCCATCACATTAAGATACTTCTTTCACTCTCTATTGGATCTCTTTGTAATACACATAATCCATTTTTTAAATTATCTCAAATAATGTCATTATATTTAGTAATTATTTAACCATTGAGAAATATATTTGTTATATTTTAATGTGGATTCGTATCAAATCATCTCTTATTTTACTATTGTAGGAAATGTGGCTCATCATATGGTACATTATCCAAGTGAAAAGGGAAATTATATACCTATTTGCACTAAATATGTTTGTTTTAATTGCCTTAGGTTTTCAATCTAAAATTTTCATAATCTTTTGTCCAATCATTTAGTAGTCTAGTAAGAATAATGTACTCGATATAATTATTAATTGTTATTCCAAAATTTTAAGACTCTTTTAACTTCATCTATTGAATTTTGAATTATTATTTTGTTCTAGTAAGATGTATTAGTATTATGAGTTTGATTCCATGAATATATTAACATGACACTGCTCAAAATAATTATTTTCCCACCCCCTTTATTTATATTCAACCAATAAGTGTAGTCATAAGGAATTGGGTGATTCCAAAAAGTCTTTATACTTTTATTTTTTACTTTTATGAGTTCAACTTGTCATCAATTTGATATTCAGTAGATGTTGAGACTAATTCCTCAAAATAATCTCTAAAATTCTATATAATTTATTAAACTTATTTTGTTACTAGATGATTAAGAATATATTTTGGTGTTAATTCCATTGATTTTTTCACCCAACTTGTAACTCAACTTCTTATTTAGTTCATTGTACCATCCACATACTTTATGCTTAACAGAAATATCATTAAATTTCAGAACTAAGTTATTTTATTCCTTTGAAATCATGTCTTTAAATATATATATATATAATTTATTCTTGTTCCATTAATCTATATTATTTGGTCCATATTCTATCATTGTATTGTTCAGTCCTGGAATTTTTCCATTGTTAGTTTTAATGTGTTTTTTCTTTAGATATTTTTTCTAAAAACATTTTTAATTTTTTATATAAAAATATGAGTAATTTATAATCCTTAAAACACATAATTTCATATGATTATAACTGTTGTATTCAAAGGATAACCCAATAATCTCTCCATTTTTGATAATTATAAAGAACAATAATAGAACACTTGATAAAAATACTGGGGGCTTCTGATCATTAAAAATCATCAATCAAATGGACATAGAATTATATTATACCAAGAATAGATTAATATTCTACATATATTTTATAATTAAAATTTATGGTATAGTAAATATTGAGATAAAAAAACGTTTATTGATTTCTGATTAGAGATTTTATCTATTTGATGAAAATAATAAGATATATTATATTATAACCTATTATTAGGGTTGAATTTTGGTTTCAACTAAACTCCCCCCTTTAAGATGATAAAAACACAATTAAAATATACACACTCACCCGTGAACATTCCTTACCTTCTTTAGAAAGGTATACATTTCAGATATTACTCTTAGACATTGAAAATGGGAAAAGGAATCCAAGAAAATAAATGAAACACTCCCCTAATGATCACATTAAAATGGGTATGTTTGAAAATTCATCATGAATTTAACTAACAATAGGGGATATGAGAAAACATAAATTGAGACTTGTTTAATTAGTATTGGTCTTTAACCTAATGTTTAGAGTACTATCAAAATCATCATTTCATCTAATGATGCCATGTTTACATAAATCACACACATTGTGATATTTCTACGATTGGTTTCTTTAGTTGTTTTATTCCTGAGTTTTAATAGTAGTATCATGTTACACAATTTTTACATTATCATGGATGAGTTAGTGGGTGATTAAAGTCAAATGGGAATAAAATTCATGAAAATTTCACATGAAAGGAGAAATAATACCACAATATGTAGTTCATTACATCATAATGGTTGAATATAAAATTAGTTTTCCGAAAAATGTGAGAATCATTCCATAATACACACAAGTTGTGTCATGATGAAATTAGGAATAATTAAAATGTTAATCATGTATAGAATTTTTTATTAAAAGAATTTTTTTTGTTTTAATTTGAATACATATTCCATAATGGTGGATTTCACATCACAATGTTTTAGGATATAAAATATTTTGTTCACTAAAAGAGTTAAATGGTTGAGGTTTCATGCTAGAATATTAATAACCATGCTAAAATGTTTTGGCTAGATATTTCAAGAAAATTGGGGACAAATATATGATTCTATAATGATTTTTATCATGATTTAATGAATTCAAAGTAGGTATAGATTTTTTGTACGTTGGAAAAAAATTTAGATGTTTTTAAAATTGATTAGATCGGTTATTTTTTAATCTAAGGCTGGATAAATTATTACACCACAATGTATATCATCATGCATTAATTTTTTAATGCACTTTAAAAAGATAATATTTTCTTACAAAATTGTAACATGATATGACGATAAGTGATAATACATTATAAATATAATTGTAAAGAGTTTTTTTTGGTTTGAGGAGAATAATGAAGGTTCCCAATTAATCTAACCATGGAAGTGTTTGAAGTTGACTCTAGAAGAATGATTGAATTATTAACACATGATTTTCATATTTATTATTATTAGATATCCGTAACATATTCCTACTCCTTTCAACTATTAGTTATTGATAATAATATAAGTACATCAAATTTGGGATTACAACAGTTTAAAACTGAGGATTAACTACTAAATATAAATATTTGTTGAAAAAAACACATGTGAAAGACATATTCCTTCTAGAACATTAACATTTTTCACCATAGTTTGGTTTTGAATATTTATTATTTTTTTATTTAATACATGAATAATTTTTTTTAAAAACATTTATGCAGATCACCAATTTACCACTCTCTTAATAGTTGGGTATCTTTCACCTAATACTTAAAATAAATATCAAAGAAGTCTACTACTTTCAATTTGGTATTATAGAAATATATTCTTATGGAACTATATAGTTATAGATCAAGGTATTCATAAGGATATTAGTTAATTCATATTTATTTCATCCATTAATTATGTTTTTTAGGAAGAGTATAAATTTAATCAATAGAAAGGGTGTTGTCATGTTCCATGAAGACATATTTCATCTACGAAAAGAGTTCATGGTTACATGTATTCTATTTGTTGAATTATAGATTATTATAAACATGAAGAATAGTATATATATTCCAAAAATTATCATAGAATATAATTTAAATGATAAAATGTTAATGATGCTAATGGGAGGGAGGAAAATGTGTCACATCTTTCACACTTAGAGAATGATTTGACATGATTTATGGGCTTTGAAATAGTGAACACTGTATAGAGAAGGATTCCTAACTTCTATAAAAGAGATAATAAATATTATGATCCATGATTACAATCATTTCATGATCAGTATTATGATATTTTAATGGGATAAGATGAGTCAGGGGATGAGTTATTTATTCTGGTGAACAATGTTTTTAACTCGATTCAAAGATATGGAGATGTTTTTAAAGATTAAATGGTTATAAAATAGATTAGAGATTATTATATTATATAAGTTTGTTTAAAAATCATAAAATGGAGGATCAAGTTATGGATGAGTTTACCATTGAAAAATCACTGACAACATAATTTAATACGAGATACTACTTGGGTTAGCCATGATTAAGAAAGATAATATTCAATGGATACTAATTTCAAAGACTCTAAATTATTAAATGAAAATTTAAAAAATAATTTTCATTATAGGTAATTAGAAGATAAAGTTATTTAAATGAATGTCAATGGATTCATATGAATTTTATATAATTTAATACAATGAGTAAAAGGTAAGTACAAATGAAAACAAACATTTTAGTATTTTAATTTTTTAAATTTTAAACTCTTTAGAGAGTTAATCTTAGAATAATCATAAAGAGAAAATACATTATCTACCAAAAATATCATCAAGGAGTAAAAGATATTTCTATTGGTTTAAATAAAGGTAAATTCTTAAGATGAAAGGACAAAGATAGTCCATCAAAGAAAAGGAATTCAATATCCAAACATGACAAAAAATATTTTGGTGAGGAAAGTGAAAGGGAAGGAGAAAAATGAAAGTTTCACTTCCCTCCAAATTTTATAGAAAAATAAAAAGATACTAATAATACCTCAATAAAATAAGAATAAAATTGTATATATTAAATCTATGATGAAGAGTATTCGTAAAGTTTTTCATTTAGTATGCATTATTTTGTTTTTTTTAAGGAAAATAGGATGCATTTGTGGGAGAAAACATTGATTAAAAAAGTGATTTATTATTTGAAAAAAAACCTTAATACTTCAAGCATGGGATTATTATGATAGAAACAAAATTAATAAGAAATATGGGTGATATAAATGAAATCCATGTAGTGAATGATAAGATCCATGGAATTACTGTAAAAAATATAATTTCTATGTATTAAGAGGTTAAGGATCCTAAATTACAATTTATCAATGTATAAAATTACATGAAACTATCTCAGTTTATGTTTAAATTATTTTTCAAGGATATCGTATACTATTTTAAACTGGAAGAGATTTTCATTGATCCTAAAAATAACTCTATAGAAAATATTGTGATTCCATGAATGACTATGTTAGACATAAAAATTCGTAATAAAAAAGGTGGTATTAATGAAAATAATAGGAATAAATTGTTTTTTATTAATTATGAATGATATCCAATATTACATGCAACACTTGGGTAAAAAATCAAAAAAAATAGTAAGGTGTGCTTGATGAAGAATATTGATGATAAGCTTAAAGTAAAATCCAAGGTAACTAAAATCATTTTTAAACCTAATCATTTTTTGGAAATTAAATTATATCTAATTTGAATAAAATCCCTGAATAAATTTTTTAGGAAAAATATTTTCAACCGAGGAGATGTAACACCCAAAAATTCTAAACTAAGGACATTGTATTTGATAGAGTGTATGACATGACAAACCAAGCGTAGGAGGGAATATAACACCCCAATAATTTATGATATATTTATTTTTAAATGAATTAAATATATTAAATATATTTCACTATATTCAATAATGAGTTAGGTTGTGTTACGTGTAATAATTAGTTTCTTCAATAACTTGCATTACACACAAGATCATGTTTTACTGAACAACAATATACTATTAATATTATTATTTATTATGATAGTTAATTACTATCATTTGGAATGAAGGATATGAATATAATTAAATATATTATTAAAATATACATTTTATACGTGTTCATTAATTATTTATTTATTATTAATAAAATACATATCATTGAAAAGAAAAAAAAAATCTTATGAAAAACAGTATTTTTTCAAAAATATGCAATAGTAGTGCTTTGCATAGATAATATAAATTTAATTTTTACCTCTTTAAAAATTTTATATGAAAAAATAAACTCAATTTGTTAATAATAATAGATAAATTATTTTATGGTTAATTTTTTTATGAGAAGTTTCATTTTGATGAATAGTGAAAATACTGAATTTTAATTAAAAACTGACTTTTCCTTTAAACAATTTATAATGATAAATTATATTTTTAATTTGTTTTAAAGTTATATTAGATTAATTTTATAAAAATTATTCCCATTTAGGCCATTATATCCATTTTATGTTGAATTTATATGTAAATACAAAACAATCTTTTGAACATTTTCACTTTAAAAACAATATTTCTTATAACATTTTTAGGATTAATTATTAATAAAATAATTACACTTATAGGAGTTTAATTTTTCAAAATGGATTCATTATTTGGGATAATAATAATTTATATGATATAATATGGTCAATATATTTTTTTACCATAATGATTATTAAAAACAATTCAAATTAATTACCATGATAAATGTTAAAATTATGTTTTGCGAATTATATGCATTTCTATTAAAATTAATTTTATACACACATATGAATTTTATTTAATAAATTTTATTTAATATTTATAATAAATATATCTAAAATATCTAATAAAACTCATCCTCATTTTATTCGTAAAGGATAAATTATGTAGGTAAATTAAATGATAAAAGGTACACTTGTAAAAACTAAAAAGGTAAAATTGAGTAAAATTGAAGGCTATATAATAAAATGATACATATGTGTTTATTTTTGTGAGTTAGAGATTCTTCTAAACCAAATCAAAAATCCATTAAATTTTTATTCAATTTTGGTTTCAAATTCTGTAAGAGAGACCTCCCAATAGTGAATATTTTAGAGTATTTACAAGATTTATACTCCTCAGTTATAAAAGGGCACTCACTCTCCCCCATTATTCACACCTACAAAGCTATTTTTAATATCCAAAACCTATAAAAATGACATCAAAACTTCCCTAATTTTATCCTTTATGCATTATTTTTGGGAAAAAAATCCAGTCTTTTATGTCTCTAGTGAAAACATAAAAAGGATACCTGAAGAAGAGGTTATGTTCTTCAACTTGCATCTTCATTTTATTTCATTCTATGTCTCCATAAATTAATATTATACAATGCTTCTATAATAACATTATTATATTATATATACGTATATATTGTTATTTTAAGGCGAAATCCTTTAATTACTCACAATTCCATTAAATGGGTTACAAAATCATCATTTGTCTGTACAAAAGATAACCACCTTGCGCACCTATGTCTTTCATTTTTCCAATACCTCTTCTCAATGTTAGGTATGCTGAAGGATATAAATTATATATATTATTTTTATAACCAAATTATTCATATATATTCATTATATCATATATATATATATATACATATACATTCTATTCCGTAGGAGATACGACAGCGTCGCTCGGGTATATAGTAGACTACCGCCTCACGAAGTGATGTGATTCATTTTTCACCCATACATCACAAGGATGGTGATAAAGATAATGTTAATTATTTTATTTGATATAAATTAAATAAATATGATATTAATATATTAATTATATTTCAAAAAATTTAACATATATATCATTTTCTTTCTTACCTTTTCACTAACGTAATGTTGATAACATCATTCATGTCAATGTGGACTACCACCTTCACAAAGTGATGAGAAAAACTTTTTTTCACCACACTAAAGGGATAATATATATGTACTGTTAAAGATGAAATATGATAATTGTGTAATTATTATTATCCTAAATTTATTATCAATTTCTAATATGTGTAATAACCAGAACATTATTGACAAAGAATAAATGAGAAAACAATAAATTAACACCTGAAACAATGAATATAATGAAATATTATTAACAAAAGGATAAAAAAATGCTATGAAATGATCATATAAGATATCAAAAATATTAATAGTTTCTAATAATAAGTTAATAACATGTTTTAAAATATTATACATGGGGTTAAATCATGTTTATCCAAAAGGTAGCGTAAGGTAAAAGATATCATCTCACTTTCATTTACATGAGGCATATTGTAGTGTTATGAATATTATTTAATTATATAGTATACATAATACCCACTTGATAGTTAATATAATGGATAATTCATTATTCATTTTATTTTAATATAAAATTTTAGTAATTTCATGTAATAGGATTTGAATCAAAACATACCAGATGGTAAATAATTTTATTCAGAAATTTTTTTCGTGGGTTATATTACATTTTCGTTGACTTTGATATTCTATGATTATGTGTGTAATGAATTTTGAATATATTCTCTTTTATTTAAACCTATTTTAAGTGTAATTATTGTTTATTTACATAATAAATTCCTTAATGCATTATCAATTAAACATTATGATCATTTTAATGGTTTATTTTATAATCTCATTCCAATCAAGATTGTTTATTATTGATTTCAGTGGAAGGAAATTATTTGAACATTTTAAAATAAACCCTTATCATTTTATACTACATTGGATATTCATTATATTTTAATGCAATAAGACTATTTTTAAATATTTTCTACTTAAATTGTTTTATATATATTTTTTAAAATATAATTACATTTATCCCTTTGGTCAGAAATATGTTTTCTTCCAAAACCACTTTCTCTAAAAAGACAAAAAAATATTTTTATCCTTTATAAAATTATTTATCAATGGAATTTTCATCAATTTTTAATATTTAAAAAAATTAATAAAAATATTTCTTTTTCAAAATAATGCTCGTTTTACTTTTACCAAAAATGTGAATTGAATCGTCTTGATTTTTTTCATAATTGGAACCTTCCTAATATTTTTACATTGCAAAATAAATGTTCATTTTTTACTATTAAAAAATTTATTAAATTAATAATTATCCTGAAAATAGTTTTTTTGAATCATACTTTTCATTTTTATGAAGATAATTTTAAATAAATTGTTTTTAGATGAGATTTTCCAAGAAAAAGATTTTCAATTTTTTTCAAAATGAAATGTATTTTTTGGTAAAGAATTCTTCTAAAGATCATTTTATGTAATTAATATTCTTAAATTTCAAAAAACCTTTATTCTTACTCCCATGGGTATATTTTGATACCGTCATTGTTCTTTCATTGGATGGTTTATGATTATTTTGACCAAGGATAGTATTGACATTCACATCGAAGTTTCATTTGGTAAGCATTAACTTCTCCTTCAAATATTCACTCACCACTTACCATTAGACATTAAACTTCTCCTAAATATCCATATTCTTTATTATGGATATTCTTATTACTTATACTATATCTCATTTCTATATACAGTGTTTTAGTTTTTATGTTATTTGACTGATTGAAGAAATATTGATAATTCTATATCCTTTACAAAATATGGATATTTTATTATAACTAAAATTGATTCATGAATTAAATCAATTATTTAATATATAAGGAATGTTTTCACCTAAAGTGAAGTTTGGGACCTGATATTATATATCCCTTCGATGCATCATTATGTATCTTGAGGCATATAAATTATGATAGTATTAAATGGGTTTGAACATTTAGATTGAACCATCTTGTAGATAGTATTTATGGTTGATGTATCATGTGCCGAAGACATGATATACAATAATTAAGAATTGATTACATTAAGTTTTCAGTTAAAATAAATCTGTGATGTTTTCCCAATGATATTATCTTTGGGTACATTTCATTCTCACTTTATTTATTAAATTTCATATTCTTTCAGTTATTTTTCTTTTAATGTTGATTGTGCCATATCAAGGTATTTAAATGGAATTTTTTATTAGTTATTTATTTTTGGTTGACGTAGAGTACTTAAGGGGGTGAATTGAGTATCTATTTAAAATTTTTGTTTAAAAAGTATTCTTAAAAGGTTCCACAATAAAGATAAATACACCCCAGTTAATCAAGGTTATACTGTTATTAATGTTTGAATGCTTAAATAACTTCTTAGAAGATTTATTAATTCCCAATAATCTTAATATTTTTTATTAACATTAATTTTACAGCTATTATAATAAGGAAATACAATTATATCTTCTTTCCAAGATTAACTATCAAATTAAATTTAGTGAATTATAAATTAAATATTAAAATAGAGTCAACTAAAATAAACAGTACAATTGATATAAAATAAGTTTTTCAGTCTCAATCCTAGACCTAATCCACTCCATTAGGTGATCACCTACCACCAAGAAGTTTATATAAATAAAGAAGACACGCATCATGTATCTGGAATTACAACAGTACACAAGACTATCATGAACACATGACCACTTCCACAGTTCATTGTGGGTATGAAAAAATAGTTACACAACCTCTTCCACACCTATTTGTGGGTATACACAATTATAGAAAGATGTTTGAGAAATGATATCTTTTATCCTTTAGTTTAATGCAGGAGACAGTGTGTTTGTTTATACTGACACACACACACTGATCGAAAGCAGAAAATAGTACACAATAGAGAAGAAGTATAGAGATAATGTTTGAAGTGATCTAAGTGTTAGTCTATGCATCTTTGGAATTCTGGGATGATGTAGATGTAGAAATCGACTCCTCTCACGGAATACAGTGTATCAAAAGTTAGCTAGATCTGGCTTGTGTTCTTCATGGTATTGACAATGCGAAGATGTGATCAACGATTATTATCTATAGTATCAAGCTTGTTGATTCAAGAATTCTTTGTGTGTCCTTAAGGAATGTTGAGTTGCATATATCAGTTCTTTTCTTAGGAAAGATCATGTATTCTTCATTGTTACGATCTCTATCTTGCTCTTGTTTCTGGGTTACACTTCTTCTTCTTTTCATGAACTGAAAGTGTTAGAGATGATAGGTTGCATGTATTCTGCACCTCGTACCTCGTACTTTCAGATGATCTGTCTACAAAGAAACATTAATTATATCAGTGCATTTAAAAGCTTTAAATATGACAGCTATAAATTAAATGAAAAAAATTGATTTAGAAAGGGTGTCACAGTTTTTCTGTAAACAGTGTCTCCATGAAACAGTGTCTCCTTGAAACATTCTTTGGATGGTCAAATTGTTTGGATGGTCATGGTGTCTGGATAGTCATAGTTTATGGATTGTCACAATGTCTGGATAGTCACGGTGTTTAGATAGTCACGGTGTCTCGATGGTCATGGTGTCTGGTCATGGTGTCTGGTCACAATGTCTGGTCATGATGTCTGGTCATGATGTCTGGTTAGGGTGTCTTCTCATGGTGTCTGGTCACGGTGTCTGGTCACGGTGTCTGGTCACGGCGTCTGGTCACAGTTTCTGTGTCCTTTTCTAGAAAAAAAACTGGTGGCACTCACAGTGTCTCAGACTTAGAAAAATAATTGTATCCAAACATAAGCAGTTATATTCATAGAATGGATTAGAATTAATAATTCATTATTTAAATCATAATAATGTAAATCCAATATAGTGTATAGTGATCAAACATAATGTATAGCAATTAATATCTTGGATATATTTACATAAAGCATAAGGATACTAATTATCTGCACATGGTTTAAGATAGATTACATATCATTACCAGGGATTACAGAATATACATGATTTGTGATCATTAAAACATGATTAATACATGAGGAGTCCAACAATATCCCCCTTTTTGATGATCACAAATCATGTGAGTGAGAGAATACATATGTCTCTAGTGTATATAAAAAATACATAGCACCCTATTTGTTCTTTAACGGGTATATTTTCTCCCCTACAAATAAAATACATATTTCTCTATTATTTCATTAATTGGAATATTTACTCCCCCTTTTGGGATTATCAAAAAGAGTGAATAATAAATGGTTAATAAAATATCATAATGCATTAGATAAGAAGAGTGTTATTACAAATAGTAGACAGTAAATCAATTGCAACAACATCCCTATCAAAAGATAGTAGTCATTGTTATTTATCACTGGCCAGTCTTCTCCTTGCCCTTGGTAGCAACATCAAAAGAAGAATCCATAGGAGCAGAGGTTGAAGTAGAAGAAGGGAGTGAACTGGTTGACAGAAAAGATTAATGAAGACCTTAAAAGGAAAAAGGGCCAGGGTAGTGGTTGTAGAAGACGAAGGAAATTGTTAATCAAGGATTATTGGCCAGATCTAACTCAAGGACTGACTGACAAACATAGATGTAGAGGCTAGGGTAGAGGTGAATGCAGAAAAACCAGATCTCAGAGGTGTAGCTGCATCAGAAACAATGGTAGTACTTTGAATATGATGATAAGGCCTTAAAAGTAAGAGAAAATCAGCAAGGATCTCTCCACCATACTACAGACCTTTTTTAAAGTCATCCTTGTTCTCCAAAAACTTATACAACAAATGAGTGATATCTGTGAGATTTTAGACTTGAGGTTTGAAAGCTTGAGTAACCGGAAGAATCGTCATATTTTTCCCATGGTACTTGAAGTGATTGGTAAGGTCATTCTTAGAAAATATCTAATTGAAGTAGAAGTCCACTTTCATGGGAATTTCTTGCTAGGAATCATTTGAAATCTTGGAATGGATTCTCACCAAATCAATAATTCTATCATTTTTCATGATAAATTCATATAGAGATTCTTTATTAAATCCACTAATCATAGCTTGTAGTTACTCTTTGACATCTATTCTTTAAAGATCACTTTCTAAATAAGGTACAGATTATTGTCTAGTATTATGAGAAGTAGTGATATCTGAAGTAAGATATTTATGTTTATTTAGAACTTTATGGAGGCACCCCTTATACTCATCAGTTAACTCGTTAAGTCCAATAACACGCTCACACATCTCTTGAACAGTCTGTTTGTTTCTTTCAACACTTTTTCAGCTAAAGAGGTTATATGTGATGGAATCTGTGAGGCTACATCATGTGGGGTCTGAGTAACAATATTCTCAATAGAATGAGAACCATGTTTAGGTATCATGTTCAGAACTCTCTACATATCTTCAAACACACCTCTTAGAGTCTTTACTTCATCACTAAGTAGTTCATTCTCAATTCGGACTTCTTGATTCTCATGAAGAATTTTGGGATGAATCTGTTATATGAATTTTTCTAATAACAGTGAAGCATCTCTCTCACTAATATTGGTTACAGGATATGGTTGATTATTCATAAGCTTTTCAACCCCATCCAATAGAGTTTCTCCAAATTCATTCAGATAATACTTAGTCACAAAGTGTGATGCTTCTTGTAAAGGCTCAATGAATGAAGCTAAGACAGGCTCAGCTTCTTTGGAAGAGATAGCTTTTGGAGAAGATGTCATTTTCAATTGACACACATTAGATTGATCAATATATTTTACTATGACTTCATATGAATCATTCACATCGAAATAATTTTGAAATTTTTTACATGTATATAGTGAACTAGGATCAAGAGAATTAGTCACTTTAATAGATTCCAGACTGGGGGGGCTGCTCCCCCTCAACTGGTGCATCCTTCTCATGACTGAGAGATTTAAGTCCATTATTTATTTCCACTATCTCATTTCTGATTTCCTCATCCATTTCCTGTCATTCCAACTGAATGGATAGCTCTATTATCTCTTCACTAGAAAGAATAACTTCAGGAGCAGTGTGTTCCTCTACATGTTCCTCACCTGCAGCTTATTACACAAGAGAAAGATCTTCTTCTATATGCTCTTCTACAGCATCCTTTTCTCTTTCAAATGCAACTGAATCTTTTTTTGAGGATGCTTTTTATTCCCAATCAACATCCTTTTCAAGAACATGCACTTAATTCTATTTTAAGTCTTGAAGTACAAGTTCACCTTCCTCATCATTAGAGATAGCTTCTATTGCAGGAACAACAACCACTTCTTCTTCTTCTTCATCAAGATACTCAAAAAAATGATCTAGTTCTAAACAAGGATCAGAAACAGATTTAGGTCTTAAAGAGTGTTCTACTGGATTGAACATTTCATAGATCCTATAATTCTCTTCCACACATTCTTTTCTCAAAGGATTCCAACTTATTTTCTTCCTCTTTACTATAACCCTTTAGAGACAAAACCAATAATACATGATATCATCTTCATTTGGTCTAACCATGATTTTGGCATAAATCATGGATAAAATAAGCATATAATAAAATAGGGTTTTTGACTGTGAGGTTGTTTTGATAAACTCACACATATGGTGTATAATATACTTGTAAAGGTTTATGATGTGTACATTTTCACAAGATGTATCAAAAAAACATCATGATACTTGAATATAGTGAAATCCTTTTTTCTAGGGACAATTAGATTCTAAATAAATTTAAACAGTGGTCTAGTTTCTCAATCCAACTCTGCAGCTATTGCCCTTCTCTTTGTTACATTTCTAGTTAAACTACTCAAATCTTCTTCCAAGAAAAAAATATCACTTAGAGGTGGGGGACCTCTATGATAGTCTTCACAAATACCCTCACGAGGTATCCTAAGGCATCCATCCCATAACCTTGAGGAAAAATTGTAGATATATCCATTCATCCAGCTTATCATGACATTGAAATCTTCCATATCAAAACAAAACTAAACATACTGGTAAAATTGTTTAACTAACTTTGGGTAAATAGGAATATACTCCTTTTCAATCCAATTTAACCATACTATATCATTAAATGCTTTAAAAACTAGAGACTTATATGACAGAATCCAATTAGGTCAAATCTCCTTTTCAGGTTCCAATATATTGTTCACTAGGTTCAGATTTAGAGGGCCCTCCGGTGCTATCTTCGGCGTGATTTTCATCTACTTATATGAACTGTGTTTCTCAGGAGACGACGAAAAAGGGAATTCCATCCTGGGAATTCACTAAAGGTTCGAGAGAGAGAAGGGTTGAAGAAGGGTAAAGGTTTGAGAGTTGAGAAGAGAGATCTAGTGAAGAATGAGTGAAACTTCATTTATTTTATCATTTAGGAATAAAAATCTTCACAATAACAAAAGTACAGGAATGTAACATGGTAAAATAAATAATTACCACGATATGGGTTCTAATTTATAAATGAAATAATAAATCTTCTTTACGGTGAGA
Source organism: Viscum album (assembly GCA_963277665.1). Classification (NCBI taxonomy): domain Eukaryota; kingdom Viridiplantae; phylum Streptophyta; class Magnoliopsida; order Santalales; family Viscaceae; genus Viscum; species Viscum album. Next base: position 817,474,903 of record OY728142.1, read on the forward strand.
TCATAACAAATATTCATAGTGAGATAGTAATATTCATTCACAGTGAGACTGTAACTAAATCTGACGGTGAGACAATAAATAATTTGTTTTCATGACATTGCCACTGTATTGTTTGAGATAGTAAGTTTTAGACAGTATGCAAAAATTAGTAACTGTGAGACCATAAACACGAGATAATAAGATATCAAACATTACGATATGAAGTAGTAATATATGAAACAATAATATAACTACTTATGATTTATCATACCCAATACTTGAATGATGCAATATATTCTTTCAAAATTTAGTGGTTTGGTGAATATATCAGTAAGCTGATATTTAGTACAAATGAATTCCAAAGAGATATCACATTTTTTATAATGATCTCTCAAAAAGTGATGTCTCACATCAATATTCTTTTTACTAGAGTGTGAAATATGATTCTTTGAGATGTATGTAGCCCTTGTGTTGTCACAATATATTGGCACATACCTGAATTGATATCCATAATCTAGTAATGTGTGATTCATCCACAAGATTTTTGCATGAAAACTACTAGTATATTTGTATTTAGCTTTTGTAGTAGATAATGAAATAGAATAGTGTTTCTAACTACACCATGATACTATGGACTTTCCAAAAAAGTTATATGTTCTAGAGGTGTTTTCTCTATCTAACATAGAACCACTGAAGTCAGCATTAGAATAACTATCTAATTCAAATTATTGTCCTATTGGATATAACAGTCCTAGATTGGGTGTATGATTGAGGTATTTGAGAATTCTCTTAACAATATTTAAATGAGATTCCTTAATATTTTCTTGAAAAAGAGCACACATACACACACTAAACAAAATGTCAGGTTAGATAGCAGTTAAGTAGAGTAAACTTCCAATCATTCCTCTATAAGTGGTTTCATATACAGATTTTTCATCTTCATCAAGATCCATCTTACAAGTTTTACTCATTGGAGTTTCACTAATTTTAGTGATATCCAAACCAAAATTTTTTATATGGTCTCTTTTATATTTACATTGATTAAAAATAATACCATCATTATTTTTATTTATTTTAAATCTAATAAATAATTTGAGTTCACCTATTAAACACATGTCTAATTCGTTTTGCATCATTTTAGAAAAATCAATTCATAAAGTATTTTTTGTAGATCCAAAGATAATATCATCTACATATATTTGAGCAACTAATACATCATTAGAAATTCATTTTATAAAAAGTGTAGGATTAGCTATTACTTTTGTAAAACCTTTAGAAATAAGAAAAGTACTTAATATAACATACCAAGCTCTTAGATATAGTTTTAAACCATAAAACGTTTTTTATAACATAAAAATATGATTTGGGAAATAAGGGTTTTTAAAACCAGGGGGTTTATCAACAAAGACATCCTCATCTCTATAGTCATTTAGAAATTCACTTTTGACATCCATTTGACATTGTTGGAAATTCAGAAGTGTAAAATTAGAAAGCAGAATTTTGAATGATTCATGTTTGGATATTGGTGAAAAGCCTCGTCATAGTCAATTCCATCTTCTTGACTGTAGCATTGTGCAAACAGTCTTGCCTTGTTTCTGACTATGTTACCATATTTATCTACTTTACTTCTAAACACCCACTTAGTTCCTATGGTGAATGTTTCTTTGGGTCTTTCAACAAGTTTCCAATAATTTTTTCCTTAAAACATATTACATTCTTCTTTCATAGCCATCACCCAAAATTCATCATTTATAGCATCATTTATGTTTTTAGGTTCAAGTTGAGACAAGAAGATTCGATGTTCTACCTGTTTCATAATAGAAGATCTAGTTTGAGTTCTCTTATCTATGAATCCTACAAAAACATATAAAGGATGGTTCTTAAGAGTCCTAACAGCTCTAAAGAAAGAAGGACTAGTGATTTCAGGTTTATCAATAGGATCAGGATCATTGTGACTTAAATATAAAGAATTTGTAGAACATTAAGTATTCACATATTCTTTCATAGGATTTTTAGTGTATTTTGAATTAATGTCTATATTTGATACACCATCCTCTAGGTTCTCAAGAGTAGTCTTAGGCTCATGTGGATTTTTAACATCAAATGCGACATGGACAGATTCTTCTACACATTTAGTTCCCTTATTAAACACTCTATATGCCTTACTAGAAATTGAATATCCCAAAATATTCCTACATCACTCTTGGATGAAAATTTGTCAAATTTTTTCCTTAGTATTAAGAATATATACTTTGAAACCAAAAACGTTGAAATAGATAACTTTGGGTTTTCTGTTGTTCCATAACTCATAAGTAGTCCTTTTATGAATAGGCCAAATCAATTCTCAATTGATAATGTAGCATTTTGTTTTTATAGCTTCATCCCAAAAATAAGTATTTAGGTCATATTCACAAAGCATGGTTCTAGAAATCTCTTATAGGGTTCTATTTCTTCTTTCTACAACATCATTCTATTGAGGTGTTCTTGGGGTAGAGAAATTATGATTATAGACATTTGTGTGAAAAAGGATTCAAACTATTGATTTTAAAACTCACGACCCTGATCACTTCTTAAGGATTAAATTTTACATCCACTAATATTTTCCACTATTTTGGAATATTTGGTAAAATGAGAGAAGGATTTACATTTTTGTGCCAAAAAGAAAGTCCATGTATATTTAGAAATTTCATCTACAAGAACATAAATTTAGTGCATCCTATTTAAACTAGAAAATATAGATGGTCCAAACAAATCCATGTGAACCAATTTGAGATGTTGAGATATTGACACTTATTTCATTGGTTTGAAAAAAATTGTGTGTCGCTTTCCTTTTTGACAAGGATTACACACTTTACCATTTAGAAACTCAATATTGTGTAGGTATTTGACTAATCCTTTTCTAGTCTTATTTCTAAGGTAGTGAGTGTTACAGTGTCCTAGTATCCTATGGAAAATCCAGGACTCTTGGTGAAACACACATTAACATGATGCATCTTGAGAAGATGAATAATCTATTTAAACATAATAAACATTTTCTTATCATAATCCATAAAACAATAATTCATCTTTAGAATTAAAAAAGTTGCAATCATCATTTTCAAATTTTACATGCAATCCATCATCACGTAATTGTGAAATACTAAGCATATTATATTCCAATCCATAAACAAATAGTACTTTAGAAATCAAAATTGAGTTAGATTTACTGATTTGGACAAGGCCAATAATATTTCCTTTGGCATTGTCACAAAATATGACATTTCCTCCACAAATTTTTATTAAATTATTGAAGCATGAGTAGTCTCCTGTCATGTGTCTTGAAAACCCACTTTCCAAGTACCATAATCACTTACAAGAATCTTTATGTGGTTTTCCTGCAAAATAGAAAAATAAAAAAAGAGTTTGGTACCCACACTTGTTTGGGTCCAGTAATAATAGTGATAAGTGCTTTAGGAACCCTTATCTGCCTCATTGGTTTCCTATAAGCATTATGTAATGTATTAGAAAAATTAACTCTATTTGGTCCAGAAAACATGAAGCATTAGAGAATGTATCATAACTAGAACTAGCTAAATATTTTCCAGAACTGGGATTAAAGTAGTATGTCCAATATTGAGAAACAAAATTAGTTCTTCCAAAATTTCTTTTTCCAAGTTGATAGCCAAATCCAGTAGTATATATAGGACCAATTTTTTTACCTAGATTTTGAGTAAGGGTATTTTTCATATTGTTAAACGTTTCTTGTTATTTCTTCAATTTCTCATTAGATAGTTTTAGTTCATTATTCTCTTTGAGTAGTTTAGCATTTTTCTCCCTCTCTACAGTGAGTTCAGTTTTAATAGTTGAGGTAAGAGCATGTTGTTTCTTCAAAGATTTGTATTTATCTTTTAGTTCATTGCATGTCTCATCATTTATATTACAATATTCAATCATTTATTCATTAAACATATTTTTAGAGTCACTCTAATCTCTAGAATCATATGAATTTTGTATAGGAGATTCCAGTGTTACCTCAGATGTGTTTGTCATAAAACATATATTGGCTTTGTTAGCCTGTTCATCATGTGATGATTTTGAGTCACTCGAATTGTCCACAAAAGCACCCCATGTTGCTTTCATTTCCTTTTTATACTTTATATGTTGTCCTCATATTTCATTTTGTGCATAATCTTGCGATATTCATCCTTGATATGTCCATTTCACTTATATTCATTGTAGAAAATCCCACCGTACTTTTCACTTCTTTTCCAATATTTCTTCAAACTTCCATTATGATCATATTTTCCCTTGAAGTTAGGCTTTTTGAAATGTTCTTATACTTGTAAATTATCTTAAACCTTATAGATAATTGAGCCATCTCTTCATCATGTTAGTTTATGATTGTTCACTGCTTGAACTTTCTATAGAAACTTCAAATTTCCCTTTGTCTTTGTGTTTAGTCGTGCTAGTCTTGAACACAATAGGCATTTTTTCAATTCATCCTCCTCTTTCTTGTTGAATTTCATCTGCTATTTATACATCATCAGTTTCCCAATGAGTTATTTTATAGGTAGCTTGCTGGTATCACATGATTCACTAATAGAAAGAGAAGTTCATCTCCATCTGTTAGGTAGGCATCTTAGAATTCTCATGATCTGTTCCTTAGCGGTGACTTATCATCCAACAGAAATCAATATGTTGGCAATTTCGTGGATCCTGAGATACTTGTCAGAAATTATCTCATTAGGTTTCATTTTAAATTTATCATATCTAATAGTAGAAGTATTACATCTCATTTCTTTCATAGTAGATTTTCCTTCATGTGAAATAGATAAGGTATCCAAAATTTCATGGGGAGTTTTACAAGTAAAGATTCTATTAAATTTATCATCTCCTAAAGAGTAGTATAAAGAATTCATAGCTTTGTAATTGATATTGTAGGCAGTTTTGGTAGGTTATCCCAGTGATTCTATCAGTATAAGGAATATTATATTAATCTATATTTTAAGATCATATTTCAAAGGTCATACATTCTAAATGCATTTTAATTTTGATTTTCCATTGAGTATAATTGGTTCCAATAAAGAATGGCGTTCTGTTTTTTGCAGCAGCTTCCAATCAAATATCAATGATAAAGATATAACATAAAAGAGAAAAAAAATATAATTGACAGAAATCTACAGATCTTTCATGTACAACTACAATCATAGTTGAATAAGGTTAAAAATGGAGTCTTAATAATATTAAAAAAACACTCTTTTTATACCATATGTTGGTCGAAGTAGAGTACTCAAGAGGGGGCTAATTGAGAATCTATTTAAAATTTCTGTTTAAAAATAATTCTTAAAAGATTATCCAATAAACATAAATATAGCCATGTTAATCAAGGTTATACTATTATAAATGTTTGACTGTTTAAATAACTTCTTAGAAGATTGATTAATTCATAGTAATCTTAATTTTCGGTATTAACATAACTTTTGAAGCTTTTCTAAAATAGAAATACAATTATAAATTTTTTCCAATATTATCTACAAAATTAAATTTAGTAAATTATGAATTAAATAATAAAACAGAGTCAACTAAAATAGACATCACAACAGATATAAAACAAGTGGTTCAGTTTCATGCTAAGACCTAATCCGCTCTAATTGGTGATCACCTGCCACCAAGCATATTATATAAATAAACTAGATACACAACCTCTATTAGGCTTTACAACCTCACAGAAGATTGTACAGGTCACACGATCTATTCAACAAATCTTCATGGGTATGAACAACATGTTACACAACCTATTCCACACTTATCCATGGGTATACACAAGTATAAAAAGATTCTTGAGAAAGGATATCTTTTATACTTAAGTTTAATGCAGGAGACAATGTGTGTTTTTATACAGACACACACACACACTGCTCAAAAGATGAAAATATTACACAACATAGAAGAAATATAGAGATAAGGTTAGAAGTGCTATGAGTTTTATTCTATGAAACTATTGACTTCTAGGATAAAGAAGATTCATAAATAGATTACTCTCTTGGAAAAAAGAGTATCATAAGTTATCTAGATCTGGCTTGTGTTCTTCAGGGTATTGATAATGTAAAGATGTGACCAACAATTCTGATCTATGGTTCCAACTTGTTGATTCAATAATACATCGTGTGTTCGTCATGAATGTTGAGTTGCAAGTGTGGGTTCTTTTCTCCGAAAAACTCATGTGTTCTTCGTTGTTACATTATTTGTGTCACACTCTTGTTTTTGGGATGCACTTCTTCTTTTATTCATGAAGTTCATGTGTTGGAGCCAACAAGTTGCATGTATTCTACACCTCGTACCACATACTACTTGATGATATGTCTACAAAGAAACATTGATTATGTCTGTTTATTTAAATGCTTCGAAAATGACCATTAGAAGTTAAATGAAAAAACGACAAAACAAATTTAGAAACAGTGTCATAGTGTGATGACCCAGACCCTTGCGGTCCATCCCTTTGATAAATTCTGGATCCTAGGGGTGATGTCTCAGTGGTAGGATGTCATTTTGGTGCGCCTGATCGGTGTCACCCAGCCTTGTTGGTTTCACTTCTACAGTTCTTCCCGTAATGCCACTTTGGCCTTTTCAAATTATTTTCAAGTGGTTGAAAGCCATTAAAAATCCCATAATTAATTCCCAATAAATCCAGTGGGACCTCCTCAATGGATAATTATATAATAATTAATTTCATCGTGTGTAACCACCCAACAATGTGGGGAACCACGATCCAATTTTAAATTCGCTCAAATCCCCATATCCCGTAACAATGTGATCTTATCTATATATCGCATGTGAATTTATTCTTCCTTCTTCTTCTACTTGGTTGGATTCCTTTTCTTCTTAGTTCCTTTGAATTTCCTGATGTCCCTCCACTGCGATTCGTGATTCTCCCTCATCCATGGTGCGTGGAGATGAACTTTGATCTTTGATCAATCAAGTAGGGTTTTCCTTCGCCTCTCCTTTCTTTTTATCATGAGGGGTGGGTACGCTTTTTCCTCTGTCGGAATTGATGAAACCAAACATAATGAGGATATTTAACGGACATATAAAGGATGAAGGGGGTGTGATCAATTTTTATGTTGTACTACTTTTATGTTGTATGTGTTGTGATTTGTGCGGGCCTATGCTCACTGAAAATCATGGTCGTTGGTGGTCTTTCCGTGCACACTAATGAACCTTTTTCTTCTATGATGATTAAATGACTTAATCTGGAAATTGGTTAATCATGTAATCTTAGTTGGTTTAAATGGATGTTTATTAATGCAAGAATCTCTTTGTGGCCACCCCGGCTAACAAATAGAAAGAAGAACCTAATTAATGATGTGCTTGAACCTGGAAGTTTTCCACTCTTTTTGGTTGTGGGTGTATTGTTCTTCCTGGTTCTTACGGGAAGATGTAAATAGGGATGGGATCCTCTGTTGTGGCATGGTTGTTGTTTGTGAATTTGAAGTTGTGTGGTTTCTCTGCTATGACATGAACTCGGGTGGAATCCTCTATTGTTGAGAAATCATTGGTTCCTGGCTTTGGGTACATGGGGCGGTGTCTCGGGTTTGATTTGTTTCCAGTACTTCATGGGATCTCACTTATCCCTTTTTTGAGGTTTTTTTTGGTTCTATTACCATGAGAGATCTCACTATGTCCCTTTTGTTGATGCAACTCTACAAGAGAATCGGGTGTGAATGCTTAAATTGAGGTTTCGTTGTTTCTCTTTTCTGGCATGTGGTTGTGCCTGTTAGTTTCCCAGTAGTGTGGAATTCACCCAAATGGGATCACATGAACATGAAAACAAGAATGGTTGAATGGGGATTTAGTTGGGAGTGAGTTATGACTTGGTCATGAGTGTCGTGGCGTCTTTTTGAATTAATAGTAAAGAGGATGTTTGTGCTTAGGTTTTGGAGCCCCTCGGATGGGATGAGTGCCTATTACCTATACATATACTATGTTTCTTATGTTTCTTATTCGTGCCCCACCATAGTTGATCACTTAGTGCTGAAAACCCCATTTCATGGGGAGGGTGTTTTTTCCAACACTACTATGAGTGAATGGTTATTAGCTCCTTTTGTGCTCCATTTCCTGAATAGCCCATGACACTTCAGGCATGCTGTGTTAGCTTGAGGTCTATTATTAGCCTAAGAATCAACAGGATGGGTTGTTGTGGTGGTTGGCCTAGGTGTCTGTGAGCAGGTTGTTTCCCAAGTGTCTTTGGGATAAGGCCCATGTGTCTTCAGGCAAGGAAGGTTGTTCTGGCCCAGGTGTCTTCGGGTGTGGCAGTAGTTTTTGTGGCCCAAGAGTGTGCAGGCGGGGTTTGGCAGTGGGACTGCGGTGAGAATGGTGGTATTGGTTCGATGCATAGGATGTCTTCAATAACTAGTTGGAAAGTGGCGCGGGGTACCCAAACCATGATGTTCTATTACAATACTTTACTTGCCTTGCGTTATTTGGGGAGTGTTCCTTGGTGAGTCTTGGGTGGATAGTTTCCCTTGCTATGTGTTTTAGTTTCTATTTTCTCACAAGTAATTATAATGCCTCTCCACTTGTGTGCGAGAGTCTTTGGTTTTCCCTACTGAGTGTACTTGTATGCTCACCCTATGTATATAAAACATCTTTCAGGTTTCCAGGAGGACTTTAGGGATCGTGCGAGACAGTACTAGCTCAGACCTTGGGGCAGTTTCTGTTGTTGTTTTCCATTTTTTTGGTACTTTACCTTTGGAGTTTGGTGGATCGTATCTTTTACTTTTGAATATGCATATGGGAATGGTTCACTTTTGGCTTTAACTTTACTTTCATATATGGTATTATTGGGGTTTCAATCTTATCTCTCGATCCTATAAAAATAAAAAGGATAATTCCATCCATTTTGTGTGAGATTCTATACCCTTGGTGTTGTTCGCCACTCTGGGACCTATTGAAGGCAGGTTTTGGGGGTCATTATCACTCCATCAACATAAAGAAAGAAGTGCCCAACAATCTGCTGACCCTTCCCTCCTTTTGGTGAAGGCGGGTTGTGACAAAATGGTATCATTGGAGGTTTTCGGTTGAGAGATAGGATGGAGTCTGGAGTTAGGCATAGTGAGGATTGGATTTGGTGGTAGGGAAACTGTGTTTGGTGACCATTGTATGTGAATTAGGCCAGGGAAGACTGGCTAGGACACCAGATTTTAGGGCCCCCCATGATCCGATTCAAGGAATTTGGACCTACCGAACGACCAAGTGGGGCTACACTGATTGCAAGGTAGAGACCCTAGGAAAGGTACATGCATCAAAATGAAATGTGTTCTTATGTTTCATGGGTGTTTTAGGTATTCAAAATAAATAAAGGAGTCTATGAAAATTTAAGGACAATATTTGACACTACTCAGGCTTAGGCATTCCTTGTTTACCTTGCAACTATGGAACCTGGGAGGTGACAATGAGTTGTGCTGGTGATCGAGACCCATGAGGTTGGATTTCCAGATCGGCAGAGGACCGACTGAGAGGAGGAGGATAATCATTGGTAGAAGCCGCTTTGAGCCTTTTAGCGACAGACCCTCGGAAATTATGAGGGCAGCACCTCGGATATGGAGACGGAGAGCTGGATCAAGGAACTACTGATCGCTTTCAGCCTGATTCAGGCTCCGAGGGAGTACTGGGTTCCTTTTTCCATCATCCAGATTCGGGGAGTAGCGCGTCAGTGGTGGATTCATTATCTTGGAGAGAAGATGGAGACGGAGGTAGTGTGGGCTGACATTGAGAAGGATTTCTGGGCGGAATTCCTCTCTTCCACGATGAAGGCAGAGTAGAGGCAGGAGCTAATCTCCCTTCAGTAGGGGATTATGTCAGTGAGAGAGTTGGGGATCAAGTTCAAGGATCTCCTTTTCTTCTCTCTGGTCCTCTTCCTAGATGAGGAATCTCCGGTGAGATGTTTAGAGGAGGCACTACGACCTTCTCTATAGTACGATGTTACTCCCTTCACCCTACCTACATACATGGAGGTGTAGAAGAAAGATGAAGTGGTGGAGAGGATGCACACACTGGGAGGTGTGTCATGAGAGGGAATCTAGTTGGGCCCATCAAAGGGTAAGGCTGTCAGCAGCAGGCCTCTAACATCCGGGCCCTCTAGGTTTTGACCATCCGGGTGCAGGCCATAGCAGTTCCTGTTCTGATCTCCCGGTCCTCCCCCTTACAGTTTGGGCCTGATACCAAGGCGCTTCATCTGTGTCAACCATGGGAACCTTCAAAACCAGTGCCTAGATAGAGTACAGTATCGTGGGGGTGGGTAGGTCCAACACCCACCTCAGTAGCAGTAGTTCCCGACTAGGCACTTTCAGCAGCGGCAGTAGGGGCAGCGGGCTCCATCTCTGCTAAGGGCCGAATTTGTAGGAGGAGGCCAACCTCAGGGTGCTCCTCAGGGACCTCAACCCAGAAGTGGTCAGGGAGGTGGCCGACAGTAGAGAGGAAGAGGATCTAGGCTTGGGTAGTTTCACACCATAGAGGCAGCAGTTCCAGCAGGGACAGAGGTTGTTCAAGGTATGATCAGCTTGTTTAGCACCCTTGCATATGCCTTGTTCGATACAGGTGCTCTGCACTCCTTTGTTGCACCCAGTCTGGCCCATGCTCTGGGTTTAGATGCTGAGAGACTTCCAGTGCCCCTACTGCTGAGCACACCAATCAGAGGTCAGACCGACATGTTGTATGTTTTTCAAGGATGCATACTAATGATAGGGCCACATCAGTCAATCAGGGATCTTCTACTGTTGCAGATACAGCCATACGATGTCATCCCAGGAACTGACTGGATGTTCTCTATATGTGTCATCATTGACTGCTTCTGAGGAAAGCTTTTGTTTTCAAACTTCGGTGGGTGACGGGTGACTTTCATCAGAGAGCGGAGTTTCCAGGGAAGAAGCAAGCGAGGGGAACCCCTCCTCTCCTTACTGGTTGAGCTTTCAGTGGAGTCGGTGGATGCAAAAATGGTGGAAGTCCCAGGGATCATTTGTGAGTTTATGGATTCCTTCCATGAAGAGGTGGAAACTACGCCCCCTCGACGTGATGTTGTGTTCGGGATAGACTTTCAACCTGGTGCATGTCCGATTTTGATGGCTCTCTATCGAATAGAACCTTCCAAGTTGAGGGAGTTGTGGATCCATATTATTGATATGATGAAGAAGGGTTTTTTTTTGGCCAAGTAAGTCACCGTGGGGTGCTCCTATTATTTTCGAAGAAGGCGGATTTTGGTCTGAGGCTATGCATAGACTACAGGAGGCTGAATCTGGTTAAGGTCAAGAATCTCTAGCCTCTCCCAAGGATAGAAGACCTCTTTGACCAGCCGAGGGGAGTAGGTTGGTTCTCGAATATCTATTTTCATTCTGGATATTACCAAGTGAGGGTGATGGAGGGTGACATCTTGAAAAAGGCCTTCAGGTGCAGATATGGACACAATGAATTTGCGGTCATGTCATTTGGAATTAAAAACGCTCCAACCGTGTTCATGGGTCTCATGAACTCCGTCATCCGGGGATATCTGGACCGGTTCATTGTCATGTTTATTGACAACATCTTGATCTACTCAAGATCATAGGAGGATCACGCTGAGCACTTGGGGATGGTTTTAGAGGTCCTCCGACAGCACCAACTCTATGAGATGATGTCCAAGTGTGTGTTTTGGGTTCGAGAAGTAAATTTCCTTGGGAACATGGTGTCTGATCATGGGGTAGCAGTGGACCCATCGAAGGTCGAGGTGGTTGTTTCTTAGGCTGCACCCAAGAATGTGGTGGAGGTTCGTAGTTTCCTTAGGATGGCAGGTTACTACCGGAGGTTCGTGCCCAACTTCTCCTGAGTTGGGGCACCCTAGACAGCCTTAACCAAGAAGGACCAGGCTTTCATATGGAACGAACAGTGCGAGGAAGCCTTCAGCGATCTAAAGGAGAAGTTGGTTAGTGCCCCAGTGCTGAGGTTTCCAGAAAAGGGGAAGCATATGAGGTGTTTTGTGATTCTTGAGGACAAGGCCTCAGATATTTGTTGATGTAGTAGCAAGGGGTGATCTCCTATGGGTCTCTGTAGTTACATCCCCAGGAGAGTAAATATTCCACCCATGACCTAGAGCTCACGGTGGTCGTGTTCGCACTAAATTTTCGGCGGCACTACCTCATTGGGGAGCACTTCGTGGTCTTCATGGATCAAAAAAGCTTGAAGTACATCTTCTCCCAGTGGGACATGAACTTATGGCAGCGATGGTGGATGGAATTCCTTCAAGACTACGTATTCGATATTTCCAACACCTCAAAAAGGGGAATGTGGTGGCTTATTCTTTGAGTAGGAAGTGGCAGAAGGATGCAGTCCGAGAGTCGGTAGATACTTGGAAGGTGATGGAGGAGTTGGCTACCCTACACCTGGATGCTAGGATGGAAGGTGGTAGAGGTTGACTGTATCAGATGATGGTGCAATATTCCCTATTGCGGAAGGTAGAAGAGTCCAAATGGGGAGACTCATAAAGTGATGTTATGTGTGACTGAGTTGACGAGGGAAATGCTCCGGAAGGATGGGCAGAGGATGGTCAGAACCGGATTTTTTCTGAGGAAAGTTGTTTTTTCCAGAGGCAATGCGTGGAAAAGTTCTTAGTGAGTTCCACAAATCACCCCTAGCAGTGCACCCTGGGAGTTTCCAAGATGTACCAGGCCCGGAGGAGACAGTTCTGGTGGCCCGGGGTGAAACGGGATGTAGAAGAGTTCGTAGAGAAGTGCCTAATGTGTCAGCAGGTGAAGGATGAACACCATTTCCTATGTGTATTGTTGCAACCTTTAGGTGCACCCGAGTGGAAGTGGGAGGACATCTCGATGGATTTCATCACAGGGCTACCCAAAGTTCGAGGATTCTACGATGCTATCTGGGTAGTGGTGGATCGGTTAATGAAATTGGCCCACTTTCAGGCGATCAAGGCGTCAGGTGCAGCTGATGCATTAGCATGAAGGTACGTAGATGAGGTGGTGCGGTTTCATGGAGTTCGGAGATCCATTGTCTTATATAGGGATGTTTGGTTTATCTCATGATTCTGGAGGAGATTGCGGCATGCTTTTGTCACCCAGCTACGTCTTAGCACTGCTTTCCATCCCCAGACAGATGGACAGACAGAGCGCACCATCCAAACCTTGGAGGACATGCTACGGGCATGTATTTTAGATTTTGGGGTATCGTGGGTGTGACACTTGCCTCGAGAATAGTTTTCCTACAATAATAGATATCACTCTAACATTCTCATAGATCCATTCGAAGCCTTGTACGGGAGGACATGCTGCTCACCCGTGTGCTAGGTTGAAGTTAGGGAAGCGATTGTTCTTGGCCCAGAAGAAGTGAATAGCACGACAGAGGTGGTTCGACTTATACGGGTAAAGATGAAGGTGGCACAGGACCGAAAAAATTCATATGCCGATAATAGCAGGAGACCCTTAGAGTTTGGGGTCGGGGACCACATATTCTTGAAGGTCTCCCCTCGGCCTGGAAAACGGAGGTTCGTTAGGGGGAGAAAGCTATCTCCCAGATTAAACGGACCCTTTGAAGTGTTACAGCGGGTTAGATAAGTGGCTTATCATCTAGAGTTACCACCACCGCTACTGAGGATACATGACGTCTTCCATGTGTCCTAGCTCTGTCTGTATCAGCATCAAAATTCACACGTCCTTGACTGGGGAGAGCTAGATATCGAAGTCAAAGCAATGTTTATGGAGAAACCAGTGATGATCGAGGATCGTAAGGAGAAGGTGCTTCATGGAAGAACCATTCCTTTGGTTCATGTGTTTTAGAGGAATGGTGGGATTGAGGAAAGTACCTGGGAACAGGAAGCACATATACATTCCCCGTACGTAGAGTTTTTTTGAGTTGTGTGCTGTTCTATTTTGTACTTTCTATGACAGAACGCTTTACCTTGTTAACTATGGAATGTGTGGTATTCCTTTTATATGGATGTGTGTGAAGTGTCCTGAGATATGGGGAGGGGAGGACCTAATTCCTAGTCAAGACGCATTAGAGGGGATGCACCTAAACCCGTGCAGGTGAGTCAGAGCCGCCCAAAGAAGATAGTATCTTAACATGGAGGAAGGGAAACCCCTCACCACCTGACTGGATGGTTTAATCCTTTGTTTTATGGTGAATTTAATTGTTCATGTTCACTTTTGAGAGATATATTTATGGGAGTTTCTTCAGACCCCCCCCCCCCACCTCCTTTCTTCAGGTCTGGTTTTAAATTCTCAAGGTTGAGAATTCTTTGAGAGGTATCTGATGTGACGACTCAGACCCTCGCGGTCTACCCTTTTCCAAATTCCAGATCGTAGGGGTGAAGTCTCGATGGTAGGATGTCATTTTGGTGCGACTGATCGGGGTGACCGATCGGCACAACCGATCGGCGCGACCGATCAGTGTCACCCATCCTTGTCGGGTTCTCTTCTACAGTTCTTCCTGTAACACCTCTTTGGGCATTTCAACTTTTTTTTCAAGTGGTTAAAAGCAACATAAAATCCCATAATTAATACCCATTAAATCCATAGGGACTTCCTAAATGGATAATTAAATAAAAATTAATTTTGTCGTGTGTATCCACCAAACCACATGGGGAACCACAATCCGATTTTAAAGTCGTTCAAATCCCCATACCCCATAACAACCTGATCTTATCTATTTATCACATTGGAATTCATTCTTACTTCTTCTTCCCCATGGCTAGATTACTTTTCTTCTTAGTTCCTTTGGAGTTCACGACGTCCCTCCCCTACGAGTCTCATTTTTCCCCGATTCATGGCGCATGTACAAGAACTTTGATCTTTGATCAATCAAGTAGGGTTTTCTTTTACCTCTCCTTTCCGTGTATCATGTGTGGTGGGTATTATTTTTTCTCTATGGGAATTGATGAAACAAAACTTAATGAAGATATTGAATGGACTTTTAATGAATGAATGGTGGTTTGATCTATGATTCAGTTGTACTAATATTTTGTTGTATGTGTTGTTAATTGTGTGGGCCTATGATCACTAAAAATCATGTTCGTTGGTGGTATTTCCCTTTACACAAAGGAACTATTGTCTTCTATGATGATTAAATGACTTAACCTTGAAATTTTTTAATCACGTAAACTCAGTTGGTTTAAATGGATGTTCAGTAAAACAATAATCTCTCTGTTAGCACCCCAGTTAACAAAAAGAAATAATAACATAATGAATGATGTGCTTGAACCTGGAATTTTTCTACTCTGTTTGGTGGTGGGTGTGTTGTTCTGCCTATTACATATGAGAATATGTGAAATGGGATGGGATCCCTTGTTGTGGCACGGTTGTTGGTTGTGAATTTGAAGTTGTTTGGTTGCTCTGATGTGAACCGAACTAGGGTGGAATCCTCTATTCTTGAGAAATCGTTGGTTCCTGTTTTTGGGGACATGGGGCTGTGTCTTGGGGTTTTCTTTATTTCCAGTACTTCGAGGGATCTCACTTATCCATTTTTTGAGGTTTTCTTTGGTTCCAGTACCATTAGGGATCTCAATAATCCTCTTTTGTTGATGCAACTCTACAAGGGAACCAGGTGTGAATGCTTAAATTTTTGTTTGGTTGTTTCTCTTTTCTGGCTTGTGGTTGTGCCTGTTAGTTGCAGAGTAGTGTAGAATTCACCCAAATGGGATCAATTGAATATGAAAACAAGAATGGATGAATGGGGAATTAATTGAGAGTGAGTGGTGACTTGTCCATGAGTGTCGTGGCGTCTTTCTGAATGAATAGTGACAAGGGTGTTTGTGCTTAGGTTTTGGATCCCCTAGGATGGGATGAGTTCCTATTACCTATACATATTCTATGTTTCTTATGTTTCTTATTCACGCCCCACCAAAGTTGAGCACTTAGTGATGAACACCCCATTTCATGGGGTGGGTGTTTTCCCAACACTCATATGAGTGGATGGTTTTTAGGTCCTTTTCTGCTCCCTTTACCAAATATCCCAAGACTCTTCGGGCATGTCGTGATGGCCTGAGGTCCATTATTAGCCCATGAATCTTCGGAAAGGGTAGTTGTGGTTGTTGGCCCAGGTGTATGCGGGTAGGTTGTGTCCCAAGTGTCTTTAGGATGAGGCCCAGGTGTCTTCGGGCATGGCAGGTTGTTCTGGCCCAGGTGTCTTCAGGCGTGGCAGTAGTTGTTGTGGCCCAGGTCTGTGCGGGTAGGGTTTGGTTGTGCGACTGTGGTGTGGTTGTGGCCCAGGTGTGTGCGGGCGGGTTTTGGTAGTGGGACTGCGGTGAGGTTGTGGCCCAGGTGTGTGCATGCAGGGTTTGGCAGTGGGACTATGGTGAGAATGGTGGTATTGGTTTGATGCATAGGATGTCTTCAATAACCAGTGGGAAAGTGGGGCGGGGTACCCAAACATCAATGTGCTCTTACTATTCATTAATTTCCTTGTGTAATTTGGGGAGTGTGCCTTGGTGAGGCTTCAGTGGATAGTTTCCCCTGCTAGGTGTTTCAGTTTTTCTTTTCTCACAGGGCATTAGAATGCCTCTCCATTTGTACACTTGAGTCTTTGGTTTTCACGACTGAGTGTACTTGTATGCTCACCCTATGTATATAAAACTGCTTTCAGGTTTCCAGGAGGACTTCAGGGATCATGCGGGACCATACTGTCCCGGACCTTGGGGCAGTTGTTGTTGTCATTTTCCTTTTTCAAGGTACTTTACCATTAGAGTTTTGTGGCTTGTATCTTTTACTTTTGAACATGCAAATGAGAATGGTTCACTTTTGTATTTACCTTTTGTTTCAGCTTCGGTATTGTTGGGGTTTCTATCTTATCTCTCAATCCTCTAAAATAAAAAGGGCAATTCCTTCCATTTTGCATGAGATTCTATACCCTTGGTGCTGGTTACCACTCTACGAACTATTGAAGGCTGGTTTCATGGGTCATTATATCTCTTTCAACTTATATAAGGAAGGGCTTAAAAATCTGCTGACCCTTCCCTCCTTTTGGTGAATGGGGGTCGTGACACACAGTTTGTCTGTAAATAGTGTCTCCATGAAACGATGTCTCCTTGAAATAGTGTTTGGATGGTCATGGTGTATGGATGGTCATGGGGTTTGGGTAGTCACAGTGTCTGGATCGTTAGGGTATCTGGATAGTCACAGTGTCTGGATAGTCACAGTTTCATGATGGTTACGGTGTCTGGTCATGGTGTCTAGTCATGTTGTCTGGTCATGGTGTCTGGTCATGGTGTCTGGTCATGGTGCCTGGGTCCTTTTCCATAAAAACATAACCGGTGGCAGACTCACGGTGTCTGATACTTAGCAAAATATCTATATTCAGATTATTGTAGTGATATTTATTTAATGAATTAGACTTAATCATTCATCAAGGAAATCATAATAAAGTAAATCAAATATAGTGTGCAGTAATCAAACATAATGTAGTGCAATTAAGATCTTGGATATCTTTACTTAAATCATAAAGATAATAATTATCTATACATGGTTTCAGAATGATTAGATAGGATTACCAAGATTTATAGAATATACATGGTGTATGATCATTAAAACATGATTAATACATGAGGAGACCAACATTTACCTTTACATATTGTTTATTCCTTATCCAGTTATTTAAATGGCATGAATTTCTACATTATTTATCTTCTAATATTTTCTATTCCTTATCCATTTATTTAAATGTCTTGCATGATTAGTTATTTACCATTCCATATTGATTTTTACATAACCATTTATTTAAATGGAATAGTTGTTTAGTTATTTATCATTCTATATTGATTATACTTAATGATTGTTGATATATTCCACTATACAAAACCCTTACTGAGCATTTGATCTCACCTTTATTTTTCTTCCTTTACCTAGAATTCTATAAAGAGTACTATATTTGAAATGCAATGATATGGTATATGGAATAAATTTATCCTCAAAAAAATGTTGTAATTTGTAGTAAGCACCGGCTCTAGGTTTCTAGGGTTGAGGACGCTACAGTTGGTATTAAAGGAAGCTTAGTAGAAACCTTGGAATATAGATTTAAGAAAACTTATATTAGGGAACATAACCATATTACATACTTTGAGGATAAGTATAAAAGGTCATCCTAATGTTTTGGTAAGGTTGAGATTTTTTTATTTTTCTTAGACATACAACCCTGTTTTGATACTAAAAGTGGACACGGTTCCGGAATAGTTGTACCTATGGGTAATAACTCCAAAATGGAATGTTGGGTTGACTTGAGGTTTTCCTGATACACAACAATAGACCTTAATATGCACCTGTCTTGAAACTCCTGAGGGATATTCTTAGTATTATTCAATTTTTATTTACAAACTATTACGACTGATTTGAATAGATAATTACAATAAATGACCTAGGTAAAAACCTAGACCAAGGACCCATATAGAAAAAATATAGAAGAAGTATTAATATTGAAATTTAAAAAATTATATGTATTCATACCAATGGTATTTTGTTTATATGAATCATGAAATATCTTTGGATTATGTTATCATTAAATATGTCTTAATTAACATTAGAGTTATGGATACCATAATTAGTTATTAATATTATGGTTGATCATGTGTTCAATGTTTAAAAATTTCTTTTAAAATTTTTGTGGTAGTAATATAACCTGATTAAGGATATTTTAGGAGAAATTTATGGAAAACAACCCATTGGTTTAGTATATGTTTTAGTGAAAATTTTATTTGAGGATTATTCTTTTACATTTTAAATGCATATGTTTAATGTTACTGATATTTTTTAGGGTTTATATGATCCTTAGTGGCATATTAATGATATTTAAGATTATTATAATTTGTAAAAAATATTGAAAACACTAGTAAAAAGTATATTTAGTGATTAATTTTATTTCAAGGATATGCAACATATTTTATTTAAAAATTATAAGAATTATAATAATATAGTTTAAGAAAAAGGGCAACTTATATGTCGAGTGGTAACCCATAATGTTTGGAAAGGTGGTTATGATTGAACCTATGATCGAATGATGAAATGTTTTTTCTCAAATACCACTGTCCTACATTATGTCCTTGTTAATATTTCATTGTTTTTAGATAAACAATTTGTTGAATAAATATTAATGAGGAACTAGTTGTCTTAATTTAGAGGTTTAGATATTAATGTATTGTACTGGATAACATTTTCAAACTATATTGGATTAGGAACATAGTTAGAGACACACAAAATAAAATTACACAATTTTATGGATCATATAGTAGGTTAAAATGAATTTTAATGATTTGGGAATAAAAATATCATTTTTTTATATTTATTTCATAGAGTATGAGGAACTGGAAATAAATCAAAGAATAAAAAAAATTATGAAATTGTGCTTAAAAATTAGAAATGTATCAAGTAATTATATAACCATATATTCATAGTTAGTAAAAAAACTACTCAACATTAGAAAAAGGATCTTGAAATTAACTTTTATTCTTTTACATTCATATTCAATGTATCAGATGGTCTTTGAAATCATCATATATATATATATATGGTTCTAAATCCCTTTAAATTCCATTGATAATTTTCTTACTTGGGGAGAATTAACTATATCACTCTATATAATTTCTTATAATTTTATTCCATTTCCATGTTTTCATTTCCCACATATGTTATTTTATATGGAAACCTACTTTTATGTTATTCTATACCACCTTTTCACTTCCATATATCTCTTATTAAAATGATATTTTACTAAACCTTTTCTGATGTGGGATTAATGAAAAAGGAATTTTTAAATATCAAACCCTAGATAAATGAGATCAATTTTAAATTTCATGGATGAAATTTAATTATGTTGGGGAGAATGTGACACCTCAAAATTCTAAAATAAGGACATTGTATTTCATAGTCTGTGTGACACACAACACTACACATAGTTAGAAATATAACACATTGATAATTTATTAAATATTTATTTTTAAATAAATTAAATATATTAAATATATTTCACCATAAAAAATATTGAGATAACTTGTGTTACACACAATAACATGTTTTTTTAATAGCTTGCGTTATATGTAAGACAGAGTTTTACCGAACAACAATATATAATTAATAGTATTATTAAATATGATAGTTATCGACAGGCATTTGGAATAGGGGTATGAATTGGATTAACTAAATTATGAAAATATATTTTTTAAACATGTTTATTAATTATATATTTATTAGTAATCAAATATGTTTCATTTGAAATAATAATAAATGTCTTTTGAAAAACTTTATTTTTTCTAATTGACAGATTAATTGCGCATTACGAACAAAATTTAAAATTCATGATTTAACATTTTTAGAAAATTTATATGTAAAATAAACATAATTTACAGAATCATAATATCTATATTATATTAGGGTGATTTTTTTGGATTTCTCTAAGAAGTATCATTTTTGATGAATAGGGAAATACCTAAATTTTAAATGAAAATCCAAATTTTACTAAAATAATTTATAATGTAATGCTATATTTTAAATTTATTTTAATGTAAAATTATTTAAATTATATATCAATTAATCCACTTAATTTCATTATAATAATTTTATGTATAATTTAGAGATGTAAACATTGTGACCTTTTGGACATTTTTACATTAAAAACATGCATTCTCATCGCATCTGGAGGATTAATTTTAAATTAAATTACGAAACTTATATGAGTTAAATTTTAATAAATGGATTCCATATTTATAATAATAATAAATTATATTATAAATTAATTTCAACATAATTTTTTAAATTAATTATTAGTGAAAATAGTTAAAATTAATTATAGTGATTAAGGTTAAAATGAGGTTTTGCGCATTACATGGATTGGTATTAAAATTATTTTTACAAAAACATAGGATTTTTATTTAACAAATTTGATATGAGATTTATAGTCCATAGTTATAAATTGTCTAAAAAACTAATTTTAATTTTAATCTTAAAGGATTATTTACCTCGGTAAAAACAAATATATAAGTTACCATGATAAAAACAAAAATGGTAAAATTGAGTAAACATAAATACTAAGGAATAATATGATAAAAATGGGTTTAGTTTTGTGTGTTGGAGTTGTTTATAGAAATAATTAACCCTAACCACCATTATATTTTCAATTTTGGAGTCTCATGATGTAAGGGAGGCCTTCTAGAGTGAATACTTTTGAGTATTTACAATAATTCCACTCCTCAATTATAAAAGGGAGCTTACTCTACCCCCTTATCCACACCTCTAAATCCATTTGGATCCAAAAAAACCTACCAAAATTACTTACCAAATTTCATCCCCTTATCCAAGAATACTTATTTTTGGAATAAATACATCCTTAGAATGATTTATTGCAAACCTAAGTAGGATACCAAATAAAGAGTTAATGTTCTTCAACAAGCATCTTAATTTTATATCCTTTTCCTCCTCCTTTAATTCATATTATACCATGATTATATAATAAACTCATTATATTTTGTATAATAATATTTTTTAATTTTGAAGGTATTACCTAAAACATCACACACATCTATCAAATGAGTTATGAAATTATAGTTCATGTGTATAGCAGACTACCACCTTTCCAATCGATGCTGTTCATTTTTCCATTACCACCTATCAAGGTTGGGTATGATGATGGATATAAATTATATATATGATTTTTATTACATAAGTATAACTATGGAGTGATTAAATCACACACATATATATATCTCTATCTTTTTAACTTCCATTTCATAGGAGAGACAATAACATCACTAAAGTGTGCGATGGACTACCATTTCATGAAGCGATGTGATTCGTCTTTCACTAATGCTTCTATAGAATGTGGTAAGGATAAAGTAAAAGATTTAATGTGATATAAAAGAAATAATTAAGATATTCATGATATAATTATCATTTTAGAATGATAATATATATATATATAATTTTCATTCATTTTCTCTCACTAACGTAAAGGTGACAACATCGTTCTTGTATGTGTTGACTACCACATCCAAAAATGATGTAACTCTCTTTTCATCACCACACAAAATAGATGATATATAAGTATAATTAAAGAATAAATATGATAATTATTTCATTAGTATTATTCTAGATATTATAAATATTTTTAATATACTCAATAGTTGTAACATTCATGACAAAGAATGAATGAGAAAATAAGAAATTAACACCCGAAATAATAAAAATAATGAAAAATTAATAACAAAAAGGTAATAAAATGTTTTAAAAGTATTATATATAATAAAATAAATATTAATATGGTTCATTTATAAGTTGATAAAAATTTTAAATCCACTATAAAGGAAAAATAGTGTAAATTCAACCAAAAGGGAGCATAAGGTATGGGATTTTATCTCAATTTCATTTTATTAAGAAATATTGTAATGTTATTCACCTAATTTCTTTTATATGGTGTATGTATATCCCCCATAACATGTAATATCATGTGTACAAAATTATTCATTATAATTTATGTTTTAAATTTAATTATTTCATCTAATGTGATTTGAGTTTAAAGTTACCAAGTGGTAAGGAAATTCACAACTCAATTTCTTTTCACTGGGCTATATTACTCCTTCTTCTCTATGTTATTATATGATTATGTGTGTAATTCATTTTGAATATATATTTTTTTTATTTACACTAATTTTATATTTATTTATAGGCGATACACATAATCGAGTAATTGAATCATTCATACATCAACATTATGATCATTTTAAGGGTTTCATTCATAATCTCATTCCAATCGAGATTATTTATTCATGAATTTTGGTTAATGGAAATTACAATATAATTTTTTAATAAAACCTTATTATTTTATTCCCCTATGGTTATTCATGATATTTTCATATAATTGTACCATATTTCTACTCTTTGTAATTTAAATTTTTTTGGAAAAAGTTTTTCAAAAAATCCAACTTCATTTCTCTCTTCGGCCTGAAATCGATTTTCTTCCAAAAAAATATTTTCTAAAAATGTTTACAAATAATTTTTTAACATTTTAAAAATGAATTATCAAAATAATTTTAACCCATTTTCACTCTTTATTTTTTTTAAATGATTCTTATTTCTTTTTCAAAACAATTCCCCTTGTTTATTTTACCGAAATCATGAAAGGAATATTCTAGTCATTTTTTAAACATGGAAGTTTCCTAATAATTTTACAGTAAAAATGGAATGTTCCTTTTTAATTTCAAGAATATAAAAAATTATTCACCATCATTACCATAATTTCATTGATGCTTATTCTTTATGTTTATAAAGATCTTTTTAATGGAAATTTTTTAAAGTTATTTTCAAAGAAAAGTATTTTAAAAATGTTTTTAAAAATTAAAATAATATTTTCTTCAAAAATGATTTTAACATATAATTTTATGGAATTTCAATTCAAAAATTACAAAAACCCTTTATTCTTACTCCCATGAGTATATACTGATAGTATCCTTATTCTTCCTCTAGATGATTTATGATTATTATGACCTATGATAGTATTGACATTCACTTTGTTGTTTTTTGTAGTTATTAACATCCCCTTGAAATATTAACTTTCTTGTGATCAATATACATTAAATTTCCCCTGAATATCCAGATTATTTATGATGGATTTTTTTTTGATTAAACCATATCTCATTTCTATATATAGTGTTTTTTGTTTAAGTTTATTTGACCGACTGGGAAAATATTGATAAATATACATCCTTCACTCAATATAGATATTTTATTTTAAGGAAAAATAATTAATGAATTTAATCGATTATTTGATATATATATATAAGGAATGATTTGGACCTAAAGTGATTGGTCTGGCCGAGTATTCTATAGCTCCTCAATTCATCGGTAGGTCTAATTATACAAATCATTTAAGTTAGCCTTAAACAAATTTTTACATATAGATTAATCCATCTTATGAAAGGCCTTGATGGTAGAGGTATCAGGTTCCTGATATATAACAAGTAATAATTAATCATTTCCTACATTAAGTTTTTAATTATTATTATCCAGATATTTTCATGATGATATTATCTCTGAATGTATTTAGTTATCCTTGTATTGACCAAATCGCTTGTGTTTTAAGTTATTAAACTTGGAATATTGATTATTCCTTATATAATTATTTAAATGGAATGTGTTATAGTTTATTTACCATTCCATATTCATTATTCCTTATCCATTTATTTAAATGGAATGTTTGCTAAGTTATTTACCTTTCCATATTGATTATTCATTATCTAGTTATTTAAATGGAATGTGTTCCTAGTTATTCACATTTCCATGTTGATTATTCGATATCCAGTTATTTAAATGCAATGGTTTCTTAGTTATTTACCTTTCAAAATTTATTATGATTAATAATTAATGATAGATTAAGAAGTACTTATCCCTTGCTAGGAATTTGAGATCAACATTATTTTTTCCTTTACCTAACACTCCATGAACAGTATTATGTTTGATATGCAAGGATACTCTATATAGAATAAATTTATTCTTAGAAAAAATTATTCTGTAATTTGTGAATTAAAATGTAATATGGAAATCATTTACGTATCTATTTTACCAAGACTAATAAACTATTCAGTCCTTCGGGATGAGATTCATTATATATTGTACAAATTTAATGGTAGAAATAACTGAATTAGAGCTATTAGGTTTAGGGTCTCTATAGAAGATTAAGTTTTGATAGAATATATAGGTGGTTTTAAAGAAACAATGTATTTATGTGTTTGTATAATATATCATTGCATAAATCTATGATAGACCAAATAAAAAAGGTCCCAAAAGGAAAAATGGAATTAATTAATACATTTAATACATTTAAGGAAACCTGAAGTAGGTTTGATAATTTGGATATTCCAACAAAAAGTGTATCACATTACTATTAGAGAAAATGAAATAAAAGGAAAACTTTGAAACTATCAACAGAATGAGTGACTAAGAAAAAATATATATTAGTTGAGGTGGATTATAAGGATTAAAAATGAAGAAATCCATAGATTTTGGATAGTGGTTACTCAATTAAAATGAAAAAAACCATTCAGTATATCCGTAGGTACAAAGAAGTAGTTATTACTTTTGAAAATAATGGATTATTCGATGTGAAAGGAGTTGGAAGAACACTAATTGGGGGAAACACGGATGATTAAAATGGTCTTTAATTAATATATGGTTTTATATGTAATATCTTGAGTTTATATCAACTTTTTTCAATGGTGACGAGTATGTTGTACAAAATAGAAGACATTTTATTATAAGACAGAAGGATAGCACAATCATTATGAAGGTACAATCCAAAAGTGTTAATTTATTTCATATTTCCAACAATCAAAATAGTTACTACATGGAAGATAATGAGTTTTTAAAAAAAATACATGACCATTTGGATAAAAAAATTATCATGTATGAAGTTGGGAGAAATTTACCGAAGATAAACAATCAGATGAGAAACTCTTATTTTATGTCTCATAAAGGAAAGTTGGTATACATGTTCTAGAAGCTCTTGAATATCAGTAAGAAGAAACCACTTGAATTGATACAATCAAATATGTGTGGTTTGATGATCATTAAATCAACTATCAATTATACGTTCTTCATTAATTTTATTTATGAATTTAATAATATTAATCATGTATAATTTCGGTCATAAACCCTAGGATCTGGAAATGTTTAAGAATATTCCAGTTGTGTTAAAAATTAAGTAGGAATGGTTTCTAAAAGTCTTTGGTCCAATAGTGAATATGAATATATGAATAAATACATTGAGTAATTTCTTGTGAATCATGGGATACAATATGAATATAACAATTTATACAAACCCTAGAAAAATAGAGTAGTGGAAAAAAAGAACTGATGTTTGGTGGAATTTTGGAAAATCATGTTAGTGAAGAATGGAGCTATAAAATATAATTTGATATAAGTCATTGTAGTGGTTATCTGAAATCTCAATTGGTTCCTCTCTTATGAAAATTTTAATAATACACGTTATGAAATATTCTATAGGATAATTCCTATATTAAGGAACTTGATGGTTTTTGGAAACCATTTTTACACTGATATTCAATGATGAAACTTTGGAAAATTATATAGGGGAGTCAATGAAGATATATTTCATTGATACATAGTTGATGAATGGAATTAAAATTTTTATAATAATAATTTAAAGAATATTGCTGATATTTTTGATGTTATAGTCATAGAATATGATCACACATCTAGAATATTATGACACCCCATCCTGGTTCAGTATATTATAACCAAACCATAGTGCAACATGAGCTCAAAAATTCATGCCCATATGTCAGAGGATATCGACAGTAGGGAGGGTCTAAGTGTTGTTTTTGGGAAACTATACCCTTATATCAGAGTAAAAGCACATAAAAAACAAACATCATCCATAATAATAATTAGTGTTTGCAGAAGTAATAAAAAAATCCTTGTTATAACAAATGAAATGTTATCATATAAATATACATCCTAATTAACCACACAGCAAACTGACAACATATAAATAAGAAAAAATTAAAAAAGATCTACTACCATCGCATCACCTCATGTCATCCCAATATCCAAACTCCAACCAAAATTTTCATAATGGTCATTCAATACTAGGCCTCTTCCCTACATGTAATTGTAAATAAGAGGTCTAAATAAGTGCCAAAGTACTAGGGCCTCATGAGAAATATTTGAGTAAAACTTAGCAGTCCACCACCAACAGTGTCTCTAACATAACATGTTAATATAGTGGATAGACATATGTATGATTAGACTAATAAATAAAGAATAGAATTATATTAAAATAAACTATCCATAATCCTTGATTCCTAACATCGCAGCCAAAATTGAACATATATATTCTTTCTATTGTAGGATATCTCCATGAATTCTATATAACCATAAAAAATATCTATGTGTAACCAAAGAATTAGGAGTCACAATGTCATCTGGGAGGGATGATGACTTAACGAGGAATCATAAGTCAATTATCATCTAGAGGGAATAATGCCTCATAAATCAATTATTTTATACATCATCCATATGGGAGTTATATCCCCTATCCATAACCATCACACACCATCCACCCAGAGCTAGAAAACCCTCACCAAAACCATCACATCTAGAGGGGAATTATTTCATACCCTAGAATAACATATCATATCATCCACCCAGTGGTGCATCCCCCACTCAGAACGATTAGGTTAGGGTGAACAATAACCCACTATAGAATCAAATATCATATCATCCACTCAGGGAGAAATATCTCTTACTCAAAAAAAATTATATGACATCCACCTAGGGGGTCTTATCCCCTACCCCTAACTATCACATTATTGGGAATGAATCCCCACCCTAGAATCACATATCTCATCCACTCAAGGTCTCACACCATACTTGAAACCATAACATTAGTGTGGAATAATGTCCCTCCCTATAATTACTCATCATAATCACATAGAATTTCCACTCACATGGACCTATCACACAATTCCTTAAGTTATTTTATCAATATCAAAATCGATCTTCAACACTACATAAATACTCAAATATCGTCATTATATTCTCGCCATACTACCCTTTTTTTGGGTCAAAATGTCATTGGGGTTCCCATCAAGGTCTCATTGGTAACATAATTGTCCAAGCACCCAACATGGTATCTTCTCTCACATCCCCAACTCTAGGACCCAATCCCATCACTCAGAGGGCATAATATCCTTTAGCATTTTCATGATTTCACCATGGTCTCATTTGATTCATATGAAATACAACATAGGCATCCCACTAATGATATGACATAGACACCATCCCTCCTTTAAGTAAACATGGTTTAGTATTCTTATTAAAAACCCACATGTTATTCCCTTATATAGTCTAACCAATCATGGTATACAAATACTTGGGGGAATAATACATTCCCCAATCACACATTGACTAGCCCTATAAAGCATTCCAAGATCTCTCAATGGATGATCCATAAGACACCCCTTACAATCCACTACACCACCATACTCTTAAGGGAATAAAGTATACCTACCATAAGGTCTACCATGTCAATCCTTTTCATTTATATCCTCTTTAAGAGTTTATATATATAATTGTACACATTTTCGATCAATCCCAAGAACAACAATGTTTAATGAATAAATATAGTGTTCAAGGGTCAAATGTGGCTATAACAACATGTGAAATGTTAATATTAAATAAATTTTACACCATAACAATTTTTATTAATTATATTTTATAGATTTATACTCATTATAATAATTTTAAGTAAAATTTCAATTAAATTATAAATTGTTTTATCCTTATTCATTTTCTTTTATTATAAAGATTTATTTCAAACATTAATTTCAAAATCATAGAATTTTAATTTTAAAAATATAACTTAATTTATTAAATCAGTATATTAAATATATTTTATTATAAAATTTTGGTATTTTCTAAAATGATTGACTTTTTAGTAAATATTGTAAAATACTTATTTTTGTACAATTCTGATTTGTTATCATTATATTGAATAATTTAATAGTATAATTTTATTTTAATTTAACATAAGTATATTTTAATTATAATTAAATATATAGGAATTATAATTATACCTAATTTTGTTATAAGTCCATTTTTGGTCTTAAAAAACATTTTTCTAAAAAATTGGTTTTCGTTGCATTATATGTATTCATATTAAAATTAATTCATAACACTTCAATAAATTGAATCTTGAAAAATATATTCCATATTTTTAATCAAGATTATAAATTTTTTAAATATCTCTCTTTTATTTTTTGACATTATAGTGATCATATTAAATATTTTTCACCATTGTAAGGGTAAATTATCTAATTAAGGATAAAAATAATGTAATAAGGCCTAAAAATATCCATAAACCTTGTATTAATTTTATTTTATAATTTTTTGACTATTAAAATCCAATATTCGAAATTATTGGAATTTATTGCCACTTTCTTTAGATTATAACACTTTTATTATTCTATGTAAAGGATAAAGTCAAAAATGTCTCTCTATTTCTTTTGATATCTATAATATTTTTTGATAGGGATAGAAACTTTTCATATTCATTTACAAAAGTTTATTTAATGTTCTAATTGATTTTTTTATCATGGTTATTGATTTTTAATTTTTAGTAAATAAATAATGACGTTAAATGCTTGCATAATGCTGAAACAGTGTTTATAAAATAAATATAAAAATAAAGTAAATTATTATAAAATATATAAATGTAATATATTGGGCTAAATTATTATTTCCTATTAATTTTATATATCATTATTATATATTAGTGATTTTTTATATTTTTATATTCCAATTAAATTTTTTTCATGATGTTATTAAAGTAAAATTAACTGAATTGTTCCAAATATGATATTATTGATTTTTTATAATAAATAATATTTTATTAAATGAACTAAAATTAATAAAACATTAATTAAAAAATATAATATAATTTTAATTATAATTTCAAACTAGGGTCTATTTATTTACTACTTATTCTGTTTAGTAAATTTCTTTTCTTCTATAGTGTATAAAACATTGATGTCTTGGTAATCGTCAAAAAGATTAACGAGGGATTAAACAAATATATAAGGTTTAAAAAATCAACTGAACTTTTAAAAATATTGTTAGAAGATATTATATAGAAGAAAAATCATACTATATTCCAAATATATCAATTTGGATCCATTTTGTGATGGAAGTTAAGTTATATTAATCTAATACTTTAAGTAATTCCAAGAGTGCCCCTCCACTCACTTATAAAAGGGAACCCCCTCTACTTTCTTCCTCACACATTTTCAGTTCTATAGATATGAAACTCTCTACCCAAGTATCTTCAAAAATTTACTCTCTACATCTAATAGGTCATTGACTCACTAAATTACTAAATGAAAAAAGGATTAAGGTGTAATCCCAAAAGGTTATCTGAGGAGAAGTTATAAATCCTAACCAACCAATTTCAAGATTATTTATTTTTACAACCCCTTAAAATATTCCTTAAAAATGATAAAATTATAAAATAATTTTTTCCAATATACATAAATTTTATTATAATAATGGTTCAACCCATTTCTATCTTCCTTTACATTCTATGGGAAATGAAATTACTGCTTCTACATAAGTGTGGATTGCCAACTCTATGAAGTGATGTGTTTAATTTTCCATCATCACCACTGAATAATGGTTATAATGAAGGATTTAACGTATATATATATATATATATATAATATTTGTGAAATTATTTTAAATATGTAAATATAATTTTTCATATTCTTTTCTTACCCTTCCATTCATTGTAGAACGATAACGTCGTTCATGAATACATGTGGATTACCGCCTCCACAAAGCGATGTGATTTTTATATCCCATATACCATGAATGGATGGTTATAAATTTTTTTAAATTTATAAAAACTATGATTATTTAATTATTATAATTCTAGATATTATATAATAATTACTTATTTGATTGTGGTTAGCCTAAGAATCTCTTCTTGGATTATGAATTGAACGTCCCCAAAACATCCAATGTAACATAACTAATTATATAACTTAATAAAACTTGGTAATAAATGACATAAAATTTGTAATAATAATAATAGATTAAATTGAATTTTTTTAAGAAATTATGGAATTAAAATAATCTTATTATTCAGAAGATAAAGAATATATGTGAGATTCAAACTTGAGATTAATGAGAATTTAACATAAAACCACCTTTTAAATGTTTTATAAATTTATTTTCTAAATAATCTTCATTCACGTCCATATTATTAAAACTATTTTATGGATGTATTTATATGATAAAAATTAATTATTATAGAATTATTAAGTAACTTTTGAATTTATTATAACTATTTTCAAAAGGTATCTTTTTTGTATTTTATATGAAACATTTTGATTTTATTTACAAAAGGAAAATAGAAATGTTTTCTTTTAATGTATATGGAATCAATGTATTTTATTAACACTATAAATACTATATGATATTTTACATACATTATATTCTTCGATGTTTTCTTCAAATAAAAACATTTTTCCTTTTTTTTTTGTTACCTTTTCATTGAAAATGAGTTGTTAAAAGAAAAAGATTTTTTGATATCCAAAAGTGTTTTTGAATGTATATTGAAATGAGTTTTTGAAGGGTTTTAAGATGAAATGGTGAAATTATAAAAGAATTATGATATGGTATGTGACCATTATAGAAGATGACAGATGATCTTGATACAACATTTTAAATTGGTGATCTAAATACATCTTATACAAATGGGTGATCCTGATATAGTTTATATAATGGGTGTGACTAATAAAAACTATATGATAGGTGAGAATGAAATAGATCTCTAATTAATTGGGTAATCTTTCTTATTTTAAAAGTAAATATTTAGGTATTTAATGAGGGTGGTTTCTCTTAATTATTTTACTACGCCTCAATTATTTTTGACATAGTTTATGAATATAATTCTCTATATTGCCTAAATGGTTTTCTTTTCTATTTCTGTGGGTTTTAAATGTTTTATTTGAGTAAAAAATGTGTTTTTTTCTATAGTATTTTATTTATTTCATATGTTCAAATAATAGTGGAAAAAGTTTAAACATTTAGGTGTTTTCATCATTTTTACTAAACAAATATATTTCTGATTTTTACGTCCCTTACTGATATTTTTGTTCATATGCCATGTTTTTAAATGTTTTTCATGGGATTTAAGGATGATTAAGAACAAAAAATAAGTCGATTTGAGAGTTGTGAATACTTTCACCAAAGGAAAATTTGTTTCTTTTTAAAAGTTTTATATTATTGAAAAATAGATATTGAGTGTAAGTATACACTTTGTAATATATGGGTTTGTTATATAAGAGTTATTACCAAATTCTTGAAAACTATAAATCCTAAAGATACTCAAAATTTATGAAATTGAAATATTTGACTAAAAGTCAATATCATTAAATGTTTTGAGGATGATTCATTGTATTAGGTATTAGTGGAATGTTTTAGATTAATTTATATGTTAATATATTTTTAAAAGAATATCATTAAGATATTCTACTTTTCGATTAGGTTTAAATGATATACCATTTAAAGATTACCATGTTGTTGTTCCTCATAAATATTACTTCAGTATAGTTTTCTATATTGGAAATAGGAAAGATAAAGTACAAAGGTATCGAGTTGATATTTTTCTTCCAAATTAGCATCGTTGAATATTGTAATTATGACTGAGAAATTTTTTACAATAATGAATCATTTGACATGGGCTATAAATATTGGTGGGATCCATTTTATAGAGAAATTATATTTAATATAGAGGAACATGTGGATAGTCGATCATTTTATGAAATAACATTCCCCGAGTTGCAGTAGAACCTCATATATAGTGGTAGCCAAAGGATCAATGCTCTAGAAAAGATATTTTAGGTCATGGGATGTTCTAAATATAAAAAGTTAACTATTTCTATTTACTATTTTGATGGTGAATCTGATCGGTTATAGTCAATTATTAATAATGCTAGGGAGAGAGATAGAGAAGGTGTTGATTCCATGGAATGAGATACATTTAAGAATATTTATATGGATAAATACTTCCATAAGGGATTTCAATATAAAATAGAGAAAAAGTTCATATAATTTGGAGAGAATGGATATGATTTAATTGTATCATATAAAGAAAATTCTATAATATTTTCCTGGAACCCACTGAACTTCATCATTGATCTTAATAGAAAATATAATTGGTTTTATTTAGGATTGAAGGTAAGAAATCAAATGTAATTGGCTTCCTATTAATTCAAAAATGTAAGTGATACATTTTTATTGTTCTGTGAATGTTAAATAGATTTTTATGATGAACATGTTTTTATGAGAAAATAGAGAGAAAGAATCCCCAATGGTATGAAATGGAAAATTACCGCATCAAATAAATATTAATATAAGAAAATCTAGTTTTCTGTTTTTGATTGGTGTTTATAAATGTTCCATGGGGAATGTCTTATAAAATTTGGGAAGTGGTTCTGATGTATTAAGTTTTTGAATATGATTGAAAATAAAAAGATCTTAGTAGTGGTAAGACTCATTTTAATAAGTAGGATATAAGGTGTTTAAAATGTAATGAGATTGGTCATTATATAGATGCATCTCTAAATAACATCATAAATGAAGGGAATTAGAAAAAATATAAGTTGGAGGATGTGGTGGAATACTTTGAAACTACTTCAAAATAAGTTGGGACATTGAATGAAGTGGTAATAGGAATCTTAATTACTTATTTATATTGTGATAATGTTTTTTATTCATGTTCTACACACTCTTTCATTTCATAGAAATTTTCTAATAAATTAAAATTTTAATCACAATAAATAAAGCCATAATTTTTGGTAAAAACTCATGGGGAAATTATTAAGGTTAATAGAAATTATAAGAATATTATTTTTGTTATATATAGAAAATATATACCTATAAAACTTATTTTATTGACCCTTGAATTTTATGATGTTAAGGTAAAAATTAGATTTATGTTTTCCATTCTAAGATAGATTATAGAGCCAATTTTTTTTCCAAAATGAGAATTATTTCGTATACAAGAATTAAGCCATACCTTTGATAAAATTTCATGAAGTAGAGAAACTACTAAAAGATGGAAATGATAATTATAATTCACATATTATTAAAAATAAGGGAATTATTTATATTAATGATGTTTCGGTAGTAAAAGAATATCTAAAATTATTTCCTAATGAGTAACATAGTGTTATACCAGATCATAATAATAAACACATAATTGAATTATTATTTGATACTAAGCCAATTTATAAACCACCTTATTCAATGACTCAAATAGAACTTAAGTAATTGAAATAGTATGGGAAATTTTTTCTGGATAAAGGTTACATTAACTCATGAACTTCACCATGAGGTGCTTCTATTTTATTTATTAAAAAATAAGGTTCATGGAGACAATTAATTTATTATAAATCCTTGAATAAAGTCACTATTAAGATCAATTATACCTTTCCATATATTTATGATTGGGTTGATCATCGCTAGGGAGTATAATATTTTACAAATCTTGATCTCTGGTTCATATACCATTAATTTGAGGTGAAGTAGGAATATATTATGCAGATAGAGTTTTGATCAAGAAACTAGCATTACGAATTTTTTGTTGTTCTCATTTAATTGTCTAATTCAGAAGTTCTTTTCATGGATCTTATAAAATGATTTTTCTAGGGCTATTTAGATAATTTTTTGTTTGGTTTAATTAAAAATATCTTGGTATAATATAAAATTCATGGTGATCATGAAAGAAACCAAAGGATTATTTTGAAAACCATAATGGAAAATAACATATTTTAAAAATTTAGCAAGTGTGAATTTTTGTTGTAACCAATTTCTTTTCTTAGGAATATTCTTCCTAAATATGGCATGAATATTGACCCTACTAAAACTGCTGTTTTTTAGGAAATTCCAAGACCAAAAAATGTCACATAGTTTGGTATTTTTCTTGTATTAAGAAGTTACTACTAGTAGTTTGTTGAAATATATTCTTGGTTATCTATCCATTTGACTAATTTAAATTAAAAAGAAAGTAAGTTCATCTAGATGATAGAGTGCGATGATTGATTCTAGGAATTTAATATAATATTTTCAAATGTTCTACTTTTCTCCCTTCCCTTTATACATGGTGAATTTTTCATCTACAATAATAATTTATTGAAAGGACATGGTTGTGTTTTGGTATAGAATGATCAGGTAATTTCTTATGCTTCACACCAACAAAAACCTCCCAAAATAAATCATACTACACATGATATAGAATTATCTATTGTTGGTTTTGGTTTAGAAAATTTTGGGAATCCTTTTTATGGATTAAAGTGTGAAATATATACTAATCATACATGTTTAATGTATATATTTACTTATAAAGAGTTGAACATGAAGGAGAAAAGATTATTAGAATTGATCAAGGACTATGATTTCATATTTCATTAAAATATTGGAAAATAAAACAAGCTATCTGATTTATTGGGTTAAAAATATAATATATCACTAACCATTATTAGTTTTAGACATGATCCTTTGGAAAATCATTTAATTAACTATTACCTATGAATTTTTCACATATAAGATTACTTTATTTTTTTCAAGTTTCACTACAATCGATATTATTAGATAAAATTAAGTAAGCTTGGAAATAATCACATGATTTAAAAGGAAAGGTTTGAATAGTAAAGAAATATAAGTTACAAAAATTTAATATTGACAAATATGGTGTTTTTAGATTTTGTAAATGGTTCTGTGTCCCACATACCCCCCGGTTGAAAAGGGAATTATTGAGAGAATTTTAAAATTATCCATTTTCTATTTATCTTATATGTACTAAGATGTGCAAAGAACATATAGAGTATTAATGATTGGATATAATAAAAAAAAGACATTGAATATTTTATCATGAAATTTTTAACTTTTCACCAGTTAAAGTATAATGACAATTACCAAAATAGATACATCATCATTTTCTAGTTCCATAGTGGAAATGTAAAAATATATCCATAGATTCAATGGTGGGATTACCAAAGAAATATTGAGGTAATAATGTAATTTGGGTTATTAATACTTTTCTAACTGAATATGAACATTTCCTTCCCATTCGAGATATTATATATTTAGATCAAATTTAATGACTATATATGAGGGAGATTATAAATTTATATGAAGTTACTATTTCCATTATATCTGACCATGATCCCAAATTTACTTCTAATTTTCGGAAAGGCCTTAAGAATTCATTTGGTAATGAATAAAATTTCAGTATAGCTTTTCATCCCCAATATGACAGACAGTCTGAGAAAATGAATCAAACCACTGAAGAACGGTTTTATTCTTATTCAATAGAATGTTCAGGTAGTTAGGATTGACATATTTCAGAAGTTTAATTTTGTTATAATAACTATTTTCATTCTAATATACATATGGAACCAGTTGAGTCATTATATGGAAACTAGTGTCGGACCTTATGTTCTTAGGAGGAGTATGAGAATACAATCTAATTTTTACATTAAATAAGATATTATTTTTTTCTTATTAAGTTTGTTTTATTATAATTTTTGGTTTAAACACATTATTTAAAAACATTAAAAATAAATTTTACAAAATTATCATTAATTTTTAAAACATCTTATAAAAATTATCTTCGTTTGAAATTTTGTAATATTTATGAAAAGATTGATTTTTCAATGAATATTTAAAAATAAAATTTATTGTAAAAGTTTAATTTCATTTCATTGAATAAAATAAATTAAAATTACAATTTTTTACTAAAGAAACATAAGTATCCTTAAATTAAAAATATTTATATAGAATAATTTGGTATATTTTATATAACCATATTATTTCATTGCATTCAATGCTTGATTCGAATAAATTTTTTGTTGTCTGTCATGTATGCTATTAGACATAGCATCCCTTTTAATTTAAATTATTTTTTAATAAATAAAAATTAAAAAATATGAAAATTATTTATTCACTAATTATAAGGGTTGTTATTGTCTAAATCAATTTAAATATAAATTTGTAAAATGAAAAGAAAAAATATTTTTTAAAATCATTTTGAAGCACAAAAGTGGAATTAGAGAATAATGAGTTATACATATATATGATTTAATAATAAGTAATTTATTATAAAAATATAAATATATAAAGGTAAATTTTACTTACTTTCTTTCCGTAATGATAATTAAAAAAATGGGAATGTTGCTCATCCATACGTACGACCTACCATCACCGTGATTATAATGTTGGTTCATTTTTCATAAATATATTCCATGATGGGTTTTAAAAGAATAATTTATGTATAAATATAACAATTATGTCATAATTAGTAATATGGATATTTTTAAATAATTACCTCTTCGACCATAGTTGACATGCCAAAGTCATTTTGACACATAAACAAATATGGTCAAAACACCCGAATAAAACTTAACAGATTGAGTAATTTTCTACAACATGGTAATAAGTGAAATAAAATAAATTATAAAATTTAAATTGGTTCTTAATCAATAAAATAATTGACATATGTTTATTATTTAAGAATATAAATACAGATGTTACTAATCAGACTCAAGGTAAGAGATTTCGTGTCATCTCAATCTCCTTTCATTGAGGCATATTTTGATATTATACACTCACCATGTTTTATAAGGTGAATATACATACCCTATAACATATAATATAATGAATTTATTTATTCTCATGATATTTAATTTGTTTGGTTAAATTTTATTCCTTCACAAGGCTTATGATTAAAGTACATCAAAGTTGCATGTGACACATTGAATTGAAAATATCTTTCTTTTCCTCCATGTAAATATTCTTGATATTGTTTTACATATTTATTTATATGTAAATAAAAGGATTTAAAATGAAATTTCATGTATATTTTTATACTTTTATTCCTATAAAATACTTAATGTATTTAAAAGAAAATTAAACCATCTTTTTATTTTCTGTGTATTTTGTTATTATAATGTGTTTTGAAAATAGATATATTATTTCAATAACTTGAAATGATTTCTTGTGATTGAAAATGAAATAATATAGTTAAAATTTTGAAAATTTTCTACTTTTATGTGTTGGGATAATATAATATTACATGAACATTTGATGGATGGTTACTTGATAAACCAATGATGGGTGGTTTGGTGATAAAACTATGACTCATGGTTCCATGATAAACAATGGGTGGGTAGGTCCGTGATATCCCCCCAATGTATTGGGAAACGAAGTAGACCATATGGTTATTCCATTTGTAATAGTGAGTTATATGGAATTCAATCTCATGGTTATTCCATTTATAAGAATGACAATTATAATAATTTCCTCTGATTTCTTTATGTGTTATCTAGGCTTGCTATGGGATTTATGGTAATATAGTGATTACAAAAAGGGTAATCAGTGAGATTATTTTCTACCAAACTTATTAACTAATTCCTAAGGGTAAAAAATATAACTTTATGATAATTTTTTGATGGGTTTTTATCTTATAATTCAATTAATGGTTTTCCTTCTCTATGTATCCCTTACAAGTATTTTTTCTCATCTGGTGATTTTTTAACATTTTCATAGGATTTAAGTATGGGTAAGGTAAAATATGGAGTGAAGTTAAAAGTTATGGATATTTGAAATGAAAATAAATAATGTTTTTTTAAATTATATTATGGTAAAAATGGTTACTAATTTGAAGTGTGAAAATTGTATATTATGTTTTTATGCATCAGTTATGACCTAATTCTTTAAAACTATAAACCAAAAAAGATCCCCAAAGAGAAAGAAATTAAATTATTGAATAAAACTCAAGATTATATATTTTTTAAGGATGGTTCCTTATATATACAACATATTGAAATTTAATCATTAAAAATTGATTCCATATTTGGAATAATGAGGTTAAAATTTGGTAAATAATTCAATTTTTTTGTAAATATGAATAATAACTACAGTAAATATTTTCCTACCCTGTAAAGGTAAATCAAGTTATTAAGATTAAACATAATTTTATAAGGTATATAAATATCCATAACACATGTATTTATTTTATTTTATAAATTTTTTTAGACTATTCAAATCCAATATATGAAATTTTGGTAATTTATTTCCACTTTATTTTGATTATAACACTTATATTATTTTATGTAATGGATAATGTAAAAAATTAACACTCTCCTTCTTTAAATATCTATAATATTTTTTGAGAGGGATAAAAACTAGTTATGTTTGGTTATAAATGTATATTTAAAGTTTTAAATAATTTTTTTCATCATGGGAATTTATTTTTAATTTTTATCGAAGAAATAACAATCAAAAATTCATAGGCAACATCGACACAACGATACAGAAAATAGTAGGAAAATGAAGTAAATGATTTTAAATACTCTAAAAGTAATATTATTTTGGTGGTATATAGTTTACTATGAATTTTATAGATAAATATAATATATTAGTTATGTGTGAAATTTTATGACTAAATTATATTACTATCTTCATGTCGATAAAGTCAAATTAAATGAATAATTCCAAAAATGACATTAATTATATTTTAAAATAAAAAAAATTCTTATTAAAAGGTTTAAAATTAATAAAAATATTATCTTTAACTAAATTACTAAGATATGGTTGATAATATAAAATATGGTCTATTTTTTTGGATAACTTTCCTTTTATATTAACAATATTTACATTGATAGCGTAAAAAACATTGAGGTTATGGTAATCATAAAAATTGTAAAAGGGGGGGTTAAAAAAAGATTAGGGTGAAGAAATCACCTAAAAATATAAAGATATTACTACATTAGAGGATTTAGACTAATCCTCATCGTAAATTAATAAAAATATATTTGGATCCATTTTCACATATAAATAAATTTATATTAATTTAATTTTTGAATTAATTCAAAGAGTTCACCTCTACTCACATATAAAATAGAACCTCATCTCTCAACATCCTCTCACCTTTTTAACACTCTATATTATCCAATACCTTCTAAAGTTTCTTAAAAAATTCACTCCCCACATTCTAGAGGTATTGGTCTCACCAAAATACCTAACCTAGAAGTCTTATGGTTATATACAAATAAGTCATCTATGGAGAACATATAAATCCTAACCAATCTATTTCAAGCTTAATTATTCCTCCACCTATTGAAAATATTATTTAACCATACATAGATAAAAACATCATTATATTACATACACTAATATTTTATTGTGATCACGGTACGATCCTTTTTCATCTCAGTTTTCATCCTATGAGAAACGAAAAAATCACTCTTGTGTACTTGTATATTACCACATCCCTGAAGCAATGTGTATCATTTTCCTTCACCACCACTAATGTATTTTTATAATGATGGATTCAATATATATATATATATATATATATATGTGATATTCATGAAATTATTATCAATATTTAAAAAATATATATAATGTTTTTTATTACCCTTCTATCAATTGGAAAATGATAACGTCGTTTGGGTGTACGTGTTGATTACCACCTCCACAATGCGACGTGATTCGTTTATCCTCTATGCCTTTATTGGGTGGTAATATTTTTTTAATGTACAAAAATTATTATTTTTCATAATTATAATTTTTGATATTATGTAATAAAAACCTGTTCACCATGGTCAACCTACAGAAGCTGTTTTGGGATTATAAATCGAACGCCCAAAACAGTCCGATGTAAACTTAACAGATTATGTAACTAAATAATACTTAGTAATAAATTATATAAAATTGATAATAATAATCTAAAAAATGTGAAAATAATTTTTGATCATGTTAATAATAAAAATATTTTTATTATTTCAGAATATAAATAAAGAATGTGATGATTCATACTTGAGTTAGGGACACTTCAACTGAAAATATTATTTTAAATGTTTTAAATATTTATCTCATAAATACTTATCTATCATTTACATATTCTTAATGTTATTTATTATATGTATTTATATGAATATAAATTAATTATAAATGATATTTTATGTCTCTTTTTAATTTCAGACACATGTTTTCAAAAAGAATCTTTTTACATATTTTGTACAGAATGTTTTAATTTTATTTATAAAAAGAAAAAGCAATGTAATATTTTAATGAATACGGTGGAAATATATTTTTACACCATAATATTTTAATTTTATTTTATACTTTAGTTATAAGATTTATTATTTTCTTCAAAGAAAACCCCATTCTTCCAATTGTTTTAGATATTTTAGTTTTGAAATTGGATTTCAAACAGAATTGAAATTTTTATATCTAAAAGTGTTTTACATTTGAATTAAAAAGAGTTTTTCAAGGGTTTTAAGATTAAAATGTGAAATATTAAAATTAGTTTTATGATATGGTACATGAGAATTATATATGATGCTTGGTGAGCCTGATAAAACATATAATAATGGGTGATCCTGATACAAATTATGTGAATGGGTGATCCTAATACAACTTATATGACGGGTGAGCTTGAGACTGATTCTATGATGGGTGAGACAGATATATATTTATAATTCATTAGGTAATGTTCCATGTCTTCAAAGGCACGAAGGATGGAGTTAATTGAGGAGTTTTATCTTATGGATTTAACTGGGATCTAGTAATTTTTAATATGGGTTATGAATATAATGATCAATGTTTTCAAAATGGTATTTTTTTTATGGATTTTAAATTTTTTATATGAGAAAATAATTTAGGTTCTTCAAGTGGATATGATTTATTTAATACTCTCAAAGAATATAGTGAAAAAGAAAAAAATAATAGTTTTCAGGTTTTTCAATGGAATAATATATTCCTAAATTTTATGTCCATTATTGATCCTTTTATTCTCATCCTACAATTTTAAATTCTTTTCATAGGGTTTATGGTTTAGTAATAACAAATAAGAATTCAAGTTGAAATTTATAAAGATTTATTATGAAAATAAAATTTGTTTAATTTTAAATGATTTATATTTTGGGAAAAATGGATATTGAGTATTAGTGCCCACTTTGTAATATATGGAAATTTTATGAGAGATTTATTACCTTATTCTTTAAAACTCTAAATTGTACAGATACTCAAAATATAATAAAGTCAATTATTGACTAAAAACTCATTCTCATGTAATGTTTAAAGGTCAAATCCTTATAGTTGGTATCAGATGAAAGAATTAGATAAGATTAGAGGATAGGATAATGATAATAGAATACCCTTGAGAGATTCTACATTATGGTTAATTTGAAAAGATATAGAATTTAAAGATTAATGTGCTGGTGAATCTAATATTTCTCTAGTCAGAATGGTTTTCCATAGAGGAAATGGGGAAGGCTAATTAGGATGGTGACAAGAGGGCATTGTTCTACAAAATCCGCACCTAGGATGGTTGGTATTAAAACTGAGATTTTTTGTAGTGATGGATAACTTGACCCAGACTATAAATGGTGGTCAAATCCATGTTAGAGAGAAACCAGATTTATCGTAGTGTAACATGTCAGTAGTTGATCATTTTATGAGACATCACCCTATGAATTTTGGTGGAACCTCAAATCCAGTATTAGAATAGAATGGATTAGTTCTTGGTAAAAGATATTAAATGTCAATGGATTTTTGGAATGTCAAAATATAACTCTTTCCATTTTCCATTTTGAAGATAAAATTGATTAGTGTTAGTCATTGATTATGAATACCAGAGAGATCAGAGATATATTTCAGGGAAAGTGATAAATTCAAAAATCTTTTTTGGTGTAATAATTTCTTATGGTTATTAGAATCAGAATAAATTATAATTCTTGATATTGAGAATAAATGATACTGATCGAAAATCCATGTATTTAGAAAATTTTACAAGACATTCTCGG
The DNA here is from genome assembly GCA_963277665.1 of Viscum album. Classification (NCBI taxonomy): domain Eukaryota; kingdom Viridiplantae; phylum Streptophyta; class Magnoliopsida; order Santalales; family Viscaceae; genus Viscum; species Viscum album. The sequence goes on from OY728142.1 coordinate 817,517,264, forward strand.
CATGTATAATTTTTTTTCAATATTGTGATAGTAAAATTACTCAATTTTACTCAAGATTGAAGCCAAGATATCACAGGTAATTTGATATCAATGAATTTAAAAGTTGGGATAAAAGTTTTCATTATGCTAAAAATATAGAAATTATGTTTTTTTATAACCATGTTTTCTATGAAAACAATGAGAAACCTAAGACTAAATGGTAGGAAATAGGAAATAATCTATCAATGAAATTTGATGGTATGAAAATCAAGTTTTAATTTTGTGATAACTATGGTAAAAATCACCTCATAGAATGTCTTATGAAATTTACGAAACTCTTTTGATGTGGTAATTTTGGAAATATGGATCATGATTGTAAAGAAAAATATCTTGGTAGTGGTAAGACCAATTTTGATAGGCATAATGTATGGTATTTTTAATTTAATGATATGGGTCATTATAAAGATGTTTTTCTAAATAAGGTCACAAATGATGAGAATAAAAAAAACTATAAGTAGAAGGGTGTGGTGAGATCATTTACAACAACATAAGAAGATTATAGGAAAAAAATTATGTGGTAACATGTACATTTCTTCTTTATTCAAATTATATTAACTTATATTTCGATTTAGAGACTTTAAAATATTTCATTTTAAATAAATTTTCTAAGAAATTTTAAATTTTACCTCTAGAAATAAAGGTAGAACTAATGATTAAAAACTACAAGAGGTATTAAGGGAAAAATTACAATAATCAACATACTATTGTATGTATAAAGGATTTACCTGAAACCCTTCTTGTATTTCCCCTAGTAGATTATGAATTTATTTTGGGTATGTATTGGATTTCTTTTTACCATGATAAGATAGATTGTGGAGTAAAAAAATTTGTTTTTTAAGAGTTTTAGATTGTATAAAATAATAAACTAATACCTATGATGAAATTTTAAGAATCTTAAAAACTGTTAAAAGATGGAAATTAATATAATCATGATCATATAGATGAAAATAATGGATCTTTTTAGATTAATGATGTTCTGTTGGTAAAATAATATGTAGAATTTTTTTTCTAGTGAATTTATTAGTATTTTACCTGATCTAGAAGTCGAATTTACTAATGATTTATTTTCTAAATATAATCCAATTAAAAAACCAACTTATCAAATTGGTTAAGTAGAACATTTGTAATTTGAAATGTAGTTTCAAGAGTTTCTAGATAAAGGTTTCTTTTATTTGAGAAATTCACCATGGTGTGACCTAGTTTTATTTGTCAAAATAAATACAGTTCAATGAGACTTTTCATTGATTTTAAATCTTTGAATTACATCACTGTTAAGAAAAATCATCATTTTCCCCATATAGATTATTGTTTTCCTCTACTTAATGCTATGAAGTACTTTTCAATGATAGAACTTAATTCAAGGAACCAATACATGATGTTAAAGGTGAAGGATATTTGAAATATATCATTTTATACTAGATATGGTCATTATGGGTTTTAGTTGTTCTATTTTGGTCATATAATAAACTAGCTATATTAATGGCTCTAATGAATAGTGTTTTACATGACTATTTTGATAATTTTATGGGTATGTTTATTGATGCTATATTTATATATTAAAAAAGTTAATGAGTATCAGGAAAATCATGTAAGTATTTTTTTTGAAAAGTTTAAAATAAAAAAAGAAATGTGGAAAATTTAGTAAGTGTTAATTTTGGTTGACCCAAAATTTTTCCATGGACATATTATTCTAAATTATGGAAAAACAATTGGTCTTACTAAAACCATAGTTGTTTAAAAATGCACAAAACCAAAAAATATCACAGATATTCATTGTTTTACTGGATTAACTAGTTACTGTGACTGTTTTGTTGTAAAATTTTCAAGATTATCTTGACCAATGACTATGTTAAAAAAAATGATGTTAAATTCACCAAGATAAATAAGTGTGATGATTTTTTATAGGTATTGAAAATAATATTGTTTATTACTCTAGTATTGGACCTTCCTTAAAGAAATAGTGAGATTCTCATCTTCAGTGATGGTTCATTGAAGGTTATTGGTTGTATTCTGATATAGAATGACAATGTAATTTTTAATTCTTCATGTCAATTGAATCCTCATGAATTAAATTATCCTACACATTATCTAGAATTATAAATTTTGGTTTCTTGAATTAAAAATTTGGAGGTATCATTTATATGGAGTAAAGTGTGAAATATATATTATTCATAAATTTTTTAAAGTATATATTCACTCAGAAAGAGTTTAATATGAGGAAAATAAGATGGTTGGAACTGATTAAGGATTTTTATTACATGATTCCTTATTATCATTAAAAAGGAAAAAAGTACATTCTGATTTGGATAAAAATAAAAATGCATCATTAACAATGAAACATTTATAAAATGGTCCTTCATTAAATGATTTAATGAATTATTAACTAGTAATTGTGCAAGAAATAACTTGTTTTGTTTTGTTTCAAGTTTTAGTGTAGGTGAAATTCTTAGATATAATTTATAAAACTTAGAAGGAAGACAGTGATTTTTATTGAAATGTGTAATAGGAAAAGAAAGTCATGTTACCTAAATTTTACATTAACAAGGAATGTGTTTTGATATTTGGGAAAAGGTTGTGTGTTCCAGTAATCTTATAGTTTAAAATTTAATTGTAAATAAATACTCCCAACTCTCCCATTCCTAATCATCCCTAAAGTACTATATTTTAAAATGAGCTTCAACAATATTACTGGTGGGATTGAATGAAGAAATATAGTATAGTGTTCACCATAATATGTTTAAATTTTCAATAATTTATAGTAGGGGAAATTACTAAAAGGGATGCATCTCCCCTTTCTAGTTCTAGAGTGTAAATGGAAAAATATATCCATCGATTTCGCAGTGGTATTACCAAAGGCATGTCAAGGAAATAATAAAATTTGGTTTATTGTTAATAAACAAAATAAATATGAACATTTTCATACCATTTGATATGATATTTTTCTATATCAGATTTCTCAACTGTATCGTAATGAGAGAGTCGTATTATATAGAGTTCCCCTTTCTATAGTGTCTGAACATGATATCGGGTTTACTTTTAATTTTTTGAAAGGCCTTCTGAAGTCATTGAGAAATGAACTAAACATCAATATATATTTTCATAATTAATAAAATGGATATTCCAAGTGAATTATTCAGACCATATAATACATGCTTTGTGTTAATTAAATTTAAATCTTGGAATTTTTGCAATAATATATTTTCTTTCTTTAATTTTATTATAATAATATTTTTCATTCTAAAATATAGATGGAACCTTTTTAGGTAGTATATACAAAGTAGTGTCAGACTCTAGATTGTTAGGATGAATAGGCTGAAAAGATGATGTTGGGACCATATTTACTAGAAGAATTGGACATCAATATTTAAGGATGGATCAGATAAGGCATAAAATATATGTAGTTGACCAAAGGAGAGATATTTATTTTACGGTAGGTGATCATGTTTTTTATTAAAGTATATCTTTGGAAAAGTGTTATGAATTATAGTCATAAGTGGAGTTTAATTCTATAGTTTAATATATATTATGAAATCCTAAAAAAATTTGGATCAGTTTCCTGTTGAGTGGACTTTCCTCTTATTTTATCTTAGATAAATGATATATTTCATGTTTTTGTGTTAGTAAAATATGTGTTGAATATATCACTTATTTTTAGCCTGGAAGAATTTTATTTTGAAGAAAAATATTCTGAAATATAATATCCACTACATATTTATGACTGGTGATTTAAATTTTTGCAAAATAAGGCAATTCATCAAGTTAAGGTTTTGTGAAAAAGCCATATGGTTGAAGAAAAAACAAATGAATCCTAAAATTCTAGGAAGGAAAAATAAGAAAACTTATACATGAAATGAAAAAAATTGAGGGCACAATTTCCAAAAGGGGTGAATAATATAACAACTATAGTGTTTTTTTAATAGTAAATAAATTTCATTCCATATTAATTTTTAATAGTTAAATTTTATAGAGTTATATTCATTATAATAATGTTAATAAATTTTTCAATTAAAAAGAAAATAGTTTTATTCTTATTAATTTTTTTATATTATAAGGTTTTATTTAAAACCATAATTTATTAAATTTATAATATTAATTTTAAAAAAAGGACTTCATTTTTGGAATCCTCATATCAAATTTATATATGGGTGATTTTTTTTCTTTTTTTGAAAAGATTGATTTTATATTTATTAGTGAAAAAATACTATTTTTTTGTAAAAACTTCATTTCTTAAAATTAAATAAAATAAGATAAAAATACTATTTGATATTTAAGTAACATAAATAAACATTAATTATAAATTATTACATAGGAATCATCATTATAAAATATTTTGGTATAAGTTATTTGTTGGTCATAAAAAGTATTTTTTCTAAAAAAATGTTTTCCATTGTGTTTTACGCATTTATATTAAAATTGATTAATGAAAATTATAGAAATTTAATCATGAAAAATGGATTCCATATATTTAACTATGATTTCAATTTTTTTAAAATATTCCCCTTTTATTTTAAATCATTATTAATAATAACCGTAGTAAATATTTGTCACCTCGGTATGGGTTAATTGGGAAATAGAGGTTAAGAATTATGTGATAAGGCCTAAAAATACCCATTAACATGTATTTAAGTTATTTTATATGTTTTTTCAACCATGAAAATCCCATATTCTAAATTTTGGCAATTTTTTGCAAGTTGATTTTCATTATTACTCCTATATTGTATTATGTAAAGGATTAAGATAAAAATGTCACTACCTTTCTTTAAATATATATATACTATTTTTTGACATGGAAAAAACTAGTAAAGTTATATTATAAATGGTAATGTATGTTTTTAATGAATTTTTATTTAATAGGGTTATTTATTTTTAATTTTTATTGATAAAATAATTACCCTAAATGCTTAGGCAATACCGATTTGGTTCTTGGGAAAGAAGTAGAAAAAACAAGTAAATAAATTTAAAAGTTATAAAATTAATTTTTTTACTCATTATAGTGCCTCATAAATTTTATATATCAATATATTATACTTATAATTTTTTAATGGTTTTTATTGGAATTCCAAAACTATCTTGATGCCATTAGATTCAAATTATATGAATAGTTTGAAAAATGACAATAATGATATTTTATAATAAAAAATATTCTATTAAATGATTTAAAATAATAAATTTATTATATTCATTCAAGTTAATGGTATATGGTTTATAATATAAACTATGTACTATTTATGTTCCACTATTCATTTTTTAGTAACTTTCTTGACCCCTATATTGTAAAAAACATTGATGTCGCTGTAATTTTCCAAAGGGTTAACATGGGTTAAAACAAAGAGATAAGGGTGAATTATTCAACTAAAATATTCTAAATATTATTTAACTAGATTAATTAAACTCCTAAACCTAAAATATTATAATCATATCACTTTGGTTCCATTTTTTAATGAAAATAAATTTTTATTAATTTAATACTTTAAGAAATTCTTAGAGTACCCCTCCCCTAACTTATAAATGGAAACCTACTCTCTTATCTTACAATCACATTTTTATCATTATAGTTTAGCCAATAAGAACCCAATTATCTCCATAAATTTACTCCCCATATACAAGATTTAATTTTTCTCAAAAATATTTTTCCTATAAGGATTATGGTGTAAGCCAAAAGAGGTTATCCGAGGAGAAGTTATAAATCATAACCAAACTATTTCAAGTTTATTTATTCTTCAACCAATTTCAAATAATCATTAACCGTGATAAAATAATAACATATTTATATTATCTATACTAAATTTTTATTGTGAATATGTTACAACCCTTTTTCATCTTCTTCTATGTCCTATGGGAAATTAAAACATCACATGTGCTCATGTGTAGATTATCACCTCCATGAAGTGACATATTTCATTTTCCATCACCACCACTCATTGATATTTATAATTATGTATTTAATGTAAACATATTATATTAATGAAATTGTTAAAAATTATGTAAAAATTTAGATGTCATATTTTTTATTGACTCTAATATCTGTAGAAAATTGATGACATCATTCGTGCGTATGTGTGAATCACTACCTCTAATAAAAGATGTGATTAATTTCTCCTGTAATCCTTTCATGGGTAGTTATAATTTTTTTAATATATAAAAACTGTGTTTATGAAAATATTATAAATTTGTATTCTATGGAATAATGACCCCTTCGACCATGGTAAACCTACAGAAGCTATTTTGGGATTATGAAGTGAATTCCCCCAAACATGCAATGTAAACTAAACTGATTATGTAACTAAATAAAACATGGTAATAAATTAAAAAAAGGTATAATAATTATGGAATAAATATAAAAATGGTTCTTATGAAATTAAATAATTAACATAGTTTTATTATTTAGAAAGTTAAAGAACATACTTGACAAGTTGGACTCAAGTTAAGGGACACTTTAACTTAAAAAATCATTTTAAATGTTTTTAAGATATATTTTCTTAATAGTTTTATTTCTTATACATATTCTTAAAATTATTTAATGGATTTATTTATATGAACAAAAATGAATTATAAAGGATATTTTATGCCTCTTTTTAATTTTCTATAAATGTTTTAAAATGATTCTTTTTATAAATTTTATATGAATCATTTTTTACTTTCTTTAAAAAAAGAAAAAAGGAAACATATATTATAACATATATGGTATCAAATAATTTTACCACCAAATAAAATATTATTTTATGTATCTCCATAATATTTTTAAAAAAGGAATCTATACTCAATAGCGTAAAGGAAATCGATCTTCAAGCATAAATTAAACATAAAATACAATTATTTTAAATATAACTGTTATAACCCATCCCTTAATTTGAGGGTATGAGTTATATTAACTAAATTATCATATATATTTATTAATATTATATTAAATATAAATTTATTTATAATTTTTAAGTAAATAATTTATCAATATTTAGTAAGGTTATTTTATTCTTTAAAATATGTATTCTTTAAAAATGATTTTTGTTTCTTTTTATGAGAAAATATTAGAATTAATTTCCAAAAATTTTCTAAAATGCTTTCTATAAAATGAAATTTATTTTTGAAATATTAATATCTAAATTAAATAAGGGTGAAATTTTTGTTTTTTATGACAATATATATTTTTCAGTGAATTGTGAAAAATAACTATTTTTTTAAAATATTTATTTATCTCCGATAAATTAGGATATTTAAAAGTCCTATTACAATTTTAATTTGATTTAAAAAAAGAAGTATTATTTAGTTATATTTAAACAAATTAACTACATTTTAATAATATTTCTTATAGATTTTAGCATAATATTGTTAATGGGATTAGAAATGGGTTTTTTCTTAAGACTGTTTTAATGTGCATAATATTTCCCCAATTTAATTAATTAAAACATCCATTAATGAGAAATTATTTCAATTAAATTTATTGATTACATTTAAATATATTTTAATTTTAATTAATATAATGATTATTACTTGTTATAGAGCTAATAGAAACCATTATATGCTTGAAAAATACATTACTTAGAAACCCAATTTTTTGTCGCAACTTTTGGTTTTATTTTGAAATTTAATTTAGAAAATTATGTTATTTGATATTAGTAAAATAAAAAACATATTTTTAATTATCATAATTTATAATATTTAATAATTTCAACTTAATATTTTTCATAATATATAGCGAGAATATTTAAAACTATTTTACTGTGGTTAACGTGAAAATGGGTTTACTGAGGGGTTAAACTAAAAAGTTAATGGTTAAAATGACCTAAATATTTGTATAAAATATATTTTATGGAAATAATTTCCTCATTTAATTTTTAATTATTGATAATTATCCATTTTAGAGCCATTGGGAATGTGAAAAACATGGTTAGCACTTTCTATTTTTAAATAATAGAGGTGTACCACTCACCTTACTTATAAAAGGCCACCCCTGATCTGTCCTATTAAAACATTAAAATCAATTTTACATGGATAATACCAGAAAAAATACATTACATAAATCCTTAACCATGTATCATATACCTTGGGTTGAACATAAATCCATCCTAGGAATTCCTTTGGTGCAAACCTAATAGGTTTCTTAAAGAAGATGCATCATGCTTAACCGGGCATTTTTTTCATTCTTCTTCTACCTACTTAAAATATTAAAAATATTTTCTAATAAAATTAAAAAAGTATCTCAAATGAATAAAAATTTTATTATGTTAATTTTATGGCCAAAATACATCTTATATTCTATCTAATGGGAATCAAAACCACTATTTATCTGTACGAAAAACTACCTCCTCACAGACCTATTTAATACGTTTTCCATCACCTCCTCTAATTAATGGTTATATTAATGGATTTGAAGTATATATATATATATATATATTATTTGTAACATAATTATACTTATTTAATATTTTTATCACATTTAACTTTTTAATTCCCATTCTGTAGGGGATATGATAACGTTACTCATGTGTACGGCAGACAACCGCCTTGTGAATCGATGTGAGTCATTTTTCACGAACGCTTTACATGGAAGGTAATAAAGAGAGTTTTAATAAGTATATGTAATATATATGAAATAAATATTATATTAATGAAATATTTATCATTCTCAAAATATAATATATCATTTTATTTCTTACCTTTCTACTCATTGAAAAGTGATAAAGTCATTCATGTGTATTTATGGACTATTATATCCATGAAGAGATGTGATTATTTTTTTCATAACCACATCACAGGAATTAAATATATTTATATTTATATGTGTGTGTATTTATTTAAATAAATAATATTATAATTATTATATTATTATCATTCTTGAAAGATAAAGTAACACTTATCTTGTTTTAATAATGATAATTGAAAAATGGAAACGTTACTCATGCATATGTATGACCAATAACATCTCCATGATGGTAAAAAAAGTCATTTTTCATCACCATATTTCATTATTAGTTTTAAAATTATTATTTATGTATAAATATTATAACTATTTAATGATTATTAATTTGGTGATAATGGAAAAATAACATCTTTGGCCATGATCAACACACTGAAGTAGTTTGTAAACAGTGAATTGAACACCCCCAAAACACCTAATGTGGACATAAGTGACTAAGTATTTAAATATATCATTAAAAATAAATATGATAAATTATTTATGTATAAGTTATTAAAATTTTAAAATCCTCTTAATATATCATGTCCCGAACCAACCCGGGTCGACCCTAGACCGGTCACCCGAGTCGATCCGCAATAAGGCCGGAGAGGCATTCTCAATCCTCTCGAGCTGGAGACAAGCGCTAGAACATCAATACAGTACTAAAGGAAATGTTTATGCCCAATTAAAATAAACTGAAGAGTAGAAGGAAATATAACTTCACAAAATAAATAAATGATAGGAAATGTAAAGGACGATCAACAACACCACTAGCCTATCAACATCTAAAACTCCACGTAACCCCCTGGGTTAATCTACAGTACCGAAAACAAACATTGATCAAAGAAATCCGAACCAGACTACATCCTACAAGTGAAACTAAAAACATGAAAACATTATAGGCATGAGTATATAAACTCAGTAGGTAGGCCCGACTAATTTATTCCCAATGCAAAACCTTTAAATAAAGAAAACATTGATTTATAGGTTTGAACAAAAAATATAAATTTAATGGTTTTCAAAAAAATTATTATACAAACAAAAATACATAACCAGTACCCTCTTAATTAGAAATTAGGATCAAGAGGAGAAGAAAAAAACAAAAAAATGTAGTAAAGACTTATCTTTCTAATATTAAGTAAAAAGAAGGATGTTTATTCTTTCCAAAACTCTTTTCTTGAAAATAATTTTTATAAAACCAAGTTCACAATTAACCAAAAAGAACACCAAAAACCATGCATGAGTTTATGGTTCAACATAGTGATAGTAATGGTACTAAGGGTACAAGTGTCATAGGAACACGGGAAAACCTATAAACACATAGGAAGACCAGACCATACTGTACATGTGATGCATCTTGAAGTCATTCCTTAATCAATGATTTCATAACACCCTAACACCCAACCATCACCCTACCTGGTCTGTTCGAGGATCCCAGTCCCATATCAATAATTATAAAATATCCCCCTAAAATGGGGTACTACCAGTACATACCATAACCCGTGCATAAATATTTCTCAGTAAACTTCTTTGTTATTCTAGATTCCCATGTGTATTTTACAAAGGGGTGTGCCATCAAATTTAAACAACAAGCCAAATATATATATATATGTACACACAACATAGACTAACACCACCCTAACCACCTCAAGGTAAGTCTCATACCTTACAATAATTATCATAGGAGGGAAATCCCATATTGAGGACCATCCCAACACACAATCAACCAACAAGGTAGGAGACCTAACCCAAGAGGGGTTTCCCAAATAGCCATTAAAAATTACAAAGGGGCATTTAGATTCAAAAAATTTACCTAAATAATCCATTTCACAAGAATAACCAATTTCGAACGAAACACACCACTGAAATTCCATTTGAAGACATAAAACACCACTTTGAGATTTGTAACATGTTTAAAAAAACCATACCATGTCATAATAATTAACTAATAATTTTAAAAATCCAACGACCATTTCAAGAAAACACTATGATTGAAAAACCTAACAAAAAAACATGATACGTTAAAATCTAGGCATGTGCGGCTCATAACATTTTTAAAACCAGTCTCACAACATCCACATTATTTAATAAATTATATAAAAATTTATAATACTATTTTGAGAGGTATATCATGGCTTTACACAAACAAAACCAACTCTAAGCCCCAATTTATGGTCAATCACATGCCCATGATATACTAAAACAAAACACGTGCCACTTATAGAATTAAATATATAATTTAAACCATTTATAAAATAATTGTAAGAAATACCCATTACCATTTAAATTTAAAAATATATTTTCAAAGGTCAAGGAGTTTTTGAATACCACAATATTATATATATAAAACCAAAACACTAGTTACAATACACTAAACAGACCATAATTTCAAACAAAACATTTTATCGAACATCTAAGGCTTAAACTCACACAATTAGAAACAAAGAACCATTTCAAACCCCATTTTTGACATGTTCTAAAAATATAGATCACCATATTCAACTAATTTAGGGTGTTAAAAAGATGGCCTTGATGTTTGAAATAATATTAAAACAAATTCAGTACCCTTTAATTTATTTTAAAATTTTCAAACTATGGTCAAGGGCCAACAGAACTAATTAATTCTTTTCTCACAAAAACCCATCAGATACAGACCACATGGTCAAACATAATCATTACGCACACTATTAAAATTCACCTAAACCAGGTACAAAACTTCGAATGCTACTAAATTATTTTAAAAACTAAATTTATACCAAACTAATTTAATTGAATCACATACTAAAATAATTAATTAATATTTAATCACTAAAAAGATAATCAATCCAAATATTTCAATACCTAATGAAGGAAAGTGAAAAGGGATCCTACCTCTAATGTGGACAGAAGACCAGTGAAAAATCACATTTTCACTTGAATCACAAGCTAATGAAGTTGAAACCAGCCTACATAACAAGATTGAACATGCCAAAAATTATTATTTAACCCTGAATAACAAACCCTAACATACAGACCCTTACCAAAAGGGGAATAACCAACACCACAGGGAGAGGACATTGGTGAGGCACATGGAGGGAGGAGGCTATCACGCTGGTCTAAAGTTACACCTATAAGAGGGATAGACGCACAGGGGGTGCGTCTGTGAGGACATAATTATACAAGGGTGTGTGCCAAAAGGTAGAGGGGTCGTTCATTAGAGCTATCAGAAGGAATCAAAGGCTACTGGTTCTGGTCGGCTGGGGAGGCTTAACAGCGAGGGGGTGTGTCATTTCAGTCTGGTTTTCTGGAGGGGATCTCGCCAGTTGGGTGCGGCCAACATCAAAGAGTGCAGGTAGTAGGTGGAGGTAGTTTGAGGGAGTCGGGTTGAGGGTGGTGTAGGCATCCAGTGTAGCTGGTGCAGGGTAGGAGCACTAGTAGGAGGTATGTGATGAAAACAGTGGGAGAGGCCATCATAAGAGTTGGTCGGTAGAGAAGTGTCACATAGAATGGAGGTCGCACTGGGGGGGAATACACGGCTAGTGGGTGCTATAGAAAACGGGTGTGGGAAGGAGGTGGTTGGGCGAGTTGCAAAAGAAGGGGGTGAGTTATTAGAGTTCTCCATTCCCCCTATTTTCTTTAATTCCATTTCTTCCTTCTCTCAATAAAATAGAAAAACAAACTAAAACTTATTATTATTATTATTATTATTATTATTATTATTATTATTTTCAAATTTCAATTTTAATTCCCCATCCATAATAAAAATTAAAAAATTTAATAATAATAAAAATATTAAAATATGAAATAAAATACAAAATTCATTCATTTTAATTATGGAAAGGTAGGCAGATCACACAATTTCCATGAAAAAACCATGCGACATTTCTAAGACGCGCTTCACCTTTGTGCCCAATGACATCAACTAAAAAATGCACACTTTTTGAAAAAACTCAAAAAAATCGTCCCGGACTCTACCCAAACCCCATAATAATTTAATTAAATCCAAATAAATAATAAAATAAAAAACGAAATAGTTCGGGGTGTAAAAATTCTCCCCACCAGAATTCTTTCCACCTTTGAAAAGGCACAGGAGACCTAGACCCCAAGAAGATGCTCTTTAAGAGTCACCCACCTCCAAAAGATTAAGAGCCTCCAGTTGATCGGTCCAAATTGACACTGAAATCTCAAGACACACAACTCACCCATAAAACACAATCATCTTATCTATCACCAAGAAGAACCCAAACCACCTGTTTTAACCAACTAATGAATGAACTTTACTACCTCTGATCCTATTCCCAAAATTTTAGTCCTATAGAACCATTGGGTGTACTCAAATTCCAATGTTTACCCAAGAGGAAGAACCAAGTATTATATTGTTCCACATGAGACCACCCACCACTAAAATGATACCCAAAACATAACTCTGATACTGACAAGGGGTGTTCTGAATAGACTCCCCAACATAAGGATTGGTCTAACACAAAATTATTTTATGTGTAACTCTACGAGACCCACTGTGGTTTTCCCCACCATAAGAACTAATGATATTATCTGAACTTGAAAAATTCCCACACAGACAAAAAATGCCCACCATAAGGGGGAAAGAAGGGAAGGTCACAACTACTAGATCTTCAAAACTACCACTCTCACTATACCAACAACTCCACACCCTTGGATGAATACAAAACATGACACACTAAAGATATAGATTAAACGAAGATCTTATTACATCGTCGAGGTCCTCCTGACTACGCACTAACTTCACTCTAGGACCTAAGGTTGGAGCTCTGATGATTGAAGCATCTCCTTCCTTGAAGTAAAGATTTAGAAACCCCCATATAGAAACCACAAATCAAAATTCCACAAATCATACAATCATTAAAATCAAGGTTCAAAGGGATCGACATCAATCGTCCTTACAATTGAAGGAAAATAAACACAAAAAATTCATATAACACTGCTATTACATAAATAGAACATTACACAAAGGAAACACTAGAAAGATCCCAATCATCACCCTACTCCTGCTAATGGGCTGAGGTGACCTTCAACGAGCCGGGACTCGCTTCACGACACTTCTCAAAAAAACTATGATAGAACCAATGTAGATTACCCAAGCATCCGAAAGTGTGGCAGGTTCTTGGAATACTAGAGCACTGCAGCCTCTTGTGTCCCTACATATTACACTACTGAGAGATCACAGTATTGCACTGTGAAGAAGATGGATGAAGATCTAAAGGCCTCTTGAATCCTCTACCAGCACCACCAGTATCATGCCACTTCCCATTCTTCATTTCACCATCCTCTGTACTACTTCCCAAGGCTAGGGGAGGATTTACCACCTCATGTCCTTTTGCTAACTCAGCTTCAGCTAGAAAGGATTTCCCCACGTCATCTATGAAGGGGGTTAGGTTGAGCTCTACCACATTCGACTGCAATTCATGTCAAATCCCAAACTCAAATTTCCAAGCATTTTCGGGATCGTTTGAAACAAAGAATTGTTCATATTGAACAAGGTATAGGATGCATTGATATAATTCTAATACTGATTCAACACCTTTCTAAACACAACAAAACTCTATCCACTTCCTCAGCTTTGTCAACACATAAAAATATTTTTTGGATGAATGACGCCTTGATGATATCCCATGTCAGATCTTCTCAAGGATTTTTATGAGACATGGACGTCCACCATATCCAGTTTGGACCATCAATTATAATGGTATCCAACTTCACCTTTAATGACTTTGGAAACCCAATGAAACTGAAAATTATCTGAATCTTCTGCAACCACTCCTCCACCTCAAGAGGATCTTCTTGACCATAATAAATAATAGGCTTCAACTTCTAGAATTCTAAACATAATATATAGGTCAATCAAGTGGAGTATTTGTCAAAGATGCATCACCTGAAGCTTCTCCATAGGGACTCATAAGATCTTCTTGGGGGAAGGCACTAAGAAACAAATAAACAAGGAACTCAATCAAATCAAGGTCATTACCATTTTAAATTCAACTCTTCGTAATTCTAAAACAAAACATTACAAAAACATTCAGAAATAAGAAATATTCAAACTATTCCCAAGAGGCAAACTAGTGTCGGTGGCTGACTCGGAAAAATGGTTATAGTCTATATATCATTCACACCACTATCTTAAAAAATATTCATGGCTAATGTCTTCAGCTCCACATGGATTTCTAGACCCTGTGAGATCAGGGATACCACTTTCTAACTCCCTATTCATTTCCTATCAGTAAAACAAACCAAAATGACCAAAATAAAATAAAATCATAGACACCCCATGTTAACCTAAGGTTTAGAAAGAGTAAGGGTTCAAGAAGTCCTTTCTCGTACCCATGCCTTGAGACCATGAAATCCTACTCCTTATACCATGAAAATCCCAAATAACAATGGGCGCTCTAAAAAACAAATTCCTCTCAAGAGCTGACCTCCTCTGATACCATTTTTTCATGAACCAACATGGTTCGACCAAAGAATGGTCACATGATCTAATCCATAGTAAGGCTCGAGAAGCGTTCATGATACTTATAGTCTAGTGAAAAGCAACAGCACATCAATAGTGTAATAATGGGAATGATTTCTCCCAATGTAAATAAACTAAATAGTAGAAATAAATAGAACATTGCAAAATAAATAAACAATAGGAAATATAATGGATGATCAACAACACAAATTACATATCAATGTATAAAATATCACATAACCCCATGAGTTACAATCTGGTAGTAAAAGAAAACATCTCTCAACGTGATCCAAACTTGATTATAACCTATAGGTGAAGCTAAAAAAAAGAAAACACTATAGGCGTGTGTATTAAAACTCAGTGGGTAGGCCTGACTAATCTATTCTCAATGCATAACCTTTAAATAAATAAACATTAATTAACATGTTTGAACTACAAAAATAAATTTACAGTTTTTTTTACTTTTTATTTTACAAACAAACACGTATAACCCATTACCCTCTTAATTTTAATTAAGGATAAAGAGGAGAAGAAAAAGAAAAAAAAGGAAGTAAAGATTAATTTACAAATACCAAGTAAAAAAAGGATGTTTATTCTTTCCAAAACACTTTTCATGAAATTTTTTTAAAAAAAATAATCCCAGGATAACAATTTACCAAAAAGAACACCAAAACCAAGCATGAGATTATGGTTCCACGAAGTAAGGGTAATGGTACTTAGGGTACAAGTGTCGAAGGAATATAGGAACACATATAAACTCAGAGGAAGAATATAACATACTATACACATGACTCATTCTAAAGGCATGCCCAACTCAATGACATCATAACACCCTAACGCCTGACTGTCGCCCTACCTGGCCTAGTTGAGGGTCTTAATACAATTAAAAAAACAAATAATACCCCTACTATGGGGCACTAGTAGTACATACCCTAACTAGTGTATCAATCTTTCTCGGTAAACCTATTTTTCATGATAGATTCCAATTTATATTTCCAAAATGGTTGTGCATTGAAATTTAAACAACAAGCCACAAACATATATATATATATATGTATGTATATATCACGACACAAACTACACAGCCTAGAACCACCCGGACCACCTCAAGATATTCCCTACCTTAAAATAATTATCATACGAGGGAAATCCCATACCGAGGACCCTCCTGACACATAATCAACCAACTAGGCAGGATACCTAACCCAAGAGGGGTTTTCCAAATATCCATTCAAAATTCCAAGTAGGCCTTTAGATTCACAACATTTACCCAAACAATCAATTTCACAAGAATAACCAATTCTGGATTAAACACACCTTTGAAAACCCATTTGAATACATAAAACACCATATTGAGATTCACAATGTGTTTACAAAAACCACACCACCTCATAATAATTCACTAGTCAATTTAAAAATCTAACGATCGTTTTAGGAAAACTCCTAGACTGCCTAACCTGACACAAATTCACATTATGTTGAAATCTACACTTAAAGGCATCCACAACACAATGCATTATTAAAACCAGACACACAACATAAATATTATTTAACAAATTGTTTAAAATTTTATAAAACCATTTTGAGATGTATATTGTAGCTTTACACACACAAATATAACTCAAATATCATATATTGATCAAACACACACCTCTGATTAATACCCAATAAATCTAGAGGAACCTCTTCAATGGAGAATTAAATAACAATTAATTCTGTCGTGTGTAACCACCCAACCGCGTGGGGAACCACGATCCGATTTTAAAGCCATTCAAATCCCCATATCCAGTAACAACAGGATCTTATCTATATATTGCACGGGAATTTCTTATTCCTTCTTCTTCCTCTTGGCTGGCTTCCTTTTTTTCTTAGTGCCTTTGGAGTTTCTGACATCCCTCCTCTGCAATTCGCTCTTTTCCCAGATTCTTGGCATGTAGAGAAGAACTTTGATCATTGATCAATCAAGTAGGGTTTTCCTTCGCCTCTCCTTTCTTTTTATGATGCGGGGTGGGTACACTTTTGTCTATGTGTGAATTTATGAAACCAAACTTAATGAAGATATTGAACGGACTTTTAAAGAATGAAGGGGGTGAGATCGATGTTTCTGTTGAACTACTTTTATGTTGTATGTGTTGTGAATTGTGTAGGCCAATGCTCACTGAAAATCATGGTCATTGGTGGTCTTTCCTTGCGCACTAATGAAACTTTGTCTTCCATGATTACTAAATGACTTAACCTGGAAATTGGTTAATCATGTAAACTTAGTTGGTTTAAATGGATTTTTAGTAATACAAGAATCTCTATGTGACCACCCCGGTTAACAAACGGAAAGAAGAACCTAATGAATGATGTGCTTGAACCATGATGTTTTCCACTCTGTTTGTTGGTGGGTGTGTTGTTATGTCTAGTTCTTATGGGAAGATGTGAACAGGGATGGGATCCTCTATTGTGGCACAGTTGTTTTTTGTGAATTTGAAGCTGTGTGGTAGCTCTACTGTGACATAAACACGGGTGGAATCCTCTACTGTTGAGAAATCGTTGGTTACTGGCTTTGGGGACATGGGGCCGTGTCTTGGGGTTTGATTTGTTTCCAGTACATTGAGGATCTCACTTATCCCTTTTGTGACGTTTTCTTTGGTTCTAGTACCTTGAGGGATCTAACTAATCCCCTTTTGGTGATGCAACTCTACAAGAGAACAGGGTGTGAATGCTTAAATTACAGTTTATTTGTTTCTCATATCTGGTCTGTGGTTATTCATATTAGTTGCCCAGTGGTGTAGAATTCACCCAAATTGGATCACCTGAACATAAATACAAGAATGGTTGAATACGGATTTAGTTGGGAGTGAGTTGTGACTTGGTTGTGAGTGTCGTGGTGTCTTTTTGAATGAATACTAACAAGAGTGTTTGTGATTAGGTTTTGGAGCCCCTAGGATGGGATGAGTGCCTATTACCTATACATATACTATGTTTCTTATGTTTCTTATTCTCACCCCACCCAATATGAGCACTTAGTTCCAAACACCCCATTTCATGGGGATGGTGTTTTTTCCAACACTCCTACAAGTGGCTGGTTATTAGCTCCGTTTCTCCTCCCTTTCCCGAATAGCCCATGACTCTTCAGGCAGGCTGTGATGGCCTGATGTCCATTGTTAGCCCAAGAATCTTTGGGCAGGCTAGTTGTGGTGGTTGGCCTAGGTGTCTAGGGGCAGGTTGTTTCCGAAGTGTCTTCGGGATGAGGCCCAGGTGTCTTCAGGCGTGGCAGGTTGTTCTGGCCCAGGTGTCTTCAAGCGTGGCAGTTGTTTTTGTGGCCCAGGTGTGTGTGGGCGGGGTTTGGCAGTGGGACTGCATTTAGAATGGTGGGATTGGTCGAAGCATAGGATGTCTTCAATAACCAGTGGTAATGTGGCACGATGTACCCAAATATTGATGTTCTATTATTATACTTTACTTTCCTTGTGTTATTTGGGGAGTGTGCCTTGGTGAGGATTGGGTGGATAGTTTACATTTCTAGGTGTTTTGGTTTTTCTTTTCTGACAGAGCATTAGAATGCCTCTCCCCTTGTGCATGAGAGTCCTTTATTTTCCCTACTGAGTGTACTTGTATACTCACCATACGTATATAAAACTGCTTTCAGGTTTTCAAGAGGACTTCAGGTATCGTGTGGGACCGTACTTGCTCGGACCATTGGGCAGTTGTTGTTGTCATTTTCCTTTTTCTTGGTACTTTACCTTTGGAGTTTTGTGGCTTGTATCTTTTACTTTTCAACATGCATATGGGAATGGTTCACTTTTTTCTTTACCATTACATTCATCTTTGATATTGTTGGGGTTTCTATCTTATCTCTCGATCCTATAAAAATAAAAAGGGTAATTCCTTCCATTTTGTGTGAGATTATCTACCCTTGGTGTTGGTCGCCACTCTAGGACCTATTAAAGGCGGGTTTCGGGGGTCATTATCTCTCCTTCAACTTAATGAAGGAAGGTTCTGGCAATCTATTGACCCTTCCCTCCTTTTGGTTAATGTGGTTCATGACACACAATTTGTCTGTAAATGGTGTCTCCATGAAACGGTGTCTCCTTGAAACGGTGTTTGGATGGTCATGGTGTCTGGATAGTCATGGTGGTTGGGTAGTCACAGTGTCTGGATGGTCAGGGTATCTGGATAGTCACGGTGTCTGGATATTCACAGTGTCTTGATGGTTACAGTGTCTATTCATGGTGTCTAGTCATGATGTCTAGTCACGTTGTCTGGTCATGGTGTCTAGGTCCTTTTCCATAAAAACATAACTGGTGGCAGACTCATGGTGTCATAGGAGGTTTGTGGTTGAGAGATAGGATGGAGTCTGGAGTTATGCATAGTGAGGATTGCATGGGGTGGTAGGGCAACAGTTTTTTGGGACCTTGGTGCGTGAAATAGTCCAGGTAAGACCGGCTAGGACACCGGATTTTAGGGCCCCCCATGATCCGATTCAAGGAATTTGGACCTTCCAAAGGACCAAGTGAGGCTACACTGATTTCAGGGTAGAGACCATAGGAAAGATACACGCATCAAAATGACTTGTGTTATTATGTTTCATGGGTGTCTTAGGGATTCAAAGTAAATGAAGGAGTCTATGAAAATTTAAGGACAATATTTGACACTACTCGGGCATAGGCATTCCTTGTTTACCTTGTAGCTATGGCACCTGGGAGGTGCCCAGGAGTTGTGCAGGTGATCAAGGCCCATGAGGATAGATTCCCAGATCAGCAGAGGACTGACCGAGAGGAGGAGGATGATAAGTGGTAGAAGACGCTTCGAGCCTTTCAGCGACAGACCCTCGAGAATTATGAGGGCAGCACCTCGGATATAGAGACGGAGAGCTAGCCCAATGAACTAGTGATCACTTTCCGCCTGATTCAGGCTCCTATGGATTACTGGGTTCTCTTGGCCATCATCCAGATGTGGGGAGCAGCTCGTCAGTGGTGGATACTTTATCTTGGAGAGAAGAGGGAGACTGAGGTTGTGTGGGCTGACTTTGAGAAGGAGTTCTGTGCGGAATTCCTCTCTTCCACGATGAAGGCCGAGAAGAGGCAGGAGCTACTCTCCCTCCAGCAGGGGAGTATGTCAGTGAGAGAGTTGGGGATCAAGTACAAGGATCTCCTTCACTTCTCTCCAAACATCTTTCTGGATGAGTAATATCAGGTGAGATATTTAGAGGATGCACTCCGACCTTCTCTTCAGTACTCTGTTACTCCCTTCACCCTACCGACATACATGGAGGTGCAGAAGAATGCTGATGTGGTGGAGAGGATGCACACACTAGGAGGTGTGTCATGAGAGGGAATATAGTTGGGCCCATCAAAGGGGAAGGCTGTCAGCTACGTGCCTCCATCATCAAGGCCCTCTTGGTTCTGACCAGTAGGGAGTAGGCCGCAACAGTTCTAGTTCCGATCTCCCGATTCTCCCCTTGCCCTTTGGGCCTGGGACCGAGGTGATTCGTCTATGGCATCCGTGGGCACCTACGAAACCAATGACCTGATAGAGTATAGTATGGTGGGGGTGGGCAGTTCCAGCACCCACCTTAGTAGCTGCAGTTCCCGGCTAGGCCCTTTCAGCAGGAGCAGCAGGGGCAGTGGGCTCCCCCTCTGCCAAGGGCCGGATTTGCATGAGGAGGCTGACCTCAGGGCGCTCCTCAGGGACCTTGACCTTGGCGTGGTCCGGGAGGTGGCTGACAGCCGAGAGGCAGAGGAGTTGGGCGTGGGCAGTTGCACGCCGCGGAGGCAGCAGTTCCAGTAGGTCCATAGTTCATTCGAGGTACGATCAACTTGTTTAGAACCCCTACATATTCTTTGTTCGATACAAGCGCTTCGCACTCCTTTGTTGCACCCAGTCTGGCCCATGATCTGGGTTTAGATGCTGAGAGACTTCCAGTGCCCTTGGTGCTGAGCACACCAGTCAGAGGTCTGACCGACTTGTTGTATGTTTGTCGAGTATGCATAATGATGATAGGGTCACATCAGTCAGTCGGGGATCTTTTACTGTTGTATATACAGCCATACGATGTCATCTTAGGCATTTCCTGGTTGTTCTCTATATGTGATGTCATTGACTGCTTCTGATGAATGGTTTTTTTTCAGACTTGGGCGGCCGATGGGTGAATTTCATCAGCAAGCAGAGTTTCTAGGGAATAAGTAAGCGAGGTGAAACCCTCCTCTCTTTGCTGGCTGAGCTATCAGTGGAGTCGGTGGATGAAAAAATGGTGGATGTCCCAGTCATCGTCAGTGAGTTTATGAATGTCTTCAATGAAGAGGTGGAAACTCTGTCCCCTCGACGTGATGTTGAGTTTGGGATAGAATTACAACCTGGTGCCTGACCGATTTCCATGGCTCCCTATCGGATGACATCTTCAGAGTTTCTGGAGTTGTGGATCCAGATTGATGATCTGATGAAGAAGGTTTTTGTTCGGTCGAGTGCATTACCGCGGGGTGCTCCTTTTTTTTCTAAGAAGGCAGATGGTGGCCTAAGGTTGTGCATAGACTACAGGAGGCTGAATCAGGTGATAGTCAAGAATCACTACCCTCTCCTAAGGATGTACGCACTCTTTGACCAGCTTAGGGGAGCAGGTTGGTTCTCGAAGATCAATTTTCAGTATGGATATCACCAATTGAGGGTGAAGGAGGGTGACATCTCGAAAACGGCCTTTAGGTGCAGATATTTCCACTTTGAGTTCGTGGTCATTCCATTCGGCATTACAAATACTCTAGCCATGTTCATGGGGCTCATGAACTCCATATTATGGGAATATCTGGACTGGTTCATAGTCGTGTTTGTTTATGACATCTTGATCTACTCAAGGTTAGAGGAGGATCACACTGAGCACTTGGGGACTTTTTTAGAGGTCCTATGATAGCACCAACTCTATGGGATGTTGTACAAGTGAATGTTTTGGGAGCGAAAAGTAAATTTCCTTGGGAAATGGTGTCTGAGTAGGGGGTAGAAGTGGACCCATTGAAGGTTGAGGTGGTTGTTTCTTGGGCAGCACCCAACAACATGGCGGAGGTTTGTAGTTTCCTAGGTCTGGCAGGTTACTACCGGAGGTTCGTGCCCAACTTGTCCAGAGTTGCGACACCCTTGAAAGCCTTGACCAAGAAGGACTAGGCTTTCGTATTGGATGAACAGTGCAAGGAATCCTTCAACTATCTAAAGGAGAAGTTGGTTAGTGCCGTAGTGCAGAGGTTGCCAGAAGAAGGGGAAGCATATGAGGTGTTCAATGATGCTTCAGGGAAAGGCCTTAGATGTCTGTTAATACAGCAGCAAGGGTTGATGTCCTATTGGTCTAGGTAGTTATGTCCCCATGAGCGTAACTATTCCAACCATGAACTGGAGCTCGTGGCGGTCGTGTTCGCACTAAAGTTGTGACAACACTACCTAAATTGGGATCACTTCGTGGTCTTCACGGATCACAAAACCTTTAAGTACATCTTCTCCTAGCGGGACCTGAACTTATCGCAGTGAAGGTGGATGTAATTCCTTAAAGAATACGACTTCGATATTTACAACACATTGAGAAAGGATAATGTGGCGGCTGATTCTTTGAGCAGGAAGTCGCAGAAGGATGCAGTCTGAGAGTAGACAGATACTTGGAAGGTGATGGAGGAGTTTACTGCCCTACACCTTTATGCTAGGATGGAAGGTTGTAGAGGTTGACTGTATCAGATGATGGTTCAATATTCCCTGTTGTGGTAGGTAGAGGAGTCCCAATTGGGAGAATCATAAAGCGAAGTGATGCGTGACTGAGCTGACCAGGGAAATGCTCCAGATGGATGGGCAGAGGATGGTCAGAACCGGATGTTTTTCTGAAGAAAGCTGTTTGTTATAGAGGAAATTCAAGGAAAAGATCTTAGTGAGTTCAAAAACTCACCCCTAGCGGTGCACCCGAGATTTTCCAAGATGTACCAGGGCTTGAGGAGACATTTCTGGTGACCCGGGGTGAAACGGGTAGTATAAAAGTTTGTAGGGAAGTGCCTAGTGTGTCAGCAGGTGAAGGATGAACATCATGTCATAGGAGGCTTGTTGCAACCATTAGGTGTCCCCGAGTGGAAGTGGTTGGAAATCTTGATGGATGTTGTCATGGGGCTACCCAAGGTTCCAGGAGGCTACGATGCTATCTGGGTAGTGGTGGATCGGTTGATGAAATCGGACCACTTTCTGGTGATCAAGGAGTCGGGAACAACTGATTCTTTAGCATGAAGGTATATAGATGTCATGGTGCGGTTGCTTGGAGTTACAAGATCCATAGTCTCAGATAGGGATTTTATTTTTACCTCGCGATTCTGGAGGGGATTGCAGCATTCTTTTGGCAACCAGCTACGTCTTAGAAATGCTTTCCATTCCCAGACAGATGGATAGATAGATCGCACAATCCAGACCTTGGAGGACATTCTACGGGCATGTATTCTGGATTTTGGGGGATCGTCGGTGCGATACTTGCCTCTGGTAGAGTTTGCCTACAATAATAGCTATCACTCTAACATTGGCATGGATCCATTTGAATCCTTTTACGGGAGGTTATGCCGCTCACCCATGTGTTGGACTGAATTTGGAGAATTGAGTGTTGTTGGCCCAGAAGAAGTGCAGAGCACGATAGATGTGGTTCGTCTTATATGGGAAAGGATGAAGGCGGTACAAGACTGACATAATTCATATGCCGATAAAAGGAGGAGACCCTTGGAGTTTGGGGTCGGGGACCACGTATTCCTGAAGGTCTCCCCTCAGTGTGGACAACAGAGGTTCGGTAGGGGGAGAAAGCTCTCTCCGAGATTTATCAGACCCTTCGAAGTGTTGCGATGGTTTGGAGAAGTGTCTTATCAGCTAGTGTTACCACCGCCACTACTTAGGATACATGATGTCTTCCATGTGTCCCATCTCCGTTAGTATCTGCAAGACAATTCACACGTCCTTGATTGGGGAGAGCTAGATATCGAATACAATGCAATGTTCGTGGAGAGACCAGTGATTATCGAGGATCATGAGGAGAAGGTGCTTCATGGAAGAACCATTCCTTTGGTTCGTGTGTTGTGAAGGCATGGTCTGTTTGAGGAAAGTACCTGGGAATGGGAAGCACATATGCATTCCCAGTACCCAGAGTTGTTTTGAGTTTTGTGTTGTTATATTTTGTACTTACTGTGACTGAACGATTTACCTTTTTAACTAAGGAATGTGAGGTTTTCCTTTTCTATGGATGTGTGTGAAGTTTCTTGAGATATGGGGAGGGGGGAACCTAATCCTTAGTTAAGACGCATTAAACTGGTTGCACCTAAACCCGTGCAGGTGATTCAGAGACACCCAAAGTAGATAGTATCTTAACATGGAGGAAGGGAAACCCCTCACCACCTGACCAGATTGTTTAATCGTTTGTTTTATGGTGATTGTAATTTTTCGGGTTCACTCTTGAGAGGTATCTTTAGGGGTTGTTGTTTGGACCCCCCCCCCCTCCATTCTTCAGGTCTGGTTTTAAATTATCAATGGCAAGAATTCTTTGAGAGGTATCTGATGTGATGAATCGAACCCTCACAGTATATACCTTTTCCAAATTCTAGATCCTAGGGGTGATGTCTCGGTGGTAGGACGTCATTTCGGCGCGATCGATTGGGGCGACCAATCGCCACGACCGATCGGTGTCACCCAGCCTTGTTAGTTTCTCTTCTACAGTTCTTCCTGTAATGCCCCTTTGGGCATTTCAACTTTTTTTTTCAAGTGGTTCAAAGCCATTTAAAATCCCATAATTAATACCCAATGAATCCAGAGGGACCACATAAATGGAGAATTAAATAACAATTAATTCCGTCGTGTGTAGCCACCCAACCGCGTGGGGAACCACGATACGATTTTAAAGTCATTCACACCCCCAAATCCCGTAGCAACGGGATCTTATCTATTTATCAAAATAGAATTTTTTTCTTCCTTCTTCTTCTTCTTGGTTGGATTCCTTTTCTTCTTAGTTACTTTGGATTTAATGATGTCCCTCCCCTATGAGTCGCACTTTTCCCTGATTCTTGGCTCCTGGAGAAGAACTTCGCTCGTAGATCAATCAAGTAGGGTTTTACTTCACCTCTCCTTTCTGTGTTTCATGTAGGGTGGGTATGATTTTCTCTCTGTGGTAATTGATGAAACCGCACATAATGAAGATATAGAACGGAATTTTAATGAATGAAGGGTGGTTTGATCGATGTTTCTTCTTTACTACTTTTTGTTGTATGTGTCGTGAATTGTGTGGGCCTATGCTCACTGAAAATCATGGTCATTGGTGGTCTTTACTTGAGAACTAATGAACCTTTGTCTTGTATTATGCTTAAATGACATAACATGGAAAATTGGTTAATCATGTAAACTCAGTTTTTTTAAATGGATGTTCAGTAAAACAAGAATCTATGTGTTAGCACCACGGTTAACAAACATAAAGAAGAACCTAATGAATGATGTGCTGGACCCTGGAAGTTTTCCACTCTGTTTAGTGGTGGGTGTGTTTTTCTTCCTATTTCTTATTGGAAGATGTGAATGGGGATGGGATCCTCTATTGTGGCACGATTTTTGGTTGTGAATTTGAAGATGTGTGGTTTCTCTGTTGTGACATGAACTCAGGTGGAATCCTTTATTGTTGAGAAATCATTAGTTCCTGGCTATGGGTACATGGGTCTATGTTTCGGGGTTTTCTTTGTTTCTAGTACTTAAAGGGATCTCACTTATCCCTTTTGTGAGGTTCTCTTTGGTTCCAGTACCATGAGGGATATCACTAATCCCCTTTTGTGGATGCAACTCTACAAGAGAACCGAGTGTGAATGCTTAAATTGTTGTTTGGTTGTTTCTCTTTTCTGTCTTGTGGTTGTGCCAGTTAGTTGCACAGTAGTGTAGAATTCACCCAAATGGGATCACTTGAACATGAAAACAAGAATGGTTGAATGGGGATTTATTTGGGAGTGAGTTGTGACATGGTCGTGAGTGTCGTGGTGCCTTTTTTAATGAATAGTGAAAAGGGTGTTTGTGCTTAGGTTTTGGAGCCCCTATGATGGGATGATTGCCTGTTACATATACATATTCTATATTTCTTATGTTTATTATTCGCGCTCCACCCATGTTGAGAACTTAGCAATGAACACCCCATTTCATAGGGAGGGTGTTTTTTCAAACAGTCCTATGAGTGGCTTGTTATTAGCTCCTTTTCTGCTCCCTTTCCCGAATAGCCCAAGACTCTTCGGGTAGGCTGTGATGGACTGAGGTCCATTATTATCCCATGAATCATTGGGTAGGGTAGTTGTGGTGGTTAGCCTAGGTGTATGTGGGTAGGTTGTTTCCCAAGTGTCTTCGGGATGAGGCCTAGGTGTCTTCGGGCATGGTAGGTTGTTCTGGCCCAAGTGTCTTCGGGTGTGGCAATAGTTTTTGTGGCCTAGGTGTGTGCGGGTGGGGTTTAGCAGTGAGACTATGGTGAGGTTGTGGCCCAGGTGTGTTCGGGCGGGGTTTTGCGTTGGGACTGTCGTGAGAATGGAAGTATTGGTTCGATGTATAGGATTTATTCAATAACCAGTGGGAAAGTGGCACGAGGTACCCAAACATCGATGTGATCTTACTATTATTTACTTTCCTTGTGTTATTTGGGGAGTGTTCCTTGGTGAGGATTGGGTGGATAGTTTACCTTGATAGCTGTTTTGGTTTTTCTTTTCTCACAGGGAATTAGAATGCATCTCCCCTTGTGCATGAGAGTCTTTGGTTTTCCCTACTGAGTGTACTTGTATGCTCACCCTATGTATATAAAACTTCTTTCAGGTATCCAGGAGGACATCAGGGATCGTGCAGGACCGTACTAGCTTGGACCTTGGGGCAATTGCTGTTATTGTTTTCCTTTTTCTTGGTACTTTACCTTTGGAGTTTTTTGGCTTGTATCTTTTACTTTTGAACATGCATATGGGAATGGTTCACTTTTGTCTTTACCTTTACATTCAGCTTCGGTATTGTTGGGGTTTCTATCCTATCTCTCGATCCTGTAAAAATAAAACGGTAATTCCTTCGATTTTGTGTGAGATTCTATAACCTTGGTTCTGGTCACCACTCCGGGACCTATTGAAGGCGGGTTTGGGGGGTCATTATCTCTTCTTCAACTTCAAGAAAAAAGGGCCTAGAAATCTGCAGACCCTTCCCTCCTTTTGGTGAATGTGGTTCGTGACACACAGTTTGTCTGTAAATGGTGTCTCCATGAAACGGTGTCTCCTTTAAACGGTGTTTGGATGGTCATGGTGTCTGGATGGTCATGTTGTTTGGGTAGTCACAGTGTCTGGATCGTCAGGGTATCTGGATAGTCACGGTGTCTAGATATTCATAGTGTCTTAATGGTTACAGTGTTTGTTCATGGTGTCTGGTCACCGTGTCTAGTCAAGTTGTCTGGTCATGGTGTCTGGTCATGGTGTCTAGTCATGGTGTCTGGGTCCTTTTCCAGAAATACGTAACCAGTGGCAGACTCATGGTGTCTCATACTAAGCCGAATATCTATATTCAGACTAAAGTAGTGATATTTATTGAATGAATTTTACTTAATCATTCATCAAGGAAATAATAATAAAGTAAATAAAATATAGTGTACAGTAATCAAACATAATGTATAGCAATTAAGATCTTGGATATCTTTACTTAAAGCATAAATATACTAATTATCAATACATGGTTTGAGATAGATTACATAGGATTACCAGGATTTATAGAATATACATGACGTTTGATCATTAAAACAAGATTAGTACATGAGGAGACCAGCATTTACCTTCACATATTGTTTATGCCTTATCCAGTTATTTAAATGGCATGCATTCTACATTGTTTACCTTTCTATATTTATTATTCCTTATCCATTTATTTAAATGTCTTGCATGATTAGTTATTTACCTTTCCATATTGATTATTACTTAACCATTTATTTAAATGGAATGGTTTTTTAGTTGTTTATCCTTCTATATTGATTATACTTAATGATTGTTGATATATTCCACTATATATAACCCTTAATGAGAATTTGATCCCACCCTTATTTTTCTTCCCTTCCCTAGAATTCCATGAAGAGAACTATGTTGGAAATGTAATGATATGCTATATGGAACAAATTTATCCCCAATAAAATGTTGTAATTTGTGCGTTCAAATGTAAAATGAGAATCATTTATTCATCTAGTTTACCAAGAGTCTTAAACAATTTGGTCCATACATATTTGATTCATTGTATCTTATTCCAATATAATGGTAGTAAGCACCGACTCTAGGTTTCTAGGGCCGAGGATGCTACAGTTGGTATCAAAAAAAGTTTAGTAGAAATCTTGGAATATAGATTTAAGAAAACATATTTTAGGGAACATAACCATATTACATACTTTGAGGATAAGTATAAAAGGCCATCCTAATGTTTTGGTAAGGTTGAGATTTTTTTATTTTTCTTAGAAATACAACCTGTTATGGATACTAAAAGTGGACACGGTTATGGAATAAATGTACATGTGGGTAATAACTCCAAAATGGAATGTTGGGTTGACTTGAGGTTATCCTGATACACATCAATAGACCTTAATATTCACCTGGCTTGACACTCCTGAGGGATATGATTGGTATTATTCGATTTTTCTTTACAAACTATTACGACTGATTTGAATAGATAATTACAATGAATGACCTCGGTAAAAAACCTAGGCCAAGGAAAGACCCATATAGAAATAAAACGGAAGAAGTGTTTATATTGATATTGAAAAAAAATTATATGTATTCATACCAATGGTATTATGTTTATAAGAATCATTAAACATATTTAGATTATGTTATCATCACATATGTCTTAATTAACATTAGAGTTATGGATACCATAATTGGATAATAATATTATGGTTGATCATGTGTTAAAAGTTTAAAAAATCCTTTTAAATTTTTTTTGCTAGGAATATAACCTGATTAACGATATTTTGGGAGAAATTTAGGGAAAACAACCCTTTGGTTTAGTATATGTTTTAGTGAAAAAGATATTTGAGGATTGATTCTTTTACATTTTAAAGGAATATGTTGAATGTTAGTGATATTTTTTAGGGTTGATATGATCCTTAGTGGCATATTAATAATTTTTAAGATTATTATAATTTGTAAAAAATATTGAAAACACTAGTAGAAAGTATATATAATAATTAATTTTATTTCAAGATATAAGTCATATTTTATTTAAAAATTATAGGAATAATAATAATATAGTTTAAGAAAAAGGACAACTTATATGTCGAGTGGTAACCCATAATGTTTGGAAAGGTGGTTATGATTGAAACTATGATCGAATGATGAAAAGTTTTTCACAACTACCACTGGCCTACTTTATGTCCTTGTTAATATTTCATTATTTTTAGATAAACAATTTTTTGAATAAATATTAATAAGGAACCAGTTGTATTACTTTTGGGTTTAGAGATTAATGTATTGTACTGGATAACTTTTTCAAACTATAGTGGATTGGGAAAATAGTTAGAGACACACAAAATAAAATTAGACAATTTTAAGGATCATACAATAGGTTAAAATGAATTTTAATGATTCGGGAATAAAAAAATAATTTTTTGATATTTATTTCATAGAGTAAGTGAGGAACTGGAAATCAATCAAAGAATAAAAAAAGTATGAAATTGTGCTTAAAAATTATAAATTTATCAAGTATATATCCATATATTCATAGTTAGTAAAATAACTACTCAACTTTAGAAAAATGATCTTGAAATTAACTATTATTCTATTACATTCATATTAATTGAATCAGATGTTCTTTAAAATCATCATATTTATATATGGTTTTAAAGCCCTTAAAATTCTATTGACAATTTTCTTACTTGGTGCCAATTAACTCAATCGCTCTGTATAATTTTTTTTAATTTTATTCCATTTCCATGTTTTCATTTCCTACATATGTTCTTTTATATGGAAACCTACTTTTATGTTATTCTATAACACCTTTTCACTTCCATATATCTCTTATTAAAATGATATTTTAGTAATCCTTTTCCAATGTGGGATTATCAAAAAGGGAATTTTTAAATATCAAACCCTAGATAATCGAGATCAATTTTAAATTTCATGGATGAAATTTATTTAATTTGGGGAGAACGTGACACCTCAAAATTCTAAAATAAGGATATTGTATTTCATAGCGTGTATGACACACAACACTACACATAGTTAGAAATATAACACATTGATAATTTATTATATATTTATTTTTAAATATATTAAAAATATTAAATATATTTCACCATAAAAAAAATGAGATAACTTGTGTTACACGCAACAAAAAGTTTCTTTGATAGCTTGTGTTATATGTTAGAAAGAGTATTACCGAACAACAATAAACAATTAATATTATTATTAAATGTGATAATTATAGACAACTATTTGGCATAAGGGTGTGAATAGGATTAACTAAATTATAACAATATTTTTTTAACCATGTTTATTGTTTATATATTTATCAGTAATCAAATAAGATTCATTTAAAATAATAATAAATGTCTTCTAAAAAACTGTATTTTTTCTAATTGATAGATTAATTGCGCATTACGAACATAATTTAAAATTAGTTTTCTAAAATTTTTAGAAAATTTATATGTAAAATGAACCTAATTATAAGAATCGGAATATATATATATTATATTATGGTGAATTTTTTGGATTCCTCTAAGAAGTCTCATTTTTTATGAATAGTGAAATACCTAAATTTTAAATTAAAAATCAACATTTTGTTTAAATAATTATTAATGTAAAACTGTATTTTAAATTTGTTTTAATGTAAAATTAGTTCAATTATATATCAATTAATCCACTTAAGGTAATTATAATAATTTTATGTATAATTTAGATATGTAAACATTGTTCCCTTTTGGACATTTTTACATTAAAAACATGCATTCTTGTCGTATCTACAGGATTTATTTTAAATTAAATTACGAAACTTATATGAGTTTAATTTCGATAAATGGATTCCATATTTTTAATAATAATAAATTATATAATAAATTAATTTTAACATATTTTCTGAGCTTCATTATTAGTGAAAATATTTAAAATTAATTACAGTGATTAAGGTTAAAATGAGGTTTTTCGCATTACATGGATTGGTATTAAAATTCATTTTACAAAAACATTGGATTTTTATTTAACAAATGTGATTTGAGATTTATAGTCCTTAGTTATAAATTATCTAAAAAACTGATTATAATTTTAATCTAAAAAGATTATTTACCTAGGTAAAAACAAATATATAAGTTACCATGATAAAAACAAAAAATGGTAAAATTGAGTAAACAAAAATACTGAGGAATAATATGATAAAAATGGTATTATTTTTGTTTGTTGGAGGTTTTTATAGAAATAATTTACCCTAACCACCATTATATTTTCAATTTTTGAGTCTCATGAGGTAAGAGAGGCCTCTTAATAGTGAATACTTTTGAATATTTACAAGAATTCCACTCCTCAATTATAAAAGAGAGCTTACTTTGCCCCTTATCCACACCTCTAAATCCATTTTCATTAAAAAAAACCTACCAATATTACTTACCAAATTCCCTCCCCTTATCCAAGAATCCTTAGTTTTGGTATAAATACAACCTTAGAAGTATTTATTGCAAAACTAAAGAGGATACCCGAAGAATAGTTAATGTTCTTCAACAAGCATCTTAATTTTATATCCTTGTCCTCCTCCTTCAATTCATATTATACCATGATTACAAAATAACCTCATTAAATTTTGTATAATAATATTTTTTAATGTTGAGGGTACTACCTAAAACATCACACACATCTATATAATTAGTTATGAAATTATAGTTTGTGTGTATAGTAGACTACCACTTTTCAAATCGATGTTGTTCATTTTTCCATTACCACCTATCAAGGTTGGGTATGATGATGGATATAAATTATATATATGATTTTTATTATATAGGTAAACCTATGGAGTCATTAAATGAAACACACACTAAGATATATATATATATATATGTATGTATATTTCTTTTTAACTTCTATTTCATAGGAGAGAAAATAACATCACTAAAGTGTACGACAGACTACCATCTCAAGAAGCGATGTGATTCATCTTTCACTAATGCTTCTATAGAATGTGGTAAAGATAAAGTAAATGAATTAATGTGATATAAATGACATAATTAAGATATTCATGATATAAATATCTTTCTAGAATCATAATATATATATATATATATAATTTTCATTCTTTTTCTCTCACTAACGTAAAGGTGACAACATAGTTTGTGTATGTGTTGACTACTACATCCACAAAATGGTGTAACTCTCTTTTCAACACCACACCAAATAGATGATATATAACTATAATTAAAGATGAAATATTATAGTTATTTTATTAGTATTATTCTATATATTATACAAATTTTTAATATACTCAATAGTTGTAACCTTCATGACAATGAAAGAATGAGAAAATAAGAAATTAACACCAGAAAAAACAAAAATAATGAATAATTATTAAGAAAAAGGTGATAAGATGTTTGAAAAGAAATATATATAATATAATAAATATTAATATGGTTATTTTATAAGTTTATAAAAATTTTGAAACCACTATAAAGGAAAAATAATGAAAATTCAACCAAAAGGGAGCATAAGGTAAGGGATTTTATCTCAATTTCATTTTATGAAGAAATTTTGTAATTTTATTCACCTAATTTATTTTATATGGTGAATATATATATCCCCTATAACATGTAATATCATGGAAACATAACTATTCATTCTATTTTATGTTTTAAATTTAATTATTTCTTCTAATGGTATTTGAGTTTAAAGTTACCTAGTGGTAAGGAAATTCATAACTCAATTTCTTTTCACTAGGCTATATTACTCCTTCGTTGTCTATGTTATTCTATGATTATGTGTGTAATTAATTTTGAGTATATTTTTTTTATTTACAATAATTTTATATTTAATTATAGGTGATATGCATAATTGAGTAATTTAATCATTTATACATCAATATTATGATCATTTTAAGGGTTTATTTCACAATCTCATTCCAATCGAGATTATTTATTCATGAATTTTGGTTAAAGGAAATTAAATTATAATTTTTTAATAAAACATTATCAGTTTATTCCCCTATGGTTATTCATGATATTTTCATATAATTGTAAAATATTTCTACTCTTTGTAATTTATAATTTTTTAGAAAATGATTTTCAGAAAATCCAACTTCATTTCTCTCATCGGCCTGAAATCAATATTCTTCTAAAAACATATTATCTAAAAATGATTACAAATATTTTTTTAACATTTTCCATTTGAATTATAAAAATAATTTTAACCCATTTTCACTCTTTATTTTTATTGAAATGAATCTTATTTCTTTTTCAAAATAATTCCCCTTATGGATTTTACCAAAATCATAAAAGGAATATTCTAGTCATTTTTTAAACAAGGTAGTCTCATAATAATTTTACACTGAAAATGGAATGTTCCTTTTTAATTTCAAAAATATAAAAAATTATTCACCATAATTACCATCATTTTATTAAATCTTATTCTGCATGTTTATGAAGATGTTTTTAAAAGGAAATTTTTTGAACTTATTTTCAAAGAAATGTATTTTCAAAATGTTTTTCACAATTAAAAGGATATTTTCCTCAATAATGATTTTCAATATAATTTTTTGGAATTTCAATTCAAAAATTACAAAAACCCTTAATTATTACTCCCATGGGTATATATGGATAGCATCCTTATTCTTCCTCTAGATTATTTATGATTATTATGACCTAGGATAGTATTAACGTTCACTTCATTGTTTTTTTGTTGTTATTAATTTCCCCTTGAAATATTGACATTCTTGTGAACCATATACATTAAATCTCCCTTGAATATCTATATTATTTATGATGGATATTTTTATTGATTAAACCATATCTCATTTCTATATATAGTGTTTTACGTTTAAGTTTATTTGACCGGCTGGAGAAATATTGATAAATATATACCCTTCACTCAATATAGATATTTTATTTTAATGCATAATGATTAATGAATTAAATCGATTATTTAATATATATATATATAAGGAATGATTTGGACCTAAAGTGATTGGTCTAGCCCAGTATTATATAGACCCTCGATTCATTGGTAGGTCTAATGATACAAATTAGATAAGTTAGCCTTAAACAACTTTTTACTTATAGATTATACCATCTTATGAAAGGCCTTGATGGTAGAGGTATCAGGTTCTTGAGATATAACAAGTAATAATTAATCATTTCTTGCATTAACTTTTTAATTACTATTATCCAGATATTTTCATGATGATATTATCTCTAAATGTAATTAATTCTCTGTTTATTGACCAAATCACATTTGTTTTAAGTTATTAACCTTGGAATTTTGATTGTTCCTTATATAATAATTTAAATGGAATGTGTTTTAGTATATTTACCATTCCATATTGACTATTCCTTATCCATTTATTTAAATGGAATTTGTGCTATGTTATTTACCTTTCTATATTGATTATTCCTTATCTAATTATTTAAAGGGAATATGTTCTTAGTTATTCACCTTTCCATGTTTATTATTCAATATCCAGTTATTTAAATGGAATGGTATCTTAGTTATTTAACTTTCAAAATTGATTATGATTAATAATTCATAATATATTACGAAGTAATTATCCCTTGCAAGGAATTTGAGATAAACATTATTTTTTTCCTTTCCCTAACACTCCATGAACAGTATTATGTTTGATATGCAAGGATAATCTATATAGAATAAATTTATTCATAGAAAAAAAAATTATTTTTTAATTAGTGAATTCAAATATAATATGCGAATCAAATACGTATTTAGTTTACCAAGACTAATAAACTATTCAGTCCTTTGGGATGAGATTCATTATATATTATACAAATGTAATGGTAGAAATAACTGACTTCGGTCTATTAGGTTTAGGGCATCTATAGAAGATTTAGTTTTGATAGAATATATATGTTTTTTATAGACACAATGTATTTATGTGTTTATATAGAATATCATTGCATAAATCAATGATAGACCAAATAAAAAAGGTCCCAAAAGGAAACATGGAATTAATTAATACTTTTAATACATTTAAGTAATCTTGTAGAAGGTTTGATAATCTTGGATATTCCAACAAAAAGTGTATCACATTACTATTAGAGAAAATTAAATAAATGTAAATCTCTAAAACTATCAAGAGAATGAGTGATTAAAAAAAATATAGTAGTTGAGGTGGATTATAATGGTTAAAAATGAGAAAAAAACTTGTATTTTGGATAGTGGTTACTCAATTAAAATGAAAAAAACCCTTGCAGGATATTTGTAGGTATAAAGAAGTAGTTATTACTTTTGAAAAAAATGGATTATTCGATCTGAAAGGAGTTGGAAGAACCCTATTTGGGGGGGAAAAGGATGATTAAAATGGTATTTCACTAATATATGGTTTTGGATGTAATATCTTGAGTTTAAATCAGCTTTTTCCGAAGGTGATGAGTATGTTTTACAAAATAGTAGACATTTTATTATAAGACTTAAGGATGGAACAATCATTATAAAGGTACATCCAAAAAGTGTTAATTTATTTCATATTTCCAACAATCAAAACTGTTAATACATAGAAGATAATGAGTTTTTACATAAAAGACAGGACTGTTTGGATCAAAAAAAATAATCATGTATGAAGTTGTGAGAAATTTACTGATGATACACCATGAGATGAGAAACTCTTATTTTGTGTCTCATAAAGGAAAGATGGTATACATGTTCCAGAAGCTCTTGAATATCATTAAGAAGAAACAACTTGAATTGATACAATAAAATATGTGTTGTTTGATGATCATTAAATCAACTATCAATGATATGTTCTTCATTAATTTTATTTATGAATTTAATCATATAAATCATTTATAATTTAGGTCATAAACCCCAAAATCTAGAAATTTGTAAGAATTTTGTAGTTGTGTAAAAAATAAAGTAGGATGTTTTTCTAAAAGTCTTTGGTCCAACAATGAATCTGAATATAAAAAGAAATACATTGAGTAATTTCTTGTGAATCATGGGATACGATATGAATATAACACTTTATACAAACCTTATAAAAATAGAGTAGTGGAAAAATGAATTGATGTTTGGTGGAATTTTGGAAAATAATTTTAGTGAAGAATGGAGCTATTTAATAAATTCTGATATAAGTCACTGTAGTGGTTATCTGAAGTCTCAATTGGTGCCTCTTTTATGAAAATTTTAAGAATACACGTTATGAAATATTTTATACGATAATTCCCATCATAAAGAACTTAATGGTTTCTGGAAACCATTTTTACACAAATATTAAATTGTGAAACTTTGGAAAATTATATAGGGGAGTAAATGAAGATATATTTCATTGATACATAGTTGATGAAAGGAATTAACATTTTTTTAAAAATAATTTAAAGAATATTATTGATATTTTAGATGTTATAGTCATAGAATATGATCATACATCTAGAATATTATGACACCCCATCATGGTTCACTATATTATTATCGAACCATAGTGCAACATGAGCTCAAAAATTCCTACCCATTTGTCAAAGGATATCAATTAGTAGGGAGGGTCTAAGGTATTGTTTTTGGGAAACTATACCCTCATATCAGATTAAAAGCACATTAAAAACAAACAACATCTATAATAATAAATTGTGTTTACAGAAGTAATAAACATATCCATGTTATAACAAATGAAATGTTATCATATAAATATACATCCCAATTAATCACACAGAAAACTGACAACATATAAATAAAAAAAATTAAAAAAAATCTACTACCATTGCATCATCTCATGTCATCCCAATATCCAAACTCTAACCAAATTTTTTTTAATGGTCATTCAATACTGGGCCTCTTCCCTACATGTAATAGTGAATAAGAGATCTGCATAAGTACCAATGTACTAGGGCCTCATGAGCAATATTTGAGTAAAACCTAGCAGTCCACCACCAACAGTGTCTCTAACATAACTTGTTAATATAGTGGATAGACATATGTATGATTAGAATAATAAATAAAGAATAGAATTTTAATTAAATAAACCATCCCTAATCTTCTATTCCTAACATCACATAAAAATTGAACATACATATTATTTCTATTGTAGGATATCTCCATGAATTCCATACAACCATAAAAAATATCTATGTCTAACCAAACAATTAGGAGTCACAATGTCATCTGGGAGGGATGATGGATTAATGAGGAATAATAAGTCACTTATCATCTAAAGGGAATAATGTCTCGTAAATCAATTATTTTATACATCATCCATATGGGAGTTATATCCCCTACCCTGAACCATCACACACCATCGACCTAGAGCTAGAAAACCATTAACAAAACCATCACATCCGAAGGGGAATTATTAAATAACCTATAATCACATATCATATCATCCACCCAGTGGCTCATCCCCACTCAGAACTATCAGGTTAGGGTAAACGATACCTCACTATAGAATCAAATATCATATCATCCACTTAGGGGGCCATATCCCCTACTCAAAAAAAATATATGACATCCACCTAGGGGGTCTTATCCCTTACCCCTAACTATCACATTTTTGGGAATGAATCCCCACCCTAGAATCACATATCTCATTCACTAAATGTCTCACACCATACTTGAAACCATCACATTAGTGTGAAATAATGTCCCTCCCTATAATTACTCAACATAATCACATGGAATTTCTACTCACATGGACCTATCACACAATTTCTAAGATATTTTATCAAGATCATAATCGATCTTCAACACTACATACATACTCAAATATCATCATTCTATCCTATCCACACTACCCTTTTTTGGGTCAAAATGTTATTGGGGTTCCCATCCAGATCTCATTGGTAACATCATAGTCCATGCACCCAACATGGGATCCTCTCTCACATCCCAAACCCTAGGACCCAATCCCATCACTTAGAGGGCATAATATCCTTTAGCATTTTCATGATTTCCCAATGGTCTCATTGGATTCATAGTAAATACAACATAGGCATACCACTAGAGATATGACATAGACACCATCCCTCCTTCAAGTAAACATGGTTCAGTATTCTTATTAAAAACCCAAATGTTATTCCATTATATAGTCAAACCAATCATAGTATACAAATACTAGGAGGAATAATACTTTCCCCAATCACACTTTGACAAGCCCTATAAAGCATTCCAAGAGATCTCAATGGATGATCCATAGGACACCCCTTACAATCCACTATACCACCATACTCTTAAGGGAATAAAGGATACCTACCATAAGGTCAACCATGTCAATCCTTTTCATTTATATCCCCTTTAAGAGTTTATATATATTATTGTACACATTTTCGATCAATCCCAATACCATCAGTGTTTGAGGAATGAATATAGTGTTTAAGGGTCAAATGTGGCTATAACAACATGTGAAATGTTAATATTAAATAAATTTTAAGCCATATTAATTTTTATTAATTATATTTTATAGATTTATACTCATTATATTAATTTTATGTAAATTATCAATTAAATTATAAATAGTTTAATCCTCATTCATTTTATTATATTGTAAGGATTCATTTTAAATATTAATTTCAAAATCATAGAATTTAAATTTTAAAAATCTTATTTAATTTTTTAAATCAGTATACTAAATATATTTTATTATAAAATTTTTGGATTTTCTAAAATGATTGATTTATTAGTAAATAGTGAAAAATACTAATTTTTGTAAAACTATGATTTGTTATCATTATATAAAATAATTTAATAGTATAATTTGGTTTTAATTTAATATAAGTATATTTTAATTATAAATAAATATATTGGAATTATAATTCTACATAATTTTGTTATAAGTCCATTTTTGGGCTTAAAAACATTTTTCTAAAAAATTAGTTTTCGTTGCATTATATGTATTCATATTAAAATTAATTCATAACACTTCTATAAATTGAATCTTGAAAAATATATTCCTTATTTTTAATCAAGATTATAAAATTTTGACAATATCTCTCTTTTAATTTTTTGACATTATGATTAGTAATCATAATAAATATTTTTTACCTTAGTAAGGGTAAATTAGTTCATTAAGGATAAAAATAATATGATAAGGCCAAAAAATATCCATAAACCTTGTACTAATTTTATTTTATAATTTTTTGACTATTAAAATCCAATATTCAAAATTATTGTAATTTATTGCCACTTTCTTTAGATTATAACACTTATATTATTCGTTGTGAAGGATAAATTAAAAAATGTATCTCTCCTTCTTTTAATATCTATAATATTTTTTGATAGGGATAAAATCTTTTCATATTCAGTTACAAAATTTTATTTAAAGTTCTAATTAATTTTTTTATCATCGTTATTGAATTTTAATTTTTAGTTAAGAAATAATGACGTTAAATGCTTACATAATGCTGACACAGTCTTTATGAAAGAAATTGAAAAATCAAGTAAATGATTATAAAATATATAAATGTTATATCTTTTGGCTGAATTATTGTTTCCTATTAATTTTATATATCATTATTATATATTAGTGATTTTTTATATTTTTATATTCAAATTAAATTTCTAACGTGATGTTATTAAAGTAAAATTAACTGAAGAGTTCCAAATATGATATTATTGATATTTTATAATAAATAATATTTTATTAAATTATTTAAAATTAATAAAACATTAATTAGAAAATTGAATTTTATTTTAATTATAATTTCAAACAAGGGTCTATTTATGGACTACTTATCCTGTTTAGTAAATTTCTTTTCCCCTATTATGTATAAAACATTGCTGTCTTGGTAATTGTCAAAAAGGATAACGAGGGATAAAAAAAATATATAAGGTTTAAGAAATCACATAAACTTTTAAAAATATTATTAGAAGATATTATATAGAAAAAAATCATACTATATTCCAAATATATCAATTTGGATCCTTTTTGTGCTGGAAATTAATTTATATTATTTTAATACCTTAGGTAATTCCAAGAGTGCCACTCCCCTCACTTATAAAAGGGACCCCCTCTACTATCTTCCTCACACATTTTGAGAACTATATTTATGAAACTATCTACCCAAGTATCTTCGCAGATTCACTCGCCACATATAATAGGTCATTGACACACTAAATGACTAAATGAAAAAAGGATTAAGGTGTAATCCCAAAAGGTTATCTGAGGAGAAGTTATAAATCCTATCCAATCAGTTTCAAGATTATTTCTTTTTACAACCCCTTAAAATATTCCATAAAAATGATAAAATAAAAAATTAATTTTCTTCCATATACATAAATGTTATTATAATAATGGTTCAACCCATTTCA
The DNA here is from genome assembly GCA_963277665.1 of Viscum album. NCBI lineage: Eukaryota > Viridiplantae > Streptophyta > Magnoliopsida > Santalales > Viscaceae > Viscum > Viscum album. The sequence continues at coordinate 817,557,873 of OY728142.1, forward strand.
TCTTCCTTTAAATCCTATGGGAAATGTAATCGATGCTTGTGCATAAGTTTGGATTTCCAACTGCATGAAGTGATGTGTTTCATTTTCCATCATCACCAATGAAGAATGGTTATAATGACAGAATTATCGTATATATATATAATATTTTTGAAATTATTTTAAATATGAAAATATAATTTTTCATATTTTTTTCTTACCCTTCCATTCATTGTAGAATGATAACGTCGTTCATCCATACATGTGGATTACCGCCTCCACAAAGCGATGTGATTTTTTTATCCCATATACCATGAATGGATGGTTATAAAATTTTGTTTAATGTATAAAAACATTGATTATTTAATTATTATAATTCTAGATAATATGTAATAATTACTTATTTGACCATGGTTAGCCTAACGAAGCTCTTTTTGGATTATGAATTGAACGTCCCCAAAACGTCCAATGTAACATAACTAATTATCTAACTAAATAAGACTTTGTAATAAATGACATAAAATTTGTAATAAACATAAAGGAATAAAATGAAAAATGTTTTTAAGAAATTATGGAATTAAAATAAGCTTATTATTGAGAAGATAAAGAATATATGTGAGATTCATCCTTGAGATTAATGACAATTTATCTTAAAACCACCTTTTAAATGTTTTATATATTTATTTTCTAAATCATCTTCATTCACGTCCATATTATTAAATCTATTTTATGGATGCATTTATATGATAAAAATTAATTATTAAGGAAGTATTAAGTAACTTTTGAATTTATTATAAATGTTTTCAAAAGGTATATTTTTTTGAATTTTATATGAAACATTTTGATTTTATTTACAAAAGGAAAAAATAAATGTTTTCTTTTAATGTATATGGAATCAATGTATTTTATTGACACTATAAATACTATATTATAATTTAATTACTTTATAATCTTCCATGTTTTCTTCAAATAAAAACATTTATCCTTTTTTCTATTACCTTTTCATTGAAAATGGGTTGTTAAAAGAAAAAGATTTTTTGATATCCAAATGTGTTTTTGAATATATATTCAAATGAGTTTTTCAAGGGTTTTAAGATGAAATGGTGAAATCCAAAAAGAATTATGATATGGTATGTGACCATTATAGAAGATGACAGATGATCTCGATACATATTATTTAAATAGGTGATCTAAATACATCTTATACAAATGGGTGAGCCTGATATAGTTTATATGATGGGTGTGACTGATAAAAATTATATGATAGGTGATAATGAAATAGATATCTAATGAATTGGGTAATGCTTCTTATATGAAATGTAAATATTTATCTATTTAATGGGTGTGGTTTCTCTTAATGATTTTACTATGCCTCAGTTATTTCTGACATAGTCTATGAATATAACCCTCTATATTGCCTAAATGGTTTTATATTCTATTTATATGGGTTTTATTAGTTTTATTTGAGTAAAAATGTGTTTTTATCTAGAGGATTTTATTTATTTAATATGTTCAAATAATATTTTAAAAAATGAAAACATTTATGTGTTTTCATTATTTTTACTAAACTAGTAGATTTGTGAATTTTAAGTCCCTTGATGATATTTTTGTTCTTATCCCATGTTTTTAAAAGTTTTTCATGGGATTTAAGGATGATTAAAAACAACAAATAACTCAATTTTAGAGTTGTGAATATTTTCACCAAAGGAAAATGTGTTTCGTTTTAAAAGTTTTATGTTGTGGAAAAATAGTAATTTAGTGGAAGTATACACTTTATAATATATGGGTTTGTTATGTAAGAGTTATTATCAAAATCATGAAAACTATAAATCATAAAGATACTCAAAATTTATGAAATTGAATTATTGACAAAAAGTCAATATCATTAAATGTTTTAAGGATGATTCTTTATAGAAGGTATCAGTGGAATGTTTTAGATAAATTTATATGTTGATATAATGTTAAAAGAATACCATTAAGATATTCTACTTTTTGATTAAGTTTAAATGATATACCATTTAAAGATTACCATGTTGTGGTTCCTCATAAATGTTCATTCAGTATAGTTTTCTATAGAGGAAATAGGAAAGATAAAGTACAAAGCTATCGAGCTGATATGTTTCTTCCAAATTATCATCGTTGAATATTGTAATTATGACTGAGAAATTTCTTAAAATGATGAATCATTTTACGTGGTCCATAAATAGTGGTGGAATCCATTATATAGAGAAATTATATTAAACATAGAGGAATATGTGGATAGTCGATCATTTTATGAAATAACATTCTCTGATTTATAGTAAAACCTCATATATAGTGGCAGCCAAAGGATCAATGTTCTAGAAAGTATATTTTAGGCCATGGGATGTTCTAAATATAAAATGTTAACTATTTGCACTTACTATTTTGATGGTGAATCTGATCGGTTGTAGTTAATTTTTAATAATGTTAGACAGAGATATAGAGAATCTGTTGATTCCATGGAATGAGATACATTTAAGAATATTTATGTGGATAAAGACTTCTATAAGGGTTTTCAATTTAGAATAGGAAAAAAGATGATATAATTTTGAGAAAATGGATATGATTTAATTGTATCATATAAAGAAAATTCTATAATATTGGCCCGGTACCCATTGAACATCATCCTTGATCTTAATAGAAAATATAATTGGTTTTATTTAGGATTTAAGGTAAGATATCAATTGGAATTGGATTCATATTAATTCAAAAAGATAAGAGATACATTTTCATTGTTCTATGAATGTTAAAATAGATTTTGATGATGAATATGTTTTTATGAGAAAATAGAGAGAAAGAAGCCCCGATGGTATGAAATGAAAAATTACCCCATGAAATAAATATGAATATATGAAAATAAGGTTTTCATTTTGTGATTGGTGTTTATAAATGTTCCATAGGGAATGTATTATAATATTTGGGAAGTGGTTCTGATGTATTAAGTTTAAGAATATGATTGAAAATAAATAGATCTTGGTAGTGATAAGGCTCATTTTAATAAGTAGGTTATAAGGTGTTTAAAATGTAATGAGATTGGTCATTATATAGATTAATCTCTAAATAAAATCATAAATGATGGGAATCAGAAATAATATAAGTTGGAGGATGTGGTGGAATGCTTTGAAACTACTTCAAAAGATGTTGGGACATCGAATGAAGTGGTAATAGGTATCTTAATTACTTTTTCATATTTTTCTATTGTTTTTCTTTATTCAAGGTCTACACACTATTTCATTTTATATAAATTTTCTTATAAATTAAAATTTTCACCATAATAAATAAAGCCATAAATTTTGGTAAAAACTCATGGAGAAATTAATAAGGTTAATAGAAATTATAAGAATCGTCTTTTTGTTATATATAGAAAATATATACCTATAAACCTTATTTTATTGACCCTTGAATTTTTTTAATGTAAAGGTAAGAATTAGATTTTTTTTCCATTCTAAGATAGATTATAGAGCATATTTTTTTTCCAAAATGAGTTTTATTTTTTATACAAGAATGAAGCCATACCTTTGATAAAATTTCTGAAGCTGGGAAACTACTAAAAGATGGAAATGATAATTATCATTCACATATTATTGAAAATAAGGGAATTATTTATATTAATGATGTTTCAATAGTAAAATGATATCTAAAATTATTTCCTAATGAGTAACATAGTATTATACCAAATCATAAAAATAAACTTACTATTGAATTATTATTTGATGTTAAGCCAATTTCAAAACCACCTTATTCAATGAATCAAATTGAAATTATGGAATTAAAATAGTATGTGAAATTGTTTCTTGATAGAGGTTTCATTAACTCAATAACTTCACCATAAGGTGCTTCTATTTTATTTATTAAAAAAGATGGTTCAATAAGACAATGAATTGATTGTAAATCCTTGAATAACATCACTATTAAGAACAATTATACCTTTCTACATATTTATGATTGGTTTGATCATCTCTAGGGAGTGTAATATTTTTCAATGATTGATCTCTAGTTCATATACCATTAATTCATGGTGAAGTAGGAATATATTTTGAAGATAGAGTTTTGATAAAGAAACTAGAATGACGAATTTTTAGTTATTCCCATTTGGTTGTCAAATTCAGCAGTTGTTTTCATGGATCTTATAAATTGATTTTTCTAGGACTATATAGATAATTTTTTGGTTGAGTTTGTTAGAAATATCTTGGTATAATCTAAAATTCATGGTGATCATGAAAGAAACCAAAGGATTATTTTTAAAACCTTAATGAAAAATAACTTATTTTAAAATTTTAGCAATATTTAATTTTTGTTGTAACCAATTTATTTTCTTAGGAATATTTTTCCTAAAGATAGCATAAATATTAACCCTACTAAAACTGCTATTTTTTATGAAATTTTAAGACCAAAAAATTTCACATAGATTGGTATTTTTCTTGTATTAACAAGTTACTACCAGCAGTTTGATGAAATCCTTGATTGGTTATCTAGCCATTTGACTAATTAAATTAAAAAGAAAGTAATTTCATCTAGATGATAGAGTGCGATGATTATTTCTAGGAATTTAATATAATATTTTTTAATGTTCTATTTTTCTCCTTTCCCTTTATACATAGTGAATTTTTCATCTACAATAATAATTTATTGAAAGGACATGGTTGTGTTCTGGTATAGAATGATCAGGTAATTTCCTATGCTTTAAACAAACAAAAACCTACCAATTTATATCATAGTACACATGTTATATAATTCCTTATTGTGGGTTCTGATTTAGAAAATTTTGGGAATCATTTTTATGGATTATAGTGGGAAAAATATACTAATCATACATGTTTAATGTATATATTCACTTATAAATAGTTAATAATGAGGTAGAAAAGATTATTAGAATTGATCAAGTACAATGATTTCACATTTCATTACAATCTTGGAAAATAAAGCAAGTTATCTGATTTATTGAGTTAAAAATATAATATATCATTAACCATGATAAGTTTGAAACATGATCCTTTGGAAAACGATTTAATTAACTATTACCTAAAAATTGTTCACATATAAGATTCCTTTATTTTTTTCAAGTGTCACTACAATCGATATTATTAGATAAAATTAAGTAAGATTAGAAATAATCCCATGATTTAAATGGAAAGGTGTGACTAGTAAAGAAATATAAGTTACAAAAATTTAAGATTGAAAAATATGGTGGTTTTATATTTTGTAAAAGGTTGTGTGTGCCACATATCCCCCGGTTGAAAAGGAAATTATTTATAGAATCATAAAATTATTCATTTTCTATTTATCTTATAAGTACTAAGATGTGAAAAGAATATATATAGTATTACTGATTGGATATAATAAAAAAAGATATTGAATATTTTATCATGAAATTTGTAACTTTTCAACCGGTTAAAGTAGAATGACAATTACAAAAATAGATACATCATCTTTTTCTAGTTCCATAGAGTAAATGTAAAAATATATCCATAGATTCAAAGTTGGGATTACCAAAGAAATATTGAGGTAATAATGTAATTTGGGTTATTAATAATTTTCTAACTAAATCTGATCATTTCCTTCCCATTTAAGATATTTTGTATTTAGATAAAATTTAATGACTATATATGAGGGTGATTAAAAATTTATATGAAGTTACTATTTCCATTATATCTGACCATGATCCCAAATTTACTTCTAATTTTCGGAAAGGCATTAAGAATTCATTTGGTAATGAATTAAATTTCAGTACAGCTTTTTATCCCCAATATGACAGACAGATTGAGAAAATGAATCAAACCTTCGATGAAAAGTTTTATTCTTATTCAATAGAATGTATTGGAAGTTAGGATTAACATATTTAATTAGTTTAATTTTGTTATAGTAACTGTTTTCATTCTAATATACATATGGAACCAGTTGAGTCATTATATGGAAAGTAGTGTCAGACCTTAAGTTCATAGGAGGAGTGTGAGAATGCATTCTAATGCTTCCATTAAATAAGATATTATTTTTTTCTTATTAAGTTTATTTTATTATAAGGTTTGGTTTCAAACCATTATTTATAAAAATTAAAAATAAATTTTATAAAATTATCATTATTTTTTAAATCATCTTATAAAAATTATCTTAGTTTTAAATTTTGTAAGATTTATGAAAAGATTGATTTTTCAATGAATATTCAAAAATAAAAGTTATTTAAAAAGATAAATTTCTTTTCATTGAATAAAATAAATTACCATTACAATTTTATATTAAATAAACTTAAGTATCCTTAAATTATAAATATTTATTTAGAATAATTTGGTATATGTTATATAACCATATTATTTCATTGCATGCAATGCAAGATTCGAAGAAATTTGTTGTTGTGTGTCATATATGCTATTGGACATAGCATCCCTTTTAATTTAAATTATTTTATAAAAAAAACATATGAAAATTAATTATTCAATAATTATAATGGTGGTTATTATCCAAATCAATTTTAATATAAATTTGTAAAATGAAAAGGAAAACTATTTTCTTAAAATCATTTTGAAGCACAAAAGTGGAATTAAATAATAATCAGTTATACATATATATGATTAAATAATAGGTAGTTTATTATAAAAATATCAATATATAAAGATAAATTTTACTTACCTTCTTTCCATTATGATAATTAAAAAAATTGGAATGTTACTCATCCGTACATATGACCTACCATCACCATGATTATAATATTGGTTCATTTTTCATAAATATATTACATGATGGGTTTTAAAGAATAATTTATAGATAAATATAAAAATTATGTTATGATTATTAATATGGATATTTTTATATAATTACCTCTTCGACCATAGTTGACATGCCAAAGTCATTTTGACACATAAACGAATATGGTCAAAACACCCGACTAAAACTTAATAGATTGACTAATTATATAAAACATGGTAATAAGTGAAATAAAATTATTTATAAAATGTAAATTGGTTCTCAATGAATAAAATAATTAACATATGTTTATTATTTAGTAAAATAAATACACATGTTACTAATCAGACTCAAGGTAAGAGATTTTGTGTCATCTCAATCTCCTTTCATTGAGGCATATTTTGATAATATACACTCACCATCTCTAATAAGGTGAATATATATACCCTATAACATATAATATAATGAATTTATTTATTCTCATGTTATTTAATTTTTTTGGTTAAATTTTATTCCTTCATGAGGCTTATGATTAAAGTACATCAAAGTGGCATGGGACACATTGAATTGAAAATATCGTTCTTTTCCTCCATGTAAATATTCTTGATATTGTTTTAAATATATATTTATATGTATATAAAAGGATTAAAAATTAAATATCATGTATATTTTTATACATTTCTTCCTATACTTCATGTATTTAAAATAAAACTAAACCATCTTTTTCTTTTTTGTGTATTTATTTTTATAATTTGTTTTGAAAATAGATATATTATTAAAATAACTTGGATTGTTTTCCTATGATTGAATATGAAATATTATAAGTAAAATGTTAAAAAAATTCTAATTTTATGTGTTATGATAATATTACAGTACATGAACATTTTATGGGTGGTTAGTTGATAAACCAATCATGGGTGGTTCGGTGATAAACTTATGACTCATTTTTCTATGATAAACAATGGGTGGGTAGGTCCGTGATATCCGCCCAATGTATTGGGAAACGAAGTAGACAATATGGTTATTCCATTTTTTAATAGTGAGTTTTATGGAAGTCGACTACATGGTTATTCCATTTATAATAATGAAAATTAAAATAATTTCCCCAGATATCTTTATGTGTTATCTAGGCTTGCTATGGGATTTATGGTAATATAGTGATTATAAATGGGTAATCAATGAGATTATTTTCAGCAAAAATTATTTACTACTTTTTAAGGGTAAAAAATAAAACTTTATGATAATTTCTTCATGGGGTTTTATCTTATCATTGGAAAAATGGTTTTCCTTCCTTATTTAACCCTAGCGGGTATTTCTTCTCATCCCATGATTTTATAAAATTTTCATAGGATTTAACTATGGGTAAGGTAAAAGATAGAGTTATGTTAAAAGTTATGGATATTTGAAATGAAAATAAATCATGTTTTTTAAATTATATTATGGTAAAAATGGTTACCAATTCGAAGTGTGCAAATTGTATATTATGTTTTTCTATGCATCAGTTATGACCTAATTCTTTAAAACTATAAACCTAAAAAGATCCCCAATGTGAAAGAAAGAAAATTATTGAATAAAACTCAAGATTATGTATTTTTTAAGGATGGGTCCTTATATATCCCACTTATTTAAATTGAATCATTAAAAATTAATTCCATATTTGGAATAATTAGGTTAAAATTAGGTAAGTAATTCAATTTTTTTTTGGTAAATATGAATAGTAACTATAGTAAATAAATTCCTACCCAGTAAAGGTAAATCATTTAATTAAAGTTAAACATAATTTGATAAGGTCTATAAATATCCATAACACATGTACTTATTTTATTTTATAATTTTTTTAGCCCATGGAAATCTAATATATGAAATTTTGGTAATTTATTGCCATTTAATTTTGATTATAACACATATGTTATTTTAAGTAATGGATAATGTAAACAATTAACACTCTCCTTTAAATATATATAATATTTTTTGGGAGGGATAAAAACTAGTTATATTTGGTTAAAAATGTTTATTTAAAGTTTTATATAATTTTTTTCATCATGGTAATTTATTTTTAATTTTTATCAAAGAAATAATTATCTTAAATTTAGAGGCAACGCCGACAAAATGATTGGGAAAATAGTAGGAAAATGAAGTAAATGATTTTAAATACTCTGAAAGTAATATTATTTTTGTGGGATATAGTTTCCTATGAATTTTATAGATAAATATAATATATTAGTTATGTGTGAAATTTTATAACTAAATTTTATTACTATCTTCATATCGATAAATTCAAATCAAATGAATAGTTCCAAAAATGACATTAATTATATTTTATAATAAAAAACATTTTATTAAAACATTTAAAATTAATAAAAATATTGTCTATTACTAAATGAATAAGATATGGTTGATAATATAAAACATGGCCTATTTTTTGTATAAATTTCCTTTTATATTAACATTATTTACATTGATAGTGTAAAAAACATTGAGGTTATGGTAATCTTAAAAATTGTAAATGGGGGAGGGGGGTAAAACCAAAAGATACGGGTGAAAAAATCACCTAAAAATATAAAGATATTACTACATTAGAATATTTATACTAATTATCATCATAAATTAATAAATATCTCTTTGGATCCATTTTCACATTTAAATAAATTTATATTAATTTAATTTTTATGGAATCAAATGAGTTCCCCTCTACTCACATATAAAAGATAACCTCATCTCTCAACATCCTCACACCTTTTCAACACTCTAGTTAATCCAAGAACTTCTAAATTTTCTTTAGAAATTCACTCCCCATATACTAGAGGTATTGGTCTCACCAAAATACCTAACCTAGAATTTTTAAGGTTATATACAAATAAGTCATCTATAGAGAACATATAAATCCTAACCAATCAATTTTATGTTTAATTAGTCCTCCACCTATTGGAAATATTATTTAGCCATACATATAGAAAAACATCAGTATATTACATATACTAATATTTTATTGTGATCATGGTACAACCCTTTTTCATCTCTTTTTTTCATCCTATGAGAAATGAAAACATCACTCTTGTGTACTTGTAGATTACCACCTCCATGAAGTAATGTGTATCATTTTCCTTCACCACCACTCATGTATTTTTATAATGGTGGATTAAATATATATATATATATATGATATTCATGAAATTATTATTAATATTTAAATAATATATATAATCTTTTTTATTACCCTTCTATCAATTAGAAAATGATAACGTTGTTCAGGTGTACATGTGGATTACAACCTCCACAATGCGATGTGATTCGTTTATCCTCTTTGCCTTGAATAGGTGGTTATGATTTTTTAAGGTATAAAAATTATTATTATTTCCTAATTATAATTATTGATATTATGAAATAAAAACTTATTCATCATGTTCAACCTTCAGAAGCTGTTTTGGGATTATAAATCGAACGCCCAAAACAGTCTGATTTAAACATAATAGATTATATAACTAAATAATAGTTCGTAATAAATTTTATAAAATTGATAATAATAATTTAACAAATGAGAAAATAATTTTTCATCAAGTAAATAATAAAAATAATTTTATTATTTCAGATTATAAATAAAGTACGTGATGATTCATACTTTAGTTAGGGACACTTCAACTGAAAATATTATTTTATATATTTTAAAGATTTATTTTATAAATACTTATCTATCATTTTCATATTATTTATACTATTTATTAGATATATTTATATGAATATAAATTAATTATAAATTAAATTTTATGTCTCTTTTTAATTTCAGACAAATTTTTTCAAAAAGAATCTTTTTACATAATTTGTACAGAATGTTTTAATTTTATCTATAAAAGGAAAAAGTAATGTACTATTTTAATGAATATGGTGGAAATATATTTTTTCACCATCATATTTTTATTTTATTTTCTACTTAAGTTATAAGTTTTCATGTTTTCTTCAAATAAAAACCCATTCTTCCATTTGTTATAGATATTTTAGTTTTGAAATTGGATTTCAAACAGAAAGCATATTTTTATATCTAAAAGTGTTTTACATATGAATTAAAATAATTTTTTCAAGGGTTTTAAGATTAAAAGGTGAAAGATTAAAATTATTTGTATGATATGGTACTTGAGAATTATATATGATGATTTGTGAGCCTGATAAAACATATAATAATGGGTGATCCTGATACAGATTATGTTAATGGGTGATCTTAATACAACTTAAATGACTGGTGAGCCTGAGACTAATTCTATGATGGGTGACACTGATATAGATCACTAATGAATTAATTAATGTTTCATGTCTTCAAATTCACAAAGGAGGGAGTTAATTGAGGAGTTTTATCTTATAGATTTAACTTAGATCTAGTAATTTTTAATATGGGTTATGAATATAATGATCAATGTTTTCAAAACGGTATAAATTTTTTTGTTATGGGTTTTAATGGTTTTATATGAGAAAATAGTTTATGTTCTTCAAGTGGATATGATTTATTTAATACTCTCAAAGAATATAGTGACAAAGACAAAAAAAATTAATAGTTTTCATGTTGTTCAATAGAATAATATATTCCTAAATTTTATATCCATTATTGAGCCTTTTATTCTCATCCTACAATTTTAAATTCTTTTCAGAGGGTTTAAGGTTTAGTAATAGAAAATAAGAATTCAAGTTGAAACTTATAAAGATTTTTTATGAAGATAAAATTTGTTTAATTTTAAATGTTTTGTATTTTGGGAAAAAGGTATATTGAGTATTAGTTCCCACTTTGTAATATATGGAATGTTTATGTAAGATTTATTAACTTATTCTTTAAAACTATAAACTTTATTGATCCTAAAAATATAAGAAAGTGAATTATTGACTAAAAACTCAATATCATGTAATGTTTAAAGGCCGAATCCTTATAGTTGGTATCATATGAAAGGATTAAATAACATTAGAGGATAATATAATGTTAATAGAATACCCTTAGGAGATTATACATTATGGTAAATTTGAAATGATATATAATTTAAAGATTAACATGTTGGTGCATTTAATATTTTTCTATTCAGAATGGTTTTCCACAGAGGAAATATGGAAGGTAAAGTAGGATGGTAACAAGAGGACATTATTATACAAAATCCGCACCTAGGATGGTTGGTATTAAAACTGAGATTTTTTGTAGTGATGGATAACCTGACCCAGACTATAAATGGTGGTCGAATCCATGTTAGAGAGAAACCAGATTTATCATAGTGTAACATGTCATTAGTTGATCATTTTATAAGTCATCACCCTATGAATTTTGGTGGAACCTCAAATCTAGTATTAGAAAATAATGGATTAGTTCTTTGTAAAAGATATTAAATCTCAATGGATATTTTGAATGTCAAAAGATAACTCTTTCCATTTTCCATTTTGAAGATAAAATTGATCAGTTTTAGTCATTGGTTATGAATACTAGAGAGATAAGAGATATATTCCAGGGAAAGTGATTAATTCAAAAATATTTTTTTCTATAATAATTTATTATGGTAATTATAATTAGAATAAATTATAATTCTGGATATTGAGAAAAAAAGATAACGATCCAAAATCCATGTATTTAGAAAATTTTACAAAAAATTCTCAGCATGTATAGATTTTTTTCAGTATTTTGATAGTAAAATTACTCAATTTTACTCAAGATTGAATCCAAGATATTGAAGGTAATTGGATTTATTTGAATTAAAAAGTTGGGATAAAAGTTTTCATTATGCTAAAAATATAGAAATGATGTTTTTTTATAACCATGTTTTCTATGAAAACAATGAGAAACTTAAGACCACGTGGTAGGAAATAAGAGATAATCCATCAATGAAATTTGATGGTATGAAAATCAATTTTTCATTTTGTGATAACTATGGTAAAAATCACCTCTCAGAATGTCTTATGAAATTTGGGAATCTCTTTTGATATGGTAAGTTTGGGAATATGGATCATGATTGTAATGAAAAATATCTTTGGTAGTGGTAAGACCAATTTTGATAGGCATATAGTTTAGTATTTTAAATATAATGATATGTTTCATTATAAGGATGTTTGACCAAATAAAAGCACAAATGATGAGAATAAAAAAACTATAAGTAGAAGGGTGTGGTAGGATTATTTACAACAATATAAGAAGATGCTAGAAAATAAAATTATATGGTAACATATAAATTTCTTCTTTATTCAAATTATATTAATCTATATTTTGATTTGGGGTCTTTAAAATATTTTATTTTAAATAAATTTTCTAAAAAAATTAAATTTTACCTCAAGAAATAATGATAGAACTATTGTTAATAAAACTATGGGAGGTATTAAGTGAAAAATTATAATAATCATCATACTGTTTTATGTGGAAAGGATTTACCTGAAAACCTTCTGGTATTTCCCCTAGTAGATTTTAATTTTATTTTGGGTATGTATTGGCTTTCTTTTTACCAAGCTAAGATAGATTTCTGTGTAAAGAATTTTGTTTTTTAAGAGTTTCAATTTGTATAAAATAATGAATTACTACCTATGATGAAATTTTAAGAATCTTAGAAACATTTAAATGATATAAATTAATATAATCTTGATCATATGGTTAAAAATAATGTAACTTTTTAGATTAATGATGTTATGGTGGTAAAAGAATATGTAGAATTTTTTTTCTAGTGAATTTATTTGTATTTTACTTGATCTAGAAGTCGAATTTACTAATGATTTATTTTCTAAATATAATCCAATTACAAAACCAACATATAAAATGAGTTAAGTAGAATATTTATAATTCAAAATGAAGTTGAAAGAGTTTCTAGATAAAGGTTTAATTTAATTGAGAACTTCACCATGGTGTGCCCTAGTTTTATTTTTCAAAAATAAATACAATTTGATGAGACTTTTAATTGATTATAAATCCTGTAATTACATCACTTTTAAGAAAAATTATCATTTTCCCCATATAGATTATTGGTTTGATCTACTTCAGGTTGTGAAGTACTTTTCAAAAATAGAATATAATTCAAGTAACCATCACAAGATGTTGAAGGAGAATGATATTCGAAATATATCATTTTATACTAGATATGGTCATTAGGGGTTTTTAGTTGTTTTATTTGGGTCATCTAATAAACTAGCTATATTAATGGATCTTATGAATAGTGTTTTACATGACTATTTTGATAATTTTGTGGTTATGTTTATTGATTCTATATTTATATATTAAAAAAATTAATGATTATCAGGAAAATGATGTAAAGATTTTTTTTTTAAATTTTAAAATAAAAGAATAAATGTGGAAAATTTAGCAAGTGTGAATTTTGGTTGACCCAAAAAAAATTCCTTAGACATATTATTCTAAATGATTGAAAAAATATTGATCTTACTAAAACCATAGTTGTTGAAAAATTCTCAAAACCAAAAAATTTCACAGATATTCATAGTTTTATTGGATTAACTGGTTACTATTAGGGTTTTGTTGTAAAATTTTCTCGATTATCTTGACCAGTGACTAAGTTAACTCAAATAGAAGTTAAATTCACCTGGATGAAGAAGTGTGATGATTGTTTCTAGGTAATAAAAAGAAGATTTTTTATTACTCTAGTTTTGGACCTTCCTTATAGAAATAGTGAGCTTCTCATCTACAGTGATGGTTCATTGAAGGGTCTTGGTTGTATTCTGGTATAAAATGATAATGTAATTTCTAATTCTTCATGTCAATTGAAACCTCATGAGTTAAATTATCCTACACATGATCTGGAATTATCAATTTTGGTTTCTTGAATTAAAAATTTGGAGGTATCATTTATATAGAGTAAAGTGTGAAATATATATTAATCATAAATTTTTTTAAGTTTATATTCAATCAGAAAGAGTTCAATATGAGGAAATTGGAACTGATTAAGGATTTTTATTGCATAATTCGTTACTATCATTAAAACGAAAAAAAGTACATGCTGATTTGGATAAAAATAAGAATGCTTCATTAGCAATGAAACATTTTTAAAATGGTCCTTCGGTAAATGATTTAATGAATGATTACCTAGTAATTTTTCAAGAAATAACTTGTTTTGTTTTGTTTCAAGTTTTATTGTATTTTAAATTCTTAGATAGAATTTATAAAGCTTAGAAGGAAGATAGTTATTTTTATGGAAATGTGGAATAGGAAAAAAAGTTATGTTAGCTAGATTTTACATTAACAAGGAATGTTTTTTGAGATTTGGGAAAAGGTTGTGTGTTCCAGAAATATCATATTTTAAAATTTTATTGTTAATAAATACTCACAACTCTCCCATTCCTAATCATCCCAACATTACTATGTTTTAAAATGACCTTCAACAATATTACTGGTGGGATGGAATGAAGAAATATATTATAGAGTTCACCATAATATGTTTAAATTTTCAATAATTTAATGTAGCGTAAAATTACTAAAAGGGATGCATCAGCCCTTTCTAGTTCCAGAGTGGAAATGGAAAAATATTTCCATCGATTTCATTGTGGTATTACCAAAGGCATGTCAAGGAAATAATAAAATTTGGTTTATCATTAATCAACTAAATAAATATGAACATTTTCTTACCATTTGATATGATATTTGTTTATATCAGATTTCTAAACTGTAACATAATGAGTGAGTCAGGTTATATAGAGTTCCCCATCTCATAGATTCTGAACATGATATCAGGTTTACTTTTATTTTTTTGAAAGGCCTTCTGAAGTCATTGTGAAATGAACTGAACATCAGTATATATTTTCATCATTAATAACATGGATATTCCAAGTTAATTATTCAGAACCATAGAATACATTCTTTGCAATTATTTAACTGAAATCTAGGAATGTTTACAACAATATATTCTCTTTCTGTAATTTTCTTATAATAATATTTTTAATTCTATAATACTGATGGAACTGTTTTAGGTATTATATAGAAAGTAGTGTCAGACTCTAGATTGTTTGGATGAATAGTGTGAAAAGATGATGTTGGGACCATATTTACTAGAATAATTGGACAATAATATTTTAGGATGGCTCAGATAAGGTATAAAATATATGCAGTTAACCAAAGGAGATATATTTATTTTGCGGTAGGTGATCATATTTTTTTAAAAGTATAACTTAGGAAAAGTGTTATGAATTGTGGAAAAAAGTGGAATTTAGGTCTATAGTTTATTATATATTATGAAATCCTAAAAAAATTTGGATCAGTTTCCTATTGAGTAGACTTTCCTCTGATTTTATCTTAGATAAATGATATATTTCATGTTTTTGTGTTAGTAAAATATGTGGTGGATACATCACTTATTTTTAGCCTGGAAGAAATTTATTTTGAAGAAAAATGTTCTTAAATATAAGATCCAGAACATATTCATAATTGGTGACGTAATTTTTTGCAAAATAAGGAAATTCATTAAGTTATGGTTTTGTGAAAAAGCCATATGGATGAAGAAAAGACATATGAATCCTAAAATTCTAGGAAGTAAAAATAATAACAATTATATATGAAATAAAACAATTGAGGGAATAATTTCCAAAATGGGTGAAGAATATAACAACTGTAGTGTTTTTTTAATAGTAAATAAATTTTATTCCATATTAATTTTTAATAGTTAAATTTTATAGAGTTATATTCATTATAATAATATAAATAAATTTTTCAATTAAAAAATTAGTTTTATTCTTATTCATTTTTTTATATTAGAAGGTTTTATTTAAAACAATAATTTACTAAATTTATTGTATTAATTTAAAAAAAGGACTTCATTTTTGGAATGCTCATATCAAATTTATATAAGCGTGATTTTTTTTTTATTTTTTGAAAAGATTGATTTTATATTTAATAGTCAAAAAATACTATTTTTTGTAAAACATTCATTTCTTAAAATTAAATAAAATAAGTTAAATTTACTATTTGATATAAAAGTAAAATAAATAAACATTAATTATAAATTATTATATAGGAATCATCATTATACAATATTTTGGTATAAGTTAGTTTTTGGGATTAAAAAGTATTTTTTCTAAAAACATGTTTTCCATTGTGTTTTAGACATTTATATTAAAATTGATTACGAAAAATTATAGAAATTTAATCATGAAAAATGGATTCTATATATTTAACTATGATTTCAATTTTTTAAAAATATTCCCCTTTTATTTTTAATCATTATGAATAGTAACCATAGAAAATATTTGTCACCTCGGTATGGGTTAATTGGGCAATAGATGTTAAGAATTATGTGAGAAGGCCTAAAAATACCCATTGACATGTATTTATGTTATTTTATTTGTTTTTTCAACCATGAAAATCCCATATTCGAAATTATGGAAATTTTTTGCAAGTTTATTTTCATTAATACTCCTATATTGTTTTAAGTAATGGATTATTATAATAATGTCACTCCATTGCTTTAAATAAATATATTATTTTTTGACATGAATAAAAACAAGTAAAGTTATATTATAAATGGTAATTTAAATTTTTAATGAATTTTTATTTATTAGGGTTATTTATTTTTTATTTTTAGTGAAAAAATAATTACCCTAAATGTTATGGCAATGCCGACATGGTGCTTGTGAAAGAAGTAGAAAACTCAAGTAAATGAATTTAAAAGTTATTAAATTAATATTTTTTGATTCTTTATAGTGCCTCATAAATTTTATATATCAATATATTATACTTATAATTTTTTAATGGTTTTCATTGTAATTCCAAAACTATCTTGATTACATTAAATTCAAATTATATGAATAGTTTGAAAAATGACAATAATGATATTTTATAATAAACAATATTCTATTAAATGATTTAAAATAATAAAAATATTATATTCATACAAGTTAATGGTATATGGCTTATAATATCAACTATGTTCTATTTATATTCCACTTTTCATTTTTTAGTAACTTTCTTGACACCTATATTGTAAAAAACATTGATGTTGCTGTAATTCTCCAAAGGGTTAACAGAGGTTAAAATAAAGAGATAAGGGTGAAACAATCAACTAAAATTTTCTAAATATTATTTAACTAGATTATTTACACACCTAAACCTAAAATATTATAATCATATAACTTTGGTTCCATTTATTAATGAAAATAAATTTTTATTAATTTAATAGTTTAAGAAATTCTTAGAGTACCCCTCCCCTAACTTATAAATGGAAACCTACTCTCTTATCTTACAAACACCTTTGTATCATTATAGTTTAGCCAATAACTACCCAATTATCTTCATAAATTTACTCCCCACATCCAAGATTTAATTTTCCCTCTAAAATATTTTTCCTATGAGGATTAAGGTGTAAGCCGAAAGAGGTTTTCCGAGGAGAAGTTATAAATAATAACCGAACTATTGCAAGTTTATTTATTCTTCAACCAATTTCAAATAATCTTTAACCATAATGAAATAATATTTATATTATCTATACTAAAATTTCATTGTGATAATGTTACCGCCCTTTTTCATCTTCTTTTATGTCTTATGGGAAATTAAAACATCACCTGTGCCACGTGTAGATTATCACCTCCATGAAGTGACATATTTTATTTTCCATCACCACCACTCATTGATATTTATAATTATTTATTTAATTTACACATATTATATTAATGAAATTATTAAAAATCATGTAAAAATTCAGATGTCATATTTTTTCATGACCCTAATATCTATAGGAAAATGATGACATCGTTCGTGCATATGTGTGAATCACTACCTCCATTTAGAGATTTGATTCATATCCCCTGTAATCCTTTCATGGGTAGTTATAATTTTTTTCAATATATAAAAATTGTGTTTATAAAAAATTATAAATCTGTATTCTGTGGAATAATTACCCCTTTGACCATGGTCAACCTATTAAAGCTATTTAGGGATTATGAAGTGAATGCCCCCAAACATGCAATGTAAACTAAACTGATTATGTAACTAAATAAAACATGGTAATAAATTATATAAAAGATATAATAATTATGGAATAAATATAAAAATGGTTCTTATGAAATTAAAATATTAAAATAATTTTACTATTCAGAAAGTTAATGAACATACTTGACAAGTTGGACTCGAGTTAAGGGACACTTTAACTTAAAACATCATTTTAAATGTTTTAAAGATATATTTTATTAATAGTTTTATTTCTTATCCATATTTTTAAAATTATTTAATGGATTTATTTATATGGAAGAAAATGAATTATAAAGGATATTTTATGTCTCTTTTGAATTTCGTATAAATGTTATAAAATGATTCTTTTTATATATTTTATATGAATAATTTTTTACTTTATTTGCAAAAGGAAAAAAGGAAAGGCCTATTCTAACATATATGGAATCAAATAATTTTACCACCAAATAAAATATTATTTTATGTATCACCATAATATTTTTTTAAAGGAATCTATACTCAATAGCATACACGACATCTAACTTCAAGCTTAAATTAAACATGAAATATAATTGTTTTAAATATGACTATTATAACCCATCCCTTAATTGGATGGTATGAGTTATATTAACTAAATTATCGAATATATATATTAATATATAATAAATATAAATTTATTTATAATTTTTTGGTAAATAATATATCAATATTTAGTAAGGTTATTTTATTAATTAAAATATGTATTCTTCAAAAATGATTTTTATTTATTTTTGTGAGAAAGTAATAGAATAAATTTCTAAATTTTTTCTAAAATTTTTTCTATAAAATGAAATTTATTTTTTAAATATTAGTATCTAAATTAAATAAGGGTGAAATTTTTATATTTTTATGACAATATATATTGTTCATTGAATTGTGAAAAATAACTATTTTTTAAAATATTTATTTCATTCCAATAAATTAAGAAATTTAAATGTCGTATTACAATTTAAATTTGATTTCAAAAAATAGAAGTATTATTTAGTTATATTTAAACCAATTAACTACATTTGAATAATATTTATAATAGATTTTAACATAAGTTTGTTAATGGGATTAAAAATGGGTTTTTTCATAAGACTGTTTTAATGTGCATAATGTTTCTCCATTTTAATTAATTAAAACGTCCATTAATGAGAAATTACTTCAATTAAATTTATTGATTAAATTTAAATAAATTTTATTTTTAATTCATACAATGATTTTTACTTGTTATAGAGTTAATAAAAAACATTATATGCTTGAAAAATACAATACATAGAAACCCAATTTTTTGTCGCAACTTTGGGTTTTATTTTAAAATTTAATTTAGAAACATATGTTATTTGAGCTTGGTAAAATATAATAAATATTTTTAATTATCATAATTTATAATATTTAATAATTTTAACTTAATTTTTGTTTATAATATATATCCAGAATAGTTAAATGTATTGTATTGTGGTTAACGTGAAAA
The DNA here is from genome assembly GCA_963277665.1 of Viscum album. NCBI lineage: Eukaryota > Viridiplantae > Streptophyta > Magnoliopsida > Santalales > Viscaceae > Viscum > Viscum album. Next base: position 817,577,930 of record OY728142.1, read on the forward strand.
TGGGTTTATTAAGGGGATAAACTAAAAAGTTAATGGTTAAAATGACCTAAATATTTGTATAAAATATATTTTATGGAAATAATTTCACCATATAATTTTTATTTATTGATAATTTTTCTTTTTAGAGCCTTTGGGAATGTGAAAAACATGGGTACCACTTTCTATTTTTAAATAATGCAGGTGTACCACTCACCTTACTTAAAAAAGGCCACCCATGCGCTGTCCTATTAACACATTAAAATCAATTTTCCTTGGCCAATAGCTGACCAAATACATTACATAAATCTTTAACCATGTATCATATACCTTGGTATGAACATAAATCCATCCTAGGAATTCCTTTGGTGCAAACCTAATAGGTTTTTCGAAGAAGAGGTATCATGCTTAACCGAGCATTTTTTTCATTCTTCTTCCACCTACTTAAAATATTAATAAGGTTTTCAAATAAAAATAAAAAAGTATCTCAAATGAACTAAAATTTTATTATGTTAATTTTATGACCAAAATCCATCTTATATTCTATCTAATGGGAATTAAAACCACTATTCATCTGTACGACAAACTACTGCCTCACAAACCTATGTAATACGTTTTCCATCACCTCCTCTAATTAATGGTTATATTAATTTATTTAAAGTATATATATATATATATATCATATTTGTAATATAATTATACTTATTTTGTATTTTTATCACATTTAACTTCTTAATTCCCATTCTGTAGGGGATATGATAATGTTACACATGTGTACGGCAGACAACCGCCTTGTGAATCGATGTGAGTCATTTTTCACAAACTCTTTACATGGAAGGTAATAAAGATAGTTTTAATAAGTATATGTAATATATATTAAATAAATATGATATTAATGAAATATTTATCATTCTCAAGATATAATATATTATTTTATATCTTACCTTTTTACTCATTGAAAAGTGTTAAAGTCTTTCATGTTTATTTGTGGACTATTCTATCCATGAAGAGATGTGATTCATTTTTTCATCACCACATCACATGAATGAAATATATTTATACTTATGTGTGTGTGTGTGTGTGTTTAAATTTAAATAAATAATATTATACTTATGATATTATTATCATTCTGGAAGGAGAAAATAACACTTAACTTCTTTTAATAATGATCATTGAAAAATGGAAACGTTACTTATGCATACGTATGACCTATAACATCTCCATGATGGTAACATAAGTCATTTTTCATAACCATATTTCATTATTAGGTTTCAAATTATAATTTATGTATAAATATGATAACTATTTAATGATTATTATTTTGGAGATGATGGAAAAATAACATCTTTTTCCACGATCAACACACTGAAGTAATTTGGAAACAATGAATTCAACGTCCCCAAAACAACTTATGTGGAAATAACTGATTAAGTATTTGAATATATCATTAAAAATAAATATAATAAATTATTTATGTATAAGTTATTAGAATTTTAAAAACCTCTTAATATATCATGTCCTGATCCAACCCGGGGTGACCCTAGACCGGTCACCCGAGTCGATCCGTAACAAGGCCGGAGAGGCATTCCGGATCTTCCCGAGTTAGAGACAAGCACCAGAGGATCAACAGAGTACTAAAGGGAATGATTAAGCCAAATTAAAATAAACTAAATAGTAGAAACAAAAATAACATCACAAAATAAATAAACAATAGGAAATATAAAGGACTATCAACAACACGACTAGACTATCAACGTTTAAAACTCCACGTAACCCCTAGGTTACTCTACGGTACCGAAAACAAACATCACTCAAATCGATCCAAACCAGACTAGAACCTACAGGTGAAACTAAAAACATGAAAACCCTATAGGCATGAGTATATAAACTCAATAGGTAGGCCCGACTAATCTATTCCCAATGCATAACCTTTAAATAAAGAAAACATTGATTTATAGGTTTGAACAAAAAATATAAATTTAATTTTTTTCAAACATTTTATTGTACAAACAAAAACACATAACCCATTACCCTCTTAATTAGAAATTATGATCAAGGGGAGAAGCAAAAGAAAACAAATAAAGGTCATAAGGATGTATTTTTCAAATATTAAGTAAAAAAGGATGTTTATTCTTTCCAAAACTATTTTCTTGAAAATACTTTTTATAAAACCAAGTTCACAATTTACCAAAAATAACACCAAAAACCAATCATCAGTTTATGGTTCAACATGGTGATAGTAATGGTACTAAGGGTACAAGTGTCATAGAAACACGGGAAAACCTATAAACTCATAGGAAGACCAGACTATACTATACATGTGATGCATCCTGTAGTCATGCCCTACTCAATGATGTCATAAAACCCTAACACCCTACCGTCACCCTACCTAGTCTGTTCGAGGGTCCCAGTCCCATATCAATAATAATAAAACATCCCCCTACAATGGTGCACTACAAGTACATACCATAACCAGTGCAGCAATCGTTCTCAGTAAGCGTCTTTGTTATTCTACATTCCCATGTGTATTTCACAAAGGGGTGTTCCATGAAATTTAAACAATAAGCCACATATATATATATATATTTACACAAAACACGGACTAACTCCACCCTAACCACCTCAAGGTAAGTCTCATACCTTACAATAATTATCATAGGACAGAAATCCCATATTGAGGACTATCCCAATACACGATCAACCAACTAGGTAGGAGACCTAACCCAAGAGGGTTTTCCCAAATAGCCATTAAAAATTACAAAGGGGCATTTAGATTTATAAAATTTACCTAAATAATCCATTTCACAAGAATAACCAATTTCAAACCAAACACACCTTTGAAACCCCATTTGAATACTTAAAACACCACTTTGAGATTCGTAACATGTTTACAAAAACTACACCACGTCACAATAATTAACTAATAATTTTAAAAAGCCAACGTCCATTTCAAGAAAACAATATGTGTGCACAACCTAACAAAAACAGATGATACGTTGTAATCTAGGCATGTGCAGCTCAACGCATTTTTAAAACCAGACTCACAACATCCACATTATTTAATAAATTATATAAAAATTTATAATACTATTTTTAGAGGTATATCGCATCTTTACACACACAAAACCAACTCCAAGCCCCAATTTATGATCAAACACATCCCAGTGATATACTAAAACAAGAAACGTTCCACTTATAGAATTTAATAAAAATATTAAACCATTTATAAAATAATTGTAAGAAATACCCATTACTATTTAAATTTAAAAATATATTTTCAAAGGTCAAGGAGCGTTTGAATACCACAATATTATATATGTAAAACCAAAACACTGGTTACAAAACACCAAACAGAACATAATTTCAAACAAAACATTTTATCAAACATCTAAGGCTTAAACTCCGACAAGCATAAACAAAGAACCATTTCAAAACCCATTTTTGACATTTTCTAAAAATATAAAGCACCATATTCGACTAATTAAGGGTGTTAGAAAGTTGGGATTGATGTTTGAAAACATATTAAAACAACTTCAGTAAGCATTAATTTATTTTAAAATTTTCAAACTATTATTAAGGGCCAACATAAATAATTAATCCTTTTCTCACAAAAACCCATCAGATACAGACCACATGATCTAACATAATCATTGTGCACACTATTCTAATTCACCTAAACCGGGTACAAAACATCGAATGCAACTAAATTATTTTAAAAACTAAATTTACACCAAACTAATTTAATTGTGTGACATACTAAAATAATTAATTAATATTTAAGCTCTAAAAAAGATAATCAATCAAAATATTTCAATACCTAATGGAGGAAAGTGAAAAGGGATACTACCTTAAATGTGGATAGAATACCACCTAAAACCAGTGCAAAATCACATTCTCACCTCAATCACAAGCTTAATATGATGAATCCAACCTACATAAAAAGATTTAACATGCCAAAAATTATGATTTAACACTAAATAACAAACCCTAACATATAGAACCTTACCGAAAGGGGAATAACCAACACCAAAGGGAGAGGATGTCGGCATGGCACCGAGCGGGAGGAGGCTATCACGCGGGTCCGAAGTTACACCTGTAGGAGGGCTAGATGCACGGGGGGTGTGTCTGTGAGGACATGATCGGACAAGGGTGTGTGCCGGAAGGTAGAGGGTTCATACATCAGAGTTATCTGAAGGAAACAAAGGCTGGTGGTTCTGGTCGGATGGGAGGCTTGACAACGAGGGGGGTGTGTCATTTTAGTCTGGTTGTCTGGAGCGGATCTCACCAACTAGGTGCGGCCAACATTAGAGAGTGCAGGTAGGAGGCAGAGGTGGATTGAGGGAGTCGGGTCGAGGGTGGTGTAGGCATCCCGTGTAGCCGGTGCAGGGTAGGAGCACCGGTAGGATGGATGTGATGCAAATAGAGGGAGAGGCCAGCAGAAGAGTTGGTCAGTAGAGAAGTTTCACGTAGCAAGGTGGTCGCACTGGGGAGAAGACTCGGCAAGTTGGTGTGATAGACAACGGGTGCGGGAAAGAGGTGGTTGGGTGAGTTGCAAAAGAAGGGGGTGCGCTATTAGAGTTCTTCATTCCCCCTTTTTCTTTAATTCCATTTTTCCTTCTCTCAATAAAATAGAAAAACAAACTAAAACTAAAAATAATAATAATAATTATTATTATTATTATAAAATTTTCAATTTTAATTCCTCACCCATAATAAAAATAAAAAAAATTATAACAATAAAAATATTAAAATATGAAATAAATTAAAAAATTAATTCATTTTAATTATTGAAGGGCAGGAAGGTCACACAATTTCTAGGGAAAATCCACATGCCATTTCTAATATGCACTTCACCTTTGTGCCCAACGACATCAACTAAAAAATGATCACTTTTTGAAAAAACTCAAAAAAATCATCTCGGACTCAACCCAAACCCCATAATAATTTAATTGAAGCCAAATAAATAATAAAATAAAAAAAATAAATAGGTTAGGGGGTGAAAATTCTCCCCACCAAAATGATTTCCACCTTCGAAAATCCATAGGAGACCTAGACCCCAATATGATGCTCTTTAAGAGTCACCCACCTCCAAAAGATTAAGAGCCTCTAGTTGATTGGTCCAAATTGACAACACAAACCCATGACACACTACTCACCCTTAAAACAAAATCATCTTAACCGTCACCAAGCAGAACCCAAACCACCTGTTTCAACCAATGAATGAACGAACTTAAACTACCTCTGACCCTATTCCAAAAATCTTAGTCCGCTGGAACCATTGGGTGTACTCCAATTCCAATTTTTACCCAAGAGGAAGTACCAAGGATTATATGGTTCCACATGAGACCACCCACTATTAAAATGATACCCAAAACATAACTCTGATACTAACAAGGGGTGGCCCGAATAGACTCCCCACCATAATTTTTGGTCTAACACAAAATTATTTTATGTGTAACTCTATGAGTCCTACTGTGGTTGTCCCCACCATAAGAACTAATGAGATTAACCAAACATGAAAAAATCCCACACATACCAAAAACCCACCACCATAAGCGGGAAAGAAGGGAAGGACACAAATTCTAGAGCTTCAAAACTACCACTCTCACTATACCAACAACTCTACACCCTTGGATGAATGAAAAACATGTCACACTAAAGATAGAGATTAAACAAAGATCTTATTACATCATCGAGGTCCTCTTGACTACGCGCTAACTTCACTCTAGGACCTAAGGCTAGAGATATGATGATTGAAGAATCTCCTGCCTTGCAGTCATGCTTTAGAAACCCCCATATAGAAACCACAGATCAAAATTCCACAAAACATACAATCATTAAAATCAAGATTCAAAGGGATTGACATCAATCGTCCTTACAACTGAAGGAAAATAAAACACAAAAAATTCATATAACACGGCTATTACATATAAAGAACATTACAGAAAGGAAACAATATAAATATCCCAATCATCACCCTACTCCTACTGATGGTCTGAGGTGACCTTAAATGAGCCGGGTCTGGATTCACGACACTTCTCGGAAAAACTATGATAGAACAGATACATATGACCCAAGCATCCGCAAGTGTGGAAGGTTCTTAGAATACTTGGGCACACCGGCCTCTTTTGTCCCTGCTTACTACATTGGTGACAGATCACAATATTGCACTGTGAAGAAGATGGATGAAGATCTAAAGGCCTCTTTATTCCTCTACCAACACCACCAGCATCATGCCACTTCCCATTATTAATATCACCATCCTCTACACTAATTCCCAATGCCGGGGGAGGATTCACCACCTCATGTCCTCCTGCAAGCTCAGCTTCAGCTAGAAAGGCTTTCCCCAAGACATCTAAGAAGGGGGTTAGGTTGAGCTCTACCACTTTCGACATCAGTTCAAGTCAAATCCCTAAATCAAATTTCCAAGAATTTTCAGGATCGTTTGAAACAAAGCATTGTTCATATTGAACAATGTCTAAGAAGCATTGGTATAATTCTAATACTGATTTAACGCCTTGCTAAACACAAAAAAAATTCTATCCACTTCCTCAGCTTTGTCAACTCATAGAAATATTTTTGGATAAATGACGCCTTGATGATCTGTCGTGTCAGATCTTCTTGAGGCTTTTTGTGAGACATGGACTTCCACCATATCTAGTTTGGACCATCAATTATAAAGGTTTCTAACTTCACCTTTAATGAATCAGGAAACCCAATGAAATTGTAGTTTCTCTGAATCTTCTTCAACCACTCCTCCACCTCAAGAGGATCTTCTTGACCATAATAAATATGAGGGTTCAACATCTGGAATTCTAAACATAATCTATAAGTTAATCAACAGGAGTATTTGTCAACGATGCATCACTCGAAGCTTCGCCATAGGGACTCATAAGATCTTCTTGGGGGCAGGCACTAAGAAACAAAGAAACAAGTAACTCAGTAAAATCAAGGACATTACCATTTTAAATTTAACTCTTCATAATTACAAAACAAAACATTCCAAAAAAAATCAGAAATAACAAAGATTCAAACAATTCCCAAGAGGGAAACTAGTGTCGGTGGGTGCCTCAGAAACATGGTTGTAGGCTATATGTCATTCATGCCACCATCATAGAAAATATTCTTCGCTAATGTACCCAGCTCCACATGGATTTCTAGACCCTGTGAGCTCATGGATACCCCTTTATAACTCTCTTTTCATTTCCTATCACCAAAACAAACCCAAAGGACCAAAAGAAAATGACATCCCAGATATCCCATGTTAACCTGAGGTTTGGAAAGAGTAAGGGTTCATGAATTCATTTCTCGTAAACATGCCTTGAGACTATAAAATACTACTCCTTATTCCATGAAAATCCCAAATAATGATGGGCGCTCTGAAAAACAAAGTCCTCTCAAGATCTGACCTCCTCTGATACCATTTTTTCATGAACCAACATGGTTCGACCCAAGACCGGTCACCTGATCCAATCCATAGTAAGGCCCAAGAAGCGTTTCTGATACTCCTAGTCTGGTGACAAGCACTAGCACATAACCAGTGTACTAAAGCGAATGATTTATCCCATTGTAAATAAACTAAATAGTAGAAATAAATAGAAAATTTCAAAATAAATAAACAATAGTAAATATAATGAATGACCAACAACACAAATAACCTATCAATGTATAGAAATTCACATAACCCCATGAGTTACAATCTGGTACTGAAAGAAAAAATCTCTCAAAGTGATCCAAACTAGATTATAACCTATAAGTGAAGCTAAAAAAAGAAAAAATTATAGGCGTATGTATTAAAACTCAGTGGGTAGGCTCAACTAATCTATTATCAATGCACAACCTTTAAATCAATAAACATTCATTAACATGTTTGAAATAAAAATATAAATTTAGAGTGTTTTTTAATTTCTATTTTACAAACAAACACGTAAAACCCATTACACTCTTAATTTGAAATAAGGATTAAAGGGAAAAAAAGAAAAAAAAGGTAGTAAAGAATTATTTTTCTAATACCGAGTAAAGAGAAGGATGTTTATTCTTTCCAAAACACTTTTCCTGAAAATATATTTTTAAAAATAATCACAGGATCACAATTTACCAAAAATAACACTAAAACCACGCATGATGTTATAGTTCCACATAGTAAAGGTAATGGTACTACTGGTACAAGTGTCGGTGGAATATAGGAACACATAGAAACTCAGAGGAAGACCAGAACATACTATACACATGACTCATTCTAAATGCATTCCCTACTCAATGACATCATAACACCCTAACGCCTAACTGTTTCCCTACATGGCCTAGTCGAGGGTCCTAATCTCATTAAAATTAAAACAAATAATCCCCCTACTATGGGGCACTAGCAGTACATACCCTAACTAGTGCAGCAATCTTTCTCGGTAAACCTATTTGCTATGATAGATTCCCATTTATATTTCAAAAAGGGTCATGCATTGAAATTTAAACAACAAGCATCATATATATATATATATATATATGTATATCACTACTCACACTGCATAGACTAGCACCACCCTGACCACCTCAAGATATTCCCCTACCTTAAAAAAATTATTATACAAGGGAAATCCCATACCGAGGACCCTCCAAACACATAATCAACCTTCTAGGCAGGATACCTAACCCAAGAGGGGTTTACCAAATATCCATTCAAAATTCCATGTAGACCTTTAGATTCACTACATTTAACCAAACAATCCATTTCACAAGAATAACCAATTCTGAACCAAACACACCTTTGAAAACCCATTTGAATACATAAAACACCACATTGAGATTCACAATGTGTTTACAAAAACCATACCACGTAATAATAATTCACTAATCATTTTAAAAATATAACGGCCATTTCAAGAATACTCCTAGACTGCCCAACCTGACACAAATTCACGATATGTTGAAATCTACACTAAAAGGCATGCACGGCTCAACGCATTATTAAAACCAGACTCACAACATCAACATTATTTAATAAATTGATTAAAATTTTATAAAACTATTTTGAGATGTATATTGTGGATTTACACACACAAATCCAACTCAAAACCCCATCTTTTGATCAAACACACACCCGTGATATACCAAAACAAGACTCACGCCACATATATTATTCAATAAATAATTTAAACCATTTATAAAATAATTTTAGGAAATACCCATTACCATTTAAATTTAAAAATATATTTTCAATGGTTAAGGATAATTTGAATACCACAATCCGATATATGTAAAACCAAAACACTACTTACAAAACACCGAACGAACCATAATTTAAAACAAAACATTTTATCGAACATTTTAGGCAAAAACTCACTCAGGCAGAAAAAATGAACCATTTCAAAACCCATTTTTAACATGTTATAAAATATAAATGCACCATATTCGACTAATTAAGGGTGTTAAATGGATACGATTGATGTTTGAAAACTTATTCTAAAAACATCAGTATAAGTTAATTGATTCTAAGAATTTCAAACTACGAACAAGGGCCAATGAGACTAATTAAACCTTTTCTTTCAAAAATGCATCAGATATAGAAAACATGTTCAAACAAAATCGTTGTTCACACTATGCCAATTCACCAAAACAGGGTACAAAATATTGAAAGCAACTAAATTATTTTAAAAATTAAATATACACCAAACTAAATTAATCGCATCACATACTAAAATAATTAATTAAACAATAAGAACTAAAAAATAATATCAATAAACATTTTTCAATACTTAAAGGAGGAAACTAGAATAGGATCCTACCTCAAACAATGAAAGGCGACTACCCAAACCCAGTGCGAAATCATATTCACACCTCAATCGCATGCTAGGGAAGCTGAATCCAACCAACAAAACTAGATTGAACTCACCAAAAAATTTCATATAACCCCAAATCAAAAACCCTAACATACAGAACCTTAAATAAATGTAAAGAGATGACACCAAAGGGAGACAACTCTAGTGAGGCACACATCAGGAGGAGGATGTCCCGCTGGTCGGGAGATGCACCAACAGGAGGGCTGGCCGGATATGGGGTGCACTGGTGAGGACTCAGCCGGACAAGGGTGCCTTCCGGATGGTAAAGGGCTCACGGGTTGGAGCTGTCTGAAGGAAATAATGGCTGCTAGTTCTGATAATCTGGTGAGGCTAGATAGGGGGTGTGCCATCGTGGTCTTGTCGTCCAGAGGGGAGCACCCGGGCTAGGTGCAGGTAGTGCTGGAGGGTGTGGGTAGGAGGTAGAGGTGGCCTGAAGGAGGCGAGACGAGGGTGGTACGGGCATCCGGTGTAGTCAATGCAGGGAAGGAGCATCAGCGTGAGGTAGGAGATGTCGAAAGTGGGATAGGATGGGAGGAGAGCTATCCAATGGAGAAGCGTTGGGGGTGGGGGGCTGGTGGGTGCGAAGAACAACAGGTGCGGGAAAGAGGCAGTTGGGAGAGTTACAAAAGAAAGGGGGCACTCTATTAGGGTTCCACATTCACCATTTTTTCATCACTTTCATTTTTTCCTTCTCTCAATAAAATAAAAAATACTAAAACTAATAATAATAATAAAATTGAAAATTTTAATTCTTCACCAAAATAAAAATAATAAAATTTCATAATAACATTAAAAATTTTAAAATATGAAATAAATTAAAAAAATAATTCATTTTAGTTATTCTAAGGAAGGAGGATCACACATTTTCCTCGGCGAAGCTCTGTAATGTTTCCAAGATGTGATTACCCCTTTTGCCAAATGATGTCAACTCAGAAACAAGAACTTTTTGGAAAAACTAAAAAATTTGGTCTGGGACTCAACCGGAACCCCAAAATAATTAATTTACGGCCAAGGATATAATAAAATAAAATAACTGAATAGCTCAAGGTGTTAATAATCAAATAACTGATATAATTCTATTATATTGTTATTAAAGGATATATATAAATATGTATACATATCATTTCTGAAGTGGAGATAAGGGACTTTGTCTCAATCTACCTTCATTAGGTCGTATTTTAATGTTACGAACCTATTTTATTGTATTTTTTGTATATAATAACCCTTTTATCAATAATATCCTAAATCCTTCATAGATCATGGTATTTTATGTTTCAATTTGAATTATTTCATTGAAGGGGATTTTACTTGAATGTTACCAAGTGGTAAAGAATTTCACAACTCAGATTATTTTCATTGGGTTATATTACTTCTTCATTGTCCTTTATATTCTATGTTTATGTGTCTAATTAATTTTTATTATATTATATTTTATTTATACTTTTAATATTTTTATTTAAATTTTATACACATAATTTATTCATTGATTAATTCTAACTTCACCATTATGATCATTTTAAAGGTTTCTTATTTCAAATTTTATTATTTGGTAAATTTTTTATGTTATACACCTATATTATTTTATGTGGTGTATCTACTACCCCTTGTATGTATTTTATAATTAATCTATTTTATGATTAATTTTCATTGGGGGGGAAATAATATGATCTTATTTTCTTGAACCACATATATTTTTTTCATATTCAGTTATGAATGTGGTTCACATGTTTAATTTCCATTTTCTCCCTTATTGGTTGAAGAAATATCAAGAAATTTTTTTATAAATGATACCTATATTTTATCTTTCTTTTAGATCATGAATAATTCTCTTACAAATCAATGTTTTCTAAAGTGTTATAAAAAGTTTCATTTCATAAATAAAAATTATTTCCTAAAGTAATTATTTATGACCTTTTAAATTCTTTTAAAATGTTTTAAAAGGTATATTTTTTAACATTTTAAAAATTGGTCAATTTAAAACGATTTAAAAAATGTTTGAAAAGAATGTTTATTTTTAACAATTACAACATTATTACTATTTTCTACCTTCATAACCAATCTATGTGTTAAATCTTCTTTTTTATGATTTAAATTTTATTTTTAAGGAAAATTATTTCATAAATGTCTGAGAAAGTTTTAGGTTTTAAATATGTTTTTTAAAAAAAAGCAATACATTTTCCTCAATAAATGTTCCAAGTGATCCTTCTAAATTATTATCCATCTAAGATTACATATTTTGATGTTAATAAAATTGAAAGGGTTATTTTACTCAGGAATGATTTTAATGATCTCTTTATGGTATTTCCATTAATCAATATCAACAATCCTTAATGTTACTTATGCTATATTAGTGATATTTTATTTTTGATATAATCTTTATTCCTTCTCTAGATATATTATTATTATCTCAAATAGATCATCATGGAACCTATTTTATTAATGGTTTAATAATGTTTCAAATATATTTTCCTTGAACACAATTCTTTTCCAAAGGATAATCATGTTATGAGTGGAATAATTGATGTTTTTACGAATTCAATAATGGGATGAAATATATAGGTACATTCTTCATTTTATGGTTCTCATAAACTATTTATAAAGGGTTGAGACCCATTATATCTCATGGTTGAGCACGATTTAGCTTATACGATGTGTGTGCCTAGATATGTAACACCCCAAGTATTAAAAAGAGAAAAAAATTATATTTGATAGAATATAGGACACACAACACTGATTCTATCATGAATTACACACAGAAAAATGTTTTGATTGTGATACATGAAACACTCATTTTATCTTGTGTTATACGCAACCCTAGTATTTTTATTTTTGATATCTAATTCAACACACATCACCAAACTTAAATGACCCATGATATATTTTACCATTATAAACGAGACATTAAATTGAAGGGTATGAATAGTATTATCAACTTTATGATATATATATATATATATATCAATCTATGTGTGTGTATTTCTCAATATAAATTATTGATAAATTTTTAGAAAATAATTAACCATTTTTTTGTAATGTGAGTTTATCAATCCAAAATATATTTTCCTCAAAAATGAATTTTATTTCATTTCATGAAAGGATTTTTATAAATAATATTTGAAGTTATTGAAAATTAATTTTATAAAATTATCTTCATTTTTTGAATTAGAATACCAAAATTTACATTGGGTAAATTATTTTGGCTTTTCAGAAATATTGATTTTTCAGCGAATAGTAATAAATACCAATTTTCAAAAACAATTATTTTATTTTCAATAAATAAAGTTACATAAAAGTAAAAATATTATTTAAATATTTTTTCAAGTTTCCTGTGTATTATTTATACATATTTTATCCAGTTGATTACATTGAAACATCTTTATTTTGGTTTTTATTATAAGTCTGTCTTTGGGTTTTAAAACATGTTTTTCTAAAAACTATTTTAAAATGAATAATGTTTCTCCATTTTAATTAATTAATAAAATACCTAATGGGATTTTTCTAAATTAAACATATACATTATATATCAATTAATATTAATTTAGTTTCACATAATGATAATTATTATTCATATAGTTATTGAAGAATCAACTTTTTCTTAAAAAAACACACATCTTAAAAACATGTTGTCTTGCCACATGTGTGAGATTAATTTTAAATTAAATTATTAAACTTATGGTATTTGAATTTGGAAAAAAGGATTCCATATTTTTAATCTTAATAATTTTTGTTATCGAACAAGTTCAACATAATGTTCTACCATAATTATTATAAAAAAATTGTTAAAATTTATTACATCGATTAAGGTAAAAATGAGTTTACATCGTGGTTAAACATATAATATAATGTGTAAAAATAACCCATCACCTATCCTCCAAATCCATTCCTTTTAAATTCTCTGAATAATACACTTTTTGGTTGAGTGGTAGCCTACAATCAAAATTGAAAAAAAAACAATCCAGTACAAAAACCAAATTTTAACATCACACACAGATAGAAATAAAGGCGGACACACAACTTTCATGTGTCTCGAGCCCACAAAAAATATGACCAAGAAATGTACCAGAATACATGAATTAGATATTTGAATTGAATGTTTTATAAAAAAACATGGTCATAGTGCCTTAGTTAACAAAAAACATGAGGTGCATGTGCAGATGGACCCTTGAGACATGGTTACCAGTATGAAATGCTGACCAGCGTTGGAACCACTAAAGCATAAACACTATTTCACCGCTAAAGAACCTTGATGTCATATTCTGAACACATTTCTCACATCATGGAACATCCTACCACTCCCTAGAACCCCACCCAAACCCTCCTCAGAACCATCTCACCCTGTCGACATGGGAAGGAGAAATGGATCTTGAATCCATTGCATAGTGGGAGCCAACATACCTCCCTAGTGATCCATGACAAAGAAAAACACTAGAAACCCCAGGAAGAAACATTTTCATCGAAACACAGTAGCCTTAATCTTCAACAAGATGACATAATTGAAAATACAACATCATACTATCCAATAAACTGGAATAAAACGGTGGAAATATCCAGATAAGATAAGCCCCCAAAATCACCATGCAACATCCAACACCATACAAAATAACCCCAAATACCCTAGGACTAAACTGACTTGTGACCAAGAATATGGGGATGGGTAGTCATTGCATAGGATAATCGATGAGACATGGAATAATCCTTAGGTCCTCCCAAAAACACCATCTCAAACCAACTAATTTTCATCATGATAAACCAATATGTAGTTTATCATGAAGGTTCTGGGGGGTAAGATCAGAAGTGGGAGCATAAGAAGCAACACAATAATATATAAAAATCAACTGTAAAGGAACCAAAAAAAACTAGACACCAAAAATAACTAACATGAAAAAGTAAAAAAGGTGAAGAGATAATCGAAAAGGAAAAAATTCATGATTTTCATGAGAGATGGTTTTAGAGAGGATGAATAGGGGCATCAAGAATGAATGGGGAGACGATGGAAAAAATGGGGAAAACCTAGATCACTAATAGAGACATATCAATGGAAATAAAAATTTATAAAGCCTAGAAAATATTAAGGATAAACAACATGAATCCATGAAGAGATAAGAAGGTCTCCATCTCTAGGTGGAAGAAACCAAGATGGGGAGAAGATGGGGAAGAAGCGCTCCTAAGAGAGGGTGTCGAGAGAAAACGGAGCCACCATCACCTATACACAAACCCATTATTGTCAATATTTCAACCTTATACATTCTCAAAAAAAATTCAATTGTGCAACTCACCCCAAATATAAAAGGTCCCCTATATCCTCCATTATTCACATCTCAAAACATCTTGGGTTTGGCCAATATCTACAGAAAATCACTTTCCAAATACCATAAAAACATTCTTGAATCTTTATTTTTGGTAAAAAACTAGCCTAGGATGTCCTTGTGTGGAATCATAAGGAGGAAACCTGATGAATAGGCAACGTTCTTCAAAAATCATTTTTATTTTATTTATTTCTCCATCTACCCAAATTCTTCTTAAAACATGATTTTATAAAAACTCAAGTATATAATATTCTTGTATTTTATTTCAATAATTACATAACCTAAATCATTTCCTTATTCCATCAAATTTGATATTAAATCATCATTCAGGTATGTGGTGGACTACCACCTCAAAAAATGATGTCATTCGTTTTCTCATTACCACCTATCACATTTGCGAATGATGATGGATATAAAGTTTTTATATGATATTTATAACATAATTATAGCTCTAGAGTCATTATATAATATACACTATTTTATGTTCTATTTCGTATGGTATACGATAATTTTTTCATCTGTATGACAAACTATTAGCTCACAAAGCGATGTGATTCATTTTTCACTGACACATTAGATGGAAGGTAACAAGGGTAATAATATATATATATATATATATGATATACATGACATATTTATTATATTAATGAAATATTAATCACAATTTAAATATATTATGTCATTTTTCTTTTTATATTTTCACACGCTAAAAAAATTATAACGTTGTTTTGGGATGTGTGGACTACCGCCACCTTGAAGTAATGTATTTATTTTTGTCAACACAACATGACAAGAAATATATTTATAAATATATATAATTAAATAATAAAAAATTTATAAAATTATTGTAGAATCAATGACCAGAATAGAAACCCAAAAAATTCTATCGCGTTGGGTAATACTTGCCTTATACCCACCTCCTAGAATGCCAAAGGCTGCCGACTAGAAGTGAGGGTGTAAATAAGTATAGTGGGGGGGAAATACCCTCTAGGGATGATATAATATAGGTTTGAGTATATAATATAATATGAGGTGGAATGATAAGACTCAGAATACTCAAACCAGACCTCTAAAGTGAAATCACAATCAATAACGAGCAATAGTGGAAGTAATAAATAAAAAACAACAAAAGAAAATAAATAAAATGATAAACATGCCAAAAAGACAACTTTTAGAAATAAACACAACAACAATTCATTTCAAAACATGTCTTAAATTTTAAGTACAAAATGGGCACCCATGACTAACCACTGTAGATACATACAATATACAAAATAACAATCTAAAAATGAATGAATCTCAAAAGAAACTCTAGATTGGAACATTCTAAATGTCCATGTCAACTCCATGAAATAGATACTACAATCCAACTAATGATGTTGGTCCTTTATATATACATTATTTTATAATTTTTAATGCATCTTGAAGGACCCATGCAGGGTGTGAGACGAATATCAGTAAGATACCACCCAATGGTGCATACTTAGCATATGTATCTAATCAGGAATGTGTAATAAATAAAACTAGTATGATGAAATATTCAACAAGGTTTACCTAGTGTTCAACATCCACCAGGAAAGTACCACCTACCACATTAAACATCAGGATCCCCAAAATCGAAGAAGGTCCTTGACCCATGGCCCATGGACCCTATGATGTCATATGGACTAGGTGAACCCTCAGGTTCCACCTCAAATCATGTAACTTGGAACCACATTCCTCCTAGCATCTCGTGTCTCAAATAGTACCAACATCCTGATGGCACGTCCAAACAATATTAACCTAGTCCTGCAGACCCCTACTTAAAATCACACGTTATCCCAAGGCCTAATAATCAACGGAAAAATGATATCTATCCTCAAATAAAAGTCCAATCCCGCGACCTCAATCCATGCAGGCCTCATCCCCCAACCATCATCCCCAACACTGACATCCATAGGCTCCTCACCTTCAATGTGGATTTCTGCAGTAATCACCCCCAAACTATAAATACTTATGTTGCAACTATCAGGGACCTCTACCAACATGAGTGGTCAAAACTGCATGATCAATGGATCCAACCTGTGTTCACATGACTCAATTTGGTGCTTTTTCCATCATGAGTGGCCAATATTAACAATAATAGACCCTAATCCACACCAATCGGGACCTCATGCCCCTGTGAGCATGTTTCTCAAATCTAATAGCCTTTCCATCCTGATATCATGGGACCTACACAACCTGACGTCCCCACAGCCTCAATCTGACATCCAAGATACCTAATCTTATTGTCAGATCATTGAAGTATCTAGGCCAAGCCCAAACATATGATCTACACCACCTCAATATCAATGGTCGTTACATCAAAATTTCTTTGTCTATGCCCATCAAAACACCATGGGTTCTATCACATGAAATTCATCATTTCTTATATATATTTCAAAATAAAAAACATTAATTAAGAAATTCAATTTAAACAGATTGAATTGCATAAGCCACCAACTATAACTAATAAACAGAGAGGTCTTGAATGCCTATAATATTTTAACCAAGCCATAAAAATTTAAAAGATTAAATTTAAATCAAAAAAATTTAATTCAGATAATTTTTTCATCCCCATCTAAAAAATGTTGAGTAGAAAAGACCTCTAACACATCCTCTCTCATCCGAAAAAAATTTAGGCTACAAAAAACATTCCTTAGGGTCATACGATCATTCTAATACAATGAAACAGGTATAAAGGGGTTTTTCTAAAAACTCCAAAACACATGATACAATTCACACCCCAAAATGACTATAAAAACACAAATCAAGGTTTTTACCACCTAACATAGACTCATAGACGCAGACGCGTCCGATATAGACCTTTAACTCGAAGCGGATTGGCATATATCTGAGTTAAATTCTAGAACCCTAATAATAAGGACAAATGGCTCAAAATGATTTTGCACTCCATGAGGTGAAAACAATAATAGTAGGAAGCTGGGGTGAGGGGAAACTCAAATATGTGGTTCTATAGCATATGACTGATCTGAAATCGCACCACCAGTTGAGGAGAGGGATCAAAGGGGAGAAGAGGTGGAATAGAGAATATATCCCTTTATTGTGCTAGAATAGTAGTAGGAATAAGGGGATATATGAGATAAAAATAAAAATATAGAAAATAAAAAAAACCTAGAAAGGGTCACAAGGTTAGTCTGAATGGTTTTCCAAACTTTGTACAAACCATGCAGGCTGTAGTACATATGTACTGCCGAAGTGACAGTAGCTGTGTGGTATTCTGCACAGTTTTCTCTAACCCTGCACAAAATATGAAGAAGCCACTTCAATTAATGTGGAGACCCTATCAAAAAAGTACGCCTCCCATGCAAGGTTTATATAAACCATGTGGCAGTTCAAAAACATGTCTCATAGTTACTGGGAAGGGGCTACACAGTTTACCCTAAACGGTTCACCTTCAGCCGGTATCCCAAAACATTCCATTTGGCCTCCAATTATCATATAACCAATCAAAATTTCATTGGTAACTATAAAATCCCATAGACTAACCCAAAATCATGATATAAAGCTTTTGGAACTCTCATAATTGAGTTCTAATAAAAAAAATGTATCATAACCACTAACTGAAAAGTTCATATTCGAAGTGGGTTTAGACCCGAACCAAAAACCTATGATGTTACAATTATGAACATTCTACAAGGATAATATATTTCTTAACTTATTCACTACTATAAATATGGATTTTATTAGTGCTAGAAAAGGTTATTAACAGCGCTAAAAAATCGATGTTAATCAAGGCGAAGATAAAGGGGGTCCCTTTTATCACTGCTTTTTTAGCACTGATAAAAGTCAAAAAAATATAAAAAATATAAAAAATATATAATTCAGGGGGGAACTTTTAACAGCGCTTAACCCCTTTATCAGCGCTGGGTGGACTACTCTAGTGTGATGACCTTACCCGTGGGTCCATCACATACCCCCCGCGCACACCTCCTTGCTTCCACCAAAACTCAAACCCGCGACCTCCCACTTGCGCGCCAGCACCTTTACCACTATGCCATTTCATTTTTTTCTATTTAATGATATATCTATTTATTTATATATATATATATATATATTGTTATATTAATATAGATTCAAGTTAATATAAATATATTTAGTTATATTAATACATATATATTTATTCATATATTAATATTAAAATTTATTTATTTTTATATATAAACATATAGTTATATTTATTCGTATAATAATATATATTCATATTAATATAAATATATTTAGTTATATTAATACATATATATTTATACATATAGTAGTATATATATACTTATTTATATATTTTTTTATATTTATATTTTATATATATATATATATATAGTTATAATTTTTATCCATATATTTATTTTTATAATAATATACATTTATAAGATTAGTTTTAAATAAATTTAAAAAATATGATATTTATTTGTTTTTATAAATAAATAAATACATACATACATACATATATACAACACACACAAAGACACACACACACCCATATATATATATTTACAAATAAATACATATATATGTGTATTTGAAAATCCATAGAATATTAAAACGATCATAACATATAACCCAGAAGCCCATTTCAACACTACTGATAGTAAAGTCAATTAAAATGAAGCAATATTAGATATGATATATGATACAGGCCTAACGGACATCTGGATAAGAAGTTATACCTGTTTGAAGGTTATCAAATCAGGGTATCCTGAATAAAAACTCAGTTTTGGAGGCCATGTGGATCTTTTTTGGCCTTGAAAAATGTGACATAGGATTATCCTTAATTATTAACGTGTATATATTGTTACAGGCTTCGATTTGATTTGTTGTAGAGCTCAAATGGACACCCGGATCAAAAGTTATGGTCGTTGAAGTTTGGGTTACATTTTCAACTTATTTTAGATCTTTTATTATTATTTTTATTTTTTGTGTTTTCAAATTGTTATTAAATGATTTTTCATTGATGATAATTATCAAATTATTAATTTATTAGATTTTTTAAAATATTTTAAATTCTTTTTCACTAAATTTATTATATTTTATAATTTAATAGTCTATTTATACTTATCTAAAACATATTTAACAAATATATATTATATTTATATCAATATAAATATACATATATAACAATATATAATTTTTCATGTAATTTTTTTTGAAACATATTATTTATCAGTGCTAGGAATAATGCTGATAAAGTCCCTCTTTATCAGTGCTACTAAAAAATAACTAATAAAGTTGTCCCCTTTAAAAGTGCTAAAAAGCACTGATAAAGGGTCCCTTTTAACGGCGCTTTTTTTAGTGCTATTAAAGGCCCCCCTTTATCAATGATTTTTTTTGGGATGATAAAGGCCCCCTTTATTAGTGCTTTTTTGCACTGATAAAAGGGTAGCACTTCCCTTGCCCATTTTTATAGTAGTGATTTCCTTAGTAATAATTAAAAATGGAAATGTTACTCAAGCCTATGTAAGGCCTACCATCACCATGATCGTGACATTATTTCCTTTTTCAAAACCATATTTCATTATGGGTTTTGAAAGTATAATTTATGTATAATTATGATAATAATTTCATTATTATTATTTTTTATAAGTTTATATAATGAACTATTTGACTATAGTCAACCCACCAAAGTCATTTTTGATACACATGGTGAATATGGACAAAACATCTGATGTAAAATTAATCAATTATGTAATTGTATATAAAATATTAAATAGTGAAATAAAAGTAATTATAATAATGAGGCCTATAAACTATGAAAATAATTAACATAAGTTTATTATTCTAGATAATAAAGACATGTGTGACAAGTCGGACACAAGGAATGGGTTTTCTCATCTCACTTTTATTTCTATGAGATATATGAAATATTCACCAATTAGTTTTGTATTGTGGTGTATATACTACCTATTAATGTATTTATTTTTTTATTTTAGTAATATTTATGGGGATTCAAATACCCATTTTAGGATCTCTTTTTCATGGGATTTATGGATAGAATATTACCAACGTGGTGATGGATTTTTTTTCATTATTTTACTTCTTTGGGAATTATGTCATGTTATATACATATATTGTTTAATGAGGTGTATATAAATCCATTTTGACTTGTAATATCATGATATTATTTATTCACTTGGTATATTACATTTCATTTAAAAATAATTTCATGTTGATTACTATTCAAAGATACCAAACTGGTTAGTGCTTTGTTTTATAATATCATCCATTATTGAAATGGTTTATGATTAGGATTTCATGGATGATATCATATAATTATTCTCTAAATAAACTCATTAATTTTCTTAACTTTTGGTTATTAATTTTATTTACAAGTAATTTTAAATTTTCCCACTCTTTTGTCATTTAAATTTGAGGGAAAATGTTTTTTACAAAATCCAACGTCCTTTCTCACTTCTATGGAAAAATATTTTTTTCTTCCAAATCTATGTTTTAAAAACATGTTTTCAAAAATATTTTTATGTTTTTAAAAATGATTTATCAAAGGAATCTCTACCAATTTCACTCTTTAAAAAACAATGTGTTATTATGTCATTTTCAAAAAAAATCTTATTTGGATTTTACAAAAAATGTGAAAGGAATCTTCTTGTTGTTTTTTGGACATGCCAGTTTCCTAACATTTTATAGGGAACATAAATTTTCTCTTATGGAATGAATGATTTTTTCCATAATTATACCATAATTTATTGAAATATTACAATTCAATTTTATGTGTATCTTTATACATAATTTATTTTAAAAGTGATATTCAAAGAAACATGTTTTCAAAATGAATTACCTTTTAAAAAGTGATTTTAAAAATGTAAATGATGTATTCCTCAAGAATGTTTTTATTGATATTTCAAGGATATTTCAATTAATCAACATTAACAAACCTTTTTTTTACTTATCCTCCACTATGGATATTTGGTATTTATACCATCATCATTCGTTCTATGGATGGAATAATATTTCTTCAAAGAGGTTATTATAAAACTCATTTGTCTTCCATAGGTTAATAATTTTTGAAATATATTTCTATGGAACCTATTTATTTTCCTTGGGTTAATATGTTTAAAATACATTTATTTGAAACCAATTTATTTTACATGGGATAATAAAGTTATAAACGGAACAATGATTGTTTAGATTATTTTTGAGTAAATAAAAGCTCTATGTAATTCATTCATGTAGTTCTTATTGGACATTATATATGATGGGTGAACCCAAATAGCACCATGTGATCCAAATGCAGCTTATATAATGGGTATGTCTAGATAGTTCTCTAATAAATTGGGTAATGATAAGGTTCTCTTGATAATTTTATTGTAATTTGACCGAATGGTTTTTCTAATTGTAAGGTAACCATAAGGGTTCTATAAGTGTTATATGAAGATGATGTCTCAAGATAAAAAAACATTTTTTCTATGCTTGCTATGGTTTTATAATGTTTCATTTGATCATGATTGATATAATATGGAACATGGTAAATGAATATTATAAATTTTTTCCTTTTGTAATGACTTATGCCATGTTCCCATATTTTATGATCTAGGTATCGATGGGTATCAATATTCATATGTTTTATGCATCCACTATGATTGTATCATCATACCCTTATTCGCTTATTATTTTCACCAATGACATTCATTTTTTATTTATAATGCTTTCCCTTAAGGAGAATTTGATCTAACTCTTCTTATGTTTAATTTTACCCATGTTATAAAGAAATAGATTGATTGAATTCAATCTATAAGGGATTTCATATCAATGAGGATGATGTCCTGATGTGAAAAAGGTGGGTTAAGTGAGGTAAATGAAAATTTAAAGTCATAGTAATTATTTATGTAGGATATTTTCTTAATTATATAAAGATATAAATCTAAAATTTCTTTAATAATTTAAGTTATCCATGTTATTCTATTTATGTTCTAAGGTTTGTATGGATAAAATTGGGTTATAATTATCAACATCAATGTTGGAAATGTAAATTTTACAATTTCTATAATGAATACAAGACTGTGGGTTCTTGGTTAATATAGTTGGTATCAATGGTCGGTTTTGATAACTTTGAAGAATAGGATTCTTACATTTGAGGTTATTTTAAGAGTAATGGATACCATCATAGTTCTATAAGATTAATTTTGATCATAAGTTAAAAGTATCAAGCACCTCATTTGAGGGTTTGAAGTATTAAAAATATTTGAGGATATTAATGAAATTTTTGGAGATGTTTTATAGGCTTGAGGTATTTGTAACCCCTAGGATTATCATGAAGTGTTATTTTTTGAGGAATTATTTTTTTTTATATTTATAATATGGAAAAATCTACGTTTTGGTGAGAACTCGTCGCATCCAGAAAAGCCACAGGCCTTGAGCCCCCAACTGAAGGAAGACAAGGGTGTAACACCTACCAATGGCGTATGTAAAATCTTTGTCTGTATGACATTTTTATACAAAAAGATTATATTTATTTTTGAAACATATGAGATTTTATTTTAGGAATAAGATTTTATTTGTGGTGGAAGATTACGTGGTAAAATCCTTTTAATGATTTGGTTTCGACATTATTTTTGAAATTATTAAAGAATTTTAATTATAATAAATTATGGAATGATTTTTTTGGAATTTTGGTATTACAATTGAAATTTTTAATTTAATATCTGAATTTTTATTAATTTTGGGAATTAACTTACCATGTTCCAACAATTTTGGTTTTTTTAATGTTTAAAGATAGGTGGAATAACTTATTATCCCTTTTATAGTAATATGGTCTTTAGAAATTTATTTTTTTTCCATCAGGCATGAAAAATTCATCTTTAATACACATCATTTTATAAAAATATAATATTTCAATGGAAATTAATTATTTAATGAAATTATAATCATCAAGAAATTATATTTCTATATTCTCATAGTCTAAATGGTTAGAGAATTCTGTAACTCTTGGAAAAGGATCTTGAAAAAAACTATTATCCTAGTACCTCCCATTTTAATTAACCATTGGTATTTTTAATCATTATAGATTTATGGTTTTAAGGACCTCAATTTACATTGATCGTTTAATTTCTTATTATCACTGACCTTAATCAATCTCAATAATTATTTATTTTTTTAATCCATTCACACGTATATTCTTTTATTTGGAAACCAAGTTATATTTTATTCAATATGATCTTCATAATTATAACTTATCTCTCAATAGGATGATGTTTTATTAACCCTTTTTACAATGTGGGTTTTCAATAAAATTATTTTTAAATTTCCATCATTTTACTACTGAGATACAATTCAAATTATGATGGAAAAATTTATTAAATGGGGCGAGATGTAACAACCTGAGATTTCAAAAGAAGAAAATTATATTCGATAGTGTAAAAGAAATGAGACAATGAGTTTATATTATGATAAATATAAAAAATATTTTAATCTTTCATTACACACAACACTTAGTTTATCTTATGTTACACATAACCCTGGTAATTTTATTTTTCATAGAATATACAACATTCCTCACCGAACTTAAATTACTAGTGAAATGTAATACCATTATAACCTGGCCATTAAATTGGTTGGTATGAATAGTATTAAATACTTTATAATATATATATGTATTACTCAATATAAATTATTGATAAATTTTAGTAATTAATCACTAAATTTTTAATAAGGTGGTTTCATTCTTAAAAAATATGCTTTCTTCAAAAATGATTTTTATTTTTTTCATGAAAATAATATTCAAATAAATTTCTGACATCTTAGAAATGAATTTGTTAATATTAGTTCATTTTTTGAATCTGAATATCAAAATTTGTTTTGGGTGAATTTTTGGGACTTTTCGGTAAGTATTGATTTTTCAGTGAATAGTAAAAAATACCTATTTTTGTAAAAAAAATTCTTTTCAATAGATTAAATAATTTAAAAGTAAAAATATTTTTTGAATATTTTTTCATCTAACCTATGTTATATTTATTTATATTTATAATATTTAATTATTGTAAATCAACTTTATATTGGTTTTTAGTATAAGTCTTTGTGTGTGTTTAAGGACGAGATTCTCTAAAAACTATTTTAAAATGAATAATTTTTCCCTATAATATGTAATTAAATTAATTACAAAAGTGGAATGTTTTAAAATAAATAAATATATATCAATTTATATTAATTTATTTCCATATAATTATTATAATTAGTCAGAGAGTTATTATATAATCATCTTTTTCTCTAGAAAATACTCTTCTAAAAAACTTGTTGTCTCGTCGCATATATGGATTTAATTTTAAATTAAATTATTCAACTTATATGAGTTAAATTGGAAATATAGATTCCAAATTTGAAATCATAATAATTTATATTATCTAATAATATAAAATTAATCTTTTATCATAACTATTAGTGAAAGATGATAAAACTAATTATAATGATTTAGGTGAAAACAAGTTTACCTTATGGTTTAACTTAGAATATAAGGTGTATAAAATGACCCAATAAGTTTATAAAACTAATTTAGTGGATATATTTCTATCTTATCCCATATAAGATAAATAATGGAACATTATTGAGGTCTGTTAAAATGAAAAAAAACTATATGGAATTAACTCTTTCAAAATGATTAGAAGTGTTCCCCTCATCCCACTTATAAAAGGCCATCTCCTATCCTCCCTTATTCAGACCTTAAAAACTTTTGGGATTAGATAATACCTGAACTAATAACCTCAAAAACTTCCAAACCTCATCTTATATGCCTTATATTTTGTATAAATCCAACCTAGGAAGGCTTTTTTTGAAAACATATATAGGATACTCGAAAAAGATGTAATGTTCATCAATAAGTGTTTTTATTTTATTTCTTTCTCCACCTCCTTCAATCATTGTTTAACCATGATTATATAATAAACGTAATATATAATATAAAAATAGATATTATCACACTAATTTAATAACCTAAATAATTTTCCTCGTCCATCATATGGGTTACGAAATCATCACTCGTGTATATGGGGGACTACCTCTTCTCTAAACGATGTCATCCATTTTTACGTTACCACATCTCACAATTGAGTATGATGATGGATATATGTTTTAAAAATTGTATTTATGATATAATTATACCAATTTAGTAATTATATCATATATACTATCTTAAATTCCATTTAGAAAGGGATAGGATAACGTCTCTCATGTGTACAACAGACTACCTCTTTGCAAAGCTATGTGATTTGTTTTTACTAACGTACTACATTAAAGGTAATACGGGTAATTATAATAAATATATGTTTTATAAATGATATATTAATAATTTCTATTACATATTTATCATTATGGAAACATAATATATCATTTTATTTTTACATTTTCCCTCACTAAAAAATTATAACATCTTTCGTGGATGTGTGGAGTAACACCTCCTCGAAGCGATGTGATTATATTTTGCACCACCTCATTAGAAAAATGATATATATGAGTATATATAATTAAATAATATGTTATTTTTGATATTATTATAATTCAATAAATATAAAATATTACTTACTTTCTTTTCATAGTGATCATTGAAACATGGAAATGTTACTAGTGCGTATGTATGACCTACTATCTCCATGATTGTGATGTTAGATCATTTTTTAAAACCATATTCCATTATGGGTTTAAAGAGTATAAATGATGTATTAATATTGTTATTATATCCTGATTATTATTCTAGATATATTTATATAATTAACTCTTTGGCCATAGTCAACCCACTAAAGTCATTTTGACACAAAAGCTGAATATAGTCAAAATATTCGACATAAACTTAGTTGATTAATTAATTGTATATAAGAGGTTATTAACTGATATAAAAAAGATAATATAATAAAAAAAATTTCCAAGAAATTAAATAATGAACATTATTTTGTTACTTATGAATATAAATACATACATGACAATTTGGACTCAAGGTAAGGGTTTTCTGATCATACTTTTATTTTTATAAGATATATTCCATATTCACCACTTTTTTGTGTGGTGTTAATACTACACATGAATATATTTTATGATTTTTGTAATTAAATTTATTTTGATATTCATATCCAATTTTTTATTTCTCTTTCATGGGGTTTATGGTGTTAATGTTACCGAAGAGGTAATGGATTGTTATCATAATTTTCATTATTTGAGACTTATGTCATATTAAGAACATTTCTTATTTTATGAGGTGTATATAAATACCATTTGACATGTGATATCATGAATTTATTAATTATCATGGTATTTTATGTCACATTTAATCTAATCTTTTCATGTGGATTACAATTTAAAGATACCAAAGTGGTGAGAGTTTTGTACTACAATCTCATCCTTTATTAGGATTGTTTATGATTATGCTTACATTGATGAGATATTATGATCCATATCTCCCAAAACTCATGAATTTTATTATACTCTATTTATTCAAAATATACCATGTTTTCTTTTACTAAAAAATTAAATTGAATAATTTATTCATTTTTTATATAACGAAAGTTACTAAATTTTTCATAGTAAAAGGAATGTTCTTTAATGACATTAATGGAATTACCGACTATTATTAACGTCATTTATTCAAAGCATCCTTTTTATTTTTATGTTATTGTTTTTAATGAAATGTTTTTAAAAGTTATTTTCAAAACAGAAAGGATATTTTCCATAATTAAAATTTTATTGATATTTTAATGATATTTCCATTCATTAACATCAAAAAACCCTTGTTGTTACTTATCCTCTAACATGGATATTTAGTATTAATTCCTTTCTCATTATTTATATGGATGAAATAATATTGTTTCGAAGAGATTGTTATGGAATTAATTTCTCTTCCATAGGTCAATCATGTCTAAAATACATTGTTGTAGATCACATTTCTTTTCCATGTGTCAATAATGTTTAAAATATATTGACATTAAACCCATTTATTTTTATTGGGATAATCAATTTTGAAATTGAATAATGATTGTTTCTATGAGTTTTATGATGAAAGAAAAGTTATATATACTTTATTTATGTAGTGGTTCATGGACATTTTATACGATGGGTGTGCCTAGACAAAGCTAGGTGAGCCCGAGATAGATTATATGAAGGGAGAACACAGATAACACTTCAATTCATTGGGTAATGATTATTTTCTCTAGAAAATTATATTGGAAGTTAGTCGTATTGTTATTCCAAATTTAAATGTTATTTTAGGGTTATATAAGTGTTATATGAAGAATATTCCCCAAGATACCAACACATTTTGTCTATTATTTATATGGGATTATTATGTTTCATTTGATAAAGAATTATATGACATGGAGCACGATTATTGATTATTATGAATTTTTCCTTTTTTTCTTATGAAATGTTTTTATTTTGATTATTCGGGTATTTATGGGTATGAATATTGATATGGTAAACTCATACACTTTTATTATGTCATCACATCCTTATTCTCTTCCTATTCTCATTGATAACATTCATATTTTAATGCTTACATTTTCCCTGACTGATTATTTGAGATCTTGCATGTTATGTTTCCTTTTCTCTTGGTTATAAATAAAAAGTATAAATTAATTATTTATAGAAGATATTTCATATTGGTGATGATAATGTATTAATGTGAAAAAATATGGGTTAAGTGGGATAAATTATCATTTAATTTCATTGAAATTATTTATGTAAGATTTTTTCCTAATTATCTAAAACTCTAAACCTAAAAGGTCTTCAAGAATGTATTTGATCTAGGTTATATTTTTTATTTTGGTTTATTTGGATGGAAGAAAATATGGGTTCCAATTATCAGCCTTAAGGAAATAAATGTATTGTTTATTATTTCAACATTGGATCTAGGAGTGCAGGTTATGTGTTTTTATAAGATATATCTCTAAGTAATTGGGTAATTATATTGGAAGTTGGCTATGTGGTCATTACAATTTATAAGGGTTTTGTAGGGTACTGTAAGGGTTCTATGATGATAATTTATCAAGATACCAAATTGGTTTCTTTATGATTTCAATATGTTTTAATGATTCATGTGATCAATATTGACCTCAAATGTCTCAGGATTAATGATTTTTACGAATCTGGCATTTGATAAAGCTTTATAACATGTTTCGTGATTGACGATCCAATTATTTATTTGAATTAATATTTTGTTGTTCTTCTCATTCACTTTTATTATTCCATCATACCCTTACACTCTTCATATGCTCACTAATAATATTCAATTATTAATTTTTTTTGTTTACCCTTACTGATCATTTGATCGCACACTTATTATGTTTTTTCTTCCCCATGATATTAAGATTAATGATTAAATGTTTTGTGTCTTGAAATGATTCAAACATTATGATGTTTTTGGATATTTTGAATACCTAATGTGGAATATGAAAATTTGTGTATAGTGGGAAAAATACTCCTTTGAATTCAAGGGTATTCTTTATTTAAGAGTTTTTACTAGTTCACTAAAACAATAAAACTAAAAGGTCTTTAGTTATGTTAGTGTTACAATTTATCCTTTTGATGTTGTATGTTTTGGATTGTGAAAATTAGTCACCCTCATTGGTGTATAATATATAATTGTGAAGATTTTTTTTTAGTTCTAGAGTCAGGAGTGTGGGTTTGGTTTTGTTATAGTTGGTATCAGAGAATAATCTAGATTACTTTGGAGATTTTGATGTTTTCATGTGATCCTATCTTTTGATCCATGGATTCAATCATCAGTTTACAATTTAATGGTTAATCATAATTAGAAATTTTTATAAAACCCTATAAATATTTTATTTAATGAGATCTTAATGTGATTAATGACACATTTGGAAATGTTTTATTGGGTTCAAGAATATATATTTCATCAGTTTAATGTGAAGTATTCCTTTTAATTTTTTGGAAATAAGGTTTAAGGTATTAAAAACCATTAGGTTTTATATGATCTTGGATATTGAGTTAATTATGGGAACACAAGTTTTATTGTATAGATAAACATGGGATTGAAAGTGCCTTTTTACTAAGTAATGAATGTTATTTCAAAAGAAGATATCTATATTTTTTGTCATGTAATATGAAATTTATGGAAAGAAATTTGAGTATAAAATGTAATTTATTGTTGAGATTGTTAGGGTTATTTATATATAGTTATATTTATTTGTGGAATGATTTCATTTGATCTTTGGGTATTACTGCTAAATTTTAGTTATTAATGTATTATTTCATAATATAAAGGTTTATTCTATTTGGAAATTATCATACCTTGTTCTAAATATTTTATTTTTTTATTTTCTATAGATGGGAGGAATATCTTGTAATAATTTTATGGATATTTTATTCTTTAAAAGTATATTTTACAACTTAAGGCATTAAAAATTCATCTTGAATACTCATCATTTGTAGTAATAGATGAGATTGTTGTGGAAATTGATTAAAGATGAAATTATACTCAAAAATTAAGTATATTACCTTTATTTGTCATTATATATGGTAGGTAATTACCCAACTCCATGAAAAGGATCTTGAAAATGAATATTTCATCCTATAATGTTCATTTCTAAGGAAATGATGATATTTTTCAAAACTCTTTGGTTTATGGTTTTTTTGAGTTGACTTTTTCATGACCATTCACTTTATTACGATTAAGGATCCCTATCACTATACATCATTATTTGGGAATTAAAATTTTATTCCACCTCTAAATATTCACTTCCCACCATTTTTCTCTTTTTTAGAAACCCTGTATGTGTTATTCTCCATTACCTTTATACTTCATTTTATCTCTTATCAAGATGATATTTTATTTACAATTTTTATGACGTGGGACTTCAAAAAAGGTATTTTCAAATGTACAACCATTAATTACAAATATAGAGTTAAAATTATGAGGATTAAATTTATTAATGATGGGATAATTTAACACCCGGAGATTTTCTTTAAAAGAATCTAATCTTGATATTATACAAGACACAAGACACTAAGCTTAAACAAACCATGTAATGATATTATTTTAAATACGACTGATATAAGCTAGCCATTAAATTAGATAATATGAAGAGTATTAAATATATTACGAAATATATATAAGTTTTCTACTCAATGGAAAATTATTTATACATTCTTTTCAAATAATCAATCTATTTCTTGTAGTCATTTTATTCATTAAAAATATGATTTCTTGAAAAATTATTTTTATTGCATTTTTGAGAAAATGTTATAAATAATTTTCAAAAAATTTCTAAAATTATTTAGATAAAATTAAATTCATTTATGAAATAATAATAAAAATATTAACTTGGAGAGAAATTTTATAATTTTTGGAAAAGATTTATTTGTTGGTGAATAGTGAAAAATATAATTTTTTGTAAAACTGTCATTTATTTCAAATAAATTATGTAATTTAAAAGCCCCATTAAGATTTTAATTTTATTTAAAGTAACATAAGTATAATGTATTTATATTTTTCTTAATTAGTTACATTTTAATCATTTTTATACTAGATTTCATTATTTTTTTTTATTTTGGGGATCAAAATAGTTTTGTAACTATTTTAATGTGCGTAATGTTTCTCAATTTTAATTAATTAATAGAACCCCTAATGAAGAATGATTTTAATGAATGTTATATATTATATATCAATAAATATTAATTTAAATTCATGAAATTTTTGTTACTATTGATATATTTAATATAAAATAATCTTATGTTTAAAATATACATTTCTTAAAAACCCATTTGTTCATCATGTCTCCAGGTTTTTTTAAATAAATTATTCCACTTTTGTGAATTTAATATGGTAAAATTTATTTAAATTTTTAATTATAAAAATTTATATTATTTAATAAGTTAAACTAATTTTTTTTTACAATTAATAGCTAGAACATAAGGGAAAAAAGTTGTTAATGTGATTAAGATGAAAATGGGTTTATCGAGGATTAAATAGAAATAATACTATATAAAATGACGAAAAAGAATTTCTAAAATGTTTTATATGGACATATTTTTTTCTTAAATTTTATAATACTAGATAATGGTCCATTGTTTGTGCCTTTTGTCGTGTTAAAAACATGGGTATCGTGTTTTCATTTCAAAGGTTGTAAGTGTGCTACTCACCTCACTTGCAAAAGGCCACCCCTCTCCTATCCTATTAACACCTTAAAATCCATTTTTCTAGGAAAATACCAACCCAAATATATTATTTAATTCGTTTCCAATGATCTAGATTTAAAATTTTTAATTATAAATTCCTCCTAGTAAGGTATTTGGTTCTATCTTTAGGAGGTTATCCAAAGGATTTGGGTTCTTAACCGAGCATTTTTATTTTATTTCTTATTCCACATCCTTAAAATTTTATTCAATTATTATTATATAAAAACACCATTATATACCATATAATTATATTTTATTTTGTTTACTTTATTTTATAAACCCATATCATCTTATATAAAATTGGAAATTAAACAATCATTCGTGTGTGTTGCGGACTACCACCTCGCGAACCGATGTAATTCGTTTTCCATCACCTCCTCTTACGGTTGGTTATAATGATGAATTTAATGTATATATATGAAATTTATAAAGTAATTAATCTTTTATAATTTCTATATTATACATTCCACCTTACTTACCATTCCATCGGAGATGTGATAATGTTTCTTGTGTGTACGTGGTACTACCGCCTCGTGAAGGAATGTCATTCGTTTTTCATTAACGCTTTTCTAGGAAGGTAATAATGACAATTTTAATGAATATATGTGACATATTTGAAATAATTATTATATTAATTAAATATTTATCATTATTAAAACAAAATATATAATTTTCTTTCTTAAATTTTCACTCACTAAAAAATGTTAACGTCGTTCGTACATATATGTGGACTACCATATCCACGAAGTGATGTGATTCTTTTTTTCATTAGCACATCACATGAATTATATATATATAAATTTATTCAGATAAATAATGTTATATTTATTTTATTATTCTCATTCTATGAAGATAAAAAAATACTTAATATCATTCTATAATGATCATTGAAAATGGAAATGTTACTCATGCATACGTATGACCTACTGTATATATTATTGTAACTTAGTTCATTTTTCATAACCATGTTTCATGATATGTTTTAAATGTATAATTTATCTTTAAATATTGTAAATATATAATTAATATTATTCTATATATGATATAATAATGACCACTTAGAGCATGTTCGATAAACTGAAGATGTTTTGAAACAGTGAACCGAGCATCCTCAAAAAATCGATATAGACTTAACTAATTATGTATTTAAATATGTTATTAAAAATAAAATAAAATAAATGATTTTAGTATTAAGTATTAAACCTATAAAATAATATTATTAAATAAAATAATTTATATAATTTTATTATATAGGCCTTAATGGACATATAAAGCCAGTATGGACTTGATGTAAGGGACTTCGTCTTGATTTATCTTCATTGAAGAATATTTTATTTTTATGCACATAATTAATCTTATATGGTGTATATACATTCCCTTTTACATGTAATATAATTACTCCTTCATAAATCATGGTATTTTATGATTCAATATAAATATTTTTATTTAAGGGTATTTGACTTGAATGTTACCAAGTGGTATATAATTTCATAATTCAATTTCATTTATTTAGGTTATATTACTTAATAATTATCCTTGATATTATAAGATTTTGTGTGCAATTATTTTTTATTATCTTATTTTGTATTTCCAAATTTTTTATGTGGGTTTACATTTGATACACATAATCAATTCATTAATTAATACTGACTTCAGAGTTAGGATCATTCTAAGGGTTTCTAATATCAAATTGTCTTCTTTGGGATATGTGTTATATTATATGCCTTTATTATTTTATGAGTTGTATATAATACCCTATGGATATATTGTATCATTAATTTCCTTATTTTCATGATACTTAATGTTTCTTCAGATTTTATCCTTTCATCAATATAATGATTGAGATGTTGACAAGTGGAAAATGCTTTATAATGCAAACTATTTTCTTTTAGGAATTGTTTATGTTGAAGGTTAATTATGGGAAATAATATAATATTATTTTCTTGAACCAAAAATATATTCTTATCAATTTTAATAATTTCGTTAACATGTTTAATTTACATTTCCTCCCTAATTTATTGAAGAAATATTAATAATTTTTTTAAGTGATACTAATCTAATATCTTTCTTTTATATTGGAAATCATTTTATTCCATATCAATGTTTTATAATTATTTTTCAAAAGTGTTCTTTTCTAATAATAAATTATTTATTGAATCTATTATTAATAATCATTGAACATCTTTTAAAAAAATTTAAAAAATAAATTTCTTATTGTTTTCTAAATGGGTCACTTTGACACCTTTTACAAAATGTTTGAAAAGAATGGTTTTTTACTATTTATACCCTGAAATTATTTTCCCACCATCATGAAAACTCAATGTATTAAATATTGTTTTTTATACAAATTTTATTTCAAATAAAATTTTTTCTTTAATTATTTATTATTCTATAGGTTTTAAATTGTTATTTCAAAATGTAAAGGATATTTTCCTCAAGATATTTTCAAGTTATCTTTCAAAATATTGTGACATATAAGATGATATCCTATAATATTTCTCAATGTTATAAGTGTGTTTTAATCAAGAATATTTTTCATTATTTTTAATGTTTTTCCATTCATCATCTTCAACAACCCTTGATGTTACTTAGGATCCACTAGGGATATTATATATTTAATTTCATCCAAATTTTTTATCTAGATGGATTATGATTTTTTCAAATTGATTGTTAAGGAACCCATTTCTTTTCCATGGGTTAATCATTTTTCAAAGAGATCGTTATAGAACCCATTTATTTTCAATAATTTAATTACTATATGAAAGGAATAATCGATTTTTTATGCATTTTATGATGAGATGAAGGTTCTATGTACTTTATTCATGTTATGGTTCTTAAACATTGTTTTCAAAGGTTTTATCCCCATTATATATCACAAGTGAGTGCAATATAGGTTATAAAATGGGTGGGAATAGATGGATCTCCAATTAAATGGGTAATTATATTGTATGTTGATTGTATGGTTATTCCGATTTTTATGGATTTTTTAACGATTTTTTAAGTTTTTATGAAGAAAATTTCGTAATATGCCATGGTGTTTTATTTATTATTTCTATGGGTTTTAATGATTCCTTTGATCAATATTGAAGTCACATGGATCATGATTATTTATTTTTATAACTCTTTACTTCGATAAATATTTATTCCTGGTTTCATTATTGTTGATCCAAGTATTTATTGGTATGAATATTATAATGTTATTCTCAATCACTTTGATTATGTCATAATATACTTATTCTATTCTTAGGGTCACTGATTACAATAAATTATTATTGATTATGTTTACACTTTCTGAACATTTTATCTCACCCTTTAAAATTTTCCTATTCCCCAGGCTAGGAAGAATGATGAATGAATTTTTTTGTCTAGAAAGGTTTCTGATGTGATAAATTATGTAGGAGATGTTGAAGACATAATATGGAATACAAAAATTTGGTTATAGTTGAAAAAATAATCCCTTGAATTAATGGGTATTGATTATGTAACAGTTCTTCTTAATTCTCTAAAACTCTAAACCTAAAAGTTTCATGGGTATGTAAGTAATCCTGTATTTTCTTTTCATGTTGTAAGGTTTGGATTGAAAAAAATGGGTCACCCTCATTGGTATCGAATCCAAAAATGTAATTTTTATGTTTTTAACACTGGATATGGGATTGTGGGTTAGAAGATATTATATTTTTTGTTTTTCTTACTTTATAATCTTAGATGTTTTCTTCAAAGAAAAAATATTATTAAATTTTTTCTAGATAATTTAGTTTTGAGAATGGTTTTTTAAAATGAAAGGATATTTCAATATATGATTTTTTTTCATGAAGATTCAAAATAAATTTTTAAGGGTTTTAATATGAAAAGGTGAAACATTAAAATGTATTTTTACAACATGGTACTTTCGAATTATCGATAATGATGAGCATGATCGATATATTTTTTATTAATTGGTGAGCCTATTACAAATTATATGAATGGGTGAGCCTGGTATAAGTTATATGATGTACGACCTCAATTTACATCATATGATAGGCGAGCTTGATATAGCTCTTGAATGCATTGGGCAATGTTTGTTGCCTTCTAAGGAAAGGAGGGAGTTAATCAAGGAGTTTTCTCCTATTTATTGTATAGGGCTCCAATAATTTCAGACACAAGTTAAAAATATAATGCTCTAAGTATCCAAAAATAGTTTATATTTTATTTATATTGGTTTTAAAAGTTTTCTTTGAAAAAATATTTTTTTCAAGGGGATATTTCTGATTCTGTATGCTCAGGGAATATTGTGATCATACTAAACTTTTTATGGGTTTTCATTTTCATTCAATGGACCAATGGATTTATTAATTGTGTGTCCCTTACTGATCTTCTTGTTCTCAACCCATGTTTTAGAAATATTTTCATAGGGTTGAATAATGAGTAAGAAAAAAGAATAAGTCAAGTTGAAATTCATGAAGATTTGTCATCAAGATAAAACATGTTCCATTTTAAATGTTTTATATTGTGGTAAAATGGATGTTATGTAGAATTGGCCAATTTTTAAAGAATGGGTTGCTTATGAAAGAGTTTCCACCTAATTCTATAAAACTCTAAACTGTAAAGATATTTGAAATGTAATAAAGCTTATTATTAAGTAAAAACTCAAGATCATGTAATGTTTTAAGGCTGCCTCTTATAGTGTCTATTGACACATCTATTTTATCTCTAGGTATTGATAAACAATTCATTTAATTTTCAAGTAAAATTGCACCATTGTAGTGAGACTCCATATAACATTGACCATAATAAAATATATAAACTTTAGGGATATTTTCAGCGACCACCTCACTCATTTACATTTATTACCTTTAGGAAATCTTGGACACCATCACCTAAGCACTTAAAGGCCTCATCCTAGTTAGTATCATCACTAATGATCCTTCCTAGAAGCCACCAAATCCAAAATAAGTAATTATATAAATTAGTAAATAATTATTCAAATTAATTAAACCTGTAATTATCAACTAAAAACTCACCTAGTAGAATCAAATTGATGAAACCTCAAGTAAAGACATTCTTACATCCTGTGGTGAGCTACTTGCATATCATTGATCAAAATTCCTATCTCATAACACATCCTCACAATCCAATTTAATTCAATTTAATAAACACCACTAAAAAATATTATGGAGACATAACTTCAACCAATAAGTGAGAAAATATGTGAAATAATAATTGTAGAACATCCTCCATCCACCACATACAAAATCCACATTATATTGTTTTGATTCCACCATCATGGGTCATTTCCAAAACCCAATCCCGAATAAGAAAATAAGAACAATAAAGTACTGTAGAAGGTACTATTCGGTAATGTAGCAGAATTGTACACTGTACAGGTACTCTAGCAGACTGTACACTAGGCGGGTAATGTACCAGGAACTGTAGTAGTTACTGTAGCAGGTACTGTTCAGTACTGTAGCAGCTATAACTATTCACCTTGGGCCATCAGTTTGGGCATGTAGTCCTTAAGGATTTTGGGCCACCCAGGCCTTCAGGTCAGTAGGGATTTTATGCCACATTTAAGACCATCGGGCCACCTCAAGGCCTTCGGGAATATGCAGTTTCTCCAGACACTCTACAAAAAAGGAGCAGCCCTAGAAGAGGATTCAGAGCATGTGCACTCACCAGTGCAGAACCAAATGGATTGTCAGAATGAAATGGTATGGCTATGTCATCAGTACCATCCTGTGATTACACGAGAAACATATCTAGATGTCCTTGAAAAGATTGAGATATACTATCATGACGCAGATGCTGGGGAGGGGAAGATCTCTATAGATAGTTTGGTTGAATTCCCAAAGACCATCAGGTCATGTAATCTCATAAGCCTATGGGCCTTGTAATCTGTGAGCCAACGAGACTTATAAGGGTTCCCCCTCATACCTTGAAATGGGGGTTATCAAAAATAAATAAAAATGAAGGAAGGCCTTATAGGGGGATATCCACGGTACAACCCTCCTCCCAGTAGTGCGTAGATAAAATACCTACTGAGAACCCTAACAATGTAGTTCCACCCCTACAGTGCAATATTTCACTCTAGATTAACCCTTATAATGAAATCCATCAATATATGAGTCAAAACACCATCAAACACCCCTTATGGTGAACCCCTCCTGGTGCATCATGGTCACCCTTCCATATAAAAAACTCATAAAGGAATGAATAATGTTTTCCTAATTTGTAGTATGGTTCCCTCCACTAAAAAATTATCCCCATACATAAGTCCTTTTAATCATTAAATTATCCACTATAGTGCATCCACCCTCAATACAATGTGGTATCCTTCCTTATAAAAACCTGCAAAGGAAACACATAATATTTTCCTCCTCTACAGTGAATCGTTGGGGTTGCAGTGCAACCACACAAAAGATATATTCCTTTATAAACTGTTAATTCATAGCCACTCACCATGGGGTTCAACCAACATTTTATTATCATGGTTTCCAAACATATGGTTTTTCATCACCAAATATTTGGCATGTGACACACCCGATATTTCAACACCCCTGGCTACAATAAGGTTCATTTTCTTATTGAGAATAATATAGAAAGTCCATCCCGACCCAATTTTGGAATTTAACTAAGAACCTAAAAACCATATTACGGATATAAAACTTTTCAAAGACATCTAATTTAGATTTTTAAACTCTTGGTATCCCAATTTGAGTCCTGATTCTGGAAATTTCCCCTTCTCTTGGACAAACAATTCAAATTTCTACTAAATTTCAGAACCATTTACAACATGGGTCATTACAAACTTCCCTATATAATAAATCTCATCTTGATGACTCAATAGTGTTCAAAAATAACACATCTCGATCATTAATTTGTTAATAAATCACTAAATTCTACACTGGAATCTGAAACATGCTTCCTTTATGCAACACTATACACCAAGGCCCACAATGCACCAAGGGTTGAGCTACCCACCTATCACCATTTCCAACACCTAGATGGTTCTCAAACATACCCATCTATCTGATGAAATCAAAGAACCATCGTCCAATTCATCCTCAGATATAAAATTCTAGGAACCATAAGTGTTATATTATAAAGGGCGATTTCATGTCATAATTATCCCTAGTATATAAATCACCTACCAAAAAACATGCTTCCCTCAGTTCACTGACAAGCTCAATAATGTTTCCTCCTCATCACACCCAATCTCATCTAAAAATAATTTTTGGTCCCCCTCTAACATCCTTCCATCCTCATTGGCTAGAGAAGGAGTCCGAATATTACTTGACCTTAAGTGACATCCCCAAGATGCCAAAGGCTAACAATAAAATCCAATGGCTTCGTGAACAAGTGGGGGACGATTTTCCATTTTTGGAATAACAAACTAATCAAACAAGTCATAACCAAATAACCAATACAAGATGCATGATACCAA
This sequence comes from Viscum album, assembly GCA_963277665.1. NCBI lineage: Eukaryota > Viridiplantae > Streptophyta > Magnoliopsida > Santalales > Viscaceae > Viscum > Viscum album. The sequence continues at coordinate 817,617,628 of OY728142.1, forward strand.
GGTAAAAAAAACTCAAATCATACCATTTATATCAAAATAAAACCACACTATTGTTTCACAACAGAAGACTATAAAACAACCAAGTATACAATAGAAGACTACAAAACCAAAAAAATCCACAGGCAATTAAAAATCCATAGATCCATCCAAATCCATGTTTCGACACCAAAAAATAGTTCAATTATCATTAAGTTCCACTAGATAAGTAAGATAAATTACCTTTTCCATCGTCTTGGTAAATGTTATCTTTAAAATCCCCAAAGTGCCAAAGCAGGAGTAAGTAATGAAACTCATTAGGCTTTCCCCAAATTACTTTCCTATACACACCACTAGGATAGAAAAAATTATAAAATTTATATAAATCAATTGAATATATTTTATATTCACAATAACGAAATCAATACCAAAACAATTTCCATTCTAAAACAGTGTTCAAAGGAAAGATCCAAGAGACACTCTAAAAAAATTTCACAAATTACATTTTGGCATAATCAATTACATTCATCATAACCACACATCAAAATACGCATTAAACATAGACCCCCTATACTAAAAAGTGGTGAGTCCTATTTTCACTAAGCATTTACTTACTGAACCACTTTTATAGGGTTACTTCATTCCCTTATATTTCCCAACTCTTGATGGGGGTACTTCATGCCCTTATCCATCCAAATGTACTTTCACACACGCCAAACAACCATGTTAAACCCATTCCAAAACCAAGTGTTCCAAATCCATTTTAATAAAAAACTTTTTTATTGAAAACCATACCATAAAACATTTTTCATAAATCAAACCAAACAATCGATATTAAATCATCAATTAAAAATCAAACCACAAAGCATTTTGGACAAAAATTCCACAATTTCCACAAATCCTAACTAAAGAGGCTTTCCCCCATTCTTTTCAAAAAAATTTGACAACCAATTTTAACGAAAAAAACTATTCTATATAAATTATTCATGTTATAAATAGAGGAGTTGGGTGTGAAGCCACTTACCTCAGAAAACTTCATGAAAATCGTAATCAACATGAAAACTTCCATACAATCGGGTTGAAACTCCAAAAATATGCCATAGATCTCTTCCACTATTATCAAAAAAGATAAATATATAAAAATTTGGAATCAAATTCCTTATATCTATCCACAGTGAATGTTGATCCATGAAACCAAGAGAGAGGGAGAAATATATCTATGTAAAACCATTAAAAACCACAATAAATGATGACTTACCATGATAGATGGGATTTAACACACCGATAAATGCCTTCAGATCATCTCGGGATCAAGGGGGAATTTTTACATGGACTTTGGGTGGGATAAATCCCAAGTTTTGGTCGAAATGGAACAAAAAAGGGGTGTTAAAACACAAAAATGACCAAGATCCACTTTTTGTGGATCTTGTTTTCAAACTGTGCACGGTTAGTCACATGGGTAGACAAATATGTGATAATCATGTACTAGCATCTATCTTAACGGTGGGGCTCACATATTTGGATCACACTGTTAGAAAATCTTTTGTCTGCCATGAAAAATCCCATTATACTAGGTTTCACGGTTTCTCCTAGGAAGTTGCATGGTTTGGAAAAACCATGCACCATCTACTTTTCCCTTCCCTTAGCCCTTGTCTCATTGTGCATAGTTTACGGTAGGTGTTACATGGTTTTTTCAAACTATGAACCCTTATTAAATATAAAAAACATTACAAAATCATCCAAAACCTCCCAAGCATCATCGAAACACATTATATACTTAAAATACATAAAATAAGGATTAGTTAAATGATACCAGGGTGCTAAATTTTCCCCAACATTGACCTTTTTACCCTTAGAAAGTAGAAAACCATCGTTTCCATGAAAGAGTTCCGACCATTTCCATTTCATCACTTTTTACCATTCTAAAGTCTTTTCCTTATTATGATCGTGTTTCTACAAAACTTGTACTAGAAACATGATTTTTCCAGAAAATACATTCTCTTTTCTATCCACAATCTACATTAGCATGTGCACCAATGAAGCATCATTCTCTAGGTAAATGTGATCCCATCTAATCATATGGTTAGGATTAGGCTGATACTTTTTTTTACTGAGATACATGTAACATGTTATGCACAACACTGAACCATGGTGGCAATTCCAAATGATATTCCACATCACTAACTCATCCCAGTATCTCAAAAGGACCCATGTATCGAGGAGATAACTAGCCCTACCTCACAAAACTATTATTTAAAAGCCTTGTGAATATATTTAAGAACACATGATCACTCACCTATAATGAAAATTACTATCGATGATGATACACATATGATTTCAAGAGACTATGAGCCATCTCCGTCAATTTCTTGATCAATTGAATCTTCTCTATTGTTTTTTGGAAAAGAATCGGCCCAACTAGTGAATTCTCACCTATCTCGAACCAATAAAGTGGGGAATGAAAAGGATGATCATAAAATGCTTCAATAGGTTCCATATGTATCGAGGGCTGATAGTTGTAGTTATATGAGAACTCAACAAATGATATGTTTTTTCCCAGGAGCCACCAAAATCCATTACATAGTCCTACAACATGTCTTGTAACATTTGTATCGTCTGTTATAATTTAGCTTATATCTAAGGGTGACATGTAATGATCATTTTCAATTGATTCCCATGGGATTTATGTAACGATTTCCAAAAAAAATGAGATCTAAACCTTGGATCTATGTCTGACACTATTGACACATGTATGCCATGCATCTTTACCCCTTCTTGGATATAGATTTTTGACAAGTCCTCTGCCACATGAGTTTTAAGAATAGGACAAAATGGGATGAATTTGTTAGATGATAAAATATCACCCATATGGAATCATGTTTTTGAAATATTCTTGGTAGAACAATTACAAAAATTCATAGCTATCTTCTCTCAATTGAATATTAGAATATGTAAAGAATGCAACATACCTGATGGTCACTGATGCTCTACCTTAACCTGATGACAAGTTAAGCATATTGAAACAAACTTATCCACCTTCATTTTCTTACCAAAACACCAAAACATTTCTTTCACCACCCTATAAATCTTCTATATTCTAGGATGAACATCCCATCTCTAATGGTAGTATTTATGATTAAGATGTTCCTAACAAGCCATATATATGACTGTTAGATTTCTGAACCACAATACTGAACACACATCCAACCGCCAACCCTCAATGGTCTCCCCACCATTATAGTTTGACCTCCTAGACACACATTTTGAATTGGATGTTGGGTCCTCTATAACTATCTTCACTAAATCAAGAACCAAATAAAATGGAAAGAAAACTGAAAATTCACCTATGTCGTCACATTCCAAGAGAATGTCATCTAGGACCAACATTAGATCCCACTCATCTGAAACCTCATTTCTTAATTGAGCATAATAATTTATGCTTAATGATTCTTCCAAAAAATTTCCTTTTCTCTCTGTATACATCAAGTCAAAGAAAAACATTTGGAGATACTCCATACATCTTCTTTGTTCCAGATTCAAATCCATTTTTTGCAAAAATTTGTTTCAAGATCATATGATCCATAAACATAGTAAATTTATCCCAAAAGAGGTAATGACACCTTGTCTTCAATGAAAGGACTAGGATAGCTAAGTCCAAATCATGTGTGGGATAATTATTCTCATTCACTCATAACTACCTTGATCCATAAGGAACAACATGATCTCCTTGAAAGAGAACACATCCCAACCCAGATCTTGAAGCATCATAATACACCATTTACCCTTGTCCAGATTCTAAAAAAATAAACATTGGTGATGGTGTAAGGTGAAAATTTAGCGGTTAAAATGATTTATAACATTCCATAGTTCATTTAAACAAGACATTTTTTCTTGTCAAAGCTATCATTTGAGAATCTAGTCATGATAAATCACAAAAAAATAATCATTAATAACCATCTATTCCAAGGAAAATCCATATCTCAAAGACACTATTTGGCAGTTTCCAAGAGATACAAACTTATATCTTTTCCAGATCCACAAAAAAAAATTTAGAAATTACATGGCCAAGAAAACATAATTTTTTCCCAAGAATCACACTTTGATAATTGGAATACATCTGATTATCCCTCAAATTCCCAACACCATCACCAAGTGTTGCTCATGCCCAGTAATTATCCTTGAATATACCAATATGTCATCCACAAACACTACCACAAAAATAATCCAAACATCACTAAAATATCGGATTCATCAATATCATAAATACTTTTGGTTCATTCATATGTCCGAAAGACATTACCACACATTCATAATGGCCATAACTACTTTTGAATGTTTTCTTTGGAATATCCTCCTTCCAAACTCATAATTAGTGATATCCTAATCACAAGTCAATTTTTCATAACCACTCACGTTCCATCAATTCATCGAATAGAACATCAATTCATGGAAGTGGATACTTATTCATTATCATAACATGATTAATCTTGTGATAATGCACACTCAACTGAAGAGTTCCATCGGCCTTTTGGACAAACAAGACCAGTGCTACCCACAAATACATGCTCATCTATGAAAAAATTTATTTCTATATCCTCCAATGGTACTTTCAATTGCCGTAATTATATTGGTTCCAACTAATAAAATGGAAGGGATATTGGACTGGTCCACGAAAGTAGATCAATCATAAACTATACATTCCTTATAGGTGGTAACCAAGAGAAATTATTGTAAAAAACATCAAGAAACAAATCCAAAATTGTTCAAAAACTACTATCCTTGATCTCTTCCATCAATGCCAAAATCAATGCTTTCAACTAGTAAGATATTTTTCCAAAAACCTTGGCCAACATTCTTTTTCTACCTGCCTTTATATTCTAATCTCCCCGAAATATATTTTAGATTCAATCCTTAGTTGTAAAGCTAACCTTTCTAGTATAACAGTTGATGTGAGCGTTTAATGTTGTCAACCAATCCATACCCAGGATTACATCATAAGCATCCATCTAAATCATAGAAAATTGCCATTTCATCTTAGATCCATCTACATTAATAGAACATGATATACACACCATATCTAAAAAATATCTTTTCCCAATAAGATATTGACGTTTTATCATAGAAGACATCATATCAGCTTTTAAACTCTGCAACATAACCAATTGAGAAGCAACAAAGGAATGGGATCAACCCGTATAAAACAAAGCATTCCTAAGGGCTGAATTCAAATGAATTTTACCACTCACAGTCAATGGTCCAGACTGATCCTCCATAAAAACAAACTAAACATTATATAAATGATTTATCTCTACACTTTACTATCTATTTCACTATTGAGATTTCCCCATTTGAGGAGTCATAGTATTCTTGGAATCAACATGAATAGCTCTATTCTAATGATGATATTGATTATGATGCCCTAATCTTGTAAAACCAAATGATGCCTATGACACATAAAAAGTGTCTTGAACACCCTACCTCAAAGAACTGTGACAATATCATGGAAGACGACTCATTTATTGCAGTTTTTTCATGCTCTCAGTTTTTTAATATACTCTCACTTCATGTGGTCAAGCGAAGCACGTAGGAAACATCTGAATTTTCTCTTAGGTCATGGAGGAAGATTTAATGATTTAGGTATCTGATTTTGAGTCATACTCCCACTTTGTAAGTAATTGTCCCTCTTACACATTTTCCTAACATAAGAGTTAAAATAGTTTCCCATGGGTATCAACATGTTTCCTCCTCCCATAACTCCTAAGATTTACCATTCATCCATTTTGGCTCCATTGACCATCTCTTTATAATCTATAATACATAACACATCAATCTTCATGTGAATATCCTACCTTATTCTCGATTCAATGACCCATGACTTCATGGATTCACTAGAAGAATCTTTGGGTGAAAAGCAATCTAAATTCATGAATTTATCTACATAATCTGTGACAGAAATATTTTCTACATCAAGATGAAGAAGTATGTCATCCTTTAAATTATGAATGCATGAGGATATAAATTTTTTTGAACAATTATTAAAAAAAATCCTCCCAACTAAGGCCTTGACCTAATTAATCCTACATGGCTAAATCATGCCACTGGCATGAAAGATCTTCTATCATATAGGTTTCTACCTTGACATTCAACACTGCTGTTGTGATAATGAAATAGAATATTTGATTCATCCTATTCAGTCACACATCTACCTTATACGGTTCTGAATCACCTAGAAAAATTGGTGGATTATTCTTCTAGAACTATAAAGAATGATCCACTTTCATTGGTTCATCCCTCTTGTTCCCTGTTTCCATAGAGTGAAAATCATAGACTATACTCTGAACCTGCTATTGGTTCACCTATGGCTCTGGTGAAACCACGTTCTCTGTAGCTTCCTCTTGTTAGATTCTAAGATGTCTAACAGGTATAATTTTCTGTACGAACAACAAATTACATAAGTCTCACTCTCAAGAAACTAATGTATTAACATTTCAAACTCTACTGCGTCACAATTATCACAACAAAGCTTTCCAAAATCAACATTTTCCCAAGTTCAACCATTTTTGACAAGTCTGAACATTATTTTAAAAATATAAACCTTTTAAAAATACCAAAACCATAAACTTTTCAAGATAATACATTTAAAAAAAATTAAATTTTATCAAAAAACAAAAAATTTGAAAAAAATCGTATATCGTTACTCAAAATGATACCTGACCCCTAGTGGGAAGTCATTTATATAATGCATTGCAAGCTCGTATCATTTGATAAACCCATAAAAATGATATTTCAAATCTTATAAGTGTCTCCAAAACACTTATTTACTCAACTCCATGGAAACATGAATTTTACAACAAATTGGTTGTTGAAACACAAAAACTGAGTTACTGTCAAAATGGAGGAGAAAAAGTGTGTTGAAACACAAAAGTGACCTAGATAAACTTTTTGTGGGTCTTTTTTGTAATCCATACATGGTAATTCATATAGTTAGATAAATTGTGAACTAAAAATGTTTCAGCTTCTATCTGAAGGGTTGGCCTTGAACGGTTCGATCTCATGGTTAGAAAATTTTGTGCCGGCCATGAAAAATCCAATTATCCCATGATGCATAGTTTGGAAAAATTGTTCTCCTACCCATACACCCTTCTCTTATCCCCAGACACTTTTTGTATGGTTTTCTATATGTGTGCCATGGTTTTTCTAAATTGTGCACTAACTGTGAACCCTTATAAAAGTCCCAAAACCATTCCAACATCTTAAAATCCCTCCCAAACATCAACCAAACAATTTATAGATTTAAAATAAATAAAATAAGGGTTAAATACATGAAACATGAGATGATAAACCTCCTATGAAAACCCCTTCCCAAAGATTCTAGGCCACATCCACTAATTAATCATCACATCACTCGATCACGATTCCCTTATTTTCCTAAGTCATTATGAGATCATCCAAACACCCACTCTAAATTATGACATGGTTCTTAGTGTAATTTCATGGTTGGGTTCTCAATCACCCATAATAGTCGTTATACTCTCACCTAAACATTTATTTCACCTTCAAACCAACTCACATTCATGTCATACTCAATTATATCCCAAATCAATGCCACACACGGGATCCATCAAATACCTCTTCTGATTCATGAATCTAGTTATTTCCCAGAAACCTAAAAAAATTGATATATGGGCATACCAGTTCCCTAGTTCCTTCTCAATCGTCAAAGTAGCTATCTCACTACACCCATAACCCTACCAGCACCGGGGTCATAATTTTGTAACTAATAAAATTATCTCCACCATATGAGTATCCTTATCATTTCACCATAGAAAAAATCACTCAATTTCCATGGACCACATCCCATTCATTACTAAACATAATAATTGGACATAACCATCCCACTCATACCTGAGAACCATTGAAAAGTATTGATCATTACCCATTCCCATATAAAAAAAATGTTATCCTTGACATTCACTAAAATTCACCCATGATAAGAGTCAAATCCTCCAATGTCCAACAGTTTACTCCCCGCCATATGGATCCCCTAACACCACTCTTCAAGAACGATTCTAAATGGATTCTATTATTATATGTATGTCACTTTTCCAGATCCATGATCATTATATCTTGAAAACCCATGACAAGGACCAATTATGGATCAATTGTGCCATAATAGTTTTATACATCCATGGTTTCACCATCTATCATAAGGAACCACCTCCAATCCTAGTCAAAAACATAGGCCACCATTACAACAAACATCTCTTCAAATCACATTATTCCTTATCCCATTCATGACTACTCAACATTATATAAACCAAATAGAACAACATGTAACCCCTGCATAATTTCCCACAAAATTAAGAAATTTTCTCCCAAAATAATAGATAATTTTCACTCTCATCAACCCTGGTAGAGTGAACCTTTGGAAAACCCCCTCACGGGTTCTTTCCCATTATCTATATGAATATCATCCAAACCCAATAGGTTCATTCCCTATGAAACATGATCATACAACCCAACTCATTCTCTAATGTGTTTCATGTTGTCAAAACAAGTATCAGAATCCTAATAAACTAATTGTTCCCCACTATTGGTGTATATCATATAGAAAAAACAAATCTTTAATTATTTATTTCTGAAATATTTGCATCATCTCACTCATTCAAAGGCCTACCACGCAATCACCTTCTACGTAGGCATTGTCTCTAAACCAAATGTATCAACCCATACTCTATCCATCCTAGAAAAAACCATCTATGTTCACAATCCAATATCTCCTTAAAAACTACACCTAAAATAAATGGAGTCACGCATCAAATTAATCCTACCCTCAAATCCAATTGAAACTTGCGGCATCAGAAAAATTTTGACCTCAAATGCCAACCATGAAACCAGTACACTCTAAGTGGATTAAATCATGAAATTCTAAGGACTCTCACATTCATTTTTATACCCTAATAATTGTATAAAAATCCTCAAAATAACATAAATGATAACACACACACACACTGGGGTTATCATATATATATCTAGCATCACAAACAAAGTCAACTACCTACTCTAGGGCACCAATCCTCATTGGGGATCTACTTACCAGATTACTCCCTCAAGGGATTGGTCACATCCATGTGTAAATAATGACATCATCCTATGAAAATTTGTATCGAGTAAAACTATAGTCATATGGTTTGATCAGGTACATTTACTCCATGATATTATATGGTAAAATACCATATAGGTTGTCACTAAAACATTAAGTAATCAAACCAGCATTACAATCACCCAGTAGGGGTCCATCATTAAGGAATCCAATTCATATACTGACCCATTAAGGGTCATTATACATCCCTTTCACAATGAGATGGTATAACCATCATCAAATAACATCATAGGGAAGATCCATGTGACCTTTCATCAAAACGAAAATATAATATTTTAGCTTCCACTAGTAAGATATAGTGGAAAATACACTATTTGTTTTTATTGAAATTTTAAATAGTTGAACTTTATATTTTTAATGAAATCCATCACATATTAGTACACAAATAACAATTTAATCATATGTGATAAATGCGATTCAAGTAAACATGCCTCTTTAAACTATGATCCAAGAGACAAAACAATAATAAACTTATAAAATAAAAAATCCTACTAAAATAAATATTGGAACTATAACATCCAAAACCATGAATTCAAATCCCATAACCCCGGTAACTAGGAAATTATACCGAAAAGGTGTTCATGACTCTATGGTCTGAGGTCCATCAAAATATCTAATGCATTAATATTACATTGCTACGATATATCTAATTGTAATACAAAATAAATAGATACTTCAATATCACTTTGTGTTATACTGATATTGGTTGACTCTATAATAACAAAATTGGAGTGTCATGTGACATTGGTCATTCCTCTCCGTACACCGGAGGTTGCCTAATATCAGCAAGGGTATAAGGTATTAATATGAGGATATTATACCCTTGTATTATAGTGAAAAATAGTATAAATGAACAAACATCATCAATAAAAATAATCATAATATGTAGAAACAATAACAACATCCCTGATATAACAAATGAATTGTTAATGTACAATCATACATCCTAACTAACCACCCACCAAGACAATCACATAAAAAATGAATATATATATATATATATATATATATATATATATATATAAGACTCTACTACCATCATTGAACCATACCTCATCTAAATATCTTGACTCTAACTAAACCATCAAGCTCAATCATCCAATACATGGTCCTTGTCTTACTTGTCCCTACACACATGAGGTCTACTCGAGTACAAAGTGTTATGGATTCCAAATTATGGTGGGAGTAAAACTCAGTAGGCCACCACCAGAGGTATCCCTAATATAAATATAAAATATAATGTTCACACATGGGATATGATCATAATATCAAATAAGAAAAAGTGTAATAGAATAATAACCATTGATTATTATGTTATAAGGTGACACTTGTAACACCCCAAATTTTGATAAAGTTATAGATCATTTTTTTGGTTTAAATTAATTTTTATGTCCCTTGTAATAGTATTTCTTCAAGTCACATAGCTCAAAAGGGTGTCTGATTCTTGTTTGGTGCCTAGATCCCTAGATTTTGGAGAAACATATTGGGTCACACGGTTAGTGGAAATCATGCCACCCAGCCTAGTTGGATTATTCTAACTATGTGGGGAATTTTGGGGGATCAAACGGCTATAGATTTTTCTACAACTATGTGAGACATGGTGCATTCCCATGCAGGCGTACAAGGATTTGGTTTCAGTGTGTTTTCTCACAGCTTGTTCATGGTTAGGAAAATCATGTACCTAACCCATGTAGAGTCCCTCCGTAGGAAGATCCAGGTGCATTGTTGACACATGTTTTGGTGAAACATCTTTCCAAACTATGAAACCTAGTTTTGTAGGGTGATTTTATAGTTTATAGAATTAATGAACTTAAAATCTTACCCCTTATTTTTATTCTCCCATTTTTAGTGTGCAACCCCTCTATCCTCTCCTGTGAATTCTCCCTCTTCCTAATATAGGGATCTTGTTGTTGGGCGGAGAAGTTATGGCAAGAGGGGGGGTGAATTGCCTTTTAAAAATAAATAACAATTTAAAATCAAAGTTAAAGGTGCAGCGGAAATAAAATAGGCAAGACACAAAATTGATAACGGAGTTCGGCTTAAACCAAAGCCTATGTCTCCGCTCCCAACTCAACCGTTGAGAGATTTACTACCGCTTGCTTTTTAATGGTTTTAGCAAGAAACCCACTAGACTTTAAGGTTAGTCTAGAACCTATTACAGCTTGCTTTTAATGGTTATGCAAGAACCCACTTACTTTTAATGGTTGAGCAAGAACCCACTAGCCTTCTTACAGGTGAAGGCTAGCTCACCTATGACTCAAGCCTTTTAAAGGGAAGGCTTGACTAACCTCTTCACACCTTGAAGGTGGTGTGAAAACCCAAACAAGAGAAAGATGAGAGAAACAGGGGTTTGTAGGAACAAACCCAAATTGATGCTCAAAATAATTAAAACAAGAAAAACCGTAATGAGGAGAAGTCTTGGGCGCCAATGGATTGATGAAGTTGATGAAGAGCGCTCCCAAGCTTCTTTGATGGTGCTCCTTGGATGTGGAAATGAGTTGGAGCAAGTGGGGTTCCTTGAAGCAATTCGCCGAAGGTTCTCCAAATGATCAAAAATGTTCCCGTGGGCTTACGTGTGTTTCCGGGGCTTCCTAGTCCTTTATTTATAGAGGAGGAACCCTCAAATGGCCTTTGGGGGGCTTCAGAGCCGTTGGAGAGGCCTTCGGAGCCGTTGGGAGTCAAGTGGACAAGCCTGGTCAAAGCCCAACGTCTAGTTTGACTGGCTCCACCGGCTGACCGGTGCTTGGCCACCGGTTGTCCGGTGCTTTGAAAAAGGGAGAGGGCTCGGGCTCAGGCACCACCGGCTGGCCGGTGAGGAGGCCACCGGTTGGCCGGTGCTGAGGCAGTAGCTGACCCATTCTGTCTGGGTTCCACCGGCTGGCCGGTGGTGGGACACCGGTTGGCCGGTGGTCTGGACAGAGGGATGCCATCTGTCCAGGCTCCATCGGCTGGCCGGTGGTCATCCACCAGTTGGCCGGTGGGACTGAAATCAGTCCACTTTGGCTTCTTGATTTCTTGGCCCAATTCCTTGGAAACCTGAAATCATGCCTATCATCCAAAAACACTTAAAACAAGATTAGATAAATAAGAGAGTGATTGTGATCATGAAAATTAAACCACGAGGGGTACGAGAGGTACAACACTTGTGTGATCCCTTATCTGGACTCCAAATACATCATCGTCGGAAGCATTGGAATACTATAGATAAGATATTTAATAATATTTCTACACTTTATAGTTTCTTTTCCCATCTCTCTAATTATTTTTGTGTGATATCATTCACCCTATTTGTTAGGGTATTTGTAAATTTCTCTTAGTTTTATTGTTCTGCTTCATATCTAAAGCCTTTATTATAAGAGGAGTCATCTAGGACCCTACGGTAGGTGGTCTAGTTGTTTTCCCTAAAATTTTAGTTGATTTAATAGTATTTACCATTGTGTGTCATGAAGTAAAATTCCTCACATTTCCTTAAATGTGATTTTCTATTCTAAGTTAATATACACATTTTTTTATACTGTTGTTGAATTTTATTATTTTTTATATTTTTTTGACCCCATTAATTTCCACACTTAGGGTGTACCAAATGAAATAAAAACTTTTATATAATTATTTAGTTAAAACAAAAAAACCATCTAAGTTTTTTTCTTATCACCAATATTGAAATGGGTTTTCCTTTATAAATTAAATGTATAAATTTAAATTAAAGTAAATGGGTGGAAAGTCCATGCCACATGTTATATATTTATAAATGTGAATTTTATGAATTTTGATTCCATTGGTTGTGTTAGTATTGATGAATATAATGCTTAAGAGGTAATCCCTTGTTGTTGTTATTATTGTTAGGCCATGGAGATTGGTCATTATATTATGGATAAGGGATTTTTTAAGAATGATGTTTCACACTTCCATACATTGAGTGTTGAGTAGGATGTCTCAAAATTTTATACTCCTTTTTTGAAGGATTTTCATGATGCTCTACATTCCTATGCTTCAGGTGTTGGGAATCATAACTCACCCCACTATCTCGAGTGACAAGAATGATGTCTTGCATTAATATTAGATTATGGTCTCACACCCTTGCTAGAGCCATAGAATTGTTAGACTTATTATGGAAACCTAATTTATCCCTCGAGTTCAGATAGCACCTAGTATTCATCTATATGACTACTTATGTCTTCATGTACATAGTGAGTATATGTGTATACAATATATATCTATATATTACTAATTATATATATATATATGCTATTCTAATAAAAAAATTACACAGGTCTATGATGAAGTAGGTAGAGCCAACAATTTATCCTGTAGAAACCTAATTAGGTTGGTTTTCATTATTAGGAATTGTTTATTGTTAATTTTACCTACACACTTATATTCTATATACACTAGCTAGATTATTTATACACACTGTTAGTGGTGACCTACCAATTTTATCTCATACCCTACTCGGGCTAGCTTTGGTCCGGGGGTAGACCTCATACTTGCAGGTATGGATAAGGGAAAGTGTACTCTTAAAAATGATTGAACTATTATAATTCTAATATCGAGTATGGAAGAAGAGGACCTATAATATACTTATGATTAAATTAAAGAATCCTTTTGATCTTTTTGTTTTTTATATCATGTAAATATGTCTTTCCCCTGTTTCCCCTTTCTCATATTAGCATGACAAGAAATAATTTTATATGACTTAGTCTATGGGATTATTATTATTATTATAGTTGATTATTGTTTGAGCTTCCATAGTTGATTATTCTATTTTCATTCTGTTGTTCTATTTCTGATATAAGGATTTCGCTACTTTTATATATATATTATATATATTGTGCCACTCTAATATGAGGGCATTGTATCTACACTAAACCACCCTAGATCCTCACTATTAGTTAACAGATTCTAGCATTTGGGGAGGAGAATGTGAGGCTATGTGACCCACCGACTCAGGGCCCCTGTTATGTGGATCTAATGATGGGATGTTACAAAGTGGTATTATAACACATTCATTTCCTTTTGTCTTACTATTTGGGTATTAAACCGGAGACTTGGATATAATTAAATTTGGTAATGGGCCTTTTCTTGGGAGTAGCTAACCCATGTATAGGGGAATCCCAAGGTACATTGGATGATTTATTGTTCTGATTGGATTACGCATGTTACAGTTGATACGATTACAATGTTGGGTGATGAACATTCTTTTTGGTATTGTTATTGTTGACTTTATTGATTTTGGACATGGCCCTTGGTTTATTATGGAAGGGAATTATTATTTCATGCATCATTATAGGCACTCTTTGACTAATTTTACATGCATTTTTTCATTCCATGGATACTTTCTGCATGCATTTTACTGTTTCATATAGTCAGTGGTTGGATTTTTATATACTAAAATGTGCTATAATTTCTTGTAAGGAAAATATAATTGGATTAATTAAAGTTACTACCTCAATGATAATAGTTTTTCACCACATATATTGGTAGTGAAACCTCAATAATCCAATTATACTATATTGTAGGTTTTAGACCTATGTGTTCAATGGGATTGTTACATAATGTTACTGCATGTAAAGGTCAAGTTATTGTTAAAAGATGTTCCAATTAAAATATATAAGATGTATGAATTTTATAAATTGAAAATGGTGGTGAATCTAACTAGACTATGATATATATATATATATTTTTATAATATAGTATGAACTAAAGTGAATTCAAACTTACAGATTTAAATGGTTTCCACTAAATGGGGATGTTAATTTCAATGTAGTGGGAATTTTCCTCTACAATTTACAATTGGAGCTCCATATATAAGAACCGCTACTATGTTATATGAGACCTAGACCCATATTTGGCCTTATTAGTGGGTAGATGGGAGTGTCTCTTACATTCATAAGACCTATTATGGTATTTATTTACCAACTACATCTAGCTTTCGGAGAAGGTGGGTAGTTGAGATATTTTCATAGTAAGAATATATACCAATCCTAATTATACTTCATTAGTTATTTCAACTAATGAATCCATTTATAAGGAATGTGTTTGGCATTGTAAAATCATTCCACCATGACAGCCTCGAGTCGTATTCTAGGAAGGCGACGAAATCAATGCACTTGAGGTGGTGGGCCCTAGGCCTCTAGTGATACCTCCTACAGTGCCACCTATTGAACAAACCACTATTCCTGATATGGGCACCGACACCCAGTTTAAAGAGGTATTTTCTATTTGATATAGTCTATGAAAAGTGTTGGTAAACCTTCCCTGATTATGGTAGAGTTGACTTGGGAGTTTCAGTAGTAGAGTCCTCCCACCTTTTTGGGGATGGTGGATGACATGATGTAGAGTCATGACTAGAGGCTATGCTTTATGCTTTTGAACATTTAAAGACACCTACAAAGATGAGGGTCAAGCACATTGATTATATTATACAAAGATCTACCCAAAAATTGTGGGATACCATTAACCAGGTAGACAGGCATCAAGATATGATCTGGGTGGATTTCCATATGATCATTTACGACTACTTATTTTATAGATTTTGAGGGATGATCAGGCTATGTAATTAATAAACCTCCAACCTTGGAGCCATTTCTATCATGGGATATTCTTCTCATTTTTTTGAGGCATAGAATTTATCACATACTCTTTATGGTGATGATATTATGAATGAGAGGGAGGATGGGATTGTATAAAACATATGATCGTAGGTTAATGTCTTTCAATTGATGACCATTTCTAAGATATTCATGAAATACCTCATTATAGAGCAGAAAATTTGGGAAGTTGATAGTGGGAACCCATATATTTCAATACATTGTCAAGTAAATATTTATTCTAGTGGGTGAAAGCATTGTTTTGAGGTTTCTCGTGGGGTTAGAAGTAGCCATCCAGTTCGTAAATACAACTTCCTTATATGCCACCAGTATAAGAATCCATAGCACACAAAAACCCAGTGTATGAGGGATCCATTGTAGTTAAGTGGATGTAGTAGGATGGGGCATATCTAGTGATT
This sequence comes from Viscum album, assembly GCA_963277665.1. Classification (NCBI taxonomy): domain Eukaryota; kingdom Viridiplantae; phylum Streptophyta; class Magnoliopsida; order Santalales; family Viscaceae; genus Viscum; species Viscum album. The sequence continues at coordinate 817,633,773 of OY728142.1, forward strand.
CTGTAGGAATTTTCCATTAGTTCCTAGAGAGTAAGTATCTACACCCACCCCATGTTCTCAAGAGGGTCCTACAGTATCTATCTATGAAAGAAGTTGGAATACCATTGGATACTTAGGCAGAGGTTTTGTTCAAGATAGAGATAATAAAAATAAGAACATGTAGCGCCAGTAGAGTGGGCGTATATAGGGAAATCAGGCATTGAATTAGGGCGGTAATATGGTCTAGTTACATGAAGTGAAACCTATGCCAGAGTAGCGAAGCACTGAACCTTCTAATGTTTGATGTACTATTCTAATATCCTTTACATTAGTGTATTCTTTACTTAACACATTCCTATCACAATCTTTTATATATGAAAAAATTATACAGGTTCTAGACCTTATGGTAGAATGTTATTGTGGTGTTATGGAACTCAACCCCCTTTGGGGTTTTTGATCATAGAGTGTTTACCATTATAAGGATTGTACCCTATATATAAGAAGATAACACTTCATATGGAATCTTTTCATCATTAACATGATAGGGTATGATGTAATTATCATGATGGACGGGTTAGTTCCGTATTAATCCCATGTAGATTCTTATTACTGGAGGGTGACATTTATATCACTAGGGGATATAGACATATCAACAAGGGAGAATGGGGTTCCAATGCTTCTGAAGTTGGACCTGAACACTAGGGGATGTGTAGAGTGAAACCCAATATTTCCAGTATTTTCATGGATGATTAGGGGTTACAAACCACTATTTTACCTCCAATAGTAGATCATTATAGGGTAGTATTCCAAGAAACAATCCATGTTCTACCTCTAGTGAGGTAGGTAAAATTCTCCATTGAGAAAGTTCTAGGAGTAGCACTAGTGTCCATTCCTCCTTGAAGGATGAAACCTATGGATATTTTGGAGCTCAATAAATACACTACGGGAAAAATGGGTATTTGCGACGGCGGTATTTACCCGTCGCAAATAATTAGGCTTTTGCGACGGGATTGCTTTCCCCGTCGCAAATAGTTTTCCCGCGATGCACGCCAAATCGCGGGAAACTTATTTGCGACGGGGGAATATTCCCGTCGCAAATAACCGGCGGCGGTAAAAGGTATTTGCGACGGGAATATTCCCCCATCGCAAATACTATGTCGGCAGGGGTTATTTGCGACGGGTCTCGTCGCAAATAACTATTTACCGGTTGACCGTAATAAATGTTGGCTAAGGTATTTGCGACGGGTACCGTCGCAAATAATACTAATTGCGACGAGAATCCCGTCGCAAATGGGCCCGTCGCAAATAATCTAACCTATAAATACCCCCATCCGTTTTTTTCATTTCATTCTCATTCCTTATCTTCTCCTTCTCTCAAAATTATATTTCTAGAGTTGAGTTTTTCTCCAGTTTAATTTTTTTCTCCGGAGCTGATATTAAAGTTTTGAAGAACGATCAGAACAGATCAATTTTCAAGGTATTTATGTTCATTTTAATTTTTTATTTATTTTTAATTTTTTATTAGTTTCAATTATTATTAATTAGTTGTAATTTAATTATGTTTACATTGTTTTATTACTTAATAAATTTAAATTATTAGTATTGTTTATAGTTAATGGTAATTAGGAATAATTAGTAATAATTTTTAATAATTAAGAATAAATATTAATAATTAGTAATAAATACCAATAATTAGGAATAAGAACATTATTACATTATTAGTTTATTTTATTATTAATATTAAAATAATATAATTTTTTATATATATACAATTCTTTTTTCATCTGTGTGTTTGTTGTCTTCACATGTATTATTTGTATGTGAAGATAGAAAACGCACAGATGAAAGAAGAATTGTATATAAATTAGAAAATTATATTATTTTAATATTAATAATAAAATATATTAATAATGTTATTATTTGTAATTATTGGTAATTATTTCTAATTATTGATAATTATTCATTTAATTACTAATAATTAGGAACAATTATCAATAATTATCAATAATTAAGAATAATTAGTAATAATTAGTAATAATTACCAATAATTAGTATTAATTACCTATAATTAGTATTAATTACCAATAATTAGTATTAATTACCAATAATTAGTAATAATTAGGAATAATTAACAATAATTATTAATAATTACCAATAATTAACAATAATTAGTAATAATTACCTATAATTAGTATTAATTACCAATAATTAGTATTAATTACCAATAATTAGTAATAATTAGGAATAATTAACAATAATTAGTAATAATTAGTAATAATTAGTAATAATTAGTATTAATTAGGAATAATTAGTAATAATTACCAATAATTAGTAATAATTATTATTAATTACCAATAATTAGTATTAATTACCAATAATTAGTATTAATTATCAATAATTAGTAGTAATTGCCAATAATTATAATTAATTACCAATAATTAGTATTAATTACCAATAATTAGTATTAATTACCAATAATTAGTATTAATTACCAATAATTAGTATTAATTATTAATAATTACCAATAATTACCAATATTTAGTAATAATTAACAATAATTGCCAATAATTAACAATAATTGCCAATAATTACCAATAATTAGTAATAATTACCAATAATTATCAATAATTACTAATAATTATCAATAATTACTAATAATTATCAATAATTAATACTAATTAGCAATAATTAGTAATAAATAGTAATAATTACTAATAATTAGCAATAATTAGTAATAATTAGAAATAATTAGTAATAATTAGAAATAATTAGTAATAATTAGTAATAATTAACAATAATTAGTAATAATTAACAATAATTAGTAATAATTAGGAATAATTCAAAATAATTAGTATTAATTAGGAATAATTAGTAATAATTATCAATAATTAGTAATAATGATTATTAATTACCAATAATTAGTATTAATTACCAATAATTAGTATTAATTACCAATAATTAGTATTAATTACCAATAATTAGTATTAATTATCAATATTTAGTAATAATTACCAATATTTAGTAATAATTAACAATAATTGCCAATAATTAACAATAATTAGTAATAATTACCAATAATTATCAATAATTACTAATAATTATCAATAATTACTAATAATTATCAATAATTAATAATAATTAGCAATAATTAGTAATAATTAGCAATAATTACTAATAATTAGAAATAATTAGTAATAATTAGAAATAATTAGTAGTAATTAGAAATAATGAGTAATAATTAGTAATAATTAACAATAATTAGTAATAATTAACAATAATTAGTAATAATTAGGAATAATTAGGAATAATTAGTATTAATTAGGAATAATTAGTAATAATTACCAATAATTAGTAATAATGATTATTAATTACCAATAATTAGTATTAATTTCCAATAATTAGTATTAATTACCAATAATTAGTATTAATTACCAATAATTAGTATTAATTATCAATAATTAGTATTAATTACCAATAATTAGTATTAATTACCAATATTTAGTAATAATTACCAATATTTAGTAATAATTAACAATAATTGCCAATAATTAACAATAATTAGTAATAATTACCAATAATTATCAATAATTACTAATAATTATCAATAATTACTAATAATTATCAATAATTAATAATAATTAGCAATAATTAGTAATAATTATCAATAATTACTAATAATTAGCAATAATTAGTAATAATTAGAAATAATTAGTAATAATTAGGAATAATTAGTAATAATTAGTAATAATTAACAATAATTAGTAATAATTAACAATAATTAGTAATAATTAGGAATAATTAGGAATAATTAGTATTAATTAGGAATAATTAGTAATAATTACCAATAATTAGTAATAATGATTATTAATTACCAATAATTAGTATTAATTACCAATAATTTGTATTAATTACCAATAATTAGTATTAATTACCAATAATTAGTATTAATTACCAATAATCACCAATAATTACCAATAATCACCAATAATTACCAATAATCACCAATAATTACCAATAATCACCAATAATTACCAATAATGACCAATATTTTCCAATATTTTCCAATAATTACCAATAATTACCAATATTTTCCAATAATTACCAATATTTACCAATAATTACCAATATTTACCAATAATTAGGAATAACTACCAAAACTTAAGACTAACTACCAATAATTTGGAATAATTACCAATAATTTGGAATAATTACTAATAATTTGGAATAATTACCAATAATTTGAAATACTTACCAATAATTTGGAATAATTACCTTATTACATTATTTGTATATTTTATTATTAATATTAAAATAATATAATTTTCTATATTATATACAATTCTCTTTTCTTCTGTGTTTTTTCTGTCTCCACATGTAATATTGGCATTCTTTTTCAAAATTATCAACCTACTCACCAATGGAGATGTGAAAGTGAATGCCAATATTACATGTGGAGACAGAATGTGAAACACACAGATGAAAGGAGAATTGTATATAATATAGAAAATTATATTATTTTAATATTAATAATAAAATATACTAATAATGTAATGATGTTAGTATTATATAATTAATATTTATGAAAAAAATTATATTATTATTATTAAAAAAATAAAAAATCAATATAATATTAAAATTATCAATATTTGTAATAGGTTTTGCTTTATTCTCAATATATTCAATCCTTGCTTGTGTTTTTTCTAACAAATTATTCAAAACCAGTAATGCTTTTATATTTTATAGAAAAATATGGAACAACGAGGTCGTCAACAGTTATTATTAGATGACCGCATATGGATAAATCAACGTAGAAATCCAAATGGTTCTGGTTTAAATCTAGTATATATAGAGGGTGTGGAGAGTTTTTTATCATTTGTGGCATCAAATCCAGAATTTGTTTCAGAAGGAAAGATAAAATGCCCTTGTAGAAAATGTGCATTGAGAACATTTGACACGTTTGAAAAAGTGGGGGAACATCTCTTGCGTTTTGGTTTTCAAGCAGATTATGTTTTTTGGTATCAACACGGTGAACGCAGTTCCAGAGCAGGTGATACCAACTTGATTCCGGATCTATCCCAGTTTCAAGATTTAGTACATGATGTTGCAGGTTCATCTGTTCAACATACAGAAACTCCGGCTGATATAGCTTCAAATCCTGAGTTGGGACCGTCTGAATTTTATGAGTTGTTGAAGTCTGCTGAGGATGCATTATATCCTAGCTGCAAGATGAGCAAATTAGAAGCAGTTGCAAAATTTATGGCTATCAAATCAGATAACGTAATGTCAAACACATGTTTTGACCAGATATTTTCTTTGCTGAAAACACTGTTACCCAAAGGAAATGTTTTACCTGCAAATTACTATGAAAGTAAGAGGTTGGTTCGAAATTTGGGACTTACTTGTCAGAAGATTCATGCATGTTCAAATGACTGCATTTTATATTCATGGGAAAATGATTCACTGGATATTTGTCCCACATGTGGGCAACTGAGATATAAAGAAGGACAACACGGGAAGTCTGGTTTGATTCATGTAAAACAATTGAGATATTTTCCGCTTACGTCCAGACTTCAGCGTTTATTCATGTCTAAGAATACAGCGACAATGATGTCATGGCATAAAGAGAATAGTTCAACCGATAAAAGCTTGAATCATCCAGCCGATGGTGATTCATGGAAACATTTTGATAGAGTACATCCATCATTTGCTTTAGAAGCTAGAAATGTTCGACTGGGCCTTTCCACTGATGGTTTCTGCCCGTTTGGATCTTATGGTAGTCAATATTCATGTTGGCCTGTTTTTTTAACTCTGTATAATTTACCTCCATGGATGTTGATGAAGGAGCCATATATATTTTTGACTTTACTAATTCCAGGACATCCGAAGAAAAATATTGATGTTTATTTGAATCCATTGATTGATGAATTAAATTTATTTTGGAGTACTGGTGTCAGTACATATGATGTTGCAACGAAACAGAATTTCATACTGAGAGCAGCATTGATGTGGACAATAAGTGACTTCCCGGATTATGGGATGTTATCTGGCTGGAGTACACATGGTCAGAAATCATGTCCTTACTGTATGGGAGAGAACAAAGCATTTATGCTCATTCCTGGAAAGAAACCTTGTTATTTTGACTGTCATCGCAGATTTCTTCCAGCTGATCATCCTTTTCGCAGAAACAGATCTCATTTCAGAAAAGGAACAGCTGAAAGGGATGGACCCCCAAAAATGCTATCTGGTTTGGAGTTAAAATCGGTTGTATTTTCATTACCTCCCATCACTTTTGGTCCCATAATAAACCAACAGAAAATTTCTGGTTTTGTGAAAGAACACAATTGGATTAAACGTAGCATATTTTGGGATTTTCCATATTGGTCTGATTTGTTGGTCCGACACATGTTAGATGTCATGCATATTGAGAAGAACTGTTTTGATAATTTGTTTCATACAGTTTCGGATACGCCAGGAAAGAGCAAAGACAATGTAAATGCACGTTTAGATCTTGCCCAAATTTGCAGGCGTCCAGAATTAGAACTATTTGAGAATGTCAGAACAGAAAGGTTACTGAAACCAAAAGCAGTTTATACACTGTCTAAAGAAAACCGTTTATTATTTTGTCAGTGGATTGCAGATTTGAGACTTCCAGATGGATGTGCTTCCAATTTGGGTAGATGTGTAAAGAATGGTCATATTACTGGATTAAAAAGTCATGATTGTCATGTTATAATGGAGAGACTTCTACCCATTGGATTAAGAGGTCTGTTGAATTCTGTGATTTGGGATTCCATAACAGACATGTCTCATTTTTTTCGGGAAATTTGTGCGGCTACGGAAGATTATGATGCTCTAGGAAAACTTGAAAAAGATGTTGTTTTAATTATATGTAAACTGGAAAAAATATTTCTGCCGTCTTTCTTCGACTCAATGGAACATTTGATGTTACATTTGCCATATGAAGCCAAATGTGGAGGTCCGGTACAGTTTCGATGGATGTACCCATTTGAAAGATGCATGCAAAAATTGAAAAGAAAAGTACACAACAAAGCATCTGTTGAAGGATCTATTACAGAAGCTTATTTGCAAGAGGAAATATCTTTTTTCTGCTCCCATTATTTTGAATCTGAGTATCCTTCAAAACACAACCGAATGGGACGGAATGAGAGGAATATTGATGAAATCGACAATCAATTATCTATTTTCAACCAGTCAGAGCTTGGTTTTGGTGGAGTTTCTGAACGCTAGCTTTCAGATGATGAACATCATAGAGCTCATACGTATGTTCTGCTCAACTGTGAAGAGATGACATCAGTTGTACTGTAAGTGTTTATATCACTTATTCTATCATTTATGTTACAGTAAATAACTTTGGTTTTTATAGGTTGTATGATAATCATATCAAGAAACAAATTCCACAAATTACAGCAGCTGCTCTCGAAGAACGTCGACTGAAAAATTTCTCTCAGTGGTTTCAAAAACTGGTAACATAAATTCTTTATCTTTTAGCAACTCATTCAATGTATAGTTTACTATATTGATAATTATTTCACAAATCTTCAGGTGTCTCGACATGCTGATAAAATTGACAAACGGTTGTGTGTATTGAGTAACCCACCTTCCAAACTTGTTAAAACTTATAATGCATATGTGGTGAATGGATTTCGATTCCACACACATGCATATGGGGAATCGAAAAAAAACAATGAAAAGTGGAGTTAGCTTGAGAGGATCTCATCATCGAGAAAATGAAGTTGACCTTTATGGCATACTTGATGAAATCATTGAACTCTGTTATCTTGGACAACATTACATAACCATGTTCAAATGTCGGTGGTTGGATACAGAGAGAGGCGTGCGTGTTCATCCGACTCATGGAATCATCGATATTAAATGTAAAAGTGTTCTCGCAGTAAATAAACCATTCTTATTGGCTCAACAGGCATATCAAGTTTATTATGCAAAGTACTATGCAACATCAAGAGACTTGACTGATTGGTGGAGTGTAATAAAAATCAAAATTCGTGACAATCAGTTTAGTCAAAGTGAATGTGCTTTCACTGATGTGCAAAGAATTGAAGTTTTTCAAGAGAGTACTCAAAATCAATCTTTTTTACAAAGAGAAATGAGTATCGATGACGACATCCACATTTAAGAGTCGGTGATGACGATGATTTTAATGATGTCACATATGAATTTGAAACGGTAAGAGATGAAGCAACTGTAACTCAAATGGATATCGATGATGTTGAGGAGGAATATGAAGATGACATTGACATATATGAATATGATGATGAAGATGAACACTGATAGCATTTCATGGTATTTATATACAATGACCCTCAGCCTGCAGGCGCTCCAGGGAGTACGCGGAGGGGGCGCGGTCTTGCACGACTGATGATTCCTGACCCCGTCCCCGAGCGACGTCCACGTCTTGGGTTTGATCCACGCACACGGAGGTGTGATAACCTGTGTGATAACCTGTGGATTTGACTAAGATTTCATTAATCTATTCACATAATAAATGTTTATTATTTTTTCAGTTTTCCGCATATAGCAGTCGGACAGGGCAACGCTATTTTGCGCAACTATTTCTCTCAGCCGTGGACCACATGGGAGCAGATTCCCATTGATGTGCAGCAGGCCATGTTCGGCCATTGGTTGGTACGTACGTAAATAAATAATTTTTATTTTGAAAATTATTTCATTTCTAACTTGATATTTTGATTTATTTGTAGGGTTTATGGTATCCGATCGAGGATACCATGCGTGACGCCATCCACGAGGCATGGGAGGTGGCCATGCGTGATCGTCTTCTTCAGTTTTTGCACAATTTAAGAAAAGCTGCGATGAAGAAAGCAGGAGTGTCAGATTTTGAGGAGTCATGTAGAGCACACCGACCAGAGTATATTTCATCCCATGTATGGGATGGATTATGTGCGCACTGGTTGAGTGGTGCCTTTCAGAGGAGATCATCGGTGGGGAGGCAGAATCGGGGGAGACAGGAGGTGACTCATCGAGCTGGGAGTCGTTCTTTCAGTACTCATAGACAGCATCTGGTACGTACATTATTTATAAATATTTTATATAACTATAAATATTAACAGTTTTTTTTTATTCTTATAGGCTGTCGAGCACCCCGATATTACAGAGTACGACATATATCGGAGGATGTATAGTGATCCTGCTACTGGGGAGCTCAGAGGTGATCGTCAGCATCACATCGTGGTCAGTATTATTTGTTTTCAAGTTTAAAAATTAACTGCATATAATATATTCACAATTTTAATTTTAAATTGCAACTATAGGAGTCATATGAGGCCGCAGCGGCACAGGCCCGGCCTGAGAGTCAGGCCGAGTCATCAGATTAGACCACTGCCCGTCAGTTTGATGATGCGGCATGGATGCAGGCCACCCAATATGCCTTCGAGAAGGTCCGGGTAGTTGGTATCGGCTCTCGACTGACTCCCGGAGATTATTATGGCAGTGCTGCGATGTCGGCGTCCAGCTCGAGAGGAGCTCGTGCATCTTCTTCTACACAGTATGAGGATCAGTTGCGATCTCAGACTGCACAGATAGAGAGTCTCCGACAGGAGCAGGAGCAGATGTGTCAGCAGCATGAGGAGGAGCGTCGACGCCAGCAGCAGCTGTACGAGGAGCAGGCGAGTCGGTGGCAGCAACAGCATCAGGAGAAGATGGAGTACATGCGCCGACTCACTCATTCTTTAGGGATGGAGTTTCCTCCACCACCATCTGCAGATCCCCCACCTCCCCCCCCTCCCCCCCCCCCTCCTTCAGATTAGAGTTTGTATTTCTGTTATAAAATTTGTGAAATCAAAATATTTTTTTTGTCTATTCGTAGTTTCTGTCTCATTATAAAATATTAATAATATTATATTTTTAAATAACAATATTAATATGAATAATAATATTATTTATATTTTATAATATTAAATTTTATATATATATTAAATTTTTATATATATATTAAAATTATATATATATATTAAAATTTTATAATATTATAATTTAATTATTTTTTTTGTAATACTTGAAATATTTTAATATTTGAATGTAAAATAATTCTATTATTTTTATATTAATTAAAATAACTTATTAATATTTTTTTATTTATGAATTATAATTGTAATATTATTATATTAATTAAATTATTTATTAATATTCTATTATTTTTATTTTTGAATTATAATTCTACTATTATTATAGTAATTAAAATAATTTATTATTTTCATTTGTAAATTATAATTCTATTATTATATTAATTAAAATAATTTATTAATAATTTATTTTTATTATTTTTTTTATAGTATTTGCGACGGGATACTATGCCCGTCGCAAATACAAGTATTATTAATAGTTTTTTATTTTTTTTTTAAAAAGTATTTGTGACGGGTCCCAACTCCTGTCGCAAATACTAGTATTATTAATTTTTCTTATTTTTTTTGAAAAGAGTTTTTGCGACGGAACCGTCGCAAAAGCTATTTGCGACAGGGTCCCGTCGCAAAAGGTATTTGCGACGGGACCCGTCGCAAAAACTGTTTTAAAAGTTTTTTACAAAAATACGGAATACTATTTGCGACGGGGAGAATTCCCGTCGCAAAAAAAGGCTTTAGAGACGGGCCCGTCACAAAAAAAGGCTTTAGCGACGGGCCCGTCGCAAATAAGTGTAGTTGCGACGGCATTTTCAGCAACGGGCTATTTACGACGGGACCCCGTCGCAAATGGCTATTTGCGACGGGATCCCGTCGCAAATACCTGTTTTTCTAGTAGTGATAGTTGGAATACTTGGGTGATAAAATATTTATACTCCGCAAAACCACTCCTTCGGGTTCATCGATCCTCTTTTCCATGACAAAATTAGGTTCCCTTAGACTTCGTGTGGATTACCACTAATTTAATAAGCTTGCAGTTAATAACTGATATCTACTACCATGAATAGATGACATATCTGATCAACTCTAAGGAGTGAGGGTGTTTTCAAATATTAATTTTAGGTTGGGATATCTTTAGGTGCATTTTAGTTCCTCATACATACCTCAAACAACATTCCATAGTAGGTATGATCTTTATGAGTACCTATTCATGTCGTCCACTCTCACGAACGCACCTTCTATATTTTTTGTTCTGATGAATTGTGATATCCACTCATACATGGATTCATTCATGGTAGTCTTTGTGGATAACATATCAGTGTATTTCTTGTCTCAACATGTCCACTCCCAAAATCTTTATATTGTGCTGAATACACTTAGAGAGCACAAACTTTATTCTTAGTCGAACAAATTTCACTTTTTGATCTAAAATATCCACTTCTTGAGTTGTTTTATCTTCGATTCAGGGGTTTTAGTAGACCCAAATAAAGTAATAGATGTAGTTTCCTGATAACATCCCAAGAACATATTTTACCTTCAGATTTTCTCAGTGTTAGATGAATTTTAGAGACTTTTCTTCCATGATTTCTCATGCCTAGAAGCTCATCTTTTGAATTTGACTAAGAAGAGTGTGAAATTGATATGTTTATAATTTTATGAAAAACACTATTATAGGTTAAAGGGGATATTGACTTCAACACTGATCTTGATTCTGTCATATCCATAAATGAGCTACATTGTTTTAAATGACACATTACGTATCATGATTGGAGCTGTTCTGATATAGGATGAGCGAGCCAAAGTGTACAAGTGTCATTAGTTGAGGCATCATGAGCAGAGTTACCCAACACATGACCTTGATATAGAAACTACATTTCATGATCTAAAATGTTGCATACATTATTTACTTTGGGATAATTTTCTGGTATTAAATAATCACAAAATCCTCGAGTATATTTTTACACAGTGTGATCTAAATTTCAAACAGTGTATATGATTTTAGTACATGTAATTATTCTATTTCAAGCTTACCTATATTCCTCGTAAAGACAATTCTATATCTGATGTAATGAGTTGGAATACTTAGACACTGGAAGTTCCAGAGGCTAGTGGTGAGTGGCAGCTCATGGACTTGTTTTCAGAGATTCACATTGAGATTCTAGAGGAGCAGGGACAAACTATCCACTTAGCCTTTGAAGTGACCTATACCCTTTTGGAAGAGTTATAATGAGAAAACACTCAGATCTTGGGGACTTAGTACTGAGGGAGAGTATCTCATATTATGATTCATCTTCTAGTCAGAAGACATATAAGGATTATAGTTTATGCTTTCATGAGAATTTCTTGGTCCTAAAAGACATTCAAGAAGAGTTGATACAGGAATTTCAGGAATTAGTTTGGGTATTATATTCCAATGTCAACAAGATATATCGATACATACATCTCCAGTATTGGTGGTATGCTATGAAAAGGAAGATAACCAAATATATCACTTGGTATTCCACCTATCAGTAGTTGAAGTTAGAACATTAGTGACAACCAATACATTTACTACCATTACCCATTCCTAGTAGAAATGAGACAATGTCTCTATAGACTTACTAACTTGTTTTCCTAGATCACCGAATGAAAATGATATAGTTTGGGTATTCATTAATCATTTGAAAAAGTTCCCACCGTTATTACCTTTTAGAGAGAACTTCTTTGTAGATGACCTATGGAGGCTATTCACAGAGGAGGTCACACATCTTCAAGAATCACTGTAATATATTGTATATGAATGGGTTGCTCACTTTACATATCATTCCAGGTAGGGGTTGGAAAAATTATTGGCTAAACAGGTTCTTCTGAGAATAAACTATCACCCTCAGATTGATGGAAAAACAAATCATATGATTCAGGTGTTAGAGGACATGATATGTCAATGTTTCCTTGATTTTGGAGGTTTTTGGGAGAAACACATACTCCTCATTGAGATTTCTAATAATAATAACTTTTATGCTACCATTCAGATGAACCCTTATGAATCCTTATATGGTAGGCCTTAAAGATCACATCCATTCTAGCTAAAGGCTAGGGAGGTAGTTTTTCATGGATCATGTATCATCTATGAGACTTAAGAGAAAGTCCATTTGATTAGAATGTGAATGTTGACAACTAAGTCCATAAAATAGTCATATGACAATTTATGATGATAACCTATTGAGTTTGAGGTTGGAGATCTTTTATTTTGTGAGCATTTCCCATGTTGGTCCATCAATGAATTAAAAGATAGGGTAAGCTTTCAACTTGATTCCTTGGAATCTTTTAGGTTTTCAACTGAATCGAACCAATGGAATACCATATTGAATTCCCTCAGAGATACTGATATATTCTTTATGGATTTCAGGTATCTCATCTTTACAAGTATTTTCCACACCCATCGCATGTTTTCAAACCTGATGAGGTTGAGTAAGATGTGGATGATTCCTTCAAGAAGTATCCAGTGTGTATCATGGATTGGATTGTGAAGACACTCTAAGGTAGGTCAGTTCTTGTAGTATGGGTTCTATGGAAACACAGACGAGTACATGACAAGACCTGGGAGAGGGAAGCTGATATATGATTCCAATGGCTATATCTTCTCTCATGTCATGTCACTTTACCCTTATAAGGCCAACTCATGGATGGGGTTATTTATGGAGGGGAGGTTTTAACAACCTGACTATTCATGATGGTACATTTCATTGATTTCTGACTAAAATTCATTAGTTTGTCCCTTGTTATGGTATTTTATAGAGTCGTCAATGTCACAAGGGAGTATGAGGATTGATCTGAACCTAGAGACTCGTATTTTGGGGAAACATATTGGACCACATGGTTAGTAGAAACTATGTATCCTATGCTACATGGTTTCTCTTCACTATTTAGGGTGTTTTGGAGGGGATCAGGGGCCAAAGTGTTGTTCTCAATCGTGTAATATGAGATGAACATCCACATGAGCCTATAGAGGTTTGGTGTTAATGGGTTTTTCATGTCTTAAAAAAAGTTCAAAAATGGTGTGCCTATTAGTTATGGGTTCTCTACTTAGTTAGAGCATAACGCTTGGTTGGAACATGGTTTGGAAAACCGTGTGGCCAAAACATGTGACCCAGTACTTGTGGTGATTTTATAATTTTTTCCTTAATGAATCTTAAACCTTTCCCCTTCTTTTCATTCTCCCATTTCCAGCATGCAGCCTCTCCATCCTCTCCTATGGTTTCTCCCTCATCTTAATCTATGTATATTGAGTGGTACCTCATAAGGACTCTAAACAGATTGCAATCCAAACCATTGTATATCTTGAGGTAATCCTTTTAATACTCTTTGTTCCATCCTTAATTGATTTTATTGTCTCTTATGCTATTTTGGTGCAATCTCATTATCCTTATTTTCAGGTAGTTTGTCCATTTTAATGATTTGATATGTTCTACATAAAATCTAAATGTGATATTGGACAAGGAGTCATCTAGGTCCCTAAGGTAGGTTTTATAGTTGTTTTCCTAAAAATATAAGGGGATTTCATATATTTCACTATTGTGCTGTAGACATGACATTTCTACACATCGCCTTAAAATGTTACTTTCTATTCTAAGTTAATATACACATGTTTTTATACTTATATTGAATTTTATTATATTATTATTGATTTTCAAACTCATTAATTACCACCCATTTGGGTGTTCTGAATGAAATTACCTCTTTTATATAATTTTTTGTTTGACCAAATCATCGTCATATTGTTTGTATTAACTCCAAGATGGAAATGGTTTTCCCTTTCCATAATGAATTAAATGAATAAATTTAAATGAAACAAAATGGGTGGAAAGTCCATGCCACATGTTATATATTTATAAACAAAAATTTTATGAATTATGATTCCCTTGGTTGAATTGGGCTTGATGAATATAAAGGTTAAGTGGTAATGCCTCATTATTATTATTATTATTATTAGACCATGGAGACCAATCGTTGGATTATGAATAAGGGACTTGTTGAGTATGATGTTTCATGATCAATTTAATCTGTTGTTGAGCATGGAATGACACACTATTATACACCTTTTTAAATGATGGGAATAATGCTCCATATTCTTGTGCTTCAGGTATAGGACATAATGACTCACCCCATTATCTTGAGTGATGGGCATGATGTATTACATTAATATAATATTATGGGATCATGCCCTTGCTGTATCCATGGGCTTGTTAGACTAGTTATGGACTCCTATGATATGATACAGGTCCATCTAGCACCTAGTATCGATGCATATGCCTACTTATTTCCTTACGTACTTTGTTCATGTACTTGTATATAGTATATAACTATATATATATATATTAAAACTTATATATATATATTTTATTTGAATTAGACTCTTACAAAAGATTATTCCAAACTAATTAGAGCCGCCCATGTGTCCTGTAGAAACCCGAGTCATCTAGTATTTATTATTCAGCATTGTTTATTATTCATTTTTCCAATACAAAATTTTTCTATATACATTGGATGGATCACTTCTAGACACCACTAGTGGTGGCCTACTATCTTAAAATTATATTTTTTTTATTTTTAAAATAGTATCGTTATGGTTGAGCAGTAACCAAAAACCATAGGTGTTATTCCAAAGTTACAGATCCAGAATCAAAATTTGATATTCAAAAAAACAAACATCAAACTCAAAGATTCCTCAATACATGAGTCACCTATGTTATCCATATTTACATCACTTTTTATAATCCATCATCATCATGGGTACACCAGCATCTTCTTTTCTTCCCATCACCTCTAGAGCGGATTACTGGAGCATTCAAAATTCATAAGATCCCTTCAACCTCTCAACCTCACTGTCGGCTATTCACCAATGTTGCCTTCATGTCTCCATCATTGAGCACCATCATTTATCTAGTAACAAATCATAAAAGAACATCATAGACTTTAGAACTTTCATCAATGAGAGAAAATCAAATGTCAGTCTCCCTATTGGAGACTATAATTCACTCATAAAACACATTACAGAACCTCCTTGAAGACCACCATACCATCCTAATTAAGAAGGGAGCACAGGACTAGGACATTCAAGTAGATTTCAGTAGATAGAGGCCTTGGTAGAGGACCATTATAGAGACCTAATTTTCCTCATTAAGATATAGAAATACCACACTCCTACATGAAAACATCAAACCATTAAAAAAATAATAAAAACCAACACCATAAATCACTACTCCCATAGAAAGACTAATCCCAACAACACATCACCAGTTCAAAGCTCATTCAAATGAAAAAACCAAAAAAAACAAAAACTCAATAAAAAAACTTATAAAGACATGAAAATATCACTAAAAAGAAGAATCAAACCCACAAATCAAAGAAAGATCCAATTATAATTGATTAAAAAGATAGCACTCATGAAGAACATAAACTGAGACCACAATCATCCCTCCTAAAACACTATCCTAAGTTGACCTGGATCATATATAGAGCCTAATATAAATGTATTATAACATGATGGGATGTCCATAAAGGGTATTGGAATAGAAATGCATAGAACACTGCCATCGATGATAGCCAAAACTGTATGAATCTCTAGCGCAAAGACCCATAATCGAGGTCTGATGTGTAGAGTAAGATAGAGAGAGGGGATATTAGAAACAAAAAATATCCACACCAGCGATTAGTATTAGTCGATATGGGGGAAGGTGAAAGATATATAATGAATACAAAATGGAACTAGGAAAATTGAGGATTACCAACACCATAGAATAGATAAAAATATCCTTAGATGAAGGGGAAGAAGAAGCTTCAGGAGCACTGGGAACTCCGAGTGAGTAGACCTCATGTCTACAGGTACATATAAGAGAAATAAACCTATTATAGATGCTTGTTCTATTTTACTTCTATCTTGAAGAATGGGATTATATGACTGAGCAAATTCATATGTTTCTAACACATAATTCTTTTGGTATTTTTCTTTTTTTGTATAGAATTTTGTTTCTACATGTCCCATGTTTCCCATTTTTTTATATCATCCTAAAATGAAATCATTGTATATGACTCAGCCTGTCGGATTTTGATAATTATTACATTTTCTTGTTATTTACAATTTTGCAATTGATTATTTAATTTTCTTTCCATTGAGTTGTCTGTGATATCATGCTTCAGATACATATATTTATTTATTATATCGATTGTTTCATTTTAAAATGAGTTATAGCCTCCCCAATGTACTACCTTAGTCCCTCGGGGATGGTTTGAATCCTCTAGCATACTGGGCACCACGCTTCAGGCCAGGTGTATAACAACCCTAAGCATTATTACATACTAAAACATGATTTATTACATAAAATATTCACTTGATACAACATAGTTGATCGGGATGTCGAGTGTATTTGGGGATTAGGAACATTACATAAAACCTTAAAACATAAAACACACAACATCTTAATCGAAAAAATCATTTACATGACCACTACATTCCCTCGTACTTAGCATTGCATGGGATAACCTGAGGGAATGCATAAGAAAAGGGTGATATCTAAAGCCCGGTAAGGGAATAAACATGGAATAACATGAGGAATACAATACATGTTAGAGAATATCCATGTTAATGGAGTACAAGAGAAACATGATTTTAAAGGAAGGATAATGCATGATAATCATAGCATGGAAATGTGGGAACAACACTTAACATTGAATTAGCCTGAGTAAAGTCTCATTGCAGATTGAGCATGAGTAAACCATCACTGCACATGAAGAACAAGTAAAACCTTGTTTCACATGAATTAGAATGAGTCAAAAAACATTCAACAAGATGTATCATGATTGTATACTTTACCCAATGCATTGTTGTGCTATCTGGGCACACCCTTCTTAAACATTTCATTTCATGCATTAGCGTACCACATGGATCTTACAACATGGAATCAATCATCATAATTAATTCCATGATAAAGGGATGTGGAATACATAAATGAATCTTTATAATCAATAATTAAATGTGCATAAAGGTGAATCCCCTTCATAGAGAAATGGGCATGGTATTCACTACACAATGACATTGTCTTGGAAAATCATAGTGTCATTTCGGGAGCATAACGGTGTGAAATAAGAACTAATAAAAAATGGTTTATGAGAAAGAAATGGGTGTATCCTCATATTTATATGAATTTTATTGTAATGGGGTCATATAAATACATTTTCCAAAAATTGTAATGGAATTTGGATGCATAATACAAAATAATTACCTGGAAGTAAAAGAGGAGAGAGAAATATCTCCATGAATTTTGGCATGGTAACGTGTGTACATAGGAGGCATTATTGAGAGTGAAAGGAGTATCCCATCATCCAAACATAAAGATTGAAGTATGGGGGAGGTGAAAAAATGTACCCCAATATTTGTAATTGAAAACAAAGGGGAATAAAAAATTATAGAAAATTTGAAAAAAAATGAGAAAGGAAGAAATACCTTACTTAGAAGTGTGATCCCAATGGCTTAAGAGAGGCTTGAGAGAGGCTTCTTGGGAGCTTGGGACACCTTGGGAGGATTATAGAGAGAGGAGGGCAGGGGTTGGTCAAACTCCAAAGACTTTTAGTGAAGAGTAAATGGGATCTGTGGTGGGTTTATATATGAAAGGAGAGGGAATTGTTTATTTTTTAGGTTTGGGACACCTCATATTAAACTAATCAAAACCACAAACCAGAACATTTTTTCAAAAGGGGAGTGGAAAAAAATATTTTCTAAGGCTAATGGCCGAACTTCTTAAAATATTAGGGTTACTTATGTGGAGGTTAGTCTGATGGGGGAGGGACCATCGGCATCCTTCAAATGTGGGGCCACTACCTTTGTTCCCTTTTCAAACCCTGACCTTTTCCCATCCTTCCCTCATGTCGTGCTCGGACCAAGAGTCTCGGATTTTCTTAATGGGTTCCCTAGCCTTCATATTTCGTATGTGGAGTTCTCGAAATCGTCTAATCTCTTGAAGCATACCTTAGTTGCGCGATTTTATCAACAACGCCACTCAGTCGATTCGTTCGATAGAAACAACATTGGAGCTTGGAAATTGAAGGACATGGAGACTGTGGGTCTCCTAGATAATTGAAAAATTATGTTCCATTTCACTTCGGAGGAAGATCTCGTCATTTCCTGGGCAACTGCACCTCGTAGTTTCAAAGGGTTCAGATTCATCCTGCTTCAATGGTCCTTTGATCTTCATATGAAGCGCGATCCTCCAATGATGTAGACATGGGTTAGCTTCCCAAATCATCCCCTCCCTTTTCAAAATCCCACTATTATTCACTTGCTAGGAAACCTTATATATAGATACATTAACTCGGATAATAGAACTGAAGTTATTTTCCATCTTATTAACCCTCGAGTATGTGTCGAAATGGATATGTCAATAGACCCATTTGAATATGTTCGGATTACTATGGGTGAGGAATATCGATGCAATCAACGGGTTGTCTATGAAAATTGGATGAACATATGTTTAGGATGTAAGAGGTTGGGTCATTCATTGGATTTCTATCACAAGGGTTCTTGGTCTGTTTGGAGGGGGAGTAAGGATAGAGGCAAGGAACCGGAGGTCCATGTGGAGGCAAAGAATCTGAAGCATCAGGTTGGGCATCAAAAGATAGGAAGCAGAGGTAGGAGTGTGACTCCACTGGTGGCCTCAGTCGAACAGGTCCCGGTGGACTCAAAGGTTCAGCATGACATACAGGGCTCGTGTTTTGTGTAAAGACCCGCAAATTTCAAGGAAATTTTTTTCTTAATTTTCTTTGTAATTTTACAAGAGCGCAGCTTCAGACGGCACCTGATTCCGAGGCCCGGTGTGCCCGGAATCAATTTCCGAAGTTTGGCTCGGGTACGTTCAGTGAACGGACGAGCGGGTTTTTCTATCTTTTGAACCGGTTCCTGGAATCGAATTCTGAGGGCACCGATGAAATCGTAGCGCCGATATTTTCTTAGAAACGCCTCTTCCGGGGTTGCGTTTGCTCAGACGTGGTTTTTAAATTTTGGGGATTTAAGTCAGAAATAAAATAAAGTTTGTGCGACAACTTTATTTTATTTCACTTAAGCCGCTTGGAAGTCACTTGGAAGCCACTTGAACTAAGTTAAAGCGGATAGGGTGCTATCCGGAAATATCCTACCCCTTGTTAGGATATTTGTGCGGTGGGGCCCACACGAGCCCCGCCGTTTCTTTCGCTAAGTAACGCACCCGCGAAAACCCGTCAAAGTAACTGAAAAGTCAACCGACGCGTTTTCTTTAATTCTTAACAGACCATTTAATTGAGCGGTTTATTTCGTGAATTAAATGGGTTGTTTCGCTCGTTGAATTAATTCAACGAACTGATGGGTCGTTACTTACGCTTTTGCGTTTGTTGGCATGTTTATAAAATAAGACCAACCTAAAAATCCTTTGAAAGGATTTGAGAGGATCCCTGATTCTTCAGCTCCCCCGCGAAGAATGCGAAGAACGCGAAGAACGCGATGAACGCCGGAACCGGAATTCGACGACGCACACCGTGATCTGCGACGTCGGCGAGCTCTACCCGCGACGTTCTTCGGCGACGCCTCTTCTTCCGCGGCCGATCCTCGTTCGGCAACAAAGGTGAGAATCGAACCTTCTAATTCTCCCCTTTTTATATTTCGATATCAACGGATTTAAATTAATTAAATCCGTTTGATCTTGATCCGGAGATTGGCGACGCGACGCCGGATACCGCGACGACGCGACGATCTCCTTCTTCCGCGACGAGCGATTCCGCGACGACCTCACGTCCGACGGCGACATCGAGGTAAGGGTTGTTGGAATTCTTTTATTCCCCATGTTTATTCTTTTAAGGTAAAGAACATGATCTCCGACAATTTTAATTTATTTAAAGTTGTTGTTGATTATTATCTTTTCCTCCCGTTGTTTATGACTAACGCGGAGGGTGTGGGTCTAACGAACAAGACCCGGCAACCCTCCGCCGATCTCTTTTGTTGTGCGGATATGGCGGACGACGACGAACCGCGCGGCAGGGGCGATCTGTTGATCCCGCAGTGAAGGTCAGCCCCCGGGAGGAGCAACGGCGCAGACGGGAGGCAAAACGGGCCACCGGAGCAACTCCGGTGGCCCGCGGAAGGCGGCGGCGGCGCGGGTCGCCGGCGCGGCGGCGCCGGCGGCCGGAGGCGGCGGCACCCGGCGTGCCGCCGTGGAGAAGATCCGCCGCGGCTCGCGGCCGCGCGGAACCGGGGAGGGACACGGCGGCCCGGCCGCGTCCGCGTGACAGGCGGCCCCCCGCGGGGCCGCGTTTCCTTCAAGCCGCGGGTCAAACCCGCGGCAGCTCTTCGGCCGCTCGGCCGAAGCCGAGCCGGCCGGGCCGCGCCCCGGCCGGACCGGACCCGGCCTAGCCGGGTCGGGCCGACCCAGGGGGGGTTCGGGCCGGGTCGCCCCGGGCCCAGAACCCCCGTTTTCGGGCCTTCTTCGGTCTTTTGCCCATATCTTGGGCCTGGGACCTCCGACTGACGAACCGTCAGTGGCTACGCGATCCTTGGATCGAGACGGTCGTTTCGGTATATTATACTCAAGGTTTCGGAAGACTTTGGGTTCGGCCGGGTTGGTTCGTACACGAAACCAACCGGGCCCTCGGAGCGGAAACGCTCATAACTTGAGCTACGGACGTCCGATCGACGTACCGTCAGCTGTGGTAGTTTCCTCTAAGTGAGATGGAACTTTTGGCATACTCCGCCCGAGGATCGGATACAGGCGGAGTACGGTCGGGTTGGTTTTGCCCTAAAAACCAACCGGGCCCCTGGGACGAAAATGCCAATAACTCTCAGACCGGGCGTCCGATTGACGCGTCGTCTGTTGCGTTGAGATCCTGTTGTCGATACGGAACTTTTGGATACATCAACTTCGGACTACGTGTCAGTTGATGTATCAGCCTCTCGGCTCGTGGAGCGGACCCTCCTAAACGAGCTCGCTATGTGCGGGAACCCTAGCGTTGGCTGTGACTTCGACGACAGAGCAGAGATCCTCCGTGGACTGCGACGACGGCAGAGCAGAGATCCTCCGTGGACTGCGACGACGGCAGAGCAGATATCCTTCGTGGACTGCGGCGACGACTGTGCAGAGATCCTCAGTGGACTGCATCGACTACTGCACTCATCGATCCTACGTGGATCAGTGCTACAGGTTCTGTGTGAGCCCGATCCTATGTGGGTCCTTACTACCGGTTCTGTGTGAGCCACTGCCTACAGGTTCTGTGTGAGCCCAATCCTATGTGGGTCTTTTGCGGGGGTTAGTACCTATCGATCCTTCGTGGGTCCGACGACTTAGATGGATCAGTGATCATCTTTGACGTCATCTGAAAAAGTATACCTGGTTGAGCTGAATCTTATGTTACTCTCCTTTGTGGATTGTGTTGAACTATCCTATGTGGATTTACTGTTTACTCTCCTTTGTGGATTTGAGTCTTGCTTTCCTTTGTGGATTGAGTTGTTCTTGAGCTCGTGAGCAGAGCTAGAATTGGGGACTTAGGTATATGTATGGGCATATACCTAAGTCGAGTCAGATGTTACTTCGTGATTGCATCTTCCTTTTGTGCTATATCCTTTGTGGATTTCGGGAGACCTTCGGGGGTCTCGGGGTCCTTACTGAGTAGCTTATACTCACCCCTGCACGGGCTATGCCCGCACCTTGTTGTGTTGGATGCAGACGACGGACAGCGCTGATCACGGTTGGGGCGTGGAGCAGGACGGTACCTGGAGATGGACCACTGGGCGGGACGTGCTCGGAGCGGACGTGGGACCCGAGGAGCCTGGAAGCTATCTGTATCCACCCTTCAGGTGGGATTGCCAGTGGACGACACGAGGCCGCCGTCTTTTCTTCAGTTGCTGTTCTTTACTTTTAGTTGTTCTTTCAGTTGGGATTGTATTCCGGCCCCCTTTACTTTTCTGCACTTGTAGTTACTTTCCGCTTGCTGACTCTGTGGTGGTTGTTACTTATAAAGGCAATGCCTTCCCTGTTTACTGGGAATTTACGCCTTGGTGCTAGTCGCCAGCCCCTGGCCTATGGAAGGCGGGCTTGGGGTAGTCACGGCACGGGCCCCGAGGACGGGTCGTGACAAATTGGTATCAGAGGCGGTCGGTTCTACCGCAGACTCTGATCGTCCTTTCTTTCTATATGAAGCAATAATGTTTAGTGTATTGAGTGTGGTTATCAGTTCAGGGAGCCCAGTGTTGGTGCGGCGGCCGACGTATCCGTACACCAGGACCCTGACTCCTGATTTCCGACTTAATGCATGAAATCATTGATTGCGTGTGTGTTTCATGTTTTCTTTGTGATTACTTGTGTCAGCTCACCGGGTATACTGATCTGCTTCATGAAAGTATCAAGTTTTCCTTGTGATTACTTGTGCCAGCTCACCAGGTATACTATTCTGACTGTGGTGCTCTTGTTCTCCTTTTCAGGATGGCCCCGCGACAACAGCCAGCTAGGGTTCCGAGTGTAGGGCGCGACGGCAGCCCACCGAGCGACGCGGCCTCGGTGCAGGGCCCTTTGCCAGTAGTGGCCCCGGCGGTAGCTTTACCCGCCGAGCCACCGATGCTACCAGTACCAGACGCTGACGATGCACGTCGCCTCAGGGCACTGCATGAGTTTCAGAGCCAGCGACCGCCTAGGTTTCGCGGTGAGGTGGACCCCCAGGCCGCCGAGGACTGGCTAGAGGCGGTGGTACGGATCTTTAGGCTAGTGAGGACACCAGCGGATCTCATGGTGATTCTCGCGGCGAGCCTCCTGCAGGCGGCGGCAGGACGATGGTGGAGCTTGATGCTCCAGGTTCACGATGAGGCATCCTTGCTCTGGGCGGACTTCGAGAGCCTCTTCCGCTCTGAGTTCGCCCCGGCCACCCTCCGAGCGGTGCGCATCCAGGAGCTTCTCCAGCTGCGCCAGGGCAGCATGACGGTCGCTCAGTACGCGGCGAGGTTCACTGACCTATCTCGCTACTCGACCGACATGGTACGGGACCCCTTCTTCCGGGCCCGGACCTTCGAGCAGGGCTTGCGGGAGGAGATTCGGGCGTCGCTGATCTCCCTCAGCATTCCGACCTAGGCGGGAGTGCTGGAGCGAGCCCTCCTGATCGAGAGCTTCCTGGCAGAGCCTTCTTCAGCGGAGAGACCTAGCGCAGGGCGGCAGGTAGCTGAGTCTTCGGCAGCAGGTAGCCGACGGATGACTCTCGGGTCCAGGCAGACCAGACCCCCACGCATACGGCCTCAGGACACCGGCTCAGCAGTGCGAGGCACACAGCGGAGTGCCGGCCTTCCGAGAGGCAGGCTGTGCTACTCCTGCGGCGGGCAGGGTCACATGGCTCGTGACTGCCCGACTCGCCGATCAGAGGAGCAGCAGACGGTGGAGGGGCCACCCAGGCAGAGGCAGAGGGTCGACCGTGGCGGTCCGCAGGGAGGAGGCGGACGAGGCAGAGGAGCTGGCCGAGCAGCGGGTGGTGGGCGACGCTTCCAGGCTCTACCCCCACCACCACCAGGAGGGCCAACTCGACCACAGGGAGCTGGCGGGCAGGGACAGGCCCAGCTCTAGGCAGTGGAGGCCTACGACCCCAACATGCCAGAGATGATTCGAGGTACGATCTGTGTCTATTCCACCCTTGCTGCAGTACTTATAGACACAGGAGCGAGTCACTCTTTCATAGCCTCTGCCCTTGTTCGTAGCTCGGAGATTCCGACTGAGCCGTTGGCTCGATCCTTACGGCTAGAGACTCCTACGGGAGCAGACTCGACGATTACGCACTGGTGCCGGCAGTGTGAGCTTACTCTAGGAGGCGAGAGCTTCGGCTGGGATCTCCTTGTAGCGGCGTCGAGGCCTTACGACGTCATCTTGGGCATGGATTGGCTATCCACGGTTCATGCCCAGATCGACTGTTTTAGGCGCAAGGTGCGATGTGTTCGCACCGACGGGAGCAGGTTTACCTTCACCGGCGAGAAGGGAACCTTTGCAGCACAGGATGGACTTCCGCGGAGGAGAGTGCAGCCCATCTCTCATCAGTTGGCTAGCCTCATCCTAGGAGCAGTGGACGTGCGGAGTCCAGTTTTTCCTGCAATGGTGGACCTGTACGTGGACGTCTTTCCCGACGACGTTCCAGGGCTACCTCCTCGTAGAGAGGTAGACTTTTACATCGACTTGTACCCCGGGACAGCCCTGATATCTACTCCAGCATATCGGATGGCCCCCGCCGAGCTTCGAGAGCTGCGGGTACAGTTGGAGGACTTGCAGAGCAAGGGGTTTATCCGACCCAGTGTTTCACCCTGGGCTTCCCCGATTTTGTTCGCCAAGAAGGCGGACGGGAGCTTGCGACTGTGTGTCGACTATCGTCGCCTGAACCAGGTGACAGTAAGGAACAAGTATCCGCTGCCACGGATTGATGACCTCTTCGATCAGCTCAAGGGAGCGCGGTGGTTCTCGAAGATAGACCTCCGGTCAGGCTATCATCAGCTCAGAGTTCGAGACGAGGACGTGCAGAAGACGGCCTTCAGGTGTCGGTATGGCCATTATGAGTTCTTGGTTATGCCGTTCGGCGTAACCAATGCTCCAGCAGTGTTCATGAGCCTCATGAACAGGATCTTCCAGCCATACCTCGACCGATTTGTCGTGGTCTTCATTGATGACATTTTGGTATACTCGACGACTGAGGAGGAGCATGCCTACCACCTGCGAGTTGTGCTAGACACACTCCGAGAGCACCAGCTTTATGGAAAGCTCTCAAAATGCCAGTTCTGGTTACGTGAGGTCCATTTCTTGGGGCACGTCATCTCTGAGGCGGGAGTTGCAGTGGATCCCGCGAAGATCGAGGTAGTGCTAGCTTGGGAGCCACCCAAGAGCGTGACAGAGGTGCGGAGTTTCTTGGGCTTAGCCGGATACTATCGGAGATTTGTGCTGGACTTCTCCAGAGTTGCGGCACCACTCTCAGCCTTGACGAAGAAGGGGAAACCCTTTGTGTGGTCAGACAGATGTCAGCAGAGCTTCCAAGAGCTGAGACAGAGATTGACCAGCGCACCTATCTTGAGGTTGCCTGAGGAGGGAGTTGGATACGTAGTTTACTGCGATGCATCAGGGACTGGACTCGGGTGCGTCCTGATGCAGGAGCGGTCCGTGATCGCCTACGGATCACGTCAGTTGAGGCCGCATGAGCAGAACTACGCCACTCATGACCTGGAGTTAGCAGCAGTGGTCTTCGCTCTGAAGACTTGGCGGCACTATCTGATGGGCAAGCGCTTCACAGTCTTTTCTGACCACCAGAGTCTCAGGTATATCTTCTCTCAGAAGGACCTGAACCTGAGATAGCGGAGATGGCTTGAGTTCCTCCAGGACTATGACTTTGAGATAGTCTATACTCCTGGGAAGGGGAACGTGGTAGCCGATGCCCTCAGCAGGAGGACGGGCATTCAGCTACTTGAGGAGGCGACGGAGTAGCTAGCCTCCTTACAGATATCCTTCATGGATAGAGACGGAGCAGCCTTTCTTCAGTCTCTCACAGTCTCTCCTCCACTTCTACAGCGGGTCAGAGAGGCTCAGCGTGGGGACGCTGACTGTGAGACCCGGCGTGCACTGATATCCTCAGGTCAGGCGCCTGATGGCTTCTCCCTTGGAGCAGAGCACGACATCCTTTTCAGAGGACGTACCTTCGTACCAGTCGCTTTACGAGAGGAGGTGCTGAGAGAGTTTCACACTTCTCCCTTGGCGGTACATCCCGGAGTGGCGAAGATGTACCAGGATCTCAGGCGACAGCACTGGTGGCCGGGCATGAAGAAAGCTGTGGAAGAGTTCGTTTCACGATGCCTCACCTGCCAGCAGGTGATGGCAGAGCATCAGGTACCAGCAGGCTTGGTACAGCCCTTGGAGGTCCCGGAGTGGAAGTGGGACGGCATATCTATGGACTTCGTGACTGGACTTCCACGCACTTCCAGAGGTCACGACTCCATTTGGGTGATTGTCGACCGACTCACCAAGTCGGCACACTTCTTACCCATCAGGGAGCAGGGCTCAGTGGAGAGCTTGGGACGTCTTTACGTCCAGGAGATCGTACGGCTTCACGGTGTGCCATCGTCTATCGTCTCCGATCGAGATGCTCGTTTCACTTCCCGGCTTTGGAAGGGGTTGCAGGAGGCGTTCGGGACGCGGCTCCATCTGAGCACAGCCTTCCACCCTCAGACGGATGGTCAGACGGAGAGGACCATACAGACACTCGAGGACATGCTCCGTGCATGTGTTCTCGACTTTGGTCGCAGCTGGGAGGACCACCTACCCTTGGTGGAGTTCGCGTACAACAACAGCTACCACTCCACCATCGGGATGGCACCATACGAGGCGTTGTACGGCAGACCCTGCAGATCACCGTTGTGCTGGACAGACCCTGGGGAGTCAGCACTCGTGGGACCAGAGATGGTCCGAGCCACGATAGAGAAGGTCCAGATCATCCAGGAGAGGATGAGGACAGCTCAGAGCCGGCAGAAGTCATATGCTGAGAGGAGGCGGAGGCCACTAGAGTTCGAGGATGGTGACCACGTCTTTTTGCGTGTCTCACCTCGACGTGGTTTACGGAGATTTGGCTGAGGCGGCAAGTTGTCTCCACGCTTCATCGGGCCTTTCCAGGTCCTCAGCAGGATAGGAGAGGTGGCTTATCGTCTGGCTCTACCACCTCAGTTGCACCGGGTGCACGACGTCTTCCACGTGTCTCAGCTGAGGAGATACGTGCACGACCCGACGCACATCATCGACTTTGGGGAGCTGGACGTGGACGATGGGGCGACTTTTGCGGAGGTCCCAGTGGAGATTGAGGATCGACAGGAGCAGGTCCTACGTGGGCGGTCGATTCCTCTTGTGCGCGTCAGATGGCAGCACGGGAACCTCCAGGAGAGCACTTGGGAGCGGGAGGCTCAGATGCGTGCTCAGTACCCCCATTTGTTCCCCTAGTTTTTGATGTATCTTTACGGGGACGTAAAGCCCTGAGGTGGGAGTAATGTAAAGACCCGCAAATTTCAAGGAAATTTTTTTCTTAATTTTCTTTGGAATTTTACAAGAGCGCAGCTTCAGACGGCACCTGATTCCGAGGCCCGGTGTGCCCGGAATCAATTTCCGAAGTTTGGCTCGGGTACGTTCAGTGAACGGACGAGCGGGTTTTTCTATCTTTTGAACCGGTGCCCGGAATCGAATTCTGAGGGCACCGATGAAATCGTAGCGCCGGTATTTGCTTAGAAACGCCTCTTCCGGAGTTGCGTTTGCTCAGACGTGGTTTTTAAATTTTGGGGCTTTAAGTCAGAAATAAAATAAAGTTTGTGCGACAACTTTATTTTATTTCACTTAAGCCGCTTGGAAGTCATTTGGAAGACACTTGAACTGAGTTAAAGCGGATAGGGTGCTATCCGGAAATATCCTACCCCTTGTTAGGATATTTGTGCGGTGGGGCCCACACGAGCCCCGCCGTTTCTTTCGCTAAGTAACGCACCCGCGAAAACCCGTCAAAGTAACTGAAAAGTCAACTGACGCGTTTTCTTTAATTCTTAACAGACCATTTAATTGAGCGGTTTATTTCGTGAATTAAATGGGCTGTTTCGCTCGTTGAATTAATTCAACGAACTGATGGGTCGTTACTTACGCTTTTGCGTTTGTTGGCATGTTTATAAAATAAGACCAACCTAAAAATCCTTTGAAAGGATTTGAGAGGATCCCTGATTCTTCAGCTCCCCCGCGAAGAATGCGAAGAACGCGAAGAACGCGAAGAACGCCGGAACCGGAATTCGACGACGCACACCGTGATCTGCGACGTCGACGAGCTCTACCCGCGACGTTCTTCGGCGACGCCTCTTCTTCCGTGGCCGATCCTCGTTCGGCAACAAAGGTTAGAATCGAACCTTCTAATTCTCCCCTTTTTATATTTCGATATCAACGGATTTAAATTAATTAAATTCGTTTGATCTTGATCCGGAGATTGGCGACGCGACGCCGGATACCGCGACGACGCGACGATCTCCTTCTTCCGCGACGAGCGATTCCGCGACGACCTCACGTCCGACGGCGACATCGAGGTAAGGGTTGTTGGAATTATTTTATTCCCCGTGTTTATTCTTTTAAAGTAAAGAACATGATCTCCGACAATTTTAATTTATTTAAAGTTGTTGTTGATTATTATCTTTTCCTCCAGTTGTTTATGACTAACGCGGAGGGTGCGGGTCTAACGAACAAGACCCGGCAACCCTCCGCCGATCTCTTTTGTTGTGCGGATATGGCGGACGACGACGAACCGCGCGGCAGGGGCGATCTGTTGATCCCGCAGTGAAGGTCGGCCCCCAGGAGGAGCAACGGCGCAGACGGGAGGCAAAACAGGCCACCGGAGCAACTCCGGCGGCCAGCGGAAGGCGGCGGCGGCGCGGGTCGACGGCGCGGCGGCGCCGGCGGCCGGTGGCGGCGGCACCCGGCGCGCCGCCGTGGAGAAGATCCGCCGCGGCTGAAGCCGCGGCGGCGGCGGCCGGTTCCGCAGCCGCGCGGAACCGGGGAGGGACGCGGAGGCCCGGCCGCGTCCGCGTGACAGGCGGCCCCCCGCGGGGCCGCGTTTCCTTCAAGCCGCAGGTCAAACCCGCGGCAGCTCTTCGGCCGCTCGGCCGAAGCCGAGCCGGCCGGTCCGGTCGGCCGGGCCGCGCCCAGGCCGGACCGGACCCGGCCTAGCCGGGTCGGGCCGGGTCGGGCCGACCCGGTTCGGGCCGACCCAGGGGGGGTTCGGGCCGGGTCGCCCCGGGCCCAGAACCCCCGTTTTCGGGCCTTCTTCGGTCTTTTGCCCATATCTTGGGCCTGGGACCTCCGACTGACGAACCGTCAGCGGATACGCGATCCTTGGATCGAGACGGTCGTTTCGATATATTATACTCAAGGTTTCGGAAGACTTTGGGTTCGGCCGGGTTGGTTCGTACACGAAACCAACCGGGCCCTCGGAGCGGAAACGCTCATAACTTGAGCTACGGACGTCCGATCGACGTACCGTCAGCTGTGGTAGTTTCCTCTATGTGAGACGGAACTTTTGGCATACTCCGCCCGAGGATCGGATACAGGCGGAGTACGGTCGGGTTGGTTTTGCCCTAAAAACCAACCGGGCCCCTGGGACGAAAATGCCAATAACTCTCAGACCGAGCGTCCGATTGACGCGCCGTCTGTTGCGTTGAGATCCTGTTGTCGATACGTAACTTTTGGATACATCAACTTCGGACTACGTGTCAGTTGATGTATCAGCCTCTCGGCTCGTGGAGCGGACCCTCCTAAACGAGCTCGCTATGTGCGGGAACCCTAGCGCTGGCTGTGACTTCGACGACAGAGCAGAGATCCTCCGTGGACTGCGACGACGGCAGAGCGGAGATCCTCCGTGGACTGCGACGACGGCAGAGCAGAGATCCTTCGTGGACTGCGGCGACGACTGTGCAGAGATCCTCAGTGGACTGCATCGACTACTGCACTCAGCGATCCTACGTGGATCAGTGCTACAGGTTCTGTGTGAGCCCGATCCTATGTGGGTCCTTACTACCGGTTCTGTGTGAGCCACTGCCTACAGGTTCTGTGTGAGCCCGATCCTATGTGGGTCTTTTGCGGGGGTTAGTACCTATCGATCCTTCGTGGGTCCGACGACTTAGATGGATCAGTGATCATCTTTGACGTCATCTGAAAAAGTATACCTGGTTGAGCTGAATCTTATGTTACTCTCCTTTGTGGATTGTGTTGAACTATCCTATGTGGATTTACTGTTTACTCTCCTTTGTGGATTTGAGTCTTGCTTTCCTTTGTGGATTGAGTTGTTCTTGAGCTCGTGAGCAGAGCTAGAATTGGGGACTTAGGTATATGTATGGGCATATACCTAAGTCGAGTCAGATGTTACTTCGTGATTGCATCTTCCTTTTGTGCTATATCCTTTGTGGATTTCGGGAGACCTTCGGGGGTCTCGGGGTCCTTACTGAGTAGCTTATACTCACCCCTGCACGGGCTATGCCCGCACCTTGTTGTGTTGGATGCAGACGACGGACAGCGCTGATCACGGTTGGGGCGTGGAGCAGGACGGTACCTGGAGATGGACCACTGGGCAGGACGTGCTCGGAGCGGACGTGGGACCCGAGGAGCCTGGAGGCTATCTGTACCCACCCTTCAGGTGGGATTGCCAGTGGACGACACGAGGCCGCCGTCTTTTCTTCAGTTGCTGTTCTTTACTTTTAGTTGTTCTTTCAGTTGGGCTTGTATTCCGGCCCCCTTTACTTTTCTGCACTTGTAGTTACTTTCCGCTTGCTGACTCTGTGGTGGTTGTTACTTATAAAGGCAATGCCTTCCCTGTTTACCGGGAATTTACGCCTTGGTGCTAGTCGCCAGCCCCTGGCCTATGGAAGGCGGGCTTGGGGTAGTCACGGCACAGGCCCCGAGGACGGGTCGTGACATTTTGGAACGTTGAAAGTGCCCTATCCAGATAGATTCACTGTAGTAAATGATTCACAAGTGGGAGTAGTGGAGGATCCTCTGAATCCGAGGGTGGAAGATGTGTTTGGTAGACTGCATTGTGATATTGGGATGGTCAACATAGGAGGTATGGAGGCCATTGGAAAGCATGCAGTTCAATCCGCTGTGATCAATGATTCTGATGGAGTAATGGTAACATCTGCCAACCACGAAGCTGACATTGCTGAGAGTATTGAGGCTGAGAGGGAATGTCCCATTTTAGATATGCAGTTGGGTGGTTATTTGGAGGAAAATGATGGGTTGGTGAGGGTTACTGCTAGGCTGTAGCCTCAATCTAAAAAGCATGGGATTGTTATTGAAACTAGTAATTGCTTTGTGGGCCTGGTAAATGATGAATTGGAATTAGACCAAGTTTAGGTTGTTATGTCAACTTAAGTTCTTGATGACAATAGGATACTGAGCCTGAAGTCAAAGAGCATCAAAATGGGAAGTGTCAATGGGAAATTGTAGGAGAAGGCCTCTGAAAACTGCTTCTAGGATTTAAAGCATGGGATAAGCCCCTGTGTTGAGGAGGAATGTCCCAGGAATGAAGGTGAAAACATGCAGGTTGACCTTTCTTCATAGGATGTTGTCAATGGAGAAGGAACAATATAGCTACGGATGCACGATGACCATAGGTGTACGTAACATCCATATTGTTTAGCAATGATTGATTCTAATAGCCACTCTGCGCTGGAATGGAGAGTGAAGGATGGTTATTATGAGATACATATCTCTAAAATTGGGGAGACATCTATGAGAGTGAAAAGGATAATACTGATGAAAGGGCAATAATCACTTACAGTGACATTATTCATGGAGGAAAGAAGATTGTTCCAGTGAATGAAGAAGTGATGATCACTCCACCAAAAAGAAGGCAGAGGAAAGACTATTCTTATATGCCGAAGCCGATGCCGACCAGGTATTCAGTCAGTAAGGGAAATGATACGCAACCTTATGAGGTGTTTATATATTTGGAAAATATAAATCTCTAAAGGAAGTATGCTAAGACTATGAAGCATTGTGAATGATCGTAATGGGAGTCGGCTAATGAGGACAAGACAATTGATCATGGGTATGGCGACGAGTATGGTTGTTATGATTTGTCGTTGGGTAACCTGGCTTGTGGTACTCACTTGCTCTACATTTATTTTTTATAATAAATGGTTAGATACTTTTTCTCTATCTGATTCTTTCTAGTATTACATAACTATTGGGTCATTATGATGTCATAAAACACATTATATATTTAAACAGTATTTAATTTTTACCCAAAAATTTGATTGTCTCAGAAAATTATGAAAAATTCAACATTGGATAATTTTGACATCCTGATTCCAAAAATAATATTCAGTTTATATAATTAATTTTATAAATTTGGGAATTTTTACTTTTAAAAAAACTAACATTTACTGAAAATTCATTCATTTTGACAAAAACAGCTTTCAAAACTTAATAAAAATACAATTGCAATCAAAAAATTATATGATACATTATATTTATTTAAAATTAATTTAATAATAATAATATTTTATTAAAATATTACTAAATTCAAAATTCCATTAATTCATCAAAATAGATTTATTTGTTGAATATTAACTCAAAATATTATTTATGATTTAAAAACTATTTACAAAATGAAAATAATAAAATGAATGCACATTATTTATAAAAAGTAATATACATAGTTATAGTTCTAGGGTCTTATTACATAACCCCTTATAACACTCACATAATACCGAAGGGTATAGTGTGTGATGGTGATAGACTCTTGGGGTGGTTCGGATAACATCGCTCGGGTGATAATCTTTATTAACTATTACTTCTCCCTTAGTAAGTTCCACTCAAGATTATCATGTTCAATATCGGCTTGGCCTTGGTCAATAGAGAATCCCAATGATTCCACCACCTTTACGAGCTCCGAAAAATGGGCTTCGTACGGGGATAGTCTACTAGATGAGGCCATCGCTTCCTTTGTCTGAGTAAATTAGATTTATTAAAGCCCTATATTTATACTAAACATGTGATCATTGTTCAATGACTATATTACCAACAGTCACAACTCATAATAGTATTTCAAAATCTAGAAACATAAAACCAATGATGTTTAAATTTTATATAACCATAATAATACATTTAATTAGATCAAGATGAATTTTCATTATTGAAATTTTGGGTCATTACCATCTTCCCCCCTTAAGAAATTTCTCCCTCAAAATTTCCTTTTCCCACACTAAAACACATGTGGGTAACTTTGCTTCATCACTTCCTATGATTCCCCCGTTGCTTCTTCAAACTTGTGGCTTCGCCACTACAACTTATTGAGGGGCATTTTCTTATTTCGTAGAACTTTTTCTCTACAATCTATGATCTTCACGAGTTGCTCCTCGTAAGAAAGATCTTCCTCTAAAGAGTACATGAGAAAGATCTGGTATGTACTTCCTTAAGAGGGATATATGAAAGACATCATGCACTTTGGATATGGTATGTGGATGTGCTAGTTGATAGGCCATAGCCCCAATACGATCAAGAATCTCAATGCGGCCGATGTACCTTGGACTTAAATTCCCTTTCTTTCAAAACCTCATGACCTTATTCCATGGATATATATGTTGAAATACCATATCTTGAACTTTAAACACATGGTCTCATTGATAGTTATTTGCATAACTCTTCTGTTGAATCTGGGATGCCTTGATATGTTGCTAAATGGTTTTCACCTTCTCCGCTATTTTTTTTACCATTTCTAGTCCTAGTATCTTGTGTTCACTGACTTCATCCCAACATGCCGGTGTTCTACACCTCTCCCCATATAGGGCTTCATAAGGTGCCATTCTGATGCTCGAGTGGAAACTGTTATTGTAGGAGAATTCAACCAAATGAAGATGTTGATCTCATCCACTTTTAAAGTCCACTGAGTATGTTCTCAACATATCCACAAGTGTTTAGATAGTTCACTCAGATTGGCCATCATTTGGAGGATGATATGCCGTATTGAAGTTCAGTTCAGTATCTAGAGCATGTTGAAGACTCTTCCAAAACATAGTAGTGAATCTTGGATCTAGATCAAATACAATAGGTAGTAGTACTCTAGGATGCCTTACCACTTCCCTGATATGTATCCATGCTAGTTGATCCAATGAGAAATCCTCCCTAATATCACTAAAGTGTGCCGACTTTGTAAGACAATCCCCAACAACCAAGATTTCATTGTTGCCTTTGAATGTCTTCTGAAGTCTGATGACAAAGTCCATGGCGATTTTCTCTCATTTCCATGCTGATATGGGTTATGGTTGCATAGTCCCCTTATACTTCTGTCTCTTAGGCTTCACTTGCTAACACACCAGGAAGTTAGATGTAAATTCAGCGATCTCCTACTTCATATTTTCCCACCAATAATGCTCTCTGATATCTCGATACATCTTTGTCTTTCCTAGGTGAATAATGAAATTTGAACTATGTGCATCATCCAAAAGTTTCTTCTTCAGCTCTGAACTTGATAGAACACATAGTATTTTTCTAAATCTTACAATTCCTTCTTCATTAACATTGAACTCTGAGGATTTCCCCTTTTCGATAGCTTCTACCCTTTATAAATTCCCACATCATCATTTTGAGCATTCTTTAACCCTTACAAAAGGGACGGTTGAGAAATATTTTGTGAAAGGATTGATGATGTACCCTTTTTTATGATTCCCATGTCCATCCTCATCAATTATATGAATATCGGATCCTTCTCAATTCTCATTAATGATATAATTGCTAGGTCCTTTTTACATAGAGAATCCACCACCTTGTTCACTTTCCCAGGGTGGTAATAGATTGAGATGTAGTAGTCTTTGATCACCTCTAACCATATTCGTTGGTGCATGTTCAACTCTTTTTATGTGAATATATAATTGATGCTTTTGTGGTCTATATATATTTCACACTTCTCCCCAAAGAGATAATGAAACCAAATTTTTAAAGCGATGATCATCGCAGCCAACTCCAAATCTTGTGTTGGATAATTTTTCTTAAGAACATTTAATTTCCTTGAAGCATATGTAATTTCTTTTTCATTTTGCATCAACACACGGCTCATTCCCTTCTTCT
Source organism: Viscum album (assembly GCA_963277665.1). Classification (NCBI taxonomy): domain Eukaryota; kingdom Viridiplantae; phylum Streptophyta; class Magnoliopsida; order Santalales; family Viscaceae; genus Viscum; species Viscum album. The sequence continues at coordinate 817,669,276 of OY728142.1, forward strand.
AAGCATCACTGAATACCATAAAAATTTCTCCAATTTTTGGGTAAAGTGAGCACATGCATAGAGATAAGACTCATTTTGAACTCCTTAATGCATTCTTCGAATTCATCACTCCAAGAAAACGTTACTCCCTTCCAAGTTAGCTTGGTAAGAGGGGTGGAAAATCGTGAGAAATATCTCACAAATCGTCTATAATATCCAGCTAAACTCCAGAAGCTACGGATATCTGTTACCAATGTTGGCCACAACCATCCCTCAATTACATATATTTTGGAGGGATCAATAGATATCTCATTTCTCGTGATGATATTTCCTAAGAATGAGACCTCCTTCAACTGGAACTCACAGTTGATGTACATTTCATAGAGATTCTCCTTCTGCAAGGTCTCTAGTACAGTTCTTAGATTCTCCTCATGATCCTCCTTGGATTTTGAGTATATCAGTATATCATCTAAAAATACTACCTCAAATTTGTAGAGGTAATCCCTAAGGACTCTATTCATCAATATCATGAAGATTTCTAGAACATTAGTATGTCTGAAAGGCATTACAATGAATTCATAGTGCCCATATCTTGTACAAAAAGCAATCTTGGGGATATCTTCCTTTTTCACCCTTACATGATAATATCCCGACCGTAAATCTACCTTGGAGAAGTATTGTTCTCCACGCAGCTGATAAAACAAGTCATCAATTCATGGGAGAGGATACTTTTTCTTTATCATGATTTTGTTAAGCTCGCGATAGTTGATACAATTGTGCATTGACCCATCCTTCTTCTTGACGAAGAGGACTGGTTCACCCCATGGTGAAGCACTTGGGTGTATAAATCCTTTGTCTATATTCACATGTATTAATTTATTTAGATCCTCAAGCTCCACAATAGCCATTCTATACAGTGTCTTGGATATTGGAAATTCCCCAGATTTAATATCAATTGAGAAACCAACATCTCTTCTAGGAGGTAGACCAGACAATTCCTCAAGAAACACTTTAGTGAATTCCCCCACAATAAGAATTTCTCCAAGGATGGTTTCCTCCTTAGACTCAATCATATGAGCCAGATATGCATGCTCATAGGGCAGTAATATCTATGCTTGAGATGATGGAGCTGAATAAGATTCATCTTCCTCCTTGCACTTATAATGAATCAGGCGTCGATACTCCACATGGAGAGTGATTTCCCTCTCACGAAAATTTATATTGGCCTTATATAAGGAAATCCAATCCATGCTACGAATTGCATCAAATTCCACCAAAGGGAGTATGATGAGGTTCAACGAGAAGTTAAATCCACTGATTATGATAGGGGAGGATTTATATTCAAGGGATGCAATGATTTCCAAATTTTCTGTACTCACCAACATATTTACTTCCATGATTTATGGTGGTGCTAGGATTGTTCTACTAAACTTTTGGGATATAAAAGAATGTGTAGAACCAAAATCAAAAGGTATGTTCTATTTTATTGAATGAATAACTAGTGTACCTATCACTACTTCATTTTTGGGGTTCACTTCAGCAGTAGTGATGGAAGAATTTCTCCCTTACTGCCTTGGAGGTTGTTGGTTGCCTCAAAAGACCGTTGGATTAGGGAACTGATTTGCAAGATGCCCTAGTTCAATGTAATTTTAGCAATGAACAATGTTTTTATGTTTGAACGAATAAATCCTTTCCCCTATTGCAACCGTGAGTTTTTCTTATTAGCAGTTAATAGAAAGGTGGCCTTCCCTTCTACACCTAAAGAATTTCATTACCCCCTTTAGGAAATTTTCAGGGTGCTTCTTTCCACACATTTGGCAAGTGGGGTGCTGGATCTTCTTTTCTCCATTGGATTTATCCATCAAATCGCCATCATTGAAGTCCACCTTATGCTTATTATCCCCATGATACCATTAAGATTCTCTGATCTCCATTTCAACCTTGAGGGCACATCAGACAATTTATTTATAGCTGTCGAAGTCACGGATCGACAGCGCTTTCCGAAGGCTAGGTTTTAGCCCACAAATGAGGTGGTCAACCTTGAATTAAGGGGTAACGAAAAATACAAAGGTGTATCGTGAAAGCCTTGTGAAGTTTTCATCATACGTTCTGATAGATTCGTCATCTTTTTTCTTGAGGGAAAGGAAGTCCCTTTCCATATTATGTCGAAGGGTGTGCGGAAACAATTTATCAAAAATCATCTTCTGAAAATCCTTCCATTCTAAGGCCTCATTCTCTACCATAGGCTTCATATTTTTTATCAAAATCCACCATTGATCATATTGACCATCCATATGATAACCAATCAGAAGAACCTTCTCTTGTTAAAAACTTTGAAGGATGGATAAGATATTTTCAATTGAGTTGATCCTTTGTTCATCGATTGGGGGATTGGATTACCCATTAATAGTATGAGGATTTTGTATCATGAAGCTATTGATAGTGACTTGTTCTTTATGGGGGGGGGGGTTTAACGTTTCTCTTGAACCATGTTTATATTCAAAGATTGAGTTAACAGAGATCGAAGTGTTACAAAGTTCACGATTCTCGCTCCCATCGAATTGGGAATCTCATTAGCACATTCATCACATTGATCTTCACATCGGTTGTTATCCAGAGTCCTCTTATTAGAGACCATTAGTTGTAATAAAAGAAAAGTTATTGGTAACACATAAAGGGTAATCCAAGAACAAAATTTATGACTTATAAATTACTTTTATTTCTTTAATTTATGAATCCATAGGCTTCAATCTATGTTATTTGTGATCTACTTTCTAACATATATACTTAAGTGCATTTTTTTAATTCCCTTAAAAAGGGTTCATAATAAGATTTTGAATTTACCAAAGAATATCTCTCATGAGTGTCGTAACTAAGAGTGCAGCAAGGCCCATTTTCATGCACCAGTTCCCATTCGAGTCTTGCTAAGAGCGGTGTTTTCAGGTTTTACCTCTAGGATACATTTGTTCTAGAGCCGCCTCTACCTGCTCGTATCCTGATAGGGATGTATTTTATTGATAAACCATTTACTCAAGACTCACCAATAATTAGGGATGTTTTTATTGGTCTTATTCTTGTCTCTATGTCTTCACTAGGGTTTTCTAATACAAATCTTAAAAATAACTAAATCTATCCTCTGATACTAACTATAACAACTCTAAGCTTTATTACAAACTAAAACATGATTTATCAATATTCACTTGATACAACATATAAGATCGAGAGTTATAGTTAATTAGGGGCTTAGGAACATTACATAACATCTTAGAACATAAAGTACACAACATCTTTAATGAAAATGTTCTTTTCATGACCACTACATTCCCTCATACTTAGCATTGCATGGGATAACCTGAAGACATGCATACGAAAAGGGTGAGCTATAACACCTAGTAAGGGAAAAAATGCAATAAAATGAGAAATACAATACATTTTAGATAATAGTCATATCATTGGAGCATAATAGAAACATGATCATAAAGGAAAGATAATGTAAGATAATCATAACATGGAAATGTGGCAACAACACTTAACATGGAATTAGCATGAGCCAAGGCTCATTGCACATGGAGCATGAGTAAAGCCTAATTGAAAATGAATCACAAGAAACCCTAATTGCACTTGAATTTTACTGATTAAACACCCATATCACATGATGTATCATGATACTATACTTTACCCAATGCATTGGAGTGCTATTAGGGCTCACACTTCTTAAAAATTTTATTTCATGCATAAGTGTCCCACATGGATCATACAACATGGAATCAATCATCATTATTTATTTCATGATAAAAGGATGTGGAATACATACATGAAGCTTTATAATAAATAAATAAATGTGCATAAAGGTTAATAATCTTGATAAATAAATGGGCATGGTATTCACTACACAATGACATTGGCTTGGAAAATTGTAGTGTAATTTCGGCAGCATAACAGTGTGAAATAAGAACTCATAAAAAATGGTTGATGAGAGTGAAAGAGGTGTATCATAAACTTTACATGAAATTGACAATAAGGGGGTCATATAGATACATGTACTGTCAAACATAATGGAATTTAGATGCATAATACAAAATAATTGCTAGGATGTAAAAGAAGAGAGAGAAATACCTCAGGGAATTTTCGCATGGTAACGGGTGTAAATAGGAGAAATTAATGAGAGAGAAAGGGCTATTCCATCATCCAAACATAAATATGGAATTATGGGGGAGGTTTTAAATCATACACCAATATTTTTAATTGAAAACAAAAGGTCATAACCACTTAAAGAAAATTTTACGAAAATGAGAATGGAAGAAATCCTTTACATGGAAGTGTGTTCTGAAAGGCTAGGGAGAGGATTGATAGAGGCTTATTGGGTGCTTGGGGAACCATTGGAGGATTCTAGAGATAGGAGGTATTGGTTTGGTGGAACTCCAAAGGATTTTAGTGAAGAGGATGTGGGATATTGGGTAGGTTTATATAGGAAAGGAGAGGAATTATTTATTATTTAGGTTTGGGACACCTCATATTAAGCAAATGAAAACCACAAACCAGCCCACGATTTTTTCCAATGGGTTTTTTAAAATGGGAGTGGAAGACAATATTATATATTTCCAATGTCCAAAATTATTAAAATAATGTGGTTGCTTATGTGGAGGTGGGTGACACTCTCAGGGAAAACAATTTAAAAAGATAAATTGTTTTATAAGCCTTGAAGGGTCCACTAAAGCATTGTAAAATAAATCTACCAAACCCAAAATTACATTATTTTAATGGAAAAACATATATTATACGAACATTATGTTTATATTATTTTATTACATCACTTTTGGGTAATTATGATATCATAAAACACATTATATATTTAAACGGTATTTAATTTTTACCAAAAAAGTCAACTATCTCAGAAAATTATGAAAAATTCACCGTTGGATAATTTTGATGTCCTGATTCCAAAAATAATATTCATTTTTTCTATGTAATTTTATAAATATTCGATTTTTTATTTTTAAATTAAAAACTGACATTTACAGAAAAATAATGGGTTTTGACAAAAACAGCTTTCAAACTATAATAAAAATTACAATTTTATTCATAAAATTATATAATCATTTATATATTATAAAAATTAATTTAATAATAATAATATATTATTTAAATATTTTTTAATTCAAAAATTAATTATTTCATCAAAATATATTTCTTAGTTGAATATTAACTAAAAATACTATTTATGCTTTAAAAACTATTTACAAAGTAAGAATAATAAAATGAATGCACATTATTTTTACAAAAATAAACCACATTGTAAAAGTGCTAGGTTCTTGTTACATAACCCCTTATAACACCTGCATAAGACTGAAGGGTGAGGTATGCGATGTTGATAGACTCTTGGGGTGGCTCACATAACATCCCTCGGGTTGTAATCTCTATTTACTTCTACTTCTCCCATAGTCAGTTCCACTAAAGCTTAATGTGTTCAAGATCAGATTGGGCTTGGTCAGGAGTGAATCTCAATGACACCACCTCCTTTCCATGCTCTAAAAAATGGGCTTCATATGGGGCATGTCAACTAAATGAGGCCATCTATTTCTTTTTCTCAGTAAATTTGATTTGTTAAAGACCTATATTTTTACTAATCTTGTGATCACTGTTCAATGACTATATTAGAAACGGTCACAATTCATAATGGAATTTTAAAATCCAGACACATAAAACCAATGAAGTTTATATTTTATATATCCATAATAGGAAATTTAATTAGATCAAGATTAATTTTAATTAATGAATGTTTGGGTCGTTACAATGTGACCCATCGGCTAGGGGCCCTAGTTAAGTGGATCCCGGGTTTAGATGTTACAACACTCTGGATCACCCTTGTCTACTTCAATAAGTTCTCGATATCTGTAATCATGTAAAATAAACATCAGTGGGAATCATGTATTTCTTTGGAATCAAAAGAAACAAAGTCGTCTTGGAGGGATGACACCCTACCCATGAATCAAAAGTCATATATCATCTATGGGGAATGTCACCCCCTGAGAAATTAATTTATACATCATCTACTCTTAGGTTTACTTCCAATATCAAGAATTGTCAAGAATCTTACACCCAAGGGATTTGTACCCTTTTCCTGGAACCAACACATCAGGGTTGAATGATTACACACCCTAGAATCACAAATCATATCATACACTTAAGGGGCCAAATCTCGTGTTTAGAACCATCACCTTTGGAGGGGAATGGTAATCCACCCTAGAATCCAATTTCATATCATCCCATAAAAGTTTTTTATCCCCAACCTATACCCATTATATACCATCCACATAAGAGGTTGCATCCTCTACCAGGTACCATCACAATAGGGGGAATCGAACCCCACCATAGAATCACATATCTCATCAAACAGAGGGTATCATACCATACCAAAAACTATCATATAACATCCACCTAGGTGGTCACATCCCCTTCACGAAACCATCACATTAGGGGTGTAATACCCCACATTAGAATCACACAGTATCCATACATTATTTGGGCACTCTCCCATCTCCATTATATAATTTCTAGGATGGCCTCTCAATCACCGAACCTATCATCAAAATCATATAAATATTGGGCTATCACCATTTTGGCCTCTCTTCATTAACCCTTTCTGGTTCCACATGTGATTAAGGAACCCACAATGTCCTTTTATGTCACATTATAATCTAGAAACCCTAAATGGGATCCTCTTTCACATCCCCAAATCTAGGGAGAAATCCCATAACTAGGAGGGAATATAATCTCATAGAATCACTATGATAAATCCATGGCCATATTGGCCTCATTGGAAGAAAAATATAGGCATCCAACTATATAGATGTAATAGATCCCATATCACTTTAATATACTACTAGACTAGTCCTCTCACATAAAAATTTCACAAAATTCCCGCATATCATGTACCCTTCTATGGTACTCATACACTAGTGGTGATGAACACTAACCCCACTAATGCTCAGACTAACCTAAAGGCTACAAGGAACTCTAAGAGCTCTATATAGATAAACCCTAGACCATCATTTCCAATCCACTACACCCCACTAGAGTTGTGGTGGGGGGTTAAAGGGTACTTATCACATAGTCTACTATTTTAATAATTTTCATTTATAATGGACCTTTAGGGATTCATATTTATCATAGAAAAATATTTATAATTAATCATGTGACCATTAGTGGCTGACGCATCAAGCTAGTGTTCAAGGGTATATCATGGCCCATGAAAAATTAGTTCTATCTATATATGTAAATAAAAAATGATTTTAGTTTTTTGTTTTGATCACACCTATATGAAGAGACCACTCATCACATGCGACATAACACAATGTCTAAACTTTATGGTGAAATTTTAAGACCACCTACCTATTTGGATTTTGTTACCTTCAAGTAAGCTGGAGCACCATATCTTAATCTCAACCAAGACTCGTTCATGCTAACATTGCAATGAACCACATCATTCTAGATTGTAGAGTGAGAATTTGAAGTTTTTTATTCCCAGAAGCATGAATAAGAAAATAGTCAATTCATATATAATATGATCCTAGATAAATTTTTTAATCACTCTATTGCTCTTCAAATTTGGTTTTAATCTAGGAAAATTTTGGTGGAAATTTGACTTGTTCAAATTTTCATGTAATATTAAATATTTTATTATTTAAATATAATTATATTCATGGGTTTTTCTGTCATATATTTTTAAAGGAGTGTTTGATTGAGATTATTTCTCTCCAATTGAGTCTATAATAGGATATTTTTCTTAGGTGAGTCATAACATTGCATTTGGCACCAGGGATATTCCCAAACCTATTTTCTTTTTATTTTACATTTTATTTATCTCTTTTTTCCTTTTTATTTTTCCCACTTCCTTTTATATATAGGATTATCATGCATTACCAAGGGTATCCCCCTTTGGGTTCTTCATCTGAGAGATGGAGAATGATAGAATAATGGGAGAGGGAGAGGAGGAGGCACCGTCACAGATATTAGGTCACATTGGATCGTCATGCTGCATCTACGGATCACGAATTAGATAAAATCCTTGGTTGTTTCCCCCTATAGGTCAGATAATTTTATATTTTATTCTAAAAAATCACAGAGTTTTTTTAAGTTTTTAATGCCTTATATGGGTAATTGGGGAACCAATGGGGGTCGATCTATGGATTTTGGGGAATAATTGTGTGTTTTAGACATTTTTGGGGGCGTCCCATATTTAGAAACCTATTTACTTGGTGTGTGGTTTTATGAATGCACAATATGTGTTCTTTTGTTTCACAGAATATTACAATTTTTAGACTACATGCCTTAAACTAAGGGGTACACTTCATGTAGTGGTCTTCTAGGGTGTGGTTGATTACTTTTACAGACACCCCATGCGAGGGTACATAGCTATGTGATGTACAAGGCTAGTCACCAAGTGGGATATACTCCATGAAGTTCTTCATGCCCTGGTGGATTACATGTATAGTTACACTATATATTACCCCTTGTGGGGTTACATTCCATATATTGGGTGGTAGAAAACATGAACTCGTGTGTTTTACATGCCGAGTGGGGCAGACGTTCTCGAGCAAGTACCCAAGTGGGGGTATACGATATGCATAGGGCATACACACTATGTTCATTAAAAAAGTGCATGGTGAGTTGCATAAGACACACAACAAGGTAGGACCTTGTGGGTACACACTGTGTACTTAAAGAACGTGTTGTGTACATTTTTTTTCCTTGGCCAGATTTCTACTGTTTTTCTCCCTGAAGTTGGAATTAGACTTGTGATTAGTCAATTCTGAGAATTTTTCACATTGACTGTGATGGTGGAGTCTTTTAAGTGTTTAGAGGCTATCTGGATGGTGTTTATTAATGAGATAGTTTAGAATGAGTATTAATTCATGGATTAGTTTCAGAATACTTATGGGGGTAGGGTTTGGAGTAGTGAGACCCAAGTAAGGGTTTTGAGATCATGGATTGGCCTAGATCAAGTATTCCATGGTTATCTATTTGATATTATTTTGCATGAATTCTAAAATGAGGGATCAAGTATTATATCAAATGAGATATTGTTTTTATTACATGATAGGGCAAGTTTCTCAAGGATAGATGAGTTGAGTTTTAGCTCTTATTTTTGAGGATCAAGGTATTTGGAGTATTTGTGATGGGTTGATGCCTTTAGATAGTGGTTATGATCGAGTATCCTTTTACTGTTGAGATGAGCCTAAGATACTCTTCAGAATTCCCTTATGGATTGATTATTTGTATAATGATCAGTGTTTTTCATATTCTATGGTTGAGAATACAAATGCGGCATGGTGTTATTTAGAAACCTTTATGGAAGATTTATTACCTATAGATGGTTTATTTACAAGAAGGGTGGATAAATATTCCCTTGCATGGGATTTTCCTGGTGACTTCTCATCTACCGAGGAGCCCATGTGATATGTCTCCTCCTTTTAAGATATTTATGATGTCCATTTTGAATTCCCCTATTTTATGGATGGTCTTTTGGATGTTCTTTGGGTATGTTGTAGATCAAGGATAAGCTAGAGGCTACTACTGGTTGTTTGGGATGTTACCAAACTAAACATGTCCCATGGTTTTAGATGATATAGAAGAAACCCCAATTAGATATCAGGCTATTTTTGTGTCATTTTTTTCATTTTAGGATGTTTTGTAGTTATCGACCTAGATCATGTGTATAAAAGGGGATTCCCTAGTAGGTAATCACCTTTTTCTATGACCTTGGGGTTCATGAGAGCTATTATCATTCCCTAACACTATGGTGGATTTTTGAGATCCTATGGTGTCTTTTTTGTGGTGTTGAGAGCCAATGTGTTGGTAGAGTCCCCATGATTTTTTAGATAAGAGTGTATTGACACTTCTTTTCGTCTACTAGGATGGTGTGTTTGAGGTTGGATCTTCCCTTGTTTGGTTGGCCTTTTACCATGACTTTTTAGGTAATTTTTTTAGGACTATCATTTGAGGTGGAGACTCACTGGAAATCATGGATTAGGAATTGGCCATATCTTTTGATCTAATTCTCTTCTATGTTGGGTAGTTATTTCTAGATGGGATTAGGGATCCAATGGATGATATGGATGAGTGTATACCTCAAGTTGAGTATTTTCACTGGATAGAGGTTATATGTATTGGATGTAGGGGGATCATAGTTTCTTGAGTGGTTTTCTAAGATAGTGTATCTATTTGAACCATTGGGTGGATGGGATTCCATGGGATAGTTAACATGTTAGTCCCATTGTGAGGTTCTCCAAAAGTATAGTTTGTACAAGAGAGTCTTTTTTTAAAGCTCAATTTTTTCTATAGGACTTTCAGGACATGATGGTATCCCATATAAGTGGACTGGATATATATCACTAGTATAATCATGCAATTGGATTCCTACTTCTTGGTAGATGTGTTTTGGTTGATATAACACTAGGATGAGATCCTAGGTTTCAATTTTTATTCCTATCCTTGTGGTGGTCCTTGGACATCCTCATTGATCAGGCAGCAGCACTTAATGTTGTGGTTGTGTGTGCTACATTTCATAATTCTGTTAACTAAGGATAGAGTGGGCGTAGATTTAACTAATTTATCAGGTAAGAACATGGGGTTAACTTTTTTCTATTATTAATTTACCCCCTTTGTTTTATGTATTTTCTTTTGTTCCAACATTTATTAGACTTTGTCTAGGTTAGGCATATCACATGTACATGCACTTGTTATGAAAGTATATTGATAGGTTTACCATTGGGGATGGCCTACTGAGATTTGTTAATCACCCCATGTATGTGTTCGTTGAAATGAATATAGACCTAATTTCCACATTTAGGTTAGATCATAGTTTTTGTGATGGATGGGGTTAAGTCCTAATGTTTCTTGAATGAGTAGAGTCACTCGTGTGGAGTCTTAGGATTAGGACGGTGTAGCTCAATTATCAAATAGACTATGTATGGGTCTTGGATTGATTTTTTTAGTAGATCATGTTGTATTTATTTTTAGTTTGTATATTCTTTATATGTGTTTGTCCAGTGGTAATAATTATTCTATGTTTCTTTAATCTTGTGGATTTATTTGACTATATGTTGCATATCATTTTTTATATTATACTTTGTTTTAGTTTATTTATTATGACTAATCTGATGTTCATACCTATGTATAAGGTTGGTTATTTTATCATGTTATTTCACTCTGAGCATAGGGTATAGTCTCCCCAATATATCTTTTATAACCTCACCGGTAGTTAACATCCTCTGGTATTCAAGGAGGTGCGTTTAAGGCCTTGTTCCATTCCAGATTGGGTAATGTGTCAGGTTAACTCAGGAAGGTTCATTACAAAATGCTATCTGAGATGGTTTGTTTAATGATTTTTGGAGTCAGTAGATAGGTGGTCTAGGAATGTGTCTGAATTTGTTATGGATATCAGACTAGTGTGTCATGGACACCTCTGATGATATTAATTCCAAGTAGCCTGGTCATGATATTTCTTTTCTTGGATTCCATTTTTACAGATGTCAAATTTCAACTAGAATGATGAACTTGAGTTTCTAGATTTATGGTTTATTATATTTTTTGGATCTTGGACCATTGGAAAGAGTAACATTCATGCGTCATTCTAGGAAAATAGATTAAACATGACATTTGTTTTCCTATGGAGTTTTACTAATGATAATGGTTCATTTTTTTAATGTTTCAACAACTAATTTTTCAATTTTTTTACATATATGTACCTGGTGGCATTTTAATCAACTCAATTACATGTTTATATTATCATTTGAATAGATTTCATGGGAATTGTGAGGTGAGAGGTTCATTTGTGTTAGATATTCAATCCCTTCATTGGGAGATGCATTGAATCCATTGTGAGTTGGTGTGGGATCTGATTAACCTATTTGTGGATAGATGAAGGAAAGGATTCTTGACATATATTTGGATTGGTCTCGAGTTTCCATAAGGTGGTAGTTCCCCTAAATACCATAGTTTGTGTTTATTAAGGGGGATTTTTTTCTTTCTATGTGATGTTTACTGGGTATTGTTATGGGACCCATGTGCCTGCTATCACCGACTATTTAGATGGGATGTTTGTTCTACCTTGGTGGGGCTATTGATGTTTTCTTTCTCTGAGATGTAGTTTGGAACGATCATTCTTAGATATTGATAAGTAGATAATTGTGAGTGTTCTATATATCATGGATGGATTGAGAGGCTAGGTTTTGTTGGACCCATGACCTTCCCATTTATGATTGTACCTTGGGTAGCATAGTGAGAACATAGTTAGATGCTTGTGATTTTAATATAAATCCCTATATAGAGGGTAGTTGCATTGTTGATCATTGATTGAGGTAAATGACTAATTTTTTAAGAGGTGATCCATGGGTGATCATATTTGTTGGAATAGACCCCTATGAGGAGCATGATATGTAGTTTATCCTAGTTTTTTTGGCTTGGCACATGTGAGCATGATTCCTATTTCTCTTTTGAGAGTGGTTTAAGTAAATCTTTGTGGTGGGGAGTTCACCATAGGCTATTATAGGTTTAGAGCCTCACTCTTTAGTGGTTTTTGAGTGTGGTAGTTAATATTCCTAGTGGTGTAAGGATGAGTGGTTTTTGACACATCTGTCCATTCCATTTAATGATTGATATAGCTTGGGCTATATGGTTTTTCATTTGGCCAATGGGGTGACAATAAGGATACTCTTATGGAGGGGAGAATTAGATCAGTCATCATTGAATTTATATAATGATGGGATATACTTTTGGATGATTTAATATCAGTCATTGGATATTCTACATAACATTGGATGGCCCAGTGCATCAGAGATATCCTGGCTACTAGGTGTCCACCGATGCATTTTAGGGGAGAGAAGTGTTTGTGGTAGTTATTTTCTAAAAACCTACATTGCCACTGGTATTTAAAGTCTGTAGGAATTTAAACATTTTTGTTCCCAGAATTTTGTAAGGGTAAATGGAAAATTATTCTATTATATGATCTTGGATAATTTTTCTTAGAATTATTTTGGTCGTGGAATAATTTTTTTTACCCTAGTATTGGAGTTTGGTAGAAATATGAGCCATTAGTTTCTTCAAAGAATATTTAATATTTAATTAATTAAATATTAAATAATTTATTTGTTTTTTGGTCCAATATTTTAAATGGACCATCATATAGAGATTTTATCTCTATGATTGAGTCCCAAAGAGGGTTTTTTCATTTGTGAGGCATAACATTGCATCAGGTGTCAGGGCTGGGGTCGGACCCCTTTTCTTCTCAATTCCTTTTTCCTTTTATCTTTCTTCTTTTTATTTTTTTTATTCTTTTAGTTTTCTATATTGGATAGTAAATAATGCATTCAAGGATCCCCCTTTCAGTTCTTTAGTTGAGAGATTGACAAGGAGATAATAGAGGGAAAGGGAAATGAGAAGGCATTGTTGTGAAACTTGTGTCATGCTAGATCATCTTGCCGAAACTGAGTATCATGGATTGGATCAAGATACAATGGTTTACACTTGTATGTATGATTAATTTATGTTTCATACCACATATACTTTATAGTTTAATTTTTTTTAATATTTTTCTACCTTGTATGGGTTATTAGGGACCCCGTGAGGGTCGATCTGTGGCTTTTGGTGAAGAATCATGCATTTTGGACCGTTTTAGGGATTCCTATTTAGGGTAAACCTTGTACACAGTGTGTAGTTTTATAAAAAAAACACCACGTTTTCTTTATATTAATGGAATATATTTTTTTGTACTACACACCATGTATTCTGGGTACACACCATGTAGTCAGATTCTAGGGTGTAGATGAGTTCTCATCCAAACACCTTGTGCGAACGTACATGGAGGTGTGGAGTACACAAACAATCCCCATATGAAATGAATTCCATGTATACATTCATAATTAATTTGAGTACATAGATAGGTACACAGTTAGGTACACGATGTGGCATTAAACACTATGTACTAAGAGTTACACACCGTGTACTTAGACATTTTTCACACTAAGTGGGACTAAGGTACACGGGTAGGTACCTAAGCTGGGTTACTTGTCATGTACAAGGAATACACACTATTTAATTTGTAAAATTACATATGGAGTGGCACGAATAACACTAACAGGGTGTGACATTGGGGTACACTCCATGTACCTGAAGTACATGTTGGGTACTTTTCTTTCCTGGGTTGGTATTTCATGTTTTCTCCCTAGAGTCAGAATTGGAATTATGAGTAGCCTATAATTAGGTATTTTCCATTTATATCACAATTATGTAGTATTTTTTACATTTATAAGCTATTTTAATTGTCTTCCGGACTGAGATAGTTCATTAGGAGGATTTCTTTGAGTTCTGGTTTCAGAATCATTCTAGGGGTTTGGTTGTGAGCTTAAAGTCCAAGTTGAGGGTTGTGGGATCAGGGATTGATCTGGATAGAGTGTAAAATGGTAATTTGTTTTTGGTTTTTTCGTATGGGTTCCAAAAGTTTGGATAATGTAGTATCTATGAATAGATCATTGTTTTTACATGTGTTTGAGTACCAATTGCTTGAGGTTAGAGTTGTTGGCATTTAGCTCCTGTTTTTGAGGATCAAAGTAGTTGGATCTTTTAGGTTGGTTTAATTAATTTATATAGATATTATCTCCATGAGTTATTATTCTCCGATGAGAGTTTATGGGAGTAATTATTATTCCCTACAGGGATGGTTACTGGTCAAGTGATCAGTAGTTTCTATAGTCGGCCATTAATAATGGTCGTGTGGCATGGTGTGATTTGGATATTCTTATAGGTGAGTTAGTAACCATGGATGGGTTGTTTCTAGTAAGGTCGGTTGAGGTTTCTCTTATATGGGTTTTTCCTTTAGGTTTGTCTTGTCCCAAGATGCCCATGTAGAGTGTATCCTACTTTTTATGTGGTCTATTGTGAATTCCCTTATTTGTGGGATTTTGTTTTTTGGATGAACTTAGGGAATATTGTTAATCAAGGATTGGTTAGAGGCTATTGTGGGTTGTCTAGGATGTTTCCGCACTGGCCATGTATCATGATTTTGGATGAGATAAAGGAACCCATTATATGGTTTCATACTTTTCTTGTGGACTTTTGGCCATTTGAGTATGTTCTGTGGGTGTGTCATGAGAGCTTGAGTGTAGCAGGGGAGTCCCTAGAAGGATTTTACTGTATGTTGTGACCCTAGGGTCCATGGGAGCCCTGAGTTTTCCCTAGCCCTGTGGTGGGTCTCTGAGAGAATGTGGTGTCAATTATTTAGATTCTCAGATTCAAGGAGATGAGAGAGGCCCTATTATTTATTAACCAAGAGTGGATCAACACTTCTAGTATAGCTGTTTGGATGGTGGTTTCGATTTTAGAACATTTTCCTAGCCTTTGTCCAAGAGGATTGAGATAGTTTCTTCTTATGAATGTGGTTTTAATTGGAGAATGGTGGTATGTCATGGATCATTAATTATCCAAGTGTTTTTATATGGTTCTCTCCTATCTTGGGTCTATGTTGTTAGATGGGATTAAGGAGGAAAAGGATGATCTAGATAAGTTCAGCCCACTAGTTGAGTATTCATCATGAATAAAGGTTATATAACAAGGATGTAGTGGTGTCTTGATTGCATAAGTGGGTCCCTGGGATATTGTATCTGTCAGACCTATGGGGTGGATGTGATTCCCTGGGAAAGTTCCAGTGTCAGGCCTATAGTGTGGGGTTCCCCTAAGACAGTTTGTACCATCAGGCCCTTGTTTGGGGAATGGTTTTTTCAACAATAATTATGGAACATTATGGTTTCTCAAATGTTTAGAGTGGATATCTATCACTAGTATGATCATTATTTTGGATTCTTAGTTTCCAGTTGATTAATTTTATTGTTTAGATTCCTAGAATGATATACTAGGTTCTGACATCTATTCCTTTTTCGGTGGTGGATTTCGAGGATCCTCATAGATCATGAAAACTCTCTTGATGTTGTGGTTGTGCAAGTAAAGTTTTGGAATTCATCTGGATGGGGCTAGAGTGGGGGAAAATTTACTTCATGTTTCATGCTAGAACTCAATCTTAATTTTTTTTTCATTTTTTTATTTTCCCCCTTGGTTTATACGCATTATTATGTGCAATCAATTATTAGTCACCATTCAGGTTGGTCAAATGACGTGTACATACAATTTTTATGACAATATATTTATAGGTTTATCATTGGGGTTGTCCCCTATTGAGATATATTTCTCACCCCTTGTACATGCACCATAGTGTGCATGTAGAAATAATGTCTGTTTTTAGGTTGGAGAATAGGTTATGTGATGGATGTATCCAAGGCCCAGTGTTTTTCAATTAATTTGATCCACTAATGTGGATTCATAGGATTGGGCTTGTATATATCGATCATCATGGAGATTGTGTATGTGATTTAGCTTAACGTTATTAGTAAATCCTGTTGTATTTATTTTTAGTTTTTTCTTTTATTTTTATGTGTGTTAAGGCTAGTGGTAAACCGACATAAATGTTTTTTTCATGATTATGAGTCTGTATGATTGTATTCTGAATTATATTTATTATAGCATACTATTTTAATATTAATTATTTTTTGTACACTGATGTTCATACATGTGTATAAGTTTGGTTATTTTCTATTGTTATTGAAATTTTACCAAATGGTATAGTCTCCCCACTATATATTTTAGACCTTTGTTGCTGGTCTACATCCTCTTCCATTTGGTGTGGTGTACTTGAGGACTCGTCACTAGCAATATTGTGTGACATGTCAAGTCAACCCAGGATAGTTCATTACATGTATCATCAGCCATGATCCTACCTCAAGACACAACATCAAAAATAATTTACTAAAATATTATATAATTAATTTTTCAATTTAATTAAAATTAGAATAATCACCAATAATAGTAGCATATGTTTCTTTGGCATCATATTTTCAATGTCAATTTTCAAATAACTAATGTTAACATGCACAAATGAATACTTTTAACATTGATTATTTTATAATTAATGTCAAAACAAATTCTAATTGACTTTTAACATTGTATACAGTATTTATATATTTAAAATTTGACTTTTGACATCACTTATAATATAACAGATGTTAATTATTAAAAAAAATACATGTACGTTATCTTAATTTTTCCAGTTCTGTCTTTTCCAAAACCCTAATCCATTAACTTGAGAATGCACTCCTGTAAGGATCTAACTCCTTATTAAGATTTATTTTTTTTTTATTTTGGAATAATTTCTTCTCCCTATTGAATTGTTTGGAATACTTACACCACCCTCAATTACTTCTATACCACTGAAGATCTATTTCACTTATCTCATTAAAGTTCCACTATCATCGGTCTTCGATATTTATTTTTATTGGCCTTCCTCATTTATTAGTTGAAAATAATAACTCCATTCAGGTCGTAAACCCTCCTCCTTAGGCCATGAATTTTTTCATCTAAATCCATGAGTCACCTATAATACCTTTTCTCCTTCCCAACACACCACATATTATTACCCATCAGACCACTTATCAAACTAATGACTATCCCCAAGTGCCTACACAAGTTATTTCAGTTTTATTTGTCCTCAATCACACACTCCTAGGGAAACTTACATGGAGGACACCCATAATGATAGTACTCTAAGACAATCTCACTTAACTATGGAGTTCTAATCAAGTATGTTCATAAAAATAAATGTACACCTTGTTGAAATGGAAAGTAATATTTATCATTTTCAAGTCACACTTCTCCAGGGGGGTTACATTCCATCCTAAATAACAAATCCCTTATTATGGATCCACACCTCAATCCCAGGTATATCTATTTCACTTTACACTTGTATTAGCTAAGATTCCATTTTTCATAACCCAATATCATCAGGCCATAAACATGGCCATCTGACCCCAAGGGTATATCGTAATTCCTTGGTTTCATTCTTAGAATGCCATAAGATATTACCCACTGGATTCACTTATCAAACTAATGATTTCCCCCATATTCCAATACAAATTCATTCAATGTTATTTTTTCTCACTCACACAAACCCTAAGAAACATCCTAAAAGGTTACCCATCCTGACACTACTCCAGGACAAGATCTCTTAACCATAGAGTTTAAATTAGTAAGGTTGTACAAAATAAAGGTACACCTTTTTGACATGGGTAGTAACATCAAGCCTTTTTTATGTCTCACTTATCTTGGGGAGTTACAATGTATCACTATTTTGACCCTCTTTTTCTTATTTCTTCATCCAAAATCTCTATATTTTGAATATTAAGTTTATTTTTTATTTAAAATTTATTTATTAAAAAAAAAATTAGTTATAAATTTTATTGGTTCATTTTTTATTTATATCTTGTACAATTATAAATTTGTGTTGTAATAATAAGTTTTATTTTGCACTCTATTTTTTCAAATTATAAATTTTTATTCATTGTAAAATATAGTTATAATTTTTTTACCTTTATAAATATTTGTATTATAATTTTATTATTTATAAATTCTTTTTCATTATAACTTGTTTCTTTAAAATTATGTTTTTATTAATTTTTTTTGTTATACATAATTTTTTGTTATTATAAATACTTTTTATTATAATTTTTTCTAATAATAAATTTTTTCTTAATTTAAAAAAATCTATTATAAATTTTCTTTCATAAATTGATGAAAGTTTATATATTTATATGATTTTATATTTTAAATTTATCAATATATATTTACTTATTTATTTATATGTTTTAATATATTCATCTATTATATTTTGAATTTATGTAATTAATGTATTATAATTAGATACATGCAAGAATAAATAACAATGAACATGAAAACAGGGTTGAAAATTTCATGGAATTTTCTAGATGAAATCTTGAAAATAAAGAATATTTTTTCCATGTGTGAAGTGATTGAATATGAGAAAATTAAGGTATAAAAACATAAATGACCATCTAATTTTCTATGGTTTTAATCATAATTATGCATGAAATATCTACCATAGTGAAATAACAAAAAATAAAGATTTAATGTGGATGAATATGTTTAGCATGAGACACAGTGTCATCCTCAATGACTAATTCATGATGTAATTGCTGAAACCATTGAATTAACCATAAGTGTTGAATGACTATAAGATACTTAAAACCCAATATTCATTGGCTTCACTAAATTTACAATGTTTTCAAAAGTAATGATATTAGTTAACTTAAAATTAAAAAATTGTTAAAGAGATAAAAGTTTCATTGTATTACTTGAACTTTTAAAATATTTAATTCCCAAAAAAAAATGGCTCCTAGATTACAATTATGAGAAAAAAAATATTATACCCAATGGGATTGTGGTAAAAAAAATATTCATACATTATCTAAATGACTATGTATTATATAAGATGGAATATGAATTTTTAGAAAAATATCTTAAATGTGGGAAATCATGTTAGAAAGTGGATGATAAATCCAACTGTAATTAATTCACAAGAATATGTACCAAAACTCCTAATAAATCATTATGACAACTTCCAATAATTCCACATTTAATGATTCTATTTTCAATTTCAAATAATTCAAAGAGGATAATATGGGAAGAAAGGACCACATATCAGATGGAATCCTATATCACCTAAATGATTCATCACAATGGATGGGAATTGATAAAACATTTACTCATTTTCAAAATAAAGTTAAAAATATCATAATGGAGTTGTATACATACGGATTGCATCCATATTAGATCCCGAGTTGCCAACATAATTTATGGAATATTATTTTTGTTGATTAAAAATAGTCCTCACATATATGTTTGAAGAGAAAATATGTCATAATGATATTGATGATTTGTGGGATGAAATCCCATAGGAATATTATCTATGTTTATTTATCTCTACTAATTAATGATTTAGAATTATTATGGGAGACTGGAATTATATTTTTAAATTCATACTAGAAATATTATTTTCTTTTGTGTTCTATGATAATGTTCACTATAAATGACATTCCTGCATATGGAAACTCATTTGGATATAGTGTTAAGGGATATAAATCATGTACGTTTGATGGATAACACACTTCATATCCTCAATAACAAGATGGAATAAATACATTGTATATGGAACATCATATATCGTTATGAATGGATCATCCTTATTAAACTTTAGAAAAGGCATTTTCTGATTTACAAGAGAATTATTATCCACACAACCACTATTAATTGACGAATGTTAAGATAAGGTGAAAAACATTAATATCTCATTTTTAAAGAAACTAAGACTTGGTTATCAAATAAAAACATGGAATAAATGGTCTATATTATTTGGGCTACCATAGTGTAAATGTTTTAAGGTAAAATTTAACATTGATAATATGAATATTAAGGAAAACATATTTGATGGTCTTATCATAAAATTGTATGAAATAAAAGTATAAAAAGATGTATTTCATTTAATATTATACTTAATATCCATGGGAATCTATTTTGAGTTATATCCCACTATGAAAGGAAATATGACATGTTTACCTATAGTTTTTTCACACATTAAGAAAGAGTAAGAAGATATTGTTTTCTATGTCTACATTTTATTAAAGTAATCAAAGGTTTATATTGGAATAATAAAAATTTAGTTTCATTGAAATATTTAATATTAATAAATATGAATTATCATTATTATAATTTATTTTTATAACACCTGCAACTAGTTTCACTATGTGTTTTATTGTTGATACCTATCAGAAATTTTTTCATCAAGTTTTGTACATTTTTCAATTCCATTTTCAGCAAATTTGTAGATCCAAATTTGATATATATGTTAGAGAATGAATATTTCCTCTTATTTTGGAAAATATAAATGTATTTTTTACCATAATTTTTTATATAAAGAATCATATGATGATTAATTTGGTGTGATATATAAGAATATATGAGATGTTTATTTAAGTTGGATGTATCCGATTTAAATATAGATTGAATTTTATTAATGATATGTTAAAATTTTGTTTCAACCAAATGCCTCTTCTGGTTGAAAATATATATTGGAAGAAATGATTGAGTTTTATATCAATTATTTGTATTAAGTGTGGAATGCGTTTCTTCTTATATCTCAACCTTTGATTATTGATAATGAATATAATGGGATATGTGTCTTAAAGGTAAAGTTAATTCCAAGGGATGAATTGATGCATTTTGAACAACATGGGTGGGGTATAACCATATATATCATCCCATATTACTAAATTCAAGGTAAGTATCCAAAAAGAAACGAAAATTGGTTGATGAATAAACATAAAAATGATTTTGTTTCATGGTTTAAGAAGAAATTCAATACCAATTTATCTAAATCACAAACATTGAAAAGGTTACTGGTGGGATCAAGTGTTAATGTGATCACATGTTCTTGTTTTGATATTAATGGTTAAAAAATTAATGCAAAAAATAAGGATGATAAGAGTTACATTCAAAATACTAGAGGAATAGTCACCACGAAAGCACTACATTTTTTGTGCATAAATGATAAAAATCATATTTCAACATCAAAAACATATTTTTGTGTTATTGAGGAGGTATGGGAGACTAATTATAATAAATTTCATGCACTGGTGTTTATGTGTAACTGGATTGAGAGTAACAGTGGTGTGAAAAATGATGATTGTGGATTTTAGCTCATATATTTGAATATATTTTATTATAAATAAGAACTATTTATCATGGAAATGTATAAGAAGAAAATATTTGATGTTAATAAAACATAGAATGATCAATGGTCTGTTATTTTGTGGGGGGGAAATTCATTCTGGTGATGAGGATTTTGATGATATTATGAACAGATGTGTGGTTTCTTCATCTATTACATGATAACTTGATGATAAAAGAGACTACAATGCACAAAAAATAAATGTTTTTCAAAATGATCATATTGAAGGAATATGGAATAACACTATGTTACTCTCCCAATTATCCAATTAAATTTATATTTTATTTTTTTAGAATATTACACAAGAAAAAACAACATTTTTTAAACATATATTTTTTAAAATAGATATTTTTTTATTTGCCATTATTTTTTGTCAAATTTTATTGTTATTAGTTTTTGTTAAACATTTTTTTGTTGAAAAATCCAGACACAATTATTATTTTTTTGTGAAAGTTTCATTTTTTCTAAACAATTTTTAAGAATTGAATGTTTGAATATATATATATATATATATGATGATTCCAACCATTTTTGAATTAATTTTCATATTTATTATATTTAGTTACTCATTTTTCTTAACAATCCTAACATAATTAATTTTTTATAAAACATACACATGTAATGATTTAGTTTTTTTACATGGTTATTTTTTTATTCATTGTTTTTAGATATTCAATTCTTTCAAATATTTTAGTTAAAATAGTAGATAAAATATTCTTACTATTATTAAAAATAATTCTTATAATAATTATTTTTTTGTAATAATATACTATTACTTATAATTTCATTAAATTCATTAATTTAAATGGTAGACATAAAGGAAAAGGAAAATTTACCAAGGTATGTTTATGTTTTAATATTTATATATCTTCAAAATTAAATTATTTAATGGAAATAAATTTTTTTCTCTAAATTATTTGAAACACTATAAGTGAGCCTCCTAGGGAAGAGTCTTCTTATTATTATAAAAATAAGTAATAGCTAGAGTTTTTAGATATAAAATAAAATATTTACCAAAACATTCACCTGCTCATGAGGGGTATATGATTAAAATATAATTTAATGATAATAATAACCCAGGTGTCATATATGAAAATTATTTTAGGATTTACAAGGCTATGAAGTATTTTTGTTTGATTAACATTATATATCTTGATTGTATGAGAATCAACAAGATGGAGAAATATTAGTTATGGGAGTTTGTAATGGTAAAATATCTCAAATAATTTATTTTTTTTACATCAATTTAAATATTTTATATTTCAAATAACTAATATTAAATATATAAAATTATATATGACATTAAAATTGAACAAAAATGAAATACATTATGAAAACATGTTTATCTTTTTCACCAGATGAATGGAGATATTTTAAAATAAAATTTGAACAGGGTTTATGTTTTTGGTAAATAGTGAAATAAAACTCATGAAATAATTTGGGTATTTTAGACATAGAGACAAGGGAAAATATTTTCACTGTGAAATAAGGTGAATCCTTAATGGAATGATAATTATTTTATATAAAATCAATTTTTAAAATCAATTTTTTATTACCTGATAACATATTAATTTATTCTAATGTAACAAGACAACATGATATCTCACAAAGAGATCCATGCACAAAATGCATATCCTCATACTTTATCATGTGGGGGGTATCTTTTATTAGAGGAAAAAATTATTTCTATAATTTTTTATTCCTCACATGATAAATCCAGTATAATATCTAAAGTGGTTTAATTATTTCATCTATCTCCCTAGACATTCTTTGAAAAATAGAAAAGGGAAAGGATAAAAAAAATAAAATGTTCTATATGAATCCATCAAGAAAATTAGATGAAAAAATTATATGATATTAATTATATTTTTTTCTTAAATATAAGTTGTTTGTAAATTTAATACACTAATATAACATTTTAGTACATCATTTTGAGGAACCCTTTAGAATAAATCAATGTGGGGTAATTTTATCCTTCATGATATAATAGAAATTCAAGATACTACTTTAGAAAATAATGAAAACCTGAGACATATACGAGGGTAATATATGGGTGTCAATATTAGGAAATTTTTTTTATCCTAGTTCGACATAGAGGGATACATAATACAGTGGATTAATACATTCCTTGAATGTTACGTAGTGAGCGGTTAATCAGTCAATAGATGATTGAGTTAAATCATTTAAAAAAGTTAATTTTTCAGAATATATGAGTATGATGCAATTTCATAGCTTATCTACCTAGATCACCTACCTACTCATTCAGACCAGATCTTTTACAATACGTTATTTGTGTTGGATTCTCATGTACATATTGAAGCATACATCATAATACATAATTTGGGGGATTATGCACATATTCATCCTATTAATCTCATTCAATTAATAGTAACAGTACGTAATATTATTGATCCTACTGCTCCAATGTCACTGTATATTGAGAAGTTGGATGAAGTTAAAGATAATATAGTTTATTTGTTACTCTATCCAGCTAGTCTACTTCATCAAATAACTTATGATGTATGTGTTTTTTTATTTTTATTTTACTTTTGATTTCAAATTACTTTTAATGTTTTCTTACATTTATCATATATAGGATTATCATAAATCAAAATAATAAGTGAAAAAGACAAAAAAATTCAGAAATCAGCACCTTCAGATACTTCTAAAGTTCTTGATGACCTAAAAAAATCATCTCATGAATATTATATAATGGGGATGTATTATGTATTTTTTGATGAATGATGATATTTTTTAGAGATAATATTAATTATGAATATTTCAAAAAGATATCATGGATCTTGTTAATGGTCTGGATCTCTCTATACTCGTGTTGCAATTTTTTCCATGTAAGTAAATTTTCAATTTCTATTTCTTTAATGAAATATAATTTATAGTGATTTAATTTTTTACTTGTGTAATTAGGTTTCTCTAAAATATTTCTATACAAAATAAGAGAACTTATGTTATTGGTTTTATGATCCAGAAAACCTTTCAATATTTGAGAACCTTTTGAGTGATAATGTTAGAGTGTAGTGTGTCAGCCTCGGTTGAATTTTTTTCATTGCCTAAGACAACTCTACATGGGGCCTGAGGCACATCCTTGATCAAATGAAGATAATGAAAATTCCAATTGTATATTAAGTGAAGATATTTGAATGATTTCAACCTCAGTAAAACTAGAATCAACAATGGGTTCCCACCGGGAACCCGACATGTGTTCTATAGGCATTGGCCAAACATGCCATAAGAAATAAGAATTTTTAAATAAAGTACAACCAAAAAGGTAGTAATAAATAAACCATAACAAATAACTTTTACAAACATTTTTCTTCATAAATGAAACCATTTTGTTTAAAAATATTTTACAAACTAAAATAAGGCAGGAGGCTGGAGAGTCTGATACACCACATGAAAAAACATGTCTAATCAACTCATGAGGCAATACCCAACAACACATTTCACTCTTGATTCATAACCATAAAAAAATAACGTTTTTTTTCAACATAGTGAGGTAGAAAACCAATCTACAAACCATAACCAGAGAACCTATAGCAGACATGAAGATGAGATTCTCAATAATTGGAGTATGTAGGATGTGATCCAAAGGCCATCAGAATAACAACATGATTCAATTAAATTAATTTTGTAAATAAACTATATCTACTATTTTGAAATTAATATAAAAGAAATTTTCCATTTTCTATATAAAAATATTGAAATTAAACCAATAATATTGGATTTCATTTCTTTAATGCACACCATTTTTATAAAATACCTCGAAGAAGTCTCACCAAGGTAATTTCATTTAAAAAACAATTACCCTCAATTAAAACTGACATTTGAAAAGGAAACAATTTAAAAATTCTCCGTATAAATTAAAATCCCCTTTTTGAAAAGAAACAACCACATGGTTTTAAGTGTTTTCAAAATAAACATTTCAAAAGACATTCATTTAAAACAACCACCTATTTCATATTTTAAATACCATCTTACACATACCTCAAGTATGAGAAAATAAATAAATATTAAAAGATACAATCCAAGAGAATCCATAAATAAAGGATAATAAATAGAATGAGAAAAACTAGTCAATAACGAGACTAAATTGCAATAGAGGTCAGTATAATGAGGCAATATCTCTCCAATAAATAAGGAACACACATGCCAATCAAAAATAAATTGGAATAACATAAGATACATATCATGAGTCAACTCCATAGGGAATAATGGAATATGTACTAGATGTGACAAATTAGAACCAACTATCATAATTTTAATTGTCTCACATCACATTACCCAAATCACTCTCACTAGTTTCATCTTTGATACCCCCTAGCCAGGTCTTAAAATTTTACTAGGCCCTACTAGATAATGTGTAAATATCAACTATCATATATTACATCCCATGAATTCCCACATAGTAGCCTAGGGTACCTCATATCATAGCTGACATAGGTGGACGAATATCAAGATATCATTAGTCATATGTCAATCACATAGACCAAAGGCAAGAAAATATAGCAATCAAGTATTTTTCCCTTCCAACACAACCATTTTAATAATTATCCACAACCCAACCCTTATAATTTTAAATCAAAATCCATGTAACCATTAACACATTCATACAAGAATAAACAAAGGATTATAATGGGGATCAACTAGTTTATAAACATAAATCAATAAATCACCATCTATCAAGGTGCTAAATGGGCATAATTTTTGTAAATTAAGAGTTACATATTTAAAAACCATTTCAAAACCACTTTTAAAAACAAATTTCATTCTAAGGTAAATCACCACTAACACCATGTAATATATCCTAAAACTATACAAGAAAATCAAAAAAAAATCCCTAAATAAATTTACCCATTTTAAATGAAAGGTGGACACCTTAAAACAAGGAATCCCCTTTATAAAAACATGGAAACCCTTTAAATACAAGAAATGTTATTTTTAAAATATGGTAACACATTTTAAATAAGTTAACCCCTTTAAAAAATAAACACCCAACATTATGAATCCAAATGTGCCTAAATGACCACGAACTGATCATTTTTATTGTATAAATCTACCAATAGGATATTATAAAACACTTTGAATTAATAAAACCCCATTTAAAAAAATTACATTGATCTAAATAATAAATAAATTTTTTTGAAAAGAAAAATCCCAACCAAGCATGTAAAACCTTTGACAATTCAAACTAGATAGCATATACATCTTTAATTTAGTTTAATACCAAAATCAAAACTCCAAGAATCTATATAACTCATTAAAAATGAATTGTAATAGAAAAACCTAACTCAACCGGAAAATCCATGTCTCCTTTGATGAACACTACTAGAATATGCCTCAATAGAAGGCTTAAAACACATAGAAACCAAAATCACAAATTCTATTACAAACCTAACCATGAAAATCATCCAACTATGGATATTCGGGTTAGAGGAGAATAAAAATATAGTAAAAACCAAGAGAATAAATAAGATGGAGCTCATACCTTTCGATTTGGGCAAAAAAATACTAAGAAACCTATCTAAACCCACCTTTGAGGATCTTTGAAGAGGGATATAGGTGTTTGTTTGGTCTTAATGATGAGAGGAATGAAGCATGGAAGATTATCAAAAAATACCCAAATTAATGTAACTAAAAAGGTAAAAAGTTATTAAAACCAATCTAGTCACGTAATTTATTTGCATATATTACCAAATTTTTTGTGACCATGAATTAACCATTTTCCAAAACTACATAGGTTTCACCATTGACCCACATGGTTCTCAAAACAATGTGATGACTGTATGATTTCAACTATCTGAAACTACAAGTGGCACATAGTTTCCACTACATGGTTTCCCAAACAATGGACCTAATTTGTGAACCCATGAAAAAATTCCAAAAAAATCCAAAAGATCATTATTGGACACCATGAAATAAAGGTAGAAATTAACCGCCTAAAAATAAGTAAGAAATTGGAATTTATAATTGTCAAAATTCTCCCCACCATGTCACTTTCTACACCCAAAAATCCATTAACAAACTAAGTCAAAAAAATAAATACCAAGTCATCCAATGAAAGGTCCTAAACATAGGGCCATATTCATGGACATGAGAATAATAACATGATACTTGAACAACCCACTCTTAGTAAAAACCGTTCACAAATATAAGGACTCAGCCTTGAACATTACATAATCAAGATAATTCAAATAGATTTCAGTTATTTAAACTACCAAAGAACTTTTTGATTGATATTTTTAGAATGTTAGGACATAACTCATACATATCAACCCACAATCATACAATGTGGGTACCAATAAAATATTATCCATTTCTTTCATAAATGTTTTAACATGAAAAAACAACATGATCTATTGGAAAATTATCCATAACACTAAACATAACTTCTTTTTATCTATTACACATCCATATAACTGGTGAAAAAAATTTAAAAACATGGTATGAACATAAACATCTCAATAATGGATATAAAAATAAAGAATGAAACCCTGGGTCTATGAGTACTTATAATCATATGAAATCATATCACAAATATATACTTCTCGCCCATATATATTAACTTTTTGAAACATCATATTTTTATAAAACATTAGTGAACATATATAAAACCATAAAGGTGTCTTTGGGTGTTATGTATTTATATTATAACCCTCACGGATGCCTTATGATTTGTAAACCTCGTGGTTACCTTACAATGTGACCCTCATGGCTACCTTATGGTGTAACCGTCATAGTTACACTTAGAGTAACCATACGGCTAGCCTCCAACATACACATACCCAATGAATTGGAGGGATATATAGGTACCACCCTTCATTATAAAATATTCCTAAAAACCATAAAATAATCATAAAACAAGAATAATTTCATCAAAAAATTCCTTTTGAATTTTGAAAAAACGGAAAACTAAAAAAGGTTTTTTTTTGGAAACTCTAATAAAAAATAATTTAATTATAGTGTGAATAAATATAATGAAAGTATTATCTTTTTACACTATAAATCAATATAATAAATTATAATTTAAATGAATTTAAGCACACAAATAATCTCATAACAACAATATCAATGAAGTATAAGGTTAGCTGAATGAATGGAAATTGGGTTATGAATTCCCTTACCTCAAGTGTATCTTACATAAAACTAGTTTAAACCTCCTGTATAATGGTTAAGATAGTTTTATTAATATTTTAAAGAAAAATATTTATTTTTATAAAACATTATATGATCATTAACATAATTTTACCCATTGTATAAAAATATTTTGTTATTTCCATTGTTTTGGGTGCGTGCTTCACATGAATTCCATGGTCAGTTTGTAAAAGATTTTCTTGTCAAATGGAAGAGAAACTCCAAAAGTATAATGAAATGGTGTTAATATATTTCCATATTATAAAATTATTCCAAAAATGATTTTGGTTATATATAATGACGATGAATCCTTAGATAAATCATTTGTGATATTTGTATAGATTGTTTTGGTGTTTTTTCAATAATTACCAACTTGTTTCTTCATATACATTTACTATTGTGCATATAACTAATTATAGACCATAGTTGATTTCATATCATATATTTTAAAATCTGTTTAAACTATTAAAATTTATTTTCATCTAGCATTGAAATATGTAAATGAAATTGAATACACATCATCCATAATGTCGGTAAATCAACACATCAATAACAGTGTTTTTATTTTAAAATAAGAGGAAGAGGAGAGGAAGGATAATGGTGAATTTTTTATTAAAAAGGATAAAAATAAAGAATATAAATAATTTTCTAGCTTCAATGCCTCTTGGAGAAGGGGAGGTGAAGATATTATAAAAAAATAAAATAATTGAAAAGAAAACACAAGAAAATGAAAATGGATTTTTACCTCATGATCTCTTCTCCTCAAGATCCTCCTTAACACCTTTGGTTTTGGCCATTTGGTGAGACCAGAAGGTATTAAAAAATGGTAAGAGCCTTGGAAAAGTATTTGGTAGAATTTTTAAAATTGTCCAATCTTGATGGATGTGAGAGTAAGAGGGGGTTTTGGGTAGTATTTATAGTGGGGGAGAGGAGGGGTTTACCATCATTTTAATCATTTGTTTATTATTTTTCATCAAGACTATGAATATTCATTAATATTATGCCAAAAAATAGTAAAAAGTGGACGTGATTTCAAATCAATGACCATTTACATAATCCATGAATCAATCATCATCCTTAAATTCATTTATTTAGAATTTTTCTTAAACTATCGAATTTAACTAGTCACCAACAATTCAAGTATTTTAGAAAAAAACTTAAATTCACCATAATAATATTTTGGCATGTAGAATTTGAAAATAAACTCCATTTTATCCAAATATTTTTCTTAATATGAGAAATTTAATTTCTATATAAAATAATAATTTATTTCCTAAATAATAATTTTAAAACTACAACAGATTATTTAACACCTTGAAAAATTAATCAAGGTCTCATAAAGTATTAGAAATACATTCATTAGTGAGGTTAATTTTCATTTGGTCATATTATTATTTATAAGGGAAACATTTCAATTCATAAGGGTATGTTACTATTTAACAAAAATAATGTTTGTCCTATCAAACTCCAAAATATTTACTGATCACAACCATGGATGTCCATTTTTTTAATTAAAATTATAGAAGAGGAAAAATTGTTTTTGAAGGATTGTTTAAAACTATCTCCTTAAAAAAGTTTCAATATGTAAAGAATCAGTGTTTTATGCATTTTAGTTAATTTTTTTAAATACTTGGTGGGTTTCATTCTTTGCACCTTATGGAAATTGCATTCGTGAAAAAAAATTTAATTATTAAAAAAGTGAGGGGACCTTTACCTCATAACATTTAAAGACTTACATGTTGCTTCTTAAACCATGTGGTTTCTCTAAAAAACCTTTACCTTGTGGATTACCATATTCCTCAATAATTTTTCACTTCGATCAATAATCTGAATAGTTTTCTCTTTATAATAAAGGATCACTTGTAGAGTAACTTATTCTAGTCTCAAAACATGAGATGAATTTGGTACATACATTCTCAGCATCGAAACATGAAAAACATTGTGTACCTAAGAAAAACTCAGATCCAAAGTTACTCAATAAACAATTAGTCCAACTTTGTATAGGATTTAATAAGGTCCAATAAACCATAGACTTAGCTTTAATTTCTTTCCAAAATGCCTAAAACTTTTCTATTGTGAGATTCATTGAAAAACATGATCACCTACCCCAAAAGAATAATAATTCCTCCTGTTATCTGCAAACCTTTTCTACCTACTCAATGTTGTCCTCATGTATTGTCGGATCATCTTCACTTTCTCATCCACTTCCTCAACTAATTATGGTCCCATCAACTTCCTTTCCCCGACTTCATACCAAAGAGCTCGTGTTAGACACTACTTCCTATATAATGACTCAAAAGGATCCATCTATATATTGGAATGAAAATTTTTATTATAAGAAAATTTAACTAAAGAAATATGATATTCCCAACATCCCTGGCCATCCATTGAACAATATTGAAGTACATCCTCTTAAGTCTGAATCATCCATTCTGACTGCCCATCAGATTGGGGATAAAAATATGTATTGGAATTTAATTCTCTTTCCAACGACATCTAAAGGCCTTTCAAAAAGATAGAAGTGAACATGTGATCTCAATAAGATAAAATGGAAAAAAAACTCCATGTAACCGGATAATATCTTTGAGGTACAGTTTTGAAAGATGATCAAAATACATAATATCTCGAATAGGAAGTAAATGAGTATATTTAGTCAGTGGATCAATAATAACCATTAGAGCATTGTTACCTCGAGAAGTATTTGGTAGTCCCACAAAGAGTTCCATGGATATATCTTTCCATTTCCACTCTGGCATTAGTAAATATCGAAACATATCTTTTAGTAACTAATGAAATGCTTTAACCTATTGACATGTCAAAATTTCATGGTAAAATCAACAATATCCCTTTTAATTTAATCCCACCAAAAATACTCCTAATGTTATCTATACATAGTTTTCATTATAATCACAAGCCACACAAAATCTACTTACTAATATTATAAAACAATCTTTATTAATGTTAAATTTTGGAAGCTTATTTATTTTATCCAATTCCACCTTTTTCTATACGTCCCTATCTTCCTTCTGTGCTTGCTTAATTTTGTCTAACAATGATGTTTGCAATGAAACCTAAAACAAAACAGAGGAATTTTTTGAACCAAAAACTTCCAAGCCAAAATTCATAAAATCATTTTTCAAAGGGTCTTATTCTAGCTATAACATAGTTAATGATGAATGATGTTTTCTACTCAATGCATCTTCCACTTTGATTTATTTTACCAGATGATAGTTAATCATGAAATCATAATCCTTTACCAATTCAATACATCTTCTCTGCCTTAGGTTTCATTCCTTCTAAGTGAAAAAATACTTCAGACTTTTATGGTTAGTATACATTTTACATTTGGCTACATATAAATGATGCCTCTAATTTTTTAATGTAAAAACCACAGCTTCTAATTCCAAATCATGTGTCGGATAATTTAACTCATGAGGTTTGGGTTGTATTGAAGCATAAGCAATTACCTAATCATTTTGCATCTGAACCTAACCAATTACCTTTAATTAAGAATCATTGTAGATGAAAAATGAAACATTTCCTTAAGGATGGGCCAGAACTGAAGCATTCACCAATCATATTTTTAATTCCTGAAAACAATCATCCCGTTATTTTGTCCAGGTGAATTTAACTACTTTTTGAGTTTACTTGGTCAGTTTACTAGATAACTGTGCAAAGTTTTCAGAAAACCTCCGATAATATCCTACCAAACCATGAAAACTATGAATCTCACTTATATTTTTGGGTCTCATTTATTCTTCAACAACTTTCATTTTAGTAGGATCAAAAGTTATCCTATCTTTATAAACAATGTGACCAAGGAATGAAATTTGTTTCAACCAAAATTTACACTTTCATAATTTTACATAAAGTTACTTTTCTTTTAAGGTTTGTAAAACAACCCTTAGATGTTTTTTACTCCTCTTTACTTCCAGAATATACCCGAATGTTATAAATAAACACAACAACAAACATATCCAGGAACTCATGAAATATTCTCTTCATAAAATCCATGAATATAATAGGTTCATTAGATTACACAAATGGGATAAAAATAATTCATAATGACTATATATAATTTGAAAAGCTGTTTTTGGGATGTAATCCTCCTTCACCTTTAGCTGATGGCATTTGGATCTCAAGTCAATTTTCGGAAAATATTGAGCTCCTCGGAGCTAATCAAAAAATCCATCGATATGAGGAAATGAATACTTATTATTAATGTTATTGTTATTCAATGCTCTATAATCAAGGAAAATTATCACTAAAAAATATTTTTTTAACAAACAAAACAGGAGCTCCAAATGGTGAAGATCTAGGATGAATGAATCATTTATCAAGAAAATCCTACAATTGAGTTTTCAATTCAAGAAGTTCAGTTTCGGACATTCGATATGGGGGGTTTCAAATTGTCTTAGCATCAGGAACTAATTCAATGTTGAATTCAAATTCCTGATCCGGTATAACACTATGTAACTCTTCAAGAAAAACATCAAGGTATTCATTTACTATTGGCACATCATTATTCTGAACAGTTCCCTTATTTTCGACAATATGGGCATGATAACATTCACTTTGATATTTCAATAGTTTCTCAGCTTCCTGATCTGTTATCAGTTGTATGGTTTTGTTCTTGTATAGAACAAAAACCCTATCTAAAAAAACTTCTTTAGCTCTATAATCAATCCTAGTATGATAAACAAAAATCCAATCCTTTCCCAAAATGACATCAACTCTAAAAAGGGGAAAAAATTAAATTTTCATGTAATGTCTTTCCACAGAATAACAATAGGATAATTCATAAAATTACTTTTTATGATAAAATTTCCCTAGTTTTTTTACAATATTTTTTGGTCTCATTTGTTGGGGTGATATTATGAAATTACTAGAAAAATTCTCAAAAATAATGAAATGTGTATTCCCCATATCAAAAAAGACTTTAGAAAATATAATTAAGTAAAAAAAGTACCTGAAACCACATAATTGTATGGCTCAAAATCTGCATACATAGTCACAAAAGATTTCACTACACATTTATTTATAGTCTAGCTGCTTCCCATCATTAAGATCATTCATTTGAAAACTATTTTCATAATGACAAATCTCACTACATTTGAAACACTTTACAATTTTATTATCAGAATTGATCTTATGGACATTTTCATTACAATCCTGGGCCATATATCCAAACATAACACATTGAAAACACTTCCTGGATTTGGAATGAAATTTTTGAGGGTGTTTTTAATGCACTTTTCAAAAATTGGAATCTAGACATTCAAACCACCAGATTTCTTTGATTGATTCTTACCCATCACATTCTATCCAAACCACTTACTTTGTTAGTCGTTGAAGTACTTGTGATCATCCAAAAACTCCATTTCTACCCTCTCATCACATCGGACAATTTTCTTATAACTTTTTAATTCTTGGGAGGCCAATACCATTCTGTATATTGGCTTTAATCCTAAGTAAAAATGATTGATTTTAATATCAAGACATCAAATCAGATTTGGATTGTACCTTGCTAGTCGGGTGAAGTTTTCTTCATACACGACCACTGAATCATCCTCATTTTTCCCAAATTAAAGGAATTTATTATCCATCCTTAGTCAAACCACCTTATAAAAATATTTTTCAAGGAAAATACATTTAAATTAATACCACTCTAAGGCTTAAATCTCCTGTATATCATAGATATTGTTGACCATTGACCACCACTGATCAAATTCACCTTCAAAATGATAAATTGAAAGACTAAAATTTTTATTATTTGAGCATCCAATAACATTATATATATTTTCAATGGATTTAATCCATCCCTCAGACGCCACTCAGTTACAAGGTACATAGGAAGTAGGAGGATTTTGCCTCAGAAAATGTTTGACTATCATTATGTTTAATTATGGTAGCTCTGTTTAGTCTCTGGCATGGACGACACCACCATTTATTTCCTACATCAGCTGAGACATTACTATAAAAAACTACTTGGTTCCAATACCCACCATTGTGAGTTGCTTATTTGGAATGATATCAGCCTCTTTGTTCCTTCTAACATCAGCTTCCCTATTTCTTCTGTTGAAAACCATCCAGAACAGACATATCTTAGATGAAGCAACACAGTAATATTTAAATTATACACTATTTCAACATAAATATAATGTAAAAATCATTTCTGGTATTTTATTAAACTTCATAATAACTATTAATGTTATATAATTTGTTCTCTGATACCAACTGTAAGGACTCAGCCTTAAACATTACATAATATAGATAATTTAACTATATTTCACTTCTTTACATTCCCAAAATATTTTTCTTTTACATTTTTAGAAGGTTACGACATAACTCATACATATTACCCAACAACCATACAATGTCGTTACCAATAAATAAGTATCCATTTCTTCCAAAAAATATTTAACAAAGAAAAACAACATGATCTCTTTAAAAATTCTCCATAACATTTACATTGACATCCTTATTTCCATTAAACATATTTACAACCTATGAAAAATATTTAAAAACATGGGATGAGCATAAAAAACTGGGTAAGGGATATAAAATGATGGAAATAATCCATTATTCCATCAGTACTTATGAACATATGAAATCATTTCACAAAGACATACTTCTCACCCGTATGTAATTACTTTCTGAACCATGAGATCTCAATAAATCATTAGAGGAAATATATAAAGCCATAAAGGTATCTTGGTGGATTACTTACTTATATTTTAACCCTTATGTCCACCTTATGATTTGTAATTGTCATAGATACCTTACAATGTAACCCTTGTGACTACATTATGGTGTAACCATCATAGTTACACATGGGGTAACAATACGACTGATATCCAAATTACACAAACATAATGAATTGGAGGGATATATATTCTCCATCCTTCATCATAAAAAATCCCAATAACCAAAACATAATCATAAAACATGAATAATTTCATTAAAACAATACATTTGAATTTTAAAAAATAGAAAATTAAAAGAGTATTTTTAAAGGAAAGTCCCTTGAAAAAATCACTTAATTGAAGTGAGAATTGATATAATGAAAGGATTATGTGCAAACACTATAAATCCAAATAATGAAACATAATATAAATGAAATTAAACTAAAAAATAATCTCATTATGAAAAAATCAATGAAGTAGATGTTTAACCCAAATAATGGAAATTGGGTTAATAATTCTCTTACCTCAGGTTCACGTTACTTCAAACTTGTTTAAACCTCATGTATAATTGTTAAAAGAGTTTATTTAATATTTTAAAGAAACATATATTTGTTTCTAATACCTTATACTATCATTTCATAACATCATTCGTGCCATTATATAATAATATTTTGTTGTTTACAATTTTTCATGTTCATGATTCATATGATTCCCATGGTTGGTTCGTAAAGGATTTTCTTGTCGAATGTGAGAGAAACTCCATAGGTCAAAATAAATGGTGTTAATATGTTTCCATAATATTAAATTATTCCATAAATCATTTTTTTATATGTTATGTGTAACGCCCCAACCCTAGTTGCCAAGAGTCGGTGCATTATTGTGTAACACTAGCATGATCAAAAAAGAGCAAGTCTCGAAAGACCGATTAGTTTAGTAGCCTTGGAAGCACTAGATACATTCATAAATGTTACATTACATCATAATGTGAAATAATAAAATAACAAAGTCTTCATAGTCCACACTCATATCCTCTTCTGACTATCCCTGCAGGTCATTCATAAAATACTTCTTCACATCCTGGAAAATATTAAAACATTGAAAGGGGTGAGCTCAGATGCTCAGTAAGGATAACAATGTCTTGGATGCTTTCATCAATAAACATTAACATTTAAGGAAATTTATAACTGAAACAAAAGTCTTTTTAAACTTGAACTTCAGCATAATATGGAAAAAAATAAAATTAAATAATTCCATTTACTTACTCACATGGATATTCTACTAGTCTAATAATCCCATGTAATATCAATAACCACTTTCATAATGATGGAATTCATAATTCTAGACTATCATAACCACATAGCGAAGGCCTCGTGCCAAGACCACAAATAAGATTTTTTCAAGGCCTCGTGCCAAGACACTAGTTTGTCTCATGAGACCTACCGATGCATCGAGGAGCTATAGCGGGCTCCACCCGTCATTTATTAAGTCCAATTCATTCCTCATATGAACAGGTTTAAACATATCATAAACCATAACATAATTGTATGACATAAAACATGCATAAAAGAAAACATAATACTTCCACACTTCAATCACAAGATATCAATGCAACCCATTGATATAATAAAACTTTATCAAAACCATTTTCAGTACCAAAATAAAATAAAGTTAAAACTTTGTATTTATTTTTCATTAAAAAAAAATTATGGCTTATAGAGGAAGCCGAAACCCAAATAATAGCCATGTCGGCGGAGAAGTCTTTGTTTCCACATACGTACGACAAGAAAAACATTCCTTTTTGTCGTTTAGTAAAACACTTCGTATAAAATCATTCCTTTTGAATAAACGTAAAAGTCAAAGGGGTTTATACACCGTATAAAGAAAGTAGTGTATAAAACCAAATATGCCTCAATGAAAAGAGATTGAGATGAAGTCCTTACAAAGATCATTTTTTAAAATAAAATAGATCTATTATGTGTATTCACTATAATTACACATAAAGAAAGTAAAAATACAAGATATTACATAATAATATCATGACATAATTTGAAAGTAGGAGATTAACCCAAAGAATAGAAATTGGGTTAAGAAGTTCCCTTACCTCGTGTTCGAATTCACTCGACCATTCTTTGATCTCCTGAATAATAAACTAGAGTTAATCTTTACCTTATTAAGAACCTTTTTCAAGTTCATTATTCCTTTCATATCACTTATTACCATGTCATGAACATTATGTAATTATTTAAGTTTATAACGGTCCTTTTGTAGATCTTAGGTACTTGAGTCAAAAATAAATTTCTTATAATTACAGTTTGTTCATGTGGTAAAATATCCATTATATCCATAATTATATTCATGATTTATATATCATATACATAATATATATCCAGTATATACATTCATTTATAATATTACATTACATTTAGAGGTAAGAAATGAAATGCACCGTTCATGGAGAGGGTAAGCCGTACGTACGGATGAACGCTACTTTCATTTCCATTTCATATTTAATGGAATGAAGTTATAATTATATAAAGGTATAATATAATTCCAGTATAATATAATGTATAATACCATTTACTACATCCTTTATACATCCCACATATGGCATTAACGATTCAAATCACTTTGAGGGGGCGGTAGTCCGCACTTCCTAAAATGAAATTATCGTGTCTACCCATAATGGAAATCATAAAGGTATGTCATAAATGAAAAATACAGAAGCTTAAGTAAAACATAAACATATTATATATCATATATAAATATAGTTACATATTAATGGCCATCTTTGAAAGTGTTATATGAGTTTTGAACAATCATCGTTTCGTGAGGCCGAAATTCGCCATCCACAAAAACCGTATGTTCATTAACCATTAGATGTAGGTGTGTGTAATTGTAGCTTGAATACTCATTATACCAAAATCATAGTATATTGGGCATACTGGTTCTGTTACAAAATAAATGAATAATAAGAGTTTAAGGGGTTTTAGAAGCAAGATAAAACAAAAGAACACAAGAGAAAACACTACCTTTAAAATGGGTAACTCTTTTTGATTTGACCCAAAGGCTTCCTTGGGAAAAATTCTGCCCAATGTTAGGCTTCTAGGAGTAAGGGAGGGAAGTTGGGAGAGTATTTGGGAAGATTTTGGCTGATCCAAAAGGCTTTTATGGTGTGAGTAAGGTGGTAGTGGTGGGGGCCTTTTATAAGAGGAGAGAATGGGCACTCTTGGAAAGATTGAAATGTTACATTATTATGAAATACATTTTCGGATTCTAAAGGTCCCACACTTATATATTTCGACAATAAGGTGATAAGGGTTAGAAATATACTCATCCAATAGGTTTTTGACAAGTGTAAGTCTTAGATTTTACATTATCATTTCATTTTATTTAAATCGTTAATTAATGAGGTAATCATTGCATCATCATGATATCATAAATAATTTAATTTATATAATATCTAAATATTATAAAAAAACTATCATGAGGTAGGAAATATTTTTATATTTCTAATGAATATTTATAGTCAAAAATTTGACTTGTATAACCCCATTTAAAAATTGTTTTAGTAAAACAACTTATGTTTCTGACATTTTTATTTTAACTTTAAATAAAAGTTATTTATGTCATTTTCCTACCAAAGTGGCTCCATGGGGTCCCCAAGTTGACCCATGGATTTTCTTGGTCTGCCATGACACATCCAATAGGGGTAGGACAAGTGTCAAGGTCATTTCCTATTATTATAACATTATATTTACCTTAAATTTCACTAATTACCTTTAATCACGATTAATTAAACATAAAAGTTACTATTCACCAAAAAATTATTTTAATCCCATGGAACCACATTTTACTTCCTAATGACAACCATGTTTGTTGGATTTTTGAAAATCAAATCACAGAAGTGGTAATGTTTCATTTAAATGAAAAATCAGTTTTTTAACTACCACTTAGTGGTTTCACTATTCATCAAAAATTCAAGTTTTTCAGAACAATGCCACAATTTCACCCTAAGATATAATTGATATTCCGAATCCAAAAAATTTATCTATTTAAAAAAATTCCAAACATATAAGTTTCATTAATTAATTTCATAATTAATTCCCTCTGTCACAACAAATATCGTGTTTTTAAGAAAAAATATATATCAATAGATTGACAATTTTTTATGTCCAATTTCAAAGTGAAATTAATTCTAATGACCACCATTGGATAAAATGGTAAAAATATATTCTAATTACACTTTAAAACCAATAAATATTATAATTTATCACTATAAATTATTTTGATTAAAAAAGTTGTTTTTAAGTAATTTTCACTATTCAAAGCAAATTGGAAGTTCTCAGAAAAATACCAAAAATTCAACATAGGATAATTTCGATATTCCGAATCCAAAAACAAAGTCCATTTGGAAAGATAAAATTTATAATATTTTAAATTTTTTGTATTACTATTCATAACGGCTACTTTGATTGGTTGTGGTGTGTGTTAGAACTCGAAGATGCGTACAACACACACTACCGTATTATTCAAAGAGAAGTGTACCATGGAAGCTTGGGGTGTTACATTATCCCCTCCTTCATTAAATTGTGTCCTCACAATTTGAAAATGTTCTTCGAAAATAAAAGGTTGAAAATAGAAAATACCTTTGTGGAAAACCCACATCGGAAATAGGGTTAATAAGAATATAACATTAAAGGAAAGAAAGAGAAGTACAAAGGTCACCCAAGATAGCCTATACTAGGATTCTATGAAAATATGGATATGGAGGAGAAACAAACCATCAAGGTCTGATGGAGAGTTGTAGAAAACAGGATTAGGAGAAAGTTAACCATAAGAAAATCACAAACCTGTGATTGGTTAAATGGTCATTGAATCCCCAGTGGGAAAAGTTAACCGACAACGTTTTTGTTTTAAGTAACCTTTCATAAATTTGAGGAATTTATTTAATAGATTTACTAAGAATGTAAGTAAATATACTTACTTGTCATGTAGGCTTTCATTCTTTAATAAATTTTTACCACAAACCCATCTTTCACTCCAAAAGGTAATAGATTTCAAAAATATTATATTTATCCTAATCGTACAAAGTTCAAAATATTAACAAAAACCATTTAAATTAGGAAAACTATTTTGTAATAACCAGGGACTTCCTGTAGGCTAGTGGTAGGTAATAAAGGTCTGTCGCACTATGGTTGTGGGTTCGATTCCTGCAGCTTTTTCCGATGCGACAGGTTATGCCCCACCCTGCAGGTTGTCCTTTTCCTAAAACTATAGTATTATAATATTCCAAAAATAATCTTCAGAAATGTTTTAACCTTAAACAATACTATCCAAAGTTCAACTTAATTTATTCCAACCTTTATAGTTATCCAAAATACCTCTATACAGACTTTCTCTAAAAGGTCTCTAAATTCCAAAATCAATTGTAACATCAGATTCCCCAAACAATTTAATGTTTCTCTTATTGTCACATACTAAAAATATGATTACCTTCGTCATATTAAAACCTTAATGAAAAAAACAAGTACTGCAGTACAATTCTTATATATATCACATTATTATTATAACCAGAATATAATCCTTGAGTCCAAAAGCACCAATACATTAATTATTCCACTTCAACTATAGTAACAGCATAAGATTGTCCTTGATACCTTGGTCTTTTCTGAGGAATGTTTCTCTAATGCTTAGGACATTCATTTGCATAATGCCCCATTTCCCTACAATTGTAGCATTCAACATTGATAGCCTCTTTCTTTCCCTTGCAATCACGCGCCTGTTGACCTTTTCCCCACATTTTATAACAAACTCACATTCCTTTAAGGCAAGTACCAGGGTGATTCTTCCCACAATTATCACATAATGGAAAATCCTTCTTTCCCTTTTTCCCTTTATCTATATCTTGTTCCACCGTTCTCTTCTTCTCTTTCTTTACTTTATTGTCATAAGATTTAGAGAATTCCTTTTATGTCTTGATAGCACATGAGACAATATCTTCGTATGAGGAGAAGGATTGTGAGACTAAGGCTCGACAGAGAAATGGTTTTAACCCATCAAAGAAACGATCAATCTTACTTCTTGGGTTACGTATATAATCTGATGCATGCCTTGCTAACCGTGTAAATTTAGACTCATACATTGCGACATTCTCATCCTCCTTTTGCCTCAGACTTAGAAATTGCCTTTCCATATTTTCTCTATGGTCACGGGGAAAGTACATTTCTAAGAAAATCTCTTTGAACTCCCTCCATTCCATATTCGATACTTCATCATCTTCCTTTGTATTTTGAATCAATGACCACCATCGATCAGTATCTCCAGTGAGGCAGTAGACTGCCATGACAACCTTCTCCCTTTCACTACTCCCCAGGGCATAGAATATTTTTTCTATGGAGCTTATCCATTTCCCAGATACTAATGGATTTTTGCCCCCATTAAATGTGTGTGGTTGTTGCCTCATGAAGTGGTCTAACATTGATCCTCTACGTTGCGGTTCAGGGTGCTCCATACGATTAAGGTTATTATTCATAACCGGAGTGAGTTGTCCCAGTATGGTGATAAGTTGATCAGCACCAGTTGTATCTCCAGATCCACAATAATTATCATGATCAGGAGGGCAATCCCTACACGGAGTGCGTGCATTGATACGGTTTCCATTCCTTCCACTAGGCTCCATTTCTAAACAATGGCATAAACTAGATTAGTTTATGAATCAAAATACATAATTCCATACTTGTAAAATAATTAACATAAATTAAACTATTTATGGATATAATCCATAAAAAAAATTTCTTGGAGGAAGTATATACACATAACCCTTCATAGTGGTTTTTAAAGAAAATGAGAATTATCCTAAGCATATCCCCTAGAGGTGTCGTAACCAAGAGTGCAGCAAGGCCCGTTGTCATGCACCAGTTCCCATTCGAGTCTAGATCAAAGTGTTGTTTTCAGGTTTTAACCCTAGGTACATCTATGCCAGAGCCGCCTCTACCTGCTCATATCCAGACAGGGA
Organism: Viscum album; assembly: GCA_963277665.1. Lineage (NCBI taxonomy): Eukaryota > Viridiplantae > Streptophyta > Magnoliopsida > Santalales > Viscaceae > Viscum > Viscum album. The sequence goes on from OY728142.1 coordinate 817,711,790, forward strand.
TGTATTGCTCAGAAAACTCACAAAATCTCTACAACAACAAAATTTTAAGAAGTTCTTCTATACCAATCCTCAAAGTGTATATTTGGGCTATGTGTTCTAATCAGAGTTTATCTAAATCTATCTTCCAAGGTTAGTACTAAACTGCCTCTGATAGCAACTGTAACGCCCCGACCCCAGTTGCCCAGAGTCGGTGCATTATTGCGTAACATTGGCATGATCAAAAAAGATCAAGTCTCTAAAGACCGATTAGTTTAGTAGCCTTGGAAACACTAGATACATTCATAAATTTTATATTACATCATAAAGTGAAATACTACAATAACAAAGTCTCCATAGTTCACACTCATATCCTCTTCTGACTATCCCTGCAGGTCATTCTTTAAATGCTTCTTCACATCCTGGAAAATATTAAAACATTGAAAGGGGTGAGCTCAGATTCTTAGTAAGGATAACAATATTGCAGAAGCTTTCATAAATAAACATTAACATTTAAGGCAATTTATAACTAAAACAAAAGCCTTTTTAAACTTGAACTTCAGTATAATATGGCAAAAATAAAATTAAATAATGTCATTTAGTTACTCACATGGATATTCTACTAGTCGAATAATCCCATGAAATATCAATAACCACTTTCATAATGATGGAATGCATAATTCCAGACTATCATAACAACGTAACCAAGGCCTCGTGCCAAGACCACAAATAAGATTTTGTCAAGGCCTCGTTCCAAGACACTAGTTTGTCGCATGAGACCTACCGATGCATTGAGGAGCTATAGCGGGCTCCACCCGTCACTTATTAAGTCCAATGCATTCCTCATCTGAACAGGTTTAAACATATCATAAATCATAACATGATTGTATCACATAAAACATGCATAAATGAAACATAAGATTTCCACACTTCAATCACAAGATATCAACACAACACATTGATATAATAAAACTTTATCAAAACCATTTTCAGTACCAAAATAAAAGAAAGTTAAAACTTTGTATTTATTTTTCATTAAAAAAAATGTTATGGCATGTAGAGGAAGCTGAAACCCAAATAATGTCCATGGCGGCGGAGAAGTCGTTGTCGCCGTATACGTACGACAAGAAAAACATTCCTTTTTATCATTTAGTAAAACACTTCGTATAAAAAGATTTCTTTTGAATAAATGTAAATGTCAAAGGGGTTTATACACCGTATAAAGAAAGTAGTGTATAAAACCAAATATGCCTCAATGAAAGGAGATTGAGACGAAATCCTTACAAATATCATTTTTTTAAATAAAATAGATCTATTATGTGTATTCACTATAAGTACACATAAATAAAGAAAAAATACAATATATTAAATAATAATATCATGACATAATTTGAAAGTAGGAGATTAACCCAAAGAATAGAAACTGGGTTAAGAAGTTCCCTTACCTCGTGTCCGAATTCACTCGACCGTTCTTTGATCTCCTGAATAATAAACTAGAGTTAATATCTACCTTCCTAAGAACCTTTTTCAAGTTCATTATTCCTTTTATATCACTTATTACCATGTCATGAACATTATGTAATTATTTAAGTTTATAATGGTCATTTTGTCGATCTTAGGTACTTGAGTTAAAAATCAATTTCTTACAATTACACTTTGTTCATGTGGTAAAAAATCCATTATATCCATAATTATATTCATGATGTATATATCATATATATAATATATATCCTGTATATACATTCATTTATAATATTACCTAACATTTAGAGGTAAGAAATGAAATGCACCGTTCATGGAGACGGTAAGCTGTACGTACGCATGAACGCTACTTTCATTTCCATTTCATATTTAATGGAATGAAGTTATAATTATATAAAGTTATAATATAATTCCAGTATAATATAATTTATAATACCATTTACTCAATCCTTTATACATCCCATATATGGCATTAACGATTCAAATCACTTTGAGGGGGCGGTAGTCCGCACTTCCTAAAATGAAATTATCACGTTTACCCATAATGGAAATCATAAAGGTATGCCATAAATGAAAAATACAGAAGCTTATGTAAAACATAAACATATTATATATAATATATAAATATATTGACATCTTAATGTCCACCTTTGAAGGTGTTATATGAGTGTTGAACAATCATCGTTTCGTGAGGCCGAAATTCGCCATCCACAGAAATCGTATGTTCATTAACCATTAGATGTAGGTGTGTGTAAGTGTAGCTAGAATAATCATTATAAAAACATCCTAGTATATTGATGATACTGGTTTTGTTACAAAATAAATTAATAAATAGAGTTTTAGGGGTTGGAGAAGAAAAATAAAACAAAAGAACACAAGAGAAAACACTACCTTTAAAACGTGTAACTCTTTTTGATTTGAGCCAAAGGCTTCCTTGGGAAGAATTATGGCCAAAGTGACACTTCTAGGAGTAAGGGAGGGAAGCTGGGGGAGTATTTGGGCAGAGGTTGGCCAAGCCAAAAGGCTTTGAAGGTGTGAGTAAGGTGGTAGTGGTGGGGGCCTATTATAAGAGGAGAGAAGGGGAACTCTTGGAAAGATTGAAATTCTACATTATTATGAAATGCTTTTTCGGATTCTAAAGGTACCACACTTATATATTTCGAGACTAAGGTGATAAGGTTTCTAAATATACTCATCCAATAGGTTTTTGACAAGTTTAAATCTTAGATTTGTCATTATCGTTTCATTTTATTTAAATCATTAATTAATGAGGTAATCGCTGCATCATCATGGTATCATAAATAATTTAATTTATTTAATGTCTAAAAATTATAAAAAAAAATATCATGATGTAGGAAATATTTTTATCTTTCTAATGAATATTTATAGTCAAATGTATGACTTGTATAACCCCATTTAAAAATTGTTTTATTAAAACAACTTATGTTTGTGACATTTTTATTTTAACTTTAAATAAAAGTTATTTATGTCATTTTCCTACCAATGTGGCTCCATGGGGTCCCCAAGTTTACCCATGGATTTTCTTGGTCGTCCATGACACATACAATAGGTTTAGGACAAGTTTCAAGTTCATTTCCTATTATTATAACATTATATTTACCTTAAATTTCACTAATTACCTTTAATCGTGATTAATTAAACTTAAAAGTTACTATTCACCAAAAAATTATTTTAATCCCATTGAACCACATTTTACATCCTAATGAAAACCATTTATGTTGGATTTTTGAAAATCAAATCACAGAAGTTGAAATGTTTCATTTAAATGAAAAATCAGTTTTTTAACTACCACTTAGTGGTTTCACTATTCATCAAAAATTGAATTTATTCAGAACAATTCCAAAATTTCACCCTAAGCTATAATTGATATTCCAAATCCAAAAATGATGTCTATTTTACAAAATTACAAACATATAAGTTGAATTAATTAATATAATAATTAATTCCCACTGTCACAACAAATAGCGTGTTTTTAAGAAACAATATATATTAAAATATTGACAATTGTTTATATCCAATTTCAAAGTGAAATTAATTATAATGACCACCATTGGATAAAATGGTAAAAATATATTCTAATTACACTTTAAAACCAATCAATAGTATAATTTATCACTATAAATTATTTTGATTAAAAAATTTGTTTTTAAGTAATTTTTACTATTCAAAGCAAATTGGAAGTTCTCATAAAAATACCAAAAATTCAACATAGGCTAATTTCGATATTCCGAATCCAAAAACAAAGTCCATTTGGAAAGATAAAATTTATAATATTTCAAAAATTTTGTATTACTATTCATAATGTCTACTTTGATTGGTTGTGGTGTGTGTTAGAACTCGAACTTGCGTACAACACACGCTATTGTATTATTCAAAGAGAAGTGTACCGTGGAAGCTTAGGGTGTTACATTATGAGGGTGAATAATTTGATAAATCATTAGTGATATTTGTTTCGATCATTTTGGCAGTTCTTCGATAATCTCGAAATCTATTCATCATATACCATTAATATTATGAATATAAGTTAATTACATTACATAATAGAGGTTAAATAATACACTTTAAAATCTGTTTAAACAATTAAAATTATTTTTAACTGGCTTTGAAGGAAGTAAGTGAAATCAAAGACACGTCATCCATGATGTTAGTATATTGACACCTCATGGACTGTGTTTTTATTTTTAGTATAATAGGAAGATTAGAGGAAGAATGATGATGAATGTTTTCATAAACATGATAAAAATATTGAATATATATAATAATGGATATTTAATTCATCTTGGTTAAGTGTAGGTGAATAGAGTATCAGAAAAAGGAATAATTCAAAAGAAAACATAAAAAATGAAAGGGGATTTTTACCTCTTGATCTCTTCTCCTTAAGATCCTCCTTAAGGCCTTTTTGTTTTTGGCCTTTTGGTGAGACCAGAAGGTCTTAGGAGTGGGGAAGTACCTTGGGTAGGGTATTTGGTATAATATATATAATTCTAAAATCTTGAGGGGTGTGAGAGGAAGAGGGGGTGAGGGTGGCATTTATAGTGTATAAGAGGAGGGGTTTACCATTATTTTAATCATTTGTTTAATATTTTTTCTGAAAAAAATGAATATTCTTGATTTATGTGATCAAAAATAGTAATAAGTGCATGTGAGTTTAAACAATTCCCATTTACATAATCCATAACTCAAAAAGTTTGAATAAATTCATTTATTTATCATTTTTCATAAATTGTCGAATTTAACTATTCACAAAAAATTGAAGTATTTTAGAAAAACCCCAAAAATTCACCCTAACCATTACATGAAATGTAGAATTAGAAAATTTACTCAATTTTATCTAAATAATTTTATAAATATGACGAATTCAATTTCTTAATAAAATAATAATTTATTCCAAATATAACAATTTTAAAATATAACTGAGTTTATAACACCTTGAAAATTTAATTAAGGTTTCATAAATTTTTAAAAATACATTTATTGGTGAGGCTACTTTTCATTTTTTCATATTATTATTCATAAGGGTAACTTTAATATTCATAATTGTAGGTTACGATTCATCAAAAATATGTTTGTCCTATCAGACTCCACAAAAACATACTGATTGTAACCGTGTATGTCTTCTTTTTAAAATTCAGATCATTGAAGCGGAAAATTACATTTAATGACTAGTTTGTAACTATATTCCTAAAAAAAGATTCATTATATAGAGACTCAGTGTTTCAGGTAATTCAATTTTTTTAAATCATAGGGTGTTACGATTAAGATTTACAGTTTTTTAGACACCAAATACTATGAATCCTAAAATAATATTCCTCAGTAAAAGAGATATTGGGATGACCACTCCTTTGACATTCCATGAATTTAGGGACTCCAAAAAATGAAAATTAAAAATCCCATATCTGTTTTCCAAGTCCATAGCTAGAAAAAAGGACAAACAACACCAACACCCTTAAAACATTTGAGGTCATAGGGGCTATAGTAAATGGAATATCCTGAAAAAAAACATGTAGAATAAAAACACTAATGAATAAGGGAAACACACGATTATTGAAATTATATCTCCATAACTTTTATAATTAATCAATAACATTGAAACCAAATAAAAATTGTCCTAAAAAATGATTGTCATGAAATAGGAACATTTCTACCAACTACAAGCTATAATTTTTAAACCAAACATAGAGTAAAAAAATCAATAAATACCTAGAAAGTAATTATACCTGATCACTAAGATATTGTAACCAACAATAATGAAAAAACAAAACAATTTAACATTCTTAAACCATGTAATAAATATTCATGGATTCATGTTAGGAAACATCACAAAGGGTAACTCGGGACCAAACTCATGGAACACTCATTCTCTGTGATCCTGGAAGAAAACCTGAACTCCGTATCTTTCATGGTATACCCAAAAACTATTATATTATCCCAATTAACCCATCCCACACTAATGTAATTTCTATATCATTAATCAATCAAATCTCAAAACATTTTCCACACCAAGAAAAAGTGATAAAAACACCAAAAGCAATAAAACAGAGCCATCAAAAAAGACAAGAACATGATCTAGAATATCTATCATCCATTAAAAAAATTATAGGGTATACAAAACAAATTGAAAAATATCCAACAAAAATAGAGATTACAAAATAGAACCCCTCAAGACAAAAAAAAATATTCCTGCTCTCCTGGTGGATGTAACACCACAAACCACTACTCAGTTCAAAACTGGGTCTAATACTTCTTCTTGTGATGTATGTTTAGCTTACAAAAACTTTGGATGTGACAAAGATAGACACATTTATGAAATTTATTTGGATCTATTGGACAATAGATTTAAAATTTTCCCTATATCCCACGCCAAAAGCACACCATTGGATTTATCTTTACCAGATCAGACCTGAAATGTTGAGTTAATAGTTTTCCACCACCACCACCACCATTATCAAAATCTCGCTTCTCACAAGCTGAGTGACCCCTACAGACACCCAACAAGGTAGACACATCACATGGAACATGTTTTTCAACAAAAAATTCCCCATTGATGATGAGATTATATATCACATACATAATGGTATCCATGTTATAATGGAGAACCACCGACCTATGATATGGGTGAAGCCCTCTAGAAATGAACCAAGCCTTCTTTATATCATCACCTCTGAATATATAACTTTCAAAGAATAAAACCGTTGGATGATGGTGTCTTTTAAATATAACCACGATAGTTCATCAAAAAATTGTACATCGATAATGTTCTTCCACCAATACAAACCCAAACATCGAACAAGGGAGTAGTGTATCTCACCCTTGAGGATTATGGAGTTCCTAGTGACTTTAAAATATCATTGACCTTAACAAGACACTATACCACCTCTTGATGTCCTTGATCACCTATATAATCTAGATTATTTTTATTTTGAAACTCTCAAAAAAAATCCATCATCCAAGATGATAATGTCCCTCCTAATCCATTGATATTCAGGACAAAGTCACAAATCAGGAAGATAGTATCTGAATCATTAGAACGACTACCCATGATATTATATTATTGGAATTTGGTTCCTTTATATGGGTCACATTATAAAACATCAGTAAAAACACAAAATTAAATAAATACACCACAAATAACACAACAAAAGGGATACAAATAGTAATCTAAAAAACTGATATTATAATTACTCCTTATAATCCCATTTTAAAAGCACCTAACAAGGCCTTCTTGAAATTTCAAAACACCACATAGGATCATAAAAATTCCCTTCAAGGTTTCATTTTAAAAAAAAATTAAACATCTCAAACCTAGAAATAATATAATCTCATTTCTTAAAAATTAATTTCCCCATAAACTCTCACTCACAAAGAATGTTTTCTTTCATATATAACAATCCTATCTAGGTAAATTAACACAGTCCTAAAATGGTTTTAATAATCCCAACATACTTTAATACCATGAAATTATTTCCTTGAGAACCATCAGAACCCAAAATCACTTGACCCACTCAAAAAATTTGTGCTAATGTTCAAAAAAATTAAAAAAATTCCCATAACATTCTTTAAAAATTGCTTGGTTTTCAAAATAAGCTTAAATACCAAAGCATAATATACTGCTTTAATATTTTACTAATCATGATTTAAAACCAAAAATTATTCACTTAATTACTAAAAGACATGGATAATAAATCATAAAAGGTTTAAATAACCAAGGGAGGGAAAAAATAAAAATTTTCAAACATTATCAACTATGTATGGTTTTCCCACATGTTTTGTCAAACTGTGTACCAAATGTATCAGTAAAACTAAAATTCATCCAGAAAATTCTTCACATCCTATGCATGGTTTGAGAAACCATACAACATACCTTTGTTCCCCCTCAATCTCTTCTTGTTTAATTTTTAAACTAGGATTCTCCCGACCTGCCTCTCAAGGTCATCATTAATCTAAAAGTAAGAGCAAGAGACATCAAGATATCTCAATAATAAACCACCATAAAACTAGAACTCAATCAATAAATCCCAAAACCCCATGGAAACTCGAGGTATAGAATAAGGAATAGTTTTCCAAGAATTCCTCCAAACCAACCACTCAAACTCCAGCAGTCCTAACTCATATATACCATCAACCACCAAATAAAAATAAGTATCTGGTGCTATTTTTTAGTGTACCATCACAGTTCTACGAGACTCATAACCTAATCCAACTCACCACAGATCCTGAGGTGCATCCCCAGTCACCCCAGGATTGTTAAAAGAACCATGGTATCATAAGTGAACACATGGTAATGATTTAAACATCAATAACACTATAATCAATAATGGGTTACAATTGAGAACCCATCATGGGGTTACCAGTCCTTGGATAACAATTCCATAATAAAAAATATGTTCTAAAATAATTAGACCCAAAAAAAGAACAAAAATAAAGGAACCACACTAAAATCATCTTCCAAACATTTTCCCATATAAATGAAATCATTTTTTATAAAAATAGTTTACAAACCAAAACTAGAATAAAAAAATAGGGAAGGTGGTCGGAGTGGCTGATATAACACACAACCCAAACTAGTCCAAAGAACTCTAGATTCAAACACCAACAACAAATTATGAATCTTGATTCACTACCATAAGCAATATCACCCACTTCTCAATGAATATTAGTATTAACCCAATATGAAATACATAACATCAGAATGTGAATATGATTTATACATTACATACCCACCATTTTGAGTACATAGGGGGTAAGAAAAAATTTATTTGGATACCACAATGATTCCATTAAATTCATTTCATTATAAAACCAAGTCCACAAGTTTGAAATTAATAAAAAAAATATTTTTTCATTTCCTTTACACAAAACATAAATATAACCTACAATATTCCATGTCATTTCTAAAACAAATCATTTGTAAAACATACCTAAAAAGGTATTAATATGGTAATGTCATTTCAAAATATAACAATTTCCTTAAATAAAACATTAATTTCAAAAATAAATAATTTAAACATTGTCTTTTTAATTAAAATATATCATTTTAAAAAAACCACCACATAGTTTGAAATATTTTCAAAATAATCATTTCACAAGGATTATATTTAAATCAATTGCCTATTTCCCTTTTTAAAACCCACACCACACAAAACTCATATATGAGTAAAAAACCAAAAGAATGCATAAAAGATACAATATATACAGATTAATTGTCAAAATATAATTAAATGAACAAGAAAAACTAGTCAATAACAAGACTATTTTTCAAGATAGATCAATATAATGCCGTAAGATCCAATCAAGAAATAAGACACACATATTACAATCAACAATAAAGAGGAATAACATAAGGTGCATTTTATGAGTAAAATCCCTAGGGACTAATGGGATAGGTGATACATGTGAAAAAGTAGAACCAACAACTGAAAGGTTAAAGGTCAAACAACCCATCGCCTAAATCACTCCCTCTAGTATCATTGATGAAAAAACCCTAACTAGGTTATAGCATTCAACTAGGGGATTATAGGTAGTGTGTAAATCTCAATTGGCATAGATAACTTCCCATGACTACCAAAATTGTGACCTAGGGTTCCTCATGTCATAGCCAAAGAAGCTAGACTACTATCAATCAAATTTGAATTGCACGAAAATCATATATCCCAAAGGTAGTAAAAACTAATCAAATACTTTCCACATCTAACAAATACCTTTAAATAAAGATCCCCAACTCAAACCACAGAACCATGAATCAAAACACATATAACTATTAACACATTCATACAAGCATTAAAAAAGGACAAAAATGGGCCTCCGTTAGGATGTAAACATCAAACAATAAATCTCTTTATCTTAAGGATCTAAATGAGCCTTGGATTTTATGAAAAAGAGTTTCATCATTGTAAACCCATTCAATGCCAATTTCAAATGAAAAATCACATTACAAGGTAACTCATCACTAAGAATAAGTCATAAATCCTAAAATAATACAAGGAAACACTATGGAATATCATAAATTAGCACTACAATTTTTAAATAAAGGTGAAATTTATAATGTTGGTTATGGGTGTAGCAGAAGAATGTATAGGTGGTGGTATATTAAAATTTCTTTTAATAATCATTATTCGAAACCAAGAGTTAGAATATTTCATGAAAAATTTATAAATAATGTATTTATTATTTCAATAAATAAATACATCGGCTTAAGAAATTTCTTTATTGGCTAATGATGATCATCCAAATAACCCTTTAATATTACCTTCGTTGCACTGTGAAGATGCAAGGATATAATCCCTACACTGGTGATCCAGAAGTTATCCTATGATCTTTGAGCAACACCACTTTATCTCTGGGTGTTAGAAGAGTGAGTTAAATATCTTGCGTTGTATGTTATTGACCACACATTATTCAATCCTGAAGAAATATCCCTTACAATTCTCATTCTTGAGAGGTAGAAAGAAGTAGTAGTTGAGATATATTTAATTGTGCACAACAATTCTCTATTCTCAATTTTGGATGCACTACAAAATAGGCATAGAAGTCTACATATAGTGCTAGGATTAATATTAAAATTTAATTTAATTAAATTCTGGACATTAAATAAAAAATTTAACTTTAATAAACCCCATTCCACATAATATGAATTATATTATTATTATTTTGGAGCTTCTTTAACTTGTGTAATAACAAATATTATGTAACATTATTGTTTATTAATATTTTTCACCGGACTCGGTCTTGTTTTGTTCAAACTCCTATATAATTTATTGAATAACTAAATAAATATTTTATTCATGAATAATTATGTAATTCACAATCTAGATAATAAATATTTATTAAAATATTAAATAAATAACATAAGTATTTTATTTACATATCGGAGAATAAATATTTATTTAATTTATGAAATTAATATAACATGAGTAAAATTATTCCTTAGACTTGAGAATAACATTTATTCCATTAATTAAACTCAAATGGGATTTAATTAGGATCAATGAAAACACTTACTGTGTGACCCTCTAGGGTTCTTTCTAATTTTCATTAAGCGACCTTGCCTAAAGTCCAATATTACTTTCTAGAAATGGGTTAAGGAACCCAAGATAAAGAACTTAATATCACAATGTCTATAACAACATATAAAAACTCACTATGTAATATAATCCTTTTTCCACAATATCTCATCAAGAAATTTTAATAATTGTGTTACCAACCTATATGCTTGATATTTATTTCTTTAAATATCTAAAATAAACATACAATTACACCATGGCCATGAAATTTAATGTGATGGTTCTAATCCAATAAAAGGTCCAAGATATTATCTTTTATAAATATGTAAGGTACAAGTCCTTCCTTAACTTATTCATTAATGACATGTCACTTTTGACACACCCAACATATCCAACTTCCCCATGAACTATTATCATCATTGTTTATGAAATACATCTAAGTATGTGAGTTGTAAAAAGCATTAATAATATTCTAAAAGTATGTTTTCCATCACAGATGCTCGTAGATAAGAATATTTGATGACACCAAACATGATAATTTATTACTGGTGGTTCTTCTCTCATAATCTTATGTCTTGGATATTACCTAGTGAAAAAATCCTTATAATAACCCTCATGTTCTTATGAGTACTCTCACTCAAAAATCTTAGTACTATGTGTCCCATCATAGTATTTTTTCCAACCACAAAACATTATTTAAAAATATAGTTATAGAACATCAAGGATGTCGTCGTAGAGGGGATAAGTTATGACCTTATCAATTTGAATTATACTCTAGGAAATAATTACATTAGATTTATACATAAGAAAAAATAATACATAATAAGATGTTTTAATAATATCCAATACATCATATATTCATGAAATAAAAGTACAAATAGTTGGTCCTAGGTCACAAAGTCCAAAAAACTACAACTTGGAATTGAGTCAACTTTTTATGAATTTCAGTTCACTAGACCTCACATGATAGTCATGTTTCTACTTATTCAAGGCTTTAGTCAAGGGGTCCACCAAGCATAAACATCACCACTTTGAGAAAAATCCCTCAACATATGATACTTCTAAATTTCGTTTTTCATCCACTGATGTGACGTTGGATTTTTTTTATAATCCAATACCATATTTTTATCACAATATTGTGTTATTAGATATTTACATTGGGTACCACATCAAGCTCTGGGAAAATGTTTTGTAGCCATATTTCTTCTTTAGATACCTCATAAAGCGCAATATACTCAAAATCGATTATAGAATCTGTAACCACAACCTTCATTGATATCATCTGGCACATAGAACCTTCATTCCAAGTGAATATGTATCCCTTTTGTGACTTCTTGTCATATTGATAATTTTGGAAATAAGCATTTTCATATCCTCTAATGACTAGTTCCTCATCTCATCCATAAACCAAGAACATATTCCTAGTATTCCAAAAATACATAAGGATAGTATTGACTTCCATCCAATGGATGTCACCTGGATCATCATTATGCCTTCCTACTAAACTTAATATGAATAATAGCTGATGTTTATGGAATGATTTTTATTCAGTTTCTTTCCTCATGTGTCTGAGGATGAATTTTCTAAGAAAGATGAATGTCAAGTGATGTTGGAAACAATCCCCTATTGGATTGTTCCATACTGAATCTCTCCAGTATCATGTCAATGTATGCACTTCGACATAGTTAGATCAACCTATTAGATCTATAAAGATGGATCTTGATCCTAATAATATATGCTACCTCTCCCAAGTCCAACATAGAGAATCATTTATTCAACTATGCCTTAACAGATTGTAAGAATGGTATTTCAATTCTAATGAGTAATATTTCATCGACATATACAATTAAGAAAATGAATTCACCCCAAAAAACCTGTTTATAGAAACATGGATTGCATTAATTATTTTTGAAACCATATTTCATTATGGCCTCATAAAAAATAGTTCCATGGCCTAGATTATTACTTTAATCCATAAATCGATCATTATAACTTTTATACCATATTGGAATCCTTTGGAGTCACAAAACCATCGGGTTGTATCATATAGACAACTTCCTGAAGGTTCCCATTAAGGAAGGGTATTTTGGAATCCATTTTCCAAATATCATTATCATGGAAACACAAAATGGAAATTGTAATTCTGATGTATTTCAACATTGAAACTGTTGAAAAGGTTTCATCATATTCAATGTGTTGAATCTATTTAAACCCTTTTGGAGCCATTCACACCTTATAGGTACCGAATTTTCCTTCTATGTATTTGTTTCTTGAATACCCATTTGAAACCAATTGTTTTTAAATCTACCAGAGGTTCTACCAAAATCTATACATTTTTTGGTATATGGCACACATTTCATAATTTATGGATTGTTTCTACTTGGAAAAATATTTTTCACTTAATGCTTACTTTTATGTTTGATGATCATTATTATCAACTAATAATGATTCCCCATCCTTGGTGATTATAAATTCATGTTGTTATGGTTTTCTTAAATCAATAGTGCTCCTACATAATAATTCTATCTCTAGAACAATTTCTTCTTCCACAGGACTTTGTGTTTTTTTTATTGTGCCAACTCTTGTGTGTCTTGAGTCTGGGCTTCATTGATGTCTATTCCTCTCCCACAATCTCTTTTAGAGATAATAGCCTCTTTATGAAATGTGTGATTATTTTCAACCAAAACCTTTTTTGATGAAGTATTTTATAGGTGGATCCATTTGTTTCTTTGGGATATCCTATAAAGATACACATTGTGCCTCGAGGCACAAGCTTTCTACCTGAAGAGTCCATAACAAATGCTTTAATACCCCACATATGTAAGTATGATAACATGAGTTTCATTCCAATCCATAATTGTTGTAGTATACCTTCTATTAATTATTTGGAACTCAGTTTAGTATATATGATGTTGTTTGTAATGTGTATCCCCAAAAGGATAGTGGAAGACTCACATGACTCAACATTGATCTCACTATAACCAAAAAAATTTGGTTCTTTATTCCACTTACTCCATTCCAATGAGGCGTATAAGGATGAATGATTTGACATAAAATCATGAACTATCGTTGATAACCAATGAAGTCGTTATTATCATATTCTCTCCTAGGGTCTAAGTGAAGTCTCTTAATATTCTTACAAAGCTAGTTCAGAACATCATTATTTTATAACATGAATTTTTCTAAATAATCTAACATATACCTCATTATGTAGACATATCCATATCTAAAAAAGTCTTCTGTATAAGTAATGAATTATGAGTACCCACTCCTTGATTCAATATGAAATGGTCAACACACATCAGTATGAACTAATTTAAGAATATCATTAGTCACTCTACCTTTCCCACAAAATGGGATTTTGAACATTTTTCATTATAAACATGTGTGACATAAATCATGTGGTTTTAGTTCAAAAGAATATAAATATCAATCATGATTTAATTTAGTCAATGGCATTTCATTTACATGACCTAGCTAGTGATTCATAATTTCGGTGTGGTACGAGTCATGTATAGTAACATCGTTATCGGTTTCCATTGTATAGTTCATGTAATCCAACACATAAAGACCATTATTTAAATGTTTCATACCATAAAAACTGATATTTTATAATATATGAAACAGGTATTACGAAATTTGAAAATAAATACATCAATATTTTGTCTGGATAAAGAAATACTATTTTTAGTAACCAAAGGTACATAATAACAACCCTTTGAAACTAAGATCATCCTTGTCGACAATGTTATGTGGTAGTACCCAATATCTACAACAACAAGTTCAACTTCATCGGATGATTGAAGATCTATGTATCCTTAGTTAATATTTCTCAATCTACTTGTGTCCTACATTTGAATACATATGTGACAACAATAAACTATATCTAATACCCAATTTGTAGAAACAGATAAATTTCACCTGATAAAAAACAAACCTAAATCTTACCCTTTCTTCTTTTGATGGGTGAAATTTTTCTTCTAGTGGCATTTATTTCCACATGCGAAATATATATCATTTTTCTCCCTTACTTTTACCCAGATCTTACTCTTCTTGTAAATGTGTAATAAAGATTTGGGACAAAAGATATTCTCTTTCCCTTTATGTTTTTCACCATATATATGGAAGGTTTTTCATGATTAATATCCATATCTACTCAATAAAGAATAGTAAGAATATCTGGAAGTGACTTATCAATTTTTTCATATAATAATTCACAAAAAGAAACTTGAGGACCTCTAAGGGAGTGATACTATAATGAATTAAGTGCTCAGTTCTTTATGGTGTTTAAAACCTATAACATCTAAAAACTAAATGTATCTTATGATTTTGACTACATGAGGCCTAGATGGGGAACCTTCTCCAAGATTTCTATGGAATATATCCTTGAAAATCTCAAATATTTATTTTCTATATATCTCTATATAATGACTATAGAGGTGACCAAGCATGCTATAAACATCCATGTTTCCATGAGACTTCATTAGTTCTCTAAAAATTGATGAAATCATCAAACATTGAACATCGAACGCATCTCTGAAATTATTTTCATACATAAGGAACTCGTTATCACTTGCCTCTTTGGTACGTAGATTAGGCATTGAGGATTGTAGCGCATAAGATTTCTGTTCATGGAATATCATAACCCAAAGGCATCTAAACAACTCTTTGAAATTGCGTCCAGTTAGGGGGTTTTCTTTCTCAAATATTGATCATAGGGATAGTGTGGATGATGGACATTCCATTTTATTCTACAATTAAAAAGAGAATATTATTAGTGATTTTCTTCATTGAAAAATAAGTGACATATAATAAATTAACTGTGTTTTTTAAATTATTTATTAAATCTCCCAATGTTTTATCAAGTCTTAATAGCCTTCACCATTGAACATGGAATGTCTTGTTTGTCCAATATTCTAGGGTCAACATTCTCTGTTATTTTCTTAATGATCTGGACTTTGGCCATGAAAACCATAATAATGTAATTAGGTAGGCGGTCTTTTCGACTACATACTTTCAACTGCTTGATCCGTTCAGTGGATTCCCATATTTTGAAATACTGACATGGATTTAATTAACACTTTCCTCAAAATTTTTATTGAATAGAATTTCTCCACTAAACTAAATAAAATTTCATTTATGTAAACCCAAAACTCTAATGATAATTCCACAATAACATTAAGTGGTCATACTTTGGCCATGTACTACACTTAGTTCTATGGTTTCATTCCCAATCATGTAACGGAAGGATTAGTATGACTTAATATTTAATTGATGGAATTTAATTTATTATGAAAATAATTTTTCTTTTTTTCCTTTACATGAATTTTTAATATTAAGTGGATGTTACATAATTAATTAACCATGTTGGATAAAACATTTATGCATAATTCCTTTATTTATTTTCCATCTTAGAAAATTAATTCTTTTATTTATGTGATTATGACCTTTCATCCATAAAATAAATAATTTCATAGATAAAAATAATTAATTAATTGAATGAACTATTCATGAGAATTATCTAACGGTTGATTTAATGAACATATATTAAATCAACCTTTGACCTAGGTAAAATAAATTTTATTTTTAGTCTCAACATGAGTTACAACATACCACCTTCCCACCTATGTATCACTTGGGTTGGCATCATTATGGATCCATCTTGATCCTCCTCCATGAGCCTTAGGATGCTCCATTAAATAAAAATATTTGTTACTCACACACCGGTGAGGGAAACCAAATGATTGATTAACTTTGGCTACATAAATATCCATGTACATGGAGGTAATACATAATAATAGAGAGAGGAATGACTCATATGGAATCAATTGATTTAATATTAAATAACTTTAAACTCATGTAATAAATTAAATTAAAACATCCAACACACACATAGGTCTTGGTCAAGATCATGAATGGTCATACAATCAATGAAGATGCAAAATTAAATGACTAGAATTCATTTATGTATTCGTTGTTTTGTTGTTTAAGATAAATGAACATACATTAAAAAATTAATTAATTAATTAATTCCCTTTAATATTAATGATTATATGATCTTATTGGATGGTACCCATCATTAATGATATTAATGGAAAATAAAACGTAGAAAAAATAATGACATGTTATTTGAAATAAATTAATTGAGCATTTACAAATCTTTAGAACTATTATTAAATTATCAAACACAAAATGGTGTGCCAATCAATAAAATAAGTTTTTAATGTTGCAATTTTCAAACTTAATATAATTTTAATTTTCTCCATTAATGGGTAACTACATGTCATGTACATATAGCTACATTCCAAGTACCTCGATTTCCCTATATCCAATTCACATGCCATGGGCTTTGGCATGTTTACTTGACCGGACTACATAGTGTGTATATGCTAGCTACACACCCTTTATTTACTTTTTCTGGGCCAGGTTTTCATGTTCAACACACGGTGTTCAATAAAAGCATATTGTGTAATTAATTTCTCAGTGTATCCAGATATAATGTGCATGGGTATACAGTGTGTGCTCCGGCTGTATGTCGTGTAACCCAGTTTTACAGACCAATGATTTTGCACTTCCAAATAGAATCTCTAGCCATTATTCATTTTTTCATAGACTTTTAATTAAATTAACCACTAAACAATCAATACTAATATAGCGATAACATGTTTATTCAAATAATATTAAAGAATTAATAACATGAAATTAAAATATAACCACAGGTTCCCATAGATCAACAATAAAATAAATAATTATAAATTTAAATGTGACCGCTCTGATACCACATACTAGTTTTTGGAATAGCTAAAGTGTGTGGAGGAGGGTGATATATTAAAATTTCAATTAATAATTTTTTTGTGAAACCAAGATTGAGGAAATTTCATTACAAATTTATAATTAATTTATTTAATATTTGAAGGAATAAATACCCGATCTTTGAAACATTCTACGTTGGTGAAGGTTTCTCATCTGAAAAAAACACTTTCATCTTACCTTCATTGTGTTATGAGTATCCAAGGATATAATCCCACTATCATTTATCCCCACGTCCTCCAATGATCTCTGAGAAAAACCACTCAATTGTTGAGTTCTAGCATGATGTGTCGAATGTCTTTTATTTTTTGTTCTTGATCACCTGTTCATCAATCTTGAATAATTTTCTCTTTCACTTCTTGTTCTTTAGTGGGAGGGAGAAGGAGGATTTGAGAGTGAATTAATTGTGCCAAAAAAATCTCTATTCTCAATTTATCGATGCACTATGCAATACACATAACTATCAATTTATAGTTTTGGGATTTAAGTTAAAATATTTTTATTTATAAAGTGTGTACTCATGAGAGGAAGCCTCTTATATTTACAAGTAATAACCCTAGATAGTCTGTGTGTTGTGGGTGCCATCATATAAGTTTTTCCAACCATAGAAAATTATTTGATAATATCATCACAATGGATCGATTTTCTCATCATATTGGGAAACTAATATGACTTTATCAATGAAATGTATACTCTAAGACATTATTACATTAGATTCATACAAGACAAAAAACATATAATAATATGTTTTATTAATATTCAATACATAAAATATTCATGTAATCAAAGTACAAACATTTGGTCCTATGACACCAGCCCCGACAAATATTAAATGGGAACCCATTTAGGAAGAAAAATAAAATCCTTTATAAAACATGAAATAGTATTTTTAAAATAAGCGAACTCCTATTAAAATAAGGAAACCCTTTTAAACAAATGAACACCCCTCTTTATTAATCAAAATTTTCATAAATCATCATGAAACAATTATTTTTCTTGTCTAAAACCATTAATGGGATTTTATCAAACACCTTTTTAAAATAAAGTACCCTTGAACAAAAAAATAATCACATTTCGGCTAAAGAAAAATCATATACAAGCCATAAAACCCATTGAAAATTAAAACTAGATAGAATTTCCATATATAATTATTTAAAAAACACATAAAAACACTAATAATCCATATAAAACTTTAATAATAGTAATTTTAATGGTAGAACCCACCAAAAATGGTGTATCCTTTTCACCTTCAATTAATTCCATCAGAATAGGGCCCAAGAGAGGGATCGAAACACTTTGAATGAAAAAAATGAAGTTTTGTAACATCCCTAACTATTAAAACTGTCTATTCATGGACAATGGGGTTATTATAAAATATAATGGTGGGAGAAACAATGAAAAAAATAAATTATGGGATTTTACCTCTCGATTAAGTTGTAAATCCATAAAGAAAACACTCCAAATCCACATTGGATGATCCTATAAGAGAGTGAATCATTTGGGAGGTTCTATGGATAAGAGAAATGAAGTGTAGGAGATTTTGGGTTTATCTACAGATAAAAATAACTCAAATGGGAAAAATTTTCCAAACCCATGTAAGTCACATGATTTAACATATCATTTAGTGACTGTATGTTAACCAATGTCTGAAATTACCGAATTTTTATAGTTTATCTACATGGTTCATTAGACTTTTTGGTCACAATGTGATCACCATTATCCAAACTATATGTTTTTTGGATTTTCAACAACATGGTTACCAAAACTGTGTGCCTAATCCATGTTCCCCTAAAAAAATTCCCAAAGACTCAAATACTTTATGATGAGACACCATGTACTCAAGAGAGAAATTAACTACATAAAAATAATTAAAAAAATTCCATTTTTGGATGTCACATAGGGAAAATTTTACTTTTGTATGAAATAAAAATTATACATATTGGGAGTTGATTTTTTACATTTATTGATAGGTAATAAAAAATATAATTATGAAAGATTATAATCTCATTAAAATTTTAATTTTAATATTATAGTGCTCATTGGATTTTATACGTATTTTCCATCATGAATGTAATATATATTGGTTATTCTATCTATTGGGTAGAGTTTTTCATTGTTTTAAAAAATTATTGAATTCATAAGTTTTATTATATTGTATTAGTTCTTTAATATGAATTTTTTCTTCTAATACATGTTTTGGTAATAGATATATCATATTATAGGCCATGGAATTTTTTTAACAATGTTCACATGTTCATAAATAATAAAAAAATTAAATATGTGAATTTTAAGGTGGATAATTTTTATATAAGTGGACACTTGTTTTTTATTATATATATTCTTTATAATTTTGAAACTTTTTTTTTCATAACTATAGTGTCATAATCAAAAATGAGTTATTTGATATCGATAAAATGATTTAAGATTTATTTATAAGATTATCAAAATTATATTTTTGAATTTTTTTTCAAAAGGTTAGTTCAATTATTACTATAATTTTTTACTCTAATATATTCTACTATTAATTATATAACATTCGTAGCCTTTTTAGGTTCTTGATTATTCTACAACATATATGGATGATGAATTAAACCACCTTTTATGTTTACATGAAAACTATTTTTTACGTATTATTAATTTTTTGATTTACAATTCATTGTTTCATGTGTCTTCATTTTTCTTATGGTTGATGTTTAAATAAGGTGTATTTTATTACTTATTCAGCACATTCTTCTAATATTTTTGTTCTATTTGTTATAATGTATGGTCTTTTGTTTAATATATTTTGTAATGTGTTAAAAAATTAATAAGGTTTTAACATTAATTTTAATAAAACTCAAATTGAAATTAAGTTTAAACATAGTATTTTTGTAAGATATAGAATTAAAAGTATGTTTCATTGTTAGTTTTAAATAACCAATTTTAAAAATATTGTTTTTAATATTGGATAACTAAAAATATATTTTTAATTGATTTTAAAGATATAAAAATTATGTTCATATCCTTCTTTTCACTAGATTAAAAACTCACCGAACATTATCAACATGCCAAAACCTCAATCATTTGTATTCCAAGGTAATATAGAATGCTCTCAGCATGTATATGAAAAAAAATCTATCAAAAAACACTCAGTCTCTATACAAATTCATTAAGTTAAATAGTACACCTTGTAAAAATACATATGGTGGCATAATTCCATCCAAATGGTGGGATTATGCATGAAATTATCAACTTAGAACATCCACCATCTATCGTATTAAAAAACCCAACCTCTCAACCTAATTAAACCATTTTATGGTGGAATTGGCCTCAAAAATCTACCCAAATCATCATAAATCAAAAGGATGTAATTAAACAAAAAATAAAATAAGTATAAGAATAATTCACCTTAAATATAACACAAAACTATTCCAAAATTTTCCTCTCTAAGGGTAATCAAATAGGGGGAGAAAGAAGGAATTGGCTGGTCAAACTAGCCTCTCTCAGCACCCCATTTCACTTAAATTTTGAGGGGACTAACCTGTAAATGATGGATATACTTCTATTTTAAAAATAGGTAAAGGGACCCATTGTGGCATGATCCCTAGAAAATATGAAATTAATCCCCTAATCTAAGGTTACCTCATGTAGAAAACCATTGTTTTGTAGCGCAAAGGCCCACCCGTTGGCACAAATAACGACATAGCCCCAGGCTCCACTACACAACAATCCTCTTAGTTGGGCATGACTTCACTACCTACAGAGCACCATCCATGTCATAATGCCTCGCCTATGGTGCCATCATTACCACTCCATTGAACCATAGAGTATATCTTCTCAATATGTAGCATACCCCCCCCCCCTATGAGCCACCCCTCATGGCATAACCCCTTAGGATGCATCACAACCTCCCCTCAACATAATAATATCATAGAGGAACCTGTATGTTTTACCTCCTTTATGGCATGGTTCACTCTACCATATAATAAACCCTCTATGTAAGATATACATATTTCTAAAAAATTCTTATGCAGGTACCCACCATGGTGCAACCACCTTCATTATTTCATAGTCTCCTTCCTCATATAAAATCCCATAAAGGCAATATATAAGAATTTTTCCTCCACATAACAACCCTTGGGACGTAGAAAAACCATGAATATGATATTTTACTTTGTAAAATGTTATCACAAAAGCACACATGACGGTCTATCCACCCGTATTTTATCATTCCTTCCACACATAATGTTTTTTCTATAGTTATAAGTTTACACATGACACATGCCACACCACAATGGCCTTGTCCGTGGTGTATTCTATCACCTATAAGAATCTAAAAAAATATTGATGTACATGGATATTACATTTGTTTTGGGGAATACTTAATAAATTAAATATATATATATATATACTCTCAAATTCCATATTACTTTAGTGACCTTGGAAACTGGAAAACATAAAAAAAACTAGTTCATAAAACATCTACATCATCTTCTACTTTATCCTTCCTAACTAGAACCCCTTTTTGACACCTCTTACTTAATACCCTTCTTCAAATCCTAGTGGAAAAGAAACATGAAAAGGGATAAGATCAAATACCCAGTAAGGATAATAATAGAAAATATCATACAAAACATAAACATAATAATGAACATAACTTTTGTAAAAATAACATACCACATTTAATATATACCAAAATCTTGGTTCATGATATAAATCTTGGTTTTTCATAATGCATAAATCATAATGAAATCATAAACCACAAGAAAATAGAATTGGGAAAAAATGGTATTCTGGAAAATAAATAAGAACATAATATGATTTTTATAGTATCCATGGAATTCCTACAAATACCTTCATACTAGACAATTTCCATTACTAAACCAGGATTACTTTTTATTCCATCCATGTATCACTGAACCAGATTTACTTTCTGTTCCGACCCTTTATTTCTGAATCAAAGTTATAATCCATTCCAATCATGTCTATATCATGAGATATAAATTGTTACCCAATGAATTGGAGGGATATGTAGGTCCCACCCATCTCATAATGAAATCATTCTTAGATGTTCCACAAAAACCAAAATCATTGTATAACTCGTATAATAAAATGGGTTTCTTAAACATAATTCTATCATAATCTATATAAAACAAATAGAGTTAATAAATATAATTCCATCCTAAAAAAACTCAAATAATAGTGATAATAGGGATATAAAAATAACCCTATTCAAATAATTACATCTTATATGGAAAGTAATTTTGATAAAATATTTGAAATTAATTATTGAGTAAAATATCTGTTCTTCCTCAAAAATGTTTTATTTTCTAAAAATTCCACGAAATTTTAATGGAAAATAATATAATTGAAAATAAACATGAAATATTAATGGAAATAAGGTGTTATGAAAGAATAAGAATCCATTCATGCTATATAAGTTAAAAAAAATTCTTCTCATACTCTTGCCGGAAAAGTCCAAAAGTACCTCATATGGAAAAAAGATTCCTTTCATACTATTTAATAAAAATTTACCAATGGGTAAAATTCACATTAAAATTATTATAATACTAGAAATAATAATATATATTTATGAAACATGTGTGGGAATGATAAATATACCCTAGTAAATACTTACGAATAAACAATATTTGAAAATAATGAGATGGTAAAATTATCCCTTACCTTAGGTCTGATATGATTAGTTTATACCTAAACCACTTATATAGTTGTTTTCAAAATGTTATTAACTTGTAAAACCCCAATAATAATATTTATTATATCATATATGATTCACTTATCACTTTATATTACTTGTTCATTTATCAATTCAATGTTAAAGCAATGTTTTGGGTAATAATCATTTTATTTATCGTACGTGTCTCAACATGTTATCCTTGATCTTACTACATAGATTACTATTTACTTACTTATAGAATGTAAAACATGTTTTATATATCATATATATTCAGTATATAATTATATATAATAGATAGATAAATGAAATGGAATACACCATTCATAGAGACGGTAGGTCGTACATACGCATGAATGTTGTTTCCATTTTCTTATTGAATTGAATGAAACTAAGTAAATGAATCATATATATATAAATAAATCCAGTATCATTACTATTTCATATATTTCATTATTATTTATTATATATACTTTATAATCATTCTTTAATGGTTAACGTGGAGAATGAATCTCATCGTGTCATGGAGATTTTAGGTCGTATGTATGCACGGGTGACGATATCATTCACTTAATGATTAAATGGTATGAAATTATATGGTATATTAATTATACATAATAATTATCATGATATACTCATTATTTACATCTATTATACTAATCAATATACCCATTAAAATAAATTATAGTAGAATAACAAATTACACCATGTCCTGGAGACGGTAAGCCGTACGCACACACACATGGTAAAATTGTTATTAGTATGATAGATAAAAGGAGGTATAATGTTTTACCATAATTATAATAACTTCTCATAATGTAAAATATACTGTATTTATTACAATATTATGGAGACAACATATAGAAATTAAGTATAAGAAGAAAACAATTTTGAAAGAGGTGATAAAAAATACATCTTTTTGAGTATCTCCTTTTGATTTGAAAAAAAGGTATCTATATGATGTATTTCTACCCAAAGTATGGCCTCCAAGAGGATTTGAGTAATTTTAGGGCTTATTTTATTATAATTTTGATGATCCAAGGGACATGATATGTGTGAGTAAGTGGGTAGAGGTGGTGTCCTTTTATAAGAGGAAGGAGGGACACATTAGGAAAGTCTTGAGATATAATTTTATTATAAAATAAATTTCAAATTATAATAGTTAAAAAGTTATAAATTTAGATTATATGATTAATATGGGTCTAAATCCTCTCAACCAATAGGTTTTAGGCATGTTTAGGTCACAAAATTAACATTATCATTTAGTTTTAACCCATAGTTAAAAATATTAACTCTTACCATGTCTTCTTGTATTTTCATAATATATGGTTACTATAGTAACTATAAAATTCCAAGAGAAATAAAAGTGGATCATTTATGACTTTTTTAAAATTCTATATGTAAGTTTATGAATATTATATTTTTATGACTTTTATATCATTTCATAAAATAGTATTTGTTTTGAAAACAAATTTATGTCAATTTTGACACTATTTAGAAATTGAATCTTATTAAAGTCATAAAAATTTAATTCTTCAAAAAATCATTAAATAAAATCTAGTATGTCATATTAATCCATAAAATTCTCATATGACTTCAAAATGTTCAAAAAAAATTAATTTTAATATTTATAATGTCATTTATTTGAATCATTCATTAATAAGTTAATCACTACGTCATCATTGTGTCATAAATAAATTTATATATTTAACGTCTAATTGTTATAAATAAAGTACCATGATTTAGGAAATTTTTTAATATTTTTAATGACTATTTATATTCAAATAGGTCAGTTATAAAACCCTATATTAAATTTTTTTTATTAAAAGATACATGTTTATGTTATATTTCTCTTTAATTTAAATTAAAAATTATAAAAGGTCATTATCACACCCTAGTGGCTACATGGGGTCTTAGAATCGATCAAAGGATGGTAATGGTCATTAATATCTCATAAAATTAGATTAGGAAATGTTTTAGGGTAGTTTTATATTATTATAATATTATTTTTTACCCTTATTTACCATAATTACCCTTCAATGGTAAATAAAAATATTTTCTGGAGTAACTATTCATAATGCCCAAAAATAAAAGGTAAATATTTACACAATTTGGACCTTATGATTCCAAATTTGGAATTAATTTTTCTAAATAAAAAACATATAATTTTCCTAAATTAATTTAAAACTATTTCTCATTGTCAAAACCATAAAGCGGGTTTTTAAGAAGTATAAACTATCAAAAGATTGTCATGTGTTTATATACAATTTAAATGTGAAATTACATCCAATTACCAAAATTATATTAAATAATAAAAAAATAATACAATTACACTTTAAACCTAATTAAAAATATAATCTATCTATATAAATTAATTAGATAAAAATGTAGTTTTGATTTGAAATGTAGTTTTTTTCCTATTCATTAAAATATGATTTTCAACAAAAATATACCAAAATTTTTACCATGGTAAATTTTGATGTAACTCCTTAAATGAATAAGTTTATTATTTAGAATAGAACTTATAAAATTAAAAAAAATATTTTTTTTAAGGGATTTCCATCAAAAGCCAGAAAAAACTTTATTTTTTGAAAAATACTTCTTTTATCCGAAAAATTGAATTTCTTCTTATATCATATCTAGAAAACATATAATATGAAATTAAAAAATTAAATTAAATATATTGCGTATATATTTCACTAAAAAAATCCTTAAATAGTGATTTTATTATTTTATAGACTCACTTATTTTCATTTAAACAGTTTTTTAAAAGGAATTTATTGCTATTCATACCCAACATTATAATAAGTAGGTTATAATATTTAGTTTCCACTTATACTCAGTATTGTGTGAAATTAATTCTATCAAAACAACTTGAAATAGTGTGTAACACAATCCAATAATAGTGTTTCATATACTGTAAGCTAATACTGTGTTGTGTATAGTGAAAACTAATATTGGTGTAGCATACAACGCAAGACAACTAAGTAATTAAAATGAATTTATCTTATAAAATATCAGGGTGTTATATTATACCCCCCTTAAATTGAATTTCACCCTCAAAATTCATCGAGGATATAAAATGTTTACTACTTTAATTTTTCTTTCATAAAAACCCACATCATAAAATGGAATACTAAAACTTCATTTTAAAAAGGATAGTTTGAAGCATAACGGTTACCCAAAGTAACTCATCAATGGGTTTTCGCATGATAACATAGGTGGGAAGTTAAAACATGGATATGGAATAAAAATCTAACCATCAATTTCTAATGGATAGTTGATAGAGAACAATATTTGGAAAAAGTTAACAACTACAAATACAAAAATCTATGGTGATTTAAGGGACTATTTGATTCATTGGATAGGAAGGTACTAAGATAACATTTTTTATTTTCAAGATACTTTCCCTAAAGTAGAATAACTTTTCATGATAATAAATACTTTATTTTGGTAAAATCTTACAATTTTTCATGCCATGATCAATTTCCACTTGATCACTTATTTAATTAAATGAAGTTTAATTTTTCATTCTTGAAGTGTTACAAAATCATACAATAGAATGATAGGTCATTCCATCTGTCTCAAAAAAAAGTTTATTATAGGTTATCAAATATGCATATGTCAACCTATAGTGATATAATACATTAATCTATCAAACATCAACCAAAATATAACTTATAGTATCTATAAATGGATAAAATTATAATCCTTCCAAAAAAATATAAAACTTTTTAAAGAATTGAACTAAATTTACATAACATTTATCTCCCATATCTCATAAGGAGTTCTTGGTCATCACATTCCAAAAATGTGAACACCTTAATCATTTATTCTCTTGAAACATGGTAATAACATTAATTACCATAGAACCTTAGTGAAAACATGAATTCTATCAAAATTAACTCCTTCCACACACAAAAAATATCAAACATTCTATATACTCAAACCATGATATAACTTTGTCCTTATATCATTCAGGAGGCCATTAATACTATCAAACATCTCATTATCTCCTTATCCCTTCATTATGTGCATATCACATGATTTATAAAAATATTTCAATCACTTTTCATTGTTACCGGAACCATATACGTTTGGAAAACCACAATGTACCAATATATAGGTATTACAATATTCCATACTACAATAAAAGATATTCTACAACACTATTGTAGTATCCCATTATATAAACACTTAATTATTCCACCACTTCATTGTCATACACAACATCTCTAATAGTGATTGAATGTGATTTTACTTTGTGTTTGTTCTTAAATGTTTTTTTTCATCGATAATCATCCATATCCCTTGGATTAGATATTGGTTTCCAAAATTCCATATTTCCTTTCACTTCTAGAAATGAACTGTGGGCGGTGCATTATCAACAGTATTTTAACTATTCACATCATAAGAAACCATTTCCCCCTTAATTCGGAACTCAAATACTATATGACCATCATTTATACACTTAAAAAATTTTCTAGTACCATTAAGATAGTCAACATCATGATTCTTTCCACACTTTAAGCATAATGAAACATTCATTATCTTTTCACATTGTTTTGATATTTTCCCTTGAACTCCATCATTCGTTTCATGTCAAAACCATGAGATTGATATGTAACACCGGCTTCTATTTCTACCTTCATAGAAAAAATTTATAATCAATTCATAGATACTAAATTATCTTATAGCTAATACCCTTCGAATATATATTTTTACTCCACTGAAGAATCTATCAACATTACTTTCACATTGTATGATAAATCCAGAATCATGACTTGCAAGGCTTGTATAATTCACCTCATATGTACCAACATATTCATCATCCTTTTTCTTAATCTTAAGTAACTACTTTTACATATTTTTTCTAAGAATAATTGGAAAGTACATATTAAAAAATAAGTTCTTATACTCATCCCATTCCAGGGATTCAATTTCATCATGCTGCCTTGTATTCTTGATTAGAGTTCACTAATGGTTTGTTTCACCTTCTAAACAATAAATAGCCAAAATGACTTTTTCATGTTCCAAATAGAGAATTATGGAAAATATATTTTCAATGGTACTGATCCATTATTTTGAAAAAAGTGGATCTGAAGACCCACTCAAAGGAAGTGGACGTTACCTTGTGAAGGACTCAACAGAATGTTGTTCCCTTATCTACTCATTCAGAAGTCCAGAATGATTCATAGCTTGTGTAAGTATAGAAATAATATTTTTCAATCCATATCCCATAAAATTTGGTTGTTTAAGAGGATAATCATTGAATTTTGTAGTGCATTGATCATTAACATGATTCTATTTGGTTCTATCCATTGTCTAAAACCCAAAAATTATAGTGTGAGAGTAAAAAATCATTCTAGGAAAACAAAAAAAATAAAGGGGGAGTACTTTCAAAATATAACATATTAGGTTTAATCTTGGGTTATTCATGATTGTTACCATAATTCTAGGAATTTAACATATAGTTATACTTACCCTTATGGACATCCCATGACATACCTTAGAAATATCTCTAGGGATCTCACTAAATTTTTCGCATCCTAGTTTCCAAAGGATAACTAAAACTTTGATATAATACCAACTCTAATTACCTAAGCTTGAGATATGTAGACATTACATTTATTTTTTGGAATACATAATACATTTCAAAAAAATATACACCCCAAGACTGTATTAGTTTAGTACCCCTGGAAAGAAGAAAACATATAAACGTATTCATAAAAACTTTACATTGTCTCATGCTTTATCCTTTATAACTAGAACCCTACATTGACACATATTACATAATACCTTTTTTAAAATCCTGGGGGAAAATAAACATGGAAAGGGGTGAGCTCAAATCCTCATAAAGGATAAGTATTGAAAATATCTTACAAAAAATAAATATAATAATGAACATAACTTTTGAAAAAAACATATTCCATTTCACATATACCAAAATATTGAGTCATGTAATAAATATTGGTAGTTCATAAGGCATAAATCATAATGGAATTATGATCCACAAGAAAATAGCATTGACATAAAAAATGGAATTGTGGAAAACAAATAAGCACATTATATGATTTCAATAGTAGATAAGGAATTGCTGCCAAGACCACCATACTGGACAAAGTCCATTACTGGATTAGGTTTACATGTTATTCCAACCATGTATTCCTAAACTAGATTTACTTTTCATTGCATCTCTATATTACATAACCGTATTTACTTGAAATTCTAGTGATGTCTATCTCATGAGATATAAATCTTTACCCAATGCATTGGAGGGATATATAGGCCGCACGAATCTCATAATGAAATCATTCTTACATGTGCCACAAAAACCTAAATCATATCATTACCCATTAAATAGAATGGTTTTCTTAAACATCATTCCATAGCAATCCATATAAAAAATGGAGTTCATAAATATCCTTCCATCATAATCACAACTCAAATCATAGTAATAATAGGGTTAGAAGAATAACCCTAGTCAAATAATGTCTTTTTAGATAGAAAGTAATTTTGATAAAATATTGAAAATTAATTCTTATGGAAAATATCATTTCTTCTTCAAAAAAGTTTTATTTTCAAAAAAACGTCACGTAATTT
The DNA here is from genome assembly GCA_963277665.1 of Viscum album. Taxonomy (NCBI): domain Eukaryota; kingdom Viridiplantae; phylum Streptophyta; class Magnoliopsida; order Santalales; family Viscaceae; genus Viscum; species Viscum album. The sequence continues at coordinate 817,741,856 of OY728142.1, forward strand.
TAAAAGAAAACAATTTAATTGAAAATACACTTAAAATCCTATAAATTAAGTTTCTTGGAAATAACACGTTATGAAATCATAAGAATCCATTTTTTCTGTATATGTTAAAAACACTCTTCTCATACTCTTACTGAAAAAGTCAAAAAGTACCTTGTATGGAAAATAAAAGAAGGATTTCTTCCATACCATTTAATAAAAATTTATTGATGGTTGAAATTTAATTTAAAAATTAGTATAATACTAGAAATAATATTATATATTTAGGAAACATGGATGTGAGTGGAAAATATACCCCAGTAAATACTTATGAATAAACAATCTTAGATAAAAATGAGATTGTAAAATTATTCCTTACCTTAGTTTAGATAAGCTTCGTATGTATCTAAACCTCCAGTGTAGTGGGTTTAAAAATATTATAATCTTGTAATAGAGCTAAAATAATATTTATTATATCATACATGATTCACTTATGACTTTATGATACTCAGTCATTTGTCAATTCCATTTTAAATAAAGGTTTTGGGTAATAATCATTTTATTTATTGTACGTGTTTTGACTTTTTATCTTTGATCTTATTAATTATATAGTGATTTAATAACATAAAACTTGTAAAACATGATTTATATATCATATATATTCAGTATATAAATATATATAATATATAGATAAATGAAATAGAATACATTGTTCATAGAGACGGTAGGCCATATGTACGCATGAACGTTGTTTTTGTTTCCTTATTGAATTGAACGAAAGCTTGTAAATGACATATATATCAATAAATCAAGTAGAATTATTATGTCATATATTTCATTCTCATTTATTATATATACTTTATAATCATTTTTGAATGGTTAACGTGGAGAATGAATCTCATCACATCATGGTGACGGTATGTTCTACGTACACATGATTGATGGTATCCTTCAATAATTGGTTAAATGGTATGGAATTGAATGATATATTAATTATAATGAACAATAATTATTTCATATTACTTATTTACATTCATTATACTCCTCTTTATACCTATCCAAATTAGGTATTGTAGAATAACAAATTACACCACGATGTGGATGACAAAAGATCACTCAATGATGAATTTCTTCCCAAAGTGTGGCATCCAGGAGGAATTTTTGGATTTTGGGAGCTTATTTGAGTAGAATTTGGATGATCCAAGGGGCTTGAGAGGTGTGAGTAACTGCGTAGAGATGGTGTCTTTTTATAAGATGAAGGAGGGGCACTTTAGGAATGTCTTGAAATATTATTTTATTATAAAATGATTTTCAAATTATAATAGTTCCAAAGTGATAAATTTAAGGTTATGATGATTATGGTTCAAAATACTCTCTAACAATAGGTTTTATTCATTTTTAGGCCACAAAATTAACCTTATCATTTATCTTTAACTCTTAGTTAAAAACATTAACTCTTTCCATGTCTTCTTGTATTTTCATAATATGTGGTTACTACAGTTTCTATAAAATGACAATAGAACCAAAAGGGGATAATTAATGAAATTTTTAACATTATATAATTATTTTTAGGACTGTTATGTCATTTAATAAAATAGTATTTGTTTTAAAAACATATTTATGTCAATTTTGACACTATTTAGAAACTGATTTTTTTAAAATCATAACAAATTTATTCCTTCAAATAAAAAGCATTAAATCAAAGACAATATTTCATATTAAACCACAAAATTAATGTACGACATAAAATGTTCAAAGTAAATTTATTTTAATATTTAAAATATCATTTATTTGAATAATTTATTAATAAGGTAATCACTGCATCATCATTGGGTCGTACATAAATTTATTTATTTAATTTCTAAAAATTATGAATAAGATACCATGATGTAGTAAATCTATTTAAATTTATAATTATTATTTATAGTCAAATATATCAATTATATAACCTTATATTAATAATGTTTTAGTAAAAAGATACATGTTTACACTATATTTTCCTTTAAATTAAAAATTATAAAAGGTCATTATCACACCCAAGTGGCTCTATGGGGTCTTAAAATCAACCCAAAAATGCTCATAGTCAGAAAAATCTCATCCAATTGAATTAGGACTCATATTTGGATATTTTTATATTATTATAATATTATTTTTTTACCCTTATTTTCTATATTTACCCTTTAACCATGGTAAATAAAAAAATTACTAAAGTTACTGTTATTAATGTCAAAAAATAAAAGATACTTATTTACACAATTCGAACCTTATGATTCCAAAAACAAAATCCATTTTTGTAAATTCAAAATACATAATTTGAATAAATTCATTTAAAATTAATTCCTTTTGACAAAACCATAATGCGGGTTTTAAGAAGTAAAAACTATCACAAGATTGATATGTGTTTATGCTTAATTTAAATGTGAAATTTCTTTCAATGACCCACATTGTATTAAATGATAAAAATCAATCCAATTACACCAATAAACTAATTAAAATATAATATATCTACTAAAATAAATTAGATGAAAAGGTAGTTTGGAATTAAAATGTAGTATTTTTTACTATTCATTAAAAAATTAATATCATCAGAAAAATACCAAAATTTATACCCAGGAAAATTTGGATGTTCAAATTTTAAAGAAGAATGTTATTATTTCATATAGAAAATATAAAATTGTCAAAACTTGTTTTAAAGATGTTATCCTTTAAAATGTGGTAAAACTGTATTTTTTAAAAAATACTTCTTTTATCCGAAAAGTTGAATTTTGTACTTAAATCATATATAGAAAAAATATAAGATGAATTTATAACATCACATTGAGTATATTACATATATATTTCACTAATAAAATCCTTAAATATTGGTTTTATTATTTTATAGACTCACTTATTTTCATTTAAATAATTTTTTTAGAATGAAGTTGATTCTAATAATGAATGCCATTATACGGGATAGGTTATAATATATAGTTATAACTTATACTCAGTATTCCGTGAAATGAATTTTATCAAAGGAACTTGAATTTTTGTGTAACACAGACCAATAATGGTGTTGTGTATACTAACAGCTAATACAGTGTTGTAATTAGCACATGCTAATCTTAGTGTAGCATACAATACGAGACATCAAATAAATTAAAAGGAATCTACATCTTAAAATCTCGGGGTGTTACAAAGAGAATCATATAGATGGGTAATCCCTTCCCTACCCTGATAATCACAGAAGAACCCAAAACATTTCTTGGTCCCCTAAACACCTCCAGTAATATCTTCTTGAGATTAAAAAATCTTTATAATCTGAATCTAAGCCCTAATTATTGAAACATCCTCCACATTGAGGGTATATTATAAAATTTCCCTTGAATTCCCCCACCAGTAATGATATATTTTATTGAAAATATCATTTATACTTCATTATGATAATGAATAACATAATGAAAATAATCATGGGTAGAATAGGATATATTTTAGTGGAGCATGGGGTTTTCAATGTTCTTATATTGATTAGAAAAATTCTCATGATGAGGAAGGCTTCGTGTGAGGAGGAACTATGTTCTCAATAATTAAAAAAACATGTGATGCCTAAAAAATTCTTCAAGATAAAAACATGGGTGTTCTTACTCAAATATATTTGGGAATTTAAATAATAAAAACATTATTTTTAAGTTGAATAAAATACTTCTATTGAGCCTCGCAGTATGATGATAGATTGGAATAATGGTGTGAGAGATAATCCAAATAGAGAAAAATGTCATTTGGGAGTTAGTTTCACATAATAAATACTAAAATATTATTGAAAAAAATGGGTTTCTTTGAATAAGATCAATGAGAAAGGAAAATTGGTACAAAAAATATTTTATAGTTTGCAAAGGACACTCTCAAACTGAGGGAATAATATTTTATGAGAATTTTTCTCTAGAATTATGGACTGAAATGATACAAAAGTTTCTTGTGATATATGATGAAAGTAATTTTAATGTTTTTTTAATGGATATAAATTCATTGTTCTTAAATAGATAACTCCATGATGAGGTTTTCATTGAATAATTTTAAGTTTTTATTCTTTATGATAATTGTAATTAAGTATTAAAGCTAAAACATATATGATATGGGATTATTAAAGAACCACTAGTTTGGAAATTAGAGTTTTAAAACATCTATAAAAGCCAATATTTCAGGAAATTTAATATTTATTTCAATATTTATGTCAAGTGAGATGACACAAACTTACTCATTATTATTATGTATGTTAATGAAATTATGTTTTCCATGAATAATGGAAAAAATGATAGATTTCTTTTTTCCAAAATTAAAAATCACTTTGAGATGTTAATGATTTACTATATAACATTATTTTTTGGTTTTTAACATATTAAAATAGATGTTTTAATCTTTCCCTTATGATAAAATCAAGTTTGTTAGCTATAAAAAAGGTTTCCAATGAAATAATCAAGAGAGCTCTCAACTCAAAAATAACATGGTACAAATTTTTACTTAAATTGAAAAAGATGTAATTTGGATCAAAAGTAGTTACAAGTTCTTATTGAATTCTTACTCTACCAGAATATATCCAGACAAACTATTTTTTTACCATTATATTATATGATCAATTATAAATAAACCTAATGGTGTAGTATATTATAGAAGTAAAATCGATCAGGATTTATGTTAAAATAACACTTTATTATGGTATGAGGTATGAAAAAAATAGATATTTATAGTTTTAAAGATATTATATTACTAATTGAGTGGGTAATATTGGTGATCAGAAGTATACTTTTATAGGATTTTTCTTTATTATAGGAAGGCTCATTTTTATTACTCTAAGAAGAAAAAATTAATCACATTGAGAATAATATAAGATAACTATGTTGGGGCATCCCAATTCAAATCCCAAATGCCATGGATGAACTCACAACTTGAATACATGATAGTGAATGTCTCATACCCATTTATGATTGGGTGTGACAATGAAATTTTTATCAATTTGTCTAATAATATAATTAAAATTAAAATTTCAACAAATATTTATATCAAGTGGAACTTCATTTAAGAGAATGTGTAATGGGAGAAAATAATTTGTAATTTTTTTTAATGGAGAATGAAGTAGTGTATATCTTGGAAAATCCCCTAATAATGGATGCCTTCTAACACTTTAGAGTGTTGTTGTGATTTCCTTCCATCGTAAATTCTTAGTTAGTTCATTATATATTTTACATATTTAAATCCTTGAAATTTATTTACAAATGGGAAGAATAACTTAATAAATATTATTACAAAGAAATAGATGTCCAAAATGTTGTGGATGAATAAAAAGGGTCAAAAACATTATTTGGGAAGGCACTTGAGGAAATGGTGTATAATTTATTGTAAAGAGTTTATATTATTATTATCATGTTTCTATCAAATAAAAAGTAAAAAATTGAATATCACTTGAATATATAGATCTTTTTGGAGCCTTTATGAATTAACCTAATAAAGGGGAAACTGAGAAGACCTCAACTGTGAGTTGTTCTATTAGTATTCCTCTTTATATCATGGATTTTGGAATTCTCCAAAAACCTCATTATATCCAATGATGTGGTGTTTAAATAACTATCCTGAATTGGAAGATTTTTATGTGTAGTTTCTTCAGAAATTGCATTAATGATTTTAGGTAGTTGTTTTATGTTTTAATTTGTGTCAATGGGATCATGGATATGTTAACTGCTTATTAGAGTTGAGTTGGTAACAAATAAAAATGAATATTTATTGAAAAATTAAAAAAAAACTCTTAATTTTTTATTAAATATATCATAATGGTTGAATAAAATGAGATTTACACATATATGAGAATCACACAACAATACACACTGGTTCACCATGATGAATTTTTTATGAATTATGCTTTTAATCATACATAAAATATTCCATTGTGAGTAGTTTATTACACAATAATTTTAATTGTTAATATACAAAAATGGATTTATAGACATTATGTTCTAGGAAAAATATTGTTTCTTCACTATAGGAGTTGAAGGCATAAGGTTTCACATCATAATATTATTATCTATCCAATAATTTTTTGTCTATATATTTACAGTATTTTCATTAACAAATATATTATAGAATTATAAGCTTTTATCATTCGATAATGATGCCAAATATTGTATGATTTTTTAGATTTTATAAATATTTTAATGTTTCGTAAAATTCATTGGATCTATGATTTTCATATATAAGGTTTACAACAATATTTTTTCATAAAGATATCATCACGCTCTAATTTTAAAAAACTATTTGAAAATAGAAAAATTTATAGAGAATTTGAATGATACTTGATAATAGCTGACCATATGTTCCAAAGAGAAATCTAGAGAGGTTTTGGATGGGTTTTAAGGGAATGATATAGGTTAAAACATGATCAAACCTTGGAGGTAATTTAGGAATACAAAATATTTATTGATTTATTTATGGTTATTTTTTATCATTCTTGTTTTTGAAGGTTCTGAGCACAAGGGAAGAACCTATTAGGAATAACCAACTCAAATTTTCATCATAACTAATTAGTAATATGAGATTTATATGGAAAATAAATTCATAAACAATGTAATTAAATAAAATATTAATTGAAGTGATAATTCTAGAACCATGAAGGAAAGATCATCACATAGAATTTATAATAAATTTATAAATAGTTAAGAATTAAATTTTCTTGGAATTATATCTTTATTGATGATTTGGTTGACTGCTCTCACCATGCAATCAATACATCATAGTATCTAATGAATTAATCCTTCCAGTGATGATCCTCACATACTCTAAAATTTCGGAACATCTTCATAGAATCATTGTGTGCTATAATGGTCATTTCTAATCACTTGTGTCATTCATTGTTTATCACATGAATAATATATTCATTATTGAAATATTCTTAAGGATCCATAAATGGAATGAGTTATTGGAGGAAAATTGGTTCTCTTCCTTGAGTGTGTTATTGGGAGGATTATTTATAGGTCTTTGAGAGAATTTTTTTTATGTTTGTTGTGTACAATAAGCGGCTAACCCTAGAATGTCATATAACCAAGAATTTATATTATAAGGATAGTGTTGGTAATTGAACATACAATCTTATCCAATCTCTTATTCCTTATTGAACTCCATGTCTAATAATAATAATAATATTATTATTATTTTATTTACATGTGAAACACCAAAGGATAAATTAATATCATTTGTTAAATAAATTAATAAATATTTATTTAAATGATATTTAATATTTCATTTCTACTCTGACCATTAAATTGGTTTTCAACCATCCCCAATATTTATCATGACTTAAATAATGAATTTTTAGTTAATAAACAAATATCACTGAATTATTTTCTGACAAATATAATAAATATTTTATTAATTAAATCATTCAAATTAATATTTGTTATTATTTAATTGACATATTTATTCATCAAAATAACTCATGATAAAATATTGGGGATCAACCATTCCCGAAGAATTATTAAACCATTAATTATAAATAATATCAATTCTACAATGTTAAATTCAAATATAATTTTACTAGTATTTTGGAAACATTTAGTTTGTGAACCTTTGGGCTTTTTTCTAGTATCATTTGGTAAAACCACCTAATGTACAAGGATTGTGTAAATAAAATTTCCATGTCACTGATAGAGAAAAAAATTAATTTGATAATAATATACAATCTAATTCAAACTCTTACTATTTAATATAATCCCTTTATCATGATATCTCTAATCAAGTAAGACGCATATCAATGTCATAAACCTATGTTATTGACAAATCATTCTTTGAATTTCCAAAATTAAACCATCCCATTGAACATGGATTTATTTAGGTTGGTCCATTCTCATTAAAGGACTTGGGATACCAAATTATTTTAAAGAAATGAATTACAAAATCCTTCCTTAGAATATTCATTAATGCAATAACACTCAAGAAGTACTCAATATATATAACTTCTATAAAAACATATTTCATTATGTTTTTAATCAATACATAAAGTACACAACTAATGATATCCATTAATAATAATCTTAGTCTATGGATAAATACCCACATCAAATATAGGAACATCCAATAAAAAGTATAAATTTGGTCTTCCAACTGGTAGGTTATCTTCTCATAATCTCATGCACTCGAAATTGCCAAGGGTGTACACCATGATAATGTTCCTCAAAGTCTTATGAGCCTCCAACCGTGATATCCAATATCATTTGTGTCCCATCAAATCATATCATCTTTATAAATAACCAATCTCCATCAAACCAAACACTATTTTTTCTTTATTACATTTTCATAAAAAACATGTGATCTCATCCCCAACGATCAATCATCTTTGTAGTCTTGGAGAACCATATACAAACATGATTCCCATTTTACATTGTAAAAAAAATATAAAACATAGTGAACATAAATATTTTATATCCTTGAACTCATTCAAAGATTATTTATTCATATACTAGGTAAATTAAGGAAAATAAGAGTGTGATAAATTACTCATTAAGCGTAACATACAGTCGATTCTACTATGAGTAAATAAGGAAAAATCAATATGGAAACGTAAAAAATTGAAAACTCGTGCCATTTAATCAATAACATGATCAAAAAAATTAATTCATAGGAAATATCAAATTCAATAATCTCATGGATAATAATAACTTAATTTTTAATAAAAGTAATTTTTAATATTTAATGAAATGATAAAAAATAAAATAATATAATTACAGTAAATTATTTATATATGGACAGTTTAAACTATGGGTAGGTATACACCAAAACAATATTTAATATGGCTAGCCAACTAGTTTGACTCACGATACATGTAGATGCATCAAGAGGATATATAACTTCCTGACACACCCTACAACTCATTTCTAATTTATTCCTCATTAATTTAATGATCAATTTAATTCATAAAAAATATGAATTATTAAAAAACATTAATTAGTAAATAATATAGAATAGTATGATTCCCCCAAAACAACAAATATCTTTCATAACAAAAAACCATATGTTTAAATGGTATATGGTTAAGGTAATAATCATATTCATGTTGAAAATAATATATAAATTTAATAGAAATGTAATATCCAATGAATAATTATTATAATAAATTGAATGTATAAATAGAATTTTAATGACAAAAAAATTAATCAAGAGGTGATAGATGACCATCAATTCATCAGGAAAATAAGTTTTGTAGTAAAATAAATTATTTTTGGAAAATGGAATTGAAATATCAAAATGTGATTTCATTAAAAAAATTCTTTGTAAAACCATTGAAAACTTGTAGAAGTATCTAAATAGATTGAAATGATTATGGTGATGAGAAATTTTGTGAACGTCGTATATGTTAAAAACATTCCTTGTAACTTTTTGTAAACAAATTCAAAAATCAAACTTTTAAAAAACATTAAGTAGAGTAATTTAAAAACTTATAAAAAGTAAATTATAACATAAAATTTACTTAATAAATTATTTAAGTAATATAAATTATTATTTTTTAAATAATATTGTAAAATATAGATGTGGAAGAAAATTATACTTGATCAAAAAAGAGAAAGAAGATCATCTTTTCTTTTTGAAATTCCTCTTAAAAAGTAACATGAATTGAATCCCAAAAAATAATGAATAAATATATATTAATTTTAAATACCAAAAATATGAATTATATATACCACAAAAAATTAAGTAGGTTTATAATACAAAATATGCCTCAATAGAGTGAAAATTAAGCTGAAATCCATTTTAAATATTGTATCATTGAACTGAGAATTGATAAGTGAATTAATTATCTATATAAAATTTAAATCTACATAAAATAATTGGAAATAAAATATAATACAATTAGTGGTAATTTCCCATATAATCAGGGCATAACATGGTGAATGAAGTAGAAGTATAACCCAATGAATGGAAATTGAGATAAGAAAACCCTTACCACAAGGTTGAATTACCTCATAAGTTATTTTAACCTCATGTATAATGCATTTAATTTTATTATAATTAGATAAATTTACCATGTATATATATATATATAATATCATATATGATGCATTTATTACATTTTATCACATTTTTGTTAGAAATATTTTATTAATATCATTATTTTTTGTGTTAACTTCTTCCTTTTTCATGTATCTTATGATTTGTTAGTTTTGATACCGCAATATTTTACGTGGTTCAATAATCTAAATAATGTTTTTTAATTATATAAATATCAAAAATATATTCAATATATTGATATTTATATGTATCCATAAAATATTGAAATAAAAAAATGAATTATATTGTTCATGGAGACGGTAGGTCTTAGGTACTCATGGATGTCAGTTTCACTTTTAGATGAATGAAATGAAATAAAGGTAAATTAAAAATCACCATTAAATAATATTTATTATATAATATATTTCATATGTATTTATTAAATATATCCTAATTACAATCCATTTGAATCATAAATGAAAAACGGTACACATCGCTTCATAGAGGTTGTAGTCCACGCGTACACACAAATGACGTTATCATTTTCCAATGGATTAGATGGTAAAAAGGTAGATATAATAATATAAATTTAGAAGAATAATTATCTAATTTAACTAATATATATTCATTAGTTATAAATTTAAAACCATCTATGTAAAGTGGTGATGGAATCAAATTACACTGCTATGTGGTGACGGTAAGTCATACATTTGAACAAGTGATGTTTTCATTTTTTGTAAGATAGAAAAGAGATGGAAAATAGTTGTCTCATAATCATAATAACATATTGGTATATTTATGATTCTTTATGTATTATTTTAATATGGTTTCAACATATTTATAGTAATTAGAAGAAGAAATGGTCTTGAATGAGTGAGTAAAGACTTTTATCTCTTCTGTGGTTGACTTTCTTTAGGTCTCATCGGAAAGGGACTAGGGTTGGTATTTTGAGAAACCTAGAGTATAAAAAACTTAAATAATTATGTTTATAATATTATTGGTTACGTTTGGTTTATATATATGGCTCAATGTATTTTAAATAAAAGAGATACGGTATGTCCATTTATAGGTGAAGCCTGGGGAATTCTTGGAATTTCATAAAGTATTAAATTCATATAAATTAATTTTAATGTCTAAATAAATCCAAAATGATATAATTAGAATATTATATGAATTATGTGTTGAAATAATATCATAAAATAAATTGTTTATATGTTTTGGTATTTTTTTAACACTTATCTTTTAGTTTTAAACCTCGTTGACCCTCTTGATAATTACTGTAATATTATTATTTTCTATCCTTTAAGGGTCAAGAATGAAACCATAAAAGGAAAAAACCCATAAATGTACCATGAATTATGTTTAAAACCATATATCATTAATTTTTCTGAATATAATACTTTTATAAATTTTAAATCATTCAATAAATTGTTATTTATTATATAATATCATTAATGTCGTTTTTGGAACCATTTATTTTATTTGACTTTAAAGAGAAAAATGCAAATATATAATTCAAATATAGTATTTTTCCACATATCAAATATTTCATATATATATTTAAAATATTTGGTTCATTGTAAATCACCAAAATAAAATAACAATTTGAGTTTTAAAAATATTTTTTTTAATTTTAAATTAATTTTATAAATATTATACTCGTGTTATATAAGTATTTGAGTTAATTAAATCATCACTAAAAATTAAAAAATAATTTTACATGATAAAAATATTAAATAATATTTCAAATAAACATCTAAAATAGAACATAAGTGGTTTTTATCTATAGATATTAAAAGAATGAAAGTGACACTTTTAACTTTATCTTTTTCACAAATATTATAATGCTTAAAATCATAGCCAAATGAAAACAATAGGTCCTATTTTATAAGTATATATACTTATGGATGAAATAGACCCATACAATAAAATTACATAAAATATGATTTTTAATTCCTCTTCATATTATTTTAAACCATAATTTCCCGATTTTCCTTTTACCATGGTGATAAAGTTTACCACGGTTTCTATTCATAATGTATAAATATTAAAGAGATTTATTTACCAAATTTGAAAATATTGATTCCAAATATTATATTCATTTTTTATAATAATTTTCTATAAGTGTAAGAAATAAATTTTAATTTAAATTTGTAAAATGAAAAGGGAAAACATTTATTTAGAAAAATATATTTTTAAGAATAAAACTTAAGTTATATCAAAATTATGAAAATTGTTGATTCAATTTATATTATTTTAGATAAAATAAATTATTTTTTACATTAAGAAAAAATATAAATATATTGGGAATTTTAAATTTCTTTATTTTTTTGAAAAAAACGATTGTATTTGAAAAATCAGTTTTTTTCATTATTTACTGAAAAATCAACAATTTTTTAAAAATACCAAAATTCTATTTTAACATAATTTTGAAATTTTGTTTTCAAAAATGAAACTAATTTAATAAAATTCTATTTATAAAATTTTATAATTTAGGTTTAAATCATATTCTTGAATGAAAGTTATTGTTATGGGAAAACTCCATCAAAGTTAAATGTTGTTCCCACATACTTTGAAAGTCATGTTAGAAAGGCCTCAATATGTCTTATAAAGATTGAATTGTCCTTTTTTTCTATCCATAAATTTGAGGGTGGTAGGAAGTTCTCAAATTATTCTCAGTACCTTGATCCTTTTTAATAATTTTATAGAAATTTTATATAATTCATGGATCATGATGTGACACAATTGAAAAAGTTTCCCATGTTGCCTCCTCTATTTTATGATTTCTCCAAAGTACCATTACCATCATTGTCATCAAATTCCTCAAAACATGTTCTCTAGTGCCTAAAATATGTATAGGCTATTCAAATTAAGATAAATCTAGTTCAAATTGTATTTTTTTAAAGGTGATCAATTATATTGGATCTAGAATTTACTTCCTTAAAAAAAGATATCGAACACATCATGTACTTTATAGTGTATAGGTGGAATTTACAAATGGAAATCCATAGATCCATTTCATTCAAAAATTTCAAATGGCCTGATATACCTAGAGTTAAGGTTTCCATTATTACCAATCTTTATAACACCCTTCCCTAGAGATACTTTAAATAAAATGTGATCTCCCACTTGAAATTACAAACCATTACTTTGTTTATCAACATAACATATTTTATACATTGAACTACTTTAATGTTTATTTGAATAATCTTTACTTTCACTATTTTCTCCAAAAAAAGTTGTGAGCCCAAAATATTTCATTCACCAAATTCAACCCAACAAGTTGGACTATGAAATTTATTACCATATAATTCTTAATATGATGCCATTTCAATACTTGAATGTAATTTATTGTTATAGGAAAACTCCACTAAAGTTATATATTGTTCACACATACTTTTAAAGTCAAGTTATAAAGGCCTCAATGTGTCTTATAAAGTTTGAATAGTCATTTTGGACTATAGATAAATTTGAGGGTGGTAGGAAGTTCTCAAATTATGCTAAGTACCATAATCCTTTTTAATAATTTAATAGAAATTTTATGTAAATCATGGACCATGATCCAACACAATTGATATAGGTTCACCATGAAGTCTTAAAACTTCATTAATATAGATTTTTGAGAGGTTATAATATAATTTCCAAGACCTCTATTGTCCATTCCTTTATCAAAATATGTTGTTTGAGGTGTTTCAGGAGGTCAAGGTGACTTATCCCCAACACTTTGCCAATTTTTTCATTTCTGTGAATAGTGTCATCTATGACCTTATGTGAACAGTGCAACGGTAACCTTAGGTGAACAGTTTCATCATTAACCTTCTGTGAACAGTGTCATCAGTGACCTTATGTGAATAGAAAAATGGTTACCTTATGTGCATAGTGTCATCAGTGACCTTCTGTGACCAGTGACATCAGTGACCTTCTTGTGAACAGTGACATCAGTGACCATCTGTGAATAGTGACATCAATGACCTTCTGGGAACAGTGTTTCCAACATCCTACAGTTTCACCCCTTTGACATTTTGTTTGATGTAAAATACATTCAAGGCCTTCTTTTAACGGATTTAAGGCCAAATAAAATCTTATAACTCCTATATTAATGTATCCTATAGCCTGAGATGTATTTACTTGGTTAAACCATGTGGTTTAATGCGATCTTCTTTTAACGAAGAATCCATCATATCTTAAGTTGCATCGCCGTTAAATATCCTAAAGGGATGATATTTCTTCCATGTTATTCCTCCTTGTTATAACATGTGCGAGATGCATGAACCTTTCCTTATTCCCATATGACGGGTGTGATCGAACCATAAAGCTCAGATCTTTTTCCCATTGAATTTCTTCCTACTGCATAAGCACCCCCTACTTTGGTGCAAGCAACAAGGTTTGATCCTTCATCGAAATAAGGTATGTTTCATCATGGTTATTTTGGGGTTAATATTATCCAAATACTTTTTCCCAAGTTATGAAATGTGATCTCCATGCTTTTAATAGAGTTTTCCTGGGTTTGGGTTGGTGTAGTTGTAATGTGGAATCCTCGGGTGGATGCAGTTGTCATGAGAGGAGGTGATCGTGATCCGTTGTGTGGATCATTCTCGTATAAAGTGCATCAAGAACTATTTGAGGTAGGGGATCCATTTCTTCTCTTTTCCATTACGTGCAACTATAGATTTACCATGTTTTATCCCATTCGATGACAATGGAATTGTCATAATAAATATTTGAACTTGATAAATAAATTGATATCGATCGTATGTTTTTGCCTCTTGTTTTTATAGATACTGTGATATCTATGTTATATTTGTTTAGCTCATAATTCTTGATGTAAATTGGTAAAGAACGTAAACTGGGATTAATTGATAATTGTTTGGATAAAGATAAAGATATATATAAATGAATCTTGTTCTGGTTGTAATTTGATGTTAATCAAATTGGAATAGTAATCATGTTTAATTATTTGTGATAATTTACTGATTAGGTTTTCCAAAATTGGAACCTATGAAAAATAATTGTTTAATACAAGATGTATTAAATAATAGGTTGTTTGATAAAAAATAATACCTTGTAGGGTTCTGAGTTACCCTCTTGATTGTTAAAGGGCCAAGAGCCAAATTGTTATGATGTTTGTTTTTCTACTACATGTGTTGTGATGTTATCCTGGATGGCAATTGTGATATGTGGGGGTATGGAGTCATTTTGGTTGTGGCATCAGATGATTCCTTGAGTGGGGAGATGCATCAGTTTATGCATGTGGGTGTCGGGGAGGACACAAGGGATGATGGAATGGGATGGATGTGATTGTTGGATTCTTGCTGATTCCTATTGGTTGATTATCTGTTTTACTTTCCCTGCTTCCTAAGGTAGCTAGTCTTGTATACCCTTCTTTAGAAGGAGGAAAAGATGCATGGGGTATGCCATGTGATTTCTCTGTTTAGATTCTTAAGAGAGGATGGGTCTACGCTTTTTCCATAGGGGGCAAAGACTCGACGGGTAGTACATCTACTCACCGTGTTGATCCCCCTTGTGTTTATTACCATGGAATTTTTTTCTAAAATTCCTGGGAATATGGGAAAGTAATATTTTAATGAATAATTTAATAAATGATGTTAACCCATGGGTTGGAGTTTTCTGGAACATAATGATGAGGTTGTAATTTTAAAGGGACAATGGACTTTGGGTGTGATGCTAATGAAATTTAATGTGTTGCTGTAAATCGTTAATTAATTTTTAAAGAATTAATTAACATAAAGTGGAATTGATAAAAATGGAATGATGTAATTTAATAAATCTTTTTAAATGGTTGTGTGCTTATAAGATACCTAGTCTTCGAAGTGGCAGTCAGAAGTCCTAGAGATATTAGCTGCAGTTGAGTCTAATACTAGGTTATTCCCATAGTGTGGTTTAGAGCTATATTATATTATATAATTTTTTTGTTTCTATATGCTACTACACCCTTTCAGTAAGGGAAATTGACACACAGGAGATTCTAAGCCCTAGGGGATGTTTTCCCCAACATTCTTGTGGGAGGATGGATGGCTGACTGCCCCCTTTGGCCCTGCTCTATTCTCTTGGTAGATACTTTTTTTGTTAGTCCTAGTAGTTAGTTTCCCCATATATGTGTGTAGAAGGAAGTAATGGCTTCTGTTATTCACACACATATATTCTAGATATAGTATCTTATGCACTACTATAGGTGTAATGTGTATAGGCTATGATGGATTGAGGATCCTTACTGGGTGTATGGGTCATAATGTCTTGAGATATAATACCTGATGTATGATACATTCTATTAAATCTATGTTGGATCCCAGAATCTACCTGGTTACTTTCTTGCATGGACGTGGTGGTTTTGTTGCACGAGGTGCATATTAGGGTGCTTCACCCAGGTGTCTGCAGGCAAGCCTTTTTGGAGAGAGATTCATAGGACATGCAACATTAGGTAAAAGCGGTAAACCAGTGGGGAAGTAGTAGTGGGGTACCCTTGATTTTCTTTATTATATTATATACTCTTGTATGCATTCCTTTCTGAGAGTATCCATGGTGGGGATAGTAACTTATTATGCCTATTTAGATTATGAGTTAGTTTCACTTGTTGTTCACTGTACTTTAGTAGGCTTTCTTTACTTTTTCACAAGAGGCTTCGGGGAGGATCCTACTGTGTATACTGTTATACTCACTCTATGTATATATAATCTTTTTTTCAGGTCACTTAGAGAAGGTTGGAGATCAAGATGGTTTCTACTAGCTTGGGGTTGCAGGAGCTGTCTGGGCTTATGGTTGTGGTTTTTTTTTACTTTCTTTTGGGTACTTTCAGTTTTCCACTTCTAGTTGTAGTAGTTTTCCATGACATTACATATGTGAACTTCTATTTTATTTTATATTTTTGTTCTGAGTTGGAGTTGGCTGGGGTCTATATTATCTCTTTCTTCTTGATGTGTTATCTTAGAGGTTAATACCTCCCATTTGGGTGTTTACTATACCCTTGGTGCTACTCACCAACTCAGGGCCTACTGAAGGTGGGAATCGGGGGTCATTATATACCTTATCACATTTCCGGCCCAGGAGGGGTACACTTTGTGGGGAGGGGGTCGTGAAAAAGTGGTATCAGAGGTTTGGTTGAGCAATAGGATGTGGTTTGGAGTTAGGTACAGGTGAGGTAGCATGGGTTGGTAGGGAAATAGTGTCATTCATGTTTAACAAGTGATGTAAACATGGGAGACCGGTTGAGACATAGGCGTTTAGGGACCCCTATGATCTGATGTATGTACTTTTAAGTTTACAATGGCTACTAAACGAGGTGACACTAGTTGTAGAGTTGAGACCTAGGAAAGTAAATGCCTCATTCTTCTTTATGCCTATGTTTGAATGGGTAGACCTTGGCATAGGTTAACCTAAAATGAATAAAAGAGAAAAATTAATTAATTAATGTTGGTACTTTCATATTCCAGGTTTAGGAGCCGTAACTATTTTCTATTTTATAGGTATGGATCTTAGTCGACATCTTCATCAGGATAGCATAGAGGATGTCCAGCAGGCTGTTCTAGAAAATCGCCACAGGGTAAAGGTTGACGACGATGACACTTGGAGGAAGACACTCCAAGAGTTACAGTGCCAGATTCTACATAAGTACGAGGTCTTCGTTTTAGATGCAGTCATAGAAGACTGGTTGGAGGAGGTCAAGATATGATTTAGTTTGATCTGTGATCAGAAGGAGCACTGGGTGTCCTTTGTTATGACGATGTTGCATGAAGCAGCAAGGTAGTGGTGGTTCTTGTTCGTTGTGGATCGCAAGAATTCATCGATCTCGTGGGAGGATTATGAGAAAAGTTTAGAGTCGAGTTTCATTCTTTGACTGCAAAGGTGTCCATTCACTTGGAGCTTCTTTCCCTTCGATAGGGGAGATTTAGAGTGAGAGAGTTTGGAATCCATTTCAGGAACCTTTTACAATTTTCTTTGGACCTATTTATAATTGAGGAGCCCAGGGTGAGGCATTTCGAGGAGTCTTTGCATCTAGAGATCCATCACTAAGTCACCCCATTTATGCTAGAGACATATCTTGAGGTGTTGCTGAGGGAAATGGTCATCGAGAGGACTTTGTCCAAAACCATATCATCACGAGGGGGAGTCATTGTGATTCATCAAGAAGCAGAGCTGTGGTCCGGTGTTCTTGGTTTTCAGGTCAGAAGAGTTTTCGTTCAGCCTGGGGTGGATCCCAGCCCTTCATATCTCATTTCTCCAGAGGTAGCAACTCTCAGGCCTATACCAATGGATCAGGTGCTTTTTTTCTTATGGTGTTTGAGGTCATCAGTAGTAGGAGTGCCCAACCATTCAGATCAGTGATCTTGCACCAGGTGATCCACTACAGGTTTCTTCATTGAGGCATTTCCAGACGAGGCAGTAGTGGCATATTGCACCAGCTTTTGATCAGCATAGGTTAGATGGGTCAGGCAGAGGATAGCCCCATGATGCTCCCTGTCCTCAGAGAGTAGAGTGCGTCCATGGTGGTGGTCTTCATCAGGGTCAGAGAGGCCATAGAGGAGGTTGTTTTCATCTTTATGCTCTAGTGATTCTAGCTCCAGGCGAGCCAAATGTCTTTTAAGGTACCCTTGGCTTGTTTTCTACCATGGTGTATGCCTTTTTTGATTTAGGAGTGACATACTCATTATTATCACCTACACTTATCCATGCATTGGGACTTGAGGTAGAGAGGCTTCTAGTTCCCTTGGCGTTGACTACGCTAGTTGGAGTTTGAGCGGACTTGTTTGAAGTATGTAGAAACTGTGAGCCAGTGTTGGGGAAGCACCGCTCTTGCGGAGATTTCCTTTGTTTATGAAAACAACCATATGATTTCATCATCGTCATGGATTGGTTGTATTCGGTGGAGGCTATTGTGGATTTCATAAGGAAGAAGGTCATTTTATTTGGTGAAGATGGAGAGCTGGTGTTGTTTGTTGGCAAGCAAGATCCTTGGATGGGTCATAGGCATGTTTCGTCCTTATCATTAGTGATGGATGAGATGATGTTGAGTTCTTTAGACATTCAGCAGTTGGTGTTTCCTAGGGTCATAGAAGATTACCCTGACGTCTTTCCAGAAGAGGTTGTTGCATTACCCCCTCAACAAGAGATCAGGTTTTGGATCGATCTACAAATTTGAGTGCCTCCAATCTCTATGTATCCTTATAGTATGGCAGCATATGAGCTACAAGAGCTACGTATATATCTTGATGGTCTATTAGAGTGTTGTTTTGTTCAGCCAAGTGTGTCACCATGGGGTGCCCCGGTTTTGTTCATGAAGAAGGTTGACGGTAGTTTGTGGTTGTGTGTCGACTATAATCACTTAAACAAAGTAACAATAAAGAATCACTATCCTCTTCCATGGATTGATGATTTATTCGATCAACTGAAGGGTTCAAGTTGGTTCCCAATGATCGACTTGTGGTTAAGATATCATCAAATGCATGTGAAGGATGAGGATATCCCAAAGAATACTTTTTGTTGTCATCATAGGCATTATTAGTTCATTGTAATGTTGTTCGTCTTGACGAATGCTCCAGCTATGTTCATGGGACTGATGAATGCTGTTTTCCGTGAGTTCCTGGACATGTTCATGGTAGTTTTCATAGATGAAATCCTTATGTAATCCATATTTGAGGAGGAGCGTGTAGAGAATCCACATGTTGTTTTGGGTGTTCCTTGTCTATATTAGTTGTTTGGGAAGTTGTTGAAGTGTGCGTTTTGGGATCAAGAAGTCTATTTCTTGGGGAATGTTGTGTCCTATCAGGGATTATCTGTGGATCCATCAAAGATAGAAGTAGTTGTGTCTTGTGAATCCCCCAATACAGTGTTAGAGGTGCGAAGTCTCCTTGGTCTCGAAAGCTACTACAGGAGGTTCGTAGCTGATTTCTCATGAGTTGTGAATCCTTTGACAGCTTTGAATAAGAAGGATAAGGCATTAATATAGACTGATCAGTGTTAGGTGGATTTCAAGTATCTAAAAAAGAAGTTATTAAGTGCTCCAGTTCTTTGTCTTCCAGCAGAGGGATTTTAGTTTGATTTTTTCTGCAATGCTTCGTATATGGGGTTAGTCTATGTTCTGATGCAGAAAAGATCTGTTGTTTCTTATGGGTGTCGGCAGTTACATCCCCATGAATGTAACTATGCCACTCGCGATCTTGAGCTTACATCCATGGTTTTTTCTCAGATGTTGTGGAGACATTACCTCATTGGTGAGAACTTTGTAGTTTCCACCTATTATAAGAGTTTGCAGTATGTTTTCTCCCAGTGTGACTTGAAATTATGACATCATGGGTGGATGGAGTTCTTATAGGAATATTAATTAAAAATAACATATACACCTAGAAAGGGGAATGTTGTAGCTGATGCGCTGAGTCGGAAGTCACGTAGTGATGCAGTGCATGAATCTGGTGACTTCTGGAGAGTACTGGAAGAACTATCAGCATTACATCATGATATGGGAGAAGCTCGGGTGCAGAGGTTGTCTTTCTGAGATTATGGTGTAGTAATATCTCGTAAATCAAGTGGAAGATTCCCAGTTTGGTGATCTTGAGGTGGAGGTCTGGAGAGACCGAGTTTTTTCTGGTGAGGCCCCTGATGGTTGGTCAGAGGATGAACAACACCAAGTTTTGTATCACAGAAGGCTTTTTTTCCTTTGACGATGTGTGAGATGGCTCTAAAAAAGTTTTATAGTCCACCTTTAGTGGTACATCCTGGCGTGAAAAGGATTTACCAAGCCTTGAGGAGCCATTTTTGGTGGTCGGGGCTGAAGCGTGGGGTTTCAGAGTTTGTGTCTCGATGCTTGGTCTACCAGAAGGTGAAGGTTGAACACCATGTTCCTGGTGGTCTACTCCTGCCATTAGAGATTCCTCAATAGAAGTGGTAGGACTTATCAATGGACATTATTACTAGATTAACTCGATCTCAGGGAGGAAATGATGCTATTTAGGGGTATTATATCATTTAACAAAATCAACCCACTTCATAGTGACCAAGGAGTCGAGCTCAGTGGAAGTTTTGTTGAGGCAGTATCCTGAGGAGGTGGGGGTGAGACTTCATGGAGTCCCAAGGATGATCATTTATGATCAAGATCCTCATTTTAACTATAAGGTTTGGAGAGTTCTCCAACAATATTTTGGTTCTCATCTATGCCTTATAAATTCTTTTCATCCTCAGAAGGACGGTCAGACAGAGCGGACAATCCAGACTCTTGAAGACATGTTACGCTCTTGTGTACAAGATTTTGGAGGTTCATAGATGAGTCACTTACATTTGGTAGAGGTCTCTTAAAATAATATTTTTCACTCCACCATCGTTATGGAACTGTTTGAATCATTGTATGGATGGCCTTTCTATTCTCCGCTGTGCTGGACTAGGGTTAGAGAGTTAGCAATACTCAGGCCAGAACTAGTGCATAATAAAATAGAGATGGTTTTGGGGATTCGTGAGAGGATGAAGAGACCCTTAGAGTTTTATGTTGGGGATCACGTGTTTCTGAAGGTGACACCCCATTGTGGGAAGTGATGGTTTGGTCATGGGAGTAAGCTTTCTCCCAAGTTTTGTGGGCCTTTCGAGGTGTTAGCTCATGTTTTAGTTGTGGCCTATCGTGTAGCACTTCCCCCAAAGATGAGTTGGATACATGAGGTTTTCTATTTATCACATCTCTGTTGTTACCTTCATGATGACTCTCATGTCATAGATTAGGGATAGATCGATGATGATGATGATACAACCTTTGAGGAGCGACCTATGGAGATCCAAGACCGCAAGGAGAAGGTGTTGTACAGGTGTTCTATCCCCTTATTTCTTGTCTTGTGATAACACGGTGGCATGGAGGAGAGTACCTGGGAACGTGAGTCACAGATACGTGCTCAGTACCTAGAGTTGTTTGATGGTTAACTCTTTCCATTTAATGATGTCTCCTTTTTGGTTAGACGTTTCTTGTTTATAATATGGATCTTTTATGTTGGTTCTTTTGGCTTTCTCTCTTTTTAGAGTTATCTCGATTGGTGGTTGTTCTAACCCCGTTTTTCTTTCGCTTTAGGTAGGTTTGGAATTCTCGGGGATGATAATGCTTTGAGAGGTATCTGATGTAATGGCTCGGATCTCTCTAGTCCATTCCTTTGTGAAAATATGGTTTTTGAGGTGTTTCAGGAGGTCAAGATGACTTATCCCCAACACTTTGCCAATTTTTCCATTTCTGTGAATAGTGTCATCTATGATCTCTTGTGAACAGTGCAACAGTAACCTTAAGTGAGCAGTTTCATCATTAACCTTCTCTAAACAGTTTCATCAGTGACCTTCTGTGAATAGTGAAATTGTAACATTATTTGAATATTTTCATCAGTGACCTTTTGTGAACAGTGACATCAGTGCCTTCTATGAATAGTGACATTAGTGACCTTCTCTGAATAGTGACATTAGTGACCTTCTATGAATAGTGTTTCCAGCTTCCTACAGTTCGCCCCTTTGATGTTTTCAATGACGTAAAATGTGTTCAAGGCCTTGTTTTAAGGGATTTAAGGCCAAATAAAATCTCATAACACCAATATTAATTTTTCCTAAGATTTGGGATGTCTTTACTTCATCAAACTGTGTGTTTTAATGTGATCCACTTTTAACAGAGAATCCATCATATCATAAATTACTTCTCCATTAAATCTTCTAATTGGATGATATTTCTTCCTTGTTCTTCCTCGTTATTCTACCTTATGTGAGATGCTCGAACCTTTCCTTCTTCCCATATGAGTGGTGTGATCGAACCTTAATCCTCGGATCTTTTTCCCCTTTATGTTCTTTCTACTTCATGTGCACCCCCTGCTTTGGTGCAAGTAATAAGGGACGGTCCTTCATCGAAATATGGTATGTCTTATCATGGTTCTTTTGGGGTTAATCTTCTCATACTATTAATTTCCATGTTATGGAATGTGATCTCCATGCTTCTAATGGAGTTTTCCTGTGTTTGGGTTGGTGTGGTTGTACCATGGAATCCTCGGGTGGATGCAGTTGTCACGAGAGGAGGCGATTGTGATCTGTTGTGTGGATCATTCTTGTATAAAGAACATCAAGAACTATTTGAGGTAGGGTATTTGTTACTTCCCTTTTCTTTTACATGTAACCATACAGTTATCATGTTTTATCCCACTGGATGGCAATGGAATTCACATAATAATTATTAGAACCATATAAATAAATTGATATTGATCGTATCTTTTTTGCTCTTGTTTTTCTAGATTGTTTGATATCTATACATGCTTTGTTTAGCTATTCGTTCTTGATGTAAATCGGTAAAGAATGTAAATCGGGATTAATTGATAATTTTCTGGCTAAAGATAAAGAGGCATGTAAACGAATCGGGTTCTGGTTGTAATTTTATGTTAGTAAAATTTGCACAGTAGGCATGTTTAATTATTTTTGAAAACATACTGATTAGGTTTCCCGAATTTTGAACCTCGGAATAATAATCGGTTAATCCAAGATAGATTAAAGAACTGTTTGTTTGATTAAAGATAATTCCTTGTAGGGTTCTGAGTTACCATCTTGATTGTTAAAGTGAAAATATCCAAATTG
This sequence comes from Viscum album, assembly GCA_963277665.1. Lineage (NCBI taxonomy): Eukaryota > Viridiplantae > Streptophyta > Magnoliopsida > Santalales > Viscaceae > Viscum > Viscum album. Next base: position 817,765,418 of record OY728142.1, read on the forward strand.
TTAAGATGGTTGGTTTACCGCTTCTTATGTTGTGATTTGATCCTGGATTGCTATTGTGATATGTGGTGGAATAAAGGCCTTTTGGTTATGGCAGCAGATAATTCCTAGAGGGGAACGATGCATCGGTTAATGCATGTGGGTGTCCGGGAGGACACCAGGGATGATGGAATGGGATGGATGTGATTTTTGAATGCCTATTGATTCTTATTGGCTGATTATTTGTTTTAATTTTCCCCTCTGCCTAAGGTAGCAGGACTTTATTACCATTCTTTCGAAGGTGGTAAAGATTCATGGGGTATTCCACGTGCTTTCCGTGTTTAGATTTTCAAGGGAGGAAGGGTCTACGCTCTTGCTATAGGTGGAAAAGAATCGACGGGTAGTAAATCTACTCACCGTGTTGAGTCCACTTGTGTTTAGTAGCATGGAATGTTTTTCTAGAATTCCTAGGAATATGGGAAAGTAATTCTTGTAATCAATAATTGAATAAATGTTGTTAACCCATGGGGTTGGAGTTTACTAAAACATAATGATGATGTTGTAATTTTAAAGGGATAGTAGACTTTGGGTGTTATGCTAAAGAAATTTAACGTGGAATTTTAAATGGTTAATTAATGTTTAAAGAATTAATTGACATAAATCGGAACTAATAAAAATGGAATGAAGTAAGGAAATAAATATTTTTAAACGTTTGTGTGCTTATAGGATACCTAGTCTTAGAAGTGGTAGCCGAGAGTCTAACATACGTTAGCTGCAGTTGAGTCTAAGACTAGGTTATTTCCATAGTGTGGTTGTGAGCTATTGTATATTCTGTACTTTATGGGTTTCTATACACTACTCCACCCCGTCGGTAAGGGAAACTAACGCCCTAGGGATTCTGAGCCCTGGGGGTGTTTTCCCCAACATTATGGTGGGAGGATAGATGGCTGACTACCCCCTTTGGCCCCGCTCTATTCTCTTGGTAGATACATGTGATGGTAAGCACAGTGGTTAGTTTTCCCCTTATATGTGTGTAGAGGGATGTAATGGCTTGTGGTTATTCACACACATATATTCTGGATAAAGTACCATATGGACTACTATAGGTGTAATGTGTATAGGCTGTGATGGATTGAGGATCCTTACTCGGTGTATGGGCTATAATGGATTGAGGTATAATACCTGACATATAATACACTCTATGTGAGCTATGATGGCTCCCAGAAACTACCTGGTTACTTTCTAGTGTGGACGTAATGGTATTGTTGCATCAGGTGCATATTATGGGGCTTCACCAAGGAGTCTACAGGCAACCCTTTTTGGAGAGAGATGCTTAGGACGTGCGATGTTGGGGAAAAGCGGCAAACGAGTGCGGAAGTAGTAGTGGGGTACACTAGATATTATTTATTATATTATATAATATATTATGTGTTACTTGGTGAGAGTATTCATGGTGATTTTGGGAACTTAGTATACCTATTTAGATGACGAGTTAGTTTCACTTGTTGTTCACTATGCTTTTGCATGCTTTCTTTACTTTTTCACGAGAGAATTCGGGGAGGATCCTACTGAGTACACTGTTATACTCACCCTATGTATATAAAAAAAGTTTTTCAGGAAACTTGGAGTAGGTTGGAGATCAATTAGGTCTCTACTATCTTGGGGTTACAAGAGTTTTTTGGGTTGTGGTTGCTGTAATGTTTACTTTCTGTTGGGTACTTGCAGTTTTCCCCTTCTGGTTATAGTAGTTTTGCATGACATTACATTTGTGAACTTGTGTTTTCTTTTATATTTCAGTTCTGAGTTGGAGTTGGTTGGTGTCTATCTTATCTCTCTCTTCCTCATGTATTCTCTTAGAGGGAAATTCCTCCCAGTCGTGTGTTTATTATACCCTCGGTGTTAGTCACCAACCCGGGGCCTACTGGAGGCAGGACTCGGGGGTCATTATCTCCATTCTCACATTGCCGACCCAGGAGGGGTACACTTTTTGGGGAAGCGGTCGTGTCAGATAAAGAGGTAAATCTTCTCATGTTTCAAATTAATGTAAAGAATTTGTAAGGTGATCAATAATAACCCATATTTCATCATTATTTATTAGAGTATTTGGTAATCCAATGAAAAAGTCCAAAATAATATCTTCTTAATTACATATTGGAATAGTAAGATATTTCATGAATCCTCTTGGATTTTTTCTCTCAGCCATTACCAATAAAAAACATCTTGAAATATAATCAACCATTTTCTACTTTATATTATTCCACAAAAAAATATTCCTTCAAATATCTCTATATCTTGGAGCTACCGAAGTGTATAGAGAAATTTGAGCTATGATCATTATATAATAATTCCATTTTTAGCATAGGTTTAGATGGAACACATATCCAATTTCCAAATATCAAAATTCCATTTTTATATATTATTTTTACCAATTTACTATCATTCACAGCACTGTTTTTCTTTTGAAATTTCTCATCATCAGGATGAGAAATTTTTTATGTTTTTCAATAAATATGGTTTATAAATCATTTGAAAAATGGAGGGATGTTTCCACTTCCTTAATAATTCTCATATACAAAATCACTAAATCCATGAATATAGGATCCCTATCAATCCTCATCTAGGTCAAGACTCTATGATATTTCATACTCAATGCATCCATTGACATATTTTCCTTCCTTGGGTGGTAGTGTATTGATAAATCATGATCCTTGAGTAACTTTAGCCAACTCCATTGGCTCATATTGATCTATTTCTATTAAAAGATGTATTTTAGGATCTCATGCTCTATTTATATCTCAATTATTTCACCGTAAAAATAATTTTTCCATATCTTCAAAGAAAATATTATTGTTACTAACTCAAGATCATGAGTTAGATAATTTTTTTCATGACTCTTTAACTTCTTCGGTTCATATACAATAACATTATACTTCTAAATAAGGACACAATAAATTACCTTATTTTATACATCATTATATATCACAAATCCATTATTTGTTGATGGTAGAGTCAAAATCAGGGCATTCAACAATCTCCACTTCAATTCTTCAAAACATTCTTCACGTTACTCTGTCCATGTGATCTTGACACATTTACATGTAATCTTTTTCAAAGATTCATCCAATCAAGAAATTTCTTGAAAAATGATTGATAGTAAGATTATAATCCAATAAAATTGTGTACCTAGGTTTTTTATATTGGTGTAATCAATTATTTAACAAACTTTATCCTTTATAGGATCAACTTAGATTCCATCATTGGAGAAAATATAGCCATGGAAAAAAACTTTCTAAAGAAATAATCTACACTTTATTAATTTTCCAAATTCCTCATTATCTATATGAGTATCTAGATTTATCCTCAATTGATTCTCACAGTCCCCATAGATTTTAGATTACATAAGGACATGATCAATAAATACCATAAAAATATAAATATATTCCTTGAATAATTTCTTAATAAGATCCATAAAATTATAGTGTGATTTTTTCAATCCAAATGGTATTACTGTAAACTTATAAAGTCCTTACCTCATGTGGAATTTTTTTTATTGTAATATCTTCCTTATTTACATGTAATTTATGACACCCATAATGGGGGAAAATCTTTGAAAATTTTTGGGCATTATAAATATTATCGAACAAATCATCAATGTGAGGAACAAGATACTTATTTTTTATACTAATAACAGTGATTTCCCTATAATAAATTCATATCCTTATGGATCCATATTTCTTAATAATGAAAAGAATAAGGGATCTCCAAAATGAAACCCTAGGGTGTATAAATCTATAACCACATAAATCATAGAGTTGTTTCTTTAACTCCACTAATTCCACAGTTTCCATTCAAAAGGGAGTCTTTTATATAGGTCTCACATTAGGGACTAAATCAATGGAAAACTCAACTTCACTTTCTGGTGGAGGTCCAAGAAATTTATCCGGATATATATCAAAGTATTCTTGTATAATAACTAAATTCTAAATTTAAATATCACATTTTTCACCAATATATGGTGTCTTCTCTTCTTCCCCACCGATAAAAATTTTTCCCATACCTTTGAGACATTGTCTGAGGTGTGGATTTCTATATTTCTAACATTAAGTAAATTGTACCCTTTTCCCTCCCTGGTCTCCACCACCCATGCTCTCTGAAAACTCTATCCTTATCTTTAGGGAGTCTGAGAGTTGGTTAAGGTGATAGTTATTAATCATAAATCCTGATAACTGATTATTCATATTCGCAATATCATTCACCTCATTCATCATCATATTTTGTTTCTCATAATCACGACATTTTATATTAACTTCAATGTTAAAATAGTTTCTTCTGGTTCTAACCATTGACTTCCACCAAAAGCATAATATGAAAAACAATAATCATAGTGTAAAATCAAGAAATATCATTAATATAATTTTTAAATAACTACTCCTTAGGTTAAACCTAGTACCTCCTTTGTTATCATATATTCAAATCATTCATAATAGTTTATAATGAAAATGTGAGTTCACAAAATCATATCTCCTCACAGTGTCAAACCAGGTGCACAATAAGGGTATATTCACCATGCACTATAATGATAGTCAAGATATACTTAACTGACTATTTTTGGGATAATTACATCTAGAAGCATATGTGCCAAAATCACATCCACTTATAGCATCCAATGAGGGATGTATTACTAGGAAAAACTTATAATTTATACCTTACCAAAACTTTATTATTATATTGTATACTTAGACTTATCCTCAAAGTTAATCATAGGGTTATGTTCCCTAATCTATGTTTTCTAAAATCCAGTTCTGAAGGTTTCTAGTAAAAGTTCTTTGATACCATCATTAAATACTCAAAATATAGTAACCCAAAGATGATTTCCCATTTATTACATTAGCATAAAATAAATGGGATCTCGTCACAGAGGACTGATATGTTCAGTAGTCTTGAATATCCAGATACGAACATTATTTTCACTTTATATTGGAAATAAAACAAAAAACATAGTGAATGAAAATATTCTACATCCTTAAACTCATTTAAAGAGTCCTTATTCATATCATGGATAAAGGAAATAAAATAAGGGAGATCTTAAAAACTCAATAAGGGTAACATACAACAGAATATATCATGATTAAATTAATAATAATAAATATGGAATGGTATATAACTTAAAATACATTCCATTAATCAATAACTTGAGCACGAAAATGTATCCATGGATAATATCAAATGTAATAATCTCATTGATAATAATAAATAAATTATAAAAGAAGGAAATAATTAATATTGTATTTCATGATCTTAGACACCATGATATATTTACCATCAATAACTTATAATGTGGTAGCTTTAACTAGGGATATTCATGCACCAAAAACACATTTAATAAGGCTAGCCAACTGGTTTTTCTAGTGAGACATGTCGATGCATCGAGGGGCTATACAATTCTGGGCCCCACCCATCACTTTGTGCACAATGAATTTCGTAAATATTTAATGATCAAATTAATTCTTAAACAACATGCCTTATCAACAAATGTCTATATTGAGTAAATAATATGGAATATTAAGATTTCTTCAGTCAATAAAATAAATTTCAAAACAAAACATCCTATGTAAAAATGGTATACAGATTAGGAAATAATCATATCTATGATATAAAAAATATGGATATTTAAGATAAATTTAATTTAAAATTAAAAATTATCATAAGAAATTGAATGTTTCAAGAGAAATTTAAACACAAAAAAATAATCAAAAGATGAAAGATGACCATCAATTCATCAGAAACATAGGTTTTGTAGTAAAATCAAGTCTCTTAGAAAATAGTAGTTAAATATTAAAATAAGATTAAAATAAATAGTTTTTTCATTAAAACCAACAAAAACATGTAGAAGAAGCTAAATTATTTAAAATGGTTGGGATGACAGGAAATTCAGTTAACACCATACACGTTAAAGAAAAACATTCCTTTTTACTTTTTTTAAAGAGAGTTGAAAATTTCCCTTTCAGAAAACATTATAAATATTATTTGAAAACTTTTTAAAAGTGAAGTAAAAGTTAAAATTTTCTATATAAATAATTTTAATAATAAAAATAACTTTTCTAACACAATTTTACAAAAGATGGATATGGATGAAAAATATCACCGTTCAAAAAAAGAGAAATACAATCATATTTTCTTTTAAATATCCCTCTTGAAAGAGTAACTTGAATTAAATTATTATTTATCACAAATAAATATCTATTCATGTTTAATATTTAAAAGGGTAGTTATGTTAACCACATAAAATTTAATAGGTTTATAATACCAAATATGTCTCAATTGAGTGAAAATTAAGATAAAATTTCTTACAAACATGACATCATTGAACAGAGAAATGATCAGTGAAGTGATTATGTATAACAAATTTAAATCCAAAAAAACAAGTGTAAATTAATGATAATATAATTATTGTTTTTTTACACATAATAATGGAATAATATAGGTGATTATGTATATGTATAACCTAATGAATGTAAATTGAGTTAAGAAACCCCTTAACCTCAAGTTTGACATGCCTTGCAAGTTTTTTTGAAATCCTGTATAATAAATTCTTATTTATTGTACATAAATAAAATAACTATATTAATATATATAATATCATATAATATAAATTTATAACATTTTATCTCCCATTTGGTAACAATATTTAATTATTATAATTACTTTGAGTGTTAACTACTTAGTTTTTCATGTACATTTTGATTCTGTAGTTTCGGCCCTTACCTATTGGTCATGGTACCATAATCTATAGTATTTTATTCATGATATAAACATAATTTATATTATATATATATATATATTCATCCTTTAAATATAAAAATATAAAAGATAGATTATGTCATTCAAGGAGATGATAGGTTGTATGTACGAATGAATGTTGCTTTCTATTTTTTATGGATATAATAAAATAAAGTAAAATAATAATTCATATTTTTAGAATAATTATTATGTAATATATTTTATCTTTTTTTATTAAATGTATCCTTATTACCATCAATGTAAATAAAGAATGAAAAATAGATCGCATCAATTTGTGGAGGTCGTAGTCCACATGTATGTAAGAGCGACATTATTATTATCCAATGGATTAGAAAGTAAGATGGTAGATATGATAATATAATTTCATAATAAACTTTGTGTCATAAATATCATATTAATTCATTTGTTCCATATTTATATCCATTCATGTAAAGTGGGGATGAAAAAATAATTGCACTGTGTGAAGACATAAATCTCTATGTACACTAGAGCGATGATTTAATTTTTTATAGGATGGAAAAGAGATGGAAAATGGTTTTACCATAATCATAAAAACAAATAATTATATTTATTATATAGGATTTAGTATTATAGAATGTTTTAAATAGTTTTAGAGGAATTAGAAAAGGAAATAAACATGAAAGAGTCAGTAAATACGATTACCTCTTCATCGGTATAATTCCTTTAAAAACCCTCTTAAGGAGACTAGGGTAGGACTTTCGAGAAGAATAGAACCAATAAATATTTTATATTTATATAGAGAATATTATTGTATATATTTTTTAGATATATATAGCTCAAAGTGGTGTAAATAAATGAGATAAGGGGGATTCTTTTATAAGTGAGGGGAAGAGTATTCTTGAAATATCAAAATGTATTAAATTAATATAAATTATTTATCATTTTAAAAATATTTAAAAATTATATAATTCAAATATGAGATGATTCATATAATAAATAATCTCAATCAATAAAATTTGGATATTTTTTGGTTGTTTTATAACCTTTATCTATTATTTTTACCCCCGTTAAACCTTTTTACAATTACCGTAATATTAGAGTTTTCTAAACATTGAGGGTAAATAATTTTACCATAAAAGGATAAAAGTCCATTAAATATACGATGGATGATTTTCCAACCATATATAATTATTTTTTCCAATACTATATTTTTATGAATTTTATATCATTTAATAAAATACTATTTATCATAAAATATCGTTAAAATCATTTTTGGAACTATTTAGTTAATTTGACATTAAAGACATCAAGACAAACATGTAATTATATTAAAGAATTTTAAAAAATCTCTAATATTTCATATATATCTATAAAATTCATTGGTAAGTATAAATCACCCAAAAATACTATTTTCAGATTTTTTAGAATAATTTATTTTTTTTCTTATTAATTGAATATATATTTTTTTAGCACTGCATAATTATTTAAAGTAACTATTTCATCACGAAACACTAAAAATAAATTATCATGTTAAAAAAATTAAATCATATTTCAAATAAATATCTAAAATAAAATATAATTTTTTTATCCCAATCCTAAAATAGTGTATATATTTAAAGAAACAAAGTCATAATTTTGACAATATTTTTCACATAAATATTATGAAGGTACAAATCATACCTAAATGGAAAAAATGTCATATTTTCAAAAAAATTTATTATTATGGATGAAATAGACTCAACCAATGAAATTAAAGTATGTTTTGTTTTGTTTTTAAATTTATTATCATGTTATTATAAACCTTAATTACCTAATTTATCCTTTATAGAGGTGATAAATGTTACCCTGGTTAATATTCATAATTTCTACAAATGAAAGGGAAATATTTATCAAGTTTGGAAATACTAATTCCAAATTGGAATCCATTTTTCAAAATTCATTTTTTATGTCAAAGTGACTAATTTTAATATAAATGTGTAAAATTCAATGAAAAATATTTTTTAGATAAATATATTTTTAAGAATGAAAATTAACTTATATCAAAATAATGATTATTATTTTATTAAATTTGATTATTAAAATTAAAATGCATCATATTTAACTTTATGGTCATATATAAAATATAATCAGAATTTTAAATTACTTTATTTAATGAAAATAAATGATATTATTTGAAAAATCGACATTTTTTTACTATTTAATAAAAAATCAAGCATTTCAAAAAAAAATTAAAAAAATTAACCTTAAATTAATTTTGATAAATTGATCTAAAAAATTATATTAACTTAAGGAAATTAAATTTATAAAATTTTAGAATTTAGGTTTTAATAATATTCTTAAATAAAACTATGTGTATTTTTCTATAATTTATTTAAAAAGAATAACTTTCTATAAATGGAGATCAGGTGTTGGAATATTTCTATAGAACATATATTTAAGAATATTTTTATGAAACTTTTAGGTTCTCATTAGAGTAGGTAACTTCTATGATATTTTAGTGTTCCAGTTAATCTTAATACATTATCAAATACTATGTCACAAAGAAAAACAATCATAATGTGAAAAGAACTTTATTAATGATCAAAACAATTTATACATGTAATCATAAAGTGCATAGAATATGGTTCTATAGAACCCAATACAATATACTCTTACATTCACTAGATCCAACTGATAAAATTCGTTAGTCTGATAACTCTCACATGATACCACTAAGGGGTTATAAAACCTTCTAAACACATTAACGACAGTTATGAGGAACCGCCAGAAATGTTCTTGCCTACTCTTATTAGAAGTGTTTTTGAGGAACTACTTGTAAAGTTGTGAAACATTTAGAGTCGGTTAAACCCCCCCCCCCCTTAATTTCACCACAAAATCTCAGTTTAGAGGGATTTTAACACCCTCTAAATTATTGATCAAACAAGCAGTGGTTGGAAACCACCACTAGTTGAGTTGCATGAGACATAATAGTGGGTCCACCTCTATTTATTAATTATTTAGAGGGGTAAAAACCCATTTTAAACATATTAGAGGCACTTATGAGGAACCACCACTAATGTGTCTGCCTACTCTTGTTAGAGGTGGCTTTGAGGATCCGATGGTAAAGTGGTGTAAAATTTAGAGGTGGTTCATTTAGTGGTGGTTAAAACCCCATCTAATTTTACTGAAAATCTTAATTTATAGGGGGTTATATATATATATATCTTTGTGTATATTAATATATATTTATTTTTATAAATTGCATAATATTATATATAATTAATATTACATGAAATACAATTTATTAAAATATTATATATAAAATACAATATATACAAATATTTATTTAATGTTATATGAAATAAAATTTATACAAATATATAATTAATATTATGTTAAATATAATTTATAAAAATATTTATATAATGTATTTCAATACACATATTTATTATTATGAAAATTAATATATTTGTATTTCAATAAATATAATTGAGTAATATTATGTACATTAATATGTATGTTTTTCAATAAATATAGTAGTATAATATTGTGTACATTTATATTTATTTATTTATATAAATTTTATATCATATAATATTAATTATATATAATATAGAATCATCAATATATTATTTAAAAATATGTTTATTATTATTTTAATATAAATTGTAAAAACAACAAGCTTGGGTTTTTATATGATTTATTTTTTAACTAAATTATATTTATCTATATATTTATATAATATGTTAATAAATTTATTTTATATATAATTAATATTATATGAAAAATAATTCATACAAATAAATATATATAAATTTTATAAAATTACACAATTATAATTATGTTTACATATAAATAAAATTAAATGCAATAATATATTTGGAAATATATAATATAATAAAATGATATATATATACACTAAATCAATTTATAATTAATATGGTATACTAGAATATATATAAAATAATTATATAATATATATAAATTTATATGTAATAAAATATTTCTAATATATTATAATATAAATATATATAATTTTGTTTTTTATTATTTATTTGTATAAATAATATAATATAAATGTATTTATAAAAAAATATGTAATATAAATATATTTAATATAATATATGTATAAGAAAAATCATAATATAAATGTAGAGTATTTATAAAACCAAATATGTATTTTATATATTTGAATAAATATATTTTTAATTACATTTATATTAAGTATGATAATATTTATATATGTATATGTTTTTTAATATGTTTAAGTATTTAATTAAAGTATTTATATTGTGTCTTTATATATATGTTTATAATTCATTTAAATACATTTATAAAATATTTTTATGTAATATATATGTATGTGTGTGTGTGTGTGTGAATATGAACACCCACAAATATGTTATAAAATTTGAATTTATATGAGATATATTTAAAAACAAATAAAAATTAAGAGGGGGTTAAAAACTTCTCTAATCAAAGGCATTTGCAACCTTTCATGAACCCCCTCAAATTTCTTGAATTAGCGGGGGTTGAAAACCCCCTCTAATGTAATAAATTAGAGGGGGTTCACAATCCTTTCTAATATATTAATTTAGAGGGGGTTTAAAACCCTCTCTAACTAAGGGGTTAATAGTAGTTCATGAACCCCCTCTAATTTAAGAGATTAGAGGGGGTTGTGAAACCCCACTATTTCTTTTAAAAATAATTTCCATGTTATATATATAGACTCTAATATATATCCAAATGAATATTATATATAGAGAGAACCTCTAAAATCCAATCAAACATATAGATCCACTAATTATTAAATTTTCGATGGTTTTTACACAACTACATATATTATGCAATGAAATATTAGAAAGAAAAAATACTAAAAATTTATAGGGGGATCTAAACCACTTTAGAATTCAATGATTTCAGGGGGTTTTGCATAACCCCTTCTAAAAACTACCATTAATATGCTGTTTTTTGTGTAGTTCATTCATGCTTCTATTGAGATAGGTTTAGTCTCAAGGTCCTTGACATTCTCTTCCATATAAACTAATCTCTGTACGAATTCACCCCTCTATGAAAAATTACTCAAAAGGAAATAGTTTTAGGGAATATTCATTGTCTATTGGTTTGACCTTGGATCCATAGTGTGATCCACTACTATAGTATTATCACAATATAATGTGATAATGCCTTTTCTACTAAGAACCACACCAAGATCTTATACAAAGTTTAATATCAAAATAGATTCTTTGGATGCATCAAAACATTCTATATAATTATAATACAATAAATATTTAGTTGAAAATTTTCTTATTTGAACTCTTCCAACTCACAAATCCTCAATTGAGACTAAAGAAAATTCTTAACAATGAATTCAAAACATTTTGATCTATTTGAAATTCAGAATCTATATAACCCTAGATAACTTGATTCTATAATCCTTTATACAATAAGAAATTTTCATTATTTCTCCTTAGATACTTACGTATAGCCATAACAATAGACCGATGTTGTTCACATAGATCAGCCTAATATCTTCCTGCCATGCTCATAGCACAGGCGACATCACGACTAGTATATAATATTCCATACCTGATTGGTCCTATGTTGTAAGTGAATGGGATCTTGATCATTTAATCAATTTTATATTGTGTCTAAGGACACATCTTCTTAGAAATATGTATACCATGTGACACTATAACGTATCCCTTGTTAGATAGTTCTATACTAAATCTCTTTTAAATATAGTCAATGTATGTATTTTGACTCACTCTAAGCATCCTCTTACATTAAAAAAATGATATTTAATAATAAAATTTAGACTTCTTCACCCAATTAATTCATGGAAGATCACTTGTTCAACTAGTCATTAATTGATCGAAAGACTGATATGTTTCTTACAATAAGTAATATATCATTGACAAACACTATTATGATAAGGAATGCACTCCCACTGAATCTATTTTATACACATGTATTATATATTTTATTAAAGAAACAAAATTATTTTATAGATTCTTCAAATCAAATATTTTATGATTCAGATGTTTTCAAAAATCCATAAATGGTTATCCATAAATTTCATAACCTTATAGCATAACCTGGAGTCACAAACCATTCTGGTTGTGTCATATAGACATATTTATGAAGGATCGCATTTAAGGAAGGTTTTTTTTATATCCATCTACCATATCACATAGATATGGAAGTATATTATTGGAAGTGTATTTAAGAAGGGTTTAAAAATCGAAATTTGAGAAAATGTTTCATAATAGTAAATTCCTTGATAATATTTAAATCTTTTATCCACTAGTTATTATTTATAGGTATTAAATTTACCTTGCATTCTTAGCTTCCTCTTGAATACCCATTTGCACCAAATAGTTTTATATCAACTAGTGGATCAACCAGAACTAAAAAATTATTTTGATACATGAAATATATCTCCAAATTCAGGGATCCATTCCATATTGTATCATATGAGCACTCTACTACCCCCAATAGTAAATGAGATCATTATTTTCCACCACTAATGAGTCACTATCAATAGTGACTAGAAAACCATTTATTTATATTTCTCCGACATCTCTTGTGCACATATGTATTACTTGAGTTTTAGGAACAACATCTTCCATAGAGACCAATGGAATCCATTCCTATACCAACTCTTATATATCTTGAGCATCAACTTCTTCAAAGTTAACCTCAATCTCACTCTGCTTTGTGAGGATATTTTCACTCTCAAGAAAAGTGTCTAATCTTGTGATATTCACCTACTTTTTATTGGTTTCTATAGAAAATATACCCTTATTTATTTGGTATACCCTATAAAGATATATTTAATTCCATGGGGTTCTAGTTTGTTTCCTAAGTGGGCCTTAACAAATTCTTCTCAACCCTATGAATGATTATGTGACAACACATATTTCTTGATATATATAAACTTTCACGACCCACCTTCACCAAAAGGAGGGAAGGGTCAGCAGATTGTCAGGCCCTTCCTTCTTTAAGTTGAAGGAGAGATAATGACCCCTGAACCCGCCTTTAACAGGTCCCAGAGTGGCGACCAGTGCCAAGGGTATAGAATCACTCACTAAATGGAAGGCATCACCCTTTTTATTTTAATAGGATCGAGAGATAAGATAGTAAGTCTCACAACACCAAAACTATAAGTGGAAGAAAATCCAAAACAACCATTCCCATATGCATGTTAGAAAAGTAAATACCACAAGTACAAAAATGACTTCAAGGGTAAAGTACAAAAGAAAGAAAAATAACAACTGCAACTGTCCCAAAGGGACTGTGCTAGTATGGTCCCGCGTGATCCTCGAAGTCCTCCTGGAAACCTGAAAATAGTTTTATATACGTAGGGTGAGTATACAAGTATACTGAGTAGGGAAAAACCTAAATCTCTTGTGCACAAGTGGGGGAATGTACTAAAGTCCCATGAGAAAAAGAGTAAACCAAACACCTAACAAGGTAAACTATCCACCCAAGCCTCACAAAGGCACACTCCCCAAATAACTAAACCAAGTAATATATAGTAATAGCTCATCGATGTTTGGATACCCCGCACCACTTTCCCACTGGTTATTGAAGACATCCTACGCATCGAACCAATCCCGCCATTCTCACTGCAGTCTCACTGCCTCACCCCACCCGCACACACCCGAGCCACATCCTCACGCAGTCCCACTGCCAAATCCTGCCTGCAAACACTTAGGCCACAACTGTCACATGTAACCATGCATGCAAACACCTAGGCTAGAACAACCACTGCCACGCCCGAAGACACCTGGGCTAGAAGATCTACTGTCACGCCCGAAGACACCTGGGCCTCATTGTGAAGATACTTGGGAAACCACCTGCCTGCACACACCTAGGCCAAAACCACCACACTACCCCGCCTGAAGGTTCTTGGGATAATAATGGACCTCAGGCCATCACATCTTGCTTGAAGATACTTGGGCTATCCAGGAAAGGGAGCAGAAAAGGAGCTAATAACCAGCCACTAACATTAGTGTTGGGAAAACACACTCCCCCATGAAATGGGAGTGTTCAGCACTAAGTTCTCAACTTGGGTGGGGTGTGAATAAGAAACACAAAACTACAAGTATATGTATAGGTAACAAGCACTCACCCAAAGTTTAGGTTTTTCTTCAACCCGCCTAAAGAACACAATCAGTACTACGTCCAAGTCACAACTCACACCAAACCAAAACCCATTTGTCCCATCCTAGTTTACATGTTCAATAATAATGTTTAAATACGTTTCTGCACCTTCTTGGGTAACTAGTAATCATAAGCATAAGTCAAGGAAAATCAAATAGTCAAACATCAACTACAAAACCCACACCTGGTTCTCTTGTAAAGCCACAACAACCAAAGAAAACCCCAAGTTACAGCCCCATGTCCAATATCCAGAAGCCAAAAGGTTTCTCAACAACAGAGTATCCCACCCCAATTCGTGATATAACAGAGGTTCCCATTCTCAATTTCACAACCACCGAGAGTATAATAACAGGGGATCCCATCCCCACCCACATGACCTAGCAATCGGGCCGTGAATGAAAAAAAAACAAACCACCACCACCAACACAAAGTAGGCACATGCTGGTTTTTTCAGATTTAAACGATTTAACACACTCTATGATTCCAATTCTGTTTCACTTTTACCGGGGTTATCACAATAAAAGGATTGATCCTGGTTCTTTCAATTTATTTATCCCAATATACATAATTAACCAATTACCTTTACACCACCAGAGGTAAGGTTTCGTTAGTGCACAGACAAAGACCACCAACGGTCATGATTTTCAGTAGGTGTATGCCCGAAAAATTCATAAATCATTAATCATGGAAGATCATAAAAACAAAGCAACATCATTGATCGCATCCCTCCCCCTTCGTTCTTTAGAATCTGTTCATTATCATTATTAGGGTTCGGGTTCATCCAATTCTACAGAATAAAGATCATGCCCACCCCGCATGACACACAAAAACGAGAGATGAAGGAGAAATTCCTTACTTGTTGATCAATGATCGATGCTAAGCCTGGGCGTGGAACTCCACGGATAGTGATGCGGCTCGTCAGAACGAAGGGAACTCCTAGTACAGGGTGATCGAGTACAGGGTGATCGAGAAAAGAAACCTAGGGATAACCATTTTTGTTTATAAATTCCGGGGATGGTTGAGATATAACACGAAGCCGCGTATGGAGTGGGGTAGTGGGTTGACCACGTGGTTGACACACCCCCCATGTCATTAATAGGTCCCCGTGGTTTATGCGAATTCACACCTCACAATCATTTTATCTAATTAGATGCCATTTATGGGCGTGACTGGGCCTTAAAACAAGCTTAGAGGGGTCGAAATAGGGTCTAAAACCCAATTTGCGCAAAAGTGAGCCACTTTTGGAAAACCCGTAGGGGTAGGCTAGAGCCACCGGTAGCCGAGATACCGGTAGGTTGCAGCTACCGGTAGTCGAGAGCTACCGGTGGCTGACAACTATAGTTAGAACGAGCGACCGGTAGCTCAGCTACCGGTAGGCTGCGGCTACTGGTAGACCAAGCTACCGGTAGGCCTGCTACCGGTAGGCTGCGGGTACTGGAAGACCGAGATACCGGTTGGCTTGCTACTGGTAGGCTGCAGCTACCGGCAGACCGAGCTACCAGATGGCCTACTACCGGTAGGCTAAGGGTACCGGTAGGCCTACCGTGGGTCAATCTTCACCGAGAAGTTGGGATGGACTCCCAGACCACCCCAAACACCTCAAGCATCAGATTTTTACTAAGTAATGGACCTCCCACAACCCGAGCCATTACATCAGATACCTCTCAAACTATTCTTGTCCTCGAGATTCAAAGAAACCCACAAGGAAAGAGAGAGTCCGAACAACCACCTTGAAAGATACCTCTCAGGAGAAAACCCCACCGTTAACTAAAAACACCCTTCTCTTAAGAACCAAGCAACCTACCATGTCACACTACCATGTCTGTGGGTTTGGGAGTCTCTTCCCCCATGTTAAGATACTATCCGCTTTGGGCGGCACTGACTCGCCCGCACGGGTTTAATCGCATCCACCATAATGCGTCTTGATTTGGTGTCTGATCCTCCCCTCCCCATAGCCAGGAATTTTCACACACATTCGAAGAGGAAAGAAAAACCACATATTTCATAGCAAACAAGGTAAAACGCTCCACCTCAACAAGTATAAACAGAATATCACAAAACTCAAAATAACTCGGGGTACTGGGCACACATCTGTGCTTCCCTCTCCCACGTACTCTCCACAATCCCACCATGTCTCCATAACACACGTACCAAGGGAATGGTTCACCCACGAAGTACCTTCTCCTCACGATCATCGATCATCACTGGTCTTTCCACAAAGGTCACATCGTCCTCGACGTCTAGCTCTCCCAAGTCAAGGATGTGTGAATCGTCGTGCAGATAATGACGGAGCTGGGACACATGGAAGATGGCATGTATCCTTAGTAGCGGCGGTGGTAAAGCTAGCTGATAAGCCACTTCGACGACCCGCCGCAACATCTCGAAGGGTCCGATGAACCTAGGAGAAAGCTTACTCCCCTTTCTGATCCTCCGTTGTCCATGCCGAGGGGAGATCTTCAAGAACACGTTGTCTCCAACCTCAAAATCCAAGGGAATTCTCCTGGTATCAGCATACGACTTCTATCGGTCCGGGGCCACCTTCATCCTTTCTCATATAAGCTGAACCTTCTATGTCGTGCTTTGTACCACCTCCGGGACAAGAACACATACTTCTCCAACCTCAGTCCAGCACAATGGTGAGTGACACGACCTTCCATATAGGGCTTCGAATGGAGGCATGCCAATGGTAGAGTGATTGCTATTATTGTAAGAGAACACTACCAGAGGAAAGTGTAGTACCCATGATCCTCATGAGTCCAGAACGCATGCCTGTAGCATATCCTCCATGGTATGGATGGTGCGCTCTATCTTCTCATCTGTCTGGGGATGGAAAGCAGTGCTGAGATGTAGCTAGGTGCCAAAAGCATGCTACAATCATCTCCAGACTCGTGAGGTAAACCATGCATCCCTATCTAAGACTATGGACCTCAAAACTCCATCCAACTGCACCACGTTATCAACATACCTTTGTGCCAAAGCTTCCACTACACTTGACTCCTTAATCCACAGAAAGTGTGCCGATTTCATCAACTGATCCACTAATACCCAGACGTCATCGTAACCCCCTTGATCCTTGGGTATTCCTGTGATGAAATCCATCGAGATGTCCTCCCATTTCCACTTGGGGACATCCAGTGACTGCAGCAGGCCACCTGGAACATGGTGTTCAGCCTTCACCCGCTGACACACTAGGAACTTGGCCACAAACTCTCCCACTGCTCGCTTTACTCCAGGCTACGAAAACTGTCTATTCAGACCCTGATAGATCTTGGAAACTTCTGGGTGTACCGGTAGGGGTTATTTTTAGAACTCACTGAGAACCTTTCCGCGCATCGCCACTGGAACAAACAGCTTCCCCTGGAAAGACATTTGGTTTTGACCATCCTCCATCCATCCTTCTGGAGCATTGCTCTGGTCGACTTGGTCACACATCACTTCACACTCTGGGTCTCCCCATTGAAACTCCTCCACTTGCTGAAACAGAGATGACTGCACTGTCATCTGATATAGGAAACCTCTATCTCCATCCATCCTTGTATCCAGGTGTAAGGAAACCAACTCCTCCATTGCCTTCCAGGTGTCTTGCGACTCTCGGACCACATCCTTTTGTGTCCTCCTGCTCAAGGCATCGTCCACTACATTCCCCTTCCCTGAAGTGTAGGAAATCTTGATGTCGTAATCCTAGAGGAACTCCATCCACCTTCACTGTCGCAAGTTTAGGTCACACTAGGAGAAGATATACCTCAAACTTTTGTGATCTGTGAAGACAAAAAATGTTCTATGATGAGGTAATTCCACCATAACTTTAGTGCAAAAACAACCAATGCAAGCTCCAGGTCGTGGGTGGCATAATTACGCTCATGAGGGTGTAGCTACCTAGACCCATAAGAGATCACCCCTTGTCACTACATCAACACACATCTGAGGCCTTTCCCTGAAGCATCACATAACACCTCGTATGATGCCCCTTCTTCTGGTAGTCTTAGCAATACGGCACTATCCAACATCCCCTTCCGATAGTTGAAGGCTGACTCGCACTTCTCACTCCACACGAAAACCTGATCCTTCTTGGTCTGGACTGTCAAAGGGGCTGCAACTCGAGGGAAGTTGGGTATGGACCTCCGATAGTAACATTCCAGCCCAAGGAAGCTATGAACCTCTGCCACATTCTTAGGTGCTTCCCAAGAAACAACTGCTTCGACCTTCGATTGGTTCACCGCTACCCCTTTCTCGGACACTATATGCCCAAGGAAGTGCACTTCTCGTGTCCAGAACTTGAATTTCGACAACTTACCATAGAGATGGTGCTGTCAGAGGACCTCCAAAACCATCCTCAAGTGCTCTGTATGATCTTCCTCTGATCTTGAATAGACCAGGATATCGTCGATGAACACAACTATGAACCGATTTAGGTACTCCAGGAAGATGGAGTTCATAAGCCCCATGAACACAGTTGGGGCGTTCGTAACACCGAAAGGCATGAACGCGAACTCGATGTGCCTATATCTGCACCTGAAGTCCATCTTCGAGATGTCACTCTCCCTTACCCTCACCTGGTGGTACCCAGACTGTAGGTCGATCTTAGAGAACCACCCTACCCCTTTCAGCTGGTCTAAAAGATCATCTATCCTCAGAAGAGGGTATCAATTATTGATTTTTACCTGATTCAGCCTCATGTAGTCTATGCAAAACCTGAGACCACCATATGCCTTCTTTTCGAACAATACTAGAGCACCCCACAGTGATGCACTTTGTCGAACATAACCCCTCTTCATTATATCGTCAATCTGAATCTACAGCTCCCGTAGCTCCGAAGGTTCCATCTGGTAGGGAACCATCGAAATCGGATGAGCACCATGCTGCAAGTCTATCCCAAACTCGATATCATGTTGAGGGTGTAGATACATCACCTCCTCAGGAAAGATGTCCATAAACTCACTGACGGTCTCTGGAACCTCCACCATTTCAGTATCTACTGACTCTACTGACAGCTCAGCTAACAAGGAGAGGAGGGGTTCCCCTCGCCTGCTGCTCTTCTGACTGCTCCGCTCGCCAGTGAAGGTAACACGTCGGCCGCCCATATCTGAGAACACAACCCTTCCTTGGAAGCATTCGATGACGGAACACACAGAGAACAACCAGTCGATGCCTGGGATGACATTGTATGGTTGTATCTGTAGCAGTAGTAGATCCATGACCGACTGATGTGGCCCTATCATCAGTATGTATCCTCGACAAACATATAACAAGTCAGTCTGACCTCCGACTGGTGTGATCAGCACCAAGGGCACTGGAAGTCTCTCGGCATCTAGACCCAAGGCACGGGCTAGAATGGGTGCAAAGAAGGAGTGCGAAGCTCCGATATCGAATAAGGCATAATCAAGAGTTCTAAACAAAATGATCGTACCTCGAACGACCTCCGGCCCTGCTAGAACTGCTGCCTCTGCGGCATGTAACTGTCCACGCCTAGCTCTTCTTCCCCTCGGTTGTCGTCCACCTCTTCGACCATGCCCCAGTTGAGGTCCCTGAGGGGCACCCTGAGGTTGGCCTCCACCTACAATGTCTTCCCTCGGAGGAGTGGGAGCTCGCTGCCCCTACTGCTGCTGCCGGAAAGGCCTAGCTAGAAGTTGTTGGGGCAGGTGTTGGGGCTGTCTGCCACCACCGTACTGTACTCATTCCGGGAACTGACTTCAGAGATGTACATGGATCCCACAGACGAAGCATCGAGGTCCTGGGCCCGAAGGAAAAGGGTGATGACCAGGGGACCGGAACTGAAACTGCTGCGGCCTTCTCCCTACTAGTCTAAACCTGGAGGGTCCTGATGCTGGAGGCCTGGTGTTGATGGCCTTCCCCATCGATGTTCCCGGCTGGATCCCCTCTCGCGTCACACATCCAAGAGCATGCATCCTCTCTACCACATCAGCCTTCTTTTGGACCTCCAAGTACGTCGGCAGGGTAAAGGGGGTAAAAGCATACTGGAGGGAGGGTCGGAGCGCCTCCTCTAAATGCCTTGCCCGAGACTCCTCATCGGGAAAGAGGTCTAGAGAAAAATGTAGGAGGTCCTTGAACATGATTCCCAGCTCCCTTACCGACATACTCCCCTACTGGAGGGAGAGTACCTCCTGCATCTTTTCTTCCTTCATCGTAGAAGAGAGGAATTCCGCCTGGAACTCCTTCTCAAAATCAGCCCATGCCACCTCGGTCTCTCTCCTCTCGCCCAGGTAAATCTTCCACCACTGACGCGCCACTCCTCACATATAGCTGATGTCCAGAGGAACCCAGTACTCGGTCGGAGCCCGGATCAGGCCGAAGGCTATCACCAGCTCCTCTAGTCTGCTCTCCATCTTCATGTCAGAGGTGCTGCCCTCATACTTCTCAACGGTATGTCGCTGGAAGTACCAAAGAGTCTTCTGGCACTGGTCGTCCTCCTCCTCTCAATCAGCTCTCTGCCGATAAGATAAGGTAGTCTATGGGGCCTCGATCACTCATACAACTCGGGGTCATCTTCCGGGTGCCATAGCTGCGAGGAAAACAAGGAACGCCTAAGCCCAAGTAGTGCAAAATATCGCTCTTACAAAAAAAATTATTAAACTTCTTATTTATTTAAAATTCCGAAAACACCCTAGAAACATGAGAACACAAGTCATTATGATGCATTTACCTTACCTAGGGTCTCTCTACCCTGCAATTAGTGTTTCCTTACTTGGTTGTTTGGTAGGTCCAGAGTCCTTGCATCGGATCATGAGGTGCCCTAAAATCGCGTGTCCTAGCCGGTCTTCCCTGGCCTAATTCACACACCAAGGTCACCCAACACTTTCCCTCTACCATCCCATGTAGTCCTTACAGTGCCAAACTCCGGACTCCATCCTATCTCTCAACCATCAGCTCTAATACCATTCTGTCACGACCCGCCTTCACTAAAAGGAGGGAAGGTTCAGCAGATTTCCAGGCCCATCCTTCTTCAACTTGAAGGAGAGATAATGACCCCCGAAACCCACCTTCAATAGGTCCTAGAGTGGAGACCAGCGCCAAGGGTATAGAATCACTCACTAAATGGAAGGCAGTACCATTTTTCTTTTAATAGGATCGATAGATAAGATAGTAAGTCTCATAACACCAAAATTACAAGGGCAAGAAAAGCCAAAATAACCATTCCCATATACATGTTTAAAAATTAAATACCACAAGTACAAAAATGACTAAAAGGGTAAAGTACCAAAGAAAGAAAAATAGCAACTGTAATTGTCCCTAAGGTCCTGTGCTAGTATGGTCCCGCGCGATCCCCAAAGTCCTCCTGGAAACCAGAAAATAGTTTTATATATGTAGGGTGAGCATACAAGTATACTCGGAAGGGAAAAACCTAAAGATATCGTGCACAAGCGGGGGAACATACTAAAGTCCCATGAGAAAAAGAGTAAACCAAACACCTAACAAGGTAAACTATCCACCCAAGCCTCACCAAGGCACACTCCCCAAAAAACTCAAGCATGTAATATATAGTAATCATACATCGATTTTTGGGTACCCCACGCCACTTTCCCACTGGTTATTAAAGAGATCCTACGCATCGAACCAATCCTTCCATTCTCACTGCAGTCCCACTGCCTCACCCCACCTGCACACACCTGGGCCACATCCTCATGTAGTCCCACTGCCAAACCCCGCCCGAAAATAGCTGGGCCACAAATGTCACACGTAACCATGACTACAAACATCTAGGCCAGAACAACCACTGCCACGCTCGAAGACACCTGGGATAGAAGATCTACTGCCATGCCCGAAGACACCTGGACCACATCCCGAAGATACTTGAGAAACCACCTGCCCGCACACACCTGGGCCATAACAATGACACTACCCCGCTCGAAGGTTCTTGAGCTAATAATGGACCTCAGACAATCACAGCCTACCCGAAGATACTTGGTCTATCTGGGGAAGGGATCAGAAAATGAGCTAATAACCAGCCACAAATAGTTGTGTTGGGAAAAATACCCTCCCCCATGAAATTGGGGTATTCGGCACTAAGTGCTCAACTTGGGTGGGGCGCGAATAAGAAACACAAAACTAAAAGTATACGTATAGGTAACAAGCACTCACCCAAAGTTTAGGTTTTTCTTCAGCCTACCTAAAGAACACAATCAGTACCACGTCCAAGCCATAACTCACACCAAACCAAAACCCATTTGTCCCATCCTGGTTTACAAGTTCAATAATAATGTTTAAATACGTTTCTGCACTAACTTAGGCAACTAGTAATCATAAGCACAAGTCAAGGTAAAGCAAAAAGTCAAGAATCAACTACAACACCCACACCTGGTTCCCTTGTAAAGCCACAACAACCAAAGAAAACCCCAATTTACAGCCCCATGTCCAATATCTGGGAGCCAAATGGATTCTCAACAACAGAGGATCACACCCCAATTCATGATATAACATAGGATCCCATTCTCAATATCACAACCATCAAGAGTATAATAATAGGGCATCCCATCCGCACCCACATCACCCAGTAATCGGCCCGTGAATGAAAACAACCAAACCACCACCACCAACAAAAATCAGTCCCATACTGGAATTTTTAGATTTAAACGATTTAACACACTCCATGATTCCAATTCTGCTAAACTTTAACCGGGGTTATCACAGAAAAAGGATTGATCCTGGTGCTTTCAATTTACTTAGCCGAATATATGTAATTAACCAATTTCCTTTACACCACCAGGGGTAAGGGTTCGTTAGTGCACAGAGAAAGACCCCCAACAGTCATGATTTTTAGTAGGTGTAAGACCGCAAAATTTACAAATCATTAATCATGGAAGATCATAAAAACAAAGCAACATCATCAATCACACCCCTCCCCCTTCGTTCTATAGAATCCATTCATTATCTTCATTAAGGTTCGGGTTCATCCAATTCTACAGAATCAAGAGCATACCCACCCCACATGATACAAAAAAACGAGAGGCGAAGGTGAAATTCCCTACTTGTTGATCAACGATCGACGCTAATCATGGGTACGGAACTCCACAGATAGTGATGCGGCTCGTTGGAACGAATAGTACTTCTAGTACAGGGTGATCGAGTACAGGGTTATTGAGAAAAGAAACCTAGAGAGAACCATTTTTGCTTATAAATGTTGGGGACGGTTGAGATAAGAACGCGAAACCGCGTAAGGAGCGGGGTTGTGGGTTGACCACGCAGTTGACACACCCCACATGTCATTAATGGGTCCCTGCAGTTTAAACCGATACAGACCTCATAATCCTTTAATCTAATTAGACGCCATTTATGGGTGTTACTGGTCCTTAAAACAAGCTTAGAGGGGTCGAAATTGGATTTAAACCCCAATTTGCACAAAAGGGATCTGCTGCTGGAAAACCTGTGGGGTAGGCAAGAGCCACCGGTAGCCGAGAGCTACCGGTAAGTTGCAGCTACAGGTATTCAAGAGCTACTGGTGGCTGACAGCCACCGGTAGGCCAAGATACTGGTGGCGCAGCTACCGGTAGTCTGTGGTGATCGGTAGACCAAGCTACTTGTAGGCCTGCTACTGGTAGGCTGTGGTTACCGGTAGACCGAGCTACTGGTAGGCCTACTACTGGTAGGTTGCGACTACCAGTAGACCGAGCTACCAGTAGGCCTGCTACCGGTAGGCTAAGGCAACTGGTAGTCCTACCGTGGGTCAAACATCACCGAGAAGTTGGGATGGCCTCCCAGACCACCCAGAACACCTCAACCAGCTGATTTTTACTAAGTAATGGACCTCCCACAACCCGGGACATTACATAAACCCATATGGAATTCCATTTTATAGCATATTTTTTACTTCGTTTAGAATGTGTGATGTAGTGTGTTATGAATATCCCCAAAAGAACAATGGACGATCTACATGGTTCATCATAAACATTACTGTGTCAAGGATAGTATGGTTCCTCCTTTCACTAACACAATGTCACTATAGTCAATAGGGTGGAGTGAGTTGAGATAGAATCTCAAACTCTCATATAAAGTTAATAAACTATTAGTTAAGATATTCACAACATAAATCATATGGAATATTTCCAATCTTATTTCCAATTTTATTATCTTATTCATTCTTTAATTATTTAAATATATCAAAGGACTAAAATTATACCTCATCAAGTAAATATAAAAATTTATACACAAGTCATCAGTAAAAGTTTTAAAGTGAGAAAGTCTATTTATTGATTCTATTGGAAAAGTTAAACATACATCAATGTGTACCAATTGTATAATATTTAAGGACCTTTCTCCATTTCCACCAAAAGGTGGTTTGATCATCTTTCCTTGCAAACAACAATGCCATCTTTCAAGTGGTTTTAGCTCAAAAGAGTCTAAATAACCACCCTGATAGATCTTTTTCATGAACTTCACATTTTTGGGACCAATATCGTGATTCCAAAATTTGGTGTTAAATGAGTTTTATAAATTTATTCATTATCAATTTAAAATACTTGTTTCATATAATTTAATACATAAATACTATTAATTAAATTTACCATTACATAACACATGGTTTATTTTTAAATTAAACAAATCTAATTTCGCAACATAAAAATAAAACCCTATGAATTTGGAAAGGATATATAAATTATTTTCTTGGTAATATTTGGTACATAATTGAAATATTTTAAATCTAAAATCATCATTTTTGGCAAAAAAAAGGTGGTAATATCCCATATCTAGAGTAGAGAGTCATTCTCTATTGGCTATTTGTAGATCCACCACTCCTCTGGAGAATTTTTAGAATCTTATTGGTTCCTAATTTTAAATATAGATATAAGATCCAAAAGTTTTATCTAATACTTGGCATGTAGATATGGAATGATTTCACTTGATAAAAAATGTAACTAAGGTTCCCCAATTCTTTTTATGCTTTCATTTCATCTTCTAGAGTCCTAGATTGATACATAAAAACATAATGGGTTTGGTTCCTTTTATTGATATTATATCTTCTTTTTCTTAAAAGTATCGTTCTCTGGAGCCTTTGAATTGGAGTGACCCTTGAATACCTTTTCATTATTCTTCCTTTTATTAATCACCATATGGATCGATGGTTTTTCAATCCTCCTACCCTTGTAAAATAGAATAATTAAATTAATATGTTTTGAAATATTCTTCTTGTCATTCCTCATCTCGTAATTCATAATGAAGCTGGAGAAACATTTAGGTACTGAGGATATAATGAGATCTATTCATAGATCATCAGTGATCTTAAATCGCAATTTGTCTATGTGATCTATGTAGCATATCATCTTAACTATATGAGGCCTAGAAGGAACTGACTCTTCAAGATTTCATGTGAATATTTCATTGGATATCTCACGTCATTCTTATCATTCCTTCACTTGATAAATATCATGAAGGTGAGAAATTATGATATACACATCCATATCCTAATGTTTTTTAAAATCTCACTAAAAATAGATGATAAAATAAAAAATGGATATCTATAGTCCATCCATGCATTTTAGATAGGGATATACCTCTTCCTCGCTAGCCTATTTAACAATAAACTCATGAAGTGGGGTGTCCAACACTTATAGTTTTTGTTCATGGAATAGTACAACACATAAGTGTCAATACCATTCTTGTAAATTTTATTTGATGATAGGGTTATCCATATCTAGTATTGATGACAGTGATATAGTTGAATTCTTTAGACTTTCTATTTCTATAAAGATTAAAACATATAATTTTTTTACTTTATCAAGACTATAAAATTAGATAAATAAGTATTAAATATATTCATCTCCTACTATTTTTATGAAATAGAATATCCCTCACCATTGGTTTCATAATATCATGTTTCAAGGATATTCTAGTGAAAGGGATCCATATGTCCCTTTTCATAAACCTGATGGAGGTCTGTAAATCAATTCAATGGTTTTTAGGGTGGAATGAATTTATAACTGCATTAACTCATAGCTCAATGATGTGTTTAGTGGACTCCCCAATATAAAAATCATGGATAAGGATTTCCTTAAATTTTTTCAACTAGTTACACCAAGACTCATAGAGGTGATCAACCCTTAATGCGAACTACATATTTCAACCCAAAACTCATGTTAGAACACCCCCCCAATAATTGAAACCACCATAATGTTTAACGAATGTTCTATTTCAACACAAGTATTTGAAGGATATACTTGATTAATATTTAATTAAAGTTATTTTAACATTATTTATAAATATTTCACTTTATCATTTTACATGATTGAAAATAGTAAGTGTGTTTACTTAAGTGATGAACTAGGTCATAAAAAAATCATACATAATCCAATTATTTGATTTTTTTTACATTATTTATTAATTTATTTATTTAATATGATCACCATCCATTAAAATAAAGAATTAACCATGAAACTAATAGAAATAAATAAATAAATTCATATTATCATGAGATTTATCTAATATTTGGTTTATTTTTTGAAACATAAACCAACTATGACTATAGGGGAATATTGCCTTGATCCTACACTAGTTCAATCTACTAAATTCCACCTAAGATCATGTGAATTCATTGGATTGGTTTCATGTCATGTCTAAACATGATCCCCGTCCACCCTCCAAGTAGCCTCATCCATTACATATGCCTTTATCACATGGAAGTGAGGGTAACCAAAGGACTAGTTTATGGGGTATACAGAAAGTAAATTATGGAAAAATAAGCCCTTACATAATGAGAGTTGGGGGTGATGCATAAGACATAAATTTATTTTAATAATAAACAATTAATTAGAAAATAATCACATACACATATCTAGTTTAATCTCATGATCATACACATATAAAAAACAAATATACATTTTCAATTTAGCTATAAATGTCATAACCCGCCTTCACCATGATGAGATAAGGGACAATAGATTGACAGACCATTCCTTCTTCACGTTTAATGAGAGATAATGACCCTCGAGACTCACCTTCAATAGGTCCTGGAGTGGCGACTAGCACCAAGGGTATAGAATCACACACAATATGGAAGGCATTACCATTTTTCTTTAATAGAATCAGGAGATAAGATAGGAAATCCTAACAACACCAAAACTGGGGGGGTAAAAGTAAAGCAAAAGATAAACATTACCATATGCATGTTACAAAAGAAAATGCCACAAAGTACAAGGAGACTACAGAGGTAAAGTACCAAAGAAAGAAAAACAGCAACTGCAACTATCCCAACGCCTGAGCTAGTACGGCCCTGCACGATCCATGTAGTCCTCCTAGAAATCTAGAAGTAGTTTATATACGTAGGGTGAGCATACAAGTATACTTAGTCAGGAAAACCAAAGACTCTCGTGTACAAGTGGGGAGGAATTCTAATGCCATGTGGAAAAAGAGATAACCAAAGAACCTAGAAAGGAAAACTATCCACCCAGGTCTCACCAAAGAACACTCCCCAAATAATGCAATTCAAGTAATATATAGTAATAGCACATCGAGGTTTAGGTACCCCACACCACTTTCCCACTGGTTATTGAAGACATCCTACGCATCGAACCTCTCCCATCATTCTCACCGTAGTCCCACTGCCACACCCCGCCCGCACCCACCTGGGCCACAACCACACATCCCGCCCACAAACACCTAGGAAAAACCATGCATCCCGCCCACAAACACCTGGGCCACAACCACGCATCCCGCCTGTAAACACATGGGCTGCCTGCAAACACCTGGTCCAGAACAACTACTGCCACGCCAGAAGACACATGGGCCTCATCCCGAAGACTCTTGGGAAACAACCTTCCCGCACACACCTGGGCCAACCACCACAACTACCCTGAACAAAGAATATGGTGCTATAATGGACCTCAGGCCGTCACAGCCTGCTCGAAGATTATTGGGCTATTCGGGAAAGGGGACATAGAAGGATCTAATAACCAGCCACTCATAGGAGTGTTGGGAAAAACCCTCCCCCATGAAATGGGGGTGTTCGGCACTAAATGATAAACTTGGGTGGGGTGCGAATAAGAAACATAAGAACTACAATTATATTTATAGGTAATAGGAACTCATCCCAACCTGGGGTTTCCAAATCGAACCTAATCACAAACACCCTCATTACTATTCATTCACAAATGAAAGTCACAACACTCACAGCCAAGTCAAAACTCATTCCCAAAACCAACTCCCAATTTAACCCATTCACGGTTTCATGTTCAAGTGATCTGATTTACGTAAATTCTGCCCTATTGGACAACTAACAGTCATAACCACAAGCCAGAGGAAGATAAACACCCAAAAAATAGTTTAATCATTCACACCCGGTTCTCTTGTGAAGTCACTACAACAAAGGGATCAGTGAGATCCCTCAAAGTACTGGAACCAAACCAAGCCTCGAGATATAGCCCCAAACAGCTTCAGATTCACAACAAATAATCGTGCCACAATAGAGGATACCATTCTCATCCACATCCCCTCATAAGCATCTAGCAGGAAAACACACCCACTACCAAACAGGGTAGGGATACATCCAGATTCAAGCACATCATTCATTAGGCTCTTCTTTTTTTTAAATTGGGGTGACCACGCATGGATTTATGTCCACTGGAATTCATTTAATCCCCTGAGTTTACATGATTAACCAATTTCCATGTTATTGTCATTCAATCAACACATAAGACAAGGGTTCATTAGTGTTCTAGGAAAGACCACCAATGACCAAGATTTTCAATGAGCATAATCCCATAAATTTCACAACATATAGCAATTATAAAAAGAAAACAGCAGAATTGTCAAACGCACCCCATTAATCTTTAGCAGTCTGTTTATTATCTATGTTAGGGTTTGGTTTCATCCATTCCCACAGAAATAGTAGCATACCCACCCCGCATGATACATAGTAAAGAGAGACGAAGGAAGAAAATCCCTAATTGGTTGATCAAGGATCGAAGTTCTTCTCCACGGTCCAAGAACTGGGGATGTGCGACTTGCAAGGGAGGAATGTCGGGGACTCCAAGGATAACCAGAAAAGCTTCGGTATAGGCGCACCACATGCCTCAGGAAAGTGAAATCCAAACGCACAAGAAAGAAATGGAGATGATCCAAGATAAAGAAGAAGGAATTCTCGTGCGATATAAGGATGAGATGCGGTTGTTACGAGATATGAAAATTTGAATGGATTTAAAGTCAGATCATGGTTTCACCACACATTTGAGTGGTTACACATGACTGAATTAATTTTTATTTAATAATTCTTATAGGGAAAAGGGTGGTAACATCTGTGATTTTAAAGGATTTTATATAAATAGTGGGGAACGTTACGTGAACACACAATCGGGTATGATGGGGGTCGCCCCACTCATAGGAATTTAAGCATTAATTTTGGGGCATAAAATTTCCTTTAAGAACTTCCCAAAAAAAGGTTCAAAGTTGCATTATGGGAAAAACTATAGAAGAAAAACTCGACAAGGCTATGTGACACCGATCGTGTTGCACCGATCGACGACACACTGATCGGTCGCACCGATCGACGACACACCGATCGGTCGCACCGATCGCTGACACAGTGATCGGTCGCCCTGATCGGTGACACGCTGATTGTGTCGCACCGATCCTGTCACACCAATCATATCACACCGATCGTTGAGACACTGATCGGTGTCACCGATCGTGTCACGCCAATCGCTTACACCGATCAGTGGCACACTGATCGGTGACACACCAATCGTGTCTCGTCGATTGGTCGCACACTGAAATGAAGCCCTACCCCCGAGATGCCACCTTTAGGATCCGGAAATTTTGTAAGGGATGGATCATGAGGGTCTCAGTCATTACATTAGATACCTCTCGAACTATTCTCATCCTCGAGAATCAAAACTAGACCCGAAGAAAATAGGGGGGTCCAAACAACCACCTCGAAAGATACCTCTCATAAGTGAACCACATCGACATCTAGGAACCCCACTCCATTAAGAAACCACACATCATTTAAGGGTCAAGTTGAATAGTCATATTATTTAGGGAGTTTCTTCCTCCATGCCAAGATATTATCCCCTTTGGGTAGCACCGATTCGCCCGTACGGGTTTAATCACATCCACCTTAATGCATCTTGTTTAGGGGCTGGGTCCTCCTCTCCCCACAGTCAGGAATCTTCTCACGCATCTAGAGAATAAGGAAAACCATACATTCCATAGTTAAAAAGGTAAATTGTTCCATCACAAACATGTAAAAACAAAATAGAACAAAACTCAAAACAACTCCGGGTACTGAGCATGCATCCACATCTCCCATTCCCAGGTACTTTCCTCGAGTCTGCCATGCCTCCACAACACACGAACCAGAGGGATAGTCCATCCCTGGAGAACCTTATCCTCATGATCCTCGATTCTCATAGGAATTTCTACAAATGTCAGGTCATTCTCGATGTCCATCTTTCCCCAGTAAAGGATGTTTGAATTGTCGTGTAAATACCGTTGCAGTTGTGACACATGGAAGACGTCATGTATTCTCAGTAGCGGCGGTGGTAGCGCTAGCAGATAAGCAACTTCGCCTACCCGCCAAAGTACTTCGAATGGTCCGACGAACCTAGGTTAAAGCTTACTCCCCTTATCAAACCTCTATTTCCCACACCGAGGGGAGACCTTCAGGAATACATGGTCCCTGACCTCAAACTCCAAGGGTCTCCTCCTATTATTGACATATGACTTCTGTCGGTCCTGAGCCGCCTTCATCCTCTCCCATATAAGGTGAACCTTCTCTATCGTGCTCTTCACCACCTTCGGGCCAAGAACAGCTACTTCCCCAACCTTAGTCCAGTACACGGGGGAGCGACATGGCCTCCCGTACAAGGCTTCAAACGGAGCCATGCCAATGGTAGAGTGATAGCTATTCTTGTAGGAAAACTCTACCAGAGGAAATTGCCACACCCAAAATCCCCCAAAGTCCAATATACATGCCCGTAGCATATCCTTAATTGTCTGGATGGTCCGCTCTATCTGTCCATCCATCTAGGGGTGGAAAATAGTTCTACGTCGTAGATGGGTGCCAAAAGCAGGCTGCAATCCACTCCAGACACTTGAGGTAAACCCTGCATCCCTATCTGAGACTATGGACCTCGAAACTCAATTAAACCACACCACCTCATCCACGTAACTCTATGCTAAGGCATCCAATACACCTAACTCCTTGATTGCAAGAAAGTTGGCTGATTTTGTCAACCGATCCACCACTACCCAAATAGCATCATAGCCTCCTTGAACCTTGGGTAGTCCTGTGACGAAATCCATCGAGATGTCATCCCACTTCCATTCAGGGATATCTAAAGGTTGTAACAGATCACTTGGAACACGGTGTTCAGCCTTCACCTGCTGATACACTAGGCACTTGGCCACGAACTCTGCCACCGCCCGCTTTAGCCCTAGCCATGAAAACTAACTCCTCAGACCCTAGTACATCTTAGAATCTCTCGAGTGCACCGCTAGGGGTGAGTTGTGGAACTCACCAAGAACCCTCTCGCGCATCTCCTCTAGGAGAAACATCTTCCCACAGAAAATAATCTGATTCTAACCATCCTCCGTCCATCCTTCTGGAGCATTGCCTTGGTTAGCCCAATCCTGCATCACTTCACTCTCTAAGTCTCGACATTGAGAATCCTCTACCTACCGTAATAGAGAAGACTATACTGTCATCTGATACAGGAAACCTCTACCACCAACAATCCTTGCATCCAAGTGTAGGGTAGCCAACTCCTCCATCTTCTTCCAAGCTTCTGCTGACTCTCAAACCATATCCTTTTGTGACTTCCTGCTCAAGGCATCAGCCACCGCATTCCCTTTTCCTGAGGTGTAGGAAATATCGAAGTCATAGTCCATAAGGAACTCCATCCACCTTCATTGATGTAAGTTCAGGTCCCATAGCGAGAAGATATATTTCAAGATTTTTTGATCTGTGAAGACCACGAAGTGCTCCCTGATGAGGTAATGCCGCCACAACTTTAGTGAGGAAATGATGGCTACAAGATCCATATCATGGGTGGCATAATTTCTCTCATGGGGACCTAAATGTCTAGACCCATAAGAGATCACCCCTTGTCGTTGCATCAGCACACACCCAAGTCCTTGTGTTGTGGCATCATAGAACACCTCATATGCCACCCCTTCTTCTAGAAACCTCAGCACTGGGGAACATACCAACTTCTCCTTCAGATGGCTGAAGGCTGCCTCGCACTTCCCATTCCACACGAATGCCTGGTCCTTCATGGTCAAGGATGTCAAAGGTGCTGCAACTCATTAGAAGTTGGGCACAAACCTTCGATAGTAGCCTGCTAGTCCAAGGAAACTACAAACCTATACCACGTTCTTGGGTTCTTCCCAAGAAACAACCGCCTCGACCTTCGATGGGTCTACCATTATCCCATGTTCGAACACCACGTTCCCAAAGAAGTGCACTTCTCACGTCCAAAACTTGCACTTGGGCAACTTCCCATATAGTTGGTGTTGTCGAAGGACCACCAAAACCATTCTCAGGTGCTCAGCGTGATCCTCCTCTGATCTTGAGTAGATCAGGATGTCATTAATAAACATGACTACGAACCGATCTAGGTATTCCCAGAAGATGGAGTTAATGATCCCCATGAACACCACTGAAGCGTTCGTAATGCCGAATGGCATGACCACACACTCAAAGTGCCCATATCTGCACCTGAAGGCAGTCTTCAAGATGCCTCCCTCCTTCACCCTCAACTGGTGATATCCATACCATAGATTGGTCTTAGAGAACCAACCTTCTCCCCTCAGCTGGTCAAAGAGATCGTCTATCCTCAAAAGAGGGTAGCGATTCTTGACAGTCACCTGATTTAGTCTCCTGTAGTCTATGCACAGCCTCAAACCACCATCTGACTTCTTTGAGAACAAGACTGCAGCACCCCATGGTGACGCACTTGATTGAAAAAAACCCTTCTTCGTCAAATCGTCAATCTGAATCTGCCACTCTCGTAACTCAAGAAGGTTTCATCCGTTAGGGAGCCATCGAAATCGGATGGGCACCAGGTTTCAAGTCTACCCTGAACTCAATATCACATTGAGGGGGTAGAGTTTCCACCTCTTTAGGTAAGACATCCATAAACTCGCTGATGACCCCTGTAACTTCCACCATTTCTACATCAGCTGACTCCACTAATAGCTCAAATAATAAGGAAAGGAGGGGCACCTCTCACCTACTGCTTTTCTGGCCACCCTGCTTGCCGATGAAAGTTACACGTCATCCGACAAAATCTGAAAACATGAACCTTACTTGGAAGCAGTCAATGATGGAACATATCGATAACAGCCATTTAATGCCAAGGATGACATTTTATGGTTATATCTGCAATAGTAGAAGATACCTGATAGACTGATGTGGTACTATCATCAGTCTACCCCCTCAGCAAACATAAAACAAGTCAGTTTGACCTCCGACTAATGTGTTCAGCACTAGGGGCACTGGAAGTCCCTCAGGGTCCAAACCCATATCACGATCCAGACTGGGTGCAACAAAAAAGTGTGAAGCTCTTGTATTGAACAAGGCATAAGAAAGAGTACTAAACAAGATGATCGTACCTGGAACGACCTCTGTCCCTACTAGAACGGTTGCCTCTATGGCGTGCAACTTCCCACGCCCAGCTCCTCTACCACTTGGATGTCGGCCACCTCCCCATCCATGCCCTGGTAGAGGTCCTTGAGGAGCGCTCTAAGGTCATCCCCCTCCTGCGACGCCTTTCCTAGGAGGAGCGAAAGCTTGCTGCCCCTGCTGCTGCTGCTGAAAGAGTCTAGCTGGAAACTGTTATTGCTGAGGTGGGCGTTGAACCTGACCACCACCGCTGTACTGCACCCTGTCCAGGCACTGATTCCGAAGGGGGCCATGGTTTCCAAATATGAAGCATCTCAGCCCTAGGCCAGAAAGAAAAGGATGAGGGCCGAGAGATCAGAAATGAAACTGTTGAGGCCTGCTTCCTATTGGTCAAAACCTAGAGGGTCCTGATGCTAGAGGCCTACTACTGACAGCCTTCCCCTTCGACGAGCCCAACTGGATCCCCTCTCGTGATACACCTCATAGAATTTGCATCATCACTACTACTTCAGCCTTCTTCTGGACCTATAAGTACGCCGGTAGGGTGAAGGGAGTAACAGCATACTGGAGAGAAGGTTGAAGTTCCTCCCCCAAAAGTCTCACTTGAGGCTCCTAATTCGAATAGAGTTCAGGAGAAAAGCGAAGGATATCCTTGAACTTGATCCCCAACTCTCTTACTGACATACTCTCTTGCTGGAGAGATATTAGTTCCTGCCTCTTCTCATCCTTCATCATGGAAGAGTGGAACTCCTCCCAGAACTCCTTCTCAAAGTCAGTCCACGTCACCTTAGCCTCCCTCTTCTCCCCAAGGTAAAGCGTCCACCACTTACGTGTTGCTACATGAATTTGACTTACAGCCAGAGGAACCCATTACTCTGTCGGAGTCCAGATCAAGATGAAAGCTGTCACCAGCTCCTCTAGCCTGCTTTCTGTCTCCATGTCTAAGGTGATGCCCTTGTACTTCCCAAGTGTCTGTCGCTTAATGTCATGAAGCGTCCTCTGCCACTGATCATCCTCCTCCTCTTGGTCAGTCCTCTTTCAATCTGCCAATTCAACCTCCTGGGCCTCGATCGCCCGCACTACTTGTGGTCATCTCCTAGGTGCCATAGTTGCAAGGTAAACAAGGAATTCCTAAGCCCGAGTAGTGTAGAATATTGTTCTTAAATTTTCTTAGACTTATTATTCATTTCAAATCCCCAAATACCCATGAAACACAAGAACACAAGTCATTATGATGTATGTGCCTTCCCTAGGGTCCTTACCCTGCAATCGGTGTAGCCTTACTTGGTCGTTTGGTAGGCCCAGAGTCCTTGCATTGGATCACAGGGGCCCTAAAATCTAGTGTCCTAGCCGGTCTTCCCTAGCCTATTTCATGAACCATGATTGTCCAAAACTGTTTCCCTACCATCCCATGCAATCCTCATTGTGCCTAACTCCAAACTCCATCCTATATCTCAACAACCTCCCTCTAATACCATTTTTTCATGACCCGCCTTCACCAAGATGAGAGAAGGGACAACAGATTTCCAGACCCTTCCTTATTCAAGTTGAAGGAGAGATAATGACCCCCAAGACCTGCCTTCAATAGGTCCCGGAGTGGCGACTAGAACCAAGTGTATAGAATCACACAAAAGATGGAAGTCAATAGCCTTTTTCTTTAATTAGATCTGGAGATAAGATAGTAAATCCAAAAAACACCATAACTAGGGGGTAAATGTAAAGCCAAAGAAAACCATTCCCATATGCATGTTACAAAATTAATTCCACAAAGTACAAGGAGACTACAGTGGAGAAGTAGCAAAGAAATAAAAATAGCAAATGCAATTATCCCAACGCCCAATCTAGTATGGCCCTACACGATCCCTAAAGTCCTACAAGAAACCTGGAAGCAGTTTATATATGTGGGGTTAGCATACAAGTATACTCAGTATGGAAAACCAAAGACTCTCATGCACAAATGGGGAGGCATTATAATGCCCTGTGAGAAAAGAGATAACCAAAGCACCTAGTAAGGAAAACAATCCACCCATGCCTCACCAATGCACACTACCCAAATAACTCGAGTCAAGTAATATATAGTAATAGCGCATCATGTTTTGGGTACCCCACGCCACTTTCCCACTAGTTATTGAATACATCCTATGTATTGATCCTCTCCCTCCATTATCACCGCAGTCCCACTACCACACCCCACCCACACCCACCTGGGCCACAACCACACATTCTGCCCGCAAACACCTAGTCCGCCCACAAACACCTTGGCCAGAACAAATACTGCCATGCCCGAAGACACATGGGACTCGTCCCGAAGACCCATGGGATGCACACACTTGGGCCAACCACCACAACTACCCCGCCAAAAGAATCTTGGGCTATAATAGACCTTAGGTCGTCACAGCCTGCCCGAAGAGTCTTGGCCTATTCGGGAAAGGGAGCAGAAAAGGAGCTAATAACCAGCCACTCATTGGAGTATTGGGAAAACACCCTCCCCCATGAAAAGGGGGTGTTCAGCACTAAGTGCTCAACATGGGTGGGGCACGAATATGAAACAAAAGAACTAAAATTATATGTATAGGTAATAGGCACTCATCCCAACATAGGGTGTCCAAATCCAACCTAAGCACAAACACCGTCATTACTATTCATTTGTAAATGAAAGGAATAACACTCACGGCCAAGTCACAACTCATTCCCAAAACCAACTCCCCATTTAACCCATTCTTGGTTTCATGTTAAAGTGATCCCATTTAAGTATATTCTGCATTACTGGGTGACTAATAGGCATAACCACAAGCCAGAGAAGGAGAAACACTGAAACAACAATTTAAGCATTCACACCCAGTTATCTTGTGAAGTCACAACAACAAAGGGATCAGTGAGATCCCTCAAAGTACTGGAACCAAACCAAGCCTCGAGATACAGCTCCACATAGCTTCAGATTCACAACCAACAACTGTGCCACAACAGAGGATCCCAACCTCATCCACATCACCTCATAAGCATCTAGCAAGAAAACACACGCACTACCAAAGAAGGTAGGGAAACATCCAGATTCAAGTACATCATTCATTAGGTTCTTCTTTTTTTTGGTTAACCGAGGTGACCACACAAGGATTGAT
Organism: Viscum album; assembly: GCA_963277665.1. Taxonomy (NCBI): domain Eukaryota; kingdom Viridiplantae; phylum Streptophyta; class Magnoliopsida; order Santalales; family Viscaceae; genus Viscum; species Viscum album. The sequence goes on from OY728142.1 coordinate 817,802,990, forward strand.
GTTAGCTGGAATTTATTTAATCCACCGAGTTTACATGATTAACCAATTTCCATGTTATAGTCATTAAATCATCACAGAAGACTAAGGATCATTAGTGCACAAGGAAATACCACCAACGACTATGATTTTTAGTGAGCATAATCCCATACAGTTCACAACATATAGCAATTATAAAAAGAGTATAGAAGAATTGTCAAACGCACCCCACCAAACTTTAACAATCTGTTTATTAACTTTGTTAAGTTTTGGATTCATCCATTCCCACATAAATAGTAGCGTACCCACCCTGCATGATACACTGTAAGGAGAGAAGAAGGAAGAAATCCCTACTTGGTTGATCAAGGCTCAAAGTTCTTCTCCACATGCCAAGAACTGGGGATGCATGACTTGTAGGGGAGGAACGTAGGGGACTCCAAGGATGAGAAGAAAGGCTCCAGCACAAACGCACCACTTGCCTTGGGAAGGGGAACTCCAAACATGCAAGGAAGAAAATGAGACTAGCCAAGAGAAATAAGAAGGAATTCTCGTGTGATATAAAGATGAGATCTGTTTGTTACGGGATATGGAAATTTGAATGGCTTTAAATTCGGATCATGGTTTCACCACACGGTTGAGTGGTTACACACGATTGAATTAATTTTTATTTAATAATTCCCATTGGGAAAAGGTTCGTAACAGCTATTATTTTAAAGGATTTTATATAAAAAGTGGGGAATGTTATGTGGACACACAGCCGGGTCTGATGAGGGTCTCCACACTCTTAAGAATTTAAACATTGATTATGGGGATTAAAATGGACTTGAACCACTTCCAAAAAAAAGGTTAAAAGCACAATTACGGGAAAAACTGTAGAAGAAAAACTCGACAAGGTTGGGTGACACCAATCGTGTCGCACCTATCGGTCGCACCAATCGGCGACACACCAATAGGTCGCACCGATCAGCGACACACCGATCGGTTGCACCAATCAATGACACACCGATCTGTCACACCAATCGGTGACACATTGATCGGTCGCACCGATCGACAACACACCGATCGATCGCACCGTTCGGTGGCACATTTATTGGTGACAGACCAATCATTTCCCGTTGATCGGTCGCACAACAAAATGATGCCCTACCCCTGAGATTCCACCCGTAGGATCTGAAAGTTTGGAAAAGGGATGGATCATGAGGGTCCCAGCCATTACAATAAATTACTTCAATAATTCTTTAATTCAAATAAATTTCTTAAATTAATCCATTTAATTATTTTATTAATTAATTAATTAAATTTATCATTATTCCACCGAAAATGTCCTAAAATTTCCATAATCCAAAATTTTATACAATTTAAATAAATTAACTTTATTTAAAACTAACATTGAGCCAAATATACTTGGAGGCAACAACATATACCCATCCAAACTACCTATTATGATCCTTGTACTATGTATTCATATGGAATCCATCATATATTTTGAGGTCCATACTACTGGGCATTAATTTTTCAATAAATTATAAACAATCATATATAAATTATAGAGCATGTGATGTTATTAACTAACAAGAAGTATACTATCTGTAAAGAATATACACTGCTTGTAGTTCATATTTAATGAAGAAATTAATTATTAAATATTAACAATGCTATCTCATGGGGTGAATTGTAAAATATATGAACCACATAACATGTGTGAATGGGTTTAATTATATCATTAATTTTCAATCCATGTTAAATTATTCAAACAAGGTATAAAATATTACTTGGTCTGTTATTAGGCTATGTGACATGTAATCACTTCCGCCCATAAATATGACAGATTCCTAGGGAATGGGTGTGTTTTTCAGTCATCGATGTGTATGAGGTACATGAGGTTTATTCTATCTACACACTATGTGTCTCCAAAGTTGAATGATTTTCCAGTCCTTGGGTCACGTAGTAAATACACAACACCACTTAGAGACACTGTGTTTTACATCGAGAAAACATATAAACTACAAGGTTTGTAAGCGATGTATTCCAGTCGACCTATATTCTAGGCTAACCCAATCCACAAAAATTGTACATTAAATTCATTCCACATGTAGTTAATACATGAAGACCCTTTTTAATGTTATTCATCCAGGTGCATTAATCATGATTACACAACATGTACCTTCAGACTACATGCTCTATACTCATGTTTTATCCCATCAAAACTCTCAACATCTTCTAATGGGGTATTCAGATGTTCTTAGTGTTAATTAAACATTTTCTTGGTTATATGAGTGAGAAAAAAAAAGAATGGAATAGTGAATTTTGACATTTTTATTTAAAGAATAAATAATCATGAATTAAAATTATATATATATATACATTATAACAAAAAAATAAATTATAAATTATAAACTAATTTTATAGAATCTATTTTAAACCACTAAAAGGTACTAGAAATAATGGAATATCATATTGGGTATATCCAAATTGGTTTTTTATCATAATTGATGAGTAATATGAGATGTACATAATGAATAACATCATGGAAAATGTAATTAAATTGAAGATTAATTGACTAGATAATTCCAAAAACATTTAGGAAGGATCATCATATTTAATTTATAATTAATTTAATTTTAGTTTAATAATTACCTTGTATTTTAATTAATTATTCATTGATAATTTAGTTTAATTCTATCATCATACAATCATTGTATCATAGGATCCAAGATAATAATCCCTCTAGAGATGATTACCACATACTCCCAAATCTAGGAACATCATCACATGGTCATTGGGTGGTGGAAGAGGTGATTCTGATCACTCGCATCATTAGTTATTGATTTTGAGAAGAATCACTTCATGGATGATGGATTATAAAGGATCTTTTAATGTATTAGTAATATGGAGGAGGATTTATATTCTTTTTCATGTTTTCATTTTGAGGGGATTCTCTCTAGGGGTTGAGAAAATTCTCTCTAGGGGATGAGAGAATTCTCTCTAGGATTCTTACATACAAAAAACAACTTAGTCTATAATGTGATATAACTAAGTATTTATAAAACTAGTAAAGTGTTTTATGTTGAACATGTTCCCTCATTCAATCAATTATTCCTTATAGAACCCCATGTGTTATAATAATATAAATAAAATTATTATTTTCTTAACATAACCAATAGTTGCATATGGTAACACCTTGATATTTTGTGAATTATTTTTTTAAAATATATTTTTGATTTTTGATTTTTTACATTACATGAAATAGTAATTTTATTTTGTTTTACACGAAACACTATGTTTGGATTCTGTGATACACAATTATATGTTTATCTTACATTACACATAATGTCGAGTTTAAATATAACACGACAAGCTATTTAAATATTACTATTTAATATACCGGTTACCACCTAGACTGTGGAATAGTGAGTATGAATAGGATTAACTAAATTATGAAAATATAGTTTAAAAATGTATATATAATGAATTATTTAGAGGCCAATTAATTATAAATAAAAATAATACCCTTTTGAACATAAAAATAAAACTATTTCTAAAAAACAATTTTTATGCGCACAATTATGTTTTACATAAATAAATTAAAAAATTACTTTTTGTGATTTATATTAATGAAATTTATATATTATATATTAAATATATTTTTTAATATTTATCTTATGTGTTTTATAGAAAATAGATAAGAATAAATCCAAATTAATGTTAAAAATTCTATTTTTCTTAAAAGTTATTTTTCACCTTGGGCGTAGAAATATTAAAATTAATTTTTACCACTTCTAGAAAGTTTATTTGAAAAAATATTTTTTATTTTTAAAATCGTCATTTCAAAATTATATTATGGTAAATGTTTGGGGGTTTTTCTAAAAAGATTCATTTTTTGATGAATAGTGAAAAGTACTGAATTTTAATTGAAAGCTACATTTTCGTTTAAATTATTTATAAAGTTAAATTTTATTCAAAATTAGTTTTAACGTAAAGTTATATCAACTATGTATCTATTAACACAATTTATTTTATGATATAATTTTTAATTTGGGATTTTGATATAAAAAAATTGTAGCATTTTGAACATTTTCTCTTTAAAAAGTTGTTTTATCATCATCTTCTAAATTAAACATTTCTACTTTGGTGAATTGAATTTTTTAAAATGGATTAAATATTTGGAACCATAATAATTTATATTATATAGTAACATTTAATTAATTCTTTACCAATATGAATTTCAAAAACAGTACCACAATTAATGTAAAAATAGTTTTTCTAGGGTGTTAAACTAAAAAGATAATGTTTAAAATGACTTATACCAGAAAAGAATTTCCAGAGGAAAAACCCCTGACCATTTATTAAAATAAAAGAAAATTGTAGCAAATAATTACCACAGACCTAAAACAACCATTATAGATCATCAAAATCAAATATATCACCACCTCCATCGTAAAGAGCTTCCTCTATAGTCGTCGATTCCCACTCTGAACTTTCATAGTGTTTCAGAACATTGGCGTACTTCCTTTTAAGATTCAACTGCTCCAGTGATAGAAAATCATTAGTGGATGGCATACCTTTATTGAATGTAGATAATTCCTTACCTTCTTTCCTGAAAGAAGATTTGGTGGACATTGGCTTTGATAGATAGTAGTAATCTTTCCTCAGCCTTCTTCATTTTGAATCAATCATATCCTCCTAGTTCCTAGAAAACAACTTCTTCCCCCTCTAAAATGTTAATGTATGATAGCATGATCATGTCACTATCATTTTCTTTACCACTACTAGGAAGATCCCCACATTTTCTGGTGATTTTCATTACATTATACTCTACTAACCGGTTCTTTTGAAAGTGACAGTTCATGCCAATCATAGCTAGGCAATGTGGGTGTTCAACCGCTTCCTAATCTGTACATGTCCTATATTCCATTAAAATACTTGTATAATCCTCCATAGGCTCGATATTCATGTTGACACCATCATGCATTGGAAAATTATTCTCCATATCCTCATGCCCCAAGCCTTCAAATCGATTCCCCATGGGCACTCTGATCATCACACTGATATCATCATCAGCATGGCCACTAAACCCATCAAAAAAGAACTCGGGAACCCCCACAACTATACCAGCATAACATAAAACAGAGTCCATCCCCTTTACTGTAGGAGACTACCAATTATTCTAGGATATAGACAAAACAGACCCTTGATATCCCTTACTCATGTCACCACTACTACTCCCCTTCCTCTAATTACTCACACCAGAATCCCCCCTCAATCTAGTTGATGTCAATAGGAGAAATAACATCTTGTTCCTACTATGCGGGGGCCTCTGTCTCCTGCTGATTATCTCCTGCAACCACTAGTTCTCATGAAGGAAATGCCACACCACCATCAGTAGCACCCTTGGTGATAGTTTCTTATGGATATAAATCCAACCTTATAAGGATATTGGTGCAAACATAAGGAAGCTATCTGAATAATATGAGGTTTGAACATGTAAGACAGAAGTAAATACTTAAGTTAAGGAATTTCCATCTTAATTTTTACTTCTATGAGAAACATTCCATATTCATCACCTATTTACATTATGTGTTATATTCACTACCCATGAGTTTTTTTAAGGATTCTTCCAAAAAAAATTATTTTCATTTACATATTCATGTCTTGATCTCTCTTTAATGGGGTTTGTGATTTAAATGTTACCAAAGTGGTAAGGGATTTTTGTCTCAATTTTCCATCTCTGAGACATATGATAGGTTATGCATCTATCTTATTTGATGAATTATATATATGGCCCCTTTGACATGTAATATCATGATTTTATTTATTCTCATTATATTTTATGTTTTATTTAATGTTATTATTTCATAGAATTGATGATTAAATGTTACTAAAGTGGTAATGGATTTGTGGTACAATCACATCGTTGGTCGGGTTTGTTTATGTTTATGCTTTCGATTATGAAATATTATTATCCATTGTGCAGCAATTCTCATGAGGTATCTTCTAATCTAGTTATTCATGATAATTTCCAATAATAGTACCATTTTCCCACCCTTTGGTACTTAAAATAATTGAGAATATGTTATTAATAGATATCATATTTATTTCTCCCTTCAGTCAAAAATACCTTTTCTTATAAAACAATGATTTCTAAAAACAGAATTTTTATAAAATTCCCAAATTTAATTTTTCAAGAATTTTTTTACCATGTTTGATTTTTTTACAAATTATTTTAAAAAGAATCTTTATGTTATTTTTAAAACAAGTCATGTTGGGATTCTACTGAAAATTTAAAAGGAATATTATTTGAATGTCTGTAGAATATCTATAATTTTCCATTTTCATGACTTTAAAATTATTTAAATTTTATTTAAAAAAATCAAGTTTATTTTGAAAGAAAAATATTTTGAAATTTGTTTATGTTATAAAAAGTGATTTTCAAAGTGGAATGGGTATTTTCCCAATAAAATGTTTTAAATGACCTTTTAAAATTATTTTCTATATAATATGACATCCTTTGATGTTACTTATACTTTATTGGGGATAATATTGAAGGATACCATCCTCGTAATTTCATTTTATTTTTAATGTTTATATTGACGGAATGTTTATAAAACTTGTTTTCTTTACACAAGTTATGATGTGACGATATGATGAATTTTTTATCATATTATGGAATACATAAATAAGGTTTTCATTAGGATATGTGTGGGGCCTATATCTTCATCCAATGAATTTATTAAATATGGATTAATAATGAGTAAATGTTTTATTTCTGAACTTGATTACTTGTTCACAATGTTATGTATAAAACTGATTACATGTTCACAATGTTATGCATGAACCAGATTATATATTCACAGTGGAATGTATGGACCAATATTTTATGTCTATAATGTTATGCATGGACTTGGTTTCATATCCCTCTGTTTTTTGTGAGGTCATGATTTCGTGTCCCTATACTAATGAGTGAACCTGTTTCTATTTATACATGTTCACAATGTTAAAAGTTGATGTGTATTCCACAAATCTATGTATTATTCCAATTTTATTTTCTCATGTCTCATGTACTCTTATTATATTATGATTTATGTTTTATAATTTTCCATGATTTATACCATGACTCATGTTTATGATATATGATATGTATGTTATGGTTTTGAAATGGTATTCTCAAATTCTAATACCGATACGCTCATAAAATATTGATGTCTCACTTGTTTACTGTTACTAATCATCTAAGATCACCCTTTCTTATGTTTCTTTTCCCCAAGTTAAGAAGAAAGGTTTTCTAGTAGCGTATGTCTATGAAGAATATTAAATGACAACAACTTTGTGGGAAACATTAAATATATTTAACTAAATAATAACATCATGTACCTAGTCACCAAAGACACTAAAATGTTATGGTCCTCCTGTGTGTGTCTGTGTAATGTATTGAATATTTATCTAAAATTATGTAATATCTCTGTACAAAAATACTAGGTTTCTATATTTGGTATTTGAGAAAATTTTTAGTTAAAATATGTAAACTTGTATGATATAACTTTAATGATATCCCTAGGTATATTTATAAAGATATGTCTAGGGATACGACTATGAATACATATATAGACAAGTCAAAGTATAGGAAAATATCCCAAAATTTTGGTAAATTATAGAGTCAGTGGCTTCCAAGAAATCACATCCATGTCTAGATACTACAAGTGGATATGGCTAAGAAATAGAGGTACCTAAGGATAATAACTTCAAAAGGGGAATATTGATTTGGACCCAATCATTACCTGGTGCACGACAATGGGCGTTTCTTCACACACGATTTGACACTCCCAAAGGATATGCTTTTGTAAATTTTAAACTCTTTTAAAGCCATCATGAAGTATTTAAATAGATGATGAATATTAATGTACTAGTATAAACCTAAAGTTCCACAAATTAAAAAAGATGTTTTCATGATTTAGACACCCTATAAGTGATTTATCATGATTATTTGGTTCCCCTATATGATTTTTTTTCTTATACAATGATTTTTGGTATTAGTCAATGGTAGGAACCTGAAAAAACTATGTTAATGATGAATACAACAAACAATGTAATGATTAACCACCTTAGAAACTGAATTTTATGGTAAATGGAATGAAAAATGTTGTTTCTATTCTTACACTACTTTATAAAGAAATGAATCATGATTTACTTATAAATGAGAAAAGGAGGTAACAATGTTCCTTTGAGTCCTTTATTAGGAAACACCCACCTTATTTTAGTGTTTCCACTAATCCACTAGTAGCTGATAAATGGATCGATACCACAAAAAATATATTTTCACTTCTCTGGTGTTCAATGTAAGAAAAAAATATTTTGGTTGTATACCATTTGGAAGGTGTGTAAAATCAATGGTGGAATATTATTAATAAAACTAGAAAAGAATAAGAAATCAACTCCATGAAGTGGGATGAGCATTAAAATATTATTTTCCAACAAGTACCATTCTCATTTTCTTAATACAAAAATGGAGAAGTTATTCCACATGATTAATCAAAAAGATGATGAATCTTTTAGTACTTATGAAGAAAATTTTATAAATATTGTGTGATAATATTTGAGTATTATCATGCATCTTGAATGTAAGGTTGACCAATTCATCAGTTTCTTAGAACTAAATCTCTAAAGGGTGTTATCTACAATAGACCTTAGATGCTATAATGAAATATTTCAATGTGAACTAGAAGTGGAAATTAATTCTATAAAACCTCTTAGATATAGTGATAATAAATGGAATATGGGGTTCTATGAAAATGAAAATGATATTTCACATAAGGGAATGAAAAAGATTCGAACTCCTAATTTCTAAAATTCTGGTAAATAGCACTTATGTGAATTATTTAAAAGAACAAGAACGTGTTTCAAGTGTTGGAATCCAATCCATGCAGAAAAATATTATATAAGTGATCTGAATAGGCCATTCAATTAAATTAATGGATAGATAGCTCAATATAATTCACCATTGACACTCTAGTGTTTCATGTGCATGAAATATGGACATTATGGGAATAAATTCCCTAATCCAATGGCTACTGTGAATGGTAAGCAACAAAAACCTCTAAAGAAAAAGGACAAATTGAGAGCTTATGAAATTATAATGGATGAATTGAATCATTTTAATTATGATAAATTTATCCTCCTCTCCTTAGCAGCTAATTTCATTTTTAATTTTGTCTAACTATGTCCTATGAAAATATAATTATTCATATTTTAGTAAAATTTTATGTGATTATCTCTATCTGTATGGATTCTGGAATAATGAAATTACATTTGATATTCTAACGATATAAGGATGAACCCAAGCTTCTAATAAAAATGTTTTTTTATAATATAAGATCATATATAGGGAATAACAGATGAGATTTCATTTGTTAGTGTATATGTATCCACGTAAGATGAAATTAAGAGTTATGGATACTATTATGGGTTTATGATTTTAATTTTGATTATAATTTTAATGGCTTAGACACCCCTTTTTGAGATTTTATGTGATGGGATATTATCTAGATTATGTATATTTCGAGAGACATTTATGAAAATACAACCCATTGGCTTTTTATATATTTACAAAGTTCATTGTGGAGAAATTAATGTACACTTTTTGGACATATTATTAAGTTAATGGAAAATTCTACTGTTATATTATCTTTAATGTTTTGATAATTTTGGGTTGTATTCAATCACCTTATGAAGTCATCACACTTCGTTGCTGTCAGATTATTTTTATCTCTGGATCTGCTTGATAGAATATTAATTAATTAAGTGGTAAGGTTAATGGATTGGAATAATCAATTGTATCTAATCAAGATCAAAAATTTTCCTTGACATTTTAGTAAAGCCTTCATCAAGATATTGATGTTTATTTGATATTTATCACTATGTATCATACTCGGACCGATGGTTAGTCTGAGATAACAATTCAAACCCTATAAGATATGATAAGATCATGCTCAATGAAATTAAAATGTGTTTGGGATCGAAAACATCCTCATTTTGTGTTTCCTTCAAAAATATGTTTCACTTGAGCAGTTATAAGGCTCCTTATGAATCCCTTTATGTAAATAAGTGTATAACTCAAACATACTGGAATGATGTTGCAGAAAGAAAACTATTGGGACCTGAGAAAGCTGATGAGATGGTAAGGAAGGTTTGATCCATTCAAAAAAATATAAGTATAACACATATTTCAAAGAAATTTTTTGTTCATAATCTTCGATGTGATCCATAATTTTATTTTTGTTATAATTTCATTCTATCAATTCCTTTATGGATGAAATAATTGATAAATAAGCCCTAGGTATATAGATATCTTTGAAATTATTAATCGTATTAGGACCATAACTTATAACTCAATTCTTCCTTCAATCCTATATCATGTAATAGAGGTATTCCATGTATCTCTAATGAGAAAGTATATACCTTAACCATGACATGTACCAAACTTAGAGGTCATTACATTGGAGCATGATCTTTCTTATGGGGAACAATTTATTGGGATTCTGGATCAAAAATAGAAAGTGATATGAAATAAGACCACTCACCTAGTCAATATTTTGTGAAAAAAACACCAGTTTAAGGAAGTTACATTTGTAATAAGGTGTATGTATCCCCAGTTTTGGGTATCAAAGTGATGAATTTTTAGTGCGACATACATTTTAAGGGAGGTAGAATGTCACAACCAGAGGTTTCGTGAAATATCCTTTTTCAAATATATTTAATATGTTTAATATTTTACATAACACACAACACAGATTTATAATTCATTAAAAACACTGATTTTGGCTTGTTTTATACACAATTTAGGTTTTATCTTACATTACACACAATACTGAGTTTAAACATGACAAGATGTACTATTTAAATATTAATATTTAATATAACAGTTATCACTGAGCCATTGGGATGTTGATTATGAATAAGATTAAATAAATTATGAAAATATGGTTAAAAATTTTATATATAATTAATTATTTTTTGACTAATTAATTTTAAATTAAAAAAAAATCCCTTTTTAAAATAAAAGGAAGTATTTTTTAAAAATAATTTTTATGCGCACAAGTGTGTTTTGCATCAATAAATTAAAAAAATCACTTTTTTTAAACTATATTAATTAAATATATATATAATAAATTCAATATAATTTGTAACATTCATCTTATTAATTTTCTAAGAAATAATAATTATAAATCCGATTTTACTCTTAAAACTATATTTTTCAAAAAATTATTTTTTTTTATTTGGGAGAACTAATACTAAAATTAATCATAAACACTTTTAGTTGAAATATTTTTAAGAAAATAATTTTTTACATAAACATGTCAAAATTATATTAGGGTTTATTTTTGGGATTTTTTTTGAAAAGTTATATATTTTGGTGAATAATGAAAAATACATCATTTTAATTGAAGATTTCATTTTCATTTAAATTATTTATAAATATAAATTGTGTTTTAAATTAGTTTAAAAGTAAAATTATATCAATTATAGATTTATTAATACAATTTAAATCATTTTAACCATTTTCAAATTGAATTATGATATAAAAACAATGTAAACATTTGAATATTTTCTCTTTAAACCTCTATTTCTCATCGCGTATGTGGGATTAATTTTAAATTAACTTTTTACACTTATATTAATTTAATTTAGAAAATTGGATTCCATATTTGGAATAATTATAATTTATATTATATAATAATTTCAACTTAGTTTTTTACCAAAATTAATTGTCGAAACATTAGAACATAATTATTGTGTCTAAGGAATAAATTTGTTTATTAGGGGTTAAACTAAAGAGATAGGGGCTAAAATGATCTATAAACTTGTCTAAAATATATTGGATGTAACTATTTATAAATTATCATTTATAAGTTTCTAATTTAAATTATTTTGGATCCTTTTTCCATGAGAAAAACTAGGGTACGCCTTTTTCTTTCAAAAAATTATATGTGTTCCACTCACCTAACTTATAAAAGGCCACCCCTCTCTTCTCTAATTAAAAACTTAAAAACACTTTAATTCATCCAATACCTGCCCAAATAAATTTCAAAAATTCATCATATCATCCTATAATCACTATTTTGTGCATAAATCCATCCTATTAAGGACTTTTCAGCAAACCTAAGGAAGATACCAAAAAGAAGAGGAGTTTTAAATGCATATGATGGAAGTTAAGAATTAAGGTAAGAGATTTCTGTATCACTTTTTACATCCATGTGACAGAAAAAAATATTCACCATGTATTTATTTTATATGGAATATATACTACTGATGAATTTATTTAATGATGATTAATCTTCAAATTATTGGGATTTAAATATCCATTTTAAGATAACTCATTCATGGGGTTTACGGTTCAAGGGTTACCAATGCAGAAATGGATTTTTGTCTCAATTTTCCTTATTTGAGACATATGTTATGTTATGAACCTATTTTATTTTATGAGTTTTATATACATCCACTTATTCATTTAATATCATGAATTTATTTATTCTCATGATATTTCAATTTTTATTTAATGATATTATTTCATATATCTAATGATTCAATGTTTGCAAATTAGTAATGACTTGTGGTACATTCTCATATTCTATCAGGATTCTTTATATTTATACTTCCTATAATGAAATATTTCGATCCATATCATAATAATTATCTTGAATTTTATTCTTTTATGGTCATTCATGAGACTTTCAAGTAAATTTACCATTGTTCACTCTTTGGATCTTAAAATAATGGATTAAATATTTTTAAGAAAAATATCCATTTTTATATCTTTAGTTGAGAACTATTTTTCTTTCAAAACTATATTTTATAAAATTTCTTTTAATTTTTTTAACATTCTGGAAATTTTTTATTGAAAAATTTTTACCCAAGTTTGACTTTTTTACAAAATGTTTTTAATGGAATATTTATATCATTTTTAAAACTATGTCAATTTGTCTTTTACCAAAAATGTAAAAGAAATATTTTTTAATGTGTATTTCATGTATATAATTTTTCACTATCATGAACTCAAAATGTTTTAAATATTACTTTATAATTTTTCAAGTTTATTTCCAATGAATGTTTTTAAAAAAAATTATGTTATCAAAATTATTTCTCCAAGATGAAAGGGTATTTTCTTAAATAAATATTTTAAATGATTTTCCAAAATTATTTTCTAACAAAGATGGCATCCTTTGATGTTATGTATGATTTTTTGTGGATAATATTGAATTATAATATCTTTATTCTTTATCTAGATGGTTAATGTTTATGTTGAGGAATTTTTCTATGAAACCTGTTTTATTTACACTGGTTATGGTGAGTTGAAATGATGAATGTTTTATGGTATTGTGGAAAATATAATTATGGTTTTCATTATGAAATGGGTGGGAACTATTTAATGCTACAATTTATTAGGTAGATATGAATAACTCTTGAGTACATATGTTATGTGTAAACCATATTACATCTCTATAATTTTATGTGTGAACTAGATTACGTGTTCATAATGTTATGAGTGATCCTGATTACATGCTCTTAATGTTATGAATGAACCTGATTACTTGTTCACAATTTAATGGACAAACACGATTACATGTTCACATTTTTCTTCATAGAGATATATTAAATGTCCACAATGTTATGAATTGACCTAGTTTCATGTCCATATTTTTATGCAAGAGCCTGATTTCATGTCCATATTCTAATAAGTGAACCTGTTTCTATTTACACATGTTCACAATGTTATAAGATGATGTGTATGCCACAAATCTATATGTTAAGAAACTTTTATACTATTATGGCCAATTTTCTCTAGTTTCTTTATGGTTCATGTTTTATGAGATTCCAATATTTATACTATGACTCATATTTATAATATATGATATGTAGGGTAGGGTTTTAAAATGTTATACACATGTTATCAAGCCCATATGCTCATGTTATATTAATATCTCTATTATTTACCCTTATTTAGCATCTAGGATCACTGTTTCATGTGTTTCCTTTATATAGGATGTGAAGAAAGGTTTTAAGTAGGGTATGTCTATGTTGAGAATGAAATAGGAAGATATTTATGGGAAACATGAATATATTTAACTAAATAAGAAAATTGTTCAGCCATTCACAAAATCCACTAAACAATTGTGGTCCTCAGGTAGGTGTTTGGGTAATGTATTAAATATTCCTCTAAAAATATGTAATAATTATATATCAGTAGATTACTATATGGATAAATAAATATCAGTAGTTAAATTAATTAAATAATATTTATTTAAATGGTATTTAATTTACCATTTCCATCTGTTCCATTAAAATCTATCTACAAGCCTCTATAATATTTATTGTCCCTTAAATAATGACTATTTAATTAATAAATAATTATTGTTGCATTATTTTCCAATAAAAATAAAAAATATTGTATTCATGAAATCTGGCGAATAAATATGTTTTATTAATTAATCTACATGATTATTCTTATAAATAAATCAAGATCAAATATTGGGGATTAACCAATCCTAAATAATTATTAAACCATAAAGAGGGGAAAATGTTTGTTATAAATTATTAAATTCAAATATAATTTAATTGTGATATCTGAGACACACTTGGTGCTTTGTCCACTAAGAATCTTTATTAGTGGAATTAGGGGGAGCTTCCTAAATTATAATGTTAGCATCAACAACATTCCAAGTAAACCATAGAGAAAAAATTAAATATTGAAATGAAATATAAAATCATACAAACACTTACTGTGCAATATAATCACATTTCCATGATATATCTAATCAAGAAGGTTGAAAGTAGTTGTCATCAACTTATGTGATCAATAAAATTTTCTTTGACTTTCAATAATTGAACCTTTCTAGAAAATATCATGGTTATGTATTTATTTAGGATGTTTAATTCCAATAAAGGTCCTGATATATCAAATTCTACTAAATAGTAAAAGGGACAAATCCTTCATTTCATTACTCATTAATTGAATATCACTTGGGACATACCGATCATATCTTACATCGTCATGAATATATGTTGTCAAATTTTTCTTCAATTAATAAAAAATATATAACTAATTATATCCCTTAATAATAATCATAAATTCTAAGGATCAATACACGCATACACAAATATAAAAATCTAATGAAATATATATATATATATATGTGGATTTCCTACTGGTGATTTTTATTCTCATAATCTCATGCATTGTAAATTATTGAGGGCATACACTATAAGAAATTACATCAAAGTACTCTAGTTATACACCGCTAATTTACTAAATAATTTTTGTCTCATGAAATGATATCATAAATTTATATAACGTATATTTAATAATACTATCATGGAATTTCTAGGTTCTCATCATATCAAGGAAATGATAAGGCCTTTTAATGTGATAGTCACTCTTAAGAAATTATCAAAAACTATATCATAAAGAAGGATAATCATGATGTGATAATAATTTTATTAACATTTAAAAAATGAATACATGTAATCATAAATTACATAAAAGTTATTTCTAGAGAAAAAAATCCAACAGTTCATGTACTTTAGGACCATCTTACCACTCCTTTCCTCTATTAGTTTTAGATAATATGATAAGGATTTTGATACTAGGATACAATTCATTAAAAACCAAGGATTAGTCACTAAAAAATATTTAGTGAACCGTGTAAAAATAACTTGTGTTATATGAGTTCTTTCTCACCCTCTATCACTTTTCATCATCATTTTATTTTGACCATTAATACTATCTTTAATTAATATTAGAATAATTTTTTTGTAATTTTTTTTGACAGTCACTGATTCACTCCCCTCTTAGTGGTTGGGTATATTTATCATAGGCCTCACACTGCTTATACAAATAAAATTAAAAGATCTCCCATTGTGAAAAATAAATGGTTTCAATAAAATATGAGTTAAAAATACTAATTTGTTAAAAAAATATATTCATCTATAAAGAAATAATTCATTAATATGTGTTCAAAAATATTTATTTTAAAAAAATTAAATTGATAAAAAAAATTAATTTTTTTTTAAAGTTTGAAATGAAAATCACTATAACAAAGATATTAAAAGAATCATAGGAAAGAAACATAAATAATCATACTATTGAAAATATTTTACTATATTAGTTGCTATAAAAAAACTAAAAATATTATTGAAAATGAAATTATTTTATTTTTAATTAGATGATTCATAAATTGATTTTTTATGATATTTAGAAAAATTAGAATTTTTGTTTTTGTCTATTAATTATTTATTTGGTTTATCTTTTAGTATTCATCTCAAAAATGATTTCAAAATTTTTAATTATTTGTTTAAACTTTTTTTCATTCTTGTGATGTCTTTTCTTTATTTCTATAATATTGATTTCTAGACCTAAAACTAATGGGTTTATTATGATTAGTGGAACATATAAAAATGTAAAATAACACATTCTTGTAGATGCAAAAAAAATATTTTTATTAACAAAACAGATTATAGGATGAGAAATTATAGAAAATATACATGAAAATAACAAGTTAAAAAACAAATAAACAAGAAATGTTTCATCTGTTTCTTTTATCATCTATACTCCAAAATCTTTATTTTATTGACCTCTAATCCATGTGAATCCTTCCATCCACCAATGAACGATATTTTTCCATCCCAATAATTAAGATCATTTCAAATCCTTTAGGATAGAATTAGGAAAATATTAGTAATTTATAGGATTGGGGAAAAAAATTACCCAATCTCCAGAAGGCCACATTTGCAGGAATGGTCGGGGAAGAAACTGGAAACACCAAGAAGACCTATTATAAGATATAAAAACAAGAGAATCTGATTCATGAGAGACATGCTCATGTGGAAGGGCCTTCTTTGAATCGAACCTTCGCTTTCCTCAAAGGTGTACCTAACTCTTCGATCCAAAGAATTGGGAACATTTCACACATCAAAGAGGATCTGGATGCTATTTCTAAGTAGATTAAAATGGGTGATTTATCAATAATTACTCAATTATTTCTTCTTAAAGGATTCCAACCTTTAAAAATTGATGAACTTAAGAAACTTATTTCTTTTATTTTGGGATTTACATCTTTCAAATGTGTCTCTCTACAATCATTATACTTCAATATTTTCTTCCCCATAGAGGAAATGAAATTTACATCTTGGGTATTTGGTTTCATTACTCTCAAACCATGGATTGTTCACCTTAGGGAATGGTATAAAAATTCCATCCATTTAATGTTGGTAACACCACCACACAAATTTGGGTAAGAGTGTATAGGTTTAATTGGATTCTTTGGAACCCCAAAATTTTTTATGATATTGCTCTGTCAATTGGGATTCCTATAAAAATTGGCAAGGAAAAGGATGTGGATCTATTTGGTCACTACGCCCGATTCATAGTTGAGGTTGAATAGGGACCAACCCTAGCTGATAAGGTTATGCTTACTATTGATGATGTCATTATTGAATTGAAGACCATTTATGAAAAAATCCCGAATTTCTACAAATATTGTTGCATTATAGGTCCTGACTCGTCTACATGTAGGCATTCAATTGTTTGCAGTAATTGTACTTCACGTAGATATGATATGAACAGTTTTCCTAAAAATATTAAACATACACATGTTTAGAAGCCTGATTTTAAGGGTAATGATGGACCTATCATTATTTTTGATAAGAAAAGGTTTAAGGTGTTGTTCTTGAGGATGTTTTCCATTGTACAGTTGATTAGAAAGGTCACATATATTCCTCTAAATCTAATAATAAGTCAAAATATTGGGTTTCCATAATTTTTGAAGAGGTGAATCTATAAAATTCTGATAATAAATTTTAAGGAAAATGTGATGATTTGCAGCAAATTCAAATGTCATCATCTTCTCAATTATCAATCCATGTTGATAACTCCAAAGATAGAAAAGAGACTAAAGATTTCACTCAAAAAGAAGCTTACCATACAACTTCAAATGATGGGATGGTTACTTAGAATATCCAAAAGGGTAAGAAAATATTAGAAATTGACTCCCCTTTCATTTCTAATCCGGGTCATTCTTCTTCAAAAACCATTGTGGACAGTGAAGGCTTTCAGCTCATTTATTACAAGAAGGAAAAGTCTTCTGTTATACTGACTGTAGGTAACCCTTCCTTGGGTCAAAATATTGATAATGATTCTAAGATGAAGGATACCACTTTTGTATCTCCTGATGAGACTTAGGAGATCCTTTCCCAAGATACTTCAGTTGAGGGAGTGACTTCTCCTGGAAATTCCCAAGAGAAAGAAGACATCTCTTATTCTGCCAGAACTGATGCTGATACACTTTCAGAAAGTCTAAATTTTCTTAATTCGTGTAAAAGAAGATCAAGAGGTTAGGGTCATGGTTGTGGAAGGACGGAATGGCATGCAATTCAAGAAGAATAGAGAAAGATAACAACCAGATTGATAAAAAAGATAGGTAGACAATTTTATGCCTTGCAATTTTCCATGTTTTCTATTATCTTTTTGTATGCTCTCTTATTCTTTCTTTTTAATTTAAGAGGCACTACCTCCACCTTTTAAAAAATTATTATACTAATGGAAAAATGTAGATCTTTAGTGTAATATTTAATCTTGTATAGAGTTAATTATTTTAATAAATTATGATTATAAATTTTATACATTTCATAAGTTTTTAAAATAATAATTATATAAGTAAGAAGAAGGGTATGAATAAATAGAGTAAAAAGAACAAGAATAAGTGTCATTTTAAAAGGGAAGAACTGAGAAAAGTTGATAGATTTTTTTAAAGGAGAAGGATTGGTGAGTGGATTATAATAAAGACTAAAAGAAATGATGAAGGATTAATCTCTCAAGTATTGATTTCAAATTAACATGGATTTCTTTATTTATATTTTTATAATGGGGGCTAGGTATTTATAATATAAAAATTACATGAATGGTAAAAAAATGTCATATAAGACCATGTTTTGAAATTCAAGCATCAGAGATAAAAACATGAATATGAATAGTTTTCTAGAGAAATGGTTTTCAAAAAAATTATTAAAAATGTAAAAATATTAAATGTGGTTGGATTGATGTTACCTCATCAAGTGGAGTTACAATAAAATTTAATGTGTTTACCTTATGAGGTTTTTGATGTTGATGATGCATTGAGGATGTGATATTCTATTTGAAAAATAAATATTCATGATTATTATTGGAAATTATTTAATTTAAAACCCATATATTCTTAGATTTATAATTTAGAGTGTTGAATTCCTTTGGAATATATATTTTCTCTAATTCATTATATTTAGAATTCTTATCAACTTATTTTTTCATATTTCTATAAAAGGGGAATTTATTAAATATATTTCATTAATTAGTCCTGGAATATTTGATTATATATCGGTATTTTGGATGATTTTTAAAATAAATACATTTTCTTGAACTTTTCATTCCTTCTGTAAATATATCTACTAACTTATTCATATCTCTAATTTTGAAATTTTGGCTATATAATTATATTGTATTTTTTTATTATTTTGTATAGGATTACCTATTGGTTTTTAACTTCTAAAAATATGAGAAATGATCGATAAATATTGAATATAGTCGAATGGATAGTTTCTTGATTTTCTCATATATTGATTCTAAATCATTCAAAATTTTGGGATTCATTTTCTTTGATCTTTCAGTATCCGAATCCAATTTATATATATATCTCTTCTACTTTTAAATATTAGAGTAGGAGTCCTAATATCTTTCTTTTGAGAAAGAATATTTGGATGATGACTTTGATAAACTATCTTATTCAGCATAGTATAAATCTTATAAAAAAAATATAAAGAGCTCACAACACATTTTTTGAATCTAAATTTTTATATATATTTTTGGATTATATCCTTTGAATTAGTATATTCTCTCCCATATAGTGATTTATCTTTATCTCTTTGGAAGGATATAAATATGTAAAATGTTAAATAAAAAAATTTAGTTCCTATATTCTTTTGATTGATAAGGTGGTAATATAATTTCCGTGAAGTTAATTATGTAATATTTATCTCTAATCATTGAATGTTTATAATTTTTATCTGAATGGTTTGAATTATATAAATATTTATTGAACCATTTTAGATAATAAATATTTTTTTCAATAGATCTCTATAAAATTTATGCTCAATAAATTTACATATTTTCTAGGTAGTGAGTATAAAAAAGATTAAACAATTATGTTTACACCACTACTCATGCTATAGGTTAGGATTTTATGTAAATAAATATTTTAATCAGAAATTTATATTTTATCAAGAGTAAAAGAATTTAACTCCTTTACAATAATAAAATAATATCTAATAATTCGAAAACTGGGTATACTTCTTGATATATGTAATTATTTTACCATATCTATTTAGTAAATAAGATGTAATAGTTGTATTTTCATAAACATTGTTGGTTTCAATAAGAAAATGGAAAAAATGCTTATTATATCTTTAATATCAAATTTTTAGAGTCTGTTAAAGTTGTAGAGACTCACTTTGAGACCACATACTATGTATCAAAGAAATCCTAGAGGTTTCTAAGTGGATCATTACTCTCTTGATTATAAGAGCAGAAAATATATAATAATTAAAGAGATGGGTTTGATACCACTCTTTAGTCTATAGAAAAGGTAAAAAGATGAAATCCAGTAAGGAATATCAAGAGAGTGGTGAATTAAAAAATATAAAAAAACACATTTATTAATATTCCAAAATAAAAAAACATAATGAAAAAATATAATTTCATAGAAACAATGTTAATGTGTTAAAATATAAATTGATTAATAAATAAAACATAGAAATCTGAGGGATAATATGAGTTTCAAAAATGAATTTCTATAAAATTGAATACATTCCATTCAATTTTATATAATCCATTTAATATCTCTCCCAAGATTTTTTGGTGAAAATGGGATTTTTGGACCTTACAGCAGGTGACGTACAATTAGTAGAAGTCATGCACCAGCCCAGGAGAGACTATATGCCTTGGACAGTGGCACTGTCTAGTCCACAAGGCGTTCCAAAAATTCATGTAGCTAACCATGAACCCAAACCAATGGTTATGAATATGGTACATGGTCTACCATAATGGAATTCAATCTCCCATTGAAAACCATGTGGCCTTGTCTATCTTTATACAGAGAGGGATGCATGGTTTTCGCACAGTTTGGTAAATCATGTGGCTTGTCTAGGTCATTAAAAATCTGAATGTTACCTTTATACCCTCCATCAATATAACCCCATTTCCACCCATTTCTTCCCCCTTTTAGTATTTTTATCCCTATGCACCTCCCCCTATCCTCCTTGCTCCATTGGACCTCTAAATTTGTGGTGGTTTTGGTGTATCCTTCAAGAAATCATCAAGTATACCCTTGAATCTAGGTTTCTTCTTCCTTCAAGGTTTTTATTTCATTTAACTTTGTGTCATTAATTCTTCAGTGAGTTGGTTTACCAAAAACTGGGTTGAACCATGGTTCTTTGGGTTTAATCCTGCTATTTATGGTTTGATCTTTCCATTATAGGGCCTTTTGTGGTGTGGTTGTCGTTTTTTCCACCGGATTCCAAAATTTTCTAAGCTTGAGGTAGGTGATTATTTGTTTTATAAATATTATATGGTTTTGGTATAGTTTATGTGTTTTATAAAAGTTATCCATGGATTATGTGTCTGGTGTGAAATGTGTTTTTAAAATTTTTCAAGTTCCATGTTAATAGAAACATGATTTTACAAATGTAATTGGTTGGATTTCATGTGTGACTTCTTTATTGTGCCTTCTAAATGTGATCCATGAATTTTGTAAGGGGTTTGAAAATTTAATTAATTTTTTTTTGTGTGTGTGTATGATTTTAAAATAGGTTTTTCCTAAAAAAATAATTGGTTTTTAGGTGCATTTATATTTCTTCGTGTATGTATGTGAAAGTGGTGATCAATTGGACATGTAAAATGGAAATTGAGCACAAAGGGAATCTTATGTATCTAGTTGGGAAGACTATGACTAGTATGCTGGTCATATTGGTGGGGTCGGGTCCCAGTTCCTTATAGAAGGATTGGTTCTACAAAATAAACCAACTAATGATGATGATTTGATACCACTAGAACATTGGATAGATTTCTCTCTAGTGGATCAAGCATTAAGATGCTCTGGTTTGTGATTGATATACAATTTTTTACTAAGATACGAGGTTCCTAGGGTCCCACTACTACTAGTGCCTTTATTTATTACCCATAATTCCCTTAGGATGTTTTTCTTACCATCCTCATATGGTAGACCTTTCTAATCATTTTAAATTCTCAAAATCATACTTATCATGGAAATTTTTCCCTTAAAACGCATTGTTAAAAATGTTTTTTATATTTCTTAAAACTAGCTTGGTAATATTTATTCTAATTTTATGGCATGGAATGTTTATTTGGGTGGAATATTATTGGGAATTGTATCACACCCTACATACACCTTTGGGTGTATATAGGCCTTGTTATGTTTGACCTAGGTAAAGTAAATGTGTATCATGGTGATGATGATGGATCTAGTCTCTAGTGTTCCCTATTTCAGGTGTTGGTGGAGGTGGAGTGAGGGTAATTTCCTTATTATATCATGTAGTTTGGGTTTTGTATTTGGAATCCCTGCCTATTTTGTTATTTTTGGTTTTTGGATAAAGATATAAGATGTTTAACTTGAATGTATTGTATCTCTTTTGGATTTGGATATTGATTTCGGTGTGATGTTTTATTCTTGTGAAATTTTTATGCTAATTTATTATGGGTGAAATTGTTCCCAAAAGTGTAATGTTGATACACAAGAACTGGTTTCCAACCCATGGGGATTGGGAATTCCCTTCGTCCCCTACCACAGACCGGGTTGGGTGTTTGGTTGGATTGCACACTAGTTTGGTTAGTGAAAAATTGGTATCAAAGACAATTTTCTCCCTTTATTTGAGTCATCTTATTCGGGATATTTTCGATAAAAATCAGCTTGGACTATCAGATATTGAAGTTCAAGTTGCAAATGTGGTTTTTAGACAACACACCTTGTAACTGGACTTGAGTCTCCTTGGGGTGTTGGGATTTGGTTTGACATTCCTCTAAGTGAGACATATAGGATACATACTATCCATGGATACTATGTGGGGTGTAGTGGTTTTGATTATTATTATAATATATATGGTTTTGTTTTGATTTATGAAAGTTTTTGGTAATTATTGTTGTTAGAAAAAAAATTCATAATGGAGTATTGATAGTTTTTCCATGTCGTTGTTTCTTGATGTGGAAATATTCTTCCTCGTATAATTCTTACGTAGCCATGGGAAGAGGTTAGAGAGAGTTATTACTCACCAATTGACCAGATAGTAGTGGGATTAGTGTTTTGGGTCTTTTTATCCTTAGGTCAGGGAGCGGGCCCTAGTCTTGCTCAGGTTTAGGAAGCCAAACCAGTTCTTGGGAAGGATAAGGCTCATGAGTTCCTCAATAATAAGCATCCCTAATTCTAGGGTATCATGGATCCCCGGGTGGTAGAGGAGTGTATTTAGAAAATATAAATGATTTTTGGGTTCATTGACACTCTTGAGGCAGTCAAGGTGAAGTGTACTTCATTTATGTTGGAAGGTCCTAGTCATAAGTAGAGGGCCTAAGTGGCTCAAGTTGAGAAGTATGTGTAGATAGGTTGGAAGGATATAAAGGTTTCCTATAATGAGAAGTATTTTCCTAAGACCTTGGCCATCACCATGACTTGAGAGCTACAAGATCTCCACTAGGGTGTATTAGACTGTGTAGGAGTATTCCTATCATTTTTCAAGGTTGTTCTGATTCTCACCATGTGTGGTTTCCAATGAGGAGCTTAAGGCTCAATAGTTTTAGTTGGGGCTGCACCAGGATATCTGATCCTAATTCTTTCTATCTGTGTTAAATACATGTGCAGAGTTTGTTGGTTGTTCTTTGATGGTGAAGATTGATCATGGTGGCATTTCTAGTTTATTTTGAGAAGAATAGGATGTATGATGAGTAGGAGAATAAGTTAGGTGGTAGTACAAGCCATCCTTCCCAACTGTCTTCATTGGTGGCTTCAGATGATGGATTAGTCATGTGCTACTATTATGGTAAGGCAGGGCATGTGCAGTATGTGTGTTCTTATCTATCCAGACCTTTACATCAGTGTGTACATATAGAGAACTTGAATTACTCTTTTAGATACATACATCCATACCAAGGTGGTGTAATATAAACAATTTTTAAGGGAATTTCATCCTAGTCAAAGCCATCTTGGATGGAAGGTTTTCAGTTTGGTGGTTGTGGAAGTAGGGATGTATATTATTCTTTCTAGAGTAAGATTAAGTAAGATACATAGGTCAATGTTCATTCTCAGGATCAGTCAAAGACAAGGCATCATCATTCTCAATATCAAGAACTAGTGGAATTAGATGCAGGTCATGTGATAGTTTGAGGAATTGTTTGTATTTCATATTCCATTGTTATTTATATATTTGATATTCGTTCCTCTATTTATATTATATATTCCCATATTTTGGATGTGTTGAAATTTAGAACTGATATTATTTTATATGCGATGGAGTTAGTGATTCCACTGGATAAGAAGAAACAGAAGACTTTCAGGTGTTTGTCTTGTGCACTGATCGTGTTAGGGGTCAATCTTTAATAGGATTTTCTAGTATATGATATGGACCTCTTTGATTTGATTCTCGATATATATTGGATGGTACATTTCCAAGTGAAAATAAATTTTTATCAATGATGAGTGAGTTTCATGGAACCAGATGGATGCTCTTAGGTCTTTTAGGGTGAATGGGATCCTCGGTCAGGACGTGTTGTACCTCTACTTCTAAAATTTGGAAGTCTATTTTTCTAGATCTTTTTGGTCATGTTGGAAGTTGATGACTATAGTGGTTTTGAGATTGTATTACCTCTTATGGAAGATGACTTCCCATATGTATTTCCAGATGACATCTCATTGTTTCCATAGGAGTGATATGTGGATTTTTTTTATTGATTTGGCACTGGGAACACATCTGATATCGCTTCCCTCGCATTGTATTTCCCCCAATGAGTTGAGGGAATTAAACATACAATTGGATGATTTAGAATCCAAAGGATTCATTCACCCGATCGTCTCTCCTTGGGCCTCCCCTATCTTGTTTTCAAAGAAGGCTGATGGATCTCTCTGGTTATGTATTGATTATCGAAAGTTGAATAGTGTAACAATCAAGAATAAATTCTCATTTCCCTGTATTGAATATTTTTTTGATCAACTCAAGGGGTCACGGTGGTTCTCCAAGATTGATTTTTGTTCTGCGTATCACTATGTCAGGGTAAGAGTATAGGAGGTCCCTAAGATGGATTTCTGAAGAAGTTATGATCATTTCATGTATTTGTTCATTCCATTCAGGTTGATGAATAGCATACTTTATGGAACTCATGAGGAGGGTGTTCCATCAGTATGTCAATTCTTTTGTTGTGGTATTCATAGAATAAATGTTGGTCTATTCGGGGACTAAATAAGAGCATGAGAAGAATTCGAAGATTGTTTTGGGAACTCTTTAAGATCATTGACTCTATGAGAAGCCTTATAAGTGAAGATTCTGGATCATGGAGGTTATGTTTTTGAATCAGGTCATATCTGAATGATGGGTTTAAGTGGACCCCAATAAGATTAGTGTAGTGATGTCTTGGAAGTAGACATAGAATGTCTTTGAGATCATGATATTTTTGGGCATGAAATGGTATTACATACGGTTCATTAGATATTTCTATTAGTTTTATTTTCTCATGATAGTTTATACTTGGAAAGGTGAAAAGTTTTATAGAGATTTTAATTTAAGATGTTCTTTGATAAGAATAAGTGGTGGTTGAGCACAACCCTAGTTTTTATCTTTTTGAAATCTGGGAAAGGGTATGTGGTCTATTTTGATGCTTTAGGTAAGGTTATTGGGTGTGTGTTGATGCAACATGGTCATGTGGTGGCATATGGATATCACCAACTCCAACCACATGAATAGAATTAACCAACCTATGACTTGGATTTAGAGTCAGTAATGATTTCCCAGAAGCCGTGGCTTTATTATCTCTTTCGGGAGAATTTTGTGGTCAACTCAAATCATAAGAGTTTAGCCTATATTTTCTATTAAAAGGATTGGAATTTGATGTGGTTTCATTTTGATGAATACCTTCAGGGGTCCGATTTTGATATCATGTATACCCCAAGTAAAGGTAATGTGGTTGAATATTCCTTAAGTAGAAATATGTTGATGCATGCAGTGAGAGATTCCAAAGATGAGTGGACCATGATGTATATTTTTTTCCACTTATGTCTGGAAACCAAAGAGAATAGTGAAGGTTCATTATTTTCCAGTGTTCAGCTGACACCTTACCTCTTAGAGTTGATTCATCAAGTGAATCCTAGTGATTATTTATGTCAGCAGTCAAGGTAGTTCTTAAATAGTGGGGAGGAGACCATCAAATGGACCTTATCAACATATGGGGTTTTTTGTTTCAAGGTTTGTTTAGTGGTACTATTGTTTCTATGGAAGGTCATGATGTACGATAGCCACCAGTCTCAATGGTCAGTTCATCCAAGGAACACCAATCTATTCTATGATGTGCATCATCGATTCTGGTGGGTGAGCAAGAGATAAGATACAGCTGAATCCATGTCTCGGTGTTATACATGTCAACGGGTTAAAGAGGAGCACCAAAGGTCATCCAATTTTCTTCTAACACTTTCCATTCCTCCCTTTAATTTCTATGAGGTCTCCATGGATTACATTATCAGCTTACCAAATACACCCTAGGGGAAGAACATGATTTGGGTAGTTATAGGCCGTCTGGAAAAATTGGCCCATTTTATCTCAATCGTGGATTCAACCAAACTCGATGATTTGGGTTTATTGTATGTTCATGAGATAGATAGGATTCATGGTGTGACATTGGATATTGTTTTGGATAGGTAACCCTAGTTTACCTCAATGTTTTAGGAAGGCCTTTATAAGGAAATGGAATCATGGGTTATATTGAGTAAGGAATACCATCTGAAAATAGATGGTCATATAGAGTGAGTGAATTGGAACTTAGAGGACTTGCACTGAGCATGTGTGTTTGATTTTAGAGGCTCATGGGATATCCATTTAGGTTTATTCAAGTTTCTATATAACATTAATTACCAATATTTATAATAATGTAACCATTTGTGGTGCTTTATGGATGGTCATGTCAGTCACCTTTATGTTGGGAAAAGGTGGGTGTGACCTTGTTATTGGGATAGAGTCTCATGCATGAGAGATCTAACAAATTAAATTTGATTAGGAAGAATTTTTTGATATTGTAATGGAACCACAAGTTTTATGACAATCAAAGGATCCAAGCCTTGGAATTCACTATTGGTGATTAGGTGTTTTTCTAGGTGGACCCTCGTTTGGGTCATCGTTAACTTCGTAAGAATGGAAAGAAAACACCGAGGTATATCAGACCTTTTGAGATTACTGAGAGAGTTGGTAAAAAGATATATAAGTTTGATTTTGTGTCCCAGTTAACCTCAATTCATGGAATGTTCCATGTCTCACTACTGAAAAGTATAATCTGATTCTTCCTCATGTGTTGAATTGGGAAGAGTTGGAGTTGAAATCTGATTTGTCGGTATTTGAGAAACTAGTGAAAATTTTGGATTCCTGGTATAATTTGAGTCCTAGGATGTACATACCATTGTTTTAGATTCTTTAGCATCATGGTAATGATGAACATGAGATTTGGGAGCATAAATCTTAGGTTAAGGATCAGTACTCATTTTTTTCTCTGATCAGGCATCAAGTTGAAATTTGGAGGATGGAAAGTTCTCATAATGGGGATAATTTTCACATCCGTGTTTTGATTTTGAGGTATTTTTTGGGTTTATATTGGTTTTACCTTCATTGTGTAGATTTTTTGAGTGTTTTTGATAAAAATGGTATTTTTGAACCCCCACAGCAGGTGGTACACAATTGGTGCATGGTTAGTATAAACCTTATGCCTGTACAGGAGAGATTGTGTGCCTTGGATAGTGGAACTGTCCAGGCCACACGACCTACCTCATGATGGTGTGGATCACCATGTGACTAGACTAGAGGTTCTGTCTAGGGCGCATGGCCTCCTTCATGGGTTTTCAGTCTCTCCCAGAATACCATGTGACCATATTCATATTTGGAGAAAGAGGGATGCATGGTTTTTTCACAGGGTTTGGGAAACCATGTTTCCAAGTCATGTACTCTATCTATGTCATTAAAAATTTCAAAATTTCCATTCAACCCTCCCCTAATTTAACCCAAATTTTACCCATTTTCCCCCTATTGTGATTTTCTACCCTAGGCACCTCCCCATCTCCTCCTTTATCTCTTTGACCTCCAATTTTGTAGTGTTATTAGTGTGGATCCTTCAATAAATTTTCAAGTAAGCCCTATCTCCTTGGTTTATTCCTTCTTCTTGGTTCTCCATTACTTTATATTGGGGTTTTTCATTATAAAATGTGTAGGTTTCACTAAAATGGTTTGAAACATGGTTTTTTGGGTTTAATATTTGTGTTTATGGTTTGATCTTACCTTTATAGGGTCTTCTTGTGGCGTGGTTTTCATTTTTTCACCGGATTCTAGAAGTTTCCAGGCATGAGGTAGGTGATTCCATGTTTTAGTATTTGTAGATGATTTTTGTATTCTTTATTTGTTTCTTAAATATGCTCCATGGATTATGTGTGTGGAGGGAAATGTGTTTTCAAATGGTTTCAAGATTCATGTTGGTTGAAAGAGGATTTTACAAATGGAATTGGATGGATTTCATGTGTTCCTTCTTTGTTGTGCCTTCTAAATTTTTTTCCATGAATTGTGAAATGGGTGTGAAGAAAGTTTTAAAATTATTTTAGTTTGTGAATGGTTTTGAAATAGGTTTTTTTATGATAAATGGTGGGTTTTTAGGTGAATTCATATTTCATGGTGTCTGTATGTGAAAGTGGTGACTTATGTGGCACATGAAATAGAAATTGAGCATAAAGGGAATCCTAAGTATCAAGGTGGGAAGAGTAGGACTAGTATGCTAGTCAGATCAGCAAGGATGAGACATGGTTACTTATAGAAATATTGAAACTATAGAACTAACTGAACAATTATGATGATTAGAGACCACTATAACTTTGTATATATTCCTCTCTAGTGGGGTGTCTATGAGGACACTATGTATTGTGGTTTCTATACCATGTTCCACTGAAATATAGGGTTCCTAGGGTCCCACTAGTTCTAGTGCCTTTTTGGATTACTTGGGTATCTCTTATGATGTGGTTTTCACCATCATCATACGGTGTACCTTTCTAACAATTTTAAATTATAAAAAGAATGCTTCTCTTAGAAATTATTTCTTTAATGTTTTGTTAAAAATTATTTTCACATTTTTTTTAAACTATAATGGTATTTTTTTTTATTGTAATGTTATGGCATGGAATCTTTCTTTGGGTGGAATCCTACTGGGAATTGTTTAAAACCCTACGTACACCCTTGGGTGTATGTAGAACTTGTTCCGTTTGACCTAGGTAATAGAAAGATGTATCGTGGTGGTGATTCTTGATCCAGTTTCTATAGTTCCCTCTTTTAGGTGTTGGTGGAGGTGGAATGAGGGTTTTGTATCTATTATTGTATGGAGGTTGGGGTGTGTAGTTGGTCTCCCACCCCATTATGGTATTTTTTGTTTTTGGTTAAAGATGTAAGAATTTTTAACTTGAAATTGATGTATCTTTTTTGTATTTGGATATTGATCTTGGTTTTATTTTTTATTATTGTAAATTATGTATGGTAACTTATTATAGGTGAAATCATTCCAGAAATTGAAATTTCGATACCGAAGAACTAGTTTCAAGCTTGTGGGGATCTTGAATTCCTTTTGGTCTATGCCACATATTAAGTAGGTTGTTGGTTTGGATGGAACAATGGCTTGGTTCGTGATAGTAAATATATTGAATTCAAATTTAAAAAAGTGATATTCCAAATATTATAAATAAATTAATGTACAATGTTTGACAGGATATGATGTATAGAATGTTAATGTAACACCCTGGTTCTCAGTGGGTCATTAATTTAAGTCGTGGAATATCTCTTGTGATGTTCTTGGACTTCATGGTGGTTTTTATTTCTGTTTGGTTAATTTTGGAGTTGTGTGGAATCAAAAAAAGCGGGTTTTAAATGTTCTGGGTTTAAAACAGCCAACACCATACCTTGGTGCAAGACATTGTTACCTAGGTTATCTTGGTGTGAAATGAAATTGAGGGGAAATGGATTTTCTAATCCATGTCCATGTTTTGTTTCCCTAGAAAGGTACATATTAGCCATGCCTTGGGAACCCTCACCAAGCCCATTTTATAGGCCATGGTGATGGAAAACGTACTGGGTGGATATATTTGGTAGGGTCAGTCATGTCATGTTGGTTTTTTGAAGAACACCATTGCCAAGGATGGGCCATAGTGCTAGCCATTTTGATGGTCAATGTAGAATTTATATGGATGAAATAGTCCCCTTCTTCCTCATATATCCTATATTTTGAAGGGTAAAAGTGTGTGATCTTAATGAGGGGTATTTAATGTAAATTTAACCATTTTATTTCCCTTATTAATTAATTTTACTTTCAATTTGGTATTTCCTCGATTTATAGATGAGTTTCTAGATACATTTGGGAAGCCAGATTCTAACATTATATAACCTTATGAGGATAATAAATCATGGTTGTTTCAGACATGTTGTCATTTTTTAGACTTATTAGAGTATAGACCCTCTTCTTTGTTCTCTATTCTATGTATGATGAATTCCTCTTACCCAACTAGAATTAGAGTCTATCATGGTCAGTGTTAGAAATTTATCTTGTCTTGAATCCTTCTTAAATATCATTCTAGGACTGTTGTGATTCCTCGTTGGAATCAATTCTAGGAACTCATATCATAAGGTCTTGATTCAGTTAATTTGATAATATGTTACATGTGATGAAACTCTTGATGAACCTTGACCTTGGCTACATCATGTTTGATATAGGAAGCCCTTGACTTGACAACATGTTTTATTTGGGTTTTTGGCATGATTTGGTTGCATGTGGGTGTGGACTATGAGACCATTATTTGAAGCTTGATCGGATGAGGTGGTTGAACATATCCCTTTGACCTATGATTGTGTTACTTGAATATGGATTATGATGTTTTGGATTTATCTTCAATTTCATGTTATATTTTATATGTCATCTATATATTGTATCATATGTTTTTTTTATTTCTTATATAGTTGAGCATATAGGTGGAGCCTATTGGACTATCCCCAATGAAGGATGTGTCAGGTGAGTGGTCAACATATATTGGACTATCCCATTAACAGAGTTGTGTTAGTAATATTTTCAGACTATTTTGTTGAGGGTGATGTATGAGGCTATCAGTTGATGTTCCATCCAGCATGATGATGAAGCAGGTGAAGCGATATCATAGAACCTGCAATATCTATTATGATTCTATGATATACCTGTCGTTTATATCTATTTTGATTACTTTCATTGCATGCACCAGTATATATGTTATGCACTTATGTTAAGGGTCATTGGTGGTGTACTTATGAGTATTTTTCTCACACCCTACTCAGGAATTTTAGTGCACTTGTAGATTTCATAAAAAGGAATCTCGTGAAGGGAAAGGTCCATGTGGTGGATAGTTGAGTAGCTTTATAAGGTGGATACGGTCATTTCTAGATAGAATTCAGGATGGATGTCTATTTTTACATGTATTTACTAGATTTACACCATTATTCATATCCCTTATTTATTTTTATTTTATGTTTCTGACATGCCATATTGAAATTTTATGGGTTGGTATTTTTGACTAAGTTACCATTACTCTGATGTATATTATTTATTCATTATTTGTTGATGTATTTGTATTTATTCCATTTTTGTACTCTGATATTTACCTGGTACTGAGGGAATAGTCTACCCATGTTATTATTTTAGGAATTATTACTATTAATCAACCTCTTATGTTTAAGGTGGAAATCATGAGGTTTTCTAGGCACTCTGGTTCAAACACGGTGGTTCGAATTGGGGTGTTGAAAAATGGTATCATAGAACCAGGTTCCCTAACTTGTTTTTTGCATTTTCCTTGATTTGGGATGGGTTATACAAGATATAGGATGGTTAAGACTTGGGTTGGGGAACTATGTTGGTGTCTGTATGGAACTATATAGTCAACCTATGAGATTTCATAAAAATGAGAAATTATGTTTTTATTGTTTGATTTTACCATTGATGAAACTTACCTTGTGTGATGCACATGTTATTAGTATACTGATTTTTGGGATTTGGTGTTCATTCATTCATCATATTTTAGTAGATAGTATCAAATTCCATATACCTACTTCTTTTATTAGATAGATCATAAATAATTGAAACCCTATTTAAATTATGATATGTGATTTTGGTGATTTATTTATTACATTCTTTTATTTGAGAATGATTATTTTATTCTTTTGTGTATATTTGTGGTTGTGACTAATGATAATGTACTAGAGGATTGGATTGGGTTTATTGGTAGATATTAGGGGGATTATTCTTTTTTCCATTTGGTTTCCTCTTAAGTTAAATGTTATCTGGAACCATTTTTTGTGTTTATATTCTATTAGAGTTATTTTCTTTAAGTTTTTGGATTTCTCAAGGGTTTAATCTATAAATTACAGAAATGTCACCGAGTCGAAATATTGTATAGCTAGCTATGCCACCTATTATGAAGGTGGATACAATTGAGTATTATCACATGGTTTATCTAGAGGGAAAATATATAGAACTGGTCTAATCAATACAATTTTGATTATTTCATGTTTTTGGTGAAGGATCCTATAGGTGTGGGCCAAAATGGTCAATTACTCTCAAGACTTCTATCTCCAACACCCATATAATTCTAGGGAACTGGAGGGCATCAAGACATGGAGGACTGGATATGGTTCATTGAGTGAAATTGCACCTAGTAGAGAACCCAGAGGATCGTAATGTGAAGTTTGTGAACTTTATTCTTCAACATTCAGCTCAAAAATAGTGGGATGTTATGCGGCATGCTGGTAAACGAGAAGGGGTAACTTGTGAGAACTCTAATGAGCACTTCTTCAAGGATTTATTACCCAATTCATTGGTTCTATATCATTCTTAAGAGTTCATAGATCCCAGTAGGTGTTGATGACAATTTCTGCATATTTAACATGCTTCATCAAACTAATTAACTTTTATCCTCTTCTAGTGGGGAATGTGGTGCATAATTTCACAAAGTTAGTGATTTTTACTCACCCATATTTGAGGTGGTGGGTCAAGAACATTTACCTAACTACCTATTCTGTAGTGCTTCATAAGGAACTGATGATCCATAAGATAATTGTGGAAGACCAAAATGTAGGTCTCTTTCTTATTTCTAGTTGTATAAAAAGGGATTTATCCAATGAATTACCACTTTCTTATACTAATAACAAGAAAAATAACTCAAAAAATAGATTATAGGGTGATGGTCAATAGTCATAGAATATCATTGGTTCCTTGACTCCCTATATGTGAGATGATGTGGTTAATATTTATAACTATGGGAGGAAGGGACACTTTCTCAAGGAATATAAATTTTATCTCAAGACTTTTCACTAGTGTGGAAAGGCTAGTCATATTAAGTAGTTTTATGATAGGTATTCAGGGATGATCTCTACTAAGGAAGAAACATGACCTCAGTAGTAGGTACATACCCCATAAGGGTTGACAAATCATGTAAGTCATGAACTTATGGGGCATCATGTAGTAGTGGTTGGTATAGACTAAGTGGTTGATCAATCTTTAGTTGATGGTGGAGGGGGGCCTTCCATAGATTGCGGTGCAGTCCTAATGTCTTCTACTATATCTATTGCATTGTTTGACACAAGATCTTCCTTTTAATTTATATTGTCTCAAGTGTTTTTAGGGTTGTATTTATTAGTTAATTTATCTCCTAATATTATTTCTATAAATACACCCCTATGAAGGAAATTAAATCATCTTTACTCCTTCAAAAATTTATTATAGTGGTTTTAGTGACAATAATCTGTGTAGTTTAAAGATTTTGGAGATGACAGATTTTGATATGATTCTTTGAATGGAGTGGTTGACCAATTTCCATGAACACATCGATTTTGATTGGATATGGGTGACTTTTACATCTCCCAAAAGGGGGAAATTCATGTTAACCAGTGAATGGAATATTGAGGTTTACTGAGTGGGACCAGGACCTCATCAGAGAGATGTCTTTTTAATGTAGGTGGATAGCATGATCCTTGTATTGGACTAGATATAATCACTCTATTCCTTCCCTCCTATTGTATACCTGCACCAAGGTATCATTTGTGAGGATTTATTTGGGTTTCTACCAAATAGGAGAGTTGAGTTTGAGATCAATCTCAGGCCTAGTGCATGACCAAAATTGATTCCACCAGATCATATACAACAAATTAAGTTGAAAGTTGTCAAGGTGTATCTGGTTAATATTATGGTTAATGGATTCACCAAATTGAGTATCCCCCATTGGGTTCTTTATTATTTTTTTCAACAAGGATGATGTTAGTATTCTCCTTTCTGTGGACTACTAAAATTAGAACCAGATCACAATGAAAAAACGGGTAACCCCTACTAAGAATAGATATCTAGTTTTTTCAATTCAGTGGAGACCAGTGGTTTTCAAAAATTTATCTATCTTCTGGTTAAAATTGGATTCATATCAGAGATTAAGTTATATATCAACCATTTAGGAGAAGGTATGTGTTTTATGAGTATCTCAGCATTCCATTTTGGCTAAATGATGCTCTAGAAGTGTTCATGGCTCTCATGAATAAATTTTTTCCCCCATACATGGAAACTATTTTCATTAACTTCATTGATGGAATATTAATATATTACAAGACATTAGAATCACATATTACACACTTGGATGTCATATTGAGTACCCTTTGAGCACATCAGATTTATGTAAAGTATTCAAAGTTTCACTTTTGGTTATAGGAAGATCCCTTTCTTGGGCACGTGGTTTCTCAATATTGAATGTTAGTTGATCTAGGTAAAATGATGTAATTATGTCTTTAGAATGGATAAAAATGTGTTTGAGATGCAGAGTTTTATTAAGTTAGTTGGGTACTATAGAAGATTAATTAAAGACATTAATCACAAGGTAGTTACCATGACCAAGTTGACCAAGAATTATGTCAAATTTTAAGGGATAAAATAGTGTGAATAAGTATTTTTTTTATATGAAGAAGATTTTGATGTTCGCTGTGATCCTAATTCTTCCCGATCATGGAGTTATCAATGTAGTGTATTAGTACACATTTTCCATTATATTGGGAGATTTCTAATTCATCGTGATAAGGTAGTCACTTTAGTGTCTCGTCAGCTATGACCCCATGAGCAGAACTACCCTACACAAGACAAGGAGGTAATGGTTGTGTTTCATGCATTGAAATGTTGGTGACACTACCTCTTTTGTGAGCAGTTTATGGTTTATATAGACCACAATAGTCTATGGTATAACTTCTACAAATGTGACCTAATTCATTATCAAAGGTGTTTGGTAGAGTAATTTTTAGTGTTTTACTTTGAGTTGGAGTGTGCTCCTGATAAAGTAAATGTGGTTGTATATTCCCTAAGTAGAAAACATATGAATTTGGAGAGAAAATTTTATAAGTAGTTTAAAATATCATGGATTTTTTTCTACAATTCAATGTGTAAATTAATAAGGATTTAAGGGAAGTAGTTTGTGTACCCTTAGTGGTCATGTCCTCATTAGTGGAGTGAGTAAGGGACAACCAAGTGTTTGAACTATAGTGAGTAGCGATGCACAGAAGGTTGGCATCAAGTGGTTCCATTCTTGGGAGAAACTTAGAATGGCGTGGTATAGTTTTATTTCCCGGAAGGGTTATGGATAAATATTATATGAGAGAGGATCTAATAAAAGCCTCTCATTCTTCACAATGAGAAGTGCACCTAGGATCAACCAAGATGTATCATGATGTCATATGTAAATTACAGTGGCCCTGCATGAAGCAAGGCATTACATGATTTCTATCTTATTGTTAGACTTGTCAGAAGATTAAGTTTGACAATCAAATATTTGAGGGTTTCTCTTTCAAATTCTAGTGCCTATGTGTAAGTGGAATGAGGCTAAAATATAATTTTTGATAGGGTTTCCCAGGACATCGAAGGGGTTGAGAAACTATTTGGGTGATAGTGGATCGATTGACCAAGGTTGATCACTTCATACCAACTTGGGAGACAAGATTAGTAGACGAGCAAGAAAAAATCTATTTTTGAGAGATCATGTCACTCCACAGTGGGCCTATGAGCATGGTATATAACAAATATGATCAGTGTACCTTGTATTTTGGTAAATTATTATAGAAGGTGATGGGTACTATGTTTAATTATAGAATGATGTTTCAATCCTCATACTGATGGGAAGTCAAATGGAATGATACATACTGTATAGGATATTCTTTGAGCATGTATTCTAGATTTCAGAGGAGATTGGGATGATCACTTGGTTCTAGTAGAGTTTCCCTACAATAACAACTTCTATTCATTGATTGAAATGGCTCTGTTTGAGGCTCTATATGGGTATCCTTATCATTCACAACTCAACCAGAATGAGGAAGTATAATCATTAGTTGTTTAGTTTAGTATGGTGTAGGATACCTTGGAGTGAGTGATATTGATTTTAAAACTATTCGTTATGACTCAAAATAAGAATTTTACTTATTCCAACCAAATTATATAACCCTTGTTGTTCATTTTAGGAGGTAAGGTTCTCTTACAGGTGACTCCTCATTTAAGAAAAAGGAGGCCTGGAATGTTGGAATCAAGGTATATTGCACTATTAGAGGTTTTAAAATGCATCAGGATGGTGAAATATTTATTAGACCTTACTTAATGGTATCAAGGTATTCACAATGTGTTTCAAAAGTCTCAAAATTAAAATTGTGAGCCTGAACCTGCTCATGTCCTCAACTGGAAGGATATTGAGATGGAACCAGAAGAATATTTTATGGAGTGACCTGTTCGAATAGTGAACTAAAGAAATAAGGTTCTATGAGAAATTATTATTACTCTTATTATTGCTAAATGGAAGCATGAGTTATTTTGTGAATATACATTGGTGTGGGAGATAGGCATCCAAATAAAATTTCTTAAGTTATTCAACCATACCTCTGGGGACACTAATGGGGAATGATATGTTTTAAAGGGGAGATTTGTAACACCAAGGTTCTCAGTGAGTTTTTAACATAAGTATTGATATGTCTCTTGTGATGTTCTTGAACCTCATGATGATTATTCTTTGGATTCATTTAATGGCGGATTTTTATTTAAGCTTAAAAAGTGGATTTAAAATTTTTTGGGTTCAAAACTGCTAAAACTATGCCCTTGTTCAACACTAATACAAAACCTGCCTATAACAGTGTTGAAATTTATTAGATCTTGAAAAATTTACTAATAAAGTTTGTCTTTATCAGCGCTAAAATAAGCACTGATAAAGGAATCCCTTTATCAGCACTAAAAAAACCACGGATAAAATGCACCCTTTATTATAATTTCTTTTTTGTCACTGATAAAAGTTTGCCTTTATCGGTGCTTTATTTTAGCGCTGATAAAGGAAACTTGTATCAGTGCTGATACAAGATGTCCTTTATCAACACTTTTTTAGTGATGATAAAAGTTTTCATTCATCAATCTTTTTTAGCAATGATAAAGGTCCCAAATAAAATGAAAAATTCAACAGATAAAAATAAAATGCATAAATTAAGAAAAATATCAAACATTTTATAAATTAAATAATTATTGATAAGAATGAATATATTTAATATAAAAATATATAGATTATAAATATTAATAAATAGTATATATTAAATATAGATATATAAAATGAATAAGTATAATATATAAATAATGTTAATTAAAACATATTAATGTCTTATTCATTTTTAATATAGTTTGATTTTTCAATTTAACCTATATTAATGTCATGTGTTGAATTAATTTTTCATGTATATATATATCTGTGTGTGTGTGTGTGTTAATGAATTTTTATATATAAATGAACACAAAAGTATATCTACTCAATATATAGAAACGCGTACACCTAATATTTGTGTAATTTATTCAAATTTTAGTATATTTTAGAATTTTATTATAACATGACACATTTAATATATATTAGGTTTTTAATCGGTCA
This sequence comes from Viscum album, assembly GCA_963277665.1. Taxonomy (NCBI): domain Eukaryota; kingdom Viridiplantae; phylum Streptophyta; class Magnoliopsida; order Santalales; family Viscaceae; genus Viscum; species Viscum album. The sequence continues at coordinate 817,841,254 of OY728142.1, forward strand.
ATTTTACTTATTTATTTAGTACTATAGTTAGGGTGTTCATTTTAATAGTTTGTTATATTTTATTTTATATTTGAATATGATCATTTTTTATTATTTATTTATATAATTTTATTTATTATGTTTTAGTATTTTAAATATGTATTCCTTAACTTCAATATATATATATATATCCATATTTTTTAATAAAACGTATTTAATTAATAAAATGTATCCATTTCTTCAATATTCTTAAAGTGTACTCATTTTTAATTATTCAATTTCACACATTCTTAAAATGCATGTATTTAATATTATATTTACATTAATAATGTTAAAATATTTTTTTAAATAAATATTTATTAATAAATAATAGATGCATATTTATTATATTAATAATTATTATAAATAAATTATTTTTATTTTTTTATTAATTATATATATAATTATAAATAAATAATAATATATATTTAAATAAGTATAAAATTATAATAAAGATATTTAAATAATTATAATTAAAAAACTTTTAACATCGATTTTATAGTGCTGAAAAATATCAATCTTCATAAGTTCTAATTAAGTTATGTTAAAAGATATATTTATCAGTGCTAAAATGTTAGCGCTGATAAAAGACGTATTTATCAGTACTTATAAATTTAGAACTTATAAAAGGGATCTTTGTTATAGATTTTTTGAAATAACTATTAAAAGTGACCCCGATCTATTAAAAAAACCTTAACCACAACTCAGTCACTCATGGTTCTCAAGCTCTCATAGAACTCCTCTTCCTCTATCGTTGTTTGATGTTTTGGGTTAAGATTTTTTCATTTTTGTGTTGTTTATAAACATGCAGAACCCAACATCTCTTCTCATTTCTACTGAAATATAATTATTATGGTTTTATTTCATCATTTTTCTCCTTCCATATGTATTTGACAGTCCAACCCATTTATCCCTAGAGACACACATAGATCGTTTACTCTTCTCTAAACATTAACAACGAGACCTCTCAACCTCCCTCTATTTTCTCTTCATTTTAATAATATGGGGTTCCAAAATCTAAGTTGTCTCTCAAATTTAATTCATCTTATATACTGTATTATAGATTCTAAAGGATTAATTATCAGGGTTTTTAAGGATCAGGGGATACCAAGTTTTGGTCCTCATTTATGGGTGATGAACATATAGGGACCATGGTACGTGTAAAAATCATTAAAACATGTTTTGTGGATTTTTTTTATTCGTTTAAATTGTTAAACTATGAAATTTGTTATTTAGATTTATGATTTTGATGAATAATTTTTTATTTAATTCAAAAAAAATGGAATTAATTATTCCCATTAAAATACCATTTTAGTGATGTAATTTTGTGAGAGTTTTGTTTTTTAAATTAATTCAAGATTACTATTAAACATTAACCATGGGTTAAAAAGGGTTATGGGGAATTTCCTTGAGGAGAAAATAATTCTTAGCAATTTTTTAAAATTTCCTTGATTAGGTGGAGTTGAGAAATCATTGGGTAAATGGACTTAAAAATACACAAAAACATATAAAGAGTGTATTTTCCAAAAGTAAATGAGTTATCCATGGTTGGATAGCTAATCAAGAAAACAATGATATGGGATTTATTAATACATTTACTAATTAAAATAGAGAGATAATTAATTTATAGGATAAAGAATAATTTAAAAACTATCTAACATGGTGAATAACTGACGATTAGAACAAAAAAAATTAAAAATATACTTTTGATGGTTTGGATATTTATGTCCTATAGGTCATGATAATTTTTTATCCATGTCCAAAATGAATAATAATAGTGTTATGATACCCTTGTATTAATTAAACCTTCGTTCCATTCTATATCCAATCCTCTCTTTTTCTTTGATCACTATTTATGACTAGGTTAAGGCGCTAGCACTCCTTCGGTGATTGAGGGTCCTCAAAAATATTTCTACGATTGAAGGCTAGTTCAATCTCTTCAAATTCTATAATAATTTGTTTTCTGCTTCAGTGTTGCGTAGAACCAGAATCAAATAAGACTTTTTCCATTCTTGAGTGAATAGGAAGTGTACCTTGTACGACTTCATTATCATGTTCCACCTCCGCAGTAGTGATGGCATAAGCCTTCCCTTTTTCCCAGAAAAGTAAAGTAAATGATGAAAAAATGATCTTTGAGGGGTAACCACATCAAAAATGGAGTGAAAGAGGGAGAACCCGAAGGAAGAAAATTGGGTTCGAGATTTCCCCTTACCTTGTACTCGAATGCCTCCTTCTCAGAAAAATCCCAAAAATTTACCCCAACCATTTTTTGATGTGTAGAATCCAAAAATGAAGTCCATTTTTCAAAAATAATTTTCTAAATATTATTAATTTAATATTTAAAGTACAGGTGCAGTGATCAGCCATCTCTTTAGCTCCTTGAAGCTTCCTTCACATTCTTCTGTCCATACATACTTTACCCCTTTCCTTGTTAACTTAGTTAGCGGGCTTGACAATCGTGAGAAGTTTCTCACAAAATGTCGGTAGTACCCAGCTAATCCAAGAAAACTATGAATTTCTGTAACAGTAGAGGGCTTGGGCCATTATTCAATCCCCTTTTCCTTTGAAGGGTCCATAGAAATTCCCTCTCTTGTGATCACATGTCCTAAGAACGTGACATGATTCATCCAAAAGTCACACTTTCTGAACTTGGCATCCAACTTCTCCTTTCTCAATGTCACCAACACAAGTCTTAGATGTTCTTCATGTTCCTCCTTTATCTTGGAGTAGATGAGAATATCATCAATAAACACTACCACAAATTTTTCGAGGTAATGTCTAAAGACCCTATTCATCAAATCCATGACGATTGTAAGGGTATTAGTAAGTCCTAAGGGCATCACCAAAAACCCATAGTGCCCATACCTTGTACGGAAGGCAGTCTTCTGAATATCTACCTTCTTCACCTTTACTTGATGATATCCAGAACGAAGATCCACCTTTGAGAAGTATTGAGCTCCTCTTAACTGGTCGAACATGTCATCAATCCTTGGGAGAGGATACTTGTTCTTTATGGTGATCTTGTTGAGTTCCCGATAATCGATACACAGCTGCATGGTACCATCCTTCTTCTTTTCAAAGAGAACTGGCGCACCCCAAGGTGATGCACTAGGGCGTATGAACCCTTTGTCCAGACGCTCTTGCAGTTGCTTCTTTAACTCCTCCAGTTCGATAGGAGCCATCCTATAGGGGCACTTCAAGATACGAGTAGCTCCGGGTATGAGTTCAATTGAGAACTCTACCTCACGATTTGGGGGAATTCCGGGTAACTCTTTGGGAAATACATCACTATATTCCCTCACGATGGGAATTTCCTAAAGGTTGGGACTTTCCTTCGACTCAACCATTTGGGTGAGGTATGCTTCTTTATAGGGAATCATCACCCACACCATTGAAGGATTTTTCAAAGGATATTCATGATTTTCCTTGCATTTGTAGAGGAGCATGGGATGGTTCGGAATATGAAAATATATTTCCTTTTCCCGATAGTTGATATGTGCTCTATATAACGAGAGCCAATCCATTCCCATTATAGCATCGAATTTCACCAAGGAAAGTATTACAAGATTTTCCAGAAGAATCTCCCCACATACGTCAACAGGAGAAGATTCAAACACTTGGGTTGCAATGATTGCACCACTTGGTGTTTTTACAGATATCTCTACTTCAAGGTTTCGGGGCTTCAATTCTATAGTTCTAGAAAACTTGCAAGATATAAAGGAATGCGTATAACCAGAATCAAATAAGACTTTTGCCATTCTTGAGTGAATAGGAAGTGTACCTTGTACGACTTCATTATCATGTTCCACCTCTGCAGTAGTGATGGAATAAGCCTTCCCTTGTTCCATTGTCTTTGGTGGTTTTTGGGGCTGATTACCCTCGAGAGCTTGAGGTTTAGTGCACTGGTTTGAATAGTGCCCTAGCTCCGTACAGTTGTAGCATTGAACCACGAGTGGTTCTCTCATTTCATCGGCTACATTATCCTTCCTTTTCATGTCTTTTCGGTACACGTGAGCTTGGTGTCCTTCCCACACTTAAATCATTTTGCCGTACCTTTGAGGCAGTTCCCATGGTGCAACTTCCCACATTTTTGGCATGTGGGTCGTTGTGTTTTCTTCCCATCTTTATCACTAGATCCACCAGCTTGAAACTCCATCTTTCTTTTATTATCACCATAGCCAGGGGACCATTCTCCAAACTCCATCTCCACTTTGAGAGCACACCGAACAACTTCTTCATAACTCCCAAAGTCTCGAATTTCAAGAGCCTTTCGAAGATGTGGTTTTAATCCACTAAAGAATCTATCAATTTTTCTATCATTGTTGATAACAAAACCCGAATCATACCTTGAGAGCCTTGTGAAACTTGCTTCATAGGTTGTGACAGATTCTCCTTCTTTTTGCTTGAGATCTATGAATTATCTCTCCATCTTCATGCGAAGAGTTCGTGGGAAGTACTTATTAAGAAACATTATCTTAAAGTCTTCCCAGTCCATCTCTTTAGTTTCCTCCCTTGGATTGGTGTTCTTAATGAAAGCCCACCATTGATCAGCTTCTCCATCTAGACGATAAACGGATAGAGTCACCTTCTCCATCTCGGAACAGTGAAGAACAGAAAATATCTTTTCCATGGAGTTGACCCATTGTTCTGCAACTAGTGGATCGGAAGATCCACAAAACGCCGGAGGTCATTTCCGCATAAAACATTCGATATCTAGTTTCTCCCTCTTTGGTGAAGGAGGACATTCCCCATTATTATGGTTATTATTCATAACCCGAGAAAATTGGGTAAGCATCGCCATGAAGTTTTGAACTCCACCTCCAAAATCATTGGGGATGTCATTCGTGCAATCGTTGCATTGGGCTTCGCAAGAGTTGTTGGTCTGATTTCTCCTGGTTCCCACCATTTTCTAAGATAGAAAAGGTTAGAACAAAAAATAAGTAAACAAGTCATGAATAACTTATTCATTTAAACAATTATACAAAAAACATAACATATGGGATCCCTAGGTAAGTATTCTTGTGTACATATTTGTACTTATTCTTATGCTAGAGGTTTTCTCTAGGGTTTACTAATCCTAATTCCCAAATTAACTAAACCTTTCCTCTGATACCAACTATAGCAACCCTGCCTTTTCTTACATTACTATTACTTCATTTTAAAGATAAACAACACAATAGTATCACACATGGAGGATCTAGAGGTTTAGTGTCTTGGGCAAACTAGGACTACACATAACAAGTACAACATCAAGCATAAACATTTATTTAATTTCATCTTATATAGCTTCTTAGTAGCACTTGTCCTTTCCTTAGTACATGTAGCCACCTGAGGATATACATCAAAAGGGGTGATATAAAAGCCCAGTAAGAGGATAGATAAAAACAATATAGCATGGGGTGAGCATAATCATAACATAGGCAAAAGATCATGAACTTGAGAGGAGCATAAGTAAAAGACTTGAAATGTGGAAATGCATAAAAAATGAAACATCATGTCTCAGTGGTTAACTACCCCACATACTTGTGAAAAATTATAGCATCATGTTCACATATCATTTCACATTTAATCATTAGATTCATCACTTTACCCAATGCATTGGAGCGCTATATAATTCTGGGCGCACCTGTCACATCATAACATTATCATTATCATGATTTCCACATATAACACATATCAAACATGTACATAAATAAACCATGTAAATGAATGGTTTTCATCTCATAATAACACATTCATAAGCTTTGGGTTCCCAAAATAAAGAGGGAACAACGTACTTGATATAAGAACCATTAACCTTGAATGAGAGGTAAAAGGTGAGATCTTGAAAGAAGAGTTCTTTTGGAAAATATTTTGATGGACATAAAAACCAGTTAAAAACATGTATATCCCATGAAATTAAAGTAAATGATGAAAAAATGATCTTTGAGGAGTAACCACATCAAAAATGGAGTGAAAGAGGGAGAACCCGAAGGAAGAAAATTGGGTTCGAGATTTCCCCTTACCTTGTACTCGAATACCTCCTTCTCTTTAATGTCCTATATAATGACAATATATTCATTAATTAGAAATTAAAGAACCTTTTATACATTAATAAGGTTCATTCTGGTTTCCTTATTTCAAATTATGTTCATTTGGATGACTTATAGAGTTTATAAACATTGTTTAGGGATGTTCGTTTTTATGGTTTTCTTGAGTGGTTCACTTGTATTCTTAAATTGATGTTTGGGTAGATCATGGGTAAACATCCAGAAATGATATTACATGTAATTAATGATATTACCGAAGCTTTAATGATTTTATAATTAGTTATATTAGATCCATGTGGATGAATCATTAGATAAGAATTAAATGAAGATTATCTGGGTTAATTTGAGTGTTTTTTGGATCACAACGAACTCATTTTAACTTTTCACTTAGTAATATGGCCATAGGTTATTGAAAGAACTTAAAATAGAACATAATACATATAACATATTCTGGTTCAACCATAAAAATGGTTTCATGACCATATTAAATGTAGAAATGGAAGAGGAGAACATGTCATTTTTGAAGGTGATAAATTATCACCACATGAACAACGTTATCTTTAAAAAAATAAAAGGAAGAGGAAAGGGTGTGGGGTGATATAATATAACATTAGAATCATAATATTACAGTATATATATAATACTGGATTTACAGAAAAATTTGGATGAAGAAAGGTAGGGAGAGATCAAGAAAGGAACTTGAACATGAAAGGAAATTAAAGGAGAAGAGGGAGAGAAATTACCTTTAGAATCCTCCTCTTGAGATCCTCTTTAAGAGAGCTTGGCTTGGTCTTTTGATGAGACTAGAAGCTTTTGGACGTGGGGGATGAGCTAGGTAAGGTGTTTGGGTAGAGTTTAGAGAAGTCTTGGAGCTTGAGAGGTGTGAGGAAAAGAGGGAGTGAAGGGTGGCTTTTATAGTGGAGGGGAGAGGGGTTTTCTTAATATAAAATTGATTAGTTTATTAATTTCACAAAATACAAGGAATAGTGAGTCTTGAACCACCATGAATAGTAATTTTATAATGTAATCCAGAACCAAGTGGGCTTACATCAGCAGAACATCATCAGTGACTCAATTAATACATTAATTAACATTTATTGTGAATTATCGGATTCCACTATTCATCAAAAATTCAAGTATCTCAGAAAAATCCCAAAAATTTACCCCAACCATTTTTTGACATGTAGAATCCAAAAATGAAGTCCATTTTTAAAAAATAATTTTCCAATTATTATTAATTTAATATTTAAATAAAATCATAATTTACTTAAAAAAAACAGTTTTTAAGATTAAAACTGAATTTTTAGTTCTTTCAAAAATTACGTAGGATCTTATAAAATTATCTAACAACTATTAGAAATTGATTCAATAATTTATGAATAAATTACAGGAAAATAAATATTCTTTTAAATTAATTAATTAATTATAATTAATTATTTATGACTTATAAAATACCAAAAATGTTTACTAAGGTCATATTGTCACTTTCTAAGATGTCTAAATTCTATTTTATTATTCATAGGTAATGTTACTCTTATTTACTATTCATAAGGGTCATATTACTATTCATAAGGGTAGGTTACTATTCATAAGGGTAGGTTACTATTCACCAAAAATTATTTTTGTTTCATTAGACTCCAAAAACTATCTTGAACACAACAGTGTATGTCGGATTTTTAAAATTCACATCATAGGGGTGAAAAAATTATGTTTAAAGGTCACTTATCACTTAGTAGTTCATTATTTTGTGTTTTTATGACATAAATATAAGAAGGGAATTTTCTATTGAAATACTTTGGGTCGTTACATTATTCCCCCCTTGAGAAATTTTGCCCTCAAAATTTTACTTTACACAAACAGGTGTGGGTACTTCTCTTTCATTGCCTCTTCTGGTTCCCAAGTTGCTTCCTCAAACTTATGGTTCCTACACAACACTTTGACAAGGCGGGTTGTCTTGTTGCATAGAACCTTATCACTTCGATCCAAAAATTTTACCAGCAGCTCCTCATAGGAGATATCATCTTCCAGTTGTATCACCTCTGAGTTTAGTACATGTGAGGGGTCTGGTATGTACTTCCTCAGTAGTGATACATGAAACACATGATGAACTTGAGCCATATTCGGTGGAAGTGCCAAATGATAGGCCACAGCTCCAATACGATCAAGGATCTCAAAGGGGCCAATGTACCTTGGGATTAGCTTCCCTTTCTTCCCAAATCTCATGACTCTCTTCCATGGAGATATTCTAAGGAAGACTTTATCTCCAACGTCGAACTCCAAGTCCCTTCGATGATTGTCAGCATAGCTCTTTTGCCAACTTTGAGCAGCTTTGATGTGTTTCTGGATGACTTGAACCTTCTCGGTCATCTCCTGCACAAGATCGGGTCCAAGTAGCTTTCTTTCTCCAACTTCATCCCAACAGGTTAGAGTTCTACATCGCTTCCCATAAAGAGCTTCATACGGAGCCATCTGAATAATCGAGTGGAAGCTATTTTTGTATGAGAACTCAACCAATGGAAGGTGTTGATCCCATCCACCTTTGAATTCTATAGAGCATTCTCTTAGCATATCTTCGAGCATCTAAATAGTCCTTTCAGACTGGCCATCGGTTTGGGGGTGATAGGCCGTGCTGAAATTTAATTTAGTACTCAAAGCATGTTGAAGGATCCTCCAGAATTTAGATGTGAACCTTGGATCACAGTCAGAGCCAATCGAGAGTGGAACACCGTGCAATCTCACTACTTCCTTCACATATATCCTTGCAAGCTGTTCAAGTGAGAGGTCTTCCCGAATAGCGATAAAATGGGCAGCCTTGGTGAGTCAATCAACCACAACCCATATCACATTATTTTTTATTGACGTTTTCAAGAGACCCGTGACAAAGTCCATAGTAACATTTTCCCATTTCCACATGGGTATAGGCAATGGCTGCATCATACCTTTGGACTTTTGCCGCTCAGCTTTAACTTGTTGACATACCAAGCACCTTGATATATATTCCGCAATCTCCTTCTTCATGTTATCCCACCAGAAGTGTTTTCGGAGATCATGATACATCTTGGTACTTCTAGGATGGATAGAGAAAGTTAAGCTATGTGCATTATCCAATAGCTCCTTCTTTATCCCGGGTGATGAAGGCACACAAAGCCGCGTTCCAAACTGAATCACACCATCATCGTCGATAAGGAACTCTTGCAGCTTCCCTTCCTTTACTTCATTCACCCTCTTTTGTATCTCCACATCATCCCTTTGTTCTTCCTTAATCATCTGTTGGATGTATGGTTGCGCAATCATTTGGGCAAGGTAGGATGTATCCCCTGCCCTTATGATTCCAAAATCCATCCTTTGCATATCCAAGAAGATAGGGTCTTTCTAAATCCTCAACATGGATAGAGTAGCAGGTTCTTTTCTACTTAGATCATCAGAGACCTTGTTCACCTTCCCAGGATGATAGTGAATCGAGAAATCATAATCCTTGATTATCTCTAACCATCTCCTTTGACGCATGTTGAGCACCTTTTGTGTGAATATATACTTTCGGCTCTTATGGTCGGTGTATATGTCACACTTCTCACCATAAAGGTAGTGCCGCCAGATTTTCAAGGCCAAAATCATGGCTTCCATCTCTAGATCATGCGTCGGGTAGTTCTGCTCATGGATCTTCAACTGTCGTGAGGTGTAGGCTATCACATTATCATTTTTCATGAGTACACAACCCAAGCCTTTCTTTGAAGCATCACTGTATATCACAAAACTTTCTCCACTTTTCGATAGTGTGAGTACAGGTGCAGTGATCAGCCTTCTCTTTAGCTCCTTGAAGCTTCCTTCACATTATTTCGTCCATACATACTTAACCCCTTTCCTTGTTAACTTAGTTAGCGGGCTTGACAATCATGGGAAGTTTCTCACAAAACGTCGGTAGTACCCAGCTAATCCAAGAAAACTACGAATTTTTGTAACACTAGAGGGCCTGGGCCATTCTTCAATCGCCATTGTCTTTGAAGGGTCCACAGAAATTCCCTCACTTGTGATCACATGTCCCAAGAATGTGACTTGATTCATACAAAAGTCACACTTGCTAAACTTGGCATACAACTTCTCCTTTCTCAATGTCGCCAACACAAGTCTTAGCTGTTCTTCATGTTCCTCCTTGATCTTGGAGTAGATGATAATATCATCGATAAACACTACCACAAATTTGTCGAGGTAATGTCTAAAGACTCTATTTATCAACTCCATGAAGATTTCAGGGGCATTGGTAAGTCCGAAGTGCATCACCAAAAACTCATAGTGCCCATACCTTGTACAGAAGGCAGTCTTCTGAATATCTTCCTTCTTCACCTTTACTTGATGATATCCAGAACGAAGATCCACCTTTGAGAACTATTGAGCTCCTCTTAACTGATCGAAAAAGTCATCAATCCTTGGGAGAGGATACTTGTTCTTTATGGTGATCTTGTTGAGTTCCCGATAATCGATACACAGCCGCATGGTACCATCCTTCTTCTTCACAAAGAGCACTGGCACACCCCAAGGTGATGCACTAGGGCGTATGAACCCTTTGTCCAGATGCTCTTGCAGCTGATTCTTTAACTCCTCCAGTTCGATAGGAGCCATCCTATAGGGGCACTTCAAGATAGGAGTGGCTCCGGGTATGAGTTCAATTGAGAACTCTACCTCACGATTCGGGGGAATTCGGGGTAACTCTTCGGGAAATACATCATTGTATTCCCTCACGATGGGATTTTCCTCAAGTTTGGCACTTTCCTTCGACTCAACCATTTGGGTGAGGTATGATTATTCATAGGAAATCATCACCCACACCATTGAAGGATTTTTCAAAGGATAATCCTGATCTTCCTTGCATTTGTAGAGGAGCATGGGATGGTTCGTAATATGAAAATATATTTCCTTTTCCCGATAGTTGATATGTGATCTATATAATGAGAGCCAATCCATTCCCATTATAGCATCGAATTCCACCAAGGGAAGTATTACGACGTTTCCCAGAAGAATCTTCCCACATACGTCAACAGGAGAAGAGTCAAACACTTGGGTTGCAATGATTTCACCACTTGGTGTTTTTACAGATATCTCTACTTCAAGGTTTCGGGGCTTCGATTCTATAGTTCTAGAAAACGTGCAAGATATAAAGGAATGCGTAGAACCAGAATCAAATAATACTTTTGCCATTCTTGAGTGAATAGGAAGTGTACCTTGTACGACTTCATTATCATGTTCCACCTCCACAGTAGTGATGGCATAAGCCTTCCCTTGTTCCTTTGGTATTTGTGGTTGTTGGTGCTGATTACCCTCGAGAGATCGAGGTTTAGTGCACTGGGATGAATAGTTCCCTAGCTCCCTACAGTTGTAGCATTGAACCACGAGTGGTTCTCTCCTTTCATCAGCTACATTATCCTTCCTTTTCATGTCTTTTCGACACTCATGAGCTTCGTGTCCTTCCTTCCCACACTTAAAGCATTTCGTTGTACCTTTGAGGCAGTTCCAATGGTGCAACTTCCCACATTTTTGGCATGTGGGTCGTTGTGTTTTCTTCCCATCTTTATCACTAGATCCACCAGCTTGAAACTCCATATTTTTTTTCTTATCACCATAGCCATGGGACCATTCTCCAAACTCCATCTCCACTTTGAGGGCACACCAAAAAACTTCTTCATAACTCCCAAAGTCTCAAATTGCAAGAGCCTTTCGAAGATGTGGTCTTAATCCACTAAAGAATCTATAAATTTTGCTATCACTATTGATAACAAAACCTAAAGCATACCTTGCGAGCCTTGTGAAATTTGCTTCATAGGTTGTGACAGATTCTCCTTCATTTTTGCTTGAGCTCTATGAATTCTCTCTCCCTCTTCGTGCGAAGAGTTCATGGGAAGTACTTATTAAGAAACATTATCTTAAATTCTTCTGATTCCATCTCTTCAATTTCATCCCTTGGCTTGGTGTTCTTAATCAAATCCCACCATTGATTAGCTTCTCCATCTAGATGATAAACGGCTAGAGTCACCTTCTCCGTCTCAGAACAGTGAAGAACAGAAAAGATATTCTCCATGGAGTTGACCCACTGTTCCGCCACTAGTGGATCGGAGGATCCACAAAACGTCGGTGGTCATTACTGCATAAAACATTCGATAGCTAGTTGCTCCCTCTTTGGTGAAGGAGTGCGTTCCCCATTATTATGGTTATTATTCATAACCCAAGATAATTGGGTAAGCATCTCCATGAAGTTTTGAACTCCACCTCCAAAATCATTGGGGTTGTCATTCGGGCAATCGTTGCATTGGCCTTCGCAAGAGTTGTTGGCCTGATTTCTCCTGGTTCCCACCATTTTCTAAGATAGAAAAGGTTAGAACAAAACATAAGTAAACAATTCATGAATAACTTATTCATTTAAACAATTATACTAAAAACATAACATATGGGATCCCTAGGTAAATATTCTTTTGTACATATTTGTACTTATTCTTATGCTAGAGGTTTTCTCTAGGGTTTACTAATCCTAATTCCCAAATTAACTAACCCTTTCCTCTGATACCAACTATAATGACCCGGCCTTTTCTTTCGTTACTATTACATCATTTCAAATATAAACAGCATAATAGTATTACACATGGAGTATCCAGAGGTTTAGTGTCTTGGGCAAACTAGGACACTACATAACAAATACAACATCAACCATAAACATTTATTTAATTTCTTCTTCTATAGCTTCTTAGTATCACTTGTCCTTTCCATAGTACATGTAGCCACTAGAGGATATACATCAAAAGGGGTGAGCTAAAATCCCAGTAAGAGGATAGATAAAAACAATATAGCATCGGGTGAGCATAATCATAACATAGGCAAAAGATCATGAACATGAGAGGAGCATAAGTAAAAGACTTGAAATGTGGCAATGCATAAAAAATGAAACATCATGTCTTAGTGGTTAACTACCACACATACTTGTGAAAAAAGATAGCATCATGTTCACACATCATTTCACATTTACTCATGAGATTCATCACTTTACTCAATGCATTGGAGCGCTATATAATTCCGGGCGCACCCGTCACATTTAAACATTCATGTTCCGCTATATAATTCCAGGCGCACCCGTCACATCATAACATTTTCATTATCATGAGTGCCACATAGAACACATATCAAACATGTACATAAATAAACCATCGAAAGGAATGGGTTTCATCTCATAATAACACATTCATAAGCTTTGGGTTCCCAAAATAAAGAAGGAACAACATAATTGATATAAGAACCATCAACCTTGAATGAGAGGTAAAAGGTGAGATCTTGAAAGAAGAGTTCTTTTGGAAAACATTTTGATGGACATAAAAACCAGTGAAAAACATGTATATCCCAGAAAAGTAAAGTAAATGATGAACAAATTATCTTTGAGGAGTAACCACATCAAAAATGGAGTGAAAGAGGGAGAACCCGAAGAAAGAAAATTGGGTTCGAGATTTCCCCTTACCTTGTACTCGAATGCCTCCTTCTCTTTAATGTCCTGTATAATGACATTATATTCATTAATTAGAAATTACAGAACCTTTTATACATTAATAGGGTTCATTCTGGTTTCATTATTTCATATTATGTTCCTTTGGATGACTTATTGTTTTTAAAAACATTGTTTGGGGATGTTCGTTTTTATGGTTTTCTTGAGTGGTTCACTTGTATTCTTAAATTGATGTTTGGGTAGATCATGAGTAAACATCCAAAAATTATATTACATGTAATTAATGATATTAAAGAAGATTGAATGATTTTATAATGAGTTATATTTGATCCATGTGGACGAATCATTAGATAAGAATTAAATGAAGATTATTTGGGTTAATTTGAGTGTTTTTTGGATCACAACGAACTCATTTTAACTTTTCACTTATTAATATGCCCATAGGTTATTTCCAGAACTTAAAATAGAACATAATACATATAAAATATTCTGGTTCAACCATAAAAATGGTTTCATGACCATATTGAAGGTAGAAATGGAAGAGGAGAACATGTTGTTTAATAAGGTGATAAATTATCACCACATGAACAACGTTCTCTTTAATAAAATAAAAGGAAGAGGAAAGGGTGTGGGGTGATATAATATAACATTAGAATCATAATATTACAGTATATATATAATAATGGATTTACAGAAAAATTTGGATGAAGATAGGTAGGGAGAGATCAAGAAAGTAACTTGAACTTGAAAGGAAATTAAAGGAGAAGAGGGAGAGAAATTACCTTTAGAATCCTCCTCTTGAGATCCTCTTTAAGGAAGCTAGGCTTGGTATTTTGATGAGAACAACAGATTTTGGACGTGGGGGATGAGCTAGGTAAGGTGTTTGGGTAGAGTTTAGAGAAGGCTTGGAGCCTGAGTGGTGTGAGGAAAAGAGGGAGTGAAGGGTGGCTTTTATAGTGGAGGGGAGAGGGGTTTTCTTAATATAAAATTGATTAGTTTATTAATTTCACCAAAGACAAGGAATAGTGAGTCTTGAATGACCAAGAATAGTTATTTTATAATGTAATCCCGAACCAAGTGGGCTTACATCAGCAGAACATCATCAGTGACTCAATTAATACATTAATTAGCATTTATTGTGAATTATCAGATTCCACTATTCATCAAAAATTCATGTATCTTAGAAAAATCCCAAAAATTTGCCCCAACCATTTTTTGACATGTAGAATCCAAAAATGAAGTCCATTTTTCAAAAAAAAATTTCTAAATATTATTAATTTAATATTTAAATAAAATCATAATTTACTTTAAAAAACAGTTTTTAAGATTAAAACTGAATTTTTAGTTATTTCAAAAATTATGTAGTGTCTTATAAAATCATGTAACAACTATTATAAATTGATTGAATAATTTATGAATACATTACAGGAAAATAAATATTCTTTTAAAGTAATTAATTAATTATAATTATTTATTTATGACTTATAAAATTCCAAAAACGTTTACTAAGGTCAAATTGTCACTTTCTAAGATGTCTAAATTCTATTTTATTATTCATAGGTAATGTTACTCTTGTTTACTATTCATAAGGGTCATATTACTATTCATAAGGGTAGGTTACTATTCATAAGGGTAGGTTACTATTCACCAAAAATTATTTTTGTTTCATTAGACTCCAAAAACTATCTTGAACACAACCATGTATGTCGGATTTTTAAAATTCCCAACATAGGGGTGACAAAATTATGTTTAAAGGTCACTTATCACTTCGTAGTTCATTATTTTGTGTTTTTATGACATAAATATAAGAAGGGAATTTTCTATTTAAGTACTTTGGGTCGTTACATTCTTCCCCCCTTAAGAAATTTCGCCCCCAAAATTTTACTTTACACAAATAGGTGTGGGTACTTCTCCTTCATTGCCTCTTCTGGTTCCCAAGTTGCTTCCTCAAACTTATGGTTCCTCCACAACACTTTGACAAGGCGGTTTGTCTTGTTGCGTAGAACCTTATCACTTCGATCCAAAAATTTTATCGGCTTCTCCTCATAGGAGAGATCATCTTCCAGTTGTATCACCTCTGATTTTAGTACATCTGAGGGATCGGGTATGTACTTCCTCAGTAGTGATACATGAAACACATCATGAACTTGAGCCATATTCGTTGGAAGTGCCAAACGATAGGCCACGGCTCCAATACGATCAAAGATCTGAAATGGGCCAATGTACCTTGGGCTTAGCTTCCCTTTCTTCCCAAATATCATGACTCTCTTCCATGGAGATATTCGAAGGAAGACTTTATCTCCAACGTCGAACTACAAGTCCCTTCAACGATTGTCAGCATAGCTCTTTTTCCAACTTTGAGAAGCTTTGATGTGTTTCTGGATGACTTGAACCTTCTCGGTCATCTCCTGCACAAGATCGGGTCCAAGTAGCTTTCTTTCTCCAACTTCATCCCAACAGGTTGGAGTTCTACATCGCTTCCCATAAAGAGCTTCATACGGAGCCATCTGAATACTCGAGTGGAAGTTATTTTTGTATGAGAACTCAACCAATGGAAGGTGTTGATCCCATCCACCATTGAATTCTAGAGAGCATTCTTTTAGCATATCTTCAAGCATCTGAATAGTCCTTTCAGACTGGTCATCGGTTTGGGGGTGATAGGTCGTGCTGAAAATTAATTTAGTACTCAAAGCATGTTGAAGCCTCCTCCAGAATTCAGATGTGAAACTTGGATCACGGTTAGAGATAATCGAGAGTGGAACACCGTGCAATCTCACTACTTCCTTCATATATATCCTTGTAAGCTATTCAAGTGAGAGGTCTTCCCGAATAGCGATAAAATGGGCAGCCTTGGTGAGTCGATCAACCACAACCCATATCGCATTATTTCCTCTTGACGTTTTCGGGAGACCCATGACAAAGTCCATAGTAACATTTTCCCATTTCCACATGGGTATAGGCAATGGCTACATCATACCTTTGGACTTTTTCCGCTCAGCTTTAACTTGATGACATACCAAGCACCTTGATATATATTCCACAATCTCCTTCTTCATGTTATCCCACCAGAAGTGTTTTCGGAGATCACGATACATCTTGGTACTTCCAGGATGGATAGAGAAATTTGAGCTATGTGCATTATCCAATAGATCCTTCTTTATCCCGGGTGATGAAGGCACACAAAGCCGTGTTCCAAACCGAATCACACCATCATCGTCGATATGGAACTCTTTCAGCTTCCCTTCCTTTAATGCCTTCACCCTATTTTGTATCTCCACATCATCCCTTTGTGCTTCCTTAATCTTCTATTGGATGGATGGTTGTGCAATCATTTGGGCAAGGTAGGATGTATCCCCTGCCCTTATGATTCCCAAATCCATCCTTTGGATATCCAAGAAGATAGGGTCTTCCTCGATCCTCAACATGGATAGAGTAGTAGGTTCTTTTCTACTTAGATCATCAGCTACCTTGTTCGCCTTCCCAGGATGATAGTGAATAGAGAAATCGTAATCCTTCATTAGCTCTAACAATCTCCTTTGACGCATGTTGAGCTCCTTTTGTGTGAATATATACTTTAGGATCTTGTGGTCGGTGTATATGTCACACTTCTCACCATAAAGGTAGTGCCGCCAGATTTTCAAGGCAAAAATCACAGTTGCCAGCTCTAGATCATGTGTCGGGTAGTTCTGCTCATGGATCTTCAACTGTCATGAGGCGTAGGCTATCACATTATCATTTTGCATGAGTACACAACCCAATCCTTTCTTTGAAGCATCACTGTATATCACAAAACTTTCTCCACTTTTCGGTAGTGTGAGTACAGGTGCAGTGATCAGCCTTCTCTTTAGCACCTTGAAGCTTCCTTCACATTCTTCCATCCATACATACTTTACCCCTATCCTTGTTAACTTAGTTAGCAGGCTTGACAATCATGAGAAGTTTCTCACAAAACGTCAGTAGTACCCATATAATCCAAGAAAACTACGAATTTCTGTAACACTAGAGGGCCTGAGTCATTCTTCAATCACCTTTGTCTTTGAAGGGTCCACAGAAATTCCCTCGCTTGTGATCACATGTCCCAAGAACGTGACTTGATTCATCCAAAAGTCACACTTTCTGAACTTGGCATACAACTTCTCCTTTCTCAATGTTGCCAACACAAGTCTTAGATGTTCTTCATGTTCCTCCTTGCTCTTGGATTATATGAGAATATCATTGATAAACACTACCACAAATTTGTCGAGGTAATGTCTAAAGACTCTATTCATCAAATCCATGAAGATTGCAGGGGCATTAGTAAGTCCGAAGGGCATCACCAAAAACTCATAGTGCCTATACCTTGTACGGAAGGAAGTCTTCTGAATATCTTCCTTCTTCACCTTTAATTGATTATATCCAGAATGAAGATCCACCTTTGAGAAGTATTGATCTCCTCTTAAATGATCGAACAAGTCATCAATCCTTGGGATAGGATACTTGTTCTTTATGGTGATCTTGTTGAGTTCCCGATAATCGATACACAGCCGCATGGTACCATCCTTCTTCTTCACAAAGAGCACTGGCGCACCCCAAGGTGATGCACTAGGGCGTATGAACCCTTTGTCCAGATGCTCTTGCAGCGGCTTCTTTAACTCCTCCAGTTCGATAGGAGCCCTCCTATAGGGGCACTTCGAGATTGGAGTAGCTCTGGGTGTGAGTTCAATTGAGAACTCTACCTCACGATTCGGGGGAATTCTGGGTAACTCTTTGGGAAATACATCACTGAATTCCCCCACGATGGGCATTTCCTCAAGTTTGGCACTTTCCTTCGACTCAACCATTTGGGTGAGGTATGCTTCTTCATAGGGAATCATCACCCACACCATTGAAGGATTTTTCAATGGATAATCATGATCTTCCTTGCATTTGTAGAGGAGCATGGGATGGTTCGGAATATGAAAATATATTTTATTTTCCCGACAGTTGATATGTGCTCTATATAACAAGAGCCAATCCATTCCCATTATAGCGTCGAATTCTACCAAGGGAAGTTTTTCGAGGTTTGCTGGAAGAATTTTCCCACATACGTCAACAGGAGAAGAGTCAAACACTTGGGTTTCAATGATTGCACCACTTGGTGTTTTTACAGATATCTCTACTTCAATGTTTCGGGGCTTCGATTCTATAGTTCTAGCAAACTTTCAAGATATAAAGGAATGCATAGAACCAGAATCAAATAAGACTTTTTCCATTCTTGAGTGAATAGGAAGTGTACCTTGTACGACTTCATTATCATGTTCCACCTCTGCAGTAGTGATGGCATAAGCCTTCCCTTGTTCCTTTGGTTTTAGTGGTTGTTGGCGCTGATTACCCTCGAGAGCTCAAGGTTTAGTGCACTAGTTTTAATAGTGCCCTATCTCCCTATAGTTGTAGCATTGAACCACGAGTGGTTCTCTCCTTTAATCGGCTACATTATCCTTCATTTTCATGTCTTTTCGACACTTGTGAGCTTGGTTTCCTTCCTTCCCACACATAAAGAATTTCGCCGTACCTTTGAGGTAGTTCCCATGGTGAAACTTCCCACATTTTTGGCATGTGGGTCGTTGTGTTTTCTTCCCATATTTATCACTAGATCCACCAGCTTGAAACTCCATCTTTCTTTTCTTATCACCATAGCCATGGGACCATTCTCCAAACTCCATCTCCACTTTGAGAGCACACCGAACAACTTCTTCATAACTCCCAAAGTCTCGAATTTCAAGAGCCTTTCTAAGATGTGGTCTTAATCCACTAAAGAATCTATCAATTTTTCTATCATTGTTGATAACAAAACCTGAAGCATACCTTGCGACTCTTGTGAAATTTTCTTCATAGGTTGTGACAGATTCTCTTTCTTTTTGCTTGAGCTCTATGAATTCTCTCTCTATCTTCGTGCGAAGATTTCGTGGGAAGTACTTATTAAGAAACATTATCTTAAAGTCTTCCCATTCCATCTCTTCAATTTCATCCCTTGGCTTGGTGTTCTTAATCGAATCCCACCATTGATCAGCTTCTCCATCTAAACGATAAACGGCTAGAGTCACCTTCTCCGTCTCGAAATAGTGAAGAACAGAAAAGATCTTCTCCATGGAGTTGACCCACTGTTCCGCAACTAGTGGATCGGAAGATCCACAAAACGTCGGTGGTTGTTGTCGCATAAAACATTCGATAGCTAGTTTCTCCCTCTTTGGTGAAGGAGGATGTTACCCATTATTACGGTTATTATTCATAACCTGAGATAATTGGGTAAGCATCGCCATGAAGTTTTGAACTCCACCTCCAAAATCATTGGGGATGTCGTTCGGGCAATCGTTGCATTGGCCTTCGCAAGAGTTGTTGGCCTGATTTCTCCTAGTTCCCACCATTTTCTAAGATAGAAAAGGTTTGAACAAAACATAAGTAAACAAGTCATGAATAACTTATTCATTTAAACAATTATACCAAAAACATAACATATGGGATCCCTAGGTAAATATTCTTGTATACATATTTGTACTTATTCTTATGCTAGAGGTTTTCTCTAGGGTTTACTAATCCTAATTCCCAAATTAACTAAACCTTTCCTTTGATACCACCTATAATGACCTGGACTTTTCTTTCATTACTATTACATCATTTCAAAGATAAACAACATAATAGTATTACACATGGAGGATCCAGAGGTTTAGTGTCTTGGGCATACTAGGACAATAAATAACAAATACAACATCAACCATAAACATTTATTTAATTTCTTCTTCTATAGCTTCTTAGTAGCACTTTTCCTTTCCTTGGTACATGTAGCCACCTGAGGATATACATCAAAAGGGGTGAGCTAAAATCCCAGTAAGTGGATAGATAAGAACAATATATCATGGGGTGAGCATAATCATAACATAGGCAAAAGACCATGAACATGAGAGGAGCAGGCCACGACTCCAATACGATCAAGGATCTCAAAGGGGCCAATGTACCTTGGGCTTAGCTTCCCTTTGTTCCCAAATCTCATGACTCTCTTCCATGGAGATATTCGAAGGAAGACTTTATCTCGAATGTCGAACTCCAAGTCCCCCAAAAACAATATTGAACACAACCATGTATGTCAGATTTTTAAAATTACCAACATAGGGGTCACAAAATTATGTTTAAAGGTCACTTATCACTTAGTAGTTCATTCAAGTTCAAGTTCATTTCTTGATCTCTCCCTACCTATCTTCATCCAAATTTTTCTGTATTTCCAGTATTTTATATATATTGTAATATTATGATTCTAATGTTATAGGTTTCATCTCATAATAAGACATTCATAATCTTTGGGTTCCCAAAAGAAAGAGGGAACAACATACTTGATATAAGAACCATCAACCTTGAATGAGAGGTAAAAGGTGAGATGAGTAAATGTGAAATGATGTGTGAACATGATGCTAGCTTTTTTCACAAGTATGTGTGGTAGTTAACCACTAAGACATGACGTTTCATTTTTTATGCATTTCCACATTTCAAGTCTTTTACTTATGCTCCTCTCAGCTCACCCCATGCTATATTTTTCTTATCTATCCTCTTACCGGGCTTTTAGCTCACCCCTTTTGATGTATATCCTCAGGTGGCTACATGTACTAAGGAAAGGACAAGTTCTACTAAGAATCTATAGAAGAAGAAATTAAATAAATTTTTCTCACGATTGTCAAGCCCGCTAACTAAGTTAACAGGGAAAGGGGTAAAGTATGTATGGACGGAAGAATGTGAAGGAAGCTTCAAGGAGCTAAAGAGAAGGCTGATCATTGCACCTGTACTCACACTACCGAAAAGTGGAGAAAGTTTTGTGATATACAGTGATACATCAAAGAAAGTCTTGGGTTGTGTACTCATGAAAAATGATATTGTTATAGCCTACGCCTCACGACAGTTGAAGATCCATGAGCAGAACTACCCGATGCATGATCTAGAGCTGGTAGCCGTGATTTTTGCCTTGAAAATCTGGCAGCACTACCTTTATGGTGAGAAGTGTGACATATACACCGACCACAAGATCCTAAAGTATATATTCACACAAAAGGAGCTCAACATGCGTCAAAGGAGATGGTTAGAGCTAATCAAGGATTACGATTTCTCTATTCACTATCATCCTGGGAAGGCGAAGAAGGTAGCTGATGCTCTAAGTAGAAAAGAACCTTCTACTCTATCCATGTTGAGGATTGAGAAAGACCCTATCTTCTTGGATATGAAAAGGATGGATTTGGGAATCATAAGGGCAGGGGATACATCCTACCTTGCCCAAATTATTGCGCAGCCATCCATCCAACAGAAGATTAAGGAAGCACAAAGGGATGATGTGGAGATACAAAAGAGGGTGAATGTAGTAAAGGAAGGGAAGCTGCAAGAGTTCCATATCGACGATGATGGTGTGATTCGGTTTGGAACGCGGCTTTGTGTGCCTTCATCACTTGGGATAAAGAAGGAGCTATTGGATAATGCACATAGCTCAACTTTCTCTATCCATCCTGGAAGTACAAAGATGTATTGTGATCTCCGAAAACACTTCTGGTGGGATAACATGAAGAAGGAGATTGTAGAATATATATCAAGGTGCTTGGTATGTCAGCAAGTTAAAGCTGAGTGGAAAAGGTCCAAAGGTATGATGCATCCATGCCTATACCCATGTGGAAATGGGAAAATGTTACTATGGACTTTGTCACGGGTCTCCCGAAAACGTCAAGAGGAAATAATGTGATATGGGTTGTGGTTGATCGACTCACCAAGGCTGCCCATTTTATCGCTATTCGGGAAGACCTCTCACTTGAACAGCTTGCAAGGATATATGTGAAGGAAGTAGTGAGATTGCACGGTGTTCCAATCTTGATTGTCTCTGACCATGATCCAAGGTTCACATCTAAATTTTGGAGGATCCTTCAACATGCTTTGAGTACTAAATTAAATTTCAGCATGGCCTATCACCCCCAAACCGATGGCTAGTCTGAAAGGACTATTCAGACGCTCGAAGATATGCTAAGAGCATGCTCTATAGAATTCAAAGGTGGATGGGATCAACACCTTCCATTGGTTGAGTTATCATACAACAATAGCTTCCACTCGAGTATTCAGATGGCTCCGTATGAAGCTCTTTGTGGGAAGTGATGTAGAACTCCAACCTGTTGGGATGAAGTTGGATAAAGAAAGCTACTTGGACTCGATCTTGTGCAAGAGATGACCGAGAAGGTTCAAGTAATCCAGAAACACATCAAAGCTGCCCAAAGTCAGCAAAAGAGCTATGATGACAATCATCGAAGGGACTTGGAGTTCGACGTTGGAGATAAGGTCTTCCTTCGAATATCTCCATGGAAGAGAGTAATGAGATTTGGGAAGAAAGGGAAGCTAAGCCCAAGGTACATTGGCCCCTTTGAGATCCTTGATTGTATTGGAGCCGTGGCCTATCGTTTGGAACTTCCACCAAATATGGATAAAGTTCATGATGTGTTTCACGTATCACTACTGAGGAAGTACATACCAGACCCCTCACATGTACTAAACTCAGAGGTGATACAACTGGAAGATGATCTCTCCTATGAGGAGCAGCCGGTAAAAATTTTGGATCGAAGTGATAAGGTTCTATGCAACAAGACAACCCGCCTTGTCAAAGTGTTGTGGAGGAACCATAAGTTTGAGGAAGCAACTTGGGAAACAGAAGAGGCAATGAAGGAGAAGTACCCACACCTGTTTGTGTAAAGTAAAATTTCGGGGGCGAAATTTCTTAAGGGGGGAAGAATGTAACGACCCAAAGTATTTCAATAGAAAATTCCCTTCTTATATTAATGTCATAAAAACAAAAAATAATGAACTAATAAGTGATAAGTGACCTTTAAACATAATTTTTTCACCCCTATGTTGGGAATTTTAAAAATCCGACATACACGGTTGTGTTCGAGATAGTTTTTGGAGTCTAATGAAACAAAAATAATTTTTGGTGAATAGTAACCTACCCTTATGAATAGTAACCTACCCTTATGAATAGTAATATGACCCTTATGAATAGTAAATAAGAGAAACATCACCTATTAATAATAAAATATAATTTAGACATCTTAGAAAGTGACAATTTGAGCTTAGTAAACGTTTTTGGTATTTTATAAGTCATAAATAATTAATTATAATTAATTAATTAATTTAAAATAATATTTATTTTCCTGTAATGTATTAATAAATTGTTGAATCAATTTCTAATAGTTTTTAGATATTTTTATAAGACCCTATGTAATTTTTGAAAGAACTATAAATTCAGTTTTAATCTTAAAAACTGTTTTTTTAAGTAAATTATGATTTTATTTAAATATTAAATTAATAATATTTAGAAAATTATTTTTGAAAAATGGACTTCATTTTTGGATTCTACACATTAAAAAATGGTTGGGGTAAATTTTTGGGATTTTTCTGAGATACTTGAATTTTTGATGAATAGTGGAATCCGATAATTCACAATAAATGCTAATTAATGTATTAATTGAGTCACTGATGATGTTCTGCTGATGTAAGCCCACTTGGTTCGGGATTAAATTATAAAATTACTATTATTGGTCGTTCAAGACTCATTATTCCTTGTCTTTGGTGAAATTAATAAACTAATCAATTTTATATTAAGAAAACCCCTCTCCCCTCCACTATAAAAAGCCACCCTTCACTCCCTCTTTTCCTCACACCTCTCAAGCTCCAATACTTATCTAAACTATACCCAAACACCTTACCTAGATCATCCCCTACGTCCAAAAGCTTCTGGTATCATCAAAAGACCAAGCCTAGCTTCATTAAAGAGGATCTCAAGAGGAGGATTCTAAAGGTAATTTCTCTCCCTCTTCTCCTTTAATTTCC
The DNA here is from genome assembly GCA_963277665.1 of Viscum album. Classification (NCBI taxonomy): domain Eukaryota; kingdom Viridiplantae; phylum Streptophyta; class Magnoliopsida; order Santalales; family Viscaceae; genus Viscum; species Viscum album. The sequence goes on from OY728142.1 coordinate 817,865,635, forward strand.
TTTCAAGTACAAGTTCCTTTCTTGATCTCTCCCTACCTATCTTCATCCAATTTTTTCTGTAAATCTATTATTATATATATAATATAATATTGTGATTCTAATGTTATATTATATCACCCCACACCCTTTCCTCTTCCTTTTATTTTATTAAAGAGAACGTTGTTCATGTGGTGATAATTTATCACCTTCAAAAACGACATGTTCTCCTCTTCCATTTCTAACTTCAATCTGGTCATGAAACCATTTTTATGGTTGAACCAGATTATTTTATATGTATTATGATCTATTTTAAGTTATGAAAATAACCTATGGCTATATTACTAAGTGAAAAGTTAGAATGAGTTCGTTGTGATCCAAAAAACGCTCAAATTAACCCAAATAATCTTCATTTAATTATCATCTAATGATTCGTCCACATGAATCTAATATAACTCATTATAAAATCATTAAAGATTATATAATATCATTAATTACATTTAATATCATTTCTGGATGTTTACCCAAGATCTACCCAAACATCAATTTAAGAATACAAGTGAACCACTCAAGAAAACCATAAAATCGAACATCCCCAAACAATGTTTTTAAACTCTATAAGTCATCCCAAGGAACATAATATGAAATAATGAAACCATAATGAACCCTATTAATGTATAAAAGGTTCTGTAATTTCTAATTAATGAATATAATATCATTATACATTACATTAAAGAGAAGGAGGCATTCGAGTACAAGGTAAGGGGAAATCTCGAACCCAATTTTCTTCCTTCGAGTTCTCCCTCTTTCACTCCATTTTTGATGTGGTTACTCATAAAAGATAATTTTTTCATCATTTACTTTACTTTTCTGGGATATATATGTTTTTCACTGGTTTTTATGTCCATCAAAATGTTTTCCAAAAGAACTCTTCTTTCAAGATCTCACCTTTTACCTCTCATTCAAGGTTGATGGTTCTTATATCAATTATGTTGTTCCCTCTTTCTTTTGGGAACCCAAAGCTTATAAATGTGTTATTATGAGATGAAACCCATTCCTTTCCATGGGTTATTTATGTACATGTTTGATATGTGTTCTATGTGGCAATCATGATAATGATAATGTTATGATGTGAAGGGTGCGCCCGGAATTATATAACTCAACATGAATGTTTAAATATGACGGGTGCGCCCGGAATTATATAGCGCTCCAATGCATTGGGTAAAGTGATGAATCTCATGATTAATGTGAAATGATGTGTGAACATGATGCTATATTTGTTCACAAGTATGTGTGGTAGTTAACCACTAAGACATGATGTTTCATTTTTTATGCATTGCCACATTTCAAGTCTTTTACTTATGCTCCTCTCATGTTTATGATCTTTTGCCTATGTTATGATTATGCTCACCCCATGCTATATTGTTCTTATCTATCCTCTTACTGGGATTTTAGCTCACCCCTTTTGTTGTATATCCTGAGGTGGCTACATGTACTAAGGAAAGGACAAGTGCTACTAAGAATCTATAGAAGAAGAAATTAAATAAATGTTTATGGTTGATGTTGTATTTGTTATGTATTGTCCTAGTTTGCCCAAGACACTAAACCTCTGGATCCTCCATGTGTAATAATATTATGTTATTTATCTTTGAAATGATGTAATAGTAATGAAAGAAAAGGAAGGGTCGTTATAAGGGGTATTTAATGTGGAATTAATCACTTTATTTACCCTTTTAATGGATTCGGAATTACTTCATGTTATATCATTAATTTTATGAATAGTATCTAGATGCTACATGGAAACATGGATTTGGCTTTGTTCAACCTTTCAAGGAGATCGAATCATAGTGTTTTAAGAACTATTCTCATTGATTCAGACTCATTGAATACTATGACGTCTTCTTCATCATTCTCTATTCATGGTATGATGAATTTTCTCTTCCTCAACCAGACTCAGAGTTTTCTAGGACCATTATTAAACATCAGGTATGTGTTGACCTACCTATTGGTCTAACTCCTTCTTAAGTCTTGTTATAGGAACTTTTTGTTACCTTATTAGAATTGGTTCTAAGAACTCTTGGTATAAATTATCAATTCTCTTGATGTTGGAATGTAGTTTGGGTGACAAAACTCTTGATGAACCATTACCTTTTATTTGACACATTTGGGGTAGGAAGCCCTTAACTTGGGAACACGTTTTATACATATTCTTGGCATGATTTTTTGGAATTCTTGTGTCTTCCATGAGACCTATGTATGATTCTTGATCACGTGAGGTGTGTGTGCATATCCCTTCGACCTATTATTTTGTTTCTTGAATATGGATTGTGATGTTTGGGATACTTGATTAATTTGTTGTGATATTTTATATATCATATTTATCTTGTATCATATGTGATATTCTTTTATATTCAGTAGTTCAGTGTTCAGGTTGATCCTATTGGACTATCTCTTGAGAGGGATGTGTTAAATGAGTGTTCATCATGCATTGGAATATCCCATCAAGAAGGATTTGTCATCCATGTTTTTTAACTATCACATCAAGTTGGATGTGTTGGGTAGTCAGTTGACGTTACTTCTATCATGGATCTGAAGTAGGTGTAGCTAATATCGGAGATATGAAATATAAATTGTTCTTATGTGATATACATTATACTTATATATTTTCTTCTTACTTTCATAGAATGAACCAGTATATATGTTATTCACTTATGTTAAGGGTCATTGGTGGTGTCCAAATGAGTCTTGTACTCACATCCTACTCGATAATTTTGGTACCCTTATAGATTTGATGACCATGGATTCAGTGAAGGGAAAGGACCATTTGGAGGATGGTTGAACTAGTTTAACATGTGGATGTGGTCGTTGCTGGATGTATTTCGGGATGTATTTCTACTACTACTTCTATTTACTAGTTTTACCTTATACTTTAGATCCCTTATTTTGTCTTTGTTTTATATATTTACCATGACATAGTGATATGGGTTGGTATTTTTGAGTATTCTTCCATTACTAAGATGTTTATTATTTATTCATTATTGATAATTTATTTGATTCACTTAAATTATTGTACTCAAATTTCTACCTATTACTGAGGGAATAGTCTCCCCACTTTTTTCCTTTGGCCCTCAATGCTAGTCAGTAAGCTCTTATGTTGGCAGAGGAACAGATGAGGTCATGTAGTCATCCGTCTTCGACCTGGTGGTTTAGGTTATGGTGTTATATTCAAATATGTTAAGGATAATAAATCTTAATTCCCCAAATTTTTTATAAATAATAAATTCAAATTGATAATAACTTTTTCTTTTTTAACCCAAAGTGGTAGAAGGATATTATGCCCAGATCCAAATATTATTATGTACAATAAGTCCACCCTTTCTAATAAAAGAAAATATTATTCATCCTCAAGACTTTTTATTTAAGGATTAGCATATAAAAATATCTAATCCATGGAACATCATTGATTAGAGATCAGATAAAGGAAATTACATATCCACAAAAATACTTTGATGAAAATATTAAAAGATTGATTGATTGAGTGAATATAAAAGATGGGGTTAGTAATGGTCCAAAATTTTAGTATATATATTTTTCATTACTTAAATACAATGTTTTATAGCTTACTCTATATGCAACACCAAACTAAGGTAAAACCCTGATACATTTTATTAAGAGAGAATTTCAATTATTAAAATGAGACCATTATAAATGTATCCAATGAATTAGTGAGTATAAATAGAATTAAATTAATTATGAAATGTATGTTTAAATTAAAATAAATTTTATTTTTTAGAATTAATTCATTTATAAAATTCAATTAGTTCAACTAAAAAACTAAAAATATCATTTTATTCTTAAAATGCAGTTTTTATAAAAAAAATTACCTTTTAGGTAATATGTCTTTTTATTTCAAGAAAATAAATATATTATGGTTAAATGATGATAAACTATATTATTAATATTAATAATATATTAATAGTATTTTAATTATTAATTTTTGTGATATTATAATAAAAATATTTAACATTTAAAAAGTTATTCATTATATATTATATTTCCAATTAAAATTTAAATTCCTAAGTTTCAGAGATTGAATTTGAAAAAATGAATTTTATTTTTGGATTCATAATTTTAATATCACTTTACGATTATTTTTGTCTAATTTTTTAAAATACAGTTTTTGTTAAATAGTAGAAAATATAATGTTTGACCAATACTGTAATATTTATGAATTTATTAGGATATAATAATAAATTTAAAAATTTTAAAAAAATCATAATAATATATTAATTTAATATGTAAAATTATATATTTAAAATTTTAATTTTAATTTACCAACCTATGATTGAAATTTATGACCCTATATAATTTTGTTTTCTAAAAACTATTTTTCTGTGTTATACTCCAATTATCTTAGAATTAATTTTTATCACGTTTATAAATTTGTTATTTTAAATTGGTTTTGATATTTTTAATTAGTATATACTAATTAACTAATATGATAAATTTTATTTTTATGCATAAATAACTTTATAGAAGAAAAAATAAGATACCATAGCAAAAGTAAACCCGGGTAAAATTCGAATCAACAGGAAAAAGAAAAAATATCTCAAATCTTATCCATTATTTATGTGGATGAGAGATATATCAACCAATAATACCCCCTCCATTATTTTCAACATTTAGGTCAAATTTACTTTGAATGTGATAGGATATTAATGTAAACTTTTAGGATTTCTACCAAAGTTCCCCCACCCACTTATTAAAGGATCCCTTCACCACTGCACTAATACTCACAAAAAAGGCCTTATATATTAACCAAATTATGACAATATTCCTTTAAAATGCCTGATCTTGCTTTCTAGGTGTTATGGCCTCACCAAAACACTAAATTATTAAAAATTAGTGAATGCTATAGGGGGATATTCAAGGAATAGATAAAGGTCTTAACTGAGTTTTTTTAAGTGTATTTCTTTTTCCACCTTGTCAAGATTTTCTATAAACACCTAAAAATAATATAATAATTTTCATTGGTATACTAAAATTTTATTAGGTTAATGTAACAGTCATTTTCTACCTCTTGTATATCTAATCGAAAATGAAAATTTCACTCATCCATACGTGCAGACTGTCACCTCCTTCAAGTGATATAATTAATTTTTCATCACTGCATTTCATGTATGGTTGCAAAATTTTATTTAATTAATATATTTGATACTAAAGATAGAATAATTATTCTATAATGAAAATTTTTTATTTACCTTATTTTCGTTTCATTTGTTGAAAAATTAAAATGCCACCCATGTGTACGTACGGACTACCGCCTCCATGGATGACGTATTTCATTTTTTATCACCACCTTACATGGATGGTTATTAAATATATTTTATGGATATATATGATATTTAGTGTTAATCTATTTCATTAATATATTTCTTATATAATGAAAAAAAATCAACGATCATTATAAAGTAATATGTTGATATCAATAAATATCTCAAAACAGGCTTCTTTGATTTCATCGTCATGAGTGCTAACTAAAACTCCAATGGCATGAAATTATAAATTTATAAAACATTATAGAACTTATATTATAATTCCTTTCATATTATTTTAATGATTAAATTTAATCAAATAATGGGGTTTGGTGACACCATTACAAAACATACATGAAACAATCGAAATTACCAACATCTGGTTATGAAAATAAACATTTGCAAACTAATACATGTGTAGTGAATGGTTATAGTTGAAAACTATAAATGTTAATACATATTAATAATATTATAAAATAATTTATTTATTTATTTTTTCATATTATACATGAGGGTAAATCAATTTTGTGGAAGTCAATATTTAATATAATTGTGTTGTCATAATTTGAATTCCTTATGACATGTTTTATATTATGTACCTGTTTTATTTTATAGGGTATATATACATAACATTTGGAATATTATATCTTTACTAACCCCTGAATTCATTGTATTTTAAGTTCCATTCCATTTTCTCTATCTCAATATTTTTTTATTGAAATATTATAAAAGTTACAAGGGTTTTCATGTCTCACTTTTTATTCATTTTCATATGTTCCATATTCACCATGTTATTTATTTTATGTGGTGTATATATTATACATAGATGTATTTTTATTATATTTATCAATATTTTTCTTTAATTTAAAAATATATAAATGGTAGTCTATTTTAAGGTTTTTTTCATAGGTTACCAAAATTGTAAGGGGTTTTCTTAAATAATTTATCTACCATTGAGTTATAATGATTCTTCTTGGAAACCATTATTTTAAGTTTGGTGAATTCTACATTTTAATTGAATTATATTTATTTTTTTATTTTTTATTAGGATTTAAATTTATTTCCCATTAATATTTTTTTAAGGGTTGTTAACAATTTTTTTTCATTAATGGACTTCTTTATTCATAAAAATATATCATTTTTAAAAATAATTATCATACTCTTAATGGTTGTTTCTCTTCCATGTCCAAATTATTTCTTTAAAAAAATCATTCATCACCTTTTTTTAAAACCGAAATTGTATTATATCAAGTGATATTATCATTTATTTTTTCTTCTTTTTTAAATAATTTTTTATCTTTTTTAATATGTGGGTTTAAATAATTGTATTTTAAAAATATTATAATAGGATTTTACTTTCAAAATTATATATTTTATCTTCCACTATATATTTAATATGAAAATATTTATTTTCTTTTCAAGGATCCATTATTAAATATTATTTTTAAATTAAATTTTTTCAAAAATGTTCACTTCATCTCTTTGAAATTGTCTTTTGAAAGTAACTTATAACATTGTATTTTATGATAATAGAAAAATATGAAAACTCTTTTATAGTTTTCCTTATATTTTCCTATTTATCTCAAAATAATTTATTTAGTTTAAAATTATTATATGTGAATTACCCTATAAATGCATTTATACAATTTTTATTTTGAGGAATTAAACTCAAGTTAACAAGCGATCCAATTGTTAATCCCTTATTATGTGGCACAGTTCGAAGTGTTTGTCTTATAAAGGTATTTTTCCTCCATGTCGACATCCTTTAAGGATTTTAAGATTTACTGTGGATATTTTCATATGTTACCATGAACCTTATTTCTATGATTTAATTATGAGATGTTCTAGGAATTTTTTTATGAAACCCACCTCATTTACATATTTTAATTATGTGATGATTGAAATATGAGGATTTTCATGCTCTCTTAGAATATATAGGTAGGCTTTTCTTTATATGATGGGTGGTCCCAGAATTATATATCCCTATTTGGGTAAAGTTATATCTTATGTGATAAATGGTAAAGGGGAGTTAATTCAAACCCCCATGGGACTATGTATCTTAATTGATTGTTGGGATCATAATTATATAATCCTATACTACATTGGTTAAAAACATATATCTAATAAGTTGATATTTCCGGGATTGTAAAGTGAAACCAATCCATCATGGAAAACCTTCCACTATTTTTATGAGATTTAGGAGTGAACCTATTATATTATGGGACTCTATATATCATATGATGATGGTCTTGGTAGTGATCCTTAACAATGGAAATGATTTTGATTCTTATGTATGTTTCATAATCTTATATTTTTCAACATTATAATGTAATTATGACTCATATATTATGTCATGCTCATATCCTTATTCCTTAATTTATTATTGATGACCCATGTTTATTTGGGTATGATTTTATAATTTTATTTTCAAGGACCTTGATTGTGCAATCATACCCAAAAATTTATCCTATGCTCACATGTGATCATCAATTGTTATCTCTTATGCTTAAAATTACTAAGTATCTAAGCTCAACCCTTTATTTTATTTCCATTCCAAAGGTTATGGAGATGGGTATAACTTATGAGAATCTATAAGGGGGATTATATGGCTATAATTATGGAGGGATGTTCACAAGAATTGTAAAAGAATTTTTTAATGTATATAGTATCCAAAGACACTAAAGATAATGTTTTTCAGGCTTTCATGGTATTATTGTGAGATGTAATATTAATGTGAAATATCCAAAAATTTATATTAGTTCATCTCACTTTTTATCGAAGTCAGTATTTATATATTTTGTTTTTAGCACCATGTCCATGATTGAATGTTTGGGGTGTCTCTATTGGTATCAAATCAAGGATATCTATTTTTTGGGATTAGTTTAGTTATTTTAATGTATTAGGGTGATAGAAATTAAGTAAAAATCCAAGGGATAAGTCTAAGTATAGGATAATATCATGATGTTTTGTGGAAGTGGATATTGTGTGATTTCCAAACAATGATTTCATTTTCTAGATAAAAACAAGTAGATATTGGCTCTAGAATAGATGTACCTTGGGCTAATAACCTTGAAAATGTTGGTTGGGTATTAACACAATATTCACCTAGATCATGAAAAAATGGTATAACTTCACACCTGTTTTGACACTCCCAAGGAATATACTTTAGTGATTCACATTCTCTTTATAAACCATTATGAAAAATTTTAGAAAATTTTAATGTTATGGTTAGAAAACCTAATATTAAATAGATAATTAATACCATATATTAAAACCTATAAATTTATAAGTTATGGTTCATATGTTATTTATGTTTTCTTGCTTTTAAGATAATAGTTTTTCTTTTTATTATCTTATCAACCCCATTTATTCTTATCCTTAGCCTTATTTTATTTAGAATAAATGCTTATAGAAATTATAATATGAGTTAACAATGTGTATCTTGGAAAATAAATATATTTTCCCAATAATAAGCCTAACACAATAAAGGATAGAGTACAAAATCTTATATAAAATCTCACCCAATTCTGTCAAGAAATTAATAATAACATAAACCATTTTGAGATCTCAATTACACAAAGAAAAGAGAGACTTGTTATTGAGTCTTTCATATTGAAACATCAGCATCCTTAAGTGTGTCCTATAACCAAGTATTTTCAAGGTAATAGATCAATGATATGGAGAAGATATTTTTAATTCTCTGGTGTTCATACCAAGATAAGTCCATCTACATTTTTTATCATTCGGAAGGTGATGCTCACCAATGGTGAAATATCATCAAGAATACAATGAATAAATAAGAATATAAATTTCTAGAATAATATAAATTTAAGAAAATATTATTCTCTAAATAATTTACCAAAACTCTTCACACAAAGAGGGAAGAATAATTCCAAGAGTTAAAACAAAATGAGTATGAACCAATTAAAACCTATGAAGAAAAATTCTTGAGACTCATGTGTTATACATATAGATTCATTACTAAACCTAAAAGTATGATTGAAAATTTATTTAGTTTCCTTAAACCATGAATTAGAAATTTATTAGCTATAAGAGACTTTTTTAGCAATGAAGAAATTATTTGATGTTCACTTAAGGTGGAAATAGAAATTTGGTACTCTCATTATTCTGACTAAAGGAAAAGTAATATGGATTTTCATGGAATCATTTATGGAAAAAAAATATCACATTGGAAAAAAAATTCAATCCCATATATTAAAAAATGTGGTAATAAACACCTTGGTAATTTCAGCAAAGGATTGAGGAAATGATTTACATGTAGTAAAATAAGCCATCAAAAACAGAACTGTTATATAAATTCAAAGAATATAATATTAGAAAAGAAAGCCTTGTATAAGGCTCTACCCGCACTTTATTGTTTTAAATGAAAGGAGTTTGAGAATTATGTAAATTAATTCCCCAATATAATGGATATAGGCATGGGTAACCTCAAAAACCAGGGTAATGGAAAGAGCCTAGAAAGTCACTACTACTGATGTGGTTCATGAAAACATACAATGAAAATTTCCCTCATCATCTACTTAAGAGATTAAAATTTCATATTTTATTCTGGTTCTAGAAAAATCCCTTATACATAGAATTTTTTTGGAGATCTTCAATTATTATATATTGTATTATAGGAAAAAGTAACCAGTAATATAATAGTTGCACCCCAATTCTATGATCATATTTGATAGAATTTTGTATGTTCTTCCATAAAAATCTTATTATTATACCTTTAGTGGAATTTTATATGATTTCAGTCATTGAATATATCTCTATATAGATAACATATCAATTTCCAAAATATGTAAGTTGCATTTCATATCTAAAATAAACTTATGGTCATCTATTAGAGTAATGCAAATTATAAAATACTTATCGATATTACTTCCATTATATGGGTATTAATATTCAATTTTGATATGAGTTCCCTAGTCTTACCCAAGTTAGTGGGGATGATATTTCATTAAAAATTATATCTTGATTCATAACTATATTAGGAATATTTTCTTATATTACTAGAAGTGATAGAAATTAAAATTGTGAGGATATAATTTATGTAATAGGGTAGATTTTGACACATTGATATTTTAGTATAGATTTTTATTTAATTAAATACTATGTTGAATTGAATTATATATATTCAACACCAAACTAAAATTAAATTACGATTCATTTTATTAAGATAAAATTACAAGTATTAAAATATCACTGTTATAAATGTGGTTGTGGAATTATATGCTATAAATAGAATAAAAAATATCATGAATTATAAGTTAAAATTAAAATAAATTTGATTATTTTATTATTAATGCACTGATTAAATTCTAATAGAGTAGTTAAATAACTGATAAGATCATTTGATGCTAAAAAATTTATTTTCCCTAAAAATTTCATTTTCATTCTCTATGCATTTTTTATTTTAAGAAAATAAATATAATACATTAAAATTTTGATGAAATATATCAATATATAAAATATATAAACACCAATATAATGAGTAATTTATAAGAAATAAGAACAAGAACTATTAGTATTTGAAAATTTCATTCATTAAATTTTCTCTTTGTATTTTAAATTTAAATTCCTTAATTTCATAGTTTTAATTTGGAAACAAATAACATCATTTTGAGATTAATATTTTCAATATTGTATTAATATGAATTATTTGAATTTATCTGAAAAGGCTTATTTTTATATGTAAAGTACAAAATATCATTTTGATAAATACCATGAATTTTATGACTTCATTAGGATGAAACATAAATTAAAATTTCATGGAAAAAATTTTCTAATAAAATATGTATTTAATAAGGAAAATTATACATGTAAAATATTTAAATTAATTTAGAAACCTATTATTGACATTTTTGAACCTAATTAATATTTTTTTTCTAAAATCGTTTTTATTCGTTATAGAACTATTATTTATTATTCATTTTTATCACTTTTAAAAAAATATTATAAAATAGTTTTAATATTAGGAATAAATACATAAAAATTATTTAATAATGTTAATTTTAATTTTGGTATAAAAAAAGTTACCAAGGAAACAAAAATATGTTACCATGGTAAAAGTAAATTAGTGTAAAAAAATATAACAAAGGGGAAAGAAAAAACATATCTCAAGCATTATCCCTTATTTGTGTGGATAAGAGGTTTTACTACCAATAATCCTAATATATATAATATTTTCCATTTTTTGAGGTTTTATCCTTTGAAATTGACATGACATTAATATAAAGTTTTTAGAATTTACAAAAGTGTCACCCGTCTCATTTATAAAAAAGACTTCCACCACCCCACTTATCCTCACACCAAAATAATTTTATCTTGTCCAAATACTTTTTAAAATAATTCCAAATTATATCTACCATGTTCTATAGTTTTTAGTATCATAAAATGAACAAACTAATAAGGATTAAGTTGTTAGCCAAATGAGGATATCTAAGGTACAGTTAAAGGTCTTATTCAAGTTGTATATTGTTTTTTACTCGTATAATTATAAAAAATATCTATAAAAATATAAAAATAATAGAATAAATATAATATTTATAATAAAATTTTATTATATTTATTTAAAATTCATTTTATATATCCTTTCCATCTAATGGTTAATGAAAATGTCACTCATGTGAACATGCGGACCACAATGTCTATGAAGCGATGTAAAAACTTCTTCATCAACACATATCATGGATGTTTATAAATATGGATTTAATGAATATAAATTATACTTATATCATAATTATGATTCTAGAAATACACTTTATTATTTACCTTATTTTCTTTCCATCTATTGAAAAATGAAAATGTCGCTCCTGCGTATGTATGGACTACCACCTCCATAGATGGCATGTTTTGTTTTTCATCGACACCTTATAGGTATGGTTATAAAATATATTTGGTGAATTTATATTATATTAAGGATTAATATATTTCATAAATACTTTTCAAAAATCATGACTCAAAAAAATTAATGATCATTATAAAATAATCAGTTGATATTGGAAAAATACTTGAAACAATATCATCGTTGATTTCATCGTCACGAATCAGAACTAAAATTATAATATAATTATATTATACATTTATAAATAATTAGAGAAATTATATTCAAATACCATGAATAATACTATAATAATGAATTTTTATCAAAGAACCGGGTTCAATAATGCCATTATAAAACTTTTATGAAACAAACAAAATTAAAAACATCTGATAATGAAAATAAACATTAACTATCTAATTATTTTATAGTTAATTAATATAGTTGAGTAATATAAAATTAAATTGATATGAATATGGTTCTTAAATAATTTATTAAGATTTTTATTTTAATTTCCTATCTTATGATCTACCAATATTGGTGCCATGAGTCGGCGCACCACTTGACATTAGGGACACCTCATTTTACGCCTGAGGCCACTAACTAGCTCTGAGGGTCTAATAAAGTATGTGTATAGACTATAACCTCTTTACTAGAGTTTAAAAATATCATAAATTAATATAAATAATAATCAAGGTAGTAATAATAAATAACCAAGCATCATGAAACAAATTCTCAAAACAGGGTAAATGCCCACAACTAAGATATAATCAACATGTCATGTCGTACTAGTGTAATGTGTCAAATAAAACCAAAAAGGAAGACACAATATAAATACTCAAAATGAGACTTGATATCATGTATTACTCCCTCATATATTATTTATCCCAAATCTTGACTCAGCCATCTAACATTGTTTTCCCTTATCCTAACCTGCAACCAAGAAGCCTTCTCGGGTACCCACAGTGGTCCAAGAATAATATGAGTATAACTAAGTAGGAAAAAAATGAGTGTCTAAATAAATGTCTAGTATAATAAATTTTTTCATAATTACAATAAATATTAGAAAAACTTGAAAATAAAACAATTTTCATACTTAAACAATTCTCAAAATAGCCCCACGGGCTCTCGAGTCTCGTAATAACACCAAAACATCAAACCTTCTTCGCCTCATGATAAAATTACAAACCATATAACATAAAGGTTTAATCACTCTAATTCATTAGGTATTACATTAATTAATTTCCATGTAAATTTGTGTACTATATATTTTCAGTATAGTTACCCAAAATGGGGATTTGGAACGTGATGGCCGATAGTCCCAAACAAAGATGTGGAAGTCTATGACCGAGATCATAACCATGGTGTGGAATTACATGACCAACAACCCTTCCTCAATGTGGGGTGTTATGAACAACATCATAACTATAGTGGGGAACTCCATGACCAACACCCATAACCATTTCACCGTATTAAAAAAACAATAGTTCACCTTTTCTATTACTCACAATTACCATGGTCTAATACATTTAACACAACCATTAGAAATTCTCTCAAATCATTTAACACATTTACCCTCAATAATTTCATAGCCCATTTAAAATCTCCCTCTTATGAAAAATAACCCTTATACAATATTAACAGGATGAACACACATAAAAATGGTGTAATCTAAATAACTCATTTAAATCCCCATTCCAAAACTCATTTTATCATCCTTAAGGTGGTGTCAGACCCCATGGGTGACCATAGGTCCAGTCTCACAATTATTAATAGAAACAATAGGGTTAATGAAATTGTTCACACTTCTATTAAATTCTTTATTTACTTTTCTTAGTCAAATAATCAAATCAAAATCATAGAAGTTCAATGGCACAACAATATAAAAATGAAACACATCAAAACTATGGGAAAAACCTTGTATACCACCTACCTCAATCTCATAGACATGTACTCGCCTAAACACATCCCTTGATTCAAGATAAAATAACCACCAACGCAAATTCTAATAATTCCATAGAAAATTAGGGTAAAGGATCATTAGATGAAGAAAAAACATCCCACCATGGTTCTCCCAAAAAATTAATGAGAGGGGAGTGGTCGACTCACCTAGAGCTTTGATTCCCAACCAATGATGCTTCAAATAACCAATGATCAAAGGATAATCACTATTAAAGAGATTGGGAGATCTTAGTTAAGATCCCTACCTACTGGAGGAATAATGGGAAATAAAATTGGGTGAGAACACTTAAATCAAAAGAAGGAAAAATGGTGAAATCCCCTTATTTTAAAAGGTGAATAGTTTAGCTGCATGGTTGGTTGAATTGTGCACCAACTACGGGTAACCCTCTGTCCAAAAGGGGGTCAGTTCGAATAGCATGTTAGGGACATATGCATGGTTTGAAAAACAATAAAGAAGTTATAGACTCACCTATGTCTAATAGGGGTCAACCTGTATTGTTTCTTGGGCCTCTTTGCATGGTGTTATAAACATGCACCCCCTCTAGGAGGATGCATAATTATAGTGCACAGTTTTTACTAAACATGTTCCAACCAAGAACTATGTACTTTATGACAACCTTTTCTCTCATTTTGTTGCCTTGAACTCCCCAAACACCCTTTATACCCCTCATAATATTAAAAATAATATCATTAACTATTAAAATGTAATGTAACAAAAAAAATTGAATGAAATGTACCTCTTATGAAGGTCTGGATCTTACTACCTACCCACCTTATAATGGTTGGTCCACAAGCTGCAATCCCAAAACTATTTAAGACTACAAGGTAAAATGATCATCCCACCAATATTTCATTTCATTTTCTCAATCCCAAGTCTCTTCCTGAACAAATCCATGCTAACAAAGTACTCAAACCAGTAGTATAGTTTTACACCTGAAGAGTTTTCTCACTATGATATACAACACGAATCAGATTCCCCTCAAAGGACGCATTATCCATAAGCTCAATATCATCAACATCTATCACATGATAAGGTTTTTGGTAATACTACTAAAGCTGTGACATATGAAAAAAAAATCTTGTATAACACTATACCACTATGAAAGAGATAATCGATAAGCTACTAGTACAATCCTTTATACAATATCAAACGACCCCACATACCTAAGTGCCAACTTTCCCTATTTTTGAATCTGATGGTGACCCAAAAATGGCGAAATATGAAGGAACACATAGTCTACCACTTAAAATTCAAGTATTTGGAAATTTTGATGAGTATAAGACTTTTTATAACTCTCTGTCATAATTATTCTCTTCTTGATCACCTGAACATGCTATGATATCTCCTGCACAAGAATTGGTCCCAACAACTCTAATTCCCCTACTTCCATGCAACACAAGTGATATTTTTATGGCCTACCATAGAGAAACCTTTATTGTTTCATCTAGATAGTTTTTTGATAAATATTGTCAAAGGTTAAGTCAACAAGAACTAAGTGTTTCTCTAAGTCCCACCAAAATCTAGGATGTATTCCACCAACATGTCCTCCAGTACCTGGATAGTACGTTTTGATTTTCTATCTTTATACAGGTGAAAAGTCGTACTCAAAATCACCTATGTATCAAGAACCTTCAACAACCCTTTTTAGAAGTGAAATTTAATGTGAGTATCATGACCCAAAACTATAGTTTGTTGTACCCCAGGTAAACGTACTATCACTTGGAGATATAAGTAACCCAACTGGACAATAGTGAAAGTCTCTCAAATTGAAACGAAATGTGAAAACATTGTAATATAATCCAAAATTACCTATATTGAATCATTATTATAAGGTTTCATCAAAATTCCCACCACAAAATCTAAGGTAACATTGTCCAAATTCCATTTTGGAATGGGAAACAGTTGTAAAAGTGCAGTAGTACATGGATGATTTTCGTTCACATACTGATAGGTTTAGAATTGTGTAACAAAACATGCAATCTCATTTTTTTATTCTTGGCCACAAATACTTTCTATGAAGTCTGTGATACATATTATTCAAACTTGGATGTTCCTTCCACATTAGAGCATTGAACCCGTGAATCTATTCTTCTCGTATACAAGTAGAAACAACAATGTGGCCATGAATGTGAATAATATCATCCTCATAAATAGAATAATCAGAATGTGGTTCCCCTCCATTAAAACTACAGATAAAATCTAGTCATTCTATATCTTCACACCACTTCTTATTTACTCAGTTTAGAACATAGGGATCAAAATATAATGATGTGGGTTTCATAAGATCACTTCTCCTCCTAAACACATATATGCATCTCAATAAACAAGACCATCATCTTACACTTGTAATTAGAATCATAAGTTGACTAAGTTTGTTTATTCCAACTCAAAACTTCTATAATAATGTTTCTCATCTCTGACATGTAAGCTAACTCAATGTCAAATGTCTACATGTACTGATCCCAAATCTGTTGTCATAGGTTTAAATCCCATAAGAGAAAATGTATTTGAGGATCTTATGATAAGTATAAAAAATAAACTTCTCTCTTAAAAGATAATGCCATAAATATTTTAAGGCATAAACCACCATTTCCAACTCGGGATCATATATAGGATAATTTTATTGATGTGACCTTAACTATCATGATCCATACACCAAAACTTCATCTCCTTACATTAACACTACCCAAAACCCAATACCGGACACATCACAAAACAAAGTATACTCCATACTTGACTCAGGTAAGATCAAAATTAGTGTAGTGGTCAAATACCTATTAAATTATTAGAAAGCATTCTCAAATACTCCAAAACACTCAAACATGATTCCCTTCTTGGTTGGGAATGATAGTGGCACTACCATGAGAGAAAATTCATTGATAAACATTCAGTAATATCCCACTAAACATTAAAAGATTTAGGTTTCAAAAACATTCTTAGATTGATCCCAATAAATGGTTTCCCGAACTTTTTTGGGGTCCACTGACCCACCTTCCATTGAGATGATGTGACCTAAGAAATATTCAATATTGATCCAAAAACGAAACTTAGATATCTTGGTTGATACCCAATTCACTCTCAGTGTACTCAAGAAAATGTCAATATGTTTGAAATAATCATCTTGAGTATGGGAGTACACCAAGATTAAATCCACAAAACAACTAAAAACTGATCTTGGTATGGGTGGAAGATTAAGTTAATTAAATCCAAAAAAAAATTAGAACAATTCATTATCCTAAATGTAACTCAAACAAACTATACCCGTTTCTAAAAGTAGTATGCAATATATTTCAATTTCTCACCCTCATATGATATTACCCTGACCCCCAATTGATCTTAGAGAACATGTGGTAGCCCCTCAGCAAATTGAAGAGATTATCAATACATGGAAGAGTATATAAGTTCTTAACTATCATCTGATTCAACTTATAGTAATCCAAACACAAATTCAATGTTTTTTCAGCCTTCTTAGAAAATAATACTAGTGAACTCCAAGGTGAAATACCCTAACAGATGAACCCTTTATCATATTACTCATAAAACTGAATCCTATGTTCTTGAAGTTCTATTGGGGTCATTCTTTAATGTGGAATAGAAAAATAAGTCAACTCCAGGCATCAATTTAATCATGAACACAACCTCTCCCACAAGTGGAAGCCTTGAGAAGTCCTTAAAAATACTTCCTAGAACCAGTTCACTACAAAAGGAAATTCATCACACTCCACTAACTTACCATCAAGAAAAAGTCTTACAACCCATTAATTGATATCACCCAATGGTGTAAGAACTAGCACAACATGGATTTCTAGGATATAAAATTCCCCAAGGTGAACATAATTGTCATCCACAAGTGACATAAAGCTTAGTCTCCTATGATAACAATCAATGTGATTCTGGTTTCTTACCAACTAGTCCATTACCAGTAACTGGTAAAAACCTATCATTCGAAGCATGTAAAATTATTAAAGAAGAAAATACACACCAAACTCGAAGGAACACTCTTTACATCAGAGGATACCCTCTGATCGCAACCCCAATGATGTGTCATTCAATATAATTCTACACATGGTATCCACCACCCAATTCAAAACACTTACATATCAAGAACATATAAAATAATGTGAGAATATTGTATCAAATAAAGCACTACAATTTTTGGAATCTATAAGAATCATACCTCGAATAGTCGATGTTACAACCACACCACTTTCATGTGAATTCTATGCTACATGTAGCTAGCCATTCCATCTTCCCTAGGATCCCATTTGATTCCCTGGTGTTATACTGGCCTCTTGGTATGGATACACTTGTCTTGAAGTACCACATCCACCTCCCCATATAGTACATACAATATAACTCAAAATGTCAGACTGATATGGGGTAGAAAACCCATTATGTGCACCTATCATAGGGCGTAGTAAAAGGAAATTGTTTTCCTAATGCATCATAGTGGATAACCAGGGACGTCTCACTTTTGGAGATTTCTCAGTTTTTCACTCACTTAATATAATTCACCTAAACTACTTATTTTTAGTTATTATTATTTAATATAGTAAAGTAATTTAATTTAAATGAAATGAAAGATAAAACTAACATGCAATGAAAAAATGTTATTAGTGAAGAAAGAACATGACCTTTATGGTTTTCATTTTGGGTTACATCATTCTCATTATTTGTGTTTAAATTAAGTTTGATAATTCAATTCTGATATATCATTCATGAATGAATACTCTTTTATTTAGTGGTATGAAATATCAAATGAATTTAACAATCTTAATTCCACCTCCTCCTATAATCAATGTTAATGTTACACCTTGATCAAGAGTGTGACCTCTTCCAAGGCCTTGCTCCATCGTATGTCATTTATTCTACTGAATGGCTCAAATCCATCATATGAAGAGATTGTATCCAGTAAAATAGAGGGAAAATAATTAAAAATAAAAATAGAAATGATTTTGAGTATAGTTTCATGGTGGAAGATTTCCACACCCCTTTACTGTTACTATTTCTTATCACAAACTTAAAAAACATATGAAGTTAAGAGTATAATTAATGGAATTTCCACTTACCTTTCCCGGGCCATGCCTAGGTTTAGCCCCTCATTTGTTAGGGTAATAGTTCATGGTGATAAGATGAGAAAGAATATATGAATAAAATTAAATTATAAAAATTAAAATAATGAGGATGATAAAAGGAGAAGAAGAAGAGTACACATGAAAAATCACAAAATAAAAATAGAAGAAGAATAAGAATAAAAGATAGAAGATGGGTGGAAGAAGAAATAAAAGTAAAAAACTTGGAATTAATTATATTTTATTTAAAATAAACTAAATTGAAATTAAATTTGAAATAAAACTAAAGTAAAAAAATATTAAAAATAAAAATAAAATAAGAAAAGAAACATGTGTAATAGATTCCCCTCTGGAATTTGTTATTTGAAAGTTTTCTCTTTGGTGCATCGTATCTTTGAATCACCCCAAAGTCCATTATTATAGGATGCTTTAAATTGAATATAATATATTAACTCCAAATTTCACAGTAATTGATCATTCCTAGATAATGTTATAGAATATATATTGATTATGACTTTTTCGGGCCGAGAATTCTAGAAATCTTTATTCAATGAATATCATTCATAGGACACTTTTTTGATTTTATAACTCCGTGAATGTTAATGTTGAAAGGATATTATGAGTACTAGTAAAATTTAAGGTTGAATCACTTTAATTTATAATGTTTAGACCATGTAATGATTTAGTTATGAAGGTGGGTTCCACAGGGTCATCTAGAATAATTTTCCAAATTGATTGATTTTACAGGCCCTTAGGTGGCCGAATTGGATCTAGATATAAAATATAAAGTTGAATACTAAAAACATAAAAATCTTAAAAAAATCACATAAATTATAGAGATATTGTAAATTTTACGCCCCAATTATAGAAGGTCTAGAAAACTATGAAATTTCTAGAATTAAACCATTTTCACATTTATGCCCAAAAATCACCAAAAATACAAGAATGATACAAATAATCTCAAATTTATTAATTGAAATAGATTAAATAATTTATTAACATATTAATATTTATTAAAATATTTACTCTACCAATTCCCCCACATGTAAACCATGCTTTTCCTCAAGTATATAATCTCAACATTAAATTTCAAAGGGAAACAATGTTACCATTATAGAAATTCCAATGAATGAAAATCAAAAAATTATCAATATAAAATAAAATTTTCAAATCCCAGATAAAGTAACAATTTCATTTCTCAATTTTTAATGAAACAGTAAATTCATGAAATTTATTTTCCCCATTTAAATAAATTATGTAACTTCTCCTTTCATTCATTTAATTTCATAAATTAGTTACTATTAAAAATGATAAATCATGATCTACCTCATAATGGTTTATTTTCTCTCATAAATCATGATAAAATTCATGTACTATTATTCTCATATCGTGGGAACATTATCCTTATCCATAGTCATGTAATGGAACTACTTTAGCTAATTTGTAAAGACCAAAATCACATAAAATAATGAGGGATTTTATTAGAAGGTTCAAATAACTCTGAGGCTTATGGTTGGTATGAATTGATGTTTGAAAATTAAGGTTCAAGGAGTAGGTTTATCTATTAATTACAATACATCATATCAAAAATAAATTTTTAGTAAAATTATCCCCCTTAAAAGTGGCTACTAACACATCCCTAAAACTCAAATTAAAGGTTATGATCAAATAAAGTATACTGATTTTTTTCGCCCTCTTAATTTTTTTTTACATTTATACCTTTTTTATTTTTTCAATGAACATTTTCATTTTTTTATTTTTTTTGAGAATTTGTGATTAAAATAAACATCACATCGACCACCTTACGATGTATGATAAAAATAATTGGTCTAGTAAGGATTATTTTGGTTTCCTATATCACAACCCATTTTTCTCATTTTCTAGTTCTTTTAATCATTTTCGATTTTTTTAATTCAAGAGGGCCAAACAATGTTTTATCATGAATGAATCAAAAACCTCAATATAGTCCCATAATAAGCATCCCCACACCTTTTAATTACAAAATATTTCATCCCTTCCACTATGATTACCTTTACCATTACATATTAACTTTAAAATATCATTAAAATACCTAGAGTTGGGTAGGAATGGACAAAAAATGGATTGAAACATGTCTCATCCCAATAAAGATAATTCATGGTCTCTATAGGCTAAATAAGGATTAATATAAAGGAGGTATTTTAAGGATAATGTCTTATAAAAATATTTCTAAATCATTTTAAATGTTCTTTTTCATAGTCCTATGTTTCATTAGTTTAAATACAAGTTTTAGTTGTTGACATGTTGCAATATCACTCAATATATATACTCGAGAAAAATAGGAAGTACATGATCTATAAATCCTCTCAAGAATGGGAAATGTGATTTGGGATAATAACTCAAAGCATGATTAATAATAACAATTCAATTCACATGAATTGTATAAATTCAATGCCTGAATAATTCTATGTAAATATCATTAAATGAATCAGTTAATTCCCTTAAATAATGAATACTCATTTTAATATCCATGCTTCATTTTATTAATACATGTCTTCATTTTACTCATTAAATTTCATTATCATTGAAATATAAAACATAGAATCCCATTATTTTTAAGAAACTCATGTCTCCTAGATATGTCATGTAAATCCTAAATCTATGTGTGGGAATGAAATTTCTATTAAAACCTAAAAACATAATTGGGAAAAAATGAAAGGAGTTCAAAATATAAATATTAAAAGTCAAATCCCTTTTGAAATTAATATTAATAATCTTTTATACTTGTCTATTTAGGGATACCTTATGATATCATGAACCTAAAAATATAATTCTGCAATTAATAAAAAGGTTCATTTAACTTAAACTCCATAAGATGAGAGGGAGTGGGATGCAGTTTTGACTAATAAAAAAAATAAATTGAAATATAAATTCATATAATGTATGTAAATATAAATCATGGTATAATCCCCCATGTGGGTCGTGGATTTTTATTGCCTTCAGTGGGAAATATCAGATATTATCCATAATATGTTGGTGGTTATATCTTTTTGACTTAAACCATGACATTTTTTTCTTCCCAGCTTGCAGTTCTTAGTTCTTGTTGAGGATAATTCTATGTTTAGAGAACACTAGATCCTCCCCCTTTATAATGAGGTATATCTTTCATGGGAGGGTATAATGATGTATGGAACCTCCTCCTCTTTGGTTTCAACTTTTGAAACATCTTGCTCTCTATCTAGTGGTTACTCAGGGTATGCTACATCAAAATAATAGTCAAAGGGAAATTCAGAGTTTAATTATATTTGAATAAAATTAAAACATGAAGTATCAATATCAAATTCTTCACCATCATTGTCAGAAGATTTTTTCTTTGTTTCATTAGGAAAATACACTTGGATCTCCTCAAGAACATCCTCCAATATATATTCAACATGTATAGGAATATCCATATATTCCTCAGTAGGTTCAAGTCCAATTTATTCATCTTCATCTATGTCATGACAAGAATAGACCGAATTTGAAAATTCAAAAAAAAATAAGGAGTGATATACAAATAAGATTTAATATGATTAGAGAAAGATTTAAAAATAAGATCATCTCCCTATTTCATTTCTCATTCAATCATTGCCTTAGTGGTGAGAACCTATTTAATGTGATCCTTGGTTCATGGAAGTAGGTGCTCATCTTTTTCCATAATTTATTTAAATTATACCTCATATGTGGTGTATTCTTTAGGGAGATCAAGTTTTTCCTCACACTCATTCTAGAATTCATTCAAATCTTGTTGATCTCTCATATGTGGATCAGGTTCTAGTTTCTCCAGTAATGCATAAACATAGTCAAATTCTATTTCTATTTTACTCCCTAAGTTATCCAAAGTATCACTCATCTTTTTTACTTGACCATTTATATCACTATAATCAACTTATTGTTCTTGATATTGCACCAATAAGTAATCTTCCAATACATAATAATTGTAGTTTAGATACATCGTAGAAAAAAATAATTTTTTTATATCTTTTTAAAGAGTAGTGAAAATCTATATCCAATATGAAGATAGAAAAGGTAAATAAACTATTGATCAAATACATAGAAATGATGCTAGTTTTGACACACACCTATCATAGGGCATAGAAAAAGAAACTTATTTTCCAAATGCAGCATAGAGGCTAACCATGGTTGTCTCACATGAGGAACTTTCTAAATTGTTAACTCACTTAATAAAATTCATATAAACTACTTATTATTAGTTTTTTATTTAATCTAGGAATGTAATGGAATTTATGTAAAATAATAGATAAAACTAAAATGTAATGGAAAAATGTAATATGTGAATAAAGAACATGGACATTATGGTTTGTTTTGTGGGTTCCATAATTCTCCTTGTTGTTGTTTAAATAAATTTTGATAATTCAATTCTGAGATATCATTCATGAATTACAATTATTTTATTTATGGTGTGAAATATATAATTCATTTAGAAATATTAATTCTACCTCCTCGTATAACCAAGGATAATGTTACACCTCAATCGAGAGTGTGAAATCTTCCAAGACATGGTTCCATCATATGTCATTTCATCTACTAAATGGATTAACTCCATCATATTAAGAACTTGTACCAAGTATAAGGGAGTGAAAAGATTTAAAAAAATATAAATAATTTTGAGTTCAGTTTCATGGTGGATGATGGACACACATGTGAAATATTCCTCTTTCTTATCATAAACATAATAAAAATAATAATTTAAGAAAAAAATAAATGAAATTTCCACATAACTCCCCGAGGACAAGTCTTAGGATAGCCCCTCATTTTTTAGGGTACGAGGTCACAGTGTTAAGATTATAAGGAAGAGAAAATAAAAGTTAATAATAAACATTAAAATAATTAAGATGTGAAAAGGAAAATAAAAACATACACATGAAATAGAATACAAAAAATAGAAGAAAATAAGAGAACAATTAGAAGAAGATAGATAAGAAAAGAGGGTGGATGGGTAGAATAAGAAACAAAAATTAAAACCATGCATGAATGACACTATATATAAAAGTAAATAAATTAAAATTTCATTGAAAATAAAACTACACTAAAACATAATAAAAATAAAAATAAAAGAAGAAAAGAAACGGGTACAGTGGATTCCCCTCCAAAATCTATCTTCCAATGGTTGGATCCCGTTTTATTCACATAATATTTGAATCATACAAAGATCCCTTATTATAGGATGATCTAAATTTAATTTCCTATATTACCTCAAAATTCCACATTAATTAAATGTGCCTATAGAATGTTAAGGAATTTATATTGAGTATGACTTCTTCTGACTAAGAATTCTAGAAATATGTCTATACTGTATATCATTAAAAGGATACAATCATGATATCATAACTATATGAAATTTACTAGTGTGACAAGCCTGTGATTCATCTTTCAATTCTATCTGTAATCACATCAATTGGAGGTGTGTATCCTTATTTATTCTTTAGTTATAGTGGTGGGGTTCACATGTTCGGCTATACTAAATTTCCAAATTGATTGATTTTTTCGGGCCCTCAGATGGTCGAATAGGATCGAGATCGAAAATAGAAAGTTGAATCCCAACAAAATATAAAAACATAAAAAATCAAATCAATTGGTGCAATATTGTAAATTTTATTCTTGAAATACAGAAGCTCTAAAAACTGTTAAATTTAAAAAAATTAGAAATTTTCACAATTAAGCCCAAAAATCACCAAGAATATTACAATGATGCAAATAATATCAAATTGATTAATTATAAGGGATTAAATAATTTAATAATTTATGAATATTTATGAATATATTTTCTCTATCAGCACACTGCTAGTACTTTGTATGATT
Organism: Viscum album; assembly: GCA_963277665.1. Taxonomy (NCBI): domain Eukaryota; kingdom Viridiplantae; phylum Streptophyta; class Magnoliopsida; order Santalales; family Viscaceae; genus Viscum; species Viscum album. Next base: position 817,890,634 of record OY728142.1, read on the forward strand.
CTAGATCATCCGTCATTGTTTATCTATTGAGGGTTCCTACAAAACCTTTTTACATATCCAATATTGCCTCAATATTGGAACTCCACTAGTAGTCAAAGGAATTTTCCATGCATGTGAACTGGTTGGTCACAGTAATAGAAGATGACTGAACTTCCACCCTAAGAGGTTCAATATCTTCCCTATCCACTCTATCCACCACCACCTTGGTGTATGTTTTTATAATGGCGATCCCTACTATCCAAAGATATACCAATAGATCACACAACAGAAATTTTCTTCCCTCCACTAGAATCCTCTTTAAATATCCCCTCATAAATGAGTGTATGATCCACTATCTTAGAAAACCTATCCAAATAAATACATTTACCTGGGACATAATCTCACATCTAAGTCCATCATGGAAATGAATTTTCATAACATTCTCATCTTGTCTCAAAATTAAAGAAAAAAAATTCTAGTCAATGAATCAAATATCATAATCCATCACCTCTATACTCCCATGGTTCAATTGTATAAGTTCTTTATCTTTCATTTTCCTCAGGGTAATGGGGTAATATTACTCTATGAACTTCTCTTAGAAGTCCTTCGTAGCTATGACCTCCAACTACTCATCCTAAGCCTAAATATCCCACCAACACTTCACTATTTATTATAATATATAAGATTCTAGCTTAACTCTCTTATTAGTAGGAGTCACTATATAATCCATAATTGTATGGATAGACTCAATCTAGAACTTATATTCCTCATGTCCACCCACTCTATAAAATGTCATAGGGTGTTGTAGCTGAAACTCTTTCATATGGTCAAACATACTCGACACAGCTCGAACATGTTCTATCTCCGTAAACAACATAAAATGATCAAAGTTATCATATAACTATTATTCCTCCATATTATCTTAAACCAACAGAGGTTCATGTCTCACTACTAGAGAATAATTCTCACAAATGTCCTATTTTCTCTCAATTGGTAAAAATCTTTATGGTGTAATCTATCTACAAATCCAAACACACATCCCAGAACCCATAAAATATAGATTCCATAGATTATTGAAAGGAAGCCTCACAGCTATCCATAATGAAACCACTCTACAAACATTATCCCAATGTGTAAAATGAAAACCCATTCAATACCATCACCAACCCCCTTCCTGGTCCATGGCTAAATCAAGGTAAATCAAACTTCCATATTTTAACTTTTCATCAGGAACTATTTTAACCATATCATTTAATATCATTAAATTATATTTATAATTATAACATCTTCTTTTGGGCACCAACCCTTTAACCCCACCAGTAACTAGAAAATCATTTTCACTCCCCATAACCCAAATAGAACATGATTTCTCATGTGTTCCTAATATGATGAATTCCATATAAATTATTGAGTGCCTAGAATGATTCAAACATATAAAAATATCATTCCATACCATACCATGAGTAAAATATCAGGAAAAAATAACATCATAAAACATGTATATCACCCAATGGTGAAATATCATTCAACTATAATAGGTAAACATCAAGAATAGTAATTTCTCCCTATGAACTTGGGTTTTCCCCCACACATGGGTTGGATACTCCCATGAATGAGCTCATTTCCAAGTCTTGACACATCCTACCCTCTTATCAAAAAACCTCCAACAGTAGACAAACTAAAAAGAAGCCCACTATGATGCCAATTTTTAAAGTCTCATCCTAGGTTCCATTAATACTGGTTCCACGAGCCAGTGTTCCACATGACCTCAGGTGCACCTTCCCATATGTCAAAGGCTACTGACTAGTAGTGAGGGTTTAATGAAGTATGTGTGGGAATGATATACCCTCTTTATCATAGTACAAAATAGAAAAAATCCAATATAAATGATAAAAAGGGAGGTAATAATCATTAACCATGATTTATAAAATAAATTCCCAAAACATAGTAATTTCCCACAAGCAAGATTCAATCAACATGTCATGTAATACTAGTGCCATGTTTTAAAGAAACCCCAAAATTAAGATGCATAGTAAATCCCAAAAATGGGTCCCACCATCATGTATACTCCCATCATTCATGCTCCATCCCAAATTTTGACTAGGATATCTTACATTGGGTATTTCCCCATATCCTAACCTACAACCAAGTATTGTGCTCGGGTGCCCATTGTGGACCAAGCAAGGTGTATGTACAACTTAGTAGGCCACCACCAATGGTGTCTAAAGTAATGTGAAGTTTAATAATAGTGGATGAATAAGTATAAATAAACATTATATGGAAAATAATATAGGTTTCATATTTAAATTGTTCTCAAAATATCCCAACGGGCTCCTAGGTCTTACAATTACACTAACACACCACACCTACTTCGAATTGTGCAGGAAGCTTGATCTATATACCATATGGGTTTAATAACATTGATTCATCAAGGATTTAATTAATTAAATTCCATATATATCCTTATAGTGTAGAGCATCAGCCTAGTTACCCTAAATGGAGATGTGAAACACCATGATTGACAATCCTAGAAAAATATATAGACCTCCATGACCAAAATCATAACTATGGTGTGGAAATCCATAACCAACACCCCTTCCTCAATCTAGAACCCAATTACTAACATCTTAACTCTAGTGTGGAAATACCTGACCAACACCCAAAACCTTTTCATCACATTAAAACAACAAGGGTACACCTCATCCATTACTCACTACTACCGTGGTCTAGTACATTTATCACAACCATTATGCATTTTCTCAAATCATTTAACACATTTAGAATCAATCATTTAATATCTCGTTTATCCTCTCTATATTAATACAAACAACCCTTATATCATATTAACATGCTTAACAAACATATAAATGGTGAAATATTAATAATTCCTTTAATTCCTCATTCAATGACTCATTTCATCTTCTATAAGGGTGTGGGACACCCCATGGGTAACCATAGATCTTCTCTCACAATCATAAATAGACCAAATTGGGTCTGTAAAAGATTTCACACTTCTATAAAAAGGATTAATTTTCTTTTATTAGATGATGACTCAAATTCACATCATGGTAGAACAATGGAACAATCACAGGCACCTGAAAAACATCAAGAATATAGGAAAAAGCATATAGACCACCAATCTCGATCTCATAAAAAATTACTTACCTTACCTCGGCCCTTGATTTGAATAAAATGACCACCAACACTAAAACTAAGGATTCCCTAGAAAAATTATAGTTTAGGAGCTTTAGATAAAGATAGAATATCCCAACATGGTTCATCCAAAAAATATAAGATAGGGGAGTGAAAGAATCATATATATCTTCAATTCACCACTAATGGTGCTTCAAATGACCCAAGATCAAAAGTGAATCACCCTTAAAGATATTGGGAGCTCTTATTTCAGACCACTAGCTGATGAAGGTGTAATGGGAAGAAAACAAGGTAATAAACATTAAAGACCGAGGGGAGAAAATGATAAAGTTTCCCTATTCTAAGAGGCACATGGTTTGGATGAATGGTTTTCCAAACCTTGTTCCAACTATGAATCACCCTTTATCCAAGAGGGGGCTTGTCCACACAGATTGTCCAAGCAACCCGCACAGTTTGAAAATTTGTTCTATGGTCGTGCTCTCACCTCTGTCTGAGAGGGTCTCAAGATAGATGGTTTTTTAGGCCTCCTTAAATGGTTTTCATTCCATGAACCACCCTCCATGAGGTTATAGTATTATGAAACTTGGTTAATACTAATCGTGTTCTAACTATGCACAAGATATTGTATTACCACTTCTCCTATTATTTTCAAGTCCTAAACTCCCCAAACACCACTAAGAACCCTCATACTCAAGATAATCATTTAATTAAATATTAAAATGTCATTTAAGAAAAAATTAAATGAAACATACCCCTTAAAAAGTTCAAGATCTTATAGCTATGTTTATTATATTGGATGGTAAATCACTTTAATGAAAGCCTATAATTAATATAAGGGTTTCATATCAATTTCAATTCATTGAGACATGTTTGTTATTATGTGCTTATTTTCTTCTATATAGTTTGTATACTGCCTATTTTACATATTATATATTGATTAAAATTTTAGTTCATGGTATTTAAATTTCCATTTCAATTTCTCTCTCTCAATAAGTTTTGATTCAAATATTAATTCTTTTCCTAAAAAATCACCTCACCATTTTGTAAATGACTTTTGAATATGACATGTGACATTATCTTTTATGATAATATTAGAAATATTGTCTAAAAACTCTTTTATTCTTTCACTTCCATTTTCAGTTATATCTCAAAAGAGTATATTTCCTTGGAAATTATTTTTTAAATTTTCCTTATAATAGTTTTATTTATTTTTATTAAACTCTCGAAATCAAACAATCCAATTATTGATCCCTTTTTATGTGGTACAGTTTGTAGCATTCTTCTTATAAAGGTGTTTTTCATCCTTATCAACATATTTTAAGGTTTTTAAGCTTCAATAGGGATATGTTCATATTATTCTATCCACAATATTTTTCTATATAGATTATGAGAGGTTATATGGAATGTTTCATGATTCCCACCTCTATTACACATGTTAATTAAGTGATGTTTTGAACTATGAATATTTTTACATTCAATTTCCACACATATGTATGATTTTATTTATATTAAAAGTGATATTGGAATTATATATCCCTATAATTATTTGGGTAATGTTATATCTCATGAGATAAATGGGAATGGGGAGTGAACCCAAACCCCTATGGAACAATATCCATTATGTGATGTGTGGTATCAGAATTATATAGCCCTCCAATGTGTTGGGTAAATACTTAGATCACATAATCTAGCATTATAGGGATTATATATGGAACCTAATCCACTATGGGACTCTATACACTATGTTTATAGGATTATAGAGTGACCCCAATCTATTATAGGACTCTTCCCATTATATAGTGATGGTCTTGGCAGTGATCCTTAACCAGGTAAATGATTTTTAATACTCATATTTGTTCCATAATCTTATGTTTTGAGTTTTCTAAAGTTATGATGAATCACGTATTATATTATTCCCATATCCCTATTCCTTTATTTATTGTTGATTATCCATGTATATTTGGGTATTATTTTCTAATGTTGTGTTCATGGATATTAACTACGCTCTGATACCCACATTCTTATATTATTCTCACTTATGATCTATTTTTTTAATTAGATTCACCCTTACTAGGAATGTAATATCAACCCTTTCTTATATTTTTATTCCTAGGTTATGGATATTATTATAATTTATGATAATCCTAGAAGGGGATATAGAGGGGTACAATTATGGAGGAATATTCACAAGCATTTGAAAATAATTCTTTTATGTATCTGGTCTCCGAAGACACTGAACCTAATGTTTCTTAAGATTGTGTGAGGTTATTATGAGATTTAATGTTAATCTGAACTATATTTATCTTGGATCATGTCATTTGGTATCGAATACAATGTTTAAATAATGTGTTTTTAACACCAAATTCTGGAGTGTGGGTCTAGGGAACCTTAGGGTCTTATTATACTTTGAGATGAACACAATATATATATATATATATATTAAGTGTAAATTATTAAAGAGAATGATAAAAATTACTAAAAAGAAAATTTATTAATCTTTAAAAGAGGTTAGATAGAAGATAAATAGAAGGTTTCATGATACCTGAGATCTTCTTCACTCCAAGATTCCCCCTTTTCTACCTAGTAGATCTATTTATAAATTTTATTCTTAATTATTAAATTGATATAACCTTTTAAGTTAATATATATTTTAAATTTGAACTTTTTGAAATATAGTTTTAGAGTTTTGTGTGGATGCATATTTGATTTTCTCTCATGAACCCATTACAACTATCATGGATCTGCTTACAGTTATTCATCTGTATAATTGTAAAAAATTAATTTTCATCATGACTAAATATATACATTTTAGTTTTATCTAGTTTCAAATTAAAAATATTGTTGGTATTTTGAACAATCTTCAAGTGTTCTTAAAAGAATATCATATTGGATTTAAGTATTAGTCAATATTTATAATCTTATTAGATACCTTGAGATTCATTATTTAAATTTCATCCTTGGTATTATAAACTAGTAAGATATTTATATATAATTAGTTTTATTCTATTTATATACTCAAATTAATATGATATTTATTTTAATTTTTTATCCTAATTCTTGATACTCAATTTGTAACTGGGTTCTGGATGTCTTGGGTGATTTTGTAGAAGTGTTTGTACTTTAAATTATTCTTATATTTGTTCAATGTAATATATATTGAATTTTTCATAATATGTTGAGACTAATGTCTCATAATTAATTCCAATATTCTCAATAATGTTTTAGTTTATTATGTTTATGGTAGATGAAGTTTGGATATCGGTGATGATTCCACTGAATTCATCACCAATATAGTCATCCCACATCATATTTTTTTTTATTGTTTCATTTTAATCCATTATTATTCACTAATAATTTATTCAATTTAATAATATTATTATTTTAATCCTTTTTCATCCATTTTCCACACATATATGAATATCATCATTTTTATTTCATATAGTTCTGGTCTTTTGTCATTTTTCAATCAGTATGTTGGTAAGTTATGGTTCTTATCCTTTGTTTTTTATGTAGATCTACCATCTCTAATTCCTTTTACTAAAAGTAGTTAGTTATGCGTTTAATATAAATATATGAGACTTTATGATCATTAAAACATTTCATTCTAAATGATGATAATTTTGTATTTGCAGAATGATCCAGAAATAAGATTTAGATGCATGGTCAAGATAAATTCTCCTTACGATTTATCAAGGTTTTAGATATAATTTGTTCAATGATAGTGTTCTTGGATTTCTAAGATATCCCAATATTTTAACTAAACATGGTAAGATTTAAGTATTCCTTATAAAGGATCTTGTTGTTTTATACATAATTACTTTTTCTCCCCTTTTCAATGGGTTAAAGATCAAGATTGTTATAGAGTGGAAGTTCCATTCTCAGTTGACTTATAATTATTTCTATATTTTAATTAATTATTGATCATTATTTATTTTAATTTGTGTCTTAATGGATATGAAAATATATTTCATAAGGTTGTGAATTGATGATGAATGTCGATTGAGGATAGAAAATTGATTATGATATGTGTTGAGAAATATTTTTATTATTCTTTGTTATGTTATTGAGGGATTCACCCAAATCATCATGTCATGACCACTAACAATGTGACTTTAGGTGGACTTTACACACCAAAATTGATTAGTCTAATGAATAAAAAATGATTCCACCCCACCCCCACCCAATTTAGTTTCAGGTTTGAAATTATGTGGTTTTATTGTTTGTGTTAGGAGAAACTAATAGGTGGGAGTTGGTTTTTGGGGGTCTTTACAAATATTTTAGTTTAAATTTTGTATATAATATTATATATCTATCATGTGTTTCAAGTGATTGTGTTTATGGTAGTTTATGAGGTCACTTAATAGGTTTGGGACATTTCCTTGGGCATGGGTTACATTATTGATTTAGTTGTTTTACATTATTATAATTACTTTGACATATTATATTTACATTGGCTACATTGTGAGTTCTTAAACTATTGATTTAAAAAACCTTTTAAAAAATACAATGGTATTTTATAACTTGAATGATATTTCTTAATATTTTCGGGTAAAAATATATACCTTATCTTGGAGGCATACCATATATAAATAGGTCATAGTTATTTAATTTATTTTATATTGTTTTTAGAGGTTTTTTTCATTTCAATCATCCTTTTGTTTTTAAGTTTCATGTTATTAAAATGTTTGATAATGAATCATTCTATTTTTATGTGATCATTTTATAGTAAATATTATTTTCCCATAAATTCATGTTAATTTTTATAATTGGGTTTATAGATTACTTTTTAAATGAATTTCACTCATTTATGTGGTTAATACATTCTGTGCTAACATTTAACCCCACCAGTCTTGTTGTTCACCTAAGGTGTGATCTTGATAGAGTCAAGTCATGTGAAAATATGTTCAAAAAAACTTATTTAGTAAAATATTTTATAAACATGTGTGATAAAAATAATTTAATTCTTATTTATTGAAATAATATCAAAAACAATTTATAAGGTGTTAAAATCAAATCTATTTTTTATCAAATGGGGAATAAATTGTTAAAATGACATAAAAATTGTTCAAAATAATATGTAAATAAAAAGGTGAAAATGTTATTTTAATAGAATTATAATAAATTAATGTATACATGTATGTAAATAATAATTTACAAAAAGGTTATGGTATTTATTAATTATCAAAAAGGGTTTAAATTCAATCAAATATATAAAATAGATTTTATAATAGTACTATACAAGTAATTCTAATAATGAATTATGATATTATGTTTATGAAAAAATTTTAAGTGTTCAATAATAGAAAAATATTTCAAATTTCAAGTGTTTATTTTAGGAAAAATGTGATAATGAAATTATTTTAGCCCATTTTTTCCTAAATTGGTGTAATAGATTTCATGTGAGAAAATTTATATCAAATATAGTGAACCATTATAACAAAAAAAATATTCAAATTACTTGTAATATATATTAAAAAATAATTCAAGTTATAATTTAAGGTTCTAGGTGTAGTGGGTGCGTCAGATGGAGAATTTCCAACTCATATTTTTGTTGTTATCAATGATTAATCTGATATTTAAATAACAATAAACACCATGATAAATGGAATTTAATTAAAGAATATTTAAAATAGAAAAATTCCAGAACAAAATCACAAGATCATCACATATTATTAGTAATTAATTTATGAAATTAAATAATTTACTTGTGAGTAATTATTCCTATGTTGATGGATCTAACAATGTCTTTATGTCGTACCATCATTGAGTTGTAGGAATCAAGAGTAGATTCCCTCCAACAGTGATCCACATGTGTCCCACAAACCATTGAACATCATCATAGGAATATATGGGTGTTGTCATGGAAGATCATAACAATTTCATCATTCTCTTTTGATCTCCCCCAAGAATCTCTTCAAGGAAGGGTTCTCTTTGATCTCTCTAGGCTTGAGAGTGGTGGTGGAGGAGGATTGATCTCTATTCCTGAGAGTATTCCTTAGGAGGCAGCTCTCTAGGGTTTGGGAGGATTCTCTTTATATCTTATTGTGAACATCAAAAATGAATTAGCTATAAAAAAATTATATAATTGGGTTTATATACCACTAGGGTTAGAAAATAAAAAATTTACATACAACCATATTATTTCTGTAATCCCTATGGGACCCAACGTTTATAATAACAATAATATTATTATTATTATTTATTGACATGTACTAAACTCTCAAATTTAATTTAAAATTATTTATTCAAAAAATATTCAAAAAATATTATTTTTCATCATGGAATTAAACTACATCCTTCATTCCTCCAAAATATTTAACAAGACCTTAATGGTGACTTTTTATTTAACAAATAAATATCACTGCATCATCCATAAATAGATAAATATAATATATTATTAACTAAATAGAAGATATATATTTATTAAATATTCTTCTCATATAATATTCTCTCATATAACTGGTGACAAAATATATGTGATCAATAAATCATGAATAATTATTAAACCACATACAAGAATAATATTTACTAAACTTTTTAAATAATAAATAATAATATTATTTATCCAAAATTATGGATACACTTAGTGTGTGGCCCTATAGGCCTATTTCTCAGTGGAATTACAATATGCATCTCAAATTCCATGGTTAGAATATATTTACATTCCAAGGTACCCATAAAGAAATAAGTTAATGACACAATGAAATAATATCTCATAAAGACACTTACTATGTAATATAATCCCTTTTCATGATATCTCTATTTAAGTAGGTTGCATACTGGTGCTGTCAATCAATGTACTTGATTTTTCTTTCTTTTTAGCTTTTAATAAATCGAACATAACAATAGAACACCATGGAGATGGATTTATTTAGGATATATTATTTCCATAAAAGTTCCTGAGATATCAAATTCTATTAAATAATAGAAGGTAAAATCCTTTCTTACATTATTCATTAATGAAATATTACTTTTGAGGCATCCAACGTATCATACCTTTCTGCAAACATTTGTCATCATAGTTTTCATAAATACATCAAATTAAAAGACTTATAATACTCATTAATAAAAATCTTAATTTCGATGTATCAATAAACATTTATATATAAAATAACATCCAATTACACATATAAATGTGGATTTCTTACTAGAGGGTCTCATTCTCATAATATCTTACACTAGATATTACCAAGGGTGTACACCATGAGAAGATTCTTATAAGTCTTATGAGTATCCACCCCTGATATCCTATATAATTTCTATCCCTAAAATGATTTTATATAGTTATATAACATATATTTAAGAATAATGTCATGGCACTTTGGGGTTCTATCATAGCAAGAAACTGTTATGACCTTTTAGTGATACTAATACTCTTAGGACATTATAACATACATTGTTAAGAATAATAATAACCATGGTGTGATAAGGATTTTATTAATATTAAAAAATTTAATAAATGTTATCATAAATTACAAATAGGTTGCTTCTAGGACACAAACTCCAATAGACTACCCCTTTCACTAGATCCAAATACTAACAACCTTCAGTCAGCTAGCTCTCACATGATACTCATGTTTCTGCTAAGATGGGTCATTATTCAAGGGGTCTACCATGTTTTCTTTTTTGGGTAATCTTTTTTACTACAACTTCACCCCTTTGAAAAAAAACACTCAATACGTGATACTTCTAGAGTATGTTCTTTGTCTTTTGGTGTGACCTAGGATCTTTTATAAGAGCCATTGTTGCAGTATTAGTACAATACATTGTGAAAGGTTCTTTACAACTAGGTACCAAATCAAGATTTAGGAAAACGTTTCATATCTAAATAGATGCCTTGGATTCATAAAAATTCCATATATACTTAGAATATTCTATATAATTTGATACAACTAGCTACTTTTAACTCTTCCAGCTCACATCCCTTCCTTTGTGACTGAAAACATATCTTCACTATGACATAAGATCATTCTGATCTATTTGGAAACTATCATTAGTATAACCCCGGATGAAAAGATTCCCAGATCCTTTATAGACTAGGAACATGTCTTTAGTTATTCTCATATACTTATGGATAGCCCTAAGAGCATGCCAATTTTTTCTCTTAGATCATCTTGGTATCCTCCAACAGTTCTCAATTAATAGGAAAACTAAATTTTAGTATACAACATGGAATACATGGTTATTCTTATCTATAAATCATATGTGATGTTACTCATTCTCTCTTTATCCGTTTGTGTCTGAGGAAACATTTTCTTAGAAATATATATACCATGTGACACTAAAACTAATACCCTCTAGTATTTTTTCCGTACAAAATATCTTTAGTATCTACTTAATGTGTACAATTTGACTTACTCAAATATGCCTCTTGGATCTATCACCAATGATCTTGATCCTGAGAATATTGGATGTTTCACCTAATTCCTTCATGGTGAAACACATGTTTAACCAATCCTTAATAGACTATAATTCTGGTATGTCATTTCCAATATGTAATATGTCATCAAAATATACTACAAAGATAACAACCACATTACCACTAAAACTATTGTAAATACCTGTCTCAAATTCATTATTAATGAAACAAAATTATTTTATAGCTTTATCAAATCAAATGTTCCATGACTATGAAGCTTAAATAAATCCATAAATGGATCTCTAAAACAATTAAATCTTCTTATAATCACATAGAGTCTAAAACCATTTCGGTTGTATTGTATAGACATCTTCTATAAGGTTCCCATTAAAAATTAGTTTTAATATCAATCTTCCAAATTTCATAGTCATGGTTAGCTATTATATCAAGTATAATTCTGATGGATTTAAACATGGAAACTAGTGAAAATATTATAGCATATTCAATTCCATGATGTTCTTTAAACCCTTTATCCACTACTCTTTCTTTATTGGTATTTAGTTTACCTTACATTACTAGTTTTATCTTGAATACCCATTTTTTCCTAGATGATTTACATCAAATCGCACATCGACAAAAACCCAAACTTGGTTCAAATACATAGAATTAATTTTAAAATTCATGGATTATTTCCATCTTGAATCTTCTGATCAATATACTACCTCTTTTTATGTGAGAGTTTCATCATTGTTAACCAATAATGATTCACATTCTTTCTTGACTAGAAAACTATATCTCATTAGTTTTCTTACCTCTTTAATGATCTTACACAGTAATTTTTTTTAGGAGCTACTTATTCCATAATAACTTGTGGAATCTATTCATGTACCAACTCTTGTATATCTTTATCATCATCTTCAGAGAAGTAAGTCATTCTCTCACTACCCTTTTTGAGGATGTTCTCCCTCTAAAGAAAGATGAATTGTTTGGTGATAGTCACTTTATTTTATGAGGGATTTTACATGTAGTATACTTTTGTTTCATTAGGATATACTATAAAGAGACACTTTATGTACCAGAGTGCAACTTTGTTGCATGATAAGGCCTTAATTAATGACTCGTAACCCCATACACATGTATGTGACAAAAAAGGTTTTTTTCCACTCCATAAATCAAAGAGAATTTTGATTTCCACTTTAGTTGGTACTCTGTTTTGTGGGTATACCATGGTTTATAAGGTATATCCCAAAAAGGATAATGGATTATCTATATGACTCATCATATACCTTATTATGTATAACAAGTTACAGCTCTTCCTTTTAATAAAACCATTCCACTCTGGTGTGTAGGTTTTAGTGAGTTTAAAAAGAATCCCAAACTCCTATAATAAGTTGATATACTCTTGGTTAAGATATTCACCACCTTGATCCAATAGAATATTATTTATCTTTTTTCCAAGATGATTTTTAACTTAATTTATAAATTCATTGTATTTCTCAAAGGACTCAGACTTAAACCTCGTCAACTAGATATATCCATATTTACTCATGTAATCTATAAAAACTATGAAATAAGAATACCATTCTCTATGTTCTACTTGAAATGTTAAACAAAAATATATGTGTACTAATCCTAGATGATCTTTGTCCCTTTACCCCTATCCACTGAATGGTGGTTTGGTCATTCTTCCTTGTAAATAAGCAAAAAAATCTTTCTTGTGGTTTTAGTTCAAAACAGTCCAAATAACTATCTTGGTAGGGTTTTTTCAAACGCTTATTGTTGAAATGACCAAGATAGTGATTCCATAGAAAGGTGTTATATGAGTCATGTGAAAATGATTTTATATCTATTTATAACACTTGGTTTTTATAAATTAATACATAAAGACCATTATTTAAATGTATCATACAATATAATATGTTTTCTTTATAAAAGAAACAACATATATTTCCAAGTTTCAAAGTAAAACCATGTGTATTTAAGTAGGATTTATAAAATATGTTTTTAGAAATAGTTTTTATATAATAAAAATATCTTAAAACCAATATAAACCTTGTTGTAAATGGAAGGTGGTAGTCTCTAATGGCTAGAGTATTCAATCTTGCACCATTGGAATCTCACAATTCCACATCTCTTCTTGAAATGTTTTGTTATTTACTTGGTTCCTATATTTGAATACATATGTGATAATCACAAGCTATATATAATACCCAATGTATAGATATTGAAAGATTACACTTGATTACAAATTCCCCTTCAACTTAGACTTCCTTATGGGTTAAGCTCCTCTTCCAGTGGCCTGGTTGGAAATATGAAAAACATACTCCTTCCATTTACATTCCTTACCTCTAGATCAACCTCTTCTTGGAAGGATGATGCTCAGGTGATTTAGACTTGTTATGAGTCTTATTACCCTTCACCTTTTTATTCATTTTCTTATTTATCATAAGTACTATAGTTTTTTCAAGACCCATGTTCTTATCCAAATTTTAAATTAGAATAAGAATCTTCAAATAGATCTTATCTTTGTTGATCATGTTATAATTAAAAATAAAACTAGAGAAGGACTTGGGTGGTGAGGAAAGCATGAGATCTATGTGAAAATCATATAAGAATACAATCTATATGATTTCTAAGAATTAAATATATCAAATAATCTTGACTACATGAGGACCAACTAGCATTGAATATTTGACATTAGTTATAAATAGGGCATTGGAGATCTTCTATCCCTCTTATATTTCCTTCTCTTGATAGAGATCATGAAGGTGAGACATCATGCTAAACAGATCCAAGTTTTCATATTTAATTAGAAGATCATTATTCATAGATGATAGTATGAAACAATAAACATCTATAGAATCATTCAAATGTTTCTTTTTGAGAGACAACACTTCCTCACTAGCCTCTTTATGAGGCTCTTCAGGAATAGGTTCTTCAAGAACATATAATTTCCTTTCATGGAATAGGATAAATCATATGTTACTTTTTCCACTCTTGGAAATTTTTTCCTATAAAAAGGTTATACTTCTCAAGTATGGATCACAATGATATAATTGAATTTATTTTTATTTAAAATTTTACAAATAACAAGAGCATAATTTTAGTAATCTATCTAATAAAATTTTAAAAATAATAAATACTATATTTATTAATCTCTCATTATTTTATCAAAACCTAATAGCACTCACTATTGGATTTAGAATATCATATTTCATGGAAATTTTAGTGTCAAGGATTTTTATTCCTCTTCTCATCACCAATAATTTTTCCATTCATGCTATTTTAAGGGTTTTATATATGTAGGGATTCTAAATTCCAACTGGATTAACTCATAGTTCTGTAATCTATTAAGAAGACTCTCCAATCCCAAAAACCTTAAATTGTATTTCATCAACCTTTTCCTCTCAATTACACTATGTCTTGGGTAGGTATTCAACCCATGATGTGAACTAAGTTAAGTAAACCAAAAAAATCAAGTTAGAATTTCTCGATAATTGAAATCACCCCAACTTTGGTTTGTTAAGAATTTTGAACTATGGTTCAATTTTAACTTATATAGTGGAAGGATAAACCCAATTAATATATATAGTTGAGTTATATTATCTTTATGCATAAATTTATAATTATTATATTTATTACACTCTTTTTAATATTAAATGGATATACTTATGTGATTAAGAACATCTTAGGAAATGTTTACACATAAGTCAGTTGATTTTAGTTCTATCTTCTATTGTTGTAAACTCATTAATTCTTGTGATCATGAAAATAACATTCATAATGAAATAACTATAAAATTTAATAGAAAAAAAAATAATAAATTATTATGATCATGATGTTTTACTAATGGTTATTTTACCTAGTAGATGATAAAACAACTATCGAACTAGGGGGGAAACACCTTGAATCATTTTATAATTCATGTTGCACCATTCAACATTTCCACATTTGTATCTCTCTTATATTTTTTTATCCTAAAATAAAACATTAAACACATCTACTAGATTGTTATCTCCATCCATTATATTTGATTTTACTCATTCACAGGTAAGGGGAAGCAAAGGATTGGTTAAGGGGTTTACATAAAAAACCATGGCCATGAATACCCCTACATAATGAAAGAAGGGATGAAACCCATGCAAAAAATTTAATTTAACAACAAATTAAAAGAAATAAATAACATGAAAAGTTCAATTTTATTCTCATGATTATCCACATACATGCAACAAATTACGCATTTAACAAAATTAGAATTCAATTCAAATCATTATTATTTAAGATAAATCTTTGCTCAAATCAATTAATTATAATATTTAATTAATAAATTATCTTTATCTTAATTATCATTCAATTTTTCTTTAGAATTACATCCATCATAATTTTAAACTAATTGAATAAATTTATTTAAAATTAATTATGTACAAAAATGTACTTTCGAGGAAACACAGAGAGTATCGATCTCAATTACCCAACGTGTATTATATTTGTATGTTATTCACTCACATGGAATCTAATATACAAGAATTATCATGTAATTTCACAATGTGTACTATCAATTTAGTGACCATAAATAACACATGGTATTTACGTAGCGTGTAATATTTCTATGCGCGTAGAGTAATAACTATATTACAATTTATACTTGATATGCATTTCTAAAAATTATGAATAAAATTAGTTAGCTGGTTAATATATTTAAAACCTATCAAATGGTGTATGCTATCCAATTAATGACCACATAGAATACATATTGATAAGTTTTAAGCAGTATAATAAATTACTTATTAATTATATTTAATTTGGTAAAAGTAAATAGTGTATACATTCAAGCCACACGTCATGTATTATTCTCACCGTCTATCAGGAGATCATGCATAGGGACTCGATGTATAATCATTCCATCAAAAATATCAGAGTAAACAATGGGTCCATGGGATACACAACATTTTCTCTCTGAGTTACACTTTCACTAGTCATGTAGGTTGAGTAAGAAGATACATGACCCATCTGTGACTAATAGACTGCACATTGTGTATGGATGTCACAAGGTATGTACTCTGGTTGAAAATGTACCAGGGTTTCCCGATCGTCACGTAGTGAGTAATTAAATTCACCACATGTAATAAGTTCACATGGATTGAATTAGTTCTAAATTAATTCGGGGTGAATTAAACATGGTTATGTGATGTGTACTATTCAATGGACTGGCTAAACTCCTCAGCACCTCCAGATGGGATCTCCAAATTTATTTCATTCGTAAAATTATTTGATTTGATTATATTTGTGAGAGAAAAAAAAAGAAATAATATAATATCTCATGATTTAGATTAAATAATAATTCAACTGGAATTCAAAACAAATAACAAATGTGTAAATCAATCAATGGTATTTAAGTAAATATAAATAATTATGTAACCTCCCTAGGAGACAACTTAAATGTTCCGAGTGTAGAGAAATAATCAGATAGGGCATTCCTAACTCATCTTATTGTTTGGAATGATGATTAATATAATATTTACATGGTGATAAACATCATGATCAATGGAATTGAATCAAAGAACATAGAAAATTGAAAAAATCCAGAACCAAAGCAGATGATCATCACATTTTATTTATAATTAATTTGAGTAATTAAATAATTACCTTATAATTAATTCTTACTTTTTTGATAGATATTACAATGTATCTATGTCATACAATAATTTTTTTATAGGAATCAAGAATAGATTCCCTCTTGCAGTGGTCCACACTTGTTCCACAGCCCTCTAAACAACACCGTATGAATATTTGGTTGCCAGCATGTGATATTCTAATGCTTTCATTGTTCTCCATTGATTTCCCCTAGAATCACTTTAAGGAAGGTTTGTCTTTGATCTATATTTACTTTAGAGTGGTGTTGTAGGAGGATCACTCTCTATTCTTGAGATAATTCTTGGAGAGGAATCCCTTTAGGTCATTGAGAGGATTCTTTCCAAATCCCATTGTGCCCAAAAAAAATTAATTGTCTCTTAGAAAATAACATAATTGGGTTTATATACTTTTATTGTCAAAAATAATAATTTTACATGCAAACTTATTATTTTTTCAATCCCCATAAAACCCCACATCTATAATAATATTATTATTATTATTGTCACTTAACATGTGATAAACTCCTGAATTAAATTAAATTTTATTTATTAAAACAATATTCAATATATATTATTTCACAACGAACCATTAAACATAGTCCTCCATTCCTCCACCATATTTATTAAGCCTTGAATAATGACTATTTATTTAATATATAATTATCACACCATAATTATCTAATAAATAATAACTATAATATTCACTAAATAGAAAAGAAATATTTATTTAGTATTATGATCACATAATATTCTCTCGAATAAATGGTAATGAAATACGTGTGATCAATAAAACATGAATAATTATTGAAATATGTGTTAGACTATTATTTATTCAACAAGTTAAATAATAAATATTATTATTTTACTAGGATTCTAGATACACTTAGAGTGTGATCTTATAATCCTCTTTCTCAGTGGCATTTGGAGAAGCAGCCCAAAGTATTATTTTAGAGTATAGAAACACACAAAGGTACCCATAGAGAAAGAAGTTAATTTCATGAAGACATAATACATCATACAGATTCTTACTATGTGATATAATCTCCTTTATCATGATATCTCTAATTAAGAAGGTTGCATGTGGATGTCATCTACCTATGTGTTTGATTTCTCTTTCTTTGACTTTATAGAAATTGAACTTTCCTATAGAACATCATGGCCATGGCTATATAATTTCAATAAAATAGTATGAGATATCAACTTCTATTAAATAACATAAAAGACCAATCCTTTCACTCAAAATTCTTTAATGAAATATTATTCATGAAGTAGCCAACATATCCTACCTCACCACCAACATATGTCGACAAGGTTTTCATCAATACATCTAATTATGTGACTTATAATACTCAATGATAATATAATTAAAATTTAAGGATCAATATATAGGTCTATAGAAAGGAACATCCAATGACACATATAAATGTGGATTTCCTACTGGCAGGTCTCATTCTTACAATATCTTACACTGGATATTTCCAAGGGTGTACACCAAGAGAAATTGTGTCAAGGTCCTATGAGTCACCTCCCTAGATGGCATGTATCATTTTTTCCACTCAAATGATTTTATCCATCTATAGAAAACATATTTAAGTAAATTATTCTGGCACTTTTGGGTTATCATCATAATAGGGAACTGTTATCACCTTTTAGTGTGATAGATTCTCTTAAGACATTATCACATACTATGTTACATAGAAGAAAAAGAATTATATGATAAGGTGTTTATTAATATTAAAAAAAAAATTCAAGATTTCATAAAGTACACATAAGTTGGTTCCAGTTCATTGACTCTAATAGAATCTGACTTTCACTGGATCCATCTTTTAACAACCTTCTGTCTATTAGCTCTCACATGATACTCAATATTCAGATAAGATAGTACTTTATTAAAGGGTTCTTCCAAATTTTCTTCTGTGGTAACTCTTTTTACAAAAACTTCACCCCTCCAAGTAAAACCCCTCAAGATGTGATAATTCTAGTGTATGTGATTTTGTATTGGTGAGACCGTGTCTCTTTTGCAAGATCCATCACTCTAGTAATATCATAATAAAATGTGATAGGATCTTTACTTCTAGGCACCACATCAAGATACTATAAAAAATTTAATATCCAAACAACTTCCTTAGAAGCTTCAAAATCCTATATATACTCAGACTCCACTGTAGAATTCGCAACAACTTGCTACTTCAAACTCTTCGAGCTCATAGCTCCTCTGTTGAGACTAAAAACAAATCTTGACTATGACTTTAGATCACTCAGATCTATTTTAGAACTATCATTATCATAACCCATGATAAATTTCTCCTCATCTTCTCAATATAATATGAATATATCCTTAGTTATTATTAGATACTTAAGGATAACCCTAATAGAATACAAATGATCTTGTCCTAGATTATATTGATATCTACTTAACATGCTCAATGGATAGGCAACATCAAGTTTAGTACATAACATGACATAAATTATTGATTCTATCACTGAAGTGTGTTGGATATTACCCATTCTCGCTTTCTCCTATTGTGTTCGAGTAAACATTTTCTTAGAAATATGTATACCATGTTACACTGGAACCAATCCCCTCTTGGATTGTTCCAAACTAAATCTCATTAGTATTTGGTCAATGTTTGTACTTTGTATTAGTCCAAGCATCCTCATGGATATATCCAGAATGATCTTTATCAATTGAATATAGGTTTCATCACCTAATTACTTCATGGATAATTACTTGTTTAAACATTCCTTAACAAACAGTAAGACAAGTATGTCTTTTCCATTATGTAATATGTCATCAACAAATACTACTGTGATAAAAATTTCATTCCCACTAAACAAATTATAAACCCATGGCTCAAATTCATTATTAATTAAACTAAATTCATTTATAGATTCATTGAATTGAATGTTCAATGACCTGGATTCTTGCTTCAATCCAAAAATGGACCACTACTTCCTACAAATATTTCTAGCATCACTTGGAGTCACAAACCCTTCTGGTTGTGACATATATAAATCTTCTTGAAGGTTCTGATTGAGGAAATAAGTTCTAATGTTTATCTTCCAAATTTCATAGTCATGGTAAGATGTTATAGAAAGTACAATTTTGATGGATTTAAACATACAAACTAGTGATACAGCTTTATCATAGTAAGTTACTTGATTTTTTTAAACCCTTTATCCCCTATTTTTTCTTTATAGGTATTTAATTTACCTTCCTTGTCCATTTTTCTATTGAATACCCATTTAAAACATACTATATTTATATCAACTAGCGCATCAATAAGAACCCGAACATGGTTCTGATATATTGAATCCATTTCATAATTCATGGATTCTTTCTATCTTGTAGCATCTGATCTATATATTGTATCTTTGTATGAGAGAGTTTCATCATTTTCAAACAATAATGAGTAACAATATTTTGTGACTATAAGACCATATCTCTCTAGTTATCTTACCTCTCTAGTTATTTTATGTAGTACTGTTGTTTCAGGAACTACTTATTCCATTAGCGCATATGGAATCTGTTCCTATACCAACTGTTGTTTTTCTTGACCATCAACTTTATCAAAGTCTATCTTGCTCACACAATCCTTTTTGAGGATGTTCTCTCTATCATGAAATACGGGTTTTCTAATGATAGTGACATTATTTTCTGAGTGTTTGTATAAGTATTATCCATTTTTACATAGGATATCCTATAAAAATACACTTTGTGCCTTGAGGTGCTAGTTTTATTCCTAAGAAATCATTAACAAATTCCTTACAACCAATTACACTTGTATGTCATAAAATAGATTTCTTTACACTCCATAACTCAAAGGGAATTCAATTTTCTGCAATAGTTGGTACTCATTTTTGCGTGTATGTGACAATTTTTAATTCATATCCCCAAAAGGATAATAGAAGATCTACATGAATCATCATTGACCTTACCATGTCTAATAATTTTTGGTTCCTCCTTTTACTAACACCATTCCACTATGGTGTGTAAGGTGGAGTGAGTTAATAAATAATCAATAACACCTGTAAAAATTCGATAAACTCATGGTTAAGATATTCAAAACCTCAATCTAATAGAAGATTCTAAATCTTTATTCCATGTTGATTCTATACTTCATTATGGAATTCTTTGAACTTCTCAAAGGGTATAGACTTATACCTCATCATGCAGACATATCCATATCCACTCTCAAGTCATTAGTTAAAGTGATGAAATAGGAATACACACCCCTATCTTCTAATAAAAATAGTCCACACAAATTAGTGTGTACCAATACTAGATTATCTATGTTCCTTTCACCATTTCCACTAAATGGTGGTTTTTTAATTTTCCTTACAAACAAAATTACATCTTTCAAGTGACTTTTCTTCAAAAGAGACAACTGATCATACCACAATTCACTATTTTATTTCACCAGTACAGAACTATGTTAAACTAATTTTGAATTATAAATAACATATTTTATTTCAATTTTCACTTCACATTTGGTTTAATTATATTATTTTTATCACTTTTAAAATTTTCAATTTTACTTTTTTATACTATTATTTGTAGGAGGAGGTGATTTGGAGGACCTAAAAGGAATTTGAAGTAAAATGGGTCAAACTACATGGAATCCCCTGAAAACTTGTCCACATTATTGACCATTCCAAGAAATATGTGCATTGAATTGGAATAAAAAATTTTGGATTGTTCTAAAATTAAGTGGTTTGAATCTCTTTTTAAGACATCAAATACCAATTCATCCATAAAGGGTCCTAATCATACTAATATATCTGGGAAAATGAATCTTCTTGAATTCAAATTTTTGGTTTAGTATTTTGACTATATATCCCATTATGGATGTCCAATGGCTTCCAAATTTTACATTTTGATATTATTGATCTCGGAAAACAACTATTATCTTTTTTTAAAGTCTAGATAAGGTCATTTACTATCCTAAAACCATGATATAATTGTAATCTCTAAATTTGGGTGCCCAAAACCACTTACCATTTTTTCTATAAAATGGAATCATAGGAACCTCATTTGGAAGTTCGACCAAGAGGTGAAGTGATTCAATTTTGGAGTACCATAGGAGTCCTCTAATAACCTTGGAGGTTATGGAGATACCTATTCTTATAGAGATATCTCTTGAAGTAAGTATCCCTTTGTCAAAGCCCTCTTCTCCTTCTTCACATTATAATGCATGTGTTTTCATAATTAACTTCTTAGTTACTATTCATTTTCTTATGTTTTGTTTAATTTTCATCTTATTTCATTCACTTATTTTAGAGGGAAGTCGTGATTTGAAATTTGATTGGGTTATATCCTTTATAAACCTTTATAAATGCAATTCATTAATAAATGACTACACCACACACGGAAGATTAATTTTTCTTAGTAAAAGATCTACATAAAACCCTATTTTTTAATTATTTTAAATTAACGAGATACTATAAATTACATAATATAATATATGATTTTTTTAACTTAAATGAAACTAATAAATAAATTAAACAATTAACACAAAACATGTGAGGTCGTGTGATGTGTGAATTGTGAGTGTGTGGTATTAGTTGGTGAAACCAAACAACCTACGATCAATTTGTAGAGTTAAAATATAATCCATAATCTCAATTCATCCTCACTTATAGAATGCATATAATCCCTAATTCACCAATTAACCTAAAATATCATTTTAATAATAATAAAAGTTGGGTGTTATGATTTCATTTTCTAAAGCTATCATATGGTTAATTCATTTCAAATTTGTGGTTGAGGTAAATTCTAATAGAGTTAAATAGTTGACAATTTAGGTGTTCTTAATTAAGTGGATGTTAATTAAAATGATAATTATTAATTATTATGTGAATGGGTATATTTAGATTGATTATTCCTTATAAAAATTATTCAAAAAAAACATCTTCACATTCCATTTTCTCAAAATCATTTCCCAAATAGAAACAAAAAAATAGATCTTATTCCATCATACTTACTATTTATTTATAAACATCAAACAACCCCCCCCCCCCACCCCACCCCATTTCCTTCTATTTTGTTTATTTATTTTTTCTTTATTTTCATAATACCTTCAAGATGTTTTTTAATTATTGTATCTTTGAGTTCCGACCTTGGTTAGCCACTTTGTTGTACCTAAGTACCCAAAAAATCATGCATCATTTGAGATAATCCACGACAGTACTATGAAAATTGGGGGCATTGCGGGAGAGGAAAGTACTTATTTCAACCAATTAGAGTTTTTTTTTTAATTTTCACTTCATTTACTTCTTCTCTTATTTCTTCTTTCATTCCCCTATTTCAATTTGTCTTTTTTGTTTTTTCTTCTTTTTTTGGACCATCAACTCAAACTTCTTATCTTTTTATTATGGTCTAATTTTTCTCATTTCATTTTTTTTATTTATTACCTGAATTATTCCCAGGGATCTATCATATAAAAAACTTCATATTGAACTTAGCCTTAAGGATAGAATCAAAAAGTCTCATTCTATAAGAATTTTCATTATTCTCCTAGTTGGTGAATTCCTCCATTATGGGAACATTGAAATTGGAAGAATTTCTAAATCAAACAAAAAATGAAAACAAATGGATGAAAATAATAACAATGAACGTAATATAACCATTAAATAATTTTCTTCACTAAACATTAACTATCAACCAAATTTTATTGCATTTCCCAACTTTGAATTAGACGTTGAAATAAAATCTATATTGATACACCTTCTTCAAAAATTGCATTTCCTCTCTAGCAAGGATCACAATAAAAAAATAAATATATTTAATGTGGTTTTATAAAACTTAAAACCAAGAAATGTATATAAATATAAAATAAAACTAATATAATTCCCATTCTCACTTGATTGAATTTAAAAGTATTTGATGTATTATTTACAACCTGAAGATGTAACATGTTGGAACGATTTGAAACATATTTTTTGTAGAGATTTTTTTTCAGAATCAAGGATCACTTCCATTTGAAATAAGATATAATGGGTAAAGAAGTCACAAGGGTAGTAAATGAACTTTGGATTTCATGTTTGGAGGGGTATTGGTTGAAAGAACACTAGTATCTTTATGTGTGTTGATCACCAAGATGGCACAAAACTCCCAATAATTTGGAGATCTACATACACCACATGTTAGAGGGTTAAATCATGTACTTCCATATTCTCTTGAAAATCATTTAATTGATACAATGTTGAATGAATTTACCTTTATGGTGAGATAGATTTATTTGTCTCAAAATACATCCCAACCCACTCTTAATAGGCCTTTTGAAATTTTCACTAAACCCGACCACCCTATTGAATATTTCCCCTGATTATAAGAGGTAGAGTATTGCACATAAGTATTACCTATTTGACCATATATAAGGAAAAACAATCATATTCCCATAATAATTATGATTTCTTTGCTCCAATATAAAACTAATGGTGAAAAGATCAATCAGACATGAGATATGGCTCTGGATAATAACAAAGGCCCCATTTTCAACAAAACATTCAGTAGCCTTCACTATACCAATAGGGTTTTCAACAACCACAAAGGATATTTGAATCGCATGAATAAACTAGTCAGGAAAAGATGAATTATCAACCAAATGTGTATTCTAATATTTATTACCTTTTGAATCACATTTTTCTTAATTAATAGAATGATTTGAAGTGTTAAGTTTCAGAGATGAGGGAGTTGAAGACAGAAATGATCCAGATTTCCACCATCCTCCAAGATTTTATAAGTAAGAAATTTGGAGATTTTCCTTTCAAACCTACTCTAAAGATCATGTGTAATGATAGTTCCATAACATTGAGAATTGGGGAAAAATGAGTGATACATCTTCACCCCCCATTAGACTAGGATTTACCTCATCATTGGAGAATCCACATTCATGAAAAACTGATGAACAGAACAAGGAGAAAGACAATGATAAGAAGAAGATTGATTATATTTTTCTGAAACCCCTTCCATGTCCAAATAAATTTGTAATAACCAATAATATGGGTAAAGAGACTCTGAAAAAACAGGGTTTAGATACATTCAAGCACATTTAGATCCACATCCCTCAATTTGAATCAATTAAAAATAATCCATGTTGTGCCATGTCTTTTAAAGAACTACGTACAAATAGATGAGGGATAAAAGGAAATGAGTGGATCAACCGTGGGAAGAATGTATCTTTACTCATCACACTAACCTTTTCAATGTCTATAAAGTGAATGGATTATAGTACATTCACAATTCCATGAACCATAAGGGAGTTTCATTTCTCTGATTCTTTTTGTGGTTTGGGTGCCTCCATTAATGTCATGCCTCACTCTGGTTTCTCTTACTTATAGGTTTGTGGGTTGAATCTCACAAGGTTGGTGGTGCAACTAGTGAATAGGGACACAACATGCCTGATAGGATTAAAAGAGGATGTCTTTATTCGAGTAAGAGAGTTGATCTATATGTAAAATTCTTTGTGAAAAATATGGTGGATTATCAGGTAAGTTTCCATGATCCCATATTTAATGGAAAACCATTCCTAAAAACTACCAAGAAAATCATAAATGTTGATGAGCGTAAACTTTATATGGAGTTTGGAGAGGAGATCATAGGATTTAATATTTTAGAATCGATAATGTACCCCTGAGAGGACTATTCTTTATTATTCATCTCCCATTATGACCCATCTTGTAATGAATCTCTAATCATTTATTTTTAATATTTTCCTAATGGATATTGTTCTAATATTATAGATATATTGTGGATTTGTTATTGTTTTATGTCACAAAATTCTTGCACACCTATCTCTCATGATCAAACCACACTCATTTCTGATTCTTTTGTGGATTATTTTTCTAATTCTGAGCATGTAATTTCTAATTATGACATAGCTATTGGTTTTTTCAGATGGATTTTATGCATTATTCCTTAACTTTGATGATGAAAATTTAGACTCTAACATTAATTTTTCACATATATCAGTTCCTACATCCTTTATATCAATACAAAACCCACCCAAACTAGAACTCAAACTATTACAACAAAACATAAAATATTCCTACCAGTTGAATAATATAAATTTTCCTTTGATAATTTCTATTGATCTCTCGCCTAAATAAGAAATATAACTTTTTAATATTTTTATAGAGAATATTATGGAAATTTGGTGGACCGTAGTAGACATACCAGGTATTAGCCCCTCCATTTGGATACATAGGATTCTTTTGGTGAATGGGGATAAGCTTGTTAGATATCCACAAATGATACTTAACCCCACATTGTCATAAGTTTTGAAAAAAGAGAGAGAAAAGTTTCTTAAGGTAGGCATCACTTAAACCATTTATGAATCTCAGTGGGTCAGCGCTGTCCAGGTTGTACCCATGAAAATCAGGTTCACTATTATAAAGAATGAAAATGATTATTTAGTTCATATGAGAGTGAAAAAGAGTTGGTGAGTGTGTATATATTATATGAAACTAAATCAATACACTCATAAAGTCCATTTTCCACTTCCATTCATTGACTAGATGATTTTAATACTTAAAATTAGGACACAATATTTCTTCATGGATGGTTTCTTTGGCTATTTTTAGGTTCCCAATGTAGAAAGGTACCTAAAGAAGATTACATTAACTTTCTCATTCAGTACATTAGCTTATCGAATGATTCCCTTTGGACTATTTAATTCCCTAGGTAACTTTTATAGATTCATGGTTAGTATCTTTTCTGATATACTTGACACATGCACGGGGGTATTTATGGATGATTTTACTATATGATGTTCCTCATTTGATGAGTGTCTCTAGATATTGGGTAATGTGTTGCATCACTAAATTTAAAAAAAATATGGTTTTTAACTTCGAGAAATGTCATTTCTGGGTAGGAAAAATAATTCTCCTTAGTCATGCACTGTCACAACATGACGTTGACATTGATAGATCTAAATTAGACATCATTTCATTCATGTCGTATCCTAAATGTGTGTTTAGAATTCAATCATTCCTTGGACATGCTGGTTTTTATTGACACTTCATCAGATATTTCAAAAATATTGTTCTGCCATTATATCTATTGCTTCAAAAATACACTGACTTATTTTTTATGATTCATGTAGGGTATCATTTGATGATCTAAATAAGAATCTGAACACACCACCAATCAAACAACCCCCATGGTGGGACCTCCCATTTGATATTATATGTGATGCTTTAAAAAATTTAGTTGGTTCAGTCTTATCTCATAGAATTAAAGGTTGGTCCCACGTGATTGATTATGCATTAAGGACTTTGGGCAAATCCCGTTAAAATTACACCACACTAAAAAATGAGTTTCTTCCTATAATATCTTCTTTAGAAAAATTCTTCTTTTATTTATTAGTATCAAAAGTAGTTTTTTTCTATGATCATGCATCATTGAGGTACCTCCTAAAGCATCTAGATGAAAATCCATGACTTATTCATTAGATGACCCTTCTTTAAGAGTTTGGTATTGATATAAGTGATAAAAAGGAGTCTGAGAACATGGTGGCCTACCATGTGATTAGGATCACTCACATGTTGGACCATAATACCACAAACAATGTAACAACTCAGGAAACTCTCTCTGATGACCATCTCTATGTCATCTCATGTACTTATTCTTGGTATGAAAGTTTAGTGAATTACTTTTTTTCTACTGAAATTCCTATAAATTAAAATAAACATCAAGTCCAAAAAATTAAAGAGTGAGTATAGGTTTTATGTGTGGGATGATCCTTATCTATGGCTCATGTTTAGTGAACAATTCATTAGGTTATGTGTTCCAGATCATTATTTTTTAGTATATTTTGAATTTTTTTCATACAATTTCTTATGGTGGCCACTTTGGACTGCAAAGGATGGATATGAAGGTCTAATAATTTGGATTATATTGGCCTAGATTTTTTCATGAGGCTCATGTTTTTTGTGATTCATGCTCTAATTGCCAACACACTAGAAACATTTCGAGGAGATACATGATTCCCCAACAACCCATATTATTAAGTGGTATTTTTGATTTGTGGGGAATTGATTTTATGGATATGTTTCCAAGATCATTTGGTTATTGTAAATTCTTATCATTATTTATTATGTTAGTAAAAGGGTGGGGTCCAAGGTCACTAGAACTAATGATTCTCATGTTGTAATGGATTTTATTAGGGCTCAAATTTCATGTAAGCTTAGGGTACCAAAGGTTATCATCAGTGAAAAGGGGTCACAATTTTGAAATAGAAAATTATCTTCCCTCCATCTGAAGTATTGGGTAACACATAAAAATTTTACTCCATACCACTACCAAATAAATAATAATGATTTGGTTTCAAATCAAGAGTTGAAACAAATTTGGGGAAAATGGTGTAGCTAAATAGTAAGGATTGGAAAAAAGTGCTTGGATGATGTGTCACAGACTTATAGGATGGAATTCAAAACACCCATTAATATGATCCCCTTCTGGATAATTTTGGGTAAAACATTTCATCTTGTCATG
This sequence comes from Viscum album, assembly GCA_963277665.1. NCBI lineage: Eukaryota > Viridiplantae > Streptophyta > Magnoliopsida > Santalales > Viscaceae > Viscum > Viscum album. Next base: position 817,919,255 of record OY728142.1, read on the forward strand.
GAGGTAGATAATTAGTTATATTGGGCTATAAATAAGTGAAACACGGATTTATCACAATATATAGTTCCAAAGAAGCTTCAAATTCAAGAGATTGAGGATATTCAAATCATCTTATGGTAACTCAAGACTCTACAAATAATGATCAAAAGTTTCTCAGGATAGAATGATCCAAAAAATGGGATTTTAATGTAGGATTTAAATTCCATATCTATAGTTCATTACTAAATCTATTACCTAGTATATTTTCTTCAAGATGGTTAGGTCCTTATGTTGTATCTAATGTTTTTTTTATGGTGCATTAGAGATCACACAAGAAGAAATAGGAATTCTATTTAAATTCAATGGGAAATGTTTGAAGCAATATATTTAGGTAATTCCTACCAATTCATTTTATTTAATCACCCTACATGAACCATTAATCACATTAGAATATTAGGCTTTCTATAACCCTTTCAATTTTATATTATTTTTCCTATTTAAAACTCAACATTTCATGTGCATATATTATCTCATACATTCAAATTAAGTAAAACTGCATATTTTAAGTGTTTTGGAGGGGAAAATTTTTTAAGGTATCTTATTTAAGATATTAATTTTTTTATTTTGTTTTTGTGTGTGTTTATTTTCATAAAATATTATAAAAAAGTAGAATAAAGACACATCATGTAACATGTTCATTTAAATGTGAACATTATTAAATTCTTATTTTTTAAAAATAATTCGTATAATTATAATCATGATCAATATTTCATCATTAAGGGTTTATTTTTTTAAAAATGTAAGTCGTTGATGATGTGATTGGTTCTTTCATTCTAAAAAAAATTAGATTTCGACATACTATTTGTGATATTTTTTATCGTAAATTATGTCATTGATTTCTCCAAAAACCCATTCTAAAACCATGAATTATGAAATATTTCTACTCGATCGATGGTATAACCAATTTGGGTAAACAAATATATCATCTAATATCAATTTTTTATCTATATATTAATTTATCTTCCAATCAGTTTCACTACTATACAGAATTTACCTATGCATGTGTACCTGATATCTGACAGTTGTACACCCTAAAAAACAAATAAAAAATAAAATTAGAAAAATTATCATTATAAATATGGATGTGATTAAATGTAAAACACATGGTAATATTTATTTAAGTATCTTATGGTTTGAATTTTGGGAATTATTAATTGAGTGGGTCTTGAAATTTGATTACAAAATAATGTATAATAAGTTCGACAGAATTAAAATAGAAAATTATAAATTTTTTACTAGACCAAAATACAATGAATAAAGTGTGGAGATATGATATTTAAAATGTTTTCACACACATGTGGAGAATTAATGTCATGTTTTCCCATCACTTGTTTTACTGTGATTAGTGTCATTAATCTCACTGGTGTTTTGATACAATTTATGAGATAATGACTTTTAAATTTATTGATATTGAATTATTGATTAGATTATTAATTTTTCTAAATTAAAAATAAGTATTTTGAAATATACTCATATAAATATTTTCAATATTTTCTAGATTACATGATATGAGGTTTTTCTGGGGAGTGAAAATTTTTAAGTGTGGGGGTGTGATCGCACCGTGATTCACTGTTTTATTTCCACCTTAAAGAACTATGTTAAACTAATTTTGAATTATAAATTACTAATTTTATATCAAATTTCAATTCACATTTTTTTAAATTAATTTATTATTTATCATATTTAAAATGGTAAATTTTACTTGTTTAGACTATTTTGTTGTAGGGAGAGGTGATTCAGAGGATCTAGAATGAAGTTGAAGAAAAATGGGTCATATTGCACGGAATCCCATGAACATGTGTCCAATTTTTTCCCCATTACAATAAATATATGATTCCAATTGGACTAAAACATTATGGAGTAATCCATAATCTATTGGGATGAAACTGTTTTGAAGACAAAGAATCCAAATTCATTCATCAAGGGGTCCAACCGGACTGATCTTTCCATGAAAATGAATCTTCTTAGAGTCAAAGGTTTGGTTAAATATTTTGACTCTATCTCCCATTAAGGGTGTTAAATGGATTACAAATTTTACATTATGATAATATATATGTCTACTAACAACTCTTATCTATTTTTTTAATTCTACGTAAGGTTATTTTCTAGCCCAAAATGGATACACAAGTGGTATCTAAATATCATTGTAACCAAATCCACTTTCCATTTTGGCTATAAAAGGGAATCATGGGAAAATCATTTGGAAGTTTGACCAAGAAGTGAAGTGATTAATTTTTTTGAGTTCCATAGGTTTACTCTCATCTCTTTGGCGGTTCTATAACTTTCTATCTTCATAGGAAGAGATCTTGAAGTAAGGATCCCTTTATTGAAGTCTTCTTCTCCTTCAACTTGTAAATCTTGTGTTTTCATAATTAACTTCTTAGTCTCCCTTAAATTTTTTACCAGTTTTTATATTATTTCATTAACTTATGTAAGAAGGAAGTAAATATTATAAATTTGGTCAGGTTATAACCACTCTAAACCCTTTTTAAGAGCAATTTTTTTCTATGATGACTACACCGCTCATAGAAGAGTAGTTTTTCTTAGTAATCGATCTACCTTTAAACTTGTTAATTAATTTATTTTGAATATATGAGATACTATAATTTAAATAATATGATATAAAAATTTATTTTTTAAAATAAAATAAACTAATAAATAAATTTAACAATTAATAAAAATACATGTGAGTTCGAGTGATGTATGATTTGTGAGAACACGATCTTAATCAGTGAAATCAAACAAAAATGGATCAATTTGTTAAGTTAAAATATAATACCTAAAATAAATTTATTCCCACTTATATAATGGATATTATCAATGATCACCAATTATCATAATCTATCCATGGAATTACAATCAAAGAAGGGTGTTATGATTTCATGTTCTTAAGCTATCTAGTGGTGTAATTAATTTAATATTTGTGGTTGATGTAAATTCTCCTAGGGTTTTATGGTTAAAAAATTAGGGGAACATAATTAAGTTGATGTTAATTTGAATGATAACTATTAATAATCAAGTGAATAAGAAGATTTATATTTACTATTCCTTCCAAAAATATTTTCTAAAAAACATATTCACATTGTGTTTTTTCAATCTCAGTTCAAAAAAAACTAAAAATAAAATATTCTTCCAGCATACTTATTCTTTTTTGAAAAAATCATCTCCCCCCCCCCCATAATTCTATGTTTTGTATTTATTTTATCTTTATTTTAATAATACCTTTATGAAGTTTTTTTAATTACATTCTCTTTGAGATACGACCCTAGTCGGCCACTCTATTGTACCTATGTACCCAAAAGAAAATGTAATTTGAGAGCACCCATGACAACACCATTAACCTAGATAATTGTCTTGGAAAATATTTGTTAAATGCATCTCATTTACATGACCAAGATGTTAATTCCATATCTATGTGTTATAATATTCATGGGAACATGATTATTTTTCATTTTTCATTACTTGGTTTTCATAATTTAATACATAAAGACCATTATTTAAATGTTTCATACCCTAATATATGTTGTATTTATTAAAGAAAAAACATTTATTTCAAAATTTGAAAATAAAAATATATGTATCTAGAAATGATATAAAAATTATTTTTTTTTGTAATAGTTTTTACATAACAAAAATCTCTTAAAACTAAGATAATTCATGTTGGCAATAAAAAGTGATAGTCTCTATTGACCAGAGAAATCATCCTCGCACCATTGGTAATATGAAAATCCACCTCTACTCTTTTAATATGTTTGAATCTACTTGGTTCATATATTTTTATATATATTTCAGAACTATAATATGTATCTAATACTCAGCGTAAAGATATTTAAATACTATAATCAATAATAAACACAACTTTAGCTTCCCCTTTCTTCTTGGTGAATTTCATCTTCCATGGCCTTGCTAACCACATGAAAAACATATTAATTATTCTTCCTTTACATACATCTAGATCTTCTTATTCTTGTAAGGATGGTTCTTGGGATCTTTAGACTTATTATGAATCCTAGGCACCTTATCCTTGTTATTCCTTTTCTTATTCACCTAAGAACTGTAGGTTTTTCACCCACCAGGTCTTTATCCACTTGGAAAATCATATTAAAATGTTCTGAAAGATTTTTCTCATTGTTTATCATGATAGTATTAGTAATATAAATGGTAAAGGAATTGAGTTGTGAAGAAATTATGATATTTGTGTGAAACTCATTTTTGAATTTAATTCCAAAGAAGTAGAATCACTAAATGTATCCAATAAGATCGACTACATGAGACCCATATGGTGTTTCATCCCTAAGAATAGATATAAATCGAGTATTGGATATATCACATCTCTCTTATTTCACCTTATCTTGATAAATATCCTGAAGGAGAGACATCATATGATACACATCCATGTCCATATGTTTCTTCATAGCCTCATTGGTCATGGATGATATCATGAAGAACAAAACATCTATAGAATCGTTCAATTTTTTCTTATAGAGAGTCAACTCATCCTCACTAGCCTCTTTATCATGAACTTTAGGAATATGTTCTTCATGAAAATACAATTTCATTTCATGGATAGGATAATTTTTAAGCACCTTTTATAAGGCCCCAGCCTTAAACCTTACTTAATCTTTAGTTATTACAAGATTACACATTGAGGATCTTTTCGGGTTTAGAGTTTTAGAGAATTAGATCATAAAACTTGCATTACATTCCACATATAAACAAAGTGGTTACATAAAGATATTATTCTTCATTCCCATCAATGGAATCACATTTTAAATAAAACATGGATTATTTCTTGACACTTCCTTGACACTATCATCATATCATGTACCTTTCCCTTGACCTGTGCAAAACATTTCAAAAAAACATGGGATGAGCATAAAAAGCTCAGTATGGGTTATAAAAACATGGAAAGGAAACATGAGTTCATATATACATAAGAATGAAATCATACTTTACCCATAAAATATAGGCACTTTAACATACCTCATAAAATCATGAATAAATCATAGAAATCATAAGACATAAAGGTAACTTGAGGCATTCATAACATTCTTACGTAGGGAGTAACCCTCTTGGTTACGTTTAGAATACCCATCATAGTATATTCCCTAAATCTCTTCGGAGAAACCTTAACGTTTCACTCCTTCGCATTACCCAATGCATTGGAGAGCTATATTGGGCTCACCCGCCCTTAGTTTATCACAGAACCACCAGTCTTCATAATAATGCCCAAGAACCATAACATAATCGTATCACATAAAACATGCATAAAGGAAACATAAAATTTCCACATTTCAATCACAAGATATCAATACAACACAAAAAAACATTGTGAAAACCATTTTCAATACCAAAATAAATGAAAAGTAAAACATGGTATTTATTTTTCTTTTAAAAAGAAGGTATGGCTTGTAGAGGAAGCTGAAACTCAAATAACGGTCACGACGGCAGAGAAGTCGTTGTCGCCGCATACGTACGACAAAAACATTTCCTTTTGTCATTTAGTAATGCTTCATATTAAAAATATTCCTTTTGAATAAACATAAAAGTCAAAGGGGTTTATACACTGTATAAAAGAAAGTTGTGTATAAAATAAAATATGCCTCAATGAATGGAGATTGAGACGATGTCCCATACCTTGTATCCGACTTGACCCGACCGTTCTTTAATCTCCTGAATAATAAACTTGAGTTAATCTCTACTTTCTTATGAACCTTTTTCAAGTTCATTATTCCTTTTATACCATGTTATGAACATCATATAATCATTTAAGTTAATAATGTTCATTTTGTCGGTATTTGGTTCTTAAGTCAAAAATAGACTTCTTACACTTATATGTTGTTAATTTGGTCAAAGGTTCATTATATCCAGAATGATATTAATGATTTGGATAACATATATACCATATATATTCATCATATACATGTATTTATAATATCACATCACATTTAGAGGTAAGAAATGAAATGCACCGTTCATGGAGACGGTAAGCCGTACGTACGCATGAACACTAATTCCATTTCTATTTCGTATTTTCTGGAATGGAATCGTAATGATATAATATTATATTATAATTCCAGTATAATAACATATATAATATCATTAACTTTATCCTTTACACATCCCACATATGGTATTAACGAATCAAATCACTTTCAGGGGGCGGTAGTCCGCACTTCCTAAAATGAAGATATCGTGTTTACCCATAATGGAAACCATAAAGGTATGCCCAAAATGAAAAAAAACAGAAGCTTAAGGAAAACATAAACATATTATATATCATATATAAAAATAGTGACATCATAATGGCCACCTTTGAAGGTGTTAAATGAGTATTGAACAATCATCATTTCGGGAGGCAGAATTTTGCCATCCACGGAAACCGTATGTTCTTTAAACATTTGATGTAGTTTTGTGAGAGTGTAGCTCAAATAAATCTTATAAAAACATCATATTATATTTAAGATACTGGTTTTGTTACAAAATAAGTAAATAAAAAGAGTTTAGGGGGTTGGATAAGCAAAATAAAACAAATGAACATGAGAGAATGAATTACCTTTAAAAGTGTAACTTCTTTTGATTTGAGCCTAAAGGCTTCCTTTGAAAGGATTCTGCCCAAAGGGAATCCTCTAGGATGAGGAGAGGGATTTTTAGAGAGTAAATGGGCAGGGTTTGTCCGAGCCAAAGGCTTGAGGAGTGTGTGAAATGAGATAGAGGTGGGGGCCTTTTATAAGAGGAGAGGAGGGGCACTTTTGGAAAGTAAAGAAATATTACTTTATTTGAAAATGTGTTTCAGTTTTAAAAGGTCCCACATTGATATAATTCGTGGATAAGGTGACAAGGGTTCTAAATCCACTCATACAATTGGTTTTGGACATGTGTAGTTCATATATTTTACATTATCTTTCCATTTTATTTAAATCGTCAAATAATGATGTCATCACTGCATCATTATTATGTCATAAATAATTTAATTTATTTAATGTCTAAAAATTAAAAAAAAATACTATGATATAGTAAATCTTTTTATCTTTCCAATGAATATTTATAATCAAAAATATGATCTTTATAACCCCATGTAAAAATTGTTTTCGTAAAACATATTATGTTTGTGTCATTTTTACTTTTACATTAAATAAAAAGTTATTTATGTCATTTCCCAACCAAAGTGTCTCCATGTGGTCCCCAAGTTGACACATGGCTTTTCTTGGTCGGCCATGACACAACCAATAATGTTGGGACATGTGTCTAGGTCATTTCATATTATTAAAGCATTATTTATACCTTAAACTACCCTAATTACCACTAATCGCGATTAAAAACTTAATAAGTTACTATTCACCAAAAAATTATTTTAATCTCATTGAACCACATTTTACTTCTTAATGACAACCATGTATGTCATATTTTTGAAATTCAAAACACAATGATGGAAAAATTTCATTTAAACGGAAAATCAGTCTTTATAAGTACCACTTAGTGGTTTCACTATTCATCAAAAATTGAAGTTTTTCAGAAAATTACCAAAAATTCACCCTAAGCTATATTTGATATTCCGAATTCAAAAATGAAGTCTATTTTACAAAATTAAAAACATATAAGTCACATGAATTAATTTAATAATTAATTCCCGCTGTCAGAGCAAATAGCGTGTTTTTATGAAACAATAAGTATCGAAAGATTGACACTAGTTTAAGTACAATTTCAAAGTGAAATTGATTACAATGACCACCATTGGATTAAATGGTAAAAATATATTCATATTACACATTAAGACCAATTCAAAAGATAATCTAATCATATAAATATTTTAGATTAAAAAGCAGTTTTGATGTAAAATGCAGTATTTTTCACTATTCATTAAAAAATGAACATTGTCAGAAAAATACCAAAAATTCACACAAAGTAAATTTTGATGTCCCAATCATAAAGAATAAGTTTATTTTGACAAAGGTAGTTTATAAAATTGTCAAAATATAGATTTAAAAATGGTTTTCCATCATAAGGCAGTAAAAAAGCTTTTAAGAATATTAGTGTATTCTATGCTTAAGATTGGATTTATTTTCATTTTAAGCCTCTAAAACACTATCTTAATAATTAATAGACATAGATAAAAATATCTATTATTCATTACTTACTTGGGATGTTACATCCTTCTCCCCTTTAGAAAATTGTGTCCCCACAATTTATTTACTTATCGAATAAATGGGGGTACTTATCCCTCATTGCATTTTCAGTTTCCCATGTTGCCTCTTCAATCATGTGGTTTTTTCACAAAACCTTTACCTGGTAAATCACCTTATTCTGTAACACTTGCTCCCTGTGGTCAAGAATCTGGACCGGTTGTTCCTCATAAGATAGGTTTTCTTCCAGCTGAACTAACTCTGGACTCAAAACATGAGATGGATCTGGCATATACTTTCTCAACATCGAAACGTGAAAAACATTGTGTACCTGAGATAAACTCGGAGGTAAAGCCACTAGGTATGCAACTGATCCAACTCTCTCCAGAATTTCATATGGTCCAATAAACCTTGGACTTAGCTTTCCTTTCTTACCAAATCTCATCACACTTTTCCAAGGAGAAACCTTGAGAAAAACATGATTACCTACCTCGAAAGATAGATCCTTCCTCCGGTTATCCGCATAACTCTTCTGCCTGCTCTGAGCTGTTCTCATGTGCTTCTAAATCAGCTGAACTTTTTCTGCCATCTCTTCTACCAATTCTGGTCCCATAAACTTCCTTTCACCCACTTCATCCCAGAAAGCTAGATTTCGACACCGCTTCCCATATAATGCCTGAAATGGTGCCATCTGTATACTGGAATGAAAACTGTTATTATATGAAAATTCAACCAAAGAAAGATGTTGGTCCCAACTTCCCTGATAATCCATAGAACAAGCTCGTAGCATATCCTCCAATATCTGAATTGTTTGTTCTGACTGCTCATCTGATTGAGGATGAAAAGCTGTACTAAAATTTAATTCAATACCCAACAACTTCTAAAGGCCTTTCCAAAAGTTAGAAGTGAACCTGGGATCACGGTCAGATACAATGGAGAGAGGAATTCCATGTAACCTGACTATCTCTTTATGATACAAACGGGAAAGTTGATCTAGGGAAAAAGTATCTCATATAGCAAGGAAATGAGCAGATTTAGTCAAGCGATCAACAATAACCCAGATTGCATTATTACCTCGAGATGTCTTCGGTAATCCCACAACAAAGTCCACGGATATATTCTCCCATTTCCACTCTGACACTGGTAAAGGCTGAAGCATCCCTTTCGGTAACTGCCTCTCTACTTTAACCTGTTGACATGTCAAACACTTCACAGTAAAATCAACAATGTCTTTTTTCATTCTATCCCACCAGTAATACTCCCGTAGATCTCTATATATCTTAGTACTGCCTGGATGAACTGAAAACGGATAACTATGAGCTTCACATAACAACTCTCTCTTCAACTGTGAATCACAAGGCACACACAATCTCTTCCCAAATCTCAAAACATAATCATTATCAATGTTGAATTCAGGCAACTTACCTTTCTGAACCAGCTCTACCTTTTTCTGCAACTCACTGTCTTGCTTCTGTGCTTGCTTGATTCTATCTGATAGAGAAGATCTCACTGATACCTGAAACAAAACAGAAGGACTTCCTGCACCAAAAACTTCTATGAAAAAGTTCATCAAATCCTTAACCAAAGGATAACGTTCCAAATGCAACATTGTTAATGAAGCATTACTTTTTAGACTCAAATCATCAGCCACTTTATTTTCTTTTCCCGGATGGTAAAGAATTGTACAATCATAATCCTTGATTAATTCTAGCCATCTCCTCTGTCTCATGTTTAACTCTTTCTGAGTGAATATATACTTTAAACTTTTGTGATCGGTATATATTTCACACTTTACTCCATAAAAATGATGCCTCCAAATTTTTAAAGCAAAAACAACAGCAGCTAATTCCAAATCATGTGTAGGGTAATTTACCTCATGAGTTTTCAACTATCGTGAAGCATAAGCAATTACCTGATCATTCTGAATTAGGACGCAACCAAGTCCTTTCAATGAATCATCACTGTATATAACAAACTCACCATTCCTGGAAGGTAGTGCCAAAACTGGAGCATTCACGAATCTTCTTTTCAATTCCTGAAAACAATCATCACATTCTTTTGTCCAGATAAACTTAACACCCTTCCGAGTTAGCTTAGTCATTGGACTAGATAACCGTGAAAAATTTCTAACAAACCTTCGGTAATAGCCCACCAAACCAAGGAAGCTACGAATCTCGGTTACATTTGTGGGTCTTGGCCAGTCTTCCACAACTTTTGTTTTTGCAGGATCAACAGTTATTCCATCTTTAGAAACAATGTGACCAAGGAAAGAAATTTTTTGCAACCAAAACTCACACTTGCTGAATTTCCCATACAGTTTCTTTTCTTTTAAGGTTTGCAAGATAACCCTTAAATGTCTTTCATGCTCCTCTTTACTTTTAGAAAACACCAAAATATCATCAATGAAAACCACCAAAAACTTATCCAAGAACTCATGGAAAATTCTATTCATTAAGTCCATGAATACAGCAGGTGCATTGGTTAGCCCAAAAGGGATTACTACAAATTCATAATGGCCATATCTCGTACGGAACGCGGTCTTAGGAATATCTTCCTCCTTTACCTTCAGCTGATGGTACCCCGATCTCAGGTCAATCTTTGAAAAAAACTGAGCTCCCTGGAGCTGATCAAACAAATCACCGATATGAGGCAAAGGATATTTGTTCTTAACAGTGATATTATTCAAGGCTATATAATCAATGAAAAGTCTCATAGAACCATCTTTCTTTTTAACAAATAAAACAGGAGCACCCCATGGTTATGTGCTAGGTCTAATGAAAATTGTCTCTAATAAATCTTGCAATTGATCCTTCAACTCTAAAAGTTCAATTTGTGTCATTCGATAAGGGGGTTTTTAAATTGGATTAGCATCAGGAACTAAGTTAACAGTAAACTCAACTTCCCGATCTGGTATTATTCCAGGCAACTCATCAGGAAAAACATCAGGATACTCATTTACCACTGGCACATCATTAATCTGAACAGTTCCTTTATTTTCAACGACGTGTGCAAGGTAACATTCATTTCCATCTTTTACAAGTTTCTCGGCCTCTTGATAAGTTATCAACAGTAAGGGTTCATTCTTGTACACAAACTGAAAGTCTTTCTGAAAAGAAACTTCTTTAGCTCTACAGTCAATCTTAGCATGGTAAATAGAGAGCCAATCCATACCGAGGATAACATCAAACTCTACTAGAGGTAGAACAATAAGGTCTCCAAGTAGGTTCTTTCCACAGATAAGGATAGGAAGATTCTTCTAAATTCTTTTTGCCTCAACATTTCCCCCAGGTGTTTTTACCAAAAGTTCAGGATTCATTTCTTGAGATGGTATTCCCATTTTACTAGAAAAGGTTTCAGAGATGAAAGAATGTGTAGACCCCGAATCAAACAACACACTGGCATAATCTGAAAAAACAAACAAAGTACCTGATACAACTTCATTTGATGGCCCGACATCTGCTGAAGTAGTTGCAAAGGATTTCACCACCCCTTTCTGCTTGTAGTCTAACTGCTTCCCATCACTCAAGATCTTTGTCGGACACTTGTTTGCATAGTGACCCATCTCATTGCACTTATAACATTTCACTAATTGCAAATCAAATTTGTTCTTATCTTCACCTTGATCCTTTTCATTGCAATCACGAGCCTTATGTCCCATCTTACCACATCGGTAGCACTTTACAGAATTCAGAATACATTCCCCAGCATGCCTTTTGCCACATTTATCACAAACTGGAAACTTAGTTCTCTTACCATCAGACTTTTTTGGAGAATTTTTACCTTTCTCCTGCCACCTCGGTCTCTTCTTCTGCTGGTTGTTATAGAACACTTGGTCATCGCCAAACTCCATTTCCACCTTCTCAGCACATCGAACAAGCTTTTCATAACTTTTAAACTCACGAGAAGCTAATGCCCTTCGATATTTTGGCTTTAATCCTGAGTAAAAACTATTGATTTTACTATCAAGGTCTCGGATAAAATTTGTAGCATACCTTGCCAATCGAGTGAACCTTTCTTCATAGGCAGCCACTGAGTCTTCTTCTTGCCTCAATTACAAGAATTGCTTTTCCATCCTAAGTCGAACATCCTTAGGAAAATACTTCTCAAGAAACATACCTTTTAATTCATCCCAGTCAAGAGCATCAATCTCATCAGCGTCCCTGATATTTTTAACCATAGACCACCACTGATCTGCTTCACCCTCCAAACGGTAAATAGCAAGACTAACCTTTTGATTGTCTGAACACCCCATGACATCAAAAATCTTCTCCAGTGCTTTAATCCACCCTTCAGCTAGCACAGGGTCAGATGATCCTCTGAATGATGGGGGATGTTGCCTCATGAAATGTTCCACCACTAACATGTTCATCTACGGTTGATCTGGCTGATCTCGTGCATGGATACAACCACCATTTATAGCCTGAGTCAATTGTGCCATCACTTCAACAAACTTTTTAGTTCCAATTCTGACCATCTCAGGATGCTGATTCGGAAGGTTATTTCCTTCTGTATGCCTCCCTAGCACTGCCTCCCTGTTTCCTCTACGGAAAACCATTCTGAACAAACATGTCTTAGATGAAGCAACATGATAATCTTCAAATGCTATATCATTTCAAAAAAAAATATTTTTGGATAATCATTTAATAGAATTCTAACTCCTAAAGTTATCTAAACCGACCTCTGATACCAACTATAAGGCCCCAGCCTTAAACCTTACTTAATCTTGAGTTATTACAAGATTACACATTGAGGATCTTTTCGGGTTTAGAGTTTTAGAGAATTAGATCATAAAACTTGCATTACATTCCACATATAAACAAAGTGGTTACATAAAGATAGTATTCTTCATTCCCATAAATGGAAACACATTTGAAATAAAACATGGATTATTTCTTGACACTTCCTTGACACTATCATCATATCATGTACCTTACCCTTGACCTGTGAAAAACATTTCAAAAAAACTTGGGATGAGCATAAAAAGCTCAGTATGGGTTATAAAAACATGGAAAGGAAACATGAGTTCATATATACATAAGAATGAAATCATACTTTACCCATAAAACATAGGTACTTTAACATACCTCATAAAATCATGAATAAATCATAGAAATCATAAGACATAAAGGTAACTTGAGGCATTCATAACATTCTTACGTAGGGAGTAACCCTCTTGGTTACGTTTGGAATACCCATCAAAGTATATTCCCTAAATCCCTTCGGAGAAACCTTAACGTTTCACTCCTTCGCATTACCCAATGCATTGGAGAGCTATATTGGGCTCACCCGCCCTTAGTTTATCACGGAACCACCCGTCTTCATAATAATGCCCAAGAACCATAACATAATCGTATCACATAAAACATGCATAAAGGAAACATAACATTTCCACATTTCAATCACAAGATATCAATACAACACAAAAAAAACATTGTGAAAACCATTTTCAATACCAAAATAAAAGAAAAGTAAAACATGGTATTTATTTTTCTTTTAAAAAGAAGGTATGGCTTGTAGAGGAAGCTGAAACTCAAATAACGGTCACGATGGCGGAGAAGTCGTTGTCGCCGCATACGTACGAAAAAAACATTCCCTTTTTTCATTTGGTAAATGCTTCATATTAAAAATATTCCTTTTGAATAAACATAAAAGTCAAAGGGGTTTATATACTGTATAAAAGAAAGTTGTGTATAAAAGAAAATATGCCTCAGTGAAAGGAGATTGAGACGAAGTCCCATACCTCGTATCCGACTTGACCCGACCGTTCTTTAATATCCTGAATAATAAACTTGAGTTAATCTCTACTTGCTTATGAAACTTTTTCAAGTTCATTATTCCTTTTATACCATGTTATGAACATCATGTAATCATTTAAGTTAATAATGTTCATTTTGTCAGTATTTGGTTCTTAAGTCAAAAATAGACTTCTTACACTTACATGTTGTTAATTTGGTCAAACGTTCATTATATCCAGAATGAAATTAATGATTTGGATAACATATATATCATATATATTCATCATATACATGTATTTATAATATTACATCACATTTAGAGGTAAGAAATGAAATGCACCGTTCCTGGAGACGGTAAGCCGTACGTACGCATGAACGCTACTTCCATTTCTATTTCGTATTTTATGGAATGGAATAATAATGAGATAAGAGTATATTATAATTCCAGTATAATAACATATAATATATCATTAACTTTATCCTTTACACATCCCACATATGGTATTAACGAATCAAATCACTTTCAGGGGGCGGTAGTCCGCACTTCCTAAAATGAAGATATCGTGTTTACCCATAATGGAAACCATAAAGGTATGCCCAAAATGAAAAAAAACAGAAGCTTAAGGAAACCATAAACATATTATATATCATATATAAAAATAGTGACATTATAATGGCCACCTTTGAAGGTGTTAAATGAGTATTGAACAATCATCGTTTCGGGAGGCAGAATTTCGCCATCCACAGAAACCGTATGTTCTTTAACCATTTGATGTAGTTGTGTGAGAGTGTAGCTTAAATAAATCTTATAAAAACATCCTAGTATATTTAATATACTGGTTTTGTTACAATAGAAGTAAATAAAAAGAGTTTAGGGGGTTGGAGAAGCAAAATAAAACAAATGAACATGAGAGAATGAATTACCTTTAAAAGTGTAACTCCTTTTGATTTGAGCCTAAAGGCTTCCTTTGAAAGGATTCTGCCCAAAGGGAATCCTCTAGGATGAGGAGAGGTATGTGGAGAGAGTAAATGGGTAGGGTTTTGCCGATCCAAAGGCTTGAGGAGTGTGTGAAATGAGGTAGAGGTGGGGGCCTTTTATAAGAGGAGAGGAGGGGCACTTTTGGAAAGTAAAGAAATATTACTTTATTTGAAACTGTGTTTCGGTTTTAAAAGGTCCCACATTGATATAATTCGTGTATAAGGTGATAAGGGTTCGAAATCAACTCATCCAATTGGTTTTGGAAATGTGTAGTTCATTGATTTTACATTATCTTTCCATTTTATTTAAATCGTCAAATAATGATGTCATCGCTGCATCATTATTATGTCATAAATAATTTAATTTATTTAATGTCTAAAAATTATAAAAAAAATACTATGATGTAGGAAATCTTTTTATCTTTCCAATTACTATTTATAATAAAAAATCTGATCTTTATAACCCTATGGAAAAATTGTTTTCGTAAAACATATTATGTTTGTGTCATTTTTACTTTTACATTAAATAAAAAGTTATTTATGTCATTTCCCAACCAAAGTGTCTCCATGTGGTCCCAAAGTTTACCCATGGCTTGTCTTAGTCAGCCATGACACAACCAATAATGTTGGGACATGTGTCTAGGTCATTTCATATTATTAAAGCATTATTTATACCTTAAACTACCCTAATTACCACTAATCGCGATTAAAAACTTAATAAGTTACTATTCACCAAAAAATTATTTTAATCTCATTGAACCACATTTTACTTCTTAATGACAACCATGTATGTCATATTTTTGAAATTCAAAACACAATGATGGCAAAATTTCATTTAAACGGAAAATCAGTCTTTATAAGTACCACTTAGTGGTTTCACTATTCATCAAAAATTGAAGTTTTTCAGAAAATTACCAAAAATTCACCCTAAGCTATATTTGATATTCCGAATTCAAAAATTAAGTCTATTTTAAAAAATTCAAAACATATAAGTCACATTAATTAATTTAATAATTAATTCCCGCTGTCAGAGCAAATAGCGTGTTTTTATGAAACAATAAGTATCAAAAGATTGACACTAGTTTAAGTCCAATTTCAAAGTGAAATTGATTCCAATGACCACCATTGGATTAAATGGTAAAAATATATTCATATTAAACATTAAGACCAATTCAATATATAATCTAATCATATAAATAAATTAGATTAAAAATCAGTTTTGATGTAAAATGCAGTATTTTTCATTATTCATTAAAAAATGAACATTGTCAGAAAAATACCAAAAATTCACACAAAGTAAATTTTGATGTCCCAATCATAAAGAATAAGTTTATTTTGACAAACATAGTTTATAAAATTTTCAAAAGATAGATTTAAAAATGGTTTTCCATCATAAGCCAGTAAAACAATCTTTTAAGAATATTAGTGTATTCCATGCTTAAGATTGGATTTATTTTCATTTTAAGCCTCTAAAACACTATCTTAATCATTAATAGACATAGATAAAAATATCTATTATTCATTACTTACTTGGGATGTTACACCTTTTCCATTCTTTTAAAAAATTTCCTATGATAATGTCATTTAACTAAAGTATGAATCAAAGTGATATGTTTGAATTCATTTTTATTTTCAATTCTACAAATAAGAAGAGCATAATTTTAGTACTTTATCTGATAAAATTTGAAAAATAAGTAAATATTATATTTGTTAATCTCCCACTATTTTATCAAAAACCCAATATCCCTTGATATTTTCATTGAAATATATAGTATTTTGGATATTATAGTGTATGGGATCCATATTCCCTATATCATCTCCCTAAATTTGGTTGGTCAAGAAATTTGAAGGGCTTTAGGTAGCCATTCCAAATTACAATTGCTTTAATTCACAGTTCCTTGATCTATTGAGTGGAGTCCCTAATCCTAAAATCTTCAAATTTTATTTCCTCAACTTTTTACTCTCAATCACACCAAGTTCGGGGGTTTTTGTCAACTCTTGATGTGAACTAAGTTAAGTTAACCCAAAAATTTATGTTAGATTTCCCCGATAAAAAAATCACCCCAACTTTGGCTGGTCGTGTACTTTGAACTATGGATTTATTTTACCTTATGTATTAGAATGCTATACTAATATAATATATATAATTGATGGATTTTGTCTTTATATATAAATATATAATTATTGTCTTTATTACTTGATTTTTATTATTAATTGGATTTAATTAATTTCTTAACCATGTATTAGATAATTTTTTTGCATAAGACAATTTATTTTAGTTCTTATTTTTCATGGTTTTAAATTCATTAATTCATAAAATCACAAAAACAATATCCATAATGAAATGACCATGAAACTTGAAAATAATAAAGTGGTATGATTGCAATATTTTACAATTGTTCAGTTTATCTAGTGGATGATAAAATAATTCTGGACCTAGGGGAAAAGTACCTTGAACCATTTTATGGTTTGTGTTGAACCTTTCCACTTGTCCACCTATGTATCTCTCTCTGATTGTTTTCATCTTTGCTCTATACTTGAACCACCTCCACTAACTTAAGATCTCAATCTATTACATATTCTTTTACTCACACATGGGTGAGTGGAACCAAAGGAATGGTTAAGTATTTTACATAAAATAAACCATGGACACACAATCCCTTAAATAATGAGATAATGGATGACATGTAGGCCATCAATTTAATTTGATAATAAATTAAATGAAACTAGTCACATAGAAATATCTGGCCTATTCTCATGATCGTCCACATACATGAAACAAATTAAACATTTAACATAATTGGCTTGCAATTATAATCGTTCTAATTTAAGATATATCACACTCAAATCAATTAATTATTTTCTTTAGTTAATCAATTATTTTATCTTAATTATCATCTTAATATTTTTGAGAATCTAATCCTTTATAATTTTAAAATAATTAGATAAATATATTTAAAATTTAATGTGTATAAAAATGCAACTTAGAGGAAATGCGGTGAGTACCCATACAAACTAACCAATGTGCATTATATTCATATATTGTTTACTTACATGGAATCTTATATACAAGACTTATCACATAATGACCTGGCATGCACTATCAACTCAATGACCACATAAAATACATGGTATTTACATAGCATGTAATATTTCGATGTGTGTTGAGTAAAAGATTTATTATAGTTTATACATGATATGCAGTTTTCAACATTATGTGGAAAATTAATTTGACATTTAATAAATAGAAAACCTATGAAATATAATTTACTTTCATCTTAATGACCACATGAACACATTTTGATATGGTTTAAGTAGTATATTAAACTAATTTTAATTCTTTATAATTTGGTAAAAGTTCAAGATGTGTGCATTCATGCAACATGTCATGTATTATTATCAACGTCAATCAATGACACATGCCTAGGGACTCAGATTATAACCATACCACAAAAAATATTGGAGTACATAGAATGTACAAGGGCTACATGATGTTTGGTCTCTGAGTTACATGGCCACCAGTCATGAAGGTTTTGTAAGAAGATACACAGATCGTCTATGACTAAAGGAATATACGTCATATATGGATGTTACACATCATGTACACTGCCAAACATTATGTTATGTTGGCCCAATCAACACATACAGTTCAATTATATATTCAACGTATAATAAATGCACATGTATCGAATTATTTATGAATTAATTCAGGGTGCAATAAACATTGGTACATGACATGTACCTCTAGGTTACATGGCGTGTACTCATGTGTTGTCCACTAAGACTCCTTGGCACTTCTAGATGAGATATTCAAATTTATTTCATCTATAGAATTAATTTGTTGGATTATATTTGTGAGAACGAAGAGAAATAAGATCACATCTAAGGATTCAAATAAAAGTATGATTTAATTTGAATTGAAAACTAAAAACAAATAAATCAATCAATAAATGATATTAAAATAATTATAAATAATTATGTATCATCGCTATGATACCAATTCAAGATTTTTCAGGTATATTGGAAGTGTCTAATAGGGCATTCCCAGCTCATATTTTTTCTATAATCGATGATTAATCCAAGATTTAAATGATGATAAACATACTGATCAATAGAATTGAATTAAATAATATAAACTATAGAAAAACATTGTAACCAAAGCATAGGATCATCTCATATTATTTATAATTAATTTAAGAAATTACATAATTACCTTGTGAAAAATGACAGCCTTGTTGATGGATTTGATAATTTCTCTACGTAATACCATCATTTCATTATAGGAGTCAATAATAGATTCCCTATAATGTTAATCCATGTGTGTTTCACAGACCTCTATACATTGCCATTGGAATCTTTGAGTTCTGGCATGATAGATCCTAATACTTGTGTTGTTCTCCTATGATTTCCCAGAGAATCTCTTCATGTAAGGGTTAACTTATATCTCTCTATATTTGAGAGTGGTGGAGGAGGAGGATAACCCAATATTCTTAATAGTGTTCTTAGATATGGATCTCTCTATCACTTTGATAGGATTCTCTCCAGATCTCCTTATTCACACCAAAAATGAATTAACTCTAAGAAAATAATATAATTGAGTTTATATAATGATATGGTTAGAAAATAATATTTGAAAATGCACCCTTATTATTTATATAATCCCTGAGGAACCCCATTTCTATAATAATAATAATATTATTATTTCCTTACATGTTCTAAACTCATGTATTAAATTAAATATTATTTATTCAAATAATATTCAATATATATTATTTCTCATAAGACCGTTAAACATAGTCCTCCAGTATTCCAAAATATTTAAAGGCCCTTTAATAATGACTATATATTTATAAATAAATATCACAACATCTTTCTCCAATAAAATAAATAAATATAATATTCACTAAATAGAAAATAAATATTTATTAAATATTCTACTCACATAACATTCTCTCAAATAACTTGTGATGAAATATATGTGATCATGTAAAAATAAAAAATTATTAAACCACTACGAAAATAATATTTATTCAATTTTTTTAAAAAAAAATAATAATAAAATTTTAATAAAATTTTTGATACACTTAGTGTGTGACCCTCTAGAACTCTTTCTCAGTGGAATTAGGCAAGGAAAGGCAAAGTACAAGGCTAAAATCTAGAAACACATCAAGGTACCCATAGTGATATAATTTAATGACTCAATGAAATAATACCTAGTACAGATTCTTTATTTGTAATATAATCTCTTTATTAGGATATCTCTAATTAATCAGGTTGCATGCTGGTTCCATCACCCTATGTGTTCCACGTCTCTTTATTTGAATTTTTGGAAATCAAAATTGATGATAGAACATCATGCACATGGATTTATTTGGGCTATATAATTTCCATGAAAGGGAATGAGATATTAACTTTTATAAAATAACATAAGGTAAAAATCCTTTCTTTGATTATTCATTAATAAAATATTACAGGTGATGCACCCAACCTATCCTACCTCGACACGAACATATGTCATAATGGTTTTCATCAATACATCAAAGTAAGTGATTTATATTACTCATTAATAATAATCTTAAATTCTATATATAAATACACACATACATATATAGAAATATCTAATGACATATATAAATGTGTAATTTCAACTGGTGGGTCTTGTTCTCATAATATCCCATATTGGATATAACAAAGGGTGGACACTGTGAGACGGTTCCTCAGATCCCTATAAGTGTCCACCGCTGATATCCTATATAATTTGTGTCCCTAAAATTATTTCATCCAGCTATAGAGCATATATTTAATAATAATATCAAGGAACTTATGGGTTCTCATCATATCATGGAACTATTATGACCTTTCATTATGACATCTAGTCTTAAGACATTACCAGATACTATGTTACACACAAAAAACAATCATGGTGTTATATATATTTTATTAATATTCAAAAAAAATTGTAAAAGTTATCATAATGTAAATTTAATTTGGTTCTTGGGCATCAAATTCAACAATAATTGAGTGTTACAAATAAATGGTTTGAAAATTAGTTTCAAATTTAAATATGTGAAATTGATGTAAAGGAACCAAGAAAATTGTGTTCCAATGGAATATATTTAACTATTTAATGTTTTTTAAGAGTGGGTACTAGATATATATCCTAAATTTAAGGTTTTTCGATAACTATATTACCTAATGTGGTACCAAAAAGTGTTCCCCTATAAAATGGATTATTAATATTTCATCTATAGCTGGGGATGTTGGAAAAGGTTTTATGATTTCATCAAATGCTACTATGGTCTCTAAGGAATTTTTGGAGGTTCTTTTTGAAATTTATAGTAATATTTTGGTGTCACCAACTAATTTTGTTGATGTGGGTAAGGATACCTCTCATTTTTATTTGATAATAGAAAATTGTGAGTGTATTATGGAGGGTTTACACTTAGTCGGTCCCTTACAATAGTAAACAAAGAACAACTATGAAATTGGATGTTCCACCTTTGATCAATTTTCTAAGAAGAAAGATTCTATGATGAATTTGAAAGTGGTGTATTATACCACTTTTACCCTTTTATCCAAATATGAGGACTTAGTCTTCCAATTTTTATAGTAAAGTTCTAGAATAAGAACAAAAAAACAAAATGATAAATCTTCTAAGTCTAAGAAGAAGGTTAATAGGTCAAGAAGATTCTATGGGAGAGGCCCCATATATGATAATAAATTATGGATATTTTAATATTAGGGGGTCAAAAAATATCTCTATGATTTTAGATATTATGTCTTCTATTTTTAGGTATAGTTTTGACAAATTGGTTATCGTTGATACTAAATTACCTAAAAAAATATTAAGATTATTGGTTCTTTTGTAGAAGTTTTAATTAGAAGTTTAGCCATTATTTTATATTCTCTAGAAATAGACATATCATTATTCTTTAGAACCTTATTAGTATTATTCTTGGGTAGTTTTATGTGTCTCTACATCTCTTTCATTATAATATCTATAGTGATGGTGTGATTTTTCATGCCTCATTTTTGGAATCATTCAATGATCGGATCTATAGAGAATTTTTTTGGGCTAATTTTCAAATTATTTCTCTTATAAATGGGGAATGTTATATAATTTTAGGTGAATTAAAATACCATATCTATACATACATAAATTTATATAATTGAAATATATCACTTAGATGTTTATAAGAAATTAATATTTTTAAAAAGTGTATTCAATATTAATGTTTATGTTTCTTCTATTATATTTTACACTTGGTCTAACAAAAAAATAGAGATATGACTATAATATATAAATTATAATGATTTATAGTGAATAATTATGAATAATATACCTTAAATAATTATAAGGTTTGATTTATCTCTTTAGGGATCACTGATCATAGTTCTTATGTACTTTCTTTCTTTCCTAAGGTTAAAAAATGTATTCCTTGTAGATAATGAAATTATTGTTGTAATGAATTATTATTTGTTAATATTGTTTATAGGGTGTGGTTCATGTGTTTTTCTTATCCCTTGCTTACTTTTATCTTTATTTCACTTAAACCCCTGAAGAATGAGCTGAATGAACTCTTCAAGATTAAGAAACCAAGTCTTAATCAATGAATTGAGGGTATTATAGATGATCAATCTCATATTCAATATATGATAATCAAGGGAACTAAAGAGTTAAATATTTTTAAATAGGAGGGATATATTATGGTAAATTTAAATAAGGTTCTATAATGTGAGAATTTGTATTTAAACCAGGTGGATAAAATTCACTGGATGAATTAATTAGGTATTAATTATATAATTTTTTCATTCTTTTATAAAATATATTCATTCCATAAATTATATTTGGATGATTAAGTATGAGAATGGTGCTTGGGTTGAGTCCATTTTGGACATCAGCAATCTATTTCTCTCATTTTTCACTAATCTCATGGGAACTTATTGATTTAATGGTAACATTAAAAAGGAACTATTTAGGGATGGTAAAGTGGATAATGAAGATATATTCTTTAAATTTTGTAGAACCTTCAAAAATAAGAAAATTAACAATGAAATTTTCTCTATTGGAAATGATAAATCACTTGAATCTAATCCTGAAATTTTATTTAATAAGACCTAGAATATTATTGAATTCATCATTATTAGTAATATTATAAATTTTATGGGAATAACATTATTTATTTGAGTTGTAATGATATAATTGTTTATATAATACCTACGATGGCTAACTCGAAGTCTCCCTTTAATTATAGTCCAATTTTAAAAAACAATTTTTTATATATATTCATTTAAAATGTGTTTACAAGTTATAGTAATGTTTCCCTACCTATGATTATTAGAGGTAAATATAGATTTTTTTAATTATTCCCTTCTTATTTAAGAGCTGGTGAGGAACTATACCAAAAGGTTGAAACAAGGTGACCACATGTACTATTTCCAATTTATTTTAGTTATGTCATATTTTTCTAAACTTCTCAATAAAGTCACTAAAACTGTTGGCTTCAAATTCCACTCCATGTATTATGGATTTCAGATCTATTGTGTTATGTTTTTTAATGACCTCTTCTTATTTTCTAGACATTATCCTTGTTTCACCAATATTTTAGCTATAACATTGGATGGATTTGGAAAAAAATTGGGTTTGAAAATTAATGATAACAAGATTAATATTTTTTATGGTTTTTCTCAAATTGACTTGAAGAATATTTTAGAAGTCATGAATTTCATTGAAGGGAAACTACTAGTCAACTAATTTTGTGTATCTATTTCTTTCAAATCCATGTTTGTCTCTAAAATCCATACCCTTAAAAAAATATTTCATCCCCTATATTTAAGTAGTCTTCTAGGATATTGAGATATATTTTAAGGATGGTTTTTGTGAAGTCTATGTTTAATTCATTCTTTCCCTACTAGAACAACATTGTTAGGATTTTTGGTATCTTTTTGAAAATTGTTCATGCTCTATATTGGAGTTTTATTTGGTTAAGAATAGATATATTAGAGAAGTATCCTTTTTAATAGAATAATATGGTACAAGATATTAGTCAAATAGGACTTGGTATTATGTTTGATTTTAAGACCAACACGTTTCTTGTGATTTAACATATTTGGAATTAATTATGTTTACTATAATAATTATGGGTTAAATGGGTGCACCACTATTAACTTAAAGGTGTTTCATTATCCTATGAAATTCTTCCAATTAAATCTCAATTTTATTTAGTTTTTATAGTCCTAATCAAATTGAGAACTAAATCACTTTTTTGTATTGAAATTCATAGTGAAAACATCTTATGGAATAGTGGTGGTGGTTTCTTTGATATTATGGTCATATAAGATACCATTTATAATTTAAAAACCTATGATAAATATAAATGGACCCTTGTTTGTTGGGGATTATTTTTTACTTCAAAACATGGGTCTTCTTATCCAGATTAGACTTCTTATAGGGATGAGATGCTCTAGATGTAATTCACTTTATAATAAATCTTGTTATATATAAGAGAAGACCTATAAAATCAGGTATAACTTGTTACTTAAGTGTCATATCATTCCAAACTTAACTGATAAGTTTATTTTTTAACTGAAGTATTAATTTTATCCTTCATATTGAATGCCTTAATTGACTGTTATCATACATTTGAGTTTTTCATGTACCTTTCACTGTATATGTAGAAGTATTATTGGGATGTATGATTACTTGATATAAAAATATATAAATGATATTATTTTCTCTAATAAGAGTGCCTCTGATATTATTAGGATTTTTATGAGATTTTTTCTCTTAAAATGAATCCCATAAGAATCAACAAACTTAAAGATAATCATTTTAATAATACTTAGACTAGTGTACTAAATTCGTATTCTGTTTTCTCATGCTTTATAATGATTCCGATGAGATTATTTTGTTTTTTGGTATTTTTATAAGTGGATTGTATTGGATTCATTCTATTTGTGATAATTGTGTTACTTATATTCACGTTTAGCTATTATGGGTTACTTGGATGGTTCGTTTGATAATTTCGAGCCATAGTGGATGTGTTGTATGCCATTGGAGAGAGTGGTGTCACTTATCCTATTATGTTAAAATTAAAATATTGTAATGGGGAAGGTTTATTATTCATGTATAAATATAAACTAAAGGTAATACCATGAAGTGGTAGTTTAAACCATATCATGGTTTGTACTAGGATTCATCATGGCATGGTGAATGTCACCACATCTGAGTGTTGTGATTGTGATTTATGTGTCATTTGATAACATGTGGTTAAACCTTCTTATTCATCACCAGCATATCATATTTTGTTGATTTCCATTTGATGATAATTTAAAGTGGTATTGATGGTGTAATATGAGAGGATTGAGGAGTTAAATGTTTTATTATTCAGGTTTTTAGGTTATAAATGGGTTATAACCAACATATTTATTAAAAAATATTTATGAAACATTTAGGATTTTGGAGAGTGTCCCTAGTGAAATATAAAGAGTTAAATGTTTTTTCCTAGTGGAAATATGGTCGAATGGTCAAGAGGGGTGAATTGACATTTTTATAAAATGTAATTAATAAACAAAGCCAAGTTAATTTTCACCATAAAATAAAATATAAGGGCTAGTATTTTTATAATAATTTGGACTAATGTGTCATATATTTACTCATTGAAATCTTATTGTGAGAGTATGGTACCTTTTTATATTCTCACCATTATTTAATTTTAATGATAAAAAAACACACATAAAGTATTTAATGTTTTCTTAATTGAATTTTGGATAGCTTTATGATATTATATTAGAACACTTTGAAGGATCCTTAAACATCTCTTAATAGATGTTTTAAAGCCTTATAGGGAGACTAGAAGATCCATAGAGTATCTTAGAAATAATTGGAGAAGAAAATTCACGAATCCAATTGTTTTCAGTAGCATCGTCTAATCGGTAAAGTGTCACCGGCCAACCAGTGGAATGCCTAAGAGTTTCCCCTTGTAGCAGGACCCCACCAGATACTTGAAGGAGGAGCACTGGATTTTCAATGATGAAAGAAATAGTTATTGATTTACTATAATACCATTGGATATTTTGTGTAATCTTCTTGAAAGAATGTTCATTTATATGTCCCATTGGATACTCTTTAGTGTCTAATAGGTATCTGGGGGTGTCAAGATATAAGTTCTGAGCCCAGCATTTATGGTATTCAAAATTAATTAAGCATGGACTTCAACAACTTAAAGATAACTAATGAGTTCTAGAACATTACTTATTATTTTAAAACATAAAAATATATTCCTTGAGTGGAATAATAAATCTTAAAAAATAACTTGTTAATCCAATCTCCAATTCAAACACTTTACAGTCATCAATTTCCCCCAAATCTCTCTCTTTTTAAATCTTCTTTCTCTAAGTTAAAGTGTGTTATAAAATTATATATATTTCTCACTCCCATTATTATCTTAATATTGTTTATTTTTTAATCATATTCTTTGAGGTATTTGAGACTAAGATAAAAAGTGATTACTATTAAGAAATATCCCTCTTATTTATCTTTCTTTTATATTTGGTGCTCTTTACCATTAAAGTGAGGGACCTTAGTTTTCTTATCATTACATTAATAAGTTAAGGTATATATATTTTGATATTTTTATATTTCCCTTCAATAATATAGTTTCTATTATATCTCGTTTATTTTCATAACCTAAAACATAAGGGATAGTTTTGGTATCTTGGCTACCGATAAAGCCAACTGACTAAAATATTAAATCCTTAAGAAAAAGAGTTTTTATATGTAGGGGGCCTTTTAGAGATATTTTTTATCTTTCTTACCAAATATCTTATCTCATTTACATACAAAAATTTCAATTATATATCACTTTATTTAAAATATTTACTCAATTATTTAATCCATCAATTAACACTTAATCACTAAATAATTTTTTTATTTGAATCACTCTTTATTTTTATTATTCAAGTTTTATTATTATATATTAATATATCATTTAAATTTATACTTGGATTCTTTTATCTTCAAAAGGTTTTAATTTATTCAATCTTTTAAGGATAAATTTTTAAACTTATAATGTATTCCTTTAAAAAAATTTAAAGGAATACCCCTCCCCCTTTCATTTTAACATACTTTGACCCACATTTGGTATCAACTGAATCTTGAATTTCTTTATTTATATATTTTCATATTATTTCAATATTTTTTATTTTTGAAATATGTTATTTATTTTTTTATAATTATTATGATTTCTAATTAGATTTTTGAAACACACATATTTCTCCAAAAGGAAAATCCTTGGGTCGTGCTCTTTTTTGAAATGTATTAATTATGGTTATTAAAAAAATCTCATTTATACATTACATATATATATTGGATATCATGTTTATAAGATTTTTATACATTATTATACTTTTAAAACTAAAAAATAAGATAAATCAACCCAAATTATATTTCTACTTTTGAGTTAGATGGTAAATATTAGAATTCCTTTCATTATAGTTTGGATCAAAAATAAATTTAATCAAATTTATATATGAAAAATGATCATGAAATTTGGAAATTTTCATCAGTAACTCATGAATGAATAAAAAATGTAAAAGGTACCATTTATATATGTTTTGAAAATACTTTGAAAGATTCCCTATGCATCTTAGTAAATCTTCCACAAAAATGTTTACTCAATTTACTCATATATTAATGGTTAAAAATACCTTAGTGGTTATAATTCTATAGAAAATTGATTCAATAAAACCCTTTGGGTTTTACCAATTTATTAGGAACCTAAAGTCAACATGTCTCTAGAAGATAAAGATGTGGAAAATATGGATATTGAGGAACTCATTGGTTCTCTCATGGAATATGAGATTACTATGAGAAGACAATCTGAAAAGGAACCTAATAAGGTCAATGAATCTAAAAGGATATTAATTTCAATGAAATAAAAAATGAAACATCATAAAGTAAATGTAGGACTTCTAATGTTTCCAAAATGGTAATCAATTTAATTGAAAAAAAAATATCTTCCAAACACTTTAAAAAGGAAAAATTAAGAAATGGAATTAATTTGCTTTTGCTACAAAAAGAAAGGCTGTAATAATATGGATATTCACTTAAACAAAAATTTCAAAAATAATAAGTGAGGTAAGAAGTATATAAATGTATCAACTTGGAGTATTATTGAATATTCAATATCAATAACTAAATCAGGTGAATAAAGTACCTAATTATTAATGTCCAATGTCAATTTATGTGATGAAATAAAATCAACATGTTCTAGATTTTACACAACTATTTCTTCTACCTGTTATTTAAGATATAAAGATATTATTTCATCTAGAGAAAAAATCCAAGATGGTTATTGTGAAATTTCATCAAAATTAAAATTTCATAAAAATAATTTAATTAATTTGTTTTTGAAAAGCTTTAAATTTAAAGAAAATGATTTGGTTTCAAACTTGAAAGAGCCCCTAAATTTTGAAAATTTGAAATTTCAAGTTGAGGATCCTGAAAAATCACTATCTAATTTTACTCAAGGTGAATAAAATTTAATTAGAATTTTGGGATATCAACATATAACTAAAAGTATTCTTGGTATTGGTTTTAAAAATATATATATATTTCTAAACAATTCTAAA
Source organism: Viscum album (assembly GCA_963277665.1). Lineage (NCBI taxonomy): Eukaryota > Viridiplantae > Streptophyta > Magnoliopsida > Santalales > Viscaceae > Viscum > Viscum album. Next base: position 817,947,762 of record OY728142.1, read on the forward strand.
AAGACTTCTTCTGTAAAGGTAATTTCTCAAAATAAATTTTTTAATTATTGAAAGAAATATGATCATATCATTTTTAAATGAAATTATATAAATGATACATATGGTACAAAAAAAGAATTCATCTCTCTTCTCATCATTCTAATATAAATACATGTTCTAAACAAGTTTCGATTCCGAAATCTTTATTGTCTAACTCAAACAGAACCAATATATGGGTACCAATAAAATTAGTCTATTAAATTATTTATAGGAAAAAGGGATCAGTAGAAAAACTATAGAAGATACATGGTGTAAGGATAGTGGGTTATCAAGTCACACTAGTGGTGATCCTTTCAAATTTAATCATCTTAGGGAATTTAACAGAGGAAATGACATATTATTGATGATTAAAAATTAAAAATTACCAGTATAGGTACAATTGCATTCTACAAATATTTTTTAATTAAATATGTTATATTTTTTTAAGGATTAAAGCCTAATTTACTAAGTATTAATCAATTATGTGATAGTGGTTTTATAATCAATTTTAAAAATGTTTTTTTAATTTCTTTTAATACAAAATCAAATATTTTATTTACCACTTCTAAATTTCAAAATGTTCATATCATTGATTTTAAATATCCTAAAATTCAAAAAGTAATGTTTTTAAGTGTAGAGGATAATGATTCTTGGATTTGGTATCATTACTAAGGCCATTATAATATTCACTCTCTTCTCAAGATCAACTATAACGAACTAGTATTAAATTTACAAAAACAATATTTGAAATATAAATTAGTTTGTGAACAATGTAAACATGGAAATAAAAAAAATCCTATTTCTAATTTAAAAAACATTATTTCCTCTTATAAATCCTTATTATTAGTCAACCGTGACATTTTTAGTCTAACTCAAGTTGCTAGTATCGAAGGTAAAAATTAAAACTTGGTAATTATCAATGAATTTAATAAATATTCATGGGTTTTCTTGTTAGATCATAAGAATTATGATTTTAATTTCTTTGAAAACCTTTAAAGGAAAATAAAAAATGAAGAATGCTATAAAATATTTTCCCTTATAAGAAACCATGGTATATAATTTGATAACAAATACTTTGATTATTATTATGCTTTTGAAGGATATCAAAAGTTGGCTTCTTTAAAGTCTTTGGTTGTAAATATTTTATCCTTAATACTAAGGATAATATAGGAAAGATTTCCCATAAATCTGATGAAGGAATTTTTATTAGGTAATATAACTCAAGTAAAGCCTTTTCTTCCTTAAATAGTAGGACTAGGACCCCATAATATTCCATTCACATCAAATTTGATGGTAATATTCCTAAAGCACGTCCACAATGTGATGATAATGTTGACCATCCATGTTTGACCCTCAAAAAAACACAATATTCTAAAGTAATTGAAGATACTCTAGAATCACCTTCTACACTTTTTCCCAAAACCTGGATTCAATACAAATACCATCCCCTTGATATAGATATCATTGAATTATAATTTGGAACTCGTACTGGAAGGTCAATCTTAAAGGAGGTTTTACATCAAGCTTTTCTCTATCACCTTGAACCTCATTCCCTTAATGACGCTATTAATGATTAAAATGGGATACTTTCTATGTAATTAGATTTGAACAAATTTGAAAGTAAAAAATTTTGGACTCTAAGGGAACATCACAATAATCAAAATATTATTAGAACCAAGTGGGTTTTTCAAAACCTACTTGACAAACAAGGAAATGTTATTCGTAACAAGAATTGACTTATAACTAAAGGATAAAATAAACATGGAGGTATTTAATATGGTTAACCTTTTTATCTATACCATGATTAAAATCCATTAAAATATTATTTTAATTAACCTCTATGTTTATTTTCAAAAATTTTCAAAATAATATCAAAAGATATTTTTTAAATGTTTGTATTTCTGAAAAAACAAATTGTGGACCAACCACCCATTTTTGAAAGTCTAGAATTTCAAAATTCTATTTTCATGTTGAGAAAATCTCTATACATTTGAAATGAGCATACCAACCTTGGTATAATAGGTAAACTAAATTTATTTTACCAAATTATTTCAAGCTAGTAAAATTAAATTCCACTCTTTTTATCAAAACTTTTTAAATGATTCATTAATTATTCAAATTTATGTTGATGTTGTTATTTTCACCTCAATTAAAGAATATATTTGTGATGGAATTTATGATTTAATTAATAAAGAGTTTGAAATGGGTTTTATGGGAGAACTCAAATTCTTCCTTCTCATTAAAATTTCCTAAAATTAAAATGCATCCTTTTTTAACAAAAGTAAATACATTAATGATATAAAGAAGATTGTCCTAGATCATGATAAGGAAATTATAATTCCCATGTGTACAACCTGTAAGATAACATTAGATTAAGTTGGTCAATTGGTCGATAATAATATTTATCAAAGATGGATTGGAACTATACTTTACCATACTATGATCCAACCAAACATCGTGTTCATTCTATTCCTTTATGATTGTTTTAAATATAATCCAAAGGATTCACATTTAAATGTCCTAAGAATAATTTTTTATTGTTTTAAAGGAACTAAAAACCTTGGATTATTTTAACCTATGAAAACCTCTTCTGAACAATCTTATTTGTTTAATGTCGATTTCAGAGGATTCAAACTAGTTAGCAAAAGTACTTGTGGAACTTATCGAATACTTAGAAAATAACTCATCACTTAGAGTACTAATAAGAAAAAATATATTACTATTTATATAGCTGAAGCCAATACATATCCACTAGGAGTTTTTCTTCCCAAGTTATATGGATGATACAAACTCTCTTTCATGTTAGGCTAACATTTTCTGTTGTACCTATCAAATGTTAAAACACTAGTATGATTAGTATCTCTAAATATTCTATCCAACACTATCTCACTAAGAATATCAACTTGAGACATAATTTTAATGATATCACTTTAAAAAAGGCTATTTCATTCTTGACATTAATTACACTAACCTTCAAATTGTCGATATCTTTACTAAAGTCCTTTTTCTTGATAGCTTTTACTTTAATGAAGGATAATTGGGTATTATAACTTGTGATTATTATCTCTTAATCACTTATAACACTAAGAATTTTTCATTTTAAAAAAAAATTATTTTCTAAAATGGATTTTAAATTAATTAACTATTTTCAAAAAAATTAATAATTTTGGATACATAAAGTGAGTATGATACACCAAGAAAAAAAATAATGTCTAGATAAAAACAATTGGAGTACTTATGTCATATATTCTGTTAAGTATTTTCTTAACTATATTTGTTTGGGTTTTTAACCCTTTATCCCTCCTGCGATAGTGAGTGGGCCTTTACTGCACACCTAGTTTGACACTCCTAGGGAATTTTCTATAGTTTATTAAAATAATGTTTTTAAGCCTTAACAATGGAATGATTTTTCAAATTATTTTTATATATCTTTAATTTTTTACTCTAGTATTTTTTATTTTATATGATCCTCTTAACTCTATTGAATCATTATTTGAGTGAGAGATAATCATGTAAAAACTGAAATGATCTTAAAAAATCATTTTTTTTAAAAAAAATTCCAAAAATAAGGTTCTGTTTTTCTTTTCAAAAACCTATATAACTCTTGAGATTTTAAAAAACATTCTTTAATGTTTTATTTAAGTATTTAACTCTATTTTAAAATTGAAAAATTATTGTTTACTATTAAATATTAATGTTTTTCAAAAACATAAAAAACATTATTTTTGTCTCTCTCAAAATATCATTAATAATAGTGAATGTAGTTCAAAATTGTATTTCTTCTATTTCTTTAACCTTATTTATGAATTTTTTATAATATTAAAGTGGGAGTAGTTTTCATGTTTCTATAATAAGTGATTATATAGAAGTTTTATCTCAAAAAGAGTTTATGGGGGGAGAAGTATTTTTTGTTTTTCAAAGGATAAAAAATATTGGTATCATGGTACCTTGTTCTTTTTTATTTTATCTGATTATACTCTTGTTTAAATTAAATTATTAGCCAAGTGTTTGTGATTATAAAAAAGTGGTATATTATTTTTATTCTCACCATTCAATGATTTTAATGATCGCAAACATTCCTAAAGTGTTAAATGTTTTATTCTAAGTGATGCACAGCTAGCATGATGACATATTATTATAACTCTTTAAAAGATCCTTGAGCATGTCTCAATGGATGTTTTGAAGCCTTGGAATAGGGATAATATAACTATGGTGGTTCTTGGAAGGATGTGTAGAATAAACTTCATGAATACAATGGATAAAAGCACCACTGGCTAGCAAATGCAGTTCCATTGGCCAACTGGTGGCATTCCCAAGAGTTTCCCCATGAAGTACGACCCTGCAGCTAACTAATAGAGAAGAATTGGCAAGATTGTTATGATGTAAAAAAACCAATGATGTTCTAGGAGATAAAAATCCAATCGACGGTGGCACACCATCCCACCGGTGGAATTAAACAGTAAGCATGTTCTGTCAGGCATCCCACTGGCTACCCAATAGAGGTTATCCAGTATCTAGTGTCATCGGGACAATAAGTCTAAGCCTAGAAATTATGGTTCTCAAAATCCATTAAAGGTGGAATTAAATGTCTTAAAGGCCCCTAAATAATTATAAAAAAATTTATGGTGCTTTTAAATCCCATAAATAAATACCCTGGGTCACATTAGCAATCTATAATATAATATTTCTCATCCAATCTCAAACACCAAGGCTATATAATCTTAAATTTCTCAAAAATCTCTCTATTTATAAATATTATTTATCATATATAATGTGTGTTCCAAAATTGTATATCTTTTTCACTTTAATTATTTTCACAATCTCTCCAAGTGTTTTTTCACATTATTTTAGAAAATTGATACTAAGATAATAAGTTATTTCTCCTAAGAAATCTTTCTCTTCCTCCTATTTCTTTTATATTTAGTTTTCACTACCATTAAAGTGAGGAACTTTGGTTTTCTTCATATTCTCTTAATAAGTCAAGGGACTGATCTTTTTAGATTTCTTAGTTTTAGATTTCGTGTCTATTGTATCTGGTTTCTTGCAATAACCTAAACATAAATGGACAGTTTTTTAATCTTGGATACCGATAATTATAAAGGAATAATACATTAAATCCTTAAGAAATTTTGGTGGTAGTCATAGGGATATTTTAGGGATATTTCCAAACATCCTTACCAAATATCATGTCTCATTTTCTTTCTATAATTTCAATTATTTATCACATTGTTTTAGTCATTTATTAAATTGTTTAATCCATCAATTAATACTTATTCAATTAATTGTTTTTTATTTATATCTCTTTTTATTTTTATTATTCCACTTTTATTATTATATATAATTATATAATTATTATTTATAATTTGATTCTTTTATCTTCAAAATTTTTATTTAATATTTTATTGAGATGTTTTCAAACAATGTTTTTTTCATTAAATTTTTTAAAGGGTGATTCTCCCTCCCCCCTTCCACTTTACCCTACTCTGACTTATTATACCTACTATAATAAGTGGACTAACTTTTGAAATGAATCACAAACTTTTAAAATACCTATTTGACCCTAGTAAGAACAACATAAATCCTGAATTTTCAACACTTCAAGTCAGGAGACATAATCTTTGTTTATAAGTGAAGGATGAACCAACCATTTCTTTATCCAAATCAAGGCATAATTGAATCCCTAGTATTTTATAAAATACGGAACAACTCAAGAGAAACCTTTTTTTAAACTGAAGGCACAACCTAACGTACCTTTTGTATTGTCATAGTATAACTTTAAAACTAAGGTCCTTATTTTGTACATAAAATCATGAACCAATGAAACAATACATAGAAAAGATAAAAAAACATAAGAACCGTAGAAACAGGTTGAAATTGTGAAGCTATAAATTTTCATTCAATAATGATCACTCTTACATCCATGGTTCAAAACAAAGTAGTTTAACCAAGAGTATTGAAGATATAATCACAAAAGTGTGTAACATAGTATAGTTCAAGTATCATGAACACTTACTTTAACATATTATTCTTTTCATTGGTTAAGTTATACTCTTTTTAGAGAGTTTCTTTATGTACAATAGATTCAAAAAAAGTAAGCCATTTTATCTCTCTTTTCCTTAATTTTCATGCATATATCTTAATTCAATTAACTAATTCAAAGTTGTTTTGTATTTCTTTTCCTAATAACACTTCACATGAATTATCCATTAAGTACACATAAAATAATACCCTACTAGAAAACCGACTATTTGCAATATTTCATTTTGGATAGACAAGTGACACATCACAAATAGTCCACAGACTCGAACTATTTGTGACAGAATAAGTGTTCCATGACAAATAGTGAATATTTGCGATGGAAGAAACTATTCTATCATAAATAGTTTTGGAGCGGATTCATACCGCCCTGTGCCAAACCCAATTGTGATGGTCATTTGTGACGGACTGCTAATTCCGTCAAAAATTCCCTTATTCTCGAAAGTGTTTGTGATGTAATTCAATTCCTATCACAAATTCTTTTGACTGAAAGACTATTTGTGGTGGAATTAATTCTGTCACAAATAATAAAATGATTTAACCAATGTGAACCCCCTTCTTCTAATTCCTCCTCCTTCCTCCTCTCTCGTACTGTTGGAAGTTCCTCCCTACTCTATGCCACATCGCCGCCCTACACAACCATGTAGCAATGTCTCACTACCGCACCAGCACACCGCTCCACCATAATGGTTCGTTGCTCCCTCTCCTACACAACGGCGAAGCAGCACCACGCCAAGTCGCCCCACTCAGATATTCTAGGTACAGACCCTAGTTTTGTTCTATTTCATTTTTTACATACTACGGTTTAATCTATTGAATAATTGTCTAGTCAAAACCTAGGTTAATCAATTTACCTATTTTTTATTTTATTTGATATTTAGGGTTATTATTAGTTTCTATTTGGGTTCAAATTATTTTTAAAATAGTTGAATTAATTTTATTTTAGGATTAAAATATATATATATATGGGTGTCAATTGTTTTATACTGCTTGTTTTCAAAATTGATCACCGAAAGAAGTGATCAACTGGTTTTGGATTTTAGATGCCATGGATAAATGGGATTGTGTACACATAAATTGTTCAATTTTTTGATTTTTGGGTTAATTCATCTTCAAACTTGTAAATAAATTTTATAATCCTTATATCATTATATTTGGGGGTCAATTTTTGTTGCAAGATTTCATATCATTTAACAAAATGTTATTTATAAGAATTTTTTTATAAAAACTTTAAAAAGTGGTTTAACGAAAAATCAATAACAATTTAAAATACGTAATATGTATTAATTACTAAGTTAATATAAATTAGAATAATTTATTGAAATACTTTTTAAAAATATATAACAAATACTAACATTTATTAAAAATTAGTAAAAAATATTAATTATTATAAACCTATTATTATTTTAAATAATTTTTAAAAAACATTAAATAGTTTGAAATATTTAATAATTATTCAGTTGTTATTATTATTAATAAATTTTTAATATTAGTGTAAATTATAAAAAAATAATTATAATTTGTAATAAAATATAAAACATTTAACAACTATTAGAAATTCATAATAATTTTTATAATTTTTTTATTAATTATATTAATAAGTATTCAAAATTCGTATAAATGTTGTAAAAACATCTAATACACACAACAGTTATAATATGTTTGGGGTAAAAATTATTATTTCAAAATTATTAATTCAAAATAAATTTCAATTAAAAATAAATATTATTTAAAAAATATTAAATCAAAATTATTAATTAATTGTTTATATACATTATTAATTCAGTATAATCAAATTTATTTATAATCAAAATTAATTATTAGTAAAATTACATATAAATTATATATCTACTTACATATATATGTTGATATATATTTGAAATATGTATATTTGTTTAAAATTTCTTAGAATATATATCTGATGTATTTATATAAATTATGTATTCATGATATTTATATATATAGTAATTACTAAAAATGTAATAGTAATTTAAATAATTAATAATAATTTTTTCATAATATATAATAATTAATAATAATTATTAATTAATTAGTCGATATTATTAATAAATATAAAATATTACCATTAGTGGTAATTTATTATTAATAATTTCAGAATTTGGGGAAATTATGAAAATATGTAAAATTTTGTAAAAGAAAAAATATTAAATACTAGTAATAGTAAAATATTAGTAATATTTATTAAAAATAAGATATAAATAATAAATAATTGGTACTACTTAACAAATAATTTTAGAAACTATAAAATTTTAAAAAAAATATTCCAAATAAATATTAAATTTTTTATCAAACCTTTCCAAAAAATATAAAAAATAATAAAAATAAAAAATTCACAGTAATTCATTGACATATTATGTTAATTAAAATAATTTTTATTAATAATTTGTAAAAAAAATTGATATATATATAGTATTAATAAAATATTTGCTACAAAAAAAATAGGTTTATGCAGTGCCACCATTTAATAGTGCAAAAAAAACACCTATAAAGGGGAAACCTTTAAAAGTGCTAAAAAAGAAATGATAAAGGAAACCCCTTTATCTATGATTTTTTAGTAGCATTGATAAAGGGGGTCTTTATTAGTGCTTTTTTTACTAATGATGATAAAAGGTATATTTCAAAAAAATCATTAAAAATAATATTTTAAAATTTTAAAATATAAATATATTTATTTTGATATAAATATAATATATATTTTTTAAATATGTTTTAGATAAGTATAAATAGATATTGACACTTAAAATATAAAATATTTCGTCAAAATGACGTACAAATATTTTAAAAAAAGTATTATAGATTAATAATTTCCTCATTGTTATTGATTAATAATCATTTAATAACAATTTGATAACACAAAAAATCAAAAAATCAATAAAATATCTAAAATAAGTTGAAAACATAACTCAAACATCAAACAGCCATAACTTTTGATTTTTCTATCTCTTTGAGATCTACCACATATGAAATCGATATCTGCAACGAGCTTTATGCACTAATGATAGAGGGGAACCCACTGTCAAATTTTGTTAGGCAAAAAAGTCTCATAAGGCCTCCAAAACTGAGATTTTAGTTGGGATACCCAGATGTATTAACATTCGATGAAATTTTAGCCTTGTTTAAGGAAGTATTTTTCCATTTTTCAATGGGGACTAAATTTATTCCCATGGATTTCATTTATATTGATACTATGGATTTGAAATTTTACCTTTTTTCACAATGTATTGTCATTTATAATCAAATATATAACTATATATAAAATTTTTTTATATATTCACACATAAGAATTTAATTTTATAAATAAATAATTATACATATTTACATAAAAAATATATTTCTCAATATATAAGCCTAATCTAAATAAAAAATAATTTTCATTTTATTTAAAATATAAAAAATATGAATATTTATATAACTATATAATGTGTTTGTGTGTGTGTTAGTGTGTGCTTTATTAACAAACTGATATATATTATCTATATATTCAAACATATGAATGTACATATTAATATATAATATGGGTAAATATATATAAATATATATAATTATGTATAATTATACTTATAGATACATATATATATATATAATATGTGTATGTATGTTGTATATATTTATTTATATATTTATTTATTTATATAAATACAAAAGTTATTTTATAAATGTATTTAAAACTATTCTTATAAACATATATAAATATACGAATAAATATATGGATAAAAACATAACTATGTATATATAAATAACTATATATATATATTAATATATATAGATATATATTAATATATGAATAAATATATATATATATATATATTAATATATCTATATATATTAACATAAATCTATTTTAATATATGAATAAATATAACTATATATATCATTAAAGTGAGAACGAAACAATACATATGAGTGGTAAAGGTGCAGGCGTGCAAGGGAGAGGTCTCGAGTTCAAATCCAAGCAGATGTAGGGGTGTGCAGATGGGTGTAGGGGGGAAAGCAATGTCAAAGGGTGTGTGTGTGTGTCTAGCATTATTAAAGGAGTGGAGGTGGTGCAGGTGGTGCTTCCTAACATTATTTAAAGGCGTTAATCACTTTTAAAAGGGGTTGGTGTCTTACCATCCGATTTATAGCATTTTTTGTTGTTTTTCAAATTTTTTAATTTTATTAGAGCTAATAAAAGACTATCTTATCAGCGCATTTTTTTCATTGATAAAATTCCTCTTTTATCAGTGCTTTTTTTAGTGCTGATAAAAGGGACTTTTATGTGCACTTTTTTAAGCGCTAATAAATGGGACCCCCCCCCCGAATAGAACCTCGATTATCAGCACTTTTTAGCATTGATAAAGTCTTTTAGAGATAATAAAACACTCTTTTGTAGAAATGAATAAAAATGATACACACACATGTGATGTTACCAAACACTAGACACTCAGAAATGTTATCTCATGCCTAAGGTAAACCCAACATCCTTGATATAACTTTGGTCTCAGATTTCTAATATAATATACTGTTAGAGAGATACTTCAATTTTTTTAGGATAAATTATAATAAAAATATTAAATGAGATTACCATTGTGCATGATGTTACCAAAGTCTTGACTTAAAAAATGATATGTTGCACCTATGGTAAACCTTAGATCCCAAACCCAGTGTTGGTCAATGATATTTCATATGATAGACAATTTGAAAGATATAATTTAAATTTTAATAAGAAATTATAATAAAAATATGAAATGAATTACCCTCGTCTGCAATGTAACTAGACACCTGATGCTCACAAATTTTATGATGCGCCTAGGGTAAACCCTACATCTCGGACACAACGGGGGTATCCGATTTTTCATATGATACATAGTTAGAAAGATAATATATATTTTAATAGAAATTTTAATAAAAATATTAAATGAATTACCCACACGTACAATGTAACTAAACACCTGATGCTCACAAATGTTATGTGGCGCCTATAGTAAACCCCACATCCCGGACCCAAAGGTAGTCTCCGATTTTTCATATGAGGCACTGTTCAAGATATATTCTATTATTTTCAAAAAATCACAGGTGTATTATATAATATATTTAATATTTTTATTCTATATTCTTCTAGCCTCTATGGGCCCCAGATTCTAGTTCAAACCCAACACCTCACTATAATCATATTCCATAGAATATTTCAAGGTGTTAAAATCTAATAACAATTTGCAACTAGTCAAATTGATCTGTAACAATTATTATTATTTTTATTGTTTTTTAGATAACTAAGTACTTTGGAAGTAGAAACCAATTTCTATTATTCGATTTTGATTGGATAAATCGTCACAAAAATCCAAAAAAATATAGTATTAATCCTGTTTAAATTGAAGGTCTTGAAACCTCTATATCATTTGAAAATAGTTGAGTTATTTTCCAATTACACCTCATTTACAGTATTTATTTATGTCTTGAAACCCAGTTGGATTGATGACATGTTATAAATAAAATATTTCCATCAGTAAAAGATTAAATAATTTATGTGATGATGATTCATGGAAACACTTTCATAAGACACATCCTTGTTTTGCTTCTGAACCTCATAACTTGTGTTTGTGCCTTCCTATTGATGGTTTCTTACTAAAAAAATATGTTTGATTAGAGGGTTTATTTTTTAGTTTAGAAGTTGTTATAACCCCTTCTAAGCACATTAGCGGTGGTTATGTGGAATTACCACTAATGTTCCCACATGCTCTTATTAGAGGTATTATTGAGGAACCACTGGTTAACTAGAATAAAATTTAGAAGCAGTTTATTTAGTGGGGGATTTAACCCCCCCTATAATTTCACCATAAATCTCATTTTAGAGGGGTTTTAACCCCCTCTAGATTTTTTATCAAACTAGGGGTGGTTTTTAACTGCCACTAGTAGATTTTCATCATCCATTTTAGAGGTGGTTCTATGAACCCCCACTATTTAATACTCATTTAAAGGGGGTTAAAACCTTATTTAATTGATCCATATTAGAGGTGGTTCTTAGAACCGCCTTTAATAATATATTTATTTTGAGGTTAGAAAACGTGTACCTCGACCCTTATCCCCTCCAGTTCCCTACCCCCACCCTTCCCCCCTCCGGTTCACACAAGGCCCACCCTCCAATTCCCTACCCCCACCCCCACCCCCACCCATGTGATCCCTCCAGTACACAACTTCTCACCCTTCCCTTTCTAGTACACAGGTTCTCACCTGTGGACGCCCCCTCTTGTTGTCCACCTCCCTTGTGAAACCAGCGAACCCACATACTCCCATTCACCCACCTGGCCCTCCCAATCACTCGCGAATACATCCATCCCTTAATGGAATAAAAGTTGATGGTGGTAGGATTTGATGTCTTGACTAGCTGTATGAATAGAAAATGCCTATACCACTATGATAACTTAATTTTGATATTATATTTACAAATCCTTATATTTATATATATTACAAAATTAATTAAAATAAATATTATTTTAAAAAATATTTAGATACATATATAATTATTTAAATTAATATATACATTTTTATATTATATATTTATGTAATTATATTATAATAATTATATATTGTATTAAATTTATACATTTATATAAACTATATATTGTGTATTCGTATTTACATAAATTTGAGTTTATATTTTATAAATATATTAATGTTATGTAGACACACACACACACAGATATATATATATATATATTTATTTATTTATTTATAAATATATTTATGTAAATTATTTATATAATTAAATACCTATTTATGTATTATGTATATTCTTTTTTATATAATATATATATATAAGTATTTATTTAATATATTTATATAATTTCTTTAAAAAAATAGTTATATAATATATTTCAATACATATATTTATTATTTGGTAAATTAATATATATTTATTTGTATAAATTATATTATATTATATGTAATTAATATTACATGAAATACAATTTAGAAAAATATATATATATATATATATGAAATAAATTCTATACGAATATTTATATAATGTTATATGAAATAAAATTTATACAAATATATAATTCATATTATATGAAATAAATTTTATACAGATATTTATATAATGTATTATAATTAATACATATATTTATTATTATGCACGTTAATATTTATGTATTTCAATAAATATAATTGTATAAAATTATATACATTTATATATATGTATTTTAATAAATATAATTGTATAATATTGTTTACATTAATATATATTTATTTGTATGAATTTTATATCATATAATATTAATTATATATAATATAAAATCATAAACATTTTTTAAAAAAATATATGTATTATTTTTATAATTAAAATTATAAAAACTGTAAACTTAAGTTTTTATATTTTTTAAAAATAAATTATATTTTTGTACATATTTATATATATATATAATATGTTTATGCTTTTATGTTATATATAATTAATATTATATGAAATAAAATTTATACAAATATTTAAAATATATAAATTTACCTAAAATTATACAATTATATTTGTGTACACAAATCAATACAATTAAATACAATCATATAATTAGAAGTATATAATATAATTAAATAATATATATATATATATTTACTAAATCAATTTTTAATTAATATTGTATACTAAAATATATATATATATATAATGATTATATAATATATATAAATTTATATGTAATAAAATATTTATAATATAATATATATAATATAAATATATAATATTTGTATTTATATTTATATATAATTTTGTCTATATTATATTTATTTGTATAAATAATATAATATAAAGGTATTTATACATAAATATATAATAAAAATGTATTTAAAATAATTTATGTATAATATAAATCATAAAATAAATGAATCGTATTTATAAAACCAAATATAAATTTTATATATCAGAATAAATATATTTATAATTTCCTTAATATTTTTTATTCCAATACTTAAATATGTATACATTTTTTTTAAATGTATACTTAATTATTTAAAGTATTTATACAATGTCTATATATATGTGTGTTTTTATAATACATTTAAATACATTTATATAATTTTTTTATTTCATATATGTGTGTGTGTGTGTGTGAACATCCACACATGCTCACCCACACATATATATTATAAAATTCGAATTTAGATGAGATTTATTTTAAAATATAAATAAAAATTAATAGGGGTTAAAAACCCCTTCAAATCAAAGGGATTAATGATGATTCATGGACCCCCTCTAATGTCATAAATTAGAGGGGGTTCATAACCTTATCTAATATCTTAAATTAGAAGGGGTTCAAAACCCCATCTAATCTATAGGATTAACGACTGTTCATGAACCCCCTCAAATTTAAGAGATTAGAGAGATTTGTGAACCCCCACTATTCCTTTAAAAAAATTGTGTTATAAATATAGCCTCTAATATATATCCAAACGAATATTATTTATATAGTGAATCAAAAATAAATCCTAATATATTGGGGCACTAATTATTAAATTTTTTGTGGTTTTGACATAACTGCCTCTAAAATCCAGCCAAATATTACAATGAAAAAATGCTAAAACATTAGAGGGGGTTGTGAACCCCATCGAAATTAGATGATTAGAGGGTGTTGTGCATAACCTCTCTAAATTTCATTTAGAGGGATTTTTTCAAAACCCCTTCTAAAAACCACCACTAATATATTGTTTTTTTAGTGTTTGTCCATTTGGTACTTACGCTAGTCAATATCCTTGTTGGCATGTTTTCATTACTCTTTATAACTTACCTCCTTGTATGTTGATGAAGGAACCATATTTATATTTGACGCTATTAATTTCAGGACATCCAAAGAAGAATATTTTCTTTTTATAATCCACAAATTGATTACTTAATTTCATTATGTAACAATTGTGTGACTACATTTGATATAGTTTCATATCAGAATTTTATAGTAAAGGTTGAATTTTTGTGGAGAATCAATGAATTTTGGGTATATGGTATGTTATCTGGATGGAGAAAACATGGTATAAAATCATTTTCATTTTAAATAGAAGAGAATAAACTTTTTATTCATGGTAATGAGAGAAAAACTAGTTATTTATATTGTCATTGGAGATTTCATCCAGTGGATCACCCTTTTCAAAGGAACAAAAATAATTTTACAAAAGGATGAATTTAAATAGATAAACTTCGGTAATGACCCTGAATTTCTATGTAATGTTTTTTAAATAAATGGGAATTTTACAAGCCCATGAAAATTTACGGTGCTTGATTCTGAGAACCAGAGTGCCCGAAATAAATTTCTAAACTTTTTTTCAGGTATGTTTAGTAAACGTGTGAGCGGGTTTTTCTAACTTCAGAACTGGTGTCTGGGATTGAAATCTGAGGGCACTGTTGAACTCACAGCACCGGTATTTTCTTAATAATATTTTCACCTCAATGATAGTTGGTCAAGGTTGAATGTTAGTTTTTGGGATTTTCGTGGAAATAATAATATAAAATTAACTCGCGTTTTATTTTATTTTGTTGTAACCAACCTCTTTATGGAAGTTAGTGGTGGAGACCACCAGACCTTAACCTCCCATGAGAGGTTATGGTGGTGGGGACCACCCGAGCCTAACCTACCATGGGAGGTTATAGTAGTGGGGACCACCCGAGATTAAACCCCCTGGAACCCCCCCCCCCCTTTTAATTGGGATAAAAACCTCAACTCCCTCATAAATGTAGGAAAAACTCTCAACCCCCCCCCCCCCCCTCATTAATGTGGAGGATCCTCTTGACTTCCTCCACATTAATTGTACCAATGCACATATCTTATGCCAACTCTCCTATAATTAATTAATTCATTTTTTGAATATTATGCCAAAAACTTAATAGATATTAAAATCTATTAATTTGGGCTACCTATTCATTTGATGGAAAATGAGGATTGGGAGAACTTTGGGTAAAGAGCTCCAACTAAGAATGTTCTGCCAACGAAGAACATCGACCTCCTTCGACTCTCTTCCTCGAAACATCTTCCGACGTGGGACATCCTCATCTATAGTGAATCGATGACCATACTACCTCCTTACGCCTATGTCAACAAGCGAATAAGGTAGGGATTTATTCCTAAATTTTTATCACTCTCCATGTACTCCCTTCTTTTCTTGTGTGGGTTGAGAACAAACATTTCGGAAGATTATGGTTTCATGTTCATGTTCCATTCTTTGTGAACCACTTGCTACCACTCTAAACGTGGAGGGTGCGGGCCAAATAAACATCGCCCGACCCCTCTGTCATTCTTCTTTGGTGTATTCTTCAAAATGGAGGAAGGAGACCAAGTTGACAGAGGTGACGGTGCTGCCACCCGCAGACTCGCCGCACCGCCCCGGCTGAACCGCTGCCTCACCGAGTCGCGCCACCGTTCACTGAAGCATGCTACCATCTGAGTCGATCCAGGCTGTCGTCCCAGCCGATCTGCGCCACTGAGCTGAGCCGCACCCCCGTCCTAGCTGAACCATTCCGCTATCTGCCAAGCCACTCCTCCATCCATGCCAAGCCGCGCCACCGTCCGCTGAGCCATTCCGCCTTTTGAGCTGAGCCACGCCGCTGTTGAGCCGAGTCGTGCCACCCAGAAAAGATGCTCTGCCCTCCTAACCGAACCGTCGCCGACCTGTGGCCAGTCTGCGGCCCTTGCGGCTGGTCCACGCCCCTCGCAGCCAGTCTCTACCCTCGTGGTCGGTCTGTGCCCCCACGGCCGGGTCCGCCGCCCTCACGGTACCCCTCAGCCGAGCCTCCCTAGAGGCACCCACGTGGGCCGAGCTGGACCCAACGGGCTTTGCCGAAATGCGGTCCAGTCCAGACCCAATGGGTCAGGCTGGGTCGGTCCAACCGTGTCGGACCGAACCCGGTCCCATGATGACCCAGTTACTTTCCTTTGGCCATAACATTGGCATCAGACGTCCATTTGATGAACCGTCAGTGGCACTGGAAATCTTGGAGCAAGATGGTCCCTTTGAGTGATACCTCACTGTGTTTTGGATTAAGATTGGTAATGGTCAGGTTGGATCGAGCATGAAGTCAATAGACCCCCGGGACTAAAAGGCTAATAACTCACAAACCAGGTGTCTGGTTGACGCACCATCTGTTATGTTGATACCCCTATGACGTGGCATACCTTTGAGATACTTTTTCTTAGGACTTCATCGAAGTTGTAGTATCGACCAGTATCTTGTGGAGAAAATCTTCCTAGAGACGAGCGAGCATAGTGCAGATACCTATTGGTTGGCTGAGACTTGACGACTGCAGACCGTTTTGACTTGGAGTGACTCAACAGGCCCAGTGGGGAGCGACTTGGTGATACGGCAGACCCACGGTGGGGAGTTCCTTGGTGAGATGGCAGACCCATGGTACTCGACAGGAGGAGTAACTCAGAAGGCCTTGTGGGGGAGCGCCTATGTGTGACGCGGCAGACCCATGGTGGGGAGCACCTCTGTGTGACGTGACAAACCCATGGTAGTCAACTGGAGAAGTACCTTAGCAGTCCAAGGTTAGTGGGAATTACCTCTATGTGATGCGTCAGGCCCACTGTACTCGATAGAGGAGGAGCTCTCCAGCAGTTGAGGTGTTCGACATTATGTTCATAATGTTACTTGATACTACCTCTAGAATAAATCCTGGTTTGAGATGAGTCATAACTTTTTTGTTTTCCTCATGATTGAGATAGACTACATGAAAACTTAGGTATATGTGTGGTCATATACCTAAGTAAGGTTATCTATTGTTTTCATACTTTGTGTTTTATCCTTGTTGGATTTTGTTAGACCTAGAGGGTTTTGGGGTCCTTATTGAGTATCATTATACTCACCCCTGCACGGGATATGCCCACAGCTTGTTATGTTGGATGCAGACGATGGACAGCGCTGACTAAGGCCGAGAGTACCAGGACTAGAGGGTACCTAAAGGTGGACCTTACGATGAGTCGGTACACAGAGGATATGGATAGACAAGGATTACTGATGTGGCGATCTGTACCTACCCTTCAGGTAGGAACCTCAGACGACGATCCAGTAGTGGTCTTTCTTTTTCTTCAGTTGTGTTTTATTTCAGTTGTACTTTTACTTTCCAGTTTGGATTGTATCTTGGCCACTTTTTACTTACTCTGATCACTTTTTTACTATAAATTTGACATGCATTCATACATTGTTGTGTGTTTGGTTGTGTGTGTTTACAGATTATAAAGGTAATTACTATATAGTTTTTGGGAATATACCTTTGGTGATAGTCTCCAGCCCCTAGCCTATGGAAGGTGAGCTTGGGGTAGTCACGACAAGGGACCCAGGGGACGGGTCGTGAAAAATTGGTATCGAAGGAGTCAGTTCTACAGCAAAACTGGGACTCTGATCTTTTCTATGAATCAATAGTGTTAAGTTTAGTGAGTGAGGTTTTCAGTTCATGGAGTCCAGTGTTGGTGTGGAGGCTGACGTATCCATACACCAGGACCCTGAATTTGGATTTCTGACTCAGTGCATGAAGACATTGATTGCGTGTGTGTTTTCAAAAGTTTTCTATGTTATATTTTGAGTCAGCTCACTAGGTATGACTTTCAGCTGACCAGGTATAACTTTTGACTGTGGCACACCTGTTCCTTTTCAGGATGCCTCCACGTAGAACACCAGCTAGAGTTCCAAGAGCTGTATGCACTGATATCCCACTAACTGACGAGGCCTTAGTGTAGGGCCCTTTTCCAATAGAGGCACCAGCAGAGGCACCCGTGGTACCACTCCCCGTTGGACCACTGATGCCACCAGCCCCAGCAATAGACAGTGCATGCCTCTTGATCACCTTTCATGAGTTCTAGTGCCAAATGCCACCCATGTTTTGGGGAGATACGGACCCGCGGGCGGCTGAGGATTCACTAGAGGCTTTGGTTAGAGTTTTTCGATTGGTAGGGACACCAGCCGATCTCATGGTGATTATTACAGACATCCTTCTATAAGCAGTAACAGGCATATGGTGGAGATTGATGCTCCAGGTCCACGATGAGGTGATACTTCTCTGGGATGACTTTGAGAGCCTTTTTTGGGCAGAGATTGTCCCAAAAACTCTCCACACAGTGTGAATTCAAGAGATACTTCATCTGAAGCGGGACAACATGACTGTAGCTCAGTACTCAGTGAGGTTAACTAACCTCTCACGTTACTCCACGGATATGGTGCGGGACCCATTCTTCAGGGCCTGAACCTTTGAGAAGGGACTCAGGCAGGAGATCAGGGCTTCAGTGATCTCACTCGGCATCCCGACACAGGTGGGGGTATTGGAGAGAGCACTCTTTGTGAAGAGTTTCCTTGCTAAGAAGTCACCAGCAGCGAGACCCACTACTAGTCGTCACATAGTAGAGTCTTTTGCAGCTGGCAATAGACAGATGTCAAAGAGGTCTAAGAGGACCAGACTTACAGGTGGAAAACTACATGACTGAGGATCATTTGTGTGGGGCACCCGAAGTAGAGCTATTCATGCCAGGAGAGGGCAGTGTTACGCATGCAGCGGGCAGGGTTAACATGGCTCATGACTGCCCAACCCTCTGTTCGGATGATCTGCAGATGGTCGAAGGACCGCCTAGGTAGAGACAGAAGTTCGACCAAGGGGGTCTGTAGGGAGTAGGTGGACATGACAGAGAAGCTGGTCATGTAGCTGGTGGTGGGCGATGATTCAAGATATCAACACCACCACCACTAGGAGGTCCACCCCAACCGCAGGGAGCAGGTGGATAGAGGAGAGCTCAGATCTTGGAAGTTGAGTCCTATGATCATGGTTCTCCAGAGAGGATACGAGGTACGATCTGTGTCTACTCCACCATAGCTGCAGTACTTATAGAGATAGGTTCCAGTCATTCCTTCATTTCCACTTCCCTCATTCGAAGCTTGGAGATTTTTAAGGAGTCGTTGGCTCGATCCTTATGGCTAGAGACTCCTACGAGAGCGGATTTGACAATTATGCCCTAGTGCCGGCAGTGCGAACTTACTCTATGAGGTTAGAGCTTAGGCCGGGATCTCCTAGTAGCGTCGACGAGGCCTTATAACATCATCTTGGGTATGGAATGGTTATCTACAGTCCATTCTCAGATTGACTATATTAGGTGCAAAGTGCAGTGTGTCCACACGAATGGGACCATGTTTACCTTCACCGGCGAGAAGGGAGCCTTTACAGAGTATGAAGTACTGACTCTGAGGAGAGTGTAGCTGATCACACATCATTTGGATCGCCATACCCTCGGAGGTGTTGATATGAAGATTCTGAGCAATCCTGTGGTGGAGGACAAGTACACAAATATTTTCCCTGATGATGTCCTATGTATACCTCCTCACAGAGAGGTGGACTTTTATATTGACTTGTACCCTGAGATGGCACTGATATCTACACAAAAATATCGGATGGTTCCCACAGAGCTTCGTGAGCTGCGAGTATAGCCAGAGGACTTGCAGGGGAAGGGGTTCATCTGGCCCAGTGTTTCACCTTGGTCAGCCCCAATTATGTTCACCAAAAAGGTGAATGGTATCTTGAGGCTTTGTGTTGACTATCGGTTCCTAAACCAGGTGACCCTGAATAACAAGTACCCACTCCTGAGGATTTATGACCTCTTCGATCATCATAAGGGAGCACGGTGGTTCTCGAAGATATACCTCAGATTAGGCTATCACCAGCTCAGATTTTGAGATGATGATGTGCATAAGATGGCCTTCAGGTGTTGGTATGGCCATTATAAGTTCTCGGTTATGCCATTCGGCGTGACCAATACTCCAACAGTGTTAATGGGACTCATGCAAAGGATCTTTCAACCATACCTTGATTGCTTTGTAGTGGTCTTCATCGATGACATTCTGATCTACTCGACTACTGAGGAGGATCAGGCATATCATTTACAGGTAGTACTAGACACACTCCAAGGGCACCAGCTTTATGGTAAGCTCTTGAAGTTCCAGTTCTGGATCTAATAGGTTCACATTCTGGGACATTTCATATCGAAGGATGGATTTTCTGTGGATCCAGAAAAGATTGAGGCAATACTTTCTAGGGAGCCACCTAGGAGTGTGACGGAGGTACAGAGTTCCTTGGTTTTGGATAGATATTACCGAAGGTTTGTGCCAGATTTCTCTAGATTTGTAGCACCACTATCAGCCTTGATGAATTTGGGGTAACCCTTCATGTGGTCAGAGAGATTCCAGCGGAGTTTTAATGAGCTGAGGCAAAGACTGACTAGTGCCCCTATCTTTAGGCTTCTAGAGGAGGGTGTAGGGTACGTAGTTTACTGCGATGCATCAGGGACCAGGATCGGATGTGTCCTAATGAAGGAGAGAGCAGTGATCACATATAGTTCTCGACAGCTGAGACATCACGAGAAAAACTACACTACTCATGACCTGTAGTTATTAGTAGTGCTCTTCACCTTGAAAATGAGGTTGCACTATCTGATGGGTGAGTGTTTTAACATGTACTCTAATCAAAAGAGTCTTAGGTATATATTCTCTCAGAAGGACCTGAACCTGAGACAATGATGTTGTCTTGAGTTCCACTAGGAATATGACTTAGAGATAGTATATACTATAGGGAAGGGGAATGTTATAGAAGATACACTCAGTAGGAGGTCTGGTATACAGCTGCTAGGTGAGGCGACAGAGCAGCTGACCTCTTTATAGATATCCTGTGCAGATTGAGATGGAGCAGCTTTTCTATAGTCTCTTACAGTCACTTCAATACTTCTTCAGCGAGTCAATGAGGCACACTATGGGGACACTGACTGTGAGGCACGACGTGCTCATATATCTACAGGATAGGCACCTAATGGATTTTCTGAACTTGGGGAGCACGTCATCCTCTTCAGAGAACGTACCATGGTACTAGTGTCACTTTAGAAGGAAGTGTTGAGGGAGTTCCACACTTCCCCTATAGCGGTACATCTAGGAGTGGAAAAGATGTACAAGGATCTCCAACGACAGTACTGGTGGCTAGGAATGAAGAAAGCAGTATCAGAGTTTGTCTTTCGATGCCTCACTTGTTATCAAGTGAAGGCAAAGCATCAGGTACCAGCAGGCTTGGTTCAGACTTTAGAGGTACCATAGTGGAAGTGGGATGGGATATCCATGGACATCATCACAGGACTTCCACATACATCCAGAGGTCATGACTCGATTTGGGTGATCGTCGAGCATCTCACCAAGTCGGCCCACTTCCTACCAATGAGAGAGTAGGGTTCAGTTGAGAGCTTGGGACGCCTCTATGTGCAAGAGATTATGTGGCTACATGGAGAACCCTTGATGATTGTCTTCGATCATGATGCACGTTTTTCATCCTAGATATGGAAGGGGTTGTAGGAGGCTTTAGGGAAACATCTTCATTTGAGTACCAACTTCCATCCAAAGACGGATGGCCAGACCGATCAGACCATTCAGACCATCGAGGACATGTTGTGTGCTTCTGTGCTCAACTTCAATCATAGTTGGGAGGATCACTTACCATTGGTGGAGTTTTCATAAAACAACATCTATCACTCCACCATAGGGATGGAACCTTTTGAGGCATTATACGAGTGAACTTGAAGATCACATTTGTGCTAGACTGACCCAGGAGAGTCAGCACTAGTGGGACCAGAGATGGTACAGGAAACCACAGAGAAGGTGTAGATCATCCAAGAGTGGATGAAGACTACACAGAGTAGGCTGAAGTCATATGACTACAGGAGACAGAGGCCTCTGGAGTTCAAGGATGGTGACCACATCTTTCTACATGTCTCACCCTGTTGAGGTCTACGAAGATTTGGCTGAGGTAGCAAGTTATCTCCGAGTTTCATCAGACCTTTACAGGTCCTCAACAGATTTGGTGAGGTGGCATACCACTGAGCTCTTCCACCTTAGTTTCACCGGGTGCATGATGTCTTCCACATATCTCAGCAGAGGAGATACGAGCATGACCCTTCTCATATCATCGACCATGGAGAGTTGGATGTCAACGATGGGACGACTTTTACAGAGGTTCTAGTAGATATTGAGGATCGACAGGAGTGGGTCCTTCATGGATGGTCGATACCTCTGGTGAACGTATGATGGCAGCATGGGAACCTCCAGGAGAGCACAAGGGAGCAGGAGGCTCAGATGTGTGCTTAGTACCCCCACTTGTTCCCTTAGTTTGAGTTGGGGCTTATGGGTATGTAGAGGCCTGAGGTGGGGAGAATGTAAAGACCCAAAATTTAAATGTAAATTTATTTTAAAATAAGTGGGAATTTTATGACTCCATGTAAATTTACATCACTTCATTACGTGGCCCGGAGAGCCAAGAATAAATTTCTGAACATTTTTTGGGGTACGTATAGTAAACGTGGGAGTGGGTTTTTCTAACATTTGAACTGGTGCTCGGAATTGAAATCTGAGGGTATTGTTGAACTCGCATCGCCGATATTCATTTAAGAAGACTTTCACCTCGATGATAGTTAGTCGAGGGTGAAAGTTAGTTTTTGGGATTTTCATGGAAATAATAATATAAAATAAACACATGTTTTATTTTATTTTGTTGTAACCAACCTCCTTGTAGAATTTGGTGGTGGGGACCACCAGACCATAACCTCCCATGAGATGTTATGGTGGTGGGGACCACCCTGGATTAAACCCCCTTGAAACCCCACCTTTAATTGGGAGAAAAACCACAACTCCCTCATAAATGTAGGAAAACCTCTCACCCCCCCCCCCTCATTAATGTGGAGGAGCCTCTTGAATTCCTCCACATTAATTGTACCAACGCACATATCTTATTCCAACTCTCCTGTAATTAATTAATTCATTTTTTTAATATAATGCCAATGACTTAATAGATATTACAATCTATTAATTTGGGATACCTATTAATTTTTTGGAAAAGGATGATTGGGAGAACATTGGGGAAAGCTCTTCAATGAAGAATGCTCCACCAATGAAGAACGCTAACCTCTTTCGACTCTCTTCCTCGGAACTTCTTCTAATGTGGGACGTACTCATCTACAGCTAATTCATGACCGTACTACCTCCTTGTGACAATGTCTACAAGCGAATGAGGTAGGGGTTTATTCCTAAATGTTTATCACTCTCTATGTACTCCCTTGTTTTCTTGTGCGGGTTGGGAACAAACATTGCGGAAGATTATGGTTTCGTGTTCATGCTTCGTTCTTTGTGAACCACTTGCTACCACTCTAAACGCGGAGGGCGCCGGCCAAAAAAACATATCCCAACCCCTCTGCCATTCTTCTTTGGTGTATTCTTCGAAATGGAGGAAGGAAACCCATACGACGGAGGCAACGGCACGGCCACCCACGGCCGCGACACGCCACCCCGCCTGACCCGTGGCCTCGTTGTGTCGCACCACCATCCGCCGAGTTGTGCCTCCATCCGAGCCGAGTCGGGCTACCATCCCAGTGGAGACACACCGCCAAGCCGAGCTGCGCCACCATCTGAGCTGAGCTGCATCTCTGTTTTCCGATCTGTGTCACCGTCTGAGCCAAGGCACGCCGCCATCCACTGAGCCGTGTGGCCGTCCAAGCCGAGCCACGTCGCCGCTGAGCCGAGTCGTGCCACCGCACCGAGATGCTCCTCCCTACTAACCAAATTGCCACCAAACCGTGGCCGATATTTCAACTCGTGGCCAGTCTGCACCCCTCGTGGCCGGTCTGTTCCCCTTGCGTACGGTCCGACGACCCACAGTCGATCTGCGGACCTCACGGCAGGTCTGCACCCCTCACGACTGTTCCCCGCCCTCGCAGTCGGTCCCCACCCTCACGGCCGGGTCTGCCTCCATTGCGGTACCACTCAGCTGAGCCTCCCTAGTGGAACCCTCACAGACTGAGCTAGAACAAACAGTTCGGGCTGCACTACGGGCCGGGCGAGACCCAACGGGTCGGACCATGTAAGTTCAGCTGGTCCCGGGCCCATGACGACCCAGTTACTTTCCTTTGACCATAACTTCGGCATCATACATCTGTTTGATGAACCGTAGGTGGAATTGGAAATCATAGAGTGAGATGGTCCCTTTGATTGATACCCCACTGTATTTTGGATTAAGATTGGGAATGGTCAGGTTGGATCGATCATGAAATCAACAGGGTCCTCGGGACTAAATAGCTAATAACTCACATATCAGGTGTCTGATTGACGTGCCATCTGTTATGTTTAGACCCCTATGACATGGAATACCTTTTAGTTACATATTCATGGGACTTCATAGAAGTTGGAGTATCGACCAGTAGCTTGTGGAGCGGATCCTCCAGGAGACAAGAAAGCATAGTGCGGAGACCTAGTGGCTGGATGAGACGTGACGACTGCTAACCGTTTTGACTCGGAGTGACTCGACAGGCCCAGTGGGGTGCGACTTGGTGATGAGGCAGACCCACAGTGGGGAGAGCCTTGGTGAAACTACGGACCCATGGTACTCGACAGGAGTAGTACCTCAGTAGTCTTTGTGGGGGAGAACCTTTGTGTGACGCGGCAGACCCGTGGTGGGGAATGCCTTTGTGTGATGCGACAGACCCAGGATACTCAACTGGAGTAGTACCTCAAAAGTACAAGGTTTGTGGGAAGCACCTCTATGTGATGTGGAAAGACCACTATATTTGATAGAGGAGGAGTTCTCTAGTAGCTGAGGTGTTCGACGTTGTGTTCGGAATGTCACTTGATACTGCCCCAAGAATAAATCCTAGTTTCAGCTTCATCAGAACCTTTGTGTTTTCATCATGATTGAGATGGACTACTTGATAACTTAGGTATATGAATGTGCATATACCTAAGTAAGTTTCTCTATTTTTTCATACTTTTTTTTATCCTTTTGGGATTTTGTGAGACCTAGAGGGTCTTTGGGTCCTTACTGAGTATTGTTATTCTCACCCCTGAATGGGATATGCCCACACCTTGTTATGTTGGATGTAGATGACAGACAGCGCAGACTGAGGCCGAGAGTACCAGGACCGGATGGTACCTCGATGTGGACCTTACGACGAGTCGGTGCGTGGAGGAGACTGACGGACGAGGAGTATTGAGGTAGCGATCTGTGCCTACCCTTTAGGTAGGAACCTCGGAGGACGATCCAGTAGCTATCTTTCTTTTTCTACAGTTGTGTTTCATTTCAGTTGTACTTTTACTTTCTAGTTGGACTTGTATTCTATCCCCTTTTTTAATTATTGTACTCACTTGTTTACTAGACAGTTGACTTGCATTCATACCTTTCTGTGTGTTTGGTTGCGTGTGTTTACAGGTTATAAAGGTAATGCCTTCCTAGTTTTTGGGAATACACCTTTGGTGCTAGTCGCCAGCCCCTAGCCTATGGATGGAGGGCTTGGGGTAGTCACGGTAAGGGCCCCAGGGGATGGTTCATGAAAAATTGGTATCGACGGAGTCAGTTCTACCACAGAACTAGAACTATGATATTTTCTATGAAGCAATAGTGTTAAGTGTATTGAATGAGGTTTTCAGTTCAAGGATTCTAGTGTTGGTGTGGTGGCTGACACATCCATACACCAGGACCTTGAATTTGGATTTCTGACTTAGTGCATGAAAACATTGATTTCATGTGTGTTTTCAAAAGTTTTCTCTGTGATATTTTGAGTTAACTAAATAGGTATAACTTTTGACTGTGGCACACCTGTTCCTTTTCTGGATGCCTCCACGTAGATAACCAGCTAGAGTTCTGAGAGTTTTATGCACTGATAGCCCCCCGACCAATGAGTCCTTAGTGTAGGTCCCTTTTCCAGTAGAGGAACCAGTGGTACCACTCCCCATTGGTCCACCGATGCCACCAGCCCCAGCATCATACGGTTCATGCCGTTTGAGTGCATTATACGATTTCCAGTGCTAGAGTCTACCCTGGTTCCGGGGAGAGACGGACCTTCGGGTGGCTAAGGATTCGCTGGAGGCTCTGGTGAGAGTTTTCTGACTGGTAGGGACACTAGTCGATCTCATGGTGATTCTTGCTGCCAGTATTCTACAAGAAGCAGTAGGAAGATGGTGGAGCTTGATGATCTAGGTCCATGAAGAGGTGACGCTTCTCTGGGCTGACTTCGAGAACCTGTTTCGGGTAGAGTTTGTCCCAGTGACTCTCTGCGCAGTGCGCATTCAGAAGCTACTTCATCTCTAGTAGGGAAACATGAATTTATCTCAGTACTCAGTGAGGTTAACTAACCTCTCATGTTACTCCACGGATATGGCGCAGGACCCATTCTTCGGGGCCTGAACCTTCGAGGAGGGACTCAGGCTGGATATCAGGGCTTCGGTGATCTCACTCTGCATACTGACGTAGGTGGGGGTATTGGATAGAGCACTCTTGATGGAGAGTTTCCTTGCTAAGAAGTCACCAGTAGCGAGACCCACTACTAGTCGTCATGTAGCAGATCCTTCTGTAGCTGGAAGCAGACAGATGTCACAGAGGTCTAAGAGGACCAGACTTACAGGTGGATGACCGCATGACTCAGGATCAGTTGTGCGAGGCACCTAAAGAAGAGCTAGTCATTCTAGGAGCAGGTATTGTTATGAATGCGGAGAACAGGGGTCACATGGCTCGTGAATGCCTGACCCACCATTCGGATGATCAGCAGACCGTCGAAGGACCGCCTAGGTAGAGACAGATGTTTGACCGAGGAGGTCTGCAAGGAGCAGGCGGATGTAGCAGAGATGCCTGTCATGCAACGAGTGGTGGGAGATGATTCAATATATTACTTCAACCACCACTAATAGTTCCAACCCAACTATAGGGAGCAAGTGGATAGGGGATACCTCAGCTCCTGGAAGTTGAGGACTACGATCACGGTGCTCCAGAGAGGATTCGAGGTACAATCTGTGTCTACTCTAGCATAGCTGCAATACTTATAGACATAGGTGCCAGTCATTCCTTCATTTCCACTACCCTCGTTCAAATCTTGGAGATTCTGACAAATCCTTTGGCTCGATCCTTATGGCTAGAGACTCCTACGGGAGTGGATTCGATGATTACGCCCTCGTGCCATTAGTGTGAGCTTACTATAGAAGGTGAGAGCTTCGGATGCGATCTTCTAGTAGCGGCGTCAAGGCCTTACGACATCATCTTGGGTATGTACTGGTTATCTATATTTTGTACTCATATTGACTATATTAGGTGAAAAGTGTGGTGTGTCTGCACAGATGAGACCAGGTTTAACTTCACCGGCAAGAAGGGAGACTTTGCAGCGCAGGATGGACTGACCCGGAGAAGAGTGTAGCCAATCACACATCATTTGGACAGCCTTACCCTTGGAGGTGTTGATGTGGAGATTCTGATCTATCTTGTAGTGTTAGACCAGTACGTGGATGTTTTCCCTGTTGATGTCCCAGGTCTACCTTATCGTAGAGAGGTGGACTTCTATATTGACTTGTATCCCGAGACGGCACTGATATCTACACCAATGTATCAGATGGATCCCACAGAGCTTCGCGAGCTGTGAGTACAGCTAGAGGGATTGTAGGAGAAGGGGTTTATCTAGCCCAGTATTTCACATTAGGCAGCCCCAATTCTATTCTCCAAGAAGTCGGATGGGATCTTGACGCTTTGTGTCGACTATCGGCACCTGAACCAGGTGACTGTGAAGAACAAGTAGCCACTCTATAAGATTGACCACCTCTTTGATCACCGGAAGGGATCATGGTGGTTCTCTAAGATATACCTCAGATTAGGCTATCACCAGCTCAAATTTTGAGATGACAATGTGCATAAGGTGGCCTTCAGGTGTTGGTATGGCCATTACAAGTTCTTGGTTATTCCATTCGGCGTGACCAATGCTCCAACAGTGTTCATGGGACTCATGCACATGATCTTTCAGCCATACCTTGATCGCTTTGTAGTGGTCGTCATCTACGATATTCTGATCTACACGACTACTGAGTAGGAGCATGCCTATCATTTGCAGGTAGTACTAGACACACTCTGAGAGCACCAGGTTTATCAAGCTCTCGAAGTGCTACTTCTAGATCCGAGAGGTTCACTTTTTGGGACATGTCATATGGGAGGCTGGAGTTGCAGTGGATCAAGAAATGATTGAGGCAGTACTTTCTTGGGAACCACCTAGGAGTGTGACGGAGGTACGAAGTTTCCTGGGTTTGGCCGGATATTACCGAAGGTTTGTGCCAGATTTCTCCAGAGTTTCAGCACCACTATTAGCCTTGATGAAGAAGGGGTAACCCTTCATGTGGTCTGAGAGATGCCAGTAGAGTTTTTAAGATCTGAGATAGAGGCTGACTAGTGCCCCCATCTTTAGGCTTCTAGAGGAGGGTTTAGGGTACGTAGTTTACTAAGACGCATCAGGGACTGATCTCAGATGTGTCCTGATGATGGAGTAAGCAGAGATCGCATATGGTCCTCGACAGCTGAGACAACACGAGCAGAACTAATCTACTCATGTCCTAGAGTTAGCAACATTGGTCTTCGCTTTGAAAATGTGGCGACACTATCTAATGGTCGAGTGTTTTTAAGTGTACTCTAATCACTAGAGTCTAAGGTTTATCTTCTCTCAGAAGGACCTGAACCTGAGACAATGACGTTGGCTTGAGTTCCTCTAGGAATATGACTTTGAGATAGTCTATACTCCTGGGAAGGGGAACATTGTAGAAGATGCACTCAGTAGGAGGTCTGGTATACAACTACTAGGTGA
This sequence comes from Viscum album, assembly GCA_963277665.1. Taxonomy (NCBI): domain Eukaryota; kingdom Viridiplantae; phylum Streptophyta; class Magnoliopsida; order Santalales; family Viscaceae; genus Viscum; species Viscum album. Next base: position 817,977,458 of record OY728142.1, read on the forward strand.
GGCGATGGAGAAGCTGGCCGCTGTACAGATATCCTTTGTGGATTGAGATGGATCAGCTTTTCTACAGTCTCTTATAGTCACTTCCACACTTCTTCAGGGAGTCAGGGAGTCACGGTGTGGGGACGCTGAGTGCGAGACACGACATGCTCGGATATCCACTGGACAGGCACCTAATGGATTTTCTAAAGGTGGGGAGCATGTCATCCTTTTCAGAGAATGTACCACGGAACCAGTGTCACTTTAGAATGAATTTTTGAGGGAGTTCAACACTTCCCCTCTAGCGGTATATCCATGAGTGGCAAATATATACAAGGATCTCTGACGACAGCACTAGTGGTCGGGAATGAAGAAATCAGTAGTAGAGTTTGTCTCTCGATGCCTCACTTGATAGCAATTGAAGGAAGAGAATCAGGTACGAGCAGGCTTGGATCAGCCTTTAGAGGTCCCAGAGTGGAAGTGGGATGAGATATCCATCAACTTCATGACAGGACTTCCACATACATCCAGAGGTCATGATTCAATTTGGGTGATCGTTAAGCAACTCACCAAGTCGGCCCAATTCCTACTGATCAGAGAGCAGGGTTCAGTTGAGAGCTTGGGATGCCTCTATGTGCAGGTGATTGTGCGGCTACATGGAGTACCCTCGACGATTGTCTATGATCATGAGGCACATTTTACTTCCCGAATATGGAAGGGGTTGCAGGAGGATTTCGGAACGTAGCTTTGTTTGAGCACCACCTTCCATCCTAAGATGGATGGCCAGACTGATCAGAGAATTCAGACCATTGAGCACATGTTGGGTTCTTGTGTCCTCAAATTCTGTCGCAGCTAGGAGGATCACTTACCTTTGGTGGAGTTTGCATACAACAACAACTATCACTCCACCATATGGATGACACCTTCTGAGGCATTATACGGGTTACCATGCAAATCACATTTTTTCTAGACTAACCCAAGAGAGTCAGCACTAGTGGGACCAGAGATGGTACAGGCTACCACAGAGAAGGTGTAGATCATCCAGAAGTTGATGAAGACTGCACAGAGTAGGAAGAAGTCATATTCCAAGAGGAGACATAGGCCTATGGAGTTCTAGGGTGGTGACCACATATTTCTATGGGCCTCACCCTGACGAGGTCTAAGAAGATTTGGCCGAGGTGGAAAGTTATCTATGAGTTTCATCGGACCTTTTCAGGTCCTCAACAGAGTTGGTGAGGTGGCATACCGCTTAGCTCTTCCACCTCAGTTGAACCAGGTGCATGGCATCTTCCATGTATCCTAGCTGAGGAGATACGTGCATGACCCTTCTCACATCATCGACCATGGAAAGTTGGACGTCAAAGATGGGGAGACTTTCACAGAGATTCTAGTAGAGATTGAGGATTGATAGGAGCAGATCCTTCATGGACAGTCGATACCTCTGGTGTGCATACAATGGCAGAATGGGAACCTCCAGGAGAGCACAATGGAGTGGGAGGCTCAGATGCATGCTCAGTACCCCCACTTGTTCCCTTAGTTTGAGTTGGGGATTATGGGAACTTAGAGGCCAGAGGTGGGGAGAATGTAAAAACCTAACATTTCTATGTAAATTTTTTTTAAATAAATGTTACGAGTCTATGAAAATTTACGGCGCTTGATTCTGAGGCCTGGAGTGCCAGGAATAAATTTATGATCTTTTTTTGGGGTACGTTCAGTAAATGTGGGAGTGGGTTTTTCTAACTTTTGAGTCAGTGCTCGGAATTGAAATCCAAGGGCACCATTTAACTCACAGCGCCAATATTAATTTATGAAGACTTTCACCGCGATGGCAGTTGTTCAATGGTGAAAGTTAGTGTTTTGGATTTTTGTGGAAATAATAATATAAAATAAACACATGTTTTATTTTATTTTTTTGTAACAAACCTTTTTGTGAAAGTTAGTGGTGGTGACCACCAGACCTTAACCTCCCATTAGAGGTTACGGTGGTGGGGACCACCTGAGCCTGATTAAACCCCCTTAAAACCCCACCTTTAATTGGGAGAAAAACCTCAACTCCCTCATCAATGTAGGAAAACCTCTCAACCCCCCCCCCCCCCCTCATTAATGTGGAGGAGCCTCTTGACTTCCTATACATTAATTGTTCCAATGCACATATCTTATGCCAAATATCCTATAATTAATTAATTCATTTTTTGCATATTATGCCAACGACTTAATAGATATTACAATCTATTACTTTGGGCTACCTATTCGTTTTTTGGCAAAGAAGTATTGGGAGAACTTGGGGGATAGCTCTCCAACGAAGAACGTTCCACCAACGAAGAATGCTGACCTCCTTCGACTCTCTTACTCAAAACATCTTCCAACGTGGGATGTCCTCATCTAAGATGAATGAACGACCGTACTACCTCTTTGCACCAATGCCAACAAGCGAATGAGGTAGGGGATTATTCCTAAATGTTTATCACACTCCATGTACACTCTTCTTTTCTTGTGCGGGTTGGGAACAAACATTGTGGAAGATTATGGTTTCATGTTCATGCTTCGTTCTTTGTGAACCACTTGTTACCACTCTAAACATGGAGGGTGTGGTCCAAACAAACACGGCCTGACCCCTTTGTTATTCTTATTGGGTTTATTCTTCGAAATGGATGAAGGTGACGAAGATGACGGAGGCAACGGTGTCGCCACCCGCGACCTCGCCACGCCGCCATGTCCGACCCGTGGCTTAACTGTATCGCCCTGGCCGACCCTCGGCCACACCGAGTTGCGCCGTCGTCCGCTGAGTTGCACCGCCATCTGAGCTGAGCCACGCCGTCGTCCGAGCCGAGCTACACTGCCGAGCCGAGCCGCGCCACCATCCGAGCCTAGCTGCGCCGCCATCTGTCGAGTTGTGTCGTCGTCCTCCAAGCCACGGATGGTCCACACCCTCGCGGCTAGGTCTGCTACCCTCACAGTACCCCTCGGATGAGCCATCCTAGTGCCACCCTCGTAGCCCTCATGGGTCAGGCCGCACTACGGGCTTGGACCACTACGACCGAGTTACTTTCTTGTGGCCATAACTTTGGAATTGGACATCCATTTGATGAAAAGTCAGTGGAACTATAAATCATGGAGCGAGATGGTCCATTTGAGTGATACCACAGTATGTTTTGAATTAATATGGGGAACAATCAGGTTGGATCAATCACAAAACCAACATGGCCCCCAGGACAAAAAGGCTAATAACTCACAAATCGGGCGTTCGATTGACGCACCATCTGTTATGTTGAGACCCCTATGACATGGAAGACCTTTGAGATACTTCTTTGTTGGAATTCATGGCACTTGGAGTATCGACCAGTAGCTTGTGGAGCGGATCCTTTTGGAGATTAGTGATCATAGTGAGGAGACCTAGTGTTTGGGTGAGACTTGACGATTGCTGACCGTTTTGACTCGGAGTGACTCAACAGGCCCAGTGGGGAGCCCCTTGGTGATGTGGTAGACCCACGGTACTCGACAGGAGGAGTACCTTAGCCATATAAGGTTAGTAGGAAGCACCTCTGTGTGACGCGGCAGGCCCACTGTACTTGATTGAGGAAGAGTTCTCCAGTAGCCGGAGAGTTTGACGTTCTGTTCAGAATGTTACTTGATACTACCCCTAGAATAAATCATGGTTTGAGCTGAGTCAGAACCTTTTTGTTTTCATCATGATTGAGATAGATTACATGATAGCTTAGGTATATGTATGGGTATATACTTAAGTAAGGTTATCTGTTGTTTTTATACATTGTGTTTTATCCTTGTTGGATTTTGGGAGACCTAGAGGGTCCCGGGGTCCCTACTGAGTATCGTTATACTCACCCCTGCATGGACTATGCACGCACCTTGTTGTGTTGGATGCAGATGACGGAAAGAAATAATTGAGGGCTAGATCACCAGGACTGGACGGTACATGGAGGTGGACCTTACAACAAGTTGGTACATGGAGGATATGGAAATGAGAGGAGTACTAAGGAGGATATTTGTATATACCCTTCAAGTAGGAACCTCAGAGGACGATCTAGTTGTTGTATTTATTTTTCTTCAGTTGTGTTGCATTTTAGTTGTACTTGTACTTTCCAGTTGGGCTTGTATTCTGGCCCCTTTTTACTTAGTATACTCACTTTTTTACTATACAGTTGACTTGTTTTCGTACCTTGCTCTGTGTTTGGTTTCGTGTGTTTACAGGTTATAAATGTAATGCCTTCCCAGTTTTAGAGAATACGCATTTGGTGCTAGTTGCCAGCCCCTGCTCTATGGAAGGTGGGCTTGGGGTAGTCACGGCATGGGACCTGAGGGATGGGTCATGACAACTTCTAATAGTGCTCTTTGGTAATGAGGTAAAATCTATTATCTCTTCATTACCTCTCGTTATTTATGGACAAACCATAAATGAAAAAAAAATATAAATGGTTTTGGTAGAGATCATATTTGGATAAAGTGGAGTATTTTTTGAAATCTTCCATATTGTTTTTATTTTTTGGTTCATCACATGTTAGATTTAATTCATATTGAGAATAATTTTTTTGATAACATATTTTATATTTTGTTGGACACACCTAGTAAGACCAAAGATAATGAAAAGTCATGGTTAGAGCTTTCCCAGATTTACATACATCCTCAACTTTGATTATTTCAAGATGAAATATCACAAAAATTAATGAAACAAAAAGTTTCTTACTCATATACTAAAGAAAACCATTTATTATTCTATCAATGTATCATATATTTGATGTTACCAGATTGTCATGCATCTAATTTGTTTTGCTTCCTTAGAAATAGGCATATTACCGTGTTAAAACATCATGAATTTCATGTCATAATTAAATTATTTCTTCTTTTTAGTATTAGAGGGATGTTTAATTATTCAATCTAGGAAGTGTTGACCAAAATATAATATTTTTATGAGATATTTTTTTGGAAACATCCGATTATGATGCAATGAGTTTGTTGAAAAAAAATTGTTTTAATTTTATATAAAATAGAGATAATATTCTCCCTTGGAATCTTTGATTCAATGGAAAATTTAATATTTCATTTTCCATATGAAGCTAAATGTTGAGGGCCAGTACAATTCTGACAGTTTTATCAATTTGAGATATGTATGGAAAAATTAAAGAATAAATTACATGACAAAGTAGCAATTGAAGGGTCGATTGCAGAAACGTACTTGAAAGAATAAATTAAAATTTATGATATTATTATTTTCATTCGAAATATATTTCAAAACATAATCTCATGGGTTTCAATGAAGTAAATTTTGATGATTTCATAGACCACCATTTGTTAATTTTTAATCATCATGTTCTTGGTTTTGGTGGCTATATTGAATGATGGATTACAGATGATGGACTGCCCAGAGGTCAAACATATGCTTCACTAAATTTTATAGAAATAACATGATTCGTGTAGTAAGTACTGAATTTTTATTATTTTGTTAAAAATTTATAAAATATAACTTTAGTTACATTAACATTTTTGTAGACTATATGATGAATATATCAAAAAAAAATATACATATTACATCTTATGCTCTTAAAGAATATCGTTAATAGAAATTTTCATATTGGTTTCAAATACTAATAAGTATTGTTACTTTTTATAGAATAATAAAACAATTTTGAAATGATAACTATTATTAATAATTTTAATTGTTTATAGGCAATACAACATGAAAAAAAATTGATATCCAATTATGTGTTCTAAAAACCCTCCACAAAAATTGGTAAAATCTTATAATGGGTATGTGGTTAATGGATTTTGATTCCATACACACATATATGGTCACTCAAACAAATCAATGAATAGTGGTATTTTTTTGAAAGGATACCATGATAAGGAAATTGAAGTTTAATTTTATGGCATGCTAGATGAAATAATTTAGTTATGTTGTATGGGACCAAATTATGTAACAATGTTTAAATTTCATCGGTTTGATATTGATCGAGGGGTGAAATTTAATCCACGACATAGAGTCATTGAAATTTAATATAATATTCTTATTGCATCAAATGAAAAATTAATATTGGCACATCAAGCACATTACATTAATTATGAAAATTAATGTGATGTTTTGAGAGATTTAAATGACAAGTGGAGTGTGATAAAAATGAGATCATGTGAAAATTAGTTTATTTAAAATGAAAATGGTTCTATGGAAGTTCAATACATTGAAATTTTTCAGGAAACATTCAAAAATATATCTCTTTCCTGATAGGATATAAATGTCAATGATGAAACCCCCTAGTTAAGGGATGATGATATAGATAATGTTGATGAAATAATAAGGGATGATGAAGCTAAAAGTCATATGGAAGTTGATGCTGCTGAGGATGAGGATGAAGAAATTGATCTCGATGAAAATGATGAAGAATACAATGATTGATGTATTATATTTAGGTTTTTCATTATAAGTAATTATTATATTTTGATATTCATTAGTTTTTTATATTTGATATTTGTTTTAACAATTTTTTATATGTAAGATTATTTTTTCTGGTATTTATTAGTTTTTTTATTTGATATCTTTATTAACAATTTATTATAGGTAAGAATATTTGTTTCATATAGCCAGCGATTATACTGACAATCTATTTCTTTCTGTCATTGATGTCGGACTTCCTCTTGATGAGCCTGATTTAGCTGATCCTCAACCTAGTGCACTTTTTAGGAGGTGGTGCAGTCTTATTTGATTGATGATTCTGAATCTTGTTCTAGAGAGACGACCATCTATTAATTTGGATCCTAATTTATGGAGGTATGTTTAATTGTTTAAGCTATTTATTTTATATTAACTTTGTGCATTAATTTTGGTGATAATTTTATGATAATTTAATTATTTACACAGCTTTTTACATTTAGTTGTTGGGTATGATGGTGCAATTCTACGAAATTATTTTTCTAAGTTATGGGTGTCATGGGACCTAGTTCCCATCATCGTGTGACACCAGATGTTCGACCACTGGATTATATATTATTAAATAATATATGATTTTTAACATTTATTTAATTACAACAATTTTTTTAAATTGTCTTGTAGAATTTATTTTATCTGATTCTGGATAGCCTAAGAGGTCATATCCAAGAGGCATGAGATATCTGTATATGTCAACACTTTCATCAGTTTCTACATAACATCAGAAACTATGTTATGGATAAATCTAGTGCTACTATTTTCAATCATTCTTGCATCTCCCATCGACCTAATTATATCTCAACTCAGGTATTGATGGATTTTGCTCCTTCTGGCTAGGTGTAACTTTTATGAGGTCATCATATGGATGTCATAGTTTGGGGAGGCAAGAGGCCACACATAGGGCCATAAGTCATACATTTGGCATACATCCATGACATATAGTAAGTGATATTGTTTGTTAATGTATATATAATTTAACTATAACATTTTTTATATTATATAGGCTACTAATAAGCTATCTATTAAGGAGTTTGATGTTTATAAGAAAATGTATACTAATCCATGTATAGGAGAAGTTATAGCTAATCAACAATTCCATATTACAGTCATAACTTTTTTTAAAAAAATCATGGAAATTAATTATATTATTATTCTAAATTGTAATTATATTTTAAGGAAATGTATGAGTTTGTGACTTCTCATTCATGGGAGATTCAACTCGAGAGTGAAGAAGATGTCACTGGTGATTCGGTTTTTTATTAGAGAATTAGATATAGGTGACTTTGCAGGGTTTCAAGAAAGGCCAGTTGATTGGTATTAGTTCTTGACTGACACCTACAGATTATTATGGTACATTTGCGATGAAATTAGTTAGAATGAGGGGAGATCATGGAGATTCACCATTGATGTCATCGTCTGCTGCACAGTATGAGGAGAGGTTGAGAGATCAGGATGAGATGATATAGTAGATGCAGAAAGAGAGGGAGGAAGAGAATGATCAACAGCATTAGAGAGATAAGTGAATGTTGGAGTATATACAGCGACTTTCATGTGGCATTGGTATGGACTTTCCTCCCCCAAGTCCTTCGAGTGATCCTCCTCCACCAGAAGACAGTTGATGTTTTTTGAACTTTTATGACTGTTTTGTAATTTGGTATGATAATATATTATATTGGAAATGATGTATTACCTTTATGTTTCTTTTAATTTTTTTCAACTATTTTTATTTTTAAAAAAAATTAATTATTTATAAATATCTTTAATTTTTTAATATTTTAAAATATTTTTATGGTTTTAACATGTTTTAATTAATTTTTAATATTTTTAATATTTTTAAATATATTTAATTTCTTAATTATTTTAATTATTTTCAATTTTTTAATTTTTTAAAATTTTTAAATTTTTTAAAATTATTCTTAATTTTTTAAATTTATTTTAAATTATTTATTTATTTTAAATTATTATGTATATTTAGTTTTTAAAAAAATTAATTAATTTTAATTTGTTTTAACATTTAAATTATTTTTAAAGATATATTTTTTAAATTTATTTAATTATTTTTAATTACTTTTAATTATTTTTAATTTTGATTTTTTTGTTGAAAAACTATTATTTTCTAAGGATGGAAAATATGTTGCAAATAATCAACTATGATGGAAAATTATGATTTTTTATTTAAAGGATTTACGCCAATTATTTTTTACGGATGATTTATATGTCCCAATTAATAACTATTTGGGACTATTTGTTACAAGAAACCTCAATTGCAACACCATTTTTTGTCACGGTGTATTATTGATGGACTCCCCTCATAAATGACATTTTGTGATGGGATTTTGTCGCTAATACACCATCTCAAATAATTAAAATTCAAGTAGTTGTATTTTTATGGCTTCAATTTAGAAACAATAACAAGTTGGATAGTGGGACTCATTCGACAAATAAAATAGTTAATAAAGATGTTAATATTATATAATAATTGATATTAAAGTTCTTGGAATACTCCTACAACTCAGATGAGACTGACTCTTTATATTTCAAAAAAACTAAAATTTTAAACTTTCAAATTACCAAGATTTCAATGATAATATTTATCCCATGTGATGCTCATTTATTCTTACATAACATACCTCCAAATAATTTTTTCCCTATCATTTAAATAATTATGAAATAATTATGAACAATTAAATCAATGAAAATAACCATCATAATCATGTAGAAAACAATATATGAAAAAGTTTATAAAATATAAAAAATATTTTTAAATTCTTTAAAAAAAGTGTTGAGTGCCTATGATTCATTTCATTTTAATGTATATACCGTTTCCTTAAGTTTCATAAGTTTCATTATTTGTATATTTATGAGTCATTTCATACTTAGCGAGATTTTTTATCAGCATATGAGTTATATTACATTCTTCATGTGAGTCTTTCTTTTTATGTATGTGTTATTTCCCTTTGTGTATGTGTGAATCTAATATACATAAGTGTTATTTTATTTTGGTGGATGAGTCATTTAGATCCACCATATGTGTCAATTAACAATTTAAAAAAATTAGCATACATACTCAAATACATCAGTATATGATTTATTCTTTAACACGTACTAAAATGGATTTTTCTAAAAAATAAATTCTTAAAATATATAATTAACAAAGAGATATTTAGGAAAATAATTAAAATTATAATCAATTAAATAAAAATCATTTTGTTCCTCTAAAAGTGGTGTAAGCTTCAAAAATCATGTTATAAAGAATAAATAGAATTTTTATGATTATAAAAATTTAAATAAGATAAGTGGAATTGATCCTCTCATTAATCTCACTATTTTGATAATTACAAAACCAACATAATTTCAGAAAATATACCCCTTTTTGAAATGATCAAAATGAGAAAAGAAAACAAAATTGTCTCTCATTATTTTTAAAAAACAACTCCACATTTTTTAAGAAAATACTTAATTCAAAATCATTTTCCCCATTTTTTGAAGAACATATCAAAAAATAATTAAACTAATATAGCTCCCCTTAAAATAAATAATGTAACACTAAGGGTAATACTTGTAGAAAATTTTAATACTTAAATTGCAACATTTTTAAAATATTTTTACAAAAAACTAAATTTATAGCATCTTATTTAAATAAATTTCATATTCAAACACAAAATATTCCACCTTATATCATTCATTATAATCATAGAAGAAACTAATATTTATGTAAATAGGGGATATGGATAGAAATTTGAGAAACACTCCCTTAATATAATCTTTTCCTTCCAACTTTAAATTTTTGTACATTCAAAGTCAAGTGTATATTTAAAAATATGTTACATAGTGCAATGAAAATACTTTCTTAAAGTTACTTTTTAACCCTCAAGGATCCAAGAAAACTTTTCATGATTTTAAAGTTATCATATATAATGATATACAATGAATTAAACTAGTAACAAACAATAAAATAATATTATAGTGAACCATGTATTATAAAAAATTTATCATGCACACTAGTCATATATTAAGGAAATTTGTTTATGTACATATTATTAAAACATAAAAATCAGGAAGATTTTAGCATTCTAACTAAGAAAAATATATTAACATATCATATCAAATATAAACTCAAAATAAATAGAGTTGACATGAAGTGTGATTCATAAGGTGAAATGATTTTAGCCTTGAAGATGCATGTGTTGGACACAAATATACTTTTCAATTGTATTTAGTTTTAAAATTTAATTTCAAACTTCTAACATTCCATGTTTATATTTTATTTTATTTAATGAAGTTAAATCCAGGGTTTTAGTAAACATGTCAACAAGTTGATCATCAGTTGGAATATATTCCAAATAAATGTCTCTTTATGAACATGGTCACCTATAAATTTTTATTTAAATTCTATATTATTTGATCTTGAATAATTTAATGGATTATTTGAAACTGAAATATCATAATAATTATCACATAAAATAGGTAAATATTTAAATAAAACATCAAAGTTGGGTTGATTTTGGTTAATCCCTAAGGTATGGGCAAAAAAACTTGAAGAATAAATATATTCTTCTTATATAATAGATAAAGCTACAAAATTTTTCTTCTTTGAACACAATAAAACCAATATCTTTATTGTAAAGAGGTACTTCACACTTGTGATTTTTCTATCAATTTTACAATAACCAAAATCAAAATTTGTATAAATTTTTTAACTCAAAATCAGTATTTTCAGTATAAAAAGTTCAAGGTTTAAGTAATATTTAATAGGATTAATTATTTTTATTACATACTTTAAATGAATTTGTTTAATATTTCTCTAAAATCATTTAGTATGGCCTAGAATTAGATAAAAATATTAAACTACCTATCATACCTCAATAATGTTTATTGTCAATTGATTTTCTAGATTCATCAACATATAATTTACATGAATTATTCTTGTGGTTATTCATGCATGCATTTCCTAGGTCATAGTAAAAGAAAATTTTATTGTCCTAATATAGTAAAGAGGCTAACCAAGGTCATCTCACTTGAGGATTGTTAAAGTTAATCAACCATTAATTCCAAATTCACCTAATCTAATTAGTTTTTGTTTATTTATTTATTTATAAAAAAATGAAATTTTATGGTTTTGGGTTTTTGGTAATAAATTTAATACGATAAAATAAATAAACTATACAACATGTAGGTGAAAATAGAATGAGGGTCTAAAATAAAGGTCATGGTCTAGGGTTCTATAATGTAGGTTCATTCATTATTTGTTTCTTTTTTAATTTAAATTTTATAATTCATTTGATGAAACATCATTAAGGAATTACTTTCCTTTGATTTATTTAGTGTGTAATTTTAGAATAAATTCGACCCACCAAACACCCACCTACTCCAATAGTCAAATAGGATAACACCTCAGCCAAGAATGCAATTCTTAAAAGACTCGGCTCCATTGTATGTTGTTTCATCCCTTTATGAAACCCTATATCCACCATATGAAGGGTTTTCCCAAGAGAATACTAGGAAAAATAATGACTCAAATAAAAGGAATAGAATAGTAGAAAATTTCATGGTGGATGACTACTGAACTCGTGAAACACTCTCACGTCCACCGTAAATATATTTATAACATTTTGAATAGAATCACAATAATAAATAAAACCATGAAACCTCCCCCAAGGCCAAGCCTCTGGTTTGTCACTTTACATTACAAAGTGAAAATAGATCATGATGGAAATATAAGTGAGAGAGAATGATATTTGGGTTAAAAGATAAATGGGATGATATAATATTGAAACACTTCAATTAAAAGATAAATGAATGTGTAACACGGGAAAATAAAAGAAAAGGATAAGAAAAAAAGAAAGAAATCCTAAAGGAGCATCATCCCTATATTGCAGCACAGAAGTAGATCCTATTGATCTAATTGATTCATTTCTTCCCAGTCCTGGTCATTTATTTATAGGGAGAAACATGCCCTGGGATCCATTAATTCCATCAATAAATGCGTATTTGTTGGCTTCATTCATCAAATATTTTTCATCCATAATTATTTCCATTAACATTTTCATTTCTCAGATTTTTCTAAGTGTTACACGTCATTTAAGTGATTTACATGACATGTAATGTACGAGGTCATGAAAATTTCATGGCTAGCTTCACAAAGTTTATTTTTTCAAGTTACAGGTTGTACAATGTTGATTTCTAGCACTTTTCACCTAGTCTCATCCTGGTCCTTTATTCCCAAGCATTGGAATTTGTTGTTCACTTTTCCTTGACCTTGATGCAGAACCAATCTACCTTCAAAAATCCAAATTCAGGTCACACCACTCCGTAGTGCGATGTGAAGTTTTTATGACTCCTTATTTTCATCTCTTTTTTCATTTTTATCAATATTTCTTTCATTCCACAAAAGATAAAACCAATTAAATACCAGAAATATTAGTCATTTAATGTTCAAAAACACTATGTTTTATACCCAAAAATACATTCAAAATATGACTCTATCAGTTGTTATAATTTTTACCTGATTCAAGTCCAAAGTTTTTACTAATTATTTATCATACCTAGACTCATTAAGAAAAATATCATCTTAACTTTGAAAATGTTGAAGTCCATGGAATAATTGTACCTATCCTATAAGACTCATATCAAACTCATTTGTCATTAATTAATAAAATTAATTTCACAAAGAATCATTTGAATATCCAAAAATTATATCATCCACAAATTTTTTTATTACAAAATATATTTAGACTTTTTCTTTATAAAGAAAGTATGATAAAACTTTCCTTTACTAAATTTTTTTTTCAAAATAAATTGTGACAACCATTCATACCATACCTTATGATATTTTTTTAGTCTATACAATACTTTAAAAAAATTTAACATATGATTGGCATGATTTCCTTTTCAAAACTAGAGTTTATCAAACATATACTTCCTATAAAATATAACCATTTATAAATTAACTTTCCACATTAATTTGATATAATTTGGTACCATGAAAATAAATATTAGATAAAAATATTTATATATCTTTTAAACTATAAAAAGGTGAAAATTTATCATTATAATTTAACCCTTCATCATGTGAATAATCTTATATTACTAATATACCTTTATTTATAAAATTATTTCTACATTTATAATGTTTATTTCTAAAAAACTATTTAGTTATAATAACTTGAGAAACATGATGTTGTTCAACTAAATCCCAATTTTTATTTCTAGTAAACTAATTTAACTCTTATTTTATATAAAGAATCTATTTATAATCATATAATACTTCATCAAAATTTTTAGGAATAATATCATACATAAATTCTTGGTAAGAGAAAAAAACTCATTAAATAATCTCTTTTTTGAATTATTAAATCAAAATTTACAATTACTTTATCTAAAGTGTGATCTCTATGTGATTTCCAAGAATTTTTAAGAGAGTGACTCTACCTCTAGATAATTTCATTATTCTTTTGGGGTCCAACCTCTGAAAAGTAAAAATCACTCAATTTCCTTTAAATTTGGGTTAAATAATTTTTCATTTATTTTAAAACATTTTCATAAAATATCACATGTATCAATTTTTCAGCTACCATATATATTTTATTGTAAAATATATAGGCTTTACTAGAGTATGAATATCCTAAAAATATCCCTTCATCATATTTTGAATCAATTTTACCAAATGAATATTTAGTGTTAATAATATAAATTTTACAACTGAACACTCTAAAATACCCAACTTTTCGTATTATACCATTCAATCTTTCATAAGGTTTTTTCTTTAAAATTGTTCTTAAATGAAATCTATTTGATATATAACAAGTTGTATTTATAGTTTATTCCTAGAAATATCTCGGATTCTTAAATTCATTTAATAATGTTCTACATATTTCTTCAAATTTTCTATTTTTTATTTCCACAAAATCATTTTGGCATGGTGTCCTAGGGGATGAAATTTTATGATAAAAACCATTATCTTCATTAAAAAAATTGAATTTTAGGTTTAAAAATTATACTCCCCTATTAATTCTAATATGTAATATTAAATATTCTTTTTCATTTTGAACAAGATTATAATAAGAAAAAAAATTGAACTTGTTTCAGATTTATGATTTTAAAAGAACACCCATGTAAATCGGAAAAAGTTGTCAACAATTAAAAAGGCATACCTTTTTCCACCCAAACTAACATTATATATTGGTCCAAATAAATTGAGATATAATAGCTGTAAATGCCTTGACATATGAAAATTCTTTGATAATTCTAAAAGACTCTTATAGTTTTTACCTTTCATACATGAGTTTCCTATGTTGGTGCTATCCATTTTTAAATCTGGAATATGCAAGACTTTTTGATTTTTGAAAAACATATTATATAATCTGGAGTCACTACAAAAAAACCAGCTATTAAATTTTTTTTCTCTATTTATAAGGGGTTATATCCTCTTATATACACTTCAGAGGTGGTTACTCTAAACCTCCGCTAAAGTGACCGCGTACTTTGATTAGAAGCGGTTATAGATAAGAGTTAGTAAAATGGGTTTGTGTTTAGCAGTAGTTATATTAGAGGAGGTTTTAAACCCCTCTAATTGTGCCCAATATTCACCATAGATAGGTCAGTTAGGGGTGGTTCTAACCACATCTAATTGAATTTTTTTCATTAGGGGAGGTTACAACCACCCCTAATTGAATCTCAAACTTCAAATTTAGGGGTGTCGTGTGGTGTCCATGGGGTGTTAGGGGTTGGTGTTGGGTGATGTCCATGGGGCTTCTGGGGGGTTCATGGTTGTGTCGGGTGGTGTCCATTGGGTGTCTGGCATTAGGGGTCAGTGTCAATGGGTTGTGGGCTGTGGGTGTCAATTGATGTCCATGGGGTGTCTGGGGGTGTCTGGGGTGTGTCAAGGGTGGCATGGATGAGACATATTATATGGAAAAAAGTTAGGGGTATATTAAGGGTGGTTATATGCCACCCCTAAATCTGAAGTTCAAGATTCAATTAAGGGTGGTTCTAACCACCCATAATGAAAAAAATTCAATTAGAGGTGGTTAGAACCTCCCCTAAAAATCTGGTATGTAGTGAATTTTTGGCTCTATTAGAGGGGTAAAACCCCTTCTAAACACATTAACAATGGTTACTCTAAACCGTCACTAAAGTGTCCGCCTACTCTGATTAGAGGCGGTTCTGGATAAGCACAAGTAAAATGGGTCTATGTTTAGCAATGGTTATATTAGAGGGGGTTTAAACCCCATATAATTGCACCCAAAATTCACCATATAGTGGTCATTTATGGGTGGTTCTAATCACCTCTAATTGATTTTTTTTCATTAGGGGAGATTAGAATCACCCCTAATTGAATCTCAAACTTCCAATTTAGGGGTGGTAAATAGCCTCTGGTAATCTACCCCTAAATTTTTTTCCATATAATACCCCTAATCTAGGTCCCCCTTGAAACCCCTTAGAGGCCCCATGGACATCACCCGACACCCCCAGCCCACACCCCATGGAAACTGACCCCCTGACGCCCGACACCTCCATGGACACCACCCGACACACCCATGACACCACCAGACACCCCATGAATATCACCTGACACTGACCCCTGATGCCCCATGGACATCGCCTGACACCCCCCCCCCCCCCCGGACACTCCATGGACATCGCTCGACGCCATTAACCCCTGACACTTCATGGACACCACCCAACACCGCTAGGACACCCTTTCCCATGACACCCTGATGCTCCCTCATCGCCGAGACCCCTCCTGCCACCTCCCTTGGAACCCCACCTAACAAGCCCACTGACACCCTATGGACAGAAAAAGGACCACCACCTCGATGCACAAGGTCGTGTGCATGTACCCCACCATTGGGCAGAAGGCTAAAAAGTAGTGCCTGGAAGGATTTGAAGCCACTACTAACATCCAGAAGCGCAACGCCTTTACCAACTAAGGCAGATGAGTTTTGATGTATCATATACAATATATTATATTTATTTACATATATAATGTTATATTTATTTACATACAAAAATATTATATATATATATATATATTTATATAAATATAAATAATATAAAATATTTGGGTATATAATATATATTTGTGTATAATATTTATATATAATATATTTAAATATATATTTATACATATATATTTGTGTGTGTGTGTGTTTATCTATTTATATAATATTTATAGATATAATATAATTATAATATATATATATTATTAATCATTATTATTATTAATTTTTTAAAACTATAAAAATTATATGTTGGTTTTATAAAAACTATACATTTAGATATTTTATGATTTATATTATACATATAATATATTAAATACATTTATATTATATTATTATGTATTTAATTATATTCATTTATATTATATAATTTAGAAACATATATATACACACAAAATTAAATAAATTCATATAATTTGAAATATATAATATAATTAAATGATATATAAAATAAAATACATTTATATTATGATTTATATTATATATATTCACTAAATTAATTTATAATTATTATGGTATACTAAAATATATAATAAATAATTTTATAATATAATTCTATAATTTATACACATATATATATAATTAAATTAAATTATATAATGTGTATATATATATAATAAATTAATTTATAATTAATATGGTATACTATATATATATCAAATAATTATATAGTATATATAAATTTATATATAATAAAATAATTATAATATAATATATAATATAAATATATAAAATTTATATTTATATTTATATTTAATTATATTTTTCTTATATATATTTTTCTACATAATATAATATAAATGTAATTATAAATAAATATACAATAACTGTAATGCCCCAACCCCAGTTACCCAGAGTTAGTGCATTATTACATAACATTGACATGATCACAGAAGATCAAATCTCGAAAGACCGATTAGTTTAGTAGCCTTGGAAACACTAGATACATTCATAAATGTTACATTACATAATAAAGTGAAAAACTACAATAACATGGTCTCCATAGTCCACACTCATATCCCCTTCAGACTATCCCTGCTGGTCAGTCATAAAATATTTCTTCACATCCTGGAAAAATAAAACATGGAAAGAGGTGAGCTCAGATACTCAGAAAGGATAACAATACAGCAGAAACTTTCATAAATAAGCATAGGCATTTAAGGCAATGTATAACTAAAACAAAAGCCTTTTAAACTTGAACTTGAGCATAATATGGTAAAAATAAAATGAAGTGATGCAATTTACTTATTCACATGGATATTATAATAGTCGAATAATCACATGCAATTTCAATAACAACATTCATAATGATAGAATGCATAATGACAGACTATCATAACCATGCAGCCAAGGCCTCGTGCCAATAATACAAATAAGATTTTGTCAAGTCCTCATGCCAAGACACTAGTTTGTCTCATGAGACGTACCGATGCATCGAGGATCTATAGTGGGATCCACCTGTCACTTACTAAGTCCAATGCATTCCTCATCTGAACAGGTTTAAACAT
Organism: Viscum album; assembly: GCA_963277665.1. Taxonomy (NCBI): domain Eukaryota; kingdom Viridiplantae; phylum Streptophyta; class Magnoliopsida; order Santalales; family Viscaceae; genus Viscum; species Viscum album. The sequence continues at coordinate 817,995,379 of OY728142.1, forward strand.
AACATAAACATTTGTATTAAAACTAGAATACGAAACGTAAATACTTTCTCCATAAACCATGAATGGTATAAAAATAAAACATCCACAGTCAAACATATCACAAAACCTTCAATACAATATGGAAGTTTTGTATCATAATAAATCAACTTCAAATAAGCTTAAAATCCATCAAAGGATGTTGACATAGATGAAATCATAACTATTTGAGAGAAATATCTCTTTTTTAAATCATATAAAAGTCACATAATTATAAAATAAAACATTTGATTTGAAAATATTCTTATAAGATTTTAATGAAATCTTCAAAGATTTTACAATGGTGGAAAATATCCACACCCGCCGTATAAGTTAAAAAAGTACATTCTTACCTTAATTTTGTAAAAAAGGTTAAAAAGGACCATGTTTGGAAAATGACAGAAAGATTTCTTTCAAAACATTTTATAAAAAGTATAACATGGGTATAAATGAATGTAACCCATAGTCTAGTAAATATTAAAAATGTTTTGAAATACATTTTTAATAAATATGGATGTGGATGATAAAGAAGACCCAGTAGATAATCACGTATAAACAACCTCGGATAATGAAGAGATTGTGAAATAAACCCTTACCTAGTACATTTCCTTGGTGGGGGATAGGATAAACTCAAGTATAATGGTAAAATAATTGTTATTAAATTATAAAATAATCATATACATTAATATTATATCATATATGATCTTATAATATTGCTTTATTAATAATATCTTAGTATTATCGTCATTTCAGGTGTCAAATTACTCGTTTTCTTTTATATGTTTTGTTACATAAGTCGTGTTTGTTATGGATAGGATGTATATTATTAATCTAAAAAATGATATCAAGTCCCTAAATATTATTTTTAATCATCAAATGAGAATCAGACTTGCATGGATACGATGGGGAATAAATCTCATCGCGTTCGTGGAGACGGTAGTCTGTACGTACGCACGAGAGACAATATCATTCTTTTGACATTAAAATAATATATAATTGTATGGTATATGATATATACAGAATCATTATCATGTTATATTTATTATTTACATGAATTACACATCATTATTATACCCATCCAAATAATAATTTATTGAATAACAATTACACCACGACGTGGAGATGGTAAGCCGTACGTACGCACGTATGGTGACATGTCATTAAAAGGATGGGTAGAATAATTAATATGGTTGTACCATATTTATAATAAAATCACATTATATATAAGATACTGGAGTTATTATTTTATAATGGGAATAATAAAGAAAGAAGAAGTTGAAGAAGAAAGGAACTTTAAAGAGGGTGGTGAAAACATTACCACTTCTTCGGGTTCTTCCTTTTGATTTGATCAAAAGGGCTCCTTAGGTTGGATTTCTGATCAATATAAGGCCTCTTGGTTGAATTTAGGTAAGTTGAGAGAATATTTGGGTAGGTTTTGTCTGAATCCAAAGGCTTTGAATGTGTGAATAATTGGTTAGGATTGGTGTCCTTTTATCAGGGGGAGGAGGGGCTATTTAGGAAAAACTTAAGGTATTATTTTATAATAAATTCATATTAAGTTTATAATGTCTCCAAAGAAGATTATTCAAAGTCTATGTTGGTTATGGGTCACAATCCTTTCAAAAAATATATTTTAGACATATTTGGGTCATTATATTAACCTTATCTTTTAGTTTTAACTCTAATTTAATTAGTTTGACATTTACCATGTCACTTTGTATTTTTATATTATGTAGTTAATAAACTTACTATACACTACCAAGAGACCCAAAAGTGGTCCATTAATAATACACCTATCATTATATAAGTTCTTTTTCTGACCCTTATATTTTTAGGAATATAATATCAATTAATAATATAATATTGTTTTTAAATATTTAATTTATGTCAATTTTGGCACTATTTGGTATTTTATTTTTTTGAAAGTCCTCACAACTTGATAAATTAGAAAAAGATACATTGAATCATCACTATAATGTCATATTCACCCATAAAATTCATTTATTTCATAAAAACTTTGAAATTATATTTATTTTAATATTTATAATACCATTTATTTGATTCTTTCATGAATAAGGTAATTATTGCATCATCATTGTGTCGTAAATAAAATTATTTATTTAATGACTAAAAATTATAAATAAAAGACCATGATGTTGGAAATCATTTTATATTTCTAATTAATATTTATAGTTGAAAAGATAACATATATAACCCTATGTAAAAATTGTTTTGCTAAAAGATATACGCTTGTGTCATTTTTGTATTTACAATAACTTATTTAATATAAAGTGTCATTATCACTTACAAGTGGCTCCATGGGGTCCCAAAATCGACCCAAATAAGCCCATGGTCGGACATTTATCAACTAATAGTGTTAGGATACGTTTTAAAATAATTTAGTATTATTATAATATAATTATTTTTCCCTTATTTACCAGATTTACCCTTTAACCATGGTAAATAAAGTATCTACGGAAATATTTATTCAAATTTTCTAAAAATAAAAGTTACCTATTTACACAGTTTCGACCTCCTGATTCTAAATGTGGAATCCATTTTTCTAAATTGAAAACACAGAAGTGGCAGAAATTAATTTAAAATTAATTCCTGATGTCAAAACAAAAAGCGTGTTTTTAAGAAATAATAACTATCAAAAGATTGACACTTGTTTATGTCCGGTTTAAATGTGAAATTATGTATAATGACCAAAATTGTATTAAATGGTAAAAATATATTCTAAATATACTTTAAAATCACTCAAATTCATAATTTATCACTATTAATTATTTTGATTAAAAAGGTTGTTTTTAATTAAAATTTAGTAATTTTCACTATTCGTCAAAATATGAAAGTTATCCGAAAAGTACCAAAAATTCACCCTAAGATAATTTTGATATTATGAATCCAAAAATGAAGTCCATTTTGAAAGATAAAATTTATAAAATTTTAAAAAGTGGGTATTACTATTCATAACAGCTAGTTTGATTGGTCACGGTGTGTTAGAATCTCGAAGTTGCGTACAATGCAAGCTATTTCATTATTCGAAGGGAAACATTCCATGAAATCTTGGGTGTTACATTATCCCCTCCTTCAATAAATTTTATCCTCACAATTTGAAAATGTTCTTCTAAAATAAAACGTTGAAAATAGCAAACACCTTTGTGGAAAACCCAGATCGAAAATAGGGTTAACAAAAAATATAACTTTAAAAGGATGAAAGAGAAGTACAAAGGTCACCCAAGATATCCCATACTAGGATTATATGAAAACATGGATATGGAGGAGAAACAAACCATCAAGGTCTGATGGAGAGTTGTAGAAAATAGGATTAGGAGAAAGTTAACTACAAGAAAATCACAAACATGTGATTTGTTAAACGGTCTTTGATTCCCCAATAGGAAAAGTTAACCGACAATGTTTTTGTTTTATGTTACCTTTAATAAAGTTGAGGAATTTATTTATGAGATTTACTAATAACTTATGTAAATATACTTACTTTTCATAATAAAGTTTTACCACAAACCCATCTTTCACTCCAAAAGGTAATAGAACTCAAAAATATTCTCTCTATCCTAACTGTATCTTGTCCCAGAAATAAATTTATAATTCATCTATCAGAACTTTAAAAAAAACTACATTATACACTCCAGGGACTTCATGTAGTCTAGTGGTAGGTGATAAATCTCAATTGCACTATGTTTGTGGGTTTGATTCCCGCAGCTTTGTCCGACGTGATGGGTTGTCACACGGTCTGTGTGTTGTCCTTTTTATAAATATCCAAAAATAACTTTAAAAATAGTATCCAATGTAAAATATAATCTATTCCAACATTTATACTTATCCTAAATACTTATGTAAACCCTCAGCCCAAAATTTATATGAATGGTAAACATAATGTAGATCCTTTTTACCCTGTAATAGCATGTGAATACCTTAATCATGTATTATTTGAAAACACTAAAACATCTTGAATTACCATAAAACCTTATTGATTACATTCATGCTCCCTCATTCCTTATAGAATACTAGATATACTTAATCCATCCAAAAATTTTGTAAACTCCAACAATGATGGAATATACAAATCTTTAATTAGTTTCAAGGAATTCAATAATATCCAATATAATTTACCCAAATCAACCATATCATATTCCAAAATCATTACCTCAATATTAGGACCATATTAAGGTTTATCTTTCATTCAACCATGTAATTTCCAAAAAAAATAACTTGCTGTAGAGTTACTTTTCTTAGTACCATAAAATCTCAAATCCTTAATGAAATAGTACTGTAGTACAATCCTTATTTATTTCCAATACAGCATTGATACAACACTTCAATAAAATAATTCCAAAATAACAATATAAGAACACTAGTCATTCCTCTTCATCTGTGGTAGTATCATAACTTGATTATTATCCAATAGCATCATTTGCGGCATAGTCTGATGACTAGAACATTGGTTCACGTAGTGTCCAAACTCCTTGCAGATGAAGCATTGTACATTTGTAACCTTTTTCTTACCCTTGCAGTCACGTACTTGGTGTCCTTTTTCTCCACACTTATAACATACTCACATTCCCTTCAAGCATTTTCCAAGGTGATTATTTCCACAGTTATCCCATATGCGAAAATCCTTCTTTACCTTATTCCCTTTATCTTTCCTTCTCTCTACCATCCATTCCTTCTCTGGATTTCCTTCAAAGCCATAGGACTCGGAGAATTCTTTACTTATCTTATTAACACATGATATTATTTCTTCATATGTTGAGAATACATGGGATACTATTTCCATTCTAAATGTTGGCTTAATACTAGGAAAGATATGATCCTTCTTACTCTTTGAATCATACGTATTGCTAGAGTTCACATTCCTTCTACTGGGCGTCATTTCTATACAATAGCATAAACTATGTCAATTTATGAATTGTAATGAATAATTCCAAAATTTTAAAATACCGAACGTAAATTGAATGGTTTATGGATATAATCCATAATCATAAAGATGTTTTCATTGAATAATTATATACTCATAAACCCTTCATAATTATTTGTAATGAAAATGAGAATTATCCTAAGCATATCCTCCAGGAGTGTCGTAACCAAGAGTGCAGCACGGCCCGTTGTCATGCACTAGTTCCCGTTCGTGCCTAGCTCAAAGCGGTGTTTTTGGGTTTTACCCCTCGGTACATCTGTTCCAGAGCTGCCTCTACCTGCTCGTATCCAGACAGGGATGTATTGCTCGGAAAACTCACAAAATATCTACAATACCAAAATTCTAGGAAGTTCTTCTATACTAATCCTCAAAGTCCATCTTAGGTCTATGTGATCTAATTATATTTTATCTAAATCTAGCTTTCAAGGTTTGTACTAAACTTCCTCTAATACCAACTATAACACCCCTACCCCAGTTACCCAGAGTCGGTGCATTATTATATAACATTTTCATGATCACAAAATATCAAGTCTCGAAAGACTGATTAGTTTAGTAGCCTTGGAAACACTAGATACATTCATAAATGTTACATTACATCATAAAGTGAAAAACTACAATAACATAGTCTCCATAGTCCACACTTATATCCCACTCATACTATCCCTGCAGGTCAGTCATAAAATATTTCTTCACATCTTGGAAATATAAAACATATAAAGGGGTGATCTCAGATGCTCAGTAAGGATAACAATACAGCAGAAACTTTCATAAATAAGCATAGGCATTTAAGGTAATGTATAACTAAAACAAAACCCTATTAAACTTGAACTTCAGTATAATATGGAAAAAATAAAATGAAGTGATGTTATTTACTTATTCACATGAATATTCTACAAGTCTAATAACCACATTCAATATCAATAACCACTTTCATAATGATGGAATGCATAATTCCACACTATCATAACCACGTAACCAAGGCCTCGTACCAAGACTACAAATAAGATTTTGTCAAGGCCTCATGCCAAGACACTATTTTGTCTCATGAGACCTACCGATGCATCGAGGAGCTATAGCGGGCTGCACCCATCACTTTCTAAGTCCAATGCATTCCTAAAATGAACAGGTTTAAACATAACATAAACATTCATATTAAAACTAGCATACGAAATGTAAATACTTTCTCCATAAACGATGAATGGTATAAAAATAACACATCCACAGTAAAACATATCACAAAACCTTCAATACAATATGGAAGTTTTGTATCATAATAAATCAACTTCAAATAAGCTTAAAATCCATCAAAGGATGTTGACATAGATGAAATCAAAACTATTTGAGAGAAATATCTCTTTTTTTAAATCATTTAAAAGTCACATAATTATAAAATAGAACATTTACTTTGAAAATATTCTTATAATCTTGTAAGGGAAGCTTTAAAGATTTTACAATGGTGGAAAATAGCCGCACCGCCATATAAGTTAAAAAAATACATTCTTACCGTAATTTTGTCAAAAAGGTCAAAAATGACCTTTTTTTAAAACAACGGAAAGATTCCTTTAAAACCATTTTATAGAAAGTCTAAAAAGGGTATAAATGAATTTAACTCAGAGTCTAGTAAATAGTAAAAATGTTTTCAAATACATTTTTAAGAAACATGGATGTGGATTATAAAGAAGTCCCAGTAGATAATCACGTATAAACAACCTCGGATAATGAAGAGAGTGTGAAATAAACCCTTACCTTGTACTTTTACTTATTTGAGAATAGTTTAACCTCCTGTATAATGGTGAAATAATTTTTATTAAATTATACAATAATCATATACAATAATATGATATTATATATGATCTTTTAATATTTCTTTGTTAATAATATCTTACTATTATAGTCGTTTCGGGTGTTAAATTACTCATTTTCTTTTATATGTTTTGTTACATAAGTCGTTTTTGTTATGGATAAATTGTATATTATACATATAAATAATGATATCAAGTCCTTAAACATTATTTTTAATCATAAAATGAGAATTATACTTTCATGTATACGATGGGGAATGAATCTCATCGCATTCGTGGAGACGGTAGTCCGTACATACGCACGAGCGACAATATCATTTTTTTATATTAAAATAATAAATAATTGGATGGTATATCATATATAAAGAATAATAATCAGGTTATATTTATTATTTACAATAATTACACATAATTATTATACACATCCAAATAATGATTTATTGAATAACAATTACACCACGATGTGGAGACGGTAAGCCGTACGTACGCACGTATGGTGACATGTCATTCAAAGGATGGATAGAATACTGAATATGGTTGTAACATATTTATAATAACATCACAGTATATATAAGATACTAGATTTATTACTTTAGAATGGGAATAACAAAGAAATAAGAAGTTAAAGAAGAAAGGAACTTGAAAGAGGGTGGTGAAAACATTACCTCTTCTTCAGGTTCTTCCTTTTGATTTGATCAAAAGGGAACCTTAGGTTGGATTTATGATCAATATAATGCCTCTAGGATGAGGTGAGAGAAGTTGAGAGAATATTTGGGTAGGGTTTTGCCGAACCAAAAGTATTTGAAGGTGTGAATAATTTCTTAAGAGTGGTGTCCTTTTATAAGGGGGAGGAGGGGCTCTTTAGGAAAAACATAAGGTATTATTTTATAATAAATTCATATTCAGTTTCTAATGGCTCTAAAGTGGATTATTCAAAGTCTGAGGTGGGTATGGGTCAAAATAATTTCAACCAATAGATTTTAGACAGTTTTGGGTCACTATATTAACCTTATCTTTTAGTTTTGACTCTTAGTTAATTAGTTTGACATTTTCCATGTCACTTTGTATTTTTATATTATATAGTTAATAAACTTAATATATACTGCCAATCAACCCCCAAGTGGTCCATTAATAATAAACCTATAATTATATAAGTCCTTTGGCCAAACCTTAGATTTTTAGGAATAGAATATCAATTAATAATATAATATTTGTTTTAAATATTTAATTTATGTCAATTTTGGCACTATTTGGTATTTTGTTTTTTTGAAAGTCATCACAAACATTATAACTTCAAACAAGATACATTTAATCATCCCTATCATGTCATATTCACCTATAAAATTCATTTATTTCATAAAAACTTTGAAGTTATATTTATTTTAATATTTATAATACCATTTATTTTATTCTTTCATGAATAAGGTAATTACTGCATCATCATTGTGTCATAAATAAATTTATTTATTTAATGTCTAAAAATTATAAATAAAATACCATGATGTAGGAATTATTTTTATCTTTCTAATGAATATTTATAGTTGAAAAGATAAAATATATAACCCTATGTAAAAAAATTCTAAAAGATATATGCTTAGGTCATTTTTGTATTTACTTTAACTTAATTAATATAAAGTGTCATTATCACATACAAGTGGATCCATGGGGTCCCAAAATTGACTCAAAGATGCCCATGGTCAGACATGTATCAAAAAATAGGATTAGGATACGTTTTAGGGTAATTTATTATTATTATTATAATATTATATTTTACCCTTATTTACCGGATTTACCATTTAAACATGGTAAATAAAATATTAACCGAAATAATTATTCAAAATGTCTAAAAATAAAATTTACCTATTTACACAATTTGGAACTCTTGAATCTAAATATGGAATCTATTTTTCTAAATTCAAAACACAAAAGTGGCATAAATTAATTTAAAATTAATTCCCGCTGTCAAAACAAAAAGCGTGTTTTTAAGAAATAATAACTATCAAAAGATTGACACTTGTTTATGTCTGGTTTAAATGTGAAATTATGTCCAATGGCCAAAATTGTATTAAATGGTAAAAATATATTCTAAATATACTTTTAAATCACTCAATATCATAGTTTATCACTATTAATTATTTCGATTAAAAATTTTGTTTTTAATTAAAATTTAGTAATTTTCACTATTCATCAAAATATGAAAGTTATCCGAAAAGTACCAAAAATTCACCCTAAGATAATTTTCATATTCTGAATCCAAAAATGAAGTCCATTTTGAAAGATAAAATTTATAAAATTCCAAAAAGTGGGTATTACTATTCATAACGGCTAGTTTGATTGGTCTCGGTGTGTTAGAATCTCGAAGTTGCGTACAATGCAAGCTATTGCATTATTCAAAGGGAAACATACCATGGAAGCTTGGGGTGTTAAAATAAATTTATATTTAATATTATATATGTATAATATAAATCATAATATAAATCAAAATATAAATTTATTTTATTTATTAAACCATATATAATTCTTATATATTTGAATAAATATATTTATATTTACATTTATATTATATATACCAATATTTATATATGTATATATTTTTTTATATGTATAAGTATCTATCTAAAGTATTTATATAATGTATTTATATATATTTGTATGTGTGTGTTTATAATGAATTTATGCACATCTATATAATGTGATTATGTAATATATATATACACACACACATTCACACACACAAATATATATTAAAAAATTACAATTTATATGAGATTTATTTTAAAAAAATAAATTAAAATTAAGTGGGGTTAAAAAACCCCTCTAATCAAATATAATAGTGGTGGTGCACAGACTCCCTCTAAAGTCATGAATTAGAGAGGGCTATAAAACCCCACTTATCAAATAGATTAGCAGTGGTTCATGAACCCCCTCTAAATTATTAAATTAGAATGGGTTTTAAACCCCCTATAATATAATCAATTATCGGAGGTTCATGATCCCCTCTAATTTCTTATATTTTAGGGGGTTCAAAACCCCCTCTAATCTAATGGATTTTTGGTGGTTCATGAACCCCTCTTATTTCTTTTATTAAAGGGGGTTTAATAACCCCTATAATATCTAAATGAATATATATATATTGCACCTCTAAAATCCAACTGAATATATAGTGCCACTTATTATTAAATTAGTGGTTAATTTGACATAATCAACTATAAAATCCAACCAAATATTAAAAAATGATTAGAAAATTAGAGGGGTTATGTACCCCTTCTAAATTCGATGATTAGCGAGGGTTGTTCATAACCCTGTCAAAAAGGAATTTTGAGGGGGTTATGCACAACCCCTATAAAAAATCACTGCTAATCTATTGTTTTTTTGTAGTGAGTTTGCATGGTTGAGTCATATATTCAATAATATGTAATCTGATAGAATTAATCATAAACATTTAACATTCATGTTATTCAATTAAGAAAAATAAATTTAATAAATGTTATCATTTTTATTTTCATAAAATATGACATATTCATATTTATAAACTATATACATATCATTTTGAAAAGTCACATTCATTTCATAATAAAATAATTTGGAATAACTATCAAATTATTTTTAAATCTTTCTATATATAGATCTTTTGAAATAATATATTAATTGGAAATCCTAGCTTCTCCAAAATCTTTTACTATACCCTCTAAATTATCACTAAATGTAACTTCACCTCCCTCACATTGATTGATCGATAATTTCGATAGATCAATTATCATACTCCAGGAACACCCACTAACCATCTACTAGGTTTCCTTTATAACACATTATGGTATGTATCATATAAAGATAGACTCAAGAGTATTTTAGTACCCATGAAAACATGGGTGTGATCAAGTTAGAGAAAGATTTTTTATGAAATTTTACTAATTGTAAACATTTATTAACAAGAAATATATATGTTAAGGATATATAACTAAATACTTTATTTTGTATAAGAGATTATAGATATCCCAATGGACATTTTCTTTCTTAGTTTTTAATTCCTCATTTAAAACCTATAGTTTTTAAAGAACATCTTTGATTTTTTTTTTTTTAAATATGCTACATATTTAGGGTAATTGATAATCATAACCAATACCAATTTTAAATTTATTAATTTTGTTTAATCATAACATTCTTCATATCTTTCCCTTCCTTGAAAAAATTTTAAAATTTGTTTTCTCAAAATTCAATTTCCTTTTTAAGATTGTCAATTTCATATTAAATAGAATTAAACCTAATTTTTTGAGTTGTTTCATTTGTAGAAATATATTTATTGAGTTTATGATACTCCTTTTAAAAATATCAGATCAACAGAAATATTTTAATTTGAAACAGAACCATATTTCTATAAAAATTATTCTTATAAACTATAATTTTTTTCTCCAATAAGTGTTATATACTTCTTTCTAACTTACTTCTATATTTTTTTTAGTTTAAAAATATAATTATGTGACCTTAAAATTTCATTATATAATTCATCCATGGTGTGATCTTTACAATTTGAAATTAATTTTAATAATTAAATTTACTTGCCCAATTTGAATAAGCCATCAAGCATATATTTAGCATTTTCTTTCGAGAAAAAAATTCTTTCCTAGAATCTGAATCTTCGATACAGCTCCATCTAGTTTCAAGTGATCTTATTTCATTATAGTACATATTAATTTTAATAACTCTTATCTTTGGGAATTTATGTTAAACGTTCCCTTTTCTTTTTTACTTTTAGTATATTACTTTGTAACTTCATTTGAATTAACATTACATTTTTTGTTTGTTTTATGATCATCCCTAGAAATATATCTTTTAATTTTTATTCAGTGTCCATTATTATTATTTTTAAATACCTTAGAATATTGAGAAACCTAATAACTATCATTTTCACATAACTCAAACTTTTATTGGTAATAATTAACATGAATTTTCAATTTCAAGGAAACTCTTTCATTTACTAGTTTCTTCTTCATAGATATTTTCATATTCTAACTCATATTTTAATAAACATCCAATAATCTCATCAAGATTATATTTTTTAAAAATATTTATTTCATCTATTTCAACTTTATTAACATTTTATTTTTAGTAAGATACCTAAAAACTATTTCAGATGAAATAGTATAATATAAGATTTCTCTTATTTCATTCATTCCGTTAACAATTTTAAAAAATCTATGAAAACTTTTATTTAAAAATTTATTTTCTTCCATTTTAAAATCATGATATTATTCTCTAAACATACCAAGATTAGTTCAAATTAATTTATCAGAACCATAATGAGTTTTTTCAATATTTTTCACATGTCATGTGTGGTTTTACATGCTGAAATGTGATTAAAGACATTTTGATTAGTAGAACATTAAATTATGTTCATAATTTTACAATAAAGAACATATTTCAAATAATTATCACCAATGAGAGTATTAGTATGAGTCTAATATAGAATATAATGTTTTAACATTTTTTTCCAATGGTCAATACTTATCTATTTCTGACATAATTCCATCTAAACATAATAATATCCATAATCATTTCTGTCAAATATTGGTTATGTTTGTAGATCACTAGCATCATTAGTACATGTTCTTTTCACCTAAAATAAATATTTTTTAATATTATTAATTCTAGGGTATGGTTAGAACCAAATAATAAATAAATAATGGAAATAATTGTCCTTGAAAGTTCCAAGATCTAATGCCAATTATTTTTTCCTAAAGGAAATAAGGTCAAATGGTCAAGTGGGGGTTGAATTTACCTTTTTATAAAATTTAATTAATTATCAAAGTTAAGTTAATTTTTAGTGTAAAATAAAATATGCAGACAAGTATTTTTATAGTATTTCAAATAAAATCGATCTTGTATATATTAGCCACACTCTCACCAAGAAAATATGGAATCCACCATAATAAGTGGCCTAATTTTTTAAAAGAGTCACAACCTTTTACAATTCCTTTCTAAACCTTGTAGAAAAAACCCAAATCCTAACTTTTTTATACCAAGATTTACATCCCAATTCCTGAATTTTATGCACCATGACTTAAAACCCATAACCTTTATTTTGAATTAGAGGAAGAACCAATCTTTCCTTTTATCCATACCAAGGAACAACTGAATCCCATGCACTTCACTTGATGTAAAATAACTCGAGATCTTCCATTTTCAACCTTGAGGCACAACCCATCATAGATTTTGAATGGGGTAGTATAACATAGAAACTTAGATCTATTTTTTTATATAAAATCATAAAACAAACTATAGTATATAGAAAAGGTAGAAAAAATTAAGAACCATGGAAACCAGTTGAAAGAGTAAAGCTTTAAAAGTTGAAGTAGTAAGGATCACTCAAAAATCAATGGTTTAGAATGATATATTCTATCCAAATGTGTTTCTGAGATGATCAAAAAAGTTTGTAGCATAATACAGTCTGATTATCCTCAATAATTCATTTAGTATTTAATTATTTTCATTGGTTCTGTCAAACTATTTTTATATAGTTTCTTTATACATAATATATTAAAAATAAGTAAGTTTTTGCATCTCTATATCCCTAAAGTAGCACATGAACATGTGAATTCAATAAACTACTTTAATATTTTTTGTTTCTTTTCATGATAACATATCACATATATTATCTTTTAAGTATGCATGTAATAATATTTATGTAGATCCATTCTGTAAACAATAACAAGATTAACAATAGAACTAATTAGACTAGTTAAGAAATTAATACATTAGTTAATATTTTAAAATAATAAATATTAATGTTCTTGGAATACTCCCACAGATCAAGCATAGTAGACTCTTTATATTTCAAATAATTGAAATTTGAAACTCACAAGTTTCCAAGATTGTAGTGAGAATATTTATCGTATGTGATGATCATGTAATATTACATAATATACTTCCAAATATTTTTTCCTGGTATCAAAATAATTAATAAATAATTATGTAATAATTAAATTAATGAAAATAACCATCATAAACATGCAATAAATCAATAACTGAAAATATATGCGAAACATATTATATTTTTCAATTTTAAAAACAAAGTGTTGAGTACACATGAGTTATTTCATTTTTTATATGTGTAATTTCCTCAAAATTCATAAGTTTCATTTTTTTCATGTGTATGAGTCATTCTATACTAAGATATATTTTATTATCTATGTATGATTCATCTTATATTTTGTGTACGAGTCATTCTTCTTGTGCATGGGTCATTTACCTTAATGTGTGAGTGAATAAAATGTGTGTAAGTGTTGTTTTATTTCTGTATATTTGTCATTCATCTCTATAATATGGGTCATTTGACACTTTAAAATATTTTTAGTATACTGACTCATATACATTATAATATGATATATTCTTAACTCATGCTAAAATGGATTTTTCATTGGAATCAGTTCATAAAATACATTAGAAATACAACAACGTTTGTGAAATTAATTAAAATGATAATAAATTAAAGATCAATAAATTATTTTCTTTTATAATTAGTGTAAGCATCAAAACTCTTGTTAGAGGGTATAATTAGAATTTATTTGAAATTAACTAAACATAATTAAGAGAAGTAGTAAAGAGTCACTCAAGAGTCAATACCATGAGATGGAATATGTGATTGAATAATTATATAAATACATGTACATATGTATAAATATATATTTTTATATAAATTAATTAATAACATGTATAGGTTTATTAATAAACATTTAAATATATATATATATATATAAGGATTTATTAATTTTATATAAATTATATTATACATGTTTTTTTGTGTTTGTGTGTTAATATATATTTGGATTTATATAAAATAATATATTATAGAGTTTTAATATATGTAACGTTAATATATTATATAAATAAAAAATATATTAATATATTAATATATTCACTATAATAATAATTTTAATATGTATTAACATTATATCTTTATTATAGTATTATATATTTATATTATATTTGTGATAATATTTGTGTGTTCATGTGTCGATATATATTAAAGTTATGTAATTTTTAAATATTATATTATATTTATTATTATATAATTCACATAAAAATATATTTTATATGTGCAATATTTTTTTACAATATAATTTATATATTGGTGTTCTAATATATATATATATATATATATATATATAAGTGTGTGTGTGTTTATAATAAAAAAAATCAAGATACTTATTATATATATATAGTATGACATCCTGTCCTGAGTCACTCAGTAACAATAGTCGAATCAGTTGACCATATGGCCTGAATTATGCCTCTCCATACGCTAGATGCTGACATCTAGTAGTGAGGGTCTTTGGTGATACATTGGGGAGACTATACCCTCATAATCAGAGTGGATCACGTCGGTAAATTAAAAGAATAAATATTGGAAGCATAATGATGAATAAGGAAACAAATAAAATTCTAAATATCTAATAAATAAATATTAAACAGAGAAGTTGAAATCTAAAGCATATACAAAATGATATCATGTATTAAAAAAATTGATCAAGCAATGCATGGAAGTAGGCAGATCGAATATGGTATACAAAAATAACCAAAAAGACCAAAAAATATCTAAGCACCCCAGGTTATGGCCCAATCATTAACTACCAATCTTCCATCCTAATATAAGAAGTCATCCATCAATAACCATATGCATCCCTTTATCCACACTTACTAACATTTAATCTACCTGGGTACCAACAACGGCCCAAATAGGGTGCAAGATAAACTCACTTGGCCACCACTAATTGTGTCTATACAAATCCAATCTATGAATATAAACTATAACAGTGAGAAGATATATAATAGTAAGATAGTAAATAAATACAACCCATGTCTAGTTTGGGTTTCTCATGGGACACCTATTTGACCATACGTACTTAGGCCTATGTTGGATGTCATTGAGAATGTATTCATTTAATCATTTATTCTGGTCTAAGAAATAAAATATATTAGTGACTATGGAGTGATATTGATGATAATAATAAAATAGGACCCAAGGAGAAACCAATGCATCATTGACATTATAAGTTTAGGCTAGCTCACGGTGCACAACCATGCATCATATCAGCAAGGTAATAAGTGTAATCCAAGGGGTACCTCCAAGGAATTTCATTAGAAATATCTATAATAGATTCCATTTATCAAGACTAAAGTAAATCATGGGATAAGCATGATTGGAGCCCAAGGAGAATAATACATGGTGTCACATGTCCTGAGACATCACACTGAATCTAAGAAGTGTGTATAAGGCATTATAATCTTCCAAAGAAGGAAAGGGATCCTACAGTGCCATGCCAGGCATCTGATACTAGACAAGGACTAAGTTCCAAGGTTATTATCTCCCTTGGAAACTATATTAATGAATCTAAATGGAGTCCTCTAAGTCCTCAAGGCATCCCCTTGGAAATTCCAATCCTAGCTCAAGTCCGATCATCCCTATAAATATGAAAAAGGTCCATATTCAATATACACCTTATACATTAAATATAATATGTCATTTCAGGCCGTGTAATAGTCATTACAAATATAATTCATTATGTTCATTCCATTACCTTTCATCCAAAGTGACAAGGTTAATAGGGACATACTACCAATTTCCATTTAAATTATAATTGTTCAAGGCCAATATATATATATATATATATATATATATATATATACTTTCCATTTAAATACCTTAAAAGTGTTCATCTATTAAATTGAACACTTACCTTTAATAACATCTTGGTAATTAAAAATTTCAACGATGAATTTTAGAGGAAACTTTCGATTAAATCAGCATGTAGAATAATGGAAACAATTTATAAATGGTGTGAATTTGAGGAAAAAGTCATAGATCACCTACCTTATTCCCGTAGAAGATTCCTTATCTTGTATCGACCCTTGTCTTAGGTTGGAACAAGATAAAATGGAATAATAGATGAAAAACTTGAAAATAGGGTATATGATCCCATAAGGGTTTATCATTCTCCATGGAAGGATAAAAAATATGAGTAAGGAATCAGATCTAATCTCTTAATTAGGAACTTTTAATGAGACATACGACACTCTAATTAGAGCTTGGACTAAGAAATGGGATAAAATCCAAACATTAGATTATGGAAAGACTACTACGGTGGATCTCTTATATGAGTGAGAAGAGAGGGAAGAGGGGTAAGGAAAAATAAAGGGGTTCTTCCCCTTAAAAAATCATGACATTTACATGGTGTGTAAATTTTTACATGTCGTGTAATGTTTGGGTTTTTTCCTTCTGGGTAAAACCCAATAAACATCATGAAATGACTTGGCTATACCAATACATTTCATATATAGAATATGTGTCATGTATTTAAATACAAAGAATTTATTTAATACATGACATGAATTTGGCCTGAAGCCACCCTCCAGCCTCCTTCTACGTTCTTCCCAATAGAAAATGGTTACCTAAGGGCTCCGATTTTGGGTCTAAGCCAAAAAAGAGCACTTCAATTAGGTTTAACAAAAAATTACAGATCCCTAAATTGAAAGAGAAATGTGGATCTTACAATCTCCCCCCCCCCCCATTAAGGTAACCCATCCCCGAGTTACCCTTACAAGGGTGTTAAGGGTTCTTTTGAGAATAACTCCAACCACTAGGCATGTACATCATCCTCTCTCTCCCAAGACTCATTGTGTACATGGAAGTGCTACCATAGAACCATACTACAGGGATAGACTATCCCTAGAGATCCTTCATTATCTAGTCAATGATATGAATGGGGTAATCCTTAAATGAAGAATTGGTATCAAAATAAACATCTTTAGGATCAAAATTATGAGACGGGTCAGCATGTTATCGATGAACATATGATATATGGAAGACATCATGCATGGAACGATTCCTCAAAGGTATCTGCAACTGACAGGATACCGAACCGAATCTTTCCAATATCTCAAAATGACCAATATAATGAGTTAACATATTTCTCATTCTTTTAATCCATTGAATCCCTAGTCGAGGTGTGACAATCAAGAGAACAAGATCCCCAACCTAAAACTTTAATGTTCATCGATAGTGATCAACATAAGATTTCTATCTAGATTAAGAAATAATCATATTATTTCAGACAATTTGTACCTATGAGGAATTCTATTGGATGATATGAGGTCCTAGTAGTGATGTCTCCCCTACCTCTACCTATTAAATAGGTGATCAACATGGCCTACTATATAAGGACTCATAATGATCAATCTATATGCTCTCTTGAAAGTAGTTATTATAGGAAAAATTGACAATAGTTATATGTCTCTCCCATGAACCTCCAAAATTAAGGCCACACACTCTAAGAATGTCCTCTAGTACATGTATTGTTTGTTCTAATTCATCTTCAGTCTATGGTTGGTAAGTTATACTCATAAGTTCTTGTATACCTTTTTCTTTCTGCAAACCCTTCAAGAAACTTGATGTGAAATGATTATCCCTATCAGAAAAAATAACACAACGGTCCCTGTGTAGGGTTATAATCTCACAGAAATATATTCTTCCTAAATCATCAACTAAGAAGTACTCCTGAATAATAAGGAAGTGTGATACCTACATCAAACTCTCCATGGATACCCAAACTTCATCACTACCTTGAGGTGACTTCAGTAAACCAATTACAAAATCCATACAGACATCATCCCATTTCCATTATGAGATAATTAATTTCTATAATAATCTATCAATACATTAGTACTCTGCCTTCACATATGGATAGGTGGAACACCTAGTGATGAAACCCATGATTTGATGTTTCATTTTAGGACAAAAATATTGATGTCATTTTTCATGCTATATCTTAGATATCTCTGGGTGGACTTCCCATTATGAAAAATGGGATTCTCAAATAATCTCATATCACATGTTTGTAAGCACCCAGATATTCCCATGTATAAGAATAATGTCATCTCCATATACTGACCTATCTGACAGTGGGTATGTTTTTGAAACACTCTCTCTTAAGACCAAGCCTTCAAGATCTAAGAACTTCCTCCTCTTCACTCTATCTATAATTTACTGGGTTTCTGAAAGGTCTATAAGAAAAGGCTACTCATTACTCTACTTAACATATAGATACATCTTAGAAAGGAGATACATCTACCTTTAATCATCACTAGCTTAATGAATAGCTTTCATCGAAGACTTCCAAATCAAATCATCATAAACTTCATTTCCATTTCTAGGAATATAGGAAAACTCAAAGTTGATGGACTGAAGGTATTCATCCCATCTCCTCTGTCTGGAGTTTAATTCATGATTCCTAAAGATATACTTTATGTTTTGTGGTCCATAAACACCAATAAGTACTCTCCAATAAAATAGTGTCTCTATAAACATAAGGTGTGGACAACTACTATCATCTTGAGATCATTCATTATCTATTTATGCACATGAGGACTTAACTACCAAGACCCATACACAATGACTCGGCCCAACTACATCATAACTTCACCTATATTGATTCGTTATGCATCACAAAAACCCTACATAGAATCTTCTAGGATTAGGTATTATCGGGATTGGGGATGAGAAATTTCTTCTCATCAACTCCTGAAAAAAAAAATTTCTCACACACTTCAGACTAGATAAACTTTATTCCCTCCTTGGTAAAGCCTATAAGTGGTGCTTCAAGATGGGATAAATCATGTATAAAGCACATGTAATATCCATCTAACCCCAAGAAACTATGTATGTTGAGCACATCCTTGATTTTATCCTAGGACATTACATCCCTCGCCTTCTCTGGGCCAACTGTTACTCATGATTCTGATATAATATGACCCAATAAGTGAACATTATTGATCTAAAAGTGACATTTAGTGAGTTTGGACTAAAACCTATGCTCTCTTATTGTACCTAAAATGATATTAATGTTTTTTTCATGATCGTGTTGAGTCTTAGAGTACACCAATATGTTTTACACAAATACCAAAATGAAGGAATCTAGGTACCAGTGTAAAACCTGATTCATCGAGGCCATAAAAATAGAAGGCTCGTTCATAAGACAGAATAAAATAAACAGATACTCATATAAACTTAATGGATTTGGAAATTCATACATGGTATTCCTAAACTTATTAATCACACATGTTGATAGCCTGATCTAAGGTTGATCTTAGAAAAGACTATAAATCCATGAATCTAGTCGAAAATATCATCTATGTGAGGCAATAGATACCTATTCTTAACTACAAGCTAGTTTAACCATCTGTAATCCATGCGTATCCTTAGGTTTACATCTACCTTATTAGTGAAAATAAGGGTTGAAACCTAAGGTGAAGTACTAGGTTAGATAAAACATTTAGATTCCAAATCCTTAAACTACCTCTTGAGTGGCTGAATCTCGGTAGGTACAATTCTGTATAGATGAATAAACACCAGATCTTCTACTAGAACAAGATCGATTGAAAACTCCACCTATCTATCCAGAGGTTTTCTTGATAAATCATTGGGAAATAAATCTCTAAAAATATCCACCACAAGATGAAAATATTTTATACAAACCTTTAACTCATCTAAGTAAATGGATAGAGATATGGTTTGTCGTCCCTCTTAGCCCATGATGTTCCAGTCAATCTCGGTTAGCCTAGACATTACATTCACCCTTATGAATATAGTTATTTCCCTTTAGTGATGTGAAAGACACCCTATAGTGATAAAAATT
Organism: Viscum album; assembly: GCA_963277665.1. Classification (NCBI taxonomy): domain Eukaryota; kingdom Viridiplantae; phylum Streptophyta; class Magnoliopsida; order Santalales; family Viscaceae; genus Viscum; species Viscum album. Next base: position 818,015,823 of record OY728142.1, read on the forward strand.
GATGTGAACATGATAGGGCATTATCCAATCCATCCCAAGTATGAAATCAATGTTCTTCATCTTGATGAAAAAGTGGTTCCATAAGAAATGGTAACCACCAACCTTAAGAAGACACTCCTTTCATTAGTACACACTCACTTACCAGACTCCCAAAGGTCTATATAGGTTCATCACCCCACAAAATTACTGAATTTCTGGCCCAATACTTTCCATAATTGATAAATAAATAAAGGAGTGTGAGGAACCTATATCAAAAAAGGACGATATGAGAGTATAAGAAACAAAAATAGTACCTCAAACTGTATATTTTCATGTGCTCTACTCCATTAGTTTTGATTATATTGTAAGAAACTATCTGAAATCGTGTCCTTTATCTATAGCTAGACTAATCTGAGTAGGTATTCTTATATTATTCTAGAAACCATAATTCTCTATTACTCATCCATGACCTCCTCCTATGACTGATTGGTCGATGATATTACAGCTTCCTACCTGAAATGGAGCTAATAATAATTCTTATGAAGTAGGAGAAAGTGAGAATCCTCTTCAACTAGAAATATATGGAAAGGTACAATATAACCTCTAAATATAGCACATTTAGTCATAGGTTCTACACTCTACTGGGTTCATGTCACACTGTGGATTCACAAGGCATTTCCTCATACACTGATGGCATGCTAAAGAACTATCAGTGCAGATACTCTGGCTTCCACTTCCTAGATGATAACTCTCATAATGAAATTTCCTACCATTGGAGGAACCACTACTCTATCTTGGTAATAATCCACCACACCTTATACCAGTTTCTTACCTTAGATTACATTCAGTGATCAGGGCTTGATTCATAATTTATGAAATAATAGCTAGCTAGAATACATTTACCTCATATCGGATAACATACCAAAACCCATCCATTACACATCTTGCCTAAGACAACTCATCTTCATCTAGGGTAAGTGAAAAAATATGAAACTAAATAAAATAAGTTCAATAGTCCATTACAGACATGGTTCCCTACTCTAGGTGTAAGAACTCTCTATAATGATGGTCTCTAAATGTATTCAAGAAGAAAAATTAATAGAAACTAGACCTTAAATTCCTCAAAGTCATTCACCGGTGTTGATCAACCTGATTCAGAAAATCCCACCAATGCTTGGCAGAATCTCAAAGAATAGAAGTGGTGAGATTCACTCTACTCTTAAGTGGTTTTTGAAGATTCTTAAAAATTGATATCATGGATTCCATTCATGACATTACAGCCTGTGGACCTTTATCCCTTGAAAATGTGGGAGTAATCTATTAATGAAACTCTCATTTCAACTCCAATATAGAATAAGAAGGTCTCAGAGTAGCCTGAATGGACTTTACTAACTATAGAAACCCCTATTGGAGTGGACGTCAATGACCAATCCAGGTATGGTTGGTGGTTCCTCAACTGGAAATACAAGAGGTGTCATAGGTGGGTTAGTTCCTACCATCTATGGAGTGTGTTCATCACCACCATTTTGGCACATGATTTGAGGACATCATGGTGACATGTACCTACGGTTCCAACCACATGACATTGAAAATATATTAAAATAAATAGAATCACAAATGGAAGAAATATAAAAATAAATGGGATCACCACCCAACATACTGCCCCAACTACCCACATCGGTGATCATAGTATTATTAAGGGTTCATATTTTTATTTATAGGGGTTCCAATGTATGGAGGGTCAATTACCAGTTAATGAGGAAAAAACTATTTAAGTTTCACTTGGTCTCCCCATTTAATAGAAACATTCAATTTATAAGTCATAATATCTAATTTATAAGTCCATATATGTCTATATGAAAAAGGTTCTAGTTATCTTCACTTCCACTCCTAACCTATAAGGTAATATTCTTTATAAGTTACAATTGGAATTCCATGTAACTACTACTAGACTCTGACATTCAATCTCCTAATGTAACAAGTCAATGATGATAGCTTTATTAGAAGGATCACTCATCCCAATTTATAGAAGGTTTGTCTTTATAAATTTCAATTAGATTCCATTTAATCAAAACTAACTAATGGTGTATTTCTTGTAACTTTAGTCACACAAATCAAATATATAATAATTTATTAATTAAGGTTCCATCCTCAAGATATGTGGGGAAACATAGCTAGATTGGAGAAGATAATTTAATAAACAGTTATTTTTATTTATTTACAATAGAATATGCTAGTATAGTGGGTATATATAACAACAAAGTCACACTCAAAAATCATAGGAAATATAGGAAATGTGTGAAATAAGATGCACCTATATGTCATGGCATGTTCATGGCATGTAAATTCCTACGTGTATATAATGATGCATGTAGCAAGGATCCTTGTCATACCAAGCTAAGTTAAAAACATCTATAAAGTATAATGAACATCAAAAATCATGTGATTTAGCCAACGGTGAAATTATATCAATGGTAATACAAGATTTCATGCATCTATAACTAGATTCTTCCTGTTATCCAAACCTGTAAATATTTAATATTCCTAAGTACCAATGGTGGCCCGGATAGGATATAAAATAAACTCAGTAGGCTACTACCATTGGTATCTATAAAAATTTATTATGTGAATATAAATCATGACAGTGAGAAGGTATATAAAAGTAATATAATAAATAAATACAACCCATGTTGAGCTCAGGTTTCTCATGGGAAACCTGGCTGACCATACCTACTTCAGCCTACAATGGATGTATCTGAGCATGTGTTCATCTAATCATTTACTAAGGGTTAAGGAATAAAATATATTAATGAATATGGAGTGATAGTGATGATAATAAAAAAATATGACCCAAGGATAAACTAAGGAATTCTTGACCTTAGAATCTTGGTCTAGTTCATGGTGCACAACTATGTATCCTAGCAATAAGGGGCTAAGTGTAATCCAATGGGTACATCCAAGGAATTCCACTGGAGATATGTCTAACAGAGTCTATATATCAAGTCCAATGTAAATCCCAAGCTATGCATAACAGGAGACCAAGGAGAATAATTCAAGGTGTCAAATGTCCAGAGACACCAAGATGAATCCAAGGATTGAATCCAAGGCATTCAAATATTTCGTAGAAGATAAAGGGATCCTAGAGTGACATTTCAAACATTCACTAATAAATGAAGACTAAGTCGCAATGTGGTTATATCCATCGGAAATATAATCAATGAATTGTAATTGCATCCTTTGACTGATCAAGGCATTCTGTAAGGAATCCAAGGTTAGCTCATTTCTGATCATCACTATAAAGATGAAAAAGTTCCATATGCAATAGTAACCTTATATATTTAATATAATATGATATTTTGTCCATGTAATAGTCATGGAAAATATAATTTATTAGGCTCATTCCACTACCTTTCATCCTAAGTGAAAAGGTAAATAGGGACATGAAACCTATTTTCATTTAAATTACAAATGATCAAGGTCAAGTGTAAAAATATGCATTTATTAAATTGAACACTTACCTTTCTAAAGTAAAATTAAACCACAATTGAACGATTTCATGGATAATCACAATATTAATTAATAAATGAATAAAAAATAATGCACCCTAAAGTAGGAGGTTTTCTTTGAGGTCTCAACCTCTAATGGTATCAAGAGGTGTCATTATTCCCTTATAATACCATATTAGAAAGTAAAAATTCAGAAAATGAATTTTAGATGAAATTAACATTTAAACTAGGGTGCTTAAAAATGGTAACAGGTTACAAATGGTGATACTTTGAGAAAAAATTCATATACCACCTAACTTATGCTCGTAGAAGATAGTTCATCCAATATCATCCCTTATTTTGGCCTGGAATGAGATAAAATAGGTGAAAGGGAGAAAATCCTAAAAAAGTGTATATTAGATTACATGGTTTTAGTATTACGAATGTAAAGATAAATGAAATAAATAATGAATTTAATCAAATATCTTACTATCATTCTTTCAACGAGACAAACGACACTCAAATCCAAGTCTAAATCAAGAGATAGGATCAAATCCTAACTTTAGGATATGTATGAACTCCAAATAGGGAGCTAATATGTGAGGGAAAAGAGATGGGAGAGGGGTATGGAAAAGAAAGGGGTTATTCCCCTAAAAACACGTAACATTTATATGATTTGTAAACTATTACTCATTGTGTAATGTTCAGGTTTTTGTCTTCCTAGGAAAACGCAATACACTTTGAGAATTGTCCTAGAAAAATAAATACACATTGTGTCTGGAATAAATGATGTGTATTTAATACCAACAATGAATTTGGCCTACATCCAGCCTCCAACAACCAGTTACCTTCTTCCAAAAAGAAAACGACCAAGCTAAGGGCTTATCTTCTAGGATTAAGACAAAAAATATCACTTCAACAAAAGTCTAACTGATAATTAAGGATCCATGACTCATAATAAAAACTATTATATTACATATTTATATATAATTGTTTGGTAGTAACCACATGTGATGTGGAGATGAGTTTTTAGTTTTTTCTCATTATTTGAGGTATGTGATCTTGGGTTCAAGTCTTCATAACTACTAATTTCCTTTAATTTTTTTTAGAATGGGTTAGTCGGGTTAGGATCAATACTACAACTATCTCATACAAGTCTAGGCAGGATGGGAGCTTGGTTATGTGGTTCAATGGATTTGGTTGAGTGGTTTGGGTGCAGAGCAAGGTAGGTCACATTAATTATTATATAAAAAATATATATTTGGGATAGACTAATTTATCCAAAATATTCAAGAAACTTCTATAAAAGATTATTTGGTCCTAAATAAAAAATTAAATTTTGGGTTCTAAATAAAAAACATAGGATGGATTAATCAATTTCAAATAAATTAGATTAAAAAAATATATTTTTTTCAATAATAATTTTTATTTATTTTTAAATAAAAATATGTATGATATATTAATCCATCCTACATAACATTTTTTACCTCAATAGATTTACCTTGGAGGGATTACCTCTGTCCCAAATAAATTATTTTTGGGATGAAAAAATCCATATCAAATCATAATATTTATAATTTTATATTATTTTATATCATTTTTGGTGTGTATTTTTTATCCTAGATATGATTCTTGTTTAGTTTTTTAGTTACCTGAGATGGAAAAAAACTATCTCAAATACTTGGCTTTCTTATAGCGATATTTTTCTTTATTTATTTATTTAGTCTAATATGAATGGAAAGATCTTGTTTCATAATCAATTTTTCTTGAGGTTTTCTTATTTCATTTAGATAAGTTTTATCATCTTAAAAATAGTTAGTTGATATTATATCCACTTCTATATCATTTGGATTAATTATTCAAAGAGATAAAGAAACTTGAAAATTATAATCTTTAGAGTAGTGGTGTGTTATGTTGAAAATGATTATAGTTCATAGATTTATATGAAACCATGACATGTTTTAAGAGGGAAAAGGGTGTGGTATTATAAATTTAATATGACCACACTGTGGTTTATCTACAATGGTAGTTAAAATTTTTGTAAAAAATATAGTATCTTTGTTCAGTATTTCTGGATTGTTGTAAACTGGTCAGTACATTATGGTTGTGGGGAAAACAATGATAGGACACTTCATGGTGAATATTGAAATGTCATGGTTAATTATTTGAACATAAAACCAAAATAGTTTGGATATATCAAAAATGGACTTTGTTAATGGTGTGAAAATTTTAAAAAAATACATGGCTAAGAAAAAATGACTTCATAAATTTTCATTGTTTATTGTATGAGCATTAAACAAAAATGGATTATCCTTGACAATATAGTCCTGGTTTACTCCTTTCTACTTTGGATAAACCACACTCTAATCTACATATAAAATTTTTGTGGTGTGTACAATTTTAAAAAAATGTTCTCAAAAACCTTTTTTAGGAGGGTCTTTAAACCACACCAAAAATGTTTTGGTCGATGTGATAGAGGTTTAAAGTAAAATTACAGTATTTAATAATTTATAAATACTTTAAAAATTATAAAATGAGGTCATATATAAAATATTTAAATTGATTTAATAATTTTATCATAAATGGGAAATATAATTCATTTATATTAAAATGACTTATTTTTAAAATATGAGATATTTATTTTATGTAAAGTGTTTTCATAAAAATGAAATATTTATATGATTACAAAAGTTTTCGAAAATATCACATATTTTTTAATATGAAACATTTCATATTAAATACCATATAAATTGATAATATGATTGAATTTATATTATTATTAATATGAAGTATTCATGTTTATTTATTTTATTCAATGAACATAATGGATGCTAAATTATAAAGTGTTTGTGATTGCATTAATTAATAGTTGTTCATAAAATTTTATCTCATGTATGAATTTATGAATAGTTTATTAATTTAATTTATTCTCTTGTTTATTATTCATGAATATAAGTGTTATATTAAAATTTAATGTATGATTTATTTTATTGTGTAAAACCACTTCTTCAGATATTCATACATGCATTTAAGGAGTTACATGTTAGGTATGATAATTGATTTAGTTTTCTTCTACCATGGATTTGGATTTTCAGGGGTTATAAGCTTGAATGTAAAGTTTATATATAGTTTATATATATTTATTATTAGAATTATAATGTAATTTGGGACTCTATTGAGTAATGATCCATTGGTTGTGGGACTTTGGTTTGGACTTCTCATGGTCCTAGGAGCATAATCTTTGTCTTGAAAAGTTAGGGTGGGATTCATGTTACATCGTGTTTACTCTTATTAGTATTTTTGATTTCATGTGATTCTAATTCTTAATCTAAAAGGGTTTCATTCCCATTTTTCATGTGATGCATTTGGAAATTTGTAAATATAATTAGCTTTTAATTTGGGTAACTAACACAAGCTATGAGTTTTTTAAAGAGTTACACATCGATGTGATTTGAATATATTTATTTGGTGGATGAAATAGGGATTTGAAAATTAAATCATTATAATAATTCATACATAAATATGGAATACATTAAATAAGATGGTGATATATTAAAACCCCCTATAAAATATTAAGTGTTAGATTCCTTCTAAGGAAAACACAATCCAAAACCTTAATTATCCAACTAAGTAGGTTTGTGCTAAAAATGGGTGCTTGGGGATTATATATTGTAAAATATGGTAGAAATGGTTAACCTTATGAGTTAGGTAATTGAAACCTATTGTGATATTTTGTTTACACATGGCTAGGAAATCCAATTAAAAACGATTCCATAGGAATAGACTTGATATTATTCATATGATTTTTTTGGAAAAGAGTTATCCACTCAACTATATAAGAGTCGTATCTGATAGGTTTGGCATACTAACCAACCAAAATAGCTATGTGATGAGAGAAAAACTAAACTGAACTCATTATATAGTGAAATATTGATATTTCCCACTAATAGGTATGATCAAATTAAAATAATTTGTCATTTTAATAGAAACATGTTTAATAAAATCATTATTAAATGAATGTAAAAAATGATACTCATCTAATAAAAACTTCATTTGTCTATAAAATAACATTATAATCATTAAACATAACTTTATAGATGTTTAAAGGAAGCTTACAATGATTCACTTAAGCTTTTAAAGTCATTTTTTAGATGTATGATGGTTGAAGGGGTTTCAAATTCCACTAGTTTATTTAATATGACCAGATATGGTAATGACTTAGCAAGGGTGGGATATCCTTTAATTTTTGATTTAGTTATTAAATATTGGGAAGAATGAACTTGAACAACTAATACAAACACAGAATGGTTGAATCTTAATTTCAATAAAAATTTGAATCTATTGGTAGTTCACAATATAATGGAAAAAATCAACTATTGGATCTTCCCTTTCTGTCTAAAAGAATGTGATTTAGGGAGTCAAGATACACTCTAATCACCACTCAAAAGATAAAACATGAACATTCAATTACACCATAAATCATTCAAATAATGGGAAAATAGATAAGGAACACTGATTTTATGTGGTTTGAAATTTCATTCAATGCCTTTGGAATAATAATAAAATCTCTTTTATGTAATTGTAATTATAGGTTTTATAAAACTAATAGCTTTGTAATCTGGAATTACACTTTTTTTAGTTTAGTACATTATGATACACCTTAGAAACTAGACTCACCTCATTTTATAGAGGTTCATTAACAGTCCAATATGTAACACCAACCTCCAATATTTATGGTTATCCATCTGATGAATTATTTTTTCAACATAGGTTTCCACAAAATCAACCATCTTAGTTGGTAAATTGTTCACCATGCCTAAAGACTACTCTACACATCAATTAGAAGAAGAATTTTTTTGGTACTTTGACCAGTATATTAAAGGTTCTGACTTTTGATGCTATGATAAGGATAAAGATAACTACTTGATAATGAACATATGATGTGCAATCATTTGGTGATTTCAAGAAAACTTCACGATACCAATAATATCCCAATTGAATATTTCTTCAAGGAACCTCTTTTGGCATCCTCCAACACTTTGGGAAAACCATCTCCTCTTCCAAAAACATTATAGTTTACACTATCCTCTAATCATTAAATTGAGTCCTATAGAAGAACAATGTTTCCTCAGACTATCTTAGACTAACACCTTCATGGACTATCAGTAAAATTATTCTTCCCTATGACCTTTTATAGATATAACACCTTTTCCTAGAGAATATTCAGATGAAATAGAATTTCATTTCAATGTGATTCATTCTCACAAGAAATTTGGGTTTCTTGGAAAGGTGGATATCACTTTGAATATCATAAAATATCATTCCTCCTTTCGATTCTTTACCAATATCCTTCAATAATAACATTAACCAGACCAAATCCTTTTTAGATTCTATAGTTGCAACCTAATTTTTTTTATTTATAGTTAATCCACCACTGGATATAGCAATGACATCCATTGGATCATCATTCCACCCAATTTAAGTACAAATTTTTTATTGATTTTTTGTGTTTTTGAATCACAAGAAAAATATACATCGATAAATCCTTATAAAGTATCATCTTCCCTAGAGCACAATGTCATATGTATCATTCCTTTCACATATCATATGATCCACTTAAAATCTTCCCAGTTCTCCTTACAAGACTTATACATGAATTGATTCAATCCTCCCACTACAAAGTCAATATATGGATATGCACATATCATCACATACATCAAACTTTTGAAAGATGAAACATACAATACTTTTTCCATGTGCTAGAATTCAAATTCCATTAAAGGTACTTTTCCCTTGGATAACTATAATTTTCTTATGATTGGAGTTTAGATATATTTACATCTAATCATTTGAAACCTTTCAATGATATTCAAGATTTATTCACTATGTGATAACACCAGAGTATTTAATTTTCGATCCATCTCTATCGTCATACCCAATATCTTTTCGGCTTAGTAAGATCTTTCATTTCAAATTTTTCTGATAACACACACTTCAACTATTTAATTAGTTTAATATTTAGACGCACAAGTGGAATTTCGTCCATATAGAGGAGGATAATTAGGTAACTTACATCATTCTAGGACTTTTGATAAAATAGAGATCAAATTCACTCCTGGTAAAACCGTATTTATCTATAAAATCATAAAACTTCTTATTCCTCGTGTTGAGGTGTATGTTTCAAGACATATAAACTTCATATAAACATAAAAACAAGGCCTTACTTATAATTATCTTCAAACCCCTTGGTCTGCTTCATGTGGATGTCCTTTTCCATATCACAATGAATAAAGGTAGTCTACACATCCAGCCACCCTAGGTGTAAACCATTGGATCCAATAATACTCTACATCATTTGGATGGTAGTGTACATTGTAACTAGTGAAAATTTTTCTATGAAATCAATTCCTTCCTTCTATTATAATTATTTCACCACCAATAGTGCCTTGTACCTTATTCTTTTTTCAGTTTCTTATTTCAAATGACAGACCTATTTTTTATTTAGTGCTAATTTACCTTTATTAGTTCATTAAATTCCCATGTTTTGTTGAACTTTAAGGAAATTATTTATTTCTATGTGGATAACTCCCACTACTTTGAGACGTTCATTACATTTTCCATTTGTGGTCATTCAGGTTCCTTGGAATCTATTATATGTAAAAAAAATTATATCAGCCTCATATCACTGGACTAGTTATCTAACTCAAGAATATCTTCCCAGATAATTTTTTAAGTTCTACAAAAAAACAGTTTTTAATTCTTAAACTTCTAGTAATCATATTTGCAGTTACTCTGTTACTAGAGTTTTTCCTCATACTTGTGTAGTTCTTGAAAATTCTATAACTTCTATCATTAGTGAAATTCTTATTAAATTCATTCAAACTTTTGATATCATAAGTATATGAAAATTCTCAGTGTGTTCATCTTTACCACCTTATAATTTAGCATTTAACCTCTTTTCCTCAAATTCTGATTCATCCAAATTTTGATCTTTCTATAAGATCTTCTAAATAAATATTTCATGTCTTCTTCTGATGATATTTTTTTTTTGAAAATCACTCCATATATGGTAACCAAACTCTTTAATTTCATATATTATAAGAAAATGGGATTTGGATTTTACCTCCAACTTATCTCTACCATTTTCATCAATAAGAGAATGAGAAATGCATCCAAATATTTTGAGGTGTGAAACTTTCAGTATTTTATCAGACCAAAGTTCTTTATGTAAAATAGTTCTTGTTACTATGGTTTGAATTATGTTGACCAAATATATTTTCATATTAATTGATTCCATCTAGATGGTCTTGGGAATACTATAGAACACATGCAATCATTTAGCCTTATCTTCCAGAGTCCATTTTATCCTCTTTGAAACTTTATTATATTATAGAGTTATGGGTACCATTCTCCCATGTCTGATCCTACTCTTCTGATAGAACTCCTAGAATATGATATAATTGTATTCACCGGTATTAATAGATATAAATCACATAAATTTTCATCCACTTTCCAACTACACCATGGATTTAAACAACATAAAGGAAATAAAAACATGAAATTTATTTTTAAGAAATAAATCCATACCTTCGTCATGGTATCATAAATGAATGTGAAAAATTATCACTATCCTCTGTGAGATTAAACTAAAGCAAGTCCCCAGACACCCATGTGATCTACCTCATTTTTTGGGCTTTGGTATCCATCCATTCAGATTGAATGGGACCCTATTTTTCTTTTTATGCTCAAAACACTCATAGAATCTGATAGTTTTATGATAAAGATTTATAATTCACATCCCTGCTAAAACCTTCATGTTCTTACAAATAAGGTGGAAATACTATAATACCAATTATTAATATTTTCAAAGGTAAAAATTTTGGCCATTTCACTCCCATCCAAACTTCCGGTCAGATAAAGGTTCTACTGTTGAACTCCACATGTCACAACCATTGATCCCAGATTAACATTCCAAAATCCATTATTGAAAGTAGTTATGAAGCTTTCATCATCCAAATACACAATTAAAATGAGATTCCTCATGATACATGGTATGTGTCTCGCTCCTTTCACCTAAAGAACACTCAAATTCTATATATATAGATTTATATATCCCTTCTCAACCAATTCCAAAGCTTCTTTATCTGCCAGAATAACATTTCAAAATCATTCAGATGCATAATATATCATGAATTTGTGATATTCCATTGAAGGTAAGGATTCACTAGATTGAACCATTCAATATTCCATCAAATTAGGAACAATGAGTAGTTGATCGCTACACGTTTCCATTACATTGAAAAATTTAGAACATACAATAACTGTTCTTTTTGTGCCATACTTGTTGTTATTATAATTTATATAAATATGTCCTCACTAAAAGTTTATTAGGTTAGGCCTTGACCATTCATACTTCCATGAATCTTTTCTTTGTTCTGTTCTTTTGGTTATCAACTATTCTTCTAATATAGTGAGTGTCCCCTTCTATTAGTTTTCAGTGCACTACCAGAAGATAATTGGACTTGTCTTCTCCTAATATCCTTATTTTGGATTGAATTATAAACATCAAAAAACACAAGATCGGTATTTATATAATAAATATTTATCATTTTTACCACGTCATCCTAAGATATAGTTATTGATTAGAGTAATATAATATCCCACACATCATCTATGGAAGTATCTTTCATAAATTTGAGTTGACTTCTAATCAAGTTGAAATTGCTCCTATGATTTTTCACCATGTGAACATCTGATTTCTTTAAGATAAAATAACACCTCATCATGAACACTTTATTTCGGGTAGTCTATTTTTCAAAAATTTCTTTCAGGGAAACCATAAGTGAATTTTTATTCTTTTTCTCTCTAATGTTGAAGGTCACATTTTAGGTCAATGTCATCCAGACCAAGACAAGTACTTTTCTATAAAACTTTTTTCATTCAGATTTCTCCATATTATCAGGTTTCTCACCTAAAATAAGGTCAATATGCTTTTGGATGAGATAGAAAACTATCTACATCTTTCATAAACCAAAGTTGGCTATGTTGAACTAACTAATCCAATCCATTCCTTTATCTTTTTTCATATCTTATGATGATAGTATGGCTAACTAAAATTAAAAATACTATAAGTAATGTGATAAATTTACATAGCAATGGTTTACCTTTCATAAGTAAGTGTAATTTCATTAGTCTAACCTATATGTTTAAGGTTCCTACTTCCATTATTATGAAAAGTGCAAAGTGAACTACCATAGAATGAACATCCACTGAGTGAACTTATTTTGACTTGAAGAAAACTTTACAATCCCAAAATGAACTTAATTCTATAATCATTATTATAAACCTTTCAAAAATTTCAATGAATTAAATAAAATTTTACCCAATTTTCTCAATGTTATATTGTTTCATAAAAGTAACCAAAAAGATGTTTTGGTTTATAAAACATCATAGTATATCCATTTGTGCACCACAACATAGTGCCTGACATTATATAGTGGTGGATTATTCATGGTGTAATCATATGACAAGATAACTTATTAGAATAAATATAATCCATATCAAAAAAATGTCATAACTGGTTTTTTATTATTTGATGATGAATTTGAGGAGTTTGAACATTAAATATATTCATTTTTCATTAAATGGATTGATAGAGGATTAATCTAAATGTTACAAATATTTTTAATGTTATGATATGTTTATGAAACATCCCGTGAATATAGGATGAATATTTAGGGTCTTAGAGAACTACATAAACCTATTTAAATCCTCATAAAGGTGGATGTAAGTGTGAGACCCAATGGTACTAAAATAAATCTTCAAAAGCATGATCATTCTTAGATATTTATTCTCTTTATCCTTTAACCAAAGGTTCTTGATGACCATGAATAAGAGTGAGATCCGTCAAGAGCATCAAGATATTTTTGTATCTCATTGATTCCCAAGAATGGAATAACCCATTGGTTTTTCCTTAGTGATCCCAATAAAGATTATGTGAAAATATTGTATAGACCAGTTCGAATGGTGAAAGGTGCATCGTTTATATATTTATTCTTTAGTTCAGTCCAACTCAAATGGAAGATCCGGTGTTTTTACATTTTTTTTATTTTCTTATCCTTTTGGATAATTTTTATCTATATTGAAACCTAAGAGTGGTATTAGGGAATACTCTAATATGATTGAGTTGAATTATCATAATATGAAATAGTAATAAAAATGAGTTTTTTAGGTGCCATGAAATAACCAAACTAAAAATGGTGTTTCAATTCTTGAATTCACAAAACCACAACATTTTCCTTTTCTAAATGGTCTTAGTATCAAAACTATAATGAGACCATGCCATTGTATAAGTGGAACGATCATTTTTAACATATGAAGAAAAACATGCAAAACATAGTGTCATTAGAGACCCTACCATGATGAGTTTTCTTGGTTTCTTTAGCATGGTTATGGGAACCACTGCAACATAACACACCGTAGTGGATGTTAGCAACACGTTTTAAGAATTCTAAATTATTTTTCAAAACAAATTCATAAAAAAAAAATTAAGGCCCAAAATTCATTAGGTAAGTGAAAGAACTTATCCAAAACAGCCAACCACAAATGTGATGGTGACTTTCTCTCAGATCAATATTTTTAATTATTTAAAAAAACTTCCAAAACTATTAGGGTAAGGAGTACTAGAAGTAAAAAAAATAAAAAAAAATCCTAAAGGTTTTATTTGATTATTTTGTTTGTAATGTTCAAATTGAATGGAAATAGAACATTAAATATGAAATAAATAAATAAATAAAGAGAAAATGAGTATTTAACAATATTCGGTCCATTTTGGACCTATGTTCATTAAAAGAACACCACCACACACTCATAAATTTTATTAATATCAAAATAAATAGATTTAGAGTATACTGTCTATTGAAAAATGGAAATAAAAATAGAAGATTTCAATATAAAAAGAAAATAATAAATATAATAGAAGGTAAAAATACTTACAACACCAAACACAATGGTCCGACAATCCTGATCTCTTCATGTTGTCTCAGAGAATCTGATTCAAAATGTTGAGCTCTCTTTTGGAAGGACTCACCTAGTCAAAGTCGAGTACTCACGAATTTACAACTCAACCACACATCTTCTGAATAAGGACACCATTAAAACTCCACTAGAAATGGCACACCAGTAGTATACTTTGGAGGACAGCAAGCACAAAGTTGAATCATTGGAAGACAAAAACATCGAAGCTTGGTTTCCAAACCCATAGAGAGAGAACAAAACCAAAATTTTGGAAATGGTTCAAGTGAATCCAAATTATGGGAGTTTAGGGTGATCAATTAACCTCCCACCCTCTATGCATCAAAACAACCCAACCAACAAGAGAGTGTCCTAGATCCACACCAAAACAAAAATGTAGTAGCATTAATAAGTGTAACTAAATAACTAAAAAATGAGGATCAAATGTGTGAAAAATTGATCAATGGATAGGAAAAAATACATGTGGATTAGTGACTAAGGATCTACAAGATAACATGAGTTGCAGCATAAATTAGTATGCTAATGTCAGCAGCCCCGCACAATGGCCCATGTGGAATCCTAGTACATTTAATATACAATAAAAGTAATTTGAACATATTAATAGTAAAACTAAAATATAAATTAATTTTTTATGCATGTGTACAAAAAGATAAATGGAATAATAATATATCAAGTAATTTCATTGTGAAAATAAAATAATATGTATAATTTCACAAATCTGGACCATTTTCAATTGAAATTGGAAAATATCTTACACCTAACGTTATTAAATGGTAAATTTTTTATCATATCTAATTAATATTTTAATTTAGATAATACTACATATTTATTCAAATTATCAGTTGGGTTATCATCTGTATGTATCTTATTGACACATATGGTTCTAGATTCAAAAAAAATATATAATGAAATGTAATCTTATATCTACATGTTTGGATTTACTATGGAATAATAAATTTTTGGATAAATTTATTGCATTTTGGCTAAAACTATACATAGTAATAAAAAAATAATAAAGCTTGAGTTCAGTAGAAAAACCCTTAAGCTTCAAGGCTTCCATAATAGCAACTATTAAGGCTATGTATTTTTATTCTATGGTTGAAAGGGAAACCACAGACTATATGTTGAATTTAGAATAAATATGGCCTCCAAAAGCATTGAAAAAATACCCAGTAAATGAGTTTCTGGTATCAATGCTCCCTACATAGTCATCATCTACATATCCAATAATTAATTCATTAATATCCACATTCTTACCATAATGAAAGGATAAATCAATAGTAAAAGAAAAATATCATAGATGTCACTTTAGGGAATGCCAACATGGATTCCATAAACTAGATTTATATATTCTAAAGAAATAGATTGAAAAACCGACATTCGGCCTAGTAAAAAGTTTTTAATCATGATGTTGAAAACTATATTGTTATAAGTAATTTTAGAAATAAAATGTATATCGTTAGAATTAGTGGGTGAGTGTGTCAATGAATGTTTGAGATGTTATCCAAACCGCACACTAATAGGTTTGAGAGATTCAGTAGGTATATTTTGAGAACATTCGTAATATAAGTATGTTGTGAAAGATGTAATAGTTAATTTTCTCCATCCCTAATAATTTCAAAACCTAAATTTTTTTTTACTCTTATGTTCTTAATTTTAAACATTTATTTTAATTGATATTTAATGACAGTAATTAGCTCCATGTCCTTGTAAATAAATAGCATGTCATCAACATATAGAATAAGGTAAATCAAGCTATTTTTTATTGAATTAAAATAAAAAAAAACATAATACTAGCTCCTAGTGAAATGGTTTTCAAGAATAAAAGAATAAAATATTCTATACCATTTCTATGAATATTTCTTTAAATATTATAATGATTTAATCAAAAGTAAAACTTGGTTAGATTTGAATTATTTAGTGTAACCATCAGGATTCTTCATTTATAGTTTATCATTAAGGTTTTCATGAAGGAAATAAGTTTTCACATTAATTTGTTCAATGTGAAGGTCATTATAAGAAGAAAAATCAAGCAGCAGCCTAATGGAATAATTTATAACATCTAGATAAAAAAAATAGAATAGTATATTCCTTCTATTTGAAGGAACCCCTTGGTGACTAGCAAGATTTAAAATTAATTTTCTATCCATTAGTTTTATCCTCCATTATTTTATAAATTCACTTACATATAATTACTTTAGCATCACCATATTCATATATGAAATACCAAGTATGATTTTTCTTTAATGAATTCATTTATTCTCCATGAAAAAGACCCATTATTTTGAATATTTTTCATTAAATTCTTGATAATAATTATGAGGATCATCATCAACAAGATCATGGGAAACATGAAAGGAAAATGAATCTAGGTCATGTTGATTGAAATGAGTAGGATCTCTAGGAACCCTCACAACTCTATCATGTGTTAACTGATAATCAGAATTATTGGTGGGAAGTTTGGTATCTTATTTTGAATTAGAACTAGAGCATGAATAAGATCAGGTCATAAGATTAGGATTATGTGTAGTTTCTTGTTCAGTATCCTAAAATTGGGTTTATGGTTTGGTTTCAACACCCTCAACAATTACTGGATCACAACTATTAGGTGTGATGTATTTGGATTAAATAAAACAGGATTCATAAGACAACACATCTCTATTAATTATATAATTTTGGTAACTAGGTTTATCAACACACTATTTATAACCATTGACACCCTTTAGATATCCCACAAAGATACATTTAAGAGCTCGAGGCTTGATCTTGTCAATCTTCACATGAGGATAATAAGTGAATTCGAATACTATTAAGTGAATATAAGTTGGTGTTTTGATGTTTCAAAGTTCTTATAGGGTTTTAAAGTTATTGTAAGAGGAAGTAAAACTATTTATTAATTACACTATCATACTAGAAGCCTTGTCCCATAAGGATTTAAGGAGACCCAAGCATAAAATTATTCTTTAGACTCTCTCTATAATGGTTTTATTCTTTCTTTCAGTAATACCATTCTATTGGGGGTCCCTTACAATTTATTAACTTTAAATCCCCTCATATTGAATGAAAATATAAATTCAGTAGATTGGTATTTTGATCCATTATCAACTCTCATTGTTTTAATCTTTTTCTCAACCTGGTTCTCAACTAAGATTTTCTAGGTTTTAAAGGTCTAAAAAACATCAGAATATTTTTTCACTATATAAATCCACGCCTTTATTTATAAATCATAAATAAAGGTAACAAAGTAAGAACCACCACCATGGGAGGTATTCCTAGTTGGTCCTCATAGGTCAGAATGTATGTATTCTAAGGGGAATGCAGCTTTGAAGTTAGACTTATTAAAGGTTACTCTCTTGGCCTTACCCATTTCATAGTCTTCACAAAAGGGAAGATTTCTTGGTGAAATGTTATCCAACAACCCTTCTTTATTAAGTTATACTAGAACCTTAGAGCTTACATTCCCCAATATCATATGCCATAATAGGGAACTATCAGTATTTGTGTTATACACACTTATCAATATTCTTGAATGGGTATTTCCATTCAAGAAATACTACCCATTAATGAGAGAACCATTTATAATAGTTCTAGGGCCTTTGGGACCTTTAGGAGACATGATTCAGACCTCAAGGTATACCCATTTTGATCCATAATTCCAAAGGAAAATAGGTTCATATGGAAGTTAGTTTCCCACCTAATATCAAGAAAAGCGGTGATGGAGTGGTCATCAAGTTCTATTAAAATAAAACCTCTTCCGTTTACTTTACACCTCCTATCATTTTCTAATAGAACATATCCTTCTACGCTTTCTACTAAATCTAGTAAGGACTTCCTAAAAGGAAATATATGGAATGAGTGATGTTTATCTTCCTTGGAACAGTATCACTTAAAAATGATCGTAATTCCTTGATGTTGAATTTACTTATCTGATGGAACTTCATTGTATATAATTCTCTATACCAAAAAAGAAGATCATATTTGGGATCTCCCTTGACCAAATTTCTTTACCTAGATGATTGGTAACTTGGGAGGTATTTATAAGTCACCTCATGAATCCATCCTCAAAGTTGACTATAATAGATTCTATTAAAACTAAGAGGTCATCCTTATTTGAAAAGACAACTTGATCATGGGCCCTACATTAATCATTATTAGGAACTGAATTAATTAGTGCTAAAAAATTTATTAGTCTTAAGGTTAATGTCATGTGTCAAAAAATCAAGAAAGAAAAGTTGATGCCCGGTTTAATTGTCTTTCCAAAACTAAAGTTATTTAGTCCCAATAATACATTATAAATTATCATATATAATTTTTATGCTCCCCATTAGACTGGACCAAAGTACATATGGATAAGATAATCCCTTACTAAGATCATTCTTTGTGTGAAGATATTTTTTCTTTAAATAACAGTCCCAAAGAGAGTGAACTTTTAGTATTCCCATGCCATATTTTCTTGTATCCCTTAAATAGTATCCTCTATGTTAGGGATGTTAACAGTATCTGACTCAAAGGTTATGAAATTATTTTCCAACCAGTCCAATGAAATATTTCCACTTCTTGATAATCCCACAAGAAGTTGGAAACCATGATTTCAATAGGTTTAATCACTTTATTTAAGGATTTGATCACTAAGTGGACATGCATTGGAATAGATGAGGGAGTACACTAAATAAGAAGATTCCTCCCTAAAAATAAAAAGAAATAGATTCTTCAAGTTATTAACATGCCTAGTGATTTTTTTTAAGGAGTCAAAGTGCTTAATCAGGACCCTTCCATTTGACAACAGAGCTCAAAGATAAGTGACTACAAAATTCTATCGTTTTAAAACAATCTAGATTTATATCATCAAAGATCTTCTAATGTACCAAAAAATTTTGGTTCAGTCCATTTTCACTACCATGGATTGGGATTTATCCAACACTACCCTTTACCATCACTAAAAAAAGTGTTGATAAAGGGTACTTTTATCAGCACTTTTCTTAGCACTAATGAAATTATTTATTTTGTAAGTACTAAAATGATTATTTTTAGCACTGATAAAAGGAATATTTCATAAAAAAATTATATATCATTAAAAGTAATATATTAATATATATTAATATAAAAATAATTTTTTATTGATATAAATATAATATATTTTTAAAAATATGATTTATATAATAATAAATATTTAATCACACTTAATATATAAAATATTCTGTATAAAATGGTTTAGAAAATAATTAATAATTATTAATAATTATTTTTTATTATTAATGAGTAATAGTCATTTAATAAAAAAATTAATATATAAAAAAATCAAAAAATTAATAAATGATCTAAAATAAGTTGAAAACATGACCGGAACTTCAAACGGCCAT
Organism: Viscum album; assembly: GCA_963277665.1. Classification (NCBI taxonomy): domain Eukaryota; kingdom Viridiplantae; phylum Streptophyta; class Magnoliopsida; order Santalales; family Viscaceae; genus Viscum; species Viscum album. Next base: position 818,035,681 of record OY728142.1, read on the forward strand.
AAATTTTGATATAGGTGTCAGTTTTAGTTCTACCATATATCAAATGAAAGAAAGAGAAAATATTTACACTATGGTGAGGGAACCACAATCATCATTATTTTGGGGTCAAAAAGGCTTGGAAGGCCACCAAAATAGAGTTTTTTATCAAGGTACCCCCATTTTTTACACATGATGGAATTTCAACCTCGTCAAAGAGTGTTTTATTAAATGTTTTTGGTAGAGACTCAATTTATTCTCAAGTATTACACTCATATGGATATTATGATATTAAAATCATATCATTTTTCATATTTTACTATTATTTATAATTAAATATATACACATATATACATATTTGTATATATTTACACAAAAAAATTATTTTTATAAATAAAAATGTAAACATATTTATATATAAAATATATTCCTAAATATGTAAACCATATCTAAATAAAAAATAATATACATTTTATTTAAAATAAAAATTTATGAATATTTATATACCTATACAATGTATAATATATATATATATATATATATTGTGTGTGTATGTATTTAAAAACATATATATATATCTAAATATTATAATATATGTATATAAATATTAATATATAATATATGTAAATAAAAATAAACATGTGTAATTATATTTATATACACACACATATATATAAATGTGTGTGTGTGTGTGTGTGTGTGTTTATATGAATGTATATATGTATCAATAAACACACAGACAAAAAAACATATATTAAAAATGTATTTAAAAATAATTATATTTATATATATATATATATGGATCAAAAATGAAATGAAATATATATAAATATATATATATATATATATATAATACAGAACAAACTAATATAGTGTAGTGGTAAAGGCACAATTCTACGATGGGGAGGTCTCTTGTTTGAAACCAAGTAAAGGCAAGGTGTAGTGTTGATAAAAGGCTCTAACAATAACAAAATTTTAGGGGGATGGCTAGATAAGTGCTAAAAAAAGAGGGTTTGGGGTTTAAGAACTCATAAAGGGGGGGTGGTCTCCTACTCTGAATCTATCGTAATTTATAGAAAAATAATTTCCTTTTAAAAATTTCATTTTTTACATTTATCAATGTTGTTTTTTATTTCTCATAAAAGGGCCTTTTATCACATCTTTTTTTTAAATGATAATAGAGAGTCCCTTTTAACAGAACATAGATCAAAAATGATTTTTATCACTAATGAAGTAAATTTCTAGAATTTTAAAAGCATGATCTATAGTAGTTTTTGAAGTAAATTCCACGACGTGGTGTAATTATCTTAGAAGGGAATTTTAATAAAAATTATATTTTTTACTAAAATTATCAAAATCCAAAAGGGAAGAAATTTTTTGGTAAATGTGATCTAGATTTAGAAAGGATTTACATAGTTTAATCATATATAAAGTATTTATTAATTATAAAATAATAAAATATATTGAAGAGTTTATATTTATTTTTGAATAGTTCATAAATGTAAATATAAAATTTTTATATGAAAGACTTATTTTTCAAATATTATTTGAACTATTCTAAAATCATTTTTTGATGATTATATGATAAATGGTTTAGATAAAAACTAAATATGGTGTATTTTAATATAAGTAAATTGTTTATATAAAAATATGAAATGTTTATTATTCAATAACAAAAGTTTTCATAAAAATGTCTCATTATTTGGAATATGAAGGAAGTTATATTAAAACCATGTAAAGGAAAACATGAAAATATTATATTGGATATATATTGGATAAAATTGAATTGTTCATATTTATAAAATCATTAATAATAAAGTGTTTATAGTTATTTTTTTATTAATTCTTCATAAATTTTTATCTCATGTTTAAACATTCTTAATCATTCATCTATTTAATTTATTATTTGATTTATTATTCATGATTATAAATGTTATATTACGAATTGACATGTATTATTAATTTCAAAGTTTTTTATTGATTCTAAGTTATCATACATCAATTTTGGGAGTTATATTTTATGTATGATAATTGATTTAGATTTTCTTCGACCATGACTTTAGTTTGATCAAAAGTCATGTAAAGAGTTACATATCAATATGATTTGAAAATATTTATTTGGTGGACAGATAAAAAAGATTCCAAACTAAATCATCTGATGCATGAATAGATGTAAAGATAATATGTGAGATAAGATAGTGAGATTAAATAACTTTTAAAATACTAAGTGTCAGATTCATTCCAAAGAAAAAAATTTCCAATACCTCAATCATACAACTGGGTAATTGTTGAGTGGATCCTTGATACTTTTATTTATTTCTTTTCATAATTACAAATTGATGGTTCTGGGTGTTGTGGAATCACCTTTAGTGGGTAATATATTAGAATTTCTTTTAATAGAGAGTTTCCTAAAACCTTAATAGAGTATCTTTTTGTGTTAAATTTATAATTAATTTATCAAAGATAAGAAGAAATTGTTTTCCTTGTCGTTGGATCATTTATTATATGTATATATTGATCATCTAAAAACGTTTTCTTGATTTCCTTTATTGTGATGTAAGGATCTAATTGTAGAATCCATCTTGTGGTGATGCACGTGAGTTCATTTAATTTTTGAGAAATTCCAATTTTTTTCTAGTTTCTAGCATAGCAAATCAATTGTATTGAATCGTTCGTATTGATTGATCATCCTTCAATATTGAAGGAATATCTCTTGTGTTTCTCATTCATGAGAGGGGGTGATAAAGAAAAATTCGAGAGATAAATTTGTTGTGCACAACAATTATCTATATCCTAGTTAACTCTACACAACAGACATAACCATCTATTCATAGATATAGGGGTTTAGGTTAAAATATTATTTAATTTTGTACTGGACATTAAATAATATTATAATATTTATTAAACATCATGAAATATAATAATAATAATATCATTATTATTATTTTCTAGTGTGTATGCTAACATGCATAATAAAAAATATTCTTTTTCCAACTTTTAAATTAATATTTATTTCTGGACAGATTCTTGGTCCATTCGAACTCCTCAGAATTTATTGAATAACCAAATATACATTTTTCTTCATTAATAAATTTTTTTATCCAAAAACTTGTGAATAAATATTTATTAAATATAAATAAAATAAATAAATATATTTTATTCAAAACCTGATGAATAAATATTTATTTAATTTATACGATCAATAAAACTTGAACAAAATTATTCTTTGATCTTGATAATAATATGTATTTCATTAATTAAATTAAAATAAAATTTAATCAAGATTAACGAAAACACTAAGTGTGTGAACTACTAGGATTATATATCATTGGCATTAGGTGGTTACACCTAAAATACAAGATTATTGTCTAGAAACTGGTTAAGTCACCTAAGAGAAAGATATTAATGTTGTAGTATTGATAGACACATATGAATTGTCTCAATATAATATAATCCCTTTGTCTCAATATGGTATCAAGAAGGTTTCACATCTATTTCATCAACCTATGTCCTTGATAGGTCTTTCTTTGACTATCTAAAAAAACACATCACTACACCATTCCCATGGAATTTAATGTGATTTTTCTATTCCAATAAAAGGGCTAAGATATAATCTTCCATAAAGATAGAAGGGAAAAATCCTTCGTTGACTTATTCATTAATAACACATCACTCATGAGGCACCCAACATATCAAACATTCCCATTAACTATTATCAACATGGTTTATGAAATACATCTAAGTGAAAGAGTTTTAATATGTATTATTAATAATCTTAAAGTATAAAGACCATTATAGACATTCTCATATAAGAATATTAGATTACACCAAAACATTCTGAATTCCTACTGGTGGGTTTATTCTAATAATCTCTCATCTTGGAGATTACTAAGTAAAAACATCATGAGAACAAGCTTCACCCTCTTACAAGTACCCACACATGGGTATCTATATAATATGTTCCCAATCATAGTACATTATCTAACCACATAACTATATTTAAGAATATCTTCATAGAAATTCAATGTTCTCATCTAATCGGGAACTATTATGACCTTATCAAGGAAACAGATACTATAGAACATTATCACAACAATGTTTTATAGAAAAAAAATATGTGATATTATATTTATATTTATATTCAGTTATTTGAATATATATATGCATGTGTGTGTGTGTAATCCAAAGTACAAAGTATTCGGTTCTAGGGAACCAACTGCAAAAAACTGTCACTTTCACTAGAGCCAACTATTAATGACTAGTTAGTCCTCACGTGAAAAAAAAATTCTTCTAGTAAGTATGTCTACAACTAATAGTCCTACCATTATTATATGGATAGGGTTTGTAAATCCATGAGCCTATGTGAAAAATCTATTTTTTGAAACATTACTAGCTTTAGAAAATCTCTCATATAGTGATATAACATAGTATCCACCTATTATTCTCATGTCAGAATCCTAAAATCCTGAAAAAATATATATTTATAGATTACCATTAAATGATAAATCTATTTCTTTTGGTATAACATAAAATTGGAACAGGATGTTGGTAAATTACTTCTTAAGCTGCATTATAAGCCACAATGTACTTGGATATTATTTAACGGGAAACCACTAGCTATAATAAGTTTTTCTTACATATTACCTTGTACTTTTCTATGATACTAGATCAAATTGAACTAAGTGTAGAAAAGTGTTAAATCCACTTTATTACTAGTATTTCCACTTCTCCAAACACCATGAACTTATCTAGTTTTACTTTTCCAAACACAGTCAGATGGTTATAATAACAAGTATATGAAATATTTTTTGGATATTTTTTTATATTCACCAACTATGATTTATGCATATGTGATATGAAACTTCAGTACATATCATGTCACATGAGATGAATTCCTAGAACATAAGATTTTTAAAATATTTTAATATTAATAATCTCTTCCTATTCCCATTCCTGTTATAGTGGAAGGATTATACACCAATAAAAATTCAGTCTTGAATTTTTTTAACTTTTATTTTATAATACTATGTTAATATATTTACTATGACACAATATAGAAAAATCAAAGATCTATTATGTAGATAAATTCCCCAGAACATGATTTCTATTTTAAGTAATACTTGGATAAATTTCATTCCATACTATTAAGAAAATGGTAATACACAATAATTGTTTTCATATGTTATCGAAATATTTATCTTGAAAACTGATAGCACTCCCACTAACCAGTTAAAGACACATGTCACTCATTAATCCAAAGGAATATTCTAAAATCACTATGTATGATTTATCATAAATAAATTTATGTAATAAAAATATCTTATTTTCATTTATTGATCTCACTGAACCCTTTTAGTTATGTCTGGTAGACATATACGTAGGGTCTCTTTTTTTGTCGCTTCATATAAACATCTTTCATTCAGATTCCTCTAAATGATGTGTCCTTTAAAATATATATCCCAAAATCACGATCATATAAATATGATTTGATAAGTAAAATTATAAAAAGATTTTAGTCATTATTAATGGTGAATATTTTTTGTCATAGACTAAACCTTTCAATAATATATTATGTTATATGTGTATCGTCTTATACCATCCACATCTAGTTTCTCTTTAATACTCACCAGTAGTATGAAGTCAAATAAATATTCAAAATAGGGATTCCACGAATCTTGAAACATGGATCCCATTACTTGAATTATACATAATTTTAAACCATATCATATTACATATTTAATTCTTCTTTATTTTAACCATTATTCTGAAATAATAATATATGTATCACCCACTGTAGTGAACATAAACCACCTCTTTGGTAATATATTATTATATAATATGGGTTCTTGGAACTAGTGATCCAACTAAACTCAGTGGAGTCTATTATTACTAGGACTACTCATGTGCATCTAGAGCCTTAACCCATAGAAATTATTTATCCTCCCACTATTTTCAAAAATATAGGATTCCTTTATAGAAAAATAGTCAATCTTGACTACATAATAATATCAATAGTGGCTATAATATCATTAACTTGGATTCACCTTATTTTTTTTGATTGTTGTTTGTAGCTAAGGCCATCTTTTAGAAAAACAGTTTTCAAAAAAAATTATGGTAGTGTCCTAATAGATTATTATCATATTGAAATTGATATGATATCCATTAAGCAATATGGTTGGAATATAGTTATTTGTTGCATTCTTATTTGAAAAACATGTCTTGGAAGGAATAATGAATGATTTTTGAATATATATAAGACTCATCATTGCTCTTCATTTTACTACAATTGTGAAATTTATGTATATAAGGAAATCTAAGTTAGGGAAAACCTTTTCTCCACATATATAATCAATGATTACTTGGATAAGATGTTTTCCTAATAATCCAGATCAAAGATTCCTCAATATTTTCTATGTGGAATTATTTACTTCACTAAGTGTTTTTAAATTTTTTTAAATAAATCTCATGAAGTATATGAAGTTACCTTTAGCTTTATAATAGTTTACATGACCATGTTGAACTAATTTTAAAAGTTTTGGGATGTACCTTTATTTATAAAGGTTTTTTTATCTAAAACATGATAAGTAGTTTGTTTGTGTGTATAGTGTATTAGCTCAATTGAGAATAAAAAAGTTGTATGGTTATAAATAGTTAAACTAATTTATGTTTTATTTGAAAAATAATTTTCATGAAATAATCTAGTAAGATTCTTATATTGTATATAAATCATTCATTTAAATTGATATATATGATTGAAGAGTTACTAAATTTTTATTTTAGTATTAAATTACCTTAATATAATTTATTCCAAAAGGAATATAATTTATCATTACATCTAGTCGGAAAATAATATAAAGGTTTTGGTAAAACTTATTATAGACATAAATCAATCCAATCTAGTAATGAGAAATAGTGATCTCCCCTTAGCTCACATAGAAATCAACCTTTCTCAACTCATTTTGATTTCACTCCATAACCATTCTATTCTTGATCATTCACTATATTTAAATACATATATGTGGTAATAATATTGTATTTAATACACAAAATGTGAATAGAAACCTAATGAATATACCTCAACTAAATGCATCTTTTTGCTTCTTCAATTCATTTCAATTTCTTTTCCAGTGTCCATTCTTTCCACATAAGAAGAAAATAACCTCTAATTTTTTATTTGGAATTTGAATCTTATGTCTCTTTAAAGGACTCCATAAAGTATTTTTTTTATTTGTATTATCCATGGGATATTTAGCCTTTTCTTTTAAAAATTTCACTAAAAGGGTTGGATAAATAGGTTTCAAACAATCCTTATAATATTGATGAAGTATGGAGAAAAGTTTCTTGAATTATTTCTCTATTTTTATTTATTTGATATTCAAAAAATATGTATTACCATGATGGTAATGATAATAAGATAATATTAATGGATGATTTATTATCCTAGTGGAACCTCAATTTCATTATCTGGTCAATATACCCTAGAATTTTCATAGCATGATCAGTAGCTAGATTCCCTTCTTCAAATTTACATTGATATATGGTGTATTTGTAGCCTTTCCTTCTCTTTCTCAATATAATAGAGGTGTAATATTATGGTGTGTGCATTCATGTACTTATGTGATATCATAAACTCTCTGAACATAGTTGATAATATAATACAACAAAAATAGGAAGAATCCTTAACATATCTCTGGTAGGCATCCTTTTCACCTTCACTCACCTATCTGGGTGGAAAAATAGTAATAGGAGATCCCAATGCATAATAAAAACTCTTTAGTAATATTTCATCGCATAAATTATTATACCATATCCAAAAAAAATTAAAGACATACCCTGAGTTAAGGAATGATCTCACTGTATTCGTGGGTTTTGTTTCTATTTTCTACAATAATTAAAAAAGATAATTAATACTATACATGATTAAAAATTATATGATAAATAATAAAAATTAATTTTATTAATTCCCCCACTAATTTATCAAGTCTAAATAGCCCTCACTATTAAACTTGGAATATCTGTTTTCCCTAACATTCTAGTAGCAAGGATCCAAATTTCCTTTCTTATAATCAAGAAACATGCCATGAAAATTACTAGAAAGTATTTAGGTATTAGTCTTTCCAACTATAGTCTTGAAACTCCTTGATCTATTGAGTGAACTCCCTGATCCAAAAAGCCTAACTTATATTTTCTCAAAACTTACCTCAAAATTAGTATTGGATATATTAGTCTATTAAACCCAAGACATATTTGGTTATGTCGACCCACTATCTTAGCTAAGACTTCACAATACTTAAAATTTCCCTTGATGGAGGCCAAACTGAAACTTAAACTATGGGTTCATCTTAATCCATAAAATTGAAGTTTGGATGAATTAATATTAAATTGAGGTATTTTTATTTATTATGTATAAATTTTATGTTTTTATCCTTTGCATAGACTGTTAATATTAAGTTGATTTTACATAATTAACTAAACATGTTGGATAAAACATTTACACATAATCCATTTATTTCAATTCCATATTTTCACATTAATTCATTTATTTATGTGATAGGAGTCTTTCATCCAAAAAATAAATAATGCATAAGTCTAAATCAAATAAATAATTAATGATCTCATCACAAGCTTATCTAAATGTTTGATTTATTGAAAGGGGAATGAATTAGCCTATGACCTAGGGAAATAACTCCTTTTTTCAGTCTTGGTGTGATTTCCAGCATTCCACATGTCTACCTTTATATTATCTGAGTTGGAATCCTTATGGTTTCATCTTGAACCGCATCCACATGCCTTGGGATACTCTATTATTTCAAGTATTTATAACTCACATGTAGGTGAGGGGATCCAAAGTATTAATTAAGGGGAATTACATAAATATCTTCAAAGACATAGGTCCTATAAAATTATGGAGGGAGGGATGACATACAGGGCTTAAAATTTAATTTAATATTAAATAATTAAAAACACATTAAATAAATTAAATTAAAACATTCAACACATATACAGCTCTTGGTCAATCTCATGAATGGTCATACATGAAATGTATATGAAAAAGTGATTGGATAACATTCATTTCTTATTAATTCATTATTATTAATATAAATTTAATTTCAATAATTAATTGGTTGATTAATTGATTAATTAATTAACTTTCATCTTAATGACCATCCAAACTTATTTGTAGATACCTATCATTAATGGAATTCATGGAAAATAAATATAAGAACTAATAAATGCGTATTTTTTACAATAAATTAATTTAGAATTTAAAATTCTTTAAAACCATTATAAAATTGTCAAACATAATAGGTACCAATAAATAAAATAAGGTTTTAATGATAAAATTATCAATTTATGGTAATTTCATCCTTAAATTAATTAGGAGACTACATGACATGTACTTACAAGTTACACTCCATGTATCATGGTTATTGTGTATCGGGGTTACACATCTAGGGATTCAGTGTGTTCCACAGTTGGACTACACAACGTGTAAAAGTTAGCTACATGTCATGTATCACTCTTGATGTGTGTCTATGCAACCCATTGAAGGAATCAATGTGTTATTTAGATAAAAATCCACACGATGTGTATAACGGATACACATCATGTGTTATACTTGTTGTGTGTCTATTTGACCCACCAAATGGCTTGGTGTGTATGTAGGATGTGGAAAATGATGAACTGCATATCTTTTACACTTTAGACACATCATTTATATAATCAATGATCCAGGATTTTCGTCTCACGTGATTTGAATGTGTTTATGAACAAACAGGATGCAAAAATATCTCTGCATAACCATGTATACTACATGACATGTACACCAGCTAAACGCAATGTAATCCAATGTGTCATGTTACAGTTTTTTCCAGTCAACACATGGTGTGAAATAAATGCATTGGGTGTCATTTATTGCACGGTGTGTCATGTATCCCGCAATAAGGTCAGGAGTAGTGCACTTGGGTACATGGTGTGTACTCTGGAAACATGTCATGTTGTCCCAGGTTATCTGACTAGAATCCTTGACACTTCTCGATGGTATCACTGGTTATTCTTAATATTTTCTTAGACCTTTATGAAAATGAAACACAAGACAAACATGATTAATATGTTGATAACATGTTAATTCAAATCCGATTAAATAATGAATAATATTAAATGAAAATAAAACCACTATTGTGCATAGATCAACAAGAAAATAAATAATTATAAATTTAAAAGTTTCCCCTTTGATACCACTTAAAGGTTTCGAGTGCAGCGGAACCACCTTTGGTGGGAAAAATATTAAAATTTCTTCTAAAAGTGATTTTCTTGAAACCCCGATATATGATATTCTCACATTAAAATTATAATTAATTTATTTAAGATTAGAATAAATGGTTTATCTTGTCATAGAATACTTTACTTGATATAGATTTTGATCATCTGAAAACCCTATTAGGGATTACCTTTGTTGGTTGTAAGGATCCATGTGTAGAATCCCTTTAATAGTGATCCACATGTGCTCCTTTGTTCTCTGTGCACTGCCAATTGATTTCTGGGTGCTTACACAGTTAATAAATTATCTTGAATCATTTGTGTTGATCACTCGTCCTTGAAATTTGAAGGAAACTCTCTTGTGTTTCTCATTCTCGAGAGGGAGAGAGAAAGAGGAATTCAAGAGATAAATTCATTATGAAAAATGATACTCTATTTCTCAATTAACCCTACACAATATACATAACCATCTATTCATAGAGTTGTGGTTTATATCAAAATATTATTTAATTTTATACCAGCCCTTAAATAATATTATAATATTTAATAAAACTCATCTACATAATAATAATATCATTATTATTATTTTATACCTTGTGAAATAAATTATACAATAACAAGTATTATTTTAGCAGTATCTAAATTAATATTTATTATCAAAAGTGGTCTTGGTCCGTTCGAACTTTTTAGAATTTATTAAATTCCCGAATGAACATTATTATACATTAAGAAGTATTTTTATCCACATACCAATGAATAAATATTTATTAAATATTCAATAAAATAAATATATAAATTTTATTCATAATCCATTGAATAAATATTAATTTAATTTATGTGATCAATAAAAGTTGAATAAAATTATTCCTTATCCTTGAGAATAAAATGTATTCTATACATTAAATTCAAATATAATTTTTCAAGATCAATGGAAATACTTAGTGTGTGTCCCTCTAGGTTTCTTTCCTGTTTACATTAGGTGGTATTCCTAATGTATAAGATTATTTTCTAGAAATGGGTCAAAGATCCCAAGAGAAAGAAATTAATAATGTAACATCAACAACCACATATGAATGCTCAATGTATAATATAATCTCTTTGTCTTAATATCTCATCAAGCAGGTTGCACATCTTCATCACCAACATATGTGCTCGATGCGCTTTTCTTTTACTATCTAAAAAAAACATGTTGTTTCACCATGGATATGGAATTCAATGTGACAACTCTATTCCAATCAAATATCCTAGTTATAAGTGGATGGGAAAAATCTTTCCTTAACCTATTCCTTAATAACACATCACTCCTGACACACCCAACATATCCCACTTCACCAAGAACTATTATCACCCTGGTTTATGAAATACATCTAAGTCCACAAGTTATAACATGTATTAATAATAATCTTAAATTTTAAGGACAATTATATAGTTTCATATAGAGGAAAATATGATGACACTGAAATATAAATAATTCTTATTGGACTATCTATTTTCATAATCTCTCATCTTGAAGATTACTAAGTGAAAACTTCATGAAAAGAATCCTAATCTTCTTATGAGTACTCACACCTATTGAACTATATACTATTTTCCCAATCATAGTACGTTATCCAACCATATAACTATATTTAAGAATATCATCATAGTATTTTAAAGTTCTCATCATTGTGGGGAACTGTTATGACCTTATCAATGTGATAGATACTCTAGGATATTATCGCATCAATGTTATGCATAAGAAAAAATAGTATATGATAATATATTTATATTAGTATTCACTTCTTTGAATATATATATGTGTGTGTGATCCCAATTATAAGTATTTGGTTCTAGGAAACCAACCAAAACACAAATTCACTCTTTTCTTGTTATAATTTATTAGATTGTTCTTATTATCCATTTGTTTTTATTATTATGTTATTTTAACAACTTTATTGAAGAATTTATCTAGGTATAAAATATTATTTATTCTATTATAGTAGTAAATGTATTACATATCTAATTTCTCTCAAAGGATGGTATATTTCATACTGAGATAAAAATATTATGTACTGGAATTTTTATAGAGGAAAAAATTTACACATTCTATAAAGATTTAAAGAATATGATATGTATTAAATTTTTTTCTAGGGATAAAATTTTACGTATCATTAGAATTAGAGGAAAATGTATTATGTATTGATCACTAAAATATTGTGCATGTTACTTCTAGAAATCTACCTAAGTCCAAAATATTACACAATGCAATGCATATTGAAAATTGTACACATTACAGCTACAGTTTAATTTAATACACATTTTACTTCTAAAATTATTCTTAAGTCGTATATATTACACATATATTTTGAGTTTTAAGAAATATATTATGCATTATCAAAAGGTGATTGTCTTTATAAGCCAAATATGTTATGTATAATGTACTCTGTTCAAAATTTCTATTACCCATCACAGAAATTTTATAAGTTAAAGAAATCAAATCATAAATTATTGGGTGGTGGTTTCATGACTGATAAGAGGTTTATCTATCCTAACCTATGATTTATATCAAGAATTAAGGTAATTATTTGACCTTGGTTAATTTATACTATGTGATATTACATATTCATTTTTTATAGAAATGCATGAACTATTTACAAGATGACTCAGAGTGCATTAATTCATGGAGATTATTTTAAATCCACCATTTTGGATATCAAATCCCTTATATTAGGTAGATTTTGAATAAATTTTTTCCCAGCTCTGAATTAGTTCATTATTTTCAAATAAATATTTTCAACTACTTGTCTTCAGAAAGAAAAAATCAATGAATATGAAGGCTGAAGATTGATTGTTATGATGAGATCTCTATAAACAGAGATTCCACAAAATAAGAAACAAGAATCTAGCATGATCGATAGGATTTTTGAAATTATATATGATCACAATAACAATGATCTGGATGTGAATAATTTCACTATATAGAACTTCATTGATAAAGTGATCAAGCTGCTACAATTGTTCAAGATTCATCTATTTAAAACTAGTTTATTTTATTGCTTTATAATTTTTATTTTGTTTATTGTAATATTTTATTCTTTCCCTCCATAATGATTCTTTTAGAGTGATGGAAAGTGTAACAAACTTGACCAAAGGTCACTCAACAATAACACAGATCAGTGGTGCCACATCACCTCAGGCATTCCTCCCCATATTCTAGAGTCTACCAATCAATGATGAGGGTGTGAGGTGGTATGGTGGGAAGATTATACCATCTTGTCCTGGTAGTAAAAGTATTAAAATAACATACAATCACATAAACCATGTTTAAGAACATCACAAACAATACAAGGAAAGTTTCAAAATAACTGCAGTATCAAAATGCTATAACAATGGGGTATACTATACATGTCACAATGGATCCCCAAAACGTTGATCATATACATATGATAAAAAATAAAAAAATAAAAATAAATTGATAACCCATCCCTAACTGATAATGAGTCCATCATGTTACCATCATCAATACTCGTACTATCATGTCAAAAGGATCAAAATACAATGGTATTTTTCCCTAAAACTATCCTTATGACCAAATAGTGATATCTTCTCAAGTACCCAAGTGTCATAGAGGCCTAAGAAGGGTGTTAGTATAACTCAGTAGGCCATAACCAATGGCCTCCCAAACACAACCCGTCTGAAATAAAATTTCATTAATAAGTGCTAAAATTATTTTTTAAGTAATTAAATAAATTTAAATAAAATTACTAAATAAACATTGATTTTATAGATCCATGGTGACAGCCAAAATCAAAATATACCTTCATTAATCCTTGGTTCTATGACCCTAATAGACCATAATTTTTTGGTCGGTATTATGGTGTCTCTGAGCATGCCACAATGAACATGAAAACCATAGTATAACAAGAACCCTTTTGGGTGGTTTCCATGTAAGTATGATGACCACCATAGAGGGTTTTTTCCATGTAGGTAATAAAACCAACCTAGAGGCATTTTCTATGTAATTATCACAGCCTACCTAGGGAAATATTTCACAACCTCTATAATGGGAGTTTTCATAACCACCCTTACGTGTGTTTCCATAACTTTCTAGTAGAGAGTTTTCACAACTTCCATAAGGAGTGTATTCATGAGCTCCCCGTATAGAGAATTCATAGCCTACCTATAGGGAGTTTTTTGTATGAGTCCAATAATAAGACAAAAAAAATCTTAAATCTCATTCTAATTTATCAATTCAAGGTCCCCTTACTAATTCATCATCATTTTCCATTTACACCACTTGTTACATTCCACATTTAACAATTAATAACTCACTCAACAATTCAATTCAATTCGTGAGCCATCAATTCATTGTATATCCTCCATTTACCATTTCAAAATCCACGACATACAATTTTACTATAAAAATATCATTATGAGGTACACCTTCCATTTCATGTCAATAAATTTCCATTTAATAGTATTTTTATTCATAAAAAGTCCTAATTACAGTCTAGGGAATCCCCTTGGAATCACCCTTCATTTCACTAGGGGCCATCAGGATTTCAATTCCATTTACAAAATAAATTATTATAGAACTCTATTTTATAATCATCAATTGAAATCAAAATTTTCATTTTTAATACATTTTACACATAGTAATCATTAAATTATTCCAACCTATACAAGGTTAAGGTGACCACTAGATTCATCCCATTAAAATTATCCATTTAATTTTTATAAAAGATATCTTATGGTTTGTTTGGAAAATTCGGAGGTAAATTTCATTAAAAATGAATACCACTATGAATCACCTCTTTCTAAAGTTCAATACATGTAAAAGAGGCCTTAAAATATGGACAAATCAAGTAAATCCCTTAAATTAAAATTGAGTCATTACCCAGAAAATTCAGTATGTCCTCACAATGCATCAGTTAAATAAAAATATAGAGATATTATGGGTTAAATTTATAGACCACATACCTCATTCTTAGAATGGTCTAATCACCCAATATCATCTTTAAATTCATCCTAAAATGGAAGAAATTGAGAAATAATATGAAATCATTTAAAACATTGCATATTAGAAAAAACAATCGGGTCACTGCTTGATAATGAGAGAAAACAAGAATATAGGGAAGTTGAGTCCTAAAATTACATCCAGGTCTTTACCAAAATAAATAGAAATAAAAATGGTAAAGGGTTTAGAGAGTTCTACCATGGAAGAGTGGAAAGGGTAGGTGTTCACAAAAGAGAGAGACCCTCACTGAAATATGAAGGAAAATCTAGTATGGGGTTTAAGAAATTATGGAGTAAAAAGACCAAAATACCCATTTAAAAACACCCAACAACCTACCGCTAGCCATATGGTTCCCATCAGTTAGTTAGTGGGACTACAATAACATGTTGCAGTCTCATATCCTCTCCTCGGGCCCCTAGTTCACTCTCGTTACCACTCCTACACCCAAAACACATTCAAAAAGATTTTTTGATCGAGGTTCAACAAAATCTAGAAATAAATATACCTCAAGTAATAGTCAGAATCTTATAACCCCAACTCCATATAATATCTCACCCTTTGTCTATATGCATGATCATCACCAAGACTTGATTCATAGACCAATTAAATATGTCCCACTAGTTATATTCATAAAATACTACAGTCAACCTAGGTCCACTAATTAAATGGAATACCAATAAGGTCATGCATCATGACACCAATCATTCAATCGATTCCATTATGACACCCTGACTTCTGATGGCATCTTTGAATTCCCACTTTACCATAAACACGCCTCATAGATTCAAACCACTAGTCTGAATCATATCATTCTCACCTAAAACCAGACCCTAAAGCACAACCTTACTCCTAAGAATACTTTTCACACAAGGCCTCACCTCCAAATTCATATCATCACACCACTCCAGATTCTCAAATTCCCACTGACTCCATTATTATACAGCCCATTTCTTAGTAGTCGCAACTAGTCTCATCACCTGATCATCACTTGTATATCACAGTTATAAAACAACATTCATATGTGAGGAAATAGGTTATGACATCAACACCATCCATTAACAGGGCCTGAATTTACCAAAATTATCCAAAAAAGACCTGGTCAAGATTGATGCACATTTTCCACATCCAAACAAACTACCCAATGTGGTTTCTAATCCACCACATTAAATTATACATAAGAGAATAGTTCAGACCTCCTCTAGAAAACTTATCTTAAAACAACCATCTTACACTAACAACATGCCATTAAACTATTAGGTAACACTGCCTCAAATCCTGAATTAAATTATGTGATCATCTAGACACTCACACCAATTTTCATACATGACACCCAATGTTCTTTCCATGACTAAAACTCCAATTGGTCAAAAAAATGTCATACCCTGAGCACTAATGCACCAACGAATCAACCCATGCTTAGACTACTCAATTAGTTCAGAGAAAATATGGTAAAATCATATCCACCCAATCAACATCATCATAAGAAAATGATCACTAACAATTTATCTTATTACACTCATGACCCTTCTACATGGGGGTCGCAATAACCCAACCTATAAAGTACTCACCATTTTATGAGTGACCTCACTATCACACTACTAAACCAAAAAAAATTGATATCCATAACTCAATTCATGTTCTTCACCAAACACAATGGTTTGAGTTTATTATCCTTCTCACATTCCTACATCAAAATAAATATCATAAATAATTTGTTCTTGGATCATGGGGATGAAATCATTATCATAGCCCATAATTTATTTTGTAATGAAGTTTACACCCCTCACAGTAAATGGTGTAGTTCCAACCACATGACTTCACTTAATCACTTGACCAACACCAGATGAATATTTTCCTTCATCAAAATTTTTTTGTCACTCCATCCAAGACAAACTCATATTCCTAAACACTTTCACCCATAGTTAGAGAAACACAACATGACTATGTCATCCCAAATCATTACACTCATCAATATCCTTCGTTAATGAAAGGATCTTTAAATTACCTCTCAAGAACCCCAATCATTATATCCTCAAGAATTTAAATAATTTTCTAGTTCACCTCACTCCGAATGAGACTTACCAGTTAGACCCTAAAATGGACCTCTAACTCTCTAGTAAGCATTCATGAATTTAGGTTCACAATGGAACCACATCCATAACATCACATGATTGGATAACTTATAAACACGATCCCTTTACATAGGTAGTGCATATTACCTTGTTATCATTGAAACCCTAGAGTCACACACTCCCCTATGATTGAACATAGATCCTGACTCACGATCCCATTAGTCGTATCTCATTGAGACTAGGCTTGTGTGCCTAAACCACTAACCATGCACTAAAGACATGCCAATTCCATTAAGAAATAATACCCTTAGTGTATCATTTTTAACATAAAGCATCTTAACATGGAAAAATTTAAGTTCACAATTTCCCTCTAATGGGCATCATTATAGAATCAAAAGAACCTACCCAAGATATCATTATGTGTTGAAGTGAACGCAAGGTTAATGGGGTTAGGCACTCAACTGAACTTTCCCTTTGAAACCCAACATAGACACCCAAAACACTAGCAGTCAAGGTGATTTACATCACTAAGAACTGGGAAACTCACATGACCTTCCTTAAACCCTTAAGGGTTTCCACTTGTGTAAAGTGTTATATGCCCAATCTAATTACACCTGATAGGCCTATGTCACCAGTAATAACATCCTCAAGTCATTTCTCTATGTGTAAGACAAATATTCAAAGGTACTTACCATGATCAAACATTAAATGAAAACATTTACCCATTATTTCTCCCTCTAAGGTACTCATAGAATCGAGTTAACCCCAATCATGGGTTACCCAAGCACATCATAAGGCATTGACTCACTAAACTCGAGCCATATCTAAGGGTCAAAAGGTTCTCCCACCTAGAATACACATCATATCTCATATAGTTAAAAACACATGATTAAACATATCATATTTCTTTCATACTTACAAGACATCTAGAGTTCCTAAACACCCATCTCTAAGGTTCTAGGACATATACACAATGGAATCTTCTTCTATAATATCATCCTACAGTAGATCTAGAAATTATGATATATTATGGTTATCAATGTCATAGATTAACATAATGTCACATGAGACATAACACTCTGCCACCAAACACACCACACATCAAGAGGTTTTCATTAACCAGGCTCTCTTATAATACCCTTCTACCCTTACTAGGGTCAATTCATATCTCTAGACATAAGGCCCACACTAGAATTCACTCTAATTAGAGATTTTACAACATCACACTTCAAAGGAAATTATAACAGTCCAAATCCCCTAATATTATTTCACCCCATAAATAGGAATCACATAACTTAGGTGATCTAAACAACCCCATAATTTAGGTTCAATTAAACTACATAATTTTTTGGGCGCCATTTACTCTTCAAGGCTTTATGTCTTTTATTTTTGTCATAGGTTTTAAATTTTAATCCTTTCCATTATTTTTCAAGATTCTACATTTCAATTGTTCATCAATTATTTGGATATAATATTATAGGTTTTCTTAGACATAATTCCTTTCACATGTTATAAGGTAAAAAAAATATTATAAATTTCTTACTAACACTTTATTTAACTAAAACTATCATATAATAATTCATTTATATCTACATGTTTAACATAGACCAACTCAGGGATTTTTACAAAGTAGAATGACACTGTATACTTATATTAAAAATCACTATATAAATTCATGAGGATACATTATATAACCAAACCCTCTCAATTAATTGAATCTATATTGTTATATAAATTACTAACTAATATAAATCATATATAGTATATAATTCACTAGAACATGTAAATCACAGGAAGGTATGGATCACATGAAATATACAGATGACATATAAGTCATATGTTCTTAGAATGATTAATGAATACACATACACTCTCTTACTATAATTGGATAGAGTAAAACCCCCTAAATAATAACATCATAATATAAGTGCATCACACAATGTAAAAATAAAATACAACAGTAATATTGAATCCAAATAAAAATAAGTCTCATCCCCAAAAAATTGGGTTTCCCTCATGTGTGGGTTGATTACTCTTAGGAATGAGCTCATTACCAATCCCCAACACATCTTATCCTCCATTTTACCATGCCAAATTAGTAAGATAAAAAAATAAAATATAGCTTTTATAGCAATTTGTAATGTGTCGACTTACAGGAGACACAAAAATTCCCTATACTGATGGTGCCACATTACCTTAGGGATACCTTCCCAAATAGCATAGGATTTTGAACAATGATGAGGATATAATGTGGTGTGATAGGGATACTATACCCTCTAGTTAGAGTATAAATAATATTAGAATAATAGAATATCACACAAACTAAGTCGAAGAACATCATAAAAAACAAGGTAAGTTCTAAAAAAACTATATTAAAAAAATGCTATATCAATGGAGTATTCTGTACATGTCAAAATAGATCCCTTAAAGGTGGATCATATACATAGGATAACAAAATAAGAAAATAAAACTGAACCTACAACTCATTCCCAATTGGTTGTGAGTCCAGCAAAGTACTATATCCATACTCCATCCTATCATGGAAAATGGAACATTATAAAATCATACTTTTCCCTAAACCTACCCTTATGAAAAATAGTGATATCTGCTCAGGTACCTAAGTTCCATGGATTCCTTAGCCGAGTGTGAGTACAACTCAGAAGGTCACCACTAACGACATCCCAAACATAACCATTCTAAAATAAAATTTCATAAATAAGTGATAAAATTACTTTTTAAATAGTTAAAGTAATTTAAATAAAATATTTAAATAACCACAATTTCCTAGTCTCCATGGTGAAACCTGAGATTGGAATATACCATCATCAATCCTCATGTTTATAACCTAGATTGACCATACCAACTTTGTCCAGTGTTAAGGTGTCTCTCAATATATCATAGTGCCTTGCTAACCATAAAATCATAACCTCCCTTTAAATTGTTTTCTATATAAGTATCATGATCACCCTAGATGGGTTTTTCATGCAGGTATCACAACAACCCTAAAGGTTTATTCCATATAAGTATCATGACCACCCAAAGGGGAGTTTTCACAACCTCTATGATGTAATTTTTTCCACCACCCTTATGGTTGTTTTCATGACCTTCCTATAGGGAGTTATCATGACCTCCACAAGATGTGTATTTACCACCACCCCTTATAGAGTATTTACAAAACCCCTTATGTATTTTTCTATATGAGTCCAATCACAAGACAAAACAAATCATAAATGTTATTCCAATTTACCATTTCAAATTTCTCTTATGAATTCATAATTTTTTCAATTTACACCATTGGTTATATTCCATATTTAGCAATTAATAATTCTCTCTACAATTAAATTCAATTTATTATCCATTAACTCAAAACTTAACATCCATTACCCATTTCATAAGACATTGTTTACTATTTTAATATAAAAATATCATTTCAAGGTACACCTTCCATTTCATGTCAAACAATTTCAATTCACAAACGTATTTATTAATGTAAATTCAAAATTAAAATATTGGTAATCCACTTTGAATCACCCTTCATTTCAAAAGGTATCATTTTTCTTTCAATTCCATTTACAACATGAATGATTGTGAAATTCCATTTCAAAATCATCAATTGAAAACACAATTTCCATTTTTAATCTATTCTATACATACTAATCATTTCTTTAATCCAATATAAACAAGGTCAAGGTGTCTACTAGAGCCACCCCCTTAATATTACATAATTACTTTTTTGGAAAATGTATATTTTGTTTTTTTTTTTGAAAATTCCAAGGTTAATTTCCTAACTAAGTCATACCACTAAAAATCTTTTCTTTCTAAAGTTAAAGAAATATAAAAGGGGAATTAAACTAAAGAAATTAAAATTAAATCCCATAATTTAAAAAGAGGTTGATACTGAGAAAATCCTGTATTACCACATAATATAACATCTAAATAAAAATATAGAAAGAATTTAGGTTAAATTTAGGGACCACCAACTTCATGCTTAGAAAGGTCTACTCACCCAAACTGACTTCTGGTTCAACCTAAAATTGAATAAATTAAGAAATATTATGAAATAAGTAAAAATAGGGAACATTAAATAAACATATAAAGACACTGATTCACACCAAAAGAAGACATTAATAGAGTTATGTTGAGTTATTGACTCTCCTCAATGACTTGATCACACTAAATGGAAACAGATACAGGAAGCGGTTGAGAGAGTTCCACCATGGAAGAGAGGAAATGGGAGGTTATCACAAAGGGGATATCCCCTAGCTAAAATAGTTTGGAAATTAGGTAAGGGGGTTTAAGGTATTAGGGGGTAAAAGGACTAAAATTCTCCCTTTTAGAAAAACAACCAGCATCCCACCACATAGCAACTAGGTTCCCATCAACTAGGAAGTGGGATTGTAGTAGCATTTTTTAGTCCCAATTCCTATCATTGGGCCCTTATTTTTCTCTTATTACCTATCCTAGACCTAAAACACTCTCAAACATTGGTTTTTATTAAGCTTCAACAAAATTAAAAATGAAATTTACTTAAGGAAAAGGTCGGGATCATATAAGAAGTGATCTCTATGGGATACAAAACTGTGTGACAATAATCGAAGTAGAAATTTTCATGATTGGAGGGGTGGAAAAGTATTTTTAAATATTATGAGAGTGTGGTGGGAATATTTTTACCACTCTGGTAATGATTAGGGGAATAATATTGGATATAAGAGCACATAGACCCTCAAGTTTGATGACATGGGACTAATTTCTCTATTGTATGGAAGCTGATATCACAGTGTAACCAATGAGGTCATGTCATGACACTAACACCCCAAGTCCCACATCGAGAGAGGGTGTGTTCCAAGAATTCATATATATATATATATATAATATGGTAACTCTTCTCTACCAAAAGGCCTTTTCTAGTAATTGTTAGTGATCCATAGGGGAGAAAAAACCGTGAGGTGGTGATCCAAAAAAAGAATATCATGATTAGAGGGGTGGTTAGACTATGTTAGTAGATCTTCCCCTTTGGGTTTTTTGAAAAAAAAATGTGATTTTTAATTATGAATATACTCCCCCAGTATTTTTTATGTAGGAAACCCCTATAAATTAGACTTCTCTTTTAGGGTTCTCAAATATCCTTAACCAATTGTTTCTTCATACTTTACCCCCCCTTTGATAATAAAATTAAAAGGATTATTTGACCTTAGTTAAATTAATTATTTGAAGTTATATGATGTGTTCATAGATCCAAATCTATGTAAGGAGTATTAAATTAATCTATAATCCTACACAAGACAAATATTGGTGTGGAAAATAGGAGAATTAATAAAAATGCATCAATGTTATTCACACTTCCCCTGATCAAGGCCACTTTGTTGTAACACCTTCTACTTTGTTTCAACACCCACGAATAATATCTACCCTTAATTTTTTTAATTCTAATAATATTTATAAACTAGAAAAAAAATATGACCAAATATAGTATTAATTTCAATGGGGAAGGGGTAATTCGAACCTCCTTAGCTTGAAGAAAGTGGTTGAACTCATAGGCTAAAAATATTCTTCTCGAGTGCATGAGATACCAATGGATTCATGAAAATATCATCCACTAGAACTTGATTTCTATAAAATATCATCCTATCTATATTGTTATTTACTTTATACTTTATTAAATGGCACTGGATTTTAATATTGTTCTTGTGAAAGTGATGAACTGGATTTTTAGACAACTAAAAACCACTATTCTATCACATTAAATCATCATTTAATATTGTACAAATTCACCAATGTCTTACAGTAATTTTATAATCTATATGAGTTGTGTATAATATTTTTTTTATTGAGATATGTTATACCTACATTATTTTTAAATAAAAAATATTATGTTTCTTTCTTAACCTACCAACGTAATTATTTCCCATGTAAAAAAGATCTTCCACTTATGGATTTTAGATCCAAAATATCTTCCGGCCAATCAGTATCTAAATATTCCAATAAATATATTTTACTTACATATTTAATGAATAAACCATAATATAAATGTAACACCCCAGGTAAATAAAGAATATGAAATTTCATATTTATCCATATTTGTGAATAAAATATTTAAATAACTTTAAAGGGGACGCTATGCTCGATGGCGTACCCAACACGCAACAACGAGTTTCTGGGAAATCTTACGTTGCACTCTAATAATAAAATAATATTATTTTAAATGGTAGTTAACATGTACCCGTTGTAATGGCGGGAATGGATAGAAATAACTAAAATATGATTATATATGTTTTTAAATGTTTTTACATTTATCCAATAAAAGATAATGGCTTAAAATACGGAAAGAATTCAATTTTAGGCGTATATGCCCTAGTTTTCACTAAAGGTTCACTTATCACCTTTTGATGGAGAACCGTCATTAAATATAGTTTTGATCACTCTTATACATTCTTTTGGACCAAATAAAACTCTTATTAAGAATCGGGACATCAAAATTTACTTTCTGTAAATTTTTGGTATCTTTCCGATAAAGTTCATTTTTTTAATGAATAGTGTAAAATGTTGTATTTTAATTCAAAACCACTTTTTAATCTAATTTATTTATATGATTAGATTATATTTTGAATTGGTTTTAATTTGAAATTAGAAAATATTTTTACCATTAAATCCAATAGTGTTCGTTGGAATCAATTTCACTTTGAAATCAGACTTAAACTAGTGTCAATCTTTGATACTTATTGTTTCATAAAACACGCTATTTAACATGACAGCGGGAATTAATTATTAAATTAATTAATGTGACTTATATGTTTTGAATTTTGTAAAATGGACTTCATTTTTGAATTCAGAATATCAAATATAGCTTAGGGTGAATTTTTGGGATTTTTCTGAAAAACTTCAATTTTTGATGAATAGTGAAACCACTAAGTGGTACTTATAAAAACTGGTTTTCCGTTTAAATGAAATTTTGCCATCATTGTGATTTTATTCTCAAAAATCCGACATACATGGTTGTCATTAAAAAGTAAAATGTGGTTCAATGAGATTAAAATAATTTTTTGGTGAATAGTAACTTATTAAGTTTTTAATGGCGATTAGTGGTAATTAGTGTAGTTTATGGTAAAAATAATGCTTTAATAAAATGAGATGAGCTTGACACATGTCTTACCCTCATTGGTTGTATCATGGCCGACCAAGACAATCCATGGGTCAACTTGGGGACCCCATGGATCCACTTTGGTTGGGAAATGACATAAATAACATTTTATTTAATGTAAAAGTAAAATTGACACAAACATGATATGTTTTACTAAAACAATTTTTAAGTGGGGTTATACAATTCATCTTTTTGATTATAAATATTAATTGGAAAGATAAAAAGATTTCCTACATCATAGTATTTTTTTATAATTTTTAGACATTAAATAAATTAAATTATTTATGACATAATAATGATGCAGCGATGACATCATTATTTGACGATTTAAATAAAATGGAAAGATAATGTAAAATCTATGCACTACACATGTAAAAAACTTATTGGATGAGTGTAATTAGAAGCCTTATCACCTTATCCACGAATTATATCAATGCGGGACCTTTTGAAACTGAAACACATTTTCAAATAAAGTAATATTTCTTTACTTTCCAGAAGTGCCCCTCCTCTCCTCTTATAAAAGGCCCCCACCTCTACCTCATTTAACACACTCCTAAAGCCTTTGGCTCGGCAAACCCCTGCCCATTTACTCTCTCCATATCCCTCTCCTCATCCTAGAGGATTCCCTTTGGGCAGAATCCTTTCAAAGGAATCCTTTAGGCTCAAATCAAAAGGAGTTACACTTTTAAAGGTAATTCATTCTCTCATGTTCATTTGTTTTATTTTGCTTCTCCAAACCCCTAAACTCTTTTTATTTACTTCTTTTGTAACAACACCAGTATCTTCAATATACTAGGATGTTGTTATAAGATTTATTCGAACTACAATCTCACACAACTACATCAAATGGTTAAAGAACATACGGTTTCCGTGGATGGTGAAATTCTGCCTCCCGAAACGATGATTGTTCAATACTCATTTAACACCTTCAACGGTGGCCATTATGATGTCACTATTTTTATATATGATATATATAATATGTTTATGTTTTATTTATGCTTCTGTATTTTTCATTTTTGTCTTACCTTTATGGCTTCCATTATGGGTATACGCGATATCTTCATTTAAGGAAGTGCGGACTACCGCCCCCTCAAAGTGATTTGATTCGTTAAATACCATATGTGGGATGTATAAAGGATGGAAATATGGTATTATATATGATATTATACTGGAATTATAATATACCTTTATATCATTATTATTCCACTCTATAAAATACGAAATAGAAATGAAAGTAGCATTCATGCGTACGTACGGCTTACCGTCTCCATGAACGGTGCATTTCATTTCTTACCTCTAAATGATTATGTAATGTTATAAATGCATGCATGTACTGGATATATATGACATATATGATATCTACATAATGAATACAATTCTGGATATAATAAACATTTTGCCACATGAACAACATGTAATTGTAAGAAGTCCACTTTCGACTTAAGAACCAAATATCGGCAAAACAAATATTATTAACTTAAATGATTACATAATGTTTATGACATGGTAATAAGTGGTATAAAAGTAATAATGAACTTGAAAAAGGTTCTTAAGGAATTAGAAATTAACTCAAGTTTATTATTCAGTACATTAAAGAACGATCGAGTCAAGTCGGACCCGAGGTAAGGGATCCTACTCCTCTCTTTCTTTTAAAGTACACACTTTTATGTCATTCCTTTTAAAGCTCATATTTCTTGTTATTGGGATGATCATTTATATTACACTTACTGTAATTTTTATTTTCATGTGATGAGAGACCCTATTCTCTCTCATCAATCCATTTTGGAAGTTTTGAGTGGCGCCGTTAGGCTGCCAAACTTTCGTAAGAGATCTAACCTCTATCTTCTTTTTAAGTACTCTCCTTTATGTCACTTCTTTTAAGATCCTCTTTGTAATGTTGGGGGATGTTATTTTATATTCCTCTTTCTGTACATTTTATTTTAATGTGATGAGATACACTATTTGATCTCATCAATCCATATTCGGAAGTTTTATGTGGCGCCGTTAGGCTGCCGAGTTTTCGTAAGGGATTTTTCATCTCACTTTTATTCCCGTGAGATTTATGCTACATTTGCCACAAATTCCCTTGAGTGGTGTATGTACTTCCCATTATTCTACTCTTTGTGTAATATACTTTCATTTATGAGTATTTACATCAATTATCTTTTGTCCTTCTTTCATGGGGTGTATGTTTTGAAAGATACCCAAGTCGGTAAGGGAACCTTTCACCCTCCTCTTTTTTAAAAGACTTCTTTTGTTGGGTCTTTTAATTTACATATCGTTATGTTGGGATATGTTCTCATATATCCTTATTGATGTAAATTTTATGTCCAAGTGATGAGATACTCTTTTTATCTCTCATCAACTCTTTTTGATGTGATGCCGTTAGGCTGTCAAGGGAACTTTTTAACCCAATTTCGATTTCATTGGGTTCAACATGTAGTCATTGAATATGTCGTCCATTGAATATGTGTGAATGACCTTTTTACACTTAATATCCACTTATATTGGGTGTATTTATATTTTTCACACATATTTTTGAGATTGATTTGTCCTTAATTTAAGGATACCTTCTTTATAAGGTATTTCATCACATTTGACATTTCTATTGAGGGCTCATTGTTGTTATGCACCAATTCACTCTTATATGGTGTATATACTGTCCTTTGGAGTATTATATCATGAATCCTTTTATTCTCATGATATTATAAAATTCTGAATAAATGTTATTCCTCGATTATTGTATTCAAGTGTCTCTAATTTTGTTAAAACCCCTTTAACCAAAATATCGTTTTAAATGTTTTAATTATTTGTTCTTATTAATATCCATGTTTTCAAAATGGTTTTAAGGATTTATTTATATGGATATTAATGGTTTAAAATGTTAAAAGCTTCAAGGTTGTATGGGACACTTTGATTCAAAAATCTCTTTATGAAATGTTTTAAATGGTTTTGGAAATGGTTTCTTTTTTAATGGATTCATTATTTCAATATCCTAAAATGTTATATTGTGATTGAAATGTGGAAATGTTATGTTTCCTTTATTCATGTTTATGTGATACGATTATGTTATGGTTCTTGGGCATTGTTATGAAGAATGGGTGGTTCCGTGATAAACTAAGGGCGGGTGAGCCCGATATAGCTCTCCAATGCATTGGGTAACGCGAAGGAGTGAAACGTTAAGGTTTCTCCGAAGAGATTTAGGGAATATACTGTGATGGGTATTCCAAACGTAACCAAGAGGGTTACTCCCCATGTAATAATGTTATGAATGCCTCAAGTTACCTTTATGTCTTATGTTTTCTATGATTTATTCATGGTTTGATGAGGTATGTTAAAGTGCCTATGTTTTATGGGTAAAGTATGATTTCATTCTTATGTATATATGAACTCATGTTTCCTTTCCATATTTTTATAACCCTTACTAAGCTTTTTATGCTCATCCCAAGTTTTTGAAATGTTTTTCACAGGTCAATGGAAAGGTACATGATGTGATGATAGTGTCAAGGATGTTTCAAGAAAGAATCCGTGTTATATTTTAAATATGTTTCCGTTGATGGGAAGAATGAATACTGTCTTTTATGTAACCACTTTGTTTAAATGTGGAATGTAATGCAAGTTTCATGATCTAATTCTCTAAAACTCTAAACCTGAAAAGATCCTCAATGTGTAATCTTGTAATAACTCAAGATTAAGTAAGGTTTAAGGATGGGGCCTTATAGTTGGTATCAAAGGCCGGTTTAGATAACATTAGAGGTTAGGGTATTCTTTAATCATAAGTGACATTACCATAATGGTTACGATTTCAGAAAGAGTCCTAGTTTTAGATAAAGTTAATGAGTAAGTATATCTTAGTGTTTACATTCCTCGTTAGTACATGATGGTTTTGTTGATATACTCACACTGACCTTTTTGGTTTTAGTAAATGGCTGGATCTAGTAGGCACCAAAGTGACAATGGGTTTGAAGGAAACTGTGGTGGTTCTCTGATTAAGATACTTGATGAGATGGGGGATTCAATGAGGAATCTCATGGTTTTTCTAAACCAACTATCAAGGAGTCATGATCAACCACTTGAACCTTGGTGAGTTCTCTAATGAATCATGTACGAGATGGCCAACTCGATGTGGAAATTCAGGTAATAATTATTAAGGTAACCATTAGGGTTTATATGATCCTTACATTTGAGGTAATTATGGGTTATTATATGATATGATGGAAAATGAAGGGCATGAGATAAAATTGAGGTTAAAATATGTTATGATTATTCTTGAAGATTTTATCTCATTTTGGGGAATGTTTTAAGAATTATATAGTTTTGGAAAAAGGACAACACGCAGACCGTGTGACATCCCGTCGCGTCGGACAAAGCTGCGGGAATCGAACCCACAACCAAAGTACGACTGGTATTTATCGCCTACCACTGGACTACGTGAAGTCCCTGGTTAGTTTGACCGATTCTTTTTAGTTATATGATTTTATGAATTAAGAGTAAGTTGATTTTGGAGGATATGTGATTAGGATAATTACTTTTCAATGTGAGACTTTAGGAGCAACTGATGTTGTTTGGAGATAAATGTTACGATTTAACTTGGTAGACTATGTGACTAAATCCTTCAAATATTTGGGTTTCAATCTTAGTTTGGTTTACTTTGAAGAATTTTATGGACAAATGGTCCTCGTTGAACTTTGGGTTTTGTTGGACAAATTTTGGAGATTAAGAATAGATTTTCTTTTTATAAAGGGTTATCCTTTTCTGGATTATCTGATCTTTTACTAGCCTTTTTGGTTTTGGTTTTGGTTAAAGACATGGGAAGTATATAGTTCTATTTTGTGGATTAGGTGATTCTCTAGAAGTTGATTATAGTACTCTTAATGTGAACAAGTCTTCCTAAATACTCGTCTTTTGGAGAAAATATGAGTTTGTGTAAGGAATCTAATAAAAGTTGAAAGTCAATATGATAAGTGATTATGTTTCCTTATGAATAAATTCCTCAATAAAAAGTAACTTAAAACAAAAATGTTGTCTATTAACTTTTCCTACTGGGGAATCGAATACCGTTTAACCCATCACAAGTTTGTGATTTTCTCGTGGTTAACTTTCTCCTAAACATGTTTTCTATCACTCTCCATCAGAACATGACCCTTTGTTTTTTCCTCCATGTCCATATTTTCATACTTGGAATCCTAGTATGGGTTAACTTGGGTGACCTTTGTACTTATCTCTCTTTATTTTAAAGTGTTTGTTTTACCGACTTTTGTTCCGATGTGGGACTTTCAAGGATGTTTCCAAGCGCAATTTTAAAATTGCGAGGACGCAATTCCCAAAAGGGGGGAAGGATGTAACACCCCAGGTAAATAAAGAATATGACATTTCATATTTATCCATATTTGTGAATAAAATATTTAAATAACTTTAAAGG
The DNA here is from genome assembly GCA_963277665.1 of Viscum album. Lineage (NCBI taxonomy): Eukaryota > Viridiplantae > Streptophyta > Magnoliopsida > Santalales > Viscaceae > Viscum > Viscum album. The sequence continues at coordinate 818,065,545 of OY728142.1, forward strand.
GGACGCTATGCTCGATGGCGTACCCAACACGCAACAATGAGTTTCTGGGGAATCTTACGTTGCACTCTAATAATAAAATAATATTATTTTAAATGGTAGTTAACATGTACCCGTTGTAATGGCGGGAATGGATAGAAATAACTAAAATATGATTATATATGTTTTTAAATGTTTTTACATTTATCCAATAAAAGATAATGGCTTAAAATACGGAAAGAATTCAATTTTAGGCGTATATGCCCTAGTTTTCACTAAAGGTTCACTTATCACCTTTTGATGGCGAACCGTCATTAAATATAGTTTTGATCACTCTTATACATTCTTTTGGACCAAATAAAACTCTTATTAAGAATCGGGACATCAAAATTTACTTTCTGTAAATTTTTGGTATCTTTCCGATAAAGTTCATTTTTTTAATGAATAGTGTAAAATGTTGTATTTTAATTCAAAACCACTTTTTAATCTAATTTATTTATATGATTAGATTATATTTTGAATTGGTTTTAAAGTGAAATTAGAAAATATTTTTACCATTAAATCCAATAGTTTTCGTTGGAATCAATTTCACTTTGAAATCAGACTTAAACTAGTGCCAATCTTTGATACTTATTGTTTCATAAAACACGCTATTTGACATGACAGCGAGAATTAATTATTAAATTAATTAATGTGACTTATATGTTTTGAATTTTGTAAAATGGACTTCATTTTTTAATTCAGAATATCAAATATATCTTAGGGTGAATTTTTGGGATTTTTCTGAAAAACTTCAATTTTTGATGAATAGTGAAACCACTAAGTGGTACTTATAAAAACTGATTTTCCGTTTAAATGAAATTTTGCCATCATTGTGTTTTGGTTTTCAAAAATCCGACATACATGGTTGTCATTAAGAAGTAAAATGTGGTTCAATGAGATTAAAATAATTTTTTGGTGAATAGTAACTTATTAAGTTTTTAATGGCGATTAGTGGTAATTTGTGTAGTTTATGGTAAAAATAATGCTTTAATAAAATGAGATGAGCTTGACACATGTCTTACCCTCATTGTTTGTATCATGGCCGACCAAGAAAAGCCATGGGTTAACTTGGGGACCCCATGGATCCACTTTGGTTGGGAAATGACATAAATAACATTTTATTTAATGTAAAAGTAAAATTGACACAAACATGATATGTTTTACTAAAACAATTTTTAAGTGGGGTTATACAATTCATCTTTTTGATTATAAATAATCATTGGAAAGATAAAAAGATTTCATACATCATAGTATTTTTTTATAATTTTTAGACATTAAATAAATTAAATTATTTATGACATAATAATGATGCAGCGATGACATCATTATTTGACGATTTAAATAAAATGGAAAGATAATGTAAAATCTATGCACTACACATGTCCAAAACTTATTGGATGAGTGGAATTCGAAGCCTTATCACCTTATCCACGAAATATATCAATGCGGGACCTTTTGAAACCGAAACACATTTTCAAATAAAGTAATATTTCTTTACTTTCCAAAAGTGCCCCTCCTCTCCTCTTATAAAAGGCCCCCACCTCTACCTCATTTAACACACTCCTCAAGCCTTTGGCTCGGCCAAACCCTGCCCATTTACTCTCTCCACATAACTCTCCTCATCCTAGAGGATTCCCTTTGGGAAGAATCCTTTCAAAGGAAGCCTTTAGGCTCAAATCAAAAGGAGTTACACTTTTAAAGGTAATTCATTCTCTCATGTTCATTTGTTTTATTTTGCTTCTCCAAACCCCTAAACTCTTTTTATTTACTTCTTTTGTAACAACACCAGTATCTTCAATATACTAGGATGTTGTTATAAGATTTATTCGAGCTACACTCTCACACAACTACATCAAATGGTTAAAGAACATACGGTTTCCGTGGATGGTGAAATTCTGCCTCCCGAAACGATGATTGTTCAATACTCATTTAACACCTTCAACGGTGGCCATTATGATGTCACTATTTTTATATATGATATATAATATGTTTATGTTTTATTTATGCTTCGGTATTTTTCATTTTTGTCTTACCTTTATGGCTTCCATTATGGGTATACGCGATATCTTCATTTAAGGAAGTGCGGACTACCGCCCCCTCAAAGTGATTTGATTCGTTAAATACCATATGTGGGATGTATAAAGGATGGAAATATGATATTATATATGATATTATACTGGAATTATAATATACCTTTATATAATTATTATTCCACTCTATAAAATACGAAATAGAAATGAAAGTAGCGTTCATGCGTACGTACGGCTTACCGTCTCCATGAACGGTGCATTTCATTTCTTACCTCTAAATGATTATGTAATGTTATAAATGCATGAATGTACTGGATATATATGACATATATGATATCTACATAATTAATACAATTCTGGATATAACAAACATTTGGCCACATGAACAACATGTAATTGTAAGAAGTCCACTTTCGACTTAAGAACCAAATATTGGCAAAACAAATATTATTAACTTAAATGATTACATAATGTTTATGACATGGTAATAAGTGGTATAAAAGTAATAATGAACTTGAAAAAGGTTCTTAAGGAATTAGAAATTAACTCAAGTTTATTATTCAGGAGATTAAAGAACGATCGAGTCAAGTCGGACCCGAGGTAAGGGATCCTACTCCTCTCTTTCTTTTTAAGTACACACTTTTATGTCATTCCTTTTAAAGCTCATCTTTCTTGTTATTGGGATGATCATTTATATTACACTTACTGTAATTTTTATTTTCATGTGATGAGAGACCCTATTCTCTCTCATCAATCCATTTTGGAAGTTTTGAGTGGCGCCGTTAGGCTGCCAAACTTTCGTAAGAGATCTAACCTCTATCTTCTTTTTAAGTACTCTCCTTTATGTCACTTCTTTTAAGATCCTCTTTGTAATGTTGGGGGATGTTATTTTATATTCCTCTTTCTGTACATTTTATTTTAATGTGATGAGATACCCTATTTGATCTCATCAATCCATATTCGGAAGTTTTATGTGGCGCCGTTAGGCTGCCGAGTTTTCGTAAGGGATTTTTCATCTCACTTTTATTCCCGTGAGATTTATGCTACATTTGCCACAAATTCTTTTGAGTGGTGTATGTAATGCCCATTATTCTACTCTTTGTGTAATATACTTTCGTTTATGAGTATTTACATCAATTATCTTTTGTCCTTCTTTCATGGGGTGTATGTTTTGAAAGATACCCAAGTCGGTAAGGGAACCTTTCACCCTCCTCTTTTTTAAAAGACTTATTTTGTTGGGTCTTTTAATTTACATATAGTTATGTTGGGATATGTTCTCATATATCCTTATTGATGTAAATTTTATGTCCAAGTGATGAGATACTCTTTTTATCTCTCATCAACTCTTTTTGATGTGATGCCGTTAGGCTGTCAAGGGAACTTTTTAACCCAATTTCGATTTCATTGGGTTCAACATGTAGTCATTGAATATGTCGTCCATTGAATATGTGTGAATGACCTTTTTACACTTAATATCCACTTATATTGGGTGTATTTATATTTGTCACACATATTTTTGAGATTGATTTGTCCTTAATTTAAGGATACCTACTTTATAAGGTATTTCATCACATTTGACATTTCTATTGAGGGCTCATTGTTGTTATGCACCAATTCACTCTTATATGGTGTATATACTGTCCTTTGGAGTATTATATCATGAATCCTTTTATTCTCATGATATTATAAAATTCTGACTAAATGTTATTCCTAGATTATTGTATTCAATTGTCTCTAATTTTGTTAAAACCCCTTTAACCAAAATATCGTTTTAAATGTTTTAATTATTTGTTCTTATTAATATCCATGTTTTCAAAATGGTTTTAAGGATTTATTTATATGGATATTAATGGTTTAAAATTTTAAAAGCTTCAAGGTGGTATGGGACACTTTGATTCAAAAATCTCTTTATTAAATGTTTTAAATGGTTTTGGAAATGGTTTCTTTTTTAATGGATTCATTATTTCAATATCCTAAAATGTTATATTGTGATTGAAATGTGGAAATGTTATGTTTCCTTTATTCATGTTTATGTGATACAATTATGTTATGGTTCTTGGGCATTGTTATGAAGAACGGGTGGTTCCGTGATAAACTAAGGGCAGGTGAGCCCGATATAGCTCTCCAATGCATTTGGTAACGCGAAGGAGTGAAACGTTAAGGTTTCTCCGAAGAGATTTAGGGAATATACTGTGATGGGTATTCCAAACGTAACCAAGAGGGTTACTCCCCACTTAAGAATGTTATGAATGCCTCAAGTTACCTTTATGTCTTATGTTTTCTATGATTTATTCATGGTTTGATGAGGTATGTTAAAGTGCCTATGTTTTATGGGTAAAGTATGATTTCATTCTTATGTATATATGAACTCATGTTTCCTTTCCATATTTTTATAACCCTTACTGAGCTTTTTATGCTCATCCCAAGTTTTTGAAATGTTTTTCACAGGTCAATGGAAAGGTACATGATGTGATGATAGTGTCAAGGATGTTTCAAGAAAGAATCCGTGTTATATTTTAAATATGTTTCCGTTGATGGGAAGAATGAATACTGTATTTTATGTAACCACTTTGTTTAAATGTGGAATGTAATGCAAGTTTCATGATATAATTCTCTAAAACTCTAAACCTGAAAAGATCCTCAATGTGTAATCTTGTAATAACTCAAGATTAAGTAAGGTTTAAGGCTGGGGCCTTATAATAAAGTTACTTGATTATACCTCTTTATTTACCTCACCTCCATGAGATGTTCCTTCTTAGGATAACTTTGAAACCTTTCTTCCAGGAATATAGCATAGAAAATATTTTTTCTTGTTACAATAAGATAAAGTAAACAACTAGTTATTAGTCTATATAGATCGTATTATAATCCATAATTTCCCTCATGATTTCCAGGTTTTTTTCCAACCAATATCAAAGTTGAAACGGTCTTTCACTCCTCCATTCTTAATTATTTCAAGGATTCCATTACATAATTTACCTATGAAATAAATGCCTTTCCTTTATCCTAATGAACTTATATACATATAAAATATGTCAAACTCTCCAATAATTGACATTTAACATTCAAAAATCACTAGAATTTTGAATCTATCAATATAATCCTAGTTTATACCACCAAATATGATGTCATCTTCATAAACTAACAACATGAAATGATCCTCTTTAGAAACTTTTACATAGAGGTTTTGATCAACCCCTATTCTTTTAAATTATATCTGCCTTGGGAAATAATCCAGCCTTGCAAACCAAACACGAGGTTCTTAATTTGGGTCAAACAAGGCATTTTTCAATATATATAGTTTTGAATCATCATTCCCAAGAATAAGTCCAATGAATTATTTAATATATACCTATTTATTTAAAAAACCTTTCAAAAACGTTTTATTGAAATATATCTAAAATATTTTGAATTTTATTTTGACTTATACTAATTGAAAAATTACAACAGAATCCATTATTACCACTAATGAAAATGAATCTTTGATGTCGATGCCTTTAACCTAATAATATCTCTTTAAAATGATTTTTTCTTTATTCCGAAAAAACATTACACTTTTATCCATCTTTTTTTTGAAGAACCATTTTGTACTAATCACATTATGTTTCTATGGTCTTTCCATAATCCCCCATGTTTGATTTTTGTCAATTTGATTCAATTATTCATTTTTTGATTTTTCCAAAGAATTGTCATTTTCTACTTATTCAAATGAAGTGGTTTCTATATTAGATAATAATGTAGTGTTATTTACTCTCTTCAACCAATAATTTTTAGTGGGATTAAATTTTTCTCCAATGATACTACTTAGGTAAAATGGAGCCATTTTCTTTCTTAGATGAATCATAGACTGAATCGCATATTCACATAATTATTCTACAGATTAAATCTAGGAATCATCATCAGCCTAAACATTTTGAGTTTCTCCCAAATATTTATTTTTATCCTCACTTTATTTATAAACTTCTTTATATATATATATATATTATAAAATTTACATTGAATTCATCCTCACCAACCATTAAATCACTACTCTCAATAATTTTTTGAGAATTTTATTGAATCACTTGTAATACTTACTCTTGGTTGAGTAGCATAGGAATATTTCTACATCCACTATATCACTATATTTTCCTTGATTTCCTAATTTATATTGGAAGAATCACTACATTATAAATACCCTAAGATGATTACAAGAGGTTTTATTTCATACCACATTTTTATGGTGTCTTATATACTCTTGGACAGAGTAATACACTATTTTGAGTATAGACAACCACTTGAACTGCTTCTTTATTGTAGTGATGTTTGATAAGACTTTCTATTAGCAATTTATTTTTCGTATTTTTTACAATGAGATTTATTCTTTCCAAAACCCCATTTTATTAAGGGGTTATCATTGAATATTCTTCATATTTAGAGATATTTATTCTTCCCATCATTTTCAGAATAAGACATCAATTCAAATTCTTCTTCTTCAAGAGAACAAAACTCATAATTCAAGGGAACTAAATTTTACTACTTTGCATCAACTTTTTTATTTCTTCCATATAATGATCATTCTCTTATCTTCATGAAATCATATGCTTTATAACCAAATTTGGAACAATTAAAATAGTAACAATAAAAAACTACTTCCTTGATATAAAGAGTATGTTCCAACTCTCCTTTGTTATCTTCCAATATATTCTCCTCTTAGAAATATTTAAAATTCATCATAATATGACATAGTATGGACAATAAAACCATGTAACAAAAATTTCATCAATAGAAAATAAACTATCTACCCTCCAAATATCTCTAACTATTGAATAACTCATTAATTGTTGATAAGTTCTCATTAGTTGAGAATTGTTTCCCTTCAACTATTTTCCTTATCGCTTTATGATTACCTAATTTATATTTTATGTTTAACTATAAATTTCAATACTAGTTCTCCCTATATTATTTAGACTTTGATCACTCATAATTTACTAAAATGATCTTGTACCTCATTTGGTCCTCTCTTTTAAAACTTCATCAGAGAAATTCCCCATCCAAATATTTTTCTTAAAACCATATATTTAGAATTTAGGTTAAACATTATTTCTCAAAAAAATAACTTATTTGTAAATATTTTCAATATTATTGACTTTATATCTGAAAAATAAGTTAAGATCATAAATTATCATAATTTGTTCATTAATCCCCAATTTGTAACTCACAGCTTATTTAAATTTCACATGATTCAATTCACTATCTTCCATAAATTTTTCTATATGATCAACTCTAGCTTCAAGTTCATAAATATAACTTGAATATTATTTCAAAAAGATTCAAAATTTTATATTATTATTTATTTTTAAGTCAATATCTTCAATATGACCTTACAACTCCACTTAAAAGTTTATAACTCCAAGTTATTATTTTTCTTTTTCTTTTTCAATTTTGTACTTCTTCACTAGATCCATCACTGCATCTAAAATATCTTAGATAAACTCAGTTTCAATGCCCTAAATTGGCCTTTCTCAGTATATTATTATTCATTTATACTAATCACTTTACTCTAAAATTTTTTCTACTTGAATTTATATAATTGAAGTTCTTACTAGTTGGAAAATTATTCTTCTATTTTGGTGATAATTTATAATCAACATCCCCTTCATCAAACCACTTTATAGGGCTATAAGTGATGTGTCCAAATTACCCACAATAGAAAAAATCTAGAGGTATCATTCCCTTAAATCTTCCAGTTTCTATTTTAAAATTTTATGATATAAGTTATGAGAAAACATCACTTACATCATATTTATTTTCAATATCTTGAAATGCATGATTGTAAATATCATCAAGATTAATCTATTTAGTTAAATTTTCTTGAGTTCTTTGGTTTCTCTCTCATCTCATAAGTAACTAATTTTATGTGTAAGATTTAAAGAGATAATTCATCAATATTAATCTCATCTAGTACTAATAATTTTGGATTATACATAGGATGTAATCTTCTAATGATACATTGAAAAATATCTAAATCCTTGATTTCTTGAACATGTCTAATAATGGAGCCAAAAACTTCAACATGGTAGTTAAAGGAACAATCTTTATTTTCAATTCATTTCATCGTTAGATCATCAAAAAAAATTTAAAACTTTCAACTTTGGATTCTTCACTTTTTTGTAACCTTCAAAGTTAATATTAATTTTATTCTAAATAGCTTTGTTCATTGAGTAGTCCATAACCTTCATATTTATAATTAGAAAGAACTCTTAATAAGGCATGGTGGGTCTTAGCATCATCATTAAGATGAAATTTTTCAACATCCATCATTGACCTTCATATGGGATAACTTCCTTATATATTGTATATTGTCATGACCCCTCCCTCCAAATATACTACAATGAGTAGAGAGAGAACATGTCCCCCAAGTCATTCCTCCAGTAGGCCCTAGGATGGAATCTAGCATCGAGAGTATGAACAATCTCAATGTATGGGAGGCATTTCCCTCTATAAATGAAATAGTATTGGGAGATAGGATAAACAATCACCAATTAATTATAGTATAAAATATATAGGTAAACAAAAAAACATCCCGAAATATATAAATAAAGTAAAAATGATACGTATAAAAGTATCCAATAATATAAGAAATAAAAATACATGGAAATGACTCAAAAACATCTCTAACCCAGCTAGTAATGTCTATCTCGATCCCTAAAGTCCTCCTTGAAACCTAAAAAATATTTTATACACATAGGGTGTGTATAATATGTATACTCAGTAGGGAAATAACCATGGCCACAAGTTCACATGTGAAAATAGAATGATAAGGCACCAGTGAACAAACAATAGAACCAACAATAACCTATACATGTCTTCTTACCAAACTCATCCTCACCATGGTTCTCTCACCAAATCATGCATCCAATATAATAACATAGCATCAAGATCATAACAAAGAATGGTACCCCACTATCACATCCCCACTGATTTTCCAATCTCACACCCCCAACATTGAACTTTATATGATCCTATACCTTCCATGCATAATAAATCACATAAAATATCCCCCACAGATACCTGGGCCACATATCACATTGCATCACATCATGCCCGCAGACTCCTAGGTCACACATCACATCCCATCAAATCCCACTCACAAAAACCTAGTCCACACACCATATCACATTACATCACACCCAAGATACCTGGGCCATACATCACATCACACACATGGACGCCTAGGCCACATAACACATCACTTTACATCCCTACCAAAAACACTTGGTCCTCACACCACATCATATCACATCATGCTTGCAAACACTGAGGCCACATAGCATCGTCGGGTAATATCTAACACCAACATGTATCACTACAGCTAAAGGAAGTGCAGGGGATAGAGGGTATCCATCCATTTGTACCACCACTATCCTAGATGTTGGGGAAAACCCCCAGAACTTAGCACTTCGAAGTTTTGGTAATTTTATCTAACTCCGGTGTGGTATAAATAAAATAAAATAAACATGAATGATATATAGATATCACACAAGACCCAACCTATGGGTTAACATCTACTATACAAGCTCACACCACATCACCACCACCAAACCGCAAATAAACAATCACAACTATTTCCACCACTATATGCAATACCATGAAACCACCACACAAGACACACAACATTTCCCCTTCCAGTTACAAGTTTTTCCACATTTGTTAGTTAACTATTTCATTTCACATTACATGACTCATTCATTTATTCAATTCAGTTAACCAATTACCACACATATATTTATGGTTTATCTTGTTTATCTACCAGCCTATTTTGTTTTTTTTATCCTCATAGTTCATCCCATGACTAAATGATAAAATATCTCAACCACACCGTGCAATAATTGGACCAACTCACACAACCACTACCACAACACCATATATCCACCTTCATTGTCGAGTCACATGGCTCAAGCTATATCACAACATAATTGTCATATAATTTTATCACCATGTGTCAAAACAATAGCCATTACACCACAACCATTTCCCACATCGTATCCATGACAACCAACCACCACATCACTACCCCACGTACTAAACATCCCAGATGGTCACTACCACAACCTCACAACAGCCCAAACCACAAAGGGAAACACAACAAGAATACGTATACACAACAGCATCACCAACCGGCTTCCATAATTGTTCTAGTTTGTATCAAATTCAATATTTATTTAGCATGGGTATTATTGTGAAAACTATAATTCAAGAGTAACTAGTTAATTATCCAAATATATGTTTTTTAGCCTTTTATTTAGGTTATGACTACACAACAACATTGTGAGGGTTATCACAACACAAAAAACTAGTGTGAAAACAATGATCCCAGTACCCATCACTTTCAATAAGGTAACAACATGGAATAAACACATTAGAAACATATAAAAAATCCCAAAAACAAGCGATACCTCTACATTCCCAAAAATTTCATTTATTCTAATTAATTTTCTTATTAAACCAACCCTTAATATCCATCCAAAGGAAATAAAAATCATGAAGATATCATTCATATCACATAAATAGTTGATAATGAGTATCCCAAAACATAATGAAGATTTCTAATATCCCTGTATACCGTAACATGAAGATAAAACTACCTGCAAACCACAACCGTACCATGAGATCATGAATCAACCTAAACTGCACCAAAGGGTTTTCAAAACATAGCACATACTCACCCCAAACCATATCAACATCATCGTAGTGATACCCCAAAATAATAATGAGGATAAACCAAGGGGAAAATATAATAACCTAGAACAGTTCACTAAAACTCAACCACCATAACCCATGGATCGTGACTATGGAAGGTGGGATACAAGATCCCTCAAAATTGCCAAGGGTTCACCCAAAAATTAGAGAGGAAGGTTTATGGATGAATGAAAGAAAAAATGACCGAGTAAACCTATTTAGAACCTGAAACCCACACCTTTATCATAATATAATCCTTTTTATGATTTTTAATTCATAGGGTCCCATGTTTTATAAGTTCTGAAACGCATACAAGGAGTGAAAATCCCATATCTCAATTTTTCTTGAAATTCCATTTTTCTCGGCCTGAATTAATTACACTTTGTGAATTTACATTTCAAAACATGAGTTTATTTCATAGACTCCAACTTATCCAATGTACCAGCCATGAAACTAGCTTGATACATAATCCATGAACCACCAATTTACGATAGGACAAAGTTCAAGTCATGAACCACCTCCTATAGTACTCCTATAGCTCGATCTCTATTAAGACCTCTAAACCTCCTATGAATGCCTCTAATAACCCAAATGAAAAATTAATAAGATTGGAAGTTATGAAGAATTACATTAGATACCTCTCAAATGATTCTCATCCTTGATAATAATAAAAAATTAAGGGGTCGAAACAATCATCCTATGAGATACCTCTCAATGATCTCATCACACCTCAAATGCTACCACCATCCAAATGTACCAAGCTAAAATGCCTTATGTAACCACATCAACACAAAATAACATCAACTTGCACATAGACTGAAACCAATAACTACCATAACCAACATACAACACCTTACAGAAAACATAAATTAGATAATTTTGTCCTCCATGTCAAGATACTATCCACTCTGGGTGGCACTGACTAAACCACATGGTTTTAATCACATCATAGTATAATGTGTATTTATTAGGGATAAATTCCTCCCCTTTTAGTGTGTCGGAAAATTTATCACACAATAGTCATTAAGGAAAACAGTACAACTCATAGCATATCAAAACTCGAACATCACATGATACAAAACAAAACAGAACATAGAAAGGATTAAAACAACTCAAGGTACTAGGAATGTATCTACATCTCTCACTCCCATGTACTCCCCTATAAGAAACCATACCTCCACAACATGTGAACCAAACAAAGGGTCTACCCACATAGTACCTTCTCTCAATGATATTGGATCTCTACGGGTGGCTCTATAAACATCATGTCATCCTTGATGTCCAACTATCCCCAGTCAATAATGTGGGAGTCATTTTGAAGATATTGATGAAGCTAAGACACATGGAAGATGTCATAGATCCTCTCCAACCATAGTGGAAATAACAACTGAGACACTACCTCACCAACATGCCCCAACACCTCAAAGGGCCCAACAAACCTAAGAGAAATCTTACTCCCCCTTCCAGACATCCACTTCCCACGCCAAGGGGATACTCTCAAGAATACATGGTCTCAAAACACAAACTCTAGGGGCCACCACCTATGATCATAATAGGCATTCTAACAGAATTTTTATGCCCCTATATACTCATGAACCAACTAGATCTTCTTGGTTGTGTTCAACACCACATTAAGACCAAGAACTATCAACTCCCCAACTTTCATCAAACGCAATGAAGAACAAAGTGATCTCCCATACAATTCCTCAAATAGTTCCATTCCAATAGAATATTAATAAATATTTTGTACATGAACTCAACCAAATCTACGTTTCATACCCAAGATCCACCAAATTCCAAGATTCATGCCCGCAACATATCCTACAACATCTAGATGGTTCTCTCTGTCTTCCCATCTTTCTATGGGTGTAAAGAAGTTCTATGGGGAAACTGTGAACCAAAAGCATGTTTCAATCCCCTACAGACTCATGAGGTAAAATGAAGATACTAATAAAATATGATGGTCTTGAGTACCCTATAAAACCAAACCACATCATCCACTTAATTATTGTCCAAAAAATTAATGGCACTCAACTCACAGATTTCTAAGAACTGAGCCGATTTCATCAGTCAGTCCACTATCACTCAAATACAATCACATCCTCCTTGAAATTGGGGAAACCCTATGAAAAAATACATCGATATTTCCTCTCACTTCCACTCAGGAACATCCAAGGACTGAGATAAAGCCCCTAGATCATTGTTCTATACATTCACCTATAAAAAAACTGTAGATTTTCCCAAAAACTCTTCTGCTAAAAATTTTATCCCTGGTCACCAAATCTATATCCTCAAGACATGATACATATTTATCACATCATGATGTACCACTGAAGGTGAACTTTGAAAATCATGGAAAAATCCCTCACACGTCATCTATGGAACCAATAACCTTCCCTAAAATAACACTTGCATCTAACCATCTATTGACCATCCCACAGGAGCATCACCATGGAAAACAAAATCGTGCATCACCTCTACCTCTGAGTCTCTACACTGATAATACTTCACTTGATACATCAAATTAGACATCATGGTCATTTGATGAGGAAAACCTCATCCACTTCATCCCCCAACAAAAAGATGTGTCTCTACAAGCTCCTCTATTCCTTTCTAAAACTTCCATGAACTCCCAAGCCACATCCTCTTGGGACTTTCAACTCAATGCATCGAAAACTATATTAACCTTCCCAAGGGTATAAGATATATCAAAATGTTAGTCCTAAATAAATTTTATCCACATATTCTTGTGTAGATTCACTTACTATTGAGAGAAAACATATCATAGGCTTTTATATTCCATTAAAACCACAAAACGATCACTAATTAGGTAATGCTTCAAAAACATTGGCAAAAACACAACTGTAGCCAACTCCAAGTCATACGTGGCATAGTTACACTAGTGGGGACATAACTACATAGACCCATAAATGATCACCACCATCTACTACATCAACAAGAATCCCAATCCTAGTCAATATTTGTCACAAAAAACCTCTAACAACACACCCTATTATGGAAACCAAAGCACTGGAGCACTAAAAAAATTCTTCTTCAGGTAACCAAATACTACCTATCACTAATCTATCCACACAAAAGCCCAGTACTTCCAATTAAACACTATTATCGGGGCTACAAATCAAGATAAATTGAAAATCAACCCCTGATAATAGCATATGAGGACAAGGAAACTGTGAACCACTACCACATTCTTGGGTGTTACCCAAGAAACAATTTCCTCACCCTTTAAAGGGTGCACTACCACAATCAAAAAACAGTAGATCCACCATCATCATCATTTCAAATCACCCAGGACAACTCAAAACAAAACTGCCTTATTACTCTATCACTACATGTCACAACAACAACCACTACACAACAACCAATTCCAACAACACATTCATGACAATAAACTACCACATCACTTCCTCGCATACTATATAACCCATTAGATCACTAACACAACCTTATAATAGACCAAACCATGTAGGGAAACATAGAAATTACCAATATATGTAACAGAATCACAAACTAGATTCCACAATTACTTTTGGATTTATCACATTCAATAATTATTTAGAAAGGGTATTATAACAAAACCATAATCTAGGGGCATCCAATTTATTATAAAAATAAACATTATTCATCATTTTTATTCAGGGTGTGATAACACAAAAATATAGTAAGGTCCATCATAGAAAAATAACTAAAGTGAAAAAGGCTCCCAATAATTGTCATTTTTAGGAAGGAAACATCATGGAATTAACTCATCATAAACATATAACAAATAATAAAAATAATAAATAACTACCCATTCCCATAAATATTAGTTATGAAATTTAGTTATCTTATTATGATGACCCTTCACTACTACAAAATAGGCCTTTAACAGTGTTAGAAATGGCCTTTATCAGCACAAGAAAAGTGATGACTACATGAGTGAGGATAGAAGCCCTGGAATTTTATCAGAGCTTTAATTTAGAACCACTAAATAAACCATTTATCAATTATTTTAAATACACTGATAAAGGGTCATTCTGTAGTGTTCAGTAACAACACACCATAGCACCAAAAACACACCAGATATCAACAAAAATAAGTCCAAAAACTAGATTTAAATTGAAATTAAATTTAAAACACAAACACAAGAAAAATACAGAATATTATAGACATTTCAAACATTTTTTTACACAATTACATAAATAAAAATTATTACATACATTCAAAAACATCATTATTCCTTTATCTTTTAATCCTAAACTGACTCATGTTATTGCGGAACAAACCAACCCTACTCGAGAAAAACAAATGCACCTGTATAAGAAAAACATTCTTGTGTCAGTAATAATATATAGAAATAAATTAACATAAAGTGTTCATTTAACTAAAATTGATGTCAATTTTAAAAAAAAAAGACTCACTTGGAGTCATATTAATCACATCATGCATCAGATTGTGGTGAGGCTAATTCCAACACATCCCAAATGACTTGAGGATCGTTGTCCAAATGTATCAAAACAATATGAATGTGTTTTCTCAATTTTGAGTATGTTACTTGTCTTCTTTACGAAAATGTCATTTTAAACTAAAAACACAAACTTTTGAATCATTCCAATCACACCATGAATCTTTTTGATGTGAAACGGATTCCTACACGTCACAAATGACTTATTAATTGTTGGTATAAATTATCAATAAAATATAAGAATGTTTGATCATTTTTTAGTGAATGAATTTTTTTGAAATAAAGTATCAAAACAATATGAATGTGTTTGTTTGGTTTTGAGGTGTGGCTGATTCTTGAAAAGGAATGACACATTGAGTCATTTTGGTCACACTATGCATTGAATTGAGGTGTGGATAATTTCTATATGTCTCAAATGACTTATGAATCATTTACTTAAGTGTGAAAAAAGTACACACCTTCATCAAAAAAAATTCCAATAATATAAAACCCTAGAATTTTTTTAATAAAGAAAAAAACATCTCAAACTGAACAACAAACCCACACACAAGGAACAAAGAGTGATTTCCATAAAAATAGACATCTCCAAATAGGCATGATAGAAAGAGGGGAACTAATTCAATAAAGGATAACCATTTAAAGGCTCACATTCAGAAGAAAAGAAACATTTGAACTATGAAATGGTGATTTCATCAAAATTTTATAATGAAAGATGAGATTATAATAGCCAAAAAAAATTAGAAATTTTTAATGCCTTCACCACAAAACGGGAGACAATAACTAATCCAATGTGTTGTATACTTCTTTTACAACAACTCATCCAAAAACGCTTCCTTAACCAACGTCCCAAAATGGAGATCCATGGAGAAGAGGACACACTCCTTGATCCCTAAATGAGGACCTCCCACGAAAAGAGATTCTTTCAATAGATTTAGCAACACCACATCTGGAGAAAAAGAAACCATCTCTTTGAAGTGTTCAGCATAAGCCATCACCATCTGCTAACCTTGTTGGACACTCATGAGATCTTCCCTTTTCTTCATATTCACCTCCTCAGGTATAAACCATCTAATAAATATGGACTTAAAAACTTCCCATGTCATCCCAACTTGCATCGTTGGTAGGGTAAAAAACTCCCATTCTTCCAAAGCTAGACCCCCAAGCATACCCAGAACAACAAGAAATATAACAGATTTTGGAGTTCCCAACACTCTGAAGACATGATCAAATTCCTCAATCCACTTCACTACCTATAAAGATCCTCGATTACCACAGAAGGTTCACAAAAACTAAGCAGAACTGTAAACATGGTGAGACCCACTAAAAACATTGGGGACCTTTCTGGGAAGCATATTCCGAATAACAAAAAAATCATAAAATCAGGTTTAGAATCAATTCCTCACATACCCACACATATGCAGATGCTAATAAAAAATACTGAGGGTTACACGTACCATTTTATCACCAAACCTAATAATTTTCCAAATTTTCAATCCAAAACATTTTACTTTAAAACTCTTTTTTTTAATCAGAAACCATTTGAAAGAAATCATTTTAATTTTCAAAATAATTTTTATTTTAAATCTTACTCACAACAACCAAGAATAAAACAAGACATAATTCATTCTAAACCATCGGAATGAAGAACTGGTAGTAAGGCTTAACCCAGAGACATGGTAGTGGTCCATAGTTTACTTTGTATAAAAGTTTACTATGATTAAAAAGATCAAAAAACCTCAGAACTAATCATATATCAAATGTACCACCATATACATAAAACCAGGACATTGTGTTCTTAATTGTGTTAACAGTGTTCCTAATTACACAGGCCTACCAATGGGTACTTGGTTCCGTTCCATCTGGAACTCAGTGCCTACCACACAAGGGTACCTCTATTTCTTCACCACTCTCTCTTATCAAATCCTATAACCCCTATTTTAACTCCACTTTAACAAAAAATACATCCAAAATGGGACTAAGATACTAAAATTAAATGGAATTACATGGTTAGATTAGAAGGGGCATTTAAAATCTCTACATCCTCAAGCATTTCATACTCAATATTCAACCAGATTCTTGAGTGATTAGATCCAACCATTGGGTTTTCATATGTTTAAGGATAACTGTTATGAAATTTCCTAGAATTTTCCAAGAATTTTAAGAGGTTTGATGTATTTAGAGGTTAATTTCATCTTCTTTCTAATATATTAGCAAACCAATCTAAAGGAAGCATAAAAAACATGATCATTAACATTAAATTACAAGGGTCACCTCTAATGGTTATTTTTGTACATTGGTTGAATTTGATTAGTTTCAAAAAAAATTGACTTAACATCACTCATTCTATTATTTCTTGGACAAGACTAGGGTTATTCATAGGAGATTCGTCTATATTTATCCAACATGAAGAAGATTGAAACTATATTTAATATATTTCTTCACACGGTTCCATCTAGATAAGTGATTGGTAACTATTTTTATAAGATAATTTTACCAAGGAATGTTAATCCTTCCTATAGCCACTGAACTCAAGAATTAAGGTTCAAGGAATATCATCTAATATCAAGATAGTCTAATTAGAATGAGCATTAGTCTATAGAATAATGAAATTATAAGATTTCACCCATAACCTCATTGAAAATTAATAGCCTTACTATAACCAAGATAAAAACATCATATCTCTACCAGATATAGCACTAGATGGGACACCTGGTAGTATTATTATATATTTTACATACAATTAATCTAATTCATCAACTGAGGAAGCCTCTTAAATATGTAATAATTTTTTCATCTTAGTTAGGTGATCTACTATAAACCACACTAAATATTTATATTTAGTTGATCTTGAAAACTGCTCAAGAAATCCATCATGATTTCATCCCATTTCCAAATAGGAAAAAAATTATTGAAAGACTGCTTATTTGTTTTTTGTATTTTTCATTCACTGGATTATAGGTAAAAAATTTATTGAGGAATACCATGATTAATTACATTATTACATGCCACAAAATTGGTGACTAATATCATGGTACATATTTATGATCCTTACATGAACCGAGAGGACTCATGTCGGCAGTGGTGATGAGATGAGATGTTGGTTTCATCTTTGTTAAGAATAGAACAAAATGAAAAACATAAAAAACAGAACCCCAAAGATCAAATAATGATATAAGAAGATTATAAAATAACATACATTAGATTCTAGCCTTGATTCGTCCAAGGGAACATAGAGGAGTCGTCCTGGAAGTGGTGAGAAGATGAGATGTAGGGTTTGTCATGGTCAAGAACAGTCAAAAACACAAAACGTGGAACCCAAAATATCAAACAATGATAGAGGAAAAGTAGTAAATAAAATACATTAGATTCTAACCTTAATGCTTCCAAGTGAACGTAGAGGAGTCACACTGACAGAAGAGGAGTTCTAAGAGAGCTTGAAGATCACGACTGACTGAGTACCGGTTAGGGTTCTTTTAAATAGATTGGGAAAAATTTTAACAGCACTTTCATAAAAGCACTGGTAAATATACATTTTATCAAAATTAAATTGATAAGCACTGACAAAAGGGATATTTATCAGTGCTAAAAAAAGTGATGATAAAAAATATCTTTATCGGTGCAAATATTTTAGCATTGATGAAGATTCTTTTTAATAACACTATTTTAGCACTGATAAAGATCGATCTTTATCAGTGCTTATTTAGCCCTAATAAAGGAATATTTATATAAATTTTTATAATTTTATAATTATTAAATATATTTATTTATTTATTTATAATTAAATAAAATAATTTTAAAAACAATAATCATTTATTTATAATAATTATAAATTTATAAAATTTATAAATACAGTAAATAATCATTTATAAATATATTTATTTAAAAATATATTTTTAACATTTGTATTGGATTTATAATCTTAAATACATGAATTTTAAAAATGATTAAAATTGAATAATTCAAAATGAGTACACTTTAAAAATAATGAAAAAATTGATAAGTTTTATTAATTAAATATAAATTATTAAAAAAATATGGATATATATATATATAGAAGTAAGATAAATACATATTCAAAATACTAAAACATAATAAATAAATAATATAAATAAATAATATAAAATGATCAAATTCAAAAATAAAATAAAAAAAATATTAGAAATGAATACCCTGACTGTAATAGTATTAAAAATAAATTAATTAAATTGACATATTAAAAACAAAATATACTAAATGTATCATGTTATGTTTAAATTCTAAAATATACTGAAATTTGAATAAATTACATAAATATTAGGTGTATGTGTTTCTATATATTGCGTAAATATATTTGTGTGTGTTTGTATATAAAACAGCATTAATTATATATATATTTGTGTGTGTGTCTGTGTGTGAAATCGATGTAACACATGACATTTGATATATGTTAAATTGAAAAATCAAACAATAGTAAAAATGAATAAGATATTAATATATTTTTAATTAACATTTAATTCATTATATATATATATTTAATATATATTGTTTATTAATATATATAATTAATTTATATATATATATATATTATATTTACTCATTTTTATTAATAATTATTTCCTTAATAAATTTTTTATTAATTTTTTAATTTGTTCATTTTGAATTTTTTTAATTATATATTCATTTATATATTTACATTTAATATATAGTATTTATCTATATTTATAATCTATATATATGTATATTAAATTTATTCATTTTTATAAATAATTATTTAATTAATAAATTTTTTAATATTTTTCTTAATTTAATCATTTTAAATTTTTATTTGTTTCATTATTTCATATTATTCATTGTACATATCTATATATTTAATATATACTATTTATTTATTTTTAAAATTTATATATACGTATATTCAATTTATTCATTTTTAATAATAATTATTTAATTAATTAAATTGTTAAAAAAATGAATTTTATCTGTTTAATTATTTCATTTTATTTTGGACCTTTATGAGAGCACTGATAAAGGTAAAAATTTATCAGAACTTTAATTTTAGTGATCATAAAGGGTACTTTTTATCGGTGCTAAAAATAAAGTGATGTTAAATGGTCACCTTTATTAGTGCTAAAATAAAGTGATGATAAAGTTGAATTTTATCAGTGCTAAATAAAAAACACTAATAAAGGGTTTGCTTTATCAGTGCTTATTTTATCCCTAATAAAGATGGACTTTCTAAGCGCATTTTTCTAGCACTGATAAATTATGATCCTGTTAAAGGCGTGTTTTGTAGTAGTGATGACTATCCACCCAAAGGAAAGAAAACCATGAATATCACACACATAGCACATAAACCTATAATAATAAGGATCTCATACCTTAAAGAATCTTTTTGAACTCATTGTGCCCTACAAGAAGAATAAGAAACTCCCTACAAACCACAACCACACCATGAGATAATGGATGAACCTACATTACACCATAAGATTGTAAAAATTAATCCCACACCCACCCCAAACCAAAACAACATCACCACAATGATACCCCAAAGGAAGAATGAGGAGAAACCAAGGGGAAAAGAGAATAACATACCATGGATCACCAAAACTCAACCACCAATACCCATGGATCAAGACAGGGTAAGGAGGGCTAGAAGATCCCTCAAAAACCCTTGGAGTTCACCCAAAAATTGGAGATAATGGTTTACCACCATATAAAAGAAAAATGTATAAGAAAAAATATTTAGAACCTAGAACCTATGCCTTTCACATATTGTAATCCTTTGACAATGTTTAACCCATAGGGTCTCATGGTTTATAAGCTCTGAACCTCATACAAGGCATTAAAATCCCATATCTTTGGTTTCCCAAAAATCATGTTTCCTCACCCTGATTTAATTAAATTTCATGAATTAACCTTTTGCGATGTGAATCCATTTCATGAACTCCACCTTAGACCACAAGCAAGCTATGAAACTAGCTTGGTATATATTCTATGAACCACCAATTCATGACGTGAATCTAGTTTATATCATGAACCACCACCTGCAATACTCCTATAGATCCAGCTCCACTAATCCCTCAATAAATCCTCTAAACACCACCAACTACCCAAATATAAAAGTAACAGGTTGGGAAGGAACATATTGTTACATGTACTATAGCAGAATATACATCCCACCCAAGAAACCATATATGAGATCTCGACATTTTTTCTATATTTGATAATTTCATCCACTAAAAAATGGAACTCTATTTGTATTAATAATTTTCTCCTTCAATGTATATTTATCTCAATAAATTTAATAAAAAATAAATGGCTCTGATACCACTTTTTATTCCCTGGTCCCACTAAACACTCTAAAGGGGGTTAGGTGAATTAGGTTGATAAAACTTCTTATTATATTTATATTAAGTTGTATATTGTATTTTTATTATAAAAAGACATGTTGAAACAAATTTTTAATCAAAACCAAATGCTGGAAAATAAAGATTATGGGTACACTAATTTTACTTGGTTCTCCAACAAAAGATTTCTCCAAATATAACATATCAATGATGTATTGGTATTCTAATTAACCAGTACATCCCTAGTATAGGATTAAAACTTTAGGAAGAGATCACTACTCTTCCAATTTACATGGAATCTTCCACTCTTCTACACACAACTTTCAAGAAAGATAAATATAGAATTAACACACTGGTCGATCTTATAATATTTTATATAATGTTAAAGAACACCAAACATCATTTTTGTTCTCTAGGATTCTCCAATTCATAAATTCTATATTTTAATTGATACGAATAACAAACCTTTATTTCAAGATTGATCTTTAATGAAATTAAGTCTCACACACTCTACTTATTCAATCCATATGATCGATGATTTCGCAATCTCTCTAATCTTTAATGATATCCACTCCAATACTAAGTGTTATGAACTTCTTCTTCACAACAACCTTATTGATATTCATAGAATGTTTGAATTTCAAAATTTTAAATTCAAACACCAATTAACTTACCATTTAAATTAAATCCTTATATTCAAATTTAATATTATCTAGAAAATTGAATTTAAAATAGTTTGTTACTAACAGTTGATATAAATACAAAACCATCCACTTACTTCAACATAAACATATAAATTAAAATTATAAAATAAACCCTTTCTCATAGTGTGATATGATGCTTCATGGAATAACATGATGGTTTTTCTATAACTTATTTAAACTTAAAGATAGGTTGTGGTGTGACCAATATATTTGTGTTGTGAAATATTTCACCTGGAATAACACAATTTCTTCTTATTGGTCAAAACTCTCAAAAAATAGAAACACCTCAAATCGTCTCAGATTCCATCATAGAAAAGTTTTATGTATCTGGGAATGGAAACTGTATTTCGAAATTCATTGAAAAATTCCCAAAAAACTTTCTAGTGTAATCTTTTGTATTGCAGACTAAATCAACACTTTCCAAATTCCTTGAAATGCATCCAGATTACTTTACAAAATGATCTAATATATGGCTCTTGAATCACTCTTCTAAATTTCTTTAATTACTATTCTGATGTTTCTTTACGGTGTGATAGGAACATTAATAGCATCTATCATTATTTTAAACCCAAAAATCAACCATATGATGTTTATCATCATGGTGTGACAAAATTTTTGTGACATGACCTCTATAAATTCTATATTTTTCATAACATTTCTCCAGTCAACATTTGTAAACTTCCATACTCTTAAAGTTACTTACAAGTTCTCTAAACATCCCAATGAATCTAATCAAACTTTACATTAACAGTAAGTTCAAAAAAACAACATGTGGTTATAACATTTTACTATAATGATAATATCATATAAACTAATGGGGACTAATCCTGATTATCTCAATGGAAATTTTGAAATTAAGAATGTATTAAATTATAAAGTCATAAATATTTTATATTTTTCTCCTAGTAGGGATATTTTTTGTCATCTATTAAATTATAAAATGGCTTATCACATTTGGAGTATTTTTCAATTCACACATTATAGAACAAATAAATTGAAGATAACAAATCTTAGTATGTTGAGAAATTAATATCATAACTTCAATATGGAAGGAGATAATTCTATATATAAAATGTTATATAGATTTCTTATTATAGTAAATGGAATGAGCTCTCTTGATGAATCCTTGGAAGAAATTGTCCCAGATGAGAGAGATTTTGAGATATTTACCCAATAAGAATAATCTCAAGATGGTTTCTAATGATGAAAGAAATAATATAAAATAATACACACTTGATGAACACATCGGTTTACTACCTCAATATAAACTAGTGTTGAAGGATATTCTTGAAGGATAGACTACCAAAAAGAGAGTTGTAGCTTTTAAATCTACAAATGTTACATCTTACTATTATATTAATTAAATTTATGCAATATAAAAAGATAAAGTTGAATAACTTGTGAAATTATTTTATAAGTACATAAAAATAAAGAAACGTTTCACAAGAGGGTCTAATAATTTCATCAAACAGATTATTGAAATAGGAAAAAAAATTATATATTATTTATTAAAATAATGGGTTGGATCTATCATGCTATGAATGGAGAAGGAAATGACATATTAAGATATACTACCAAAGGTTAAAGAATATAAAAGGCAATGATCTCAAAAAAATAGAGATTTAGTAGCTAGTTGGGATTGCATTTGACTTGAATTCATGTGAATAATTGGATACTGAGAAGGTGTAACGACCCAGACCCAAGTATCCTAAAGTTGGTGCATCACTTTATTAAATTAGCATAGATACAAGATTCCAATCCCAAAGGACTTATTAGTTTAGCAGTTTTGGAAACTAGATTACATACATGAACCTTACATTACAATTTAAAATATAAAATACAACATAATGAATCCTTTAATAACACCATTATGGTCTTATCTTATCCCTATATATTATTCATAATACACATCTTGTAATCCTAGTAAAAATAAAACATAATAAATGGGTGATCTCATATGCTACGTAAAGGAAAGAGTACATCAAAAGCTACTATAAATAAGCATTAACATTATAGAAACGTGTATAACTGAAACACAAGCCATTCAAAAATTATCTTGAGAATTATGTGGAAAGAATAAATGAAAATCAAATAATTCCATATAAATAATCACGTGGATATTGTAATAATCACATGTAATATCATTATCTAATCTCATAATGAGGGAATTCATAATGTTGGACATCATAAACAAATCATTAAGGCTTCGGCTTGTTTTTTGTTCAATCAGCTACTGGTTTTTTGATGCTTCATTGATGTTGGTGATTCGGAGTCCACAGTCGCTCAAATATCTACTATGGCCTCACATTCCCCCACACCTTTCCAAGTTGGACCTAGATTGGTGGTTCATTAAGGCTTTGGGATGTGAGTGTTAGCAGCTTTTGGTGCTCCAGGCGCGGCTTAAATCAGTGTTTGATGCTCGTTCCATGAAGTTTGGGTTTTTTGTTTTGGTGTTCTGTGTTTCTGGTACGGTAATGTTTGGTAGACAATGGAAAAGTTTTACGGTGGGTTGATGGTCTTTGACGGTCTCCAGGAGTTCCAGTCTCTTCCTCTTCTTCATTTCCCTGCTATGTTCTCTACTCTGGATCCAGATTCCACCATTACCTCTGAGGTGGAGATGTGCGGTGGCCTTCAAGGGTTTTTGGACTCTTAGTATAGATGGGTAACATCGGGAGGAGGGCAGTGACAACATTTCAACCATCTACGGCATGGTTGTGTTTAGCTCTGGTGAGATGGTGAAGGTGGTTCGCGTTGATGCGATTGAAGCCGGTGAGGCGATGATGGTGTCGAGGTGTTCGATGGCGGTGAGGTGTTCGAGGGCTGTTTTCTCAGGTGGAGGGTGATGGTTGATGGGTTGGGGATCTTGGGGGGCATGCGACTCAAGGGTTGAGGTGATGAATGGTAGTTATTTTGGTTTTTTGAATTTTTAATTCTGAACAGTGGCCTTTGAAAGTGTTTGTTGTGGTCTCTTTGTGGGTGTGGAATATGTGGGATCATTTGGTTGTATTTGGGTTCACACTTTCCCCTAAAAGTGTCATTTGAAAATAAAAAAATATGGATTGTGGAGTAAAATAAATGAATGTGATGAATGGTATTATTAGAGTAAATTCTCAACAAAATATTCAATAAAGGATGCTGACAAAGATGAAAATAATTTAAATGATATCATTGAAATGTTCTTGATGAAAACATTCTTTAAACATTACAAAGTGCTCCATACCACTTTGAAACATTTTAATTATAAGTCCCATGAATAAATAACATTAAATGAAACTTATAGTATCATGATAATAAGGATATTCATGATATAAAATTTCAAAGGATAAGTATATACATACCACATAAAATAAGATAGGTTTATAACATCAAAATACGCTTCAATGAAAGGATATTGAGACAAAGTCCCTTAAAAAGATATATCATTAACCAGATGTATCAATTATGTGTATTCACTATAAATACACCTAAAACAAGTGTAAATACAAAAATATAAAATCAAAAATAATTTCACGATTAACTTTAGCATGACATAATCAATGAAATATAAGTTTTACCCAATGAATGAAAATTGAGTAAAGAAATTTATTACCACTTGTAATCAGTCGAATCATATGCCCAATAAAAGTAATAATTATCAAATTAAACATTTATACCATTAATATAATAATATTCACAATATTATATATCAAATGGTAGTATACATACACCACACTCAATAAATAATTGGTGAATAAGGCATACATCTCACAGAAGTAAAAGTGAGACGAAAAAAACCCTTACCTTGTACTTTTCTTTAGTTGGATGTAATTTAACCTCCCCTATAATGGTTTAAAACATTTTATTAATTTATAGAATAACCATTTCCATATTTATTATATCATATATGATTCTCTTATATTATCTTATCACCCATTTGTTAATAATATTTCATTATTACCCTTATTTTGGGTGTTAACTACTTCATTTTCCTATACATATTTTACCATGTAAGTCATGTTTCTTATGAATAGGATATATTTATTTCATATATATAATTATATTAAGTTTATAGATATTTTATATAATCATTATATACATCTTTATAGTCATTCTTAAATAGTTAACTTAGAAAATGAACTACATCGCGTTGTAGAGATGGTAGGTCGTATGTACGCACGAGCGACGGTATCATTCCATTAATGGTGTAAGGGTAAGGAATTTGATTTTATATTAATTATATATAATAAATATCATGTAATATTTATTATTTATATCCATTATATCCTTCATTATACCCATCTAAATAAATTAGTGATGAAAATAGATGATACCACTACGGTGAGACAGTAGGTCTTATGTACGCATGTTTAGTGATTTTGTTTTACATGGGTTAGATAAAAGGTGTAATATGGTTGTCAAAAAATCATAATAAAATCTAAAAATATATTTTATACTGGATTTATTACTTTATAGTAGAAAAAATTCATGAAGAGGAAGTATAAGAAGAAATAATTGGTAAGGAGTTGGTAAAGTTGATTGCCACTTCTTTAGAAAACCTACTTTGAATCTCCTCTTAGGGACATTTGGGATGGTATTTTGAGAATAAAAAAACATCCAGGATGTAGATAGTAAATTTTATAAGAGAAATTTTTTGGGGGTTTTGGTCGAGCTAGAGGGCTCAATGTTATTAAATGAGATGTTGGATGAAGTGTCGTTTTTATAATTGAGGTGAGGGGCTCTTTGGAATTTCAAAAAATATTAATTTATAATAAATTAAATATCAATATAAATACCAAAAAAATATAATTTATTCAAATATAATATGATATAAGTTTTTAATATCATAAACCAATATATTTTATAAAATTTTTGGTATTTTGTTTAACATTATCATTTTTATTAACCCTTAACCTATTTTAATTTCATCTAAGGTAACAAGTTTTTCAATATAAAAAGGTTTTAATTTTTAGTTATTTTATGTAAATTAGACCATAAAAGAAAAATTTATAACATTTCAGACCATATAATAATTATTTTTAATTTTTAAATATGTTTTATGATCTCTAAATATTTTAATAAAATATTATTTGGATAAAATATCATTATTGCCAATTTTGACACTATTCATTATTTGTCTTTTTAAAAATATCATAACAACATGATATCTTCAAAAAAACTATATTAACTCATCCCTAACATATAAAATTCAGCTATAAAATTTGTGTATGGAATTAATTATCTCAAATTATATTTATTTTAGTATTTTGAATATCATTTATTAGATATTTCTATTAATTAAACAATTATTGTATCATCATTCTATAAGCCTTTAAGGTATTAATTTATTTCCTAAAAATTAGAGATAAATTACCATGATAAATAAAAACATTATATATTTCAAATAACTATTTATAGTAGAATTTATCCTCTTTATAAAACTATATTAAAAATGGTATAGTTATTAAGATATGAGTGTGACATATTTAACTCTTATTTAAATAAAATATAATAAAATTCATACTCTCACACAAGTGTCTTAAATAGGTTTATAATCTATGAAAAATGATGAATTTGGTGGAAACCTACTCATATAATTAAATTAGGATAAGTGTTAGGGTAATTTATAATATTTATAATATTATTTTTTACCCTTAATTACTTGATTTATTTTTACCATGTTAATAAAATTTTAGAAAAGTGACTATTAATAATGACCAAAAATAAAATAATCCTATTTAAATAATTTGAAACCACTAATTATAAATATATAATCCATTTTTCAAAATTCAATACACATAATTTTCATTAATTAATTAAAAATTAATCTCATTGATGGAATTAGAAAAAGGGTTATAAAAGTGAAAACGTTCAAAAGATTGAAATATTTTTTTATAAAAATTCAATATGGAGTTTTTTCCAATGACCTAAATTTGATTAAATGATAAAAAAAGCATCTAATTATAATTTAAAACCTATCAACAATATAATTTAACACTATAAATTATTTAGATGAAAAGGCTATTTTCATTTAAAATGTGATATTTGTTTCACTATCCATCAAGAGACGAATCTTATTAGAAAAATACCAAAAATTCCACCAAAGTAAATTTTTATACTTATATTTAAAATAATAAGTTTATTTTTTATAATAAAATATAAAAAAGTATCAACAATTCGATTTAAAATAGGTTCACTATCAAAAAGACAACAAAACTGCCTTTTTGAAAAATATTGATTTTTATACGTAAAATTGTCTTTACTCATATGTTATACCTATAAAATATATTGGATGAATATAAAAAATATTTTATTGAATATATAACAAAATTTTTTAATTAATATCATTTATTAATTGTAATTAATTTGATTTATTAAAACCAAATTCCTTTGGGTGCATAAAAATAAAAATATTTCATTTAAATCAAATTGGATTATATTTTTGTTTCTAATTAATTGGTATCCAATGTATTCATATTATATTTTTATAACCCATATATTTTTAAAATTTATTTAATAGTATTTATAACTTCTAATTTTACAACTTCATTATAATGGTAACATAATAATATTTAGTTATTAGTTTAAGCTCGTTGTTGCATGCAATGTAAGATATCAATGAAATTTATTATAAAAAGAGACATGCCATAAAAATCATGGGGGGTTAAATTCTTCCCTCCTTTAATAAATTTTTTCCTCACAATATTTAAATTCGATTTTGGTAACTTAGTTCTGACTATTAATAATGATTTTATTGAAATCCCACATCAAAAAAAGGGTTGATAAAACCTCTGCTTAAAAATAAATAAAGGGAAGTACGAAGGTCACCAGAGATAACACATACTAGGGTTCTATGTAGTAAAACATAGAAATGGAGAATAAATATAACCATCATGTTTTTATTTAGAGTGATATAGAACTTGGTTAGGAGAAATTTAACAATCACAAAGCTATAAATCTGTAATGATCTGGGGGACAATTTGATTCATCAAAAAAGAAGGTACTAGGATAACATTTTTTGTTTCAAGATATTTTCCCTAGAGTTGAAGAATTAATTTACTTCATAGACTAAAAATATATGGAAAAATACTTAATTGACAATTATATTTTCATCCTTTAATAAATTTCAACAAAAAACTCATCTTTTTCTCCAAATAATGTGTATTTAAGATGAATTTTTCATGCCTAGAGATTTCGAATCAACTTCTACAGATCCCAAAATCCATTAAAGTGTAAATATATATTCCTCTTATCATTATACATTAACTAATACCAAAAAATTTAGGGAAATATAATATAATTCAACAAAAATAATCTCCAAAATTCAACATTAAAACCCAAAGTTCAATGTAGATCGTTCAAAAAATATCTATCCTTCCTCAAAAATAATCTAGACTAAGATTGAAACCCAAAAACTAGAAGTATTTTTTCATATATATATTGTTCCAAATAACATCAATCATTATTAATGTCTTATATAAAAAAATATATTTCCCCTATCACATAATATGTAAGATATTCTAACCATTTATATAAATAACCTGAATCACCATAAGTTCACAATAAAATCATATTTGACTCCAAAATACAATTAAACTTTTATAAATTAAAATATTATTTTTACCTTAATCTTTTAGGATTCTAAAAATAGTGAACATATTCCAAAATAACATTAATAACTTAATCACTAAATCATTTTCCAATCATAATATTATCTATTTGGAAAAACATATGTCCCTAAAATCAATCAAAATAACCTTTATCCCTAAGATATAAAAAATTCATGCTAATTAGAACTTCATGTAGTCTATTGGTAGGCATTGAACCCTTGTCACCCTTCGGTTGCAGGTTTAAACCCAGTGGCCTTTCCAGACATGACAGGCTATCACTCGGCCTATGTGTTGTCCTTTTTTCTAAAACAATATTAATATAACTCCTAAAATACATATGGTGGTCATTCTTTAAATAAGGTTAATCACTAATGTTTTAAATATAACCCTAATAAAAAAATACTTTATCCATTCATTTCCACATTGATCCTTCCTAGATCAATAGTTTATCTTATAGAATAGGGAATTGACTTAGGAAATTCTTATATTCCCTATATTTAAGGCAATGAACTACAAATGGATTATTAGGATGAGTTTTATTTCCTTCCCTTATACCCTTTATTTTTCCTCTGAAATTTTTTGCTTTATGTTTTTATTTTCCACAAGTAAATCATTTATCTATTCTATTGAGACACTTTCCTAGGTTTCTCCTTCCACATTTCTTACATGATAGAAATCAATCCTTCTTTTCTTAGTGGTCTCCACCATTGTGGATCTTAGAAAAATCCATCCTTCTCTTATTTGGAGAGTTTGGGATTTGTTTAAGGTATATGTAGTCAATAATATTTTAGGAAAAATGATTAGGTATGAACACAATATCTTTCACTTCTATCAATATCCCATTTAGTTGATCATCTAAACCACTTTGTATGTCATGTTAAATGTTAACATGACTCTTTTGGATTCCATCTAATGACTAAAACCAGAAATCATAATGTGAGTAACAATATTCATAGTAATAAAAACATATAATCATTTACAGAATATCATGACACCTTATTTTCAACCTAAAACTTCTTGAATTTAACCTAAGTTATTAATTTTTCTTATATATTCAAATACTTCATAATGTTTTGTAAATAAAATTTTAATTATCCTAAGTATATCCCCCAAGAGTGTCTACCCAGGTGCATAGTAAGGATCATTGTCATGCACTAGGTTGTATTGAGTCAGGCCTAACACACCTTGTTAGAGTTTTTTCACCTATATATATTTGTTCCATAACCACAACCACTTGTATTATCCATATCGTGGTGTATTTCTAGGAAGACCCACATAATCACTACCTTAACAAAATTCTTGGAAGTTCTTTTATACTTGTCCTTAAAGTCTATCTTAGGGTTATGTTCCCTAATCTATGTTTTCTAAATCTAGTTTCCAAGTTTTATGTAAAAATTAATTTGATACCAACTGTAACAAACCCAACCTCAGTATCCTAGAGTCGATTCCTCACTTTATTACGTTTTCATAGATAAAATATTTTAATCAGAAAGAAAAAATTAGTTTAGTAGTTTTGGAAATAATATTACATACATGAACCTTACATTAAAATTTAAAATATAAAATAAAACATAATAAATCCTTTAAGAACACTATTATTCTCTTAGATTATACCTTCATATCAATAATAATAAAAATTTCAGAATCTTGGAAAAAAATAAATATTAGAAAGGGATGAGATCAAATGTTAAGAAATGGTAAGTGTACAACAAAAGCTATCATAAATATACATAAACAATATATAAAGGTGTATAAAATAAATACAAGCCATTAGAAAATAATATTGAGAATAATATGGAAATAATAAATGATAATCAAATAATTCCATATAAATATTACAGGGAAATCTACTAACTGAATAATCATGTGGAATATCAATAACTAATCTCATAATGAGGGAATGCATAATATCGGACATCATAAAAATACCTTCAAGGATTCATCCAAGACCCAATATATAAACGGGTAAGACATCAGCCAATACCTGAACTATTTTGTCTCCTAATACCTAATGATGCATCGAGGGGATATATCACACCCTACATGTCACTTACTATGTCCAATACTTTCCCTGCATGAAGAAAACATGCATTAAAAATCAATAACTATCCATATTGGAAGAACTAGTCATGCAGAATATTAATACATCAATAGTAAAACAAAGGAATATGAGTAATGGTATTATTATAGTAAATCATCAATAAAAGATTCAACAAAGTATGTTTAAAATGATGAAAATAATTTAAATGATATCATTGAAATTTTCTTGAGGAAAATAATCTTTAAATATTCAAAGTGTCTCATACCACTTTGAAACATTTGAATTATAAGTCCCATGAATTAATAACATTAAATGAAACTTATAAAACCATGGGAATAAAAAGATTTATTATATAACATGTCAAGGTATAATTATATATATACCTTATAAAATAAAATATGTGTATAACTTCAAAATATGATTGAATGAAAGGATATTGTGATAAAGTCCCTTACAAAGATATATCCTTAATAAAATGGATTTATTATGTGTATTTTCTATAAATCCCCATAAAATAAGTGGAAATAAAATAGGATATAATAAAAATTAATTTAACACATAACCTTAGCATGATATAATCAATGAAATACAAGTTTAACCTAATTAATGAAAATTGAGTTAAGAAATCTCTTACCACTTGTAATCAGATGAATCATATGCCCCATAAAAGTAAAAATTGTCAACTTAAAAATTAAATACTATGAATATAATAAGATTCATGATTATATATATCAATGGGTAGTATATATACACCACAATCAATAAATATGTGGTGAATAAGGAATACATCACATAGAAGTAATAGTGATATGAGAAAAACCCTTACCTTGTACTTTCCTTTAGTTAGATGTGATTTAACATCCTTTATAATGGTTTAAAACATGTTATTAATTTATAATAGAATCATATCCATATTTATGATATCATATATTATCCTATTATATTATCTTATTAGCCATTTGTCAATAATATTTCGTTATTACCCTTGTTTCCGGTGTTAACTACTTTATCTTCTTATGCATGTTTTTTCATGTAAGTCTTGTTTTTTATACATAGGATATATTTATTTAATATAAATAATGATATTAAGTTCATATATATTTTATTTACTCATTATATATATCTTTATAATCATTCTTTAATTATTAACATGGAAAATGAATCACATCGTGTAGTGGAGATGGTAGGTCATACATACGCACGAGCGACAGTATCATTCCATTAATGGTGAAAGGTAAGGAATTAGATTGTATATTAATTATATAGAATCAAGATAATGTCATATTTATTATTTGTATCCATTATATACATCATTATTCCCATCCAAATAAAGTAGTGATGAAAAACATATTACACCACATAGAGAAGATGGTAAGTTATACATACACACATGTGGTGATTTCGTTTTTTAGGATGAATAAAAGGTGTAATATGGTAATTATATAATCATAATAACATCTAATAATATATGTGATACTGTATTTAATACATTATTTTGTAAAATATTCATCAATAGGATGTAGAATAAGAAATAATCTTAAAGGAGTCGATAAAGACGATTACCTCTTATTTAGCGAACCTCCTTTAAATCTCTTATTAGGGACAATAGGGATGGTATTTTGGGAATAAAATAACCTATATAATGTGTCTATGGATTTTTATAAAAGAAATATTTGGTTTTGGTTGAGCTAGAAGGCTCAAAGTGATGAAATGAGATGAGGGTGGAGGTGTCTTATTATAATTGAGGTGAGGGGATCTTTGGGAATTTTAAAAAAAATATAATAAATTAAACCTCAATAAAAATATCACCAAAATGTCATGTGTTTGAATAAAATATGTGATAAGGTTATAATCTCATAAATAAATATATTTTAGACAAGTTTTGTTATTTTTTTAAACCTTAACATTTTTATCAACCCTTAGTTAACCTATTTTAATTTTAACTAAGGTAACAAAAGTATCAACAATAAAATGTTGTAATTATTAATTATTTGATTTAAATTAGACCATAAATGAACAATTTATAATATTTTTTACCATATAATAATTATTGTTGTATTTTTAAATAGGTTTTATGGTTATTAAATAATTTAACAAAATATTATTTTGATAATATCTCATTATTGTCAATTTTGACACAATTCAATATTTATCTTTTTTTAAAATATCATAACATCATGATATCTTAAAAAAATATATATTAACTCATCCATAAAATTTAAAATTCATCCATAAAATTATTTTATGAAATTAATTATATCAAATTTTGTTTATTTTAATATTTTGAATATCATTTATTTAATATTTCTATTAATTAAATAATTACTACATCATCATTGTTTATGCCTTTAAGGTAATTATTTATTTACTAAAAATTAAACATAAATTAACATGATAAATAAAAACATTTTAGCCTTAAAATTAAAATTTATAGTTGAATTTATCTTCTTTATAACCCTATATTAAAAATGTTATAGTTATTAAAATATAAGTATGACATCTTTAACTCTTCATTAAATAAAATGTAATAAATGTCATACTCTCACAAAATTATATTAAAAAGGGTTATAATATCATCCCAAGAATGATATTTTTTAAAACACACTCAACCAATGAAATTAGGTCAAGTGTCAGGGTAATTTTATAATATTTATAATACTATTTTTTACCTTTAATTACTTTCTTTACCTTTTATCATGTTAATTTTTTTACTAAAGTTTCTTTTCATAATGATCCAAAATAAAAGAAACCTATTTATATAATTTGGAATTATTTATTTAAATTATGGAATCCATTTTTCAAAATTCAAAAAAGAGAAGTTGTGGTAATTAATTTAAAATTATTCCAGTTGACGAAGTGAGAAAATAGTTTTAAAAGTGAAAACATTTAAAATATTGAAATGTTTTTAAATCAAAATTCATTGTGGAATTAATTCCAATAACCTAAATTAGATTAAATAATAACAAATTGATATAATTATTATTTAAAACCAATCAAAAATATAATTTTATGCAATAAATTATATACATAAAAAAATTATTTTCGTTAAAATACGATATTTGTTTCACTATTCATCAAAAAATGAATCTTATTATATACATACCAAAAATTCCACCAAAGTAAATTATGATACTAAAATTTAAAATAATAAGTCTATTTTTTCAATTAAAATATATAAAACTATCAAAAATTGGATTTAAACTAGGTTCATCATCAAAAAGTGGCAAAACAGACTTTTTGAAAAATATTGGTTTTTATGCTTAAAATTGGGTTTGTTCTTATGTTATACCTTTAAAATATATTGGATTAATATCAAAAATATTTGATTTAATATATAAAATATATATTTCATTAATATAGTTTACTAATTGTAATCAATAAAATTTATTAAGACAAAACACCTTTGAGAGCATTGAAATAATAATATTTCTTTTATATTCAATTAGAATATATTTTTGTTTCTAATTAACTGATAAACAATGAATTCATATTATATTTTCATAAACCATAAATTTTCATAAGTTAGTTAATAATATTCATAATGCCTATTTTAACATATAGGTTATAATGATAACATAATAAGATTTAGTATTTGGTTTAAGCTCATTGTTGTGTGTAACGTAAGATATAAAAGAAATTTAATTTAAAAAGTTTCATACCATAAAAATATTGAGGTGTTAAATAATGAGTCTCTTAACTTTTCCTTATTTATACTACTAATTATGTTAGTGATTTTGGTTTTATTTTTTATCATGATTTTAGTTTTTGATTTTCATTTTTTAAAGATCTACTATAAATTATCTAAATGGAAAGATTGAGAAATTGCAAAGAGATATTATAAGAATATCTCAGTTATAAAAGGAGTTCAAAGGAATTAATAAGAAGCTAGTTGAAAAAACAATATTCTTTCCCAATATAATGATAAACTCAAGAATATTTCTTTCAATGTGAATAAAAAGGTATATGAAGACATATAGATTACACAAAAGTGGAATAAAAATATCAAAAAGTAGATTGTAAGTTTGAAAGAAGATTTACCCTCCTTTGTAAAAGGTAAGAAAAAATATAACAAAATGATGACTATGAATAAACATAAAAAAAATAAGATTGTTATTGGATATGATCAATAACTTCTATAGATGTAATGAAATTTATTTATGAAAATTTTAAATGGAAGTATCCATACTGTTACATGTTTTAGATATAAAAATAATGGAAATTATTCTGGTGACGGTTTTATTTGATATCCATAATCTTTGGGAAAAATAAATAATTTATTTATAAGTATTTATCTTCTAGATTTTCCATTAATACATGTTAAAATGTGTATGGGTTCCTCAAAATATAACAATAAATCTCATTGGACTTGAATTTTCATGGGTGATAAAACTCCTTCTTTTTTATTTTTTAGAATAAATTTCTTGAAATTATATAGAAAGACATACGTTACATGGATATTTTATACTCTAGGAAAATGAAAAAATATCCATCAAATTTTATCTCATTTAATCATTATTATGGAGGAATCATGACTTTTAGAGATAACTCTAAAATAAAATTAAATGGTTTTAGTGAAGTTGGTATTTTTAATAATGATATTATCAACACATTTTTATATATCTATGTTTAAATAATAATTTGATCGGTGTTTCTGAGCTATGTGATGATGGTATGTTTATTAAATTTCAAAATGGAAAATGTATTATTTTTAAAGGTGATTATATATTATTTTTTACTAACTAGAAGGATAATATTTATTCTATTAACCTTCCTAAACTAACTATTCAACATGTAAAGTTATTAAATTTTGTATAGATAGGTAAAAATTTATGGTATAAGAGTCTCAATTATATTAATTTCATATTTCTTCACAAAATATATAATTATCAATAAGTTTGGTAGATACCCAGTCTTAACGTTGACAGAAATCACATATGTGGTTCATGCATGAAAGGATAGTATCACAAATAATCTTTCTGATTGATCAAGGATGTGAACACTATCGTACCTCTATAGTTGGTCCATTTGGATTCAATTATACCTATTCAAATATAAATCCATCTTGAAAAGAAATATTCTTTTATTATTAATGATTATTTTAGTAGATTACAAGGGTTT
The DNA here is from genome assembly GCA_963277665.1 of Viscum album. Lineage (NCBI taxonomy): Eukaryota > Viridiplantae > Streptophyta > Magnoliopsida > Santalales > Viscaceae > Viscum > Viscum album. Next base: position 818,102,554 of record OY728142.1, read on the forward strand.
ATTTTCTTGCACATAAATTTGATACTTTGTCAAATTTTTATGTATACTACAAATTACTTTAAAATGAGGAAGGATATTTTATTATTTATATGTGAAATGATATAGGATAATAACTTAATAACCTTGAATTTGAATTTTTTTTAATGGGATGATTCTTATCATAATTTCTCTACCCCTAGAACTCAATAACAAAATAGATTTATAAAAAGGAACAATGTAACTTTAAAATAAATAACTAAAACTATGCCATGTGAGTATGGTTTACCTAAGTAATTTTAAGATGAAGTTCTTCATATAGTTTGTTTTGTTTCAAATTTAACTCTTATATGGCCAATTATTAAGAACAATACTTCTGAGTTTTGGAAAGGAAAGAAACTAAAAGTTTTGTATTTTAGAATTTTTAGATGAAATGTTTTTATTCGTAGTACTAAATATAGTTTGGATAAATTTTAAGCTAAAACAGATGAAGGAATATTTTTAAGATATTTAAGTGTTAGTAAATCTTATCAAAATTATAATAAAGGGAATTTTTTTTGAAGAATTGGTTCATGTTATGTTTTATGAGAGGTATTTAGAACATTAATATTCAAAAGAAGATCATATTGAATATGAATTTAGAGAATTTAACTTTAGAAAATCTCAAGTAGTGGATGAACCCATTGATGGGGGGATCTACCTAAACATTAAGAGTTTGGAAAACACATTGAAACCACCCTATTGAAAGAATGTTTAGTGTTTTAGATTCAAGATTTTAGATAATGAATTCTATAATAAACCTTTTCTATCATTCTTATTTTTATTTCTAAGGATGTTTTAAATTATTTTTCAAAAGTTTTGATAGATACAAAATACTTTTTATATTTTTAAGAAGTGAAATAAAAATTTTATTAGAATAATGTTTAAGAATTGGTTGTCTCAACTTAGGATCAAAATGTTATTAGAACTAAGTGCATTTTTTAAGACAAACATAATGAATCTAGATATATTATAATGAATAAGTAAGAATCAGTTTGTTAATGTTTTTATTAAGAAGAAGGTATTGATTATGATGGAAACATTTCACCTATTCAAATATTAGAATCTATTAATATTATTTTGTCCGATTCAACACATTAGGTATTTAAAATATATAAAATTTATGTGATAAGTGGTTTTTATAATTAAATTATTTCAAAATATGTTTATATAAATAATCCACGTGGTTTTGAGACTGAGAAGAAACCCTACAATGTGTTGAATATATCAAAATCTTTTTATGGACTCAAACAAGATATGTGATCATGGAATAAGTGGTTTTCATGGTTTATTTTTACGAATGAGTTTTTTAAAGAAAATTGTTTCCCCAATTTATTTGTTAAGAAGTTTTTTTAGGATATCATGATTCTTTTTATTTATGTTGATGAAATTATTTTTGTATTATCTACTGATTTTATTTAAATACAATTTTTTTATTTTTTGACCAATGATTTTGACCAGAGTCTTATAAGAGAATTGAATTTATTTTTAGTATTTAAAATATATCATAGAATTTATGTAATATATATAAATCAAAGTAATTATTCTAAATTGATGGTTAATATATTAAAACATAACACTTATAAGAGAATATGTACCCCTATGAGTACTTTGTGTATATTGGGTGAAAATATTTCTAGTAAATCAGTAGAAAATAAAGTTTTCATAGGTATGATTGGAATGAGAGTTGATTGAATACTATTAAAAGGATTATTAAATATGTTAAAGGTTTTTTTAATCTGGGTTTATTTTATCCAAATAGAACTTATTGTGAATTTTATAGTTATTCTGATTTTAAATTTGGAGGATGTAAGATTAATAGAAAACATGCCAGTGGTATTTCTCAATTTCTAGGTAAGAGTTTAGTTTATTGGAATTTACAGAATCAAAATTCAATAACATTATCTATAACTAAAGTAGAATATATTAGCATTGTAAGATTTTTTGCTCAAATTTTAGGTATTAGATAATCCTTATTTTATTTTTATTTTATTATGAAAATATTCCTATTATGTGTGATAATTTATATATTATTTCTATTTTGAATAATCCTTTACTGTATTCCAGAAAAAAATAATATCTAAAAAAATATCAATTTTTCAAATATCATGTTCATAAAGAATATATTAGTTTATAATATTTTCCTGTAGATGAATAGATGGTTGATATTTTAAAAAAATTCACTTAAATACAGTGAAATTTGACAATATTAAGTATGATCTTGGCATGATGGAAGTTTAAATTTATAATATATAAAATAAGAAATATATATTAATTTCAAATTTAAATTTATATAGGATATTATTTTGTAATATATATTTATCATTTCCTAAATATCCTTTAAATCATTTCATTATATATTAATGACTTGTTTCATGTCTCTTAAATGTTATTATTTTGTGTAGGAAAAATGTTCCACATAAATCACTCAATATCATATATATTAAAAGGGAGAAGCTTAATTTTATAGAGATTATATATTTCTCTTTTATTTATCTATGATTTTAAAATTTTAGTATATTTTTTTAGAATATTTTCATTTATATTTCATCTTCTTAGGAATTAAATTTTATTTCCTTGATTATTATCTTCTATTATTATTATTTATTTTTATTTCAGTTTTAATTTTATCATAAAATACTCCTATTTTATTTTATATTTTTTATTCTTACAAAAAGAGGAAAAAATTTTATTTTATAGATGTTCTGGTTTTTTAATTATAAAAAATGAGAATAATATTTGATTAACTCTTTAACACTTTGATTTATGTGTTTTGATAAATAAAAAATCCCACATTTCTTGATATAATTTATCTATATTTTCTTATTATTATTTTTTATTATTCTTTTATTTTAACATTGTTTTGAATAATTTCTCTAAGTATAATTGTAGCCGAAAATATATTACGTATCTAATTTCTCTAAATGCCAATATATTACATAATAATATAATATTATTACATATTTGAATTTTTTAAAATGAGGAAAGCTTTCACATTCCTTGATAGTTTAAAACATATATTACATATTGAAAATTTTTCTAAGGATAAAATATTATGTATCATCAAGAAAAATTAAAATATATTACATATTTATAGTAAGGATATTACATATGATACTTTTGAAAAAATGCCTACATAAAAAATCTTACACATTGCAATGAAGACTGAAAATTGTACACATTATAGTTGGAGTTAAGTTTCATATTAATTGCACTTATAAAAAATATTAATTCATATATATTATTAATCTCTCTAAATTTTGAAGAAATTTACTGTGCATCATCAGAATAATAGTATTTTTCTATATCAAATATGTTACATATGAATCTATCTCTTCAAAATTTATATTAAGCATATTAGAGATTTCAGAAGATAAATAAATCATAACATAAAGTATCAGAATTAGTTTTTATAACTAATAGTAGGTTTATCTATCATAATATATGATTGATATCACAAATTAAGGAAAATATTTCCCCTTGGTTTATTTATTTTATTTGATATTGCATATTCTTTTTATAGAAAATCAAAGACTATTTCTAAGATTAATTATTGAAGACTTTGTGTGTATTAATTCATATATGTTATTTCAACACCATAGTTTTGGAAATAGAATCCCTTGATGTGTGAATATTTTTAATGATATTTTTCCAAAATTTAAATTAGTTAATTATTTTCAAAGGTATATTTACAACTTCTATTATTGAGAAAGAAATATTGAAAGACTATAATTTGTTGAATATTAATGATCCCAAAAATATCTATGTAAATATAAATTTGATAAAACTTAAAACAAGAATATGACATAATATATTGTCCACTTAAAATTATATGTGATTACTATACTAATTTAGTTCATGTGAAGAACTTCATCATACAGAACCTCATTGCTAAATTGATCGAGCTACAACAAATGCTTAAGATTCATCTATTTAAAACTGATTTTGTGGTTTTATAATTTTTTATCATTTATATTTTTTGTATTTAAATGGATTATGATTTTACCCAAAAAAATAAGGATATTTTTTGTTATACCTCTATAAAATCTATGGGTTGTGTTGGTTGTGACTCTACTATAAAAGGTAGGATGTAACCATGTTGTGACATCCCTTGAAAATTTTGGTTGTGTATTTATTTTTCCTCCTCTAGAAAAGGAGGTTTTTAATCGGTTTGTGAATACCCTCTAAAACTTAGGTTCTTAGTAGGTGTCAAACCTACAAAGAAGTATAAGAGTGTGTATAGTAGACATAGGATATTTATGATATGAACTACTACAAAAATATCTTATGTTTTTGTACTTTAATTTTCTTTTGTTAAAATTTATAAATTTTTCAATCCCCCTCCCATAGCCTATGGGACGTATATTATTTGTAAAATCAATAGTTTCATGCTAAATCTTAGTTCCCTAGATTATCTTGAATAAATAAAGAAAGTGATGTGATGACCCTAAGAGTTATGTGACTTGTTTTTTGTGTTTTCCTTGGGTTTTAATTAGTTGGGAAACCCTTGGTAAGGATACTTATAAAGTAGTGTTGAGTTTATCCATATAATGGATTAGAAAAATATTTTTCTGTTAAATTATACAAGATTCATATATAATAATATTGGTATGAGGGCCTACTTAAATAACAAGTTTTTAGAGAAGTTCTAATGTGTACTCATTTCTTATCGAAATATGGATCTTGGAACACTAATGGATATTATGGATTTTAAATGGGTTTATCATTTTAAAGGGATTAAATTTAAAAAAAGTCTTTATTAAATGATTTTAAAACCTAATACTAGTATAATAAAATCTTATTTTGTAGATATTAATTACATCATAATCATAGAACATAACTTTGATATCAACCCTTGTGAAATAAAATCTTAATATAAGAAATTATTCATACTAATATAGAACCTTAAAAATTATTCTTAAGTAAGAATAAAAAAATATGTGTTAGTGAAACACCTTCTAGAGTAACCTAATGTTGAAATTGTTTATAAAGTGATTCAAGATTCTTATGTGAATCATAGATTAATTCATATAATATTTTTAAAGCATTTTTATATATATTATGAACAAAGGAACTTTAGTCTCTGATCAAGTAATTGATATAATTGTGTGATAATGACATTTTGAGAATAAATGTTTCTTTTAATGATATTTAAAGATATAGAATTAATTTATTAATCATCACTAGAAAGGTTTCCAAAATTAGAACCATAACTATTTATTTAGCTTCTAAATGAAAAAAATGGTGTGGATGATAGTTTGGTGATGATGAGAGATGCCAAAGGATATTTGATTATTCTACAAGAGTTGATGGATGATGATGTTTTATAGATGTGATCAGTCAAAACTAAGACAATGGTGGAATAACTTGAAATCTACTTAACTCTAAATAAGATAAAAATTCAGAATTTATACTTATAGTGAGAAACAAAATTTAAGAGCACTAATATTGTCTATGAAAATAACCTATTTTTAGCTCTGCTATAAATTAGAGAACTTAATACTTTATTTTATATATATTAAAGTCTAATGACTTTTTATGTGTAAATTTACTTAAATTAGGCCAAGTGTAAAGTAACTACACCATCCTAGAAACAAAAAGTAATTCATAAGTAGTATAAATTAAAATAATTCATAAATATAATTACATAAAAGTTATAGATAAGGATTGGATATACTTAGTTCCACCATAAGCAATGTATTATCTACTATAGGGATCTTAAATAGAATAAATAAAATGTGTCATAAAAAATGATGTTAAACTAAAGATAAAGTGTTTGGAATACATTTTAAGGACTCCTTATATAATATATTTCGATATGTCCTAATTAAAGTTAGAATAATTGAGTTTAATGACCTTCCATGTGTAAACATACCATTTCCACATCTTCCTTCCCTTTGACTCTATAATCATAATCAAATATTTATCAGCCGCAACTTGTAGTCTTCAGATCAAAATCTATCTTATCATATGAAAATTTTCAAATAAATTATAATGGAATCATCATTATCATAAAAAAGGATTATTCCCTTTCTCTAGATATGTTTTACAGTCACATTAGGCTTGAAATAGTTGTATATATGTTCTAAATAATCCACCACTTTATGTAATTTGAATGATGGAAATACAAATAGTCTATCCTAAAATTACTCGAAAAATCCTTTAAGATTTTATAAACTCTTATTTTACAATGAATATTTTTTCATGATCATATATAAATGCTACTACATTTCATAATAACATTACATATCATGAATTAATATTTACTATAACACCTAAAAATATAGGGAGATAGATGAAAAGGAACAATGCACACACTAATGTAAACATCATAGGATTGAATTCCCAAATAAATATCCCTCCTACTATAAAAATAGTAAAAATAAATCAAATTTTTAGAAATATTATTGGAATTATCAAGGAAGGTGTAGAACCTTTGTAAGAAAATTAATGAATGTTGAGGTATGATAATTGGGGAGTGTATATAAGGTATAAAGGGTAAAGTGACTTTTATGATCTTACCATTACCTAACCATTGGTCAATATGAGTATTGGTCAATATAATTATTTTTCAATATTACCACTGGTCAATATGACCACTAGGAATTATGATTGTTGGTAATAATATTACCATTATAATTAGTGTATATAAAGGTTAATAAAAAAAGATAATTGAAGAAGAAGGGATAAAAGATAACCTCAACAAGAAGGATAATGCTTTTGAAGTCCATTTAAAATAACATTGGTTGGTGGTATTTTCACTAGGGTTCTCCCTTTACCAAGACCATATAGAGCTTCAATAAGTAAGAATAAAGTGGAATCCACTTTGGGAGAAGTTCAAGTTAATGGATATCACCACTAGATTAATGTTAGGTGAGCCTCCCCTGAAAATATCATCATAACACACCTTACTCTTAGGGAATATTATGGTTTATTAATGTGTTATGTACCTATAACTTAGTTTCATAAAAGTTTAATTTTCATTATATAAATTAAATAGTGGTTTCTTCAATCCCATTTTCATTATTATTTTATTTAACAAAATACACATGAATATAAGATGAATACATTAAAAAAATTATATTTTAAGAAAATATATAATTTCAATTATGATAAAAGTTATTTACATGAAAAAGTATTATAAAACACTATTTTTTTAAATTTAAATTATAATATAATTCTATAATGTCCCAAGTAATTTTTATAAGGGTCAGAAAGTAGATGATGTCATAAAAACTATTATTTTTCAATAAATTGGGATTTATATTTAAAAGTAAAATTTATCATATATAGTAAATTATTTTGATAAAATAATAATTTTTTTCAATTTAATCAAGTTAAAATTAGGTTACGGTAAAATTTAGAGAATTTTCTAAAATAATTTGTTTTTTAATGAATAGTAAAAATAGGTTTTTGTGTTTTTGATATGTTCATGAAATCATAAATATATAATAATGATTTAATAATTAATAAAACTGAATCCATAGACAAAATTAACTTATTTTTTTGGTATAATTTAATTTAAGTAATTAAAACTAATTTCAAAACCTATAAATAACTTTCCAAAGTCAAAAATAAAAATTAAGTTTTTAAAAAAATTATTTTATGGAAAATTATTTTCCCATTCCAAAAGTAATATAGAATATTGAACTTCGTTTTTTAAAGTAAAATATACCAAAAATTATCTTCAAATTTTTATAAACCATGATCCAAAAACATGGGTAAGACAATGGTTTTTTATTTCCCATAACCAATATTTACAAGGCCTATAATTAGAAATTAATAAAAAAATCCTCCCAAAATTGCTATAAATACCCACCTCTCCACCCAATTTCATTCACTCCCAAGCAATTAATCATGAATTTACTTTAATTTTACCTCTCTATATCCTTTATAAAGAGTTTACAAGGTTCCATGTAACTCTCCTCAATCTTTATGGATATATCTTGCAAGGTAAGGGATTTTATTGCTCTCTTTTTTATCCAAGTACTTTCTTTGTAGTTAGTTTTCTACTTTTGAAGTTATTAGGTTCTCATAAACTTATCAATATTCTATTACTATAAAAATTTTGTTCTATCAAGTAGATACTTCTATTCCCCCTCATTAATCACATTCCATAAACCACTTTGTATACCTGTTATGCTGCTAAAATCATCCTTTGATTTTACTTGCCTCTCTTTTTGTGTTCTGAATATACCCAAACATATTTTTCTTCAAGGGTATTCATATATATGTAATTATACTTAATTTATTGGATATTTATATAAATTAAACCTACATTTCCTTCTAGTGGGAAAAAATTATAGAAAGTTCAAGTCTTCAGACACCTATGTACTTAATGATTTTATATAAAACATGTTATTTATTCTCCACGTGATATTTATGAAATATTTTATTATGATATATGTGGAACATGTGAATTAATAAATGTGAAGGGTGTCACCTAATATCAATCCAATTAATTTGGTAAATAATTAATATCTAGATATTACGTGTCTTACAATACCTTGGGGAATAACCTTGGTAATATATTTTATGACACCTTAGTATTGAACCTTGGTGATGTGCTTATAAATGTTTCATTTTTATGTTGTGACCAAATTTACATTTTATGTGTCACATACATATGATTATTCTCTCATTTTATGCCTCATTGTTTATCCCTGAAAAACACTCATTTATTATATATATCACTTACGGGGATTTATGATCACCCTTTTATACTGATGTATGTCCGCAATAAATCACTGCAGTGAGGTGAACTAGGATGGAATAATAAAAGAGTCTTTCAAGAGGATTAAATAAAGTTTATTTTTATTTTTTCATTATGTACTCCATGTACCAAGTTTCTAATACACTAATACTAAAAAGGACCTTTGAAGTTATTAATGTTAAATTTTGTTAAGGAATTGTGTCAAAAATCAGGTGTTAAAAATGTGAGTTTCATAGATTGTATTAAAGGAAAGGTTGGTTATTTTTTAAAATTAGGACTAGAAAAAATTATTAAAAACCCTAGTTATAATTCTAAATATTTGAAAAACTCCAAAAATTTTAGTAAAGTATAAAGTGAGTTGTTTCCAAGCAAAGAAATCTCAGTCTATATACTAAAAGTGTATGTGTCTATAGAATATATGTACCTAGGGGTAATAACCCTGAAATGGATTGTTGGGTATTAAATCGACCTATACTTAATGCATTGAAAATAGGACTTGTTGCACACCTGGTTTAAAACTCCCATGTTATATGGTTTGGTTAGTCGCATGGTTTTTATAAACCATTATGAAGGATATATAGATAAAGTGATATTTTTGGATTTAATTATATCATTCTAGAAGAGTAGTATTAAAAAAATTAGGATTAACCTTTATTTTAGAATTATAATTATAATATTTATAACAGTAACAAATTTCTCACTTAGGTTTTATTATTCTAGAAAAGTGGTATGGAATATAAGGACTGGTGTAAATAATGGATGTGATGGAAAATGAAATAATGGTATTCCTGATATGATGGAAGATAGAGTTGAAAACTTCATGATGATGATGAATTAGTTAAATCATTTCATTAATTACAACCTATACCATGTAAAGTATTCAAATTCGATAAATAATGAACAACTAGTAGTTTAATTCTTCATGCATTAATGAAAACATATTTTTAGTGAAACCTCGGATCCACTAATCACAAAACAATGGATCAAGGCTATAGAAAAGATATATTTTGTATTCCATTATTTTGAGTAAGAGAAAGTTGTGTTGTCATTATATCACTTATAGGGATAAGATGATCAATGGTGGATGCTGATCAAAAACACAAAACTAAGGGATGTGGGGGAATCTATGGAACGGGAAGCCTTAAAAAAAGTTTTTTCAACAAATATTTTCCCTTCACATTCTAAACCAAGATAGAGAGGTAATTACTTGAGCTTAAGAAAAAAGAGAATGAAATAATGGAAAGAAATGAGATGAAATTTAAAAAGATTTCATGATATGATTCAATATTTTTCATTGATTATTATGGGAAGATTGATTGGTTATTTCATAGAATAAGACCATATATTTGGAAAGATCTATTAATTAGAAAATTTGGGAGTTATGAGAAAATAGTATGTTGTGCTCTCAAAGTGGAAATGAAGTATAGAGATGCACAACAGTTGCATGGACTAAATGAAAAGAAAAGGTGGATAAACCCAGATTTTGGAAGGAATATTAATAGTAATAGATAAGGAAAGAAACAGTAACTACCCATGTGAAACAAGTGTGGGAAGAATAATTTAGGGAGTTGTATACATGGAAGTGGAAAGTGTTACAAGTGTAGAAGAGATGGAAATATTACTCTAAACTATCATGGAGAAGTAAATCCTCAACATCCAAATTCCAATTAAAGAGGGAATATGGTGAAAGTACAACATGTGGTATAATTCTTCAAGTGTGGGTAGTAAGTACATTTCACTAATTAATGTCCAAATCAAAATATAGTAGAGGAAAACCACCATTAAACCCACCAGAGGCTAAGGGATAAATATTTTTCTTTTTAAATCCCAATGGATGGATTACAGGCTTAAAATGATGTTGTGTCATGTATACTCATCATAAAATCAAATATAGAAAGTAAATTGTATAATTATAGTTCAACGGATTATTTTATTTTATTCAAATTTGAAAATAACTTCAAGTTAAACATTGAACTACTAGTGGTAGAGTTTTTTATCAAAAATCCAAGTGGAACTATTCAATCATAAAATATATATAGTTATTATCCTATTAAATTTGATGAGTACAATCTATATATAAAAATAGTGGTCTTTTGAATGGATTATTTTGATATAATACTTTGGAAGCATTTTTTTTCAAAGTATAATTTCTAGATCAACTGTAGAATCATGGAAACATCAGTCATCTTATTGGTAAAACCTATAATTATTTTTAAATAAGAGACATCCTAGCCTAAGTCATTCAAAGAACCACCAACTATTTAATTATTTATGGAAATTATTGGTGAAGAAAAAAGAAAAAAAAATAAAGTATAAAAATAGGATATGTGTCCATTGTTTTGGAATACATTGATGTATTTACTGAATAGTTATTTGGAACTCCCCTTGAAATAGAGGTAGAGTTATAAATTGAACTCATACATGAACCCAATAAAATATCAAATACCTTATATATAATGGAATATGTGGAGTTCTAGGAATTAAATAAGTGACTTAAAGATATTTTTTAGAAGGATTTTATTCAACCAAGTGTGTCTCCTTGGGGAGCACATGCTCTCTTTGTAAAGAAGAAGGATAGATCAATGTGTCTTAATTAATTATAGAGAACTTAATGGGATCATAATGAAGAATAAATACAATCTTATAGGGATTGATGATTTATATGACCAACTTCTAGGGGATCAAGTATTCTCTAAGATTAATCTCTAATTAGGGTATCATGAACTGCTGGTAAAGAAAGAAGATACACCAAAGTCTTCCTTTTGAAAAAGACATAGATAATGAATGTTTTTTTTATTCCCATTAGTTTGACTAATGATCCTGGTATATTTATGGATTTTTTGAATTGATTATTTACATACTATCTTTATAAAAAATTACATTTATTGATCATATTATAATATATTCTAAAAATTGTGAGTAGTATGAGAAACATATAAGAGTAATATTACTAACTTTAGGGAAATATATGTTTTTTGTCAATTTAGTAAATGAGAGTTATTGTTATAAAAATTAAAATTCTTAGGAAACATTATTATCAGTAAAGGAATCTCAGTGGATAGCTCATTTGACTTTGAAGAGATTTGAAATCAAAATTTTCCACTTATTGAATTCTCTTATAATAACAATTTTCACTTGATTATTTAAATGGATCCACATAAAGAACTTTATGGTAAGAGGTGTAGAACTTCAAAAAATTTTGATGATGTTGGAGAAGGAAAAAATTTGGGACTAGACATTATGAAAGACACTATGGAGAATATAAAAGTGATCCAAAAACATATCAAGGATACTCAAAGTCAAAAAATAGTTATACAAATAATCAAAGGAAGGACTTAGAGTTTCATTTTGGGGATAATGTATTCCTAAAAAAATCACCATGGAAATGGGACATGAATTTCAGAAAGAATGGAAAACTAAGTCCAATGTACATTGGACAATTTTAGATTTTGGATCATGTTGGAGAAATTTCCTATCAGGTAGCACTACCTCTAAATCTTTCCAATGTCCATGATATCTTCCACATGTCCCTTTTAAGAAAGTATATATTATAACCAACACATAAAATAGACACAAATGATATAGAATTATAATATAACCTATCAAATGAAGAAGAACTAATTATGATTATTTATAAAAGGAAAAATGTGTTGAGGAATAAGAAAACCAGACCCATGAATGTTTTGTGGATAAATTTCAAGTTAAAAGAATTGATCAAGGATTGTGAATGAGAAAAAAAAAATACCCCCATTTTTGAGATAGGAAACAAATTTCAAGGACATAATTTCTTATGTGGGGAGAATGTAATGTCCTGAAAATTCCTTTATGTTATTGAGACCTCTTATTTTATAAAGAAAGTTTTATTATGAGCACATAGAAAGACTATTAAATTTCATAAGAACATAACATATCATTAATTAATATTGACTAAAACAACTAGAGACAATGTGGGGAGATAAACAAAAATAAATAATGTACATTCTAATGTAAACTCTATAGGCTTGAATTCTCTAATGAATATCACTTCAACTATAAAAATAGTAAAAGGAAATAGAACAGTAATGAATATGATATATAATATCAAGGGAATTGTAGAACCATTATATATTAAGTAATAAATTTTGAGTTATGAGAATAGTGGAGTAGATAAAGGGTATAAAGGGAAAAGTTATTGTTAGGATATGATCATTACCTAACCATTGGAAAATATGAACATTGGTTAATGTGACCATAGGGAATTATGACCATTAGTAAATAAAATTACCATATTAGTGTATATAAAGGGTAATGACAAAGTATAATTTATGTATAAGGGGTAAATGATGGCCTCAACTGATAAGATCATGACTTTATAATCCCATTTATCATAACATGTTAAGGAGGTAGCATTACTGGGATTTTACCTTGACCAAACACAAACAGCGCTTCAAAAAGTAATGCTTGAGTGGAATCAACAACAGGATATGTTCAAGTTAGTAGATATCACCAAAACATCAATGTTATTTTATCCACCAAATGAAAGTATAGCCATTTCACACCTTACATATAACAACCTTATTACATACTTAAACATGATTTATTACATAAAATCTTCACTTGATACAACATAGAAGATGGAGAGGTCTAGTGTCTTTGGGGCAAATGAATATTACATAATATCTTAGAACATAAAACACACAACATCTTTATTGAAAACTTCCTTTACATGACCACTACATTCCCTCATACTTAGCATTACATGGGATACCCTGAGGACATGCATAAGAAAATGGTGAGCTATAAAGCCCAGTAAGGGAATAAAAATGAAATAACATGAGGAATACAATACATGTTAGACAATACGAATATCAATGGAGCACAAGAGAAACATGATCATAAACTCAATATAAAGCATGATAATCATAACATGGAAATGTGGCAACAACACTTAACATGGAATTAACATGATCCAAGGCTCATTGCACATAGAGCATGAGTAAACCCTCATTACACATGAAGCACGAGTTAACCCTCTTTTCACTTTAATTATCATGATTCAACACCTATTTCACATGAATTATCATGATAATATACTTTACCCAATGCATTGGAGCTCTATCAGGGCACACCCCTCTTAAACATTTCATTTCATGTATTAGTGTGCCACATGAATCATATAACATGGAATCAATAAACATCATAAGTTATTACATGATTAAGTAATGTGGAATAAAAACATGAAAGTAACATGAAATATATATATGTGTATAAAGGTTAATACCCTTGATAGAGGCATGGGTATGGTATTCACTACGCAATGATCATGGCTTAGAAAAAACGCGGTGCAATTTCGGCAGCATAACGGTGTGACATAAGGATTCATGGAAACGGTTGATGATAGAGAAAAGGGTGTTTCATCATATTTACATGAAATTTATAGTAAGAGGTAATATAGATACATGTCCCAACAAACTTAATGGAATTTAGATGCATAATACAAAAGAATTACTTGGATGTAAAATAGGAGAGAGAAATCCCTCGCGGAATTTCATCATGGTAACGGGTGTAGATGGGAGGAATTATTGAGAGAGAAAGGGGTATCCCATCATCCAAAAATAAATAGGGTAGTATGGGGAAGGTGAAAAATTATACCCCAACATTTTTAAGTGAAAATAAAATGGCATAAAAATATTAAGAAACTTGGATAAGAAGTGAAAGGTAGGAATCCCTTACTTGGAAGTGTGATCTCAAAGGCTTGGGAGAGTCTTGAGAGAGGATTATTGGGAGATTGGGGCACCTTGGTAGTATTCTAGAGATAGTAGGGAAGTGTTTGGTCGAACTATAAAGGCTTTGAGTGAAGAGTAAGTGGGATCTTGGGTGAGTTTATATAGGAAAGGAGAGGGAATTCATTATTATTTAGGTTTGGGACACCTCACATTAAACTAATCAAAACCACAAACCATCTGATGGTTTTTTCCCATGGTTTTCTCCAAAGTAGATTTGAAAAAAATATTTTATAAGTAAAATGGCCTAACTTCTTAAATAATATGGTTGCTTATGTGGAGTTGAGACACACTCTCAAGGAAAACAATTTAAAAGGGAAAAATGTTTTATAATCCTTGAAGGCTCTACTAAATATTTTTAAAATAAATAAAAAAATCAAATTATTTTAATGGTAAAAAATATTTTGGCCGAAAATAATGTTTATATTATTTTATTACATCACTATTGGGTCATTATGATGTCATAAAACACATTATATATTTAAATGGTATTTAATTTTTACCTAAACATTCGATTGTCTCAGAAAATTATGAAAAATTCACCATTGGATAATTTTGGAATCCTGATTCCAAAAATAATATTTATTTTCGCTAAATACTTTAATAAATATGTGAATTTTTACTTATAAAATAAAAACTGACATTTACCAAAAATTCATGGGTTTTGACAAAAACAGCTTTCAAACATTAATAAAAATTACAATTGCATTCATAAAATAACATGATCATTTATATTTAATAAAAAAATTTAATAATAATAATATTTTATTAAAATATTATCTAATTAAAAAATCCATTAATTAACCAAAATATATTTCTTAGTTGAATATTAACATAAAATACTATTTTTTCTTTAAAAACTATTTACAAAGTAACAATAATAAAATGAATGCACATTGTTTATACAAAAATAATGTACATAGTCAGAGTGCTAGGTTATTGTTATATAACCCCTTATAACACTCACATAAGACTGAAGGGTAAGATGTGTGATGGTGACAGACTCTTGGGGTGGCTCGGATAACATCGCTCGGGTGGTAATATCTATTAACTTTTACTTCTCCCGTAATCAGTTCCACTCAATCTTAACGTGTTCAAGCTCAGATTGGGATTGGTCAAGAGTGAATCCCAATGATGCCACCTCCTTTCTGAGCTCTAAAAAATGGGCTTCGTATGGGGAAAGTCTATTGGATGAGGCCATCACTTCCTTTGTCTGAGTAAATTGGATTTGTTAAAGCCCTATATTTATACTAATCATGTGATCACTGTTCAATGCCTATATTATCAATGGTCACAATTCATAATTGTAATTTAAAATCAAGAAACATAAAACCAATGAAGTTCACATTTTATATAACCATAATAAGACATTTAATTAGATCAAGAAGAATTTTCATTAATGAAAGTTTGGGTGGTTACAATCTTCCCCCCTTAAAAATTTCTCCCTCAAAATTTCCTTTTCCCACACAAAAATAGATGTGGGTAACTTTGATTCATCACTTCCTCCAATTCCCCTGTCGCTTCTTCAAACATGTGGTTTCTCCACAACACCTTGACGAGGGGAATTGTCTTATTTTGTAGAAATTTTTCTCTATGATCTAAGATCTTCACTGGTTTCTCCTCATAAGAAAGGTCATCCTCTAGCTGTACTACCTCTAAAGAAAGTATGTTTGAAGGTTCTGGTATGTACTTCCTTAAGAGGGATACATGAAAGACATCATGTTCTTTGGCCATGGTAGTTGGAAGTGCTAGTCGATAGGTGACATCCCCAATATGATCAAGAATTTCGAAGGGGCCGATGTACCTAGGACTTAACTTACCTTTCTTTCCAAACCTCTTGACATTATTCCGTGGAGATATGTGTAGAAATACCATGTCTCCATATTTAAACTCAATTTATCATCGACAGTTATATTCATAACTCTTCTGTCGACTCTGGGCTGCCTTGATATGTTATTTAATGGTTTTTGCCTTCTCCACCATTTCTTCGACCATTTATGGTCCTAGTATCTTACTCTCACCAACTTCATCAAAACATGCTAGTGTTCTTAACCTCTTCCCATATAGGACTTCATAAGGTTCCATTCAGATGATTGAGTGGAAACTGTTATTATAAGAGAATTCAACTAGAGGAAGATGTTGATCCCATCCTCCTTCAAAGTCCACTGAGTATGCTCTCAAATTATCCTCAAGTGTTTGGATAGTCCGCCCAGATTGGCCATCAATTTGAGGATGATAGACCATACTAAAGTTCATTTCAATATCTATATCATGATTAAGATTCTTCCCAAACATAAAGGTGACTCTTGGATCTTGATCGGAAAAAATAGATAGTGGTACTCTATGCAGCCTAAGCACTTCCCTGATATATATCTGTGCCAGTTGATCCAATGAGAAATCCTCCCAAATTGTAATGAAGTGTGAAGACTTTTTAAGACGATCCACAAAAAACCAAATTTCATTGTAGCATTTTGATGTCTTCAGAAGTCTGGTGAAAAAGTCTATAGTGATGTTCTCCCATTTCTATACTGGTATGGGTAATGGTTGCATCATCCCCTTAGACTTCTATCTCTCATACTTCACTTTCTGACACACCAAGCACTTTGATGAAAATTCAGCAATCATGTTATTCATATTATCCCACCAATAATTCTCTTGGAGATCCCGATACATCTTTGGGTTTCCTGGGTGAATAGATAAATTTGAACTATGTGCATCATAGAAAAGTTCCTTCTTTAGCTCTAAACTTGATGGAACACATAATCTTTTCACAAATCTTAAAATTCCTTCTTCATTAACATTGAACTTTGAGGATTTCCCTTTTTTAATAGCTTCCACTCTCTTCTGAATTCTCACATCATCCTTTTGATCATCCTTTAACCTTTCCAAAAGAGATGGTTGAGCAATCATTTTTGAAAAGATTGAGGATGTACCCTTCTTCGTGATTCCCATGTCCATATTTGTCAAATCTAAGAAGATTGGATCCTTTCCAATTCTAATCAATGATAGAATTGTTGGGTACTTTCTACTTAGAGAATCTATCACCTTGTTCTCTTTCCCAGGTTGGTAATGGATTGAGTAGTTATAGTCTTTGATCATCTATAACCATCTTCTTTGGCGCATGTTCAACTCTTTCTATGTGAATATATACTTGAGGCTTTTTTGGTCCATATATATTTCACACTTTTCCCCAAATATATATTGCCACCAAATTTTTAATGTGAAGATAACCATAGCCAACTTTAAATCATGTGTTGGATAATTCTGCTCAGGAACTTTCAATTTCCTTGAATCATAGGCAATGACTTTGTCATTTTGCATCAACACACATCCCAGGCCCTTCTTTGAAGCATTATTGAATACCCCAAAAAGTTCTCCACCTGTGGGTAAAGTGAGCACAGGTGCAGTGATAAGCCTTCTTTTTAACTCCTTGAATCTTTCTTCACATTCATCACTCCAAGAAAACTTTACTCCCTTTCGAGTTAGCTTGGTAAGAGGGTTGGACAATCGTGAGAAATTTCTCATAAATTTTTGATAATATCCAGCTAACCCCAAGAAGCTATAGATATCTGTAACTGATGTTGGCCTCATTCATCCCTCAATTGCATCTATTTTGGAAAGATTCATAGATATCTCATTTCTTGTAATGATATGGCCCAAGAATGAGACCTACTTCAATCAGAACTCACACTTTATGTACTTTTCATAGAGATTCTCCTTCCGCAAGGTCTCTAGTATAGTTCTTAGATGCTCTTCATGATCCTCCTTGGTTTTGGAGTATATCGGAATATCATCTATAAATACTACCAAATATTTGTTGAGGTAATCCCTAAATACTTTATTCATCAAGTCCATTAATATTGATGGCACATTAGTGAGTTAGAAATGCATTACTATGAATTCATAGTGCCTATATCTTGTACGAAAAGTAGTCTTGGGGATATGCTCCTTCTTAACCCTTACTTGATAATATCCTGACCACAAATCCACCTTGGAGAATTACTGTGCTCCACACAGTTGATTAAACAAGTCATAAATTCATGGGATAGGATACTTGTTCTTTATCGGGATTTTTTTAAGCTCACGATAATTGATGCAAATTCACATTGACCCATCCTTCTTCTGGATGAAGAGGACTGATTCACCCCATGGTGAAGCACTTGGGAATATAAACCCTTTATCTAAATTCTCCTTTAGTTGTTTCTTCAGATCCTCAAGATCCACAATATCTATTCTGTACAGATTCTTGGATATTGGAAATTTCCCAGATATAAGATCAATTGAGAATTCAACATCTCTTCTAGGAGGAAGTCCAAGAAATTCCTCAGGAAACACATCATCAAATTCCCTCACAATAGGCATGTCTTAAAAGATGGTTGCCTCCTTAGACTCAATCATCTGACCCAAATTTGCGTGATCATAGAGCAGTAATATCCACACTTGAGATGATAGATCTAAATAAGATTCTTCTTCCTCCTTGAACTTGTAATGAATCAGGGGTCAATTCTCCACATGGAGAGTGATTTCCCTCTCATGGCAATTTATGTTGGTCCTATATAAGTAAATCCAATCTATACCAAGAATTTCATCAAATTCCACCAAAGGGAGTATGATGAGGATCACTGAGAAGTTCAATCCACATATTATGATAGGGGAGGAGTTATATTCATAGGATGCAATGATGGCCCCATTTGTCGTACTCACTGACATCTTTACTTCCATAATTTGTGGTGGTGATGAGATTGTTCTACTAAAATTTGGGGATATAAAAGAATGTGTAGAACCTAAATCAAAAAGTATGGTCTCTATTATTGAATGAATAACCAGCGTACCTATCACCACTTCATTTTCGGGGTTCACTTCGGCAGTAGTTATGGAAAAATCTCTCCCTTGCTGCCTTAGAGGTTGTTGGTTGCCTCTGAAAACCCTTGTCTTAGGGCACTGATTTACAAAGATTCTCTGGTTAATTGTATTTGTATTAATGAACAACACATTGAGGATTGAATGGAGCATTCCTTTACTATGTTGTTGCTGCTGGTTTTTCTTGTCAGCAGTTAATAGCTAGGTTCCCTTCTATTCCACTCCTAAATCATTTCCTCCTCCCCTTCAGGAAATTTCCAGGGTGTTTTTTTCCGCACCTCTGGAAGTGGGGTGCTGGATCTTTTTAGCATCGTTGGATTTATCCATCAGACCACCAGCATTGAATTACACCTTATGCTTCTTATCCTCATGATAACCTTGAGATTATCCAATATCCATTTCAACCTTGAGGGCACATTGGAAAATTTCTTCATAGTTTTCGAAGTCACGGATCACCAGTGCTTTCCGTAAGCTAGGTTTCAGCCCACCAAAGAAGCAGTCAACCTTGTATTCGGGGGTAATGAAAAATCTGGAGGCATATCGTGCAAGCCTTGTGATGTTTTCCTCATAATCTCTGATAGATCTGTCATCTTTTTGGTCGAGGGAAAGGAAGTCCCTTTTCATCTTAATTTGGAGGGTGCGTGGAAAATATTTATCAAGAAACATCTTCTCAAAATCCATCCATTCCAACGCCTCGATCTCTTCCTCAGGCTTCGTATTTCTTATCAATGTCCACCATTGATTGGATTCACCCTACATATGAAAATAATCCAAAATAACCTCCTCTTATTCAGAACATTGAAGGATGGAGAAGATATTTTCAATGGATTTGATCCATTGTTCAATGGTCGAGGGATCATATGATCCATTAAAAGTAAGAGGTTTTTGTCTCATGAAGCTCTTGATAGCTACTTTTTCTTTCTTAGGGGGTTTAATGTTCCTCTTAACCCATGTTTCTATCCAAATATTGAGTTAAATGATAGAGAAGCGTGGAAAAGTTCACGATTCCCACTCCCATCTAATTGGGCATCTCATTAGCACAGTCATCACATTGATCTTTATATCAGTTGTTATCTTGATTCCTCATATTACCAGCCATTGGCTAGAATAAAAGGAAATCTAGGGGTAATACATAAAGGGTAATCCAAGGACAAAATTTATAACTTATAAATAGCTTTTATTTCCTTAGATTATGAATCCATATGCTTCAATATATTCTATTAATGATCTACTTTCTAACATATATTCTTAGAAGAATTTTTTTAATTCCCTTAAAAAGGGTTCATACAAAGATTGTGAATTTACCAAAGCATATCCCCTAGGATACATTTGTGCCAGAGCCGTCTCTACCTGCTCATATCCAGACAGGGATGTATTTTTTTAATAAACCACTTACTCAACACTCACAAATACTTAGGGGTGTTTTTATTATATCTATTATTTTCTTTAATTCTTCGCTAGGGTTTTCTAATCCTAATCCCAAAAAAACTAAACCAGTCCTCTAATACCAACTATAACAACTCTAGGATTTATTACATACTTAAACATGATTTATTACATAAATATTCACTTTATACAACATAGAAGATAGAGAGGACTAGTGTCTTTGGGGATTAGGAACATTAGATAGAAGCTTAGAACATAAAACACACAACATCTTTATTAAAAACTTCCTTTAAATGACCACTATATTCCCTCGTACTTAGCATAGGATGGGATAACTTGAGGACATGAATAAGAAAAGGGTGAGCTATAAATCCCAATAAGGGAATAAACATGGAATAACATGAGAAATAAAATACATGTTATAAAATAGGCATATCAATGGAGCACAATAGAAACATGATCATAAAGGAAAGATAAATCATGATAATCATAACATGGAAATGTGGCAACAACACTTAACATGGAATTAGCATGAGTTAAGGCTCATTGCACATGGATAATGAGTAATCCCTCATTGCACATGATGCATGAGTAAACCCTCATTACACTTGAATTAGCATGAGTCAACACCCTTTTCACATGACGTATCATGAAACTATACTTTACCCAATGCATTGGAGCGCTATCAGGGCGCACCCTTCCTAAACATTTCATTTCATGCATAAGTGTGCCACATGGATCATATAACATAGAATCAATCAACATAATAAGATTTTCCACAATTAAGTAGTGTGGAATAAATACATGAAAGTACCATCCAAAATTTATAGGTTCATAAAGATGAATACCCCTGATAGAGACGTGGGTATGGTATTCACTACACAATGATCTTAGCTTGGAAAAACGCGGTGCAATTTCGGCAGAATAACGGTGTGACAGAAGGATTCATGGAAATGGTTGATGGGAGAGAAAAGGGTGTCTCATCATATGTACATTAAATATACAGTAAGGGGTTCATATAGATACATTTCCCAAAAAACTTAATCTAATTTAGATGCATAATACAAAAGATTTACTTGAATGTAAAAGAGGAGAGAGAAATCCCTCACAGAATTTTGGCATGGTAACGGGTGTACATGGGAGGAATTAATGAGAGATAAAGGGGTCTCCCATAATCCAAACATAAATAGGGAAATATGGGGAAGGTTTAAAATCATACCCCAAAATTTTTAATTGAAAATAAAAGGTCATAATAATATTAAGAAACTTGGATAACAAGAGAAAGGTAGGAATCCCTTACTTGGAAGTGTAATCCCAAAGGCTTGGGAGAGGCTTGAGAGATGATTATTGGGAGATTGGGGCACCTTGGGAGGATTATAGAGAGAATAGGGTATGGGTTGGTCGAACTCCAAAGGATTTTAGTGAAGAGGAAGTGGGATCTTGGGTGGGTTTACATAGGAAATGAGAGGGAGTTCTTTATTATTTTGGTTTGAGACACCTCAAATTAAACTAATCAAAACCACAAACCAGCCCCCAGTTTTTGCCCATGGTTTTTTCCAAAGGAGAGTGAAAAACAATATTTTATAATAAAAATGGCCTAACTTCTTAAAATAATAGGGTTGCTTATGTGTAAGTGAGTCACACTCTTAAGAAAAACAATTTAAAAAGACAAAAGGATTTATAAGCCTTGAAAAGTCCACTAAAACTTTGTCAAATAAATAAAACAAACCCAAAATCACATTATTTTAATGGTAAAACATATATTGGACGAACATAATGTTTATATTATTTTATTACATCACAATTGGTTCATTATGATGTCATAAAACACATTATATATTTAAACGGTATTTAATTTTTACCCAAGAATTCGACTATCATAGAAAATTATGAAAAATTAACAATTGGATAATTTCGACGTCCTGTGTCAAAAAATAGTATTCATTTTCTATAAATAATTTTATAATTATTTTAATTTTTAATTTTGAAATAAAAACCGACATTTACTGAAAATTCATGGGTTTTGACAAAAATAGCTTTCAAACCTTAATAAAAATTATAATTGCATTCATAAAATTATATGATCATTTATATTTAATAAAAATTAATTTAATAATAATAATATTTTATTAAAATATTATTTAATTAAAAAATTCATTAATTCATCGAAATATATTTCTTAGTTGAATATTAACTGAAAATACTATTTGTGCTTTAAAAACTATTTACAAAGTAAAAAATAATAAAATGAATGCACATTATTTATACACTAAAAATTTACATAGTTATAGTGCTAGTGTCTTGTTAGATAACCCCTTATAACACCCGCATAAGACTGAAGGGTAAGGTGTGCGATGGTGATAGACTCTTGGGGTGGATAACATCGCTTGGGTGGTAATCTCTATTAACTTCCACTTCTCCCGTAGTCAGTTTCACTCAAACATAATGTGTTCAAGCTCATCTTGGGCTTGATTAAGAGAAAAGACCAATGACGCCACCTCCTTTCCAAGCTTTGAAAAATGGGATTCGTATGGGGAAAGTCTATTAGATGAGGTCATTGCTTCTTTTTTTTTATTAAATTGGATTTGTTAAAGCCCTATATTTATACTAATCATGTGATCACTATGCAACGACTATATTAGAAATGTTCACAATTCATAATGGTATTTTAAAATCCAGAAACATAAAACCAATGAAGTTCACATTTTATATAACAATAATAATACATTTAATTAGATGAAGATGAATTTTCATTAATGAAAGTTTGGGTCATTACATTACACTTAAATAATATGATGGTTTATTAAGGGGTTATATATCTTGATCTTAGTATCAAAAAAGTGTGATTTTATTTGTAGAAATGAAAAATTGGTTTCCTAAATCTCATTTTCATTATAATTTTATTTAACAGTATACACATGAATATAATATAAATATGATACAAGGAAAACAACATTGTATTTTAAGAGAATATTTAATTTCCATTATGATACAATTTATTCTCGTGAAATAGTATTATAAAACACTATTTTTTAAATATAAATTATAATATGATTTTTTTTAATGTCTCGGTTAATTTCATAAGGGTTAAAAAGTTGATTATGTCATAAAAATTATTATTTTTCATTGAAAAAGAATATTTATTTAAAAGATAAAATTATAATATTTATAAAATTATTTTGATAAAATAAAAATTATATTTTAAATCAGAATGTGGAAATTTAGTTAGGGTGAAATTTTGACAATTCTCTAAAATATTTTATTTTTTATCAAAGAGTAAAAATTCAGTTTTTTGTTTTTTGTATATTTTATGACTTTATAAATATTTATTAATGATTTAATAATTAATAAAACTGATTCCATGAACAAAAATAAGTTATTTTATTAATATAATGTATTCTAGTGAATTTAAATTAATTTCCAAAAAAATAATGATTTTTGTCTTCTCCCAAAAAATTAATTTCCAAACCAATAAATAACATTCCAAAGTCTAAAATAAAAAATAAGTTTTTTAAAACATTATTTTGTGGAAAAATTGTTTTCACATGACAAAATTAGTATAAAATATTTATGTTCTCTTTTGAAACTAAAATATTTCAAAACCCACCTTCTCAATTTCATAAACTATGATCCAAAACTGTGGTTAATCAAATAGTTTTTTATTCTCCACAACTGATATTTCCAAGACCTATATTTATAAATTAATAAATAATCCTCCCATAATATATATAAATACCCACCTAACCTCACCAATTTCATTCAATCCCAAGTCATTTATCATGTATTTATCCTCATTTTCCCTCTCTATATCATTTCTAAAAAGTTTTTAAGGTTCTAAGTAACTCTCTATAAACTTTAACCAATTATCTCTCAAGGTAAGGAATTCTCTTCATATTTTTTATCTAAGTACTTTCTTTGTATTTAGTATTTTAATTTAAAAGTTATTATGTTCTCATACACTTATTACCATTCTATTACTATCAAAAAAATCTATCAATGGGAGACTTACATTCTCTCTCATTAAGCTCGTTCAATAAACTACTTTGTAAAAATGTTATACTACTGAAATTATCATTCGATTTCCCATGCCTCTATTTTTATGCATTGAATACCCATACCCGTTTTTAATCCAAGGTATTCATATATAAATAATTATAATTTATTTATTTTTTATTTCCACATATGAAACCTATATTCCCTTCATGTGTGTTATAAATTACGAAAATTCATGTTTTTAAACATGTATGTACTCAATGATTTTATTTGAAACCCAATATTTATTCTCTAAATATTATTGATGAAATTTTTTATTATGATCTATGTGGCACACATTAATTAATACATATGAATGGTTCACCATAATAACCCTCTAATACATTGGGTAAATAATTAATCTCTAGATATGAAATGTTTTACGATGCCTTTGTGAACAACCTTTGTAATATGTTTTTTGAAACCTTGGTAATGAACCTTGGTGATATGATTATGAATGTATAATTTTTACATTGTATCCATATTTTAAGTTATGTATAACATACTTAAGATTATTCTCTAATGTTATGCCTCATGCTTTATCCATGATAATCACCTATTTTCTTTCTTATCCCTTATTGGGATTTATTCTCACACTTTTATATTGATGTATTCCCCTAGGAAATTATTTATAGTTCCAAGAAACTAAACCTAGAAAGGCTCTTCAAAATTACTAATTTAATATTTTGTTAAGTAATTATGTTATAAATCTTGTGTAAAAATGGAAGGTCAACATATAACCCACCCATCTCATTATCTTCCTCATGCTCTTCTTAGAAGGTCCATCTCTGTCAATATAAATATTTATAATGAAAAAAAAATCAAAATAAAATCTTGGTATTTTACATGTATCACTATAAAATACATATTCTACAATCTAACACCACTTTTATGAGTAAATGTATTGAATAATAATTCATGATCGAGAGTATTCTATTCTCAGTGTAGACCTTAATCTAGCCTTCTTTCAATATCATATAAACATGTAAAATATGTTATTTGAATTGAAGAATCCACTAGATGAAACTGGGGAATCAAAAACTTTGAGGATAAATATGGAGAAAGAGAGTAAAGGAACCAATTGTTGTTTTCCCACCACTTGGGTGACTACCCGAGAGTTCACTTTGTATTTTCTTTAAATAAATATTTTCTTTGATAGTTTACTTCACACGCATCATTGAACTAAAATGATCCATAACATATTAAATGAATGTTATGAAAAAGAATTATGAATAATAAAACCTATAGTAAATAAAATTATTTAAATAAATTAAAAATTTATACAAAAATAGGATTAAAAACACATAATCTTTTAAAAGGTTATTTTTCAATAAAATATGTTTTTCTTTTCATCTAAAAGATAAATATATAAATTTTATAATTGGATTTTTTTTAAATGAATTTAATTTTTCAATTTATTATAACAAAATTAATCTAATATTAATTTATAAAAAATTTCTAAGATAATTTATTTTTAAGTGAATAGTGAAAATTACAGGTCTTACCAAAATTTTAAATTATATGACATTATAAATATATGATAAATACATATAATTTTATAAAACCTTTTAATTGATTAAATATTTATTTCATGAGTAAAATAGTGTATTATAAAATATCATTTTGACTTTAGAAAATCTATGTTCAATATTTTTGGACACAAGTAATATTTCATTCAAATTTCAAAAAAAATCCCACATTTTCATTTAATTAATATATTTAATGGTTATATTCAGTTTTGGTTTGATTATGAAGACACATAAATCTTCTTTGTTTTATAACAAACTAATTTATATCATTAAAGTTAATGACATTGATAAATATATACTACACATAAATTTAAAACTTAAAAACACCATTTTTCTTAAAATGGGTTTTATATGCCAATATTAAAATTAAATTTTATAACCTTTATAAATTTTATTTAATAACATTATTTTCATATTTTAGATCAATATATTTTTATTATTTAATATGGTCGATTTAATTTTTAGGCATAAAATTATGTTATTAAGTTAAATACCAATTACCACGGTAAAATAGTTATTTTTCAAAGAGTTGTATTATTTAAAAATATTTTGATTTTAAATTAAATTTTAATATTTTAAAATAAATAATATAATATTTTTTTAAATTATATAAAAATAAATTAACACTCATTTAATTGGTAATAAATGTTGAAGAGCATTCACAACTCTTAAAAATTAAAAATACTTTTTTCTACAAAAATAATTTTTCAAAACCTTATATTCTTTAATTTTAGAAGTTAATTTTATTATATTTAGAAATTAAATTAGATTAAATGGATTAAAAATTCTAAATTATCACATAAAAATTTGGTATGATTTGTTATCTTATATTTTTAGTGAAAAAATAATTACCATGGTCAAAAATTAATCAAGATTTATAAGTGTTAAAATGGGTAGTCTAATGTGGCTCGTATTTTACTAAAACATTTGATCATTTCACCTTATAAAATACCTTTTTAGGTTATAAATTCATTCCTACATGTCTTAAAAACATTTATCCACCTAACCTCAATTAGAAATCATGCAATTCTATTCTTATCCATTACCAAACAACATTTTTCAAATATTTGTCCCTATTTCTCATCTATAAAAGGAGATCACTTGAACCCTTTTCAAGCCACACTCATATTTCCAAATTACCATGAAAATATACCCAAAATACTTCTTCTATGTTCCCTATATATTTTTGGAATCATCTAGACTAAAATGTTTCTCCAAGCCATTCCTTCCCAGAGGATACTTCAAGAGAATATCTGAATTCTCAACATAAGTATAACTTACCCTTTAACACCCTTTCTTTATAATTATCATAAAACATAATAAAAACACATTTTAACCATATTTTTAACACATTTGTATTTTTAAATAATAAAATTATGTTCAATGGTATATTTAAAACGCAACCCTAAGCTTAAACGACCCACGATGTGTGTAACCATTACAACCTAGATGTTAAATTAGAGAATATGAATAGTATTAACTAATTTTTTAAATATATATAAATATATAAATTTTATAATCAATATAAATCATTGATAAATGTTTAGTAAATAATCAATAAATATTAATTAAAGTAGTTTTATTCTTCAAAAATAAGTTTTCTTTAAAAAATATTTTTATTTCTTTTCATGAAAAAATATTATAATTAATTATTGGAAATTTTATAAAATTTATTTGATAAAATTAAATTAATTTTTTAAATAGGAATATCAAAATTTACTTTGGGTTAAATTTTGTTATATTTCAAGAAATATTTATTTTTTAATGAATAGTGAAAAATATAGATTTTTGTAAAAATTTATTTTCTTTTTAATAAATTAAAAATTTAAAAAGAACCATTATGTTTTTAATATGATTTTAATAAACAGAATTATTATTTATTTATATTTAATCCACTTAATTTCTTTTTAATCAAATTTATGTTGGATTTTATTATAATGTTGTCTTTGTGTTTAAAAATGAGATTTTTCTAAAAACGATTTTAATGTACATAATGCCTCCTCATTTTAATTAATTAAAATAAACCCTAATCAAGAATTATTTAAATGAAAGTTCTAGATTATAAATCAATAAATATTAATCAATGTTAAAACAATAATTACTATTATTCATGTAGTTAATATAAAATCATTTTTTCCTTGAAATATACAATTCTTTAAAACCCACTTTCTCATCGTGTTTGCGGGATTAATTTTAAATTTATATTTTCCACTTATTTTAAAGGAATTTGGAAAAATAGATTCCATTTTTTAATAGTAATAATTTATATTTTATAATAATTTCAACTTAATTTTTTTTCCATAATAAATATTGAAAAAAATAAAAATTAATTATTGTGATTAAGTTAAAAATGGATTTACCTAGGGTTAAATTAAATATATAAGGGTTAAAATGACTTAAAAACTTGTATAAAATATATTTTATAGCCATATTTAGATATTATCCATTATATTATCGATAATAGTCCATTATTGGATCCTTGTGACATGAAAAAAAAACATGGGTGGAATTTATTCTTTTCAACTATTACAAGTGTGCCACTCACCTCACTTATAAAAGGTCACCCCCTTTAATCCTCTATTCACACCTTAGAAACCCATTTTTTTAGACAAAAAATACCCAAATAACTTCTCTAACACACTCCTATAATCCTATAATCCTTATTTTTAGTATAAATCCAACCAAGGAAAGCCTTTGGTGAAAACCAAAAGATGTTACCCGAAGAAGAGGTAATGTTCTTCAACGAGTGTTTTTATTTCATTTCTTTTGAAACCTCATTAAATTATTCTTAAGATACAATTATATAATATCCTCACTATCCTAAATATATTTATATGTTATTATGTTAATTTCATAACCTAAATCATTCTCCTCTTCCATCAAATAGGTTGTGAAATCACCATTCGTGTGTACGGAGGACTACCTCCTCTCAAACTGATGTCATTTGTTTTGGAATTACCACCTCTCATGATTATCTATAATGATGGATATAAAGTATATATATGATATTCATAACATAATTATACATTTTGAGTCATAATGTCATATATACCTTGTAACATCCTAGAACCCACACTCCCGGATTCGGTGTTGAAATCATAAAGTTTACATTTCTGACTTTAATGCCCATAATTGTGACCCAATTTTTTCCATCCAAACCTTAAAACATCAAAATGAAAAAAAATTATCACTTAAATATTCAATTACCTTTTAGGTTTATATTTTTATATAATCAGTAAAAACTCCCACATAAACAATTCACCTAACTATAAATTAGCATTTCTCTCATCTAACCCTACTTTCATTATTTCAAATTATTCCATCATCATAATCCATATGAAATCTGTTATAGAAATAAGTAATTCAACCTCATTCATTATAACCTAGTAAAAAGTTTAAAAAATAATTTTGATCTCAAATTATCATTAAGGTAAAACATAATCATTAACAAATGACTGTTATCAATGATCATAATAAGAGAATATGGGTACAGTGACATAATTAAAGTGTATTAGTATAACATAGGCATATTCATACCCTTCAATACCTGGATCATCAAACATGATAACATGGAATAAAGATTTAATAAATTAAATACTCATAATAATTAATAATCAGGTGTAATGTGATATCAATATTGATCAAATGAAACATTATAAACACATAGAAAGAGTAGAAAAAACATATTGTTATATTGGGAAATCATCTTATCGAACCCATACATAACCCTTATAAATTACAATAAACATTCAGAAAAATTACAGTACAATTATTTAGATAACATAATCACTACCCAATACATTAGATATCTATCTAGGAAAACCCATCACATAGTCTATAACAGGCTCACCAGGAGCTATCTGGTCTACCCCATCGTATAAGTTGTAATGGGCTCACCTGATGATATCTGGTTTTCCCCATCAAAAAATCTATTACGAGCTAACCCAATACTATCTAGTCCACCCCATAATATATAATTTCCAAGAACCAAAACATTAATAAAGTTTTTAGAGCATTAATTTCATCATAAAACTCGTATAAATAATCGTTATTCTTTTATAACTTGATCAACCCACGGAAAAGAAATGGGTTTCATTTCAATCTCCTTGAAACAAGATTAACCTATGGAAAATAAATAGGTTCCATATCAATATCTATAAAACAAACTTAATCCATCTTGAAAATAATGAGGATTTTATCATTACAAAATATCCCTAGTAGAGGATAAGTAAAAACAAGGGTTATTGACTTTGATGAATGAAAATACCATTAAAAATCATTAAAAACATTCTTGTGAAAAACAACCTTTTAATTTTGAAAATCACTTTATAAAACATAAATCATTTTTAAAATACTTTTCTTTGAAAATAATTCTATTTGAAAATAATTTTTAAAAACCAATAATTTCCACAATATTAAGAAAAATATTCTTTAAAAATATCCTTGTAAACATTAAAAGGCAGTTTTAAGGAAATGATGGTCTGGTTGGTGGGTGATTTCATACATGCCATAAAGAATATTCCTTTTTCATGTTAAAATGGTTAGAAATGTTCCTTAATATATAAGATACAAGAATATTCCTTTAAAATACTTTTTTAGGAAAAAATATGTAAAAAAAACCTTTTAAAAATAATATATAAAGGTTAAAACATTTTTAAAAATAGTTTTAGAAAACATTGTTTTGGAAGAAAACAGATTGATGACCGAAGAGAGAGATAAAGTCATATTTTATTAAAAAATTATTCTAAATTATTATAATTAAAAAATATTGAAAATGGTACTATTGAATTAAAATTACAATAAAACCATAAGGTAATATCATTCATAAAAATTATAGTATTCTAACTTCAGAAATTTAATCATACACAATCTTGATAAACGATGTGATTGTAACAAAAGACACTTACCAATTTAGTAAATTTGAATCATAATACCCATGAAGGAATAACATTAAATAAAATTTTTAATATCATAAAAATAACTAGATTCATTATATAGCATGTAAAATGGTAGGAATATACACCTTATAAAAAAAATATGGGTGCATAATAAGATATAAGTTTCAATGAAGTAAAATTGTGATAAAACCCCATTACCTCTTCGGTAACATTGAAATCATAAACCCCAGAAAATAGAGATATATTAAAATGGATATTTAAGTACCCATAAATTTAATTATAATAATCATACAATAAATTCACGAGCAGTATATATACAACACAATAAAAATAAGTGGTGAATATAGTATATATCTCCCTGAAATAAAAGTGAGATGAGAAAAACCCATAGCTTGAGTCTGACTTTTCACATGTGTCCATATCATCCTAAAAAATAAACATATGTTAATTATTTACATAATTTATAAAAAATTTCAATATTATTATTAATTTTATTTTACTTATTAACATGTTATATACAATTACTTAATCATTTAAGTTTACATCGGATGTTTTGACCATATTCAACTTGTGTGTCAAAAACTACTTAGATGGGTTTACTATGGTCAAAGAGGTCATTATTTAAACATATATAGAATAATAATCATGAAATAATTATCATTTTTATATATCAATTACTCTTTTAAAACCAATCATGAAGTATGATTTTGAAAAATGAACTGATGTTACGATCACAGTGACGGTAGGTCATACATATGCATGATTAACATTTCCATTTTTCAATGATAATTATGGGAAGAAGGTAAGTGAAATTTATCTTTATATAATTATAATAATATAATAAATATCATATTATTTAATCACACGTACTTATATATATCATTATTCGGGAGTGGAGATGAAAAAAGGAATCACATCGCTTCGAGGAAGTAGTAGTCCACACGTGCACGAACAACGTTATCATTTTTTAAAGTGATTGAAACGGTAAAATTAAAATGATATATTATATTTAAATAGAGATAAATATGTCATAAATATAATAAATATTTCATTTATATCATGTATATTTATTTTATTTACCCTTATTACCTTCCTTGTAATGTGTTAGTGAAAAATGAATCACATCACTTTACAAGGTGTAGTCTGATGTACACACAAGTGACGTTATTGTATCCCTTACGGTATGAAACAAAAAATGGTATATTTTATATAATTAATAAATATGAATAATTATGTTATAAATATAATATGTAAACTTTGTATCCATCATCATATCCAACCATGAGAGGTTGTAATGGAAAAATTAATGACATCATTTCACGAGGCGGTTGCCCGTCTTACAAATGAATAATGATTTATTATCCCATTTTATGAAAGTGTGTAGTTTTAGGTCATAAAATTAAAAAAACATATCATTATATGGAAGAAACTTAGGTTATTATATAATCATGGTATAATGATAATGGAAGGGGTGGATAAATAAATAAAACTAAGATGCTCGTTGAAGAATATTACTTCTTCTTTGGGTATCCTCTGTAGGTTTGAAATAAAGCCATCAAACGTTGTCTTTATGGAAAAATTAAGGCTTCTAGGATGAGGGTATTTAATTTATAAATCAATTTTTTTAAGTTTTGGATGATCAAAATGGATTAATAGGTGTGAATAAGTGAGGGGAGTGAGTGCCCTTTTATAGTTGATGAGGAGTAGCATTCTTAGAAGTACTCAAAAGTATTCAATATTGGGAGGTCAATATTACCTTATGTGGATACAAGATGGATAAATAATGGGTTTCATGGATAATAGGGTTGATCCAAACCTCTACCAAACAATAAAACAAATTTTATAAATATTTTGTTCCTTAACACCTAAGTTTAATTATTTTTATCATTTTGTTTTTTTATTATGGTAACTAGTTTTCTAACCTAAGTAATTTATCCATTAACACTAAATTATGGTGATAATTGTTATATAGTTTTGACTAACTAATTATAATTATTGAATCCAATTTATCAAATAAAAATCCTATGTGTTTTGAAAATTAATTTTAACACAAATGCATATAATGTGAAAAAAAACTACTTTAGCCAAAACTGCACTAACAAAGTTTTTGTTATTTAGGGGGTCAATATATTAATTATTAAAGAAAAATTGGTCCATTAATGGGAAAAAATTTATATTTTTGAACATTTAAAAATAACTTGGAATAATATATTATTTTTAGTTATTTTAAATCATTTAATAAAAAATAATTTATTATAAAATAACATTAATTTAGATTTTGACATTATTCATTTAAATTTAATTTTTTAAAAAAATATCAATAAAAGATGGAATTAGAATATATTATTATAAAACTCAGTTAAAATGATATATTCATCAAAAATTTAATTTAATATTATAATTTATTTAATTTACTCAACTTTTAATATTTTTAGTATCATATATTTTAGTTAATTATTAACTAAATAATTATTTTGTTGGCATTTATTTAGTATTTAACATAATTAATTAATATATAAAAATTTAAAATAAATTATAATGATATAAAAAAATAATTTATTTTTCAAAATAATAGTTATAATTGGAACTATATTATTTTTTCCTAATCCCAAATCTTTATAGAAATTAAAATTAAAAAAAAATACTTTTTTATATATTTTTCATTACTTAACTTATTTTATAAGTCATGTTCAAGGAAATTTATCCCAAAAACTCCTAAAAGTATATAATAAGGTCATAAGGGTAGATATAGGGCCATAAAATGGGTTTTTTACAAGTTTCTTGCTCATTTTTCTCTTATGATTAAAGTTTAATCCCTTGGTAAAATCATTTTTACCTTAATCATTCTGAATAATTTTAACTTTTTTCACTAATCATTATGGTAAAAGGTTAATTTGTACATATTATAAAATATAAATTATTTTTATTCCAAATATGAAATCCTTTTTTCAAAATTCAACTCACATAAATGTAAGAATTTATTTTAATACTAATCTTGTAGATGTGGTGTGACATTAGTTTTTTAAAGTGAAAATGTTCAAAAGTTTATGTTGTTTTTTTATCAAAATAAAAAATGAGAAAGATTAAAATGAAATAAATTGGATTAATTCATATAATATTACCTTAAAACCAATTCAAAAAATAAATTAACATTATAAATAAATTAAATTAAAAGTTGTTTTCAATTAAATTTCATCATTTTTCATTATTCAACAAAAATAAAAACTTTTCAGAAAAATACCAAAAATTCACCCTAAAATAATTTTGATTTTATTATTAAAAAATGAATTTATTTTTATCAAATAAACTTTCTAAAAGTTCTAAAAATTATTAAAATAATTTTTTCTTTGAAAATCAATAAAAAAATTTGAAGAAAACAAAATTTTGAAGTATAAAATTACTTTACTAAAAATTGATGTTTTATTTTACTAAACATTTATCAATAATTTATATTGAGTAAGACATATATATATTAAAGTATCTAATTTTATACATACCCTCCAATTTAATTTCCAGGTTATAAGGATAATATATATCATGGGTTGTTTAAATTTGGTGTTCGTGTTGAATACACTATCAAACATTAAAATATCAAGGTTATGTGTAAAACAAGATAAAATTATTGTTACATGTAACATAAGATAAACTCAGTGTTGTGTGTCATTTATGTGACCAAATATAATTTTTTTCTTTTAAAATCCTTGGTTTGTACATCCTCCCCCTTTAATAAATTACAAACTCGTAATTTAAACATTATCTGAGTAATCAAAGGATGGACATTTAAAAATATTTTTGTTGTAAACCCACAAAATAAAAGGGGTTAATAAAACATCATATTACTAATAGATAAATGGAAGTACAAATGTCATATGTAATAACACCAAACATGGTTTCCAAAATAGGATAACATTGGTGGGAATAGAGGAAAAACATAAATAATTATAGAGGGTGATCTAGGTCGTTGAACACAAGCATGTGAATAAACAATGGAAAGTTAAATGCCTAAAAACCATAAATATGTGATGATTTAATGACCATCTAATTTATAGGATATGAAAGTAATAGGATAACACTTTTTTTTCAATATCCTATTCTTAAAGTTGAGTAATTCTCTTACCATCTTGACTAAGAGAATAATGAAATATACTTACTGGATGGGTAGAATTTCATTATTTAACCAACTTTCACTAGAATATTAGAGTTTTTTATAAATTATGGGTATTAAAGATGAATTTTTCATCCCAAAAGTACTAAAATAAAATTTTAATAACCACATAACCATAAAATGTATAATATGATATTTCTTATGTATTTACACATAAACCAAAACCAAAATGGTTAGCTTTTGATAAGATATTCCCAAAATGAATAAAACTTCATATGATACATTAATATTAAAAATTAAAGAGTAATACCCAAATTTAAAACCAAATCATTCTATAAATAATGAACCTTTAAATTTTTCAAACATTTCCAGATTAATTTCAAAACCTATGAATTTGAAATATTTGATCATATATTTTTCCAAGATAAATCAATTATTTTTACTCAAATAGAATCCCATATATTTTTTAAATAAACCTAATATTTACCTATAAAAATGTCATACTAACAACAAAATCATGTAGGCTGGTGCTAAGCACTACACCCTTGTCTCCATTTGGTAGTGGGTTCAAGCCCCATGACCTTACTAAATGTGACAGGTTATCACTCGGACTTCATGTTATCCATTTTTTCCTTTAAACATGAAAAAATAATTCCTCCCAATATATCACTTAATATTGATCCTAAGGGTTTAAAATACCCCAAACCATTAAAATTTATTCTAAAATTTTATTTATATCCTCAAAAATTGTATTACTTGAAGCTCTCAAATAGGGTGTCTAAGAGTTTGAACTTATGATCAAACTTAATCTTATAGACCTAAGATGGTATCCATAACTCTTAATATAACCTCATATAAAAGAAACCTAATATCCAAAGTTATCTAAACCAAACTTTGATACCAACTATAATAGCCTAAAACCCGCACTCCTCGATCTAGTGATGAAATCATAAACTTTAAATTTCATGCTTTGATGTTGATAATTTTGAACAATTTTTTTTCTTCTAAACCATAGAAAAACAAAAGGAAATTTTTGATCACTTACATCCTCGGGGACCTTTTAGGTTTATAGTTTAATATAATTAAGAAAAACTAATACAAAAATAATTTACATGACTTTAAATGATCATTTCTCCTATTTAACCCTGCTTTAATTATTTCACATTAATTCATCATCATCACCCATATAAAATCCATTCTAGACATAATTAGGTCAACCTCATTCTTTATAACATGGGAAAATTAAAACATAATAAGGGTGAGCTCAAATGATCTATAAGTGAAAATGTAAGCATTAAAAATGGATTTCATCAGTGATTATAAGAAGACCATATGACTTTGATGACGTAATCAATGTGGATGAGTATAACATAAAAATATTCATACCCATCAATACATGGATCATCAAATATGATAAAATTGAATAAGGATGTAAAAAAATAAATAGTCATAAGAATCAATAATAATTAGTCATGTGATATTGATATTTATTAAATGAAACATCATAAACCCATATCAAGTGTAGACCAAACATGTTGGTATCTTAGTACATCATCTCATAGAACCCTTAGAAAACCCTTAAAAATTGAAATAACCATATGGACACTTCAAATATAATTCTCTAGAGAAAAAAATCATTACTGAATGAATTAGAGAACTATCTTGAGGCACCCATCGTATAAGTCATAATGGGCTCATCTGACTTTATCTGGTCCACCCCATCATATGATCTACAATGGGTTCAAATGGAACTATGTAGGTCTCCCAAATATATAATCTATAATGGGCTCACCTGGCGCTATCTGGGTCACCCCATCGTATTTAATTTCAAAGAACAACAACATGAATAAAATATATAGAGATTTAATTTCATCATAATACTCATAGAAATAATCATTATTCTTTCATAACCTCAATAACCTAGGGAAAATAAATGGGTTTCATTTCAATCTCCTTGAAAACACGATTCACCCATAGAAAAGAAATGGGTTCCATAATAATCTATTTTAAAAAAAATCATAATCCATCCAAAAAAACGAATGAGGATGGTATCATTAAAAAATATCCCCAGTGGAGGATAATTAAAAAAATAATTTTTGGCTATGATTAATGGAAATACCATTAAAATATCATTAAAAACATTCTTCAGGAAAATATACTTTTCATTTTAAAAATCAATTTTTAAAACATAAAACATTTGGAAAATCATTTTCTTTTGAAAATAATTTTTAAAATACAAGAATTATCATAATATTAAGAAACAAATTTCATTAAAAATAACCTTGTAAACATTCAAAGGAATATTTAAAGAAATGTCATTCATGTCAGTGGGAAATTTCATACATGTCGTACACAACATTCATTTTTCATGGTAAAAAGGTTATAAAACTCCTTAATCAAAAAGAGATAAATATATTTCTTTGAATCCCATTTTATAAAGGAAAAAATGGATAAAAATTATTTAACAAATAATTTTAAAAAGGTTTAAAAAAATTAAAACATTTTTAGGAAACATTGTTTTGGAAGAAAATAGATTTATGACAAAAGAGAGAAACAAAGTTAGATTTTATTAAAACATATTAATTTTTATAAGTAAAAAAGAGTGAAAAAATGGTACTATTTCATTAAAATATCATGAATAATTAGAGGATAAGATAATTTATGATAATTATAAGATTCCAACATTACATACTTGATCATACACATTCCCCATAAATGATTATATTATAACAAAATACTTTTACCACTTTGGTAACTTTGAATTATAATCCCCATAAAGAAATAAAGTTAAATGAAATTTATAATATCATGAAAATATTTAGATTTATGAAATAATATATAAAACAATATTTATATACACCTCATAAAATAATATAGGTTCATAGCACAAAATAAGTCTCAAAAAATGAAATTTGTGACAAAAATCCATTACCGCTTTGGTAGTTTTGAAACTGTAAGCCCAAAGAATGATATAGATACCCATATATTTATGTAAATACTAATAAATTTAATTATAGTAATTATAAAATAAATTTATGATCATTATATACACCAAAAAACAACAAAAAAGTGGTTAATATGGCATATACCTCATAAAAATACAAGTGAGAAAGAAAAACCCTGATGTAAAGTTAGACTTGTCGCATGTGACTTTATCTTTGAAAAAAAAAATATGTTAAATATTTACTTTATTTATAACCTTTTCAAGTTTATTATTACTTTTATTTCACCTATTAACATTGTATGTATAATTTCTTAGCTTAATAATTTTACGTCGAATGTTTTGACCATATTTGGCTTGTGTTTCAAAAATGACTTAGGTGGATTTACTATGGTCAAAGAAGTCATTATTTAAAAATATCCAGCATAATAATAATTAATTAATTATAATATTTATACCTCGATTTTAATTTTAAAACCAATCATTAAATATGGTTATGATGAATAAACTAACATTTTGATCATTGATATGGTAGGTCGTATGTACTCGAGAGTAATATTTCCATTTTTCAATAATAATTATAAAAAGAAAGTAATATTTAACCTTCTAGAATTATCATAATATCATAATTACTATATTATTTAATTATATATACTTATATATCATTATTTTTATATGTATATGAAAAAACGAATCATATCTCTTTATAGAGGTAGCCCACACATCCATGAAACACATCGCTTCCTGAGGCGGTAGTCCACCAAACACACGAGCGACGTTATTGTATCTTGTATGATACGGAACGTAAAATGGTATATTTGATATAATGACCCAAAAGGTATAAGTTTTTTGTAAATATAATATATTAACTTTGGATCCATCATTTGACCTAACTGTGAGAGGTGGTAATGGAAAAACGAATTACATCAATCCGCAAGGCGGTAATCCGTCATACACACAAATGATGATTATGTAACCCATTTGATGGAAGTGTTTATGGTTAAAGGTAACACCCTTAACATAACAACATCTTAATATATGGAATATTTTTTAGGTTATTATATCATTATGGTATAATAATAATTGAAGGGGTGGATAAAGAAATACAAATAAGACGCTCGTTGAAAAAAATTACTTCTTCTTCAGGTATCCTCTTTAGGTTTTCACTAAAGACTTATAAGTTTTGATTTATTCCAAAAATAAGGCTTATATAATGAGGGGTGGGAGTTTAAAAGTGATTTTTTCTGGGTTTGGATGATCTTAATGGCTTGGGAATTATGAATAATTGAGGGGAGTGAGTTCTCTTTTATAGTTTACGAGGAGTGGAATTCTTCTAAATACTCCAAAGTACTCACTATTAGGAGGTCAATAATTCCTAAAAGGTATGTATGATTAATAATTAATTGGTTTTATAGATTATATGGTTTATAAAGAACTCCACCACATGATAAAACACATGTTTTAAACATTTTATTCCTTAACTCTTAAGTTTCATTATTTTCTTCATTTTGATTTTTCATTATGGTAACTAGTTTCCTAACCTAAGTAATTTATCCATTAAGACTAAATTAAATTGAGAATCATTATTTAATTTTTAAAAACTAATTATAAGTATTAAATCAAATTCTCTAAATAAAAATACAATGTGTGTTGAAAATTATTCTTACACAAGCGCAAGCAACTTGCAAAAACAATGCTTTAACCATAATTATGCTAATAGAGTTTTCACTATTTAGGGGGTTAATATATTCAATATAAAATAAAAATTAGGCCATTAATGGGACTTATTTGATATTTATTAAAATTTAAAAATAAATTTAAAAAATATAGGATTTTTAGTTATTTTAAATCATTGAATAAAATATAATTTATCACAAAATAACATTAATTTCAATTTTGACATTATTCATTTAAATTTAATTTGAAAAAATATCAATATAAATATGTAATTAGAATATATTATTATAAAACCTTTATAATATTATATATTCATATAAAAAATTAATTTATAAAAATAATTCATTCAATTTACTTGACTTTTAATATTTTTAGTATCATTTATTTTAGTTAATTATTAACTAAATAATTATTCCATTGGTGTTTTTTAGTATTTAAAGTAATTAAATAATATCTAAAAAATTAAAAATAAATTATCATGATATAAAAAAATCATTTATATTTAAAAATAATACTTATAACCTAGCCTATATTTTATTTTCTCTATCCCAAAGACTTATAGAAATAAAAGGAGAAAAAGGTTCATTTTTGTGTTTTTCTTTACTTACCTTAGTATATTGGTCCCTTTAATGGAAAAGTGTCTCGTAAAATCATAAAAATATATCCTAAGGTCAATGGTATACATATGGCCACAAAAATAGTTTTGGAAAAGTTTATAGTCCATGTTTTCCCTTAATTTTAAAGTTTAATCCCCTGATAAACTCATTTTTACCTTAATCGCTCCGATTAATTTAAACTGTTTTCACGAATCATTATGGAAAAATATTATGTTGGAATTATTAGAAATTATAAATTGTTGTATTTTTAAATATGGATTCCAATTTTTTAAATTCAACCCTCATAATTAGAATAATTTAATATAAAATTTATCCCACAGATGCGGTGAGACATTGGGTTTTTAAAGTGAAAATGTTCAAATGTTTAGAATGTTTTTACATAAAACTTTTAAATGAGAAAGATTATAATGAAATAAATTGTATTAATAGATATAAAATTGAAATAATATTACCTTAAGACCAATTAAAAAAATAATTTAACATTATAATTAAATTAAATGAAAATATTTATTTTAATTAAACTTCAGTATTTCTCATTATTCATCAAAAAATGAAACTTTATAGAAATTTACCCAAAATTAACCCTAAAATAATTTTGGTTTTATAATTTAAAAAATGAATTTAATTTTATTAAATAAAATTTCTTAAATTTATAAAAAATTATTATAATATTTTTTCCATGAAAAGCAATAAAAATCATTTCTGAAGAAAATATAATTTTGAACAATAAAATCACTTTACTAAAAATTGATTGATTATTTTACTAAACATTTATCAATAATTTATATTGAGTAAGACATATATATATATATATATATATATTAAATTATTTAATAATTTTAATATTCACCTATTTAACAACTATTTTTTAATGATAATATATATCATGGGTCATTTAAGTTCAGTGTTGCGTGTTGAATATGCTATCAAACATAAAAATATCAGGGTTGCGTGTAATGAAAGCTAAATTGAATATTATTTGTAATGAAATATTATATCAATGTTTTATTTCATTTATAATATCAAATATAATTTTATTATTTAGAAATATTGGGGTGTTTTATACCATTTTACTTTCCATTATATAGGGGATATGATAATATTGCTTGTGTGTACAGCGGACTACAGCCTTGCGAAGCTATGTGATTCATTTTACACTAACACTTTACATGGAATGTAATAAGAATAAAGTTAATGAATATATGTGATATAAATGAAATAATTATTATATTTATTAAATATTTATCATTATAAAAATATAATATGTCATTTCATTTTTTTACACTGAAAAATGAAAACATCGTTCATGTATGGGTGGAATACCACCTTTGCTAATCGATGTGACTCTCTTTTCATCACCACGCCAAATAGATGATATATATATAAGTATATTTAAAGAAATAATATGTTATATATGATATTATTATCATTATTAAAATTTAAAATATTACTTATCTCCTTTTC
Organism: Viscum album; assembly: GCA_963277665.1. Taxonomy (NCBI): domain Eukaryota; kingdom Viridiplantae; phylum Streptophyta; class Magnoliopsida; order Santalales; family Viscaceae; genus Viscum; species Viscum album. Next base: position 818,144,553 of record OY728142.1, read on the forward strand.
ATAATGATCGTTGAAAAATGGAAATGTTAATCATGCGTACATATGGCCTACCATCTTCATGATTGTAACATAGTAAATTTTTCATAACCATCTTTCATGGTTGGTTTTAAAAGTATAATTTAAGAGAAAATATGATACTTATTTTATGATTATTATTATATAGATTATAAAACTATATAATATGAATAATAACCAGATCTTTCATGACGAAACATGCATGAGAAAACAAGGCAATCAACACGTAAAATAATGAAAATAATAAAAGATTATTATAAAAGGGAGATAATTTGTTATAAAATGATAGTATATAATATTATAAAAATTAATATGGATATTTTATAATTTAATAACATGTTTAAAACCACTATATAGGAGGTTAAATCATTTTCAATAGAAAGGAAGCATGAGGTAATGGATTTTGTCTCGTTTTCCTTTCATTGAGGCACTTTTGTATGTTATGCACCAATTTTTTTATATGGTATATAAACTTTCCCTTTGACATATAATATCATGATTACTTAATAATTAATATTATTTTAATTTTAAATTTTAATTATTATATCTAAGGGAATTTTACTTAAGAGTTACCAGGTGGTAAATAATTTCATAACTCAATTTCCTTTCATTGGGTTATATTACTTCTTCGTCATCTTTGATATTCTAAGATTATGTTTGAAATTAATTTTTATTATTCTATATTTTATTTAAAAAAATTATGTTTATTTATATTTTATACACATAACTAATTCATTAACTAATTTTCACTCAACATTATGATCATTGTAAGGGTTTATTTCACAATCTCATTCTAATCCAGATTGTTTATTATTGAATTTTAGTTAAATAAAATTATTTGACCATTTTATAATGAAACTATTTAATTTTATTCTCCTCTAGTCATAAATGATATTTTTAGGTAATAGTACCATTTTTTCATTTTTTTGTACAAAAAATAATTGAGAATATAGTTTTAAGATAATGTGACTTCATTTCTCTCTTCAGTCAGAAATTTCTTTCCTTCCAAAACCATATTTTCAAAAAATGTTTTCAAATTTGTTTTTAACCTTTTATAAATGTTTTATTAAATAAATTTCACCTAATTTTTTCTTATTAAAAAAATTTTTCAATCGAATATTTATGATGTTTTCAAAATAATTTCTATTTGGCTTTTAATAAAAAGTGAATGGAATTTTTATTGTAACGTGTATGGAATGAACAGAATATCCATCCTCCATGACCAATAATTTTTTTTAGAAATAACTAATATGTTTAAAATATTATTTTCAATTAAAAGTATTTTAAAAAAAATCTGAGATTTTAGTTTTAAACTTTTATTTTCAAAATGAAAAGGATATTTTCCTCATGAATGTTTTTAATGATATTTTTATGGTATTATATTCTTAAAAAAAATAACACTTTATTCATACTATAATGGGAATATCTTATATTAATACATTCATTATTATTTACGTGGATTTATTAAGCTTATTTCAAAGTGATTTTCATGGAACCCATTTCTTTTCTAAGGGTTAATCTTGTTTCAAATATATTATTATGGAACAGATTTCTTTTTCATGGGTTAATCGTGTTCCAAATAGATTATTATTGAACCCATTTATTTTTCATAAGTTAATCATGTTTTAAACATATTTTTATGGAACTAATTTATTTTATATGATTTAATCACATTCATAAAAGAATAAGGTTTTTTTATTATTTTTTTGATAAAATTAAATATATATGTACCTTATTCATGTTGTGGTTCTTTGACATTATATATGATGGGTGCGCTCAGATAGTATCGGGTGAGCCTCGTATATCATATATGATAGGTACACCTAGATAGAACTCCAATTAAATCTCTATGGTTTTATTAAGGTTTCCTTTGAGAAAAATGTTTTTGTGTTTTTTTATGTGAAAATTTTTTATTTCTAACACTAAAAGAAATTTTAAGATAAAGGTAAACGTTATATGAGTTTTCATGTTTTCACTACACTAACTATTTTATTTATTTTTATATCACTTATTGAGATTTTTTTTTCTCATCCCACTTTTTTTTAAAAAATCATAGGATTTAAATAGGGGTAAGGGAGAGGAAGAAATCATGTGAAAGTAGTAAAGATTTTTCCATGAAATGAAATCATGATTTATTTTAAATTTTTATGTTATGGGGAAATGGATACTAATATAAAGTGTCCACTTTTTATTATATGGTTTTTTAATGTATGAGTTATGACCTAATTATTTATTACACTAAACCTGATAAGATCCTTAAATTGAAAGAAAGTGAATTCTTGACTAAAACGCAAAATTATGTAATTTTTAAGGTCGAGTCCTTATAGTTGGTAATAGAGGAAAGGTATAGATAACTTTGGAGATTATGATGTTATCATGTGAGTTCATCTTAAGGGTTATGGATATCATCACATGTCTATAATATTAAGGGTGATCATAAGTTCAAATTCTTAGACACCCCTTATTAGGTTTAAAGTGATGAGGTAAAAAAGTGATTAATGACATTTTAGGAGATGTTTTATTAGGTTGAATTATATATAAATATTTGGTTTAACATGAAGTATGAATTTAAATTTTTTGGAAATAATTTTTATGGTCTTGATAACCATTATGATTTATATAATCTTGGATATTGAGGTAATTATGGGAATATAAGTTTTATCATATAAATAACTGTGATATTGAAAATTGATTTGGTGATTAAGGAATTAATGTTATTTCAAAAAAATATCACTATATGTTGGTCTTTAAATATTAAAATCATGATATAAAATTTATAGTTAAAACGCACTTTAATGTTGACAATTTTTATTAATGATTTAGTCTAAACATTGGGTATTACTATTGAATTTTGGATATTAGTGTATTATTTCATCATATGGAGGTTTACTCATTTTGGGAATTATATTACCATATTATAATAATTTTTTGTATTAATGTAAAAATATAGGTGGAATATATTTTTATTCCATTTATGGTTATGTGGTCTTTAAAAGTTGATTTTAGTTCTTAATTCTTGAAAAATTAATCGTGAATACTGATTATTTGGATAAAAAGATGAAATTATGGTGGAAATTGAAAAAAGGAAGAAATTATACTCATCAGGTAAGTATATTTCGTTGTTATATTAGTCTAGATGTCAAATTAATTCCTATAATCTAAGAAAATGATCTTGAAACAAAATTCCTACCTATCACAGTAATTTCAAAAGATATAAATGACATTTTTTAAACAACTTTGGTTTACGGTTTTGTGGTTTTTAACATTCTCTCGATCATTTAATTTCATGTGATCAATGATCTCTTCCACTTTATATCATTATTTGAGAATTATGATTTTCTTCCATGTCCAAATATTCAATACTCAGCTATGTTCTTCTAATTGGAAATATAGTATGTTTTATTCCATATGACTTTCACACTTCCCTTTCTATTTTATCAAAAGAATGTTTTATCAACCATTTTTACAATGTGGGTTTAAAACAAAAGTATTTTAAAATTTCTATCCTTTGATTATAAACATAAAGTTAAAATTGATAGGATTCACTTTATTAAATTGGGTAGGATGTAACACCCAAATATTTTAAAATAAGAAATTTTTTTTGATTGCGTACTCAACAAGCAATGATGAGCTTAAATGACCCATGATATATATAACCATTATAACGTAGATGGTAAAATTGGAAGGAATGAATAGTATTAACTAATTTATGAATATATATATGTCACCAAAAATATAAATCATTGATAAATTTTTATAAAATAATCATTGAATTTGTAATAAAGTAATTTTATTCTTTAAAAATATGTTTTCTTCGAAAATGTTTTTTATTTCTATTAATGAAAAAAATATAATAATTATTTTTTTAATTTTTATAAAATTTATTTTATAAAATTAAATTATATTTTGGAATTAGAATATCATAATATAATTTGGGTGAAATTATGGTATTTTTTTAAAAATATTTATTTTTCAGTGAATAATGAAAAATAGTGATTTTTATAAAACTGTCATTTTTTTCGATAAGATAAAAAATTTAAAATTCATATTATTTTTTGAATATAATTTCAAGAAAAATAATTATTATTTATTTATATTTAATCCACTTAATATAATTTTAATCAAATTCATATTGTATTTCATTAAAAGGTTGTCTTTGGGTTTAAAAATAGTATTTCTCTAAAAATTGTTTTAAAGTACATAATATTTATGATTTTTAATTAATTAAAATAACCCCAAATTAGGAATTATTTAAGTTAAATTTTTATATTATATATCAATAAATATTAATTTAGATTCATATAATAATTATTTTTAGTCATATAGTTAATATAAAATTAACTTTTCCTTGAAAAATACACTTCTTTAAAACTTGTTTTCTCATCGTGTCGGTGGGATTAATTATAAGTTAAAATTTTACAAATATGTGAATAGAATTTAAAAAAATGGATTAAATATTTTTAATCATAAAAATTTATATTTTATAATAATTTAAACATAATTTTTGATCAAAATCAATATTTAAAACAGAAAAAAAAAATTGTGGTTAAGGTAAAATGGATTTAACGCGAGTTAAACTAAAAAGACAAGGGTTCAAATGACCTAAAAACTTATCCAAAATATATTTTATGGACATATTTTTACATTCCCCCTTATGTAGTCGATAATGGTCTATTATTGAATCTTTTTTACATGAAACCAATTTGGGTGGAATTCATTCTTTTCAAAAAAAATACAAGTGTTCCACACACCTCACTTATAAAAGGCCACCCCATATCCTCCTCTCATAACTCATTTGAAACACATTTTTTCAGATGATAAATTCCTAAATAACTTCTATAATTCATTACAATAATCCAGTAATCCTTATTTTTTTCATAAATTCAACCAATAAAGGCCTTTGGTTCAAACCAAAAGAAGTTACACGAAGAAGAGGTAACATTCCTCAACGATCATTTTAATTTTATTTCTTCCTTCACCTAATTCAATTATTATTAAACTATTATTATATAATAATATAATTATATTACATATAATTATATTTTATTATGTAAATTTAATAACCTAAATCCTTTTTTGCTTCCATCAAATGGGTTATGAAATCATCATTCATGTGTACGATAGTGTACCTCCTCGTGAACCAATGTCATTTGTTTTTCAATTACCACATCTCACGGTTGGTTATGATGATGGATATAAAGTATATATAAGATAATTATAACATAATTATACCTAAGGAGACATTATATAATATATATCTTTTTTATATTCCATTCCATAGAAGATACGATAATGTCACTCGTGTGTACGGAAGACTGCCGCCTCACGAAGCGATGTGATTCGTCTTTCACTAAAACTTTACATGGAATGTAATAAGAATAAAGTTAATGGATATATGTTATATAAATAAAATAATTATTATATTCATGAAATATTTGTCATTCTGAAAGGATAATATATCATTTTCTTTTTTACGCTGAAAAATGATAACATTGTTCATGTACGTGTGGGCTACTAGATTTACAAAGAAATGTGACACTCCTTTCATCCCCACACCACATGGATGATATATATAAGAATATTTATAGAAATAAAATTTTATATATGATATTATGATCATTATAGAAAGATAAAATATTACTTACCTCCTTTTCATAATGATCATTGAAAAATGGAAATGTTACCCATGTGTATGTATGGACTACTGTCTTCATGATTGTAACATTGTCCATTTTTCATAACCATATTTCATGATTGGTTTTAAAAGTAAAATTGATGTAAAAATATGATAATTATTTAATTATTACTATTCTGTATATGTTATAACTATATAATATGCTAAAGAACCAGTTCTTTCATGATGAAACATGCTTGAGAAAATAAGATAATTAAAACCCAAAGAATGAAAATAATGAAAGATTATTAATATAAGGGTTATAAGATATTATACAAGGATCATATATTTAATGACCCATACCTATAATACTAGAGTCTATGTATTACTTTATTACATTGTCAAGATTATAAGGAATCAATTCCCAAAGGACCAAACTGTTTAGCAGTTTTAGATAACCAGATTATATACATGATACCCATAATAAATTTGGAAAAGAAAATAAATCATAATATATGTAAAAGATAAGTATCCTTGAAACTCATTCAAAGTATTTTTCTTTATAACCTATAAAAAGGAAACATAATTAGGGTTATCTCAAATTCTCATTAAGGGAAATTAAAATGGAAGAAGTAGTGAATCAATAAGAATAAATCAACATGCTAAGGAAAATAACTAATAACACATTCCATTTAAATAAATGGAGAAGGCTAAATAAATATGGAAAATTAAATAACTAAAATACATTCAATTTAATCATTAAAATGAGAATAAAATTCATCCATATATTTTATCATATAAAAATATCATGGATAATAACAATAATAACTGAAATACCCATAAAGTATATGCTTAATTATTTGAAGTTATGTCTGAGGCACATAAGAACCTATACTTTAAAGACCTTTCCCAAGTCGGTTTAAAACAACAGGTAGAACCCCATTTAATTTTTCCAACTTGTTTGTCTCGTTAGAACCTGTTGATGCATCAAGGGGGTATATAAATCTTGGGGGCCACCCATCACTTCTAGCCCAAATCATTCTTCATATCAAGTAATTGATTGATAAACAATATACCTTATCAAATATCTGTATTGAATAAAGAATATAGATTTATCAATAATTCTTTAGATAATCAAATAACTGTCAAAGTGAACACTCTATATAAAAAATATATATGGTTTAGGAAATAATTATATCCATTGCATGATAATATTGATATTTAAAATGTATTGTACAACAAAAATGATCATAAGGGAATGATTGTTTCAAGATAAAGTTAAGAATCACAAAAGACTATGATATTACAAAGATAACTTTTACCACTTGGTAATTTTCAAGTCAAAACCCCTTGGAAAAGATAGTTCAATGTGAAACTTTAAATAACATGAAGTATGAGTGAATAATAATATTAAATGAAAAATGGGAAGTATATATTGTAGATGCATACCCAATAGGCATCAAAAAAACCACCAAGGAAGAAACATCTGAATGTGGATATTATCTTCCACATGAGAGAAATGAAGAATAGGAAGGTTAAAGTTTCATGATTATGTGACCATTTCAAGGTCACTAAAAGTCTCCATGCAAGGAACCTAACCCGCGAAAAATCATGTGGATCCCTCCTCAACTATCACCCTTGTTCACCAGTGGCCTAACGATGAAATCCAGATAATAATCCCCAATGTCGTGTGGTTTTTCATTATAAAGTACCTAAAAAATATCCAAAATCCTTCAAAAATCAAGGTAAGAAGAATTACAAGGAAGAAACCCCTGGTGGTAACACATATTATGTGTCAAAACATTATTGGGAAGAATAAAATCTCTAGGTGTTGTTCAATCCATCTCGTGAGACCACCGAACCTTCATCACAAATAATTAAGGAGATAAGTAGGAGGGGAGAGAGGGGATCATGAATTCTGAAGGACATGTGACGTACCCCTGAAGACATACGATGCACCACAACCTATCTGGTGCACCTCACAAAACCCCTTCGGCTCGTCAGCCATGCCACATGGATATTATATTCCATGTAACGCCTACCAAATAGGAATCAGCAAAACCACAAAATAAGAAACATCCAAACATGGATATTATATTCCATGTGAGATAAAGGAAGAATAGGGTGGTTAAAGAATCACAATTTTGTGGCCATTTCAAGGTCACACAAAGTCTCCACACAAGGCGCCTAACCCATAGCAAGTCCCGTAGAGCCCTCTTTAATGAGCACCCTAGTTTACTAGTGGTTTAATGATGACATCCTGATGAGAATCCCCAATAATGCATGGTTTGTAGTTGTAAAGTACCTTAAAACTATCTGGAATCCTTCAAAAATCAAGGGAAGTGACATTCCAAGGAATAAACCCCTGGTCGTCACACTTATCATGTCCCAAATAATTATTGGAAAGAATAAAATATATAGATAATGTTCAAGACATTTCACGAGACCTATGATCCTTCATCACAAAGAATGAAAAAGAAAAATAGGAGGAGCTGATAGGGGATCACAGTTGTAACACCCAAGACTTTTATGTTATATAAATCATCAAAGGAATCTTTTTCTACACAACACTTGCTTGGCTTGCTTTACACGCAATCGCGACCTTCCTCGATAGCTTGCGTCGTACGCAATACTGAGTTTCACTAAACAACAATATGCTATTAAAACTAGCCGTTATGAATAGTAATAACCACTTTTTGAAATTTTATAAATTTTATTTTTCAAAATGGACTTCATTTTTGGACTCAGAATATCGAAATTAGCCTAGGGTGAAATTTTGGTATTTTTCTGAAAACTTTCAATTTTTGATGAATAGTGAAACCACTAAGTGGTAGGTTAAAAACTGAATTTTGCATAAAACTTAATTTTACCGCTTCTGTGAATGGAATTTCAAAAAATCCGACAGACACGGTTGATATCAGTAAGTAAAATGTGGTTCAATGAGATAAAAATATTTTTTTGGTGAATAGTAACTTTTTACTATTTTTACCGCTGTTAATAGTAAATAAGGTAACTAAGGGTAAATATGATATTAATATTACCCTAACACATGTCCTAATTCTATTAGACAAGTGTAATTCGACCAAAAACAAACTTAGGAATAAAATATGACCATTTAGGCCCACTTGGATTAGATTAGGACATTTATTATTAATTTATTTAAAGAAGGGTTAAAATAGTTAAAATCAAAGTTTAATAAGTAAATCATTTTTAATATGGGGTTACACATAAGATAAATTCAATTTTAAATATTAATTAGAAATCTAAAAATATTTCCTACATGATGGTATTTTATTTGTAATTTTTAGACATCAAATAATTTAATTTATTTATGACACAAAGAAGATGCAGTAATTATCTTATTAATGAAATATTGACATAATTGATAATATAAATACCAAAATAAATGTAATTTAAGACTTTTTATGAATTCCACTAATTTTCTAGGTTACTATGATATATTAGTGTTGATTTAATCAACTTGGTTTGAACATATAATTCTGTTATGACTTTCACAAAAATCATATATCAAATAGTGTCAAAATTGACACAAAATAGTTTTTAAATCAAATATTATATTATTAATTGTTATTTTATTCCTAAAAATATAAGGTTCGGCCAAATGACTTAGATAAGGATATATATATTAATAATAAACAATTTGGGGTTCGTTTGGCATGTTATAGTAAGTGTATTAACCATATATTGAAAGAAAACAAAAAGACATGGTAAAAGTTAAATTATTTAACTTAGAGTTAAATCTAATTGATAAGGTTAAAATAATACCCTAAACTTGTCTAAATCCTATTGGTTGATAGGATTTCGACCCATACCCACTTTAGCTTCTAAATAATACCCTTTGGAACCATTATAAACCGATTTTGACTTTAATATAAAATAATATTTTGAGATATTCCTAAGGTGCCCCTCTCCTCCCTTATAAAAGGGCACCTCCTCCCCCTCCTCCTCACACCAATTTGAGCACTCAAGCTCGGACAACCCCTGCCATTTTCTCCTCTCCACTTCCCTAGAATAATCCTAGAGGTCCTGGTCTTCTTCAAAGACCAATCTTAGTTCCCTAAGTGGAGGATTCAAAGAGGCGTTCCAAAGAAGAGGTAATATCCATTACCGATCTTTTCAATTTCTTTCTTCTTCAACTTCTTCTTCTTTAGTTGTTTCATGATAAAGTAATAACATAAGTATTACTTACATACTGATATGTTATTATAAATATGAAACAACCCTAATTCACCTTATATCCATCCTACGGAAAAATGAAATCACCGCGCGTGCGTACGTACGGAATACCGTCTCCACGCCGTGGTGTAATCTATTTTTCCACCATCACTTTACAAGGATGGGTATAATGGTGTAATGAGTAAATATTTATGATTATTATAAAGTAATATTGATACTGAAATAATATATATATACTCCAATACAGTTCCACGATCATAGGAACGATATCATCACTCGTGCGTACGTACGGAATACCGTCTCCACGATGTGATGCGACTCGTTCTACATGATCATCATTACATAGTAATTATATAAATGAATTGAATGAATAAATATGATATATGTTACACTAATACCATTCTGGATATAATGTATCTATAACCTTAAAAGAAGAATAAGAATGTATTCGGCAAAACACGCATAAGAACAAAAGGCAATAAAGACCCGAGTAACAAGTAACAATGAAATATTACTAACAAGAAGCTAAGAATATGACCATATATGATATCATATCAATATGTATGATTCTGGAATAAGTCAATAACATTATTTAAACCATTATACAGGAGCTTCGGACACGTACAAAGCAAATCGGACCTAAGGTAAGGGAAATATCACAATCTCATTTTTATCCGAGATTGTTTATTCGTAAGTATTTACTGGGGTGTATTTTATCATCCACATCCATGTTACCTAAATATGTAATATTGTTTCCATCCAATTACAATAGTTTAAATCCAATTTTACCCTTCGGTGAGTTTTTAGTAAAGAATATGAAAGGAATCTTTTGTCGTTTTTTTGTACGAGGTACTTTTTGACTTTTCCGACAAAAGTACGAAGAATGTTTTTTTAACTTATACGGCATGAATGGATTTTTAAAACATTATTTCCAAGAATATTCCTTTACAAGTTTTCAAGTTTATTATTAATAAACTTCTTTTAGTTTAAAATTGTATGACATGTTAAGAAAGGAAAAGTGTTTTTGAAGTAGAAAGGATATTTTCCTCAAGAATGAAGTTCAAGTGTTTTATCAAAATTATTTTCCATCTAAGATAATAAAGGGTTCTGTTTTTATCCCTATTATTAAATTGATTTGATTATGTTGTGAGGGAATTATTTTTATGAAGTCATTTAGCTTATATGATTTGTTTTATGATGTCATGATGTTTCAAGAATCCCATTTTTGTTACATGTGTTATGCGATGATGTATGATTTATGATTATGTGGCACACATAAGAAAGGATTCATTATAAGATGGGTGGGACCTATATCTCCCTCCAATGCATTGGGTAAAGATTTTATATCTCATGAGATAGACATGGCTGGAACGGAAGGTTATTTCAGTTCAGTGATACAGGACTGAAACGAGGAGTGAACTCGGTTCAGAAAGGGACTTTGTATACTAAGATAGTCTTGGCAATGAGTCATGACTAACAAGAAATGATTTTCCATGATTATGTGTGCATGCCACAAAGTTTCAAGTTTTATGTTATGATTATGGGGATCTCATTTTCACTTCTATGATTTATTCCATGTTAAGATTTTATGATCTCTTTTGCAGGTGATGATTTTCAAAAAGATATGATATGATTTTTATTTCCTTTATTTGCCCTTGCTGAGCATTTGAGCTCACCCTTTTATGTTTTCTTTTCCCCAGGTCAGGAAGATGGATATTAAGTAGAATATGCTAAAAGGGACCCTAGATATGATGAAATAAATGGGATACACTGTAGAAGATTTATGAACCAGTTGTTTATGTTTCCCAGTTTCTAAAGACACTATACCTATACGGTCCTTTGTGGTTTTGTCATATGTTGTAATAAGTGTGCTTCAATTTTGAAGTATTAACAATGTATGTAAAGTATGGGTCGTTATAGTTGGTATCAGAGGAAAGCTATAGTCAACCTTTGGAAACTAGGATGTGAAAGCCTTAGTAAGAACCCTAAGGATAAGTCTAAGCATAGAACACAATCTCAGTGTTTTATAAATGGCCTTGAATAACCTATGATAAGACCTTAAGCATGAAAATTTTATTCTTGAATTATGTGGTTTTCCTATTATAATTAGTGTTGCTCACACTATTCTTCTTGGTTTTAGTCAATGGCTGGAACCCGAAGGAACCGTGTTAATGCGGAATGTGATGGGCAATGCAATGATTGTCCCCCTGAGCAACCAAATGATATGGGAGCTGGAATGCAAAATCTTGTAGCCATTCTCACACAACTCTCTCAAGCTATGAATCATGTAGGACTTCCAAACGAGCAAAGGAAGGAGCAACATTCTGTTGAATCCTTCATGAGGCAGCGTCCACCTTCTTTCAGTGGGTCTACTGATCCATTAGTTGCTGAAAAATGGATTAGTACTACTGAAAAGATATTTTCAGTTCTTCAATGTTATGAACATGATAAAGTCATCCTAGCAGTGTATCGTTTGGAAGGAGATGCTGATCAATGGTGGAATCTTATTAAGAATACGAGGCAAAGGGATGAAATTGAGTCTATGGAATGGGACGAGTTCAAGAACTTATTTTTCAATAAGTACTTCCCTCGTATTCTCCGAACAAATATGGAGAAAGAGTTTCTTGAACTGAAGCAAAGGGATGATGAATCTGTTGGTACCTATGAAGAAAATTTTACAAGACTTGCAAGGTACGCTTCTGGTATTATTATCCAACCTGAGAGTAAGATCGATCGATTCTTTAGTGGCTTAAAACCAAGTCTTCAAAGGGCGTTATCCATAAGGGACTTCAATAGCTACGAGGAAATCGTTCGATGTGCCCTCAAAGTCGAGATGGAGATTGGAATAACCCATCAGTCACATGGGTTTGATAAGAAGAGGAAGATGGAATTCAAAGAAAAATCTAAAGAGCACACGGAAAAGAATATGAGCTTTTCCTTATGCTCAAAGTGTGGAAAGAAACATGGAGGGAGTTGTCTTAAAGGGACAAGTAAATGTTTTAAATGTGGAAAGGAAGGCCATCTGACATTTGAATGCCGTGATAATGGGAAGAAGATGTCTAATGACGCAAACAAAGGAAGGGATACACATAATGAACCTACTACACTTCAATGTTTCAAGTGCAAGGAGATGGGGCATTATGCCAATCAATGCCCAAATCCAAGGGTTGATGATGATGGTCGACGTCAACAAAATCTTAAGGCTAAAGACAAAGGAAAGTCACAAGCAATTTCTATCAGCGATGTGGAGTACGATAACGAAGTGGTGAAAGGTACACTTACCATCCAATCTAAAGTAGCAAATGTTTTATTTGATTCTGGATCCACCCACTCTTTTATTTCTAAAGAATTTTCTAAGGGTATCACCGTATTACCTCAACAATTAGATGTTGAGTTAGCTGTGACAACACCTAATGGCACAACAGTCGCATCAAAAGTTTATAATTCTTCTCCGATCGAAGTTTGTGGGAAAGTGCTTCCTGCAAATCTTGTGATCCTTCCTTTAGTGGAATTTTATGTGATTCTTAGAATGGATTGGCTTTCTCTACATGGAGCTCATATCAATTGCCAAAGAAGGGAAGTCACATTTCATATTCCAGATCAATCTACGATCGTCTATCAATGCAAGGATGAACATAACCTTCCAGTGGAAATTCCTTCCATCTTATGGGTCTTGATTCCACTAAATGAAGGTTATTTATCTCAAATGGTTGGTGAGAAACTCACGATTAAGAATATGCCCATTGTACGGGAGTTTGATGATGTCTTTCCGGAGGAATTACCGGGTCTTCCACCAAATCGTGAAGTTGAGTTTTCAATAGAACTCATACCGGGTGCTTTGCCTATTTCAAAGACACCTTATAGAATGGCCCCAATTGAGTTGCAGGAATTGAAGAATCAACTCCAAGAGAATCTTGATAAGGGATTCATACGCCCTAGTGTGTCACCTTGGGGAGCACCTGTTCTATTTGTTAAGAATAAAGATGGATCAATGAGACTCTGCATTGATTATTGAGAACTTAACAAGATCACTATCAAGAACAAATATCCTCTCCCACGCATTGATGACTTATTTGACCAACTACGCGGAGCTCAATACTTTTCCAAGATTGATCTTAGTTCAGGGTATCATCAATTAAGGGTCAAAAGGGAGGATATACCAAAGACGGCTTTTCGTACAAGGTATGGACACTATGAATTTATAGTGATGCCATTTGGTCTTACTAATTCCCCTGCTATCTTCATGGATCTAATGAATATAGTCTTTAGAGACTATCTTGATCAATTTGTGGTAGTCTTTATAGACGATATTCTTGTCTATTCAAAGAGAAAGGAAGAGCATGAAGATCACTTGAGAATTATATTGAAGACCCTGATAAAGGAGAAGCTTTATGCCAAATTTACCAAGTGTGAATTTTGGCTTCAAAAAGTTTCATTTTTGGGTCACATAATCTCAAAAGAGGGGATATCTGTGGATCCAGCAAAAACAGAGGTTATCGAAAGATGGTCGAGACCAACAACAGTAACTGAGATCCGAAGTTTTCTTGGTTTGGCTGGATATTATCGACGTTTTGTAAAAGATTTTTCACGATTATCTAATCCACTCACCAAGTTGACTCGGAAAGGAGTTAAGTTTGTCTGGACAGAGGAATGTGAAGAGAATTTCAAGGAGTTGAAAAGAAGGTTATCCAGTGCACCTGTGCTCACACTGCCTTGTAGTGGAGAAAGGTTTGTGATCTATAGTGATGCATCCAAGAAGGGATTGGGGTGTGTTCTTATGCAAAATGATATGGTGATAGCTTATGCCTCACGACAGTTGAAAATTCATGAGCAAAATTACCCAACACATGATTTGGAGTTGGCTGCGGTAATCTTTGCATTAAAGATTTGGAGGCATTACCTTTATGGTGAAAGGTGTGATATTTATACTGATCATAAAAGTTTAAAGTATATTTTCACACAAAAGGAGTTGAATATGCGTCAAAGAAGATGGTTGGAGCTGATTAAGGATTATGACTGCTCAATCCATTACCACCCTGGGAAAGCAAACAAGGTGGATGATGCATTAAGTCGACAAGACCATGCTAGTTTATCCATGATGAGGATCACAAAAGATCCAATATTTATGGATTTACAAAGGATGGATCTTGGAATTATAATGGAAGGGGAAAAATCTTATCTTTCTCAAATGAATGTTCAACCATCTATACATGTGAAGATTAAAGAGGCACAGAAAGAAGATGTCGAGTTACAAAAGAAGGTGAGAAATGTTCCTGAATTCAACCTTGATTGTGATGGGATAATAAAGTTCAGGAATCGGGTTTGTGTTCCTTCCATCCCCGAATTAAAGAAGGAGCTGCTGGATGAGGCTCATAGTTCTTCATTCTCTATTCATCCTGGAAGCATGAAGATGTATAGGGACCTGAAAGAGTACTTCTGGTGGGATGGCATGAAAAGAGATGTTGCTGAATATGTCTCTCGACGCTTGGTTTGTCAACAAGTTAAAGCTGAGAGACAAAAGTCTAAGGGGATGTTACAACCATTACCCATACCCGAATGGAAATGGGAAAACATCACTATGGACTTTGTCACAGGACTTCCTAAAACATCCAAAGGCAATAATGCTATCTGGGTCATAGTTGATCGTCTTACAAAGTCTGCACACTTCATTCCTATTAGAGAGGATTTCTCTCTAGATCAGCTTGCCAGGATATATGTAAAGGAAGTGGTAAGATTGCATGGAGTACCACTTTCTATTATATCTGATCGGGATCCGATATTTACCTCGAAGTTCTGGCGAAGTCTTCAGCATACTCTGGATACAGAGTTGAGTTTCAGCACTGCTTATCATCCCCAGACAGACGGTCAGTCTGAGAGAACAATTCAAACCCTAGAAGATATGTTGAGAGCTTGCTCTATGGATTTCAAAGGAGGTTGGGATCAACACCTACCTTTGGTGGAATTTTCTTATAATAATAGCTTTCACTCCAGTATTCAGATGGCTCCATATGAAGCTCTCTATGGAAAGAAATGCAGGACTCCAACTTGCTGGGATGAAGTTGGGGAAAGAAAGCTATTAGGACCTGATCTCGTTGATGAAATGGCAGAAAAGGTCAGATCTATTCAACAACACATAAGCACAGCTCAGAGTCGACAGAAAAGTTATGCCGACAACCGAAGAAAAGACCTAGAGTTTGAAGTGGGTGATAAAGTGTTCTTACGAATATCTCCCTGGAATAGGGTTATGAGATTTGGAAAGAAGGGGAAGTTGAGCCCTAGATATATCGGTCCTTTCGAAATACTGGATCGTGTTGGGAAGGTAGCTTACCGATTGGTGCTTCCACCGAATCTCTCTCAAGTTCACGATGTGTTCCATGTATCTCTCCTGAGAAAGTACATACCTGATCCTTCACATGTACTCAGCTCAGAAGTTGTACCGCTGGAGCAAGATCTTTCTTATAAAGAACAGCCGATAGAGATTCTGGATCGTAGCGAAAAATTCCTACGAAACAAGACCACTCGATTGGTGAAAGTTTTATGGAGGAACCACCAACTTGAAGAAGCTACATGGGAGCTTGAGGATATGATGAGGGAGAAGTATCCTCAACTGTTTGTTACAAAGTGACGAATTTTGAGGGCGAAATTCTTTTTAAGGGGGGTAGAATGTAACACCCGAGACTTTTATGTTATATAAATCATCAAAGGAATCTTTTTCTACACAACACTTGCTTGGCTTGCTTTACACGCAATCGCGACCTTCCTCGATAGCTTGCGTCGTACACAATACCGAGTTTCACTAAACAACAATATGCTATTAAAACTAGCCGTTATGAATAGTAATAACCACTTTTTGAAATTTTATAAATTTTATTTTTCAAAATGGACTTCATTTTTGGACTCATAATATCGAAATTAGCCTAGGGTGAAATTTTGGTATTTTTCTGAAAACTTTCAATTTTTGATGAATAGTGAAACCACTAAGTGGTAGGTTAAAAACTGAATTTTGCATAAAACTTAATTTTACCGCTTCTGTGAATGGAATTTCAAAAAATCCGACAGACACGGTTGATATCAGTAAGTAAAATGTGGTTCAATGAGATAAAAATAATTTTTTGGTGAATAGTAACTTTTTACTATTTTTACCGCAGTTAATAGTAAATAAGGTAACTAAGGGTAACTATGATATTAATATTACCCTAACACATGTCCTAATTCTATTGGGCAAGTGTAATTCGACCAAAAACAAACTTAGGAATAAAATATGACCATTTAGGCCCACTTGGATTAGATTAGGACATTTATTATTAATTTATTTAAAGAAGGGTTAAAATAGTTAAAATCAAAGTTTAATAAGTAAATCATTTTTAATATGGGGTTATACATAAGATAAATTCGATTGTAAATATTAATTAGAAATCTAAAAAGATTTCCTACATTATGGTATTTTATTTGTAATTTTTAGACATCAAATAATCTAATTTATTTTTGACACAAAGATGATGCAGTAATTATATTATTAATGAAATATTGACATAATTGATAATATAAATACCAAAATAAATGTAATTTAAGACTTTTTATGAATTACACTAATTTTCTAGGTTACTATGATATATTAGTGTTGATTTAATAAACTTGGTTCGAACATATAATTATGTTATGACTTTCACAAAAATCATATATCAAATAGTGTAAAATTGACACAAAATAGTTTTTAAATAAAATATTATATTATTAATTGTTATTTTATTCCTAAAAATCTAAGGTTCGGCCAAATGACTTATATAAGGATATATATATTAATAATAAACAATTTGGGGTTAGTTTGTCATGTTATAGTAAGTGTATTAACCATATAGTGAAAGAAAACAAAAAGACATGGTAAAAGTTAAATTATTTAACTTAGACTTAAATCTAATTGATAAGGTTAAAATAATACCCTAAACTTGTCTAAATCCTATTGGTTGGTAGGATTTAGACCCATACCCACTTTATCTTCGAAATAACACCCTTTGGAACCATTATAAACCGATTTTGACTTTAATATAAAATAATATTTTGAGATATTCCTAAGATGCCCCTCTCCTCCCTTATAAAAGGGCACCTCCTCCCCCTCCTCCTCACACCAATTTGAGCACTCAAGCTCGGCCAACCCCTGCCATTTTCTCCTCTCCACTTCCCTAGAATAATCCTAGAGGACCTGGTCTTCTTCAAAGACCAATATTAGTTCCCTAAGTGGAGGATTCAAAGAGGCGTTCCAAAGAAGAGGTAATATCCATTACCGATCTTTTCAATTTCTTTCTTCTTCAACTTCTTCTTCTTTAGTTGTTTCATGATAAAGTAATAACATAAGTATTACTTACATACTGATATGTTATTATAAATATGAAACAACCCTAATTCACCTTCTATCCATCCTACGGAAAAATGAAATCACCGCGCGTGCGTATGTACGGAATACCGTCTCCACGCCGTGGTGTAATCTATTTTTCCACCATCACTTTACAAGGATGGGTATAATGGTGTAATGAGTAACTATTTATGATTATTATAAAGTAATATTGATACTGAAATAATATATATATACTCCAATACAGTTCCACGATCATAGGAATGATATCGTCACTCGTGCGTACGTACGGAATACCGTCTCCACGATGTGATGCGATTCGTTCTACATGATCATCATTACATAGTAATTATATAAATGAATTGAATGAATAAATATTATATATGTTACACTAATACCATTCTGGATATAATGTATCTATAACCTTAAAAGAATAATAAGAATGTATTCGGCAAAACACGCATAAGAACAAAAGGCAATAAAGACCCGAGTAACAAGTAACAATGAAATATTACTAACAAGAAGCTAATAATATGACCATATATGATATCATATCAATATGTATGATTCTGGAATAAGTCAATAACATTATTTAAACCATTATACAGGAGCTTCGGACACGTACAAAGCAAATCGGACCTAAGGTAAGGGAAATATCACAATCTCATTTTTATCCGAGATTGTTTATTCGTAAGTATTTATTGGGGTGTATTTTATCATCCACATCCATGTTCCCTAAATATGTAATATTGTTTCCATCCAATTACAATAGTTTAAATCCAATTTTACCCTTCGGTGAGTTTTTAGTAAAGAATATGAAAGTAATCTTTTGTCGTTTTTTCATACGAGGTACTTTTTGACTTTTCCGACAAAAGTACGAAGAATGTTTTTTTAACTTATACGGCATGAATGGATTTTTAAAACATTATTTCCAAGAATATTCCTTTACAAGTTTTCAAGTTTATTATTAATAAACTTATTTTAGTTTAAAATTGTATGACATGTTAAGAAAGGAAAAGTGTTTTTGAAGTATAAAGGATATTTTCCTCAAGAATGAAGTTCAAGTGTTTTATCAAAATTATTTTCCATCTAAGATAATAAAGGGTTCTGTTTTTATCCCTATTATTAAATTGATTTGATTATGTTGTGAGGGAATTATTTTTATGAATTCATTTACCTTATATTATTTTTTTTATGATGTCATGATGTTTCAAGAATCCCATTTTTGTTACATGTGTTATGCGATGATGTATGATTTATGATTATGTGGCACACATAAGAAAGGATTCATTATAAGATGGGTGGGACCTATATCTCCCTCCAATGCATTGGGTAAAGATTTTATATCTCATGAGATAGACATGGCTGGAACGGAAGGTTATTTTGGTTCAGTGATACAAGACTGAAACGAGGAGTGAACTCGGTTCAGAAAGGGACTTTGTCCACTAAGATAGTCTTGGCAATGAGTCATGACTAACAAGAAATGATTTTCCATGATTATGTGTGCATGCCACAAAGTTTCAAGTTTTATGTTATGATTATGGGGATCTCATTTTCACTTCTATGATTTATTCCATGTTAAGATTTTATGATCTCTTTTGCAGGTGATGATTTTCAAAAAGATATGATATTATTTTTATTTCCTTTATTTGCCCTTGCTGAGCATTTGAGCTCACCCTTTTATGTTTTCTTTTCCCCAGGTCAGGAAGATGGATATTAAGTAGAATATGCTAAAAGGGACCCTAGATATGATGAAATAAATGGGAGACACTGTAGAAGATTTATGAACCAGTTGTTTATGTTTCCCAGTTTCTAAAGACACTATACCTATACGGTCCTTTGTGGTTTTGTAATATGTTGTAATAAGTGTGCTTCAATTTTGAAGTATTAACAATGTATGTAAAGTATGGGTCGTTATAACAGTCACTGAAGGACCTATGATGCGCCCTTGAAGATTTGCAACACACCATGACCTATCTGGTGAGCCTCACGAAACCCCTTCAGCTCGTCAGCCGTGCCACATGGAAACCTCCAGACAATTCGGTGGTACTCTAAGGACAGATGCATGTTATTGTCCACAATACTTTCACACTCTCATATAATCCACATTGGTCATGCGAAACACCACAAGAAAATTGATTAAAATTCACAAATATTACTTGAGAAAACTCACATACCTCCTAACCCTTGTCACATAAAACAAAGGGGATCAAAAGGGAAGAGGTGAGTGGTGTTTTTAGTCACTGAAATACATGTGATGAATGCCTCGAACAATTAGGAAGACACCATGAGACCTCGATGTCATGACTACCTAGTCTTGCAATGTCTCACCATCTTGTTAGCCTCGTCGCATGGAAGACCTTGTATATATAAAGGCAAATTCTTGGTTCTCTTAGGATAAATAGATAGATTTCTCCATGGAATGCTCACGCACCACCATGAGACCCATATTGTTCATGAAATGCATCTCCAAAAAATGTAGGAAATACCTTCAACGCCACACATACAATCTCACATGACTCCTGGCCTTTGTCATATAAATCAAAGGAGATTGGAAAGGAGGAGGCAAGTAGGGTTTGCGGTTACTGAAGATCATGTGATGCGCCTAGTGTACCCTCAATGTGGTCCCACAAGACCCCAAGACAAGCCATCCAAGGACTCATCAATGCCATATGATAGAAATTTGGATCTTGCGAAGACCCTTGGACACATCGACATAACGATATGGAAGTCCTCCAATGCACAAAGTCTTCAATAGTCAGAAATAATCTGATAAAGGATGGATCGACTTAAGGTCACATTAAATCCGGAGGCACCCATGATGTGGACTACCATAGAGACTCGTGAAACCACATAATGAAAAACCCAACATCTACTCTATCCTCGACACACACCAGATTCCCCACAAAAACCAATGAGTATATGGATGGATACACCTATAAATTATCTACTCTAACATGAAGAAAGGTTTAGTTGGTTGGATGCTAGTTTTTTTGACCCAGGTTGCCACTACGCACATCAGTGGTTAGACTTTGGGCTTATGTGAACCACCAATCACATGACCAGTTGACTTCCAACCAGGTAATACATTGGTGGACCTACAGAGTAGTCATGTACCAGGCATAAATCCCTTCACTTGATCGATCAAAGGTCGTGTGAATGACTTCTGGTGAGACATGCGAAGACCCTATTGCATGTCTTCCAGATCACACAAGACCCAAAAAAATGACACTGAACTAAGCTAAGGAACTCAAAATATAAGGGAAAAATAAAAAATTCAAAGTGGAAGACTCAAGTGGAAAGAATGATCATGAACCTCAGTATGCTTCAAGTGTGTCACTCAATGATACGCTACATTACTAGGTCGTGTCACTTGAATCTCATGAAAACCCTTTAATATGTAATTGCGGACATGCTGAGCACTCTGAACATATCAAGACAAGTCTTGATAACCTCCCATGAGCACCACTTAGATCTCATGAACCATCTGTATGTGTCCCACTAGACTAATGATGTCTTTCAGATATATCACTCGACTCATATAATGGTGCCCGCTCATGTTAGTCGAGGCTTGCCAACACATCTAGACATAACAACTCAGATCTTGCAACACCCCATGAACAAATCACCTAAAACCTATGGTGTCTCATCGACATGTCATCTTGGTCTTGAGATGTCACCCTGATGTTTCATCCAAGACATGTGACACCCCTCAGACCATTCCACCATGGATCCCACGACACACTCTACATGTAACGAGTCAAGTCACACGATGACTTCCAAGGCATGTCGGCTGGATCATGTGACACCTTCCAGATAAGAAGGAAAACTCATCATGGAGTACTTAGTGTGTATTCCCCAACACAAAAAGAACTATAAGAACTTTTATTCCCACTATAATCGAGATAGGTAGGACACCTTCTTAAAGTCTCAAGATCAATATCAAACACCCTAAGGACTACCCCAATATATAGGTATCAAAATCATATTAAATGAGGTTGATCATGTACTACCCATTGTTTCTCACAATGATCATGGATCACAGGGGATTATGGGGACACAACGAACACCTCATCGGGCACTAGATCCCCACTCGTCAGAGCAGCCTCAATGTGTATGCCCCAACACAAACCAAACTATGATGACTCTAATTCTTACCACAACTAGGATACATAGGATGTATTTTTGAGACTCAAGCTCAAATACATGGTGCCTTTGTACCCAAACATATCCTTCTCCGCATGGAATTAAACTGTATGAGACAAAATAACGATGTGGCTTTGGATTCTTGTAATAACCAAGATACGTAGGACGCCTCGTATTGGATCAATCTCATACTTGAGATATTCACCACCTCTATATATGGGAGAATCGCCCAAAACTCTTGACCATATGGTTTCAACATATTAGAAACCACTTGTTATCAGAAAATGATGAAGAACCTCATATACATATAGAAGGATTTCCCAAATAAATCCTAGTCTGTTGCATACAAAAGATAATTGACCCATAGTCATTTTGTTAGAGTAACCATTCTCGCACCGGGGTTAAGAAGAGATTCACAAACATGTGTTAAATCTATTAGAGATTCCCAAAGTAGGAAAAAATCCCCCCTAAAAAGGGTGTTATGAGCCTGACCTCCCATCCTCTCGACCAATGAAAGTCTCTAAGAGTCACTGGGCTTCAAAAGCCATATGAACACTAACCTTTGGAAAGTAGGTCTGTTCTCATCTATAGATAAGGGAACCATTGGGAGTTTTTGGGGGAGATGAGACATATGGTGAACTCAATGCATGTGATTGAGAAAGGCCTTAAAATATTTCTTGGTCAAACCATCGAGGGGAAACTATTACACATCCCATCCAAAACCTGGAGAGGCAAAAATGGTGAAGCCAACATGAATATCTGAAATAAAAAAGTTGATCAGGTTATAATCCATCAGAAAATTCCATTTGTCCTCATATGAAAAAAAAAATATGAATATGACGCAAATCCCTCTAATAATAGACAATTAGGTTATAATATGTCGAGCCATGTTGCTTTCCCATTGTATGAAAACAACACTGAAAGTCTCAAAGTGAACCTATTCGGCTAATTTTTTTGTAAACCATATAAAAACAAATTAGTAAGACCATCATAAACTGGGGTTCCTATAATTCCATCCTTAGGTTGACAAGTCCATATGAGCAGAATGGTTAAAAAGGGAATATAGGACAATTTTGTTAACCATTTATATCTGATTGTGCATTATTATGCATATTATATAGTAGTGATTGTTGGCCTTGTTCCTTGTTGTTTTCCTGACTTCAGACTCCTAATATGAGAGAATTTATTTATCTTCTAGCACTCGTTACGGTACTTCATCCACCACCGCGACCCTCATAGGTCGTTAAATGGTCTCACCTACTAAATAGATTCAGCAGTAGGTATCCAACATGATGATTCAGGAGTATCGTCGATATGGTACAATCCTGACTATGGAAGTTTCTCACGAGATTCTACAAGCATGGAATCTAGCGAGTCTACATCGCTTGAAATTTTTTTTTGTTAAACGAGTGGACCCCATCAACATGACCAATCACTTCAGGATCCTATCCCTAGATTGGGACAATTTCCACCTTCCATACCTAATGAATGTGGATTAGGAGGTTGGATATAGCTCCCTTAAGGTTCAGGCACCGTCAAGGAGGTTCCTTCTAACCACCATTAACGACATCATCATACTGGTACCTACAAGCTACCTGCTGAGGTTAAATCCAGACAGATTGTCACCTTGGACACCCATGCATGGGCTCCGCCAAGGAAAACTTATTGGATAAGGAAGACGTTGGATACCTAGGAAAGAAATAATATCCTCTCTCCTGTTGAAAATTCCCTCCAGCATACTTTGGTAGGGACCAGCTAGCAGGCTCATATCCTTGCTCGCTCAAAACAAGTCTATTGGAATATTCCCATAACAAACATGAGGGAGGATCATACTCTTCCCCTGTGCATAAATCCCATCGGCACATCTTGATAGAACATGGAGGGTAGAAGTGGGAAAATATACCCACTTTAAAAGAAGATATCTATAAATAGGTCATGGAGATAGAAAATGTGTAGTATTATATCTCATAACACACTTTGTTAAAATGACAATACATTTTAGCAATAGCTGAAGTGCTCTCCCAAAAAATTCTGGCACTATTGCAGATCAAGGGACAGACACATACTCACATCCCTACTTCTAAGAAGACTCAACACTATGATCATCATGATCAATTGGTTTTGTCAGAGCAAGCACACATTCCTTCTCCCACCTAGGAGTATTATCATCAGATCCCAATGAAGGGTGAGACATCAGACCGAGATCATAATCATGTTCCAACTGGGGCCAACTGGGTGAGAGCATCACATGCCTTGGTACAGGGGCACAGGCATGTAAAAAATTCCTTTGACATAATCCATAGTTATAGGATCAGCCCCATATCCTCATTTTGGCCAAGGCTAACCAAGTGAGAGTGGCATAACCCTCAGGATAGGATTATATTCCTATAAATTAATCTCCTTGGAATAGTCCAGTAGATCACAAAGGCAGGGTGCAT
Organism: Viscum album; assembly: GCA_963277665.1. Lineage (NCBI taxonomy): Eukaryota > Viridiplantae > Streptophyta > Magnoliopsida > Santalales > Viscaceae > Viscum > Viscum album. Next base: position 818,169,313 of record OY728142.1, read on the forward strand.
ATCCTTAATTCTTCCAATGAACGACTGCTCTAGCATCATTTCAAGGTAATTTATTGGAGGCTCATATTCCTTCTCTTGTTTTGAAGGTTTTTCGACATATTCTAGTAGGGAATTCATATTTGGAACAGGCACATATTCTTGATCCAATTGGGGCCAACCAGGTGAGATTGGAACATGCCTCGGGGCAGGCTCATACTCCTACCAAAAAATACCGGCGTCATATCCCAAAGGCTCAAGATCAAGACCATACCCCGGTCTCGACAAAGGCTCACCAAGTGAGAGTGGTGTGCACCTCAAGATAGACTCATATCCCTATCAACAATGAGGCATCTTATCGGTATATTCTGACATCTCCTCAATAGTGGGTTTATATTCCCACAGCACCAGGTGATTATATACAAATTCTAGAAATTGTCGTATAGCAGAAGGCATTAATTACCATGATGGTCCTCTTCATGGTAGTGTGGAGATGGATCGCAAGGACTCTACTCCTAACAAGCACGGAAATCAACCTCCCTGTGGTGATATCTCCCAGGGGAAAGGCAGTCATCCCTTTACCCAGACACCTCTATATAGATAGGTGAACCATGAATCGAAACCTTCATATAGAGAGGTTCTCAAAACACCGGGGTCAACTGTATATGGTTCCCCACCAGCATCCAACAACCCTCCATTTTTGTCAGCAAGTGGCCATCAGAGTCATCTTCTATGGTCTGAATGGATAGAGACGTGTATGTTTGAAGAAGAATAGGATGGCATTGATATATAGAGAGATTTATCCAAAAACAACCTCCCCATCATGTTTTGTCCCCTCTCTACCTCCAGCTATGAGATCCCTGATGCGCTAGAAAACGAGGGAATTCCTTATCTACGCCATAATATGTGGGCTACTCATCAGCGAATAAAGAATTGACATCTCTTTTATCCAAGATATGAGTGTCACGTTTAGACCATCAGAATACACTATTTCTAGCTTGACCTAGCTGTTATCTTCATGGCCTGGGATCCAAAACTAGAAAAGCATGGCGTAAATTTGGAACATGCTTGCTGCCATAGCATCATGATACTTTGGAAGATGATCTTCGAAGCCACGTTAGTGATCTGAATTTGATGATGGGGAAATTTTATATCATTACACTTCACCACTCCCCTGGAATAATAGAGCCCCTCAGACACAACATCCTGCAATGTTATAGCCTTCGGTAAGATCAGGGTACCGAATAACACTTAGGCCAGTTAGTCACACCAACATAATGCCCCCATTCCAGAAATTCCTAGACATCATAGACAGGGGGAGAGGATAGCTAGTGAGACTTAAAACTAGGCCCCTCAAGATAATAGAAGGATGTTATAAGCACAAAAATAAAATTTGTGATAACCCGAAAAACTTCCTACAAGGAACGATCCTCATCATGGGTTGTCATCACAGCCATATCTCATATAATCACAACAGCACTACATCATAGAGACTGTGGTAGCAGCTACCATAGTGACCATTAAGGAATGAACTCAGCCCCCTAGGCCAGGAGAACATTTTCTAATGCCTCCACCCCTCAGGTCATCAGTTCTTAAGAAAATTCAGAACGTTCTTTCAACAGTCATAGGAAAACCCCAACACATCGGGATGGGGGGATTTATAACTCAATCACCAACTCAAAACTCATTATCCCTTGAAAGGTGATAGGATACATCAGTGATGATTCCTGATCACCTCAACCTAATGGTTTGTGGGAAGTTACATCTTCATGTCTAATGACAGCCCCAAATAAACCCTAGCCCATAGGGATGGGGCATTTTTTCATCATTATAACCATATAGGGAATAAGTATTCTCTACGTTGGGAGGACAAGATCAATGGTCGGCATCCCAACAGTTCCTACCACCACAAGACAAACCTTTTTTGGTTGATTATCATTCGAAAACCTTGACTAGAAATTGCCTCATGGTCACCATTCATAAACCAAGAGGATATAAGTGCATGGTGAAACCAATCTTTCCCCACTGGGGTCACAAGCCAAAATGACCCAATACTTCCAAGGGTTTGAATAACAACCCTAATTAAAGCCTTATCAAACCGTCTTTTTACATGGAAAGAAATGGGACAACCAACATTGCTCAATATGCCTATGCAAACATTTTCACTATTAACATGGTGAAAATGGATCAAGATACAGATGCAGAGGGTCGCAATAGGGAAGACATACCCCTGGAGGAGTTTGATTTGGATGTGCCAGATGGGGTGCATGAACCCAGAATCAAAGAAGGCTCTAGAATTTGGAACCACCAAATAATGAGTTTCCACCTCATCAGTGGAACATCTCTAAAGATAAAGTTAAAGAAGAAATTGTACCTAGGTTTCTATCTTCAGAAGAGAAATTTTTGCAATATGAAAGTGAAATATGAGCTCTCTGATAGATTAATGAGGATCTACTCAAGGGAAATATTCTCATTGGGTATCATCTCCAGCCAAAGGTGAATATTCTCCCTCCTATTATTGATCCTCCAACTAGAGCAGTGTCTGAATATTAGATTGGGTCTAGGTTTAGAAAACCCATCCATATAAACAAGGAAGTTGGGAACAATCGGAACTTCCCTCTATTGTGATGATGGCCTCTCCCTCGCTAGGGTAACTCTTCAGTCATAAGAAAAATCAAGGATCAATGGGAGATGAAAGTGGGACTACCTCATCAGCTCCCACCCACTCCCTATAGAAGGGAGGCAGCTCAGACAGTAATACCCCTAGAGTTTTTCACTGCCATTGAATCCCTGGCTACTCGAATGGAATCTATGGAAAAATGATGCACCCTAGTGTAGCCTGAGAATAAGACATATATTTAATTGTTAGATGATACCCCCTCCAACCAACTTCATCAATACTATCTTTTCCACCTTCAACGATGTCAAGGATCCTAAGCAGCATCTCGCACACTTCGTGTCTCGATGTGGGCCGATGATGGGCCCTTGGGATCAATAGGAGGTGACCAAGATGAGGTGTTTCAAACAAACATTGATAGGGTCAGCCTTTGTCTATTATATCAGTATGCCCACAAGATCTATCAGATTATGGGAGGACCATCTTCATCAGTTCTGTTACCAATTCTGTTCAACACTCAGGAAGATGACAATCATAGACCTGATGAACTTCATGCCACATGAGAATGAGAGGGCGTCTAACTTCAGATCCAGGTGGAAGGGTTTGACCTATTCACTCAACATCCCACTCTCATATAAACAATTGTTGTATCTTGGTGATGAAAATCTCAGGGATGAGATGAATACACCCTTAATCCCCATGAAATATCTAGGTAGGTTCTGAGAGTTTTCTAAAATAGAAAAAATTCTTCAAGTGGATATTCAGAAAACCCAATACAAGTCTCAAACCATTCCCATATCATAAGGAAAAAAATCCAGGAAGAGCAGAAGTTATATATATCTCCCTCAAGCCCACAACATTCCAAGGACTCAAGCAAGCTCTAAACCACCCAGCACCTTTTGATGAACTATGGCAGATGTAGAATCACCCTCGGCTAGAAGCACAAAGCAAATAGGGCCGCCTAGGATTTCATTAATGAATAAAAAATGTGTAATCCTTCCAAAATGAGTAAGTTTTGAGCTACTTATTGGGATCCATGGACAAAAACCTTCTCATGATTTTATAGCCCATGAAGCCTAATGAATTAAACCACACCAACCATCCTGATTACTACCCTTTCCATAGAAGGTTGTTGCATAATATCCAGAACTATTTTATCTTTAAAGACGTCCTTCTAGGCATGGTCAACTCTAGACAAGTGATATTAGACGATTCTCCAAAAAAAGTTTCATTCATAACCATTGACCGGTCATAGGAAGAGGAAGGGTGGAAAATAGTTCCTACCAGGAAATCACATAAGTTTGACAACTGGATGACTCGTAACATGGTTGATCGAGATCACCATTCCCTATAGGCATAGTTGTGCAAACTCACAATAGTTCTACCAACCAAAAAGGAGGAGTATTATGTACCTTTTAAGGGGGAAATTCCCACTAGAATTAGGAAGAAATAGAATTTGAAAAGTCATATTCTACTCCAAATCAGACTCTAACTCTTTAATATTTCTTCCCTACAATATCTATGACACAGGAACTTCCCCTCCAAACAGAATCCTCATTCAGTGAAGAGATCATATTTGGTTCCTTCAATACAATAAACTTTATGAACCCCTTATCCTATGATGATTATACCCTCGAATAAGGTTTTCCCACATATAACAATGAAATGGGAGGCTGCATGCACCAAAGTAAAGGATACAGGGGATAGTGTGGATATGGTCAGAGTCAGTATCATGGTCATATCCACACAGAGGAAACATATGAAATTGATACATATGGGAAAGTGTTTCAGTATGCTCAAAGGAAAAAAGAGAGGTGCTTAAAATCCCTCCAGTAGTCACCCTCATTAAATTATCTTGCATGATCATTTAATGGGGGTTCAACCGGATCAACCCATGCAACAGAGAAGGTCGGTGAAACTTATTCCACTGGCAACAAATACTCCCTCAACCTCGGTGCAATTCATAGGTCCATCGTCCTCATCCACACCATCTCTTTATATGTATACCCAGGAGCACCCCCATAATGGGAAATGGTGACCTATGGAGCAAAATTATGATGTTATGAAATAGTTATTCATGACCCCAAGAAAGCTCCCAATCCTTGATGTGCTTCATCTTTGAAAATAAATAAGGAAGGAACTTGTTAAAGCCCTCTGATGCCCATAAGAATTTTTGACAGAAGTCACGGCAACCTATGTCTATCGAGCAAAGACCATGTCTTTAAGATGTCATGTATTCATCTAATTCATTAATCAAGATTAAGAAGAGGCCATTAAGGGACCCATCAGACCCTTATATGCCTCAGAACGACTCAGTAACATCAATATTCAAAGGGTGTTGATTGACAATGGATTCGGGATCAATCTCATCCCATCCTGAACTCCATGATATTTGGGGAATACATAAGGGGACCTATCCCCTGCGATGCTCATAATCAAAGGGTATGATAAGCACAAGAAAAGGCCCCACATGAAGATTAAGCTACAGACCCAATTTGGTGAGCTCACATATGAGGCCGAGTTCATGGTCATCCAATAAGACACCATATATAATGTATTTCTTGAAAATCCATGGCTCTATAGCCACTTGGTGGTACCATCAACATTCCATCAATGTTTGAAGTAACACGTCAATGGAAAGGTTGGAATACTTCATGGCAACAATTCCCCCTTAGAGAATTGAGGATCCATATATGATTAAGAAGACTTTTATAATAAGGGAGGAAAATAGCTGATGGCGAATGATGTTATACAAGTCCCCCCCCCCCAATGGTTTAGGGACTACCCTTGTAAATCCCTAGAGCATGCTCAATGAGGATTACATGCTCCCCATAAACATGTTCTAAATAGTAGACCCAGTCTCGAAGTTCCAGGCCTCTCTTTTCCTTAGTGACAATCATTTTAAGTGTCTCTCTGTCGAAACTCATATGAAAGGAGATGACAATATTTCTTCTAATAACCTCCCTCAACCTAATAGTGATAAAGAGGCCCCCAAACTTCTATCAACATCAAAAATTGTCCCTATAGACTTGGAAATAGAATATGATGATCTCAGAACCCCCCCCCCAGCATTTGAGGAAGGTGTTTCCACCACCATAGATGAGCTCTGGAATATGAACCTAGGGACATAAGAAGAACCACAGCCTACTTTGATTAGTGCCTCTATGCCCCTTGAAGAATAGGATATTTATATCACATTCCTAAAGTATCGCCGATATGTGTCTTCCTGGAACTATAGATAAATTCCATGGTTGAATCCAGATGCGGTTATGCACCATCTCGAACTACCCATAGATCATTGAGGCTTCAAGAAGGCATCTAGAATAATTCACCCCTCTCATGACACAACTATGGTGGTGGAAGTCGACGAGTTGATCAAAGATAACTTTTTATGAGAAGTGAAATACATGAAATGGATTTCCAACATCATCCCCATAAATAAAATAGAGTGAACATATTAGGTTCTCTGTTGAATTCAGAGACCTTAATTGGCATTGCCCAAAGGATATCTTTCTGTTGTCGATCACAGAACTCTTGATCGATGCAACTGATGGATTCCAAGACCTTTCCTTCATGGATGGGTACTCAGGGTACAGTCAGATCAAAAATGGCCCCAGAGGATGAAGAAGACACTAGCTCCAAGGAACCCTAGGGAATATTCTACTACCAGGTCATTCCCTTTAGATTAAAGAATGTTGGTGCCACATATCAGTGTACCATGAATCTCACCTTTAAGTCATTATTAGGAAGGATAGTTGTGTGTTATGTAGATGACCTATTCAAAAAATCCCAACAATGATGTGATCACTACATGAATATCTAAAAAATATTCGACAAGTTTTGACAATATAGTCTAAAGATGAAACCTCTAATGTGCACTTTTGGGGTAACATCAGGTAAATTCATCGATTTTGTGGCCACCACTGTGGTATCGAGACAAATCAAGAGAAGACTAGTTTTATCTTGTAAATGTATCCCTTAAGAATCTAAAAGAACTAGGGGGTCCAAGGGATCATCACCTACATTTTTAGATTCATAGACAACCTATATGGAAAAAACCTCCCCTTCATGAGGATAATGAAGAAGGGGGTCGCCGACCAATGGGATGATGAGTGTCAAAAATCATTCAAAAATATCAAGATGTATTTTTTTCACCCATCGGTCTTGATGCCTCTGGTGAAATAGAGGCCACTAATCTTATATGTGGCTTCCATGGAATGCTCATTGGGCACCCTCATCGCACAAAATAATGACACAGGGAGCAAGAATAGTTTTTACTAACTCATCCAAAAAATGATGGGTACCAAGACCAGATATTTTGATGTCGAAAAGAACTGCCTTGTTCTCATCTTCATATTGAAAAATGTTGAGGCATTACTTTTAGAACCATGAGGTCCACCTAGTCTCTAATATTGACCCTCTCAAGTATATATTTGGTCGCCCTATGCTAACTGGTCACTTGGTTTAATGGGTGGTCAATCTGCAGCAATATGAAATCCAGTTCATATCTTATAAGTCAGTAAAAGGGGAAGCTCTTGATGACTTCCTAGAGGAACATCCTACTTTAGAAAATACACTTGAGGACACCAAGATTCCAAACAAAGAGGTCTTATATTCCCACAACACTCCCTGAACATGGGAGATGTATTTTGATGGTGCCTCCTAGAGTCCTATTGGCACAAGAATAGAAAACCTAAAGCTCAACTAAGTTGGTATAGGGGTTATATTTTTCTCTCTAGACAAAGAAATTATTCCCTGCTCTTTCTCATTTTCTAAAGGTTGTACGAATAATGAGGATGAATACCAATCCATTGTCACTGGGTTGGAACTAGCTTTATAGATACACATAGCCTACATGAATATCAAAGGGGATTTATAATTGGTGATAAATCATATCAATAGTGAATATGCCATCAAGAAGGAATAACTAGTCCCCCTCAAAGTATATGTCATGGGATTAATGGTGGAGTTACCCTTTGATCCCACATTACATTATATCTATCGATCACGGAATGCTCATTCTGACGCACTAGCTAATACAATGGTTAGCTTGGAAAACCTTGATCAGGAGAAATAAATAATCCACATTACACATCGAAGAATGGTCTCATCGATTGTTATATGTGATATGAAAGAGATTAGTTAGGTCAGAACCACCCTAGAGCGCGACGAACTAGTGACGTCCTCTGGGTGGATAGAGCCCATTATCAACTATCTTTAGGATAGAACTATCTTGATGGATTGTGCTAGAAAGGAATAGATTTGACACTGGGTAGAAAAAATTACATTGTAGGATATTCCAAATGAGAAAAAAATCCTATAAGAGTGTGGCTTTGATAGAATTCTCCTTAGGTTTATAATAGATGGAGAAGTTCTCTCCATGATAGAAGAAGTCCATGTAGGCTCCTGCGGTTCCCACCAATCTAGGATCTAGCTCTCCCACCAGATTACAAGGTTGGGTTATTACTGGAGTACCATGATGCAAGACTGCATGGAATTCACTAGGAAATTTCATGCATTCCAGATTCATGCAAACTTCATCCATCATCCCCCAGAATTACTACATAAAGCCAAATATTCATGGACATTCACTATTTGGGGAGTGGATTTTGTGGGGCCATATCCCCCAGCCACCACAAAGAAGTTTATGTATATCCTTACTGCTACTAACTTCTTCTCCAAATGGGATGAGGTGATACCCCTCAAGGAATTTCAAATGAATAATATCATCAAATTTTTAAAGTACCATATCATCACTAGGTTTGGAGTCCCTCACACGATATTGAGGGACAACGGCACCAAGGTCTATTCTATGGAGTTTAAGAACCTATACCAGGATTATAACATTGAATCCAATCACTCGTCTCAATATCATGTAGCAGAAAATGGAAAAATAGAGGCTTTGAATAAAACACTATCGAACATACTCCAGAAGATGGTGAAAAGGGATAAGAAGTCCTGGACAGAAAAAACTCCTTCATGATTTATGGGCCTACCGTACCACCACATGTACTTCTACACAAGCGACGCCACAGTCATTGGCGTATGGTACCGAGGCAATACTACCCATAGAGGTCCATCTTAACTCACTTCAAATATCTATTTTTAGGAAACTCTCAGATGAAGAACAAGCACTAAAATAGCTGGATGAGTTGGATCAGCTAGATGAGAAGGGGTTTTGCACACTGCACAACATTAAGGTTCACCAGAACCAAATATCACAAGCATTCAATGAAAATATTTTCCTCCATTTGTTCCAGTAGGGAGAATTGTTGCTGGCTCTCAGAACCCCAATGATACCAATAAATAATACCCTAAATTTGTAACCTAAGTGGGAGGGACCTTATGTTATACATAATATCTATCATAATGGATCCTATCTACTGGCCACCATGGATGGGGGTTGTGTCACACCACCAACTAATGCCATATTTCTCAAGAAATAATTTTCATAATAACCGGAAATAGGGAATAAACATTTTTATAAGTCCCATATTCATCCTTTCTTCATGATGTCAAACTGCATGGGATGTATCGCACATGACAATAAACTATTCAGGAACATCCTCACCGCATAATGTTAAATTAAAAGTTCTCTCTAGAACTATATATGTCTTGATTCTCATTTTTAATGAGATATGTATGGATTCCTTAATCCTATATCTTTTTTCAACCACCACACAACATAAAATATTCCCATCCTATACTCTATGCCTATGGATAGTGTAAGGGACCCTTGTCATTCCTTGTTTCTCACATTGAGAATAGCTCATGCGAACTTAGGAATTACGATAAGGGTTTCCCTACACAAAATATGGAATAAAATCTCTGGATGAGCTCATTATCATCCTAATTATAGGAAGATAAATGGTATTCAATGAGTCCTTGTTGCATGATGTTAAACTTTATGGTTGATGTCCCCTATATGACAAGAAACTGTACATTTCTGTGGACCTTGTCCAAGAGGAACACCATCACTGTTTTTTGTCTCCTACCCCACTATCATCCCAAGAACTATGTACGGATTGATTCCCATACTTTTGGGATACGTAGTGACACCCAAACCCCTGATTCTAGGCCCAACCATAGGATTATCTTGCTCTCATGTCAGGTAATCAAATTTCATTATTGCATGACATAAAACTATATGGACCTGGGACATCCATCTCTACTCATGTCAGGTGACCCACATCTTAACCAAATGATGTTAACTGCATGGAAATTCTTCCTTTCTGCATTATGATAAACTTCACTGTGCTTTTAGAACTACGTGCGGCTTGATTCCCACCCTTATGGGATATTTAGGAACGCTTGAGCATTTAATCTTTGGGTCCATCCCTAGGTATCACAAATCCTAACTTATTTTCATCCTCTTTTCTTGAGCCCCATTTAGGGATGTATTGAATTTTTTATATCTCTTTGTTCATCATTCACATTGGGTTTTCTTTATCACACCATGCACATCCCCTTCGGGACCTTTTTCTCCCACCTTTATTCTTACCACATGATATTAAACTACATGGAATTAAGTCTTTAAATGCATGAAGTTAAATTGTACAGTCCCTCAAGAACTATGTGTGGATTTATTGTCACTCCCATGAGATATATAGTGACATCCAAGTTCTTATCCTTGGGCCTAGATGCAGCATTACTTCCTTTCACATTGGTTCTCACATCCTTACTACATGATGTTAAAATACATGGAGATGAACATCACTACTGAATTAAAATAAATTGTATAGGTTATCATCCATCACCATTCCTTATAAAAGGACCAAAAGAGCCTTACCCCATCCAACTAGAGAACAGAGTGCTTCTATTATATTTTTGAGCACCTCCATCCATGTTCGACACTTCAAGGCTCAAGCATATCAGGTTGTTGCAAAACTTTCTCTACCCTAGAAGAAGAAAATATGTCTCTTTGTTTGGACATGCTATTTATATGAGGGCTCATACCCACCAACCAGAGACATCTTGGGAAAACATAAATGGATTCCTGATTCTTGTGATCCTGACATCACCAAGCTGGAACCCAGCACCCCATTGTGTTATAGTTCATCCCCATAATGATTTTCCTATATCATCACTCATGATCTGAGAACCTTGATCCATGATTTACGACATCTCCATTTCCTTCTCAGAAGGATTTTGGAGTACTCTTGACCCAGGGTGTCCTAATGAGACTCTTATGCAACATCCCCATACTAGTTTCAAGTGGCATGACCTTAAACATCCCACACATTGGTCAAAGTTGTATTACCTTAAACTCCAGCACATAATGTTCCAAATCACAGGACCTTAAACTACCAATTAAACAGACATAAAACGCATCAGGTCGAAAACCCACAAAGGGGAACCTGAGAAAAAGTTGAGTAATCGCCCGCTAAACTTGTCATCTCCAGATTTTAGGAAAAAAAATAGGGCACAATTAAATAAGGAATAAAGCTTATAGGGTCTACTATATATCCCTAGAAAAAATCCAATCTATTCTCGTTGGACCCCTTGGTCTAGTAAAAATGAGAGCAATGATTCATCACATTTCCTCACCATGAGAATATGTTTGACAGGTGGTGACGTAGTTTTTAGGATGATCGAACCCTTATTGGATCTTAAATTTTCCATATATCCCATGTCATGATCTGAATCATCTCAGGTTGTTGCAAATCATTCATTGATCCTGAATAGGAAAATAGATCTCTCCACTTTTCCATGCTATTGATGTGAGGGCATAGACCCACCAATTAGAGACATCTTGGTTCAGTGTAAAGGGATTTCTAATTCTTGTGAGCCTACCGTCATCACAGCGGAACCCTGTACCTCCATATAGACATGATTTATACAAGATTCATTACGATTTTTACGATTATTTATCCAATCATGACCTCATACTATAAAATGATATCTATTTATAGGGTCTATAATTTTCTTAAAAAATAAGCACAATTATTTTATTTTATAAAATATTAAAAAAAAAATTATTCTCACTACATAAAAAAATAATTATTTTTTTAATTATTAATAATTATTTTGTTCTATTAGTAATGAATTAATTAGTATAAATTTACAAAGATTAGCTTTTTTAGTTTATTTATTATTATTTATTTAATTTCTTATTTTTATACAACTTACTATTTTTTTAAAAAAACTTAATGTTTATTAATTATTTTTTACTAACATTTTTATTGTAAATTAATCTTACCTAGAAATAACTATTCATAGTAGACTACATCGTAATAAGTAATTGAGACAATTTCATAAATTCATCCCATATTATATATATTTTGATGGATGATGTAGTAACCCAATATTTTTTATTGAGATATATTTATCTCAATTTTGAGTTCTAAAGTCTCAGGACCTTCATAAGGGTAATAGGATAAATTTACCCTAGTAGATGACGCAAAAAGAATTCTAATTGTTCTGTTGATTCTAGGGTGTCTTTTTTACCACTAAGCTGAGCTGGAACATAATTTCAGGTGTGACAGGGCCTTGATAATAATATATTGAGTATTATCTATTTTTTTATAATGTGCACACATGTTTCAAAAATAATGATTTTCCTTCAAAACAAATCATTGGACAAAAAATATGAGATCATGCTTACATCTAGAATGGGATTATTACCCTATGGGAGAAATAAAATTCATTATCATTAGGATCCCCAGAACTCAAATGAAGCTGGTGGAATAAATATACAGTTAGTACTCATAGGGAAATTTAAACTTTAATATCAACTGATTTTCATGCTATATCAGCACCCAATCTAAAAGAATTACTCATATAGGTACTTAAATTTTTACTTAAATCAAGTCTAAATCTCTTAACTAACTCCTCCAAATAATTACACTAATTAAAAAAATTCATCATCTCTTTAAAAAAACTAATTTCCTTAAAATAATTTTAATTCTCCTATAGACTTATTTCAAATTAACAAGTTATAAAATCTAAAAAATCTATACACAGTAATTCAAGAGATGATCCAAAGATAATATAATCAATATAAATATTAATGAACAATATATTCTTAGAATACTTCTTAGTAAAACAATTATGGAAAATCATACCTTTAATTAAACCATTATTCAAAATAAACTAATATAATATATCATACCATTCATGAGGGTATTTTTTAAGTCTTTATAAAGCTTTTTAAAGTTTCAAAACATGATAAAGATACTTATCAAGATAAAAACTATGTGGTTTTTTTACATAAGCATCTTCAGAAATCAATCCATTCAGAAATAAACTTTTTATGTCAATTTTATACTTCTTAAATCCTTTTTGAGAATCATAAGATAAAAAAATTAATAGATTATTGTCTATCTATATGTGAAAAAATCTCATCATAATTAATTCCTTCTTCTTGAAAAAAAACCTTGACCAACCAATCTAGCTTTATTCCTTATTATTTTTTCAGATTCATCTAGTTTATTTCTAAAAATTTACTTGGTTCCAATAATATGGTGATAATTAGGTGGTTTAACCAATGTCCAAACAACATTTATAGAAAATTAATTAATTTCATCTTCTATAGATAAAATTCAATTAGGATCTTTTAACACTTATGAAAAATCATTCAGGAAATAATATGAAATAAAATCTTAGTAAGAAAAAAATAATTAAAGGAATTATGGTGTAAATGTTAAATTCAATGTATTTAATAACTATATCTAGAGGGTAATATATATGAATTTTCCAATTTATTTTATTAGGGTGATGCTCCTCTTTAATTTTTTTATTAACCACTTCTGTTTTTCAAAAATTAAATTCTCCAAAAACTTCTTCAATCTGTTCTAAATCATAATTCTTATTATTTAAATCAATCTCATAAAAATTAAAATGAATAGATTCTTTGAAAACTATTTTCCTTTTATTATAAACTTGATAAGATTTATCGACACTATAATAACCCAAAAAATTTTCTTCATTATATTTAGCATCAAACTTATCCAAATAATATATAGTATTAAGAATAAAAGAATTATAAGAAAAAACTCTAAAATATCCAACTTTATGTTTCTTTCATAATAACCATACTATTCACAAAAATATACCAACATAAATATATAGAAATCATCAACAATAATAAAAAAAATTTATTAGTGACACTATAATTTTTAATAGGTATGAATAAATAAAAATGTGCCAATATAATTCTTCTATTAGTATTCTCATCTTTGATTGATGTGATCCTTTCTATTCATTTCATTCCTTTCATGTATAAATTAGATATATTGTTTTCATTCACTTTATGTTTTAGAAACTGAAGAATTTTTAATTTCTTTAAAAAATTATTCAGTAAATAAAAAATTACATGATTGAACCTTCTATTCCATAAAATACATATGTTTGTATACCATTAAGAAACTATACATTTTAATCTATTATCTTAGTAAAACTAATATAATAAATATTATAATTTCAGTTAAAATGGATATATTATAGAATAATTTTTAAAAATAAGAAGTTTATCATTTTGAAATTTCAAAAACACTCTATTATCACAAAATTGAGAAATACTAATAAAATTATGTTTTAATCCATCAATATAAAAACTTTAAAAACAATCACAAAGTTAGAAATATAAATTTCAAGAAAAACTTTAACCTTGCCTTAGAATTGTCTCCAAATGTCATAGTCCTCCATCACATTTATTTAATGAAAATAAATTTGATAAATCTTTAATCATGTGCCTAGATCATCCATTTTTCAAGTACCAAATTTCCTTCTTGATACATCTAAAGTGTTCTTCCTATAAAATAAAAAAGATGATAGTTTCAATACCCCTGAAACTTTGGGTCCAATGGGATTAGTAAAATAATTTTTAGGAACTCAAACAAAATTTAAATATGTATTATTATCTGATATCAAAGATAAATACTTGGAAATAAATTATTTGGTGTATACTAAAGCCTGTTCAAATATTAGATAGAACTCACTTGCATAATGACCTTGAATTCTATATATAAAACATGTAATAGTTGAAATATTTCCTTAAGAAATTTTCAAAAATATGTTTTTATATATTTTAGGTGATTTTTTATCATATCCAACATCACTTTTATTTATATTAAATTTTTTCATATATATAATTTTATAATAACTTTTATTACCTTATACCAAATTAGAAATATTTTACTTTAAAATTCTAATTTCTCCCTTAATCCTTTCATTTTCCTTCTGAGAAATCTTTAATTCATCACAAACCTTTTCATAGTACTTAAGGATTTTTTTTTATTTTTTAATTTTCTTTAGAAAAAATCATCTTCTCCTCAACAATATTATTATTATATGATTTAAGATCCTTGTACAACTCACCAATTCTTATGACATCTCTCTGTATTTTTTCAATCATTTAATAAGTTCATAAACACTAGATTTATCAAACCAAAAATTAAAATTAGATTCATAATATATATCAAAAACAAAATCACTACTAACCTCATTTAGTGAATCCATAAAAAAATAGCATACTACTTTTATATACATTATTCATCACTTGATTTCAAGTCCTTAGTGCAGTTTTAACCATCTATTAAATCTCTTATCTCTTTATTATTATACTTTTTATATTTTCTTCCATTATCCAATTTCACATAGTCATACTTTAAATTATATTTCTTTTTTTACATTCATAATAAGTTAGATCTGAAACATCATTTTGAGGATTATAATTACCATTCTTATTTCTTTTTTTATTGTCCATTTGATGATATTTTATAAAGCTTCTTGAAAATCATTTTTTATTTTCATGCCCTTATATACACCTTTTACTAGTATTAAAACTTTATATCTTTCACTTCCCTAGATTTCAGAATCATAAGAGTTAGAATTGACATTTATATTTGATTTAAAAACAACACATTTCTTTTTTTTTAGTCTCCTTATCAATAGTATTCATTATCTTTAGTTCGTATTATATTAATGAACCAATGAGTTCATCAAGAATTTACTCTTAAATGTTTTAATTTTTATCAATGGAAACCTTCTTCACATGTTATTTATTTTGTATGAATCTAAGTACTCATTCAGTAAAGACATTATTTTATTAGGATTCACCAAGTTCACTCATTCCATTTAAAAAACACATGAATCTATGAAACATTTTATTAATATATTCTTCATCCATATTGATTTCCTGATATTCGACTTATAGCATTCCAAGTTTGGTTTTTTTATCTTGTTTATTCCATAATGTGTAACCTAAAAAAATCTATAGATATCATGAGAATGAATACATGTAGATACATGTATAAATAAACTTCTACTAATAACACAATATAAAATATTCATAACTTTATAATTCAACACATACTTTTCTGTTTCATTACCAGTTAATGAATTCTAGCCAGACTCGGGTAGTTTGTAAGGTTTTACCATCATTATCCAATGATAAATACCCATGTGCTTAGGTAAGATTCCATTATTTATTTCCATTATCTAGAATCATTACCATCGAAGTAAGGTGGTCTCTAAGAAATCTACCCATCATTCTGATTAAGACCCTCCATCTATAATATGACCTTTACTTTAGAAAATTAAGTATAGGATAAAATTTAGCAACAAAATATATCCAAAAGATCCATATATGTAATAATAATTGTTTTAATAGTTTAATATATCCAAAAATGTCAATAGGGGGTGGATTAATTGGTTTAAAATATAAACATAATTTAAATCAGAGTTAAGCTAAAATGAGAATTCAAGTGTAGTGGAAATATAAATAAAGAATATAGGGAATTGTTCTAATAGTTCAAATCAAAAATAGATCCTATGTCTAATCTTCACTTATATTTAATATATGAGAGAAATTGTATTCACTAGAACCTAAATTTTTTAAGAGATACACAACTCAATTTACAACATACATTTTATAATAGAGGTATAACCAAAACAATTTGATTTTTCTGGGGAGTCACAACCCGTTACAACCGTCCTTTTACAAGTGGAAGCACAACCACAGATAGAAACCTACATTTTATAATAGATTTATAACTAAAACACTCATACCTTTTAATGTATATATAACCCAAAAGATTTTTATTTTTAATGTGAAATCATAAATCAACACTAATACACACACAAAAATGAAAAATTAATTATAATACCAAAAAACTAGAATTAAAACCTTGAAGTTCAGAATGCCATACCAAATTTTGATCACTTAGGAAATAATTTTCTTTATGATGAATTACATTGAGGAATTCACAGTAGTGTGATATTTTGGATCATAGTTTCCACATAAATTTATCTCATTCATCTAATTTTTTTATCTTTACTTATAAAAAAATTCTCCAATAGTCAATTTGCATCATGATAATCTCCAAATATTCCTTCATGTGGGTGTTTAAAAAATTATCTTTATAACCAAAAAAGGTTAAAATAATATAAACATGGAAATATAACCATTTCCTTTATTTAAATTTCATGTTTATCTGATAAAATAATTCTCATGTGTAAAGTAATTCCTACATTTGGGTTTTTAAGAAGCTTACTCCTTCTAATGTATTAAAGTAATAAGTTTAGATATTATTATCTTATGAAACACATAGGAAAATATTTTAGATAATTCCAAAACATAAGAGTCAATATATATAATAACCATAAGGGTAATGTTAAAATATTATGAGTGAAAAAACTTAGCAAAATTTCAATTTTTTAGATGCATAATATTAATTATGAACATATATATTCATATGTAACATATGAGAATTTGTTAAAAATCATGATGAATAATATAATTAAACATAAAAAAATAGGTAATATAGTTTTATACTTCAGTGAGAAGAGTAAATTTTTCTACTTAGAAAAATTCTCTCTTTAAAAAAACATATGTTTTTTAAAACCACTTCTGATAATATGTAATATAATTACCTTTGAGAAAATATTTATATGTAATATATTTATAATAGATTAGTAAATATGTAATACATTATACTTTGAAAAATTATTGAAATATTACATACATAAGATATTTAACTCTGTGTGCAAGATATTTAACTTTACCAAAAAGTGATATGTAACAATTTTACTTAGATATATAAGTAAAAAACTAAAAAAAATATTACATAAGATATTTTAGAAACTTCCCTATTATCCATAATATTTTTTACTTTAGTAGGTTTTCTTATTCAAACCCAACATAAGGTTTTTCTTTAATACAGGATTAAAAAAAGATAGAATATCCAAAATAATAATAATGAATAAAGAAATAATAAATTATTAATTTAAAATCAATAAAATTCAACACCATTCTAAAACATATATAAAATAAATATATAGAACATAGAAAATAAGTTTTTTTAACAATCGAAACAAAAAATGTAAGAGGTAAAGGAGCCACTACAATAGAAGACATAAAAGCACTACATTTTGAGTTTGTCTTGAGGCCAGAGATTTGGCAGTGGGGAGTGAGTTTGTAGAAGAAGTCTTGGTTAGAGGTGAGGGTTCATGTTGAGTTTATTGAGATGGGGTTTCTATATGATACTTATAAGTCTAAATATGAAGCCTTAGGTTATAGGGATTGTGTAAAGCCAAGGTATAAAGTAAAGTGATCTCCCAAGGTTTAGTCCTGACTTCAAGACTTAGGTTTGAGTAGTTTTAAGAATCCTATATTGGGTAATCTGACATGTTTTCAATAGCATGTGGTGGTCTATTAGATGTATGATTGTCTTATGAATCATTTTGTTCCATGTTTCAGGTATGGTGATTGATTTTTTCTGTAGGGTGGTCAAATTTCAGTGGGTAGTCAATTTTGATGAAGTCAATTTGGTTTGAAAATTTAAGATTCAATTTATTTTGAGTTATTAGATTTATTTATTTCGTGAATAGATATTTTAAATAATCTTTATCATTATAAATTAAATTTTTTTTTAATATTCACACTCTGTTTCTTATAAAGTTATTTTAAAAAGTCAATATTTTTTTTGAAAAAAGAGATAATTTAACATTAGCTAATTCTAAATAACAAAAAAAGAAGTATTATAGGTTACTATAGAAACTTTGATGATTTTGTAAGTATATAAAGGATTTGAGAAGTAAAATAAATTGTTTTAGAAAAAAATAAATGTTTATTTAAATGATCAATTTTAGAAACATAATTTCACTTAATTATTTTTACATTATGAAATTATTGACGTTTAGTAAAGAGGTAGTGTTATGGGTGGAATTGGTTGATGGTTTCTCCTTTCATTTTCTATGGTGTTAATACCATTTTAAAAGAATGATTTCTAATTGAGAGTATTAATACCACTTTAGGATATTCTCAAAACTAAGAGTGGGGGTGAGTTAGTGTTGGTAACTTTTAAACCAATCAATACATTTTATCCCTTTTCCTCTTAGAACTGTTTGGATCTTGGTTCTCCCATTACCTTCTTCCTTATCATGTGAAAGTATATAAAAAAATTAAACAATGACACATGATATTTTTACAAGATTCACTACTCAATAAGAGAACTTAGTCCTTGTCATGTATGGTGATGACCAGTACATTGATTCTCCGCTATAATGTGATACATGTTACAGTGTTTTGGAAAGAAAATAATCATTATATTAGGTGTTATTCCCAAAACTTTAAGAGAGAGGATAAGGAAATATTATACTTCCCTGGACTGGTGATTTCTTCATCCAACTTGAAGCCTCTTTTTAGTTCTTTATACTATATGTAAAGAGAGTCTTAAACATCTTTAAGTTTCTTTCCAACAAAAATAACATATTCCACCAATGTGACTTCATATGAATGTCATAGTGTTTTTTTTATTCAATTACATGTTCATATAATGTTACTTTCACATTAGCAAGAAATAAAATCTTTTTCTTCTTCACATCATCAAATTGAAAGATTCACTTTTCTTAACATTTTCCTTTATCTCGAACTTTTCTATATGATCCTTCCATACAAAACATTATTTCTTATGTAGGCTCATATAGTGATAGTTTTTCTAATCGTTTATTCTCCACCCTACTTGTCTGATATCAACTGATATGAAAGATATATCTAGTATCACTTCATCTTGTTTCTTATCTTTACTTCTTTTACTTATGGTACCTATTATTTGGACCACTTATTCCCTTCTTCATATGATTATTTATTTCTTTATCTGTTTATTTCTCTCTTTCCAATACCCCCTACCCTATTTGGTACCTATTCATTAAAAACTTTGGCCCAAATGAGAATTACCCTCAAGATTCATGGTTGATGCTTTACTATGGAACTTTACTCCTTCAAAAATAAGAATAACCACAAAAACATGAGAAACCAATCACTATAACAATAAATTTCATAACAACTTCACTGTTTATCAACTCCCCTTTATACAATCATAGTTTCACTATAAACTCAAGGAGAAGCATGAAGTCACATTTGAATTTTCTGCTTCCAACTTTGAATATCACACTCAAATGAGACATCATCTGAAAACCTAAAAACTTATTAAAAGATAGGATTCAATGATCTTCGTAGGAACTCTCCTTAGATCTCAGTATAAACTATCATATTAAATACTCCTCAAATCATGGCTTGAATCAAAATCTTCCCTTCAAGGTTAATGAAATATTGAATATCTAACTCAACATCACCACATTGATGACTTTAGAAGACTTTGTGAATTTCATAAAACTTATTATTCTACAACACTATAGGAACTCATTCATATGGTTATTCTTTATAGGAACTGATCCATCTGGAAATGTTCTATCTAGTTTTCCCTTACAACAATATTCAAAACTTTGATACCATTCTATCATAAAACTTCATATGATGGTTAATAAATCTATTGAAACTACCCTCAAAAGTCTATCTGGCATACTTTCCAAAGGATCTTCCACTATCTAATGGGTTATTATATATTTGTTATTTTTCCTCTACTATATGAACCCTCAAAGATCTGTTTTTCTCCTTTTATCTAGTGAATGCATATAATTCCATACTATGACTTCATAATACTCTATCTATTGACTTTATAACATTCTAACAGATGACTTCACATGCAGACTTTTTTTATTCCTTCACTTAGAAACTTATGTCCAATGTTACTACATAGAAACCTATGTCTGATGCATTCACTTGGAAGCCTATGTTTTATGCCTTCATTTAGAAACCTTTTTCTAATGAACATCATTTGGAAACATTTTTCATATGACTGCATAAAAAAATGCATTCTATAAATTCTTCTCTTCGTATATTAATCTATGTAAAACTCCATCTAATCGAATTTTACACACCCAAAAATTCTTCAAATGAACATATTCTGATAAACTTATAAAATTTGGTTCATCTGGTGGAATATGTGAGATGAATTTGTAAAATTGTATATAATATCATTTCATAGAGACATTTTTTTGATACTTATTCAAACATATTATGATTGGAAGATTTCATAAATGTATATCTGATAACATCTTGCACTACCACACCATAATCATCCCCTTTGGACATATTCTTAGATTATGAGAACTTTTAGTAACCATGATATTTGATACTTTTAAGATCAATAAATCATCAAGATATTTGGATCTCTTTCATCGAGTATATTCTTATTAAAAACTTCAGTTTTGAATAAAAACCATAGGTCTTTTTGATGTTTAATCATTAGAGAACATATCACTAAAAATCAACTAAAATTCATTCAGAGATATTTTTCAGGTAGAACTGGGAATTTATTTTTTACTAACATTTGGTTCCAAAGTTTATCTGATCAACTTCGGTCCAATTAACTTCTTCTGATCACCTTAGTACAATAGAAATCATCTAATCAACTCGATATTCTATAATTTTTTTACTAGCCTCAGTCTGTTAGCCTTTGTCTAATCATCCCAGCTATCTACGTCCATTTGACTCCACCTTCTCTATTCGGTAAAATCTTCACTAGAAACTTATAAAGGAATCTATTTAAGAAAAATTCAAAATGTTTATAAAATATGTGATTTTCTAACAATCATAGAATATATTGTAGACATTTATAACATATCAACAACAGGAATAAATAAACTCAAAGTCTTTAAAGAACTTTTTCCTCCCAAAGGCAAGAACACCATATGAAAAGATTGGAGCACTTATTTTCTTCTTCATCCAATTATCCAAGATTCATAAACATCATTACCAAGCATGGATAATTCAACCAAACTTTATAGGAACTTTTTATTCATAACCTCTTCAACATATTGAAATCTATCAAATATTTATATTTTATTGAAAACCATTGATAACAAATTACAACGATTGAAAAAATATATAACTCACACACAAAGTGGGCTCTTCAATATCCCATTTTGTATTTATTGGAAATAAATTAAAATTATCTTCCAAAAGGATCTATTAATATATGAATCTTTATCTTATTTCTCTCCCTTTTATTCTCAAACATTCAATACAATTTCTCTCCCCCTTATTGATAAGAAACAAAAAGTTCATGGTAACAGTTTAATAGTTAATTATTAATAAATGTTTCATCAATAAATTCACTCTAAGTCTATGTGAGCAATGCTCAATGTATAAAATAAGAGGATTTTATTTACGCAACAAGGTAATCCTTTACCAATTAATCTTTATACATCAAAAAATGAGAACTCGTAATCTTTTCTTTGAGGGTTTTCCACTATTATTCTAAGCTAAAGATAAAAAATTTTATGTAGAATAGATGTATGATATATCAACCTGAAACACCTTCACTCACTTCAATAGAAATATTAAAAACATTAATGTAATAATAGTAGGATTGAAATCATTGGAACACTTTCATACTTCCAATTTTCTTATATCGCTAATTAATTCAATTTATTCCCCTTTATGTTAAGATTATTTTTTTTCTTTTTGTAACCAAGTATGGGAGATTAATAAACACATACCATTTCAATGACTCTATTTTAGGAAGATTCTATAATAATTGGATTCAGGTGAATTAATGATTGTGGGTATAACTTCATCATACACCACTTGTATCCCACTCTAAGAGATTTTTCTTATGAAATTCATAATCATGAATATATTAAATAGATATGTTTTAGGAAATTTATGTTAATAATACAACAAAATAGATCTTCCTAATGTGGTTTTCCAGAATTTTAAAAATTTCCAAATCTTCAACAAGGATGATCTTATTCAATATATTCATTTATAATTTATAATTTAAGATCAAACCAAGATAGGATAATTTTCAATTTTCTATCATGTGTTGACAATAGTCACTTCTACTTCACCATGGATGATCCTATCATAATATTTTTCCAATGTATCAACTTAGGAAAAATTCTAGGATGAAAAATTCTTTAAAGAATATTGTCTAGTATTGACAGCATATCCACTATCTTAGGTTCTCCCCCTGAGATTATACTTTACCTTTAATTCCCTGTATTGAGAGCGTAAATAAAAATTATACATTAAGGGAAAAAGGTATATCTTTCTTGATTCTTAATGTAAAAAACAAGTTTGAGATAATTTTCTCAAATAATTTACTCCATCTCCTCCGGTCTTCATTATCACACATCTAAACTCCAATTATAATTTATCTTGGAGTAGTATGGATATTCTCATATTCTCTTATACCTTGTATATGGAAATTTTCTTCCTACTATCCTTTATATATAATAAACTCTTTATTTTTCTTAATTCATTTTCTTGTTCTGGTGAAATGGTTAAACAACCTTTTACATTATGTCTATATTTCTTATATATCTCACATGGAACTTCTTTAACACAAGAGTTGTCTTGTGTTAATAGCCTCTCATTATCTTCAGATTCTTCATGTGGACTATTTTCTTTCCTTTTTAACTATCATTTTCTTTTTCTTCTTAATTTTTCCTAATTCTCCCCAAATATTCTATCCAAATTACAAAAATATCATTAGGAACATTGGCATTAAATTTGGTTTGTCAACATGGCTTCTTCTGTCCTTTCATCTCATCAGTTATTCTAGATGATGTTCTCTTCTTAAAATTCTTAAATTTGGAATCAAATGTCTTCTTATATTTTATACTTGGTATATTATTGGGTGAGTTTTTGTTTAAAACATTATTTTTATTACTTCATAAGGTTTATTATCTTTTTATTCACTATCTTATGTTGATTTCTTTTATTATATGATTCTGATATATGTTGAGATGATCATGCACTATTCTTTTAACCACTATTTTTTTAACATCATAGGATTATTTGAGGGTATAAAATCTATTTGAAGTATATAGTTTTTTATTAATCTATGGATGTTTCTTCTCTATCTCTCACTTACTCCCCCTTGACATGATCTTCCTTTGTTCTTTTTCATTTATAGGATTATACCAACAATATAATGCATAATTCCTGAATCTATTATAGTTTCAACATTGACCCACAAACCTTGATAATATTATATCTATTATTTTCTAAATTTGGATCATCTTCACAAATTATTAATATCTTTATGTGGAACCAGCTTCTACACTTTCTTTCCTATCCACCGTATATATGGTGGTAATATTCTTCTCATTTTTCTTCATCCATACCTATAATAATTTTATTTTGATACATATACTTTTCATGAAACCATATTTAGATTAAAAAATTATAATAAGGTATGGATGGTACCTTTTTCTTCAAAAATTATTAAGATAGATCATCAAATGAAATCGATTCCTTCTTATCAAATGTTAGTGTTATGGTAACATTATTATCATCCATTGAGAATTTTGAAGAAGCTATAAACTTTTCCCTATTTTATAAAGACTCGGTATGTGTCTTTGAAAAATTTAAAAACATGACTTTCAATTATTGACATCTCATATTGAGAGTTTTCTTATAATATTCAATCCAAACCACCTTCTATTCATAATCCTACTACATTCTGTCAATATCTTCATCAGGCATCTTAACTTTTCCTTGTAACAAGGAGTAATGTTTCTTGATCTTCTTGGATTTCACTTCCAAATATAAATCCTTTCCATCAATGATGTTTTTAAACTTTTATTTAAGTGCAGGGATATTTCTTAAAGAGTATTCTTGAAGAACCTTTTAGATTTTTTTTTAACAAAGTTTTTTATTTGTTGACAAATAATATTTTATAAAAGAATGTTTTTGAAAAATGGATGAATGTTACTAAATGTTCTATAGAAAACATAAAGGGGGGTAAAATTTTAGTTTTTTGATAAAAAATTTTTCTAGGTGAAATTTATCAAATTGATTAAAACCAGACACAGAAGATATCAAAAATATGAAGTTTTTGATTAGATGCATCATCAGTCTCAGATCTATCAGCATAAAGTTCAAGTTTAATCAAAATCAGTGTTGGTTATAAATTCAGAAGTTTTTGAGAAAGAAAGTCAGAATATTATTGAAGAATGGAATATAAGTTTCAAGGGAGTCAAGAGTTAGATATTTTATTACTTTTTAACCTTAAATTAGATGATTCATTATTGATCTTGCAGTTCTCATAAATTATGAAAACTCTCATGATAAAATATTTTTAAGAAATGGAGGAATCATAAAGATTTTATCAGTTCTAGGAATCAGGACAAAGTTTGCATCAGATCCATAAGTACTAGACACAAAAGTTTTCATAAGTCTGAATGAGTTATAGATTTATGAGGATTCCATCCGACTGGCTCTAAGAAGGAAATTTAATTCGATTGAATCTTAGAAGGAAAGTAAATCAAACTGAATCTGAGAACGAAATTCAATCAAACTGACTCTAAAGAGAAAATTTAATTGGACTAACTCTGAGAAGGAAATTAAATAATAATAACTTTAAGAAATAATGTAAATAAAACTAACTCATCTAAGTAAGTTTCATTGTAATGAGTTGATAAATTTCCACAGTAATGATCTAAGGAGTTTCCATTGTAATGAGCTATCACTACAACATAAATCACCTTTAGTGGTGGTCTTTTAGCAGCAGTTTATTAAAAACCACCTTGAAACCCATTTATTTTTTTTACAGTGGCGAAACCCCCCCCCCCACCCGATCTGACCCTCTTCTCCCCCCAACACCCATGGCTCTTCTCCCCCCCAATGATCCCCTACCCTGGCTCTACTCCCCTCCCATGCTGCCGGTGACCTCGTCGCCCATCACTACTGACCCCCCTTCTCCCCCCGACACTCGCGACGTCGCCTTCTCCCCCGACCTTATCGAGTTCCTACCCTAGGTCGGCTCCCATCCCCTGTCGTCGGTGGTTTTCATAGTTGTAGGTACTGTTTTTCATATTTTTTTGGAGCCTTAAGTGCATAGGGTTATATATATATATGCAACCCTTTGTGAGTGTATCACAACTAAGTGGTATGGTTTTGATAATTTTAGAATATTGAAGGAATCAGATTCACTGGGATACACATTTTCATGTCTAGTGTTTCTTATGGGTTTTAGTAATTTATTCCTATAGGCTAGATCCCAGTCATGCTTTGTGGTTGGTTTCATTCGGGATGGCAGTGTTTCATGTTTTAATGATCACATGTTTATCTTATGGATGCTTTGTTTATTTCAATTTATTTATATTTCATTAACTTTTTTTCATATTATGAATTTATTAGAATATGGAATGTTTTAAATCAAACCAATGGATGTTTAATTGGAAATTTTTTAAAAATAAATTACTTAATCAAATATTTTTCATTTTTAAGATAGAAAAAAAATTTCCATGGTGATAAACATTTATAGATTCATGGTGGTAAATTACTATGAATTTTTCGCAAATATTTTATATTTTATTGGGTGTATGGAGGTATGGTCTTTTAGTATGTAGATAAATAGAATAGTGTCATGTATCTTTAATTCATCTCTAGGTTGTTGTCACTTTAATGGTGGGTTTGGATAGTGGTAACAGATAGTCACATGGAGACTTTGTTTTAGTTTCTTTTCATGTTTATTATTCTGGATTGGTTTATTTATATCTCATAGTAATATAATTTTCCATCCATGATTTAATCTGATTGATTATATTTATCTTGTTATATATGATAGATATTATCTTGTTGTTTTAGTTTGAAATCACTCCCATGGTTATGTGTGTTGATACCCAGGTTCTTGTCGCTTGCCCATGGTGATCAGGAATACTCTTTGAGACCCATGTCGCTTCATTAAAAAATAGTATTATATGAGGTTTTATTTCTATGTGTGGTTGGTAATATGGAATTATTTTATAACAATCTCTAAGAGTGTGTCCATCCATGTTTCACCACACACATTGAACTAAGTTATCTTTATGTGGAATCGATTCTTTTACTTTTTTACTATACTTTTCTTGTGCTTATTTTATTTTCCAGATTTTCTTTATAATTTCCATCTATATAAATAACATGTCAGTTTTTTCATTGGTAGAATGTTTAAACTTTCAACATGATACTGCTTACTTCCCTCATTTTTATTAGTTCTTTTAGATGATGAACCTTTCATAAACTTATCAAATTTATATTCCAAGGCATCTTGCCTTCCCTATGTGAAATATTCTTAGTATTTTTTTTTCTTACAATATTATTTCACTTTTTCCAAAGGATGATTTTTATTTATTCACTAACTTATGTGGCCTTATTTTCTTATTCTATTAATATATAGGTTGATATGAACATTTACCAATCCAATGAATACTACTTTTTCATACATCACACACATTTTTAAAATTTCCAATTATTTTTTACGTATACATGTTTCTCTTAACATATGGATGTTTCTTCTTCATATCTAGATTTATATACCTTAGTATTGGATTCCTTTCTAATTTTTAATTTAACTGTCTATACCAATAATCTAATTCACAATAAACGAATTTTTCACAACACCAACATTGATCCACAACCCATGATCATATTATTTCATTTGAACAATGACATTAGGTCTTGTTTATAACTTTTTTAGATCTTTAAGGGAAACCAACTTCCTTAATTTTCTTATCCACCTTAGCTAATGTGGAATATTCCATCAAAAATTTCAAAATCCATACTTGTACATAATTTTTTTCCTACCCACTCCCTTCATAAAAAGAGATTTACAAACATTATTATGAGATGGTATGGATGGTACCTCTTCCTTATTATTGGTCTAATTCTACTAAATTCAGTGCTTGATATCCCTTTATATAAACCAAATTCAATATGACATCATTGATTCTCTTAGTTAAGGCTTGGAAACCTCTTTTTATTCTAGAATAATCCCTTTTTTATCTAATTCTAGATTCAACAAGTGACTCTACTTCAGTATGAAACTTCTAGATCAGGTTTTGAAGAAAAAAAGTGGTTTCTTAACACCACTTGCTGATTCATGATCATCCATGACACATTTTGATCATATTTTATATCAAATGAGACTTGAAATAATTATTACATCACTTGTTTCATGCATTTTTTGGATTTAATCAGATCTTCCTTTTGCTGAATAACATATACCTTATTAGCACATCTACCCCATGGATCATATCTCCCCCTAAATATTGGGCCACTTCAAGCAATGGTTAGAATTATTTAATTTAATGGGATAGGGGAACCTCTAACTTTCTTAAGTTGAGTAATGTGGTTGGACTTTGTTCACTCACCCTAATCTCCCAATTTAATTCTAATCCTTTGTGGTGGTACTACATTATATGACACCACTAGTGGGTTTTTTACCATATGTATTG
This sequence comes from Viscum album, assembly GCA_963277665.1. Lineage (NCBI taxonomy): Eukaryota > Viridiplantae > Streptophyta > Magnoliopsida > Santalales > Viscaceae > Viscum > Viscum album. Next base: position 818,197,478 of record OY728142.1, read on the forward strand.
ATATAAGAAAACCTTATGTAACATATTTATATATTTTTTCAACTAGTATATATGAATCTCTTTCTCTATTTAGTAATAGTTATGTGTTTTGATTTTTTTTAATATTGTGTAGGCACATTGTGATATACATGGATAAAAACTGGATCACATTACTGAGGAACAAACCTCAGTATATTAAGGGTTTCAATGAGTTTTTAGATTTTTCAATTTTTAATCGATCCCTTGAAGGGAGAATAAGATGTCCATTTCCTAAATGTAAATTTAGAAGATTGTTGAATAGATATGAAGTTAATGCACATTTAATATTGAAGAAATTCCCTAGTTAATATATGCGTTGGATTTGGCATAGAGAATCGAACGTTACAGAAAGGTTGAGCACTGATGTCAATCCACAGAATGACCTCCCAACTTCATCGACAATGGAAAATGAAATACAAAACCTTATAAATGATGCATTCAGCACTAAAAGAGACCACCATCAACATCAAAACATATCAGAACAACTAAATTAGGGTGTTAAAATAGCAATGAGACAAGTGATGTTTTTGAGACTATAATACAACCATATCAAGATTGTAACATATCAGTGGATCATCCTCTTGATTCTGTGGAGACTGATGTAAGAGAAAACTTCACTGAGGAAAATAAGTTCCATTATTTAGTTGATGATGGAAATCAAGAGTTTTATAGTGGATGTTTGAAATATTCAAAACTTTCTTTTATGCTAAAGTTGTACCATATCAAATTTCTATGTGGAATTACAAATAAGGCAATGTACATGATATTTGAATTGTTTCATGATGAATTTCTTGAAGCAAACATCCCCAAGTATTTTTATGATATGAAAAAATTTGTTAACGGGCTTGGTTGGAATTATACAAAAATGCATGTGTGTCCTAATGATTGTATGCTTTATTGGCGAGATTATTCAAGTAGATAGGATTATATAAAATGTTATTATTCTAGATGGAAGTCAATGGATGATGTTGGAAGTCTGAATCAAAGATTATTCATGTCATCGAAAACTACCAAACACATGAAGTAGCATTCTGTAGATAATAACAATGATGGGTTAATGAGACATCCATGAGATTCACAATAGTGGAATAAATTTGATTCATTACATCCAGATTTCTCAGGTGATTCTAGGAATGTTCGATTGGGATTGGATACCGATGTATTCAACCCATTTGGGAATTTGAGTACCAGTTATAGCTTTTGTCCAGTTGTTTTGATCCCTTACAATCTGTCTCCGTGGATGTGTATGCAACAAATGTCTTTTATCATTTTGATGATTATTCCTGGAAAATAAATGTCTGGAAATTATATTGATGTATACTTTTATCCTTTAATTGAATAATTACAAGAGTTGTGGATAAATGGTGTTGAGACATTTGATGCTTCTTCTAAGAAAATGTTCAAAATGCATGCTGCTTTAATGTGGAAAATTAGTGACTTCCCTAGGCTTGGGAATTTATCTGGTTGGAACACTTACATGGGTTTGGATTTTCCTATTTGTAACTTTGATTTTGATCCCAAATGGGTACCTCACAGTATAAAATGGTTCTTTTTTTGTCATCGAAGATTTCTCAGTGCACCTCATATATTTCAGCTGAACATATCCAAATTTAACGGTTTCATTAATCGTAGACCACCTCCAAAGCTGTTAATTGGTTTTGAAATATTGACACAACTTGGAAATGCTAAAATAGAATTTGGGAACTTTCTTCATTTTAATGATAGTGGGAAATGGGTTTGAAGTGCATCGTCAAGTGAAATCCGAACTCAACAATGGAAGAAAAAAAGTATATTCTTCAAACCTCCATATTGGGAATTTAATTTGTTGCGGAATAATCTTGATGTGATGCATATTGAGAAGAATATTTGTGACAATTTGATTTTCACATTGCTTAATGAGAATGTAAAGTTGAAGTATAATCTCAATTATCACAAATACTTAAAAGTAATGAACATAAAACGTGATCTCTGGCCAGATGAGAATGAAAAATATCCTCCGAAAATTTTTACAATGAAAAATAGGGATAAAGATACATTCCTTCGAATTTTAAACAATGTTAAGGTATCTGATAGGTATTCAAGTAACATCTCGAGGTTTGTTGACTTGAAGAATCGTAATTTACATGGATTGAAAAGTTATGATCCACATATTTTATTACAACAGTTACTACCATTGGAATTGCATAAATTATTACCTGAAAAAATTAATGTTGTTGTACTCCAATTTTGTACCTTTTTTAAACAAATATGTGAGAAATCTATACATCCATTTCATCTTGACAACCTCCAGGATAGGTTTTTATTGACCTTTTGTGCAATGGAGATGATATTTCCTCCGTCATTTTTTACTATAATGATGCATTTAACTGTGCATTTGGTTGAGAAAGCTAAATTAGGAGGCCCCATTCATTATTGATGGATGTATACAATTGAGAGGTACTTTATTTATATATTTTTCAGTTAAGTAAAAAAATCTCACTTAATTAAATGCATAATTATGTTTATTTTATTTCACAGATATCTTGGGTATTTGAAATCATACGTGAGAAATAAAGCTCAACTAGAAGGCTCTATTGCTGAAGGCTATTTGGATGAGGAGTGTCTTAACTTTTGTTCTAGATACTTGGATGATATTGAGACAAGATTTAATTGAGTTGGATGTGTTGAAGACACATTGACTCAATCTCAAATACATCATAAATCAAAAATATTTCCTGCTATTGGTCAATCATTTGGGAGGACCTCAAATGTGACACTGATAGAATTGGAATTATTATAGGCACATAGATATGTGCTAATGAATAGTGAAATTATAGATCCATTTATTGAAGAGTTGAGGATAAAAAAAAAGAGATGAATGAGATGCCGAATACGAAATGAGAAAGATATAACAAAAGTTGTTAATAAAGAGCCTGTAGAATGGTTTGCACGATGTGTAAGTTCATAAATACTGCAATAAATATGAATATTAGTTTGAAAAATATATTTTGTAAATCTAATAAATTATATTGATTTTTTTAGATCATGAATATTGATACTCGAGCAGAGGTGTCATCATATTTGAAGTTTCTTGCTCTAGGTCCTCTAAAACAAGTTATAAATTTCGACGCTTATAATGTGAATGGCTTTAGATTTCGTACAGTCGATCAAGAAGAGGGTTTGAAAACACAAAATAGTGTTATATTTACATTTTAAGAAGTGGAATACTATGTAAAGATGACTGATATTATTTAATAAACTACCACAGGCATTTTTCAGTTGTTTTATTCAAATGAAATTGGGTCGATATTATCATAGGTGTTAAAAGAGATTCCTTGTAATTTAATTCTGTGAACTTCTCTCGCTTGATGGATGTTGGTGATCGTGAACTGCATGATCCATATATCTTATCATCACAAGAAAAAATGGTATATTATGTGAATGATGTTGTAAATGAAGGTTGGAGTGTAGTTTCTCACATAATAAAAAGAGATTTGTATTATATGGGTGATGAAGTGGAAGATTTCACCTCTGAAATTGAATGTCATCAAAAATAAGAAGCATAATTATTTGTCCATAATGATATTGAAAATATTAGTCTAGCAAGGATGAATGAAGTGGATGAAATAATGGAGTAGGAAACAGACATGATTGAAGGGGAAAATGATTATATGTACAGTTATTTATTCATTCAGCAACCACTTATTTCATTTATGCAGTCATTCATTATCATTGTTATGTATATTTTGTTTATTAGTACTGGGCATCTATTATCCTTTTTATTTATTTTTTTCTGCATAATTTTTTTGAAATATATGTTCTGAACTTTATTTTATTTGATTAAATGATAGGAATTCCAAGGAGGAAGCGATACACTATTTCATCCACTACTGGGACAGATGACGATCAATCTGTCTCCCTCCCTACGGCATCTAAGCCACCATTTTCCTTCCCCCTACACCATCTCCCCCTGCACCATCTCTCACACCCTCTGTGAGCATCCCTTTAGAAGTTGATTCATCGACTCCCCCTTCAGCAGCCTCATCAGTCAGGCGGCGGTGCACCACTTGAAGTTCATCACGGACATATTGGAGGGTCACTTTTATAGGTACAAATTTTAATATAAATAAATTTATTGCATTTTTTTATACTAATTGTTTGTTCATTAAATATGAAAAAAATGAAACTATGGAGAAAAATATAAAAAGTTTAGATGTGTGGAATATGAATGGGGAGAAGATAGTTGTCCCATTCGATTCATATGGGGTCCCTACAGATGATGTTGTGGCATTACTTGGCCAAATTCTAGGCCAGCTGGCAGTGGATCCCATTTCCCTTCCTTTTTCTTATGATGATTAGAGACATATTCCTCCAAGTTGGAAAAATGATGTTTTTTATTCCCAAATAAAGGTAATTTTAATACATTATGATGTAATTTAATGTCATGTTATTAATATGTTCCAAATGAATTTCTGTATACAGATGTTTTTCCACTTTACAGTTGCTGATGTGATAGGATTAAAGTGGACACTGAAAAATCATGGTAATAAATGGAAAGACTTCAAATGGAGATTGTGGGGTAATGTCAACGATACTTCATTGACCGTCCAACAAATGTATGAGAAGATACCCAATGAGGTACCCAAAGAACAGTGGAAAGTTTTTGTTGACAGACATCATGATGAGAAGCAGATGCTATTTAAATATATATTATTATATTAACCTCATTTTACATTTATACATGTATATAAAGAGGAGTTGAAATTTAATACATTACTATTAAATTTAATTTTATTTATTTCATGATCTCTCAATAAAGAATGCATCAAGCCGGGAAAATCAAGTCATCCCTCACACTACGGGGTCAAAAAGCTTTTCTAGAAGCCGATCGACTCTAGTAATATTTTTATTAGTTTAAATATTTATAGGAAAATATTATATGTTTAATATATAAAATTTTTTATTTATCTTTGTTTAATTCATTAATAGAGTTTAGGGCATGAAGCACCCCGAATTGAAGTGTTGTTGGATGTTCACAAAAAATCTGATGCAAGTTTTGTTAATGAACCTGCCAAAGAAGTTGGGGTATGAACTCATTTTTTCATAATAATAACTTATTATTAGTTTTTTCTATGTTAATATATATTGATATTTGATTTATAGGTAAAAATTAAAGAACTATGGGATTTCAATCCTGAGCAGTCCTACTCAGTCTCCTAGGATAACCCAGTTGCTAAAGTCCTTGGGAAGGAGCATCTTGGTAGAGTGCGCGAGATGGGTTTGGGACTCATACCATCTGAGGTTGTTAGCAGGACATTGAGGATGGTAGATGCATCTACTACTGGTTGTAGTCATCCTATACCTAGAGATTCTAAGAAAGAGATTGTTTCTCTATGAAACACAGTTCACGAGCAGGAGGATCAGATATCCTCTTTGCATAAAGATTTGATTGAAATACATCAGTAGATGAGCAGATATGACCCCGGTGGTACTGTATCGACTGGGGGTGAGCAGATAAATCACAAAAATTCAAAATCATTTAGTTTTCAATCTTTTATTGGTTTTGAGTTTAAATATAAATATGCAACACTATTTAATTTTCTATATAATGTTCTTACAGGTGGTAGCCATAATTGGAGATGGAGGTGGAGAGGGTGACGATATGTGTTTATCATCAGACAGTGATTAGTTGTATTGTTGATATGTTGTAGGTGGATAGGGTGATGATATGTGTTCATCATTGGTTTGTATATGTATCATGTGTGGCACATAGTTTCCACCAAACATTTTTATGACCTAACATTTTCTTGATTTGTCATGTTTCCTTTTATGTATTTTACTGATTTCTGATGTTTCCTTTTATGTCTTGATTTCTTGAGTGTGGTATGCATATTTAGGACACAACAGCCTATATGAATCCCCTACCAAATCATTTACAGAACCAACCATTCTATTTCCAACAACTTTACCATAGTGAAGAATAGGGAAAAATTAGGAATGAAAGGGTTGAGGAATTTCATGGTATGCATATTATATAGTGTTTTATTGTATATCTTAATTATGTTATTATACATAATAAAAAAGTGTGGTTATGTGGGTAACCATGAAAGGTTTGAGGAATGTCATGGTAATTCAGTGTTCATGGGATGAGAAACACTCTGATTGGTTTTGGTATTTAGTTCAAGGGAGAGGGTAGGGTCAATTGGATAACAATCCTTATAGATTGAGATCTTAGGTTGTCAAGATAATGTTGAGAATAGAATAGGTATATGATATTAATTTTCATAATGAATCGTATGTGGTGGTTGATCATGTGGTTAGCCTTTGTATGACTAAGATGCTTTAGGATATTCAATTTACTAACATGTAGTGGTTCATGGTAAGTGGGTTGGGAACATGAACCAGATATGACCAGACATGAATCATTGGATCATGATTATTGTTTTATGATCATGAAGTATGGGAGTGTGTACCCATTAGGTTTGGGCAATATTAAGTAGGATTATGGGAAAAAACTAGTGAGATAGTTCCTAGAGGATTACTCTATAGTGGGAAGAAGAGAGTGTGTATTGGTTTTTCATTCCAAAAAAATACATGCTATGTGAGGGAAGTACACACTAAATATGTGTGGTTCTCAGTGATTTTTGAATCATTTATTATACCAGATGAGTGTGGTATAAATATTTTGGTATTCTTGGAATAGTTTTTTTTTCAGGGCACTGGTACAGAAGCTGCAGAAGCTGATGTTTTTTTTTATAAATCTGTTTTTAGCGGCGGCTTAAACCGCTGCTACATGTCAGTATTTTTCTATTAGTGGAAGTTATAACTTCCACTAAATGTTAGAATTTTTCTATTAGCGGCGGTTATAACCACCACTACAATATTAAATTTAGTGGCGATTTTAACCGCCGCTACAGTAGTCCATTTTCCATGTGAAGTTCGTGGTGGTTATGATGTTTTTAGCGGTGGTTTTCCCAGTTAGGGACTTAAATTTTTTTAGCGGCGGTTAGAACCACCGCTAAAAAAACTAATCCCCTTCACGACAAAACCACCGCTAAAAGACATCATAACCACCGAAAAATTTGCAAACTATGATGGTTCCTATAAACCACCACTAAACGCCTATAACCGCCAGCAATAGTGTCCCGACACACAATGTAGCGGGGGTTTTCGGAAACCACCACAGAAGCATATAGCGGTGGTTTAAACTACCTTCATACCCAAAAAAAACCGCCGCTAGCTAGGAATTTTCTTGTAGTGTATGGAAGTTCTATCATAATGTTCTGAGTAAGTTTCATCACACTAAATAAAAGTTATGAATTTCAAGAAGGATGAATACCAAGAAGACTTAAGATCATTCAAGAAGGTTCTATAATAATTGAATTGTTCAAACATGAAGTTCAAATATGAGTGAATTTCATATTTTTTTAATTTGAGTAAGTGGGAAAAGTTTTTTAGTTTCCCACTTTTTCCATTCTAGTATGCCTATAAAAAATTCATAGTACATTCCAAACCATTTCATGAGTAACTATGAAAACATTTCACGAGTGTGAAAAATGTGGAGCACTGTAGATTTTTAGTTAGAGTTACTTTCCAGATAGAGATATCATAGAAATATAGGACTTCTGAAAGTTTTGTTTATGAGACTAAGGAATATCAAACTAAGGAAGATCGGACTAAATAAGATTAGACTAAGTTGTTGAGAAAAGTTGGAGAAGTGCAATTTGAGAAAAGGGTTCATCATAATGAGTTCATCATAATGATCCAATCAGACTGAGGAAATCATACCCAGGGTCATCGAACTAAGGCTCTGAACAGATTTTTGAGGAGAAAATGTTTTTTTAATCTTTTCATTTGTGGATCAATTATTTGTAAGAAAAAATCATAAATTTATGGGAGTCAGTATAATCATTCCTAACTGGTGATATAATGTGTCCAATGGGATTTGAAATAAGTTGTATTAACTTCTTCATTATAGATAATTTCCATATACCCAAAGGAGTGGTTATGGAAAAGATGTAGGTTCTCACACTAAGTCCAAACCTTGTAAATATCATGTGCTTTACGTTCTTTCATACTTTTTCATGCCTGAGTATTTACTAAAATATGATAAGGATATAAACTTTAACAGGTTTTAGGGGTTAAGTTTTAAAAATTATTTAAACTTATAAAAATTGAACAACTGATTCAACCCCCCCCCCCCCCTATTAGTTTTTATTTGATATTTGGAACATAATTTCCTAAATCTATCTTTTTATTCAACTTTATTGATCCACTTAATTTCAAATTTTCAGGAACTTATTTCAAGATCCACCTTTCTATTATGAAGGTATCCAACCAACATGGAGGTCATTACATATTCTAAAAACATTTCTTACAAATCCTTCTCCATGTTATTTATTTCTTCTTCAAGTTGGGTGATTTATTCTTGTATACTTTCAAATACTCCACAAAAAAAGAGATATTATTTATCTAGTAATTAAATACATAATAACTTTCAATATACTAACTAATATATCTTTATAAGTTATAGATAGATCATCATCGCCACTTATACTAGGATCTTCTTCTAAGGATAGTTTGTATAAGTATTTTTACATACCTCATGATCACTTAAATTTGATCCACATGAGGTAGGAATATTTCCCTTCTCCTTGATGGTAAGTCAAACCACGTGTGCATTACTTCCCAATCCATATCTTATTTTATTGTTAACATGGCATGGAGAAACTGAACTTCCTTCTACCTCTTGGTTTAATAGGGAAATATTATTCGACATTCTTTTCTATGTCATTCTTTTATTCATCATGGTCTTAGTAGGAATAGAAATATTCCCATATTTAACTGATTTTTCACCAAAACCACACTTCATTGTTATTATAGGAAAGAAAATCAAATCTTCAATAGAGAATATCTTCAAACTAAATAATCCAATAGAGGTGAACATTGGCTCTGATACCACTTGTTAGGACCACTTAATGATATTTTCAACACTGAGAGGGGGTTTAATCAATGTCAGGAACTTTTAAACCAATCAATACTTTTATCCCTTTACCTGTTAGATTTTTTAGGATCTTAGTTCTTATATTCTCTTCTTCCTTATTGTATGCAAGTATATGAAAGTAACTCAAGAATGGTATATGATATTTTTACAAGGTTCACTACTCAATAAGAGTAGCTAATATTTTTCGAGTATCGTTATGACCAATACATGGATTTTCTACTATAATGTGATACATGTTCCAATGGTTTGGTGAGAAAATAATCATTAACACAAGAGTAGATTCATCCACTTTAAGAGGGGGATAAGGAAAGATTATTCTTCTCTATACTGGTGATAAACTCATCTAAATTGTATCCCCTTACTGGTTATTTATATTACTTATACAGATAGTCTTCAACTTCTTTAACTTTCTTTAAAAACCATTAAATTACACTACAGATGTGAATTCTGATGAATTTTGTAGTGCTACATTGTTCTTTACTTAATTCTTCTTATAATGTTTCTTACACAATAGTAAGTAAGATACTTTTCTTATTCAAAGAAGAAAACGTAAATACGATATTTTTTCTATTATTTATTCATACAGAACATTTCTATCTGATTCTTCCATCTGTTATTTTCTGTCTAATGAAAGTTCATCTGGTGATAGTTCATCTGATCCTTTCTTCTGCACCATGTTCATCTGATTCCAACTAATAGTAATTTTGTACCTAGTATCACTTCATCTTGTATCATTTGTCTATTACTCATGTGTCTGGTACCTATTCATCTAATTACTTCTCACATTCTTCATCTAGTTATTGATTTCTCTTTATGATGCTTTTGATCTATTCGGTGCCACTTAATATGAAATTTTAACCCAAATGAGAATTAATCTCAATCTTCGTGGTCAGATTTATCCTATGGAACTATAATTCTTCAAAAATAATAACAATCACAACAACTTGAGTAACCAATCACTTAAGAAGAAACTTTCATAACAACTTCACAACACATCAACTCTCATTTATATATGCATATTTTCTCTAAAAACTAAGGGATAAGTGAAAACTTATATTTGAATTTCCTACTTCCAAATTTAAATATACTACTCAAATATTTATTCGTTTTACTACTTTAAAACTTCTTAAAATATATAATTCAACAATCATCATAGGAACTCTCCTTATATATCTACATCAACTATATTCTCCAATCCTCATGAAATCATGGATTGAATCATGATATTCCCTTCATGATTAACGAAACATTGAATGTACAACTCAGTATTTCCATATTTATGACTTTAAATAACTTTTTAAAGTTCCTAAAAATTCATCCAATACAACTTTATAGGAACTATTTTATCTGGTTCTTCATAGGAACTTCTCTGTCTATAAATATTTTTTATGGTGTTCTTTTATAGAAATCCTAAAATATTTTAAGCCACATTTTTAGAAAAATTCATTTGATTATTCTTCACTCTATTTGAACTATACTCAAAAGTCTATTTGGTATAATTTCTCAAGGTTCTTCCTTCATCTGATGGGTTTTCATGTGTTTTTTGGTTTTCCTCCATCAGATGAACCCTTGAAGATATTTTTTCTCCTTCTATATAATGAATTCATAGAACTCAATCCTATGACTTAATAATACTTAGTTTTTTGTCTTTATAACATTCATATAGATGAAATCACTTGGAGACTTCTTTTTTGTGCCTTCTCTCAGAAACTTATTTCTTCTACTACTATTTCAAAACCTCTACCTAATGTATTTTCATTTCAACTTCTATCTTATTTATTCATTCGGACACCTTTGTCTGATGGACTTCATTTGGAAACATTTTTCTAAAGAATTCATATAGGTATATTTTTATGATCATTCTATAACTTATTCTCTTAAAATCATAATCTTTTTATAATTATCTCTAATAGACTTCATACAAACACAAACATTATTTTCAGAAACATATTCCGATGAACTTATAAACTTTGGTCAATTTTGTGGACAATGTAAGATGAATTTGTAAAAGTTTGTTTGATGAAATTTCTCAGAGACCTCTATTTAATACTTCTTCAAACTTCCTCTAATTGGAGGTCTTCATAAATTTCTATCTAATGACACATTTTACCACCATACCTTAATATCCCACTTTGGAATCAATATTGTATCATGATAACTTTAAATAACCATGAAATTTTATAATTTTAAGATCATGAAAGAGTATCATGGTTTATCTCTCCTTCATAGAGTCTTTTCTTCATCTAAACTTAATCTTTGAATCGCAACCACAAGGCTTTGAGATTCTTAATCATTGAGGAACATATCAATAATCATCAGCTAAAATTTATCTAGAAATATTTGTTTGATAGAACTATGAATTTATTTGAACTAACATGTGGTTCCATCCTTCTTCTAAACAAATTTGGTCTAATTGACTTTGTCTGATCTCCTGAATACAATCAACTCTATCTGATCACCTTAGTACATTGGAATTTATATGCTAGCCTTAGTCTACTAGCCTCTGTTCAATTATCCTAGCTTCCTCCATCCATTTATCTCCACCATCTTTGTTTGGTAACATCTTGATTAGAAACTTCTTAAGGAAAATCATTAATGAAACTTCATAATATTGATAACAAATGTTATTCTATAAAAATCATAGCACATGTTTTTAAAATTAAAATCAGATCATTAGTCAACATAAGTAAATTGAATGTATTCAAATAACTTTCACCTTATAAAGACCAAAACATCATATGAAAATATTTGAGCACTTATTCTCTTCTTCATCCAATCATCCAAGCTGCATCAACTTCATTACCAATCTAGGATACTTTAACCAAGATTTGTAGTAACTCCTTTATAACATCTTTAACATATTGACATCAATTAAATATTTTTGTTTCATTGACAACACTTAAAAACAAATTACAACAATTGATAACAAATACAAATCACACACAAAGTAGGCTCCTTAGAGAGATATCTCATGTGGTTTTGAGGTTTTAGGGATTCCCTGCGTTAAATTAATATTGGTGTAATAGTATAATTATTACATTGGGAATGGTAAATGTGTAGTAGATTTTTTACCTTGAGTGTAGTAATCTCTGGAAATTAAAAGGAGGTTTCTTAAGAGGTTTGGTTTTTCTTGGATTTAGGGAGTAGTTTCTTTGGATAGAGTAGGCTTTGTTGAGTAGGTATATTTCATAGCAGATATATTGTAGGATGTTTTTTCCCTGGGATTTTATTGATGTTGAAATGATTGATTTTTTTTTTATTTAGTTTATCATTATTTGATTATTATTCATGTTTCAATAGTGGAAAGATCCATGTTTCAAAGTTATCTCCTAGGAATATTTCATTTCATTGTCATTTATTTTCTTCTCGGGTTTGGTTATGATTCTCAAGGATGAGAGTCATTTGAGTGGAACCACATGTAATAGATCAGACCTTCTTAGGTCATTACATTGAATCTTTTGGGTGTTGTAGGTGTTGGGATAATGTTGGGGTAATGTATGTACAGATAAAGCTAATATTTTATATGTAAGAACCTATTTTTGTAGTCTATTTTGATAGTCCATCACACTCATTTTTTGGAAAGGTTTAGACTTACCCTCACTTATGATATGACCCTTACGTATCACCCTTTTTTCACTAGAGTGAACCTTAAATATCACCCCTTTGTTACGTAAGTGACCCTTTTATATCATCCTTTACCATAGATTAACCCTGATGTATCATTCCATGTTTCATATTGACCCTTACGTATGAATTTTTTCTAACGAATGCATAAAGGTTATCACAAGAATATGTGAAAGTAAAAATTGAATACATAAGAGTCTTTCAGGTGATATGTATGATTTATTTTCTCATATATTAGAGTTCATTTATTACCCAATTATCAATATGTAAGAGTCTTCACTGTAATATATAAGAGTAAAACTTGAATACGTAATAGACCTGCCTTTATTTAAGAAGTGAAAATATTTATTTTTTGGCTTGAATCAAATTTTATGATTGATAGGGGTATTATCAATCATAAGTTGTATAATTATAATACCATGATATATAAGTGTAATCCTATTCCCCAATATAAGGTCTATTTCATGATTTTAGGAATTTGGATGTTGCAGTGCGGTGATATACATTACACCATGACCTTCCTAGATCATATCAAAATTAATATAGTTGTTTGAGTTTTAAAATGGGAAAGATTAGAGATATAATTGAATTATTTTAAATGGTTTTTTATATATCCCCATTATGGAATGAACATAACCGATCACATTGCGATTCCTAAAAAATCCATTTTTGATATAAATTCAATATCCCATTAGAATTTTTCTAAGGCCTATGAATTCCTCAAAACCCAATGTAATTAGAGGTTCATTCCTAGAGACTTTTTAGTTTGATTTTATTGGATTTGATTCATAGAATTTATAGATAAAATACTTTTTAATTGAAGGAAAATTTCTCTTCTTTTCTTCCCAGTTCTCTCCCTATCCATCTTCTTAGAGAGGTTGTGAGAGGAGTTCTGCTTTTGTTTTTATAGCCTTGGGTCATGGTTTTGATAGTGGTTGATGTTCCCTATGTTGTTAATGTTTTACTCAGAAGTTCTTGGCTTTGTTCTCATCTCCCTCTATCTATCATTACATAGTCATTTTAGAAGCTATGGTTGAGGTAGGGGATTCAAGAATTATCATTTTTAATTATGTTCATTTGTGAAAGTATCAAACTCTTGTTTTCATGGGTGGATGCTATAAATTAACCTAAGGGTGATAATGAAATGTACTAAAGTTAATTTCATTGGAGGGGTGATTCACTTTTGTTTTATATGATTATATGATATTTCATGTGATTAATGGGTGTATGGTGTTATTTATGAGAGTTTTATTTACTGTTGATAAATATAAATATATAGTTATTGTGATAAAATTATTTGAATCACATCTCATAAAAGGAAAACCAATTAAAGATAGTGAATAAATATTTACTTGAAAATAAATAATTTTGGAAATAATGTTTATTCTAGCCAAAATTAATTCATATAAAAAGGATGGTTAAAGATTGATTTCATGTTGTGATTCATTATTGGTTTTATGTGGTTTTTATTGTTATTATTGTTTTTTATTGTTAATATGGTTGGTTGATATATTCTGATGTGATAAATTTGGTTGTAATTGTTAATATTCCTCTCTCCATATAATTGGATAAACTACTAAAAGATGATAAGGAAAAAGTATAAAGTGGAAATATGGAATTTACATTAACGTTTTATTATGTTTCTAGTAATTAATTAGTGTAAAATCATAATTAAAAGAGGGAATATTTTGTTGCTTATTGTATTCTTGAGTGTGGTTGGATGTTTTAATTGGCTGGTTATTATTATTTTGACCGGTTTTGGTGTAATGGTATGGAATTTTTGATGTTGTATTGGGGGAATGGATGGTTATATGGAAAATAATTAGGTTTTTTTGCTATTTTGGTGGTTATTGGCATGGAATGTTGTTGGAATAAATGAAATTGATAATGGGAAGTGGGCTAGAATTTAATAATTAGTGGGTTTTTAATGAACTATGAATGATTTAAATGAATAGTTATAGGCTGAAATAAATATGGTTATTGGATAATAAATGGTTTGAAATTAAATATGGATAAATAAATGGAATATAAAATGTAATTTGGCTGGTAAAATAGTAAATATGGAAATGGATAGATGATATGATTAAATCAAAAGTAAATGATGATTTTATGGCCATCTTATGTGGAAAGGTGGGGTTGGTTTGTGGTATGGTGTTAGTAGTGGTTATTAATTATGATGGGTATTATTAGTTTTATTTGTTATGAATCCTTAGGTTGTTCTTGTGTGTGTCTATAATATATGGTGTATTTTATTATGATTTCATATACACCCCACTCGAGTTAGATAACCTTATAGATTCCCAAATTTTTTGGTTTATGGGTGTTCTCCACAACATCAAAGTTGGTGAGGGAATGGATGGATGACTACTCCCTCTCCCTAATTATTAATTCTAGGTGTATTATGGGTTGTGGTGTCTCACTAAAGTTGTACGCATATGGGTTGTAATGGATTAGGGTTTTAATATATAACATGTTGTATGACTTGGTTATGTGGATGTTATGATGATACATGTTGGGGGATGTGCATGGAAAGAGGAGGGCATGAGATCAAAGTCCTTAATTTTCACTTTAACCTTCTATTATAGGGTTTTGATATGAGGTTATAGTTCTAAAGTGGCATCTGGTGGTGGATATGTGATCATGATGATGATATGGTTGTGTTATGTGGTATAAGTTTGTGATATGGGAGATGATGTGTGATGGAACTGTTGTAGAAGGGATAAGAATAGATGACATATGTAATCAGGTCATGAGAGTGAAAAACTAGTGGTGAATTGGTTTTGGATTACCTTCATTCTATATTTTTTTAATACTATGTGATTATACTTGTATAATGTATTGGGTGAGCGATCCTTAGTGAGGTTGGGTTATAGTTAAACTAATATAGTTGCAAGTTGGTTATACAATTTATTCACTAAGGAATTAGTATGTTTCTTCCTCATTTTAATAATTGGTCTTATATAGGATCCTAATGAGTGTACATATATACTCATGCACATATATATAATCTATTTTTTAGGTTTCTAGTATAGATTTGGTGACTGGGATAGATGTTACTAGCTAGAGGCTTGGAGCTGCTATCAGAGTCACTGTCGTAGGAGTTCCCTTTTGGTATTTTATTTTGGAGACTTATTTCTATATAATATTAAATTCATCATGGGTTATTGGTTTTCATTTTATATTATGGATTTTGATGGTGTTTTCCTTATATGTTCCTATAATTATGAGGTTAATGTCTATCATCTGTTAGTTTTATACACTTGGTGATAGTTTTCAACTAATGTCCAATTAGAGGTGGGCTTAAGGGGTCACACTCATATTCACTGAAAATGAGGGAGGGGTTCCTAGAGACGGTGGACCTTGAAAAAGTTGAATCAAATATTTGGTTGGTAGTTAGTTTAAAAAAACCAATTTCAGGTACTTTACCCTTTTATTATGTATTTTTATCATATATAATACTTGGGTTGAGTTTAAAGATTTTCTTTTTAATTTTTAAGTGTTTTGGAAGTGTTTTTAAGGGTGAAATGTTTAATCATGGTTATTAGAAACCATGAACTATCTCTAGGAAACCATGTAGGTTGATGTTGGGAGTCACTGGGTAGGAGAATGGTTGGTGCATGGTTTTACCAAACCATGCACATGTTAGAAGAAACTGTGCAAGTAGAGATAGTGGGATAAGTATGGTTAGAGCATGGTTTTTCAAACCGTGTGAGCCAACTGTGTGAGGGGATGGCCTTGAGGAAGTATAACTACATGGTTATTGCACAGTTTTCTAAACTATGGGGCACAAACAATGTAGCAAACTAGGTGATTTCCAGTAGCATGTTCATGGTTGTCACACAGTTTGATAAATCATGTAACGTGCACTAAATACTCTAAAAATTAATATTTAATTCATATTAAGGGCATGTAACCCTCATTTTTCTCATATTGTCTCAATATTTAAAACTCATTTCCTCTTCTAGGCTCCCTTGATGATTTTCTTTGATCAGGAATCAAATTTTGATGAATTAAAGTGTGTTGGAGATCTAAAATCAATGGTAAGTCCTCATTTTCTCTATTTCTTCTTAGATATTCTCATCTATTATCACCTGTAACATTATATTTTTTCCATTATGGATAGATCTACAATCCTTGATGTGTTACTGATGAGATATTGTTGGACCTAATAAAGGAAAGAATATTTAAGGTTGGGTTTAGAGTTTTTGGGTGTCATTCCTGGAATTTTTAACCATTGTAAGGTAGGTAGCCTATCTATCATTCTATAACTTGAATTATTGGTATTTAAATTCCTTTCTCTATGAATTTTTTGTAAAATTATCTTTTTTTAGAACCTAAATCCTTGGTTTTAGAATAATTCTTGTAAGGTGTATGATAAAATATTTGAAAGAAAGTGGTTTTCAAAAGGAATGTTTTATGTGGAATAATTGGATATGAAAACTTGGCATACATAGTGGGGTGTGTTCATGTTCATTTGGGATGGATCATGGTTTTAATTATCACCATTAATAAGGAAAACATGGGATGGATCAATATTGGAAGTGCTTACTACAAATATGTTCACCAAGTGGTGACTTGGTAAAAGGACGACTCACCACTCACGAGTATAGGGAGGTTCACAATTTCATTCATGTGTGTGAGAATGTGTGTGAATATGAATATGGGATTTTTATTACAAGTTGTGAGAAATGGTGATAAAACCTTATTTAAATTTTTTTCACACATGGTCTTACTTATGGATTTATAATAAACTATTTATCTTCTTCTTTTATATTTTATTATAAAATGTGATAACATTCTCTTGTCCAAGTGGCATGTGTTGGGAAGTCTTTGTGGATTACCTACTGAGTTTATACTCACCCTTTAATTGATAACCTTGGTAAATTTCTAAGTATTGTATATTGAGATATATCTAAGTGAAATGTGTCACATTTCTCTAGTAGAGCATCATGATGGTTCCTCCTTGGTTTGGTGTTCGGATCTTGGAGTTCTCTCTTGGAGTCTTTAAAGGGATGACACATTGGTGTTGTTGTGTTTGATTTTTCTTTGGTTACATGTATCATCTTTGATAAATTTTTCTTTACTATTATGATTTTATCCTTTATTTATTTTTATTTTTAGTTTTATTTTTATTACTCATGTGTCATATAGTTTGTTTTGGTTGGTTTTATTTTGTCTCTTTTGGTTGTGTTTGTAATGACCCAAACTTTCATTAATGGAAATCCCTCTTGATCTAATTAAATGTATCTTTGTGTAAAATGTTTATATAAAATGTCAAATTTTTGGTTTTATGTTTTTGGATTTTAAAATACTGTTAAAAATTGTGATCGTTGCTAATATAGATGTTGAGTAGTGATCACATTATTAATATAAATATAGGTCTTTAACAAATCCAATTTACTCAGACAAAGGAAGCGATGGCCTCATCCAGTAGACGTTCCCCATACGAAGCCCTTTTGTTAGAGCTCGTAAATGAGGATGCGTCTTTGGTTTTCTCTCTTGACCAATCCCAAGTTGAGCTTGAATATGTTAAACTTGAGCAGGACCGCCTAAGAGAGAAGTGGAAGTTGATAGAGATTACCACCCGAGCAATGTTATCCGAGCCACCCCAAGAGTCTGTCACCATCGCACACCTTACTCTTTAGTCTTATGTGGGTTTTATAAGGGTATATGTAACAAGACCTTAGCACTATGGTTATGTACATTATTTTTGTATATAATAATTAATATACTTTCATTTTATTATTGTTACCTTGTAAATAGTTTTTAAAGCACAAATAGTATTTTTAGTTAATGTTCAACTAAGAAATATATTTTGATGAATTAATGGATTTTTGAATTAAATAATATTTTAATAAAATATTATTATTTTTATTAAATTATTTTTTATTAAATATAAATGATCGTATAATTTTATGAATGCAATTGTAATTTTTATTAAGGTTTGAAAGCCATTTTTGTCAAAACCCATGAATTTTCAATAAATGTCGGTTTTTATTTCAAAAGTAAAAATTAACATATTTAGAAAAATATTTAGATAAAATTAATATTATTTCTGAAATCAGAACGTCTAAATTATCCAACGGTGAATTTTTCATAATTTTCTGTGATAGTCAAATTTTTGGGTTAAAAATAAATATCGTTTAAATATATAATGTGTTTTATGACATCATAATGACCCAAAAGTGATGTAATAAAATACTATAAACTTTATTTTCGGAAAATATATGTTTTTCCATTAAAATAATGTGATTTTGGGTTTGTTTTATTATTTTACAAAGCTTTAGTGGACCCTTCAAGACTTATTAAACATTTTTTCTTTTTAAATTGCTTTCCTTGGAAGTGTGACTCACATCCACAGATTCAACCCCATTTTTTTAAGAAGTTAGGACTTTGGCATTATAAAATATTTTTTTACACTTCCCTTTTACAAAAACCATGGTCTGGTATGTGGTTTGGATTAGTTTAATGTGAGGTGTCCCAAACCTAAATAATAAAGAATTCTCTCACCTTTCCTATATAAACCCACCCAAGATACCACTTCCTCCTCACTCAAAGCCTTTTGAGTTCATCCAACCTCTTCCCACATCTCTCTATAATCCTCCCAAGTTTCACCAAGCTCCCAAGAAGCCTCTCTCAAGCCTCTCTCAAGCATTTGGAAGCACACTTCCAAGAAAGGGTTTTTTCTTCCTTTCTCATTTTTGTCTAATATTATTTAAATTATTATGCCCTTTTAATTTCAATTATAAATGTTGGGGTATCATTTAGAACCTACCCCATACTGCCCTATTTATGTTTGAATGATTTTATACCCCTTTCTCTCTCATTAAATTCCTCCCATGTACACCCGTTACTATGCCAAAATTCTGAAAAGAATTTCTCTCTCCTCATTTACATTCAAGCAATTATTTTGTATCATGAATATAAATTCCATTAAATTTGTTGGGAAATGTATCTATATGATCCCCTTACTATCCATGTCATTTAAATATAATGATACACCCCTTTCTCTCTCATCAACCATTTTTATGAGTTCTTATGTCATGTCGTTATGCTGCTGAAATTGCACCGCGCTTTTCCAAGCCAAAGTCATTGTGTAGTGAATACCATGCCCATTTCTATATCAAGGGTGTTCACCTGTATGCACAGTTACATATTTTTTAAATAGTTTCATTATTTATTCCACATTCATTTATCATGGAATAAATGATTATGTTGAATGATTCATTGTTTTATTATCCATGTGGCACACTTATGCAAGAAATGAAATGTTTAAGAAGGGTGCCTCCTGATAGCGCTTCAATGCATTGGGTAATGTATAGTATCATGATACATCATGTGCAATGGGTGTTCAATCATGATAATTGAAGTGAAAAAAGGGTTTACTTGAGCTTCATGTGTAATTAGGGTTTACTCATGCTCCATGTGCAATGATCCTTGGCTCATGTTAATTCCATGTTAAGTGTTGTTGCCACATTTCCATGTTATGATTATCATGATTTATCATGCCTTTATGTTTATGATTATCTTTGTGCTCTATTGATATTCCTATTTTCTAACATGTATTGTATTCCTCATGTTATTCCATTATTATTCCCTTACAGGGCTTTATAGCTCACCCTTTTCTTATGCATTCCCTCAGGTTATCCCATGCAATACTAAGTATGAGGGAATGTAGTGGTCATGCAAAGGAAGTTTTCAATAAAATGTTGTTTTTCATGTTTACATTTGTTATGTAATGATCCTAATCCACTAAAGATACTTTAACTATCGATATTCTATGTTGTATCAAATGAATTTTATGTAATAAATTATGTTTAATTGTGTAACAAAAGATTAAGGTTGTCATAGTTGGTATCAGAGGATAGGTTTAGTTATTTTTGGGATTAGGATTGTAAAACCCTAGTAAATCATTAGATACAAGACTAATTATAATAAAAACATCCCTAAGTTTTGGTGAGTATTGATTAAGTGTTTTATCAAAAAATACATCCCTGTCTGGATACGAGCAGGTAGAGGTGGATCTGGCACAGATGTATCCTAGGGGTAAAACCTGAAAACACCGCTTTGATCTAGTCTCGAATGGGAACTGGTGTATAACAACGGGCCTTGCTTCACTCTTGGTTATGACACTATCAGGGGATATGCTTTGGTAAATTCACAAGCTTAGTATGAACCATTATTAAGGGACTAAAAAATTACCTAAGAATATATGTTAGAAAGTAGATCATGGATAACATGGACTGAAGCCAATAGATTCATATGTTAAGGAAATAAGAGTTATTTATAAGTCAGTAGTTTTGTCCTTATATTACCCTTTATGTGTTACCCCTAACTTTCCTTTTATTCTATCCAATGGCTGGTAATAGGAGGACTTGGGCTAACAACTGATGTGAAGATCAATGTGAAGACTATACTAATGAGATGCCCAATCTAATGGGAGTGGGAATCGCAAACTTTGTCATGATTATCTCTCATCTAACTCGGGATTTGAATAGAAACATGAGTTAAGAGGAACTTTCAACCCCCCCTAAGAAAGAACAAGTCGCTATCGCGATCTTCATGAGACAAAGGCCTCCAACTTTTAATGGATCATCTGATCCCTCAATCGTTGAACAATGGATCAACTCCATTGAAAATATATTCTCCATCCTTTAATGTTCTGAACAGGAGAAGGTTCTCCTGGATAATTATTGTATGGAGGGTGAATCTGATAAATGGTGGACTTTGATCAAAAATACAAAGCCTGAGGAGGAGATCTAGGCTTTGGAATGGAATGATTTCAAGAAGATTTTTTCGATAAGTATTTTCCATGCACCCTCCGGCTTAAGATGGAAAGGGAATTCCTTTCCCCCCAAGAAAAAAGATGATGAATATATCGGATCATGCAAGGAAAACTTCACAAGGCTTGCACGATATGCCTCTGGCTTTTTCATTACCCCCAAATGCAAGGTTGACCGCTTCTTTGGTGGGCTGAAACCTAGCCAACGGAAAGTGCTGGAAATCTGTGACTTTGACAGCTATGATAAAATTTTCTAATGTGCCCTCAAGGTTGAAATAGAGATCAAAGAATCTCAGGGGTATTATGGAGATAAGAAGTGTAATGTGGACTTCAATTCTGGTGGTCCGATGGATAAATCCAATGGTGCAAAGAAAATCCAGCACCCCACTTTCCAAAGGTGCGGAAAGAAGCACCCTGGAAATTGAGTGAAGGGGACGAGAAAATGCTTTAGGTGTGGAAGAGAAGGGCACATTGCTATTAACTATTAGAAAGAAATACATACAGCTATGATAGAGGAGAGGAACACTCTGTTTGAACCTCAATTCATGGTTCATTGCTACAACTGCAAAGAACCAGGGCATCTTGAAAATCAGTGCCCTAAGCCAAGGGTTTTTGGAGGCAACTAACAACCTCCAAGGCATCAAGGGTGTGCTTTTTCCATCAATACTGTCGAATTGAACCCCGAAAATGAATTGGTGAAAGGTACGCTAGTTATTAATTCAATAATAGTGAATGTACTTTTTGATTTAGGTTCTACGCATTCTTTTATATCTCGAAAGTTTAGTATAGCAATCCCAGAACCACCACAAATCATGGAAGTGAATATGTCGGTGAGTACTAAAATTGGGGAAATCATTGCATCCCATTAATATAACTCCTCCCCTATCATAATTTGTGGATTAAATTTCCTAGAGAACCTTTTCATACTCTCTCTGGTGGAATTTGATGTAATTCTTGGCATGGATTGTCTTTCCTTATATAGAGCCAACATAAATTGTCGTGAGAGGGAAATCACTCTCCATGTGGAGAATCGACCCCTGATTCTATACAAGTGCAAGGAGGAAGATGAATCTTCTTTAGATTCATTATATCAAGTGTGGATATTACTGCCTTATGAGCACGCGTATTTGAATCAGATGATTGAGTCCAAGGAAGCAACCATCCTTGAAGACATGCCAATTGTGAGGGAATTCGCTGAAGTGTTTCCTGAGTAATTGTCTGGTCTTCCTCATAGAAGAGATTTTGAATTCTCAATTGATCTTATACTTGGGTCATTTCCAATATCCAAGAATCTGTATAGAATGGATATTGTGGAGCTTGAGGAGCTGAAGAAACAACTACAAAAGAATCTGGATAAAGGGTTTATAAGCCCAAGTGCTTCACCGTGGGGTGCACCAGTCCTCTTTGTCAAGAAGAAGGATGGGTCAATGCGCCTTTTCATCGATTATCATGAGCTTAAAAAAATCATGATAAAGAAAAGGTACCCTATCCCATGAATTGATGACTTGTTAGATCAGCTGCGTGGAGCACAATACTTCTCCAAGGTGGATTTTCGGTCATGATATTATCAAGTAAGGGTGAAGAATGAAGATATCCCCAAGACTGATTTTCGTACAAGATACGGGCACTATGAATTCATATTAATTCTTTTAGGACTCACTAATGCTCCAGTAATATTCATGGACTTGATGAATAGAGTCTTTATAGATTACCTTGACAAATTTGTGTTAGTCTTTATAGATGACATTCTGATTTACTCAAAAACCAAGGAGGATCATGAGGAGCATCTAAGAACTGTACTAGAGACCATGTGAAAGGATAAGCTCTATGAAAAGTACAGCAAGTGTGAGTTATGGTTGAAGGAGGTCTCATTCTTGGTCCATTTCATCACAAGCACTGGGATATCTGTGGATCCCTCCAAAACAGATGCAATTGAGGGATGGTTGATTCCAACATCGGTAACAGATATTCGTAGCTTCCTGGGGTTAGCTAGATATTTTCAATGATTTGTGAGAAATTTATCACGATTGTCCAACCCTCTTATCAAGATAACTCATAAGGAAGTAAAGTTTTCTTGGAGTGATGAATGCGAAGAAAGCTTCATGGAGTTAAAAAGGAGGCTTATCCCTGTGACCGTTCTCACTTTACTCACAAGTGGAGAACTTTTTGTTGTATTCAGTGATGTTTCGAAGAAGGGCATGGGATGTGTGTTGATGAAAAATGACAAATTCATTGCCTATGCTTCAAGGAAATTGAAATTTCATGAACAAAACTATCCAACACATGACCTTGAGTTGGATGTAGTGATCTTCGCTTTGAAAATTTGGCAGAATTATCTCATTGGGGAGAAATGTGAAATAAATACAGACCACAAAAGCCCCAAGTATATATTCACACAGAAAGAGTTGAACATGTGCCAATGAAGATGGTTAGAGCTGATCCAATACTATGACTGCCCAATCCATTACCACCCAGGGAAAGCGAACAAGGTGGCGGATGCCCTAAGTAGAAAGGACCCAGCGATTCTATCATTGATGAGAATTGAAAAGGATCCAATCTTCTTAGATTTTATGAAGATAGACATGGGAATCATAAATAAGGGAACATAATCAATCCTTTCACAAATGATTGCTCAACCGTTACTTTTGGAAAGGTTAAAGGATTCTCAAAAGAATGATGTGGGAATTCAGGAAAAAGTGGAAGCTATCGGAAAAGGGAAATCCTCGGAGTTTAATGTTAATGAATAATTAATTATGAGATTTGGGAAAAGAATATGTGTTCCATCAAGTTTGGAGCTGAAGAAGGAACTTTTGGATGATGCACATAGTTCAAATTTCTCTATTCACCCAGGAAACACAAAGATGTATCGAGATCTCCAAGATCATTATTGGTGGGATAATATGAAGGAGGTTGCTGAATATACATCAAAGTGTCTGGTGTGTCAGCAAATGAAGGTATAGAGGAAGAAGTCTAAGGGGATTATGCAACCATTGACCATACTATAATGGAAATAGGAGAACATCACCATAGACTTTGTCACGAGACTTATGAAGACATCCAAAGGCAAAAATGCAATCTGGTTTATTGTGCATCATCTTACAAAGGCTGCACACTTCATTTATATTCAGGATTATTTCTCATTGGATCAACTATAATGGATATATATCAAGGAAGTGGTAAGGATGCATAGATTTCCACTATCTATTATGTCTGAACAAGATCTAAGATTCACCTCTAAGTTTTGGAAGAGTCTTCAACATGCTCTGAATACTGAACTGAATTTCAGTACAACCTATCATCCTCAAACTGATGGCCAATCCAAGTGGACTATCCAAACACTTGAGGATATATTGAGAGCGTACTCAATGGACTTTAAAGGATGATGGGATAAACATCTTCCTCTGGTTGAGTTCTCTTATAATAATAGTTTCCACTCGATCATCCAAATGGCACCATATGAAGCCCTATATGGGAAGAGTTTCATAACACCAGCATGTTGGGATGAAGTTAGTGAGCATAAGCTTCTAGAACCAGAAATGGTCGATGAAATGGTGGAGAAGGTGAAAACCATTCAGCAGCATATCAAGGCAGCCCAGAGTTGACAGAAGAGTTATGAAGATAACCATTGATGAGACCTTGAGTTTAAATTTGGAGACATTTTATTTCCATACATATCTCCTTGGAAGAAGTTTTTGAGGTTTGGAAAGAAAGGTAAGTTAAGCCCAAGGTACATCAGCCCCTTCGATATTCTTGATCATGTCAGGGTTGTGGCCTATCGACTAGCACTTCCACTTACCATGGTCAAATTACATGATGTCTTTCATGTATCCCTCTTAAGTAAGTACATACTGGACCCTTCACATGTACTCTCTTCATAGGTGGTACAGTTAGAGGATGATCTTTCTTATGAGGAGAAACCAATGAAGCTCTTAGATTGTAGAGAAAAAGTTCTATGAAATAAGACAATTCCCCTCATCAAGTGTTTTGGTGAAACCACAAGTTTGAAGAAGCGATGTGGGAATCGGAGGAAATGATGAAGTAGAGTTACCCACATCTGTTTTAGTGTGGGAAAAGGAAATTTTGAGGGTGAAATTTCTTAAGGGGGAAAGATTGTAACGACCCAAACTTTCATTAATGGAAATCCCTCTTGATCTAATTAAATGTCTCTTTATGTAAAAAGTTAATATAAAATTTCAACTTCTTTGGGTTTATGTTTTTGGATTTTAAAATAATATTAATAATTTTTATTGTTGCTAATATAGTCATTGAAAAGTGATCACATGATTAGTATAAATATAGGGCCTTAACAAATCCAATTTACTCAGACAAAGGAAGCAATGGCCTCATCCAGTAGACGTGCCCCGTACGAAGCCCTTTTGTCAGAGCTCAGAAAGTAGTTTTTGTCTTTTGGATTCTCTCTTGACCAATCCCAAGCCGACCTTGAATATTTTAAACTCAAGTAGAAACGCCTACGAGAGAAGTGGAAGTTGATAAAGATTACCACCCAAGCAATGTTATCTGAGCCACCCCAAGAGTTTGTCATCATCACACACCTTACTATTCGGTCTTATGCGGGTGTTATAAGGGGTTATGTAACAAGGAATTAGAATTATAGTTATGTACATTATTTTTGTATATAATAATGAATATACTTTCATTTTGTTATTGTTACCTTGTAAATAGTTTTTAAAGCATAAATAGTATTTTTAGTTAATGTTCAAGTAACAAATCTATTTTGGTGAATTAATGGATTTTTGAATTAAATAATATTTTAATAAAATATTATTATTGTTATTAAATTAATTTTTATTAAATATAAATGATCATATAATTTTATAAATTCAATTGTAATTTTTATTAAGGTTTGAAAGTCATTTTTGTCAAAACCCATGAAATTTTGATAAATATCAGTTGTTATTTTAAAAGTGAAAATTAACATCTTTAGAAAATTATTTAGATAAAATTAATATTATTTCTAGAATCAGGATGTCGAAATTATACAATGGTGAATTTTTCATAATTTTCTGAGACAGTCAAATTTTTGTGTTAAATTTAAATACCGTTTAAATATATAATGTGTTTTATGACATCATAATGACCCAATAGTGTTGTAATAAAATACTATAAACTTTATGTTCAGAAAATATATGTTTTAACATTAAAATAATTTTATTTTGGGTTTTTTTGATTAATTTTACAAAGCTTTAGTGGACCCTTCAAGACTTATTAGACATTTTGTCTTTTTAAATTGTTTTCCTTGCGAGTATGACTCACCTCCACATAAGCTACCCCATTATTTTAAGAAGTTAGAACTTTTTCCTTATAAAATATTTTTTTCCACTTCCCTTTTCCAAAAACCATGAGATGGTTTGTGGTCTGGATTAGTTTATTTTGAGGTGTCCCAAACCTAAATAATAAAGAATTCCCTCACCTTTCATATATAAACCCACACAAGCTCCCACTTCCTCCTCACTCAAATCCTTTGGAGTTCATCCAAACCATTCCCTCCTATCTCTATAATCCTCCCAATGTTCCCCAAGCTCCCAAGAAGCCTCTCTCAAGCCTCTCTCAAGCCTTTGGAAGCACACTTCCAAGTAAGGGTTTTTTCTTCCTTTCTCATTTTTGTCCAATATTATTTAAATTGTTATTTCCTTTTAATTTCTATTATAAATGTTTGGGTATGGTTTATAACCTACCCAATACTGCCTTATTAATTTTTTAATAATGTGATACCCCTTTATCTCTCATTAAATGCCTCCCATGTACACCCGTTACTATGCCAAAATTCCGAAGGAATTTCTCTCTCCTCATTTACATTCAAACAATTATTTTGTATCATGAATCTAAATTCCATTAAATTTGTTGGTACATGTATCTATATGACTCCCTTACTGTACATGTCATTTAAATATGATGAGACACCTCTTTCTCACTCATCAACCATTTTTATGAGTTCTTATGTCACGCCTTTATGCTTCCAAAATTGCAACGCGCTTTTCCAAGCCAAAGTCATTGTGTAGTAAATACCATGCCCATTTCTCTATCAAGAGTATTGACCTTTATGCACATTTACATATTGTTTAAATAGTTTCATTATGCATTCCACATTTTTTTTATCATGGAATAAATGATTATGTTGAATTATTCAATGTTTTATGATCCATGTGGCACACTTATTCATGAAATGAAATGTTTAAGAAGGGTGTGCCCTGATAGCGCTCCAATGCATTGGGTAAAGTATAGTATCATGATACGTCATTTGAAATGAGTGTTTTCTCATGCTAATTCAAGTGCAATGAGGGTTTACTCGTGCTTCATGTGAAATGAGGGTTTACTAATGCTCTATGTGTAATGAGCCTTGGCTCATGATAATTCCATGTTAAGTGTTGTTTCCACATTTACACGTTATGATTATCATGATTTATCATGCCTTTATTTCTATGCTTCTCTTTTTCTCTATTGATATTCCTATTGTCTAACATGTATTGTATTCATCATGTTATTCCATGATTATTCCCTTACTGGGCTTTATAGCTCACCCTTTTCTTATGCATGTCTTCAGGTTATGCCATGCAATGCTAAGTATAAGTGAATATAGTGGTCATGTAAAGGAAGTTTTCAATAAAGATGTTGTTTTTCATGTTTTAAGTTGTTATTTAATGATCCTAAGCCCCAAATACACTATAACTCTAAATCTTCTATGTTGTATCAAATAAAGTTTATGTAATAAATTGTGTTTAATTGTGTAATAAAAGACCGGGGTTGTCATAGTGTTGGTTCTTTAGGGAAAATAATCCCCCAAACCTTTTCTAATCCCATTTTATTTATTGTCAGCCTTTAGTGACTTGGGGATGTCACCTAATTTTAGTTTCACCTCCACTGCTTCCCAATCCAATGGGTGAGGGGTGGAATGTTGCAATCTTTATCATTCTTATTTGGTCTATATTTTATATTTGTATGTTATAAATGATATAGAAATGTCATAACTTGAAATTTATAGCATAAAAATATGTATCTAACCTCTTTGTGCTGAAATCCAAGTTATCAGGGTGGTTTAGGTATAAAAAGTGCTCTAAGAAACTTCTATGTGTTTTTTCATCTCATTATCATGGGTTTATCCAATGAGTATATCATATCATGCATTAGCAGTGAGACTTCCCACTAGGATTTCATTATTAATTTTATGTTGATTATTTACAAAATTGATTAAAATGGTAAATTTTTTAAATTATTATTTTAAATATTTTCATTTATGGTGATTTAGAGTTTTCTAAGGGGTAAGTTTCTAAATAGTGATGATTAAATTTTGTTTTTTTCTATTTATAGAGAATGGAACCAGTTAACATCATATAAAGTATTAATAAGATGCCACAAAAATGTGGTTTCACCTAAGAAATATGTGAACCAAAAACTTTTCCAGAGCATCATTTAGGATTTTCAAGACATTGATATAGGAACTCGAAATGACGAACCTCAATAAGTGGATCATTTTGTGAAATTTTAGTAAAAAAATCTACCAATCTTTCAGAGGTATTAAGAACCTGAAAATGTATAGGTGGGAATCAATATAATGAATAGAACCATTGATTTCCATGGTACATAATTTGAGATAAAATTCAAGTTACTTGTGTATATGTTAGAATATATTTCATACCAATAGTTGGATTTAGTTATACAATCTAGATTCGTACAATGTCTTATATGGGAGGAATTTGAATAAATGTTCAACAAAAAATTATATCCTCACACATTCAAGAAATCCCAAACATAGGATTTCTCAAGATTAAAGAAATAGAATCTATCTATGATGGAGTATATAGTTATGTTTATGAACATAGTCCATTTTTCTTCATAGGTAGTTTCTAGTGTGTTCTTGAAGGAATAAACCTTTGAATCAGGATTGAAACTATAGATTCATTCTAAAATAGTTGTACTCTGTATTACTAACTATACAGAGATGGTTAATAGGGAAATAGTAGTGGAAAGGGATATTATTGGGAATCATATGGGGAGAAAGTATGTATGTCTCCATGAGAAAATATGGGAACATTAATGATGGGAACAAGTTCAAGAAGGACGCTTATTCCTAAGGATGTGGTTCACCTCAAATTAAGACCATTGAATCAGTTAACTTTCCTCCAAAACCCAATATCCAACCTAATTGTTTCTAGTGTGGTTATTTTTCTTATATTAATGTGGAATATATGACACCACCTCAAGCTTTTCATAATTTTAATTGGATGGTAAATCACCATCATTATTGTATTAGCACTCCAAAATATAATGTTGGAGTTACATCTTAGGTTTCTCAGATATCTTATGGTTCAACTTGAGGACCTCACCAGAATAAATCTCATCCTTATAACCAAGTGATCCAAGGTGATTCTAAGAACACCATGAATCCTAAGGCAATACAGTCATAACAAGGAATAAAGGATCAACGGGGACCAAGTAATAAATTGTATGGTGATGAGAAGATGATTATGGATGATCAATCTAGTCCTTTGATGGTGTGACATACTTTTCATTTGAATAATACTCTTATGTAATCCTTGTTTAATATAAGCATATCCCACTCTTTTATTTATTCCATTGTGTTGTTCATATGGGATTACATGTGGAAATTATCCCTTCTATCTTGAAACTTCAATCACCTATCGGCCAATGAGAGTGTCAATCCTTTAAGTGTGCAGTGTGCTTTATAACTATCGATGGGGTTAAGTTTTTTTGGGATTTCTCTATTATTTAAATTAAAATTTATAGATTGGTTTTGGTAATGGATTGGTTGACATCCTTCAAATTCCGCATCAACTGTTATTCCAAACAAGTTAGTTTCATATCTTCGAATGGTGTTGAACATATCTTTAGAGGAGATTGGGATTTGAATGCAAGAAGATAAGGACCTTTGGTATTAGTGGTTGGGACTATCTCCTATCAATTAGTAATATTTACTCTGGAATCTATTTGTGCAATTGAACATAGAGATTTTACATCCATCATGGATCATTTTTCAGATGTCTTCCCCAAAAAATTCTCTAGGTTCCCATATGAAATATAAATGAAATTTAAGATTGATATCCTACAAGGGAACCATCCTATTTCAATTCCATCCTATAGGATAGAACAAATATAATTAAGGTAATTGAAATTTCATATGGAAGAGTTGGAAATAAAAGGTTTCTCTCACCCTAGTACGTCTCTATGGTAAGCATCTATTATTATTATAAAAGAGGATAGAACTCCACAGTGTTGTGTGAATTATCATAAGCTAAACCGAGTTACGATAAATAATTGGTATCATATTCCCCAAATTTAAATTTTTTTTATCAATTGAATTGATCCACAAGGTTATATAATATTTATTTATGATTTGGTTATAATTAACTTTGAGTTATAAAGGGGGATATTCTAAAAAATATTTCTAGAGTAGTTTTGGCCATTATGAATATGTGGTTTTTCCCTTTGGTCTGATAAATGAAACAGCAGTGTTTATCGAATTGATGAATTAGATCTTTCAAATGTATCTTGACTCTTTTGTAGTGGTATTCATTGATGATATTCTGATATATTCTAGAACTAAGTTTTATCATGAAAAACACTTATTCATAGTGTTGGGTATATTGTGGGAACATCAATTTTATACTAAGCTTTCAAAGTGTGATTTATAGATACAAGAGGAATATTTATTTGTCCATGTCATTTTAGAATTAAGAGTCTAGGTAGATCCAAAAAAGGTAGAATTTTTTATCTCCTGGAAACCACCAAAGAATGTTTTTGAGATACATAGTTTCCTATGGTTAAAAGAATATTACTAATGCTTTATTTAGGATTTTTCACAACTTGTATCACCAATAACATCTTTGAAAATGAAAGGTGTTCATTTAAAATGGATAAATAAGGTCCAAAAATATTTTTAAGAGCTTAAGGTTCATATTACATCATCACCTATACTTAATTTTTCAGAATCAGAATAAGGCTACATGGTTTACTGTGATGCATCTAGTTCTAGGTTTGGATGTGTTCTCATGCATGGAGATCATGTTATAGCTTATGGATCATGATATTTATGGTTTCCTAAGAATAATTACTCAACACTTGATTTGGAGTTTTTAATTTTATTACATACCTTTAAAAATTGGCATCATTATCTTTTTGGTGATAAATTCACAGTGTTTATAGATCATAAGATATTGAAACACATTTTCTCAAAAATAGATTTGAAACTATGACAACGAAAATGGAAGGAATGACTTTATATATTTGACTTTAACTTGATGTATACATTGGGTAAAGGGTTCTCTATGGATGAAGCATTGAGTATAAATTCATATAAATGGTTGGTTAAGGAGACTTCGGATCAATGGAAGCTAACGTCTATCATAGTTGATATTCATCTAGATTGTTTTGAGCAAGGTGACAGTGCAATTTTCTTTCCGGTTTCTTTTATTACTAATTTAGTTGAGAATATTAAATATTCTTAGAAATATAATCCTAAATTTCTAATAATGAGGTCAAAACTCAATGGTGTGGAGACCATTAAGAGGTGGATGCTAGCTGAGAATTATGTATTTCATTTTCGAGATTGGATTTGGTTTCCTCCAAATTATCATGAATAGGTTATTTTGGCATACCACCATTCAAGATGGTCTGTTCATCCTAGAATTCATAAGATGTATAAGGCATTGAGAGAATCATATGGTGGGATAGCATGAAAATAAAGGTGGTAGAGTTTTTCTTGAGATGCCTCACCTATCAATAGGTCAAGGAAGCACACTAATGGCCAGCTAGTATGTTTCAATCTTTATTTATACTCATGTGGAAATGGAACTAGATAACTATGGATGTTTTTGCTAATCTAACAATAATTATTTGGAAACATGATGCCATATGGGTGATTATGGATTGGATCACGAAGTCATCTCACTTCATTCCAACTCATGAAACCAATACCGTGGAATAATTGTAATAAATATATATTCAGTAATTTTTAAAGATGTATGGAATTCCAATTTCAATTGTGTTTGAACATGACCCCAATTTTAAATTCTATTTTTGAAAGTTTTTGCAGCAATCCCTCAAAACCTAATTGACCATTAACACAACTTATCATCCCCAAATTGATGGTCAGTTAGAACAGATGATCCAAATGTTAGAATACATTCTTATAGATTGGTTATGTATTTTGGAGATTTATGGGATGATTATATAACATTATTTCATATCTCATACAATAAAAATTATCAATCCTCGACACATATGGCTCATTTTAAATATTTTTATCATCGTCCTTTTCATTCTACACTTTTTTGGGTGGAATCAGGGGATATTTCACTTATCAGACCTATCATTGTGCATAATATAATAGATAAAATGTATATGATCAAAAAGAAAATGGTGATGACTTATAGATTTTATAAATAGTATGTGGATATTCATCATTGAATGTTAACATTTTAGGTGGGTGGTCATGATTTCTAGAGATTATTTCCAAGGAAGGGCATATTTTTTTGGTAAGTAATCAGAGTTTTCTCCTCAATACATTGGCCCTTTTAAGATAATTTAATGATTTGGTTATGTGTATTATCAATTGGCTCTACCACCATAGTTCATTTATGTGTAAAATTTGTTTTATGTATCTCAATTGAAGAGGTTATATCCTAATCCTTATCATGTCATTTGATAGGACCATGTTGATCTTGATTCAGATGCTATGTTGAATCATGTATTGATAAAGATTATGGATAATAAATAAAATCTCTTACATAGGAAAAGTATTGGTTTTTATGAGTTTTATGGAAACATGGTCAGATTTAGGAAGTGACATGGGAACATGAGAAGGAGATGATAGAACAGTGGTTCTAGATCTTCTAAATCAATGTAAGTCCCCCACTTTCAGAGGGTAGAAAGACTAATGGTGGGGAGAATGTAATACCCCCGGTTTCAGATAATTTAAAATTTTATTATGTATTTCGATCATATATAATACTTGGGTTTACTTTTTAGGAGTTTATAGATAGTTTAAGTGTTTTTAATGGTACATGGTTAGTGTAAATTGTATACTATCTCCAAGAAACTACATAGGTTGATGTTGGGAGTCACTAGGTAGGCACACAATTAGAGCACAGTTTACCCAAACCATGAACATACCAGGAGAATCCATGTGAGTAGAGAGAGTTGGATAATCATGTTTAGCACATGTTTTGTAAAACCATTTTATCTAACCATGAAAGGTTATGGCCTTGAGGAAGTATCACTACATGTTTGTCACACGGTTTGTCAAATCATGCATCACAAATCATGTCAAAACCTGGGTAATGTCCCGAAGTATTCAAATAGTTGGCACATGGTTTTATAAATTGTGTATTCTAACTATGATACATGTAGTTAATGATCCAAAAATTAATCTTTTATTTGGATTAAGTCCCAAACCCCCTCATTTTTATCCTGTTATACCAGAATATCAAACTCTTCTCCTCACATAGGCTTCCTTGAAGATTCCCTTTAGCCGGGAAGAAAATTTTGATGAATCAAAGTGTGTTGGAGATCTAAAATCAATGGAAAGTCTATGTTTTCTATATTTCTTCTTATATCTACTCATCACCTCTCACCTAGAATGTTAGATCTTTTTTCTATATATATATATATTCTTTTTTATTCTTTTTTGATGATATATTGTTGGATATAATGAAGGAAATAATATTTTAAGGCCAAATATGGAGGTTTTGTGTGTTGTTCCTTGATTTATTTAACTTTTATATGGTAGGTGGCTTCTCTATCATTCTACTCATTTTATAACTTGAAGGATTGGTTTTTAAATTCATTTCTCTTTGATTTTTTTGTAAAATTATCTTGGTTTTAGTACCTAAATCCTTGGTTTTAGAGAAATTCTCATAAGTTGTAGGATAAAATTCTTGAAATAAAGTGGTTTTCAAAATTAATTTTTATGTGGAATAATTTCATATGAAAACTCAGCATATATAGTGGCATGTGTTCATATACAATTAGTACAGATCATGTTTATAATTGTTACCATCAATAATGAAAACATGGTACGGGTCATGGATGGAAGTTCCACCATCAAATTAGTTTACTAAGAGACATTTTAGTGAATATATGACTCACCACTCATGAGTATAGGTAGGTTCATGGTGTAATGAATGTGTGTGTGAGAGAGATTGAGTGCAAACATGGGATTTTTATGAAAATTGGTAATAAATTTTGATAAAACCTTGTTTAATGTTTTGTTTAATGTTTTGTTTACATGGAAATTATTTATGGATTTATAATAAACTATTTATTTTTTATCTTTAGTTTTATTATAAAATGTGCTAACATGTTCTTATACTAATGGAATTTTTTGGGGAAGTCTTTGGGGATTTCCTACTAAATTTATACTCACTCGCTAATTGGGAACTTTATTGTGTTTATAGATATTGTGTATTGAGATATAAGGGAATAGTATCTCATTTCTCTAGCAGTGCATCATGATGATTCCTCCTTAGTTCAGTGTTTAAATCTTGGAGTTATCTATTAGTGTTGTTGGTGAGTTACACATTGGAGTTGCTGTATTTGGTTGTCCTTTGGTTTAATTTATAATCTTTTATTACTTTTCAATGCTACTCTATTGTTATCATCTATGTTTTCCTTTTTATTTGTATTTTTATTACTCAGAAAACATATAGTTTTTTTGGTTTGCTGTATTTTGTCTCTTTTGATTGTGTTAGTTCTTTAGGGAAAATTGGCCCCCGACCTTTTTCTAATCCCTTGGAATTTATTTTCAGCCTTTGAGTCTTAGGGATGTCACCTAAGGTTAGAGGAACCTTTTCATCTTCCAAATACAATGGGTGAGGAATGGGATGTTATAATTTGGATGGTTATTAGAGATATGAAATGGTGAGGATTTTGTGGGTTTGGTAGGGAAACAATATTTATCAAACCTAGTGTGTGGTGTAAAATAGGAGATCAACTAAGACATGGGTTTTTAGGGACTCTATAATATGATGTAATAACCTTAAGCTTACTAAACACCCTTGGTAAGGTAATATTAATTACAAGGTAGAGACCTGTAAGAGGTACATGCATCATATTTTTTTCACTTATGGATAAATTAATGTGGTTTTAGGGAAGTTAAAATTAATATAATTAATAGATATAAAATAAAATTCCATGTTCTAAGATTAGGTATTTGTTTCATGCTAGTGACTTATGTTAAGGTTTTATGGATGTGTGAGGGTATTATTTAAATTCTCATTATTATTACTTCAATTATCTCAAGGTGTTTTTGTTTTAGTTTTTCCCTAAGTTGTGAGTTAATTATTATTTGCATTGATTTTTATATATGACTCTATAAATACATATATTTATTTATTTATATTCTTGTATTGTTTAAATGGTGACAAGGATGGTATAAAATTTAAAATCTAAGAATCAATGACCTTCACCTAAAGTAAATTGATAAAGGAAACCTTGAAAATATTGAAACCAACTTCATGTTTTTTGATATTTTTCTTAAAGTGTATAATTTGAGTATTTACCTTGGCACATTCCTGAAAATTTTTGATATGTTAGTAACCTAAAGACCTTTGAATTAGATCATATGAATTGTTTCCGTCTCATTTTTTGTATAACATGCCATGTTTTAATCGATATTTTCTATTTTTTAAGTCAAACAAGTGGATACATGTTAGAAAAATAGCATTTTGGGGTTATATAATTTGAACTGGAAATATAATTAAAGCATTAAATTTTTTCTACTCTGATATAAATTAGTTATTAATAGAACCATTCTTAATTTGGTATGTCAGTCATAATGTTTAGTATATATTAAATTTATTAGGGTTTTTAGTTGTTTTAATGGGAAGCAAGTTAAATTTTAATTTTATAATGGTTAAACTATAAATATCATGTTATGCATGATAAGTTAAATTGTCTAATTTATTGAGTAATTGAGTCTATTTAGTTGGTAATGAGGTTTATTTGGAAATTTTATTTTCCATTTTATCATGATGATATTGAGAAAATTTTCCATGTTGTGTAATAATGTTTGTAATGATTCTTATTAATGTTTACTTGACTTTCCTAAAAAATTATGTTCTTGTTGGAAATATGTTTTCTATAAATGGTATATTTTATCTTAATGGAGGCTATATATATTTTAAAAGTGGTCTTATAAAATGGTTTAGGATTTATTTATAAAGTTTGTTTATTGATAACTTGTTTGAAGTAAAGATTAACCATTTTTCATTTAAATGGTTTTTAGAAAATTGAAGTTTTAAGGGAAAACTTGTGGTTGATTTTCATAGTTTTGAATGTGTGGGTTTCAAGGGAAGTATTCATGTTTAAAATTAATTCTTTTTTATATTATTTTGAGAATTATTTAAATTGGTGAAATTTATCCAAAGTCATTTTTTGTTTTCTTAAAGGGTATTGTGACAGAATTAGACCCACACACTCAAATCTAGTGTCAAAATAAAATTCTTTACAAAATGTATTTAATACTGAAAAAAATTGACCCAAACATAACCATAATTTTTAAAAAATCATTCATATTTATTGATCCACAACACCCCCAAGACATTTTTAGGTTCATGTCTTTAGATAATTAAGACAACTCATATATATATAAAAACTCATATTATTCTTTTCCAATGGAAAATTTTATACTGAAGAAAACTCTCTATATGCTACACATGCATCACTCAAATATGGACCTCACAATCGATCCTACTTGTCCTTAAGACTTGTGAAAAAAATTAAAATAGTGGTGAGAATAAAAATCATAGTAATGGTTTTTAAAAAGGTAGGGATATGTTAAACCTTTTAAAAAACTTTATAATAACTTTTGAAAAAATAATTTCATTTAATTTATAAAAACTTTTAACTTTGATATGACATTTATTTAAACATAAAATCACTATTTCACCAAAAAATGGTTTATAAAATAGTTCAATAAACAGATATAAAGAAATAATAGTAGTTTTGAATTTTTCTTAAATAAGACATGAAAATATTGAAGTAATACATTCTTTCTATTAAAATAAAAAATGCATTTAATTTTAATAACACCATGTATTTTTCTTAAAACACAAAAACTTTATCCATTAAATGGTAAAAAATACCCATTTTTTCTTAAAATTTACTATTTTCATGAAATCTAAATATGTTCAACAACTTATTACAAGCATAGAAAAAATCTTAAATTATATTGGGGCACTAAATTCATCATTATTCATAATAAAATCACCTGACTGGATAATTCAAACATTCTATTAGGAGAAAAAATATCATTTACCTCACTTAATTGGAGAAATTAACTAAATCACTTTATCAAAGTAGTTAACATTGCTACTTCATAAGAGTATTTAACTCTGTTACATCATATAATTAATTAAATTTATCACTTAATATGAGTAATTAGCTCTATCACATTACCCAATTAATTGTAAGTTTTTAACAGACCCAACTATCACATATTGTACGTAGTCCCTTAAGGGTTTGGGTTTACTCACCAATCCTTAATTTCATAAAATATTCCCAAGTATCGTGTCTTAAAATCAAAAAAAAATATTAACATTCACTTTTCTTTTATATTTTAAAATCAAAATATTTAATATCCTTCAATTTTCATTATAAATATCTTAAAATCATCCATAAAAATGAGTGTTTTTAAATTAATCTGTGAAAGGAAATTATCTCAAAAAAAACATATCACTTTTATGGAAATTCATTTAAACATCATTTTAAAATCCATAGACAACATCATATAAAATCAGTCCATAAGAGTAAAACCATTTTAGTTGCATCATGAAACTTTGATAAAAAAAATTAAAGAATATTTTGATAGAACACAGTCTTTATAACATTAAATAATCTTTTCAAATATAAACCACCAAGGGTTCATTTTAAAATATCTTTCAAAAAGATATTTTAAAAATAACCCAAGATGAGGGTTCTTTCATAAAAATTATTTTTTTTATAATAAAACATTGAGAAAGAGAATCATTGAATAAAAAATAATTTTAAAATAAATATTAATCCATTAAATTAAAAAATGTGAGTTAGAACTCCATAAAACACTAAAAACAGTTTTTTAAGAGGGGATTTTATTTAAAATAAACTATGGACCAAAATGAGTTTTATCTTCTAAAAATAATTTTAAAAAAATTAGAGAGATGATTGAAAATTTTATAACAAAAACTTTAAAAACAGCCCCATTACCTTAATTCCAAAATCTAAATCTCATTCTCCTTATAAATCACATTATTAATAGATCCTTAAAGGTTTTTCCTTTAAAGTTCTTCCTTGTGAAAAACTCTCAGACCTCACTCTACCAATGTTTCTGAAAAAATATTTTTTGTTTTTGGGGACCTAATATGGAACTTAAAAGATATTTAACCCTTTATGTGTGTGCTCCTTTAATATCCTACCTCATTCATGCATCCGTAATTAAATATATGGTTTATAAATGATTAATAGTAAGCATGAATGGGATGATTCACAAACCCTTTATTTACTACAAGTATGATAATATCTATTTTATAGAAATACCTAGATAAAATTTAGTTTTCTGTTATTTATATCACACACTACACTACCTCGCAGCATTAATTTCTTATATTTGAACATTTAAATATTAAGCAGATGCATGAATTAACATATTTGGAAACACTTGGGATCATGCTAATATTATACCTAGTTCGATCTCTTAATATTCCCATAAAATATTTTATAAAGTCCAAACACACAACATTCATAGAGGATAAGTACTCACTAGATTATAGAGTAAGTTGAATACTATTATCGGAGAATATTGGTTTTATAAATAATGATTAGTAAATTATTTTAAAATTATCTAATATTTTCTAATAAAATCGGCTTGAAAATTGATGGAATAGGATTTCCCAAAAAAATATATAAATATATATCTATTTATATTTCCTCAAGTTCACTTTTGGGGAAGAATAGAATGAAAATTTTTGATACCTTATAAAATAGTTCATGTGTGACTTTTAAATATCATGAATAGTTCCCACATAAACCGATCCCACATTCATTTCTTGGTCAAAAACATCATCCTTCATATATGGAAATTAGATAGTAAATGGATGATAAAGTCCATCAAGTTTCTACTATTTCCTTAATCCCATCATGCTGCCCTACATGTATGGAAGCTAATCATCCACTGCCCCTTCATACTAAATCACGCATTTTTTCTTGACCCGTACGCAACTAAAATTTACATAATGATCATCCTTCTCTTACACGAGACACAATGACCTTCACGTGAGCTAGGATTTACCTTTACATATCCAGGTTACCCTTACACAAAGTTCAATTTATATTCACATGATATTGAACTTACCTTTATGTAGAGAAGGTTTTTAACCTAATGTAGTCTATTATCTAAGGAGTAACCCTGACGCAAGTTTCTATTGAACTTGGCATGACAACTTCACTTGACCTTAATGTTTCCAGTCACTTCACTTATATGTAGAGACTTTACCCTTATGTGAGTCTACCTCTTAACTTTATGTATATTATAAAAATATAATATTACCTATATGCAACATGTATTTTAACTTTATATAAAATCACTTATACATATAGAATTTTAATTGTAAAATTTTATAGATTTCAACTTTTACAATATAATTATAATTTTATAAAATATTAATACTTGTAATATATTAACTCATTCTTAAAATATTTTATATATTCATACATATTTACTTATATATTCTATTTCTTATGTATCTTAAACAAAATTCTTAATTTATTATAATTATCATAATAATTATTACATTACAATTAAAATTTAAATTTATCATTATTTATCATTATATATCAAATAATTTCAATAAATAATTAATTTTATAAACACTCAACTATAGAATATCCTTCCAAAATAAATATAAATATGGTTAAAGAGTAAATATTGAAAATCAAACATATATTACTTCATATTTAATAAAAATATATTTTTTATATTATATCTTATATAATAAAGAAAATACAAATATATTTAAAGTCGTACTTTTATTAATTGAATGTTTAAAATCAAGACATAATGTTTTTTATTTTAATTGAATCCTTTCAAAACATTAAATCAATAAAATATAAATTTAATACCAAAATAAAATTCATTTTAAGTGATTAAAAATTTCTTTTACTTTCATTAAACGTTTTTTAAACTCTATGAAATAACTTTGAGAAATCTCATTATTTACCTTTATAAACATCCATATAGAATTATCACAAATATCCAAACATATTTAATAAACTCTTTAAATATTGAATGAACATAAAATATTTAATCATATCTTCATAAAATTATTTATAAATATCAATATTGATCCATATATTTAACTTAAATAACCATTTATAAAATTTACAATAATAAAAAACATATTAATAAAATATAATTAACCTTTAAATAAAACATTTTTAAATGATAAATTAAACATAATAATTTCTATTATTCGAGGCATAAAATAAACATATATACATTTTAAAATAAATATTGCTTGAATAAACATAAATTTAAAATATAAATATTAATAAAACAAAAATTGGTATATTATTGAAATTAACTAGGTTGTCACATTTTATTAATATATTTTAATTCGGTAAACATTTTCATCATATATTTATTTATAAGGGGAATATATATACTAAATCCCAGGGTGTTACTTTCCCCCCTTAAATAAATTATCTCCTCGTAATTTTTAATTTGTTCTTAGAAAATTGGGTATATCAAGATAAGTAATATTTAAGATATTACTTAAAAACATAGTATTTATTAATTAAATATTTCTAAAATCATGTATTTATCATTATAAGACTCATAATTTTGAATTATCTTACCAATGAAAACCTTTATAGGGGAGCGATATTTTATATATAAGTTGTGATAGATTTTTATTCCTCATGCTTGAGATGAGGAATTATTTTACTATAAAGGTAGAGAATATACTAACTTGATTTCTTCTCAACCTTTAGGAGTGTTTTGATATGTTTTTAACCTCTAAATCATCTCATATTCTAAATAATGAATAACTATGCTGAATTTTTCATGCTTGAAGCATGAAAATCAATATTTAATGGATCATAATATTCACAAAAGAATGACCAGTTATTCTCCCTATCTCTAGACAATTACTAAAACCAAAATAGTAATGCAATAATATTAAATAAAATCATAATAAACCATCTTATGAATAGAATAAAACCCAGGATGTATTTAACTATGTAACCTTATATTAAACCCTTTGGGTTTTATCTCTAATCCCCAAAGATGACCATAATTATACTTAACGTACTTAACTTTAAGGTTATAGAAGACTTATATAATATTATCCAAAACCAATATATTAAATTCAGAATATTTCTAAATATTTTAAATGATTATCATATAATAATATCATAACCTCTAAAGTTATCTAAATCCTTTCTCGAATACCAACTGTGATGACTTAAAACCCAAACACTCATATTTAGTGTCAAAAACAAAAAACATTACATACTATCATTTAAAACAAAAACAAGCGACTCAAAATTAATCATTAATTACACAAAATCATTAATCCTGATAAGGTCTCACTACTCCCAAGACATTTTAGGTTCATATAAATAGAGAATTAGGACAATTCATACATATAAAAACCTATATTTTTTATTTATAATGGTAAATATCCTACTAAAGCAAACTATCCAGATGATACACCTGCATCACTTAGAGGTAGACCTAATAATCAATCCTACTCATCCTTAAGCACTGTGAAAAAACATTTCAAAACTTGGGGTGAGCTCAAAAAGCTCAATAATAGGTTTTAAAAAGGTAAGGATCAGTTAAAACTTTAAAAACCCTGACAATAACTATTGAAACAAATATTTCCTTTAATTTATAAAAGCTATTAACTTTCATAAAACATTTATTTAATAATGAAATCACTCTGCCACTTGAAAAGGGTTCATAAAATATTTTTATAAACATGTATAATGAAAAATAATATCTTTTAATATTACTTAAATAATACATTAAAATATTGAAGTAAGACATTCTTTCTACTAAAATAAAAAATCCTTTTAATTTTAATAACACCAGGTATTTTTATTAAAACACAAAACCTTTATCCGTAAAATGATAAAAATTACTCATTTTTCTCAAAATAATTTTTTTTTATATTCTAAATATTTTCAATAAAACTTATTAAAAAAATAAGAAAAATCATAAAATAAACTTGGGGAACTAAATTAATTATCATTTATAATGGAATCACCTAACCAAATAATTCCAACATTCTATTAGGAGTAAATTATATCAATTAACTCGATCATTTCATAGTATAAACTAACTCATTCACATCACAGGAGTGGATAACTTTATTACTTCATAGGTTTAATTTACTTTGTTACATTACCCAATTAATTGGAGGGATTTAACAAACCCCCCCATAAAATATTTCACATATTCTCTTAAAGTTTTGTGTTTATTACCCAATCCCTACATTCATAAATAATACCCAAGTATCATGCCATAAAATCAAAAAAATTATTAGCATGAAATTTTCCTTCATATATTAAAATAAAATCATTTAATATCTTTCACTTTTCATTATAAATCTCATAAAATCATACCTAAAGATGAGAATTTTAAAATTTATCAATTAAAGAAAATTATATCAATAAAAGCTTAATAGGTTTATGGAAATTCATTTAATATTTCTTTTAAAATCCATAGACAACATCATATAAAATCAGTCTATAAAAAACCATTGTAGTAGAAACATTGAACTTTGATAAAAAAAATGTAAAGAAGATTTTAAGAGAAGAAATAATTTATAATATAAAATAACATCTTTAAAGATAAACCATTGAGGGTTCATTTTAAAATCTCTTTCAAATAGATTTTTTAAAACTAACCCTCAAGGATGGTTCTTCAATAGATAATATGGTTTTAAAAATGAAACATTTAGATAGATAATCCTTGAAAAAAAAATAATTTTGAAAAAAAATTAATCCCTTTACTTTTTAAAAGGTGTGTTAAAACTTCTTAAAACACTAAAAATAATTGCATAAAAGGAACTTTTATTACAAATAACTCATGAACCAAAAAGACTTTTTTCTTCTGGAAATCGTCTAAAAATAAATAGAGAGATACTTGAAACTTATAAAATAAAAACTTTAGAAACAACCACTTTACCTTAATTC
Organism: Viscum album; assembly: GCA_963277665.1. Taxonomy (NCBI): domain Eukaryota; kingdom Viridiplantae; phylum Streptophyta; class Magnoliopsida; order Santalales; family Viscaceae; genus Viscum; species Viscum album. The sequence goes on from OY728142.1 coordinate 818,241,094, forward strand.
CAAAATATAAACCTCTTTATCCTAGGAAATAAATTTTCTAATAGAATATTAAAGGTTTTCCTTTTATGTTCCTCTTACTAATAGATTCTTAGGCCTCACTCTCCCACTCTTTATAAAATAAAAAATTTGTATTTCCCGGGACCTAATATGGAACATTGATGATGTTTTACCCATTTTGGGTGTTCTTCTTTAATATCTAACCTCATTCATGCATCTGTAATTAAATATAATTTTTGTATTTGATTAACAATGAGCATTAATGGGACTGGTTCACAAACCCTTCTTCCACTATGAGTATGATAATATAACTTTTATATCCATATCTAAATAAAATGAAGTTTTATAATATTTATATCACACTTTACTACCTTGAACCATTAATTTACTATATTTTAACCATTAAAATATTAATTAGTCATATGCATGAACATGCATGGAAATACTCAATATCATGTTAAGATTCTAACGAGTACAATATTCTAATTTTCCAAGGAAATATTATATAAATTCCAAACACAAATCTTTTATGGAGTACAAGAACTTACTTGCTTATAGATTAAGCTAAATACTATTATCTGAGCAGTTGAATTTTATAAAAAATTCTTAGTAAATTATTTTATCATTACATGAGATTAATCAACAAAATTGGCACACAAATCATTGGAATACAACTACTCAAAACAATATATATGTCCTTCAATATTTATAAAATCTTACATGTGGGGAAAAAGATAATGGTGAGTGTCAATGTCTTTTAAAACATTTCAAATATGTATTTTAAATATCATGAATAGGTCCCACATAAACCAATCCAATATAAATTTATTGATCGAAAACATCATCATTCATATATAGAAATGTGATAGTAGATGAATAAAAAGTTTGTTAGGTGTTGGTGCTTGCCTGTGGCCCACAATGTCTCCCCACACATGTGGAAGCTAACTATACACTACCCCTTCATGTTAACCTTCATACATAATGTATTACCCATACATATCCAACCTTTACGCAATTATTTTCCCTGACCTTTATGTATGCCTCATTACCTAACCTTTATGTAACAATCAACCTATCCTTACGTGAGAAAAAACTTCCTTCACACAATCCAAGATTTTCCTTTATATATCCAGGATTCCCTTACATGAATTTTAAATAACCTTTACCTAAGATATAACTTACCTTGATGTATCAATGGTGTTTATCCATACGTGGTCTATTCACTTAGGAGTTACCCTAACTTGAGTTTTGGTTGGCTTTGATGCAACAACTTCACCTGACCTTCACATAGATATCCACTTCACCTATATGTAGTGACTTTACCATTACATGAGTATACCTTCTACCTTTAGGTGGAACAAAAGGTTATAATCTTAAATATACATGGCATGGATTTTACCTATACATAAAATCACTTCTATAGAGAATATAATTTTAACTATTAAATTTTATAAATTTAATCTTATACAATATAATTCTAATTTAATAAAATATTAAAACTCGTGATCTATTAACTCGTTATTAACATATTTTCTATATTCTTATATATTTATTTATATCTTCCATTTATTATATATCTTAAACAAAATTATTAATTTATTATAATTATCATAATAATTATCAAATTACTCTTAAAATTTACATTTATCATTATTTGTCATCATATATCAAATAATTCCAAGTTAATAAATAATTTTATAAATACTAAACTATATAATATCCTAACAAAATAAATAGAGATATGGTTAAAGTGTAAATTTTGATATTCTAACATATATAACTTCATATTTAATAAAAATATATTTTCATATTATTTCTTAGATAATAAAGAAAATATAAATATAGTAAAAGTAATACTTTTATGACTCAAATGATTAAAATCAAAAATTAAAGCTTTATATTTTAATATATATCCTTAAAAATGTTAAAAACCAAAAATATAAATTTCATACCAATATAAAATTCATTTTAAGTGATTAAAAATCATTTATACCTTAATTTATCTTTATTAAACTTTATTAAATAACGTTAAGAAATCTAATTATTTACCTTTATAGATATCCATATAAAATTATCACAAATATCCAACCCAAATTAATTAAAGTTATAAATATTGAATAGATATAAAATATTTCATCATATCTTCTTAAAATTATTTATAAATGTCAATTTATATTCATAGATTTAACTAAAATATCCATTTATAAAATATCAATTTATAAAATATCCAATAATACAAATCATGTTAAGAAAATATATTTAATATTTAAATAAAATATTTTTCTATAATCAAGTAAACATAATAATTTCTGTTATTTGAGGCATGAAATAAACATATGTACATTTTAAAATAAATATTTCTTTAATAAACATAAATTAGAAATATGAATATCTATAAAACATAAAACTGATATGCTATTGAAATTACTTGAATGTCACAGTTTCTTAATAAAATGTTTCTCAGAATATTTTAATTTGGTAAACATTTTTAACATAGTGTTATTTAAATGGAAAATATATATACTAAATCTTGGGGTGTTACATTCTTCCCCCTTAAATAAATTGTATCCTGACAATTTTTAACTTATTCTTACCAAAATGAGTATATAATGAGGTAGGTATAATCTTAAATCATGATAAGTAATTTCTAAGATATTATAAGAAAACTTAGTATTTATTAATTAAAAATTTCTAAAACCATGTATGTATCATTATAAGACTCGTACTCTTGAATGAGTTTCCAAAATAAATCCTTGATAGGGAAGTGATATTTTCTATATAAGCCTCAATAGATTTATATTCCTCTTGATTGAGGTGAGGAATTATTTTACCATCAAGGTATAGAACATGCTTACTTGATTTATTTCCATCCTATGGGAGTATTTCGTTAATTTTTTCACCTCTCCTTCATCTCATATTTTGCATGATTAATAACCATGATTAAATTTTCATGCCTAGAGTATGAAAATAAACATTTAATGGATCATAAGATCCATAAAATAATGACAAGTTATTCCTCCTATCTCTATCTATTTACTAAAACCAAAATAGTTAGTGAGAGTATATCAAATAAAATCATAATATATCATCTAATAAATATAATGAAAAAAATATTTCCTTAACTATATCATCATCTATTAAAATATTTTTTTTATCTCTAATCCTCAAATATAACCATAATTTTCTTTAACATAATAACCTTTAAGGTTATAGAATAATTTTATTATATGATTTTAAACCTAAATATTAACTATTAAAGGTTCCTAAATATTTTAAATTATTTTCATATAATTACATACTAACCTCTAAAGTTATATAAACCCTTTCTAAAATACCAATTGTGATGACCTAAGACCTGTATACACGGATCCAGGGTCAAAAAAATATTTACATACTGGCTTTGATACTGAAAACAAGTTACCAAACTTAACCATTACTTTCACAAAGTCATTAATCCTCATTAAGTCATAATTCCCCCAATTCCTTTTTTAGGTTCAATGCTTTAGAAAATTAGGACAACTCTTACATATCAAAACCCATATTTTTCCCTTCTAGTGGGTAATTTCCCACTAAAGAAAACTATCCATATGTTACACATTCAGAACTTAGATATAGATATCATAATTGATCCTACCTATCCTTAATCCCTATGAAAAGAATATTAATACATGGGGTGAGCATAAAAATCTAAATAAATGGTTTTAAAAAGGTAGGGATCTCTTAAACCTTTTAAAACCTGAGATTAACTATTGAAACAAGTATTTCCTTTAGTTAATAAAAACATTAAACTTTCATAAAAAATATCTTTAAACTTGAAATCATTATACCACATGAAAAGGTTTCATAAAATAGTTTCATAAACTGGTATAAATAAATAATAATATTTTTGAATATTTCTTAAATAATACATGAAAATATTAAAGTAATACATTATTTCTATTGAAATAAAAAATATCCTTTGAATTTTAATAACACTATTTATTTTTCTAAAACACAAAACCTTTATCCAAGAGAGGATAAAAATTACCCCTTTTCTAAAAATAAAATATTTTTCATAAAATCTAAATATTTTCAATAAAAATTATTTAAAGTTTAATAAAAATCCTAATAACATCTTGGGTTACTAAATTAATCATCATTCATAATGTAATCACCTAACTTAATAATTCTAATATTATATTATGAGTAACTTATATCATTTAACCAAGTCACATAATAGGTGGAATTAACTCCTTCACTTAATAGGAGTAGTTAACTCCATCACTTTATAGGATTCATTAACTCTGTCGCTTCATAGGAGTAATTAAATTTATCTCTTTAGTGGAGTAATTAACTATGTTACATTACTAAATGTATTGTGGGGATTTAATGGACACACCCCTTATATATTAGACATATTCTCTTAAGGGTTTGGGTTCAATATCCAATCCCTAATTTCATAAATAATGTCCAAGTATCATGATATAAAATAAAAACATTTATTAGCGAGCAATCTTTCTTTATATCTCAAAATCAAAACATTTAATAGCTTTCACTTTTCATTATATATATCAAAAAAATCCATAAAATTATTTTTTTCAAATTAATACATTAAATAAAATTATCTCAATAAAATATTCATACTTTTAAGGAAATTCATTTATTTTTTTTAAAACCCATTGACATCATCATTTAAAATCAGTCAGAAAGAGAAAAACCATTGAAATAATAGCATGGAACATTGATAAAAAACAAAAATAATAATTTTAAAAAATAAAGTATTTAAAATATAAAATAACGGATTCAAATATAAACCAATGAGGGTTAATTTTGAAATATCTTTCGAACAAATATTTTCAAACTAACCCACAAGGAGGGTTTTTTCATAAAAAATATTGTTTTTAGAAGATAACTTTGAGAAAGAGAATCCTCAAATAAAACAATTATTTAAAAATATTTATATTAATCCCCTTAATTTTGAAAATGTTTGTTATAAATATTTAAAACATTAAGAAAAAATTTATAAGAGTAAATTTTATTTAAAATAAACCATGGACCAAAAAGAGTTTTTTATTATGGAAATCATTTTAAAAGAAATAGAGATATGCTTAAAACTTTTAAAATAGAAAATTTAAAAACAACCCACTTACCATAATTATAAAATGTAATCCTCCTCCTAAGAAATAACTTTTCTAATGAAAACTTAAAGGATTCTCTTTCAAAGTTACTCCTAGTGATAGGTTCTTAGACCTCACTCTCTCACTCTTTCTAAAACAAATATTTTGTATTTTCTGGGATATAATATGGAACTTCAATGATATTTTACCCATTTTTGGTGTGATCCTTTAATATACAACCTCATTCATGAATCTATAATTAAATATAATTTTTATAACTAATTAACAGTAAGCATTAAGGGGACTATTTCACAAACCCATCATCTACTATGAGTATGATAATATCTCTTTTATAGAGATATCTAAATAAAATATAATTTTTTGATATTTATATCACACATTTCACCATCTCACGTTGTTAATTTATTATCTTAGAACCTTTAAAATATTAAGCAGTCATGTGCATGAACATACATGGAAACACTTGATATCATTATAAGGTTCTACCAAGTCTCATCTCCTAATTTTTCCATAAAATATTCTATAAAGTCCAACCACATAGCTTTCTTGGAGGATAATCACTCTCTAGATTATAGATTAGGCTAAATACTATTATTATAGCTTCAATATTTAATAAACAATGATTAGTAAATTATTTTTTCATTTTTTGAGATTTATCAACATAACTGGCATGAAAAAAAATAGAAAAAAATTTCTCAAATAATATATATTTATTTATTTATTTATATACTTTGATATTTCTGCAAGTTCACATATGGGGAAGAAAATGATGGAGAGTGTCAATGGATTTTACAGTAGTTCATGCATGAATTTTAAATATCATGAATAGTTCCCATGTAAATCAATCCTACATCAGCTTAATAGTCGATGATTCCCTCCTTCATATATGGGAATGTAATATTAGATAGCAGATAATGTCTGTCTAGTGTCATTTCTCTTTTGTATCCTACTGTGCCACCCTACGTTTATAGAACTTAAGCATCCACTTCCCCCTTCATTTAAACCCTCGTTCTTAATGAAAAACTTGTACGCATCAAACCTTTACGTATTCACTTCCCCTAACCTTTATATAGGACTCTTTTCCAAACCTCTATATGAGGATCATCCTACCTTTAAATGAGACAAAACTATCTTCACATGATTGAGGATTTACCTTTATGTAGCTAGGTTACCCTTATGCAAATTTTAAATAAGTTTCACATGATATTGAACATACCTTGACATATATAAGGCATTTACCTTACATAGTCAATTCATTGAAGAGTTACCCTGATGAAAGTTTTGACTAACCTTGATACATCGGTTTTACCTAACCTTGACATAGCTAGCTGCTTCACCTATATATAGTGACTTTACCCTTACATGAGTCTACCTTCTACATTTATATGGACTAGAAATTTATAATATTACCTATACGAAGTGTGGATTTTACCTTTATATAAAATCATTTCAACATTGAATATAATTTTAAATGATGGATTTTATAAATTTAATCTTATACACTATAATTTTAATATTATAAAATATTAGAACTCATAATCTATTAAATCATTCTAAGAATATTTTCTATATTTTTTCATAATTATTAATATATTAAAATTCTTATATATCTTAAAAGAATTTTAAATTTATCATAATTATCATAATAATTATCACATTACTATTAAAACTTACATTTATTATTATTTATCATCATATATCAAATAATTCCAAGTTAATAATTAATTTTATAAACACTAAACTATATAATATCATTCTAAAATAAAAATATAAATATGGTTAAATTATAAATTTTAAAATTCAAACATATATAACTTCATATTTAATAAACAAATATTTTCAAATTATTTCTTAGATAATAAATAAAATACAAATATAGTTAAAGTATATCTTTTATGACTTGAATTTTTAAAATCAAAACCTAAAGATTTCTATTTTAACAGAATTCCTTCGAAATGTTAAAACCCAAAAATATAAATACAATACCAAAATAAAATTCATTTTAAGTGACTAAAAATCACTTATAATTTAATTAAACTTTTATGAAAATTTATTAAATAACTTTGAGAAATATCATTATTTATATTTATAAAGATCCATGTAGAATTATCTCAAATATATAACCATATTTAATCAACAAATTAAATATTAGATAAACTTAAAATATTTATCATATCTTCATAAAATTATTTATAAATATCAACATAGATTGATATAGTTAACTTAAATATCCATTTATAATAAATCCAATCAAACAATTCATATTAAGAAAATATATTTACCCTTTAAATGAAACATTTTTATGTCATAAAGTAAACATGATAATTTCAATTATTCAGGGAATAAAATAAACATATATATATTTTAAAATAAATATTTATTGAATTGAAGTAAATTATAAATATGAATATTAATAAAACATAAAATTGATATATTATATAATTTACCTAGGTTGTCACATTTTCTTAATAAAATGTTTCATGGTATATTTTAATTCAATAAATGTTTTCAACATAGTATAATTTGAAAGGGAAATATGTAATGTCCTGAACTTTTTAATTATATTTGTTTCCTAATTTTTTGTGTTATTTTATTTTATACCCAATAAAACTATATCCTTTAATTAATGAAATGTGTATAATTAAAATGATACGGTTGGGTTTTGACTGTTATATGACCGTTGGTCAATATGGTCATTGGTCAATATGACTGTTGGAAACTATAATATTAATGTTCTGTTTTTATAAATATGTTTATCATGGTTAATTAATACAGAAAGAAGATTGAATGGCCACATCCATTAGACTTAAGCCATATGAATCCCATCTGTCGGAGCTTGAGAAGAAGGTAGCATCTCTGGGCTTTGCTCTGAACCAAGCCCAAGTTGAACTTCAATGTATGAAGCTTGAACGAAATAGCCTAAGGGAGAAGTTCAAGCTGATAGAAATCACCACTCGGACAATGTTGTCCGAGCCACCCCAAGATTCTATAACTATAGCACACCTTACACTTAATTCCTATATTGGTGTTATAAGGTGCTATATAACGAGACCTTAGCTGCTTTGTGTAATCCTTTTATATAAATAAAATTGTTATTTATTCTTATGGAAAAGTTTGTGAATTTCAAATATCCGGATAAATATAGGATATGTATTATTGATGAATTTAGAAAAAAAGGTGTATTTTAAAATATTTTTTGTATTCATTAAATAATTAATAATGTGAAATGATTTTCAAAAAATAGTCTTCTACAGTTGTGATCAGTGAGAAATTTAGAGTCTAATAAGATCAACTTGATTTTTAGTGAATAGTAAATTAGGAATAGTAACATACCCATATTAATTGTTGTTAATAGTAATTTAACCAAAAAAATATAAACTTCACCCATGAATGTATAAATACATTTTAGACTTATTAAAAGTGAAAAAACAATCATAGTTTAAGTTTTGGTATTTTTGTACGCCATAAATATTTTATTTACAATTTTATAATTAATTTAATAATTTAAAATGGAAATTTAATTTCAAAAAAATTGGTCATAAATTGTTACTTTATTTTTTATGGGTATAATATATTTTTATGGGACCTTTATTACTTTTTTAAGGTGTTACAAAATGAGTTATTGTTTTAAAGTTGTATTTTTTGAATAAAAAATGATATTATTTAAAAATTAAATTAAAAATATTTAGAAAAATATTTTCATAAAATGGACTTCATTTTTGAATTCAGAGCATCGATATTAGGTTAGGGTGAATTTTTGGGATTTTTCTGAAATAATTGAATTATCGGTGAATAGTAAAAATGTTGTTTTGAGTTTCGGGTGTTTAATGACATCATTAAGGATATAATAATTATTTAAGATTTCTAGTCAAATTATTAATATTTATATATTCTATTAGGTGTCCCAAGTGTCCAATACCATGGGAAAATACCATGGGCAAGTCCATGGTTTTGCAAATACCACAGATGAGGTGTCCCTTGGAAATTAATAAATTATTCACTCACTTTTCATATAAATACCAAGCCATTTACCTCATTCATTTCATTCCAAAATCATCCTCTAATGAAATTTTTGTCTCATTACCTTCCAAATAGTCCTCCCAAGTTTCCCTCAAACCTCCCAAGGTCCCGACCTTCAATCTTTCGAAGTTACTCTTCAAGGTAAGGGATCATTTCACCCTCCTCTATTAAGTCGTTACTTCCTTTATGTTATGTCTTATAGTTCCATTTTATTATGAATGGGATTTTTCTTATATATATTTACTAATTTTAATATCATTTCTAAAGTATGAGATACCCTTTCCACTCTCATCAATTGATTTTCTGAATTTTTATGTGACGCCGTTAGGCTGCCGAATTTTCGTAAAAGAAATCGCGCTTTCTCTTTCCCTGCAAGTTTACTTTTCATGTGGTGTGTCATTCAATTGTCCACACAATGATCTAATTTATTTTTATTATAAACCTGTACTATAAAATTATTCATTTATTTATGGTAGACCCTTGTCCCCTATCTTTTTATTATTTTCTAAAACCATGATATATAGTCGTTATGCTGCAGAAATTTCGCCTCAAAATTTCTCTCTCTTTCTCTCTTGAAATTCTCTTGTTTATTTATGTGAATACACAGACCTATTTCATTTATATGGGTGTTCATAAATACACAAAAAATTATATATTTTATTCTGGAATTGACATACATATAACCCTCACTCCCTTTCCATGGGTTATAAATGACATAATGATCCTATTTTTAAGCACTTTTAAAACGTCACGATTTGGAAGTGAAACCCATTTCTTTTACTCTCTTTGAGTTATTTATGAAATGTCTGATTATGATCTATGTGTATCACATGAAAATAAAGAAATATTAAGGGTGTTCCCTGATATCCCTCCAATGCATTGGGTAAATAATTAATCTCTAGATATGAAAAGTTTCACGATACCTTGCTGAATAACCTTGGTAATTTTTATGACACCTCGAGGAAAAACCTTGGTGATATGTTCATGAATGTATAAATTAAATATTGTAGCCACATATTAAAGTTATGATTCAAGTTATTTTTATTATGATATTCCTATTCTTCAATTTCTCACGCCTTTATGACTTTTATCATGTTCTATTAATATTGCTCAAGATCACATGTCAACTGTTTCACTTGTTTTCCTTACTGAGCCTTCTGCTCACCCTTTTCTTTGATATATGTCTCCAGGATATGAGATGTAGTAATTTAACATAGTATTAACCTATGATGAAGCCTTATGGGTGGTTTAGAATAATTTTTAATGTTGTTTTCATGTATTATGTTCCTGATTTCCAAGACAATAGACTTTAAAGATCCTCTGTTCGTAAAATGTAATGAAAAGTTATGTAATAAAAGGAGGGATTCCATAGTTGGTATCAAAGGATAGTTTAGTTATTTATGGAAATTAGGATATGAAATATTTAGGAAAAATCCTATAGAAAAGTTTAAATATAGGAAAAATTCCTGGTATTTTGGTGAGTATAAAGTAAGTGGTTTATCAAGAAAACACATCTCTGTCTGGATACGATCAAGTAGAGGCGGCTCTGGCACAGAGGTACCTAGGAGTGAAAACTCTGACAATGAGTTTTAGGCTTGACCCAGGGCATCCTAGTACAAAATAACAGGCCTCGCTGCACTCTTGGTTACGACACTCCCGGGGGATATGTTTGGTTAATCATAATCTTTTTATGAATAATTATGAAGGATTTATAGATAAATGTAATTGTTTAAAGAAGTTTTAAGACATAAATCTTTTATAGTTAAAAAAATATTAAATGAAATAAGTTTCTCTCTAAGGTTTTATTCTTTTAGAAATGGAGGAAAATAGTAGGAAATGTGCAAATGGTGATCACAATGGACCATGCGCTAATGGCCCTTCGATGGAAGCTAGAATGGTTATGGGAAATAACTTGAATCAAGATGAGAGATCGATCTCAGCGCGAAGGGAACAACATTTTTTTGAGTCCTTTATGTGTCAACAACCACCAACCTTCAGTGGATCGAATGACCGATTGATTGTTGAGCAGTGGATCAACTCTATCGAGAAGATCTTTTCTGTGCTCTGCTGTTCAGATCAAGAGAAGGTCACTCTGGCTTTCTATCGCTTAGAAGGAGAAGCTGGTCAGTGGTGGGAGATGATTAAAAACACGAGGCAAAGAGTGGATGTTGAAGCTATGGAGTGGGAAGAGTTCATAGGGATCTTCTTCAGTGATTATTTTCCTCATTCCATGAGAACAAGAATGGATAATGAGTTTATCGAGCTGAATCAGAACGAGAATGAATCTGTGGGAAGCTATGAGATGAACTTCACAAGGCTTTCATGTTACACCTCTAGATTTTTCATGGATCCAAATGTCAAGGTTGATAGATTCTTCAGTGGGTTGAGACCTCATCTGTAGAAGAATCCATCCAACCGAGATTATGACAGCTATGAGGATATCGTGAAAAGTGTGATGAAAGTCTAACTAGAGTTTGGTGAGACGCAGTGGTCTCATAAATCCAACAGAAAAAAGATATCAATGGATCCAAGCTTAGGGAGGATCTTTGATCAAGGAAGAGGAGGCAAGAAAGTGCAACATCCCACATTTAATAAATGTGGTAAGAAGCATTTGGGGAACTTCCTACTGGGGAGTGGTAAATGCTACAAGTGTGGAAGAGATGGCCATATTGCGAGGAATTTTCAAAGTGAGGTGAAACCTCAACTTCCATACACTAAAGAAAAGGGGAAGATGGTGTAGGCCCTACCTAATGTCCAGTTCTTTAAGTTTGGACAACTTGGGCACTTTTCCAATCACTGTCCAAATTTGTGGGTAGTGGAGGGGAACCACCATCAGTCTCAACAAAGGCCAAGGGAGCAAGGTCATGCTTTTGCTATCACGACAGCTGAAGTTGAAGCTCCAAATGATGTGGTATAAGGTACTCTTATTGTTCTCTCAAAGATAGCAAGTACTTTGTTTGATTTTAGTTCTACGCGTTCCTTTATTTCCTCTAAGTTTGCAAAGAATTTAGAATCAACTCCCAATTTACTAAAAGTAGAGTTATTAGTCAAGACTCCTGGTGGGATTATCCACGCATCATCAGTGTTTAGAAACTCTGGTATTTACTTTGGTGAGAGTAATCGTATCGCAAATCTAGTAGTCATCCCCATGCTAGAATTTGACATTACACTAGGGATGGACTGGATCTCAAAGTATAATTCTAAGATCAAATGCAGAAGTAAGGAAATATCAATAGTCTTGAATGGAAGACCTATAGTTATCTTCTAAGGAGAGATATCTCAAACTGATATTTGTCTAGAAGAACCTCTTATATCCTTATTTGTGGAATTGATCAGTGAAGAAGAAGAAGGAAATGAGAGTTTGAGGATAGAAAATGTACCCATCGTCCAGGAATACATTGATGTATTTCCTGAGGAGTTTCCTGGACCTCCCCCAAAAAGAGAGGTAGAGTTCTCCATTGAACTCGTACCTAGATCTCATCTGATATCAAAGACCCCATATAGGATGGAAAATGTGGAACTGGAGGAATTAAAGAAACAACTCCAATATCTTTTGGAGAAGGGGTTTATCCAATCAAGTGTATCTCCTTGGGGAGAACATGTTCTCTTTTTGAAGAAGAAGGATGGATCTATGCGGCTATGCATTGATTACAGAGAACTAAATGGGATCATAGTAAAGAACAAATAACCTCTTCCAAGAATTGATGACTTATTTGACCAACTTCATGGGGCTCAATTCTTCTCTAAGATTGATCTTCGATCTGGTTATCATCAATTGAGGGTGAAGAAAGAAGATATTCCAAAAACTACCTTCCGATCAAGATATGAGCATTATGAGTTTGTTGTTATGCCTTTTGGACTGACTAATTCACCTATTATTTTTATGTATTTGATGAATACAGTCTTTAAAGACTACCTTGATAACTTTGTGGTTGTTTTTATTGATGATATTCTGATATATTCTAAAAGTCATGAGGAACATGAGGATCATCTAAGGGTTATTTTTCAAACCCTATGGAAGGAGAGACTTTTTGGAAAGTTCAGTAAATGTTTATTATGGTTACAACAAGTCGCTTTCTTGGGGCACATTGTTACCAATGAAGGAATCACAGTTGACCCTACAAAGACAAAAGTTGTAGAAGAGTGTCCTTAGCCTACAACAATAACTGAGATTCATAGTTTCCTTGGATTATCAAGATATTATAGGATTTTTTTGAAAAACTTTTCACGACTTTATAATCCATTAACCAAGTTAACTCAAAAAGGGGTCAAGTTATTCTAGATAAAGGAGTGTGAGGAAAGTTTCCAAGATCTCAAGAAGAGATTGGTTACTGCACCTCTTTTAACTCTGCCCTAAAGTGGAGAAGGATTCGTTATTTTTAGTGATGCATCTCTGAAAGGGCTTGGGTGCGTCCTCATGCAAAATGACAAGGTCATTGCTTATGCATCTTGATAGTTTAAGACTCATGAGCAGAACTATCCTACGCATGATATGGAGCTGGATGCGGTCATTTTTTCTCTAAAGATATGGGCGCACTATCTTTATGGGGAGAAATGTGATATATACACCAACCATAAAAGTTTGAAGTATATTTTCACACAAAAGGAATTAAACATGAGACAAAGGAGATGTTTGGAACTCCTTAAAGACTATGATTGTTCAATTCATTATCTTCCCGGAAGAGCAAACAAATTCACTGATGCATTAAGTAGGAAAGACCCAGTTGTTCTGTCTATTTTGAGGATTCAAAGAGATCCTTTGATCAATGACCTAGTAAAACTCAACATGGGAATTATAAAGGAAGGTACATCATCAACCCTAACCCAAATTATTTCTCAACCATCACTACTAGATAAGATCAAGAAATCTCAGAAAGAAGATCCGTTGTTACAGAAGAAGTTTGAGGTTGTGAAGGATGGGAAGTTTAATTAGTTCAATAATGATCAAGAAGGTGTACTAAAATTTCATACAAGACTATGTGTTCTATCTATTCTGGAAATAAAGAAGGAACTGATCGATGAATCTCATAGCTCTACTTTCTCTATACATCCTGGTAGCACGAAAATGTATAGGGACCTTCGTGATCATTATTGGTGGGATAATACGAAAAGGGAGATTTCTGACTACACTTTAAGGTGCCTGGTATGTCAATAAGTGAAGACAGAGCGACAAATTCCTAAAGGGGTATTGCAACCACCACCCATACCAGCATAGAAGTGGGACAATATCACTATGGACTTCGTCACTGGTCTCCTGAGAACTTCCAATGGAAATAATACGATATGGGTTATTGTGGATCATCTCACCAAGACTGCCCATTTTATCTCCATTTGGGAAGATTTCTCTCTTGATCAACTTTCCAGGATTTACGTGAAAAAAGTGGTAAGGTTGTATGGAGTTCCACTATCTATCATATCTGATCATGATCCAAGGTTCACATCAAAATTTTGGAGAAGTCTTCAACAATCTTTGAGCACTGAATTGAATTTTAGTATGGCCTATCACCCCCAAACTGATGGACAATCTGAAAGGACTATTCAGACACTTGAGGATATGCTGAGAACTTGCTCAATGGAATTTAAAGGTGAATGGGATCAACATATCTCTTTAGTTCTCTTATAACAACATCTTCCTCTCGAGAATTCAAATGGAACCATATGAATCTTTATATAGGAAGCAATGTATAACTCCTACTTTTTTGGATGAAGATGGTGAGAGAAAGCTTCTTGAGCCTGATCTTGTGCAAGAGATGACAGAAAAGGTCCATGTCATCCAACAACACATTAAGGCTTCTCAGAGTCGGCAAAAGAGTTATGCTGATAACCATCTAAGGGACTTGGATTTTGATGTTGGTGACAAATTATTTATTTGTATTTCACCTTGGAAGAGAGTCATGAGGTTTGGGAAGAAGGGAATCACAGCCCTAAGTACATTGGCCCCTATGAAATTCTTGATTGTGTGGGAGAAGTGGCCTATCGGCTTGCACTTCCTCCAAATCTAGCCCAAGTTCATGATGTCTTCTATGTATCCCTCTTGAGAAAGTACATACCTGACCCTTCACATGTACTAAATCCAGTGGTGGTACAACTAGAACATTACCTCTCTTATGAGAAGAAGCCAGTGGAGATCCTGGATCGTAGAGACAAGGTTCTACGCAACAAGACTACCCACCTTGTTAAGGTGTTGTGGAGGAACCACAAATGTGAAGAAGCCACGTGGGAACTAGAGGAGTCCATGAAACAAAATTACCCACACCTTTTCCCATCATAGGGTATGAGATAAAATTTCGAGGATGAAATTTCTTAAGGGGGGAAGAATGTAACGACCTAAACTTTTTAATTATATTTGTTTCCTAATTTTGTGTGTTATTTTATTTTATACTCAACAAAAATATATCCTTTAATTAATAAAGTGGGAATAATTAAAATGAGACCATTGGATTTTGACTGTTATATGACCATTGATCAATATGACCACTGGAAACTATAATCTTAACGTTGTGTTTCTATAAATACAGTTATCTTGGTTAATTAATATAGAAAGAAGATTGAATGGCCTCATCCAGTAGACTCGATCCATATGAATCTCATCTGTCAGAGCTTGGGAAGGAGGTACCATCACTGGGCTTTGCTCTGGACCAAGCCCAAGCCGAACTTCAACGTATGATGCTTGAACGGAATCGCCTAAGGGAGAAGTTCCAG
Organism: Viscum album; assembly: GCA_963277665.1. Taxonomy (NCBI): domain Eukaryota; kingdom Viridiplantae; phylum Streptophyta; class Magnoliopsida; order Santalales; family Viscaceae; genus Viscum; species Viscum album. Next base: position 818,256,930 of record OY728142.1, read on the forward strand.
ATGATAGAAATCACCACTCGGGCAATGTTGTTTGAGCCACCCCAAGATTCGATCACTATAGTACACCTTACACTTAGGTCCTTTGCTGGTGTTATAAGGGGCTATGTAACGAGACCTTAGCTGCTTTGTGTAATCCTTTTATATAAATAAAATTGTTATTTCTTCATTTGGAAAAGTTTTTGAATTTCAAATATCCGGATAAATATAGGATGTGTATTATTGATGAATTTAGAAAAAAGGGGTATTTTAAAATATTTTTTGTATTCATTAAATAATTAATAATGTGAAATTATTTTCAAAAAATGGTACATCAGTGAGAAATTTATAGTCTAATAAGATCAACTTGGTTTTTAGTGAATAGTAAAGTAGGAATAGTAACATACCCATATGAATAGTAATGAATAGTAATTTGACCAAAAAAATAGAAACTTCACCCATGAATGTATAAATACATTTTAGACATCTTAAAAGTGAAAAAACAATCATAGTTTAAGTTTTGGTATTTTTTTACACCATAAATATTTTATATACAATTTTATAATTAATTTAATAATTTAAAATGGAAATTTATTTTCATAAAATTTAATCATAAATTGTTAATTTATTGTCTTATGGATATACAATATTTTTATGGGACCTTGATTACTTTTATAAGGGGTTACAAAATGAGTTATAGTTTTAAAGTTGTATTTTTGGAATAAATAATGATTTTATTTAAAAATTAAATTAAAAATATTTGTAAAATTATTTTCATAAAATGGAATTCATTTTTGAATTCATAGAATCGATATTATATTAGGGTGAATTTTTGGGATTTTTCTAAAATAGTTGAATTATCAGTGAATGGTAAAAATGCAATTTTGAGTTTCGCGTGTTTAATGACATCATTAATGATGTAATAATGATGTAAGATTTCTAGTAAACTTATGAATATTGAGATATTCTATGATGTGTCCCAAGTGGAAAATACCATGGGAAAATACCATGGTCAAGCCCATGGTTTTGAAAATACCACCGATGAGGTTGGGTGATTCATATTTGGGTACTTTAAGTAAGAAAACTTCATTATTTTTTAATGATTGGTTGTACATTTTATTATAAGAAAAAACCATCCTCATTTACATCTTATTTTTTTCACATCAAATCCACCAACCCAAAGACTCAATAGAATTCCTTGAAAATCCCCATGATTTGCAAAAGCTTCTTTTTCACTTGTGTGGAGAGTTGGGATTTAACCAAGCCTATTATATGATTTGAATAGTTTTCATATTTTCATAACATTGAATATATTTCACACTTGAGAGATGAGTGATTTATGAAAATTATGTCATGTCATGTTTTATGGGTGAATTAATTAAGTTGAAAAATTTTGATTATTATGGAAGAATAATGATATGAAAATTTATTTCATAAAAGAGACACGATGGATTTTACTTCAAAAAAATCTCGGAAATTTTCTCACATTGATTTATATATTGATTTTAATTTGAATATATGACTTCACCTAGGAGTGAAAAGATTTAGGTTTGGGGGAGTGATTGCACATTGATATATTATTTATTTTCACCTTATACTTACACCTTAAAATTTTTATGGGTTTTAATTTATAATTAATAAAGGATTTTTCACTCAATATATAATTTCTAATCATTATTTAAAAAATCATCCAAAATTTCAAAATTAAATTATGGTACAAATTGATGATATGTGAGTATTTTTATGGTAAAATTTCCAACACTTATCTAAAAATAAAAATTCTTTTTTATAGGATTCTTGGTCAATTGGAATATAATTTATTAAACAAGACCCAAAGCTAGATTCAATCACAAGTGTCCCAATAGGGGCCTGTAAAGAGAAGAAAATTTGGGAGCGGAATATTGGACCACCCATCTATATTTGGAATATAAATTAGGTTATGGACCTCATGTTGGGATAATTACACCTCCATTGTAAAGATAAATCAAGGCCTACATCTCTACTAAATTTTTATTCAAGATTCCTAGGATAAGTCAGTCATCCATAAAGATAAAGTGGATGAAAAATTATTCAATGTACAGCTCACCTCTACCCATAGCTCATTAATTTATTTTCTCACTTTTTTTAAGAAGGTAGTGCCTTGGACAAAGACCAAAGAACATTTTATTGAATATAAAAAGAAAAAAAGTTACAAGAGTATAAAGGATGGAATATTTTTATAATATTTTTCAAAAAGCTGAAATAAATCAGGAGGAAGATCATTCAGCCAAGTCAAATCCTGGTGAACACATTTGTTGGCAAGGGCATCAGTAACAGTGTTCACCTCACGAAAGGCATGAGTGGAAATTTAATTAATCTCCCGGAGCAAATCTAGACACTTCATCCAAAGGGTGGTAAGAGGCCAGGCTATATGGATCCCACCATTCCAAATTTCCTGGAAAATTGTGGTCAAATCACTTTCGATCCAGATCTTCCTCTAACCTTTTTGAAGGGAAAATTGACAGCATGAATTACACCCATCATTTCAGCTTCCAATGACGAAGCCATACCACATATACCAAATAAAAAAACATGACACTGGCCAGAATAATCTCTAAATATCGCACTATAGCCTACAGGACCTGGATTTCCCATTGAGGCACCATCAACATTCACTTTGATCCATCCTGGAATTGGATTTTTCCAGAACACTTCAAAGGTGAGTTTGGGTTGTCGATAGAGTCCATCAACCCAAAGTTTGCACAGAATCTCAAAATCATCAACAGAGTTGTTACAGTGGGACTTTTGAATCGAAGAAGCCTCTCGAACCACAATGAGAATCTGGTATTTTCCTACATTAAGATTTAATGAGAATTTATTATGGAGAATATCATTTCTGTCATACCAGATTACATTAAGGAGCTCAGCAACGGCAGAGAGGAAAACATTTTTAATTTACTGAAAAGCCTCATGATCAACACATTTCTTTGAAAGAGAGCATATCAAGTCAGTAATAAACCATCTGTAGTCAAAAATGTCAAAAATATAATTCTATATAGTAGAAGAAGTGGAACATGATAGAAAAATATGGTTAGTATCTTCCCTATGTTGGTTACATAGTTGACATTTAGAACAGAGTTGGATACCAAAAGTTTGAAGGCAAACCTCAGTGGAAAATCTGTTGTGAGAAATATGCTAAATAAGAGTGAGTCTTGTAGGCTTGATACAAGCCTTGTTGAAATAATTCAACCATTTAAAGTTATATTCAGTTCTAAATAAATTGTTCATGTAGAAATTTTTTGGGTCAAGGATTCCATTTGAAGCTGGCTCCCATACAAGAAAGTCATCAGAGCTAGTGTAGGGGTAGTTATCAATGATCTGAGAAATGCTATTTGGGATCTCATTCATGTGAGAGTTAATAACATCTTTAATAGTGTAATTTGTATTCTCAGGAGGAGAGTTAGGAGGTATCATGGAAATTAAAGGAGTACCAGTCCAATTATCAAGCTAGAAATTCATGTTGGAGTTAGCTTTAACCATCCATCTATAATTTTCCATAATGTGATAGAAATAATGCCTAATGAAGGGCCATATTGATGAAGTAATGTAATTTAAGTTCCCTTTCTTAATCTTAGTGATAAATCTATGTTTGAGGAAGTCAATAGAATTTGAGTTGTTATTAATTAATCTCCAAGTAATTCTATCCCAAATAGCATTATTAAAGAGTTTTAATTTTTTAATACCAATACCCCCTTATCTAAAGGTTTTCAATAGGTCATCCAAGGAATGGTGACAAGTTTACTTTAAAGGACACTTCCCATCAAGATTAAGTTTTTAATGTAGGTATTAATATTTTTAAAATTACTGATAGGCCACTTATAGATCATAAGATAATAGACCATTTTTGAGATAATGGTCGATTTGAAAAGACAAACTATACCATCCATGGAGAGAGATTTACCTTTCCAAGTAGAAATCTGATTAATAATTTGGTCAAAAATGCTGAAAAAGTAGTTATATTTGGGTCTTCCCCAAAAAATAGGAACCCACAGGTAAGACAAGGGGAAGATACCTTCTTTAATTCCAAGATAGCTGGTGATAAATCCTTTTCTCTATGAGGATAAAATTTTCCCAAAGAAAATATGTGACTTGTTCCAAGAAATACACTGGCCAGAAACCTCTTTATAATGAGCTAGATCATTTTTAAGAACTTGAATATTCTTTTTATCACCTTGAAGAAACAAGATTATTTCATCAGCATATAGAAGATGAGTAGGGAAGTTGAGATTTCTGGAAGCCTAGATGAGCTTAAGTTTATTTTGATTGACAAGATTTGTGAGAAATATGTTGAGGTAATCTTCAGCAATAAAAAAGAGGATGGTCGAGAGAGGGTCTCCTTGTCTAACTCCTTTGGTGTATTTGAAATATCCCTTGGGGGAGCCATTAACCAAAATGTAAATAGAGGTATATTTAAACAAGGTTTTTATTCTCATAACAAAGGTATCATTAAATACAATGTTTTTCAGAACTTTGAAAATCAAACTCTAATATATAGTATCAAATTCTTTTCTAATATCAAGTTTCATAGCAACATTACCTCCCCAAGTAGTTTTTTTTAGGCTATTAGTGCATTCAGAGGAAAGGTAAATTCATTCTTGAATAGACCTACCTTTTATAAAACCAAATTGATTCCAAGAAACAATTTTATTACATATTGGGGTATGTCTATTAGAAATAATCTTGGTAATGATTTTTTAGAGAGTGTTTATCAGGGAAATAGGCCAAAATTGTTGGATCTCAGAGGCATTATCCACTTTGGGGATTAATGTAAGGAATTGTACATTAAGACCATGAGGGAAAAAACCATTGGAAAAGAAGGACCTAACATGTTTGAAAACATCCAAGTGAATGAAATCCTAGTGATGTTGAAAGAATCCATTATTAAATCCATTAGGACCAGGGGCACTATTAGGATTTAGACTAAAAATAGTGTCTCTAGTTTCATGATCTAAATGGATGCTTAAGAGAAACGCATTGTCAATCTCATCAACCATCGACGGGATGATATCAGGAAAAAGGTCAATATTAACATCTGAACCATTAAAAATGTTATTAAAGTAAGAGACAACATTATTGGAAATGGCCTCCTCTGATTCAATAAGCAAATCATCATGTAAAAGCTTAGTAAGAGGCCAGGTGGATTTTCTAACTCTTTAAAGAAAATTATAGAATTTAGTATTCCTGTCACCATCAGAGAGCCATTTTGTTTTGAAATTTTTTTTGCGCATGTTGTCTTTAAAAGTGAGAAGAGAGTTTAATTTCAATGAAATATTTATTTCAGGTTGAGGATCAAGGGAAATCAGAATTGGTATTATGAGTTTGCAAATGAACTAGCTCCTTTTCCAGAGAACAAATGTTTGTGTCAATCTGTTTACTTTTAGTGCTACACCAGCCATTAGGAGCATGTTTTAAAGTTTTAATCTTGAGGATACAATCAAAATTATCATGTTGATGATTCATAGTTTACCAAATATTTTTGATAAAAGAAACAAAATTTGGGTCTGTAGACCAAGAAATGTTAAATCTAAAGGGGAGAATGGGTTTATGGTTCTTAATGAGAAGATTGACCAGAATAGGATGATGATTTGAGTTTAACCTCAAGAGGGTGATGCTAGAGATATTGTCCCATTTATCAAGGGTATCCATATTATCAAAATCTCTATCAAGTTTACTAGAAACAACTTTTTTATAATGTCTTCTATACCAGGTTTATTTCGCACCAGTGAGGTTAACTTCCACCAGATTGTTGTCTTCAATAGAATATCTAAAATCTCTTGAAGATATTGATAAGTGAGAGGGACCAATTTTTTTACTATAGGTGAGAATAGCATTAAAGTCTCCCATCACAACCCAAGGGTCATGAATGTTGTTGGAAAACACCGAAAGATCATGCCAGAGGGTTCTTCTTTCTTGGTATCTATTTTTGGCATATATCATTGTGAAAAAAGTTTGTTAACTTTCCCAGCAGAAATCACAAGTAAACTATTGTTTAGTAATTTTGATAATATTAATATTCTGAAGAGATGTGTGATAAAATATCCACATAGAATCAATCGAGGAACCGTCCTTATAGAAACCCAAAAAAATAATAATTGGGAGAGCAGAGGTTCTTAAATTTTGAAGTGAAATTAACTTTAGGCTCTGATATAGAAAATATTTTAGGCTTATGTATTGTCAAAAAACTCTTAAGAACAATAAAAGTGTCAGAGTTTGCAATACCCTGACAATTCCAAAAGAGCAGATTCATTTTGAATTGTGTTTTGGGTTAGAACCCCCTTTTTTAGATTTTCCCGAGCCTTTCTCCTATCTGATCTTATGACATCTTGGGAAGAGTTTGGTTTGGGTTTTTTGTCTTAGAGATTAATATTAGAGCTAGGAGAAGTAATATTACTCACTACACTAACTTTATTCTACACAGAAGCAAGATAATTATTAGGTGATGAAGATAGTGTAGGTCTGTTTACTATGTGTTCAGGTGAGTTGGAAGCATTATTTAACCTAGGTGTCACTAAATCTAGGTTAATTTGCGGTTCTAAAACTGAATTAGGAGCAGCTACCAATGTAACAGAATCAGCTATAATAGTTTTTCCTTGATTAGAAATAGGAGGGTCTGAAACATCAGAAGATTCTGTAGGCCCAGGATCAACTTTGTTAGGTGTTTCATGCATAATAAATGTAGAAATAGTGGATAATTTGAAATCAGAAACATGAAAATCTAAAACAAAACTATTATCTAGTGCATTAGAAGCAATTTTATAAGAAGTATCTTTCAAAGAAACAACATTATTTGAGCATTGAGAGTTATCAATTGAAAGAGGAGGGAGAGTATAGGTACCTTCTTCAACATTATTTCACTTGTTACCTTGAGGTTCAACCAAAGTTTTAGCATCAAAAGAGCAGGTTACATGGGAAGTTGGTCTAGCCAGAGTGAGAGGGGCGGGCTTGTTCTATTTTCCCAATGTATTCACCATGGTTTTATCAGGAGCTATAGTGTAATTCTCCTTTGGAATGGTCCTATTCTCCAAGTTCATGGCCTTGGGAGATCAAATCACTATGTTCTCATCTACATAGTTAATGTGTTAAAAACTTTCTTATCCCTTCAAGAAACTTTATTGTGGATTGTTTCACATAAAATAGTTTCATTGGGTTTTAACAGATGAGAAGGTGACAAGGTGGTTCTGTTCTCACTAATGTCATTGGCATTATGAGCATGAAAGATCTCAATGACCATTTCTTCTATTTCTTTAGCCAAGTCATTTTCCATGAGAAGGTATTCCTCCTCTTCCACTAATTCTCCCCAAGATTTATCTTCTAAGGGGGAAAAGGGATTTGTTTTTTAACCCAAACTTCTTGTTTCTTTCTAGAGGTCTCAGTTATGTTAGCTTGTGATTTACCTTTCTTATTATATCTAACCTCCTTCCAATCATTAATAAGTGGGGGAACCACTTGTTTCCTAAGAACTATATAATTATAGAGGTTATGTCCTATGATTTTACAGACCTTGCAAAATGGGGGGTTTTATTTATATTATATTATTATTTAATTGAGTTTTATACTGGTATGTGACACTTACACTCACACGATCATGTTTGGGGGTACCCATTAATGTGACATTATACACATTATTCACCACTCTCCCTCCCCTTTTAAATCATGGTGTTTATGTGATTCATATCAATATATTAAATTCTCATAACACTATTAAGTCTGTGAACATGTATTTCAAGGTATAACCCTAAAATAATAAACAAACCTGGATAATACAATAAGTTCCTCATGTGTTTCCTAGGTCATTTTTGGTATTGAATTCAAGTACAAATTACTCAATCAACATCTGTTGCTAGTGAATATTTTTAGGTTTCAGATCGAACCTTGGGAGGTATCCTAGTATAAAATTAGTAGCATTATGGTTCTAGGTGTTACAAATCAAGAATTAAAATATCTAAACCCTCTATCCTAACGTGATAAAGGATGATCATCAAGGTATTTCCCCAAGTTGATCACATTTTAATCTTCACATCAAATTGTTACATTATCTAAATCTTCAACCATTCATGACTTATACTTGATCCCCAAAACCGTCATTAATTCAAAAAAACATCTCCTTTTATATAATTAAAACCCCCTTTTAATGTTTTTATCTAAGGATCTATTGAGGGATGGACTAGGGTGCCTTATGTACTGTAAAAATTATTGAAAAAATAATAACTATTTTGACACACTCGACAATGTGATCACATGTCATTAGAGAATCATTAGGGTGTTGTACATGGGAAGTAGAAGAAGGAGTCATGGAATATAGTTTTTTTTATATTCCAGTGGTAAGAAGTATTGAATTTCATTGGTGGAGTGTTGGGCCTCAAGTTTGAGGAGTGTTTAGAAAAGGTTTAGGTTGCCTTCGAATTTATAAGGACTCTAAATCAATTCAGATTTGGATTATAAGTGAGATCGCTTAGAGGGGTATGTTGAGTGTGGTGTAAGTTAAACCATGGTTATCTGGAAGAAGTTTCTTGTGAAGAATTTCTAATCTTGGTCAATAAGGAGTTTATTCCCCAGGTACAGTGGAATGAATATAAAAAGAAGTTCATGGAGATCCAATAAAGGGATTACAGTGAATTTGATATCAATATTTTATTTCATTCATAAATAATTCATATTTTGGACCTCTTAGCTAATGAAGACATGAAATAATGGAATTTTCTATTTTCCATGAGGCTGGAGATTTGATGGAGGGAGGTGATTTTGAGGATGGATTCTTGTTTATAGGTGAGGGATTATTCTTAGGTGATTTAGAGGAGTTTTCTCCTGATTAATGGAAATCCTAAATATGTAACCTTGAGTTATGGGGATTTTGGTAAGAAAAAGTAAGAATATAAGTGGTTTTCTAGGTTTGGGAGTTTCTTTAAGCCTTGGGTTTGAGTGCCTCTAGGCATAAAATATTATCTAATATGACATTTTTTTCATTATCATGTGGTAGTACATCGGTTGTATGAGAGACCTATGATTCATGGTGTTCCTTGGTTTAGGTAAGATGATTGATCTTTTTTTAGTAGGGTGGCCATATTTTATTGGATATTTGGTTGTGATAAAGTGAGTTTGGTTTGAGAAGTTAAGAGTGGGTTTTTTTTTATTTGGTGACCTTATTTATTTCATGAAAAAATATTTTAAATAATCTTTAGAATTATAATTTAAAAAAATGTAATATTAAAACCCTATTTCTCTTAAAGTAGTTTTAAAAATTCAATCTTGTTTTATTTTTAAAAGAGGGATGATTTAACATTGGTTGAGCTAAAAAAAGTAATTTTATGGGTAACTATAGAAACTTTTGATAGTTTTGAAAGTAAATAAAGGATTTGAGAAATAAAATAAATGGTTTTAAAAAAATACATGTTTATCAAAATGAATGGTTTTAGAAACATACTTTCACAAAAAAATTCTGACATCGTGAAAGGATTAATTTTTGGTAAATAGGTTTAGTTTTGGGTGGATGTGATTAATTTTGTCTCCCTTAATTTTATATATTGTTGAGACCCTTTTAATAAAAGGATTTCATCTTGAGAGATATCTCATATAGTACTTAGGTTTTAGGGATTCATCTTATTAAATTAAGTCCTATGTTTTAGTATAACTCTTAAGTTGATGGTGTTAAGTATGTAGTAGATATTTTCCCTTGAGTTTAGTAACACTTATAAATTATAATGTGGTTCCTTAAGTAATCTGATCCTTCTTGGGTTTAGGGTATATTTTCTTTGGATAGTATCAGCCTTGGTAGGGAGGCATCTCCCTTAACAGCTATGAAATAAGAGTATACTTTACATGGATTATGTTTATGTTGAAATTAATAATTATATGTTGTTATTATTGAGGTTATTGTTCCTTAAGTTTCATTCATATTTAAATAGTGGAGAGATCCTTGTTTTAAAGATATCTCTTGGTAATGTTTGGGTTTGTTATCATTTTTTCTCCCTAGGTTTTTTTTTTGACAATTGAGTATGAGAATCATTTTATTGGTATCTAATGTAACATATCAAACATCCTTTAATAATTACTTTACATATTTTCGGTGTTGAAGGTTTCTAGAGAAGGTTAGAGGAAAATATATGTCTCTAAAGATGATATTTTAATTGGAAGAGGGTGGTTCTATGGTATTTTGTGTCAATCAATCGCAATCAATTTTTGGAAAATTCTGGACTTACCTATATTTATAAAGTGACCCTTACACATCATACCTTTTTCATTGGAGTAACCATTACATATCACCCCTTTTTCATAGAAGTGACCCTTACATATCACCCTTTTTCATAGATTTACCATTATATATCACTCTTTTTTGTAGATTGACCCTTAAGTATGAAAGTTTACAAAGGAATACATAAAGGTTGTCATAGTGATACATAAAAGTAAAACTTGAATACATAAGAGTCTTTGAAGTGATGCATAAGATTCATTTACTCATATATAAGAGTTCAAACCATACTAAATTTTTAGCATGTAATAGTTTTCACTATAATATGTAAGAGTAAAACATGAATACATAAGATATATACCTTTAATATAGAAGTAGAAAATATTCATTTTTAGATTAAATCATATGTTACAATTGATAGGGGTGTTATCAATCATAATCCACATAAGTTGAAAAACATGATATATGAGCATAATCTCATTTTCCACTCACATATCATCCTATGATTTATGGAATTCAGATATCACATCAAAGTGATAGTCATTACATAATGAAATTCCTTAGTCATATCAAAATTAAAAGAGTTTACCAACTTTTAATGGGGTAAAGATAAGGGAGAATATGGTATGATTTTTAGAGGCTTTTTTTATTTATCCCCATTGTAGCATGACCATGACCTATCATGTTGTGATTTATAAAAAATCTAGTTATTTTATAAATTTGACATCCCATTCAAAATATTCTAAAGCCTTTTATGTCCTCTAAACCCAAGGTTACCAAAGGTGCATACCTAGATATCTTTTATATCCCTTTGATTTTCTTTGATCCTCATATTCAAGAGATCAACCACTTTGTGATTCAAGGAGAATGACTCTTCCTTGATTCTCAGTTCTCTCCCTCTTCTTCTTATAGAGGCCATGATAGTATCCCAAATTTGGTGTTTTTTGTCTTTGAGTCATAGTTTTGATAGATGTTGTTATTCCCTTGGTTTTTGAGGTTTTCCTCCTGAGTTCTTGGCTTTGAGATCATCTTCCTCTCTTTGTTCTTGTGTGGTGATTGTTGAAGCTCTTATTGAGGTGGGGATTTGAGACTTCTCCCTTTTAATTATGTGAATTTATGGAACTATCAAGATATTTTTTTCATTGGGTGGATAATATGAATTAAACTGATGAATATAATAAAATGGACTAAAGTAAATTTAAGTGGAGGGGTTATTTTCATGTGTTTTATGTGATTATATGATATTTAATTTTATTTATGTTTTTCAAATATTGTGGAATATTTTTTCTATTATTGTAATATATATATATATCTATTATAATTAAATTTTTAAGATCACATCACATAAAATAATAAGAATTTAAATATGGTAATGTAATAGTTTTTTGGAAATATGGAATCTTGGAAATAATGTTTCTATTGGCCATGATTAACTCATAAGAAAAAAGGATGATTAAATAGTGATTGTCTGTTGTGATTTTTTGCTGGTTTGATGTGGTTTTCTATTGTGCTTATTTTTGTTTATTATTGTAAATATGGTTGTTTGATATATATTTTTTTGATAACTTTGGCCGTTATTTTTTATATTCCTCCCACCACATAATTGGTTAGACTACTTAAAGACAATAAGGAAAAATGGTGTCATAGGAATATGAATTTTACATTAGTGGTTCGTTATGTAAGAAGTAATTAATTAATATGAAATAATAATTAAAAGGGGGAAAGTTTTTTTTCTTCCTATGGGCTTGGGAGTGGTTGGCTGCTGCAATCAGGTGGTTTTTCTTATTGTATCTAGTTTTGGACTAATGGTTTGGAATGTTTATGTGGTATTGGGGGAATGTCTTGTTGTCTAGAAAATAAAGAGATTTTTTGGTTGTTTTTGTAGAATTTAGCATGAAATTTGGTTGGAATAAATAAAATTTATAATAGGTATTGGGATGAAATTTAATAAATAATGGGTTTTTAATAGACTATTAATGATTAAAATGAATAGTTATTAGCTGAGATAAGCATGGGTGTTGGATAATGAAGTGTTTGACATTAAATATGGATAAATTAATGGCATAATGAATGTAATTTGTTTATTAAAATGTAAAATATAGAAATCAATAAATGATATGATTAAATAGAAATTTAAATATGTTTTTATGGTTATCTTGTGTAGAAAGGTGGGGTCGGTTTGTGGTATAGTGTTGGAAATGGTTGTTAATTGTGATGGATATTTGTAGTGATATTTGGTATAAAACCCTTGGGTTGGGATTTTGTGTGGCTATTATATTTGTTGTATTTTCTTATGATATCTTATACACCTTACCTGAGTCAGGTAACCTTACCAACACTCAAATGTTTTGGGTTTCAGGCATTTTACCCAACATCTAGGTTAGTGAGGGAACAAATGGATAACTACTCTTTATTCCTTAATCTTCAATATAGGTATATTATAGGGTGTAATATATCATGGTAGGTATAAACATATAGGATGTAATGTCTTAGGCTTTTAGTATGTAATATGTTGGCTAACTTGGTTATGCGGTTATGATGATGATACATGGTGGGAAACATGCATGGTAGGAGGAGGGAAAGAGTTTTATGTCCTTCATTTCCACATTAACCTACTATGATAAAGTTTTAATATATTTTTTATGGTTTTTCAGAGGCATGTGGTGGTGTATATGTGATGATTATGATGATGATATTCCTATCGTATATGTTATATGGTTGTGATATGGGATATGATGTGCGATGGAAAGGTTGTCGAAGGAATGAGAGCGCTAGGGAATATATGTTGGGTCTGTGGCTAGCATCCGGTAAAACAATTGGATGCTTCTATATTGGAACTTACCACACATAACAAAGTATCAAAATGTAAACCCATGCTATGACATCCAGAAATTGTAATACACGTGCACCAAAGCCACCACACCACAATGAAAAACCTCCCACAAGGGGAATGATTGAATAAAAACTCTATGTCACATAGATAATATAATTTAATGTGGTTAATACTTATGTAAGAATCTATATGGAGAATGATACTTCACTTTAATTCATAGTAAATAAGGATGATTGTAATGATGAAGCCATTGTGCCATGATGTGACTGCACCATATATTTATAGTAGTACCCAACCAGTGAATCCAATAATATCCACTTTTTTATCATCATGGGATGAATTCCACCAAAGATTATCTTCATAGATTAACTATCCAATCGGTACAAGACTTCGACAACCATAACCTGATCTGTTGGTGCATGGTTCCCACTTCTAAAGACCTTATAAGATTACCCTAGAAGAACTTTCATTTTCCCACACTAACTATTTCTAGTTTTACTATCTAATAACCTTGGTCTGCATAAATTTTTTCCATCCTCATCTAAACACATAGACCTATTGTATTTTTTTGTTTGTTACCTTCATCTGATCCATTGTTCATTAGTCCAGAAGAACTTCTATTTCTGTTTGTCCTGTTGTTTTCAACAAAAAATGGTTTCCATAATAGAAACCCAATAATATCTCACATGGAAATTATTTTTCAGGATTCATCAAAAATTTCTCTACAAGATTCAATAAATATTCATTCATTCCCTAAATTTTTATTATAGTTTCACATATTTTCCCCACCATGATCTTCTGATCAATAAACCTAAGTGAGGTACTGCATTGCCACAACACTTCACCAGTAGTGAACTTTGTCAACATGTCTACTGAATTCTGAGTTCCCTCTATCTTATGAAGATCCATCACTATATCCTCAAACATCTTTTAGATGGATTGGTACTTCAGTTGAATGTTATTCATTCAAGAATAAAACATCAGATTTCTGACTAAGTCAATTTCACTCTATGAATTATAGAATATGTTTGGTCTAAAAGGGGCCTAGATACCCTGAGAGGGGGGTGGATTGGGCTATGAATATTCTTTTCAAAAATTTTGTTTCTCCACTATATCATGACCTCTTTATTATAAAGATTAATTTTTTTCTCTTTAATGTTTATATTTCTCTTATCACTTCCAACTTAATCTAAGGATTATTCATAGAAAGTAAATTAAGAAATAAAGCACAAGGACACATATATTTTTGTTTGATGATTTAAACAATTGTCATTATACTAAAATAATCAATGAATATATCATAAAATCTTCTCCCATCAATAGATCTTGGTGAAATAGTTTTTCACGCATCAATATGTACCAACTCAATCAATTTTTTTGACCTTTTCTATTTTTCATTATATGTCTTTCAAATAATATTCCCTTGTCGAAAAGCATCGTACGTATGGGTATGATCACATGATAACCTAGGGAGGTCTTGAGCAGCATCATATTTCACCATATCTTCCAAGGATGTTTGGCTCAAGTGACCAAGATGTTTATGTCATGACTGGTTTTCTTCTTCCTTGGACAGAAAGTATATATCTTTTTCTCCACTTATATGGTAGATATTTTCATTCGTGTGATTTACCTATAAAACCACCACACCATATTTTTACATGATGACACATAATTTATTGAAAAATCTTATGGAATTTCCTTAATCCCATAATTGATTGACACTTAGTAAGTTGTGACTGATGCCTTCAACAATCAATAAATCTACATGTCTCATGTCTTTTCCCCCAAATTTTTCTTTTCTTGAGCCAATAATTTTAAAAACTTAATCATTATCAAATCTCACAATAACTTCCTTGTAATATCTTATTCTTATCACTAGTTCCTTATTTCTTATCATATGGGTGGTTCATCCACTATTAATGATCCATATTTCAATGCGATCTAATGCTTCGAAAGAAGTGTCTACAACCACTACCTATTCAGTTATCTTCTTTTCGGTCCATGTTTTTTACTTCACACTTGGTAAAAATTGATAATATTAATCATCCTCAAAGTAAGATAGACTAGATTCATCTTTCAATGATGAAAACCGAGTATTCATTTTCATCTCATTTGATGATCCATTGAATTTCTTCTTATGATCACATTCATTCTGCTTCGGCACATTTATCTACATTTTTTATGAGCAATATCTTTCCATGTGACCAAATCCTCCACACCTGAAATAGTGACCATAAAATTATGACTTGTAATATTGATCTCTATATGGTTACCTCTATTGGTCTTGTTCCCTTCAGTACCTCTTGGCTATGAAACATACATTTTGTGAGTGTCCAATTTTTCCACAACATTAACATCTAATTAGGGGTGCATTCCTATGTGGAAAAACTGCACTATTGGTTCTCCTTTGGGTTCTCTAAATCATATAATTATGATTCTTACCCAAATCAATCTTCAACCTCGGAGTGGGAGCCTGTAGTATAACTTCAACCATTACTGCTTTATAATTATGATCAATACCCATACTAGTTTTATCATTTATATTAATCATTTTCCTTTCCTGGTATACCTTTTTCTTCTTCATTGGAAATATAAATTCTACTTTTACCTTTTCTATTTACTTTGTATCCTACTTTTCTGGAATCAAGAGTTACTCTTGATCTTTCTCTTTCCTTCGTATACTAAAAACTTCCTCTTTATTCTCTTTGATACATTTTATTTGATCTTTTATAGTATTAGTCAAACTATTGATCTCTATTTTTTGTTCTTAAATTTTGAGTTTTTACTCGACAACCTTTTTTGAGTTATATGGTAATAAATATTTAAGCCTTTCAATGTTAGCCTCTAGCTCAGATTTTTCTTCTTCCTATTATTGCATAGAGTTTAAAATCATTAACCACCCTTTTGGATTTCTTTGTTTTGGCTCCCCAGATGTTAATCACTTCAAGCAAAGTTTCTAATTTGACTTGAAGTTCAACACTTCCATTGGATTTTCCTTCATCGTTATCACTATCTTCCTTTTTTGGGTAATTTTTTACAACTTCCACCATAGAATCTGCTTCATGATCCTTGCAGTCCTCTAATTATTCTGCCTCAGATTCTTCTAAATTGTCCTCTTCTTTTAAAACAAGATTCTTCTTTTTGAATAAATTTATCTTGGTACTCCTCTTACCTTTCACATTGGTTGAATTCTTCTTCCTAGGAATTTCATCATTGTCTTCATCTTCATCTTGGAACTTCTTAGGATACTTTGCTGCAAGATTTCTAATCTTTATACATCGAAAGAATGCAAGTGGAAATTTCCATTTGAACTTTAATATTCATATTTGTGGATTTGAGGAGAGAAATGACATGACATCATCCAAATTGTCTTCCTCCTAACTATCATCACTAGTGAGATTCTTTATGGCCTTGAATTCCACTTCTTTGGACTTTCCCTTTTCCACAGCATTGTTATCATCATTTCTCATCACATATGCAATAAGAGTACTATACAAATCCTATGTATTCTTCTTACTCTTTTGTTTTCACCTTGTAGATGAAATATATTCCAATACTTCAAAACAAAAAAATGAAATATGACCATGCATACCATAAAAATATCACATGTTTTCATTACTTCCTGGAAAATTATTTTAGCTTGTTGAATTCAATTTTCTACACTTGGATCCGGATATCTTTAGATTTAATTTCTTCATCCAATTTTTGGTCTAATTCCTTTGTTTCATGGATAACTTCCACTTGTTTCCTTATTGGAATTTCTTCATCATCAGTAGTTTCATCATCACTTGGAATATCAAGTGCTTCACTCATTCCTATTGCATCATTGAGTGAGTATATATTTTTTCCATCTAATTCATCCAAACCTTTCTTCAATACATTACTAGTTTCCTTAAACTGAATCATACTTTTTCATAGACACTTCTACAATGAGGAATACCACCTTGATTTTGCTTCTTCTTTATTTTTCTTCCCTTTTCTATGGTACACTGGTATAAGAGAAAACTAAAACTCCAATTCCAATAGTAGAGTAAGCCTTGTCAGAGAATAAAAATCAACAAAGTTAACCAATCTTATGATACCAATTTTTATCCAAAATAGATTAAATATCTTGAGTGGGGGTGAATCAGGGTATGACAAGTTAAAACAAATTCCCCTTTGGATCTTGCTTAGTTATTAAAAAAACACTTTTATCTCTCTTTCCCATAGCAATGTATAAACAAAAATGAAATCATGAAAGAGACACAACAATTTTACTTGGTTCACCCTCACTGGGCTAAATCTAAGGAGAATACAATAGCAATGTTTCGATGTACCAAATCCACTAAATATCACTTCTAAATTATAAGGTTTGGGCTAGATCACATCTATGCCTAGGCTCACTAACTTTACAAAGATTAGGGTCATCTCACTAGTTTCCCAAGGGTCACTCCCTAACTCTCTTTCTGCATCTCACTACAGATGGAAAGTATCACATTTTTTCACTTCCTTTTATCACTTCTTTGTAAATTATCCACTCACAGTTTATGGACATGTAGATCCATTCATTATCAATAATGAATGCATCCTCAACTGTAGGTATAGTCTTTGTTGAAGTCCCTATTTTCCACATACTATTAGTTTGCAGAAATTTCTTTCACAAAATATTTTAGTCCCTCTGAAAACTATCCTAAAACCTCGATGAACTTCCTTTAATCCTATGAGAACTATAATATACCATGTGGCATGAGTGCTTTGTGGATTCCTTTGTCTTCCACGGACCGCCCCTACTTTGTGGATGGCTGATGCCTGAAAAACCGCCTATGATACATGATCCATTTTTCTTTGAGGTATACATACACCTGCAAACCAACTTGTTTTAATTTTTATTGAGAATTGATTCCTCCTTCATGGAATCTTCCCTCTCAGACTACTTCTCCTTTGAGGAATTCTCCCTTGTGAACTATTTCATACTTCACTGAATTCTTCCCAGAGCAATGATCATTTAAAATAAAATTATCTATAAGTAATGATGTGATTAGGGGTCTTTATATAGGAAAATAAATCCTCCAAAACCCACTAATCTGAATAACCCAAAACTTTGATGTGGTACAGTCTTCACTGTGTACTATGATTTGTGATTCGCATAGTGCCTTTATCCTTTGTGGCGGCCAATGTATTCCACAAACAAAAACCCTTTGTTTCAGCCTAAAATAACCACCTCCCAACTTAAAATGATGATCCTCCAATGAATGATTAGCCTCCCATGAATTGATTTTGATACGCGGACCGCATAGTGTGCTTTATGGTCTGAGAACTATACTTCACAAACTTCTTTGTAAAAAAACCTTTTCCATAAAACAAACTCCCAATTTTGAAGCCCAAAAATTTGGAAAACGTTTGGAAACTACACCACCTTAAATTCATCTGCTTTGGAAAAACCAACTATACTAATTCACAGTCATCTGTATTTTTCAACAAATACAATCATCCCAAAACACCAAAATAGTGCCTTGAGGGATTTTTTCCCAAAAGAATAACACACCAACTTCTCATGACCTTCTGAGATCCTCTAGTAACCCTTTCATCTAGACTAACTTATTTCCTCCTTCCATCAACACAATATACTTTGCTTCTATTATTGAGAGTGTAACTATTGGTTGAATCTTAAATATATTTATCACTTTCATTGTGTTCAAAAATTCACCAAATTTTGAATCCAAAAAATCTTGAAAAGTCACATTCATTTCAAATAAAATTACCAAGTATTCAGAACTCTTCAGGTATCATAGAATCCATTTTACAATCTATAAATCCTCTCTTCTGGGTTTTGACATAAACCTACTTAAAATATCATTGCTTCCACAACTTTCATATGAGTAAAAATCATGATGCACATCAAACTTCTGATAGTTTATGAATATGGAACTTTTTCCATGTACTTAAACTTAACTTTAATTTAGGGTGACGTGTCCTTACTAATATTGAAGTGTATGACCAAGGGTGTGGTCACTAGTTCTACCTCACACATTCCAAATCACTCCACCACCTTTTGGACATAATCTTGTGAGATTAGGTACAAAGTACTAGAACTTAATTGTCTTATTATTCATATCCCTAAAATTCATTTCACCAGAACAAGATCCTTCATCTCAAAGATTCCAAAAAACTCAAGTTCCATATCATTGATTATTTAATTTACTATAACTAAAATAAATATATCATTAGTGTAGTCAATAGGTATAATAAAACACTAATCAAAAACTCCTTGTGATAGAAGTCATGTTCTTCATTGCTTCATACAAACTTATGATCCTTCATAAAGTCATTGAATGTCATGTTTCAATTCCTTGGTGCTTTCTTCAAACTGTAAAGGATACATTTGATTTGACACACAAGTCCTTAGTTTTATTGATCCTTATAAACATCTAGTAATTCCATGAATATTTCTTCCTCAAGGTATCTATGAATAAATATTGTATTTACATTCATATACTCTAGATGAATACCTTTAGATAAAACCATACTTAACACCATTCAGATAGTTCTGAACTTACTATAGGAGATAAAATCTATGATAAATACACTCCTATTTATTTAAAACCTTTAATTAATATCATTTCCCTATACCTATATCTATTGTACACCTCCTTCTTTAGTCGATAAACCCATTTGTTTTTCAATACTTTCTTCATATCAGGCCTCTCCGTCAATTTCCATGTTTTAGAAATAATTTGGTAATCAAGTTCATCCCTCATGGATAAATCCCATGTTATAATCCCTTAAAACTCCTTGCCTCTTCTATGAATTCAGAATCTCTATCAT
The DNA here is from genome assembly GCA_963277665.1 of Viscum album. Taxonomy (NCBI): domain Eukaryota; kingdom Viridiplantae; phylum Streptophyta; class Magnoliopsida; order Santalales; family Viscaceae; genus Viscum; species Viscum album. Next base: position 818,276,768 of record OY728142.1, read on the forward strand.
CCATTAGAATAAGGTAGTTCAAAATAACTTTATACATTTGTATTGGGAAACTCTATCTAGTAGATCTCCATAGTAGTCTTTGTGGATGAGATCCTTTTGGTACTTAAACTTATAAAGTTATAACTTTCAAATATTTTTCTTGAGGTCTCTCAATCCTTGATATTTCATTCATATATCACCCATGAAACACCATCATAACTTTCCCTCCTTCCAATAACTCCATTGAATGTTCTAGTGTTCTCAGAACTATCATGCTTTCTGAATTCTCTAGAACTTTAGTTTTTTGATATTCATTCAGGTGAACCTCATCTTCAAATGATAATATTATTTCATCATAACTTTATAATATTTTATGATCCTTCCATATGATCTCTTAATTGAATACCACATTTATACTTGTGATAAATTTCTAAGAGTCATTGTCTCAGAGTCGAAATCCAAACTCTTCATCACAATAGCCAACAAAGTAACATGATCAAGACTTAGAATTCATTTTTTCTCATTCCTTAACTTAAAAATGAGAATAATATATCACTATGAATACTTTTAGGTGGTTTAAATTAACTTTCCTTTTGGACTAATATATCTTTGGAAGTTTCTGGATGATTGGAGATGATGGGATCTAATTGATTAAAGTATGTCGCACAGTTCACCTCTTTCACCCAAAACACCTTAGGGAAACCTATGTGAATTATCATACTTCTATAATTATATAATAATTTATGGTTTTTCCTTTTTAAAAATCCATTTTTTTCATATTAATTGGCATGATTTTCTAAAATTTAATCCCCTTCTTATTGTAGAACCTCCAAATGTCTCTACTTTTGTACTCTCCTCCATTGTCCAACTATAAGATCTTTAACTGTAATTTGACCTATTTTCCACAATGGAATTCCATTAGATGAGGGTATCTAACACATCATAATTTTACCTTAAAAATTTCACCCATACATTATTTGTGGTATCATCAATGAATGTCATATACAAGAATGATCCTCTGTGAAAACACACCAGAGCTGGCCCCCAACCATCTATGGGGCCAACTCTAACTTTCAGTTCATTATAACCTTCCCTTATACCCCAAAATATATCTTATATTTCTTAAAATAGATATATTATTCATATATTCCATACACCATGCTTTCAAAATTCAATATTCCTTTGTTATTGGGGATTTTTACCCCTTTCTCATTGAGATTCTCTACATGATTATTCCATAACTTTTCTAAAGTTAAATATTTGATGTATAATGCTTCTTTTGATAACCCTATAAGGTATATCATCCCATAATTCACTCTTTTTTCAAAAACCATAGAACCACATGATACATTCTATGCACCACCCATAAACATTGAATAGAAACCTGCATCATCAAGTAGACCTACTAAGATTAAGTTTTTCCACAACCATAGTATGTGTCTCACATCCTTAAACTCCGGCATCCTTTTATTCCTTATTAAGATCAAAACATTGTCTTTATCCAAAATATCTATGTCATTTTAATCCATAATATAAACCTTTATAATACTTTTGGAAGTATAATTTATCATGATTCCTCTCTTTGATGTGGAATTGAATGAAGCTCTGTAGTCAATCACCCAAGACCCCACAGAATTAGTAGCACTTTGAAGAAAGACAATTCTATCATCTGAAATATGGTTCACATACCTACATTTAAAAGAAAATTTTTTAGAAATCACCCTATTTTTAATATAATCCTATTTTAGGTGGCCTTTTCTTCCACAATTCCAGCATAACATAGCACTTTTCAACAAGACACTCATTCTCTGGCACCTCTTTCATTTTCCCTTCTTGTGATTCTTTTTTCCAGTGGTATATACTTTTCCTTAAGAAGTGTATGTTTTTTCAGAAGATACATGTATCTTATTCCATCAAATATCCTCATTCAATATTAGGCCCCAAACACTATTAAACATTAAATCATACTTTCCACTATAATTATACACAACGGTCATAATCGCATCCCATGATTCAGGGATCAAGGAAAGTAATAATAGTGCCTATTATAAATCTCTGAATTTAACCTTCATAGACTCTAACTAGATCCAAATAACATTAAATATTTTAATATGACCAGAAATCAACATTAATTTAGAAATATTTGTGTCAAATAGTATTCTTAATAAGAAAACCATTTTTATCTCCATTGGTTTTTCATATATGTCTATAAGGGTATTCATGAGTTCTAAAGTTGTTTTCACCACCCAGATGTTAAACATCATGTACCAATAAAGTTACATTTGAATCAACCCCAATGTTTTATTTTTGATCCTCTCTTGTTCTTTTTCTTTCATCTCTTATAGCTTAGCATCAGTCAATAGAAGATCAAGGTCCCTTTATAGAAGGAAATCCCCTATCTGCATCTTCCAGAACCCAAAATTAGTTCCATAAAACTTGTCCAATAATACCTAACTATCATAAGATGGCATTAATATAGAAATTTTTAACTCCAATATTCTTCTACTAGCCAAAGGGTAAAAATGTTACTAAACCAAGATCTAAAACAACTTCATTGGGGCTTTTTTATCTGGAACACTCCAAGATTGTTCTTTAATACCACTTGTTGATTTCACCACCAATTTTTAGTAAAAATATCAAATTAAACTCCCTAAAAACATACCACATAGAACAAATTCTTGGAATATGAACCCATTCTATGATGTTAGAAGCTTGGAAGACAAGCGCACCCAATCCACCACACTATAACACAAAACCTCCAGATTATAGAATATAAAATATTATCATAAGAAATTATCAAAATAAAACTCTAATCCATGAGAATAATTAAATTTAACATTGTTTATACATGTATAATAATCTAAGAGGGAGGATGTTCCTTCAATTTTATTTAGAGTAAACAAGGATGATTATAATGATCAGGTTGTTGTGTCACAATGTTTTTGTACCCTATGTTTATAGTAGTGCTTGACTAGTGTTTCCAATAGTCACTGCCTTCCTATCTTAACGAGATGAATTCCACCTGAGCCTATCTTCATGGATAAACCCTTTTCTCAGTCAAATACTCTCACTACTATAACATGCTCTCTCGATGTATTTTTCCTATTTCCAAAGATTTTACAAGATATCCCTAGAATAACTTTATTTTCCATAAACTTCCTCCTTTCATATGTACTTTTAAATAAACCCAATCTAAATAACCTTCAAACATCTCCATCTAGACATCTGGAAATTTTTGAATCCTTGTCCATCATCTTCATCTAATCCATCAAACATTAATCCAAAAAAAAATTCCTTCTGTTGGTCCTAATATTTTAGATAAAAAATGGTTTACATACCCAAAATCTAACTGTCTTACACTTGGAAATTACTTTCTATATTTCACCATGAATTCCTCCACAAGATTCAGTATACGTCCATCCATTCCCTGAATTTCCATTATAGATTTTTGTGGTTCCCCCACCATGACCTTCCAGTGAACCCAACCCAAATGAGGTGCAGTATCACCTCAGTGCGTCATGAGTTACGACCTTTTTCAACATATCTACTAAATTTCAAGTTCCCTTTATCTTTAAAATATTGATCACTCTGTCATCCGATATATTCTAGATAAAGTGGTTCTTTAGTTGAATGTACATTTTTAAAAAATGAAACATTGAATTTTTGGAAATGTTGATTTCGTTTTTTGAATCATATAATAACACTCATACTTCTTTCCCCATTTTGAGATCCTCTAAAAACCCTTTTTACCAAATAATTTTATACTTCTATCAATGTGATGTACTCTACTTCTATTTTCAATAGTTCAATTATTGGTTGAAGCTTCAAAATTCTACTCATTATTTTTTCATCAAAAGTACACACATAACTAGATGTGATCTTCCATGTGTCTTAATATCTACAAATATCAGATTATGAGAAACCTTGAAAAGTCTTTTCCATTGTGAAGAAAAGTTCTAAGTATTAAAAACTATTAAGGGATTAGAGAATCAAATTTTCAGACTCTTAATACTCTCTTATGAGGTTCTATATAAACCTGCTGACAACTCCCATTATTTACACAATGTTCATGAGAGTAAAAAAATGGATTAGATAAAACTTCTAACAGTGGATTCATATAGATTATTCACCATGTACTCAACCTCGTCTTACATTTATGATGACTTCTCCTTTATAATCTTGAAAATGACCATCCAAGTGTGTGGTCACTAGTTTCACCTTACATATTTCGAAGTGCTCCACCACCTTCTAGACATAATATGATTAGATTGGGTATAAAGTATCAGAACTTAAGTCACTTATTATCAACATCCCAAAAATCCATTTAACTGAACTAAGATCCTCTTTATCAAAAATTATAGGAAACTCATATTTTATCTCATCAATTATTTCTTTTACTAGACCTAAAATCAATATGTCATCAACATAGTGAATTAGGATAATAAAACTCTTATCACTAGGATTCTTCTGGTAGAAACAATGATCAGCATTGTTCTAGATAAACTTATGATTATTCATTAAGTCATTGAACTTTATGTTATAATGCCTTGGTGATTTATTCATACCGTAAAGATTATGTTTGAATCTGTAAAAAAGTACATGGTACCATTGATCCTTGAAACCAACTAGTTTTTTCATGATAATTTCTTCTTCAATGTCACTGTAAATAAATGTTTTCTTTATTTATATCTACTATAGATGAATTCCTTTAGACACAACCATACTTAACACCATTCATATAGCCATGTGATTTACTACCATAGAGAAAATATCTGAGAAATAAACTCCTTGAATTTATTGAAAACCTTCTATGACTAGTATAGACTTGTAAATATGTATACCATCCACTTCCTCTTTCATCTGTTAAACCCATTTATTTTGAAATTATTTCTTCCCAGCAAGACTCTCTATCATATCCCATGTTCCAAACACATTAAGGGAATCAAGTCCATACCTCGTGGATAACACATATTATTTTGATTCTTGAAAACACCTTACCTATTTTTAGCATTCAATATCTATATTTTCCATTAGAATAAGCTATAAAAAACCACTTAAATACTTTTTCACTAGGTGGATCTCTCTGGTATATCTTTGTAGTTTTCCCTACCGTTGAGCTCCTTCCATTATTATAACTTCTATAGTTCTTATTTATATATATTTTTCTTGAGAATCCATGGGCTATGATCTTTATGGTATATCTAGTCTAAGAAACACCATCGGAAATTGACCTCCTTATGGTAACTCTACTAGATGGTTTGGTGTTCCTAGAACTTTCATCCTTAAAGAATTTTTTAAAACTTTAGTTTCCAAACATTCATCCAGGTAAACCTCAACTTATGATAATAATTTTCCTTCACTGTAACTTTACACTAGGTTTTAATCCTTTATAGTATCTATTCATTAAATATTGCATTTTTAGTTTCAATGACTTCTGAGATTCATTGGCCTAAAATTGAAATTCAAAATCTTCACCATTATAGCCAGCAAAGTAACACACTCAAGACTTATCCTACAACTTGTATCCTTACTTGGAATAAATGTGATCATAAGAGAGTGATCTAATTTCTTTGAGGTGGTTGAAATAAACTTTCATTCTATACCAACAGAACTTTTGAAGTTCCTGACTGATTGGAGATGATGGGAATCAGTGGATTAAGTAAGTCGTACAGTTCACCTCTTTCGCCCAAAAAACCTTGGGGAACCCTACATAAATTCTCATGATTCTAGAATTCTCCATTAGTGTTTGGTTCATCATTTCTATAACTATATTGAGTTATAGAGTCCTTGGAATGATTTTCTCAAACTGAATCTCTTTCTACTAACATAACCTTCATAACTCTCTACTTTAGTAATCCCCACTATTGTTCGACCCTAAGAACTTTAAGTTACATTATTCCTTTTTCCCATCATGTCCCTCTATTAGAAAAAAATATCAAACACCTTATAATTGTGCCTTAGAAATTAAACCCACACTTTCTATGTGGAATCATCTATAAACATCCATATAAAAGTGATCCTACATAAAAACACACTAGAGATGGTCCCCAAACATCTGTGTGGACCAACACTAACTTCTATTACTTTAGAACCTTCATTTATGTCTATAAATATACCTTCTAATGTTTCCCAAAAATACATTATTTTCATGTTCCGTACTAAATGTTTTCAACTTTTAACATACCTTTTTCAGGGATTCTTTTCATCCCATTTTCACTGAGATTCCCCATATGATCATTCCATAACTTCACAAAATTTTACTCTCCAGCATGTAACAGCCCTTTTGATACCCCTGTCAGGTACAGCATCCCATCCTTCACTCCTTTTTCAATAACTATGGAATCATGCATGATCTTCCACACACTATCCATGAAAATTATAAATAAACCCACATTGACAATTTGACCTACTGAGATTAAGGTTTTCCTCAATCCTGATATGTGTCGCACATCCATCAACTACAGTATCCTTATGTTCCTTTTCCAAATTGAAACATCACTTTTCCCCACAATATAAAGAGATTTTTCATTTACAATATGAACCTTTACAAGTATTCTAGAAGTATAATTTCTCATGTTTCCTCTCTTGTATGTAGAATAGAATGAATCTATAGAGTTTATCACCCAATACCCCAATGAACTAGTAGCACTTAGGAGCAATCCACTCCTATCATCTAACATAAGGTTTTCAGACCCACTTTTGGAAGCATACTTCATAGAATTCTCCCTCTTCTCACTATAATCCTTTTTTAGGTGGCCTTTTCTCTTATAATGTCAATTAAGGGAGCATTATCTATCGAGCTACTCATACTTTGGTTCCTCCTTCCTTTCCCCTATTTTTTATTCTTCTATCCAATGGTATGTCTTCTTCATTAAGCATTTTATGTGTTACTAGAATATACATGATTCTACTTTTGATGAATCTATTTATTTTATATTAGGTCTCAAAAATCCTGGAACATTAAATCATCCTTTACATTGTATTTACTCATAGTGGTCACCATCACATCTCGTAATTCAAGGAGTAAGGTATGTAATAATGATACCCATTCTGGATCTCTAAATTTCACCTTCATGGACTCCAATAATCATCAAATCAAATTAAATTTGTTAATATTATTGAAAGTAGATATTCATTCTAATTTACGCAAGTCTAATAGTCTTCTTAACAATAAAACATTGTTCATCACTGTTGGTTTGTCATGCATGTATGCAAGGATATTCATGAGTTATGAAGTATTTTTTACCTCCAGGATTCTAAACACCACATTCTTTGTAAGTGACATTTGAATAAAATCCAGCGCTTTCTTATCCAGCCCCTCCCATTCTTTCACTTTCATAGCTTTTGGATTGGCATCAATCAATGAAGAGTCAAGGTTCTTATATAGAATTCAATATTTATCTTTATTTTCTAGAACCCAAAATCAATTTCACTGAACTTTTCTAGTCGGACCTTACTCTTGTTGAATGTCATTCCTCTAAAAATTGTGAATTCCCACTAATTCCAAAAAACATACAGAAATAAGTCTAGAATTTCTTATCGACATTCTCCTATAAGGAAAAGGGAATAAAAATGATACTAAACCACGGTCTGAAACACCTTTACCAAGGATTATTCATCTGGAACACTCAAACCTTGTGCTTTGATATCAATTATTGGGTCTATTAATAGCAGCTAATAAAATCACTAGATGCACCTCCATCAGAACTTACCACATGGATCAAAGTCTCAGAATGTGAAATTGTGTTATGATGATTGAAACATGGAAGACAATCACACCCAAGCCCTCACACCACAATTAAAAATCTCCTAAAGAGAGAATATAATAGAATATTATAAGTAATAATCAAAAGAAAACTCTAAGGCATAAGGAAAATATAATTTAATGCGGTTTCGAATTGAATCCTTATCCATGGGGGAGTGTCTGTTCACTTTAATTTAGAGTAATTACAATGATCAAGTCATTATACCACAATGTAATAGTACCTTATATTTATAGTAATGTCCAGTTAGTGTATCTGGTAGTCACCACCTTCTTATCTTTATGGGATGACTTCCGCCTAATCTTATCTTTACAGAAAAACCCTTTGCTTGGTCAATGACTCCCATCACCTTAACCCAATCTACCAGTGTACAATTCCCAATTTCAAAGATCTTACATGATATCCTTACACAATTTTCATTTTCTTGCACTGCCTTATTACATTTTTACTCACTACAAGGAAAATGTAATTTAGCAACATTTTTTTGAATTACCTACATTTTAAAATGTAGCTAATAAATTTACCTATATTTCAGAAAAATGTAGGGAAATGTGGTGTTTATAATTAGTTATGTTTCTAAATGTATCTAATTAAATGGTTACCTACATGTTTAGAAATGTAGATAATTATATTTTTCTACCTACGTTGTTTTACCTACTTAGTGAGATAACGAACACCACCGTCGCAACGCCCCACAGACCCCGACCCCTATGTTGTTATTGGTTGACAAGAGGATGAAACTTGCTGACCCCGCACCTCCACTACTCAACCACTAACTCACAACCACCAATCATGTGCACGTTCAACATCAACCATCCCCCTGTTTAGAGGCAGATAATTCACACCAAGTTTTAATGTGGGGCTGCAGTCTGAAACGCATAGTTTTATATTAACACACACATATATATATATTAACATGTATATATATATTGGCTATGTTTTAAAATAATAAAATATATTATTAATAGATTTTATGTTAATATAATAAAAATACATTATTATTAATATAACAAAATATATATTTATGTTATATATTATATAAAAATATATATTAACATTATAACAATATATTTATGTGACATGTATATAACAATATATTTATATATAACAATATATTATATAACAATATATTTGTGTTATATAAAAACATATTATTATAGTATATAACAATATATTATATAATAATATATAAAAATATATTATATAATAATATATTTATGTTATATATACTTATGTTATATATTATATAACAAAATCTATATTTATGTTATATAATATATTTATTTATTTATTTATTTATTTATTTATGCTATATATATATTTTTATTATATTGTTATTATATTTATATTTATAATATTTTTATGTTGTTTTATTTATTGTTATATTGTAATAATATTAGTGTTATATTTTTATATATTTATTTTTATTATATTGTTACATATTATTATTTATTGGTATTTTTTTATTATTATATATTTTTATTATTTTGTTATTTATTATTATATTGTTATTTATTTTTATTTATTTTTATTCTTATTCTTATTATTATATATTTATTTATATATATCTATATTGTTATATATATGTGTGTGTGTGTCATTATATATATATGTGTGTGTGTGTGTGTGTTATATAGTTATTTATATTGTTATATATATTTTTATATATATTGTTATATATATTGTTATATATATTGTTATATATATTGTTATATATATTGTTATATATTTTGTTATATATTTCTTGTTATATATTATTATATATTATATTGTTTTATATTTATGTAATATATTATATTATTATATATATTGGAATACATTTATGTTATATATTATATTGTTATATATAATTTTTTGTTATATATAATTTTTTGTTATATATATATATATATTGTTAATAATAATAAATAATAATATGGTATTAATTTATTATAAATATATATATATACATAAATATTATTAGCTACGTTTTCTTAGAAACGTGGCTAAATTAGATATGCTTTTAAAAAATGTTGTTAAATTAAAAATTAGCAAATTTTTAAAACGTGGATAATTTATCCATGTTTTCTAGAATATATTGTAAAATTCAACATTAGAAATGTTTTTAGAAAACATAGCTAAATGTAAATTTTTTTGTAGTGGCCATCTCACAACCTCATTCCACATAACTTCCAAGTGTCCAAACCTATTGAAGCCTTTTTTCCCGTCTTCTTCAAATCCATTAGACATCAATCTAGTGGAAATTCTCCTTCCGTTAACCCTAATGTTTTCTTCAAAATTTGGTTTTAACACCCAAAACCTAACAGTATGGATTTGGGTGTGAGAGTTACATACTAGTGGAGAAGTGGTTGTGGGTTATCTTCTTTCTATATTATTTGATATTATGTTATTATACTTGGATGTGATATTGAATGAGTGAAACCTAGTGAGATTGGGTGAGAGTTTACCTGATATAGGAGTGATTTGGTTTTCTTGTTTATTCAAAAAGGAGTTAGTAAACTTATTCCATATTTTCAAGAGAAGTATTGAGGTGGATACTACTGAGCATACTTGTATGTTCATCCCTATATATATAATTTTATTTTCTATTTTCCAAGAGGGGTTTAGTGATTGGGATATATGTTACTTGCTCGAGGCTTGGAGTTATGGTTGAAGTTACTTTTGTTGGAGTTCCATTATGGTATTTTATTTTGGATACTTGTTTTTGTATAACATTACATGCGTCATGGGATGTTTGTTTTTATTTTATATTATGGAGTTGATTGGTGGTTATCCTTATAAATTCCTAGGATTATGAGGGCAGTGTCTCTCATGTGTGTGTTTTATATCCTAAGTGCTAGTAATCAACTTGTGTCCTATTAGAGGTGGGATTTGAGGGTCGCGGTCATCTCCACTACTAGCCCAAGAGGAGTTCCCAGTGGGGTGGTTCATGACATCATCTCACATAATCACTCCTTGTATGTTGGAGAAGTTTCTTCCCTATGTACCATCTCACATCATTAATCCTCACAATCAGATAATCACTTGCCCCATGTATCATCTCACATCATCAATCACACACACAAGAGATGAAATGGTGCCTACCCCTAGTACCATCATGCCTCATGTGTAAAGATCCATTTTTTTCTAGATTTTGAATGTGAGTGGAATTTTCAATTTTTTGTTTCAGAGGTTCATAAAGGGTAAAATGGTTGTTTTTTCAAAGAAGATGATCTTAGATAATTTTTATGACCACTCTATTGGTCCTAAAATTGTTTGTTTACCATATGATAAGAGTTTGGTGGAATTTTTATTCATTTAAATTTTAGTGGAATATTTAATATTTAATTAATTAAATATTAAATTATTCGTACCGGTTCAGGTGGTGTTATATTTTGAATGGAGCATCAGATTAAGATTTTAACTTTAATTTTTATTCCAAAACAGGGGGTTTTACTTATGTGAGGTGTAGACTCACTTCGGGTTTTGGGACTCGGTATGATCATTTTTAATGGGAATTTAATTAATTAATTAAATTGATTAAAACATCCTCCCTCCCATATTCATTCCTAGGCATGATATAATTGGTAGGGTTCCCCCTTACACGTGATAGATGAATCGAGAGGGGAGGGGGAAGGAGGTGTTGTGAGACTTTGTACTTGGAGTACACGTTGTGTAGTGGTACATGACCATTTTGGCCAAGTATTTGAGAAAACATAGGTTTTATAACTACACATCATGTACTTATAGGACATGTTGTGTAGTGGTACATGTCCATGTGGCCAAGTATTTGGGAAAATGGATTTTTGGAACTACACACTATGTACTCAAAGTACACTTCATTTAGTGGGACATGGACATGTGCCTAAGGACATGGGCAAATACCCCATGTAAGGGGGACATGCCCGTGTAATAGTACAGGGTCAGACCATGTGTATTTCTTGGATGAGTAATAGTATAAGGCCAGATCTTGGGTGTTCCCATGCCATGTATAAGTACATGTCCAGGTTGGAGGCTTGGGAGTAAACATTGTGTACTTCTCCCATGTCACCCATTTGAGGGTTTTGGGTAATTTTGAACCTTAGAGTTATATTTTGACACAAGAGGAGTCCATTTTGAGTATTTTTTCATATAGAATGTGATGGTGGATCCCTTAGGGCCTTTTGAGTACTTCTAATAGGTGGTTTAGGGTGAGTAAGTTTTGATGAAGAGGTTTCCTCCAATAATTTAATACAGTAGTCTCTTGAGAGTGGGACATGGGATGAGACCCAGGATAGGGTCATGAGAATGGATGGAGGGTGTCGCATGGGCTCATCGAAGTCCTTGATTAGTGTTGGAATGGGAAAATCCCTAGTTAGTAAGACTAGGTTGTGACTCGAGGTGACAGATAGGTTGGGTGTACGGTAAAACCTAGGGTGTTTTGGAAAGGGGACGAGCTTGAGGCCATCTCCCTTGTGAGGTTTGTGAGGTTGTGATATGCTTGGGACTAGGTTGTGGGATATGTGACCCACTAGAGGTGGGAGTTGTCCTAAGATATTAATTGTGATCAGGGAGCCTAAGAGGGATGCATCTACTTATGTTTTGGAACAATGGATCCCAAGAGGAATTCCTTCACTTATGTTCTATCCGAGGATCACAAGAGGTAATTCTCTACTTGCATACTGGTTTCAAGGATCCCAAGAGGGACGCCTCTACTTATGTATAGACTCAGAGGACCCATGTGGGTGCCTGTTGATAAACTGAACATGTGTGGGTGTGTGGATGAGGTTAGTGGACATGGAGTTTCACATATATGGATGAGTTTGGTGGACATGATGATCCACATATATGGTTGAGAATAGTGGATAATTTTGAAGTTGGTACCCTACAACCAACTTCTAAGTACTTTATGATAACCTGTAATCACAATTTTGAATATTAATAAACTCCTAATCATATCATGATTGTTCTAAATAACATAGTATATGATAATGTCCTAAGAGTAGATGTCACACTAAAAGGTCATAAAAGTTCTCCACTATGATGAGAACCCAGAAGTTCCATAACAGTATTCTTAAATATATGTTCTATATTCAGATGAAATCATTTGAGGTGCATAAATGATCTTGGATATCAGGGGTGGAGAGTCATAGGCTTTGAGTCATCTTCTCATGGTATACGCCCTTGGTAACATCCAGTGTAGGATATTATGATAACAAGGCCCACCAATAGGAAATCCACATTTATATGTTCCATTGGATGTTCCTATCTTTGGACATTTGTATTGATCCTTCAAATTTAATATTATTATTAATGAGTATTATAATTCATGTACTTTTATGTATTGATGAAAATAGTGACGACATATGTTTGATGTGAGGTAGGATACGTTAGGTGTGTCACGAGTAATATTGTATTAATTAATAATGCAAGAAAAGATTTATCCCTTCTATTATTTAACAAAAGTTGATATCTCAAACCCTTTGATCGAAATGATATCGCCTAAATAAATACATGACCATGGTGTTCTATAGGAAAGTTAGATTTTAGGAAATTCAAAGAAAGTGTCATCGAGCACATAGGTTGATGACCCCAACATGAAATCTACTTGATTAGAGATATAATGAAAAAGGGATTATATTAAAAAGTAAGCATCAATATGAGGTATTATGTAATTTTGGCATTAACTTCTTTCTCTATGAGTAATGTGATGTGTTGATACACATTAACCTTGGAATTCAGGCTAATTCACCTAATGCCACAAAGAAAGAGGCCTAGAGGGTCACACACTAAGTGTATCCAAAATCTTAGTTAAATAATATATATTGTTATTTATTATTTAAAAAGATGAATATATATTATTCTAACAAGTGGTTTAATAATTATTCATGTTTGTTTGACCACATATATTCTATCACTAATTATTTGAGAGAATATTATGTGAGAAGAATATTTAATAAATATTTAATTTCTATTTAGTGAATATAATATTTATTTATTTATTTATTAGATAATAATGTTGTGATATTTATTTATTAAATAAAAAGTCATTATTTAATGCCTGATAAATATTTTAGAGAAATGGTGGACTGAGTTTAATGGTCTGGTAAGAAATAATATATATTGAATATTATTTTATTAAATAATATTTAATTTTAATTTACGCATGTCAATAAATAATATTATTATTATTATTATAGACATGGGATTCCACCAGGATTAAATAAATAATAAAGGGAACTTGTGAAATTATTTATTTCTAAACCTAGTAGTATATAAACTCATTTATATTATTTTTCAAGAGATCCAATTCATTTCTTTTATTATGCACAACAAATTTGGAGATTCCTCTCAAATCCCTAGAGACATTACTTCTCCAAGTACACTCTCAATAATAGAGATTGATCTTCCTCCACATTCCACTCTTGATTCTAGAGAGATCAAGAAAAATACTTTGGAAGTGATTCTCAAGGAGATAAAAGTAGAACAATGCAAGCATTATGATATATCATGCTAGCACTTGGAGATTCCTATAGCGTTGTTCAGAGATTTTTGGAACATGTGTGAATCACTGCTAGAGGAAATCATCCCTTGATTCCTACAATGAAATGATGGTACAACATAGATCCATTTTCATATCCATAAATGAAGAAATAATTCTCAAAAGGTAATTCTTTAATTTCTTAAATTAATTATAAATAATATGTGATTATCCAGCACTTGGTTTTGGCGTTGTATCCATTTTATGTATTCTTTAATTCAATTATGTTGATCATGGAATTTATCGTTGTGTAAATCTCAGATTGATCATCGATCATGAAAAAAAAATAAAAGTTAGGCATGACCCATCGTACGTTTCTCCTAAGCCTAAAACCTATAACTAGTATCAGAGGGGTCACATGATTATTTATAATTATTTAAAGATCGTTGATTGATTTATGCATAAGTAATTGGTTTTCAATAGCAATTTAATCTTTCTTTAATATGAATTATGAGATATGATTCTTCCTCTTCATTTCTCATAAATATAATCAAATTGATTAATTTTATGAATGAAATAAATTCAAAGATCTCCATTGGAGGTGTTGAGGAATCTAACTAGATAACACAAGAGTACACGTATGGTAACCGAAAGGTACAGGTTGTGTACTATTTTTTTATGCACCAAGAATTAATTTGGAATTAATTCAAGGTGTGTAAATTTATTACTCACGGTGCATTTAATTATACACCACAAGTTGACCAGGATAGCCTAGTGCATGGTCAGCTGGAGTACACACTGTTTAACTTCCATACACTGTGTTCAGCCACTTAGTCATAGATGGGTCATGTATCTTCTTACATGGCCTACCTGACTAGTGACCGTGTAACTCGCAGACCACTGAATGTGTAGCTCATGTACACATCATGTACTCCATCTTTTTCTATAGCATGGTTACATGATGAGTCCATGGGTGTTTTTCATGGATAGATGGTGAGAAAACATACACATTGTGTAGCTCTAATTGTAATATCCCGGTTTCAGAATCCACCCAGAGGTGCCCCATACCTGGTTGGTCACATGGCCTCAAGTGAATTTCCCCGAACACCAGAGGATTCTGATTATCAGTGAGTGCCTTAGGTGTGATAGTGCATAAACTATACCCTCATTGGCAGAGTACATAGTGGAAGTAAACAAATACATACAAGAGTTGAAGTAGTAGTAATGGCATACAGTTGTAATAGCAGAAGACTGAAATTATAAACTAGAGAACACATATATAAATGATGCAGGATACATATGTTTAGGAAAGTATACAAACAAGTCACAATGCTGGAATACAAATAGTACTAAACTAAAGTAAAAAAAAAAAGATAAAAAGCTCCTCAGCATCCCAAGCATAAGCTTGATCCCATGCTCTCCAACTCCACAGCAAGTCAAGTACCTGAATTAGAAGGGCGCTTTCCCTTATCTATACCTGCAACAATATAATCTGTTCAGGACCAAAAGAATGACCCAAATAGGGTATGAGACTAAATCACAGTAGGAAACCACCCTAATATTTGTGCCTAATAGTCAGTGAGTATATGGTAGGTAAAAGTACAGAAAGCAGTAAACAGGAAAGAACTAAGTAGTAAACAATCCACAATTTAAAGCATTCAAACACCACACAGCATGAAACAGCTAAACAAGTAGATAACACAACATGTAACCCTATTGGAAGTACTCACAGCCCATTCCCTCTGGTCCTAACTAACAACTACAAGTAACCCTCGGGGCAGTACACTCAGTCTAACCCCTCAAGTTCAGCTTAAGCGTAGATTCTCTGAGGAAGCACTCACCGTCAATTCCCTCTATAGTCTCGTATCGGTACTAAAGGCACTCTAGGGAAGCACTCAATGTCTCATTCCCCCTTTGGCCCATGTAGAGGAACTACAGACACACTGGGGAAGCACTCAATGTCAATTCCCCCTATGGTCTCGCATCGTAAATTATAAGGACACTCTAGAGAATCCCTCAACGTCCATTCTCCCTTTGTTCTATACACCAGGTTCTCCTGGCCCAGTGTAAGTTAAGCAAGTATAGCAGCACATAACATCCAAGGTAAACCTCATGAACTACTTGGCTAGAAATCTACAACACAACAGGATATCAGAACAATAGTCACACCATCCAACAATACTAGGCATGGGAAAGTAAACAGCAGCCTATAGGAAAACAAGACCCAAAGGTCAAAACAGGAAAACATGCATGGGCAGTACATCCAAAGCACAACAATTCACTCTATTCACAATCAATAATCATTTACTCAGGCATACCAGCATAGCAGAGAAACAATAGGGCTAAAATGGTAAACACGCAATACCTCATTCATGGGTATTGGGAAAAATTGCACATATAACTCAAAGACTTCCTACAGAAAGGCATAAACCACCTACCTCGGGGTTATAAGATCAATATACTTGAGCCTAAAAGATTTAATCTCCTTAGAATTCCATATATCTAAAAAAACTTCTAAAACTTTTAACCCACGATAACTTGGAAAAGAAGAAAAATCATGAAATGAGGTTCCATAAAAAGAGATAACTCACCGATGCGATTCCAACACAATCGACGGTGTTCGATTCAGAGAATGGATGGAGGCTCGGGGGCTCGTTGAATATCCACGACTGCTTGGCACTCCCAGATGAATGGAACCTAAAAAAATTGAGGTCTGGAAATTAGACGCGACCCCAGTGCATTTAATGAAAAAAAAAGTACACAACGTGTACTCTCCTTTTTCATACTCTGCTTTAAGTGGCCTCCAAGTCACTCCCACGTGCTATGTGTGTAGCAACTACACATCCATCACATAGCCTACTGCGGCAAGGAAGTACACGGCATGTACTCATAAAGTACACGGCGTGTACTTAGAAAATTTTCAGAAACTCTTTTTTTCTCAAAAACTCCATGAAAAATAAAAACATACCTGAAAAGAAGATCTGGATTCTTAAAAACTTCCCCCCTTAAAGAAATTCATCCCTGAATTTCCCTAGCGTGGTGTAGAAGAAGAAACCCCAAACAGTTCTGGCCAATGAACTTGTACATCGACCTCCCTCTCCCAAGTCTCGTCCTACACCCGCCCATGCTGCCATAGTAATCGAACCAGAGGAACAAACCGGCCATGGATAACCTTTGTACTGTGATCCACAATCCAGATAAGATACTCCTCTAACCACACATCCTCTTCGAGCTCAACCTCCTCGAGTTGAAAGACATGAGATGGGTCTGAAAAGTAATGTCGAAGCTGAGAAACGTGGAAGATGTCGTGCATAGATCGGTACCTCTACGGTAAATACAACCGATAGGCAATCGGACCAACTCTCTCTAACACCTCAAACGACCCAACATACCTTGGTGAAAGCTTACCCTATCTCCTAATCCTCTTGTGTCCCAACCTCGTTGTGACACGCAAGAAAACCTGATCTCTGGCCTCGAACTCCAGAGGTCATCTCTGCTGATCAACATAAGAATTTTGTCGAGACTGTGCAGTAGTCATCCTCTTCCAAATCAACTCTATCTACACTATGGTCTCATAAACAAGACGAGGTCCCTGCAAAGCTACCTCTCTTACCTCTAGCCAACATAAGGGTGATCGATATGGCCTACCATACAAAGCCTCATAAGGTGTCATCTGAATAGTTTCTTGAGAACTATTTTTGTAGGAAAACTCTACAAGAGGTATATACTTCTCCCAAGAACCCCCAAAATCCAGAATGCATGCTCGGAGCATGTCCTCAAGCACCTGAATCGTACGCTTGTACTGGCCATCTATCTGAGGGTGGTAAGTTGTACTCAAAAGTACCTGTATACCCAAAGCCTTCTAAAGCCCCTACCAGACCCAAGAAGCAAAACGTGCATCCCTATCTGAAACAATGGAGTGTGGAACTCCACGTAGACGTACAATCTCTCGGATGTACAATCGTCCTAGCTCATCAACACTGAAGGTATCCATGAATGGAAAAAAGTGAGCAACCTTCGTGAGTTTTTCAATGACAACCCAAACTGCGTCATTCCCTCAAGGTGACCTCGGTAAACCAGTCACGAATTCCATCATGACATCATTCCACTTTCACTCGGAAATGGGTAACTATTATAAAGTCCTTGGTGGTCACTGATGCTTCACCTTCACCTGTTGACAAGTGGAACACCTCATGACGAAACCAGCAACATCCCTCTTCATACCTGGCCACCAATACTGACGGTGTAGATCATGATACATCTTGGTGATGCCAGGATGAACTTCCAAAACTGAGGAATGAAAATCCCGCATTAACTCCTCACGTATGTCTGCTGGCACCCATACGCACCCTTGGAAATGCAAGATCTCATCCTCGCCTATGGTCCATCTAGGAATAGGGTCCTCTCCTAACACACTCTTCCTTAGGACTAGGGCTTCAGAATCTGATAGTTGCCTCATTCGAACACAATCTCGAAGAGTAGAGGTAACAACTATAGAAGAAAGAAACTTCTACCCCTGACTATCATGCACCTCAAAATACATCTCAGAGAATAGATCTATAAGCTTCCACTCACTGCTGGCCTTTTGAACTACATGTATCTGAGTCCTCCTTCTCAACGCATCAGCCACTGTGTTGCCTTTCCCAGGCATATAGGAAAGATCGAAGTCAAAGAACTGTAGGT
The DNA here is from genome assembly GCA_963277665.1 of Viscum album. Lineage (NCBI taxonomy): Eukaryota > Viridiplantae > Streptophyta > Magnoliopsida > Santalales > Viscaceae > Viscum > Viscum album. Next base: position 818,295,632 of record OY728142.1, read on the forward strand.
ACTCAACCCACCTACGCTGTCTCAAATTCAGATCATGCTGAGTGAAAATGTACTTGAGATTTTTTTGGTCGGTGAAAACCAAAAAATGCTCTCCTAGAAGATAATGTCTCCAACAGTGTAAGGAATGAACAACGGCTGCTAACTCCAGATCGTGTGTCAGGTAATTCCTTTCATGTGGCCTCAACTGCTGAGACCTGTATGCAACGACTCCATCACCCTGCATAAGAATAGCTCTCAGCCCGATACCTGATGCATCACAGTAAATAGTATAGCTCTTTCCCGGCTCTGGAAAGACTAGTATCAGTTCTTAAGTCAACCTCCCTTTCAGCTCCTGAAAGGCTGACTCACAAGAATCTGACCATAAGAACTTTACCCCCTTCTTAGTCAGACCTGTCAACAATGCTGTTAAGCATGAAAAGTCTTGTATAAAATGTCTATAGTATCTAGCCAGCCCTATAAAACTCTGCACCTCAAAGACGTTCTTTGGCTGCTCCCAAGAAACTACAGCTCTCACTTTCTCTGGGTCTACTGATACTTCTGCCTCTTAGATAACATGACCCAAGAAGTGAATTTGATCCATCCAAAAGTGGCACTTTGAGAGCTTAGCATATAATTTATGTTCCCTCAATGTACTCAAAATGATCTCAATATGGGTATTAAGGTCATGTCGAGTGTGAGAATATACCAAGATATCGTCCATGAAGACCACCATGAAGGAATTCAAGTATGGATGGAACACTCGGTTCTTCAGTGCCATGAAAACTACAGGCACATTCGTGAGACCGAACGGCATAACCAAGTACTCATATAGACCATACCTGCTCTTGAAGGCTGTAGGAGGTATATCTTATGGTCTAATGTGAAACTAATGATAACCGGACCTCAAGTCAATCTTCGAGAACACCTGGGCTCCTTAAAGCTGATCAAAGATATCATTGATCTTCAGCAAAGGATATCAGTTCTTAACCGTCAACTGGTTAAACTTCTGATATTCCACACAAAGCCTGAGGGTACCATCTGCCTTCTTCGCAAATAGGATAAGAGAACCCCAAGGAGAAGTACTGGGTCAAATGAAACCCTTTGCCTGCAACTCCTCCAACTGCTTCTTGAACTCCTAAAACTCAGGTGTAGCCATCCTTTAAGGAGGAATGGACACCGGTGCCACTCCTAGAACAAGATCAATCAATAAGTCTACATCACGCTCTAGAGGAAAACCTAAAAAGTTCTCTAGAAATACATCTCTAAAATGATCCACTACTGGGGGAAAGTCTAACTATGAAGTTCCATGGTCATCCAGATAAAGACTAACAATCTGGGCTATAACTCCTCCCAACCCATGATGCTCTAGACCCGTTATTCTTGCCTGGACATCCCACTTGCCCCTATGAAGAAAGAATCCACCTTCTGGTGATATGAAACTCACCCTGTGGTGATAACAATCGATGAATTCCTGGAATAGAACTAACCGGTTCATCCCAAGAATGACATCATAGCCTATCATATTTAGGAAATAAATGTCCCACAGAAAGTGACATCCACCAACTTGTAGAGGGAACTCTCTGCACTGATGGACACTAGCCTTTCTAGTCCCCAACGGAATGTCTAGCATCAAGATATCAACAGAAGAAAAGATACAAATCCCAAGGCTCTCTACGATAGCAACAGATATAAAGCTATGGGAATCCCCTGTATCAAAAAGAGTAGATGCTAAAACTAAGGATACTAAGATCGTACCTCAAACGATAGAAGGTCTGGGATCCTTCTCCTAAAGAGTCCACTCCACTGCAAAAGTCTGGCCTGTTATGCGGCCCTGTGATCCTGCCTGACCACTCTGAGCTGATCCACTCTTTTGTCGTTAAAAACTGGGTGACTGGCTACCACGTCCACGACCTCCACCTCAGCCTGAATGGCCGGAAGAACTCTAGTTCCTAGACTGGTGAGAAACCGGTGGTACTACTCCTGAACGAGAAGTCATAGAAGAACCCCGGTCACCAACTGCTGGAGAGAAGATCTGACAGAAGCATTGAAGATGACCCATCTTGCCACAAGATCAGCACTCCACTGGGTCTCTCTAGCACTACGGCCTCGTATGCCCAGCCCTTCCAAACTGGTAGCATACCACCTGGCTACTTGAAGGTGTCTCTCACCTTCTTGGATCACCATGCGAAGACTCCCTACGGCACTTTCTACTATCAGTAGATGGAATACTAACCCCAGATGTCGAGTCGTCCTGGCTCACAACTCTAGAATCCCTCAGATTGCACTCTGTGATCTATGCATGGTTGACTATAGAAGTGATAGAAGTCAACTGGAAGATTTTCACCTGCGATCGGATGTCGTGCCTCAGACCATCCTCGAACTTCCTTACCATGAACAATTGATCAACTCCTAGAATAGGTGTGAAGCACTGAAGCTCGGTAAAGTGGGAGGTTTACTCTATAACAGAAAGAGTACCCTAATCCAAACTCATAAACTCCTGGGCTCAATCATCCCTTAGGGTCTCCAGATAGAAGTAGTCAAAGAATATGCATTGAAACTCATCACACGCCATAACCTATTGGCATCCTGCCTGTGAGATCACATCTCACCACCTCTTCGCAGTGTCCTAAATCATATAGGTAGTGAGCTTGACCCTCCTCTCTGGAGGTGTCTCCAGATTCTCAAAGGTCATCAGCATAGATTCTATCCATGATTCTATATCCTAAGGTCCTCCTTCCCCTAAGAAAGTGGGAGGATGCTGCTGCTGGAAGACCCACGTCAAATCAGCCATTGACGGGGAAGGAGGCGGAGCTCCTTGAAAGGTCTGCATCATCCTCAAAAAATCTCTCCCTGAACTATGCATCAGCACCTATGTCAGGTACAATGGCTCGTGTCAAGGCTGGCACAACTGGGGGATCTGCAGGTAGTCCCTGATCGGCCATGTTCGGTGTCTGATCACCGCCTGGAAACTGGCGTAAAACCGGAGGACGTCTCGGTGGCATGACTCTTTAAGGTCAATCATACACCTTAAATCAAGATATCAAGGACTGAAAACATGGAGTGTAAGAAGGTAATAGGAGGAATAAATCACTCATGTTTTATAAAACATGACTACACAGCGTGTACATTTCCTACACAGTGTGTTCCCTTAAGTCATTTACATGGGCGTTTACTCCTACCTAAACTGGTCATGTAACACCCCAAACACTCGGTGTGTTGTCTTAACACATGGAATGTACTTGAATCCTATTCCCCTTCTCAAGTCCTTCTATACGGTTAAGCCACACGGCTCTCCTAAGACAGGACTACACAGCATGTTCAAGATAGACACGGCGTGTACTAGACAAGCTTCACCTGGACCGTGTTGTTAGTTACATGACCTAACACATGACTCAAACTATACAGTGTGTTCCAGATGGACACGGTGTGTATGAGAAGGGATAACACTGACCTGTGTTGTTCGTGACACGGTCGGGTACCTTGGTCAGACTACACGGTGTGTTCAAGGTGGACACGGCATGTACGTGAAAGGGTGACACCAACCCGTGTTGTTCGTGACACGACCGAGTACTTAGGTCAGACTAAACGGCATGTTTAGATGGAACACGGTGTGTTTAGATGGTACACAGTGTGTATTAGACACGACTCGTCCAACCTATGTTGTTAGTGACACGGGTGGGCACGGGGTCGACACGACACGGCGTGTATGGAAGATACATGGTGTGTTCACTCCAGATTTTTCCTCATCCCGTGTCTCTTCCCACACGGCCTATGACACGGTAAGAGACTACATGGAGTGTATATAAAGTACACAGTGTGTACTTAAGAAAAATTGTTTCTTCCCGAACAAAAGAGCACACGGCGTGTACTTAACATTACACAGCGTGTATTCTGGGTTTTTCTAAATAGTGAGACTCAGAAACTACTCTAGAACCCAGAAAAACACTAAAACGAGCACTAAAAGTTCCAAATTCCGATCCTTGAGGGCCCATACTCCCCGCGAATCAAATTTTGGCATCTTATAAAAGTTATAGCAAGGAAAATAAAGCAATGATACACCAAATTCCGGTCCATGAGGGCCCATAACACCTCAAGAACCAAAGTTTGGTGTTCATTCAAGAAAATATCTACACAAAACAATACTCTATTAAATATTAGGTATTTATATCAAGGAAACTATCACAACAGCATTCATATTTTACACATCATCTATCACAACAACATGTAATCTCTAATGCATCCTAGATGGCATGGAAAAATTACATGACATGTAATTACTAGAAAGTGCCTATATGATGCATGAGATGTAATACCCTCATCTCATTAGGTTGAAATAGAAATAGAACCTCATTAACATCAACAATAATTTCACAAATCATGTGAATCACTCAAGGTGAAATCAGATTAACTGTAAAAATTGCAAAACCAGAAAAATTGCAATTTAAATGAGGTAGATTGGATTTTTCTTATACACGGGTTAGCTACTCCCGGGCACAGCTTATTACCCAGTACCTATTCCGTCCTATCTTTGGATAAGGATACAAATAATAAATCAAAAGAAAAGAAATCCTATTATACCACTTTATAACGTCTCGGTTCCGGAATCCACCCAGAGGCGCTCCGTACCCGGTTGGTCACATGGCCTCAAGCGCATTTCCCTGAATGCTAGAGGCTGCCGACTAGTAGTGAGAGCCTTGGGTGTGATAGTGGGGAAACTATGCCCTCATTGGCATAGTACACAGTAGAAGTAAACAAATACATACAAGAGAGAAAGTAGTAGTAATGTAATACAGCAGTAACAGCAGAAGACTGAATGTATAAATTAGAGAACACATATATAAATGATGCATGATACATATGTCTAGGAAAGAATCCAAACAAGTCACAATGATAGAATACAAATAGTATTAAACCAAAGTACAAAATAAAATATAAACAGATCCTCTACATCACAAGCATATGCTTGGTCCCATGCTCTCTTGCTCCACAGTAAGTCAAGTACCGGAAGTAGAAGGGTACTTTCCCTTATCTATACCTATAACAATATAATCTGTTTGGGCCCAAAATCATGACCCAAATAGGGTGTGAGACTAAATTCCCATATGTAACCACCCAAAGATCTATTCCTAACAGTCAGTGAGTATATGGTAGGTAAAAGTACAGAAAACAGTAAACAAGAAATCACTAAGCAGTAAAAAATCCACAGTTTAAAGCATTCAAACACCACACAGCATGCAACATCTAAACAAGCAGATAACACAACAGGTAACCCTTTGGGAAGTATTCACAACCTATCCCCTCTAGTCCTACCTAACAAGTACAAGCAACCCTCTGGGCAGTACACTCATTCTAACCCCTCTGGTTCAGCTTAAGCATAGACTCTCTGAGGAAGCACTCACCGTCAATTCCCCCTATAGTATCGTATCGGTACTAAAGGCACTCTAGGGAAGCACTCAACATCAATTCCCCCAATGGTATCGCATCATAAATTATAAATACACTCTGGAGAAGCCCTCTACGTCCATTCTCCCTATGGTCTATACAGCAGGTTCTCGCGGCCCTGTGTAAGTTAAGCAAGTGTAGCAGCACATAACAGCCAAGGTAAACCTCATGAACTACTTGGATAGCATTATATAGCACAACAGGATATCAGAACAACAACCACACCATCCTACAATACTATTCATGGAAAAGTAAACAGCAGCCTACAGGAAAACAAGACCCAAAGGTCAAAACAAGCAAACATGCATGGTCAATACATCCAAAGCACAACAATTCACCCTATTCACAATCAATAATCATCTACTCAGGCATACCATCATAGTAGAGAAACAATAGGGCTAAAACGGTAAACACGCAATACCCCGTTCATGGGTATTGGAAAAAATTGCACATATAACTCAAAGACTTCCTATAGAAAGGTACAAACCACCTACCTCGGGGTTAGAAGATCAATATACTTGAACCTCAAATCTTTAATCTCCTTAGAATGTCGTATATCTAAGAAAACTTCGAAAATGTTCAACCCATAATAACTTTTAAAAGAAGAGAAATCATGAAATGAGGTTTCAGAAGAAGAGATAATTCACTGATGGGATTCCAATGCAACCGACGGTGTTTGATTCAGAGAACGGATGGAGGCATGGGGGCTTGTCAAATATCCATGGTTGATTGGCGCTCTCGGACGAATGGAACCTAAAATAAGTGAGGTCTGGCGATTAGACGCGACCTCGATGTGTTTAATGAAAAAAAATTACATGGTGTGTACTTTTGAAGTACACGGTGTGTACTCGCCTTTTCTCTACTACACTTTAAGCGGCCTCCAAGTCACTCCCGCATGTCGTGTGTGTGGTGACTACATGGCCAGCACATGGCCTACTATAGTAAGGAAGTACACATCATGTACTCATAAAGTACATAGCGTGTACATATAAAATTTCCAGAAACTCCTCTTTTCTCAAAAACTCTAGGAAAAAGAAAAACATACCTGAAAAGAAGATCCATGTTCTTACACCAATGTACTTGCCATGTATTTTTACCAAATTATGTATAATTAAAATTAATTTGTTATACCATGAAAACCTGATCAACATGTACTTTTGTGTGGTCATTAAGTTGATAGGACATGCCATTTGATGGTTTTTAATATATATAAATGTTTAATTAATTTCTGTTTAATGTTCAAATATGCATATCATGAATGAGTCATATTATAGTTATTACTCTACATGCATTAAATAATAACATGTGATAGAAAAATCATGTAATTTGTATATTCATTAAGTAGATAGTGAATTTCATGAAATTATGTGATAAGTCATGTATGCCACACGTCGCAAGAGTAATAAGTAAACAAGTATAATACATGTTGGGTAGTTCATATGGGTACTCACCGTGTTACCTCCAAGTTACATTTTATTATTTTACATAGTTAATTTTAAATAAATTTATTTAATTTTTTTAAAATTATGATGGCTAAGAATCTTAGGGAAATTTATATGGGAATGAAGATAAAATAATTGATTAACTAAACAAGGTAATTAATTTATTTGATCTTGATTTATCTTAAATAAGATTGATTAATAATTGAATGCTAGTTTTATTAAATGTTTAATTCGTTGCATGAATATGGATGATAATTATCTTAGAACAAACCATTGTATGTGATTGGTTTCATTTAATTTATTATTAAATTAAATTGTTGGTCTGCATTCCATCTCTCCTCTTATTATGTAAAGGCATGTGAGCCCATGGTTTATTTTATGTAAACCCCTTCCCATCACCTTCATGTGAGTAAAATAATATATAATGGATGGAGCTCCCAAGCTAGTGGAGGTGGTTCAAGTTTGGAGCTGAGGAAAAACCAATCCAAGAGAGATACATAAGTAGACAGGTGGAAAACTACAACACAAACCATAAATGGTTCAATGTTTTTCCCTAGGTTGAAGATTAGTTTATCATCTTCTAGATAAACTAACTATTAGTAAAATATCATGATCATACCACTTTATTATTTTATTTCTATCAAGTTTCATGGTTATTTAATTATGGATTTTTTTTCGTGATCACATGACTTAATGAATTAACAAGCATGCAAGATAGAACTAAAATAAATTGGCTTAGGAAAAAATATTATCCAATACATGGTTAATCACTTAATTAAATACAATTAATATTAATAAGCATGTAATAAAGATAATAATTGGAAATTTACACATAAAAGATAAAATCCCTCAATTATAAATATTAAGTCGGTATAGCCTTTGACTACTTTAGTTAAAATCGAACCATAGTTCAAAGTTCTTGACCACCCAAAGTTGGGGTGCTTTCAATTATCATGGAATTCTAAATTAAATTTTTGGGTTGACTAACTTAGTTCACATTAAGGGTTGACTTCCAAAGAAGGACTTGGTGTAACTGAGAGGCAAGGGTTGGGGAAATCCAATTTAAGTATTTCAGGATTGGGGGTTCCACTCAATAGATGAAGGAACAATGAGTTAATGTAGTTGGAATTTGGAATACCTACCTAAAAACCTTTAAATTGGTTGACTATCCAAAGTTGGAGTAATGGGAAGGGTAATATGGATCCTTTCCACTTGAATGTCCAAGAAGTAGGATATTTAAAAGCCAGTGGTGAGGGATATTGGGTTTCAATAAAATAGTGGGAGGTTAATAAATATAATATTTATTTATTTGTCTAAATTTTATTAGATAAAGTACTAAATCACTGCTCATCTTATTTGTAGAAATAGAAATTAAAATAACTTCAAAGATTTCACTATGATCCATACTTGAGAAATATAAACTTCTCACTGGCACAAATTTCCAAGAGTGGAAAATGCGTTTAGGCATTATCCTATTCCATGAAAGGAAATTGGATGTGCTGGAAGAATCTATTCCTGATGCACCTGGTAATAAGGATAGTAATGCAGAGTTAACTCTCTATGAGAAACATTCGAATGACTCCACAGATGTTCAGTGTTTCATTCTATCATCCATGACCAATGATCTTTTGAAGTAACATGAGGACATGGATGTGTATATCGTGGTGTCTCACCTTAGGGATATCTATCAAGAGAATGTGAGAGAAGAGAGATATGAGATATAAAATGCTCAGTTTATAACTAATCTTGTAGAGTCAGTGCCAGCTGGGCCTCATATAGTAAAGATTATTAGATACATTAAATTCTTACACATATTGGGGATTAAATTCCCAAATGATTTGCACACAGATTTCATACTATCATCACTACTCAAGACCTACTATAGATTTATTATTAATTATAACATGAGTAATAATGAGAAGATTATTTTGGGACTTATTACTTTGATTCACCAAGTGGATAAGGTCATGGGGTGTGAAAACCCCACAATCCTTATGGTGAATAAGAAAAGGAAGAACAAGTAAAGGGGGCCCAAGACTCATAACAAGTCTAAATCTCCTGAGCACCATCCTTCCAAGAAGATTAAGATCCAGAGGAAGTGTAAGAAAAATTAGTTAGTACATTTTCCATGTGGAAAGTAAAGCCACTAGAATAGGAATTTCACCTAGAAGAAATGGGAAGTTAAAGGTGTGTTCATTATTGAGTATAATCTTTCAATATCTACAAATTGGGTATTAGATATAAATTTCGGTGCTCACATATATATCCAAATGTAGGAACCAAGTGGATTCCAAATGATTTTTAGAGGATATGTGGATCTTTGAGCTACTAATGGTGCAAGGCTGTCTACTCTATCCATTAGTGACTACCACCTTTCATTTACAACAAGAATGACATCGGTTTTAAGGGATTGTTGTTATGTACCTACTATTACTAAGAATAAAATTTCTATATCATGACTAGATGCAGATGGTTTTATTTTCATGTTTGGAAATAATTTTTTCTTTTATAAATACAATATATATTATGGTATGGTGAATTTAAATAACAATCTTTATGTATGAAATTACAAAAACCAATTATTGGTAATAGACAATGAAGCATGTTTGCATGACTCGTATAATTCCCATCTATAGAATTACCCTCTTATTCATGTAAATGCAAAGAGTTTGAAAAATATCTATCAAGATGGTTATTTAGAATTTTCAAAGCTAAAACTACTTGAAATTTTTCATTCTTGTTTACAAGGAAAAACGAACAAACCACAATTCGGTGGAAAGGGTGAAAGGGTCATAGATATTATGGGATTAGTACACATTGATGTGTGTGGACCATTTCTAGTAGAATATAGAGGTGGTTATTCTTACTTCATAACTTTTATAGATGAATTGAGTAGATGTGTATATTTCTATTTGATGAGGTATAAGTCTAAGTCCTTTAATAAATTAAAATAATTCAATAATGAAGTAGAGAATCAAATTGTAATGAATATAAATAAGTTTCTATCATATATAGGTGGTGAATATATTAACCAAGAGTTTATCAAATTTTTATGGGATTTTGGGATTCTATCTCAACTCACTCCACCTTACACACCACAGTGGAATGGTGTTCGTGAAAGAAGGAACTGTATCTTTTTAGACATTGTAAGTTTGATGATGAGTCATGAAGATCTTCAATTATCTTTTTGGGGATATGAATTAAAAACTATATCATACACACTAAACTAAGTACCAACTAAAGTGTAAAAAGAAATTAACTTCGAGTTATAGAGTATAAATAAACTCGTTTTGACACAAACATGTGTATGGGGTTGTGAGGAATTTGTTAAGGCCTTATCATGTAAAAAACTAGAACCTTAAGGGAAAAGTGTATCTTTATAGGGTATCCCAAGTAAATGAATGGATACTACCAATACAACACCTCATACAAGAAAGTTATTGTCGCCAGAAAAGTTGTCTTTCTTGAGAGGGATCGCATCCTTGAAAAGGATAGTGGGAGAAAGATTGACTTCGATGAAGTTGATGCTCAAGATACACAAGAGTTGGTATAGGAATAGATTCCATAGGTCCCTATAGAATAAGTAGTTCTTGAATCAAAAGTACTATATAGGAGCAAAAAATAGGTAAAAGAACCAAAGAGATATGGTTTTCTAGTCACTGAAGATGGTGACTCATTATTAGTTAATAATGATTAACCTCTCTCCTACAAAGAGGTAGTAGAGATCTCAAAAGATGAAAAATGGAAAGAATCCATAAATTTTGAAATGAATTCCATGTATTGGAACCAATTTTGGGTTCTAGTTGATGCACCAGTTTATATAATCCTATAGGGTGAAATGGTTATTCAAGAGAAAATTGTACATTAAAGGTAAAGTAAATACCTATAAAGAAAGTCTAAAAGCTAATGGATTCAAACAGTGTTAATTAATTGAATATGATAAAACATTTTCACCAGTTTCCATGTTTAAATGCATCCAAATTCTACTAGCTATAGAATCTTACCTAGAATATGAAATTTGAAAATTGGATTTAAAAACAACTTTCCTTAATGGGAACCTTCAAGAAAATGTATTTATGAAACTACCAAATGGTTTTATGACTCTAGGTAATTCCAAAAGGATTTTCAAGTTGTAAATATATATTTATGGATTAAATCAAGAATTTAGGTCATGGAACATTATATTTGATAAAGTTATAAAATAATTTGGTTTCATTAAGAATGAATGTGAGCCATGTGTTTATAAGAGATTTAGTGGAAATGTGGTTGTTATCCTAGTAGTATATGTTGATGACATATTACTTATTAGAAATGATATACTATTATTTGTGTTTGTTAAGGAATAGTTGAAAAAATGTTTCTCCATGAGGTATATAGGTGGTTCAACCTATATTCTAGGGATCGGGATCATTTGTGGTAGATCCAAGAGGATGCTTGGACTAAGGAAAGGTACATATATTGACAAGATACTAAAGATATTTAGTATATAAAATTTCAAGATAAAATTAGTTCCAATGTCACATTGTATACATATTTATAATAAAATGTGTTCTTAGACACAATATAAGAAAGAGAGAATGAGTAAGATCTCATATGTTGTAGTTATATGATCAATCATGTATTCCATGTTATGTACTAGAATTGATCTTTAATATTCATTGATCCTGGTAGGAAGATATCAAGAAAATATAGAATAACATTATTGGTCTATTATTAAGGCTATCCTCAAGTATCTGAGAAGAACTTAGGATATGTTTTTTGTCTCACTATAGGAGTTGTGAGCTGGAAGAGTTCAAAATAGCTAGTTGTTGCTGATTCTACAATAGATTACAAGTATATAGTGGATTTTAATACAGTAAAGGAAGACATTTGGATACAAACCTTTGACTAGAAGATTAATTTGGTACCTATCAGTAAATAACCTATCACATTGTATTATGATAATACTACAGTAGTGGTTCTTTCAAAAGATCCAAGGTCACACTAATGGAAAAAACATATACTCTGGAAGTATCACCTATTGAGGGATTTTTATTAGAGGGCTGAAGTTGAAGTAATAAGAGTCCTCATAGAAGAAAATGTGGTGGACCCCTTTATTAAATGCCTATCTCAACAGAAGCATGGGTATCATGTGAAAGCTAGAGGATTGAAGGTTGTTAGCAGTTTTCTCTGGTGCAAGTGGGAGTCTATTGGATTTGGTTCCCTAGAACCAAATTTTGTATACTTTATGATAACATGTATTCATAGTTTTAAATATTAATAAATTCTTTATACTATCATGATTTTTCATCTACATAACATAATATGTGATAGTGTCCTAAGAGTATTTATCACACTAAAATTTCATAACAGCTCCCCACTATGATAAGAACCGAGAAGCATCATGATATTTTTCTTAAAAATATGTTCTATATCCAGATGAAATAATTTTATGGACACAAATGATTTAGTCTATCATGGTTGGAGACTCATAGGAATTTGAGGGATCTTCTCATAGTATACGCCCTTGGAAATATCTAGTGTAGGATATTATGAGAATGAGACCCACCAGTAAAAAATTCACATTTATATGTCATTGAATGTTCCTAAATTTGGACATGTGTATTGATCCTTAGACTTTAATATTATTATTAATGAGTATTATAAGTCATGTACTTTGGTGTATTAAAGAAAACTGTGATGACATATGTTCATAGTGAGGTAGGATACGTTGGGTGCATCACAAGTAATATTGCAATAATGAATAATGAGAGAAAATAATTATCCCTTATATTCCTTAATGGAAGTTTATTTCTTAGGACCTTTAATAGAAATGATATATCATAAATAAATCCATGTCCATTATGTTTTATAAGAAAGTTCTATTTTCATAAATTCAGTAAAAGAGACACTGAGCACATAGGTTGATGATACCAGCATGCAACCCTTTTGATTAGAGATATCATGATAAAGGGATTATATTACACATTAAGCATTCATATGAGGTATTATGTCATTGCAGAATTAAGTTCTTTCTTTATGGGTTCATTGGCATGTTTCTAGACATTAACCTTAGACTTTAGTGTACTTCACCTAATGCCACTAAGAAAGAGGAATAAAGGGTCACATACTAAGTGTATCTAGAATCTCAATTAAATAATATATATTATTATTTATTATTTAAAAATTTGAATGAATAGTATTCTAACATTTTGTTTAATAATTATTCATGTTTTCTTGATCTCATATATTCAATCACCAGTTATTCAAGAGAATATTATGTAAGCGGAATATTTAATAAATATTTATTTGTTATTTATTGAATATAATATTTAATTATTTATTGATGAATAATGCAGTGATATTTATTTATCAAATAAATAGTCATTATTCAAGGCTCGATAAATATTGTGGAGGAATGGTGGACTGAGTTAATGGTCTGATGAGAAATAATATATATTGAATATTAGTTGATTAAATATTATTTAATATTAATTTGTGAGTATATCATAGGTTGATAAATAATAATAATAATATTATTATTATTATTATAGACATGGGGTTCCACATGGATTAAATAACTATTAAAGGGCACTTGTGAAATTATTTATTTCTAACCCTGGTGGTATATAAACCCAATTATATTATTTTCTAAGAGAACCAATTAATTTATTTTTTTGTGCACAACAAATCTAGATAATCCTCTCAAATCACTAGAGAGATCCCTTCTCTAATAATTCTCTCAAGAATGGAGATCAATATTCCTCTACCTTTAACTCTAAATCCTATAGAGATCAATAAGAATCCTTTGGAAGTGATTCTTGAGGCGATCAAAGGTTAAAAATTCAAGCATTAGGATCTTCCACGCTAGGACCCATAGATTCCTATATAAACATTCGAATAATTTTATAACACATGTGGATCACCTCTAGAGGTAATTTTCCATTTATTACTACAATGAAATGATGGTACAACATAGATCCATTGTTGGATCCATCAATGATGAAATAATTCTTGGAAGGTAATTCTTTAATTTATTAAATTAATTATAAATAATATGTGATGACCCTACACTTGGTTTTGACATTTTATCCATTTTCTATATTCTTTGATTCAATTCCTCTGATCACAGTATTTATCATTGTGTAAATCTCAGATTTATCATCAATCATGATAAAAAGAAAAGTTATCCATGACCCATCATATGCTTCCACTTCACCCAGAATCTACAGACAGGATGCTCCACATATATGGATGATGTTAGTGGATATGAAAATCAATATATATGGTTAAGAATAGTATAATGAGAGTTCCGCATATATGGTTGAGATTTTAGACTGATTCTTTGGGCAGGGGTAGTATACTATATGGGTTAGGTGTTATACTGAGGCTCTGAAAACTGATAGTATACTTTATGGTTTAAGTTCTAGACTCATAATCTAAGAAATGATGGTATACCATGTGTAATGGGATGGTGGACTGACACACTGCATCCATGGTTTAGGTCTCGGACTAACGGTCTATGAACCATGTTGTAGACGCCAAGATTGGGGGCAAACCAAACATCCTAAAAACATTAGGTACTACCCTGTGAAGAAGGATCGTGAAGCTCCAGGATCCAGATGATAGGCGCCAAAGAGCCCCTTCACGACCTGCCGCGAAACAAGGAGGTTGGACAGCTCCATGAGCCCCTTTGACGTTCACGACCCACCGTGAAGCAAGGGGGAGGGATAGCTCTGTGAGCCCATTTGACGTTCGTGGCCCTCTGTGAAGCAAGGAAGCGGGACAAATCTGCGAGCCCCTTTGACGTTTGCGACCCACCACGAAGCAAGAAGGCGGGACAGCTCCACGAGCCCATTTGACGTTTGCGACCCACTGCGAAGCAAGGAGGTGGGACAGCTCTGCGAGCCCATTTGACATTCATGACCTGCCGCGAAGAAAATTTCACCTTCGTGTCGAACAAACTCTACTTCACGGTGCCTCTTGAATATAAATATCCGGCTTCCCTCGAGACTGGGGATGGATTCTCTGACCTTTCATCTTCCTAGCTCCCGAATCGTGAAGCACTTCCTGCTCTGTGAACCATGAGCTCCTCAAGGTATTTTTTCTCCACGAAGTACCTCCCCCTTGGACTTAATTGAGCCCCTCTTCCAAGAAGGATTCTTTTCGTGAAGCCTACAAGTCTTCGTGGAGGAAGGAGATCCCCAAGGGGACTCGGGTCTTCACAGAGCACATACGCTTCGCGAAGCACCCTCCATGCGCATGTAACCCAAGTGACAAGGTCGGGTCACTGTGTATCGTGAAGCACATAGTTTCATAATGCTATGCTTTTCAAGGCACCCTTGCTTTGTGAGTCATTACTTCGTGAATCCCTTTCAACTTCGCGAAGCTCCTCCCATATGCACCTATGCCCTATCCCTAGCCTAGGTGACTACACTTCGTGAAGCACATCCCTTCGAGGAGTCCCTCTACTTCATGGGGCACCAGAGCCTCACAGGGCTTCTACCCATGAACCCCTTTTCTCTACAACTCCTTTTCTCATGCGGTCCTTCAGGTTTGCACGAAGCAATTTCAAAGTCCCTTGGAGGATACTTCCCATTTTGTTACTTCACCTCATGATTCTCCGCATAGGCATGTTAACGGCTATTGCTTCTTCTCATAGCCATGAAAACGTGGACCCCCAATGGTTCACTTCATAACACCCCATAGCCACGACATTTCCTGTCCCTTATCTTCACCAAGGTGAAGAGGGTACCAGTTATGTAAGTCCTAGGGTTGTGGAGTGAACCCTATCTCGTCCAAGCTATAGGACGTTAAACTATCAAGCACCATCGTCCTCAGCACATGAAGTTAAACTGTGACCTCGCCCCATGCCTTGCATGTGGGGCACTCCATCCCGGACATTATCTACACCCATTGGTCTCCAAGGGAGTGAGATCATTCCTCACATTGAATGAGATCCTCTTCATCAGAGCGGTGTATGTCTGCGGGGCAAGGGGAACCACCCTGGTTTAATCCCCCTAGCTTTTCTTGCAGGAGGCCTCATCCCTGCCCCTCCTTTCTTCAGTGCCAAATCCCTCTCCCACTGGGCTTTTTCACTACTGGGCCTCTATCCTCGAATAAGTCCCAATCCCCTATTTCCTCTTTGGGCCGCTAACTGTGCATAATCCCCTGTTTCCTCTATGGGCCGCTAACCATGCATGAGTCCCACTTCACTTCCCGCGGATGCACCTTTTGTGACATGATCTTTAGGTATCTGCTGCCTCTTGTTTCTCACACTGAGCATGACTCACGTGGGCTTAGAGTAAGCATCGACCATAACACCCATCCTGAACTACGTGGTCTTTGATCCTTTCCATGGTAGGGTACATAGGAAGCCTCTCTGAGGTTCAATCCCAACAACTGATCGTTCCGAACTCATTCACATCGGTTCACCAACACCTTGGGTATCCTAGAGTGTAAGACCAAAATACCCATCCTAAACTACATGTTCTTTGATCCTTTCCAAGGAAGGGTATTTAGGAAGCCTCCCTGAGGTTCAATCCCAATAACCAGTCATTCCGACCCCATTCACGTCGGTTCACCAACACCTTGGGAAACCTAGAGTGTAAGCCCCAAACAACCATCCTGAACTACGTGGTCTTTGATCCTTGCCAAGGAAGGGTACCTAAGAAGCCTCCCTGAGGTTCAAGCCCAACAAATGGTCATTCCGACCCCATTCACGTCAGTTCACTAACACCTTGGGCAGCCTAGAGTATAAGCCCCAAACACCCATCATGAACTATGTGGTCTTTGATCCTTTCCAAGGCAAGGTACATAGGAAGCCTCCTTGAGGTTCAAGCCCAAAACCCAGCAGTTCTGACCCCCTTCACATCGGTTCTCCCCCATCCTGCATGACGTTAAACTGTAGACCTCAATCAATCGGTAAGCCGTTGTGACCCAATCCAGTAGTAAGACATTGTGATCCCATCCAGTGGCAAGTCATCGAAACCCCCAATCGGCAGTAATCCATCATTAGATGAACTATGTGGACTTTGATTCCCTTCCATGGGGATATGTAGAAAGCCTCTTTGAGACTCAATCCTAATATCATCTTCGTCCTCACGACGACCCCATCTCATTCTTCGTCTATTTCATGGAACCTCCCATCATCCATCCTGATTCCTACCTAGGTCGCCACATCCTGGTGGGATCATGCCACCTCATTCTCCATTACCCTTAACAACAATCAGGAAGCTAACCACATGTTAGCCCCAACATCAGTGTTCCCTCTAGAGGTTGAGCTCATCTGATCCACTCTAGTCAGTGTTCTGATCAGTTTGATCCATCTCCGCTGGATGTTAAACTTGTTGCATACCCTATGTTAAACATGGGAATCTGAGGAAAACCTCATATACATTCCCATGGAATAAGATTCCACGCATTCGATGTGGGATGCCTCGGGCTTCCGCGCCCTCAAGAAGCCTTATAATGAGGGGAAGAAACCAATACGCGCCAATGTCCCAACATCCAGACATGCCAGTGATGTCCAATGTGACTACTCCCCTGATCGAAGGTTGCTTCCCTGACTGGACCCTTTGGAATGTCCCTATAGAATCAGTGTAATTAAATCATGTCCATGAAGATATGGAACTAGGAAGAGTTTCACGAACAACATCTTAAGTCTATAAGGGAGACCCAGACTAGGTAACGAGCTCTAAGGAGGAATCCACGGAAGAAAGAACTAACATCCCATCATCCCGTTTCAATCAATGAGAAAACATCCCTGAACAAGCGATGGATGTCGGCCACCTTTGTAAAGTGGGAATGCGGGGCAATAGCTGTGCATCCTCCATAGACAGATGCGCGCGCCCCGGTGAAAGTGTCGGAAACAGAAATGGTGAACCTGATGTGAAATTGTTCTCCTTAATATATAGATTAGTAGTGTTCGAGGCATCAATGGATTAGCATGTCACCAGATCCAGTTATCCGGTGTCGGGTACCGCCAAGAAAATAGTGGGTCTGGCATGAAACTCACCAGAATTTGGGGCCGTAAAATGTTGGGAATCCCGTTCTATGACATTGTCAATGTGGACCCCTCTTACCGGTCATTGAAGATGGGGTGGCTCTAGTGCATTGGTCGTTGATTCCTTTTTATTTCAGCACTGATAAGTTAATCTCCATGCTCTTCAGGAATCAAGTTGATGCACCCAGAATGCAATCATCGTCTACCCACCAACGCAGGGACAAGGGTAGTGCCAACACGGCAGTCTTGTGTGGCTCTAACTCTATCACAACGGCCTCTACACCCATGGCCATGGGCCACCCACACCCCATCTCCCCATCTGAGGTCATCCAATGAAGGGTGATCAATGACCTCGTATGCCGGTACGAGGAGGAGGGTATTATCCTGACTCAGGATATGGCCCACCTGGATTTAGAGGCATCTGCACCTCTTCATCAACACCACCCCTGAGGGCCACACAGGGAGCCACTGCTACCCACCCCAACTTTTAACCATTTCAAGAGCCTCTCCTCAGAATGCTTCGATGACTCCCTGCCCTACGCCAACGAGGTAGGTGATGTGCGGACTAGCTCGATCAGAGTCCCATTCCAGGGGATCCCAGCGAGGGCTCCCACCCAACCACATCAGCACCTCCACCTGGTCTTACTAGATGAGGAGAAGGTAATCTATGTGCCAAAACCGCTGGCTCCGGTCAATTCGACCCGACGGTAATGTCAAGCACAAGCCGAAGAGGACACCCGCCAAGGGGCATCAACCTCAACGGCTACTATGGCCCGAGCCACTGCTGACACATATCACTAGTTCCTTGTATAATTTGAGCATTGGCACTTATATGCCCGACCTAGATCAAGGCCCCAAACTCCCCATGGGAAAACTGGGTCGACTCTCTTGGTCGCCGGAACAGGTAGTGGTCATCGTGGACTAACCCATAGCGATGCTACCCAGTACAGAGGTCCTCCACGTACTGCTGACATGGAGAGCGTGGACCTTCCATGATTCTAGGATTGATAGAGAGGTATCCCCCATGCTACCTCCAGTCCAAATGAGGGTCCTCCCCATGGTAGTGACACTCGGTACGGAAGTCTCTCTCGTGCCCACTATACTGGGTATGGAGTCATTTTCCCTACTCCAGACCACCGGTGTGGGGATGCTACACATCTGGTCTCTCTCCAATGTGGGGACCCTCCCCGTGTCCTCATAGAATCTAGGGAAGTTCCTCCTCAATTCAGCAACCAGAGGGGTGAAGGCTAGCCTCGCCTCACTAGCATCCAGCACAGAGGTCCTACCCGTGTTTAACTAGTCTGGTACAAGGACCCTCCTCATACTGAGGTCATTAGGGGAAACAAGAATGGAGGTCCTCCCCATGCTCTTGAAAATTATAGAGGAGGTCCTACTCACTCCAGCAATACCCATGGAGGTCCTCCCCATGTCCCCCTTGACAATTGTCTCAGTGCTCCTCGCACCCCAGCTTACTCAGGTGGAAACCCTCTCCACCCCAGCACCAGTGCAGCCGAAGGACCTCATGTCAGAAATATGCCCTATCCCAAAGATCCATCTAGGGGAAGGAAGTTGGGTTGTCAACACCATAAAAAGAATTCTAGGAATGTCCAGATAGAGATAAAATCAATCTGCTTCTCAGACTCTGAAGCGGAGTACGACTCAGCATGGGAACCCTCCCCTCGCTCATCTGAGTCAAGGGTTGGGGCAGGAACAAGGCGCATTAGCCTAGTACTCCCAGAATGCGAGGTCCATTGGATCCCCGACTCCCTCCATAGGTATATCCAGGAGGATAAAAATCTGGAAACCCCATAGGTTATGGTTGTGCAATCACCACTGTTGTCACCAGAAGCGCTCTCTACCCCAACAAGAGATCATAGAGAGCTATTCTGGGGACCAATGGCGGGCAAGTAGCAGCGCGACCTATCGCCAGTAGCCCTATCCCCTGTGTTAGGAACTTTGGTTGTCATCTTGTCTTATCACGACGTAGCATCCGGGTTGCTACACTCTTTGGAGGACATCCTGAGATTCGGCATCCAGCCAGCCCATTCGTCGTACTCTCCACTGGCCAGCCTGTCGTCCCAGTGGTCTACCTCAGTACTGCTGCAAGTTCCTCAGCCACCCCCAATTGACGAATGGGGAAATCAAGGGCCAGACCCTGAATCTGAGCTGAGGATATTATGGAATATCCTCACAACAAACCACATCCTTGAGATGTTTTGGCCCATGGTAGTGCCAAATTTCAGTGCACCGGAATCCCTCACCCTGAAGGAAGTTGAGTGTTTTTGTCAAACCCTCTGGGTGATGCACTTTCACCTTTTTCATCAGTGAGTGGTTTATCCCAGGATCCAATAACATTTTAAAGAAATTGGTGAGCAATTTCATCTATTGGATTTGGTTGCACTCCCTGTGGCCCAGCGCCCCGAGTCGACAGGCCACCATAGGGCCCTCCAACAACAATGCGTTCAGAGTTTCAAGGTACTCTGTAAGATTATAAAGGAGGCTTCCCCCCCCCCCACATGAAAATCCATGGATAGGGGCAGTATGTTGCCCTCCTCTTCAGTCCTATCT
Source organism: Viscum album (assembly GCA_963277665.1). Lineage (NCBI taxonomy): Eukaryota > Viridiplantae > Streptophyta > Magnoliopsida > Santalales > Viscaceae > Viscum > Viscum album. The sequence continues at coordinate 818,316,047 of OY728142.1, forward strand.
GACAGCAGTCCAACTCGCTAGGTGATATTGAGGACATGCCCTTATGAAGGGTCAAGGTCAACATGGCTGACATAGTGGACGAGGAGAATGAGATGGAGTTTCTCGATGGGGGCTTACCCCCCGAGGGTGTGCTGCCTGTGACAACCGGTCCCCAGTGACAGCACAACCACCCCGCCTTAACATGGCCATCGGGTCCTAGCCCACCAGGTACCACCAGTTGCCCCACAGACACGTGGGGCCCACCCCAGGGTCCACCCACGTGCCTGAACGGGTCATCTGACTAATGATAGTCCCCACAGGCCAACACATGTCCTTTCCAGTGTGCTTTTTCCTCACTCGCACACACCCTGGGGAACTTCCCATGAGGTCACCCATCCTGATCACTACTCCAGGCCAAGCATGCTTAACTGTGGAGTTCTAATCAGGTAGGCTCCTCAAAAGGAAGGTACACCTTGTTGACATGAGTCATATCATTTAGTCATTTAACCCTTTATCATTTGGGGATGCTACAATCACCCCCCCCCCTTAAAGCACAACGCCCTCATTGTGGGCCCTACATCACAACCCAGGCAGTGCACCGCACACTTAAGGTTGGGTTCCTCCTCTAATACCAAATGTAACAACCGGGTCCCGGTGACAGCACAACCACCCCACCTTAACATAGCTGTCGGGTCCTAGCCCACCAGGTACCACCAGTTTCCCTGCAGACACGTGGGGCCCACCCCAGGGTCCACCCACGTGCCTGAACGGGTCATCTGACTAATGATAGTCCCCACAGGCCAACACATGTCCTTTCCAGTGTGCTTTGTCCTCACTCGCACACACCCTGGGGAACTTCCCAGGAGGTCACCCGTCCTGATCACTACTCCAGGCCAAGCATGTTTAACTGTGGAGTTCTAATCAGGTAGGCTCCTGAAAAGGAAGGTGCACCTTGTTGACATGAGTCATATCATTTATTCATTTAACCCTTTATCATTTGGGGATGTTACACTGCCACTACTGGATCCATCGAGAAGAGTTACCCACCAGCATAGGACTCTACTAGGTCTCATTGTGCCCACCGAGGCATTGGTCCTTATCTAAAATCACAGTAAAGGAAAAGATCACCTCAGAGCTACCAAACACTTTGACCCATCCACCTTAGTGCAGAAGACAGAGGAGGGCCCTAAGAAGGTCACATTGCGCCAACAATTTGTCAAACAGAAGAAGTTGGTCGATGACTTCCTCACTGAATGTGATGTAGATCAACAGTCAGACTACGCCAATCCTAAGCCAGGGCAGTAGAGGTAGGAACAACTTCCCCTCAGCGAGCTGCCTTTAGATAACCCTGACTATCTTGCCCCCACAGATGGGGTAGAGGCCGGAACTTATGGCAAGAGGGCGCGGTATGTCTCACCAAACCCCCTGGAATGGCGTGGAAATCCAAGGAACCCATCTCGGGTTCCCCCATCTACCCCGCAGGTCACTCCACCAGCCACTCCACGAGCCGCTAAGTCGCCTTATCATGTTGAAGAACCTACCAACACACTCATGGTTAGGGATTCCCATCAAGACAGAGACCCCCACCCAGATGATCCTATGGTGGCACTCATTGCCTGCCTTGAGGCATTGGAAACGCAATAGGTGGAAATCCCACCTGATGGAAAGCCATATCCAGTATGGGTGGATGATATGCTGGTACCGCCAGGTTTTGGGAATCCCAACTTTTCCCCCTTCAACGGGACGGGGGATTCATCACAGCATCTGGCCCACTTCACCTCAAGATGTGCGCCCATGTTAGGGAGTCCAGTGCAACAGGAGGCTGCCAAGCTCCGCTGTTTTGTTCAGACATTGGAGGGGCCTACATTTTTCTGGTACAGCCAGTTCCCCATCAGATTGGTGACCAGCTGGGAGGACCTATGTAGGAAATTCATCTACCATTTCAACTCCACCACGTGGAAGACGAGTATCACAGACCTCTTCAAGTGCAAGCAAAGGCCTAATGAGCGCGTCGCTGACTTTATCGCCTGGTGGAAAGGGCTTACATACTCCCTTGACATGACACTGACTCAGGAGAAATTACTGATGATGTGTATGGGAAATGTTAATATGGAACTGGTTCCTTCTCTGATCACCCAGAACTACACTGGAGGATTCTAAGACTTCTCCAATAAGGCCCAGCACCTGGAAGAATCCCTAAAACAGGTCATCCAGGCACGTTCGTTGCCCCCTGTAATTCTAGAAAGGAGGGATGTCAGAGCCGAGCCCGCTGCAGTGGCCCAAATAGAGGCCCCCAGATAGTTGGAATTATTACCAGTAGATCCGCCTCTGTAACCTCACAGAGGCCCACCACTACAGGTGCAGCCTCCAGCCCAGTAGCGGCCACCTAAGAATCAGCAGGTTCCCCCGTGTAATATGCCACCACCGCCTAGGCGGGACAATCAGGCCCCTTATCCTCGACAAGCTCCTCCAGCCCCTCGTTAGGGATGGGATCCAAGTCCCCCCTTTCTAGATAGAAGAAACCAGACCTACTCTTTCAACGAGAATCAGGTCCCCAGCTATTTCCAAAGTGCCTTGGAATAAGGGATTGTGTGTTTGCCTTAGTGCAGAAGGCCAGAAGAGGCAAACCTCATTGATCACCCTAATTACTTCCCCTATCACCGGATCCTGGGGCACACCCTCAAGTAGTGTAGTGTGTTAAAATACTGGCTCCAAGACCAGGCGATAACAACATAGTCAGGTTGGGCCCAGTCTCAGCACAAGTGGCATGCGTCATCGTAAGGCCAGATAGCAGCAGTGATAGTGAGGGTGAGTGGCAGCAGGTTTCTAACCGTGGGTCCCAGAAGTATGAAGACTGGATGGATCGCAAAACGGTCTCCCATGCCCATGGTATCATCCATGCACACCTAAATTAGCTAGAGCCTTCATAAGATACGGCCACCACTTCTGCATCGTCATCTCAGTCGTCCTCTTCCCAAAAGAGCAAACACCGGTGGTGCAAAGGAAAGCAACACGCCCCGCCAATGCCATCATCATCCCATACTCTCGGTGAATTTATGACCCCGTAGATGGGTATTCCTCCCACAATCTTCCCAGTAGCAGACAAATATTCAAGTGAAAGTCAAGGGTACGCTTTGATTAACACATCAGAGTTGGTAAACCCCTACATGACTCCCAATGACAGGGAGCGCCAGGCATGTATCCCCAACGTCTCCAGCCAATGCCAACGTCAGTAGAGCTGCGGCCATATGGGTCATCGATCCACATTAGTTATCACTTACATCCAGGCCGTGCATGCTACTGAGACTAGAAAACAAGCCTAGCGCTGAGCTCAGCACACGCAGCCTCATCGGGTGTCATCAGGCCAACCTTCACCGTTTTTTGTGCTACTAGATCAGGCAGAGCCACCTCAACCATGTCTCAACCAACCATGCCCTGCTACAGGTCAGTCTCAGTCATCCGGTCATCATTTGGTAGCCACTCTGCAGGCTTCGACTAGTGACCAGCGGGATATGCCCAGCACCAGTTAGCCGCCAGCCCAGCCGGCAGGGTCCACCGTACCACCTTTCATAAAGCGATCTCCTACAAGTATAAGTTCATTCCTGGAATGGAATTATAATGTTCTCATTCACCTTGCTAGCATCTTAGTAGGGATTTTAATCCTCGAGGACCTTTGTCTTTTGGTAGATATGCGTGAGGCCCTCGCTGAGGCTTTAAGAAGCCCCCTCCAGTTTGAGACGGAGGTAGTAGCTGCAGAGGCCTTTCATGCTGAAGCGATTGAGAATGTTTAATTCTAGGCTATTATCTCATTCTCTAGAGAAGATGAAGGTTCTCCCATATGGGGGCACATTTTCCCACTGTACATCACTATACAATTCAATGGCGTGGAGGTTCGCCGCTATCTTATTGACACCGGCTCCCGGATTAACCTTATCCCGACACAGACACTGCAGAAGCAAGGGTTATCAGAATATGACTTGACACCCTCTAACCTGAAGATCTAGGGATACTACAAGATAGAGCAGACCTCAGTCGGCAAGATCTATTTGAAGACCCAGTTCAGTGGCCTAGTTTCCAGTACTGAGTTTATGGTTGTCTCCCAAGACACCGCCGCATACAATTAATTGATGGGAAAACCATAGCTCCACCTACACGTGGTATTTCCCTCATAATATCACCAGTGCCTCAAGTACTCCCTCAATGATCGAGTAGGTGTGCTCCAAGGTGATGTGTCTCATTTTTCCTCTTGTGAATCCCGCTACCTGGATGTCGACTATTACAAGAGCAAGGACAAGTAGATTATAGCCAGTGAGGTCAAGCATTATGCGGTTGCAACTGACCCTTGGGTAGGTTTGGATGATGCCTATGTCTTCTCGATCCATCGATTGGAGGCTACGACTCCCGATATGGGGAAATGTTTTGTTGTCTCTGGTACAGGGGTGAATCATAATCCCAGTTCCAAGAGATGTCAAAATATAACTTTGTATTCTTATATGAATCAAGCCTCAGTGATCTCTGAGCCCCATACCCCTATAAGGTATCAGGATGTCCGCCCCATGGCAATGGCAGTATGTCATACGTGCCTGTTTTGCTGGGCTGGAATAAACCAGCTCAAGACAACATGACACTACTACTTTTACATCATCAAGCATGGCCCCTTGGGCCGAAGACCATATGGGATCGGTTCAACAACCTTCATTTATATGGTTTCGGAAATACTGGAATATCCCGATGTAGTGACCGCTGTTGCTCAGGCTGGTACCATCCTCCCATTGAAATCAGCCAACCCAGATGAAGATCCTCCCGCTAGGGATCCCTCCTTGGTAGTTAAAGAAGAGGATATGGAGGACGCTCCCCCCCCCCCCTCCTTTGAAGAGAGCGTATTTTCCACGGTTGATGAATTGGTATAGGTAAACCTTGGTAGCGAGGCAGATCCGAGACCTACATTAATCGGTGCTGCCATGTCCCTTGAGGAGCAGCAGTGGTACGTAGGATTCCTGAAGCAACATCGTGATGTATTCCCATAAAGCTATGATGAGATATCAAGGCTAGATCCTTAGGTAGCCATCCACCACCTTGGTCTCCTGACAAATCATCGTGGGTTCAAGAAGCCTCTCAGAAAGATGCACCCTTCTCACGGTGCCATGGTTGAGGCTGAAGTTGACAAGATCATCATATCCAACTTCATAAAAGTGGTCTAGTAACCCAAGTGTCTAGCCAACATAGTTCCACTCAAGAAAAAGAATAGGCATATCAGAGTCTGCATCAATTTCTAGGATCTTAACCATCATTGTCTAAAGGATGATTTTCCCCTTCCTATGACGGAATTGTTGATCGATGTTATGGTTGGGTTCCAAGCTCTTTCCTTCATGGATAGGTACTCTGGATATAATCATATTAGTATGGCCCCCTATGATGATGATTCCATAGCTTTCAGGGTGCCACAAGGTACGTTTTGTTACCAGGTCATGCCCTTCGGCTTATTGAATGCATGTGCCACCTATCAACGGGCCATGCATAGTATATTCAAGCCAATCCTCAGGGCATTGGTGGAATGATATGTGGACGATCTGGTGGTCAAATCTCACCAGCGCCAGGACCATCTCAAAGATCTTGAGAAAGTGTTCGGCTTCCTCCTTTCTCACCACCTAAATATGAACCCATAAAAATGTTCCTTCAGGGTCACCTTTGGGAAGTTCCTCGGCTTTGTTGTCAAGTACCGGGGCATCGAGATTGACCCATAGAAGATCAAGGCCATCATTTAGATTCCTCCCCTGAGTAATATTCAGGAGATTCGAGGTTTTCAAGGCCACTTCGCCAACATACGCCGATTCATTACAAATCTGGCTGGTAATTGTAAGCCCTTTTCTCATCTCATGAAGAAAGGCATCGCTTAAAAATGGGATGAAGAGTGCCAGACCACGTTCAAGGAAATCAAGTAGTATATTCTCTAGCCTCCATTCTTGATTCCACCCATCTCTGGAAATCCATTGGTCCTTTATGTGACTGCCCTAGAATGATCTCTTGGTACCCTTCTCACCCAAAAGAACAATGGGGAAAAAATAACCTTTACTACCTCATCCACATGCTCCTCGATACGGAGACCAAATACTCCCCCATCGAAAAGAGGTGCCTTGTGCTCGTATTCGCAGTACAGAAATTGCGGCATTACTTGTATCACCCCAAGGTACAGCCGGTGTCTCAGGTAGACCCACTAAAGTACATTCTAAACTGCCCCATATTGACAAGCCATCTAGCTCGGTGGGAAGTGATTCTTTAGCAGTTTGATATCAGGTTTGTCCCTCAGAAAGCTATTAAGAGGAATGTATTGGAAGACTTCCTTGATGTCCATCCATATCCTGCTGACCAGTCCTTGGATCTTGATTTTCCTGATGAGGAAATCCTCTCATTAGATCATGCCATGTCGGGCCGGTAGATTCACTTCGATGGTGCTTCTCGGAGTCCCACTGAAATGCATGGCCGATTGTCACCTATCGACCAGTCAAGGTTCTAGTGCTCTGCTAATGTGTATAGCAGCACTCGGGTCGAATCATCGGCGATGATACTTTGTAATAGTTGTTTGTTTTTAGTTAATTGTATTTTGATTGGGGGGTTTGTTTGCAGAGCTTATGAAATAATTTGTGGATGATGTTTGATTTAACAAATTGATAAAGATTGGGGTGAGTTCATCATTAGGTAGTTAATCTTGTGATATCCTTGATCTTTGCTTTATATTGCATTAAATTAACACCCTTGTCACAAGATGATTTTGATCGGAATTCCCAAGTGTTAAAGCTTTAATCCAAGCCGTAACTTAACCTAGGTTTCTAATAATTAACATTACTTGTTTATGGTAGTGTATTTTTGGTTCCAATAATCCATGTAATCCACATATTAAACAAAACATGTCTTTAATCCATGACATATAAAGTTCAACATACACAATATTAATTTAAAGAACATTCATCGAGAAAAAGCTCTCAATCACTTAACATACCTAAATTATAACTCACCCCAATTAAAGATTTACCCATCCATTAAAATGATTACTAATCTGGTTATAATTATTATTATGATAAATTAAGAAGATAAGATAAAGAAAGGGATAAGAAAAGACTTTTGCGTCGAACACACACACACACAAACGATGATGATAATTAAAAACGGATTTTCGATTGAATGAGGAAGAAAAAGAAGGTAAGGGTATTCAACTGAATTTAAACTATTTTAAGAACATAAATATTAAACTACAGAAGGTGGATGAGAATAAGAGATATTTAAGAAGAAACTTTCATTAAAACAGAATTACAAAAGAAAGGACTTACAAAATTACAAAAATGAAGAACACGAAAGTAAGTGAAAACAAAGAGAGGAGGAAAGGTATCTCAAGTGAAAACTTGAGTATGGAAGATCCTCCCAAGCCTTTGGAAATGATTTTGTCATTCCAATATGTTATCCTCTCTTCTGAAATGCCAACCCCTCTCAAGGAGAGAAGGGGGGAGTATTAATAGCCCAAGGAGTGGACTGTTTGAATTCCCAATCTGTCCCTCCACTTGCATCGCCAATTTTTCTATTCATACAGCCTAATATTGAGAAATATCCTTCTTCAAGGTTGTATACAATAAAGTTTTCCGACTACTCTCAAAATTTGGAGTCATTTATACTTAAGGATCAAAAGTTATGGCCGGTTGATTAAACAAAGATAAACTGTCCATTTCAATCCAGTCTTTTTAAAGTCCAAAATGTGAAAGGGATTTTGAATAGGCAGATTCCTTCAAATCCGAATGATTTCTTCAACAAAGTCGGCCACCTATATCTCCTATTTCACAATGCAAAATCTCATCTCAATTGTATTCTTACATCATGAGATATGTCATGCATACTATACTGATTTTAATTCTCAGACAGAATGGTGGGCTGGATTTTAAAGCTTCATTTGGGCCCCTTGTTCTTAGATTTGGGCCCTGAAATTTTTATACAAGACTCCTTGAATTAGCCCCCGAACTATGGTGGAGAATAATGGAATTTGTACTTCTTAATATAGCCCATTAAATCAATCTTCATGAATAGTCCAGTTTCTTCACAGATTCTTTGGTCTTATTTGTGAGGACCATATGACCCATCAAATGGAAGAATTGGCTCATGGTACCTTCTAATGAAATGTTTTATATTTAAATTATAATCCTAAAAAATAATAACCACACAATTTAGATCAGTATAGGGATAGTTATTATTAAAACAGTAAACTGACTCAATTGGACTACTTCTAAAAAATGCTCAAAAATTATACTTAATATTAAAACATTAATATTTCACACAAATTATGCACATTTCATATAAAATCAGTAAAGGGAGTATATAATAAGTCATGAAAATATTAATAACATAAAATCCCTCACACTTAGTTTTGTGCATGTCCTCATGTGCAACAAATATAAAAACATGACAAAATCATTTTCACTCACCAACAAATATTAAAATTTTGTTTTCTCCAATCAGGGGAGGTTTAGACTATTTCACTCATCCATTTTGAAATCCACCAAAAAAAATTACAGAAACAATGTTCCAAAACTAATTCATTTTTTCATGCTCAAATTTAGAAATAGAAAATGTGGACACTCAAAACTCACAACTCTCAAGATGATAAAATTCATTTGTGGAGGTTCACTCTTTCACCAACCAAAAGTGAAAATCATAGAGTTTGTAAGAGCTCTCAGATTTCACTCCCTATACAAAGTGCTCAAAAATAAAGAGGTATTTTGAAGGGGTTTTTTGTGGCTATGGGACGGTAGGAATATAATGTCCAAGAGAGATAATAATAGGGTTAAAATACCAACATAGAAAAACAATGCACATTTTTTTGAAATAAAACATGGAAGGAAATGAAAACACATATTTACAAGGGAATGATTGTGTGAATAAAGACACAATAGAGGAAGAAAATAGGAAGGGGATGAGAAGATGAAATATTTACAAACCACCAAACTTCTCTCAATGATATAAGAATATAATGCAAGTGTTCTTTTTTTTCTTTTCTTCTTTCTTTGTTTTTTCGAAAGTTGACCTTGAGAAAGATCTCACGCTCATATCCCAACCCATGTTTGATCTCCTCACGACACTAATTGTAATAGTTATAATAAGATCAAAGGTTGAGTAAGAGTGATTTTTGACCTACCCAAGACACAACCCATTTTTTTCTTTTTTCTTTTTTTGATTTTTTTTTTTTGATTTTGATTTTTTTTTTTTTTTTGATTTTTTTTGAACACTTTTCAATATCATTTTTACAATACATTCCCAAATAACACTGAATGAAAACCTCCCCCCACACTAAAATGGATGATTTCCCTCAAGCAAGTGATAACTAATCGGAAAGTAAGGAAATGATACCCAAAAATGAAATCCATTCCCCCCCACACTTAAATTTCAAAAAATTATGCAATGAAAATCCATGTTGATATTGGGTGGGAAAAGGTATTGGGCTTGTAATGTGGCTATCAAAGAAAAGGTTTTCATAGGCTTGAAGGGGCTTTCAAAAGGAGGATTAATTTAAGGGAAATGGGAGGCTATTTGGCTATTGTGATTCTCATGTGGTTCAGAAAATGCCTCTATCATATTAATGCACACTAAGGTAGAAAATTCAGCTCGAAGGTCCACAAACTCAAGACTCACAAATGGGGGTGAAAACACACATTTTGAAAAGATGTCCATAGGTGTCCTTGGCATGAAATCAAATATTTGTTCTCACGGTTCGGTAAAAGCATTTTCCAAATCAAAAAGTGAGCATTCAAAATTTGTTAATTTTGAAACAAAATTCTTTATCCAAAGTCATGATGAAAATACAAAATTTTTGAGATGAAAACATGTTTGTTAACTCTCCAAAATGTTTGGAAAAAATTTGAAAATTGGAAGGTGAGTAATCATGACTCTTGAGTTTTTTTCTATTTGTTTTAAGTGATTGTTTTTTTTTTTTGTTTTTTTTTTAGGTTTTTATTTGTTTTTGTGTTTTTATAAAGATACACCCACAAAAAAGAAAAAGTGAAAAGAAATGTTTTCATAAATAAATTGGTAAAAAAATGAAAGAGAGAGGAAGAAGAAGAAAGAGGTAGAGAGAGGAAGAGATAGATAGAGAGTTAAAGGGAAAGAGGTGCCCCCTGGTTTAGATTTGGTGGGTTTCCATCTCCATCCAGTGGTGGGTCTACTGTGGATCCAATGGAAGTTGATGTTGTTCTAGGATTGCATGTCCTCTCATGGTGATGTTTCAATTGATGTCCATTTACCATAAATGTCCTTTTGGAGGAGGGGTCTTGGACTTGCACTGCACCAAATGGGTAAACATTAGTGATAATAAAAGGACCTTCCCAATGAGAATTAAGCTTACCTGGGTGAAGCCGAAATCGAGAATTGAAGAGAATTACCTTTTCACCTTCATGAAATACCTTTCTCAGGATGTGTTTATCATGGAGTGCCTTGAATTTTTCTTTGTAGAGATTAGAATTCTCATAAGAATCAAGTCGAAGCTCCTCCAGTTCAGCCAATTGCAACAATCTTTCTTCACCAGATTTTTCACAATCAAAATTACAAGTTTTCACAGCCCAAAAAGACTTATGTTGGATTTCAACTGGTAAGTGACACGCTTTACCAAAAACTAGCATAAAAGGATACATCCCAATTGGTGTTTTATAGGCAGTTCGATAAGCCCAAAGTTCTTCACCAAGTCTTTTAGGCCAGTCTTTTATGGTGGGTTTTACAATTCTCTCAAGCACTCTTTTCACTTCTGTATTAGAAAGTTCAGCCATTCCATTTGTTTGGGGGTGATATGCAGTTGAAGTTTTATGTACAACCCCATTCTTTTTCAGAAGATATTCCATGGTTCTATTACAAAAATGGGTTCCTAAGTCACTGATCAAGGCACGTGTTGTGCCAAATCTTTGGAAGATGTGGGTCTTTAGGAACTCACTAACAGTATGAGCATCATCCTTCCTAGTGGGTTTGGACTCAACCCACCTTGAAACATAATCGACCGCAAGAAGAATGTATGATAATCCATTGGAAGGGGGAAATGGTCCCATGAAATCGATACCTCAAACATCAAAGACCTCACAGAAAATTAAAGGCTTTTGGGGCATTTCATTTCTCTTGGAAATTGTGCCAAACTTTTGGCAAGTGGGAGATGATTGAAAGAAATCATGTGAGTCCTTGAAGATTGAAGGATAGAATAATCCAGAGTCTAGGACCTTTCGGGAGGTCCTTTTTGGTCCAAAGTGGCCACCTCCGGGAAGTGAGTGACAGAATTCTAATATGGAAGAATGTTCATTTTCATCAACACATCTCCTTATTACCATGTCAACCCCAGTTTTCCAAAGTTTAATTTCTTCTCAAAAATATTATTTTGAAGCACTTTTCAACTTCATTTTTTTTTATTTTGAAATCTTTTTAGGAAAAACACCAGAAACCAAGTAATTTACAATTGGGGCATACCATGGTATTTTTGGAGTGAGAGATGAAAGGTGCTCAGTGGGGAATTCAGGATCAATGATTTCTAAATGAGAAGAATTAGAAATTCTACTCAATTGATCATCCACAGGGTTTTCTTTTCTAGGTCTATATTTGATTTCAAGGTCAAACTCTTGGAGCATTAGGATCTATCTTATTAGCCTCGGTTTGGAATCACTTTTCTTGAGTAAGAACTTTATAGCAGAATGATCTGTGAAGATTATGATTTTGGAACCTAAGAGATAGGTCCGGAATTTATCTAAGGCAAAAACAACTTCTAAAAGTTCTTTTTCAGTGACAGTGTAGTGAGATTTAGTTTCATCCAATGTTTTTGAGGCATAATATATGACATGAGGAATTCTTTCTCTTCTTTGACCAAGAACATCCCTAACAGCTCTATCAGAAGCATCACACATTAACTCAAAGGGTAAGGACTAATCAAGGGGTTGGATTATTGGGGCAGTTATAAGAGAAGTTTTGAGTTCAATGTAGTCTCTCTTGCAAAACTCATTGAAATGGAAAGTGACATCATTTTGGAGTAACCTAGTGAGTGATAGGGCAATCCTACTAAAGTTATGGATGAATCTCTGATAGAAACCGGCATGACCGAGGAATGAATGGATGTCTCGAACAGAAGTGGGTTCAGGAAGTGATTGGATCACTTCAATTTTGGCAGGATGGACTTCAATACCATCTTTTGAAATTATGTTCCCTAGAACAATCCCATTTGCAACCATGAAGTGACATTTTTCAAAATTTAACACAAGGTTACACTTGACACACTTCTAAAGGACTAGAGAGAGTGAATTCAAACAAGATTCAAATGACTCACCATAAATGGTGAAGTCATCCATGAAGACTTCCATGCAGTGTTCAATGAATTCAGAAAAGATACTCATCATACATCTCTGGAATGTTGCAAGAGAATTGCAAAGTCCAAAAGGCATTCTTCTATATGAATATGTTCCAAAGGGGAAAGTGAAAGTAGTCTTTTCTTGATCTTGAGGTGTGATTGGGATTTGAAAATAGCCGGTGTATCCATCAATAAAGCAATAGTGTGACTTTCCATCCAATATTTCTAGCATTTGATCAAGTAATGGAAGAGGGTAGTGATCTTTTCTTGTTTTGACATTAAATTTCCTATAGTCGATGCACACATGCCATTTGTTCTTCACTCGATTTGTGACTACCTCTCCATGTTCATTTGTGACAACAGTTATCCCACCCTTCTTAGGTACAACTTGAATTGGACTAACCCATTCACTATCAGAAATTGGGTAGATAATACCAGCTTGAAGAAGCTTGGTGATCTCTTCCCTAACTACCTCAAGTATGAGTGGATTGAGTCTTCTTTATGGTTGTCTAATTGGTTTGTATGACTCCTCCAGATGGATGTGATGCATGAAAAGGGCAGGGTTGATTCCTGTTATGTCATATAGGGTCCAACCTAAGGCCTTTTTGTTTACCTCTAACACTTGAACAAGTTTAGACTCCTCAGTTTCAGTAAGTGAAGAAGAGATAATGATAGGATAAGAGTGATCATGGAAAAGGAATGCAAATTTCAGGTGTTTAGGAAGAGGTTTTAGATCAGTCTCATCTCTCATTTGTGGGTTAGACATCTCAGGAATGGATGAAGGGATTTCAGTTGCTTCAGATTCATTTTCCTTAGTATTGTCCAAGGTGGAGCAGTAGAGATCAGAGTTGACGTGGGATTCAAGAGAGTTTTCAAGTTCCTCTAGATTGATGGAGTCTATAAATGAGAGGTCCACATCAACTTCACCATTTATGACTTGGTTAATCATGGTACAGATTTAACAAGATCCTTTATCATCATAATAGGATGAACATGATGGAATGGGGTTCAATTGACTCTTAGAAGTGTCCTCAGAAGCATGGATTGAGAATGAAGAGTGGTCCTCAAATGGGTATCGCATGGCTTGGAAAATGTTGAATTTGACCAGTTGGTCACCGAATTCCATGGATAAGATGCCAGAATGGACATCAATCTTGGTTCTCGTAGTCATGAGGAATGGCCTTCCTAGAATTAGGGGAGATCGAGAAGAGTTTGTCTCACCTTCCATTTCAAGGACATAGAAATCAGCAGGGAAGATAAGATCATTGACTCTGACAAGGACATCCTCAATTATTCCCTCAAGACTAGTTATGCTTCGATTGGCTAATTGAATGACAACACTCGTTGGATGTAAAGGACCTAGACCAAGGTTGGAGAATATGGATTTGGGCATGACATTAATTGAGGATCCTAGGTCTATGAGTGCATCATCAAAGTTTGAACATCCAATTTGGCATAAAACCGTAAAGGTCCCTAGATATTTGCACTTTATGGGAATAGAATTCTAGGTGGAAACATTTTCGAAGGTCCTAAGTTGCCTCTTGTGGGTACACAACTCCTTAAGAAACTTGGCATACTTAGGAATTTGTTTTATGGCATATAAGAGGGGAATATTGACTTCAACACGTCTAAACATGTCGAGCATTTCAGGATCAGGTTCAAAGGACTTCCTTGGTTTAGAAATAGCTTGAGGAAAAGGAATTGGATTCCTAAGTGGAATGGAAGGAGGTTAGGGAATGGATTCAGGTTCCTTTTCAAGTTTCTTTTTATTTTAGTTTTCTAGGTAAACATTCAAAGGAGGTTTTGGGGATTTATCTTGAGGCATAGCAAGTTGCTTTCCTAATCTAAGTGAAATTGCACTTACATTAACCTTGGGGTTGGGTAATGGTTGAGCTGGGAGTTGGGAAGAATTTGATTGTTGTTGCTGGCTCAGGTGGGATGCAAGTTGACCTATTTGAGTTTCAATGTTTTTAAGTATAGAACGGGTGAAGGAGGAAAGATCTTCCACTGCACTTTCCCATGGTTTCTTGGAAGAAGAGGCTTGTCCCCGGTTGGGATTTCCTTGATTTTGGTTCTTGGGAAATTGATTGTATTGGTTTTGGAATTTGGAAGGCTCACTAGGATAATGGAATCCAGGAGGAGGATTGTTCCTTTGAGGTTGAGGAACAAAAGTATAAGGTTGATGGAAGTTACCACCACCTTAACCATATTGGAATTGGTTTGGGTTTTGAGGAGGGAATTGAGGGGGATGGGAGACGGGATTACCATACCTCAGGCCTTGGTTATATGAAGAAGATAAGGGCTCAGAGTGAGGTTGGTTGAAGTTTCTAACAAACTGACCTGATAGTTGAGGATTGGTGTTCCGCTAAGCATATGCTGCATTGAGCTCCATTGGTCCAGATGAATCAGATTGATCCTCTTGAAGTTATGGACATGTGTCAGTTGGATGAGATGGAGAGTTGCAGATTCCACAGTTTTTGACAGGTCCAGGAAACATTGATTGTGGAGAAGACGAGGTTGGAGATTTTGTAGCCACAGCTAGTTGTCGCACAAGACCTATAAGTTCACTCATCCACTCGGTCATCTTTTTCGGATCAATTGATTGATTATCTTGGGCTTGTTTGACTTGAGAATGTGCTCGAGTATGAAATTTTTGTGTGTTTTCAGCCATGTTACTTATGAGATCTCTTTCAGCTGCGGGAGTTTTATCAACAAGAGCACCGCCACTTGCGGCATCAATGAGAGTTCTCTCCATAGCCAATAACCCCTCATAGAAGTATTGGATCAAGAGTTGGTCAGGGATTTGATGGTGTGGAAAGGTTGCAACAAGATTTTTGAACCTCTCCCTATACTCATGGAGTGATTCACTTTGGAATTGATGTATACCACTTATTTCCTTTTGGATAGAAGCAGTACGAGAAGCAGGAAAGAATTTCTCTAAGAAGAGTCACTTCATGTCATTCCATGTAGTTATGGAACCAGGAGGTAGGTAGTAGAGTCATGACTTAGCAGTGTCAGCTAGGGAAAAAGGGAATTCTCGGAGTTTGATTTGTTCTTCAGAAACCCCTTGAGGCTTCATGGTAGAGCACACTACTTGGAACTCTTTAAGGTGGAGATGTGGATCCTCACCGGCTAGCCCGTGAAAATGAGGGAGAAGATGAATCAAACCTGATTTAAGTTCAAAGTAAGCTTCTATGTTTGTATATTGAATACCAAGAGGTTGGTAATTCATATCATTGGCAGCAAGTTCTTTAAGGGTTTGTTCCCTAGGATTGGCCATTTCAAATTCAACTGATTGGATGAGGACTGGTTCTTGAATAATTTGAGTATCTCTGATGTTCCTCTTAAGTTGGCGAAGTGTTCGCTCAATTTCAGGGTCAAAAAAATATGAGGGATTGTTTAGAAGACTATGGGGAATTCAGAGAGATTTTGGAAGAAAGAGGAAGATAGTTTTTTCTTTGTATTTTTTCAGTTTATGATTTTTAAGAGGAAGATGGGTTTTTCTTTGTGTTTTTTTTCAAATTTTTTTTAAATTTTGTTTTTTTTTGGATTTTTTTTTACAATAACCAGAAACTAATGACTACATAAAGCACCATCCCTGAAAACGGCGCCATTTTAAATGCACGGCCTATTGTCGCCTATCGACCAGTCAAGGTTCCGGTGCTCTGCTAATGTGTATAGCAACACTCGGGTCGAATCCTCGGTGATGATACTTTGTAATAGTCTTTTGTTTTTAGTTAATTGTATTCTGATTGGGGGGTTTGTTTGCAGATCTTATGAAATAATTTATGGATGATGTTTGATTTAACAAATTGAAAAATATTGGGGTGAGTTCATCATTAGGTAGTTAAGCTTGTGATATCCTTGATCTTTGCTTTATATTGCATTAAATTAACACCCTTGTCACAAGATGATTTTGATCGGAATTCCCAAGTGTTAAAGCTTTAATCCAAGCCGTAACTTAACTTAGGTTTCTAATCATTACCATTACTTTTTTATGGTAGTGTATTTTTGGTTCCAATAATCCATGGAATCCACATATTAAACAAAACATGTCATTAATCCATGACATATAAAGTTCAACATACACAATATTAATTTAAAGAACATTCGTCGAGAAAAAGCTCTCAATCAGTTAACATACCTAAATTATAACTCACCCCAATTAAATATTTACCCAGACATTAAAATGATTACTAATCTGTTTATAATGATTATTATGATAAATTAATAAGATAAGATAAAGAAAGGGATAAGAAAAGACTTTTGTGTCGAACACACACACACACGAACGATGATGATAATTAAAAACGGATTTTTGATTGAATGAGGAAGCAAAAGAAGGGAAGGGGATTCAACTGAATTTAAACTATTTTAAGAACATAAATATTAAACTACAGAAGGTGGATGAGAATAATAGATATTGAAGAATAAACTTGCATTAAAACAGAATTACAAAAGAAAGGACTTACAAAATTACAAAAATGAAGAACACGAAAGTAAGTGAAAACAAAGAGAGGAGGAAAGGTATATAAAGTGAAAACTTGAGTATGGAAGATCATCCCAAGCCTTTGGAAAGTCTTTTTTCATGCCAATATGTTCTCCTCTCTTCTGAAATGCCAACCCCTCTCAAGGAGAGAAGGGGAGAGTATTAATAGTCCAAGGAGTGGACTGTTTGAATTCCCAATCTTTCCCTCCACTTGAATCTTTAATTTTTCTATTCCGAAAGCCTAATATCGAGAAATATCCTTCTTAAAAGTTGTATATAATAAAGTTTTCTGACTACTCTCAAAATTTGGAGTCATTTGGACTTAAGTATCAAAAGTTATGGCTGGTTGATTAAATAAAGATAAACTGTTCATTTCAATCCTGTCTTTTTAAAGTCAAAAATGTGAAAGGATTTTTGAATAGGAATATGCCCTTAAATCCGAATGATTTCTTAAACAAAGTCGGCCACCTATATCTCCTATTTCACACTGAAAAATCTCAGCTCGATTGTATTCTTACATCATGAGATATTTCATGTATACTATACTGATTTTAATTCTCGTCCATAATGGTGGGCTGGATTTTAAAGCTTCATTTGGGCCCCTTTTTCTTAGATTTGGGCCCTGAAATTTTTATACAAGACTCCTTGAATTTTCCCCTGAACTATGGTGGAGAATAATAGAATTTTTACTTCTGAATGTATCCTAGTAAATCAATATTCATGAATAGTCCAGTTTCTTCATAGATTCTTTAGTCTTGTTTGTGAGGACCATATGACCCTTAAAATGGAAGAATTGTATCATGGTACCTTCTAATGAAATGTTTTATATTTAAAGGAGAATCCTAAAAAATAAGAACCAAACAATTTGGATTAGTATAGGGATAGTTATTATTAAAACAGTAAACTGACTCAATTGGACTACTTCTAAAAAATGCTCAAAAATTATACTTAATATTAAAACATTAATATTTCACACAAATTATGAAAATTTAATATAAAATCAGTAAAGGGAGTATATAATAAGTTATTAAAATATTAATAACATCACCCACCGGCAGGAGGATCAATGATCCCAGGCTCAACAGGGTAGGCCTGGGTATCGTCTTTATTACCCCAACTCAATCCATCTTGCCATACTCATTCCTGCTGTCATAAGGCTGCACCAATAATGAGGCAGAGTATCAGGCTCCTATCACTCGTCTTGAGCTAGCCCTCGAGATTGATGTGCCCCATTTTTATGTGAAAGGGGATTCTGAACTAGTCATCAAGAATATCAACGGTTACTACGTTGTCATAAATCCATAGCTCGTACAATTGTTGGAGTGCACTCTCCAGCTAATGGCCTAGTTCCCATCTCGGCTAAAAGTTACTCATGTCCCCTGATCTTGGAATGGTCGAGCTGATGCCCTGGTCGGCCTGGCTGCATCACTTGTAGAGCCTGAGTAGGATGGCCTGATTATCCATGTGGCACATTAGAGATTCATTTCTCCTGTCACCCCAGGTGATGACGACAGCCTACAAGTGAGCCATCTTACCACCGGAGCCTCCACGTCAGGACCCCCAGGTCTCTTAGATGTAGTGGTTGAACTGACTCCTGATTGGAGATCCCCCTTTTTCGAGTATCTCCAAAATGGTTACCTCTCAATTGATCGGGCCGAGTGTGAGCGAATTTGGCGCCGCGTACTGCATTTTACCCTCCAGAGTGGTCCCGGTCTAGAGCAGATCCTCTACAAGTGTGGGTTCGATGGTTTCCTCCTCTTTTTCATCCAATGAGTTGAGATTTATCAGGTCATGCAGGAGGTCCATGCCGGTTCCTGTGGCGCCCACCAGACTAGGCCAAAGCTATCTCACCAGATCCATAGATTGTGGTACTTTTGGCACTCCATGATCCATGATTGCATCGAGTTCACCAAGAAAAGTCACACATGAAAGATTCATGCTAACTTTATGCATCGGCTTCCATAACCCCTCCACTCCACCAAGTACTCTTGTACATTTGCGGTTTGGGGACTCGATGGCATAGGACCATATCCACCAGCGATAGCTTGCCAGTGCAGGTTCATCCTGACCGCTTCAAACTTCTTTTCCAAGTTGGCAGAGGCAGTCCCGCTCAAGGAGGTCAAGGCTCATTCTATCGTCGACTTTGTGAGCTCTAATATCATCTACCAGTTTGGAGTCCCACACGCCATCCTCATTGATAACCACACCAACTTCCGAGCAGCTGAGTTGAAGAATTTGTACGCTAAGTAAAACATCCATTCTAACCATACCTCCCACTACCATGCACAAGCAAATGGGTAGATTGAGGCGTTTAACAAAACCCTCTCTAACATTTTACAGAAAATGATTGGTCAGAACAAGAAGAGTTGGCTGGACAAGCTCCCCAATGCCCTCTGGGCTTATTGAACAACGACTCGTAATTCCACCCAAGTGACCCCATATTCCCTGGTGTATGGAACTGAGGTCATCTTGCCCATCGAGATTCAGTTTCCTTTGTTACACACAGCGGTATATGACCAACAAGCGCCGGATAAGGTAGCCGAAATTCATCTGGCTGAATTGGAAGCACTTGACGAGAATAGGCTTCATGCCCTGCACAATCTGGAAAGACA
Organism: Viscum album; assembly: GCA_963277665.1. Lineage (NCBI taxonomy): Eukaryota > Viridiplantae > Streptophyta > Magnoliopsida > Santalales > Viscaceae > Viscum > Viscum album. The sequence continues at coordinate 818,335,473 of OY728142.1, forward strand.
TAAAAACAAGATAGCCAGAGCTTTCAACAAGAAGGTTCACCTCCGCTCCTTCTTTCAAGGTGACTTGGTATTGGCCCTCCAGACACCAATGATACCTAGTAGGAAACCACCCAAGTTGGAGCCCAAATGGGAAGGACCTTACATAATTCACAGGGTTTGCCCCAATGGTACATACTCCCTGGTGACCATGGATGGTGAGCGTATAACTCCTCCCACCAATGTCAAGTTTCTAAAGTAATACTTTGCCTGAGAAATCTGGTTTTACACAACCTTAAATTGTATACAGTCCGGAACGACCCTAAACTGTTTGGTCCTACACGACCTTAAACTGTATACAGTCTGGCACAAACCTAAACTGTTTGGTCCTATATGACCTTAAACTGTCGGGTCCTGCACAACCCTATAATACTTCATCCCGTACGATGTTAAACTATTCATTTTCCTCACCACACGAAGTTAAACTATATGACCCTTTAGAACTATGTATGGATTGATTCCCATCTGCATGTGATACATAGGAATGCTCAAGCATTTCGTCTCGAGCCCAGCCCCCAAACTCTTCTCTTTGGATATCCCCCCTGGGTATAGTTCTCTCAGAGGATCCTTGCATGATATGGTGTAGGCTTCCTTATCCCCACTCATGTCAAGATTATGATGATCACACCATGTGCCCACTCCCCATTCTTCTATCCTCCCACGTCCTCATCACATGATGCTAAACTATGTGGCCTTCAAGAACTACGTAAAGCTTGATTCCCATCCTCATGGGATACGTAGGAACACCTGGACATTTCATCTGTTGGCCCAGCCCAAATTCTAGAATCTCCCCTCGGGTCAAGACATATAGTGTGGTGTAGGATTTTTCCCCAATTCACGTCAAGCTCATCTCGATCCCACCATACGTCCCACTCCTTGTAGGTGTCCACCTCTTTCATATATGGGCACATCTATGCTTCACCCACTCCTTTGATTGGGACTCCATCATCTTTCCCATCCAAAAGGTCCCTCGAACAGTAGGGATGCTAGTTCCAAGGCCTCTCCTACCACTTTGGGCCAATGCCCTTGAGGATGTTGAGAAACAAATTGATATAAGTCCTACGTTGAAAGTATAGTCAGTGGTCGATGCTCATTTTTTGTTCCCATTCTAGGTCACTACAAGGATGTTGTGTTTCGAATATGGTCAACAGCTAGACTTATTCATTAGAGTCACCCCAAGATGTCCCAAACATTGATTGTAGTGGTTTATTCTTCCTCGTTATATCTCCAAGTAGTGAATTACCTTCGGGTGATGTTAGTTCTCAGACCCTTATGGGGAAAAGGTCAAGTCTGGCTCCTTTTTTCCCACACCGAGCACTGCTCATGTGGGCTTAGGAGCTGTGATGAGGCGGTAACCTCACAAGAGTTCATATGGCTACAGTTGGACGGGATGCCCAGCCTTAGGCCCCTTGGCCTTTTCCAGCCCCTTGGCCTTTTCCAGCCCCTTGGCCTTTTCTGGACCCTGGCCCAAGTTCTCATTTAGGATTGTGTGGTGTGGTGCGGACTCATGTCCTCATTCACGTCGGTCTATTTCTCCATGCCACACATATCCCCTTAAGACATCCCTCCCTTCATTTATCATCCATACCGCGAGCACAGGCCCTGCCATGCTTCGTGTGCCCCATCATTTGGGTTCTCGTCATCCTCTATATCCAGAAGGGCCCCCGAATGGCATGGATGCTTGGCGCAAGGGCTTTCCTACCATTATGGGCCGACATCATTGAGGATTGCAGGTGACAAATTGATACGAGTCCTATGTTGCGAATATGGTCAACAGTCGATGCTCAATTGTTTGCCCTAAACTCCAGTCACATGAGGGAGGATGCTGTGTTGAGAACCTAGTCAATAGTTGTCTTCAGTCATCATTTATACTTGGTGGTATTCCATAATCATGATGGTCCGCCCCTTCTATACCATGTATATTACATTAAACTAGGAATATACGATCCGAGATCTATGACCCTAAACTAAGATAACCTTCTTCCTCATTGCAAGATGTTAAACTGCAGTCTAGCCATGACATTCTATATATGGCCCAATCTCAGGCCCCTCATCCCAAGTCCTCACTCAGGATTGTATGGTGTGGTAAGGTACTATGTCCTTATTCACATTGGGCTACTCTTCATTCCATACAACTCCCTTGTTTAGGGTATTTTACCCATTTACGTACTTATTGCATGACGGTAAGTTGCTCATTACCCTCTTCTAGAACTATGTGTGGCTTGATTTCCATTCTTATGGGATATGTAGGACCACCCAAACATCTAGACTTCGGGTCCAGCCCATCTCTTAGAGATCTCCCCATTATCTAGGCCCCTTAGCCTACCCTTTCCTAGGGAGAGGAGTATATGGTGTGGTATGGGACTATGTCCTTAGTCACGTTGGTTTTTGTAACAACCATGCCATTTACCTCCTTATCCTGAGAGTTCTTAATCCCCTTGTTCTATACTTTCCTTTTCAAGTCGTCCGCTCTCAAGATGAGCCCCCTGATCCTCTTCGGTGATTCACCAATCTGCCCAAGGGTACTTTGGTTTAGCACTTGGAATTTCGGATTCTACCCAGACATGCTTTCACCCATTTCTAGGTCTTTGTGTTCCCCTTCATTAGGGCTTCCATCACCTTTCACATCCAAAGGGACCCCTGAATGGCATGGATGCTCGGTCCAAGGGCCCTCCCACCATTACAGGCCAACGTCCATAAGGGTTCTGAGAAAAAAATTGATACAAGTCATGCGTTGTGAATTTGGTCAGCATTCGATGCCCATTTGTTGTTCCCATTCCAGGCTAACATGATATGGATGTTGTGTCTCGAACATGGTCAACAGTTATCCTCCATCATCATGCTAGCCCCATCAAGCCTTGAATGTTGGTTACATGATTCACATCCTTCTCCACCTCATCATGTCCAAATAGAATTTCGACACTCCCGGCACAATCCCTCAGTGTGCATTTGCACATTAGGAGGAAAAAAGCTGTAGTAAAGGCTTCATTCAGGGTTCCGCACCAATTTCCCTTTGGAGTGTGTTCCAGGTATTGCAAAAAACCTCTCCCACCCTTGTTTCCCACACCGATTTTGGCTCACTTGGGCTTAGGGATCGAATTGAGGTTCGCGCTTACTTGTAAGATTTTCGCTCTTCTATGGTCCGAGATCTAAGACCATAAACTAAGATCTCTTTTAGAACTACGTATAGCTTGATTCCTATTCCCATGGGATACTTAGGAATGTCTAGACATCTTGTCTTTGGGTCCAGCTTGAGTTTCACTAATTTATCTCTTCTGTTCCACCCTCGGGGCTTTAACTCTTACGGGACTTCATGAAGTGGTATGGGCTTTTGTCCTCATTCACGTCGGGTTTGCATTAGTCGCACCATGTACACCCCTTTCTAGGAGTTATCCCCCCTACTTCCTGTCCCACACAACATTAAACTATATTTAGTCCCGCACAATGTTAAAAGGAATCTTCAAGAACTATGTACAGCTTGATTCCCATTCCCATGGGATATGTAGGAACGCCTAGACATCTCGTCTTCGAGTCCAGCTCAACTAAGAGTCACCTACTCCTATCCCATATCCTCTAATCTTTCCTGTCCCCTTGGCCTAAGGTTTCTTTTATGGAATCATGCATGGTATGATGTGGACCTTGTCTTCATTCACATCGGGTATGCTTTATCATGCCATGCACATTCTCTTTCAAACCTCATCCTTCTTTTATATGTCTAATCCATATGACTTTAGACTATGCTACCTAGTCCCACGTGACTCTAAACCATTGTGTCTATCCTGCATGACATTAAAAATGCATGGTTGGTCCCATCAGATGACCCTAAACTATGACATTATTGTCCTAGTTGCACGACGAAAAATGGCACTGCACCGTGATATCCTCGGTCGAGGAGGCATCATATTTGGTATCATTCATGCACCATACCATTTGTCAACGCCTGCACACAGCTTGATTTTTGTGGTGATGCCTGGACTTTCTATCCTAGGTCCATCTCTACACAAAAAATAACACTCATTCATCCTAAAGGACAAACAAGATCTATCAAATACGACTTCTTTTGTGTGTGGTCCAGACCCGCACAACCTTATTATACCTGGAATTTGTATCTCATCGTTCCATCTTAAGAACTATGTGCGGCTTGATCCTCATACTCATGGGGTACATAGGAATGTCTGTTCACTTTGCCTCAGGCCCAGATTAACCTTCGTTTTTGGTCCCTCGACCTAAAACCTTCCCAAGGAACATGTGGTGGTCGGGACCCCAGGTTCCCATTCACGTTGGGTTTTATAATTACCCCACCATGTGTCTCCCACATTTCCCACAATCCATGGTCCGATCTCTATGAACATAAACTAAGACCACTCCACGTCCTTGCCGCAAGACATTAAACTGCACGACATCTTTCAGAACTACGTATGGCTTGATTCCCATCCTCATGGGATACATAGGAACACCCATGCATTTTTGTCTCTGGGTCCAGCCCCGGGAATCTACAAATCATATCCCTTATTTTTTGGCCCCTTGGCCCGAACTCATCTAGTAATATGTGGTGTGGTGAGTACCTCTTAGGTTCTCGTTCACATTGGGTTTTTCAATAGTCGTACCATGTGCTTCCCATATCTTTTCCCAGCATGGTCTGAGTTCTATGACCCGAAACTAAGATCTCCCTATAAGAACTGTGCATCACGTTTGGTTGTTTTGCTGCCCTACGCATAGTCCATTAAATCAATCCCCCATAATGGTCCACCCCATGACCTTAAGTTGAAAGTGTGCGACCCTAAGACCCTTTTCCTTAGGAAGGGACCTGAATCCCTCTATCTGATGAATCTCATTGTCTTACTCAGATGCATTCTGACAAAGAACCCAAAGTGTGGAATTTTCATGGGGAAATTCCCCTCATTCCATGTCCAAGCTTCGTGAGCCAGTCATTTGGATCCTCATCCTCTTCCACATCCAAAGGGACCCCTTTCACGGCCTAGTCTCATGCCACCTCGGCTCACCTACTATTTCAGGCCAACATCCCTAAAGACCCCAGAGGACATTTGCGACAGGTCCTGTGTTTTGAACATGGTCAGCGGTCGACCCTCATCTGTTTGTCCCCATTCCAGGCTAACGCGATATGAATTCTATGTTTTGAACACGGTCAACAGCTATCCTCTATCGTCAGGCCACCATCATTGTGGTCCAAATATTGAGCATCATGATTCACATATTTCCACTTCCTTATGTTCAAGTGGACTTCCAACATATTCAGCTTTACACCTCCACGCATCTAGGTGCGCTATATAGGCGGGTTGGCATCGGTGGGACATCATTCACCTAGTGTCCCATAATCTCTAACATGTGCCTCCCTATGCTAGGAAAGTCCCATAACTACTTATTGTTTCCCACATCGAGCATGAATCACATGGGTTTAGTAGTTCTGGTAGGACATGTACTAGTGCATCCACGTCACACGCACCTTTCCTCATCCCGCATGACGTTAAACTGTGCTCTTAGAACTACGTATGGATTGATTCCCATCCTCATGGGGTACATAGGAATGCCCGGACACTTTGCTTTGGGCCCAGCCTAATTTTCACTCTTGGTCCCCTGACCTGAAGAGTTTCCTCTGGGGATATGTGGTGTGATCCGGAACAAGTCCTCATTCACGTCGGGTTTATATCTATAGCACCACACACTCCCTTCCTAGGATATTCCTTTTCATTCCACATCCCATCGTATGATGTTAAACTGCGTGATTCCATATGTCCTCAACGCATGACACTAAACTGTGGTTCTACCCTGAACAAGTTTGGGATTCCCTATGTTAATCATGGGATGCACCAGTTTTCAAAGAGGATTCTCCCTACCGGTGTTGGTCTATGACCACACCGTGACCCAAGAACTACATTTGGCTTGATTCCCATTCTCATGAGATATGTAGGAACCCCTAGACTTCCTATCTCCTGGTCCAGCCCCAAGAATCATGATTCTCGTTCCCCCTTTCTCGATCCCTTGATCTGAGTTCTTTTGGGAAACAACAAAATTGCAACTTTACCCTGAACAAGTTCAGGATGCACCATGATAACATTGGGAGGTGATAGTTTGATCATCATAGAGGTCCTTTTCAGAAGTATGTTTGATCCCTAATCAGACCGATGTACCCACCTAATGTGTTTCCACCACGGTGGCGTAATTTCAATAGTGTTGGACTCCAGTTGAACAAACTCATCACTCCACTCTCCACGCTTTGCGTTCCCTTTATTCAGATCCTCATCCTTTTTCACGTCCTAAGGAACCCCCTAACAGTATGGATTCATGGCCCATGGATCACCTACTATCCTGGGCTAACATTCTGGAAGACTAATGGATAACATTCTGAGTCAGGCTCCGTGTTTCAAACATGGTCAATGGTCAACCCTCATTTGTTATCCCCATTTCAGGCTAAAGAAGTTAGGATGTTGTGTTTCGAACACAGTAAAAAGTCATTCTTAATTGTCATTCCATCACTATAGTGTTCTGGATCTAGAGTACTGTGATTCACACCTTCCATTCCCCCCATGTTCGGGTTTATTCCAGCACCCCTGGCGTCACCCTATTCGTGCACAAGAGAACACTAGGAAAACGGTAATTCTACTATTCTGAGAGATTCATTCTCCAGTCAGGTCTCTCCCCCCTCTTCCCAGGAATCCAAAATGGTTTTTAAAACCCCATATTCCCAAAAATTGGTCAGCACTCTTATGTTCAGATGAAATAACATAGCGATCATCCCTGGTTTCTTACATTGATCTCGACCCGCGTACGCTTAGGAATTGATCACTGGGAATTTCATGAATATAACAGATGCATGTAAAAATAGTACTAATAATGGGACTCATGAATGTTATGGAATCCAAATAATCAAATCATGAAAGTGAGTTAGAGGGTTTGTGATCTTTACAGCACCCGAGGGTCTACCCCTCCCATGGACAGATTAACACCGTCAAAAGAAAGCTACAGCTCTGCCACCCTCTGAATTGTGGAATCCATGATTTTGCTACCACCTATTCAGTTCTCACTCCTCATCAGAAGAGATGGGGTGCAATTCATTAGCTTCAATCTTGTCCTGCTCTATGTTAGTCCGGATGACAACCATTTCCTCGGAGGCTCACCTCAGGCCCTCTTCGGCCTCTGTCAGCTGGGCTTTCAACCGTAGTATCAGCCCCAATTGCATGTTAAGGGTGGCTGAGTGCTCGTCCACCTGACTCTACAGTCCCTGGACCTCATCTTCAGTCTCTTAGAGCCTCTTGATGTTCACTACCTTCCTCCACTGCTAGCCCACACCAAGGACATAGTCATACTTCTAAATCTTCTCCGCCATAAGATCTCGGATGAGTAGGTGGGGATGTCAGGCATCCACTCCCCCAGCACACAGTTCACATAGTCGTGAGTGAAGTCTATCCATATCATCCATCCATAGTTCTTGGGGGTGTTATTAACGAAGCGCATAATCAGCTTCCATGATCAGCGATGGACTATTTTTCTGTCCTCTTCATCAGAGGTCGTTTCGTCCCAGTCAGCACGGTTGGAGGCTCATATGTGGGGAACACCCATAAGAACTCTTCAGCAGGGTCCACATCTGGTGTTTTATCGGGCATGGTGGGACTTGGGTTATCTGATCGATCCTCATTATTAGATCCCACCTCAATGATCTCAGGAACAACCCCGCTCATGGTCCCACTAGTGATTGAGAGAGTCGTGGTTCGGTCATTCTGGATATCCTCCTCCATGATCACCAGCGTTTCTCTGGGAAGGATGCTGCCAGAAGACCTGACCAACCTCGCTAAGGCGGCCCATGCCATTTGAAGAACTGTGCACACCAAAGAGGGCTTGGACATCATTTGACATGGTCAGTGGGTGACAATCATAAATTTGGTAGAATAGACTTACAGAGATCGAATTCCTGGTCTCGTTCTTGGGTTGACGCCATTGGGACCCCGAGGCGTGGCCCCCTATATATTATCAGAAGATCTGAAAGCTCCGGAGGGGTCACCTCAGGCATCTTGGACCCACCGTACGTAGCAATTGATACAGGCATAGCTATAGATCCCAAAGGCCCCGCATCTGCATCCACTACGGGATGAGAACGGGTTTTGTGAATTAGTCTTTCCTGTACAGTTTAAATGTTAACAGAGAGTCCAAAGTAGTTTGGAAATAGATCCTAGGGAGTGGATCCAGGATTTTACCTTGAGTGCCTCGGTAGATTCTTCAAGCTCTAAGCCTTGGTTACCAACTTCACCCTCCTCCAATGGGCTCCCTCTACCAACCTCATCCCCCCAGGAGGACTCGTCTGATTCTTCTGGCAGAGGGAAGCGCTCTCTCAGTTTAGTGGAAGAAAATTTTGGAGGGACCGTATGATCTAGAAGCACCTTGACGCAGTTTGTCATTGGATACGGGACACCCCGGGAATGCACAAAGTCTTCCAGATCTGCCAGGTACTGCTCTACATTTTCTCGGGACACCATAAAGTCGGCCCTAATAGGGCCTATCCCCAGAAAATCCATCCCGAGATGGTTCAAGTGTTTCCACATCTCAAGAGGGCTGAGGAACTGCCTGTTGACTTCCCAGATATCCCAGGCCTCTGGGAAAATAGCATCCTCGACATGTCTATGTGACGTAGTCGCTTCCCTGGAGCCTAAGTGGATATCCTGCAGAATCCCCTCGGTGGCCTCCCTTCTGGGTAACTTTTCTCTTCTAGGGCCACCGTGTCCACTGTCACTGCCTCCCCCTCAACCAGTGTGGGCCACTTCTCCACAGCAGCCCCACTGCCGTGGGATGTACCTGCTGCCTTCCGGCCTCGACCTTGAGATTGGGGAGGTCCACCATTACCAGCCTGGACAGTCGGCTGCTTTAGCATTTCCCCCAGGTAGGCCACCTTCCAACTTTTGGCATACTCCTTGACCAACCCGAAGGTAGTAGTGGGTGGAGGAAGCTCATTCCTCATCTTTCCATCCTCTCGAGTGAACATGATCCACATCTTCCTCATCACACATGGATTCTCTTCAAGGCACACCCCTAGGTAAACATGGGGGGTCAGTCGCTGCATACACTGAAATTGTCGAGCAAATCGATGCAGGGTGTACGACTCACAAAGCATCTCACGGTCCACCCTCGCCACCAGGACTCCACCTAGAAAGACCAAGAGATAATACTGGTGCTCTTATGTCCCTCGGCCATCATCTGTGAAGGCCCTCATTGGCAGCGGGAACGGATGGAAGTTGAACTCTTCTACCTTCTAGACTCGGTTTAATACCAATGGTATGGTCAACTTGGTCAAAAATCTCCCTGCGTCATTTAGGATGGATGGGAGAAAGTCTGATCTCGGAGGAGAAATAGGGTTTGGGTATTCATAAACCCCCCTAATGTACACCGCTATCTACCCATATAGAAGGTGGAATAGCCCACATATCCTTTGTGGCCTCTTCCCCTCCCTGATGTGCCAGAGAATTTTGTACCTCTTAGAAAGCATTGAAATTCCAATATTCACCTGCCCTTCGGTCGCTAGCATGGAGGCCATGATGAAGGTGTTGGGTCGCACACCTGTGTTTTTGTCCCTCACCAGCAAAATCCAGCCATAGATGAGAGTCATGATGAATACCACCAGCCTGACTATCGGCTGCTGCTCGGTACTGATGCTGAACTCCCAGGTTTTCCACTGGTTGTCCTCCAAGAGCCACCAGTACGAGTGCTCCTTGCCCCGATGATCCCCCTTTGGGAAAGTATGGGGCCTCACTGAGAACCATCTGTTTTCCAGGAAGTTTAGAAATTTCTTGAACCACCATCTGAAGTCGACATCTCTCACCACTTCCTAGTCCTCTCCTGGCACCAGTCTCATCAATGCCATCGCTAGTGGTGGAATCTGCTTTGGATCCTCCCACACACCCATAGAAGGGAGGAATTCATCGTACATAGCTCCTAGTATCGGGACCCCTGAGATATGATGCACGTCCCATAAAATGATGCCAACCTCCCTGTGATGTAGGTGGAAGGTATTGGTCCCCAATGACCACTAGCTCAATAGCTCTGGCATCAACTGCTTCAGTTGTTAGATGTGAAATTGGGAGGCTCAGGCTGCCTCATACAGACCGACTCTCCTCATATCTGCTCCGAACTCTTCACATGAGGTGATTACCCAGTAGGCCTAGGCCCAGTCATCCGTGAAGTTGCCTCCTTGGTGCAGGTCCCACTCATCAGACCATCCCTTCTTCGGGTTCCTCAGTGTTTCCTTTAGGATTGATTGGTACAGAGGAGGGGATGTCTCCAGCTGAAATTCTTTCCCAACAATTTTTTTCAAATTATTTTATGAACAATCAGCAGTAACGGGTGTAAAGTTATCCCAAGCATGGCTATTAGCCGCCCTGAACCACTGGCGTTGGCACGGTGTGCTCCGGAACCAGTAGGCTGGCTTGTCCCTACTTGCTTCAGGGATGAAGATGTCATCCCTCAGTCCAAATACATAAAAATGTAGCCTTTTACACAGTGGGTAGTCCCTTTGGCTTTTAGAAAATAGCTGCACCAATGAATCATGGTCGGAGTGGATCCATACAAACTCCCCCAGACCTAATATGTTTTCCATCTCTTCCCTTCGGGCAGTGTCCACAAGGACCCCCCTGATGACCTCTTAGTGAGCCATCCTGTCCTTAAAATTTAGAAAATTTTCATACTGGATCGTGAATCTCAATCATAGAGATCGATCATGGAGACCGCTCGCAGAGCTCGATCTGGACAGCGGAATCACAGAGCCGAGCACTGACCCTCAAACGCAAGTCACGGAGCGCACTAATGCGAAGATAAAGATTCGATGTGTGCTACGAAGCAAAAGTCCCGATTAGCAGAGATCGATCACAGAGTATGTAGAGCTCCGCGAATCAAGAGTGCTGAAATTTGAAATCATGGAGGAGAGAAAATGACAAAAGAGAAGTCAGCCCCACTATTTATAGGCGATGACCACGGGTTCTTCGTGACGTGCCCAGTCACAGCGGCCTTCGCGGCGCGCCTAGCCCGCGGATCGCAGCTCTGATTCTCGACTCCCAGTTTGAGGGGGGGGGGGATTTTTTGACACCAAAATTGGGGGTGAACCGAACATCCTAAAAGAATTAGGGACTGCCTCATGAAGACGGATCACGAAGCTCCCAGAGCCAGACGACGGACACCAAAGATCCCCTTCATGAACCACCACGAAAAAAGGAGGGGGGACAGCTCCACAAGCCCCTTTGATGTTTGCGACCCACTGCGAAATAAGGGGGCGGGATAGCTCCGCAATCCCCTTTGACGTTCACAACCCACCACGAAGCAAGGAGGCGGGACAGCTCCATGATCCCCTTTGACGTTTGTGACCCACCACGAAGCAGGACAGCTCTGCGAGCCCCTTTGACGTTTGTGACCCACCGCGAAGAGGGACAGCTCTGTGAGACCCTTTGACGTTCACGACCCTCTGCAAAGCAAGGAGTCGGGACAACTCCACAATCCGATTTTACATTTGTGACCTATCATGAAGCAAGGAGGCGGGATAGATCTGTGATCCCATTTGACATTCGCGACCCATCGCGAAGAAAATTTCACCTTCGCACCGAGCGAACTCTACTTCATGGTGCCTCTTTCTTATAAATATCTAGCTCTCCTCGAGCCCGGGGATGGATTCTCCAACCTTTCACCTTCCTAGCTCCCGAATCACGAAGCACTTTCTACTCTATGAACCATGATCTCCTCAAGGTACTTTTTCTCCATGAAGTACCTCCCCCTTGGCCTTAATTGAGCCCCTCTATTGAGAGGGATGCCTTTCACGAAGCCTACGGGTCTTCGCGGAGGAAGGAGATCCCCAAGGGGACTCGGGTCTTCACGGAGCACTAACGCTTCGCAAAGCAACCTCCATGCACATGTAACCAAAGTTCCAAGGTCGGGTCACTGTGTATCACCAAGCACATTGCTTCATAATGATATGCTTTACAAGGAACTCTTGCTTCATGAGTCATTTCTTCGTGAATCCCTTTCCACTTCACGAAGCTCCTCCCATATGCACCTATGCCCTATCCCTAGTCTAGGCAACTGTACTATGCAAATCACATCCCTTCACTAAGTCCCTTCACTTCATGGGGAACCAGATCTTCAAAAGGCTTCTACTCGTGAACCCCTTTGCTCTGCAACTCCTTTTCTCGT